>JAWNNT010000139.1:11877500-14725000 GCA_035044645.1 Scaptomyza parva
AGTTTAAATGAATCTGGAATTTAGAAGTCAAGCCCTTTGACACTTCTTATACACTTCTTATTATACTTCTTATACACTTCTAATTATACTTCTTATACTTCTTCTTATACATAATCTCGTTCATACAACGAAAAGAGGAAATACAGCAAAGACAGGGAAAAGACAAATAACAGTTTAATTGATTTAAATGAATCTAGATCCACAACTATTATATCTACAATCTGCTTTGCAATTGACAACAGTTTCATCTCACAAAAACATATATCTGTATGCATAATTTAACAATTTGAATGGAAATGTTTAACCCGAAAATGAACGTATTTAAAGTTTGTTGAACATTGAAATGACATTATGATTCTTATTGTTGTGTGTAAGGCACACAAAACTATACAGTGGCTCTCACCTTATTTGGGTTGTTGTCGACCAAAAAGTTTAAATACCTGCCATATCCAAATTTTCCATTATATTTCAAAAATGGTAAATATATTAATCACCAAAATCAATATTTGACCGGAATGAACTGGGCTTTGCCCAACGTAAAAAAGTACTCTAATATCAGATCTCAGCTTATTTGGGATAGTTATGTTATGGTTTACTTTTTTAAATGCGACATACCACAAGACAAATTGACGCATAACAGTTTTTTGGGTTTTTTACCTGGTTTTGATATTAAAGCACTTACTAAATAAGATGAGAGACACTGTATACAGTATAACTGTGTGCATTAATGCGATATTTGTGCTGTCATTTTCAGTGCGGCGGGGAGGGGTTGTGAGTGGGGGAGTTCGGTTCAGTTCAGCGCTGCAATTCACACAACGATAATCGAATTCTATGGATAGTTCCCATTTGCCATGCTGGCATTTGCCATTCTGGGCATTCTGGGCATTGTGCATTGTTGTATTGAGGTCACAACACACGCACAAAAACACACAAAAAGCAGCGAACAGACAGACAGACAAACAGACCGACAGACAGACAAACGAAGAGACAGACAAAGAGACGAAGAGACAGAGAGAGTTGGGCAGAAAGCATGTACTATTTGGTAGTAGTACATTGCAATTACGGATATTAAGCGAGCGAGCGAACGAAATGTTAAAATGTTTTTGGCCCAATGAAATGCGCATACACAAAACATGTATGTGTGGGAGTGTGTGTGTGTGTGTGTGTGTGTGGGTGTGTGTGTCTGTCGCTCTGTTTAATCAACAATAATTGCAATTCAATTTGAGCTTGCAACGTGTAGGCGGCAGCAGCTCAGCTCGCCTACACTTCTCCCGATTGACCCCACGCGGCGTATACGCAATGCATGTTGCCCTTTCGCTTGGTTGGTTCCCATCCAGCCAACCAACCAGGCATCCAACCAACCAGCCAACCAGTTATCCAGGCATGTTTAAAAGCATAATTATAGCCTAATTTTATGCACAGTTTCCGCTGTGTAACATCCGTTTCCGTTTGCTCTTTAGTCTAACCTGATTCAAAAACTAAACTCACTTTTTTTTTGGTTTTTTTTGGTACATGAAAATAAATGTTGTGTGTTTTTTTGCAGCAATGGAGGACGCCCCAGAGACACCTGTCAGCCGAATTTAATTTCACGCCCCGCAATATATCGAATTGGGAGTGCCACATGGCGGCGCCGCCAACACATTGCATGCCACCTTTTAGCCGCTAGGCGAACCGGAAAAGGCGAAAACAGCAAAAATGACTCAGCCAAAGAGCAAAAACTCAACTCAATCTAGTAAGGTTTTGCTACTCATCCATTATAATAATAATAATTATATCAAGAACTCAATTGAATCCATATTTATTGCTTACAACTTAGGCACTTCATTTGATCGGAATGGTTTTTGTTATACCTTTGTCGTACACTTCTTGATCTGAATATGTTATGGGAATTAAGGCAAAAATTCCAATATTAACAATATTAACAACATTTTTGGTCATTTCCCAGTTCCCAGTTCACATTTTCACTTGAAGATTGATTGTTATGTGTTTTGTTGGCATTTTGTGGCTTTGTTTTAAGGTATGCATACCAATACCAATATGTATTTGCATGTGTGTGTGTGTGTGGGTAGAGAGATTTGAGAAAATTCCTTGAAAGCATTTTGCTTATTGCATGCTTTGCGGTTTTTGTCTATCTTTGTCTCTCTCTGTGTGTTTTGATGATGTTAATGAAGTGGTCGTCCCGCATTCGATGTCGTATCCCTTAATAATTGAGTTAATCGAAACACACACACACACTTACACACACGCTCTGGTGTGTGTGTGTGTTTCTTTGGTTTGAGTGTATAATTTATGTGTTTTGAAATTCAATTTGATTAGTTTGATGCTTAGATTAGTTAATCGAAACTTGGGACTCTTTTGATTTTTGGCCAATGCATAATGCATGAGCATCGATTGATACATTGTAACACACACACACACACACACACACACACACACATTCATGCACACAGTAATACACACAAGTATGCTGCAATTGATTTATGCATATTTGATGATGATGATGATGGCGCAGTCAGAGAGTTTTTAACACACACACACACACACAGACAGACTTACGCAACAGATGCTTCAGTATACATATATATGATAAAGAGAGAGAGAGAGAGAGAAAATTTGATACCTTGAGTTTGTGCCTTGCCAAACTGCGATAGGGCGCAGCCACATTGTATATCTGTAAATTGATACTCGAAGGTGTTAATCCAGAAGTGAATTCAATTTCTAGCCAAAATTTTGAACTAGCAAACGGTTTCAATTACATCAGCAGCAACAGACCAAGAGACAACGAGCGAGCGAGAGAGGGGGGGTAGGGAGGGGAGCGAGCTGTGGAGCTTGATTGATGGGCGGCACTTAAAATTGTTGCGCCATCTCAATTTGTTTGCATTAAAACAGGAGCAGGAGCAGGATAAGGAGGAGCAGCTGCTGCCAGGACAACAAATTAAAAGCAAGGTAACGAATATAAAGTAGCGAGTGGCGAGTAGCAAATGACTAGCAGACAGAGCAAGAGCGAGAGCGAGAGAGAGCGATACCAAAAAGTGTTAGGAGAGATGAATTATCACACACAGAAACACAAAGTGCAACAATTTATTATTAGGGTAAGGTAAGGGATGTGGCATAAATCCTAATCTAACCCAAACCAAACCCAGTTCTGACGTTTACGTTTACGTTTGAGTTTGAGTTTGAGTTGGGTAAAGTGTCTGATTCATGACACCCCAAACGATTAAACATAGTAAACGTAGTCGTCATCATCAAAAGCAAGCAAAACAACTCGAAATCGAACTCGGAACTTGAACTCTTTTTATGTTAATACGCGTATACTCTATACTAAGATAACTACAGTTAGCATTTTTTAGAGAGAGATAGAGATAGAGTGATGATTACTTACTGTTCTTTTTGTAGAGCAGTATTTCAAATTGATCCTGCTGTTGATTTTCCAGTGTATATTCCAGTCGTCCCACCGTCTCCTTATCTGTCAGCTCGCCGTACATGAAGCCGCATCTGTTGTTGTAGTTGTTGTTGGGTTTTTGGTGTTTTTTTGAGCAGTGTTGGGAATACATAAGAGCAGAATATCGCACATATACGAGGTATTATTCTTGATTAGTTTCAAACTGAAGACAGCTGCACAAAAATACACAGACACACACACCGACAGACAGACACATATAGACTAGTATATATATATATGTACTTAAATAATTATATATAATTAAAGCATGCAAAGTAGAATAAAAAAGTGTAAGTGAAGAAGAAGAAGAAGTGAAGAAGAAAGTTGCACACAGAAAATGTTGCCTTACCTTGGCCTAAGTTGTAAATTGGAATAAATTTTCATTTTCATTTTCACTTTTGATTTTTTTTTTTTGTTGGTCTTAAATATATATATATATATATGTGTATATGGATGTAAGAACATTAGCGAGAGATGTAAAATTATGTTTTCACTAATGGAATGAAGTAAATAAACAAGCTAAGGGATGTGAAATATAATTAAAAGTCTGGCCGAACCAGAGAGTGAGAGCGAGAGCGAGAGCAATTCAATATTCATTGACTTCAATATTCTGTGTTTGTGCTTTAACATAAAACAGGCATGGAATATTCATTCCTTTATGATTAAGGTTCTTTACATTTCATAACAAAAGGCTCTTGTGGAGTAAGCTCGACGAGAAGTTACCCTAACACATTCGGTCATATCTGCACTACCGGACCAATGCTTGATAACTTCATATCTCCGGTGTTTCTTAACCGATTTTATTAAACATTTCACAGATATTCATAATTTTGTTAATAGTTTCAATTATTATTTTGAAATTTTTGAAATTCAATATTTTTTGTTATCGATTCCATGTGTATATCGTAAACCTGGGAATTTATCGAAAATTTGAAACAAATTTGTTGATGCTGATCAAAAATATATACTTTATGGGGTCAGAAAAGCTTCCTTCTGCCTGTTACATACTTTTGCACAATTTCATGGGTTAAGGGTATAAACATCTGATTAAAAAAAACTGTAATAAATTCGATTTGCCAGTTCTTTTTTTTTTCAAATTAATTGCATGCAATTTTCCAGCACACTGAATAATTTGAGATTGCAATTAAAATATATAACAATAACGCAATTTGCAACGTTTTTAATTAGTTTGTTTTTTGTTTTTTGGTTCGTGCAAAGTTATGTATTGTTAGTTAGTTGTTGCTTGCTATAATATCTCTCTCATGCACAACACCTAATTGATTTGGCATTTCCATAACACAGTTGCTGCTGCTGTAAATTCCGAGAAATTTGTTTATTAACTATGTTCGGTTGCAACAGTTGCAACAGTATACCGAATACTTTAAGCACTAAAGCGGAACTAATTTAATTTATGATTTCCCAGAAGTGGAGCTTGCATAGAATAAAGCGTACAGTGCACAGGAATTTTGCTAATGCATTTTTCCATTACCTTTACCTTTACCCTGAATTTATGAAAAGGTAAAAAAAAACTGTAATGGATTTGTGCAAATGTATTAAACAGGCAGCAAAACACATTATTGATAAGCTGTCTGTGTTTTTGCTTAAGCTATAAAATTCTAGAGACTTTAGGTTAAAGCGGAACAAGTTTTTCTTTTTCAATTTATCGATAACATTACCGATTTACCCGGTATATACATATGTATTCGATTACAACAAAGTCTTCAAATCATAAACAGAGTAATGGAAAATCTGACAGTCTTTTATAATAATCAGTGGAGTTGAGAAATACCTGAGTTAAGGAAGATTGCTATGAAGTTATGACCGTATATGTATGGTAAGGTATCTCTCCTAGTCGAGCCTACTTATTATAAAGTATACATGTATATTCTTTATTAGCTTCAACAGTCGAGTATATCTATTTGTATAAACTATAAGATGTAGAGACTACAATTTTTGTGTATAAGCTCTTCTAGGCATTATCGATGATCGATAACATGTAATCGATAGCAACAGAAGTCTTCAAATCGAAAAACTTGATAAAAATCTGATCAGTTAAGGCAGATTGATTGAAGTTATGGCCGTATGTGTTAGGTCCATGTAGGATTCATGGTATTTCATAGTATTTCATAGTCTATAACGTATTCTTTTATGTATTTTTAAATTGAAAGAACATTTGTAATAGTTTACTGCAAAGAATAAAACACTTTTCGTGTTCAGCGGCTGCGCTTACGTCAAGGGGAAAAGCTTTCTAATTATGTGTGTTATGCTCTGTGCTCTGTGCTTTA
The DNA here is from genome assembly GCA_035044645.1 of Scaptomyza parva. Lineage (NCBI taxonomy): Eukaryota > Metazoa > Arthropoda > Insecta > Diptera > Drosophilidae > Scaptomyza > Scaptomyza parva. The sequence goes on from JAWNNT010000139.1 coordinate 11,883,228, forward strand.
ATTGCCTTCTCTATGCTTGCCACGTAATGTTGCAGTTGTTGTTGTTGCATTATGTTCTACACAAATTGGCTTAATCCGAGCTTAGTTAGAGTGCAAAAGGCAACCGCATTTTTCTAGCTACTTATATATATTTTAATATAAACATTTCTGGGCAAACAACTCTTAAAAGCTAAGTCGCTTGAAACTGAAATGTTAAATCTCTCAACGGGAAATAAGTGTTTTTTTTTTGTATGAAATGATTCCGGGAAAACGACGAATTTGTAATCGTTGAGATTTTGTAGAACAAGTGAACAACAACAACATTGTGTTTGGATTAATAAATGTAATGAATCCCTGACCTGACCTTAATCTAATAATTGAGTTTACATAATGCGCCCAGCCCATACAGCCATACGGTCATACAAAAGATAAGATATGAATGTGCAAGTACTCAAAATTGGGCACTCCTCAGCAAGCAATGTCAGGTGGTAAATATGGTGGTAAAGTTGGCTGCCTTTAGGCTCGACTCGGCTCGGCTCGCCTCGACGGTGGCAGCCATTAATTTTGGCCACGTTGACACCGGCGCAGGCAACGGCAATGGCAATGGTTGGCAAGCACGAGTGATGATGGAAATTACCATATCGTATGGCCCATCTTTTAGCTATGGGCTACTGGCTACTGTCAGCTCAGCTCTGTATTCTTCTTGTTGTTGTTGGTGTTGTTGTTTCAGCTGCAGATGCTATCACATTCACAGGCAGAAATACGGGCCAAATAAAAACGAAAGAATAACTTGAAAAGCAAGCAAAAGCAAGACCTGCGAGAAGAAATGGAAAAATAAAAGCGTTGCCAAGGCAGCGCACGTGTTCAACTAAAAACCAACAAACAGACGAAAAAAAAACAAGTAAGAAGGCTCAAGTCGAGTAAGCTAGACTAGAAGATACTCTTAACCATTGACCACCTTGATAGACAGGCGCCTGACCATCTGTCTGATAGACATACACATACTGAGCGTGAACTACCGGACCAATGCTTGATGGTTTTCACAGATTTGCATTATTTTGTTAAGAGTTTCAATCCCCATTTTCGAAATTCAAGATTTTTGTTATCGATTCCATGCCTAGGGATTAGGAGAGCTTATATCCAAAATCTGGAGTCTCTAGCTTTTGTAGTTCCTGGGATCAACAGACGGACATGGCTATATCGACTCGGCATCGGCTGTTGATGCTGATCAAGAATATATATATATACTTAATGATGTCTGAGAAGTTGCCTTCTGCCTCTTACATACGTTTGCACAAAACCATTATACCCATTCTATTAACCATCTCATGGGTTAAGGGTACAAGAACGAAAAGAAACGAAACCAAAAACACAAAAAAAAAGTGTTGCATGCTTTTAGGGCGCGCGCGAAAATATGCAAAAAGTGGCCAAGCGCGCTCATTGCAATGAGTGAGTGAGTGAGACAAAGAAAGAGAGAGAGAGAGAGAGAAAGCACAAGAGTGCGAACGAGATATTGCAAATGGAAGAGCGCAATCCAATTGCAATGACGTCAGCAGTTGGCAATCGGCAATCGGTGAAGGCAACGGCGAATGGCGAACGGAGAATGGAGAATGCAAAATGTGAATGCAAGACGGGAGACACAATAAAATACTGTTAATTTCTGTTTGGCGACCGCCATTGTTGCCGTTATTGCCGTTATAGCTGTTATTGCTGTTGTTCCTGTTGCAGTTAGACGAATGTTGTGATGTTTTTCTAGTCCATGTCCGCGCGTCTGTGTGTGTGTGTATGTGTGTGTGTTTTTGCTTGTTTTTATTTATGCCATGACAAAGGTTCAACAAACTGTGATGGCGCCCAACGACGTCACAAGTAAAAACGCAAAGCGACTCATTTCCGCTCCGCCGGCCATTTTGTGCAATGAACTGTTTGTTTTTTGCTTGTTGTTGCTTATGTACGTGTATTACAGTGGTCGATTGCTAAGTTGAACTTAATTTTGTTGATTGGTAATTGCTTCAAATCAAAAATTCATTGAAAAGTTAAGAAAAATATATAAGCTTTAAGTTGTTATAAACATATAATTCTCAAGTTCTAAAAGTTGAAGTTTCAAAGCATCATCCACTGTTTGTATTTTTAGGCACAGACAAGCACAAAAAATTGGGTTACAGGCACTCGAATAGGTTTCAAGAAAAAAAAAAAGAGAGAGAGAGAGAGGGAATGGGGCAGATGAAGTGCGGTTTAGTCAAGAAGGCGCTGATTTAGGCTCCACTCAATATACTCTCTAAATGGAGGAGCAGGAGGGTTGGCGCCACAAACTGCTGTAATGGCAAATTGAAAGAAAGTGCGCAACAACAACAACAACAACAACTAGAACAACAACAAACACACAGAAGCAATAAACAAACAAACAAACAGAGAGAAAGCAACAAAAAAAAACAAAATAAAGATTTTTCTTTTTTGGTTAACCTTTTGCTTGGCTTTTCTTCTATTTTTTTTTTGCACGCGGCCACAAACACACACAAACACAAAGTAGGTCAAAGCGCAACAATAAATAATACACACACACACACAAACACATACACAAGCGAGTAAAAGAGACACGAGAAGAGAGGGGAGAGGTAGAAGCGGGGAGAGAGCGCGCGCAACTAAGCGCTAGATTGGCATTACAAAAGTTAGGTTTGACCAGAAACTAAAGCAAACTGAAAAAAAAAAACAGAAAAGAGGAACATTGCCCAGAACGTCGCTAGGGAACTGTGCTAGAGAAATGAAAAGGTATGGCTGTGTGTGTGTGTTTGTGTATTTGTGTGTTTTGCATACAACTTTTGTAGCTGTTGCAAGTTTTTTGTTCGCAAATTACAAACAATTTGCTTGGGGACTACTCTAAGACCGTGTACTACAGTTTGACAGCCACTTGAACCGGACACTCGCGAAACTGCTTTCCGACTGTTTGGCGGTTTGGCGGCTTGGCGGTCAAATCAATCAATTTGTCCTTGCCAGCGTAGTTTACAGCAGTATCTGCCAATATATGTTCTCATACAAAACCACAAAATTCTTCGCTTTTCGCCATTAAGCTTTTCGCCTGCAGATCGTAGCATACTTTTTTGGGCGTATGCCAGAGATGAAAAAGACGAACAGAGAGAAGAAAAACGTTTATTTTCCATTATACAATAATAAACGTTGCGAGCAGAAAGCGTATTAAGAATGTGTACTCATGTTTTTCGGTGTTTTTTTTTCGGCTCTTTTTTCTGCATTGCCGCCATGCAGCAAGCTGTGAATTTTACCCAGCGGAAGCGCACAGTTAACCGGAACTCTGGCGGCTGTTTCCTTTAATGTCTGCTTAATGCCTTGATAAATGGACTCGAGCTTTTACAGAGAATGACAGAGAGTGAGAGAGGGAGAGTGAAAGAGAGTGAGAGGAGGAGTAGAGGGGAGCTGTCTAGCTGACTTTTGGCTGAAATCTGTTTGGCTCTGTTGAAATCCGCTTATGTGTTGACTCACAAATCCACAAAAACAAATCCAAATACAGTTTGAGTAGCACTGTGCACTGGGCACAGTTTCGTTGTCAGTGAGAAGAAGTTGAGAGCTAATTGAAACAGTTTGAGATGCTTTAACTAAATAACATTGAAAGTAGCTGTAAAATTGTATTTACTTACAAATGAAAAATGAAATTTTAGCCAAAGATGACATGCAAAAAGCGAAACAAGCGAAACGAAATCAAAAGCAACAGCCTTAAATGTTACAATGTAATGTAAAGTTTGCATGAGATACTGAAAAAGAGAGAGTAAGAGACAGATAGATAGAAAGAGAGAGAGAGCGCGCACGCTGGCAGCTGTAGAGCGCGATAGCTGTATATAATACAATAATACTTATACTAAATATACATACTGTACTTATGTACATATACATATAAAAAGCACATATACATATTTATAAGAATATAAAGAACACACATGTGTATATATAGAGTATATAGATTGAGAGCGAAAGGCACAAAGACAGATAGAGAGAGAGAGAGCGAAACATAGCGAGTGAGTATAAATCGGCAATACGTACACATACCTGCACGACTTCTGCATGACCTCGGCACGGTTGTAGCCGCTAATCTTGCAGAAGGACTCATTGCAGTAGACGATCGGAAAATCGACGATTTGTGCGTTGGCCAATAGAAACGAACTGTCCGCTGTAAGAAAGTAAATTAGAAAGAAAGAGATAGAGATAAGGGTTAGTTATTTATCACTCTAGATCATTTCGATAGTTATCGATAAACGTGTGTTTGTTGATACCTTTACCTGAATATGCCACTTTCGATAATTATCGATTACTGCTTATAAAAGTCAACGATTTTGCTTTGCTTTGTTGATTCATTCTTAAAATAACCTTACTATACCATCAAAAGATATGGTATATATGCCACTTTCGATAATTATCGATAACTGCTGAGAAAAAACGCAACAAGGCAACAATTATGCCGTGTTGCTTATGTTGTTCCCGCTTGCATCGTCGTCAGTCTCTGTCGCTCTGTCTCTGTCTGTCTGTCTGTTTGTCAATCTGTCAGTTAGTTAAGTAAAGTAACGTGGGCGCATATATCACAAAATATTTGCGCGTAATTGGAACATTTCAAATGTTGTCATTCATAATAAAATGCCATTTGATGCCCGTTGGCACCGACCCCCCCTTCCCCTCTCCACCGTCATACCAACTGCTTTGCCTCAGCCAGGCCTTCTCTTCATTTGATTTTGGCTCAGTCACTCGGCTAATGGCGGTTGCTATTGGCTCAACAATCATGTGATTGGTGAGGGATAATTGATGGGTGGTAGCTCCTCGAGAGAGCTCGGGTATAAGGTAACATGGCACATGGTACTCTTGCTACACACATGAAAAACATGTGTACAAGTAAGTAAACCACGCGCTGGCATCGCATGGTATCCAATATGCCATTGCCTGACTTCTTGTTTGCATTTTTTGCCTTTTTTTTTTCTGCTGAATGGGACCTTCTTGTATTTTATTTTTATTTTTTGTTATTATTTATTTTTGTATTTGTATTGTTATGGCAAGAGTAATTGGTGTGGCACTCACACGCACTCCGTTATAAATACATTGCGAACTAATTTGTTGAGTGGAGCTACAGTTTAGAGTGGCTCAAAACTGTATAAATAGAGTTGGTCTTTAAAGTAGTTCAGTTTAAATTCCTTTAATGGCTTGTCCTTAATGTATTTATAAGAAGATAATATGTAAATTCTGTTCTCTCACTTACTTAAAACAATAGTAATAAATCACTGAAAAAGTCGTTACATCATTTTATAAATGAACCAAGAGTCGTGTAAGGCGGTTCCTTGTGAACCGATTTTGACTGGGAACGATTTCGACAGCGCAGTAAATTGCAATATTTCGACATGCGACAGTTGCAAATAAGTTGACGTTGAATATCTACTCTATATTTAAATACATACAATACAGCTCGAAGGTGACTCTATCTGTGTGTGTACGTAAGTGTGTGTGTGTGTGTGTCATGGGGCATGGGGCATGGGGCATGTTGTACTTTATGCCGTGTGTGGTGACATGCAAACGGACAGGACAGGACAGGACAACAGCAATACAGTAATCCACATCCCAACACACACAAACACACCGAGATTTACAGTTTTACATTCACAATTTACGTGTGACCAGCCAATAAAAATGTATTCGAGTGTATCTGTGTGTGTGTGTGTGTGCGAATATAAAAATATACATATGCAATAGCTTACAGTCAGCAAATAGGCAAATGCATATTTATGCACACACACGAACAGCAACAAAGGACAACAACAACAATGAGAGCTACTACTTTGTAGTGTCAACAGCTGCAGCCATAACTTGCCCCCAACCCCCCAACATCGGACTTCATTCAGCTTGGACTCTATGTTGATTTCCATTTAAATACTAGAGATGAGCACGTGCCGATATCGATAACAAATAGAAAAACTGAAACCCAAAGTGAAGAAAAAAGTTAATAAATCTAACTACAAATATTATAATCGATAAGTTTTTTCATCGAATATCGAAGCTCTAACTCCATTAAACTCTGAGTGTCATCTCTAGTGTAATTAAATTGAGCATGTTTGCTATTAGTATGGTGACACATTCACACACACACACACAACCTGTATGCATGTAGGTGTGATGTGTGTGTAGGTGTGTATGTGTAGCCCCTATCAGTGTTCAGTATTCAGTGTTCAGTGTTTGTAAGTGTTTGATTTTGCCCATTATGTCAACGTCAGTGTATTTTACTATATCAACTGCCACTCGCAGAATGAACAAGTAGAGAAAAAAATGAACTGCTATTGGTATGGTGGTACCAGAAGGAGTGGGAGTGGCAGTTAGGGTGGTACGGAACACAGAGCGTAACTGCAACACTAGACTAGATATCTACCTAATGGCATTCAAAGCTGGTCATGGCATGACTGGGCAAGAGTTTGCAATTTGTTTGGGTCATTTGACAGACGCGATTCCATTTTAAGACCATTGAAGCAGACAGGTGTGGCACAACAACATTGATCCAGGTGGACGAACCAAATGAGCCGAACACACACACTGTCCTCTCTATATACATACATATCTATTGAGTGGTGACCGGGGTACAAAAAAGAGTTGATTGTATAGTTTGCTGTATAAACTTTTGCTGACAGCGCTAAATCTAGTAGAAAGCAAACAAGAAGCATACTTCTGAAGTCTTTTTCATTCTTTTTTCCAAAATGACCTATCGGTCAACGGAATCGGAACCACTGTACTGGGGAAAATAGAGTATATAGAATAGTTTGCTGTTTGAAGTGTTGCTGACAGACCTAAATCTAGTAAACTTTATTTTTAGATAGAGAGGAAACAAGAAGCATACTTCTGAAGACTTTTTCATTCAAATTTCCCAAATGACCTATAGGTCATTCGAATCGGAATCGGCATAGCTTGCTGTAAAAACTTTTACTGACAGAGTTGAATCTAGTAAAGTTTCTTTTTTGATAAGAAATAGGCATGAAGCAAGAAGCATTCTTCTGAAGACATTTTCATTCTTCTTTCCTAAATGACCTATCGGTCATTCAAATCGGAATCGGCACCACTGACCTGGTCAAATAGAGTTTATTGTATAGCTTGCTGCATAAACTTTTACTAAATGTAGTTAAGTTTTAGGTTTCTGTGAGAAAAGAAGCAAGAAGCATACTTCTGAAGACTTTTTCATTCTTCTTTCCTAAATGACCTATCGGTCGATGGAATCGGAAACACTTTTGCTGTATAGTATGACAGGCTCAACGAGAAATTATCTGGCCTTAATATGTCTCAGCTTTGTGCTCATTTTGCATTGTGCTCAGTGCTTAAAGTTTTCTATAAATATTTATAAAGTAGTTGTTTCCGTTGTACAATTCACCCTTCAATAGACCCAACAATTACAAAACATGCAAAAACTAAATTTTCTCTTTGATATATGTTGTATGTACTTCGAATAGAAATGAAAAAATAAAAAAAAAACGTCATGATACGACACGACACGAACGTACATGCATCGAATAAATCGTTGTGCCACAAATGTCACGTGTTTCTGAACGAAAAACCCAAGTCAAAGGTCAGTTGGCAGTATAATTAATGTGAATTTGATTTGAAGAAAGCCGACTAAGCCAACAAGCAACAGAAGCAACAGCGATAACAATAACAATCACAATAAAATACAACTAAACCACAGGCACTTTTAATTACAATAAATTCATCATTAATTTAAGAGATGAAACTGCAGGATTCATGTTCATTTTCACCATGGGGCATGCCTTAGGTTAGCTAAGCTTACTTCCACACACACACACACACACAGAGAGAGAGAGAGAATGAGTGACAGCTTAGCTGAAATGTCGCCGGCTGTTGATGATTGATGATTGAGGCTGCTGCCGGCCCAGAAGTAGAAAGTAGAGTGTTGTTCTTCCTCTCTCTCTTTTTGGTATCTATCTGTCTCGGTCAGTTCGCTCCTCAATTATCCGCGGGCTACCATTTAAGTGGAGTGTGGCTTTTGTTGATTGATTTCGATTTTTGTCATTGATTTTGGTTTTTGGGTTTTCGATTTTCGATTTTGAAGTTTGACATTTTGTGGGTTCCATCTTGTTTTCTTTCTTCTTCTTCTAGAGACGCATAACAAAACTAGTCCATTAACTAAATGGCCAGAAAAAAAAAACTTTCATTTCCGTTTTGGTCGCTGCTGATGCTGTTGCCTGGCCAGAATCTGTCTGTCTGTCTGTCTGTCCTCCACTATGATATGTTTCCTCGTCCGGTACCGAACCTGTTCCGACCCTGGACCCGATCTATCCATCCATCCATCCATTTATCCACTCAACCAACAGCAATTGCTGCCTGTTGAAGCCATTTTGTGTCATTATTTTCTGTGGTTTTGCATTTTCCATCTTGTTGTCGTCGTCGTCGTTTGCCTTTTGTTTTGTGCCACACACACACACCCTCACACACACACACACACACACACACACACACTCTCACACGTACATACATACACATATGCGCCGAGACAAAAGCCGGATTTAATGACATTAGCGGTTGCTTGCCGTTGTTGCTTATGCTATTGCTCTCTCCCTCTCTCTCTCTCTCTCTCTCTCTCTCACTCTCTCTCACTCTATCTCTTCCGCTGTACGTGAGCGCGTGCCATGCAATTATCCTTTATGCAGAAAGAGAGAGGTAAGGACAGAGAGAGAGAGAGAGGGAGAGACCCTCACACACACACACACACAAGTGGCCAGTGACAATGGCACTAGCCCCCACGCCCCCGCCTCCCCCCTTTCGTATATCCTCTTACGGTTTTTTGTCCGCACGGCTGGCGATTAGGCCACAGATTGCCAGCTGGGCATGTCATTTAGTTGCACTTACCACCCACCCATCCACCCACCCACTACCACCCCCCACTCTCGTCGCCTTTCCCCCGGCGTGTGTCGCTCCTCGCCTACATTAGGCAGTAGTGTAGCTCACACACAGTACTACTAGTCTGCACAGTTGAGTGCATAAATTTTATTGTCCGAAAAGTAGGCAAGAAAAAAGTAGAAGTAAAAACGCGGGAGGAGAGGAGTGCCGTTTTGGGGGGCGGGGGTTAGAGAGAGAGAGAGGGTTGCACAAACAAATGAGTCGAGGACCTAACCCCTTTTAGCAAATGCGATTTAATTACATTACAACGGGTGGCAACGCCGGGCAGGTAGCCGAGGCGAGGCGAGGCGAGGCGAGAGGACATTTTTAGTTGCGATGCGGTTCAAGTACAAGCGAAATGAATGCAGTCCATGGGTTGGGGGGGGTGAACAGTGGTGAGGTACATGGTAATGACAGTTCACAATAACTCCTTGGGGCATGCTTCAAACGAATTGCAACAGCCTCGTTCGCACACACACCGAAACACCGAACGAAACACCGCAAACGAATACCCGAACTTTGTGTCGTACCCCAAAAAAAAAAAAAAAACACCCCCGCCCCCGACTACCACCAATCTGCCACTTTAGTGCTACAACTGTGGAACGGAACAGTTTTTTACGCGTTCGCCTAATGGCATTTATAATAAACTTCACACACATGCTCTAACGTATCACTGTATGTGTGCGTGTGTGTGTGTGGCACTTGGCATTGTTATTAAATTTGCATAATTAAGTGCGAACCTGCCCAGAGAGATGCGTCGTGTGCTGCCAACCGAGAGCTCTTCTTCATATTGCTGGGCTTTTTGTTTTGTTTTCTTTTTTGTTGTTTTTTTTGTTTTCCTTCTTGCTTTTATTTTATAATTAGAAATTTGACGCAGTTAGCGAAGGGGTTGGGGGGTTAGGGGTAGCCGGGTCGGGTCGGGTGTATATAGATATAGATGTGACTTTCTTTTGCATATTTTATGTCGGCTTTCTCAGATCCACACACAGAGAGAGACAAGAAGTGGACTATGTGCTTAACAAAAGTTGTTAACTTGTGCTCAGACTTGAGGTAAAAAGTTATAAATAGTTTTTTGCATGGCAAAATAACTTAAACTATGCAATTTAATGATGCGGTTTAAGTTTAAGTTTTTCAAGGGTACACGAATTAAAAAGGGATAAAATAATTCTTAATCTCTTTTCTTTAGAAAATATATATTGTCAGGAATACAATTTCGGTCAAACATTTTAAGACTCTGTAATAAAGGTTTTCCTGAAATACATTGCGAAACTAGAGTTTAGAGTGGCTCAAAACTGTATAAATAGAGTAGGGCTTTAAAGTTTTTTCAAGGGTACACGAATTCTATCTTCTTTAGGAACATATATTCTCAGGAATACAATTTCGATCAAACTAGTTAAGACTTTGCCTTAAAGGTTTTCCCAAATCATTTGTTTTCCCATGTTCCAGCGTCTTAGGAAAAAACATTCTTAAGAAGTTAATCCTTTGGTAAACCAATTGTGGCACACGTCGTATGAGTTATGCGAAGAGTTATTTACTTTAAAGGTATACTTTTATAGAGGGTTGGTCGTAACTCAAATCAAATTAAATTGCAAAACCATTTGGGACACAAATTATACAAAACTTGCCCCAAAACTTGATACTAAGGTTCACTTAGGTTAGGTTAGGTTATTTTCCAGCCTATTTTACGATGTTGCCAATATGGAATTTATGGTTTATAGCTGTGTTATTCTCGATTTCTGTTGTTTGCTGTTGCTGCTGCTGCTGTTATCGTTTTTGCAGTTGCCATTTTTCTACTACGACTACTTTTTTGAAGGTCAATTGTGTTTTCGTGCTGTTCTGTGCTGTTCTGTGCTCTGCTATTGCCACGCCCACACATCCGGCATCATTCGGTGCTAAGTGGGTTGATCTAGAGGGGGTGTTATGGGGGTATGGTCGTCAGGTCACATCAGAGAGTCATCATTTACATTTGGTAACCAGAAACTCAAATTATTGCCATTTCGCTAGCAAAACATATGTGTGTGTGTGTGTGTGTGGGTGAATGTTTATGTGTAATTGGTCATACACACACACACACACACTGTGCCACAAACAAACTTACAAACACATACACACACACGTTGGGCGCCATTGGTTTTCATGCTTCGCAGCTCTTGCTAAAGTTTTTGTCCTCGTTTCATTTGGCTCATGCCTCATTATCATTCCTCCTATATGTGTGTGTGTGTGTGTTTATGTGTGTGTGTGTGTATGTTTATGTGTGTGCCCGAGAGTATGTGGCTCCACATATATTTTTTGCCACAAGCCGCAAGCTCAAAAATAGTTGATTGCGTAAACTTTTTTCTTTTTTCGTTTTTTTTTTCTTTTCTTTTCTGCTAAAAGCAGCAACAGCAAAATTCAAACAGCAACTTTGAGAATTTTCCTGTTGCAAGCGCGTCAGAGCTATGCGTGCTGTGTGCGTGTGTGTGTGTGCGTTTTTGGGGTAGGATTTTAGTTTGCGTGTGTAAATTGTTGTTCTTGTTTTGCATTTTTCGACAATTTAAGTTTAGTTGCGTGCAGCAAACTATCCGATTCTATCCAAAGCGATCCGCTTTAAGTCTGCAATACTTTAACACAAATTAGGCAAACACTACTTCTACGCCGAACAACCGAACAACCGAACAACCAACAACCAGAAACACGCATTGCATGCCTTTGCTAATGTCTGAGTAAGTGAGTGAGTGTCACACTATTTGTGCGTGTACTGATTAATACACTTCTTCTCTCTTTGCTTTTCTGGGTTGCGACAACCATGAATAAAAAACGACTCGCTACTCGCTACTCGCCACTCGCCGCTCGCCACTCGCTTCTCGCCACTCGCGACTCGCTAGTCAACACGCGATTTGCGACGTCATGCATACAAAAATGAATGCAAAAGTAAGTTTCTGTTTGAGTTTGAGTGTGAATCAGTCATTATTAGTATTAACCAACTGAAAAGTACACGAACAAAAAGTTTCCTTATGCAAATATAAACAAGAAGTAAGTTTATGGGTTTTTCAAAACATTTGCAAATCAGTTGACATGCTTAACAAAGAACTTTTTTACCCGACAACAACAACAACAACTTACTTAGAAATTCTTAATGAAAAGATTATTTATATCAACGAAAGTTTTACCCTGATTTATTCTTTCTCTTTTTTGGTTACTGGATAACCTTTGATTTTTGACCCGAACTTTTCTTAAGCCACATTTTATGTTTGTGTAGCTTCCAAAACTAGTTCATTTTGAAGCAACTGAACTTAAACTTTTTGCATCCAACGTAATAAGTTCCCTTTCAAATGATTGTTTTCATTCATTCAGTTTCACGCTTTCATGCACGCACATTCCTATCGACTCCACTTTCCTTCACTTCTCCTTCACATGACAGTGAGAACCAATTCAGCTGACTCGAGTGTTGTCGGAAACTGATATGACTATTCATGAGCTTCATTCAAATGGTTGGTTGGATTGAGCACTCAAGACTTGCCACAGCGGCAACGACAACGGCAATGGCAACGGCAGCTGCAGCTGTTGCAACATGACCTTCAGTTATGGCTGTATTCATATATGATTGCATGCATTTTGACTAAGTTTTGGTCTTTGGTCACATAAAAGACCTCATCGAGCTCCTCTCACCTCTCACCTTTCGTCTCTCGTAAACGGGCTAGCACTTACGCATGACAAGCTGTCAGACGACGACCACATCTGAAGACGTTCCCTCTCTCCTCTCTCCTCAGCCTCAGCCAATGCATTCACATTCACCTGACAGGTCTCTCCTTTACACTCTACAGGTCTCTCCTTTACACCCTACAGAACACAACACACAGAGCTCTAACCAAACAAAACAAAAGCGGCAGCAACAACTTAATCCAATTTGATTGGCCTCACCAGCTGACTAAAGAAAACACACACTAAAAGTGTCTCTCTCTCTTTCGCTTTCTCCCTACCTTTCTCTTTCTACAAGTGCTTTTGATGTTAATATTTGATGAGAGCGAAGGCCCCGTTTATAATCATGTTGGTTTTGGGGTCTGTACATCTTAAAAGGCATTTTATTAAATACAAAGTGTGGCTTGCTTCCAAATCCCTGCTTTAAGCAACCTACCAAACACCTTATGCTAACCAATCAACCAACCAATCAGTACCAACCCGAACCAACCCGTACCAACCCCATTGATGTCGTAGTTGTGTAATTAAACTGGCACCGCATGTTGATGTTGTACACTGAGAAATCCATGTAATTATCCATTGGAATATGACGTATCCCTGACTTAGACTTAAATCAAACGCCTATGAATGTCGGTCAATGGGTTAGGGTCGTCATGAATGACGAAATGTAGGGTAACCGAGGGTATGGTTAAGGTTAATAGTGAAAGGATCTGAAAGAATGATTGACACAAAACGGATAGAAGAGGAAAAAGGTTGGAAGAGCTATTCCTTCATGGGATTAACAGACTTGAGTAAGATAAACAAGTGCAAGAGTGATCTAGGGTATTAGCTTAGGGCTTTAGCTTGAAGAATATGGTATATGAGAAGTTCTCTCCCTATCATTCCTTGTCAATGATTTTGAATGTGCCATGTGCCCATCAAAAAGGTCAAAGCAACAAAATATAATGACGAACGACCCTTTTTGTCGAGGTGCCAAACGCATTGGAAGTACTTTCGCCCACATGGCGTATGATTTACAGAGTAGTAACAATCTTATTAGGCCATGTTTCATGTTTTTCCCGCTCTCACGTTTTCGGTTAACTTAACATTCAGTTTGGTACGTTCCTTCTGAATGTTTTTCTTTTATATATTTATATTACTGCTACGACTTCGCCGACTTTTGACCTTCTTTAACGGGAAGGGGAAGCGGAACGGTATTTTGGAAGGGCGCTCGCGCATTTCCGGCTACCAAAAAAACGTAAGAAGAAGTAAAAAGAAAAGAAAACTCGGTTCAAAGACGCAACCACGTCAAAAGTTAAGTGTCACAAAAGCAGAGTAAAGCAAAGCAAAGCAACGCTAAGGTTACAAATAGCACGAAAAATCAACAACAACTAAAACGAAAAATCAACAACAACCAAAACGAAAACAACAACAACAACAACATTCAAATGGCAAAAGCCTAAAAGGGGCGACCAACCAAAAATCGATAAATGTAATGGCAAAACTTGAAGGCACCCCCCGCCCCACCGAAAACCCATATCTCCAGCCCAGAACCGACACAGCCCAGGCCCTTGGCCATACACAATCGTGTAGTCAACGTTAATTTACACGGCGACAGCGAAAAAGCAACAATAAATACAGCAACTACAACAACAACAACAGCACAAACAAAAAACACTGTAAAAGGAAAATCAATAACTCGCTTGGCTTGAAAAGCAGCCCGAAGGGTTTTTTTTTTCCTCCTTCAGGTCCGGTCAGGGGGTCAGTGGTTCAGTGGTTCAGTGGGTTGTTGCCGTCGTTTTCGTGTCGTAATTGCAATTGTTAACTGCTGCTGCTGCTGCGTTTACGTTTCGTAGCTGTCAACCTATCCCGCTCCCGTTCCTGCTTCCTTTCCCTCTTCCTTTCCTCTTTCCCTCTTGATAAGAGAGTGAGAGACATTCAGATTTGCTGGGCTTGTTGCATTTAGTTGAGGGGGGAATGGTTTGCCTGATTGCCTGATTGCTTGACCGTGTCCGACGAAGACGGAGGTGAGCTAGTAGGCTACACGGAATATTACAGGGTTGCCACCCGAACGCATTGCAATATTAATGCACAATTGGCGAGCGCGCGCGACCGTGCAAATATTTGAAGAGAATCGAATTAACTGAAATGGATTGGCAATGCCAATAAGGAGCACAAAAATGGAAAAGGAAAACGGGAAAACGGGAAAAACGGAACCGGGCTCGTTAAAAGCGTGACACAAGATAGATGGCTTTTGAGTTGATTAACCCGAGTAATGGCAGTGAACTATACATTCACTTGTCAACTCGACTTCGACTTCAACTTGTTTAATGCTCGTTGCTCAAATGCAATGTTCATTTTCATTTTCATTTCATATAATTTGGTTTTGTGGTCAGGTCAGGTCAGGTTAGGTTAGGTTAGAGAGAGGTTATACTGTTTGCCATTTAACAATGCATTTGCAATGTTTTGCAAATGTCATTCGGATCACTTTGAAGTTCTCATCTTAAATTCATTAGATAGTCAGTCGTCAATCAGTTGTTGTCTTCGTCGTTGTTACTCACTCAAGAATCTTGGGAAGACGTACAATTAATTTGTATGTATTTTGTAGTTATTCATTCATTCAGAGTTGTATTCAATTTGTATTCGATTGTCGAACAATTTGAAACAATTCATTCACTGTTCATTTATAATAAACAATTAATCGGCTAATTAGAAAATGTGTTAGTTTTCCTTTCGAATTTTGTTAGGGTTTAGCACTCGACGTGCGACATTGATAATGAATCATTTCCCTTGAAGCTAACTGGAACCAAAATTCATTGCCAAATGTGATATTAAAGCTTCTTATTACTAGGCCTAATGAGACTGGACATTTCGGTTGTTCAGTTTTTCAGTTGTTGGCCTTGTCATTTGGGGTCGGGTTATTTGTAATCTGAATTCATTGTAAACTGAAAATTGTTCAAAGGGCAGGATGATTATATTGTGATTAGAAAATTCCTCCAAATGTTGTTCGTTCACAAACAAAATTTTCTGCGCTGCGATTTTCGATAATTAAATGATTACTCGATAATTATCGTCGTAATTAAAATCAGCTACTGTCGCAATGCAACACAATAACATTGTGAAAATGGGTTTAACAAAAGAAAACAATTCGAAACAATTCATTCACTGTTCATTTAGATTATTCGTTTGTCATTTCATTTAGTTATCAATTCAGCTAACATTTTTCTGTTTTTCGTTCAACTTTGCCCTTGCCCTTGCCCTTTTTAAGTCCAAATTACAATATCGTCTCGCAAATATTTGCTTAATCAATTTTGAGTCACTTATGGAGCATTATTAAAACGGTTCACAGACTTCAGAAAACATTATTTATGCGACTTTTATGTCAGTCAGCTAAAAACAAACATAAAATTGACCTTTCATAATTGGTCTAAGCCTACTCATGCCTACTACCAACAAAAACACAAACAAATATAACACGAACTAGAAGAAGAACCGAACGAATTTTAAAGGAAACATTTTGCACGGCAGCAAAATTCACAAAAGCGCAAAATTAGCAGAATAAAAAGAAGAAAACTCTGCAAGGCAACAAACACAAAACACAAAACAAAACATATAGGAAGGCTCTAGTTGAGAAAGCTCAACTAGTAGATACCCTTTAACCCTTTACCTTACCCTTTACATACGGTCATAGCTGCACTACCGGAGCAATACTTGATGACTTCATAACTCTGGTGTTTCTTAAGCGATTTTAAAAAAAATTTCACAGATGTTAATTATTTTGTTAGTAGCTTTTATCCCCATTTTCAAGTTTTGTGAAATTTAAGATTTTTTTTTTATCGATTCCATGTGTATATCGTCAACCGGAAAGGTTATCGAAACAAACTTGCTATGCCTAGGGATTGGAAGAGCTCATATACAAGATCTGGAGTCTATAGCTGTTGTTGTTCATGGTACGGACATGGCTATATCGACTCGGGCTCGACTGTTGATGCTTATCAAGAATATATATACTTTATGGGTTCGGAGAAGTTTCGTTCTGCGTGTTACATACTTTTGCACAAAACCATTATACACTTTTTTCTTACCCAATGGGTTAAGGGTATAAAAACAACTTCAAAGCCAGCAAGTCAAACGAGTGGCTGACATTTTGTTGTTGCCGCTGTTGCTGTTGTTGCTGTTGCAAGTGGCTGCTGACGAAGATCAAACAGCGCGTGGCTGGAGCGAGATAAACGTGCAAGGCGCACCGCAAAGGCGACAACACAAATTTTCAAACATTGCCAATGTGTTACATATATCCAAGGGGTTTTCAGCCAAAAAGACAAAGACACAAAGGGGAAATGCGGTGGCTTATATGTGTATGTATGTGTGTGTGTGTGTCGCTTAGCTGAATGCTTTTGGGGTTAGAACACATGACTCGACACTTGGGCTTTTGGTATAGTTTTTTTGCTCATGTTTCTCGGGTTCATCATGTGCAAAACTTTTGGCCTCAATTTCGGCCTTTTAATGCCTTTTCGCAGCACAAAAACCAACAACTTGTCTGGCTAAAAGTGCATATATATATATATATATGTGTATGTGATTTTGTGATTGGCAACAAATCATCATAGTTTAGACAAACAAACAAACAAAGCCTTGCAGCTAAATAGCCAAAAAATCAAACTCAAACAAAATTTTCAGTTTAATTTCAGCTGAATTCGTTCGAGCTGAACAGCTGTTTGATTACCGGGGATTACCTAACGAGCCAAATCGATAGCCAGACTGGCCAACTGGCAAACAGGCAAACTGGCCAACTGAACTTGACGTTAATAAGTTTGTTATTGAAATATATACATACATATATGTATAGTATTATAATGGTATTAAAGATATATATTGTGAAAAATGTTCGCTTTGCTGATTTAATGCCTGAGTTGTGCCAGGGACGGGAACGGGGACACGAACAGGGACAGGGACAAGGGCAAGGGCTGAGAACACACGCGTTAATCAGGGCTGCCGGCTGAACGAGGCTTTTTTGTGTTTGTGGTTCGCCCACCGAACCGATTTGTTAACGTGGCCAGCAACAAAAAAAAAAAAACCAGAGAAAGCCTCCACAAAAACCAATTGACCCAAACAAACACGAGGTTAAAGAAGCGGTGGAGGGCAGAGGGTTTGGGCATGATTGAAAAAAAACCTGTCGAAACACAAAAGCTGTCCAAGGCGGCACAGTCGGCGTATACGTAATATGGCCAGCTCCAGCTATAGGTGGACGGAGCGCTGACGATTGGATATGCAAATGTTTTTTGGGTAAGTTCCCCGAAAAAAAAACAAAACACACGTAAACACAATGTTAAGAGTGCAGGGGGTTAAGAGAGAGAGCGAGGGAGGGGAGGTAGGGAGGAGCATTTGTTTTATCCTTCATTGAATTACAAGCGGTGAAGTGGGTGAAAAGTGAAAAACTGTGAAGTAGCCCCAAGCAATATGTCGAAAGAAGTTGAAACATTTTGGCATTGCTTTGCCTACCTGAGAAAGAGAGGGGGAGAGCGAGAGCGAGAGGGTGCTGAATTACGACCTAAGATACAGAAACTTAAAGAACATCGTACTATTCCATTTCCCGTGTACTTCATTTTGACTCTGACTCTTACGTAAAAACTTGACTCACAAAAATGTTCCCTAAACATTTTGCCAATTTTTCACTTTTTTCACATTTCAGTTGTTTTCCTATTTGTTTGTCCGATTCTTGTCCCCGCCCCGCTACGATTTTGCCACTTTTTCTCTGTGCAATTTGTTGGCCTTAATATGCGACACTTTCTTATTTTGCAGTCAGTCTCATTCGCAGTCTCTTCATCACATCATTCACATCCTTAACCTTATCCTTATCCTTATCCTCTCAGCCAGCAGCAGCTGAATTTTTGCCATCGTCTCCATTTTCTCGAATGTGTCTGTGCATTTCCTTTATGGCATTTTCACTTTACGCTCTTACCTTTTTGTCGCTTAAGCACAAAAATGACAAAAATTGAGAGAGAGAGAGAGAGATGAAAAAAAAAAAACGACCTAAACCGAAAAAATATTGCAAGGTTTTTTTTCCTTTTTCCATTCCTTTTTGACTGCACCCTAGTCGCCAGCCATCAACTAGCTTTCTTCGGTTCAGTATATCTCAGGTCTGCCCTTTCCTCATATCCGCCCTGTCGTTTGGTTCGTCGTGTCGCCCTGTCTAACTTGCTTTTATTTTTGTCGGCATTCACTTTGCCCGGCTTCCAAATCCTTTTGAAAAAGGCTTAATGTCTGATTTGCCTGCTCAGTAATCCGCTTTCGACTTGCTAAAGACTCTGTGTCGTCGTCGTTTCCCTTCTCTATGAATATATAATAATAATAATATAAAACGAGAAAGAAAACACCGAATGCTTATTAAATAGCTTCCATCGACCCTAACCCTAACCCTAAACTGATTGACACACGTCGCCCTTGAAAATTCTGTCTCTGTGTTGTGTTGTGTTGTGTTTGGAACTAACACTTTCAAGGCAATAATTCGATTGATATAGGAAGGAAAATTCATAATTAGACGGAAATTTAATTACATTAGCCAATTATGTTAAACGCTTACTAATATATATAAATAGCAACAGCTTTGTCAATTATTTGGCTAATTAGAAAATGTGTTAGTTTTCCTTTCGAATTTTGTTAAGGTTTTAGCACTCGACGTGCGACATTGATGATGAATCATTTCCCTTGAAGCTAACTCGAACTAAAATTCATTGCCAAATGTGATTTTAAAGGTTCTTATTACTAGGCCTAATGAGACTGAACATTTCGGTTGTTCAGTTTTTCAGTTGTTGGCCTTGTCATTTGGGGTCGGGTTATTTGTAATCGGAAATCATTGTAGGCTGAAAATTGTTCAAAGGCGAGGATGATTATATTGTGATTAGAAAATTACTCCAAATGTTTTTCGTTCACAAACAAAATTTTCTGCACTGCGATTTTCGGAAATAAATGATTACTCGATAATTATCGGAATTAGCATCAGCTACTGTCGCAATGCAACACAATACTATTGTGAAAATATGTTAAGCATAAGAAAATTACTCTAAATGTTGTTCGCTGCGCTGCGATTTTCGAAAATAAATGATTACTCGATAATTATCGACGTAATTACATTCGCTACTGTCGCAATGCAATACAATAGTATTGTGAAAATATGTTTAACAAAAGAAAACAACTCAAAATGTTGTTCTGTTCACAAACACCGTTTGCTACGCTGCGATTTTTGAATATAAATGATTAATCGATAATTATCGATAACAGTTGAAATTAACATAGCTTAACATAGCAGCTACTGTCGCAATGTAATACAACAATTCGTTCAAAAGCACAATTTCAATTTCAAAATAAATGATTAATCGATAATTATCGATAACAGTTAAAAGCTACTCCGCAATGCAACACAATAATATTGATGAAAATATGTTTAACAAAAGAAAACAACTCAAAATATTATTCGTTCACAAACACAATTTAAATATCAAAATAAACAATCAATCAATAATTATCGATAACAGTTGAAATTAACATAGCTTAACATATCAGCTACTGTCACAATACAACCAAGAGTCATCTCCACTGCACAGACAGACAGGCCAGTTATGTGTAGTTGACCGTGCTCTGACTGTGATTGGGATTGTGGCAGGACAACAAACAAGTGCAACACGGCACCCCGGCACCACGGCAGCAACACGACAGCATCAACATTGCAACTGCAACGTCAACGGGCAACGGGCAACTGCAACCATAATGAATGCAACTGGGCGACAAATGTAACTGTAACTGTTCTGTGTGTGTGTGTGTGTGTGTGATTACATGAGTTGTTTAAGCCATTAGTTTGTTAATTATCTGCCTTGTTTCTGTCACCTTGTTGCTGTCGTTATTATCTCTTGTGACCGGATACCATTGATGCTGTTGCTCTTGCCGCCTCTGCTGTTGTTTTAATTGTAATGTGCCAAATGGAAGTTTCTGGTTCGGTACAAGCCTGGCCCAAAGGCTAACGTCGTACTCTATAATCAAATTTGACATTTGGAAATTCGCTAATTCGGTAATTTTGTAATTCGAAGTTGGCCTTGGCTGTGAAAAATAGTTAAAGTTCACTTTAATTCGTATTCGCAATGCGATTTCTACTTTTTCTGTCTGTTTCTGTTCACATCACAATCGATTTCTGGTCAAATCTCATTATCATCAATTTTAATCCGATTTATTAATGCCATGTCTCATCCAATCTGTGTTCGTATTTGAATTAACATTTTTTTCAACTCACTTTTTACCATATTCGTTTTTATCTATTCCACACAGCACACACAGAGCACACAATCCTATCACTATTTGTATTTTCCCCTATATTACAATTACTTTCTTTTTTTGTAACCCACACACATACATATATATAACCAGTTCGCTTGCCTCCTTCTTCACGCCCTTCGCCTCACACTCACACTTTTCTCATTTAAGTTCTTTTGTTCGGTTTGGTCAACAGGTTGCTGTTGCTGCCGTTTTAATTGGCCCACCGGCGATGTCAGCCTGCAATCGGCATGTGTGTGTGTGGTTGTGGGTGGGAGTGTGTGGAAGTGTGTGGAAGTGTAGTTGTGTGGTTGTGTCTAGGTGTGTGTGGTGGAGTGACGGGCAAGTTGGTGTGGAACGTGCCTATTTATAGAGTTAAGCGTGCCTTGTCATTCGCATACGTGTGTGTGTGTTCCTTTGTCCCTATTCGCCAACCACATACAGTCACACCCACACACACACAAACACACACCCACACACACAGTCACACTCACACAATCACACTCAAATGCAATCTGTGCAAAGTGTCAGATTGAGTCTGAGGCTGCTCTGTGCGCGTTGACAATTTAACGGAAAATCATTTCACATGCTGTTAGCACTGGGTTCTCCTATCGCGTCCCCATCGCCATCGCCATCCCTATCCCCAGCGCCATCCCTATCTCCCATCGCCCATCATCATTGGCCCCCGTAGGTATTGGAATCTCAGTTGACCGTCAGTTGGCAACCGCAGAACTTTTGCCACACCACCAACTGACCACAAATGCGAAATGCCAGTCAATTCTCAGATATTTGCAGAGGAATAAAGGAATTGCACAGCAGGACAGCACAGCAAGCACACCTGAACCCGTATACACATACACATACATGTATAAAGAAAAAGATTTTTCTGTGTTCGTTGGGATGTGTGTGTTCGTTATGATGTTCGATGTGTGTAAGAGAGTTTCCTAATTCAACAAGTTGTTAATCATTAAACTTTTTTGTTGATGGTGAAGCGTTAAAAACGTGGTTAACGTTAACTAATTCCATTTGGTTAGAGTGTTTGGCATTATGTTAACAGATAAATGCCAATGTCATATCAATCCAGTAGTACTGGTAGTGTTGGTAGTGCTGGTAGTACTGGTGGTGCTGGTAGTGCTAGTAGTACTGGTAGTGCTGGTAGTACTGGTAGTGCTGGTACTGCTGGTAGTGCTGGGACTACTGGTAATGCTGGGACTACTGGTAGTTCTGGTACTACTGGTAGTGCCGGTAGTGCTAATAGTACTGGTAGTACTGGTAGTGCTGGTACTACTGGTAGTGCTGGTAGTACTGGTAGTGCTCGTAGTACTGATGGTGCTGGTAGTACTGGTGGTGCTGGTAGTGCTGGTAGCATTGGTAGTGTTGGTTGTACTGGTAGTGCTGGTATTACTGGTAGTACTGATGGTACTGTTGGTGGCGGTTAACCCACTACACTACACTACTACAATGGTAGTTCAGTAAGTACCCCTAAAGTAAATGAGCGCCAAAACACCAACAATTTGTATGCTTAAACGATGTGGTGGCGATTGACACTAAAAGCTAAGATTTCATACAAAAACCGAAATGATGAAATGCTTAGGGTATTTAAAGTAAGTACAGGTGGTCGCCAGTGGGAACTAGGAACCAGTACTACTGGGAACTTTTGCTTACAATATTACTTAACAGAGCTAGACTTAATATTAATGGTACCCCGTTTGATAGTGCTAGTGATAGTGTCTTATATGTATATATTCTACCTTATATGAATAAAAAAGTTTCAAAAAAGTAAGTTTGAGATAAGTTTTCTACTTACGCTGCGAATTTGAGCGCCGTATGATGTTCTCGAGGAATGTGTTTTGCGGCGCAACCAGTCCGCGTCGTCCGCCAGGCATTTTGTGGCCTAATCGCTAAGCCGTGTCGCCGACTCGCGATGACTGGTGTTGTTGTGGTGTGGCACCTAAAATGCTGCAACAGTTGCAGCTGGACTTTTCTTGTTGTTGTTGTTGTTGCTGATGGATGGATGTAGCTGCTCCCGTTAACCTTCTTGCTAGTCTTCTTCGTTTGCTTGGGGTTCGGGTTCGCTAGCTGTTTCACTATCACACTATCTGCTGATGCTAGTCTATGTGCTATGGGACGATATCTGTCGATTTCTCGATCTTTGGTCATTCGCTTAGATGATGACGACGACGACGAGTTTGTTGAGCAGCGCTGCATTTTCACTGCGCTGGCCGTCCGCCATTTTGTCTACAGAGAGAGTACTAACACTCGCACACACACACACACACACTCACCCACACACCACTCTACTCTTTCACACACTCACTCACACTCCCACTCACACACACACACGCACGCAACACGTTGCGTCGCAACGCGGCGATAAGAACTTTTAGTTTTTATGTTGTTGTCGTTGCTCTTTTTAGTTTATTGTTGTTGTTGTTGCTTGTTTTTTTGTTGTTTGTTGTTTATTGTTGTTGTTGGCTGATGCTGGCTGCTGACCACTTGACTACCGCTTCAGACAGTCTTATCGGTTGCATATGGCACTGCAAAAAGAGAGGCAAGAAAAAAATGCAAGAAAAAAGTTTAGTGCAAAGAATTATTGTAGCATACTTTTTTGGGCCATGGCCAAAAGTATCGAAATCGCATTACACAGAGATATTTAAAGAGCAGAAGAAAGAGTTAGAGGGAGAGTGAAAGAGAGGGGGAGGGAGAGAGAGAGAGAGAGAGAGAGAAGGAGTGATTTAGAATGAGAAAAGTAATTGAAAGAGCATTAGCAAGAAACAGAGATGTAGAAAGGATGAGGAGGAAAATGCAGGAGAGAGATAAGACAAATGAAGTGATAATAAAGAGAGAAAGGGCAAGTATCCAGATAAAAAGGGTGAGAAAAGATTAGATATTATATTAAAAAATATTTCATTTATCCAACAATTTTCCACACATCAGCCTTTTGTAGTTACTTCTTTAGTTACTTCTTTACTTACTTCAAAAACTTTTAGTTAAACCGAAAATATATCAAATACCAAAAGAAATATTTCACATATTAAAGATATTTATTGAGAACCACACACAACTAATGCAATTGTGCTTTTCTCTAACATATTGTATTCTGTTCTCAAAGCATTCTTCACACAATGCCTGGCATTCTGGCATATTTGTCGAATCGAAATAATCATATGTTCATTTAGATAAGCCACAACCCTCATTTAACCCATTCAAACCCCAAGAAGTAGTTGATTTCGAAATGGTTTAAGCTAAACACATTGATTTGCTTGTGCATTTGTGCACAAATTGTGCAAATCGTGCACAAAGTTCTGGCACTTAATTGTGCAAAATCATTTAACATTACTTGTTGTGTTTACTGTTGGCATCTCTCTATCTCTATCTCGATTACAATGCATTTGCACATTTGCATGGCTGAATAATTGGAAATGTGGATCAAATTTTGGACATATCAATAGGATACGTACGATATGTTCCTCGATATGTACAGATACCTACATGTGTATGTGTTTCTATTATTTGTGGCTTTAGTTCACTGTCAATTGCACTCAGCTGCGGTTTCCCCACACACACACATACACACACACACTTACACACACAATATGCTGATGATTATCATGTAATTGCTAAACTAATACAATTTGACACTAGACATATGTGTACGATCCTATTGACGTCAATGCGAAGTAAGGAAATACAGGAATTCGGGGTATAAAAAACAACATTTTTTGCCCAATGGATTAATAGTTTATAATGTTTTTACTACTCGAATATGCAATACTATCTGTTCTGTCATAATTAATAAGCCAGAACCGCAAAAACCGCAAAACTCTTTCTTTCTCTCTCTTTTAGTTGACGTCAGCATATTGCATGCTGTTTTAGTTTACAATTTTTCACAGACCGTCGGGTCGCACTTAACTTTTCCCAGACTAAGTACTAAGTACAGACAAACTTTATACATACACATATTGTATAAGTGTGTGTATATATGTATTTGTTGTGTCTAGAAGTTTACAAGTATTTGACTTACAAGCTGTAAGTCATCATTACGATAATTGTTTGAAATAACTCTAAATGAGCAAACACTTTTAAAGGTCAACCTGTATCTTAAGGAAATGGGCTGAATGGGGTGTATAAGACTGCATCTTGTGCACAAGTATCAATCAAGCCATAGCAAATAAGTATTTAACTTCATCAGCTGAACACACAGTTAAGATAATTTCGAGATTTTTGTTTTCCGATAAATTATTTTGCTTCCCTCCTTTGAACTCTTATCGATAAATCGATTGTAGAGCTAAGCGTGCTTGTTAATGATAGTAAATACCCTGTATAGTATCAATCAAGCTAAAGCAAGTACTTAACTTCATCAGCTGAAACAGAAACAGTTGAGATAATTTAGAGATCAGATTTGCCTGCCTATAACTTATTTTACTCTAAGCGTTTATCTATAAGTCGATTGTATTTGTATTGTATTTTTGAATTAGTAAAGCCTAAGCTTGTTACAAGCTCTACTAAGCCCTAGGCAGTAAAAGCTTCTATCAGGTCTAGGCTAAAAAATATTAATTGATGAGTTTGCTTTTTTGTAGAGAAAGAGAAGAAAGAACATCAATAAATATTAAATAATAATATTTCCAAAGCTGTCTCTCCGTTTCTCTCTCTCTCTCTCTTTCTCTCTCTCTCTCTCTCTCTGCCTTGTTGTTATTAAAAGTTTCTGGTTTTTATAATGATGTTGCTCTTTTGTTTGTTTTGTTGTTTGGTTTCCCGTATTGTCGCTGAGTTATTTTGAATTTCATTATAATATCAAGCAAACATCGACAAGTGCTTCTGTGCCTTAGCTTGGCTCCAGGCTGTTTCTGCTGTTGTTGTTGTTGTTCTTAGTGTTGTTGTTGTTGTTGTAGTTATTGTCGTTAGTGCCTTATTAGCAAACGCTCTCAGGCATTCATGAAATTTGTGCTGACTTTTAGTGCGTTGCCAACGCGATTTGTGGCAGGAGCTGGAGCCGCAGCCGGAGCATATGGTGTTTTGCGAGTTTTGGGAGTTGGGGAACTGTTCGAAAAGTGCATTGAGTGAAACTGTATATATATGATGCTGATGCTGATGATGCTGATGATGACCCAGTTTTGGGTATAAGTTTGACTAAGATTTAGCTTATTATAGGCGCCTTAATTAAGGAGTAAAACGGCTTGCGGCCAACAACTAATAACAACAACAACAACAACAACTTACTAACTAGCTTACCAACGAAACCAACAAACTAAGAAGAAGAACCACACAGCTTGGCATCACCAACTGGTTCAACATTGGGTCATGGATGACGTCAGCGCAATACACACACATACATTTATATATATATATATATATTTTGCTTTTATCCTCTCTCTCTTGGCGCTTGTCAAAAAATTTGTCAATATTTTAA
The DNA here is from genome assembly GCA_035044645.1 of Scaptomyza parva. Taxonomy (NCBI): domain Eukaryota; kingdom Metazoa; phylum Arthropoda; class Insecta; order Diptera; family Drosophilidae; genus Scaptomyza; species Scaptomyza parva. The sequence goes on from JAWNNT010000139.1 coordinate 11,909,491, forward strand.
ACGACGAGTTGAATAGCGGAACGAGGCGGCGGGAAGGGGGCATAGTCACCTGTCTCTCTGTCACCTACACATGCATTCTAAATGAGTACCGCAAAGAGCACCCCCCATAACCCCCTGAATCCCCCATCTCGTGTACCTCCTTTAACCACAACTCCCATTGGACAGGAGAACATACAACATGATGCTGTGGCTTTGGACACGGTGCAGCTACAGTACACACTCACGTAAGTGAACAAAGCTGAAAAAATAACCTAAAAATCTTTTCCGAATCTTAAAAATTTAAGTATAAGATGAAATATGATGCAATTAATTGAAGTTCTCTGCCTGAATCAACTAAAACACAACTCTACTTCGCCAATTTCCCATCAAGTTAACAAGTTTGTAAGTCTTTTAGTGGGAAATATTTTCCGGAAACACGCATCAGTTTGGTTTTTTGAATATATATAACCTATCTGCCTAACTCAGTTCTTTCCTTTCCTTTACCTGATTACTTTCGAAACATATATGTGAATTCATTGATATATGTTTTTACTGTATCAGAAGCAAAGGTGTTTGGGTTGGGTTTGGGTTTGGATACTGTTAAGCCAGAACTACTTGGGTATTGGCCTCTGTGTTGACGACGACGACGACGTTGATGTCGTATTGGCGACCAAATGACCGACAGCGACTCTCATACCACCACGGTATGAATGAGTTTTTACCTCAATGACGTTGACAACACTAAACGACGCTGGTGTTTCTGTTGCTGTTGCTGTCGATTACTCTGACTCTGACGGTGACGGTGGCGATGGCGACAGAAAACCACGCGTCAACATTTCAGCCTTTTCAGGCTTTCACCTTGCCCCACAAACGTACAACGTACAACATACAAACCACAACGACATCGACACATCGACAACAAGCAAAGCTAAAGGCAACCGCTGTTGCGACTGCTGCGAGTGCTACCACCAGGCTACCTCTACTCTCTCTTGTTTGTTAGCCTCAATGGGTTGGGCCGTACATTTTAATTTGTTACTGCGATAAGCCACAGCAACCGCAACGCGTCCCAAACCGCGTCTCCAACCTTGTTCCTTGCTTGCTTTGGGCTGAGTTGCTTGGCTTGTTTTTTTTTTTGTTTTCTTCTCTTTTTTTTTTTGTATTTTTATGGCTCACTTAAAGTACGTCATAAAAATTAACATGAGTGGCAAGGCCGTCCCGTCCGAGTGGCCCCAACCCAAACCGAGTGACCGACCGAGAGCCCAAACAGTAAAATGGACTCTAAATTGCCGTGCAACAGCATTGCACATTCAGGTGAGAAACTCAAAGATTTTGCGATGACTTTTTATAGCCTGTATCAGTCTGGTTAATCCTCGCCTCTTTCTCGTTCTCAAGCTCCTGACTACTGGTCCACGATCTATTGGCTTTCTTTCTTTTCACTTAACCTGTTGAAGTGTCTTTCTATTTGCCTTAGGACACTTTTATAGGTTAAAGCTAATCTTGTTCACTGGGCTTTTCTTGAAAAGAACATCGTCTTTGTTCAAGTCACTTTCACTTGCGTAGATGCGTTTGGCTACTTTCCTTTTACGTAACCTGTTAAAGTGTCCTCAGGAATCTTTCCAAGGAGCAAATCTCGTTCAATGGGTTTTTATTTCATGTTTTCTTTGTTGAATTCACATTCTCTTTTGTCGAGGAGTTTCATTTGAACATTCTTGAAGCTTTAACTAAGTTTTATTCCCGATAAAGTATCCTATAACTAAGGAAATATTCTTAGGTCTCTATCTTCAATCCTTTTCTGAACCATTAACATGGTTAACCATTTAGTGAGCTAACCAAGTCGATACAATCTTCTTCGAATGAAGGACTTCTGCATCTGCTTTTGATAGTTTAATAATCAAAGTTTTCATGTTTCAACATGTTTCGTTTTCACATGCTCTTGACATCATCAAAGATCAGATGAAATGAAAAAGCCTTCACAATATTTTCCAGTCAATGGTTTTGACAATATGGTTGACGCTCGTCTCGCTGCTTCCTTTCACCTTCATGCCACACACACACACACTTTCAATTTCCGGTGAGCAGCGTTGAGCTTTAAATATTAATAGAGTACCCGCATTATTTATGAGACTTTGTCATCAAGTAAATGAAGCAACCAACCAGCTGGCAAGCAGTACAACCGTAGCCCGGAATGACTGAAAGAACCAAGCCACATATTAACCACCCAAAAAAGTAAAAAAAAAAAAAAAGTATAAGGAAAACCCATCCGCTTTCAGTTCTACTCCATTAAACCAGGCAGCCCCATTTCGCCCATTTTCATCTCATCTTTTTCAGTGCTTGCATCTTCATCTTCGACTGTCTCACCTTTAGACTACGTTGACTACGTCTCCTACTTCTCCTCTCTCTCCTGGTTTTTCCTCCTCTGACAATTTCTGTTCTGTGAAGCTATTTAAAAATTTATAATCTTTTTTGCCCCGTCTTTGCTCTTTGCTCCTGCTCTGAGGAAGAGTCGTTCAGACTGCCTTTAAAGTGGTCTTCTATTGAAGTAATGTTAAATAAAACAAAAAACGAAGAAGCAAAGCTAAAAAAAAAAGGAAATGTTGTAAAAGACTTTTACAAACGATGCCAAGGCTGATGCTTCTTGGGCTGTTTGACTGCTTGGACTTTTGCTCTCTTGCAAATTTGCTTGCCTCTTGGCAAACTGCTTTCGTTACTGTCGTTTTGTCTGATTAGAGTTTTTTTTTTTTTATAGTGAATAGCTTTTTTTGTCTTATCATTAACTTGGAATTGTTTTGCAGTTTCACTGGCGTTGATTTGTCGCTCGCCCGACTTTAAGAATTCCGATTGTGTTTCGGTCATTTGCACGACTTTAAGAATTTCCGATTGTCTTTCGGTCATTTGCAGATTTAGGCTTTAATTGAATATTCTGTGTATGAAGCTTTACTTTGATTAGTTTTACACCTGACTGCAACTGACTTCAACTGACTTCAACTAATAACTAGTTGCATCTACAAATGACCTACAGCTTATCCCTAGTTCTGTTCAACCTTTCGGAAACCCTTTAACACAGTCAATGTTTCTGACATTTCCCATTCAATGCGTTTAGCTTTAACTGAAAGAGATTGACCAAAGCATGCCAGCTAAATGTAATCCCTGTTGTTGCATGTGCAACATAATGCAACAATAATAACATATATACATTTAGAAATAACAACTGCGTCGAACAAGGATTCCCTAACCCTTATCCCTTACCCCTAAGCCATTCCCTTTGTATTTTTCCTTTTCAGTTTTTACAACATTTTTGCGCTAACCAAGCAACAATTGTTGTAATTGTTGGAATTGTTGTTGTTGTTGTTGTGACTAGTAGCATCGCGCTACATAATATGCTTTGCTTATTTGTTTTGGCTTTGGCATGCCCCCGATGTGACCCTCTTGCGCCCTTGGCTCACTAGTATCTGCCACATACACAATTGTTGCAACAATTACACAAAACACAACTTAGAAACAAAAGACCGCACAAAGACAATGCTTTTTCTCTCTCTCTCTCTGTGGCTTGTAGTACTATGTGTGGCTTGTTTTCTGCGGGGTGCGGTGGGCGGGATTGGCATGGCGGGTGGCAGGGTTGGCGGGGGTGTGGCACAGATAGGGTCTTGCCTCGAACCCAGTTGGCATAACTAACAGAATGAATGCTTGGCTTGGCTTTGACTCGGCTTGGAAAGCTTGAAAGCATAGCTCGAGGGTAAGATGGAAGGTGGACCCACACACACCCACACACACACACACACACACACATACATACCGAATCCATTGCAGATTGGATATATATGTATATATGTATATGTACTTAGGTTTGATATCAATATGGGGCTTGAGCGAGATGCCAAAAATGTACAATGCTTGAAAGGAAAAAGGATTTACGACTGCTAAGCAATTGCGAAAGGGTTAAGAATGGGCAGAAACCAATTCAAAAAAAAAAAGTAAGGGATAAACCGAAATTATAACCTTTTAATATTGATACTGTTGAAGATGGTATTGTGAAAAGGAAACAAAAAACTGGCTTGTTGTCAAACTATTCAGTATCGATTAAGGGAATAAAACGATTTGTTTTTGAAGAGATTTGAGAGGGAATAGCTTAAAAGAGCTTTAAATAACTATTTCGATGGTGTCTTGATCTTCCTTTGAAACTTATCTTTAAAAAGATTCTCGGGGGAAAGATTCATTTCTTCTTCAATCTTTTTCTGGGACCACCGACTCCCGAGATATATGTATATAAGTTTCCCAATGAAAAAGTTTCTCTAATCAGGGTTTTAAATCTTAACGGAAAAACTTGCCCAATGCCCGTTCGCCAAAACCAAAAAACAACTAACAAAAACTTTTCTATTTGTTTTTTTTAGTTTAGTTTTCAATTAGTTGTTGCATTCAACCCAACGGCTTTAAGATAATGGTAGAACAGTTCAGTTCAGTTCAGTGCTGTTCGGGGGGCCATTGGTTAAGTTGTTTATAGATCCGGCCTTTAGCACTGGGTGCCCCCGGGCCTAGCCAGCTAATTGATTGACATTTCCTCTACGGACGCTCTACCGCGAACAAAGCAAAAGCCCAAACTAAATAGCTTTTTCTTGCTCTTTCTTTCTTTCTCTCTTTTATATATATCGAGTAAAGTGTACATGACTTGGTGTATATACCAAGTATATATATATATGCATAAATTGAATATATATGTATGTACATATATGTGTGTGTGTATGCATATGCTTAACCTTGATTGTGGCAAGACGGCTAGGCTCTGAGAACTAGGGGTCAGGATTTTGGGGTTTTCGTATACACTAGTATATCGACCCTCTGCGTGTGCCGCCGGGCGGGGCGGGGCGGGGCGTCGGTAAACCAAGTTTACTCACTTTACTCGCCTCAACCATGCCGTGTGGGGCCTTCATCTAAGTAGGCCAGCGAGCCAGCCAGTTGATTAACCGAAAGAACAAAAAAAACCGAAAAAAAAATCAAAAAATTACCGAATATAACAAGGTAAAAAGCGCAACACCGAAAATTGACATACTCTATCGAATAGAGTTGCCAATTCCACCGACAATTGACATACTCTATCGAATAGAGTTGCCAATTCCACCGTTAGTTGACATACACTCTATCGAATAGAGTTGCCAATTCACATTTGCAGTAAAATCTAGAATAACCTTCAGGCTTCTCTTTAAGTCCAGAAAAATTTAAGTGAAAATTATGAGTGCTCTTCAAAACCGAAAGGAAAAACCTTGACTTTTTCCAGAAAGATTGAGCTTGAGATTTCCGCATTTCAGTGAAAGGAAAATCCTTGTCTTTTTCCAGGAAGATTGAACTTGAAATTCACTCGAACATGAAAAAATAAATAATATGCATTTCAGTGAAAGGAAAAACCTTGTCTTTTTCCAGAATGATTGAGCTTGAGATTTTTAGCATTTCAGTGAAAGGAAAAACCTTGTCTTTTTCCACGAATATTGAGCTTGAAATGCACTCGAACATGAAAAAAATATAAATAATTTGCATTTCAGTCAAAGGAAAAACCTTGTCTTTTTCCAGGAAGATTGAACTTGAAATTCACTCGAACATGAAAAAAATAAATAATAAGCATTTCAGTGAAAGGGAAATCCTTGTCTTTTTCCAGGAAGATTGAGCTTGAAATGCACTCGAACATGAAAAAAATAAATAATTTGCATTTCAGTGCAAAACGTGCCGTGGAGATTGCATTGCAGCGAAAAACTACTTCATTAACCTTAATCAAATCAAATTAAATGAATCTGGTTTATGTGAATCCTCTTGGAAAATTGCACTCGAGCAAAACTCTTGCCCCACGCGCAAGATATTTTATAAAAACACAAAACCACTTGAAAATCTAAATGATTCTAGGAAATGACGATGACGACGAGAGAGAAAAAGCGAGCTAATCTAAAGTGCTGCCAAGCAGTTTGGCTTTGGCTTAATGTTTGTTTTTGTTCTGTTATCGATTGCAGTTTTTTTTTTTAGGTTAATTTGCGTCATGGGAATTGCCACGAGTTTTGCAAATAAGACTAAACACTGTACTTAAATAAATATATATACGAGAACATAAAGATATATATATTCCCGCTTCCCGTTAGGCTTGTTAAACGTTTAGTTTGTCACACATTCGAAAACACAACAATGGAAATCAATCACATGCTTCTTTTCATTTTCATCCAGAGAGCGACTCTCTTTAAGCGACTCATAAATCAATCAACAGTAGGTTCTTTCTTTTGTATTCCTCCTTTGTTTGGCTAAACCAACTGGAACTGACCATTCTTCTTTTTTGGGGCTATCTCTCACTCTGAGAGAATGTTGTTGTATTTTTTGGGTGGAAACGTGATTTGACTTGATGTAAGTTGATTTGATTTGATTTGATTGTTGCGGCGGCTTATCAGCTTTTCGTTCGGGTTGCCCTGCCCTGCCCCATACGCTTCGTTGCATGCAACAACGACGACAACAATGTTGCAGCAACGTTGACCTACCGCTTTCGGTCGTCTTCTTCTTATCGATTTGATAGACGGCCTAGAACGCCTAGAGGCCTAAAGAGAGGCCCGGCGACCAGTCCTTCTCCCCTCTTCGTCTCCGTCTCGGTCACACCGTCTCGGTCTCCGTCTCCGTCTCTCCTCTTCCTATCCAATTAGAACTGTGCCCAAAACGTGCACTGCAATAAAACACACACCAACACCAACACACACACACACATATACCAACAACAACCTGGCCAAGTATTTTACACCTCCTAACCATCTCACCCCCTCTCTTCTCCCCCTCTGTTCATGTTTCGCTCTGCAGCGCACGCAAGGTCAGTGCGGCGTGCACGTAAGTATGCAACACATAATTTTCTCTCTCTTGAGTTCGTTTTTTTTTTTCTTGTTTTTTTTTTTCTGTTTCATTTTCATTTTCATTGCTTTCGTTCGCATTTGCTGCAGCGCGAAAATTGCAAAAACGTCGTTTCGTTTCACTGTCTAACATTGCCCCCTCCGCCTCCCCTGCTCCCCTTCTCCCCTGCTCCCCTTCTCCCCTCGCCCCTCGACATAGTGGTAGCCCCTGGCTGGCTGGCTGGCGCTGGCTAAGTTGCCGCATGACATGGCATTTCTTTCAGTTTCAGCATGCAACTTCTTTGCATTTGCTGCGGCTCCCCCCCTCCCGAAAACGACATATTCAGAGAGAGTATCCTTGTGCCGCTTCTGGCTGGGCTGGGGCGGTGCCACGCCCACACTCAACGCCCCAGTTTTGACGCCTCAGCTAAAAATAGCAGCCCAAACACACACACACCAACAAGGAGGGTTTGGCAGGCACTGGCCAAAACACACAGCAGTCGAAAAAAAAAGACAGATTCGGAAGAGTTCGAACGCCAGTCAGTCAGTCAGTCAGTTGGACGACAACCCTAAACCCTAAAACAACCCAAAATCGAAAATCGAAAGTGTGCCAAGCCAAACGGCAACAACGACAACAACAAGAACAACAAGAAGAGAAAAGCAAATGGCAAAACACAATAGAAAATTGTGTCATAAAAACTTTTTTTCTTTTTTTTGTCGATTGGACGACGCGCGACGCGACGCGACAACAAAATAAAATAAAAGCAGCAAGCAGCAGCAAGAAAAGACCCCAAAATGAAAGAAGAAGCAAAGGCAAAAGCACACGAAAGAAACAAGAAGCGAGAGACGAGAGAGAGGAGAAGCGAGAAGAACGAGAAACGTTTTTGTTTGTTTGAATGCCTAAAGATGAAATACGAAATACTCTCTCTAGCTTGGCATTTGGCAGCTGGCGCTGAATCAAATTCAAATTCAAATCTAAATCCAAATCCAATATCATTCAATATTCAATTGTTCAAATCTTTATGGTAAGTAGTTTGATATTGATTAGATGGCAAATTGAATAATATTGCAGCAGTTTTCCATGCACCTTATGCAAATCTGACATATATGAAAAACTAATAGAAAACTTCGTTGTTTATTAATGTGTGTGTGTGTGTGTGTGTTCAGGTAAACAGACGGACGGACAGACAGACGGACGGATAGACAGTGACTGCCAGACTGCCACAAGTTGCATAAAAGATTTAAAATTCTGTTGACACAGTTCGTTAACCTCAATACACACACACACATCAACACACACCAATACACATATGTGTATGTAAAATTGGGTCGGCAAATACTTGTCGACAAAATTATAATACCCCTCTTGTGGAGGGTATCAAATGAATGAAACTCTTTCTCTTCCTCACTCTTTTTCTCTGTGTCTCTCTGTCTAATGAAGAAAACTTTAGCACTTTGTCTGCGCAACTGAAATAGAATCAGAATCTGAATCGGAATCGGAATCAGAATCAGAATCAGTATAAGAAACTGAAACTGAGACTCGAAGACTCGAGACATTGACTGGGCAATTTGTGCTTTGTTTTAGTCGAGCTGCCATATTTACTTGTCATGTGGCTAAAAGCAAAGGCTCACGCCAAAAAATATTGACATAGTAAGCACACAAATACACACACACCAACACACCAACACACACACACATGCACACTTGACAAATACACTAGGCCAAAGCAAGGCAAATAGTCGTCGACGACGAGAAAACAGCGACAAATCGCTGGCAAGCAAAAAATATACGGCAGGCGAACCCCCTCTCCCCCCCCTTCCCTATCCCAAAAAACACATACCACAACAACAGCAAGCAGCTAAACAATAGCAATAACAACAAGCGGCTGGCAGCAGTGTATATGTGTAATAGTTTTTAAGAGCGCCAGCCGAAAAGTATGCTGCGACTTTTGGGCAGACGACTTGCTGGCGTCAACAGTTTGGCAAGCACTGCGACAAGAGCTTGTGCCAAGAGTGCCCGAGTGCTTTAATTTTTTTTTTTTTTTGTTTTAATTGTAACGTCTCACAAAGCGCTTGCGTTTTGCGTTTTGCTTTAGCCAGAGTCTGTTAAAAGCTTTGCATGTCTAACACACACACACACACTCACACCCCCTCCATGAAAGGAGCAACACCAGCAACAACAACAACAACAGCGGGCAAAGTCATAAATTAATGCGTGGCGTGTTGTTGGCTATTAAAAGCAATGAGCAAGCGAGCGCATGTAAGCGTACAAGCTGCTTAGGCAGCAGCAACACACACACATACACAGAGAGACACTTATACACACACACACATACAGATACATACACAGAGAGATACTTATACACACAAACACTCAGACATACTTCGCATTTACATAAAAGCAACATCAAGCAAAAGACGAAAAAATAAAATAAATATATATAAATACACATGTATATATATATATATATAAACATACTGTATATATGTGTATGTGCGTATGTGTATGTAAGTGTATAGAAATAAAAGAGCAAAAAGCAAAGTCCCGAATAAAAATTTACATATTGCGCACGTGCTTGACCAAGCGGCGCTGAAAAGTATGCTACAGAAATAGGCGACTCAAAGGCGACGCATTGAATTCGCACTATGGAACAAACACAAAAGTTTTTCGGAATTGAAATACTGAATAGATCGAAGATACATGATACCAGAACTAGTAAGCTTTGAGTAAGTATTGCTATGACAATCCTAAGATCGAATATGCCTGATAAAAGAATACTGTGTTAAGAGTGTTTGTTCCCATAGTACAGACAGTGAAAATCCGCTAACCACAGAGCTCCTCAAACTGTTGCCTCCGGGTTATTGGATATAGGTGCTGTCGATCTCAATACACACTCACACACATAAACACACTCATGGGTGTGAGCGGGTGTCGCCTGTCGCTAGGGAGCTATAAAATTTCGCTATCGGAGCAAAGAGCACGAGAAACTCGGAGAGGGAGCTACAGCAGGGAGCTACAGGAGGGTGTTCAAGGGGGGAGTGCGATATGTGTACGTCTGTTAATAAACTTGTTTTGATACAGCCTCGTTTTCGGCGATATCTTTAGCCCAAAAAACATTTGACACAAGGTCAACGAGGACAAGGACAGGAAAAAAGCGAAAAAAAAAGAAAAATGGGAAAAATTGCGATGGAGGTCAGCAGGTGGTCATTGCGCCCACAACACACCGCAACACCCCCCCAAAATTTGCAAATATTACAAACCAAAAACAAGAAAAAATAAAACAACTAAAGGGCCAACATGGAAAGAGACAGAGAGAGAGTGGGAGAGAGAAGAAAGCAAGGCAAAGAGTTAAAACTGGAAGCAGGAAGCATTGGGTGCTGCAGTCGGTACGGCCGTCGGTTTTACTGTTGACCGCTGCGGAAACGGAAGGCACATGGCCTTTTCAATATGGATATGCCAATGGATGGATATGGCAAACCAACCTGTCACATTTAAACGTTGACGTTGATGATGATGATGGGATCGATTGAGGTTAAGCCAATGGCAATTGATTTCTTTGCGGTTGGTCGGTCAACTTGCAACAGCTGAAATGATGGACAACAACAACAACAAAAGCAACAACAACAACAAGAACATTGAAACGCGACACGTGACAATTATACATGCAACATACGACCATCCCCCATCTCAATAAAAAAATATATAAAAATATACAAGTAAGAAGGCTTTCGACTAGAGTAAGCTTGACTAGAAGATACCCTTAAGCCTTGACCATACCACTGACGGATAGACAGACAGAGGGTCGGGTACAAACCTGCACTACCGGACCAATGCTAGATGACTTCATAAATCCGGTGTTTCTTAACCGATTTTAATAAAAATTTCACAGATGTTTATTATTTTTTTAATAGTTTCAATCCTAAGTTTTCAATTTTAAAGATTTTTTTGTTATCGATTACATGTGTATATCTCAAACCTGTAAAGTTATCGAAAATTTGAAACAAACTTGTCATGCCTTGGGATTAGGAGAGCTCATATCCAAAATCTGGAGTCTCCAACTTCTGTAGTTTCTAAGATTGAACGACAGCCTCGAACGACTTGAACGATATGAACTTTTGAGAACACTCAAAAACGTACGTAATGTGCAAAAGTTCTAAGGAAAAAGTTTGTTACCTCTATTTTTGCATAACAAAGTAAACAGTTATTTGGTACATTAATTCGTTTACTTGGTTCTTTTGAGTGTTTTCTATCTATTCTATCAGTTCCTTATCTCGGTTCCTTAGTTAATAATAAAGTTCACCTGATTCCTTTGGTTAATTTACTAATCGACCACAACAATCTGTGATCAAACCAAACTAGTTGCAGGAAATTGCAATTATGAATAACAAATGAAGCTCATTCGTTCATTCGAACTAGTTCCGTAAGTAGCGTACAACACTAGAGTGCGTACATTAACATACCACAAAGTATATTTTCTAGTTTCGCTTTGCAACAACTATGCAACTATGAAATTTCAATTGGTACATTACGATTTGATGTTGTTCGCTAGTAAATGAAAATATTTACACATGTTCGAGAATCGCATAAAATATTTAGTGCATAATAAATTTGTAGTTTTGTAGCTGAGTACTTTGAGTAGAGAGCTCTTGCTTAAAGCTTAAAAATAAGCCACAAACAAATTTTGCAACAGTACTAGCCAGCGTCAATGTACATACATTCAAATACACTGAGAACAATAAGCATATTCACATATTCATGAATGAATGACTAAGAGATTCAAATATTATTCATTTTCTTTGTGCCTAAACTCTTGTATTTGAATATTATAATATAACATAAAATAAATATTGTGGTAGAAAAATCTCTCAAATCTCTATCAAACAGTAAAACTCAGGAAAGTTCTTCCTCCCTTCATCTGTGATTCTTGAGCTTGATCAAGACTGAGTCTTTGTCTCGGCGAACTAGACGAACTACTGGGACTTGCACTTAAGTGTAACTTAAGATAAGCTACAAAATGATATAACATTCCGTTCCTACTAAAATACGAAAAGTTTTCCAATCATTCATATTAATATATTATATATATATGTTCATGCTTAGTTGGTTTAAATATGATTTGCCTCTAAATGTCATATCTATTTTCCGTTTTCCCTTTAACTATCTTATCTTATGTTTAAATATAATAAGTTCCTTCATAGTTCATTTTCTTACAAGTTTATTTTTCCAAGTGCACAAACTAAGTTTATTTAAAATGCATAAATTTCTCGATTTCTCAGTTTTGCTCATTTCAATTAAGTGCAACATTTTGTTGCAATTATAAATTAATACATGTACATTTATGTATAATAAATATTTTGCAATTTCAAATTTGCACTTATTTAAAATTCAAATTCAAATATGAATCAAATATGATTCCAATAATTGCGTACAGCTAATTTTCCACTTCTCGCTCTCGGAAATGTTTACAAATTGTATATTGAAAATAACAACACAAAACAAATAAGAAGGCTTCCGAGTCGTGGAAGCTCGACTAGAAGATACCCTTAAGTCTTGACGGATAGACGGTCGGGCTGGCAGACACTACCGGTACTACCGGATCAATACTTGCTGGTATCATATCTCCGGTGTTTCTTAACCGATTTTAATAACATTTTTACAAATTTGTATTATTTTGTTAATTGTTTCAATCCCCATTTTCAAGTTTTTGAAATGCAAAATTTTTTTGTTATCGATAACATGTGTATATCGTAAACCGGAAAAGTTATCGAAAATTTGAAACAAACTTCCTTTGCCTAGGGATAAAAAGAGTCGGAAAAGCTTCCTTCTGCCTGTGACATACTTTTGCACAAAACCATTATACCATTTTTTAACCATTTCATGGGTTAAGGGTATAAAAAACAAAAACAAGAAACAAATCATGATTCGTTGTCGTTGTTTTTGGTTGTGAATATTTGAATGCGTTTGGCATATTGTTTTATATATTGTTTTATATTGCAATATATGAAAAACAAAAAAAGAGAAACCAAATATTGATTTCATTCACAGCTTTCAACTTCCCCCATAAAAAACCCGAAAAAAAGATTAAAAAAAACATTTTTTTAAGTTTTTACAAAATAAAACAAAAAAGAAAAAACATAAATTTCAACTGAATATTGCCCGTTAGCATGTTAAAAGCAAAACAAATAAAAAGAACATAAATATTAATGTTTCGCTGCGGTCTGAAACTGCAAACAAGTACAGGGAAGTGTGGCTACAGTAAACACAACTTTATTGTTCAACTTTCAGTTCAAGTTCAAAGTTCAAAAGCAATTTAATTAGAAACCTGTTACACATTATCCAGGCATGACTGTCTTTGTTCTTCACATACCCACCAATGCATTCACAACTGTAAACTGTGCATGTGCATACAAAACCCCCTCGGTAAGTACATTTGTCTCTCAAAATGTCATTCGACCAAAAATCTCTCATTGTTGCCAATTTGACTAATGTCCATATTTACACTGTATTGACCCGACACACACTACACTTCACCCCCCCTTCCTTCTAGCCATTCAGTGTGTGTTGTGTGACAATTCCAATTTCTGTTTCGAGGCTGGGAGGGGGACGGTGTGGAGGCGTCATATGTGTGTGTTCCTTCGTACGCAATTTCTCGCAGTCATCGTCGCAGTCGAATGAATGCAATGACGAAACGAAAATTTCCCACAGAATCCCTTACCACAAAACACTTGCACCTCCCTACCTCCCTCCCCGCTCCCCGCTCCCCGCTCTCTCTCACTCTATCTCTTTCTCTGACACAAGTAGTCATGCAGTTGTTAGCCAGGCTAGCATAGACGAGAGAGACCCAAGCTACGCAATGGGCCCAAACTGATTGATTGGCTTTGGCTTTTGATGGAGCCTCGAATCTGAGTGCAAAATGGAGGCCTAACGAAATGGACGTTGGATTTGGATTTGGCTTTGGCGTTGGCTTTGGTTATGCAATAAATAAACATGTTTCATGAGAGAGGGAGAGGGTGGGAGGATGCTGAGTATTGGGTCTAGTCAAATCAGTCAAGCAATAAGCGTGGTCTACACTTCATTAGGCACAACAACTGTCGCACACACACACTCTAACACACACACGCACACGAATCGCATTTACGATTTGTCATATTAAATATGTAAAGAGAAATTATCAAACACTTCTCACATACCCTATAATAATGAAACATTACTATTAAGAAAATCGCAACTCTAGCAGTTATTAAATATTCTTTCTCTTCCCTGAAAAATAAAACTTTAAGCCGTGATCATTGATGTTCAAAGCTAGCTCGATTTATCACCTGCTGCTGGTTCAGTGTAAGCAGTTTTAGAGGCTGTGTACATACATATGAAATTTTACACTCCCGCCCGAAAGTATGCTACAGAAAAAACAATGAATTTTCATGCTGTTGCTGTCACAACTTTTTTTGTTGTTTGTTTGTTTGTATATTATTTATTTGATATGTTAACAGCAAAATAACGTAACAGAAGGCAAAAAAAAAACCAGAGAGTTTCCACCACGCCTTCCTCGCCCCTTTTTGGATGTTGTTTTTGCTGTTGTTGTTGGAAAGATTTTGGTTGTCATTTGGCTTTTTGCTTTTTACTTTATATTATTTTTGTCATTGTGTTTGTCACACTTTTTGAAACACACACACACACACTCACACATACATATGTGAGCTTAGATAGGCGCCCCATTTTTTGTTTGTTGTCTTTTTGCAATTGCTTTAAATATTTAAGTAGTTTTCTGTTTCAGTTTCCTGTTTTATTATTCTCTCATTTCGCTAACCGCACACACACCCACACACACACTGTCTGTCTCTGTGTGTGTGCGTGCCTGTGCCTCTGTGTGTGTTTGACGTTGTCATTCACTCAGTCAGCTCTGTCAGCTTCAGCTTCAGCGCTAACGTTAACGTTAACGTCAACGTCAACAGCGCTGCCGTTATTTGCCTGGCAGCTCATCTCTTTTGCTTCTGTTTCTGCTTCTTTTTGTGCTTCTTCTTTTTTCTTGAACACTCTTGCTGTTGTGGTTGTTGTTGCTGTTAACCCTTTCGCAACTTTAAGCCACGCAACATTGGCTCGTTTCAAACACCACCATCGACACCAATCTCCCTCAAACTGTATGCGCTTTGTATGTGCGGTTGACACTTATGCAACCGCAGCAGAGCAGAACAGAGCAGAGCAGCGCTCTCTTGAGTTTTTTTTCTTCTCTGTTGCATACTTTTAGGCTGCACTTGAAAAAAGAGGCGTTCAATTGTTATTGCGCTTGGTTTGTTTTTTTTGTGTTGTATTTTGCTGACATAATTGTTTGTGAAAAGAGCAAAGGGTGGTCGAAATTGACATTCTTTTATGCCTATAACAACAACTGACACACATTTCGGGCTCCCCAACACACACACACAAACAAAAAAAAAAACAGAGACACACAACAACAAAAACAACTGCAAATAGTTTGAAGTTTTGTCTTTGCTTTGTTGTTGTTCGAACCTTCTTCTTTCTGCCTAGCACCGCTCTCAGAAGCAGCAGCAGAAGCAGCAGCAGCAGCAGCGACAGCAATAACAAAACAAAAAAAAACAACAACTCTCCAAGACAACAATTGCAAGTGTGTTTATGCCGCGCGCTCTCTTTCGTTAAGTGCGTAACCCATACTCCTCGCACACACACACAGACACACATATATACGCTCTTTGCCTAACATTCGCACATTCCGTTTTAGCGTCGCTGACGACGACGACGTCGGCGTCTCCCTTTCTACCTCGCTTCCTCCCATCGCTTCCCAACATTCCCTTACCCAAGCCCAAGCCAACCAAAAAAACTAACGGAAAAAAATATTGAAGAAGAAGAAGAAGCAGTGCCAGCAGGCGGCGGCAGGCAAACTCAACTTCATTACACAATACATGAAGTACTGAAGGAGAGAAGAGGAGCGAAGACTTCAAGACGGCGACAAAGAGGGAAAGATATACATATATATATGGATATGGATATAGATGGGGATAGAGGGGTAAGTGGGGGGTGGGCAGTGGCTCTTTAGTGATTACCTTTTGTTGCTGTTGTTGCTTTTTTGATTGCTTTTATGCGGATAATAATAATGTATTCCGTTTCTTTCCTTCCTTCTTTCTGTCTTGGTTTTGCCTCTGTTTCTTTGAGCTCCTTCGGTTGCTTCTTCTTTTGCTTTGTTTTTTGTTGTGTTCTCGGTGTTTCTTCTTTATCTGTTTTCCTTGGGTTTTATTTATTAATTTTGATTACTTTTAATCACTTCACTTTATTTTTTGTGCACTACATTTATGATTGTTGTTATTGTTGTTGTTGTTAGAAAGAAATTACAAAAAAAAAAAAACAAATTACTCTTAGACATACATATATGGATATGTAAATATGTATATGTATGTTTGTGTATATTTGTCCACGTAGTTTAGTCGTCGCCACAGCAAAAAAAAACATGTAAACGAGAGCTCAGGTGTATTAAACATGTAACGGGAATTAGCCAGCCAGAAGGCTTCAGCTTCAGCTTCGGCATCGGCTTCGCAATATGCAACAATTGCGCCGACTTTCGACTAGGACTTAGACTCAGGTTGCTGTTCTGCAAGCTTCAAGTTCCAATTACGCGACGCGCTTTATGCTTCACAATAATAATATTATAATATTTTTAATTAATTTCTTCTTATTATCATTTCGTTTTGGTTTAGTTTGTTTTACATTTCAAAAAAATACAAAAAAAAATATTTCAAAAAAAAACAATTTACTAAAAGACCAAGAACCACTGCTAGAGTGGCACGGCACACAAGTTATTCTATTCTTTGGGGCACAACGTTTTCGCTGAAGACAGATAGCTCAGATATTGTGTGTTGCGCGCGGCTACGCACCTAAAAGTAGACTACAAACTCGATACGAACTGAAGCGGCGTTGAGCACTCATTTGCTCGCTCACTCGCTCTTTCTCACTCGCTCTTTCATTATTTTGCTTGCTCATTCTCTCTCTCGCTTTCTCTCTTGCATTGTAGACTTTAATCGAACAGCTGAACACGCTAAAGCTTCAACACAAGCTCAATGCTCAAAGCCCAAAGTCGAGCTTTTGACAACAGCTGCTTTGCTACTTTTGCACAGCTCACAACCCTGCTTAAAGCTTACGAGCTTTGGAGCTTTACTTGAAGCTTTTAACGTTTATCGTGAAGCGCCATCTGTCGCTGGGTTGCTCAAGCTGGCGCCTGCGTACGTCATGAGCTGAGGGTGGCTTTTTGAGGGGTTGCTTCTCTCGACCAACCCCAACCCCAGCCCGAAAAACCCAAACTACGCAACGCAACGCTAAAGAAAAGTGTAGGCCTAAAGACTACGCAGCAGTTGGCATTTACACGCTGGCCCAAACACACACAGGCCATCTCCATCTTACGCCCTTTAAGCGATTTACTTGTATCGATTAACGCTTAACTCAAGCTGCGCTGCGTGTATGTATATGTATATGTATATGTATGTGTGTGTGTGTGTGTGAGTGTGTATACAAAAACAATATCAAGTGGAATTTGTTGTTTCAATTAAACACACTTAGAATCAAACTAATTGAAGGGAAACAAAAAGAACAAGAGTAAAAAGTAAGAGTAAAAGTAAAAGTAAAGGCACACAATATGCAAAATCAAATCAAACAAGTTGAACACAAAACAACAATAACAACAAGAATAACAACAACAGCAACCACAACAGCATCAAAGACATTGTGTAAACTGGTTTGCTGGCATCAAAATTTATTTATATTTGCGACGCGCATTCAGCGTCGACGTTGTGATGTTTGTGTGAGTCCAAAGTTCAACCAAAGCACAGTTGAGCGCAACAAGAGAGTACAAACACACAAACAGACAAAACACACAAAAAACACAACACAAAACGGTCGTGACACTGGACTGCAGCCATCAACACGAACTTTGTTTGCACTCACCACGCAAAGCAAAATAAACCAATACAGAGTGAGAGAAAGAGAGAGAGAGAGAGAGAGATGAAGAGTGTTTCAAGAGAGAGCGAACTCAACATTTGGCAGTGAACAGTTATTGCCCAATGATCCTGTTAGGTGATTAGACCCAGCGGCTTTAATTGTCATTACAGCATCGTTTACCGATTACATTACCTTATCACTGCAAATTGATTTAAATATACTCATGTTAACCTTAATTTAAAGCTACCCCTGCTTTGTTTAAATTCAATCAAAATGTTGCACAAATTAAACTCAATTTCAGCAAATTTGTTGCCCCTTGTTTTATATCTATAATGCTATAGCACTTTTAATATTAGTCACAATCACTTGTTTTGGCTATAAATACCAATGTCTAGCATTGTGTCATTTCTATAGAAATATTTCTTATCACAAAGATAAATTGATAGACGTGGCTAGCAAATAAAAATTCCCACTTATCGAAATAGACATTGGTCAGCCTGTAATCAGGGAATGATATCTTTCTTCGATGAGAAATGTAAATTTTGCTTATTTTCAGTTATCTGAAAATATTGCGTTGTGTCGCAAAACCAAAGACAAAGTCCAAAAGCTCTTCTCACAAAAGCGCATTCAAAACAAGCTTGCATTGAAAATTTCAAAAAAAGAGTAAAAGAAAAGCAAAATACAAAATCAAAACAAAACACAAACGGAATGCAAATCAAAAGATGAAATACATTTTTACATACTAAACTCGAGCCTTGAGCTACAAAATATATACGAGAGTATAAAGTATAGAGTAGAGTAGAGACGCACATGAAAAAGGCATTTAAATTTAACCGCTGTTGATAAATCCACGATCCATTTCCCATTAATGTCTGTTACTTGCCGTAAGGCATCGCTTTACCTAAAGTTGAATGGCCTCCCCGACTGGGTAACCAACAATCCCAATCCCAACAGCAGATCCGGTTTTTTGGTTTCGAATTTCAAAGTGCAGGTGTATGTGTGTGTGTGTGTGCATGCGTTTGAGTGTTTTCATTTAGGACTTTGGACTGCATTTCATTTTTTTTTCTTAATCCACGTTTCAATTTGCTTTTCAACTGATTACAGTTGCGTTCACTTTTAACTCACAATACACATGTAAATCGTCAAACAATTACCGTTTGCTAATAAACGTAATTATTCTATGCACATGCAAACGAACATACATAGACACATACATATGTGATAAGACTTGCCACATGCAAGTCATGCCCACAAGGCCGAAATGGTAATCTAACGTGTCTGGAAGACAATAGAAGGCGATAAGAATCGGTTATCAGTTAGAACCCCCCCCACTCCTATATAGAGAAATATAACAACAAACAAATGAAAACAACACCATGCATTTGTGTGCGTGTGTGCGTGCGTGCGTGTGTTGGGTTAAGGGGGAAATTGCAAGGCGCCCTCTCGCGGCTACCGAATGCGACTCGTCATTTGCACTGTCTGAAATTTGTTTACATTGCACTTGAGATGGCCAGTATGGTAGATCGAGCACAGATCGCCTTAAGGAAAATTACCAACAGTATCACGTCAAATCTTATTGACTAAGATTCCATTAACTTACAGATCTTTCAGTAAGTTCTTAAACAAAACGATAATAAATTCTTACTTTTATATACATATGTATGTACATAATATTATTACAAAATAAAAGCACTGATAGCAATCGTATTTTTATATCACAAACAAATAAAAAAAAAGCGATTATAAGCATTTGTAGTAAACACATGCGGCTTATAGGGTATTACAAGGGTTAAAGTTTCATTTCATTTATGATTGAACGCCGAATGCAATAAAGCTTTAATTATAAACGTGCAGACGCAGCATGTAAAAACTTGTGTACATTGTATGTACATGCATATGCATGTGCATTTTGTGTGTGTGTGTGTGTGTGCGTGTTTTGTTTTTCACAAATGTGAAACAATTTAAAGTTCCACCTGCTAAATTCAAATGCGGCTTATTTCTGTTTGCACTTCGTTCTCAAATACATAGTTATATAAATATACGCATACACACACACACACACACAGAAAGCACATGCTATATGGTAAAGACGAATTCAAGCATAAAATTGCATCACTAACTAATAATTTTACAGTTACAGAAGTGCATGCGGAGAGCAAAAGTCCCCCCAGTCAACCGAGGGAGTGAGAGAGAGACAGTGAGAAAGAGGAGGATAGAAGGATCATGCAGTTGTCGCAGCACAACAACAGTATCAACGCGTAGGCGCAGAAGAGGAGAGCAACGAAAAGCAAAATACAAGAGAGCGAGAAGCGACAAAAACAACAAGAACAACAACAACAACAGCGTACGCCCATTTTTAACGCCAACGCGATCTGTTTGTGTGTGTGCACGCGATCGGTGTAGTTGACAAGGCACAAGTGTGTGCGTGTTGCTGTGTATTGGTGAGCCGGCGAGCCGGCAACGTTGCCACTGCGACGCCAACTGGCAGTCGTGCCTCAGCACTCCAAAGCAACAGACGTGTGTGTGTTACCCACTAGAAAGAAGCCTTCACAAAATAAATAGCAGCACCAGAAGCAGCAGCAGCGATCACAAATTAAGAAGAGAAAATAGCCAATATAAAAATAATCAACGCACACAAATTCCAATTAGCCGATACAACTGTGCTTTTGTTTTTTTTTTGTTGTTCAAAGTGAGACTTCAGTTAAGAGTTACAAAGAGAGCGAGAGAGCGAGAGAGAGCAAATCGAGGTTTAGTCCATGAAAATGATTCCAGTTGCTGCCGCTGCCCAAATGCTGCGCCTGCGCAGCGTTACCAACGCACTTGGAAGTGCAGCAGCCGCTCGCACAATAACAACGAATCGCCGTCAACGCAATACGGCAAGCGTTGAGCGCGCTCAGAGCATTAATGAGCGCGACAAGTTTCTGCACTATAATGCCGAAGAGGGTTTCTACAAGACCTCACCCTTTGATCCCATAACGGTACAAAATCTTCCACTTCACGAGTACGTTTGGCGTGACTTTAAGAAGTGGGAAAATGCAACAGCTGCGGTAAGTGCTTACAACTTTTAGTAATTAACAGAAAAAAACAAAATGTAATCAAGTGAAGTGTAAACTTGTAATTTATTTTTATTATTTACTACTTATTATTATATTTGTTTTTGTGAATTGTGTGATTTAAAATGTGATTTAAAGTGAAAATTTCTGTTTTTCCCTAAACTTTTTCACATTAAGTGTTTTTTTTGTCAAGTACATTAAAGTAGTTTAATTTATCTAGGCTTAAATCTTAAGTTTAGGTTCGAATCAGTTGAAAAACCTCATTAAAATGAAGTAGTTCCACTTTAAACTGGCAAAATGGTACTCGAATCGAATTCCAATTGCACTTAATGAATCAAATTATAATTGAACCACCCTATACCCCTTTTAGAGTATACAAAATGCCTGTATGCATTGCATTTTTGTTGTTTCTTTTCGTTTTTATAGTTTGTTTATGCCAGTTTAGTGAACCTGAACCTATGCCAATAAGCGAGTGCGTATACTCGTGTGTGTGTAAGTGTGTGTGAGTTATTTGTGTTTTGTATTCCACAGAGAGTATTTGCAAATGTTCGCTGACCTCCTTACTACCCTATAAAACTATTCAAAATTCTAATCACGAGTGCAATCACGAGCTAACAATTGGAATTTTTGATAAAAAAAAACTGGTTTTGCGCACTTAACATATATGGGTCATATTTTGGGTATAAATATATAAATATGGTATGTCTGGAAGGGGTACTGAACTTAACTTATCGTTGTGTCTGATAAGAACTTGCCCAAAATATACTCGAGATAAGTGCAAATATCAAAAATACCACAACTTTAGACTGATAATGATTGGTATAGGGATTTTGTTGAGGTTGAAGAGATTGTACCTTAAGTTGTACTAAGGTTCTTTGCAGGGTATTAAATATTTTTGCATACAGCACCTTAGCACCTTATAATCTCTTCGTCTCGCCCCATACAACGATTTTCTTGCTAGGCGTTTCTATACAAGTTCAAGTCGAGCGAGTGTTGGCATCAAATTGCTTTACATCGGACCTGATAAGAGGAATGTGAATATACTACATATGTATGGCAGATGAGATGGAAACGTTGAGAATGGGAGGGGGAAAACATGAGAGAACAAATGACGTTTTCCAGACAGAGAAATATTTGCATGAGGAAGACAGAAATAAAAAAAAAAGAAAAAAACAAACCTATAAAAATGCAAACGTATGGAAATAGAAATGTGTAAAATAAGAATAAAAGAGAGAGAGATAGTCATATAACAAGTAGAGAACAGACAGACAGTTCTATATATAGAAACGTTTGGGGCATTTTGCGGTCTGTTCAGATATCACTTGCACTTGCATAAGGCGCTGCCCCAACACCCCACCCCACCCCACACAAACTGATCGCGCTAAACCAGAAACCCTGAACTCAATCCAACCCTACCCTATCCTACCATACCATACCCTACCCTAGACGAAAATAAATAAACCACACTGATCTCAAATAAAAATTGTTTACACATTTCACTTTTAATATCCGAATGCAAATATTTATCATTGAAATTTATTACCCGAGTCCAAGAGGGTTATTATTATAAAGTATTGTTTTTGTTTGCTCCCACAAAAAAACTTACTATCTAACGCGTCATCATCGTCATAAAGGCAGTAATCAGAGATGGTTGGCGTGCCTAGAACATGTGTGCCTACTGTATAATACTATACTATATAGTACTCTCTTTTTATATGGTATATACGGCATATGGCATATGGCATATTCTTGAATTAAGTGCAATTAAATGCAAGGCATATAAACTGTATATGTGTGTATGTAGAAGGTGCAAAGTGCGACTTGTGCCAATTAAAATTCGAAGAGAAGAACAAAAAAAATATCAGAAAAAACAAAACAAGCCAGTTATCATGATGATTATAATATATGTAGATACTGTGTATAACTAGTTTCTGGTTCGGAACTTGAAACTTTGGACAGAATGCGCTTATAAACAAAGCGTAAACAATTACATAACATACACACACCTCCTTAAGGCATACTATTTGCTTGTAAGTTGGCATATTTATCAGAAAATTAAACAAAATGCTTGATAATATAGTAGACCACCACCAAGTTAAACATGTTGATTCGGCATTATAATCAAAAATGTTCTTTTGGGAATTTCTTGAATAGTGGAGAGATAGTGGGTACGTTGTTGTAGTTGTGTACTTTTAATAATTAATTATAGTTTTAATTTATGAGCTTTTTGTTTTATCAATTTGGGTTAAATTCCTTTTACGCCAAATTTCCAAGGCGCAGCAAACCAAAACCATTATGTATCATTGTAAGGCAGCATTAACTGCTTGGCGCAGCCAACTTAACAAAACCGTTATGTACCATTGGAAGGCAGCATGAACTGCTGGGTATTTTTTCAGTCTCTCTTTATCTTTTGCATTGTGCACACACACGCATACGAACTTTTACATTGATCATTCATCAATTTATTTGTAATTAACTGCTGCTCCGTCGAGCGTGAAACATTCAAAATTTTAATGTGTATTTAATTGTCGGATAATAATGTGTGGTGTATTGCGTATTGTGTGTAATACAGGCAATTATACCTATTTACATACACGCATACACACACACACTCCTACAATTACAACTAATTGTTTTGCTTTGCTTTGCTCTGCCTGTGTGTGTCCGAAAACGAACGCCGGCTAATCATCTCTTTTCTTCTTCTTCTGTCATCTTTTTTTTTTGTGTGCGTTTCGTGGGCCTGGCATCGGTCTGATACGTTTGTGGGTGGGTGCAAAGGAGGGTGGGGGGGGCTCGCTCTCGCTTACTTGTGCTGTTCGTCGTTTGGACAACGAAAAAAAGTCAACAAACGTAGCGCCAAACAAGAAGAAGAAGACAACAACAGCAATAACAAGAGAGCAAACGCAAGAGAGTAATTTACGAACTGTCTGACTGACTCTGACTCGCTCTCTGGGTTTTTCGCTCTCCCAATTCAGTCATTTGCAGACTTTGTACTTTGCCCCACTGAACTTTGATCAGTGGTCGCAGCGCTGCTCGAATGGAACGCAGCAGCGCGTCAAATGCTTGAAATGGTTTTTTTTATTTATTTCTCTCTTCTTTGCTTTTTAAATTTTGTATGTATGTACATATGTACATATATAATTTAGTTGATTTCATTAATTTCGACAAGTTAAACATGTTTATGCGCTTGTTTGCCTTTGCCTCTTTCTAACATGAGTATATATGTTTCTATATCTCATTTTATTTTTAATTCGCAATCTTATATTAATGTCAATTTAAACTGCGCACATGAAAACAAAAAGGCTTTATCAATAAAAACATGATCAATTAGCAGATACCCTGTACTTCAAACACGTTCGGTCTTGTCTGCATTTGAGAACTCAACTTTAATCTTAAATATCTCCGAAATATCTCAATCGATTTTGATGAAAATGTATCAAATTTAAGATTTTAGTGTTATCGGTTATCGATAATTTGAAACAAACTTGCTTTGTCCATGATTAAGGACAGTTTATACCTATGTATGTTACATACCTTTGCATAGAAACATTATACCCTTTCTTAGCAATCTAATGGGTTCCGGTTATAAGAAGCTATATTACTTCCCCTCTTAGCTGTCGTTTATCTGACTGACCAACACTTCAAGGGCTAACCGAACTGACCTTCAACTTGGCAACCCATACCAAACAAGGTCGTTACGGTTGCCAGCTTTTTGGCTAAACGATTCGTATTTGAGGTCGACAACCTGCAGTTTTCAGCCAATATTGTTTTATTTTTGCTTAGTTCCGAAATCCAAAGAGAAAAAAGAAAAGAAACTCACTTAAATAGACTTGTTTACAACCCATAGCCCATGTGAAAAACAAAAATAATATAACCATGACCTATGCTTATAAATAAACATTTAAGCATTTTAGGAAGTGTTTTCCAATTCTTCGGTTAGCTTACATACTTTAAGGTGCTTCTACAATAAACAATGTTGAAAGCTCTTTACTCTTGGAAAACTTGGAAAAAGTATTTCATACACAAACCTAAAGTAATGTTTTATCTAATTTAAGTAAGGTTTAACCTATATCAAGAAGTATAGTACTTGTTTCAACTGAGTCAAAGTAGAGTTACATTATACTTATTATTTCCCTCAACGTATATATATATAATTTCATATCTAATCAGAAAGATTTTAATGCAGCTTGGTAAACTTAACTTAAAAAGTTTTCCTTTGTTTATATATCTAGAAATTTGTTTATCCATTAAATCTTATGTTTATTATTATTATTTTTAGGTCTGTGTTGTGACAGATCGTCAATATACTTTTGCTCAACTAAGAGATGCAAGTGCTGCTTTTGCTGTCCGTCTGCAGACCAAGTTTAAGCTGTTTAAGCCCGATGTTCTGGCCATTTGTTTGCCAAATCTGCCAGAATATCCGATTGCGGCGTTGGGAGCCATTGAGGCTGGATTGACGGTGACCACAATCAATCCCATCTATATGCCAGGTAAGAGATTTTGGTTTTGATTTCATTCCTTTTTTTCGTGAAACGTGCTCGTTTTTCGTTTTTTTAAACATATGTAGGAATTTTGATAAGCTGACACAGTTAAACATTAAATCTCATATAATTAGAGCTCTGTTATCAGAATGAGCATTATTAACTTTATGGTTGAGCGTAGTCCAAGTTCCGAGGGTTATAAAAGATAGGCCCGTCCAAAATAATCTAGCAAGGTTACGAACCCTAAAAAATCACTGACGTCAAGTAAATATACATAGTACATAAAAAAAAAGAGACTGGAGATGAGACTCTGTCAAAAGTGTAGCACAAAGAAGAAAAGCAGAAAACAAAACGAATAAAGAGCGTGGGAACGAAACAAACAACAGAGGAAGTACTGCAAAAAAGTGTTGAATATTCATTAATAAGTAATGAGCTGCGAACCTATTTAAATATATATCGATTTGTGTACGCAACTAATTGGTGGTAACCCCGAAAAATTTCCTCATTTCCCCTGTTACAGATGAAATTGCGCGTCAGCTAAACTTCAGCAATGCCAAGTTTCTAGTGGGTACGGCCCAGAACTACGCTACCCTGCGTGAAGCATGCCAATTGGCCGAAAAGAAGTTGCCCATCGCTGTTGTACGTACCACACAAGGTGAGGCACTACCGGCCGGTGCCATTGACTTCTTCGAGGTGATGAGCACTGAGAATGTGCGTTACGACGAACTGCGTACTTCCAAAGATGCCAGTCCGGATGATATGGTCTTTCTGCCCTTCTCCTCGGGCACCACGGGTCTGCCCAAGGGCGTGGTACTCTCCCACAACAACATTAGCAGCAATTGCGAGCAGGTGCAGGAAGCTTTGCCCATTCTATCGACAGATTACCAGGACACACTGCCTGCCGTCCTGCCCTTCTTTCACATCTATGGCCTAACCGTGGTCATGCTGTCCAAGCTGGGACAGGGTTGCCGTATGGCCACAATGCCAGCGTTCAAGCCAGATGATTTTATCAAGTCCTTGGATACGTACAAAGGCAGCATTCTAAACCTGGTACCGCCAATCGGTAAGTGATCTATACTAAAGCTGTATTGTTTCGTTCAGAGAGGGGAGAGTTTTGTGAAACGACCCTATGACCTCGTTTTCCTGACATGACCTGACCATAATATCTTTCAATCTTCCATCTAGCTCTATTCATGCTCAATCATCCTAAGCTGACACAGGAAACGGCTTCCTCGCTGCGCTTTGTAATGTCCGGCGCTGCACCCATTGGTCAAAGTGATGTCGAACGCTTCCTGCAAAAGTGAGTAAATCTTGTGATAACCTCATGTAACCCCATGTTAAGCAGTTATCGGGCGTTGCGAATTGTGTACGATTATTGCTTCCGAGAAATTAAATGCAATTTTGCAAAGGTTACAAAAGTTGAATTGGTAGGCTTTTAACTTATTGATGGATTAGTTTACTTGTATAAAGTACAGAAGATTATAAATTGTATTGTGTACGTCACAGATAGTCTCATATATTTTTCAGTAAAGTTCGTTATACTTATCTACAATGATACCTTAAAACGTTTAAACAAATTAAATTGTCAGTCTTTAAACACAATAATAAATCCCAATGCCTGCTTTTTGTATTCAACAGATTCCCCAAGGTGAGTTTCCTACAGGGCTACGGCATGACAGAGGCATCTCCTGTCGTTCTGATGACGCCCGAGGGTAATACACGCTATGCCTCAACGGGTGTGCTACCCGGTAGTACCGAAGGAAAGATTGTACCCTTGGACGGTGGTGACACCAAGGGTGTGGCTGCACGCACTACCGGAGAGCTGTGTGTGCGTGGACCACAGGTGATGACCGGTTATCTCAACAATGCGGAGGCTAATGAGGTGACCTTCTATCCGGGACAATGGTTGCGTACGGGTGATGTGGCGTTCTACGATGAGGATGGTTACTTTTACATAACAGACCGCATGAAGGAGCTGATCAAGGTGAAGGGTTTCCAGGTGCCACCCGCCGAATTGGAGGCGGTACTGCGCAATCATCCAAAGATCCTTGAGGCGGCCGTCTTTGGCATTCCACACGAGTTGAACGGCGAGGCACCGCGCGCTATTGTCGTTCTGCGGAAGGACGAGCAGGCCACCGTTGAGGAGATATCCGAGTATGTAGCCGAGCGTGTGGCGCACTACAAGAGGCTCGAGGGCGGTGTCATCTTTGTCGATGAGGTGCCCAAGAATCCGACGGGCAAAATTCTGCGCAGGGATCTCAAAGAAAAGTATTCGGACTGAGGCAGTCAAAACTTTCCCCATTCTTCTCTCCCCCTTCCAAGCAAAACTAACAAACCAACTTTAAACTATATACATAATTTTATAAGATTCTCGTTATCTTTATCGGAAATTTTTTTGTTTTGTGTTATTTGTGTCTCATAATTTCTGACTGGAATCTAACTTTCCCGCCAATGCATTGCATTTAAACGAGTGGCCCCCAGGGTGGCTACGAAAAGTAACGAGTATCGATTAGCTAGTAGCGAGTAACAAGTAGCGAGTAGCGAGTAGTCCTCGACGTAATAGTCACTGGATTGGTCCATAGCTTGTAAGAATCGTAGGGCTATTTAGATACATAGTAGCTTAGTTTTTTTTTTTTTTTTTTATGTGCACAGCATCTCAGGATTGTGTGTGCCTAAATTGCAACATAATATCTATATCTATATATATATGTATACTCGTTTGATAAATTTGACCAGCGTATAATATATAGATATACAAAATAGTTTCAAACCACAACGGACTAAATCATAGGCTATAAGACAAACAGAACGACACCCTATAAGCATGTAATACAACTTTATATGCTTCGTTTTTTTTTATTCTGTTATCGATAAAAAGTAAAAATAAGCGAGTTACCTGTATACCTAGTATAACGCATTAATTATGTTATATGTATTTACGACATACACACGTAATAACTATACACCTGTATGTATACCATTTGACTATATCTATATCTATATCTATATCTATATCTGTATCTATATCTATATATATGTGTATGTGTATTAAGGTTAAGTAATAAAGATTTGATTGATCAACAAAAACATAAACTAAACAAAGTGTATTTTTTATACCCTTAACCCATTAAATGGCTAATAAAGGGTAAAAACTATGTAACAGGCATAAGGAAGCTTCCCCGACCTCGTATACTATATATATATATTTTTGTTGAGCATCGACATATCGATCATATCCGTCTGTCCGTCTATCTCGTGAAGGAACTTACCAAGGATTGCATACTTACGCTGTTACTATTGGGTTACGTTCAGGTATAATTTTATTTATTGTGTCTGAAATTTAATTTTTGTAAGATTTTTTGAGCATTTTTTCATAGAAGTTTGTCTCCAGCAATTGAATTAGGTGCATCTTGACCCCCTATAGGAATTATTGCATTTAAACCATTTCAAATCCCACTTTTAAATACTCATTCATATCTGAATGTATGAACGGGTCGATCTCAGGAACTACAAAAGCCAGATTTTGAATATGATGTCTCAAGTTTATTTTACATTTTCGACTCAGCTGTTGATGCTAATCAAGAATATAAATACTTTATGCGGTCGGAAAAGGGTGTAAAAGTACTGCCGCTGCAGCAGTAGCAATAATTTACCGAGTGTCAACATCAAAAATGTTGCTCTTATCGAAGTGAAAATACCAGGCAAACAGAAATAGCAGCAGCTAAACCTAAATATGGGCCAGCCTAAAAGTATGCCACACATTATATTTTCTCAACTACTTGCTGGGCATTCTGTGTGCCTAATACCTGCAGACCCAAATCAGCTGAATTTTTGCAAAACGAGCAGAAAAAAAGTATGTACATGAACTACTGGACCAATGGCTTCATATCTCCGGTGTTTCTTAACCGATTTTAATAAAAATTGCACAGATGTTTATTATTTTGTTAATACTTTCAAATCCCATTTTTAAGTAAGCAACATAAAAATATGCTTATCATATTACAAATATATATTCAGAGGCATTTGAATTCACTTTTTTTTTTGGTTTTTTTGGTTTCTTTCAATTTATTTATTTACGACAAAATACACAAAAATTTTAGATTCGATTTATTTAGTTATTCTCTTGCACTTTGATTTATCAATTAAATTAAGTTGCTTGTACTTAATATACAATAGAAAAAAAATATACATATATGTATGTGTGTGTATATATATACTATATATATATATTCTTGTATTTGATTCTTTTATTTCATATACATGTACTGTGTGTTTTTGTATGTTTGTGTGTTTGTAGTTGTGTTTATCTGAATTTTTATAATATTTTTTAAATGCGTTTGCGGTTCTGATTCCTTCGGCTCAACTCTCTTCAATTCTACTTTATATATATAGACACAAATGCATTGTTTAACATTTTTTTATTTTCTGTTTTCTGTTTTTTGTTTTTTTTTTCTATGAATTCGCAATTCGATTTCTTTAGATTTATGCA
This sequence comes from Scaptomyza parva, assembly GCA_035044645.1. NCBI lineage: Eukaryota > Metazoa > Arthropoda > Insecta > Diptera > Drosophilidae > Scaptomyza > Scaptomyza parva. The sequence goes on from JAWNNT010000139.1 coordinate 11,939,271, forward strand.
TTAACTGTGCTAATCTACTACGGATCTGCGAAAGCAATAATAATAATATAAGAAAAAAACATATTCCTTGACATGTTCCGCACCTTCTTGGGTTGGGAATACCATCCATGTCTATGAGTCGAATTTGTTTAATTGTTTTGCTTTTTTGATCAAACAATATTTCCAAGGACAAGGGCCAAAGCAACCTTGCCTAATTATACTAGACAGGTTTGTGTATGTTCCGCACCTTCTTGGGTTGGGAATACCATCCATGTCTATGAGTCAAATTTGTTTGATTGTTTTGCTTTTTTTGATCAAACAATATTTCAAGGACAAGGGCCAAAGCAACCTTGCCTAATTATACTAGACATGTTTGTGTATGTTCCGCACCTTCTTGGGTTGGGAATACCATCCATGTCTATGAGTCGAATTTGTTTGAGGCTTTTGCTTTTTTGATCAAACAATATTTCAAGGACAAGGGCCAAAGCAACCTTGCCTAATTATACTAGACAGGTTTGTGTATGTTCCGCACCTTCTTGGGATGGGAATACCATCCATGTCTATGCATCGAATCATATTTGTTTTTTGATGGTTTTTGCAGATCAAACAATATTTCAAGGACTTGCCTAATTATACTAGAAAACCAAACCAATTGAGAAAAAAATAAATAAAATTCAGCTTACAAATTTTTGTGGGAAATATAAAAACAAATCTCTTCTTCTTATTTGTTACATACATTTGCAAATGGTTATAGTACATACATATATATATTAATCATTTAAGGGTACACAATGTAGACAATGTAGGTGTACAAAATTGCTTTAACTAAATTTAAGCTGCAATAATTGATTTTATTTTTTTTTATTTTTTGTTTTTTTGTAAATTTATGTTTATGATTTTTTCTCTAAAAACTAAAAAACAAATGCATAAAAAAGTTGGTGTATACAAAAAATTTAAGAAGTTTGTTAATAATATAAACAATATAAAAGACATAGGATATACGATATAAGATATATGTAAAAAAAAAACAAAATAGAAAAAAAATGTTAAGATTAATTCAAATGCATATCCTTTTGTTAAGTTTCGAGTATGTGTGTGTGTGAGTGTGTGTGTGTGTGTGGAAGAGCGGCGGCGACTGTCACGTCGAAAGTAAACGAAAGTAGTGTTGTACAAAGTGTGTTGCGTGCGTGTGTGTGTGTTGCGTGCGTGTGTGTGTGTAAAAAGGGTGTCAATTGGGCTGCGAGTTGTTCCATTTGGCACAGTGGGACATTGTCCTTGGTCTTTGTCTTCAGGCAGTTACTGTAGCTTGTTCTTGAAATAGTAGTATGTGGTCGGAGATGACAGGCTGACAGTGTTGTAAAACGCCAAATGGCTGCGACTCACAACAACAACAGTGCAAAATACAAAGTGTATTAACTAACGAAACATTTTGTGTGTGTGTGTGTTTTTTTTTGGTTTTTTTGGTAATGGCTTTTGTGCGACTTTGGGTTTAACTTATGGACTAAATGACAATCAGAATACGACAAATACAAATACAAATTGATAAAAATACATACACAAGCGCGTTTTACATATAAGTTTTTCGGTTGTATACATTTTACTTTAACCTTACTTTGTTTTTCTTATGATTTCTGTTTTTATTTTTTTTTTATTTTTTTCTTGTTATTTTTTTTTTCTTGCATATATAGTTCTTATTAATCGAGAAAAGGCCACCAAATGCGTTTTGCGAATGCGTGCGAATTGCATTACTTTCAGAATTAGCTTTATAGCATATATATAGATTCATCTGTTTGTTTTTTTCTTATAATAAAACAATCTCATTGCCTGTACAAAGGCTTTTGATGTGTTGGTTCGTGCTGTGTGTGTGCTTTGTGTGTGGTGCATACAAAAGGATACACTCACACACACACACACGCACTCACACACAGTTATATATAGACACTGACACACACACACGCACACACATAATATCGGAGTACATTTTGCTATATATCTTTTTATATATATATGTATATAGGTTAGATTATCGCTCGATTCCCATCTCTGATTTTCCATCTAGTGACAATATTGCGTTCTCGCTCGCCAACTCGTTCTCGCTCTTTCTTTTCGTTCGTTCTCGTCGACTCTCTCCCTTTCTCTCTCGCTCTCTCTCTATCGCTCTCTTGCTCGTGCTTTCGTCACTTCGTTATTATTCGTATTTGTCTCATTTCCAGTTGCAATTCCTTTTTTTTTGGGGGGTTACGTCATCATTGCCATTCGTTGGACATCCCATTCGAGTAGATTTCACGCCTTGGCCCCAGGTATCTTCGATAGCACCTTGGACAGATCGACACCGGTTAGCGCATTGATCGAGGGCGGCAGCTGGGCAACAAGGCGTGTCACATCGTTGGTCAAATTATCATTACCACCAATCAGCACTATCTCATCCGTTTTAGCCAATGGGGCAGCCACCTCGGCAGCAATCTAATAACGAAAGAAGGATCAGTAAAGATTCCGAATAGGTTTTTCCCATTTTCCCTCTTACCTTGGGTAGGGACTCGAGCACAATGTTCATAATGGCCGCATCGCCGTACTGCTTGTAAACATTCGCCTTCATTCGCATGCGTTCCGCCTCCGCTTTGCCAACCAGTTCAATGGCATGAGCCTCTGCGGAACCGATTTTCCTAATGCGTTCCGCCTCGGCACGGGCACCCTCGATGGTCTGGCATCTATTTTGAGATTGAAAAAGAAATAAATTATATTAAAATACTTGAACTGAACTTTGTTGGTCGGTGTGTTATTGATAATTAATCACTTTTAAGCCGTTGGCAAAAAAGGTGAATTAAGTTGATAAGAAAGTTCTACTTACTGCTTGCCCTGGGCAATGGTTTGGACGCGATACGCTTCGGCCTCAGCTGGCAACTTGACGGTGCCAATGAGTTCGCGATCCTTGCGTTGAACTTCCTGGGATTCGATCTCGATCTGCTTGCGACGCTCGACGACCTCAATTTGAATCTCCTCGTTACGGATCCTCTGGCGAATCTTGGCCGCCTGCAACTCGTAGGCCAGTTGAGATTCAGCCTTGGCCGTATTGATTTCCTGATCAAAGTTGGCCTTCTGCAGCTTAAACATGCGCGTATTGTCCTCGATCTTGGTGTCCGTCGAGTACTTCACATCCATGGCACTCTTCTCGCACTCAGCCTCCCGAATACCGGCATCACGATTTGCCTCTGCAACGCCAGCGTCCGCATCACGCTTGACCACAGCGGTCTGGGCCTTGCCCAGCGATGCCAAGTACTGTACATCGTCGTAGACATCCTTAATGGTGAACGACAATATCTCGATGCCCATGCGACCGACATCAGGAGCGGCTACCTCGCGTACCAATGCAGCGAACTGGTCCCGGTCTTTGTACACCTCTTCGACTGTAAGCGTTCCTATTAAGACGAACAAACACAGAGAGAGAGAGAGAATGAGAGAATTAATCAATTAATCGATTTTAGCTAAGTTTGTCAATGTTTGACAATGAAGGTTAGGGAGGGGGACTCGGTCATCAAAGGTCGCTTACCGTCTGACCACCAGCCAGGTGACACCAACTATCATGGCCACCTTAAAGGTGCCAATCCATACAGCAGACATGCTATTTTCTCTGCCCCCCAACAGCCAAGTTCGTACTGACAATGGTGGACACAGTTTGTTACAGTTTTTTTTTTATCTAACCTAACAAGTGTTTCTTGTCTCTTCTTCTTGTTTTCTAATTAAAACATTCCTATTAGGGTTGACGTCATTGCCGCAGTCTTATCGCCAGCAACTACTTCTGGTTTCTTTTCTGATATTGCAAATTACAAACATCGCTCGCTGATTATCAGCAAAACGTCACTATTCCCAGCAGACAGTAGCAGAAAGCTTGGTAAACTTGGTGTCTGCTGAGCTTTCGGTTCACTAATGGTGGGATAAACAGGTTCACGGAGCAAACTAATGGTTAAACATCTTGGTATTTCCTATTTTTGCAACGATAGAGTTTGGTGTTGCTCTATCTCTAGTTATGAAAAAACATTTTAAGTCTCAAGAAATTTTATCTAATGTCTATAGACAAGTTGGTGGGTTGAGGTCAATTTTAAATTGGAAGCGGGCAAACAGCAATCTTGAAAGCAAACATGCTCAAGGGCAACTTGTGAGAAAACACTTTGATATTGTTGATATTATTGTCGGTAACTAGATGCCAGCTAATTGGAATATTGTGCACATTCTCACAGAAAAGACAGCTGTGCTGTTCTCACACGCGATTCAATTCAATTTACAACTACACAAGCTAAAAGGGGCAGAGATAGCGGGGAAGGGATACAAACGTCTAGAACCGAGAACCGTTCGGAGACGTTTGCGACCGGAGCGTCGCTCGTCGCGCTTACAACTGACACAACAAACTACTCAAAGAGAACGTCGCCCAATGATATTATTGTTTATTTTTTCTCCGAGGTACTATATGCAAAATATTCAAATTGTTAACGTTGCACAAATGGAAAACGCCTTGAGATTCAGATGTACTACAAACAAACGACTATAAAAACTACATTTAACGCCGGGGCCCTTCATTAGACATTAGACAACCATAACGACTGAATAACATTCATGAAAACTTAGTTGAAAGCACTTTGTTAAGCCACGTTCATGTTCATGTTGAGTTTGATTATTGTAATCAATTGATTGTCAAGGTCAATTTAAGTTCTATTCGGGAACTTGGTTAAAAAGCTAATGACGAACTGGTGAATGTCTTAAAGACTTTCAAATATACATATATATAACTGATAGAGTAGTCTCCCTTCATCTAAATCGGAAAAGGGTTGCGCAAGAAGTAAGATAGATTTAGGAAACCCAAAGGAACACCTAAGGATTTTCATCTTTTGGGTTAAGGTTAACTTTGAAACTGATTAAATAATAAAATATTTTAGTTCTAAGTTATCTTCACATCAGTCAGGACATATTCTCTGCCACATTTAGGTTTGAAATTTAGATGATCATTGTTGATTTCTTAACTTACCCAGTATGGCACGCAGATGACCTTCCAGTGTCTGCAAAATGGTTGTCTTAATCTCCTTGACGGATTTGCCCAGAAACTGCTCACTGGCTGTGCCCAGAAGCTCGTCAGCCTGATGGTGAAAATAATAAACATTCATCATCTGTGTATGTGTGAGAGTGTATGTATGTGTGTGTGTGTGTTTGGATGTGTGTGTTTGGATGTATGTATGTGTGTGTTTGTTGTTGTTGTTGTTGTGTGTGTGTGAGGGCATGTCAATGGATTTGGTTAGATGGATTCATGGTTAGTGTCATTATTATTGATTCGTTTGATTTGTTGTTGATCACAACACGTCACACACACACATACCAAACCAACAAATAAAGATAGAGAGAGAGAGAGAGAGTGGGTATGAACAAAAACGAAAGAAAGAGATAGAATGCAGCCAGAACCAAAGGACAGCCACAACGGAAGTTTGACAATCCAAAGCCACAGCCAATAATTAAATTATTTATGTTGAATATGAATAGAGAGTAACGGAATAATGATGAGTTACAGTTAGGACCCACACACACACACACACACGCGCGCGCACACACACACGCACGCACGCACACACATTTGATACAAGATTTAACCATAACAGTAAACCGATAACGGTAGTAACAGTAGTATAACAGTAACATTAGCAGTAACGGTAACAGTAACATAACAGCAGACGTTTAGCAGTAGGCGTAATTCAATCAAATAATGTTGATTATATATATATATATATAGATATATTTTTGTTGTTGTTGTTGTTTGATTGTTTTTTCGGGTGATTTGTTAATTTTGATTTGTTATCATTTACAGTTTTGTTTTTGTTTTAGTTTTTGTTAGATATATATATGTTTTTTCGATTTGATTCGGATTCGGATTCGTTTGATGAGTTGAGTTGATTCGAGTTGAGTTGAGTTGAGTTGATTGGAGTTGATTGATTTCGAACGATTCGAGCGCAGGGTAAGTAGTGGTTGGTAGTAGTGGTAAAAGAAAGTAGAGAAAAAGGTAAAGAGAACACAAATGTCAACAAATTTCGACTGTTTATATATGTAGTATGTATGTATGTATGTAGGTAGACTCCATAACGAGTACACTCGTGTCTTATACTATACTATACTGAAGTATGAATGAGAGTGCTACACAAAAACAAACAAACAAAAATTAGTGTTGGAAAACATTAAAAAAACACAAAAACAAAACAAATCATGCAGCAAATGATATGGCAGCTAAGAACAGGACATTGACATTGTATAGATATATTTTTTTTTTGTTTGTTCTTAACTCTGATTAAACTTTCTGAAAGTGTGTCCGTGTGTCATTGTGTGTGTGTGAGTGTTTGAGTTAGTGCAAGAATTGGAGTTAATTTTCGAGTTTATCATTTTTGAAAACGAACAGAACAGAACGAACAGAGATCAACAAAGCCAAACCCAAAATAAGAACACAAACCAAAGATTGTTTTTTTTTTTGGTACAAAATGATATTAATAATAAACGCAATAAACATACCTCGTCGTTAGCATAATCATTATTTTTATACGAATTTGACTGTAATGATGAAATGAAATAATTAAATAAGAACAGAATTTATAATATTGGTTAAAAACCTCAATTTCCGAAATAAGTACAACTTGTTTGTGTGTGTGTGAAACAGAAAGAGAAAGAGAAGTGATTGCAAGTGCTATGACTTGTGGAATGTATTCGGAAGTACTTTGTTACAGTTATATGTTACAATCACAAGTATAACGGTGAATATTGGTGAGTGCATTAATAGTGCTCGAAAATGATTCACGTCTGTGCTATTGTGAATTTCTTGATTCATTTTGCAAGATGCTGTGAATTGTGAATGACTTATTCATTTCAAATGTCCTAAGCTAAAACTCTTTTGGACGAGAAACGAGAAAATTCGACTAAGAGTTTCGCCTGAAACCTACATAGATGTAACGCAGAAAGAGTTCTGACTAATCTTCAATCTTAAGTATCATCGATCTTTCTTAAGCGATATATGTATAAAAATTATCATGATCTTAACCATTTTATCTATCTAAAACGTTTTACACACTTTCCCAACTCTATGGAACTCTAATGTTATCAATTACATGTGTATATTGGAAACTGGAAGAGTTATCGATAATCGATGAAACAGATGAACTTTCGTCTCTGAGATCAACACATTCATATATGTACATAGAGACAGGCTTTCTTCTGTCTGTTAAATTACTTTATCACTTTTCATTATACCTTTTTGTTGACCCATTTCTTGGGTTTTATGTATATATAAGTAATACTTGCTAGTACTGTGATTCTTAAGCAGTAATGTGAATAGTGTAGACTGAACTTTGCGGAGAAATAATAGAATAATTTTGATACAACATTTTTGACAAATTAATCGCTACACTTACTTTTGATGGATCAGTTTTAAGGCGCTTGCAAGGCTAAATATAATTTAATCGAATTGCATTTGTTTGGAGAGGGTATATATATTAAAATCAAAAATAAAGGTTAACTTGTACACAAATACAAAACAAAAGAAAATGCATAACGCATAATGGAATAAAAGATTTGTAAGATAGAAATTCATAATACAGTTTTCAACATAGTTCAGGTAAGGGAAGCCAAATTTCAGACGCGTTTCTACGTAGCTACCATAATGCATGCCAAATACAAAAGATTATATAGTATGTAGGAATAATTTATATATATATATAGTATACATATGTTTAGAGATTATTAGTTATATATATATAATATCGGGTATATAAGGATGGGGGGCGCGAATAAAAGCTAAAAGGAACTTGCATAAAAAACTTAAAAGTCAAACTCAAATAGTACGTTTTATTCCCCACATCTGGAGAATTGCTAAGATACTTCAATGAAGGTGGTTATAGAGACGCTCAAAACTCGCCATCACGTCACATACCTTCATGATCTTGCACTGGGCCACACCAGTTACGGTCAACGGTACGCCCTGAGCGGTCTCCACGTTCTCGCACATCGGATTCAGTGTCATCACATTCAGCGAAAGCCTCTGCACATCGGTCACCAGCCACCAGGCCCATGCCCAGCCACCCACAATTGTACGCTTCTTCGTGGAACCACAGCAACCACCTGAAAAAAGATGCAAGAAAAAACATAAAAGAAACCGAGTTAGTAAGAGGTTGGTGTATTTGCTTCGGTGTGTATATTGGCTAAGCAATGACAGCACGGGGCTCTGTTAAGATAACAGCAACTTAGCAGATTCTGTTAAGGGGCGCGAGATTTGAAGTTTTCGTTTGCCTTGAGTGAATACTGTATATTAAGCAATACAGTACACACTCGATAATATATACACTTAACGAGATTTCAACAATAAAATAATAATTTTATTGTGTAAATATATATTGAATAAAACGAGTAAGAGTACAACGCCTTGACTTCTTTCAATTTACACATAGTTCACATTATAGGGCTTACACTGTGGCTTAAGCTAGCATATAACTGCTTTCCCGCTACTTATTACCACTGCTGACGTCATTGGGGCAGGCCAGCTCTGACCCACAAATATTATTGTCGGTTGGCGGCATACGCACTTTATTTTTTGGCAGGGGACGGACGCAAGCAATCGCCCGTGGCTTATATAGTGTAAGAGTGAAAGCATTTCGCTGTCGCCAAAAGCTCTTCTCCATTCGTCTGCGTATGTGTGTGTGCTTGTGTGTGTATTGTCTACGTGCCGGCAAACACGTCAAAGAGTTGATAGATGAGCATTTGTGTGTTAAGCCGAAGCCAAGAGTTTCAAAGCATGACAAGCCAAACAGGAAGCAATTGTCCATTTGAGGAGTTGGCATCTAACGGTTCAATTCCAGTCCAGCTGCGCTTAAGCCCAAACCAAGCCAAAAGGGCATTGCGTTCGACTTTGCAGTCGCGAGCCACTCTTTGACTTCACGTATGTGTATGTGTGTGCGTGTGTAAGTGAGTGAGCGAAAGAGAGCGTTTTGGAGTGGTGGTGGCCATTTCTAGCTGCGGCTGTTTACACTTCTCGTTTTAATGCCTGAATGGCTCAGTTGGCCAGCGAACGTCGCAGCGCGCGGCCGCAGTACATCGCACAGAAAGAAAGTGTTAAAGAAAGCAACATTTAACATTAACAACGAACGCAAAGCTTACAACTAAACATTACACCAAAAGTGCAAACAAAACTAAAACAGAAGCAAAAGCTCTGAACTGTATTGCACTTGCAAAAAGTTCTCAAGCACATGTGAGTAAGAGAAAGGGCAAAAAATCGTTCAATGTGTGTGTGTGTGTGTAATCAAAATCACAAGGCAAAAGTGTGCCAACGGCAAAAAGAAATCAATGTCAACAACAATAGCAGCAGTAGCAACAACAGCAACGACAAGAGCAGCAGCAGCAGCGAAAAGAACAAGGCTCGAACAAGAAAGAACACGCGCACAAAAATGCGAAGCCGACAACGACGACGCATGCGTAGCGGCGACTGCAACAACAACAGCGACGCCTACGCAAGAGAAGCTTTCTCAACGAAAGTGATTCATCGCTGCTTCGTTAAGTCGTTCGTTGTGATAACTGTTACTGCTATTACTGCTACTTCTGTTGCTGCTGCTGTTGTTGTTGTTAGAGTTGTTGGCTGTTATGCATTTCTCTTTAGCGCTTTGTTTGCTCAACTATTTAGCGGCTATTCGCATGCCGTCGCTGCCCAAGAAGTGACTTTAAATCGGTTACCGCTGCTGCTGCGACTTCTGTCAGCGTCGCAGCGTCGTCGCTGTCACCGTTTGCTGTTGTTGTAGCTTTGGTATTTTTTAATGTATTTTTTTTGTGTTGTGCTGTGCTGTGTTTTGTGTTGTTGTGTTTCGCTGGTACCTTGAACTTGAGCAGCGCAGCGCACATTCAACTCGGCGCAGCGGCAACCAGTTTGCAACAGCAGCAACAAGTTTGTAATTGCGACAAAAGCAACAAGCAACAACAACAACGATTGCTACTTCTACTTGCGGCTGCGATAGTTGGCCGTTAGTTAAGCTCGCTGCTAGCCAAAGATTATGCAAAGTCAGCGCGACAGGAAACGTTTTTGGCAGCAGCAGTAGCAGCAGCATTCAACAAGTCCGTCGATCGATAGGGCGTCTGGTCACGCCCCCCCTCCCCATTCGAGCCAGGCTAGGCAAACTGGTTATCAAACATACATATGTACATACGCATACATACATAGATACATGCATTGTACAACAATTGTTGATTGGCTTTCTGGCCAGAAATAATATAGTGAAAAGCAGCATTCAATTCGCCTTTTGTATATTTTGTTATTTCCCAGAGATTTTTTTTTGGGTATTGGTTTTGGTATGGAAAGATTTCACTTTTATGCGGGAGGTCTTTTACCGCAACTCCAACAAAAAAACCACGTGCAACAATGCTTACATTTCGTCGTGCAACAAAATGCAGTTAAAGTCGAAACTTGAATGCGCTTTCAGCGGCAGACAAAATAAACCTTAAAGTTCGATATAGACAGGGAAAAACTTTAAAGTTTTTGACTTAACTCGAGTTTGTGTTTTCAAAACATTATCGTGCCAGAGTGCTTTTGTATAACGGTAATCGAGTAACGGTAAACTAGAACTAAGTATAAATGACTTTTGTGGTTAGGTCAACTCTCATTGAAAGAGAGAGACTCCATTTCGTTCGCATAGATCTGATAAGGAGAGTCCAAGCATGTTGTAATGTGAACGTTGATCGGCAAGAAGTATAGTATAGGGTATGCATAATAAATCGGAGTTGAAATTGAGTTACGAAATGTTTGTCAAAGTGCCACAAATCGTGATCGAAATTTTGAGGCGCGTGAAAAGCTGCTCGTTCCCCGAAAGCGAATGATCGAGTCCAGTAGCCCGATTACATATATTACAAAACGTGACTTTTCATGTGACTGAATTCACTGAATGTTAAGTTGTTGTTATTGTTGTGGTTTAATTGCAGACACGTCGCATATTGAGAGATCGAGATATCAGCTATCAGCATTGAAGGAGGCTAACAAACAGCAATGAGCTCGGCTATTGTGGGCGCCGCCTCGGCGATTGGGGGTGCGGTAACGGCGGCAACAAGCAACAGTTGGTTCATACCAATGCTAATGGCAGCGGTTGCCTATTTCCAATACGAGGAGATCATGGATCCCGAGTCCAAACCCAGCGATGTGAGCAGTGACGACATATTGGATCACTATGATTTCATAGTGATAGGCGCCGGTTCGGCCGGCGCTGTGGTAGCCAATCGTCTGACCGAGGTAGAGAATTGGAATGTCCTTCTACTCGAGGCGGGTGGAGATGAGACGGAGCTAACCGATGTACCGCTTATGGCTGGATATTTGCAGCTATCCAAGATCGATTGGCAGTACAAAACGGAACCATCGGGCACAGCTTGCTTGGGTAAGTTCAACCAGGGAGTTCCCCCCTCATAAAGACCGGCTTAATCAACTTTCCTTTCAGCTATGCAGGGCGGACGCTGTAACTGGCCGAGGGGCAAGGTATTGGGTGGCAGTTCCGTGCTGAACTACATGCTGTATCTGCGTGGCTCCAAGAATGACTATGACAATTGGGAGGCAATGGGCAATCCCAGCTGGTCGTATCGCGATGCGCTCTACTACTTTAAGAAGTCCGAGGATAATACCAATCCGTATTTGGCCAGTACGCCGTACCATGCCACGGGTGGCTATTTGACAGTGGGCGAGGCACCGTATCATACACCCCTGGCGGCCAGCTTTGTGGAGGCAGGCGTTGAGATGGGTTACGACAATCGCGATTTGAATGGCGAGAAAATGACGGGCTTTATGATTGCCCAAGGCACGACAAGACGCGGCTCTCGTTGCTCCACTTCCAAGGCATTCCTACGACCGGCACGACTACGTCCCAATCTGCACATCTCGATGAACTCCCATGTGACACGCATCATGATCGATCCGGTCAGCAAGTTGGCCTTTGGCGTTGAGTTTGTCAAGGACCAGAAGCTCTATCATGTGCGTGCCACCAAAGAGGTGGTGCTCTCAGGTGGCTCCGTCAATAGCCCTCAACTGTTGATGCTGAGCGGTGTGGGACCACGCAAACAGCTGGCCAAACATCGCATACCGCTAATTAAGGAGCTCAGTGTTGGGGAGAATCTTCAGGATCACATTGGCTTGGGCGGACTGACGTTCCTGGTGAATCAACCCGTTTCCATAGTGGAGAATCGTTTTCACACCATGTCAACGGTACTGCAGTACGCTGTCTTCGGTCAGGGACCTCTGACCATACTCGGTGGTGTTGAGGGATTGGCCTATGTGAATACCAAGTATGCGAATACTTCCTTGGACTGGCCGGATATTGAGTTCCATTTCGTTTCGGGCTCAACGAACTCTGACGGTGGATCACAGTTGCGCAAAGCGCACGGATTAACGGATGCTTTCTATCGTTCGGTCTTTGAACCCATAAACAATCGTGATGCGTGGAGCATAATCCCTATGCTGTTACGTCCGCGTAGCACGGGCAGCATTAAGTTGCGCAGCAGTAATCCCTTTGACTATCCCTACATTTTTCCCAACTATCTAAGCGATGAGATGGACCTGAAAACCATCATAGAGGGTGTCAAAATCGCTGTTGCCCTGTCCCGCACCAAGGCCATGCAACGCTTTGGCTCCCGACTCTCCAGCATACGTTGGCCGGGCTGCGATCAGTTGCCGCCCTTCACCGACGCCTACTGGGAATGCATGGTGCGTAGGTATACGTCGACCATTTACCATCCAGTGGGTACCTGCAAGATGGGTCCATACTGGGACAAAGATGCGGTCGTCGATGCCAAGCTCCGAGTCTACGGAATTCGCGGTTTACGCGTTATCGATGCCAGCATTATGCCCAAACTGGTCTCGGCAAACACGAATGCGCCGGTTATCATGATTGCCGAGAAGGGCAGCGATATGATCAAGGAGTTTTGGATCAAGAATACAATAGTCTGATAAGCGAAATGTTCTCGAATGTGCGAATGCGATGTGAGTGAGTCTGTGCGTGTATGTGTGATTGTGTGTGTGTGTTTGACTTAACGCATCTTCTCTCTATTTATATGTAAACCTATCTCTATTTTTTTTTTGTTACTTTTAAGCAAATTGTATGTATTTATTGTAATTTTATGAATCATTGAACCAGTGAACCATTAAATAAGTATTTCTGAAGATCTGTGTTATTAAAACGGTTGTTTGCGATATTTTTCGTTAAGTAGATTACTTCAGAGCAGATCTAAAGATCAAGTTCATTGCCGAGAGAATATGTAAATTTATTTTGTCTTATCAACTTTTCTAGATATGTTATCAGATGGGTTTTTGTTGCGGTCAACAACTCCTCTTTGGCTTATTTGTTTTTTACTTCATTGGTTAAACCTTCTGTTCCCTGTGCTTTTACCTCCACCGGCAGGTCATTGTGCTTCCCTACTGGCTTTTGGTGATCCTCGAGTATCATTTTTGCCCCATGCTCAGCAATCATCATGGTGGGCGCATTCGTATGACCCGATGTTATTTGTGGCATAATGCTAGCATCTATCACACGAACTCCCTTCATGCCATGCACCTGGAGTCGTTCGTCGACGACGCCTCCAGCGTCTTTGAGAGACATGTGGCAAGTGCCGACCGCATGCCACGACCCTATAAACATATATTTGATGTAGCACAGCCAATATGCATCTGAATCAGCTGCATGTAAATCGCATTCCGGCAGTGGTGGCAGCCACAGATCTAAGCCGCAACGTCGAAAGGCCCAAGTGCGCGACAAACGTTGCACGTAACGCACATAGCGCAACAATGTGGCAACATCATCGGGATGCTCGCCATAATTGTTCCTCACTAGCGGCGGACTCTGCTGTGGATTAGGACTACGCAAATGGACACTGCCACGTGACTTGGGCAACAGCAAGGAGCCCATCACTTGCAACATGTCCGTCTGTTGCAAGGCTGTCTGCTGAGCGGCAATCAACTCACTGCGAAAACCCAAATACCCGAAACTGCCGGTACTGCCGCGTGGCATCAGAGTGTGTGCCACAACATGCAAATCGGGCTGACCGAGCCGACTTTCCGGTGCACTCGAGTTAAGGAAACCCATCATGGAAAAGCTGGCGGCCAAAGGTCCTCGTTGGCCCTGCAACATATACTCGGCCACAGACGAGGGCTCAAAGGGATCACGCCCCATCACATTCCCATTCCCATTGACCACAGCACATTGGCTGGTGAAGCGCAGATAGAGTGGCATCATGCCATGATCATGCAAATTTCGACCCACACCTGGCAGATGTAGGCGTGGCAGTACGCCCACCGCCTGTAACTCGCTGGCATTGCCAATGCCCGACAACAAAAGCAACTTGGCCGAGTTAAGAGCACCCGCACTGAGTATAACCTCACGTCTAGCGAAAGCATGCAGAGTCTGATTACGCTGAGTTAGAACATACTGAACACCACGAACACGTTGTACCTTGGAGCTGAATAGCAAACGTTGAGCCTGAGCTCCGTAAAGCACTTTAAGATTAGAACGCTTCAGCACATCCGGTTGACCCAAGTACATTCGGGCACTGCTGGAGCGTCTGCCCCGGTTTATGGTGGCGGGCACATGATGCGTATACCCAAAACCAATACCAGAGGTTAGCGGCTGTTGAAGGCGTGGCACGCCCAGTTCATAGGTACCGGCATAAATCAAGTCCGCCAATCGTTGATCATTCGGGTTGATCGGAAAGTAACTAAGCTTTAAACGTGACTGCAATTTCCGATAGGAACGTTGTACATTTGTCCAATCCCAACCCTGGAGTCCGAGACGCGAATGCCAGTTATTAAAGTCAGCCGCACTGCCAGGCACATAGATGTTGCCATTGATAGAACCGGTGCCACCCAGCATTTGACCGTGCCACCAGCAACAGCCATGTGACTCGACCATAGCCTGACAGCACTTGGGATTAGGTTCCGCCTCATCCAGCCACATGTAGTGTGCATCGTGATGCAATGTGCCACTCAAGGCATAGATCTCTGACTCCAGAGGCGGTAATTGACCTGCCTCTAGCAACAGCACACTAACATTCGAGTCTTCGCTCAGACGACTGGCGACAATGGAACCAGCACTGCCAGCTCCAATTACAATGTAATCAAAGGATTCCTCACTGTGTTGCTTATTATTATAATTAGGTGGCCAGTTGGCGGTGAGAGCCCAGCTGGAAGAGTTTAATGCTGCAGCCACCGAATCCAGTAGTCCCAGTCCGACTCCATTGCTTAGTGGACGACTTGCCCCAGTTGCTCCCTGCAGCTGTTGCAAAAGTTGTACCAGCAATATTAACACAAACGTTCTGATCATCATTTCGAACTTCTGCTTTTGGCCACGTAAAGGCTGTTATTATAAGCCACAAATGTTTGGAATTAAATTGTATATATCTTTTTATCTTACAGCTTTTGTTAGCTCTTCATTGTTTAATGCTACTTTAACAATAGCCATAAAGACATAATCATCATCTTCTTCTCCCATTTCCTACCCTCTCACCCATTTGGATAGAGTACGCGTAAACATAGTATATTCACAATGAACTTTGAAAGCTTTCGCTGTTACTTAACATAAAAGTTAACAATTAGCAGCTGAACAATTAAACTGTTAACAGACAAGCGCCCAAAGCAATTAACATTTCAACGCTTTCAAAGCGCTTTAGGCAGTGGCAGTTACACAACGTTTATAGCCTGTAAACACAAAGGTTTTAATAGAAGACAGTGAGAGAGAGAGAAATAAGCTTTAAACTCATTAGAGAAACAGTTGGGGTATTTCTTTCTTTCTTTCTAGGGTTAAGGGGTATAAACCATGAAAAGTAGAGCAGATATGACCTAATGTGTAAGGTCAAGGGATAAGGGTATCTTCTAGTCGAGCTTACGCGACTCGAGACTTCTTAATTGTTTTCCCTTATGCTTATGCATTTATAATTTGTCTTTTGTTTTGCTCGACTTGTTTGGTTTCAATTCGGCTGTACATACCTAACACAATCATACCTTATTACTGTTTCAATGAAGGTCTTCGGATTACACACGACTGAAATAGTATTCACGTGTGGTACTACCATTGCAGAGTATGATGTGAGTTATTACAAAATTGAAATGAAAGAATGCACATAATGGTCATTGCACCCATTTTGTGATGGCTCAGCATAATTGCAATGCAGTTGGCCAAAAGAATTCGAAAGAATTTTTCGGCTTTGGGTTCTGATGGCTTTTGGGTTTAGTCAACATTAAGCTGAAGAGCGACTCGGATTGACGGAATGACGGCAATGAATACGTTTGTGACTGTGTGGCGATTTCTGCTCACAATAGGTCCGTCGGCTCTGGTCATACTGGCACTGAACAAGGGCATCAAAGACTATCGGCCGGATATTGTGGATGAGGATCGACGAGTACGTTCCACATACATTGATCAATTGCGTCCAAGCTATGATTTTATCATTGTTGGTGGCGGTTCTGCGGGCTGTGCTCTTGCCGCCCGGCTCTCTGAGAATCCGGCATGGAGTGTACTGCTACTGGAGGCTGGAGGAGATGAGCCACTGTTGATGGATCTGCCACAACTGTACCCGGTATTTCAGCGTAGTCCCTGGGACTGGAAGTATCTGACTGAACGGTCGGATCGCTACTGTCTGGCCATGGAGGAGCAGCAATGCTTTTGGCCACGTGGAAAGGTCCTTGGCGGTTGCAGTTCCATCAATGCCATGATGTATATACGTGGCAATCGACGGGACTATGACCAGTGGGCCCAGTTGGGCAATCCTGGCTGGGATTACAACAATGTGCTGCACTATTTCCGCAAGCTAGAGGATATGCGGGTGCCCGGCTACGAACAGAATCCCTATCATGGTCATGGCGGTCCTATTGGTGTGGAACGCTATCGTTCCCCTTCCCCGCTGCTCGAAGTGTTTCTGAACGCAGCCGCTCAGTTGGGCTTAAGTCATCCCGACGGTGACTTCAATGGACGCACCCAGACCGGCTTCGCCGCACCGCATGGAACACTCCGCGACGGTCTACGCTGTAGTGCCAACAAGGGTTATATGCGTCGCAGCTGGCAACGTCCCAATCTGGATATTGTGCTCAAGGCTTTCGTGGAACGACTTCACATTGAGCCGGGCACGAAACGTGTTCTGGGCGTCACCTTTGAGTATAATCTAATGCAGCATCAGGTGCGGGCCGACAAGGAGGTTCTGCTGGCAGCCGGCGCCTTGGCCAGTCCCCAACTACTTATGGTCAGTGGCGTAGGACCCGCAGATCAGCTGCAGCCCCTAGGCATTGAGGTTGTACAACATCTGCCCGGTGTTGGTGGCAATCTGCAGGATCACATCTCTACTGCGGGCGCCATTTACACCTTCAATGGTCTACAGCCGGATGGCAGCCACATGTCCTTCTTGACATCGGAGCAGCTAAACATGGATTCGGTGCAGGACTTTCTTCAGAAGAGAACCGGCTTCTTCTATGCCATGCCGGTTAGCGAAGTGATGGGTTTCTTTAGCACACGTTACCAGCCGGCACACGAGGATTGGCCCGATGTTCAGATATTCATGGGCAGCTATGGCTATGGGGCCGATGGTGGCTTAGTCGGACGACGTGGTGCCGCCATCACACTGGACAACTATGCAAACACCTTTGAACCGGTGATCTATCAGGATTCGTTTGTGATTGCACCACTTGTGATGCGTCCACGTTCGCGTGGCTATCTCCAGTTGAAGTCCGCGAATGCACGGATCCATCCACGCATACACGCCAACTACTACGACGATCCACTGGACATGGCCATCATGGTGGAGGGTCTAAAGCTGGCGCATCGACTCACCCAGACGCCAGTGATGCAAGGATTGAATGCCACCCTCAACATCTACGAGTGGCGCAATTGTCCGGAGGTAGAGTATCTGAGTGATGCATTCTGGGAGTGCCTGGCCAGATACTACTCCCAGACAATCTACCATCCGGTTGGTACCTGCAAAATGGCTCCATCTCATGATCCATTCGGTGTCGTCGATCCACGTTTGCGTGTTCGTGGTCTACGCAATCTGAGGGTAATTGATGCCAGCATTATGCCAACGATTCCAACGGGAAACACGAATGCCCCTACTCTAATGATTGCTGAACGTGGTGCGGATATCATTAAGGAGGATTGGCATCATTATCCACACGGTGGTTGGCTTTAACTTCAGTTGAAATGTTCTTTAGCTTTTGTAAATTGTCTTTCGCATATTCTTATTAGTTCTTAAATAAATCTTGAAATAAACCTAACGAAAATTGCGATTGGAAACGGAGTTTTTCTTAACCTAAGAAACAAAACTGAGACAGGATCGAAAGGTGTGGAAAGGTCTTGCAAGGATTTCGTTCAAGGGATAACTTCAGCAAAAATCCCTTTCTGAAAAAGGAGAACTTTCTTCAAAAAGTAAGTATTCAAGTTGATAAAAAATCAAGTTGGGAAACTATTAAAGTTCTCTCGTCTCGGTTTCATAGGAAAATCTTGGTAAAATCTTAGTAAAGATATTGATGGTGCAGTCAGTTCTTGAAGAAAGTTTCAGCTCGATAGCTCAATGATGATTAAGAATATATATATACTTCACATTCACTATACAGTTTTTCAAGTGTATAAAATAATTTACAAAAAACAAATTTTCCATCAAAAATCTTTTAAGCTTACGTGCCAAAAATAACTAAAACCAAAATAATAAAATATTTGGCGCGCCGTTAAAACATTTCAGCTAAAGTCTCAATTAAAGTGAGTCTGGGGCCAAGTTATAATCGATTAAAATATATAATCTTGTTGTAGATTAAGTTTAGAGCTAGTTTTGAGGAGGTTGGGGGACATAACTGTATAAGTCGAAAAGCTTCGAGTGGCGCCCGGCGAGTGGCGGCGGCGGCGGCGAATTACACAATTTAAAGAATTTGCTACCTAATTGAGTTTTAAATGTCAGCCAGTAGCAACAGTAGCAACAATTATAGTTTTGGTTTGCTGTTGCAATCAAGTTGAAACATTTCCCAGCACATTTATTTACATTGGCGACATTGACAGCAGGCGCCAACAATTTGCTACAAGTTGTTGCCATTTTTATACCCTTAACCCATGAAATGGGTAAAAGAAGGGTATACTGGTTTTGAGCAAAAGTATGTAACAGGCAGAAGAAAGCTTCTCCGATCCCATAAAGTATATAGAGAGACTCCACATTTTAGATATGAACACTCCTAATCTCTAGGCATAGCCAGGTTGTTTAAAATTTTCAATAACTCTTCCGGTTTACGATATACAAATGTAATCGATAACAAACAAATCTTGTATTTCAAAAATTTTAAAATGAGAATTAAATCTATTAACAAAATAATTAAAATCTGTGAAATTTTTATTCAAATCGGTTAAGAATCATCGGAGATATGAAGCCATTAAGCATTGGTACAGTAGTGCAGGTAGTACAGGTAGTGCAGACGAGACCGTAACCCGTCTGTGTTGACCATACAGTTAAGGGTATCTTCTAGTCGACCCTTCTTACTTGTTGATGTTGTATGTATTGATTTATGAACGGGCGCTGAACCAAATGGCAGGCAAAAAACGCGACAAGTTTTACCAGTTTTGCCAATTGTTGCATTCCGCACCCACACACACACATACATACACACACACGAGCACACCGTGAGCAATTGTGTTGTGTGCTTTTCAAAAAAAAAAGGTTTTCGAGATTTTTCAAGATTTTTCATGCTGTCCAGCATTCAGTATTCGCCATCAGCTGCTAACAAAATGACGCGAATCAAGCAGCTCCAACTTCAGAATGCCAGCAGAATG
Source organism: Scaptomyza parva (assembly GCA_035044645.1). NCBI lineage: Eukaryota > Metazoa > Arthropoda > Insecta > Diptera > Drosophilidae > Scaptomyza > Scaptomyza parva. Next base: position 11,959,067 of record JAWNNT010000139.1, read on the forward strand.
CAACTGTTGCTGATGTTGGTGTTGCTGTTGCCCGCGATTGCTGTTGCACGGCCGCAGCAACAGTTGCTGCTAGATGCGACTGGACAAGTGCAGCAGGTGGAGCAATTGGAGCAGATTGAAACAGCGCCCGTGCTCAATGATCTATCAGGTAAGTGTGTGTTAGGTTAAGGATCAATCGATCATATATGCATATATATAACTCGAAAGATATATGATCTGATTCCATGTTTGCAGATCTCAGCGTTGGTATCAATTTGTTTCCTGTCAGCAATTTGATTGCTGCTGCTGCAAATTCTGAGCCTCCGGCGCCAGTTCAATTTGTGCGCGTTGCCATGAACAGTGGACTCTGACTATAACAAATTTTTTCCTGTGTATGTGTGTGTGTGTGTGTACTTTATAATCAGAAGCAAGTTGTTAAGTGTATAATAAAATGCTAATCATACCCCAAAAAAAAAAAAAAAGAAAGAAATTTATTTTTGTCTGCGCAAAAATCTTAAACTATTAAAACTAATCTTATCACCCATTTAGTGTTTAGTTTAATTGTCAAAACATGATAAAAACGCAATATATATACATATAACGATCAAATGTAAGGCGCCATAAAATTAATCTCAAGAACAACTTTGCTGAATAAATTCGTTATACGCAGTTCGTTATAAGAAAGTTTGATTGTAACAACATTAACCCTTAACCCATATGGACAGACGGTAGGGCTAGGGACCGTCCGTTTGAACGCTACGAACTACAAAAGCTAGAGACTTCAGATATGGGGAGACTCCAGATATGAGGAGTCTCCCCATTGGTAAGGTAGTACACGACCGTCTGGCCGTCTATATGATCAAGTGTTAAGGGTATCTTCTAGTCGAGCTTACTCGACTATAGCATTCTTACTAGTTTCATTTACTTTTTTGTTTGCACTTGCATGTTGTTTAAAGTGTTACTAAAAAAATGTATTCACCTTTTATGGCAATTATCAGACGAAAACTAAATTCGGTCAGCAGAAAAAGTTAAGTTTTTTTTCGTATATATATGTATGTTCATATATGTACATAGTTCTTGCTATTGCTTATCGATTGACTGGCCTTGATCGACAATCGACCAAGGCAATGGGTCTAGTTTGTGTGACAATTGGGAACAATTGGACTAAGAAATCAAAAGTCACAAAAATAATTGATAACATTTGTTGTTTGTAACCATTAACTGATAAGTAAGCCTTGGCATTAACTTCTTTAAATAGGTCAGGTTTGATAATATTGGTATAAATCCTTTTAACTTTCACGAGGATGAGTCTCACTTGTCAAATGTACCCAAAAGGTTAAGGGTTCAATCTTATGTTCATTAAAAACAGGGACTCAAGGGGTTAACAGGGTTTCTTAGGTTTAAGTAAACTTTACATTCGTAATGAAATACACTTCTGATATCATTGATAACACACTCCATATAAAATCTAATAGAAATGTTACGAGAATTCTTAGAACAATGACATTGCCCGATATTCAATGAGAATACTTGAAGAATGCATTTGCGTTACGAAATGTTGCTTCTTTTGAGCTTTTACTTAAAGAAGATTCTAACCAGCTGTAAACTGTAAAGTTTGACCGTAAATTTTACAGGTTATTGCCTTTGCTTGTTTTCCGATTGTTTTGTGTTTTTTGTTTGTTTGTTTTGTTTTTCTGCTGAGTGTAAAGTCAACTCAAGACAAAACAAACCCGCAGCCGATAACCAGTTAAGCAGACTGCCAGTCGACTCGTCGTCTCGTCGTCTCGTCGACTCGTCAACTTGCTTATCGCGAGTATAAAAGGAAATTTTGAACGCTGGCGACGACTCAAACCAAAAAAATGCTAGCGACAAGCAACATCAGCATCAATCACGGTCACATTTTTAGCCCCGGCGATGCACAGTGTACACCGCCTGGGATTGGATTGTGGAGTGGAATGGTGCAGACCCTGTTGCAGGCACTGCTCGTGGCACAATGCAATGTGGCACCAACGACTTTCTTCCCACCGGATTATGGCAATGTGATCGATAGCAATGGTGGCATCACGGAGCCTTATGACTTTGTTGTGATTGGTGCCGGTTCGGCGGGTTCGGTCATTGCCAGTCGACTAAGCGAGAATCCTAAATGGCGTGTCCTCGTCCTGGAGGCAGGCGGTGATCCGCCAGTTGAGTCTGAGGTGAGTGACATATCAATAACTGGGTCAAACAACAGCTGCAAACAAGTTGAATTCAGCAATACAACAACTGAAAACTGGTAGACAAAGTAGACAAAGACTTTCCGCATAATCAATCAATAAACAATATGGAGAATAGGTTTTTTTACTAGCTTACATAATAAAACAGATATTACGTTTATTTATTAACCCCTTTATTGACGTTAAGTTAACAAAACAGTGTCAGTTAACTGATTTTGTATGGTATTTTTATTGAAATTATGCATTGTATATGTAAATTCTTCTCCGATTTGTGGTTTACTGTTAACAGAACTCACTGGGCTCACTCCGTCAATTTTACAGGTATTACCTACTAAACTTTCTGCCTACAGAACTTCAATCCTTCAATCCGGAACTATTCTATCAACTGGTTTTGGAACTTAGGAAACTTAGGATATTCCCTATTACCTTTCATATAAAAAATGATTGATAAAGCGATTAATGTTGCGATTTTTTTCCACCAGATACCTCTGCTATTCTTTGGAATGGAGTTCACCGAGCATATATGGAACTATTACACGGAGGACAGTGGCAACGCTTGCCAGGCACAACGCAATGGACGCTGCTACTGGCCAAGGGGTCGCATGTTAGGCGGCAGTGGATCAGCCAATGCAATGCTCTATCTGAGGGGCAATCGCAGGGACTATGACGACTGGGCGGAACTGGGGAATACCGGCTGGAGCTATGACGAAGTGTTGCCATATTTCGAGAAGTCCGTGCGACCCGTTGGCAATGCCACACATCCACAGGGTTATATGACACTGGGCAAGTTCGAGTTACAGCACGTGGATATCCAACAGATGATACGTGCCGGTGGCGAGGAGCTGGGTGTACCCAGTGTTTCGGATTTTACTGAGGGCAGCTATGTGGGCTATAACTTTGTACCGGGCACCGTGAAGCAAGGTCAGCGCCAGACCACGGCCAAGGGTCATTTGGGACGTGTAGCAGAGCGACCCAATCTGCATGTGGTGAAACAAGCGTTTGTCACTCAAATACACTTTGATAAGAAGGGGGAACGTGTTGAGGCTGTGAGCTTTGTTCGCAATGGTGTCACACACAGAGTGGGCGTAACCAAGGAGGCGGTGCTGTCAGCTGGCGCCCTAGATTCACCAGCGGTTCTCATGCGTTCGGGCATAGGGCCGAGGGATCACTTGGAATCGCTGAAGTTGCCGGTAGTGCTGGATCTACCGGGCGTCGGTGGCAATCTGCAGGATCATGTGCTGGTGCCGCTCTTCCTGAAGATCGATGAGGGCGTGGCCAAGACAATCACAAAACAGCAATCACTGGACAGCATCTATGAGTATCTGATGCATCGCACTGGCAGCCTGTCAGCCCATGGTACTGCCGCACTGGTGGGCTTCATTAATACGGCCAAAGAGAAGAGTGATCCACGCTATCCTGATATAGAGTATCACCATTTGTTTGTAAACCGCGGAGACCATGATGGCATGCATACGCTAGTCAACTCACTCTCCATTCAGGATAAGTACAATCAGTTCCTGCAGCGCGAGTTGGTCGACGCTCATGTCTTGTGCATCCTTGTGCTACTCGCACATCCCAAATCTGCGGGTCTACTGCGTCTACAGAGCACCGATTACAATCAACAGCCAAAGATGTTTAGTAACTATCTGAAGGAGCCCGAGGATATGGAGACCCTGTTGCGAGGCATACGCTACCAGGAACAATTGGAAAAGACAGAATCCTATCGCAATCATAGCGCTAAACTGATTCACATCCCCATCGAGGAATGCGACAAGGCGCACAAGTACCGTACCGATGCATATTGGCGCTGTTATGCCAAGTACTTTACCGCCACATGCTATCATCAGGTAGGAACGGTGAAGATGGGACCCTTTAATGATCCATCTGCCTGTGTCAATCCTCGCCTGCAATTGCATGGCATTAATAATCTTCGTGTGGCAGATGCCAGCATTATGCCAGCTGTGATAAGTGCCAATACAAATGGAGCAACTGTAATGATTGCGGAAAAAGTTTCCGACTTCATTGCACAGGATTGGATGGACTCGAAGGAGGAAAAGAAACATATGCATGATAATTCATTGTAATGTTAAGAAAGAGATGGAGGTGGAGTTAGGAAGATACATTTATAAAGACTCGTCAATTGTAGTGCTATGTCTAGTTTCCCTAAGAATACCAAATATTGCATTTCAATTGAAATCGGTTTAAAATTGGTAAAATGGTTACGGTCCAAATGTGTATAACAGATAGAAGAAAACATCTTCGATTCTATAACTGATATATGAAAAACGTCGATCTCAGAGACAATAAGACCTAGAAATGTTAGATTTGGAACATAACTTCTCCGAAGCCTTCGGCAAAACATGTTTGTTTCAAATAAGCAATAGCCGATAGGCAATATAATGAAAATCTGAAAAATTTTAATTTAAATAGGTTGATGGAAGTTTTTTTTTGTTTTTTTTGATTACTTTAATAAATATATTTGTACATATTCTGTAATACCAAACACACTTGAGTTTTTGACTAAATGTGAAGAACGTCGAGAAGAAGAGTTTAACTTTTTATTCATTCTGTTCTAGCTTCTCAAGAATTGACGCTTAGTCACACTCAATAATAGTGCATATTTCTCTGCTTCACCGTTTATATTCCACATTGATTGAAATGCAATTATTTTCAAGAATGCCTTTTTTGCACAGTTCACAAACATTTGAACTCGTCGAATGCATTAGAATGCTTTAAGCTTTGCTTTCTACGCAACTTGAACATAAACAAATTGAACAATTGAAAGCGTAAACACAAGTTGAACGTGCATGTAATAAAACTTGGGCTTGGTTTATTTTTAGACTTTTGTATAGTTGTCAAATTAAAGTCCACTAGCAAAACTTGTTACTTCGACCTACTAAAACGATTTAGAATAAGACTTTTAAGACTGTTGTAAAGCGATTAACTCAATATTTATCAACTAGTTGCAATAAAATTGTTGACAGCTATTATTATACTTTGTATTTTTGGTACTTTTGATAAAGTATTATTTGTGTCATAATATGATAAATTAAAATCAAAATATCTTTATCAAAACCATTAAAGACCCAACTTCAAGAATCAATAGTGATAAAAGATTTATTTTCTTCAAATACAAACTTTTCGGTTTCAATCTATTATGTTATTATCAATCAATACATAAGTAGAACAGAGACGGAAATAGAAATGTTATCTCTGTCTTTTGTTTTTGGCAGGGTGCCCATTGCATTCGTGCTGGCCGAACCCCAATGAGAACTTGTTGCTTGTTGACAGATGTTGTGCTTGGATGTTATGTTTATAGTATGTACTCGCCCACAGGTAGCGTAGCCCCTGTAGCCCCCCGCCCCACCAAACACCATATAATCTGCATACAGGGAGGGGTACCTCCGACGAGGTAGCGCATAAAGATACCGAAAGCGCCGTACAAGTTGTTTCACTGTCAGCTTATCAGAGAGCAATGTAGATGAATTTCCTACAACGCATGAATATGTTCGAGAATGTATGTAGTGTAGTATGAAGTACCATCATAAAAAAATAATTTGAGACCCGGTAATTGAATGGGCAACGGTGTGTTGGTTGTTTGGGCTTATGCTTATCAGGGGCCTCCGATTTTAGTAGTTTGCAGTCGTAGTTGTGGCTTCACCTTAGCCGCTGGCTGCACCCGCTCTTGAATGTCACAAACATACATCTAATCTCTGCTCTGCTCTGTTCACTGGGCCCAGTTCAGTGATAAAGGCGCGTCCGGCAAACCTGCGAATATGTCTCTATATATGTGTATGTGTATGTATGTACACAGTGAGAAAGAAATGTGTGCTCTTTATAATATGTTATCAAAGTGTTTAAGTCTGAAGACCTTGTGATTGAATTCAATTGAACTATCAGTTGTCAGGAAAGAGGTAGTTTTAATCATGGTAGGAATAGATTTTTCAGGTCAATGTTCATTGCACTTTTGTACTTTTGCAAGAAAAACCAAGACAATCAAACGATAACAAATGCATCTTTAGTTTCTACAACATCATCGTTTATTTTTGACAGTGTAAATGAGAAGTAAACATATTTGATATTGTAGTACTATTTTGCAATGCAAATGGCGCAGGTGATTTACGGCAATGTGTATGGCATGCGAAAGCCAAACCGGCCGGAGACGTACAAATGACGGCTGTTCGCAGTGTCCGGCGAACAGTAGCGCACGGACAGCGTCAGGCAGCAGAACCGGCAGCAGCACCTGAACCGGTAGACCCCTAACACACGCACAAGAGAGCGAGAGACCGAGAGAGAGAGAGCGATGGAGTTCCTCAGCGCTGAGTGTGCAGCACGTTCGGCGGGTCCGGCGAATACATTGATGACCCTGCTGTTGCAAACATTGATAACCAAATTCTGTGACCTAAGCGGACAGCAGCAGTGGCCAGCGGATAAGGGAGATTGGTTGGAACAGAATGGTGGCTTCCAGGATGCGTACGATTTCATAGTGATTGGAGCGGGTAGTTCGGGCTCTGTGGTAGCCGGTCGTCTGGCAGAGGAGGCTAATTGGAAAGTGCTGTTGCTGGAGGCAGGCGGTGATCCGCCAATTGAAACGGAATTCGTCGCCTGGCATATGGCAACACAGTTCTCCGACTGGGATTGGCAGTATCACACACAGCCGAATGGACGCGCCTGTATGGCCATGCAGGGAGAGAGCTGCCACTGGCCGCGTGGCAAGATGCTTGGTGGCACCAATGGCATGAATGCAATGATCTATGCGCGTGGCACACGCTTCGACTTTGATGACTGGCAGTCGCGTGGCAATCCCGGCTGGGGCTACGACGATGTACTGCATCATTTCCGCAAGGCCGAGGATTTGCGTTCGACGCGAACCGATTACAAGAAGGGTGACCATGGTGTCGGTGGACCCATGGGTCTCAACAACTATGTGTCCGACAATGAGTTCCGTTCGACCATACGAGCGGGCATGCAGGAGATGGGCTATGGCAGTGCTCCGGACTTCACTGAGGGCTCATTTGTGGGTCAAATGGATATCTTGGGAACTCAAGATGGCGGCCGTCGCATTACAACTGCCCGCTCCCATCTGCGCAAGGATACCCCGAATCTGCATATTCTGCGACATGCTCATGTCAAGCGACTGAATCTGGATGGTAAGAAGAGGGCGGAAAGCGTCACTTTCGTCCATAAGGGTGGCAAGGAGTACACGGTGAAGGCTAGTAAGGAAATCATTCTGGCAGCTGGCGCCATTGGCACTCCACAGATTCTGATGCTCTCAGGTGAGTTAAAGAAGGAAAACTTGGGAATTCCTTAGGTTAAACATTTCCATAGATAAACAAACAAGATATTTTAATACGACCTTGACAAGTTTAAAAACCATCTGCAATATACCATTTTAGCTATTGCATATCAAGAATATATATAGTACACAGTATGATATAATTTAAATATAGTACATTCCAAGTGGCCAAGGTTTGCCAATGTCAAATTATGCGCATAACTAATCGGCTCTCTCTCTTTAATCTTTGGCCGGAATCGTATAAAACACCGATAAGATAGCCAAACAACAAAAAAAACCTAAAAATAATGAATGAATAGAATGAGGGTTTTATGACCAAGATAATGATATGGCCTGGAGAAACTTACAAACAGATAAAGCTAATACTCGGATTAAAGATATCTTTATAGATTTGGATTTGTCCAGGATTAGCTTGATTCTATAATAACAGCTGATAGACAAAAGATCTTTCTCTAACTAATTAAGTTTTTAAACATTTTCACTCCCTATTCATTGCTATTTTCTGCCCAACTTCTTTAAAGGCATTGGACCGGCTAAGCATCTCAAGGAAGTTGGCGTTCCCGTTAAACTGGATCTTCCTGTGGGTCACAATTTGAAGGATCACGCCAGTCTGCCCGTCATCTTCCAGATTGACAAGTCCACAGCACGCAAACCCACCGAAGAGGAGCTAGTGGATGCCATGTATAATCTGTTGATGGGTCGTCATAGCAAACTGTTGCATCACGAGGCAACTGCATTGACGGGCTTCATCAACACAACCTCGTTGCATGGACCCAATCCCGACATACAGACCACCAATTTCTTCAGTCTAATGCAGAGTCCAGAGCTCCGTGGCTATGTGGCTGCCACGGGATTCAATGATCGTGTGGCCAAGAGCATTCTGTCGGCCAACCAGAACACCAACACATACATCACATACCTGCTGCATCTGAAACCCTTCTCAGCTGGTCGTTTGACGCTGCAAAGTGCTGATTACATGGCGGTACCACTCATCGATCCGGGCTACATGACCGATGACCGGGACGTGGAGACCTACATACGCGCCCTAAATATCTACAAGCGTTTGCCCGAGACACGCGCCTTCAACGAGCGCGAGGCAAAGTTGCACAAGGTCGATCTGGAGGCTTGCAATGGCATCACCTATCAATCCGATGACTACTGGCGTTGCTATATTCGCCATATGACCACCACAGTCTATCATCCCGTGGGCACCGCTCGCATGGGACCCGCCACCGATCCCACGGCCGTTGTCGATGCCCGTCTCCGAGTGCATGGTGCGAGTGGATTGCGTGTCATGGATGCTAGTATTATGCCCGATATTGTGGGCGCAAATACGAATGCCGCTTGCATTATGATCGGTGAAAAGGGTGCCGATATGATCAAGGAGGATTATTTGGGCAGCAGTCAGCATACGGAGCTTTAAATTCAACTCAACTGAGCATCCAACGAGTTCGGGTTAACTCCATCCATTTATATATATTATCTAAAACGATCTTGCAGTTTATTTTTTACTTTTTTTTTTTTAGTAATAAAATTGAATACACGGCGAGTGTTGTGTTTTAATAATAATCTTTATTTATATTCTCGATTCTATTCTCTACATTTCCATTCTATATTTGGTCTTTCCCTTCAAAGAGTTTAAAATTTGTTCAAACAATCAAACGGTTTGAAACTGTGCTAAGCATCTGAGCTTTGCGCACAGTTGCTCTCAAAGCGTAACAAGCGCAACACCAGGTACTTTACACAATAGCCCTCAAAGTGTAGCAAGCGCACAGTGGCTCTCATGTCGATACGTTAGTTTCGTAAAGTGCACTGTGCTTAGCTTAGCACAATGACTCTCCAAACGCAGAAAACACTCTGTTTTTGCCTTTTCAAAATATCAAAGTGAGCAAAATAAAAATTTCAAAAAATTCTATTCAGTCATACAGAGCACAATTCTGAATAGCTCATTCGTATTTTTATTTCCGTGCTGAAAACATGTAAAAATTCCAAAAAAAAAAAAAAAAAATGTTTTCCGTTCACAAAACTTGAAAATATGAATAAATTTTTCGGATTTTCAAAAACAATTTTTTTTTTTCGTGAATTTTTGTATTTATTTTTACGCAACAAAAATTTTCTATGAAAATGTTGCAAATGATTTTTTGGGCGTTCAAAATGTCAAAATTATTTTTGTAAAAACACGAAATATTTATTTTTTTTTTTGGTGTTCAAAAATTTGTCCAAATTGTTTTTGTGTAAAACCACGAAATATGGTAAGTGAAAATAAAATATAAGAATATCATTTTAAATGAATTTTGGTGCTTCCTTTTCTTCTAGTATAATACAAAAACGCAAGTCACACACCACCCTACTACTATTACTACTACTACTACTCCTACTACTATTACTACTACTACTACTACTACTCCTACTATTGCTACTACTATTACTACTACTACAACCCAAGAAGCCGAAATCTGATGATCCTATGATGTAAATGATGTTTCTCGTTACACAAAACCCAAGAAGGATGTGTCAAGTTTTGTTGGTTCTACTTGACGACCAACCGGTAGCAGCAATATTGGTTAAGTGTTTTCCGTTCGCACACGCCACAACTCTAATCAAGAATGAATGAATACTAATGAACAATGATGATCAACTAAATGAACGACTAAATGAACAATGAGCAATGCACACAGAGACACACACACACTCACAACCACAGCAATGATCGATCTACAATGAACAATGAACAATGAACAATGTGTAAATGAACTACAATGAACAATCAACAATCAATCAAATACCGTTACCGTACAGTAGCAAAAACAAGGTTCATAGAAGGGATCCTTGTTTTTGCACTCTCGATACAATATCACAATAAATCGTATTATAAGAAATAAGACAATATAACAATATTACAAATATTCAACATGCAACTAGATGGAACTAAGTTAACCCAAAACTGCAAGCTACAAATGCAAATTACATTGAAAGGAAAGAGATTAAGCAACAAACAGAAAAGACAGACAGAAAGATAGAGTAAAAACAAGGTAAGCTTTAGTCAAACTTAACTTCAAGTAACTCCAACTTTGTTTCTTTCAGCTGTTTTCCCGTCCGCAGTGATCATTTAATAAGCTGCACCCCTACAGTTTATTAAATACAATTAAAGATTTTTACCCGTCAATCAATCAATGTGCTACTTGAATCTGCAGCACACAAATAGTGTTAATTTTTAATTAAAAACTATATCACATAGTTTGAATAAGTTTTTTCCTGGGATTGGTATTGGTACTGCGGCGTTTGGGTCTGGGTCTGGGGCATTTCGGCTATTGCTTCCAAATGATTGATAGCTTTCACTTTTTCAAATTAGTGGCAAATATTTGGCTCGCTCGCATACCACTTGGCGCCACATGTAGGCAACTGGGCAACTGGGCTTTGCTTTGGCATGCATACAAACTGATGGTAATTAATTGGTGGGACGCGCAAGTACCTCACCTTACCATTTGCCCTCCCGCACTACCATCACCATAAGGTGTACTCCACTCAAGGGTTGCCCCGCACGTAGGTGAGACTTCAAACTTGAAACTAGTTGCAATTTGTTTTCGTTGTTTTTCTTCTATTTTTTTGTACTTGTACTCTTGGAGGTAAGTGTATAAAGGTGCACAGTTGCATACAGTAGTGATTGGATATAGTGAATAAATTGTTGACAAGATATTTTCATTGTAATTAGGTTGATTTTATTTCAAAAGACTAAAAAATATGTTGAATGGTTTATGATGTTAATAAACAATCGATAGATCGATAATGATTCGATTGTTTTGGTTGATAGGGTTGCACAATCGGTCCTAAAGCCACAGGAAAAGTAAGAAGTGAGAGAAGTGTTCAGGAATTATTAGTTATAAAGTTTTACGATGGAAATTGATATGAATTTGCTTCATTAGTTTTAAATACATATAAACAGCCATCATCATCATAACATTATATTAGGTTATAAACGTAATCATAAACCAAGATTTATTTCCAGATCCACTCTTCCACTCTCTCTCTCTCTCTCACCGTTAAGGGTTAAGTAATTAGCGCACACGTAATAGACAAAAACGTAAAAGTTTGCCCTAGAGATGGTAGCATATGGGATAAGAGATAGTACATGGGTAAGTAATTAGTAAGTAGTACGCAATGAGAGAGATTCATATGGAGAGATGCGTTACGCGCTACGCTGATTTGACAATGAATTACGAGCGAACGGGTTCAACGATGACGCGTACAAATTCATTTGCAGGCCATTTAGGCAACAGATTAAACATCTCTGAGAGATGTCAGCTCCACCAAAAAGAGAGCTAACCGTTTGCCAACTACCAACTACCAGTAACCAGTTACCACAACAACAACAACAACTACTACTGATGTGGATTACCACACATACGTAGATGTACTGTATCTGGGAAGCAGTTACATCCGATTGTGGCTTGGTTTTTTTGGGAATAGGTCACGTATTGCTTGTGCTCTTGCAATAAGCCACGCTCCGTTTGGCTTTATTGTGGTTTTTGTGGTCTTAGATGTGGGCATATGTATTGACAGATACACACACACACACACACACACACAGATATACATTTGAAGCGGCGCGCACTTGTCGCTTCAAAATAACAATAACAACAACTTGAACAATTTGTTTGCCTTTTGCTTTTGCTTTTGTCATTTAATGAAGTTCATTTTCGATTTCATTCAATTGCCTCATTCCATTCCATTCCATTGTGGTGCAGCCAATATAAAAATCATATATACTATATATATACACTTTATATCATAGATATTGCATTATGTAAGTTCTTCTTTTGGTTATTAAATGAAAAAGTGTATTTTTTTTTTTTATCATTTTCATTTCACTTTTAATTGCTTTTGGGCAAAAGGTTTGGTGTTGATTAGGAAAGTGACAAAAGAGCTGTTAGTAAGTACCGGAAACTTGGGTGCTTTATAATGTGCCGCCCCGCACTTATTGTAGCGGAAGTGGTGTTTAGTGTGGGTCACCCAAACTTGAGTTTCCCAACAGCTCATTAACATTAGCTCTTTATGAAAATTGCAAAGCTAAACGCTTGCTAAACTGGCTTAAACTTTATTGCAATTAAGCGAAATTCCTCCCAAAAATCTCACAATAATAAAATGAAATGAAAACAGTGTGACCAAACCAATGAAGAAAATAACGGGATGTGGCTGTATTGAGAGAGGATCTAAGGAAACTTTTCATGACTTCACACAATTGTTGATCTTAAGCAAATTTCATCATTTAACTTTAGAGGTCTCAGACCAGTCTCAAGGAATCTTGGAGATTGTCCCCCACTTTGTGGCACACCTCAATGACAGTGTCATAGGCATTTGCTCCACTTCTCAGCCCTTGACAAAACGCGCTATAAACGACTTGAGTTCATATCTTATTGAAGGGCCTGGTGTTGGCCAAGTTTGTTCAACAGTTGGTCAACATTATGTGTATTTGGTTAGTGACGTTTCATATTTCATTTACTTTGTCATGGAGTTTCCCAGCGGAACTGACAAATTTTCGCATGGAAAACTCACGCACAACAAAACGAAAAAACCGAAAAACCAAAAAAAAACAAATAAAAATAACAAAACTGATTGTCGTTTGACCTTGTCACATTAACTATATCAAAAAAAAGTAACAACAACAACAATTGCTTCGCATCACTTTTAATTGAAACTCTGTTAATTTGCGGTCATTACATTTTGGTTTATCGTTTCGTCTTTGAAGGGTCTTTCCCCCGCCCCGCCCCGCCCTCTCTATCTTTCTCACGATCTCTTATTTTTAATGTGATTTGTTTGCGTAATTGAATTCGATGCGATTGCTGTTCGCTGTTGATTGAGACAGTTGGTTCAAGTACCGTTTCATAAGTATATTACGGTACTTTACTTTTTCGTTTTGTTTTGTGCTGTTAAGAACTGAGCGGAATGTGAAATTTGTTCCAAACAACAGTTCTATTGAAGAGATCTCACGCTCAACTGTTAACGGTTATATTGTTGTTTAACAGTTATAAGTTAACAGTCTCCGCTTAACAGCTGTTAGCTGAATATTAACAGCGCTTGTTTACGCAAAAATGCTCAAAATTGTGTGTTATTAAGTATTCAATAACATTTGATTTACAGCAACAACAATGATTGGCTAACAACACCAACAAATTATTATTTTTGCGGTGTTTTTTTTTTCAATAATTTCGGTAATTGAGTCCAGTTTTCCAACCGGTTTTATTGTGCTTTACAGTTACAATCGCTCAAAGTATGAGTATAACAATTATATTGTTATTGTTGTTGTTGTAATTCTTTTGGTTTAGTTTTGCATCCGTTGCCGTTGGCAGCGATATGGCGACATTACTTAAGTTCCTTATCTCCAACTGGCTTACGTGAGCAAATACACACAAACACACACACACCCCGACACACACACATACATATACACTTTTACAAGCCGGAGATCTTTGGCTAAGTGCACATAACTGTTAAGTGAGCATGAAGGTCGTTTGGTTAAGTGAAATACCACAAAAAAAAAGAAGAGAGGAAAGTTAAAAGTAAAGTAAAAAGTAAAAAGCTTAACACAACAACAACAACAAAGTACCCAAGATGCGAAAAAAAAACCAAATGCCGCAAGGCAAATACATATAAAAAGGCTCTCTCTACTGAGAGACAGACAATGAGAGTGTGTGAGTGAGAGAGAGACAGGAGCGCCAAACGGTTGTCAATCGGTTATATGCGCGAGCTCGCCATGCAATTGCAATCGAGTACCCGAAACCGAACCGAACCGTTTCGCAACAACTCCCGAACAACTGACAAACAGCAGCCGAAAAGGAGCCAACTATGTGGAACGCGTGCGGCTTCAATCCGGTCGATCTGCAGTTGCGCATTAGAGATGAGCGCGTGTCACGACATTTAATCGAATCGAATAAGAGTGTGTGTATATAATATCGTGCATTTGTCACGCTATATTATACCGAAAACAAGAAGGGAACGGAAAAAGGAACCTAACTTCGGCATGACGAATATTGTATAAGGCAAAAGCTACTAAGATTTTTCATCGTAAGATCTGTTTGAAGCATATTTCATGTGTATGACAGCTATATAGCGATATTGTAGCTATTGGATTCCACTGACAATTTTGACAAATGATCTAACTGCAAGAAAAAGAAGACGCAGATCAAAGTTTAAGCGGGATATTAAGCTATCTAAAGGGAAACAGACTGATCAAGAATATAGATATACAACTTAGACACAATGCACTAGGGAAGAATTGATAAAACTTAATTGTCTGTTTAAAGACGGAAACACGAGAATATGACATATCTTTTCTTCAAAGTTAAGAAGCAATTACATAAATACCTTTCTTTTCATGCATTCATAAGAAAGAGAGAAAAGGAAAGTAGATATTTTGTTCATATATATAGACTAGCTAAAAGATTCAAAAATATAATGTTAATAGAGCTTTTAGCAGAATAAGAAACTTAAAACTATTAACTTCACTTTCTTGAATGATTTCTATTAGTTCGTGTCACGCATTCAGCTCTATTACTGTGTAAAAAGAGTGTAAGCAGAGAGCGACTCTTACTCACACACACACACAGACAGACACACACACACACACACACACAGAGACAGAGAGATAGCGAGTGCTGCTCCTCCGCATGCACAACAACGAACGGTTGGTAACAGCAACAAGCTTGCAACAAGTAAAGACAAGCCAAGACAGGCCAAGACACGACGAGACAAGACAAGACAAAACGTCGCACACGAGCTGCTTTGGTGGCTCAGAAACGCAGCGGCTGCCAAACGAGTCGGTTGCCTTTTTCAATTTATCAACTTGGAACGATTTTGATTTTGAGTTTTGAGTTTGCTTCTTGAAAAACGCGTCGAGGAATTCCAACCACAATAAAAGACGAAGCGCCTCGCACCTCGCACTTTTGTTAATTGTTTTTTTTTCTGTTACTGTTTCTGTTACTGTTTCTGTTTACTTTTGGATGTTTAAATGAAAGTGCTGAATGCACAACAACAACAACAAACAACAAACAACAACAACAAACGAAAACAACAAACGACAATTGAAAACGTGATCGCGATACATGAATGTGAATGAAAGTGTTCAGAGTCGGAATTCTGAAGAAAAGAAAAGAAAATGTGCTGAGTGCTAAAACGGTTCAAACCGGTGAAAGAGCGAGAGAGAGCGAGAGCGAATGGGAGAGTGAGAGGGACGAGACGAGCGATCGAAATTCGAGTTAAGGAAGTGAATTTGTTGAGAAAGTGCTTTTGAAGGATCCAATTAGAGATAGAGATCTAGATCTAGAGATCTATTGATTAAGTTCTCGTAACGATGGTTGTTGTGCCTGCTTTGGGCGCTGCCGCTGTATCGGTGGGCGGGTTACTGTTCAAGGCCAGTGCCGCCTCAAAGGCAGCTGCCACAGCGGGCGTGGCTGCAGTGGGCGCCTCCAAACTGGGTCTGGGCATTGCGGCTGCCATTAAACTAACTACGACTGTGATTGGGGTGGGAAAGCTAACGATTCTACCATTCCTGATCGCTGCCATTGCTTACTACAATTACGATCTATTCGATCCGGAGAATCGACCGTTCAATGTGAAACAGGTTGACCTGGCGTACGATTTCATCATCATTGGCGGTGGATCGGCGGGCACGGTTTTGGCCTCCCGGCTATCGGAGGTATCGCACTGGAAGATTCTGTTGCTGGAGGCCGGCGGACATGAAACGGAAATATCGGATGTACCGCTCTTATCGCTCTATTTGCACAAATCCAAAATGGATTGGAAGTACCGGTAAGTACCGAATAACGTCGTCGCTAACCTTCGCTTTGACACACTTAATAAAACCGAGGACAGCCCCCAAACACAACAAAAAAAAGAGTTAGTAATAATAATAGTTGTAGACTTTTGACAACTAAGCTAAGTACACACAATTGTCAAACAGTTTGCCACCTTACGGTCAAGTCCCCAGAAAAAAAAAACAAAACAATACAAAAACACACCCCAAGTCTCTCTGACTTACTGACGGATAATCTGTTGATGCGTCACATTGATGACTTGCCACTTGAATGTCATTTACTTAATGTGTCTCAATCTCCGTTGGCTCTGCGGCTGACGGTTGCCGGTTGCCGGTTGACTGTTGACCAAGACCTAAGCGCAGCATTTATTATTGGTTTATTGGGTTTTGGATGCGTGTCAAAGCAAGATAAAGACCGTAAATCGTAGGTCCAATGACCTTAAAGATGTGGATTAGGTGCTAAAAGAGCTAGGGTAAACATTGAAACAATATTGATTCGTCAAATTCTAGTTATATCGATAAAAATCGATAACAAGACTGCTAAGAATGCCATTTTGGCTTAGTGTTTTTCAATCAATTTCGTTATATAGTCTTGTTTTAAAGTATTAATGTATAGATTCTTCTCTTCTCTTCTATTATTTAATGTTATCGATAAATATTGATTGGATGATATGCTCGTTTCGGTTTGTGGTATTTAAGTTCAAGCAACTATTATTGCTATAAGAAGCTATAAGAATGCGCATTCAGTAATTTATTCAAATTAAATGTTTTCATTACAAGTTTTTTAAATCACATTTTTAATTTTGATACTCATTAGCTTATCGCTTATCGTTTATCGCTATCGAACTCGGTTAGAGGAGAAACTTCATACCTTAACAGACCTTTTGCATTCGTTTACTGTGCACAGTGGTTAAAACTGATATGATATACATGATTATAAAGTAAAGCACCCAAAGCTTTGGTTTTTTTTGTTGTTGTCTTTCAGTTAGCAATAATCTGTCAAATTTTGTTTTGGCTATTTGCAAACGCTTTTCACACACAAACACAAGTGGGTAGAGTATAGGCGGCGGCTATTAGTAAATGGAATTTGTGTTGGGAAATATCTCTCTCGGGGTATGGGTGTATGGACAGTTTTAATTTGCAGCAAAAGCCGCAAAATGCATCATATACAGATACAGATATATATATATTTTTGCATTGAATTATGAATGCATTCATTGTGTTCATAATAAACAAACCCAACAACAAATAGATCGGCACTGCACAGTGTGCAAATTGTGTAACAAGAAAAAAACAGAAAAAGAAAAAGAAACAATCACCGGTTTGTATATTGTATTATGATTTGTTTTTGGTTTTACACTCGAAATAAAAGCGTTACAAATATGAAATGAAAAAAAGAAAAGTTTGAAAGATTGATTTGTGAACTGTATACAGGGTATCTAATAGTTAATCACTATCACTCTACTTTTCTTCTTACAAAAACCTAAAAACTATTCAATGTCTTCAACGTGACTTGCATCTTTTGAGTATTTCTGAGTATTTTAGAGAATGATTCAAGAGTTTCGCCCTCATCGAATTTGCAATTAAATCAAATCAATTCTCGCTCTATAACAATAATGTAAGCCTAAATGATATGAAATTAGAACAAGCTACCGTTAGGAATCGGTTTTTTATGAGATTTTTCCCAACTCTTTAAACTCTTTTCAAGATGATCTGTTGCTAGCCACCTGTTTTTTTCTTCTTCTTCTATTTTTTTCTTGTTTTTTTATTTATTATTCATGAGTTGACGTTTTTTTTTTTTTTGTATTCTCTTCCCATCTAGACGGCCTTTTAATACCGTAATCTAGTTAACTGTTAACTGTTTTTGTGTAAAAGGCCAAACCCTATCCATACATAATATACCCTAAATTTCACTTTTTATTATTGGTGATTGGTATTTTGGCCAGTCAGAATTCCATTTGGCATTAGCATAAACAGCAATACCACACACTAACACACACACACACACTAACACACACACGCATACAGTGATACATTAAGAAACTATTTGTGTTTCATTTCTCATTTCATTTGGTTCGTTTCGTATGTTTTATTTCTGTTTGTGCTTTTTTCTCTATAATGTGAATTGAAATGCAGTCGAGCGGGGAACTGTCGAATGTGTTTGCCTCTCTCTCTCTCTGTGTCTGTCTCTCGCCGCATGCCCCATGTTGCCTGTTGCCCGTTGCCTGTTACCTGCCGGCAAAATGCATACGAAATAAACACACACACACACACACACACTTAGATAGTTATAGACACCCATATAGTGGGGTAAATTGAATGTGTGTGTGTGTGTGTGTGTGTGGCAATCAGCGCCTGTTTTTCCGCGCCATTGCATCACTTGCATCGTGTGGCAGGGGCAGCATTGCAAGCAACAACAACAACAGCAAACCCGCAGCTTATTGTTTGTCTGAGTTTGTCTAAGGCCACTGAGCCCTGTCCCCCAAGGGGCACCCAAAAAAGCTTCAGCTTAATCCCCGGCAAGCATCGTTTATTAAATTTCTTGTTTTTTTCTCTGTTGTAATCAACAAGATTCGAATATATTGTGTGCAGCACACAGGTTGTGCTTGCAACATTCTGTTTGTTGCACTTGAATGATTTGCATGTGTTCAAAAAATGTATTCGGTAACATTTGAAAAGTAACAAGAATCAGTTTCAAACATACTTTTAGGTTTTGCAACACTTTAACCTATTTCAAACAGGCCTTGCCTTTCCTTGCAGCAAAGTGTAGAGAAATAAAATAACCAAATATTTAAATGTCAAAATGCAGGCAGGTTTTTGGATATTAAACATGTTTCTGGACTCAGTTTCGGCAACACTGTCTAACAATAGCTTTTCGCTTTCAACAGGAATCATAATGAACTTTTTTGAGGAAGAGGAGTTTTTGGCAAGCTTAACACTTATTGCTTGTTGAGTGTAATTAAAGTGATGTTAAATATGATGATGATGATATGATGATGATGCCTTTTGAGCACGTCTGTTTTGGATAAGTTGAGTTGAGTTATTTGGCAATAGAAACACACCCATCAAAAAAAATATTTCACACCATATGACAAAGTGTTGCCAGAGTTTTTGAGTATCCGCATCCACCCCTGTCCACCTGTTCACCTGTTTGGTCCCACATCACACAGATCATTGGTCACTCAGTCAAAGATCTGATGATGAGTTGGAGTTGGTTTTTCGTTGTTAGCTTATGTAAGGCATGCAACAATCCTCAACAAATCGAACGAGTTGTCATAAATGTCATCGTTGGTTGGTTGGTTAGCGCCTTCCAAAAGCGAAAAAAGGGCGCAGCTTCGAGCTTTGAGTACTCATCTTTTGGACACGGGACAAGCCCAAAGCGAATGCAATGGTCATAAGATCAATCAGAGACACAAACTAAAAACGAAAAAGAAACATATCGAGAGCAGTTTTTGGTTTTTGGGGCGGGTTCCGAACCGAACCGGCATATCCTAACCGCAATTTCTCAATCTTCAATCTGAATGCGACGAATGCCAAATGGGCAAAACCGGATAATGCCGCATTTTAACTAGGTTAATCGGTTACAGGCCGAAAGCTGTTGCCTGATGCTGCAAATGGTATGAAATGGAATGAAACACAACACCTACCAGGCAACTTCGGGCAACAACAACAACAACTTGCAACAACAACAACAGCAACAAGTGCAACAGCCAGCTGAAAGTTGAAGCAAGTTGAAGCTTGAATGCAATGAGCACAATTGCCAATCAAAACACGAAACAAGCAACAACAACAAAAACAAAGCACAAACAATAATAAACACTCGAACGAATATTGAATACACTTTAAAACTATATAATCTGAAAAGTTTAAACAAACATTGAATAGTTTTGTTAGATAGTTTCACTTTGACTTTACTGATTCAGAATATTCAGATAACAAAGATGTGAGATGTAGCTGTATATACCCGTTCTGTAAAGGGTATTTTTGAGTGCAGTTTAAAAAGAGTCATCGCTCGGCTGCGTCTGCGTTTGCGTCTCAATGTCTACGTGAGCAATGTGAGAGTGCGCGACAGGCTTCACTGAGTTGAGCCCAAAAAAAACAACAGCAACAACAACACGCAAAAGAGATTGAAAACTGAGCGTTGCACTAACAAGCACACACACATATATATACACACACACACACACACAGATGCATTTGTCACTGATATGTCAACAGCGCGTCATCAAAAATGTCTGTGCGCGAAAAACAAAAAAACAAAAAAAAATTTCACAATTTGCTTTTTATTTGCCATTTTTGGTCTGGTGCAAATCGAAAGACTTAGGACACGAACTTGCTAATGCTATTAACCAAAGATATCAAACATCATGCTACAAATTGAAATTGAAATTGAAACCTTGACTTCAGTTCAGCTGAAACCATACCATTATGTATGTGTATGTCTGCCTACCAGGTTGCGTCTATTGCCAATTATCTTGATTTTGTTGTTTTTTTGCCTTTTTTTTGGCATTTTTTTTAGGTTTTTTTTTATGGCTTTGGTGTCAATTGAATTAACATCTAAATTTGCAATAATGGCGCATAAGCAGAGCTTAACTTCCAGCTAAACACATATATAATGACAGCTTCAAAAAAACATTCGCAGCTAAAGCGTTACATTTTTGGGGTAAAAAGTAACATTAAAAATGTCACGTTATTTAATGGTCCTTAAAAGTGCAGACATTTTGTGACAGTCCGTTTAGCAAAAAAGATTATTTATTTGAATGCATGTGAAAAACTATTTGAAATGTTTTTTCGGTTTTATGAGTTATTGTCTTAGGTGTAGGCTTTAGTTTATATCATTTCCATTGTTAGGTTAAACACCTTGAAAAACCTTTAAGATTGCACTTTCATCAATGCAGCTTGAAACAGTTTTTAAGTAATGAGTTAGTCTGATATCACATTCATTTTTATATCCAATTCACTTTTATTATGCCCTTAAGCCATATAGTTATGTCCATATAATCATGTCCGTTTGTCTGTTCGTCAAAAAAAGCACAAAAGCTAGAGCCAGATTTTGGAAATGAGGATTGAAAGTATTAACAAAATAATGAACATCTGTGAAACTTTTATTAAAATCGGTTCAGAAACACCGAAGATATAAAACCATCAAGCATTGGTCCGGTAGTGCAGGTATGTCTATCAGTCCGAACGTCTGTCAGTCTGTGGTCCGTGTATGCTCAAGGCTTAAGGGTATCTTCTAGTCGAGCTAACCTTCTTCTTAGAGCCTTCTTACTTGTTTTATTGTAGACTTAAATCAAGTATTGCGTGTGACTTCATTAAGACATAGTCAAAAGACAAACACAAAAATGCTTGAAATGCTTACCCAAAAAAATCCACGAAAATAAATATATATTATATTTAAAAGAGGGCAGCACGAACAAAAGGCAAAAGGCAAAAACAAAAAAACCGCCCCAACAAAATATGTAATATGTGCAAAAATAATTGCTCTCAACAACAACAACAACAACAGCCGAAAAGAAAAGACAGAAAAAATTAGCTAACAATAATTGGTAACATTTATGTGCACTAACTGTTAAATGGTTAATAAAATAAACACACACACGAGCAGAGACAGCAGAGACAGACACAAATTGCGTCATTTTGTAACCGAAACTTTGCGATGGCAAAGAGCAAAGAGGGAAAGTTCGATCTTGGATGTAACTGAATGAGTCTGCTATGATTTATTAAGTCAGGGCGCGCGCATAGCCCAAAAAAAACACGAACTACGCCCAACGGACTGCGGCGGCACAGTGGTACCAAAACCTAAATAATGGCACAGGTGGCAAAGCCAGACAAAGCCAGACAGACCACATATTAATCATTCGAGGCCCAAACTTGACAATTTATAGGTGTGTTTTTTGTGGTGTGATGTGAGAAACGATCAAAGCGATCAAGACATAATAAATAAACAAAATGAGAGTTTATCAGTTTCAGCAGCGACAGCTTCCAGTGAACATGAATCAATAAACAACATCATCATCATAATAACTGAAAGTGAAAAGCAAAAAAAAGCAAGTAAGGAAAGCTCTGTTCGAATCGAAACCGAATGTTATATACACTTGAAAGAAAGACAAAACTTAGTTTCATCTAATTCAACTTGCTAAAGATCTTCTCATTTGGGTTATTTATACTATATGGGATATATAGTGTACCGATCTCTATCTGATTTTGACAAGTGATCTAACCCAAACAATCTTCTCATTTGTATAACAGCTATATTGATATATAGTGTACAGATCTCTATCTGATTTTGACAAATGATCTAACCCAAACAAGAACAAGATGAAAACCGAACTTGTTCAAAGTTTTAGGTCAACAAACTGATGGACTTTGTTTGCCAAGCAACAGACGAAAAGGCGAAAAGACGAAAAGACGGACGGAAGTCTTACAAATTATAATCCACTTTTCAAGTGCACAGAAAAAGAAAAAAAAAAACACTTTCATATCCGAAAAACATTTAATGCTTCAATTTTCAATTTTTCAATTTGTTTTCATTTTCGTACGCTCGAATAGACAAAGTCTTTAATCTTAATCCGTCTCTCTTGTCATTGCACATGTCTTATTTGGCCAAGTTTTTCCGCAACGGACGTTTTGTTTCCTTTTTTCTTTCGAGATACTCTCTAAATGTTGTAAAGAGGCATAGGGTGTATTGGGCGATATCAAAATGTGTTCATTAGCAGATGCATTCAATCTTAGTTGTAGATTACCTTATGCCCATAAACCATATCTTATCATTTCTCAAAACATAATATCATTTTCATTTCCAGACAGTCAGTCATTAAGTCAGACCTAACTATTGTCTCTCTATTTGAGAATATTCATTAATTTACTCATTTCAATCATTAGCTAATAAATGTGTTCCCAGGGTATCTGGCAAATTGTCATCTTCTGCATCTGAAGCTAATCTTTAATTGTTTTGTCATGTTTTTAAATGTGGCTGCAGTTTTGTTGCACTTTGCTTTAGCTCATTGTTGATTGTTCATTGTTCACTGTTCATTGTTGATTGTTGTTGTTTGTTGCTTTTCTTAATTTCATTTACTGACATTCAATTCCCAGTTCGTGTTTCAGTTTCCTGTATATTTAACGCGTAACGGAACAACAAATAAAACTAATTACGGAACAAATGCCGATCGAAAGATAAACGCAAAATGAGAGTATTTAACTAATGAAAGTTGTAGGTGTTTTTTGTTTTGTATACAATGTGTTAAAATACATTTGGGGTTCAACATTGGGGTTAACAAATAGCTAAATAATTGCTGGCAATGGAATTTTGTAAATAGTTTCAGTCCCCATTTTCAAGTTTTCGAAATTCAAGCATTTTTTGTTATCGATTACATGTGTATATCGTAAACCGGAAAAGTTAATCGAAAACTTAAAACAAACTTGTCATGCCTAGGAGAGCTTAGGAGAGCTCAAATCCAAGATCTGAAGTTTCTAGCTTTTGTGGTTCCTGAGATCAACTCGGTTGTTGATGCTGATCAAGAATATATATACTTTATGGGGTCGGAGAAGCTTCCTTCTTCCCCTTTTTTGTTCCCATTTAATAGGTTAAGAGTATAAAATATGTATGAAAAATATTTATAAATTCAATTTCATTTCAAAGCTAGAAAGCTAAAAGATTAAAACAAGTTCAGTAAAAGCAAAAATTTATGAGATATATATTTTTTGGGCTTGACCTTTAGATCAATGCTGTTTCAGTTACAAGTTTATGGCCCAAGGCAGGAGTATCCTTGTAGTCATGTAATAATTAATGTAGTTTTGAGTCGTTTTTGAGCAGTATTGTTTTTTTTTTTTTTGACTTCAAGGCAATCCAGTTAAAAGCCAAATAATGTTGGCTATAATGTTGGAATACAGCTTGAGGGCTAAACTTCAATTGCGGTCTTTTTTTCTGTGTTAACCCGTCTCGTCTTGTCTTGTCTTGTCTTGTCTTGTCTTGTCTCTAATGAGTAACAATTATTACCTGCTGCTGCTGCTGTTTGTTGTTGTGTTTTGTTGTGTTGGGTTGGGTTTGGGTTTGTTGGCGATGCTGTAATAAAGTTGCCCAGTGGCCAACAATTGTTGACCGTTTGCGCGTTTTGTTTTGCCCGCTTCTGTTTTTTGTTTTTGCGGATTGCTTTCTGCCACAGACGGTCAATGGCGCGTACAACAACTGAGCCGACTGCCGGTTGCCGGAGGGCGTTTAAGCATTTAATGTGTGTGTGGGCGTGGCCCGAAGCCCGTTGGAAACCGCTTTAGCTAATGCGATTTTATTGTCATGTGGTGTGGCGTGGTGTTGTGTTTATTTTGTTTGATTAATGATGAAAGCCGGCTGCCAACACATTTGCTAATTGTTTACGTTTTCTCCTAATAACAATCAAAACATAAATTCCATCTCACTCTCACTCCTACTTTCCTTCTCTCTCTCTTTCAGCACACAGCCACAGTCGACCGCATGCCAGGCGATGAAGGATAAACGTTGCTGTTGGACACGTGGCAAGGTCATCGGTGGTAGCTCCGTGCTGAACACAATGCTCTACATTCGGGGCAATCGACGTGATTTTGATCAGTGGGCGTCATTTGGCAATCCGGGCTGGTCCTACGAGGAGATTCTGCCCTACTTTCGGAAATCGGAGGATCAACGTAATCCCTATTTGGCACGCAACAAGCGCTACCATGGCACAGGTAAGCTACAGAGAAGGTAAAGTTTCAATTTAACTATATCTCTATCTCATTTAGGTGGCCTTTGGACCGTACAGGATTCACCGTACAATACACCGATTGGTCCGGCCTTTTTGCAGGCCGGCGAGGAAATGGGCTATGACATTGTGGACGTGAACGGGGCACAGCAGACGGGTTTCGGTTTCTATCAGTTCAATATGCGACGCGGATCCCGCAGCTCGACAGCGAAATCATTTTTGCGTCCAGCACGACTTCGACCCAATCTGCATGTCGCACTCTTCTCGCACGTAACAAAGGTGCTAACGGATCCGGAGACAAAACGTGCAACCGGAGTACAGTTCATCCGAGATGGACACCTGCAGAATGTCTATGCAACACGAGAGGTGATAATGGCAGCCGGTGCCATTGGCACACCGCATCTGATGATGCTCTCGGGCATTGGGCATGGCGAGGAGCTGAGTAGAGTGGGAATACCGCTGGTACAGCATCTGCCTGGCGTCGGTCAGAATCTGCAGGATCACATTGCCGTCGGTGGCATCGCCTTTCTCATTGACTATCCGATTTCGATTGTGATGAAACGCATGGTGAATATCAATACAGCGCTAAGGTACGCCATAACCGAGGATGGACCGCTTACCTCGAGCATTGGACTGGAGGCAGTGGCCTTTATCAATACCAAATATGCGAATTCTAGCGATGATTGGCCAGACATGAACTTCATGATGACCTCAGCATCGGTAATGTCTGATGGCGGTTCTCAGGTGAAGACGGCCCACGGTCTGACCGATGAGTTCTACCAGGAGGTCTTTGGGGAGGTCAACAATCGCGATGTCTTTGGCATCTTTCCCATGATGCTGCGACCCAAGAGTCGAGGTTACATAAAGCTGGCATCGAAGAACCCCTTGCGATACCCACTGCTGTACCACAACTACCTCACGCATCCGGACGATGTGAATGTACTGCGAGAGGGTGTCAAGGCGGCCGTTGCCGTTGGCGAGACGCAGGCCATGAAGCGTTTTGGTGCTCGCTTCTGGAACAAGCCATTGCCCAATTGCAAGCATCTCAAACTGTTTACGGACGAGTATTGGAACTGCTATATCAGACAGTACACGATGACTATCTACCACATGAGCGGTACGGCCAAAATGGGTCCACCCAGTGATCCCTGGGCTGTGGTTGATCCACAGCTTAGGGTCTATGGTGTGCCCGGATTGCGTGTCATCGATGCGAGCATTATGCCAGCGATTACCAATGGCAATATACATGCACCCGTTGTCATGATCGCCGAGAAGGGCGCCGATCTCATCAAGCAGCTCTGGCTAACGCCGGTCACAAAACCAGTGACGTCAAGTCAACAATGGCGCACAAAGCGTTCCCTAAACGCCACCTCTGAGACAGAGGGGAGAGAGAGAACGGAAAGAGTGCATCAATGGCCATTACCAAGTTCGTAGCCGGAATGAAGAAAATGGGGAGATGGAGAGATGGGGTCAAGTAGTAACTGACCCGGTAGCTACTGGTAGCTCAATAATTAGAGTGGCTTAGAGTGGTTTTGCGACTTTCGATTATTCTCTTGGCAAGAGCTTTAAGACTCAGCTCAATTGAACTCAGTCAATGCAATTTAGCTTGAGACAATCTTTTTAATCATTTTCAAGTATTATTTTATATCTTTTTCTTTTTATTATTAAGTCATACTTGCTTGCTTTGATAGGTTTTACTCATTAGTCATAAAAGCTTCTTTTAACTTATTTAACAAAAGCTTCAAGCTCCCCTAACGAACGAATTCTCATTTCCTTGCCAGGGTTAATCTTTAGTTTAGGTGCCACTTTAAGCTTGTTCTTGTTGTTGTTGTTGAGTTATGTTCAGTCGGAAAGTCGTTCAGTCGATTAGCTTTTAGCTTTTAGTTAGTTAATTCTCAATGCGTGTTTGTAGTACATCGCACACACAGTTAATTTATTAAGCTTAAGTTCGCTTTGCTGCCTCCTATTATTCTGTGCGTTGTTCTTAGTCATTTAAGAGCTTCTTGTAAATATCGAGTCATTTATGCTAATACATTTGTTTCATGCATATCACATTATAAATACATACCTATTACATATATTACTTATGTAGCGAATTTTTTTTTTTATTATTATTTCTATATGTATTTTTGTTGTTGTGCAAGTGTCTGATAATATATATATGTATAAATCAATATACTCGTTTTTTTTTGTACTTTGTCGCGTACACTTAAAGTACCTCAATTAGTTTGTAAGTTGATCAAATTTGTATAGTTTTAACGTTAAACGAATATCGAAATAAATAAATAAAACGAATCGCGGTGTGAATGGTTATTATTGCACAGTGTTTCTCAAACCTTCGTCTTTTAACGAGTGCTCAAACCAGCACAGATAGAGGGAAACCAAACTCAAGAGATAAGATAAGTAAATGGCTATTAATGCACAGTGCTTCCCAAACCACATTTCACATTTTAGCAAGTGCTCAAACCAACAATTGTGTAGCGGGAAACTCAACCCATCAAGAGCCTTTGACGATGCTGCTTTTCCAACAAGCTCAGCTCAGCTTTAAAGCTTACCTGCAATAGAAAAATGTTAAAGTTGCATTTAGTTTGTGTGAATAAATAGAATGAGCTATTATTTTTGGAGTTTTTCCTAATGAAAATTGTATTTCTAACAGACAAAGGCAGCTTTAACATATTATTGTGAAAGTATATAGTATAACAGTTACTCAGTTATTAGTTAAAGCTGCTCCTAAATGTGTGCTTTAATTAATAAATAAATGTTGGTTGGCTTGTTGAACATATTTATATACATATTTTGTATGCATTTTATATACGAAGATGATTTCAATATGATATAATAATAATAACAATAAGATATTTCAAGTGATATTTTTGACTTAGTTGAAATGTAAGGGGAATAATGGTGTGGCATTTCTTTAAGTATCTTGTTACTGCTGAGTTTGGTTCTATTATTAATTAAAACAAGAATAAGATTTTGATATTGTAATTATTGTGTTATTTTCCTACTTAGTTATCGTTTTACCAATGAAATTTGTCATATTCATTTACCATCATTATGCCAAACATTTGCTTTAATTGATTTGACATGCGAATGTATTTTTATCGCAGCAATCAATTATGAGGCGTTGCCAACTTAACATGCTCATAAAATGTGTTAATGTTGCCAAATCATCTAAAGACGGATTTATGGCAATGCTTATTGATGTTAATGTTGTTATTGAACATTAATGAAGTTTTGAGAGACTTTTTTTGAATGGAAACTCGTCAAGTTAATACAAGTTTAGCATGTTGATAATCTACTTTTCTGAAAGTGAAAATCATTTTAGGGATTGGCTAAATTACATTTTATTGCTTGGAAATGCGGAAACTAGAAAGATGGTGTTTTTCGGGAACTATCCGAAATTTCCGAATACTTTTGCGTAAATTTATGCTTAGGTTAAGCAATTTGGACAGACAACTAACTCTAAAACTTAAAACATATGTATGCACATAGCTGAGCAGCTTGCTAGAGTTTTCCTGATTGTTCAAACGCACACACACAATGGCACACACATACATACACAATGGGTGCGTAAATTAGCTTTAATCAAAAACCAAAAGGCAATAAATAAACGTAGTAAGCTTCAATTAGATGCGCTGGGGAACCGTTAAATGGAATTCCAAAACAATTACGATTACGATTACAATTACAATTACAATTACAAGTGTTTTTGGTTTGTTTTTTTTTGCCGAAGATTCCGATGTTGTTGATTGCAAACAACAAATTTTTGGAGACGGGGGCCGAACCATTTTCAGCTATCATGGGGATGAGATCAGATTGTAACGATTTGATTTGATTTGAACGCAAAAAAAAATGGCCAGACTAACGATGCATATAGTTGCCAGTTGCCTCAACAATGATATACGGATTGGATATTGAATAATGCATTTTTGTGCTTTTTTTTTTTTGTCTTCTTCTTGTGTTTTTTGCTGTTTCTGGCCAGAGGTGGTAGCTCTAGTCTCTAGTCAAGGCCTCGCCAATAATTTTGTTAGCAAAATGAATTTTAATTACACACCTTGGCTCAGGAAAAGTTTTATAAGTATACTCTTTAAAATGTGAATACATTCGGGATGCGGGTTATGATATTTTATTTTTGGAAAATAAGTTGTTCCAATCTTAAAGGAAAAACATTAGACAAATACCTTAAAAAACATATATCACAGATTAAACATAATGTTTTTCTATATGACAAGGAAAAGAAACTAAATGATTTAAAACAAAGCTTCGAAGGTATTCGATCCGATTTATTATCTACATATTCAAGTGTATCAAACAGAGTATTGCATAGTCGTGAGCTGAGCACGTTCTGACTGGTTTTGTGTTTTCTTTTCTTTTCGGTTAATTGGTGCACTGAATCCAAATGCTCGTTCCGACTCCTGCTTCAAGTCCGGTACTCCGACTGTAGTGTGGTTTGGTGTGGTTTGGGTCGCGGAAAAAGACCATAAATTCAATTTAATAAAAGCTGCTGCAAGAGCGAGACAAAGAGAGAGAGAGAGAGCGAGAGAGACGGGGAGGGTCGGGGGCAGGTGATTTACTGTTAGCTAGGAACGCTCTCAAGTGCAACGCATAAATATTTATACACATTGGCGCTACCCTTCCCGCTCCCGCTCCCGCTCTCTCTCTTGGTGGAGTTTTTGGCCAGGAGCGCAATGACCGCCCAAAATGCACCAAAAAACAAAAAAAAACGAAAAAACGAAAGTTGCCAGCTCCAGAAAAAACAAGAAAACAACAAAAAACAGCGACTCGAATGTCAACCCGAAAAAATGGAAGCAGCTGTTCCGATTGCAGAGTGGTAGAGTGGCAGGGTGGCAGAGTGGCAGAGTTGCCGCCTGTAGCAAAGATTTTTTTGTATTGTCGGAAGCGGGAAAAAGAGACATAAGTAATAGTATGTGAGTGTCATGCGTAGCAAATTTATTCGACTTGAATTAACTAACTAATTTATTAAGGTGTGTGCGTATGTATGTGTACGTGTGTGTGTGTGTGTGTGAAAAGTTCAATGACGGGCATCTTGCCCCCATACCCTGCATTCCCCGCCTTGTTTTTCTTTTTGCAATTTCGTGCAGAGTTCAAACGTAAAAAGACAGCAGCAGCAAAAAAACGTAAATAAAAACGTTTCAAGCCACTTGAATGAGTTAATGAATGAGCAAATGAATGAATGAATGAAGATGCCAAGTAAGTAAGTATGTGTGTGTGTATCTCTGTGTGTGTGTGTTGACAGTTAGAGCGGTGCAAAGTGGGTTTACCATACCATACCATACCATACCCCATACCCACAAAACCATTATCGTGTGGGTTTCTTCTTCGGCATCGGGGATATCGGGGTCGTTCAACGTTTCAGATGAAAGACATTGCACTTTTGAAGCACCCAAAAGCAGTACAACTGGAGCTTTCTAGTGTCTCAGTGTCTTTTGAGGTGGAGTGTGGGAAATAAAGTGCCAAAGTTCAGTTCAAGTTTAGAGATAAGAGCTACTTAGTTGGGAGAAGAATGTATATTTGGGAAAATCTCCAGATTTGTGATATCAACTCTTATAAACTATCTACAGGAAAGTATATTAATTCGGATATGCACATGTTATCGATAACAATAAGATCTTGAATTTTCTCAAGACATTCTCAAGCTGATTGATTAACTGTGAAAAGAATATTATAAGAAACCGAAAAGCTATTTGAAAAGGGTTTCTTTAGTTAACTTATCTTACTTGTTCTTCAACCAATACTCGATACGTGTCTTAAGTCTTTGAGTTTCTTAAGTGAACTGAATCAATAACTTTAAAATGGTTCAAATTAGGTTGGATGTCTATGTCGTTCCCCCATGTCGTTGCCCTAGACATAATTTGTTGTTTTGTTGACATTTCTCGTTTCGACACTTTTCCAAATTATACACGATCATTAAATTTGATTGGCTGATATGACATTTATTTATGCAGGTGATCAAATAGTGCAAGGTGAAGACATTGATTTAAATACATATATTAATTTAAAGATTACACACCGCAATCGAGTTTAAAGAGAGTCCAATGTAATCGCAAACGGGTTTAAGCTCTGATTAAAGGTGACCAAAACAACAATATTTTGGCTACTTTTTTCAATCTGTCAGCATGACATGGGGCTTATACACACACACACACACACTTAAGGTGTGTACATATTACACATTTAAATCAATAAATAAATGCTCTTCAAGTTGCCAATAGTACGATGATGGTCAAACTTATAAAACGTTCACGATCAGTGTCAACAAGCGAAGCTTTTTACCCCGAAAAAGCTCTATTCAGCTGTAAAAGAAAGCAAAAACAACAACTACCAGCTTAAAGTGCCGTACGTTGGGCACTTCACGTAGGCGAAAAGAAACAGTAAACACGAAGACAAAGCTAAAGCCGAAGACGAAAACGAACACGAAGACCAAGACGACGACGGAGCCGAATGAAAACGAAAGTGCAGCCGCAATGGTCATGGCATAGCTTTTTTTTTTTCTTCTTCGCTTTACATATTGTGGCTCTTGTTGTTGTTGTTGTTGATTTTGGCGTGACTTAGTCTTGGGCTTGGGCCCCTTGTCTTTGTCTCTGTGTGTGTGTTGAAGAGAGCTTTTTTTTTTGGTGTGAGGCTAGAGGCTTGAGACTTGAGACTGAGACGGCGATTTGCTCATTGAACAAGAGGAGTTCGTGGCGTGCGTATCGTACAATCGTCAGCGTCCAGCTGTGAACGTCGCCAACGTCGTGACGACGAGTGCAATAGTTATATAAAGATACTACAAAAGCCAAGAGCCAAATATTTTACATACTTTTTACTACAGGCATAAAAAGCAAACACGTGCTAAACATTAAAAAATCACACAGAAAGAAGCCAAGCGAACTTTGTGCAGAAGAAGAAAAAACTTTAACATTTTTTTATACATTTTTTTATAGTTTTTTTTTGAACGTTACAAGCAAAGAAAAAAGTGAAGATATTTATATATATATATAATACGTATGGTTATAATGTGTGAAACAAAGGAAAGTGGCAAGCGGTTGCGTTTGTGGTAAACTGCAGACGAAGGCAACAACAACAACAACGCTTGCAACAAAAAAAACACACAGACAAAAGCAACAACAACAACTGCCGCAAAATCAGCAGCAACAACAACAAAGACAGCGACAACAAGCGGAGGCAAGTTTGACAAAAAGTATCTTGTACTAAATCAACACACACACACTGTAAAACACACACACTGTAAAACACGCACTCTTTTCAAGAGCCATTAAGTGCTTGATTTACTTGTCCTAATTTTCACTTTAAATATTTTGGAAAGCGCACAGCACAACCCGCTTGCAATTCACTTATATAATCTATATCGTATCTTTAAATTTATGTTCCCCCCAAAACACACATACACACTTAAACATTTCGATATCGAATTCCGTATTCCGAATTTCGAATTCGCTGCAAGTTTTTTGTGTTGGTTTTTTGGGCGTTTTTTGGTGAGTTCTTATATAATTGCAATTGCCAGTTATAACCAAACCAAACCAATAAGCAATATCAATTCCTCCCTTTCGAGCACGTTCACACTTTCTACCTTTTTGGCCATGTCTCACACACACACACATACTAAGAGAGAGAGACTCGCAAATTATTATCAATTTGTGCACGTCGATGCTATAAATAGAGACGATCATATTGGCTACTGTGGCAGGTAGAGCTCGTGCTACTGTGGCTTGTGTTTAGTGCTTGTTGCAGTTTGCGGCGATGAAACGATTAAAGCGGAAAACCAGAAAAAAAAAAAGCCAGAAAGGAAAGTGCGAGCTCCAATAAAACTGCTTGCACTTTGCTTTAGAAAACCCTGCTCGGCTCGGCTCGGGCGCCATTTGATTGATTGACCATGGGCTGGGCTGGAAATCAAGTTCAGAGCCACAACCACAACCAACATGACGGATACGAAAACATATGTGCGCATATACATAAAAGGAAAACTGCCAAACTGCCCCAAACTGCTAAAAGGCGATAACAACTTGTCACACGTCACGGCATGTTCGGTTGACGATCGATAAACGATCAACAACAAACGATGGGGAAAATGCCCAAAAAAGCAACAGACACACACACAAATGATGGAGTTAAAGTCATCAAATCAGATGGTGTTTGATGTGCGAAAGAGTATGGAAAAGTTTCCTAGCAGATGTTATCGATAACATGACCTAGTAGCAGATAAATGCTTTGTATTGGATTGATTGTTTTAGTCTAGTATCAAATCTTAAAACACAGTTTTATACAATTACGCTTCTGTAGGCTTTTTCTACAAACATTGTTATCGATAACAGTTAAGACATGTTTTGTGAGAAGCTTTTAGGTTTGTAAGGTGAATTTCATTTCTATAGGGGTAATATTCATTGTTATCGATAACGAATACTAAAAGATAGTTGGTGTTTTTCGATAAATATTATTATCGATCACAGTCAAGGCATGCTTTGTAAAAAACTATCAATTTTATAAGCTGAATTTTAATTGTATAGGTATAATATTCATTGTTATCGATAACGAATACACTTTTGTACAGTACTTATCTATAAATACAAAAATGTGTGATACAGACCCCAAGAACATACTGATGTGCTGATTATCGACTTATTCTTAGACAACTGTACCAAACTTTAATGTTATCGATAACAAATAAATTGCTACAAATCCATTTCTGGTACAAACGATAAGCAACAAAGAGAAACGGAACTGAAAACTTAATGTCCCAGATGCAATCGATAACCAAGTACTTTTACGCCCGCAATATAGTAATCAGCTACAACAACAACAAAAACAATAACTAAGACACTTGGCCAGAGTACTATGTGCTGCAACATTAAGCCGAAACGAAACGAAACCGAAACGAGCACGGAAATGTGAATGTGAATGGAACTTGGCGCCGGTAGCTCAACAACTACTAATGGTAATAATAATCGTATTAGTAGGTAAGCTCGCTAGCTAGCTAGCTAACTAATTAGCCGCGCGTTTTGTCTTTCATGATACGGCGCAAAACGCAGCGAGCGTGACTCAGGTGAGAAAGTGTCAAGACCTGCAGTTGGTAGTTGGCAGTTGGTAGTTGGTAGTTGGCGGTGTGTTAGGTTTTATGGCCGCAACACTGAGCTGACCCACTAAAATGTTAAGCCAAAAAACAAACGGCATGCTTTGTATGTGTGTGTGTCATCAATTATATGCCGTAAAGTGTATAAGCCCGACCATAATAATTAAAAGCTGTCAAATCATAATTGACAGACCCAAACCGAACTTGGCTTAAGCTCTCTCACAATGACTATAACTGAGCTCGAGTAATTTTTCTAACAATGTGTAAATTGCATAACAACGACAACAACAACAACAATAACAACAACAACAATAACCTAAGCTCACACATCTCACATCTGAAACTCAAACAATCGACAGCGGCTCATCAGCAAATTGGAGCTCTCTACTCTAGCTGTAGTTTTGGCCAGAGGAGTTCAGTTAGAGAAGATTGCATAAAAAGCGTTCACAACAACAACAACAATGAATGAGAAAAGCTTAAACTGAATAATAATATATGTACATAAAGATTGATTGCATCATCCCCCAATCTCAACGAGTTCGAGTTCGAAGAAGATATTGCCGGCGCTGGCCCAAATCACAAATGGGGTCTGTCTGTCTGTGTCTGTCCCAAGGGCGTTGCATAAATTAACATGTTGCACTGCAGAAAGTAAGACGCAAGTCGTTCAGTTCGGTTTGGTTCGGTTTCGGTTTGGTTCGACGTTTTGCCGTTTTCTTTCTTTTTTTTTTTTTTTTGGTTTATTGCGTTCGCTTTTTAACGGTTGTTTTCAGTGCTGCCGTTTTATTTTTTTTTTTTCTCGGTTTTCGGTTTGATTTGTGAAGATTGCTTTTTGTATTTGGTTTATGGCTCAGTTACGAGCCAACCACGCAGACGGCCAAAACGCAAAAGCGGCTGCATTCGAGAAACTTCAACAAAAACAACAACAATAAACATTAAATTGTTTTTTCATTATTATTATCTTGTACTTGCGGGTAATTAAAGTGCAATTAATAAACATTTAGTTTTTCAAATCATAAAAAAAAATCAAAACTAAATAAACTTCTGAAAAATATATAGAAATAAATGTTTTTGTTTAAGAAAAGTGTTTAAAATGTGTAAAAAATAAAAAAAAAAAACACTTAAATAATATAAAGAAAATAAAACAATATTTAGGAAGAAGTTAAGAAGAAAATCGATTAGACCAAACCAACTGCCAACTGCCGAGTTTCAGCAATAACTTAATAAAAACCCAACCACTCCCCCA
Source organism: Scaptomyza parva (assembly GCA_035044645.1). Lineage (NCBI taxonomy): Eukaryota > Metazoa > Arthropoda > Insecta > Diptera > Drosophilidae > Scaptomyza > Scaptomyza parva. The sequence continues at coordinate 11,994,412 of JAWNNT010000139.1, forward strand.
CCACAACCCCCTCTCTCTCGCTCTCTAGTTTCACTGTGTGTGTGTGTGTGTGTGTGTAAGTGAGGGAATTGCTTTCACTGGTATCGTTTAAATCGAGCACGACAGACAACAACATGTTGTTGCATAGACTGGAAAAACCACAGCAACAACAACAGCAACAACAACACCAACAACAACAACAGCAAGAGCAACAGCAATTAAAGCTGACACTCAAACGGGGTGTGTGGGAATGGGTTGGGGCACAAATGACATTCGGACACAAGCCAAAATAACGAAATTGCATTTTCAATACACATATAAATGAATAAAAAAAAAACACACAAGAAATCAACAATAAAAAAAAAAACGAGAAAAACTGAAGAAAAAAAACATAAAAAAAAAAATAAATAAATTGAAGATTGCGATGCGATGCAAAGTTTTGTTAGCTTTTCCGCCATTGAACGGCGGCATTGAACTTGAAAAAAACATGAACCGCATCGCATAATCGCTTGGACACAACAAACAACAGTTAGCCGGAGCAAGATTATAAACTAGTAGACTGTATGGGAATGGGAATGGTAATGGGGGGGGGGATGGAAGGGGGGACGACGACAACGACAACAACGAAGACGATGACGACGAGTGCAATCGCGCATGTCTATAATGAGATGCTGTTTTGACATCGTTTGAATTTTCAATCTGTGATTTGATAACGTTTTTTTTTTTCTTTCTTTCATTTCATTTGATTTCATTTGGTTAATTTTTTTCATTCATTTTTATTTTTTTTTTGTTATTTTTCGTGGTGCTTGCGAAAAATGTAAACAAGTTTGTTGCCTAAGTCTTTTGTTTGCCATCGCGTAAATGTGCTCGAGTATGTGTGTGTGTGCGCGTGCGCACGTGTGTGTGTGTGTGTATTGTTGTTGTGCGTGTTTGCTGGTCATGCAAATGAACGTCAACAATTGGCCAATTTGATTGCAAAATCGACGTCATCACTTCCGCGCTAAAAACCGTTATTATTCATTGAATAGTTCACAAAAACATAGATTTTGATTAACTATATGACACCGATATTGTATAATATTATTATAATATAAGAAGTTTAGAAGAATAGGTATTAATGGAATACCAAAAAAAGCAGCTAAAGTAATATCAAAAGTTGAATAAGATTAAAAAAAATAAAGGAATGAAAAAATTTCATATCAAAGAGATCAAAATAAGGGTATAAAAACACAAGGAATGACCTAGAGGACTGAGTCCCATCTTCTTAAGTAAAAGTCAACATAACATTAATATAAAGAATAGACAAGACATTTTATATATCATTTTCTAAGTAATTTAAGTGTTCTTTACTCAAAAACCGTATGTAATAGTTTCAGTTGGCTTTAAGATAACTTTTCAACTTAAGCTCACAAACTTCAACTAATTTTCTTTATGTATAACACTTTTATCTCATTGCAGTTCTGTCCATATTGCAGTTGAAATATGGGCCAAGAGATATCGCAACAGCAGCAGCAACACCACAACCATAACCATAACCAAAACCACAACCACAACCTAAACCTAAACCACAACCATAACCTCAATCACAATCACAACCTGAATCCGAATCCGAATCTAAATCTGAATGCGAATGCGAATCCGAAACGTGGCCGAAACGAAGCGCAACGTCGTAGCTATAACAAGGATCCCATTTATACGCCCGCCAGCCAACTGTCGAGCAGCTGCAGCTCGCAGAGCACACAAGAGGATTACGAGGCCAACTATCGACTACGCCACAAATACAATTTGTCCAAACAGACCTACGAACGTACCAAGATCAACCTAAATCAGCATCGGAGCAGTCTGGAGAGCGGCGACTCGCATTACGCCAAGTTGAGCAACGGCAAGTATTTGCAGAGGAGCAGCTCACAGAGTTCGGATAGTGGTATCTACAACTCTTCCTGCCACTGCTCCTCGCTCTCATCGCTCTCGGCGGTCAGCAGCAGTTCGGCCAGTTCGAGCAGCGGTTGTCCCAGCTCATTGGTGTCGAGCAAATCGAGTCGCTGCTCGCTGGACAAGCAGAAGCATTATCTGAGCCATCATCTGTATATCAAATCCTATCTGGATATCTTGGAGGAGGACGAGCGTGCACGCGCTCACTTCAAGTCCGCGCGTCCCGGCGGCATACGCAACTATACGCCAAAGATTCTGGGTGGCGGCAGTGAGTCAACTAGCTCAACGCTGTCTGCCAGTGCGCCAGGGGCTAGTAGCTTTGGCTATCCGAATTCGGCGACTTCTAATTCGGCGAACAATAGCAAACAGCGCTCAAGTGTTGTTGGTGCTGGTGGTGGTGGTGGTGCAAGCGGTCGAGGGGTCGGGGGAGGATCTACGGAGGACCCTTGGATTTGACAATTACTGAAACATGGCGTTTGGCACAATGACGTCTTTGCTTGGCATGATCCCGTTACTGGCGATCGGCATGAATTTCTATCGTTATCAAAGCGTCGATCCCGAGAACAAAGTACAGGAGCCATCAATCGTAAGTGTAGTCAGTGTAGTTCGTCCGGTAGTTCCAAAAATGTAAACGGTTTCCCATTTCGCTTTACAGATACGTCGCCAGTATGATTTCGTTGTGATTGGTGGCGGTTCTGCTGGCGCTGTGGTTGCCAATCGTTTGAGTGAGGTACGCAACTGGACGGTTCTGTTGCTGGAGGCGGGTGGTGATGAGACAGAGATATCGGATGTACCGGCACTCGCTGGCTATTTGCAGCTGACCGAACTCGACTGGAAATACCAAACGTCACCGTCCTCAACCCGTCAATACTGTCAAGCGATGAAGGGTGATCGTTGCTTTTGGCCACGCGGCAAGGTGCTGGGCGGTAGTTCGGTGCTGAATGCAATGGTTTATGTGCGTGGCTCGAAAAATGATTACGATCACTGGGCATCGTTGGGCAATCCAGGCTGGGAGTATAAGCATATGTTGAAATACTTTCTCAAATCGGAGGATGTGCGTAATCCGTACTTGGCGGGTACACCCTATCATGAAACAGGTGGCTATTTGACCGTACAGGAGGCACCCTGGCGCACACCGCTCTCCATTGCGTTCCTGCAGGCGGGCATGGAAATGGGCTATGAGAATCGTGATATCAATGGTGCCAAGCAGACGGGATTTATGCTCACCCAGAGCACCATACGACGCGGTGCTCGTTGCAGTACCGGTAAAGCTTTCATACGTCCGGTACGACTACGCAAGAATCTGGACGTACTGCTCCATGCGGAGGCCACCCGACTACTGCTCGACAAACAGAAGCGAACCGTGGGCGTTGAGTACATGAAGGGCGGACGCAAACAGTTGGTCTTTGTCCGTCGTGAGGTAATTCTCAGTGCCGGAGCACTCAATTCCCCCAAATTACTAATGCTAAGTGGCATTGGTCCATCCGATCATCTGCAGGAGCATAATATCCCCGTCGTCTCCGACTTGCCCGTGGGCAATAATCTGCAGGATCATGTAGGTCTCGGCGGACTCACATTCGTTGTGGATGCACCCCTAACAGTGACCCGAAGTCGCTTTCAAACCATACCTGTCTCCATGGAGTACATACTGCGTGAACGTGGCCCAATGACATTCTCGGGCGTTGAGGGAGTCGCCTTTTTGAATAGCAAATATCAAGATCCCGCTATCGACTGGCCAGATGTACAATTCCACTTTCTCCCCAGTTCCATCAATTCGGATGGCGGTGAACAGATACGCAAGATATTGAATCTAAGAGATGGCTTCTACAATACCGTCTATAAACCATTGATACACAGCGAAACCTGGTCCATACTCCCATTGCTTTTGCGACCCAAAAGCACCGGATGGGTGCGTTTGAACTCAAGGAATCCACAGCATGCGCCCAAGCTCATACCCAACTATTTTGCCCATCAGCAGGACATCGATGTGCTTGTCGAAGGCATCAAGCTGGCCATCAATGTCTCCAATACCCAAGCCTTTCAACGTTTCGGCTCTCGCCTCCACAATATACCCTTGCCTGGCTGCAGACATCTAACCTTTCAGTCGGATGCATATTGGGCATGTTGCATTAAGCAGTTCACCTTCACCATCTATCATCCGACGGGTACTTGTCGCATGGGTCCCAGTTGGGATGTGACGGCCGTTGTGGATCCTCGGCTTCGGGTTTATGGCGTCTCGGGTTTGCGTGTTGTCGATGCCAGCATAATGCCTACCATTGTCAATGGTAATCCGAATGCACCGGTCATTGCCATTGGCGAGAAGGCATCCGATATGATCAAGGAGGATTGGGGTGCACGACGAGGTGGGCCAGCAACACCACCAGCAGTAGTAGCAGCAGCAACAACAGTTTCGGAGGCAGCAACAGCTGCTTAACTACAGTCGCATCTGATGCAATTGTGTTCAGACATGTCTGTCTATTGTTAAATTTGATCAACTAGTCAAATATGTGTGTAATTTTATGCATATGTTTTATTGTTTTTTTGTTTTTTTTTTTGTTTTTAACTGCATCTTATTTAGTTGTAAACTGTATGTTAACATTTTTCTTATTCGCATGTTAAATATTTATACGAATATACATACATATATATTTTTAATTTATTACTATTTGATATTACTAAATGCATATGTATTTATTTTTTTTTTAAAACAAATAAAACATGTAACTTTTTTCACATATATTTTGTTGTTGATTTGAAAATGATTTGACATTGTTTTTACTCATATATCTTTTTATTTTTTTATAAGTTTTATCAACTTTTATCAACAAATGCAGCAGCGGCACTTGAATTAGTTTCTTCTGCATTTTATAATTGCCGCCTGAGAGTATGCAACAATATTTATTGGCTTAGCACATGCACAAACCACTGTCAATAAGTAGGTGTGAAAGCAGCCCTGTAGCACATACTCCCACTTAGCACATACACAAACCGCAGCACGCAGCGGAGTTTGTCAAAATCCAAACAGCTTTCAGCTGTCACGTATACGTGACGTTAGCCATTTGTTCGGTCGGCTTTAGCTTCCGCCATTTGGCCAAAAAAATTAAAAGCCTGGCCAAATGTCAAATTACCAAAAAAATGCAAAAAAAAAACCAAACTTGACTAGCAATCAAATGAATTCATAACAAAGTTTCCGTGACTAAAAGGGGCGTGGCATTTTAAGCATTTCCTGCTTAGCAAGCGCGCAGTTATTACGCCCGCCTTCTCTCGCTCTCGCTCTCTCTCTTTTTGCTTTTCCACTGTGTCTTCTGTTGAAGTGTGCCAAGGTTATACACTTAAAGAAATTAGTGTTATGCATTGGCGACAAAGTTTTGTAGTCGGGCAGCGGCGCACGTTTTATTTCGTAGGTGTTAGCTGGGGAATGGCCCAGACGACAACAACATAGTTAAGCCCGGTCAGTTAAGTCAGTTAGCCAAGTTAGCACCAGACAGCTAATCGACTCAATCAATACACACAACCAAATTGATTGACCATTTCAACTGCAAGACGCAACTTTTTTGTTTTTTCGGGGAGGGTTTGACCAATTTCCCAACTGACAATCGAATATGGCAAAATACTTTTACCAAAATGATTGTCGGTTGTTCTGCCACTTTGGCAACACAAAATAAAGTCATTTGCATGCAAAAAGTTAAGCTGAACTGAGCTGCAAGCTGGTCATAAAACCACCCAAGGCGTCTTTCTTATATAATGCCCTTTAGATGGTCGCCCGCCCAAAAGACCTTAAGCAAATATTTGATTTCATTTCAATGAAACGCCAAGTCATACTGTGCAACAAGGGCAACAAGTGGTGGCGATGTCGGTGGCGGTGGGAGGCAGGGAATGGGAGGGAGTTAGCAAAACAAGACAAGGCGTACGTGAGTACCAAAAGGTAATGGAAAGTGTTATGCGAAAGACAACGATGTGATGATGGCGATGATGATGAAGATTCGAAGCTGAATATTAAACAGTTAAAAAGCAAACAGCAAGAGTTTTTGCTCATAATGAAGTTGAGCCAGATGATGATGATCATGATGATGATGGTGATGATATACCACAAAACGCACCGCTCAAAAGTGTCTGTGGTCAGTGCGAACAACGAATTTGGGTCATTAATCGGCTAACACACAGAGAGAGACAGACAGAGAGAGAGAAAGAGAGAGGGGCAAAACCCAAAAACAATGCAATGCACACAACACAAAACAACACAACGCAGACACAGACAAACTGGGAACAAGACAGCCAAGCAATTGGCACATTTTTTGTGATTGTTTGTATTGTTGCCTGTTGCTGTTGCCTGTCCATGTCTGTGTCTGTCTGTGTGTTGCAAGCCAAGCGGCGGCTGGCTATGAATATTTTTGTGTCTAATTTTCACAGTTTGCAGAAGTTATTTAAATGAAATATTACAGCATAAATCAGCAAAACCGGCTACAGAAAAAACATGTTAAGCCAAGGAAGAATTTGAGCTTCAAATATGTCAACGCAATTTGAGGTTATTTCCGTGTTTGTTCATCTTTTGCAATAATCACATATAATAACTTCGTAAAGAGAAAGAGAAGAAGTTAAGGTCAAACCAATCAAAAGCCAACTTCCACCAATGGACAATGGACAATGGACATGTCAGCTATCATGTTTAACACATTGTTAAATGACAGTCGTATCGCCAGTTTTGTTTGCCGAGTTGAAGATCATTTTGCCTGCATAAAGGGCAATCAACTGTCATGTCGAGTGGAAAGTGAGCGCCCCTAAATCGCATATCGTGTATCTAAGATCGTATATCGATTGAATCAATCATCAAAAAAAAGCAATTGGATTGGTAGTACTTGAGAGCTATGGGCGATCGTTGGATGATTGGCAAATATCTATCTATCCGAAATTCCGCTCGCTGACAATCCCATAAAAAAAGCGATTCGGGTTTTATGTATGCATGTGTCGACGTGATGTCGAACACATATTTTTGAGACGACCAAACAGACAGAAATAAGCAAGAAAAAAGCCGGCAAAAAGCAGCTGTCTTCAGATACGGCACTAAATTGAATAATGTCTGCTTAATTTCGGTCAATTATGCCGCCCGTTTGCCGAACCCAAATCCAAACCGAACTCAAACCGAATCCAAAGCAAACTCAAGCGTCGAGTCCCAAACCCCAAAACACAAGAAAACCAAAAAAACAATATTGGAGACATGTAATTTCAATTGCGATTTAGATCTCTGTGTGTGTGTGTTGCGAGGGGGGCGGCGGTGGGTCAAAATCTGGGAAACGCTTGGCAGCATTGTCAAAAAAAAAAAAAGAAAAAAAATCACATACATAATAAACAGAAAAAAACTGAAAAAAAAAACGAAGCAGCAGCAAATTTGAGCAGTTCGATGGAAATGCTTGCGTCACAGCCTTCCAATGGTGTCGGGTTGGTTGGTTGTTGTTGTGTTGCCTGCCTGCCTGCCACTTGATTGGGCTCACGTAGTAGGCAACGGCAACGGCAGCAGCTGCCTCATGGTGTCGCTGCTGTTGTTGTTAGTAGTATCTGCCCTTAGCTAGAGCCAGAGAGTCTTTAACTGGCCATTAATTGGATGCGGAGTTGCAGTAATATCAGAGCAAGAGCATGCTCAAAGCAACTAACAGCTTCAAGTCAAGCCAAGTCAAGTCAAGTCAGAAAAAAACATAGAGCTTATGGTTCATTCGCTTCCTGACGCTTAAAGCGAAAGTATGGGGGTTTTTTTTTTTTTGGATTTGTCTTTTTGGTATACCCTGTAGGTCTGTCCGAAAGGGTTTTGGTCTAGTCTGTAAAGAATATTTAGGCGTAAGTCCAAGAAATATCGATAAAATCGATTGTTATTCAGAATTTCTTAAGTTGTGCAGCAATATGATTCAATTAATCAGAATATACAGTATATACTTTGTGTGATGATCAATGTGATGATTATGTGTACAAGTTATGTACAAGAGAGCGAATGCTTGATATCGATTATCGATAAATATCGATAGATCTTGCAAAAATCTTTTTTTTTTGCTCTCAAAGCTTTAACGAACCTAAATATTTCATCGGATCTGATTACTTAAACTTCCTTATGTTCAATTATATCAAAGGGCAAAGAGGGTTATCTTTTAGTCGATCACTCTCTCTATTTTAACTGCACTTTTACTTGTTGGGCATGGTTGTTGTTTTTTTTTTCGAGGGCGGTCGCATTTCATTTTTGCACCATCAACGAAGTGATTTTTACGTTTTTTTTTTTGGCAATTTTGGCGCTTTTAAAAAAATTGCCAGCTTCAGTCGACAACTCCCTCATTCAGGTAACAACAACAACAACAACAATAAATAGTAAACGCACGCTAATTGCACATTAACGGCCAGCAACAAAAACAACCACAAGAAACATTTTTAGGCAGCAAATCTTCAGTTGTTTTTAAGTTACAATTTTGCTCGCCTTTTTTTTTCTGTTTTTTTTTCTTGTTTTTTTTTTTTTGTTTCTTGCTCAATATTACATAAATTAGTAGTCTCTCACATGTGTGTGTGTGGGGGGGAGGTGTGGTGGAATAAACACTTACTGCCAAAGAGGCTGCCACAAAAATGTGGCACCTCAATATTATATGTGTTTGCTTTGCCAAATCTTAATAGGTTAATAACTTTATTTCACATTTGTTTCTTTACTTTTCCACCCATTTTTTTTTTTTTGCTATTCCTCCTCCTCATCTGCTGCTGCTGCTGGTGATGTTGGGGAATGCGTATATGTAATTCGTGGAATGCGGTCATGCAAGCCACGAGCCACAAAACCACAAAACGGCAACAGTTAGTGGCAGCAGCAGCAGCAACGGCAACGGCAATGCCAGCTACAAGTGTGTTAACCACAAAATTTTTGAGGACAACACTAATTAACCATATCATGATTACAATCAGAGTCGTCTGTATTTGACATATTAAAGAAAAAACGTTCTTAATGAACTTCTCTTCTCTTCTTTCTTTATAAAGAACATTTTTCGTGTCAGATTTGAGTGAAGAACAAAACAATTAAGAGGGTTTCTAGCTGAACCCTCAACCCTTTACGGTTTGAGTCTTTGCTTAACGAAGTTTCTATTGCAGTAGAATATTGCGATAATTTTCTATTCACCTAAGCAGTTCTTATCATGATTATCTTTAACCTAAATGTTTTAAGATAATCTCTTTAAATCTTTTTGTTCATAATATAATATTCATTATCAATCATTATCATTACTATCATTATGATAAGCTAAGCTATTAACCTAGTTCCTTATTCTTCTTTACTATTCTTTTCAGTACTATAATTATTTCTTTCATCATTTGATGAGCATTTTGATATTGATAGATTGGCAAAACTTTATTGTGATAATCAAGTTTTAGAGAATTTATTTAGCTTAAACTATTCTATTTCTTATGGCAATCAATCAAACATCTTTACCGCTCGCCTGCGCTTGAGCTTATTTAGTTCGCCGCTTGTCTTATCAGCGCATCAAACATGTTTGATTGACAACAAGTTTGATGCCGATGTGCCAATAACTGCTGCAACAGCTGCTCGCTTAGCTTGCGAACCGCACACACATTTGCTATAACTGTAGTTGTTGTTGTTGTGGTTTTAGTTGCCAAACAGTTGCCGATGCTGGCGAAGCTGACGTCGTTAACTTTTGACGCTGCTGCTGCTGCTGCCGCTGCTGCTGCTGACGGCTCGTTTGCACGGATTTCGCGTTAAACTTAGCGTTCAGTTGAAAGCGTGCAACGCAGCCGCACGGACGCAGTGCTCCACAGAGCGAATAACGTTTTTTTTTTGTTGTTGGTTTTTCGTTTTTGCTTCGATGAGCACAGGATAAGCTTAAGCTAAGGCTAACCCGCTAAGATAAATCGTGTGTGTGTGTGTCTTTTAGTGCGTGCAGATTTTTTTCATGTAAGCAACAAAATTCATCAACGTTTAATATGTGTTTGTGTTTGTGTCTCTGTGTGTGTGTTTGTGTCTCTGTGTGTGTGTGTGTTTCTGTGTGTTTGAAAGGAATTGCAGTTAAAGTGAAACCCTGACTAATAAGGCGCATACGGAATTATTTCCGTTGCACCAAGAGACAGGAACAGGTGCAGTTTACAGCTGCACAAACAACAACAGCAATAATATGCAACAGCAACTGTTGCTGATGTTGTTGACATTGCTGCTGATATAAGGGAAAAGTCAGCGGGTGGTTCCCTTCACAGACATATGTACATATATGGTCTATGATTTTGGCAAAAAGGCACTCAAGTGCAACAACAGCAACAATTGCAAGCGGCAACATTTTGCAATCGCCCACAACAGCAACAGCAACAACAACAACATGGCAAACACACCAAATGCGAGATACATTTGAAATGATTGTATATAGATGGGAGACATGAGTAAAAGAAAAAGCAAAGAAAAACATTGACGCAGCGCTTTCGTAGATAAGTAGGCTACAACAGCAACAACAACCGCAACAACAACAACAGCAGCAACAGCAACTACAACAACAGCAACAACAACAGATAACAAGTCAGATAGACAAACAGTCAGACAGACAACAACAACATAGAGTTACTCTCTTTTGCAAAGCATTGACAGGCAAAATAATACCCTAACCTACCCTAAACACATTGGTTAATAAGAAAAATCAAGTTCGTCTGATTTGTGATTTTAGTGACATTCATTCATAATAATAAGGTGATAAGTTTGAAGTATAAGGATCTGATTACTGTGCCCAGATGTGCAAATTATAGCCGGGTGGCAACGCCGCGCTACTTACAAATAATCTAAAATACACTGTAGGTTAAACTGTATCACTTAAAGTATCTCAAAGGATCTCGATGCACTGATTACTCTGCTGATAATTGCCCAGATGTGCCAATTCTGGTAGAGTGGCAACGCCGCGCTACTACTAACAAGGACTCTAGTTGTTACCTTTAACATCTCTAGACATCTGAACACCCGTGAGTCGCACCAGAGAGGACTTCTCTCCTGTCCAATAATTGTTGCCATCTGGCAACTTTGGTGCGTTTAGTTCGTGTTCATGTTGAACTCTTTCGTTCTGCTTCAGTTGCGCTGCTCAATGCGCAAAACAAAAGACTTAGGACACAAACGCGTTAACGTGTTGCAGCGTTAAACATTAGCTAATGCAAAGCCAACACGCAGCAAAAGCAATCAACAATTAACAATTAAACATTGTTGCAATTTTCTTGGGTGTTGTTGCAAGTAAAACGAACAATAAACAATCAAAATTTGACGCTAAGCAATCAAGTGTCAAGAATTTGTGTTGTGTGTAGTTGCAACCAAATGATGTTGATGTTGCTGTTGTATGTTGCTGCTGCTGTTGCTACTCTCTGTCACTCTCTGTGTGGCACATTGACCTAAGAGTGACAGACGGAAGCAGCCTGAACTGATTACTGTGACATTGTGCGTTGCCAGCTTATTCAAGGTGACTGACACCAGCAGCAGCAGCAACCCGCACAACAACCAACAACCAACAAACAAGCAACAATCAACACACACACATGACCAACAACCCACAATCTAAGGTGCTGTTGCTGTTGTTGTTGTTGCTGATCATGACGTTTGTATGTTTTGTTGGTTTGTTGGGCCAACGACTTTGGCCCCGTCGAGCTTGACACCAAATTAGCGCACAGAAATTACTTTAATTGCGCGCGCACTTTGTTTTTTGTTGCTACTTGTCAAATATCAAGTGTCAAGTGTCATGTGTCAAGTGTGCATCCATCAGATACAAGATACAAGATATAGTTGTGTATCTGGAACTAGTAAAAACAATCAAATTGCATTTTGGCAAGCTTATTGAAATGTGGTTTAGAAAAAGATGTTTAAGCATATAATAGTTCGTTATATCCACACACTACTGTAGTTACATACACCTATTGTGTGTGTGTGTGTGTGTGGGCGTGTCAAACTTGACATTTGCAGACCAAGCTTTTTTTGGCCTTCAAATGTTTTGAGGCTCAGGAAGTGATAAAGTCATTTGACTTGACCATACACACACACACAGACATATTCAATACCAATATAGCCACAAGCTCATTTGGCAAGAGCAACAACAACGAAAACGGTTTACAATAGAGCCACTTTTGCGCAGAGATGCCCAACTGGTTTACCCAGCCAAACAGCCTACCTGGCTACTCTATACTACTACTACTACTACTACTAACCACAGGCACAACCCATCTCCTTACCCCCCCGCCCCCCTCTTTCTCTCTGTCTGTCATCGACTTTTGAGCTCCTACACTCAATTTCAACTTGGGCTGGCTGGCTGACTATCTGGCTGCCTGCTTTAAACTTGTTTGCCGCCGATGACCCAATTTCGTGCGCAACTTATTTTTATTTTTTTTTCGACATTTTTACAAATATTTTATTTACGTTTGGTCTTTTCGCACAGCCACAGCAATGAAAGCAACTGAAAATGATCTGTGAAATGCGTGAGATGTATGATCCCCAGTTTCAGTTGCAACTCAACTTAACTCAACTTTGGTGCCAGCTTCCAGTTGCCAAAAAAACGAAAAACAAAATATGTTGCAAGTAAGCTTGTTGTTGTTGTTGGTGTTGGTGTTGCGGCACCTGTTTTTATATTTGCCAGTCAAAATCAGCGATGTAGCTTAAGCTGAAGCTAAAGCTTGTAGTAATTTAAGCCAAAAGGAGCCTTTGGCCTTTCACTTGAGCTCAACGAAGCGAGCCGAAACTAGAAACGAACGCAAAGAAAGATAGAAAGAAAGACCCAAAAAGCAGACACAAACAGTGGCACAATATGGCACAGTAGTATGGCACAGTAGTATGGCACAGTAGTATGGCACAATGGGGCACACAGACTAAGGAGCAACACAGTGTGGCACAATGGGGCACATACTTTGTGCATGTATGTAATACTTTTCATTTTGTTGTGAAACATATTTCATAAACTGTTTAGGATTTCATGCATTCAAAACTTTCAATAATCCTAGGTCTAGAGAGATAAGTGATATATCTATATATATATATATATCTAATCTAATCGAATCTCAATCTTAGTGTTCATCTATCATCATTTTGGCTGTTCTGTGCGTTGATAGCAGTCAGTCAGTCAGTCGGTAGTTGTCAGTCAAAGAGTTGTATATATACACATAAGAAAGTAAGAACAAAGAGAGATGTTTATCATATCAGATATCTAAAGTTAAGGTTGCCATACTTTGAAAAGTAGCTTTATGTCAACTTTCAACTACAAAAATCTATAAGAAAACTTTCTGTCCTATTGTATAGCTACTTTTTTAGCTACATAAATATACAAGACTTTAACTTTATGATTATGATTATCATTTTTTTTTCGCAAATTATTCAAACATTAAATTCTATGGCGCCTTAAACATTTCCTGATGGCATACGCATAACTATTCGACTACAATCGTTCGTAACTTTTTTGTTTTTTTTTTTTTGTTTTAAAAAAGGTAGTTTCTCATATGTTTTTAAAGTTATTTATAGGCCCCATAGTGCATAATATATGATTCAGCTGTGGTGGGAACTAATTGAATGTGTGTGAGAGTGTAAGAGTGTTTGGTGTTGTTTTTTTGCTTGTTGATTTTTATTTTTTATTTGTTATTTGGGTAACCATTTTACCGAGGAGCCGGCAAAGCCAAAGCCAAAGCCAAAGAGCTTAACTGTAAAACTGAACTAACAGACTGAAAGACTGACAAACTGAATGACTGACAAACAACGCAACGCTGCACGTTTCAACACCCGCACGATAACGACAACCAAACAACAACTAGCGACAACTAGCAAAAACAACAACAGAGACAACAATAACAGAGACAACAACAAAGGCAACAACAATAGTTGTTGTTGTGCAGTTTTTAACGGCTGATCGAGTGACAAGGCAAATGAATTATGTTTAGCCCGATAAATAAATAGACAACACAAAACACATACACATATATAGATATATATTCATTTCATTTCGTATGTAGATTTGTAAGTTAACCAATCGCGAGCGCCAATTATACTATGAACAAAAAGCAGCAACAACAATAACAACAGCAGCAACAACAATAAACAATTTGGTAGCTATTACATCAGAGCCAGTAGATATTGTAATAATAAAAACGAATGGCCCCACGATTCGAAAGACCAACAACAACAACAATAGTTTATATATCTTTTGTATCTTCAGTGTGCATGTTGTTATTGTTGTTGCTGCAGTTATTTTTTGAACGGCATTTTGCGTGGCTTACATTCATTATAAGCCAAACCGAGACGCCAACTGCTGTTGCCTGTCTTTGTTGTTGCTGTTGTTGTTGTTGTTGTTGCTGTTGCCGTTTTCAACACGTTAACGATATTGGCCGCAATCGGTCGTCGTCAAGGTCGTCCGAGCGTCAGCGCCAGTGGCCCTTTTTTTGGGTAAATTATTGAACTCAAATCGATTGCAACAACTCTAAATACAAGTATATGGAATGCAATCATGAAATGCAATGGAACTAACAACAACAAACAACAGCAACAACTGTTTTAGTTGAACTGATTGACAGACAACAACAACAACAACAACTGTTGCAGCAACAATTGCAGCAACCTTGTGTGTGTTTAAGTGTGTTGCACACGTTTAACGTCTTCAAAACTGTCTTAAGCCGAACAAAAGTGCAACTTAAACAAATTGAAATAAACTCAAATGTTAACAATCTCAAAATTGTATGGGAGGAGACCCTATAAAGTTGAGTGGAGTACGTATGGGAGACCCTATAAAGTTGAGTTGACTAAGTAGGGGAGACCCTATAAAGTTGAGTTGAGTATAAACTTTCAGACTTTAAAGTGACTCAGGTAACGTACCTTTTAGGGTGCAGTCAGCTAAGCTAACTAATAGGTTTATACGTTCTGCGCTTCGATGCGAATTAAAGCCGGTAGTGCGGGGAGAAACTCTTTAATGGTATTGTAGTTAAGTTGAAATTGTTGCACAGGGTTAAAACCTTTTGATTACTTTACTGGAAAAAAACAGTGTACTAATGCAAATTGTTTTCTATTGCAGCTTTTGCCCCTAGAGACAATTGGAAAAAAAAAGGAGCGGTTCGGATGGTCGCAGACGCAACGCCATGCACAAGAGAAAGAAACCCTAGAGAGAGAGACGACGACGACGTGAGAGAGAGAAGGAAATAACAATTAGATAATACACAAAACCCTAGAATAACAAACCCCAAAACTAGGAGCTCGTTCTCCTATATTACCAACGCGGAACTTCCCAGGGAATATGGTGCTAAATCTGCTCTTTATAACGACAGTGATCAAGTCAACATTCGGTGTGGTGACCACGGGCTTGTGGCTAATACCATTGCTTCTGGCAGCAATCACCTATTATCGCTATGATGCTGTCGATCCCGAATCGCGACCATTGGACCAACTAAATCTATACCCCGAATATGATTTCATAGTTGTGGGTAGCGGTTCAGCGGGTGCGGTGGTTGCCAATCGGCTAAGCGAAATACGCAAATGGAAGGTCTTATTGATCGAAGCGGGTCCGGATGAGAACGAGATCTCGGATGTACCGTCGCTGGCAGCATATCTGCAGCTAAGCAAACTGGACTGGGCCTACAAGACAGAACCCTCGACAAAGGCATGCCTGGGCATGCAGAACAATCGGTGCAATTGGCCGCGTGGACGCGTCCTCGGTGGCTCCTCCGTTCTCAATTATATGCTGTATGTGCGAGGCAATCGACATGATTACGATCACTGGGCATCGTTGGGCAATACCGGCTGGGATTACGATCAGGTATTGCGGTACTTCAAGAAGTCCGAGGACAATCGGAATCCCTACTTGGCGAAGAGCGCCTATCATGGCCGGGGCGGACTGTTGACCGTGCAGGAGTCGCCCTGGCATACACCGCTAGTGGCCGCCTTTGTGGAAGCGGGCACACAGCTGGGCTACGACAATCGCGATATAAATGGCGCCAAGCAGGCCGGCTTCATGATCGCACAGGGTACCATACGACGTGGTTCACGTTGTTCGACGGCCAAAGCCTTTCTGCGGCCGATACGGCAGCGTCCGAACTTTCATCTATCGATGAACTCACACGTGACACGCATCATCATCGAGCCGGGCAATATGCGCGCCCAGGCGGTGGAGTTTGTGAAGAATGGCAAGGTGTATCGCATTGCGGCACGTCGGGAGATCATTTTGTCGGCGGGTGCCATCAACACGCCACAGCTGATGATGTTGTCGGGTCTGGGACCGAGACAGCATCTGGAAAAGCATGGCATACATGTGCTACAGGATCTGCCCGTTGGCGAGAATATGCAGGATCATGTGGGCATGGGTGGACTTACGTTTCTGGTCGATAAGCCCGTTGCCATAGTGCAGGACCGGTTCAATCCCACAGCCGTGACCTTTCAATACGTACTGCGCGAACGTGGACCCATGACCACATTGGGTGGCGTGGAAGGTTTAGCCTTTGTGCATACACCCTATTCGAATCGCAGCATCGACTGGCCCGATATACAATTTCATATGGCGCCCGCTTCAATCAACTCGGATAATGGAGCACGCGTCAAGAAGGTGATGGGTCTGAAGGAGTCCGTCTATCAGGAGGTCTATCATCCCATTGCGAATAAGGATAGCTGGACCATAATGCCGTTACTACTGCGACCCCGTTCCCGAGGCAGCGTTCGCCTGCGTTCCGCCAATCCCTTTCACTATCCCCTGATCAATGCCAACTACTTCGATGACCCGCTCGATGCCAAGACCCTGGTCGAGGGTGCCAAGATTGCCTTGCGTGTTGCCGAAGCGGAGGTCTTCAAGCAATTTGGCAGCCGTTTGTGGCGCAAACCGTTGCCCAATTGCAAGCACCACAAGTTTCTATCGGACGCATATCTGGAGTGCCAAGTGCGCACCATATCAATGACCATCTATCATCCCTGTGGCACAGCCAAGATGGGTCCCAGCTGGGATGCCGAGGCTGTTGTCGATCCCCGTCTTCGGGTGTACGGTGTCCGTGGCCTAAGGGTGATTGATGCCAGCATTATGCCAACGATAAGTAGCGGCAATACCAATGCGCCCGTCATCATGATTGGCGAAAAGGGTGCCGATCTCATCAAGGAAGACTGGCTCAAGAATCCCGAGTACAAGGTCAAACGGCAAGATCACAGCTACCTAGCTGATAGCGAAACATCTGCCAGCAACACCAGCAACATTTACATCAGCAACAGCAACAACAGCAGCAACATAACCCTGACAGCAACAGTTGCTGCTGCTGCCGCTACTTCTGCTGCTGCTGCGGTTTCTGTTGACAGCGATAGCATGACAAACAGTTAGCTATGCTTTGGGCCACGTATTCTCAGGCTCAGGGGTCAACTAGCTTTACAATCGCAGTCGAACAACGAATATTGTGTCTCAAAAGACTTGACTAGGCGACAGCAGCAGCAGCTTGTTGTCGTGTTTCTTTGCTCTCTCTTACTCCCTGACAAAAGTTTGCCATTGTTTCAATATTTAGTGTTTAAGACAAGAAACCAAACAAACAGTTTGCTCGCATAACGCAAATGCCAAGCAGAAACTCCAACAACAATCACTTTCTCACTCTATAACATATACATTTTTTGAAAATGATGTAATGGCTAAACAAAAATGCATGAAATCGAGTCATAGTTATGTACTTTTTATATAGCTTCTAGACTCTAGTTAATTTAAATTGAATTATTGTTTTTCTCTTCTTAATCATGTATATGAATATGTATATATTTAAATATATTTAAATTTAACTCTTTTTTTTTGTTAGCATTTAATTTATAAATAATTGTATTAGTATAATAATTATTATGTATATTCTTTGACTATTTATAAGCAAATTCAAACATTCAAGCGCATTTTATTTATAAAAACACAAAATTTCATTAAATAAATTTATTCAATTTGCTAAAAGAAAAGAAAACATAAGAAAATGTTATTTTTTGGTTTCGACAAAAACAACAGATTGTCACAATATATATAGACGAATCAATTTGGAAATTTTACTCATTTAGACAGAAAATAAAAGAACTCGTTATAAAAAACATATCATATATACTTAAGTATGTTTTTGCATGCATACTTTATCGATGTGCAACACAGCCATAAAAACACAGTCATGTCAATAATTAATTTGCGCTGCCTAAAAGCAGGCAACACAAAATAAATCAACGGCAACGGCTAATGGGGTGTGTCCATGGAAAAACACAAAGCAACAAAACAACAAAACATTTTACCTAACATTAGATGTCATCAACAACAACAACAACTGCACATGTCGATCGATTAAATTTGTCAGGCAACATTAATTATAGTTTGTGTACTTGACCTTGCCCGCTATAAACTAGATTCGTGCATAGTTTAATTTTCGGTCATTAGGCTGGTTCAATTTGTGGCAATTGGTTTGTTCAAAAGGCAAAGAACAAACAAGATATCCTAGTCCTTACTTCAGATTAGTAAAATAGTTGGAATGAACTTCATATTAGTGAATAGTTCAATTAAACTTTAGATTAGTAAAATAGTTCAAATCAACTTGTAAGTAAGTGAATATTTCAATTAAACCTTAGATTAGTAAAATAGTTCAAATGAACTTGAGAATAGTGAATTAGTTCAATTGAACTTGTAAGTAACGGTACAACACAACTCTAATGATAGCAACACGTGTAAAATATTGTAAAGTTCATTGTTCTTGTTAAGGACGAAGGAACTTTTGTCTCGATAAGTAAAGTTTTTACACTAGAAGTTCAACTAGAAGATACTCTGAGTTCAACATATATGTGGATATAACATTTTTAGAGAGTGTTCAGTAAATAAGAATGCCTTAACCGATTACAACTTTAATTGGTACTTGATTATTTTGCTCCGTGTACACTTAACTAACGGTTATTATCTGTGAAGTACATGATTAACATTTTTTATTGCCACTTTGAACTGTGTGTGTGCTAGTATGTGTGAAATCTTATACTTTAGATACGTTTTAATCGAGCAATGTTTTTTCAATTACTCGCAACAACAATAGCAATTGAGCGTAACGTAATATTATTCTCATGATCATCATTAGCATCGACATCAGCATCGACATCGACGACATCAACATCATCAACTTGAACTGAACTCAGTGAACTGGCAATTTGAGTATGAGTGTGTGGCACGTGTTTGTATTCAAAAGATTTCCAAGTCATTTGCTTATAACAATGGCAAATTAAATATAAACATTGTTCGGTATACATTACGTATACGCCCGCCCTGACTGCATTAATCACAAATAGAAATCAAATAAAATCACGCTTTCTAACTGCTACTGTTGATGAGTTTTTGCATTTGCTTTTGCTTTTGAGCTTGTCACCACATTTATATGTTTGCCCTTCGCTGCGTTGTTTAAGCATCGAAATAATATAAATTTGGCAATGCAAAGAGGCGAAGAAGCCAAACCAAAACCATCAACTGGGTCAATGGCTGGTTTTGACGGAAGTAATATCATCATCTACATGCAAAGATGCTGCTTTGGCTTTGGCAGTAGCATTAACTGAATACCATTTTGGTTATTGTTGTAATCGTTATGGACTGAATGAACTTCCTATTTGTTCAGGCTCATGCATTGTCGTTATGTTCCACTTAGAGGTTAATAAACTTGTTATATTTTGATATGATTTTCAATTAACATTTGCATGCGAATCCGTTAGACAACAGTCCATACAGACAAAACCCCGTTGACCCAGACCCAGACCCAGTGAACTTGATCTTTGCCCAAGAAACACAACAAATAACTTAATCAAACAACGAATTTTAAGAATTTCAGGGTTAAGAAGTTTTTAACACTCACACGCCTTTTGCTTTTTGCTTTTGGCTTTTTCCCCCCGGTTAGATTTGAATATGAGTTTGTTTATTCCGGTCTTACCTGTAAGCAAAGACAGAGAGAATAAAAAAGATTAATTATCAAAATTGGTTTTGGAAAATTACAACGTCACATTTTTCAAATGATTATTAATGATGATTGTGTGTGTGTGTGTGTGTGATGATAGACGGAAATGTTTTGGGGGCCCCCTAGAATGAATGCTTAAAACGGCTCCAAGCGGTCAACCGGTCCCCACTCATAAAGATAAAGTTTCGACCCTGTATTTAAGTAGTTATTATCGTTTCGTGTTCGTTACAGCTTACACTAAGTATAGACATTAACATAGGCATAGACATAGGTTATAGCTCTGGTTGGTGGATTCCACTTGTCAACGCAACTGGTTTATTAGAATTCTCTTACGAACGACCTTGACTTAATTACCTTAGGATGATACCAAGTTCTTTAAGATGCCGATGGCGATGCCAAAGCCGATGCCAATGCCAGAAAATAGGACAATGAGCTGTCAATAAAGATGTTTTATTTATAGATCGGATCGGGTTAAGGAATGTTTGTTGTTCCTTCTCTCGTTCATAATTGATAATTGTCGATGACGTTCATCAATCAATTAAGTGAACAAACACACAGCATAACCAATCGGACAATCGACCAATCGCACAATCGGCTTATCGATTGTCCGTTCAATCAAACCAAATGATGACGAAGCTTGATCGGTTCACTAGCCCATCAATTGCGGTTGAATAACATTTGGAATTCAATTTCAAATAAGTTTATTTTTGTTAGAGTACGCATAATGTGAAACACACACACACACACACAGACAGACAATTAACGATTGTCAATCAATTGTTGTGTTTGTGCTTTAAAGCACTTTAAAGTGTTTGCAATTGGTTTGGTGTTTCTATTATTTCTTTGTGTTTGCTCAATTAAATGATACTTAAAACGAATATATAGTATATTGTAAACATAAACATAACACAAAGAGTTCAAAACACTTGAAAAACGGAAGAACAAGAAGGAAGTAACAGCTGTCAAAACTAGATGGAGATAAAGCTTAAATAAATAAATATTATTGTATTGAAAAAATATGAAATAATATTATTATTGATAGGGAAGCTGAATCTTAAGCAGATAAGATCATAATCTTAATAAAAAATCAAACAACATTTTGTCAAGAGAAATTTTTAATCCAAACTAATCTAAGTCGCGTCGCATCTAGTATGTAAAACCTTCATATATCATATGTCAATTGAAACTTAAATGTGAAGATTATGAATTGTGCTCAAGGCGCGAATTCCACGTGGATGTGGTTCGGGATTGCCATAGCAATGTTTGTACCAGGCCGTCTGCTGGCGACCCAAACCAAAACCGGCAGCAATATGATCGGTTAAGTAAACCAGTCCATGGAGTAGACCACGCGTAATGCGTTTCCAGCGTGTATTCGGCTCGGAGTCATGATTGAAGTCCTGCTTTGATTCTTCTTCCTGTTGCTTCTGCTGCTTTTCCTGCTCCTTTTGCTGCTCCAGTTCCTGTTGCTGTTTCTGTTCCCGTTCCCGTTCCTGATCCTGTTCAGTTACAGGCAACTCATTGGAGAGGTTTGCATTCTTAGGTTTTGGTTCTGAATTGGTATGTAGCGCCAGCTCTATTTGCTCCATTGTGCTGGTCAGATCCTTATCATAGATTTGCTCCGTCAGTTCCTGTTCCTTCTCCTGTTCCTGTTGCTGTTCCCGATCCTGATCATTGGAGAGGTTTGCTTTCTTGGCAGCTGATTTAGGTTCTGGTTCCGATTTAGTATGTAGCGCCAGCTCCATTTGCTCCATTGTACTGGTCGGATCCTTATTATAGATTTGCTTTGTCAGTTCCTGTTGCTGGTCCTGTTCCTGCTGTTCCTGTTCCGGCTGTTGCAGTTCCTGTGGTTTTTGTATTTTAGTGCTAGACATTTTGGTGTGTTTAGCGTATTGGTTATGAAGTTTTTACTAAATCTAGATTTTCATTAGAGCACGACTTTAGATTGCTTTTTTTAAATGCTAAAATAATTTGACAACTGAATGTAAAATTTCTTTCTAATATTCATTGTCCTTTTGAAAATGAATAAGGCAAAAGTTGCTATGATTCTGTTTAGTTTATTTTGTTTCTGTACTTAACATAGAGTTTAAGAACTTAAGGCGAACTAACGAAGAACTAAGCCTTTTTGTGATCTACATTAAAGACTTTAGAATCAAAGAAATAAGACGTTCTTTTGTAACCTTTAAGTGGAATTTTAGAATCAATGAAATAAGTCGTTCTCTTGTAACCTTTAAGTATTATTTTATATTGTAGCAACTTGTAAAAAAGATTCTTTCTTCAAGTTGTTCACTACTCATTTCCAAATTTTAGCTATAATTAAGAAAAAACAAACATGTTTGGGCTTAAAACAACAGAAACTAACGCTAAATTTAAGAGAATAAACAGTTTTGTGCTCTTTAATAGCAATTCTATTCTCCGTTCTCTCTTTTGCAGTCTGCACAAGTTTATCAATTTTAATGCTTGTTTTCAATGGAGCTTCGATTATGTTTGAGTGTATTTGTCTGGTAGCCTTGAAGCTTTTCTTGGTAGAAGATTGGAGTGTTGAACCGTTACTGCTGCTGTGAAAAAACGATTTTCATGTTTTGCTTGGTATTTTTTTTTGGTTTTTGTTTAGTCATTAAACGGAACGCAACTTCTCTTAACTCTTAACTATTAACTTCTGCGTATTCTACACTTTGTTTGCAAAAATAATATTTACGAGTTTCTGTCTACAAATCCATGCCATAAATGTAGCAAAAACGAAAACGAAAACAAAAAAACCAAATCACTATACACGCCCGATTTCTAACAACTCGATTTGCAAATACACTTAAGCTAAACTGTAAACAATGTATCTAAGCTGCATACTTATGGTTGATAACTAAGCTAATTCGAATTCAAAAGACATTTCATTCAATCAAATCAAATTGTCATCTCGCCTGAGAATTAACAATTGTATTTTATTAAGAGCATTCCACGAATTTCATATCAATAAAAAGAAAACGAGTTTTTCAAAACAAACGTTTTCATAATAAGGAAGACGTTTGTTCTACTTCTTCTTCTACTCTCGACAAAGTAGTTTCCCTGGGAAAATGTAAAGATCATCTCTTTACTTTCATGATAGAGACAAGCCAAGAACAGATAGTCCCCATTGCCTTCATGTACAGTCATGCGGGGTATCTCAACAAAAAAAACCCCAGTAGTATGTAATTAAGCCTTACTATATGTAAATTGTCATCCATTAAGTGTAAAACAAAACCACAGACTCAAAACACGTCGCGCCCAAACGCATTAACAAGAATATTTCCGTTGACTTCGACTGTATACCCAACCCAAACCCAAAAGAACGACAGATTTATGTCAAGTATTAAGCTGGGGGGAACTTTTCAGCAAAATAATCCAGTCATCTTCAATGGACAGACTAGACAATCACGTCAGTTAAAGTTAACCATTCATTGGAGAATGGCAGCTGTATAAACATCTTTTGTTGCAGCAACAACAACTGCAACTGCAACTGAAAATGTGGCATCTCCCGGCACGCCCATATGCCGAACACAATGTCAATGCACGATGTGGTGACCCCGAAAAAATGTTGCAGTTTTTCAGATACCAAAAGTATATGGCCATAAAAACACCATAAAAACGCATTTGGCCGTAGTTTCGCCGGCTGGAAAGTCGGTCAAAGACAACAGCTAAACAGCTAAAATTCTTGACTATTTTTTTGGTGTGTGTGTTTTTAACAGAAAATCGCCAAAAAACCACACCAACAACAACAACAAATAAACAAACTATCGATTATGTCTAATTGCCGTTAGACGCTCGCGAGCTGCAGCGTTGCCATTTGCCATTGCTATTGCTATTGCTATTGCATAATTGCGCACCAATTGGCAGGCATGGCATAGGCTGGCAACATCGACGCTACCTTGACTTGAATGCTGCCACCAAAAACCGCCGTCATCGCTGTCATTACCGCCACCGCCATCGCCATCGCCATTGCTACTTGAATGTCATCGATTCTATTGTCAAGCCTTGGTCGCCAACGGGCCAAACTACTTGCCGATCTGACAAGGTTCTACACAAAAACACAACTCTAACCACAATTGGTCTGCCCTCAGCCAATGAAGAATATCAGACAAGAAAACTGTAAACTAGTAAGGCTTACTTACTCGTAAGAGCTTACTCGACTAGAAGATACCCTTAACCCTTGACCATACTAACGGACAGACGGTCGGCCTAACAGACATACACATACCTGCACTACCGGACCAATACTTGATGGTTTCATATCTCCGGTGTTTCTAAACCGCCTGTTACATACTTTTGCGCAAAACCATTATACCCTTTATTATCCATTATTATAAAAATATCAACAAAATATTTCGTTTTTGGAAATCAAGCTGGCAAATCTGGTTCTTGACTCAAGTTTGTGGTTTTAGATTTGTGCTGCATTTTTTTTGGTGGTTGTTGGTTCAAGTTGGACTCGAGTTCTAAGCCATCTACGGAAAAGTTTCTTTTTGAAAAAAGCATACTAAATTTAATTACTAAAGTTCAAAGATTTAACCTTTAGTGACAAATCTTAATATTTATGTAATATATTTAAATTTAACCACATCTTCCTGAACAGCTAATTTTGTAAGATAATAAAACTAATTAACTTTAACTTAAATCATTATAATGATGAAGTTATTTTTAAATATTACTAATCATGGGTTTTTATTTTAAATATATTTTATCTCTATAATTTTTGTATGTTTTAAATGGTATTGCTTATAAAACTGTATTCTAATACCAAAAGAGATTGTTTAAGCTTAATTCTAATCATTTTGCTATTACTAACACACAACTTTTCCCTTATTTATTTGTTTAGCTATTGATAAAAACAGTTGTGAACAATAATTTGCATGCATTCATCCGTGTGGTTTACCACTTGAGTGATTTTGCATAGATATACTTCTAAATAGTTAATACAATTGTTGGGTATGGGTAAATAAATGTAAATAATTGATATTGATTTAAGTAAAGACCTTTGATTGTTTTGTTTTCCAACTTCTACTTCGAATGAAAACCAGTTTGCAATTTATGGAAACTTTACAAATTTTAAGTTAACCTTTATGTTATTTATACCCCTAACCCATGAAATGGGTAAAAAAGGGTATAATAGTTTTGGCTAAAGTATGTAACAGGCAGAAGGAAGCTTCTCCGACCCCATAAGGTACATTCTTGATCTTCTAATCCCTATGCATGACAAGTTTGTTTCAAATTTTCGATAACTTTTCCGGCTTACAATATACACATGTCATCGATAACCAAAAAATCTTGAGTTTTAGAAAATTGAAAATGAGGATTAAAACTATTTACAAAATAATGAAAATTTGTAAAAATTTTATTAAAATCGGTGAAGAAACACCGAAGATATGAAACCATCAAGCAATGATCCGGTAGTACAGGTATGTGTATGCCTGTCAGCCCGACCGTCTGTATGGTCGTCAAGGGTTAAGGGTAGGGTATCTTATAGTCGAGCTTACTCGACTTGTTTTTTTGTTATTACGTTAAGGGATTTTAAGATATGCTGAACACTGAGATTTTTTTGGGCTGGTTACAAGACACAAGGGAATACAAATTACATAGCTGAAATTAATTTTATACTTTTTTTTGCGAAGCTGCCTGCACTTCACTTCACTTTAACACACAATATTGTGATTTGTGACTTGTGACTTGTGACTATGACAATAAAGTTGGCATTGCTGTTTTTGTTGTTGTTGGGATTGTTGCTGCTGTTGGTTTGTTGATTGGTTGAATGGTTGGTTGGTTGGGTTGTTTTTTGTCTCTCATTCTTAGGCATTCTGTTGTTGAATATAATATTCACATGCAAACGGAAATAATTATAAACATTTTCAAGCAATCTAACGAAATCACACAGTTTGACGACCCTTCAAGTCAGTCAAGGTGCAGGAAGGAAGGGGGAGCTATAAAAAATTTGTTGAATCATTCGACTGATTGCAGACAATTTATTTTAAAAGTTAAACATTAGGAATTTGCGAATTTGTGCATTTTCTGAATAGAGAGATCTTTAGAAGCTACACTTAGAACAATATCGTTGTATAAACATTCTATTGGAAACATTTACTTCAAGATCGCATAATGGATTTCTATTCGGTTTAATGCTGTCTGATTTTATCTTATTCGACAGACAGATCTGATTATTTCTATTCTGCACGCTTCAATGATTTATTTGAAAGGAGAAACTATTTAAATGCACTTAATTTATTATGATTTAAATCCCTTATCACTGTTTATGCTAACTAAACCTGAAATACACATTGATTAATGTGGGATCAGGTTCTCTAACCTTGCTGTTGAGTGTGTTTTTGTGTGTGTGTGTGTTAAGCAAGGCATTAAAATCATAAGCTTAAACGAGAGTTAAGTATTTATAGTAAGGTTATAGCCGATTTAATAATGTTTGAGATTAAACTGTTTTTATGCTCTATAAGTTTTTCATTTCCCTTTTTCACTCAATTGTTCTAAATCTTTTTAGAATATTTGTTAGACAGATTTTATAAGATTTTCTATAGATATTTGAAAAAAAAAAGTCAAAACCCGTATCCGTATCTCCCTAATAATGGTTGTCTTGACTTCTATAATGCTATCCCTAAGAAACTCAAAAATTAACAACTTAGAGCATTTCAAAGTTCGAAATATAGTTAATTTGTTTTGACTGTGTCTTAGCCGTAACGAGAATGTGTTCACCTCATTAGACAGACTCTCTAGACTTTAGTCTTTGTTTATAAACTTATATAATTGCCTGCTCGGCTGACGTCCCACGACACACTTCGAGAACTCAACACGTATAAATCTAAAAATGCTATTTATTGAAATATCAACTGGTACATGAAAGGCATTTACAGGTATGTATTCAATTTCCTTTTCGTTCTATAGAAATCAATTGCCAAACAAACATCGATTCAGTTGCTTGCTGCCAGCGCAACTGTCTGGTATGCACTGTTTCAGTACGGAACTCAACTCAAATGGGAAGGCAATCTCTATTACTGTGTACATTGTGGCTCGGTCAGGCCCTTGCCCAGAGTTACAACGGGAATGCAATGTTCGATGCGATGGAAATGATGTCCCGCGGTCAACGGCAAATGGATCTTGAAGCATTGGACGAGCGCAAAAAGTTGCAAAACGAATACGATTTCATTGTAGTTGGGGCTGGTACAGCGGGCTGTGCTTTGGCGGCACGTCTCTCGGAGAATCCGGCATGGAAGGTATTGTTGGTAGAGGCTGGCGGTCCGGAGAACTATGTTATGGACATGCCCGTTGTGGCGCACTATCTACAGCTGGGCGAGATGAATTGGAAGTATCGTACACAGCCATCCAACAGCTATTGTCTGGCCATGAAGGACAGACGCTGTAATTGGCCGCGTGGCAAGGTCATGGGCGGTAGTTCGGTCCTCAACTACATGATGTACACAAGGGGAAACCGTCAGGATTTCGATCAGTGGGCGCGTCTTGGCAATCCTGGATGGAGCTATGAAGAACTATTGCCCTATTTTCGCAAATATGAGGGTTCTTTGATTCCGGATGCGGATAAGGGATATGCACGTCCGGGTCGACAGGGTCCCGTAAAGATAACCTATACGGAATATCGGACGCCAATTTCGAAAGCCTTTGTAGAGGCCTCGGCGCAGGCGGGTCAGACAATAGGGGACTACAATGGTGAATCACAGCTGGGCGTCTCCTTTCTGCAGGCAACCGTTAACAATGGGACACGCTGGAGCTCAAATCGTGCCTATCTCTATCCCATCAAGGGCAAACGCTCCAATCTGCATGTGAAGAAGAATGCTCTGGTAACCAAGGTGCTCATCGATCCACAGACAAAGACTGCCTATGGCATCATGCTCATGGCTGATGGACGCAGCCAGAAGATTCTGGCCCGTAAGGAGGTGATTGTTTCCGCGGGTGCTATCAATACACCCCAGCTACTCATGTTGTCCGGGGTAGGTCCTGCGAAGCATTTACGTGAAATGGACATCAAGCCCATTGTTGATCTGGCTGTGGGCTTCAATCTACAGGATCATATAGCGCCGGCGGTAACCTTTTTGTGCAATTCCACCTCACTCAAATTGAATAAACTTCTCAATAGCGATGCAATTGGGGATTTTTTGCGTGGTCAGGGACCTATACGTAGTCCAGGTGGTGTGGAGGCTATTTCGTTTTATGCACTGGACGAATCAGAGCGCATTAAGGGCTGGGCAGATGTGGAGTTATTTATGACGGCCAGCGGTCTTCACCTTAATCCGGCATTACGACTGGGCTTCGGCCTGCGAGCGGACATATATGAGCAAGTGTTTGGTGAGCTGGAACGCAGCGATGCAAACGTTTTTATGCTCTTTCCCATGATATTACGTGCCAAGAGTCGCGGCCGCATCAAGCTCAACAGTCGCAATCCAATGGAGCATCCATTGATCTATGCAAACTACTTTGCTCATCCCTACGATCTCAACATTACAGTACGCGGCATCGAGCAGGCGGTTAGCCTAATGGATCAACCTGCCTTTCGGGCCATCAATGCACGCGTGCTGGATAAACAGCTGCCCGCCTGCAGGCATTTCGGTCGCCAGACTAGCGCCTATTGGGCGTGTTATGCCCGACACTTTACCTTCACGATCTACCACTATTCGGGCACAGCTAAGATGGGACCACGAAGTGATCCTAGTGCTGTTGTGGATGCTCGTTTGCGTGTTCATGGCATTCGCAATCTTCGTGTGGTAGATGCCAGCATTATGCCCTATCTAGTTTCGGGTCATCCGAATGGTCCGGTCTTTCTGATAGCCGAAAAGGCCGCCGATATGATTAAGCAGGATCATATATTCGTTTAGCAGAACTAATGATAGTCTGCTTGAGAGATAATAAATATCAACCAAGTCATTCAGGAAAGTAGGTCGTATGGGAATCTTTTGTTTTTTCACTATATGCAAAGAGAATTTTATATCCACTTGCCACAAGCCTTGTCAAGTACCTGCGCATTGCAGATCGTAGATATAATTATGAATGCAATAAATTCGAAAGACATGCAAGACACGCAACAACAGATTGTCTGATCGAATGTTGTGAAAATTAAATACAAATTACATCGAATCCTGTAGAACAACTTTAGGACTTTAGGACAAAAGAACAAGTTGTGTGGTGTGTGATCTTACTCGATCGATCGATCGATCGCTGCAGACAATTTATGTATTTTTTGATTACTCCTCAATATGGTTTGACATATTGTTGCTAATATAAGTGAGTTGTTGTTGTTGTTGAGCATGTTGCTCGCCCTTCCGCATTTAAACGACAGTCGATCAAAGATCAAAGATCGTTAACATCGACAAACCATTTAAATAGGGTTTCAGGCAGTGAGTGATAAAGTTTGGCCCTTAGCTTGAGTCTAGTGGCTTGCAGGCAAGCTTAAGCTGCATTCAAGCAGAGCTTCCGCAATTTGGTCAATGGTCGATGGTGATCGTGTGAACGATCAGCTCAAGTCAATGTCAGACGCGACGCGACGCAACGCTCAAATCTCGCTTTCAATTTGGCTTGACTGCGGCTGCTTATTGTGAACGTGTCCACAGTCATGCTACTATAGCTGCTGCTGCCGCTGCTGCTGGCGAAGATTCTTGGCAGTTAATGTTAACGATTGTGTGCTGCCGATCGAACGACTGCCGAAAAGATTCGCAAAACACGATTCGGCTGACTGAGAGTGAAAAAAGACGGTGACGATGGCGATGACGGCGCTTATATTTAATATTAAATTGAACTTGGCCAGTGCGATTGTCAGCATTACCAGTTACGAGTCCGAACTAACGGCACGGGCCACGCATGCGCGCACAGTCCGCTCTATAAGTAGACGAAACGTCTTAGAACTCTGAGATTTAGCCAAGAATTACAAGTTCTTTCTTTTTTTTTTTGTGACAAACAAGTGAAGTGTTAGAACAATGATCAAGTTGAATGTAAGCCAACTGCTGCTGCTATGCCTATTGGCTGGCTTGACTCTGGTTATTGCCCAAAGCGACAATGTGCTGTTCGAGACCATCAATTTCTTGAGACGCGGCCAATCCGATGTGGATCTGGAGAACTATGATAACACCGTACAAATGGAAAGTGAATATGATTTTATTGTTGTGGGCGCGGGCACAGCAGGTTGTGCTTTGGCGGCACGTCTCTCGGAGAATCCGGCGTGGAAGGTGCTGTTGCTGGAGGCAGGTGGACCGGAGCGTCTGGTCATGGATGTGCCTATAGTGGCACACTTCTTGCAGCTAGGCGAAATGAACTGGAAGTATCGCACACAGCCCTCGGATCATGCTTGCCTGGCCATGAACAATAATCGCTGCAATTGGCCCCGTGGCAAGGTCATGGGCGGCAGTTCGGTCCTTAACTATATGATGTACACCAGGGGCAATCGTCGTGATTATGATCGCTGGGAGTCATTGGGTAATCCGGGCTGGAGCTGGAAAGATGTCTTGCCTTACTTTAAGAAATACGAAGGCAGCAGTGTGCCCGATGCCGAGGAGGACTTCGTAGGACGCGATGGCCCGGTGAAGATTAGCTATGTCAACTGGCGCTCCAAGATCGCCGAGGCCTTTGTCGATGCGTCCCAACAGGATGGTCTCAAATATCGTGATTACAATGGACGCATCCAAAATGGTGTCGCCTTTCTCCATACCACAACACGCAACTCGACACGTTGGAGCTCCAATCGTGCCTATCTTTATCCCATCAAGGGCAAACGCTCCAATCTACATGTGAAGAAGAATGCTCTGGTAACCAAGGTGCTCATCGATCCACAGACAAAGACTGCCTATGGCATCATGGTCATGACTGATGGGCGTAAGCAGAAGGTCCTCGCTCGCAAGGAGGTGATTGTCGCAGCTGGAGCTATCAACACACCCCAGCTGCTCATGTTGTCCGGTGTAGGTCCTGCCAAGCACTTGCGTGAGGTGGGCATCAAGCCCATTGCGGATTTAGCTGTTGGCTACAATCTGCAGGATCATACAGCACCCGCAGTGACATTCACAACGAATGCAACATCGCTCAAGTTTGAGGACTTCTCCGATCCCACCTGGCTGACGCGATTCAATCGCAGAGAGGGTCCATATGGCTCACCTGGCGGCTGTGAGGCGATTGCCTTCTGGGATCTGGATCATGAGCGCGATGAGGATGGCTGGCCAGATATTGAGCTGTTTCTGGTTGGCGGTTCCATGTCCTCCAATCCAGCGATATCACGTGCCTTTGGCCTCAAGAAATCAATCTATGATTCCCTGTTTGCCGAAATCGAGGACAAAAATCTGAATGCCTTTATGATATTCCCCATGATCTTGAGACCCAAAAGTCGTGGTCGCATCATGCTGAAGAGCACCGATCCCTTCAAGTATCCGCTGATTCATGCCAATTACTTTGCCCATCCCTACGATGTGGACATCTCGGTGCGCGGTCTTCTCAAGGCCATCAGTCTGATGGAACAGCGCGGCATGAAGGCCATCGAGGGCAAACTGTGGGAGCGCAAGATTCCCACCTGCAAGCAGCATCCGTACAAGAGCTGGGCCTACTGGGCCTGCTATGTGCGTCACTTTACCTTCACTATCTATCACTACTCCGGTACGGCTAAGATGGGTCCCAAATCAGATCGGGCAGCTGTTGTCGATGCCCGTCTGCGAGTTCATGGCATACGCAATCTGCGTGTGGCCGATGCCAGCATTATGCCAGAGATTATGTCCGGACATCCTAATGGTCCGGTCTTTATGATTGCCGAGAAGGCAGCCGATATGATCAAACAGGATCATGGCTTCATCAAATAAGCTGTGCGTGTTTAACTGTGCAAAAACTTAACTTTTATATCTATTTTTTTTTGTTTAGTTTAGTTTTTAATCTCATATCAGGTTTAAGCTGCGTTCAATTAGTCCAAAGTTTGTTTGGAGAAGTGCTCTAGATTCTGGACTCACTTTCTCTTTCGAACCGTGAACGTTGCTTTAGTTAGATCTTACCAGCATTCTATCTCTGTCTATCGTACATAATGAACTGATTTTAATTTAAGCAATATAGTACATAAGACCACAATAAATATTCTAAGAAATTGTTAAATCCTCAACTGGTTCTTCCTAAATTTATTCCAACCAACAGGTTCCGGCTAAGAATTATGATGATAAACAATTTGACTTTGGGTATTTTTATGGTATTTTTGGTTTTTTTGGTACAGGCCGGTACAGAATTTTTGACATTGACATTGACATTGACATTGCATTTCATTTTTTGGCTTTCAATTGCTTATCTCGCATTTATTTCTAACATAATTCCAATCTGTGTTTATAGCTTCACGAGTTATCTACATTCATATGTATTTGTATTTATATTTGCTTTTTGTGTCTGTATCTTGTTTTATTCATCTCGGTCTCATTGTTTGCCTCTTTTCTCACCTACCTTTTTTTTCTGTATTTTTTGCCAATTTTCATGCTAATCAACAGCAACAACAGCAAAAACAACATCATCAAGCTAAAAACCATGAAGTCTGCGACTTCGCCCAATTCAAATTGTTTGTTGTTTTCTATTGTTTTTAGGTTTTTTTCGTTGGTTTTGTTGGTCAGATTTATTAAATGCTGTTTTTCGACTTTTATTGTTTTATTGTTGCGGAAACGATACGCGAAGCGACATTCAACTAATTTGGCTCCATTTTAAATCCGAAATCCGAATCAAGTGTGAAAATCATGGATATAATACATATAAAATGTGTGAGCAAAAGTGATTGGTTTAATCTCAGACCTAGAAGTGCTAATGAGTTGGAAATATTCAACAAACACAAAGAAGATCAAGTTCATTGAAACTGTTTGAAATAATATGTTTACTACAGGGTATATTCTAGTCGCTTACTTCTAGCCTTGTGCTAGTCTAACTGATTTTAACTAAGCACATAATTGTTGCCATTTTGTGTTTTAATGTTTTGGATTTGCTAATTCGTCGACCTTAAGAAAGTTCAAGTTCTTATTTTGCCTTGATAATACAATTTAGATAAATAGTACTTAAATCCTAATTACATTTTGAATTCAATTTAATTCAATTATATATGTATGTACAGTGTTAGTTCGATATTGTGAAATTAGTTCTGGAATGTCTATTGCTTATGTTATTTTTCACCTTTTGGAGTGTTAGCATTCATTGTACATATGTAAGACAGACAGAAATTTAAGCATTTTAAGAGTTGCGCTTAAAAGTATGCAACAAACTTTTTAAATGCATTCAAGTTTTAAATCAGCTTAGCTCAAAGCTAACAAAAGTGATTTTTTGGCTGGTAAAACTCTTTCTAAACACAAATTGAGATTGCATTTCCCACATGTGATAGCTAAAGTTTAATATGCCTTCAATATTAAACATGTTAAACTCAACTGCAAAACACATACATACATATGTAACCAAATTTACTTTCCACAATATGTTCTCAATTTAGTGAAATGCAACCAACTCTCAGTTTCACATCCAGAGTTGCATTTACGAACTGAACTGAACGGAACTGAGGTTTGAGTATGGATTTTTGGGCTTTGGTTATCTCGTATCCAGGTACCCGTCCTTTTCTGTTCCTGCCCTTTCCCCATTATTCAAGTCGGAATTTTCATTATCAAAGCATCAAATATTCATGAATTCAGAATGGGTGGTGCTTGCTTGAATCAAGGGATGGAGATGGATGGATGGATGGAGAACAGGTGCTTCTCTACACAGAGACAGACAGAATAAAGCGATTGCCTGAACACAACAAAAAAAACAAAAAACACAAAACCTGGAAACCCCAGTGGTCCAGTGGTCGGTCCAGTCATAGAGAGAGGAAGAGCAAGGGAGAACGAGAGACCAGGGGGGGCCACAATTGCATACTTATTTTCAATATGTCTGGGCCTTGGGCATGGTACGCGGCCTCCTTGGGGGTTGTTTATTGACGCAATGCGATGCAGCTTAACAACACGGTGGATAAAGGGGATTTGGGGGGGCAGGCAGCGGGGGAAAGGTAGTTAGTTACAGGGTGGCTGTCAGTCTAAAGCCCGTTTAATCTGCTCTGATTGCGCATGATGTGTTTCCCAGCTCTCGTAATTATGTTTTCTTTCAACTTTTTGTCATGGCAAAAAACACACACAAAAAACGCGAACAATTTTTGATGGGGTTGCGTTTGCCTGATGAATTCCCAACAACAAAAAACACAAAAATAAGCAAGCATCATTTAACTCCCGAGTTGAGTCAAGAGTTGGCAAGAATTCAAAAGTGTTGATAGTTTTCCGCTATTTGCATGTTTGGCTTTGGATTGTCGTTAACCCGAAAGCCAACTCAGAACAAGAACCAGAACTACAAGAAATTGACAAGAACTTGACAAGAATCCGCTGTAATGCCAAAGAGTTGTGCAAAAAAAACAAATAAAAACAAACAAACAAACAAAATCAAGACCAGGGGGAAAGGTGCCCAAGCTCTTATAAGCCAAAGAAGCTATGTAGAATAGAGGCCGACGCGGAAAGAAACATATCGAAAGATAGAGAAGCGTTAATGGGCAATAAAATGAGCTCAGCTGAGCTGAGCTGACATAAAAACTGAGATGAGTTAACCCAAGCACCCAGCTTAAAGATGCCATGAAGAAACTAGCGCTGCACATTGGTACAAATGTGCTTGAAAAATAAATGAAAGTAATGTGCAAAAGGTATCAAATATTTAATAAAGACAGCATGAGAATAAAATATATATATGAAATCCTATAAGAAATACTATTCTTAACGTCACTTTAAAACTCGAACTCTGCAGATGTGTAAAAGTAACAGTAAAGATAATTATATGTCTGAGCACACAACCTAGCACTGTTAAGTATAACAATAAACACACTAAAATTATATATGTGGTTATGATTATAATATATTATATTGTATGAAGCCCTATAAATACCGGCAAACGTTCATCACTTTACCACAAATAATCTATGTACATATACTGTAAGCACAAACAGTACTGTAAAGAATCAATATTCAATGAAAAAGTTTTAACATTTATATATTGATTTCGTACCAATGTGCGCAGACAACATTCAAATGGACCACAGTACAAATTTCTCCGGCACAGTCGACCGCGAATTGGCCAAGCGAACAGTTCTTCTACAGCGATGATGATGAAGAAGAGACAACAATGCCAGTTGCTTTTAGCATACTTGGCCCTGACATTGACAGCAGCTCAACAGCTCACTTTGGAGCAAGTGCGTCAATTGGGACTGGGCAATGTGGTCAATCTGCCGCTCTACAGTGATTGTAAGTGGGAATCGTGTAGTTCTTTCAATTCCTTATCTAAGTATACCTCTTTATACTCTGACAGTGCCACGTTCGAGCTATGATTTCATTGTTGTTGGTGCCGGTGCTGCTGGTTGCACTTTGGCAGCTCGCCTCTCCGAGAATCCCGATTGGAATGTCTATTTGATTGAGGCAGGCGGTGTTGAGAACATTATGCATCTGGTGCCATTGCTGGCGCCTTCACTGCAGCTGACCGCCTCCAACTGGAACTATCAGTCGCAGCCGCAACGTAAGGCATGTTTTGGCATGCCCGGGAATCGATGTGCCTTGCCTCGGGGTAAACTACTAGGAGGAACAAGTTCCATTAACTTTATGATCTACAATCGTGGCAATCGTCGTGACTTTGATGCCTGGGCAGAGCGTGGAAATCATGGTTGGAGCTACGACGATGTCCTGCCCTACTTCCTGCGCAGTGAATCCGCCCAGCTGCATGGCTTGGAACAATCGCCCTATCACAATCATAGCGGTCCTCTGAGCGTGGAGGATGTACGCTATCGCAGCAAAATGGCTCATGCTTATGTGCGTGCGGCACAGCAGGCGGGTCACTCACGAACCGACTACAACGGAGAGTCCCAGTTGGGAGTGTCCTATGTGCAGGCGAACACGTTGAAGGGTCGGCGACACAGCGCGTTCCGCGCTTACATTGAACCGGTGCGGAATCTGAGACGCAAGAATCTGCATATATTGACCATGGCGCGGGTCACCAAAGTGCTCATTGATGACAAAACCAAGTCGGCCTATGGCGTGGAATTCAACCATGCAGGTGTTCACCATAAGGTGCGTGCACGAAAGGAGGTAATCCTATCAGCAGGTTCCTTTAACTCACCACAGATACTGATGCTGTCGGGCATTGGACCGGTGGATAATCTTAAGGCAATTGGTTTACCAGTGGTGCAAGCGTTACCCGTGGGTAAGCGCATGTACGATCACATGTGCCACTTTGGACCCACATTTGTGACGAATACAACTGGACAGTCGTTCTTTAGCTTCCGACTTACAGCACCCATGATGAAGGACTTTCTGCTGGGACGGGCAGACACTCCACTATCGAGCATAGGCGGCGTAGAGACGCTCACCTTTATCAAAGTGCCAACGGCACAGACGTCCGCCAAGCAGCCAGACATTGAGCTCATACAGGTCGGTGGAAGTTTGGCCAGTGATGAGGGCACTGCATTGAGGCGTGGCGCTAACCTTAAGCCTGAGATATATGAGAAAATGTATAAACATCTGGCCAGCGGCCAACAGGATCACTTTACGTTCCTCATAATGCAGTTCAAGCCAAAATCTGTGGGTCGCCTTTGGCTGCACAATCGCAATCCGTTCGAATGGCCGCGCATTGATCCCAAGTACTTTACGGCCCAACAGGATGTCGAGGAGCTACTCGAAGGAATCAAGGAGGCCATACGGATAACCAAAATGCCTGCCCTTCAAGCTATCGGCACTCGACTTCTTGATCGACCTGTACCTGGCTGTGAGAGCTACACCTTTGCTTCAGATGACTATTGGCGCTGCTCAATTCGCACCCTGTCCTATACTCTTCATCATCAGGTGGCCACCTGCCGTATGGGTCCTGCGACTGATCCCACTGCTGTGGTCAGTCCAGAGCTTAAGGTACATGGCATGCGGAAACTTAGGGTGGTGGACACCAGCATAATACCACTGCCACCCACAGCACACACAAATGCGGCGGCCTTTATGATTGGTGAGAAGGCAGCTGACCTGATAAGGGCCGAATGGAGCTGAGCTCTAACTGACCTACAGATGAGTCAATGGGTTTGGTAGCTGTGTAAAATTTAAATGGGTCAATAAAATGCGAGTCGAAAGTTCGGAGAATGCGAATGAGCGAATGAAAGAGCGAGAATAAGAACGAGTCTAACGGGTTTCAGAATGACCGAAAGTGTACCAATTTGTTGGTCGGGGCTGTTGGGGAGTGATTTAGAAGTTAAATGAACCTGAAGCAGTTAAATGTGTGAAAATTTATAAAAATTAATAGCACTCAAAATTATGTCCATTTAATAAAAATATTACCCTGTACTCTACGCATAGGCAGTTTAAGTGTAATCAGTCATAATCAATGAACTTTTTTTTTAATAATTTATTTATTTATTTAAATTAAACCATTTTTTAAATTTTATTTAAATGTTTATTCCTTCAACAATTGTGTGTAATATGTTGATTTGTGTATATACCCTACAAATATTTGAGTACGGAGTATACCACGCACAGGTTCAGGCGGTTAACTTTTAACTCGCGCACTTAATTTTAATGATTGCGGAAAAATGACTCTCCCATGACATTTGAGGATCACTCAAGTTCAAGTTCAAGTTCAGGACGCATTTAAAAACCCCCGAATCCCCTGATACAGACATCAGTAAAATGTTGCTGTTCACTCTGATAGCAACGCTTGTTGCGTCAACTTTGGCAAATCTTCCTCTGCTTCAGCAACTACAACAACTGGGTTTCGTCAATCTCCTAGAGCAAAGGTTTCGTCCAAATGGTATGTTCGATCAGTTCTACTTAAAGAGAAGGATCTTTTTTATTCAAAAATACATTAATAGTGCCCCAAAACCTGGCTAAATATGACTTCATTGTGGTTGGCGCTGGTGCCGCTGGCTGCACATTAGCCGCTCGCCTCTCCGAGAATCCCCAATGGCGTGTGGCACTCATCGAGGCTGGCGGTGTGGAAAACATTGCTCATCTGACTCCATTGCTGGCGCCCACAATGCAGCTAACTGCTTCAAACTGGAACTATCGGTCAGTGCCCCAAACCCTTTCCTGTTTTGGCATGCACAATCAGGAATGCGCTCTGCCACGTGGTAAGGTTTTGGGAGGAACAAGTTCCATAAATTTCATGATCTACAATCGCGGCAATCGTCGCGATTTTAATGCCTGGGCGGAGCTTGGCAATTACGGTTGGAGTTACGAGGATGTTCTGCCCTACTTTCTGCGCAGTGAATCCGCCCAGCTGCAGGGCTTGGGACAGTCACCTTATCACAACCACAGCGGTCCTCTGAGCGTGGAGGATGTGCGCCATCGCACACAACTGGCACATGCCTTTGTCGCAGCCTCCGTGGAGGCGGGTCATCCACGCACCGACTACAATGGTCAGTCGCAGCTGGGTGTCTCCTATGTGCAGGCAACCACCTTCAATGGACGACGGCACAGTGCCTATTCTGCCTATATTCAGCCCGTGCGAGATCTCCGCTCCAACCTTCACATCTTCCCGTTTACTCAGGTGACCCGTGTGCTTATAGATGAGAACACTAAATCTGCTCAAGGCATAGAGTTAGTTTATAAGCGGAAGAAGTATATTTTTAAAGCACACAAAGAGGTCATTCTTTCGGCGGGAGCCTTTAATTCACCACAACTTTTGATGCTGTCGGGCATTGGACCGGAGGATAATCTTAAAGCAATTGGTGTGCCAGTGGTGCAAGCGTTGCCAGTGGGTAAACTTATGTACGATCACATGTGCCACTTGGGACCCACATTTGTGACGAATACAACTGGCCAGACGGTGTTTACCACGCGGATAACCATACCGGATATACTATCTTTCTATCTGACTGGTAATCCAGCGACGCGTTTAAGCTCTATTGGTGGCGTTGAGGCTTTGGCGTTTGTAAAGTCGCCACGTTCGACGCTGCCACGAGATTGGCCAGATCTGGAGTTTATATTGATAGCGGGCAGTCTGGCCAGCGATGATGGTACGGCACTCAAGTTGGGCGCCAATTTTAAGGACGAAATCTATGACACGCTCTACAGACCCTTGCAGCAAGCACAGCAGGATCATTTCTCCGTGCTTGTTATGCAGTTTCATCCGAAGTCTGTGGGAAAGCTCTGGTTGCGCAATCGTGATCCATTTAGCTGGCCCAAAATTGATCCCAAATACTTTATCAATGAGGAGGATGTTGAGTATCTGCTCGATGGCATCAAGGAGACCCTGCGCATCGCCGAAATGCCTGCCCTAAAAGCAATTGGGACAAGACTTCACAAACGCCCTGTGCCTGGTTGTGAGAGTCACGAGTTTGCATCAGATGACTATTGGCGCTGCTCAATTCGCACCCTGTCCTATACTCTGCATCATCAGGTGGCCACCTGCCGTATGGGTCCTGCGACTGATCCCACTGCTGTGGTCAGTCCAGAGCTTAAGGTACATGGCATGCGGAAACTTAGGGTGGTGGACACCAGCATAATACCAATGCCACCCACAGCACACACAAATGCGGCGGCTTTTATGATTGGTGAGAAGGCAGCTGACCTGATAAGGGCCGAATGGAGCTAAGCGGGTGTGGCAGGGAAAGGGTAACCAGAAGTGCAAGTGGAAAGAAAAAAAGTGCTCAAAGTCGGTTGTTTGCTTCGGCAAGTTAATTAAATAAAATCGCCTAACGAGCGACAAGCAAGAAGGCGTGGAGCGAGGAGTGTGGAGCGTGGAAACGAGTAACGAGGAAAGATGACGCCGACGAGCCTGGGAGCCCATTGCCCCGTTTGCCTATACCATTTCAGTTGGGGGTTGACCGGCCGCAGAGTGCATTCACCCAGTCCCAAGTAACGAGGGTTGAAAAACTTTCGACTAGGCATACAGTAAAGCAAGCAAACAAACACACACGAGTACACGCACACGCACACACACACACACACACACACACACACACACACAGAAAAAGAGGCAAAACGAATGGGGTGGTTTGATGCCGCCAGTCATAGAATAGTCAAAACATGAAACTGAAAAACTTGGCTACGGATGCTGTTGGCTGTACCAAGGCAAATGTGGGGTACTTGGGATTGGGGTATGAAGCAGAGGCAGAGCCTGCCAAGTAGATGATAGAGGGTTGTGCATACAAGTGGTTATCAGTGTGTGCATTGCCTCTGCCCCTGCCTGATGCTGTTCCCTTTGCCACAGTTGTTGTTGTTGGTGTTCTTGTTTTTGTTTATCATGTTGTTGTCAGTCGGGTTGTCACTGCTGGATAAAAGATTCAATATGCATCGGCGGGGGATTTCGCTCACACAACAAGCCCAACAACAACAACAATCAGCAACACGCTAAAAGGGTTAACAATGATACTTGAATACTCTACGTTTTTAAGAATATAGTTTTAAGCTCTTTTTTTTTTTTGCATACCTCATTAGGTTATAAATATTTATTTGTATATAAGATAGCTTAAACGAATTTGTTAAGCCAATTGTGATCTACTTAAATATTTCATAAAAATGTACATATATTTTTAATAAAGTTCTCTGTGTATAAATGCACATTAACGACTCAGAACTCAATGTACCTTCACCAAAATATTATATATGCGCGCTGCAAAGTATGCAGCACAAAATTTTGGCAGCTGTCATTTGTCAACAATGCGGTTTGGTTTTTAACTTAATTGCTGCATTTCAAATTAGTCAAAATGGGGGAGGGATGATTCAAAACGTATGTTCGTTTATATATGCAAAACTTACCTGAAACAATTAACGCCTCATTTGGGCCAGTTGTGTGTATGTTGCCCATGTTTGGAAGATGATGTCCTCCTGGTTGTATTTGAAATTCTTGGTTATTGATATATACGCGTACGTTCACGTACAACACTGATCAAAATCGCGCTTTGTAGCGAATGCTAAACAACAATGAAACAAACGAAACACAAAAATAGGTAAACAAAAGCCAATATGAACGAAGTGAAAGGGGAGCTTTCTTTCAGTTGGTTGGCCTTAATTGCGGTGCCGGAAAGCACGCTACACTTTATTCCCTGCTCAAGTATTTTATGTTATGCTTGAAAGTATGCTACGCTTTTAATTTCGCTCAAGCACGCTTCTGTTTTTGTTTTGTTTTGTTTGGTTTTGGTATTTTTTTTGCGTTTCGTGGCGGCAGCAATCACAACAAGAACAACAACAACAGCAACGACGACAACAACTTGTTCTCAGCTATTTTTATGAATAATAAATGGGGAAACACACACACACACACATACTAACACTCTAATCAAGTACATAAGTACTATTATACATATGTATGTATACATATATTTTATAAGATTTTTATCGACATACTAAACAGTTACTCGTCAGAACTGAAATACAGCACCAACAAAAACAACAAATACGTCCCGTGACAATTGAATTCTATAAATTTAATTCAAACTTTGATACGCTCCAAACACACAAAAAAAACAACGCACATCATCAAAAAAATTTCGCTTTGCCAGCAACAACAACAACGACGCATACTGAATAAAATTAGACCTGCAACAACAACAAGAACAACACTAATATGTTTAATGGCGTCCCATAGTATGGGTCGGGTGGCGGCAGAATGACGCAAACATCGAAGCATTAAGGCGGTGTCGGCAGCGACGCGACTGCGACGCAAGTTCGCTGGCACTTGGAGGATAAAATGTGCGTATGTGTGCGTATATGCGTGCGTGTATCATATTAAAAAAAATACACAGCGTAAATATTTAGAGTAGACAGCGCCACCTTATCATGAGCTCATCATTTGGCGTACAACTTTTAACTTTACATACATATGTATGTACTAACCGAGAACATATTTATTTGTATATGGTTAAGACACAAAACAGATAAGAACTAAAGATCCAGCAGCCAAAATGCAATAATAGAAACAAACACACAAAATATATATATACACACACACACACACGTACACAAACATAGCAGAAAATAACCCCTAGTGTGTGTGCGTTGCCATTTATTCTGGTTGGGGTTGATACTAACTCTAATTGGGAAGTAAACAATTTTTTGATGTTGAAAATCTCTTGCTGGAGTTGTTGTTTTTGCCGCCTCGAAAACGCGCTCGTCGACGCCAATGATGTAGTCACTATATGGATCCGTTTTTGGCACCGGCACCAATATTTAAAAAAATAAAATGACGATCCGCGCGAAACACTATCGTTCAGATTCTATGTCACTTTAGAGCTCTTAGTTTTTCTGCTTCATCCAAACAACTCAAAAAAAATTTTTAAAAAATTATCCATATTGGTTCTACATGCGACAAGTTGTCGAAGACCAAAAAAAAAATAACACAAACACTCACACAGTAACAAACACTTAATTGTGAACCTTTTTCTTTAATTAATTAATTGAAATTCGTTAATAAACGCAATTTCTCCGGCACTTTACCGCAGAACTTCGCAATCGAACTGGTAATGTTATATTTCTATTTAGAATATCGATATACGTGTTTTTGCCAACAAAATATAATTAGAATGTATAGTGAGACCAGCTACCAAGAAAAAAGTGCAATATATCGGTATTTCGAAAGGTAATCAGTTTTTTAAGGCTAATCGAATTTTTATTGACTGTTTGGCATATGATTAACCAGTAATTTAAAGTCATTAAATTAACAAAACTGTTAAGTTATGAAATATGCTCAAATATATTTGAAACATGCCACAATTTCCTAGTATTTAATCGATATATCATGTTGCTGTCTTATCGTTTTATGTGTGTAAGCACAATATGCTGGGCTTCATTTTAATATTGCTTTTATTTAGATTATTGAAATTATTATTCAAACGATTATAGAAATTTATTCACACAATTCATTCCACAAAATACGAATTTAATTATCTATTGCCTATCGATATATCAGCATAGAATGTGTACGCGCAGTACGTGTTGCGCACAATATCGATATCGATCCACTGAAAACGGCATCAAAGGCGAAGATAGAAAAGAAATTTGTTTAATTGGCCGGCGTGAATTTATTACACAAAATGAGCTTAACACAAGACATGGCAACGAC
The DNA here is from genome assembly GCA_035044645.1 of Scaptomyza parva. Taxonomy (NCBI): domain Eukaryota; kingdom Metazoa; phylum Arthropoda; class Insecta; order Diptera; family Drosophilidae; genus Scaptomyza; species Scaptomyza parva. The sequence goes on from JAWNNT010000139.1 coordinate 12,037,300, forward strand.
CATAGATCGTTGCTGCGTTTGCGATTGCAGTTTTAATGATGGCATAATGCATGAAGACTTGTTTGATAAGCGATATAATGTGCATGGCACGGAACTTGATACAATGGCAACAATTTTGAGCATGGCGCTAGGCTACAAAGTGCATGAGACCGGTATACATTCAACAGTAAGTCGAGTGCTTAATAGTAGATTTGTTGATATCGATTTTAAACACATGTTTTTACAGCAATTATGCGGCGCTTGCAAGGTAGATCTGCTTAACTATAGGCGATATCAAGAGAAACTCTTAGAGGCACGCATGAATATATTAGAGCAACACAACAATACCGTTCAATTATATGAGTCCAACATGAACCCTGAAGATAGCATAAACCCTGAAGATAGCATAAACCCTGAAGATAGCATAGACGGTATCCTCATTGAGATGGAGGAGCTTGAACGTGCCACACATGACCATGTTCATGACCCATCAGCTTTGACAGAGGAGCTTGAACATCCCGCATACTTGGTTGATGACCCAATACCTTTTACAGGGGAACGTATCATTATTAATGATTTAGTTGAGGAGTTGCCCATCCGTAGGGACATAGATGAGAATAGACCCTCATTCGTGATTTCATTAGGCAACAGCTCATCAGCTCTTACAATATACAGAAACACAGGTATGGATCGCCTAATAGTATACACTTGCCAAACCAATGATTGCTAAAATATATTTCGAATTTTAGCTGGCCGGCATAACGGAACAACTCAGCATACCTGCAACCAATGCGGACAAAAGTTTGAACGCCGTCAGTGGCTAGAGGAGCACCAGCGCACCCATACCGGCGAGCGGCCACACAAGTGTGAGCTGTGCAATGCCACCTTTGCTCAACGTGCCAACTGGCGCACTCACATGCGCACCACGCACGAAAACCAAGCCAAATTCAAATGTAACCAATGCGGCAATGCATACAAGCGCCGGCGTCTGCTCAACTATCACATCAAGTCCAAGCACACCCATGTGCGCGATTTGAAGTGCACGGAATGCGATGCCGCATTCAGTAATCCGGCTAGCTTGAAGAAGCACATGCTGCGACACACTGGCGAGAAGCGCTACGGCTGCCTGATCTGTGGCAAGAAATTCACTACTCCCGAGACACGCAATGTTCATCTCTTTGTGCACAGCATTCGGAAGCCGTATGCCTGCGTTGTCTGCGGCATGGAGTTCATGCGCAAGCAACATCTTCTCAGACACGTTACGGCCAGCATGCATGCCAATCCGAATATTGTGCGCCGCGAACCCGTCTTCAGTGCAGCCAACAATATCAAGATGCAACAGAATGCGGCCGCAGGCAAGGAGCAGCTACCACATACTGTCACAACAGCCGATGATAGCGAGTTGCAACAGAACACAGCAGCCACAACTAGTAACGACATACCACATACTATCACATCAGCCAATGAATATATCCAAGATTAATTCTTTCCACATACATATACATATACATATATATTTATATTTATATCTGTAGACAAGTTGCTGTAGATCTCCTTATACCCCATAAGTATTAACCCCCCGATATGAATGATATTTTTATCGCAAACTTTAAGAAAATAAAGCTATTCTAAATGTTGCATGAAATTTGAAATCGTTTAATGAAACATGTGGTTGGTTTTATTTTTTGTTATCATATTTTATACTATTTTATTTTTGAACATTTATTTTTGATACAGAACTTACAAACACCCAATACAAATGGGCCACCACAATAACAACTACGTATATAAAATACTCTTTTTTATAGATCATTTCCAAAATTCCAATACCATATATGTGAAACCAAAATGTTTACTACATGGGAATTCACTACTGTGCTAAACTATTTAATTAGTTTGGCATCATTTCTTAAGTTGGTAATTAAGCAAGGTTTTAAGCATTAGAGATAGTGTTTAAAATGAGCGAGATAGAGTATACAGAAGTGAGTATGTGGTAAATAGAGTGTGTGCATTGTTAAAAACAGCCCAAAAACCAAAATCAATTATAAATAATACTTATACAGATTTGAAATTAAATGCAATTAATTTTATTTATATTTTATTTGTTTTCGTTTTTGTTGTTTTTTTCTTTCTTTTTTTTTTTTTGTACTATTATTATTGTTTTTTCGTCAGAGGTTTGTAAATTAACAGTCTTCTTGTACATAGTTCTATGGTTCTATGGTTAAACTGGTAAAAATGTTTTTATTTTAGTTTGTGTGGGTATCTTTGTTCCGTTTATGAACTTTTAAACGGTTTCGTTCTTTTTTTTTTAGAAATATGTCTTTTCTTTATGTTTTCTTTTTGTTATTTTGGTGAGTACGTTTCATGCAGCATAACAAACAAAAATGCATTTCGTAAGCGTCCAGCGGCGTGTAAAAACTAATAAGGAACATTACGACTGCGAAATGAAACAAGAAAATAAAGTGAAAGTATGTACACAATGAAAGTGAAAAATGAGAGAGAAAGAGAGAGAGGGAGAGAGAGAAAGAGAGAGCTGTGCAATAATTCAGAAAGAATAGTAAAACCTTAATAAGCCATATATACTAAATGTACGTATAAAATGATACCTAATGTTTGGAAGAAAGCGAATTGAATTAGTTTCAATGCAGCACAGCACAGCAACAACAGTTAGAACTTTGTATATGTATATATAGTATAGCATAGATGTGTTGGGATAGATGCTTATATATGTGTATGTACATGGGATGTGCATGTGTCAAGGTACATCGTTTAACAGCGTTAGACAAGATGTTGTGTTGCTATTTGATGTTGTTGCTGCGCTGCAGTTGCTGATGTTTCCAAAGCTGCATCCTCAGGTGCAAGCTGGACTCAAGCACATGGGGCAACTGGAAACTGTATACCAAATGATGTGGTCTGCTGTACCTCAGGCAGCTTCTGCACCTCACGCATTTTGAAGTAGGCCATGCCAGTGAGCAGGGCATCCGAGCCGGCCTGATGTTGGGTACCAATGCGACGCAGTTCCAGTTGATCGGCCACCTTTTGGAGGCCGCCGCTTAGGTTCTTGCATGATTTCATAAGATCTTTGATATCGTATATGTTTGGAAAGTACATATTCAATAGCTCAACAAATTCGCTCTCATCCGCTGGTAGATTTTGAGCCGTCAGCAGCTTCAACAAGTATCCAAAGTCATAGCCAGAGTGGAAGCACAGAAATTTTATGTTGTCCATTAGCACAATGCCCGAACTCATTAGAAGCTCGGCAAAATCGGATGGATTAATGCCGTCTTCTTCATGCTTCTTAAACTGTATTCCAGCATTGTGGAGTAAATCAATGGAATCCTGTGCATACATATCCTCACTGCAAATACCAAAGATTACAAATTCTATCCTATCTTAAAATACCACTGAGGAGGAGTCAATTTACCTTAGGTTAAACTTAAAGTTAAATTGCCAAGTAGAGCATCCGGGTGCCATGTTACCGTCGTCATCCATAAATGTGAGTCCTAGCTGAATGATGCGCAGCAAGTCGACATTGCAACGCAACAACTGATACTGATAGTCGGCCATCGATCCAAACTCACCGACCGGACGAGCAACTACACCGGGAAACTCAGTGTCCATTGCAACATAATGATACTTTTGCACCACACGGCGAATGGTGCGAAACTCATGCTCCAGATTATAGTTCCAAACGTCAATTATGACAACGTCGTCTTTCTTAGCCGCGTCCGTCATCATCTGCGAATGAGCGCAATTAGTATAAATGTCACAAAATAACATTTTTCAATTTATTCACACACACGACACTGAGACTCCTTGAGACCAAGCATTGCACTGCGCAAGAGAGCACAACAAAAAAATATGTAAAAAAAAACAAAAAAGAAAATGTTTTGTTGTCAGTAATAAACCCTGTGTAACAATGTCATTTGTGCAACATGACTCTTAATATGTTGTACCGATTTACAAATGGCCACCCTTTTTTTCTATATTTTTTTTTGCGGCAACAACAAAAAAAAGGCAAACATGGCATTTTCGCAAAAGTGCATCAATTTTGCCGCATGCTCATGGACACGGTTGCAGCTGCAAACAATTGAGTGCGCAAAACAAAGCCAATTTTGATGTATAGAAAAAAAAAAACAACTTGAAAATTTCGCTGATGCCAATTGCAAATATATACAAGTTCATGGCGTCTGGAAACTCACCCATTTCACTTTACACTGACCGTATATAAAAATATTTTTTATCTACAGCGGCAGAATAAGTTTCATGGAAAAGATATGGATTTTTTTAAATATAACACTGGTGCGGTTTGCTTGAACGCTGCGAATGATTTAACAAAAACGATTCGGCGTCAATGCTACATTTGACAAAAAAGTTACAATGAAGGGAATGTATATTTTACAGTGCTGCAAAACCCCTTTGCTTTTCAGTGCTGCAAAGCGGGAAATCAAGCGATTATTCCAGGGCTACCCAAGTTCTGACAATATATTATTTTAAAATACTATTCGCATACAAAGAAGTACATATTAAATACATTTTGTGCATAACATTATTTTAAAATTTTATGTCTTTTAAATAAGAATATCCTCCTCTAAAAGCGACGCGCTTTTGATGCCATAGTCTGTCCCTGTTCAATTTGTGCGCACTAGTGCCTTCTCACTCTAACCGATGCTGGCTGCTATTGCCCAAATGTAAACATTGCCCACATTTTATAAATACCTAACAAATAAGACAACTTTGGAGAATACAACATTGGCGAACATTGTAGTTTACGCATAAACATTGTAGTTTATTATTTGCAATATTGCAAATAATTACTATTTAGCAATCAAGCAAATTCGCAATCAAGTGTTGTACAACGTGCAAAGGAATGCTAACAGCTGCTAATCTCACACAGCTGATTGCATCGGCGAATTCAAACATCGCAAGCCCTGTTTTTGTCCATCAAATGAAAATGTTAGAAAATCTACTTTGATTACAGCAATATTAACCAAATTAAGTGCATTTTCTGACATCCTCAGCTCCAACAACTATTCAGTTGTCCAAAATATGCACAGCAGCTCAATTTATCGTTTAAAACCTTATACTACGTCCTTTGCTAAGAAAAAATCATGTGATTTTTCGGTTTATCGAAATTGGAGCTCTCATCGTATTTGGCGTTTTAATATTCTCCTTTATGCCATCCAAGTACTTTCATTAAAAAATATACATACACAAGTACACAAATAAACTGTATCTTTGTATTGATTAAAAAAAAAATGACGTTTGTTTTAGTTTTTTAACATCGGCCTGGCAACTGTCGGCGTACTACGCCGTCAGTGCCACAGTTCCAGAAGATATATATTTATTCAGAACGCAACATCTTCTCCTTTTGACGCTGCAGCTTCTTCTTGGAGAGCTTCTTTTTCGTGGGCTCATCATCGGCGGCCTTGGCAACGACTTCCTCCTTCTCGGACAGAATGACCTCGACGTGGCATGGCGATGACATGTAGGGATTGATGCGACCGTGAGCACGGTATGTGCGGCGACGCAGGCACTGTGCGCGATTCACCTGAATGTGATCGACGACCAGACGATCGGCATCGAGACCTTTGTAGTCAGCATTCGCCTCAGCGTTGCGGAGCAGCTGCAACAGAAACTCAGCGGACTTCTTGGGCCAGCGACCCTGTGTGGTCTTCCACTGCTTGGCCTGAGCACAACGGCCAACACCGCCATTGAAACGACGGAATGGCACGCACTCCTTCTGGTCGACGACGGCCTTCAGGAAACGCTGGGCACGACGCAGAGGCATACGCTTGATGGCCTGTGCGGTCTCATGGGTGTTCTGTCAAAATACAAAAGGAAAGATTTTAATATATATTTTGACCATAGAAACTACATAATTGTTGACTGATCGCTGTTGTTGTTGCTGTGTAAAAATGTGTCATGCTTCAGGTAGAGACGAGAGCATTGAGCACTGCTCGCCGCTGTTTTAACATGACTGGAATTTGTTTTGGGCACACTCGGACTCAATGCACACAATTGAATGTATGCAAATCAATTAAAAAGTGTGCCCACAATTTGGATGGATTCCAGGTATTACATATAAGCGCTGTAACATGCTTCAGGTAGAGACGATCGTATTGAGCGCGATTCGCCGCTGTTTTAACATGACTTACAGTTCGCTTTCGGCGCACGCTATTAATAATAATCGCTTGGAAAATAAACGTTTATACAAAGCATAATGTTGAGTCCACATTGTAGTAAGACAGAGACCAAATATTGTTACTAGTTTTAAGTGAGCTTGAGCGTTGTGCCATGCTTCAGGTAGAGACGACCGCATTGAGCGCGACTCGCCGCTGTTTTAACATGATTGGAATTTGCTTTGGGTACACTTAAGCTCAATGCATGCAATTAAATGCAAGCAAATCATTTATAAAGTGTACCCACAACTAAGTTTATTAATGTGAGGAACTGTGGACAAGACTTAAGAAGAGGGCACCGTGGTTTTTTGTTATCGGCGCACCCAGCTGATGAACTTGTCCCATTGAATTTGTCTAGCAACAATGCAAAAGTGAAATGCTGCACTTAATTTGGCAATCGATTCACTGATTTATGTTGCAAACATACACACACACGCACACACACTAATCATAACCGCACTTTTACCGACAATGTCAACAGCAACAACAACAACAGCATTTTGGCGTCCGTCTGCGTTAAGCAGACAACTTTGAACAAACCAGCAAAACTTACCTTGAAATGCACACGTAGATTGGGGCCGCGCGCCTTGCAGGACTTGGTGGCGTTATCTGGCTCACGTGAGTAACGACCCATTGTTTAATATCTATAAAATATATTAAATACCAATGTTTAAGTCACTTCAAGTAACAAGAAAAAAAATTTATGTTTGTATGCACACAGAAAAAAAAACACAATTTTGGTTATCAATTCATTGGTGTTATGATTTGCAGTTTCTTTGTAAGTTCTTAACCAATGCTTGCAACACTAAATATTCTTTGATATTTTACGCGTATCTTATGTGTGTACATTTTAATTACAACGATGTTTCAAAATTTATTTGCGGCTTTGCCAATTCAGCGTACCTCCTTCGTCGTGTACGAAACCGGAAAAGAACCTTTGATAGTCAGTTGGCGGCCATGCTTGATATCAGACCGTATCGCTATCGATAACAATAACACAGTGTTGCATAGCGTAGATCGCGGCACAGTGTTGCATGGCAGAAATCTCGACGAAGCGACATATAGCAGACAGCTTCAAGTCGCTCACGCTAGCTTTGGCGCGCACTTTGCGCTATGGTTTTGAATTCAATTCAGTCAGAGACTAGTACTAATCGTAATTGAACTTCATAATGTTGCGCTTTCATTTCCTTCCGCAGCGTCAGACAAATGGCAATAGCAACAGCAAAGGCAGCCAGGCGCTGGCCATTAGCGTATTGTGCGCATTCACAACTTGCACAAATTGCTTATGAGTGGTACTTGGCACAACCATAAAAACGTTATTCATTTAAGCTCACTCGTTTAGTTAGTTGCTTCCCCACAATTTCTTTATTACAATTCTGCCATTTTGATATGTACTTACAATGCAAATTAATTGAATTAATTCAATTTGCTGAGGCACAACGTTTCGTTGAATCCACGATTTTTTTTTCTTTCTTTCTTTCTTTCTTCATTTCATTTCATTTCGTTTTGATGTTGATGTTGTTGATATAATCAGGGAGCATGCTTATAAATATTGAAATTTCGCATAAATCTCATATATGTACTTTATATATTTATACTGATTACTCGATTACTCGACGTACTTAGTTAAGTCTCAGTGCTTGATACTTGATATAATTTCTATTCTATTACCGCTGCGGATTTTTGTTATTGTTTCAGTTTCTGTTTCTGTTTGGTCTGCGGTGGGAAATCTGGTTGGGGTCTTGAGCTGAGCTCAGAATCACTGCCATATAGCTATATATCAACATACATGTATGTATGTGTGTGTGTTGTATAGCCGTCGACAACTGAGACAAATCTAATTTACATGATCGCTCGCATTATCGTCCATTGTATTATAATCATTCCAGTAGTCGGAGACGGCGACAGCAACGGCGTCAGCGTCGCTGTCAACGTTGACGCAAACGTCGCAGCTCGTCGAACCTCCGCCGTGTGCCTGCGCCTGCGCACCAAACCCCGCCCTCCAGCTGTGTTGTTGCTGTGGCGAGTTCAGTGGTTGGCGCTTCCTAAGTGGATGACACTCAAGCTCATTGAGCGATCCAATGTGGCGAATCGGAGGCAGATCGGAGGCAGGGCAGAACGATCACAACGGCAGCGCTGCTGCACCTAGCAGCAGCAACAAATTATAATACGAGTAAACATAATACAACAACAACAACAGCAACCATAACAAAAGGCACTCGAACAGCGAACTAAACAATGCGAAATATCTGAATTCTGAATTTATTTATTTTTTTTTTTTTTTTTTTGTGTGTTTTCAGATTTTTGTGCACAGTTTTAAAGTTCAAGCCGCGACATTAACACACGAAATCTGCGATTATCCGTGCAACCTTAACACACACACATATATATATCCCAAATCTATACCGACATACATATATCTCTCTACCAATATCTCTATACAAATCGAAGCAATCAATATACGCACCCACAAGCATATTTCCTTCCCTTTTTGGCACACTCCATACGCGTTTCGTTTTGTTCTGTCATCGAAAATCGATTCTATTTTTGTTGTTATCGTTTTGTCGTTTTCTCGTTTTCACGTTTCGTTAAGCGCGTTTTTAAAACGTCACAAAAAAAAGAGCGCCAAGAAAATCGTCACACTACAAAGTTAAAAGCTATAAAATCGAATCAAATCGAATCGTTTGATCAATAACGCAATAAAATCAATTAAAAAAAGAAAAAAATTATTAACAAATAAATACAAAAAACGAAAAAATTTTATCGATAAACATAAAGTTTTCCTTAATTGAACCCACGAAAACGATTTTCGCCACAAAATTGCGTCTAAATCAACTTAAATAACTTAAGAAACAACAAAAAAACAACAAAAAGAACCTGTTATAAACAAATATTAAAATTCAAAAACAAATGATAACAAATACAAAGGCGAAAAACTAAAAAAAAAATATATAATTATAGCATTATAGGTACATATATATATATACCATTCAATTTATGTTATAGAGTTTGATTTTCGAAAGCAATCTTAAGAGCTTAAGAACGAGGAAATATTCATTATGATAACTTTTTAAGGATATTCTTAAGTTTGAAATCAGTTTGAAATGTAAAGATGTAGAAAACAAATGGATAAACTAAGAAACTATAGAGAGATAAGAATGTAAATTTCATTAAACAAAACAAAAGAAACGAAAACAGAAGAGACGGAAAGAGAAAAAACACGTATACGGCGTGTGTTGGTCATGCCATCTGAAAAGCTGTCAGAAATATATACAATGGAATATCATAAAAGAACATTAACAATAAACACAATTAATAAGTATTTTAGTTACTTTTATTAAAGAAACGGTTCATTGGCCCCCCTCAACCACATCCAGAACAACCAGAACAACCTTATCTGGCCTCAGTGGGCTCAGGGTCAGAACGGTAAACTGTACTCTCTATTCAGCTATTCAGCTATTCAGCTCCAGATCCAGTTTCCACACACATATGATGACAATTAATAAATCAATGTTGGTTCTGCTATTATTATTTTGTATTTAATATTCAAATTGATTTGTCTATACGCAATTTGCATTCAAATCGCTGGGAAAGAGGTTCAATGCAATCAATCGTGAGTGAGGATTTAAAAATTGTAACGAGTTATTTGCACTATGGAAAATCCGAGGGCATTTGTATAATACGTATAATACTATCGACTACTTATGTACATATATCCCAATGGGCTGCAGAGCGTGACCAATACGTAACAAATGACGCCGACAATCTTTGAACCGGTTGCACATAGAGTATATAGCAAACATATATATACAAACACACACACACACATACGCACACACAATTTGTTCGACGTCAGAACGTGCGTTAGCGGGTGGTTGAGCGGGGGAGAGAGAGAGCATATAGCAACAGATCTGCACAAGTTGGATACGTTTTGCCTACTCATCAACGCATCATCGTCGTCATCTTTGTGTTGTAGGCGTCATCAATGTCAACATTTGAGGCCTGTGAACAACCTGTCAACAACAAAAAAAGCTGAGAAAAAACACATTTACACTGACAAAATGTTCTAGTTAAATCGTAAAAAATAATCTGAATACAAAATGTAAATTATTTGTTTGATAAGGTTAAGGTTTGCTTTAACATTAATAAACCTTAATTGTGACTTGTGTCCTTCTTATTGGTTGATGATAAGTGATTAGTGAAAATAAGAGAAAAAACGTTTTAAACACATTTATGTATTGCGATCAGTGTTGAAACATATGTATGCTTGCGGTCTCTTTCTCTCTCTCTCTCTCTGTCTTTGTTGTACTGTTTCGTTCCACCCGTTTCCAGATCAAACTGACCCAAATATCGATCTGTCTGCCTGTCAGTCTACAGTCCATTGCATACACATACACATTTGTATGCGTACAGTTGCGCATATTTATATATACATACTCTCTCTCTCAGTGTCTCTCTCTCCCTCTTGTAGTACTCAATTACAGTTATATCGAGCCACAACAGCCATAGACATAGACATTTAACGGCGAGTTCGGCTGACCTTCACCTGAAGCATAAATTTGTACAGACAGAACAGTTACAGTGACAGACAGAAAAACAGTTAAATTATGTGCGTGTGTGTGTCTGTGTGTGTGTGGGGTGCTTAAGAAAGAGCGAAAGCAAAATAGATTCAATGAGAGTCAGAATTGGTCGTTGATTTCCGTGAAAGCTACAACTCGAATGTGTATTTGTAGGGTATGAAAAAGTCGTCACTTTGACTGAACTGACTGAGGACATCGTCTGATGCCGTTTCAATTATGTATATTTGTTTGTTTGTGCCAAGTTTCTAGTCTAGTTCCATGTTGAAATCATAAATAGTATACATTTAGGTTTGTACGTTTTTCCATAGAATTATTTGATTCGATCTATTTTTGGATAAATGCTACAATGCTACATTTTCTGATCGTTCTTGACTTTAACTGGTTCAAACGAGTTATTCCTGAATGACACTTTAGCAACGAGCTGTACGAATAATTATGTTTGTATATAGAATATAAAAACAGTTATAATCCACCCGAGATAAGCAAAATGCAAGCAAGATGTGTAAAAAACTATACAAAATGTAACAAAGTATTCATTCAAGTTCAAGTTCAAGTGTACGTCCCACACAGAAGAATAGATTGACATATGCTATAGCTCTTAATGTCTAGGGTATATTTAGGTATCAATAAGCATTAAATAAGCGAAAAACAAACACAACATTTCTGTTAACTGTTTATTTTTGTGCATTTACATTTACACTGAGGTCGCTGGCGAACTCCACTAGCGGTTTGCCTTAAGCCTTACGAAAATACCATACCCCATTATCATTACAAATTAACTATGCCGTTTGCCGTTATACTGAAAGCAAACAAAAGTAATGAAGAAAGACAAAGTAAAAATTTTTAGCGACTTCAGTGTAAATACATAACCAACAAACCAGATCCTTTAGTTTTTCAATAGCTGTTTGCCAAACTCGAAAGTGCAAAAAGTGCCAAAAAAAAACGCACAAAAAACCACAGAAAAAACATCCAATAAGAATTAAGAAGGACTTCATTTAGTTAACGAAAATTAATGACAACATTTGAATGGAAGCAAAATTGCAACAAAATTGCAATAACAAAGCAACACGGCAACAACAAGGCTGCTTTAACATTAACAATAGCAATTACAACAACAGCAACAACAACAACAACAGCAATATTCAACTACAACAACAACAACACACGATATTGGCAGTGCCATCAAAATACAACAACAACAACAACAGCAGGTAAGACTGACAGAAAGAAAGAAAGCAATGCTCAAAAACAATACACAAGAAATAAAAAAACCCTCAGATAGTTCAGTTCAACATCATTATTATTCAAAGATAATTCATATAAAGCTAACTGGCAATTTAGAATTATCATTATCATTAAAATTATTTTCATCCATTGAGCAATTAATTCAGATTCAGCCAGTTGCCACTCAATTAACTCGGCTTGGCTGGCGTTGTTTTTTTTGTTGTTGTTGTTATTTACAATTGTAATTACAACAATAATCACTTTCCAGTAATCCAGTTGCAAGTAACCTTTCCATTCATTCTAAAGTTTCCCTTGTTCGTGGAATCTTGAATCTTGAGACGCACCTCGCTAAACAAAAGACACGTGTCTTGCATAGGGAATTGCCCCCTTATAATAATTATTATTTATTATTTATGATGATCAACCTTACTTACTTGATTACATATCCATATATATATTGAGAAAAAACACAATGTAAAACCTGCTAACAACACAATTATTGTTTTATTGCGCTTACCCTGCAAAAAGGGAATTCAAGTGGAAGTCGGATAACTTGAACTCTTTACCAGTTCAATTGAATCAGACTTCAGTTGAGGAGGTTGGCTCTTAACTTTGAGTGTTAACTGTTTTTTCGGGCAAAAGTTTTGCATTTAAAGTTGTCTTTTTACTCAAATGAACTAGTTCATCTAGTCTTAGTCCTTTCAAACAATCGTTTTGGCTCGGAAAAACTTAGTAAATGAACAAAGTGAACGAACTTAAGTATGAAATGAACTAAATGAACTAGTTCATCTAGGCTTAGTCCTTTCAATCCAAGTTGAGCTCGTTTTGGGGGTCTAAAAAACTTAGCAAATGACAAAATTGATTGAACTAAAGAATGGAATGAACTAAAAGGTTCAAATTGAATGAACTAAACACCTAAAAGAACTAAGTGAATGTCAAGTTCGTTCTTTCAATACTTTTTGTTCATTTAAGGACTGTTTTGCTTGTACAGGGTATAGCCAAATCGATGCGAACTGAACTGAACGTTTTATTTATAATTGTTTTTACATCGATTTCAATGGATGCATCTAAATCTATCTAAATAATATGCGAAGTAATTTCCACGCGCGCTAATCGCACAGAGCGAGTTATTTTACATAAAATTGCATAAAATAACACCCCGATCTCCGCGATTGACACGGGGCACACTTTTCGCAGCCACCGCCGCTCCCCCCCTTTGGACCATAAGGTGTTTGCGGTGGTATGTTCGATCGAGAAAATTAAATCAGTTTAGTGCGCATTTGAGAATAATAAATGAATGGTTCATAAATTTAGTTGTTTGTGAATCAATAAATACGATTTGCTTACTACAGCGTGTATGATTTATGTACAGGCTGACATTTATGGATACAAAGTATCTCTATTTTTTTTGTTTATATAAGCTTTTAATGGCAGGTACACTTTTTTCTTCATTATTTTCCGCATTGATCTTTGATATGTTACTTAACCTTAAGTCTTAGTATGTTAGATGTTGGCACGTCCTGTTGCAACATGTTGTATGTCATACTTGCTTGAGTTGCTTTGTAGTTCGTGTAGGTTAAACGGTAATCTGAGCGCGAGAGAGAGAGACAGAGATTTTATATTTCTTTTCTAACGTTACGTACCTTTTCAATGGACTTGCAATGCCCTTCGTTCATGATCATCGAATTATTTACAGTTATGCACTGCATTCGCCCTCACTCATTGGTTAACTGTGCAATTAGCTGCATAATTGCATTAGGAAGCAGACAGACAGACAGACAGACGGACAGATAACACATAACAGTTGATCCAGCAACAAACGATCCACAACAAGCTCGTTGAGCTTCAAATGTGCCATTGACGAAGTGCCCAATTGAATACACCCCCGTGCATACACACAGTACGTAACGTGTAAACCATTTTCTTTGATTTCTTCAATGTGAAGTGTGTTCATATTTAATTGACTGTCTGACTGTCAAGATCATGTACGTCAGTAGTTAAGTTAAGTAGTTAAGACCCATTTTGTGTGGCACAAACACAAATAAATACAGTTATAAATAGATTTCTGTTGTCTTTAGGCGTTGAGTTAAAGTCTAAAGTCATTAAACCATGCAAATATGCAATGCAAGCACCAACAAACAACACACAAGGCTTAAGATTGGCCTTAGTTAACAGCGCAATGTTAACAGTTAACAGAAAAGTGCCTAACAGAAGCAGCCTGAACTTCCTGAACTGCTTGCCATGAACTGTTACTGTTTACTGCTGCTGTCCTGCACTGCTTGCTTGCAGTGAGCTGCAACTTTTTAGTTTGAATGTCAATAACAGTAATCTACCGTAACCGTAATAAAAACACACACACACACACTCTTTTCTCTCTGTCCCTCTCTCTCTTTCTATCTTTGTATATTGTCTGCGTTCAAGGTTCGCGATTATTACGAGTACTTGCTGCCTGCTGTAATAATTTTAATATGGATCTTTATGGGCTTGTGTCTCCGTAAATGTTCGTTCGTCTTGTTTAACCAGTAGTCGGCTACTATTAAGTAAGTCTACAAATATGCATATATATCTATATCTATCTAGCCTGCACTATTTGTTACAGATAGAAGATATAGATACGGAATTAGTTACGGCCAGCAGATAAAGAAAACGAGCTGTAAACATTTTAAATCAAATCGCTAAGCTCAACTCAACCAACCAAATACGAATCCGAATGCGAATGCGAGAGAAAATTAAAATCCAAATATGCTAAATCTTATTTGCATAAAGCGAAAACAAAGCAACAATAACAATAACAACAACAACTTTACAAAAAAAAAAAACAAACTTTAACACAAAAAATATACAAACAAAACAAGATACAGCGCATTTGACAATTGTGATATTTTTATTATTATTATTTTGTTGTTGTTTCTGTTGGCATTTGTTTAGACCCAAGTTATACGATATACAATAACATACTACAATTTGATTTGAAGTACTAAATTGCACAATAATGTGCTTCCATTTTTGTTTATTATTTGAGACTTTATTGTTTTCGTTTTGGTTTATCTGCCTTTATAAATGAAGCTATTTATAACTCTATTCAATCAAATTCTTAATATCCAATGAAAGATTATACTACTAAAATCAGAACTCAAAACTAATTATATTGTTCATCACATTATCTATTTCCATCATCAGTTTTAAATGTCATTTAAAAACAGTTATAAGAACCAAGCAGTTCAGTTATTTAGCTAGGTACAGTCCCAATAAGCTCCCTTTATGTTAAACTACTGTTATGTAAACTGTGCTGTTATACCAATGTTAAAACCTAAAGACTCTTACTGTTACAAAGACAAAACGTTTTGCAAAACGTTATAAGATATTATTTTTGAAATATATTTATGTTGTTGTCTCTAAAATATAGTTGTACAAAGGTTTTTAAGTAGTTTGTAGTGATTTCTAAAAGGTATTTGCTAGTCGTGTCTTCAGAATATCGCTCGATTTATAACCTGTTATACATTCACACTCGATTTTTAGGCATTTACTGTTCTGCTGTTTACTTTTTACTGTAGACTACAGATTCTAAGTCGGTCAATCAATGTTTTGATGTGTATTTATATTGATCGGGGGCCCTATATAGACGGAGACCAATTGATGCAGAACAGCGCCCCGTTAACTGTTGCCTCCTCCTCCCATTTGAAGGGGTTCTTTGCTTAGATTGACGTCGACTGGTTCGAACCAGTTGCCAGTTGCCCGTCTATACAAAATGTTTATACAAAACTGAGAAATGCTGACTTTGAGCCGGGAATTGGAGCCCCCCCACAAATGGAATTAGTCATCTGTTGCCCAAAAACAATAACAAAACAAACAAACAACAAAGTAACGAACTGAATCACAATGCAATGATCATCAGTTTCGTGAGATGTGAGATGCGAGATGCGAGAGTATCTTTCAGATACATATATATACATTCATTCAGAGCTCGATTCGCCTTGACTTAATTGATATTGAGCATGCACACAAAGTTGCCACAGTTTGATTGAGTTCATTAAAGAACAACTGTTTTTTTTTGGTTACGGGCTCCAAGTTCCGAGTTTCTAGTTCCAAGTGGTTCGATCCCAATTATACACATTCCGTTTCCATTATTCCGTTCCAGTTCCAGTTACAGTATTGATCGCATGACAAATGACTGTGCATTTTATTAGTTGTGACGTCTTTTGAGAAGAAGAAAAAGAAGAAAGAAGAAGAACAAAACAATCATAAGCATTTCACAATTTAATGATAATCACTTAATTGGGCTTTATGTTAAGTTTCTCTGGTTCCAGTTAACTTCATAATTATAAGCAAAAATATGAAAACAGAAAAAAAAAACCAACAAATTGAATGAACAACTCAAAAAAAGAACAATCGTATTAACAATTCACTCAATTTGATTGAAATCCCCCTAAGCTAATAAGTATTTGTTGTTGTCGGTTCCAGTTCCAGTTCATTGTTGTTCAATGCCAAAGTGACTGAGCATTTGGGTTCACGTGACAACTCTTGCGTCAATTCGTAACCAAATAATAATAAAAAAAAGCTTCTTTTTTTCTTGTTTCAGTTTTTGTTTGTTCTGTATAATAAGTGGATTTTGGGGTTTATTTTTGCGTTTATGATCTTATGATCATTAAATGACAGAGATCATAAAATATTAGATGTTCTTCTCTGCATCACACCTGCTTCTTCTTCTATTCATTCTTTAATCTTCTTTATCTTCTACGCATTTGACAATGATAATAACGAAAAATGTGTGAAAAATATGTTGTAAATGACCCAAACTGGGGGGCAAAAGCAATGTAGATCAGTAGATCGATCATACACTTAGCGAAATACACTGTACTTTGGGCCTTTCGATATTGAGTTTCCTTTACTTTGATACTGAAAGTAAGTTTTTGGGAGAAGGTTTTGGGTTTTGGGTTTTATGTCAAAGGGAAAAACATAGAACCTATGATTGTGTTAGAGATAAACTCTTCCAGGAATCTCTTACTGATCTCTTCCTTAAGATCCAATCACTACCCATACTTTGGGTGATGACCCATTTCAGAAGTCGTACCGGTCGAATCTTACCACAATCCAATAAAACCTAAAACTAAAGATTCTATTCCATCCATGGAAAATTTACAGCGTTTTAATCTAAGCTAATTGTCGACATTATATTTTGGGCATAGGAGTAAGAATAAGAGTAAGAAGTTCAAGGTTTAGATTTAAGATTTGCTGCCTACTTTTGAGCTTCCTACGCATCTGGTTACTATCTTAAGCCTCGGTCCCAAAACGTTTGTGATCCAACTATCCACACGTGGGTACCGAAATCTCATCTCATTGTATCTCATCGCATCGCATCGTATCTCATTATCATTATCATTATCATGTTCACGTTCAACTGAGATAAAGATAAAGAGTTTTGTGTTTTTTTTTTCCTCGGTTTTGCTGATATAATAATAGCGTCTGGGCCATCATAATTCATCGGTGGCACAAGCCACAAAACAACATCAACATCAACAAAATATAAGCTGCAGCCTCATAAAACATATACGATTCTACAATTGTGTGTATATTGGGACTGACGTCAGTTCTATTCTTCACTCTATCTCTCTCTCTCTCACTCTGGGGAAGTTAAATAATCATATAAAATATTAAGTTATAGTACACTACTAGAGATACTACCGGAGACTAGTGTGTAGAAGTACAAGAATATCACGAATATATCTTGGATCTTGAGCTATGCAAACATTGTACAACTTGTGAAAAGATACCAAGATATTAGATTTCGGAAACTTTTAACATAATAGAGCAGATGGGAACGGGAAACGGGGAAATGGGTTGTCACTCAGTCAAAGGACACGGATATGCCAGTTATGAACCCGGTCACGCGGGTTGAGGGTTGACAGCTGACACTGTCAACGGGCCGGGAAATGTTTGCCCTCTGGCAGCCTCTCATATTCTCTTGTTGACAGCTGACAGTGGATAAACAACATAAACAACAAGTTGTTTCTACGAACAGATACAGATACAGATTTTGTGAGAAGAACTCTGATCGCTTTGAACTTGAGACACATTTTGGACAACTTGCGACAAAACCTTAACTTTGATACACAACAAAATACTTCAAGTTTGACATTGTTTGAGTTAGTTTATTGGTTTTAGTTTTTGGGTAAGATTTTTCAAGTTCAAGTTTTCTATGTTTGTACTTCTGAAAATAGGGTTTGTTTTGGTTGTTGCGTTCGAAATGAATTGATCAATTGGTTGCAATCAAAACTTGATTGAAACTAGTCTGAAGTGGAAGTATCGGACTGCAAGTTGCTGGAACCCCTTTAAGAAAACCCACTAAGCTAATTGTGGCGAAAATAATCTTAAGATCTAAGAATCTTTAATGTCATCATCAATAGATTGATAAGATCATGAAGGCTTTCTATATCATGTACTATGAAAATAGAGTTTCAATCAATGAAGTACCGGACTGCAAGTTGCTGGAATCCCCCTAAGAAACCCTCTAGGGTAATTGTGGGGAAATTTAATCTTAAGATCGAAAAATCTTTAATGTCACAATCAATAGATCGATGTGCGATAAAAGATCATAAAGGATTTCAATATGATCTTGAACTTGAAATGCTTTTATTTAGATATTATTTCTCTTATTTTCTACGTGATGGAAAAAAACTATGAAAAATATAAATAAAAAACCCCACATACAGAAAGACAATTACGCAGATCTTTTGCCGACTCAGGCATTAGTGGGTAAAGCAAGTGTGAGGTACCAAGGGGCAAGGAGGCAAGGGGAAAGGGTAGCACGGTTAGTTTGCTTGGAACATGAACACAGTTATCAGCACGCAAATATAGAAACGGAGAAGATCTTTACAAAGATGCTGACTGCTATATACATATATAACCTATACATATTTAATAGGTATTATTTTGTTGATGCCACATCTCACCTTATCCACACTTACCACCATCTCCTCCTCCTCATCCCACTTATTTTTACCACTTTGTGTGCTGCAAATCTTTATTGGGCAAGAAGATAAGATCGCACAAGATCGTTTCTGATAAGCATCTGTGTGTGATCTGTGCTGTGATGCCGAGAGCAATGA
Source organism: Scaptomyza parva (assembly GCA_035044645.1). Taxonomy (NCBI): domain Eukaryota; kingdom Metazoa; phylum Arthropoda; class Insecta; order Diptera; family Drosophilidae; genus Scaptomyza; species Scaptomyza parva. The sequence continues at coordinate 12,056,371 of JAWNNT010000139.1, forward strand.
CGAAGTTTCCGACGTTTTTTGTTGATGTTCCCGAGATAGCAACAACACCAACGGCAACAGCAAGAGCGAGAGAGAGAGAGAGCGAGAGAGTCTACAATAAAGAGACGTTGACAGCGAACAAACATGGACACGAACATACAAACACACACACACATATATAGGAGATAGAGTAAGCGGGAGACGGAAGGCGAAAGACGGGTGCCAAGACTGCTTGGTCAAGGGAGGCGCAGCCCCAAAACGATTATAAATACGTTGCCCCGGCGCCAAACTGAACGCATTGTCCAATCGCTTTTGGAGCAGCGTGGAGCTCTCCATCTAGTGATACCCCGTTACAATTGTTCGCTGTTCAATTCGCCGTTCGCCGTTCACTTTCAATTCGCCGTTAAGTACCGTTCACGTGCTACATACCCCCCGCCAAAACACCAACAAGGTCCGGAAGGCAGAAGAAGAAGCCGCAAATCAATACACACACAAAATAAATCTTCTTCAAACAGTAGGTGCGTACCAACAACAACACACACACACACACACAGACACACACAAGCAAACACTTACAACTGTATCAGGATAAAGGATACAAAAAAGAAACACAAATACATACATAATACACACATTATTCAATAATGAAAGCGTTACGTCTTCCTGTTAGGTTTACACTTGTTTTTTTTTTTGTAAATTAATTCCGAAAACAAATCTCAAAAAAAATGATTAAGAATATTTTTCAAGAATATTTTTCTCGCTTCTGATAACATTTTTTTTTTTTATTTTTGATTTCAAGTTGGAAATCTGAAATCTGTTCATGCATTATGCATTGCCATTAATTATTCAAAATAAATTGTTGTTAAATTATGCGATCAAAGTGAAAACGAAAGCGCTAAAATCAAAAAACAACGACAACAACGAAAAATTTATTGAACTTTGCAAAAAGGTTCATCATGAAAATAAAAGCAAAGCGAATTCTGCTAAGGAATACACCTTTAGCAAGGAATCGAATCGAATATATCTTATCCATTAAAATTATTTATCATTTCAAAAGGATTTCTTTTCACTGTTTAGAAAAGCTTAAAAGCATTTATTTCTATACTTTATAGATTGAATTTGGATTTGAAATAATTCTTCTAAATAGTTTTAGATAGATAAAGGTTTTTTTATTTTATTTCATAGTTTTCCTGTTCAATCTTTGAACATATCCCAAAACTTAACACAAAACTTTACCAAAACCTGTCGAGATCGAACTTGATGATGCAGCCGATTATCTCAGCTGAGTCAGAGAGAGTGGAGGAGGGGTTGGGTAGAGGGTAGATTATTATTTCACCACACGCTGATCATTAGTCAATTTTTATTTATTTACTTTTGGAACTTTTCTCGTAGAGAGCGCATTGAAGACGGTTCGATCCGTTGCCCAATCAATGAAAATATATATTTCTATTGTTTACCACAATTCTTCATTCTTCAATATTTTGTTCGTTTCTTGCGTTTTGCGTTTCGCACATTGTTCTCAATTAAAGTAAAACAATTAATTGAAATGTTTGTGCAGAGAAAAACGAATTCAAAACGAAAATTGAAAGAAAAATACTTTGAAAAAAAAAAACACAATAACAAAAAACAAATACCGGGGGCGGTCAGTGTGGGCGTGTACCTCAATTGAGAGGCGGCCGCAGCCCAAAAACAAAATAAAACACAAAATAAACCAAAACCGATTCGAACAAGTTTCCGGCGGACAAAATGTTTTCTGCGCACGCAGCAAGAACAACTGAAGAGCCTACAACAACAAAACATACAAATACATACACATGTATGTATATGTGTAGATACACAAATACAAAGCAGATACATGCGTCTACATTGTTGTTGTTGTTGATATTGTTTTTGAGTGTTTGTGTTTTTAATTGGATTGGTTTTTAGTTGTTTGTTTTTGGCATTTTTTGATGCAGCTGCACAAAAAACGCCCCGAAAAAATTAATAAAGTAAACAACTGCAAGATAATATAACGGTTAAACAACTGCATGATAATATAACGGTTAAACAACTGCAAGAGATAATGTAACGGTTAATCAAGCGAAGTGCGCAACCATAGCGAATGCAGCAACCATTCAAAGATTCCATCTTTTTTCTGTTTTGTTGCTTGCACAATTATGCTGTCAATCATGGGGAAAAATGAAAATGGAACAATAACAGTTGGAAAAGTTTGACAGTTTTTTGACAGTTGCCAGACAATTGGAGTAATTTGATCATTTATTAAAAGCGTTTCGAATGCTAATTAACTGAAAAACACAAAACAAATTGCAAATTGCAAAACAACAAAGAAAGCAAATACAAGGGCATGATCTAGTCGATTGGAAGATACCCTGCCAGCACTACTGAGCTCAGGCATAATGACTTAACTTCTCCTACTTCTATCTCTGATGTAAGCTTGAGAGTTTCACATTTTTCCAGTTCAAGATTTGATTGTTATCGGATAAGGGAAGAGTTATCGATCGTAATATAGTTTTGCATAAAACCATCATACCCATTTCTATGCATTTTGATGAGTTTTTGGGTTATAAAAAAAACATAAACAATAACAATTGAACTGAAATGGTACAAAGACACGTTTCTATCTCTCTCTCTTTCTCTTTTCGTTTTCTCTCTTTCTGTATCGCAAGCACACGTGTAGCAATGATAAGGGTGCGGGGGATGGGTTATCATTGGGTTATAGTAACTTCAAAGCTTCTACTAAACTGAATATATATGTCAAGCACGTTTTCACTCGAAATATATGATAAAACTAGTTTCATATTTTACAGTTATATATATATATATATATATATATATATCTAAAGAACGTTGCGAACATTTTTTTTTGTGTTCAACACAGCTGTTCAGACTGACTCATATAAATTTACATATATAGAATTCTATATTACAAAAAAAATAAGATGAAATATTTCAGTCAAAATAAGTAGATAAGAGCTTTAGACTTTCACATTTTCACGAATGATAACTATTATTATATCTATTTAATGTTATCGATAACATGTGCCTAAATGTATATGGTTCTCGATAATGTGTTATAGGAAACAACAAGAAGCAAAATATATAGAGTTATATATATTTACGCAGACTTGTCTGTTGATGCTGATTAAAAATATATATATTTAGTGATCTGAGCAAACTTAATCTGAACAAACAAACAAACTCAGAGAGATAGACAGAGAGAGCGAGAGCGAGAGAGTGAGTCATATGGCTTACCATATATAATGCCATCGATTAAAGTGTATTAATAATAATCGCTGTACTCTGAATATAATATGCATAGATGTTGTTTTTAAAGTAAAAATATTCTTTGATCAGTTCCGCTGCAATCGTAAATAATTGTTTCGTCTTGTTTCATCTAATCTTTTGAGTCTCTTGCTAAGCAACTTGTTATTTTGTAGTTCTTTAAGCTGTTTAATTGAAACCACAAGATCATTATAAGCCTCGTCTTTGCCCCTGCGCTTCCACCTTTTAGGACGTAAGAGAGTTTCCGAGATATTCCCAAAAGCATATCTCTCGCTTAATTTCAAACGGTATGTAAATTATGTGTGGTACAGTTGTAATTGCGACGCCATTTTGTGGTCTGGACCGCCCACATCGATTTGTTGTTTATCTATAAAACTGAACAATATAATGGGCATTAAAATAGCTCATTTACATATTAATTAAGCTTCAACCACAAGTAACGGACACGTGATATAATCCAAGCGTAATTAACCTATTTAACGATTCTAGGAAAAAACCAATTAACCAACAATTATAACGAACATTCAAAACGATTTTTCAAGTTTTTAACAAACCTTCTTAAAGGAAGCAGGATAACAGGGCTCTCAACACTAACTGTTACTGTTAATAACATTGAATTTCAATCAATTGAACTGCTTGCTTGCTTGCATTCACCTACTTTAACTACAATTCTTAAGCAAGCAGTGGAATATTGTCCAAGCGCAAAAGGGATAACCTGATTACCGCATACAAACATAATAACGCACCCACCTAGCAGCAAAATGAAAGAAAACAACAACAAACCCAGTGTCCAATCGGTCATCGGTGATCGGTTGCTTATCAGCAATACGCTCTCTCTCCTTCGCTCTCTCTCTCTCTCTATGTGGCGCTTTCGGTGCCGCTGTTAAGGCCACTGTTACTGTTAATGTTAGTGTGCGTACTTTGTGCACGCTCTCACACGCTCCGCCCGGCTCAGACTCATGCTTTGTTTTTGTTGTTATTTTTTCGTGGCTTGGTGTAAGTATTTAAAAGCGCGCGCGTTACGCGTCTCAGATACTTTCCACAGTTTGACGCGTTCGAACGTTTAACGAGATCGCTCCCGTTAACCAAATACAAATACAAATAACTAATAACAAATAACAAAAGTATAAACATAATACATACATATATATAGATTCAACAATCGAGTCCCGTTTTCAAGTTTTCGGATTCATTTTTGTTTTGTGTGCGTGTGTGTGCGTGATTTTTGAGCTAAATGCGATTTGCTGTTAGTTTGTCGCTGAGCCGACGCGTTCATATTTACCGTTATTAATGTTGTCGCAAGCCAAAAACAAGCTGTCAACCAAACAACTGAAAAGAACCAGAACTATACCAAGAACTATTCCAAGAACCAAAATTCAAATTCACAACAACGAAACATACCAAAAAAAATACTCGGTGCATAGCTGACAGGATACAGTAAATACTGTAAAAGAACAAGAACATTGTCAAAAAACGATAAGAGATTTCATAAATTATAAGTTAAATTATATCAAATATCATAAGAATTCTAACAGATATATTAAGTGGCTTGAGAACAAGAAAACTTTCCATTTTCATCAGTAACAAATAACAAACAACAACAACAACAAACAAGAACAAAATCATATTAAGACGAAAAGCGGAAACAAGTGCAACGCGAACTTGAGAATTACAACAGGCAGCAGGTACGAAAACGAAAATATCACAAAAACAATATAAATAAAAAAGATCAGAAAACCAACAACAACAACAACCATAACAAATCAGAAGTGTAATATATGACAGCGCCAGATTGAGCACAACGTGAATCAAATTAGCAACTTCATTTCGAGCAACAAAGCTAAACAATTCGATTCGAACTTAACGACAATAACAATAACATCAAAAAATATGCCAGCATTTTACAATCTTTTCATTTCATTCCACATTCATAAACCAAGTTTTCTCAAAAATATGAGTGAAAAATCCGACAAAATATCAAGATCCTTTGTTAAATTTCCCAAAAGCGGCTAAGTTTGAAGTTCTCATCAAGATCTTTGTAACAAAAACCCTTTTTCTGATACAAACATTAACATTTCTAGATAAAACATCATCAATACCATGTTTTCTTTCTTGAAATCGAATAAAGTTACATTTTCTTTTTTGTTGATCAAAAAATTAATTTGAGAAACTAAATAAATAAGTAGATAAACATGTGAGACACACACAAGTACTGCCATCTTTCACTTATTCCATTCAGCTTCACAGTTGACATTGAAAGCAATTCGAGTCTGAGACTCGGTTCCACTTTGATTCCAAGTACTGGGTATTCCATTCAATTGAGCATGCTGCATTTAGCGCGTAAATCGCGTAGTCGCCGATCATAAATAAATAAACTGAACACCTCAGACTCAGACTGAGACTCAGACTCAGACGCAGACGCAGTCTCGCTCTAGCTCTTTCTCTTTCTCGACCATATCATTTTCCATACATTGTTTACGTTCTGTTCTTAAGCACCCAGAGTCTTTCTCAGTCCCCTGTCCCTGTCAACACAATAGTTGGGAATCTGTAAGAATTGACATTGTTTAACCTGGCGGCGTGTACCAAGGCCATTTGGAGTGAAGTGAAGTGCGGAAGCGTGGGCGGAGGTCAAACATAATTCTAAATGTTAATCATAAATGTTAATGATATGTTAGAGAAAGCTAAGAATGAAGATGATACAGTTATTTGCATTGTTTGTAGTCTCTGTTAATTAGCAGTGGTGCCTTTTGAATGGGAACGTGTTGGAACTGAAACATGTTAATTGTGCGCTTGATTCGCATGAAATTTAAATCAAAAATTTGAATTGATTATTAATCACATAATTAATTGAGATTAAGATTTCGATCTCGATCTCGCTTCTCTGTTCTCTTAACGCTATATGAAAGCTTGTTTCTGTTTAATTCGGTTTCAGTTTAAGTTTCAGTTTCGGTTTCGGTTCCTGTTCTCCTTCATTTCACATGCGAGCGCCGTTTGTTATCTTGGCAGGTTCAATGTAAAACGATTTTGTTGTACATAATTGTTAGTGTGTTTTGTTATTGCTTTTTTGCTGTGTGAAGCTGTGAGGCAGCCAGTGGCTGTTCTATTAGATATTCTTTTTAATACTATACAATATAAATAAAGTGAAAGATTACTTGCGTTGGCGCACAATAAATCATAAATTAAAACAACAACAGCAACAATGGCGGCCATCGGCAAAACAACAAAGACAAACAAAGTTAGCCAAAATGACAAGTCACGCAACCTGTCAACACTGTGTCACATTCACCAGTCAAAAGTCACCGGTCACCGGTCACCAGTTACCGGTCACAAGTCATACGATCAGCGGAAATAGAAGAAAAATGCAAATTAAAATGGCTGTCATGTTAACAGTTGCTCACAATGTTAATTAACAGTCGCGTTAAAACTCATTAACATTGGTGCAGTTGTCATAATATCACAGACATAATAGACAGACTCACATTCTTACATACATATGTGTGTGTAGAATTTGCATTAGCAAATAAAAAAATCAATAAAACGCATATTATCAATGCGAATTTATAGATTTGTTTTTTTGTTTTTTTTTTTTTGCTTTTCACATAACCAAACAAGTTTGTGCGCTCGCCTTGAAGCAGTTCAAACTTGCCGACACACACACACACAACAACAGTTATGATCTTAACAGCACTGCTTAACAGTGCGCACAAATAACGGTGACAGCGATTAACAGCACATTATTAATAACGGCGACAATTATCCATTAATAAATGCACCGCATTGGGTGGCTTAATTTCTTAATCGTTTTCATTTATATACATATATTTGTTATTATTCATAAGTTAAGATCATGTTTTTGCACGCCTTCGAGCATTATTATTTGCTTGTCTATTTTTGGGCATAATTTTTTAATAAACAATTAGGGCGCGAAGCGTTTCAGGCGTTGTTTGTCCCGTCAATTAGACTACAGACTATAGATCTCTGGACACATTGAGACGTCGATCATCATTGCCATTGCCATATGCAATATATTCAACTTTTTGTATTCATTTTCTTCAATTACACTTTAATAGGCAATTCATTTAAACACCCAATTGAACGATCGGAACGATGTGAGCATGAGGTCGATTTTGGATATTGGGTATTGGGATTTTATTTCGATAGACATTTGACAATGTGAATGTGAATTTTGTAATAAAATACAAATGTTTTCTCTTTTATCTTTACAGAACACTAAAGGATCAAAGAAAACTCCTGTACTGATCCAGTAATTAACCGGACCAAAACCCCCGCACCAAAGTTTATTGAATTTCTTTATTCCATTTTTTTTTTTTGCTACGCGCACAAAAACCAAACAAAAACTTGAACTATAGAATGGTAGAAGGTGATTCTCCAAAAAGTAAAAGCGATTGTAAGTATTCAAACTATATAATCAGTTTGAATGATAACAAAGGGTAACCCGATCTTTGTCTTTTACTATATATTTATAGCCTATAATGTAGAGGGTGGCCTACAACCAAACTACAATCAGAATAACGCAGCCGCAGCAGCAGCAGCAGCAAACGCAAACAATTCAAGCAATCCGCCAAGCCTAACCGGTTCGAATAGCAATAGCAACGCGTATATTGATAATCGTGCAATCATCCAGCCATACTCGTTGGGCACGGGCGCCAAGCAGCCGGAATATCAATTTGCGGCTGATAATCGCGGCTACGAGCCGGAACCAAATACCAATACCAATACCAATGGCAAACAGCAGCAGGACGTAGAGCGTATCGGTGCCGGTGGCGGTGTTATCGCTGGCGCTGATAGTAGTTCCGATGGGGACTCGAAGCGTAAGCAACCGCCACCGACCCGTCCCATAGTCGCCAACTTTGAGCGGGCCATCGAGCTGTGCGACTATGGCAAATTCCATTACATACTGCTGGCCATTTGTGGCCTGGTCAGTACGTCGGAGGAGATGGATGTCATTTCGATGTCATTCATTCTGCCATCGGCGCAATGTGATCTGGATTTGAATACGGAGACGAAGGGATGGCTCAACTCGATCATTTTCATTGGCATGATGGTTGGCGCGTACTTCTGGGGCAGCATCGCCGACAGTTTTGGACGCAAAAAGATCCTCATTGTCATATCGTTTATGAATGCCTTCTGTATTGTTGCCTCATCGTTTTCGCAATCCTATGGCTATTTCATGCTGTTTCGTTTTCTCAATGGCGCAGCGTAAGTACAAGTTTCACCCTAACCCTAAATCATAACTTCCTCCAAATGAGCTCTCAAGCAGTAAACTGCTTGCATTAAGCACTCCCATTAAGCAGTTCATAGTTGATAGATTAACAGTTAACAGTGCTGAACTTTGACTTTGAACATTTGAAACGTTCAAACGTCTCTCTCTCTCTCTCGATTGTGTTTATCTAGTGACACATGTTTAACAGCATGGTTGGGGGCATTCGGGTGCCGAGGTGTTAATTCAATTAACCATGTTATAAATAACAATAACAGCAGCAAAAATATTTGAGCCACAATATCGTGACTGTTTATGCTAATTAATACTCTTCTGGCAAATATCATAAATTTGTTTCTTTCGTTGTACAAATCATAATAATAAATGGGGAAAATCTCATTTACCTTCTACCTTCGACTGACTGACTGAATGACTCAATCCTGGTCAAAAACCCCTTTTCCCCTCACTCTCCCTCTCTCTCGCCCTGTTCATGTTCATTAGTTTTGCCAATCGTTTGCTAATTGCTTTGGGCATCGAAATTTTTTACACAATAACTGTAATCGGCCATGACTCGTCATGTTTCTGGGGCGATGCTCTCGGTAGCTAGCTGACTGCTATGCAACTATTGCAGGTCAAGTGGAAACATTTTCAAGCATGATTAACCATTAACTAAAGCTCATTATTGCCAATTGAGATTGAATCTAATTTGGATTTTCCTTTTGTTTATCTTCTATTCATTACAGGCTTGGCGGCAGTGGTCCTGTCATCTGGTCGTACTTTGCCGAATTCCAACCGAAAGCGAAACGTGGCTCCATGTTGAGTTTCATGGCTGCCTTCTGGACCTTTGGTAATCTGTTTGTGGCCGGCCTCGCTTGGCTGATCATTCCCACAAAAGTTGGTTACGAATCACCCGAATTCACCTACAATTCGTGGCGTATCTTCCTGTTGGTCTGCTCGTTCCCATCGTTCCTGGTTGGCTTCCTGCTCTTCTATCTGCCCGAATCGCCCAAATTCCTGTTGACCCGCGGCAAAAAGGATAAGGCTCTGGCCATTTTCCGTGGCATCTTTGTGACGAACACCCGCAAGAAGCCCGAAGAGTATATGGTCTATGACCTGGAGGTCGATGAGAAACAGTCCACAGAGAGCTCGGCGGGCTTCAATGGTAAATACAAACGCATGATCCACGGCATGGTCGATCACAGTCGCGATCTCTTCAAATCGCCCATTCTGAGATTCACCCTCGTCTCGATCACCATCAACTTTACATTCCACATTGGCTACTATGGCCTGATGATGTGGTTCCCGGAGGTCTTCAATCGCTACGAGGAGTTCGAGAAGACGCATCCAGCTGAATCGGCCGACATCTGCAGTGTCACCGAGTATGTGGTGAACCAGAGCTTCAACGAAAGCAGCAATGGCCAATGCAATTCGGACATACCATCATCGGTGTTCATGGAATCGCTGATCACGCTCGCCTCCGCCCTGCCCGCCAATCTGTTTGCCATCCTTGGCATGGATATGTTGGGACGTCGCTTCTTCCTCATCGCCGGCACAATGACCGCCGGTATCTGTTCGGCCCTGATGTATTTGGTGCGCAGTTCCCTCCAGAATCTGATCGTTTCGGCTGTGTTTAGTGGCGCCATTTCGGCGGCGAATGCGGCCCTCGATTGTCTCATCACCGAAGTATTCCCGACCAAGTTGCGTGCAACGGGCGTTGCCATATCGATGGTGGCGGCCCGACTTGGTGGCATCATTGGCAACATTGTGATCGCCCAGCTGCTCGATCATTTCTGTCCGGTGCCGACGTTTATTGTCTCCGGTCTGCTCATTGGTGGCGGTCTCATGTGTCTCCTGCTGCCCAATACGACGCGAAAGGAGCTCAATTAAGCAACGTTATACCCGGTATACCGTTCTACCGTTAACAATTTATATAGCCAGAAAGTCAAAAGCCCGCAGTACGCCCCTAAAAAACACCTTCCCTAACACCTTAACACCTCTTAAAAGAACACCAACAGAAATAGTAAATAGCAGAAACAGCCAAAAAATACTAACTAATAATAGTAATACCCCAAGATGTAGCAACTCTCTGTTAACCACACCCCTTTCAGCCTTAGGCGGGCCTTGTATTGTTTTTTTTTTTTTTGTATATATACATATGTATAAATATATATGTATAGTGTGCGGATTACATTATATACGGATTACGTTTACGATTTATTGCGGATCGTCTGTAATTATGATTAATGATAACGATAACGATAACGATTTTTTTTTGTGTCTAGCATTTAAGTACATATAAAGGAAATATACACTTGTTTCTTTCGTCATAATCATAATGATTATTATATTTTTTTTTCTTTTTTGGTATTTTGTTTATCTTTTGAAATTTGAATAGAAAAAAACTAAAAGAAATGTCCCAAAGCCAGCGAGAAGATACACATATACATATAGCCGGTACATATAGGTAGATATATAATACATATGTACCTGTACCGATATATATGTATAGACAAATATTGTTATGTATGTATTCTATAGTTCTTTAGTAAATAACAAACAAAAACGAAAAGAGCGAAAACTAATTTGGAAGACGAAGAACGACGAAAAACGCTGGCGATTATCATGATGATAATGATGTTGATGATGAGGATGATGGTGTTGAGAGGATCAAGCAGGGATCAATGCGAAAGCAGCTTGTTGTTATTATTATAATAATAAATATAATTGCTATTATTAATGCATGTTATATAATATATCTATATAAATATAAATAAAAACACAAAACCAAAAATCAAAATAAAAAAAAAAAAAAAATACAGCATTGTTCTTATATAATAACAATACCATTTATATTATAATGATTATTCTTTTTTTTGTAAATCGTTATTTAGGGCAGAGCACAGAAAGAAAAAAATATTAAGATTGTAAATTTTAGTTACATATGTTATAAAACTAAAAAGAAGAAAAAAAAAACAGAAAAAAAACGTTAATCTATTATATAAAGCATTAAAAAAGTATAAACAAAATTCCAAAATACAAAATAAACACAATGAAAAAACGCAACAAAAAAATGAAAATGTGTTTTCTTTCATTAAACATTTACAGTGTTCATTCGATAATATATCGATAAACGGGCTTATGGGACAAGATAGTTTCGAAATTAAGCTTATTTCAACCACCTTTCTATGATTTTATGGATCAATCTTGAGTTATACAAAGGTATTCTATTATATATACTTTCGATAATATATCGATAAGCGACAAAACTTCTTTCTAAATGGGCTTAGTTCAACTAAGGTATACAATTACTTCACAAAGCTTACATAAGCTTTATATTTGGCTTGGGATCAAGGCACATTCTTATGTATCTAATTGATTAGGACGGGTCGCACCCACCCACTTTTACCCATCTTACCCATCACCCACACTTACATCCAATTCCAAACAAGAAAGAACGTGGTATAAGATACGTTCGAATCTAATAAGCCTTATACTATATATCTGTGATCTGTGACTAAGCAATTACTGTATATCTGTATCTGCATCTGCACGCGACTTACCTCATGTTTATTTGCTCAATGAATTTTGCAGCTTCAGTCAAATATTGGCAATGTTGGCAAATGTTAGAATTAACGTTAATTAAATAAATACACAACCAGAGTCGAATAGACACATTCAATAGACATTGACTCCTACATACTAACTATAGGCATATTTGAATTTATATATATATGTATACAATACGTCTATATGCATGCAAGCCTCCCACAACACAGCTAAGGTGTAGGAGAAATCAGCAGAGAAAGTTGTATATCTAGTTTTAATGACGACCCAATGACAAACCTTTTACGACCCTTATATGACGCTATTGTATATGGACATTAAATATCACAATGAGTTTAATGCACATAATTATTTATATAGTTGCTTAGGCAAATGCTAGCTTCATGATTCAAAATGTGGTTATGAGCAGTTAAAAAAAATAACTTGAGTAATCCAATGAATCAACATTTTAATTAAACCGCGTGTCATTGATTTAAAAATAGTCAAAGTGGCCATATTCATATCACAAATAAAATCCCAAATGCTCGCAGTGTTGGTAAACACCAACAAATATGGAAAACATGCGGCAACTATTTTTTAGTATAATATTTTAAACAAAATATAATTTTGCAAGTGATATTGACATACATACATATATATCGGCGATTTGACTGCGGCAGTATCTTGTAGCTATTCATAATTAATATGAGTTAGAATAAAAATCATATTCATTCGTCTTAAGTGTTTCAGCATGAAGTTCACGACGCTTCACAGTGTGGATACCATATATTCCGCTGATTCAGTGGAATGGTGCACACAGGATGCAACCCATAATGGCTACTTCGCCTGCGGTACATATCAGTTAATGGATAAGGAGGAAGTAGCTGGCGACTCGCAGTCGTCACAGTCGGATCGACCTCGCAAAGGCAGCATCTATCTATATGACTTTAATGTGCAAAGCAGCGCCTTGGAGCGGCTGCAGTGCATTGAAACGGCCGCCATATTGGACATGAAGTGGCTGCCCGCCTGGAGCAATGACAGTGGACCCCTGCTGGCCACAGTCAATGGCCTGGGTGAGGTCGACGTCTATGAGCTAGTGCATGCTGAGCATCTCCTGAAGAAACGTGCAAGTCTTGCATTAAAGTCTAGCGGAGAGAATGCTAAGCCGGTGCTAGCATTGGCTATTGACTGGCAAAAATCTGATGACAACAGTGATATTGTAGACCTGCTTGTGTCCGATTCCAATGGCTGCGTTCATCACTTGCAGTACTCAACGCTACACCAGCTAAGTGAGCTGCGTTGCTGGAATGCGCATAGCTTTGAGGCATGGACATGCGCCTTTGATCGCTGGGCGCCTCAACGTGTATTTAGCGGCGGCGATGATTGCCTTTTGCATGCCTACGATCTGCGTATTGGTACGGAACCAAATGAACGCATTTGGACAAATAAGGCTCATGGTGCCGGCGTCACCTGTCTGCTGAGTCGCTCACTCAACGAACACCAATTGCTCACTGGCAGTTACGATGAAGTGTTGAGACTATTCGATACACGCAAAATGAAATGCAGCCTTGCCGAGCTAAATCTGAAAGGTGGAATTTGGCGCATTAAACCGCATCCGCTGCGTAACGATTTGTTTTTGATCGCATGCATGTACAATCACTTTCATGTCGTTGATTTAAAATCGTCTGCCTTAAGTCTGGTTGGCACTTACAGTGAGCAGCATACTAGCATATGTTACGGTGCCGATTGGGCGCCAAATATCGATAATTTAAAATTATCTGATGGTGATAATGCCGAACTGATGCATATGGCAACATGCTCCTTCTATGACCACAAGCTGTGTGTGAGCAGCGTACAAGTTTAAAAAGTAAAACGTCGTAAATTATCTTATTAATTAAGTGCAATTTAAAATGAATAAAAAAAAACAAAATCTAGATAGCCAAACACGATAAATTTGCCTCCTATAACCGATTATAATATCATTTAAATTGTAACGATCGTATTGCTTTACAACACCGATATAGAATCGCAAACATACATTTGAGATATCGATATACGATATTGCAATCAGACGCGCGTTTATAAATTTGTTTACGTCGCAATGGCTACAAATAAATTGGATAAAATAGATAATGATCTGGCCGAAATACAAAAAGCATTGAACAAAACAATCAACGCTGTGCAGGAAATTAGTGCCGCAATAGAAAATTCCAAAGCCCAGCAAAAAAACACCACCTCCTCTGCACCAGAATTTTCTGGCCAACTCTCAGATATGCTGCAAGAAATGCATGAAATTGAGGTTGAGCACACACAAATTCTAGACGAGTTCCATAATATACTATGTATGCATTACAAACATACTTACGAATGGTCATTCGTATTTACCCATTTATAAAAATACATTCTTAACAAATTCTATTTATTTATTGTTCAGCGAATACCAATGATGAGCAAATTGTACAAACCCTCAAATTAAAATTGCATAAATTTGGCTGTACCCTTTTGCTTGGTTGCAATGCCAACAATGAGAAGCTATATAGATTTGAATTTCAAAATGAGCACTGCATTGTCTTCAAAATGAATGCCGGTCGCTTGGAGCTTGTCCATATCAATCCGGTAACATCGAATTACTCTACAATAAAAGAATACTTCAACGAAACTCAGGATCTAATGGAATTGCTAGCTACATTTGGAAGTCTATATGGGAACATAAAGTAGTTAAGCATAAACTAGCTAATGCATTTATTACACTGTTAAATAGATAAGCTTTACTCTTAGAATAAAACTTATAATAATTTTTATAAAATATATATCAAATTGAAATTATTTTGCTTTTTGAACGTAAGGCGGTCAACGATTAAACATATGTATATATATGACGAATATATTTCTGCACAAATAAAGATGTTATGATAATATATAGATAAGCCGACGAACATGTTTTAAATAAAAGCGCTTGTTTGGTATGTGGCTAAATTTTGTAATTTTTATAAAATATGTAATAGTACTAAATATTTTAGGGTATCACACGCTTTTATCTATTTTCATTTTTTCACTTCTGAGAATAACATGATGTTGTTAACAATAACCAACGGCCACAACCCAAAAGGTGTAGATAATCTCTTCCATTCCCATTTTATGGGACAACAACATTTTGAATCCAATTCAAAGCGCCACGAATGCGACGCAACCGCGCACGCACCAGAAAGCTACAGATGAGCATATACTCAACGTAGGCATGACGACCATTTGGTTGGGCAACGCCATACTGTGGACGACCTTCGCACATGATCTTGGTGGTTAGGGAGAGCAGCCACTGCAGTATCTGACAAAAGGCAAAAGGTAACGTTAGACATCGGAATAGCTAGAAATTGAATGTAACACACTACTCACCTCCGGACTGTTTGGCATGCCGCCAGCTTTTAGCCAATGCGATGGTGCCCAAAGGAAGAGCTGTAACACATTTGCAGCAATGTCAGGGCTAACACGCTTCGACGGATTGGGATTAAGAATATTGTGTATGAGCTGCTGCAGCAGCGGCGGACAGGCATCGCACAGTGGCGGTAGCTGCTCTTGTCTGTAGTCGCTGTTCCTTAGCGAGTAGGTGAGCTCGCCCTGCGCACGAGCCATGCCGCCGGTGGCCGAATAGAAGGGATTAGGCAGACCAAAGATTTCATAGGCCAATGCGCCGCAGGCCCACAGATCGGCTTTACTATAGTTAAGCACTGAAAATGGTCCGGGCTGTGTATTAAAGATTTCGGGCGCCATAAGCGCCGCATTGCCGCCCTTATCGATATCATTGGCGACATAAGGCAGACGCAGTCCATGCACCTTGTCCGCCAGACAGCACCCAAAATCGGATAGCACCAGCAACGGCGATTGATCGTCCGACTGCAGCTCAATCAGCACATTATCCGACTTCAGATCACGATGCGCGACACCATGCCGACTAAGATGTGTGACAGCCTCCAGCATTTGGGCAAGCAGAAGTATTTTGGTGCGTGTGCTCAACTCACTGGTGTCTAACAGGCCACGCAGACTGTGATCGTAACGTTTCATTAGCAAATACAACGACATGTTACGTCCATAGCCCTGCGGATTGATTCGCTGTGGCTGTGCAATCGGATAGAGCAGATGGCCATCGGTAAAGTTGCGCACCTCATCGCAAAAGAAGCCAAACATGCAGACAACATTTGGATGGGGTGGCAGCGCTAACGTTTGATGCTGTAGTAGACGTTCCCACTCCTCAGAACTGGCATTCATGCGACGTTGTCTTGCCGGCACCGTCTCCTTATACATGGCACGCAATATGGATAGCGCATTACTTTGAATATCGTAGTTGAACATCATTTTGAGGGCAAGGGGATAACGCTCAATTGAATCACTGGCCGCTGACAGTCCCAGCTCTGACGTAAAATCAGATGGCAACGGTTGCTGCCGCTGTTGCTGATCCTCCTGATTTTGTTGCCTCTCCTGCTGCTGCCCAGCTGGTAATGTTGTGGTTAGACCATTCACAAAGGCGGCGGCCGCCGTTGGCTGACTATAAGTGTAAATGTTATCCACGGAGCCGCCAAAATTATGAACGAAACGCGACATATTCTGTAGCGGCGACATCATCTCATGATTCCAAGTGTTGGAGTGGCTCATCGGAGTCGTGGAAGTCGTCGCTGTGTTTGTCTTGTCGCTGGGCGGGATTTCCGATGCGGGTGTCTCCTTGAAATTGGCTGCATAGACAACGGCAGCACAGCCCTTGGCAATTGGGGGACCCACATCCAGTTTATCGATGTTGAAATTTGTGTTTAGCGTTTCGGATATCTCATCGTGATTCCATGCGTCCTGCAAGCGACTGGCTGCCTCGCGTATCTCCCAGCAAACGCCTTCCAGCTCATCTTCTTTGCTGAGCACACCGGAACCGGTGGCCAGGCTAACGCCAACCAATGCAAAAAACGGCGCCGAATCACCATAGAAGAGTTTACGTGTCGCTCGATGACGCAGCTCCTCCGAATAGCTGTTGGTCACACGGCTCAATATATTATCGATAAAAAGTTTGCGTGCATGCTGTCCAAAGCGAAAGATTCCGCCATTCGCTGGGCTGGCCGGGGAGCACCGTGGCAACACATTTGCCGTATGTTGTGGAGGTACCGCTGAGTTCTGTGTAATGAGTGAACAAACAAGTGTTAGGATTTAATTTACACTTTAGCTAGAATGACATTTGATCTGAATTGCACATGTGATTTTAACTGCATTTACGTGTAAGCTTGATTCTAATTAAACACCTTTTAGATTGTTGTCGTTGAAGGCTGAGTCCAAACATCCAACAGTTTTCAAAGTAGTTTTCCCAATTCCGAAATAATTGTGTGTTAATTATGTCTATCTCGCTCTAGGCTGTGTACATTTGTTGTAAATGCAGCGATCACAAATACATGGCCAATTGCCATCCTTGTGTGTGTGTAGCATGTATGTATTTGGTACTCACCCGCAAAACATTAACGGACGATAGGGGAAAGCCTCGTTTGCTTCGTGTCTTTAGTTGGCTTTGTTCCAAAATGTTGGTGTGTATTTCCCGATTCCAATAGCTTCGTAGAACGTAGCGACCATGTTTAACCAGTCGCACGGTTAGCAGTCTCACAGACATTTTACCAATTACAGAGCGGCCTTAATGTTGAGGTTTTTGTTGTTGTAACACTCAGAGCAACAAGAGACGCACCGAACGACCGAACGGAGTGGATCCAAGCCTATAGAACAAAAACAAGCATTGGAATGATTCTTGATTTGCGCAGTGGGAATTGCTAGGTGCGTTTTAAGGATGAGCTCACCTTTTTTTTTCGTTTTTGGCCTCAGATCGTTTTGTTTTCGTTGTTCTCGCCACTGTGTTTACTACTGCGGCGCCACCTTTTGTCATGTGTTTCAGCTATGATCGTCGACAATCGATAGATCGATCAGTACATTCCTTAAATGGCGATTGTTTGTTTTTGCGTCGTAGAAATTAGCCGTCACTGCTGTACTATAGATATATATGTTTAAATATAACTATACCTGCACTCAAGGTAGCATAAATTCCGAATGGAAATGTTTTTAAACTTGTTCTTAATATTTTATGTTGTTAGCGTGTATGATAATTTTATTTTGCTCATGAAACTGATAATTTTTGATGTTTAACTCGCCTCGATTGATTTTCCAGCAGACACTAGTTTGCTTGTACTTGTCGAGTGCATATGTCGGTTTTTGTGTTTGTTTTGGTATTTATGTACTGTTCGCTGTTTTCTGTTTGTTGAACATCGATATTATTCTTGGTATTATTTGTTGTGGTAGATAATTAGATAATCACATTTATAAGATGCCAATATGCCATAAATAATATAAAATTCGCAAGCGAAATGTTAAATTTTTAATGTGAAAATATAAAACTGCCAAAAAATATAATTTTTTAGCACCAAATTTAGTTTTGATTCGATTTTACAATAAAAAACAATGGATAATTCACAAACACAATCAGCTGTCAGTTTGTTTTGCAGAGCTGCACTGTGCTCACATCGATTTGGAGTGCATGCCGTATCGATAGACATTATAAATTGAATCGATAGGCGATTTAGTAAATATCAATAGTCACTTTATTCAAATCATGCATTTAAAAAATCATTTAGTGCGGACCTAACATTTTCTTGGGATCCACCCATTCCTTAAATTGCTCCTCAGTCACTCCAGCCTTGATAGCCTCCTCCTTGAGCGTGGTGCCGTTTTCATGCGCCGTCTTAGCTATCTTCGCTGCCTTGTCGTAGCCAATGTGCGGATTTAAAGCTGTTACCAACATCAGCGACTCATTCATAATTTTAGCAATACGTTCCTTGTTTGGCTCAATGCCCTCTACACAGTTCTTGCTAAAGTTAACGGCGCCATCCGCTATACATTGTAAAGGAGGTTGGCAGATTGAGAGGATGGCCAAGTCGACAAACACTTTAATACTTACATAAAAGGCGAATGGAACGTAAAACATTCGACACAATTAAGGGCATAAACACATTTAGCTGAAAGTGACCATTGGACCCACCCACAGTGACAGCTACCTGGTTGCCCATTACTTGGGCGCATATCATGGTAAGTGATTCACACTGTGTGGGATTAACCTTGCCGGGCATAATGGAGCTGCCCGGCTCGTTCTCTGGCAACATGAGCTCGCCCAATCCGCAACGTGGTCCGGAGCCCAAAAAGCGTATATCGTTGGCAATCTTCATCAAGCTGACGGCAATGGTATTCAGCACACCGTGCACCTCCACCATAGCATCACGAGCGGCTAACGCTTCAAAGAAATTGGGCGCCGTCACAAAGGGCAGCGATGTCAGTTCGGCGATGCGTTTCGAAACCTTTTCGGCAAAGCCCTTGGCCGTGTTAAGGCCAGTGCCAACTGCTGTGCCGCCCAGAGCCAACTCATAGACCCTCGGCAGACAAGTTTCGATGCGTGCAATACTATTTGACAGCTGCTGAGCATAGCCACTGAACTCCTGACCCAGGGTCAGGGGCACAGCATCCATGGCATGAGTGCGACCAATCTTGATTATATCTTTATATTCTTTTGATTTGCACTGAATCGAATCTCGCAAATAGCATATGGCTGGAATGAGACGCTTGTTAAGCTCCAATCCAACAGAGATGTGCACGGCAGTCGGGAAGGTATCGTTGGAGCTCTGTGATTTGTTCACATGATCGTTCGGATGCACTGGGTCCTTGGAGCCCAGCTTACCGCCCATGGCCTTGATGGCTGCATTGCTAATCACTTCATTGGCATTCATATTCGATTGTGTGCCAGAGCCCGTCTGCCAGATGACCAACGGAAAGTGGCCAGTGCTATAGTACTTGCCGGAAATAACATCATCACAGGCAGCCGAGACTGCATCAGCTATCTTGGGATCCATGCCATAATCCTTATTAACTTCCGCACACGCCTTCTTCAGTATGCCCATGGCCTGAATAACGGGTTTCTAACAGAGGCAAATTATTAAGGATTTGGACATGGTTAAATACATGTACTAGTTACCGGCATGCGTTCACCAATGTCGCCAATGGGAAAATTGATGACGGACCGCATAGTCTGTGCGCCATAGAGCCTATCAGCTGGCACCTTCAGCTCACCAAATGTGTCTTTCTCCATGCGGAACTTGCCATCCTGCGTAAATCCCCAAATACCAATCAATAAGATTGAAAAATTTACCTCTTTTTTTGGCAAACTTACATCTTTCTCCTTTTTGCACTGAAGCATCAATGCGCTGCTCAGCTGGCGATACCCTATAAACAACCTTGGTTGTAAAGCACATACATAACCCTGATACCGTAGCATTTTATTCCAATTCTGAATTTAGCTATTTTGTGTGAAGTATTTTCAAAACAGTTGAAATATTTTTTTATTTACACATATGGTTGTTTTTTGACAGTTGAAGGAGAGGCTGACAACATAAATAAATCTTGAAATTAAACATTATTGTTTCAAACAAATGATTTTTATTTCAGACTGAATGCAAAGGGAACTTTAGTTCTCGACAATTATTTAGAGAAACGGTTGACTTTTTGCTTAGATACTAGACGATGTATGGTTTTACTTGGGACCCAACATCTCTTCGGGTCGCACCCAATCGTTGAACTGCTGTTCGGTCAGATAGCCCAGATTAATGGCCTCCTCCTTAAGTGTGGTGCCGTTCTTGTGCGCCGTCTTGGCAATCTTGGCCGCCTTGTCGTAGCCAATGTGTGGATTTAGAGCTGTCACCAACATCAGCGATTCGTTCATGATCTTGGCAATGCGATCCTTATTGGCCTGAATGCCGTTGACGCAATTGGCAGTAAATGTGCGACTTCCATCGGCTGTTGAATGAAATTTGTGGTATTAAAAGAATTCATGTTGAAAGACAAGAAGACAACAATACAACTTACAAAGCAGACGGATGGAGCGCAGCACGTTGGACACAATAAGGGGCTTGAACACATTCAGCTCAAAGTGTCCATTGGCACCGCCGATAGTGACGGCCACCTGGTTGCCCATCACCTGGGCTGAAAGCATGGTGAGGGATTCACACTGAGTGGGATTCACTTTGCCGGGCATAATGGAGCTGCCTGGCTCGTTCTCTGGCAGTGAGAGCTCACCGAGACCGCAACGTGGTCCGGAGCCCAAAAAGCGTATATCGTTGGCAATCTTCATCAAGCTGACGGCAATGGTATTTAGGACACCGTGCACCTCCACCATGGCATCGCGAGCAGCCAGTGCTTCGAACTTATTGGGTGCCGTCACGAAGGGCAGCGAAGTGAGTTCGGCAATCTTGGCAGCGCACTTTTCGGCAAAGCCCTTGCGCGTGTTCAGTCCAGTGCCGACGGCTGTGCCACCCAGGGCCAGCTCATAGACGCGCGGCAGGCAGGCATCAATGCGCTCCTGGGCATAGGCCAACTGCTGGGCATAGCCACTGAATTCCTGGCCCAGGGTCAGGGGTACCGCATCCATGGTGTGGGTGCGCCCAATCTTGATGATGTCCTTGAACTCATTAGACTTCGCGGCAAGTGCATCGTGGAGCGTCTTAATTGCCGGCTTCAGATTATTGTTTAGCTCCAGTGCGACCGAGATGTGTATGGCCGTTGGGAAGGTATCGTTGGAGCTCTGTGATTTGTTCACATGATCGTTGGGATGCACGGGCGTCTTGGAGCCCAGCTTGCCGCCCATCAACTCAATAGCACGATTGCTGATTACCTAAAACCAGATTGTATACCCTGAGTGTGGAGTGTGATATGCGGATTTTACCATTGTAAAGAACTTACCTCGTTGACGTTCATGTTGCTCTGGGTACCAGAGCCCGTCTGCCAGATGACGAGTGGGAAGTGATCATCGTACAGTTTGCCGGAGATGACATCATCTGCCGCCTTAGAGATGGCCTCGCTCACCTTTGCCTCAAGACCAAACTCCTTGTTGACCTCAGCAGCTGCCTTCTTCAAGATGCCCATAGCCTGAACCACAGGTTTCTATACATGGATGATTTATATTATATATTATATTCATATTAAAGCCAAACCACATTGAGCCAAACTCACCGGCATGCGTTCTGTGGGTCCACCAATGGGAAAGTTGATCTGGGAGCGCATTGTCTGTGCGCCATAATATTTCTCAGCGGGCACCTTCAGTTCGCCAAACGTGTCGCTCTCAAGGCGAAATTCCTGGGAGGCCTGCAAGCAACAATACAAGCAATAGTTGTTTTTGTTAAGGACATCTTGGTAGTGTGTGTGTGTACAAATATTCGTGTATATGTAAGTTTTGTGTGTTATGCAAAAGCTGTCAGCTGCCGACCATTGTGTCTGCCTTGATTTCTCGCTATTAAATGATTGCGATTGCGAACGGCTCTACCGTTGGGTGTACGCTGAATCAGATAAGTAAGCGTCCGGTCGTGGCCACGACTGTAAAATGCCGACAGTAGCGAAAAATCAAAAGCAAGAGCTGGCTCAACAAGTAATTGTGTATTCTTACATGCGCCAGCACGACTGTCAGATGCCCTATGATTGTTTTTCTACAAGAAAGCGTTCCTAAACTGAAAGTATTTGTGTTTTTGGAGCATTGAGCATGTGATTATCTTGTAAATCGATAAATGGTACAACTTTGAGCTGTAACACTTTGGTTTTTGGGCGTGCGATTTTGTAAGTTTTCAAGTATTAAATGCAGGGCATTTAATGTGCGGTAGTTCTAAGCAAAGTTTCGAAAGACCAACGGGTGGCGCTTTTGCTTCTCATTAGCGCAATGTATGTGTGTGTCTGTGTGTAAAAGAGATTGTGTGCTAATCTGTGTGTGTTAGATTCACACTTTATATAAATGTATGTATGTGGATATTTAAGGTACGTCAACAAACCAAAAGCAAGTGCGAAATAAAAGACAATCGAGCTAAGCCAACAAAAATTAATCAGATAGAAAGAGAGAGATTAAGATTAAGAAGAGCAGCCAAAGTCGAATTGACAAGCAACGGAAATTAGTGAGATTGCGATCTGTGGGGAAGGTGGGTTAAATGATTCGCACTGCTTCGCGACAATCACTTAAAACTCCAATTAGAACATCACCACACACATACATACATATGTGTTTAATAACCAGTTTGCTATAACAAAACCTGAATAATTGCTAATTTAATTGTTTGTTTGTGTGTTTCGAATGCGGGCCACTTACATTAAGTTTTTGCGGTGAAATCGTTTCTCAAGAACATTAAAAAAAAATCCACATCGTTTTGATGTGAAAACAGCTATTATAATTAACAAAAGTAATAAAAGAGAAGTAAAACAAAAATTAATGTTCCTTGACTAATAATATCTATTATTTAAATTAAATTATTAAAAGTAATTGAAGCTTTTTTTGTCGCTTTTGTCAATACAATTAAATGATTTATCTTGTAAAAGCCAATATTTAGGATCGCAATAATGGCCTAAACAAAAAATACTTCTTTCATTACATTTTCAAGAAAGTTTTGATGCAAAACAAAAGTTCTATCTTGGTCAGTTATGATTCATTAAAAATCTCTACCAATATTCTAAAAGTTGCTAAAAAGATAGAGAACCTTTCAACTTGGTGGTGTTTCCGCGATAATAGAGACAAAAAGATTCAAAGTTAGAGAACTACAAAAAAATATAACAGGACCGAAAACTAACGTTATTTAACAGAAGAAGGCACAATAGTAACAAACAAACTCAAAATTAGGTTTTGGAACTTGAGTGAAAGAACCGAAACATAGAAAAAATGTTCTTTAACTGTTTTTATACATGGTGATTTATAACATCTCATTCAATTTGGAACGATTGTGAATGATGAGATAAAATGTTCTTCGCATAGTAAATATGTTCCACGTGATATACATTCTAACTGGATAACATCGTGATTACGTTCCACATTTTTGTTGTCTTCTGGTTGGACCGCTAATTGATGCAATACTCGTTCTTTGGAATGACAATTTCTTGATGTTGCTTGATTTGATTTGTAAGAAACTCTTTCCTTAGGATGGCAGTTCTTAAATGATTTGATTTGGTTTGATAGTTTGTCCATCATACATACATACAAATGTACAAACATTTGTTTTTGCAATAGGTACATGATTATGGAATGCCGGTAATTGCCTTATTGGTAATTCAAACTGGAAGTATCAGCTGTGCAGTGGCTATTTGCGTGGTTTGTGGATTTTGAGATGTTTGAGTTTGTGTTAAGCTTCCAAACTTCTGGTTGCTCTTAAATATGGCCAAAAAAGCAACAGTGCATGCCAAAACAGAAATTAAAAATTACATAAGCGTACATCCAACGATAAATCTCCTTACCATACGTAGACTGCACGCTGCACTCGCCCATGGTTTGGTCAGCTGTTGTACGCCACGTAGCGTGGAGCGCTGCAAAAGCGGTAGCACCATCTTTGTAATATATTAATAGTTAAATACAGCAGTTGCAAATTGAAATAAAAGCCGCGTATATTTCACTTGCTCTCAACTAGCGGGGCAGGCAGGCAACACAACAAAAACAGCAATTGCGATAGTCAATGGTATACCACTATATCGATCATTTCTCTTATCTTACAAACATTTGTATTTGGTTTTTATCATTATACAATTCAAAATATAGTTATGTACGTATGTATGTGTGAATATTATTCACTATAATATTTTCACTATCGTATTTAAAAATAGCAAAATTTTCTGTTCATAGACGATTTCATTTCTTTTTATACACTTAAAATATGGTTAATGTTATTTTAATTTATAATATTGGAGAACATCAATGTACTTCCCGCAACAACAAAAAAAACATCGATACACAAATACTGATATGTAAACATATCGCAGGAGCTATCGCACATTTCTAATTAACAGCTGTGACAGCTGTCTGCCGAATTGCTGCCAGGCGAGAGAAAAGTGCTGTGTATAAATTCTAAACTGTAAAGCAACCAACGTCAACGCCTACACAATGTCAGCGTTAATGAAATCTCTGTGCCTGGCTAAAAAACTGAGCGCATCAAATCCAGCTCTGCCAGTTCAGATTGCCCGCAATCGTAAGTGAAGCATTCCCAATTGCAATTTGCTGTTTTGTTTACGTAACTTTTGTGGTATTTGGCAAACAGTCTTAACCGTTATTTCAAACAAATTACAGTTGCCGGCTGGAACAAGGATTACAAGCCAGCACCATATCCAAAGACAGAGAAGGAGCGCGAAGCAGCTGCCAAGAAATACTACCTACTGCCAGAGGAATACAAGCCCTATGCGGACAACGGTCTGGGCTTTGGCGACTATCCCAAAGTTGGCGGTGGACTCGGCATAGAGAACAAGGATAGCTACTATCCCTATGATTATCCCGAGCACAAGCGCAACTTGCACGAGCCCGTAAATAAACGCATCTACGCAATGTCACTCGCAATATATTAACTTTTATGCTTCAGATTTCAGCGGATCATGACTTGTATAGTGAGGATCGTTTTTCGCAGCCGGATCATCCACGCTACAGTACATCCTACTACTTCTTGTGCTTTTTGGGAGTCATGTCCGGCTGCCTGGCGCTCTACTACTGGCTGGAGGACAAAAAAATGTATCGTCCAGTAGCTGCCAAGCAGTATCCCGCTGATGGCCAGAAGCATTACACCTTCGAGCAATAGGAAACCCTAGGCGGGAACACTCAATGGCACAGCAGTTTGCAATCTGTAGTCTCTTCTGTGTGTGTTCATTTGATATTTGTTTTGCCGGGCCTTTATTAAAATTTAATAGGCAGTTAACCAACGCATATGTACAATTAAAAGAAAAACTATATTGAAATTACTTCAAAATTCTGTTTAATTCACAAGTTATTATGGAAAGTTCTGCATGGGATAAGTTCTACAGGAACTAATCCACTAAACAGAATTTATTGACAACTTATAATCTGTAAAACTTCAATAATTTATTAAAGTGCATCCGCATAAATTTAAATTCTAACAAAAACAGAACAAAAATAGAATCAGGTTCTCAAAACAATTTCAAAAGAATTGCATACAAATACAAATAGTTCTTAAAGTTAGTTAAATATAGACTATTCTAAATCGCAATCTGTTAAAGATTGACAACTTAAGGTTAAACAATGGAGTTTAAGGGATATTGTTGGTAATGATAAAAAAAAAACAAAAAACGATAAGATGAGATGAAAAAAAAGAAAGATAACTAAAAATATTACTCCACAATGTAGTTGGGATGCACGACCAGGAGCGGATCGTTATCCTCATCTTCTTCGGCAGCCGCGGACTTTGGGCTACGAAATGGCTTAAGATGATGTACGGTTTTTAATGGTATTATAACCTGATCATGATAGATCAAGCGATCAATCAGTTTCTCGATGAGGTTCTTGCGCGAGATCAGCTCATCCTCGGACTCAATTTGTTCGGCCACCTGCTCCAGATACCAGGTGACGACATCACTGCGTTTCATTCCCGTATCGTTGCCCTCGACCTCGCAGCGTCCCTCTTCAGCGCGCATGTGCAGCACCAGCATCGTGGACAGATTCTTGTAATCCTCAAAGGAGAGCGTGAACTTCTTCTTTTGTACTGCATTGCCCGAAGTGTCCAGCATGGCAGCGTCACCGGAATCTTGATTGGCAGCCGCTCCATTGTTTTCCATATCCATGTCATGCTCAATGCCATCATCCACTGGCTCATCATCGTCCAGATGAATGTCCGGCTGTTCGACGCGAATAATCGACTTATTGAGCAGACGGAACGCCTCCTTGACATGGCGCTCAAGCACACGATTGGAGCACTCCAGTTTGGCCATTGCCTCACTCAAACGTATCATCGACTCCAGCTGACGTACCGTGATGCGCCACGTGCTCCGTCCCGATGAACCCGTGTCCCGTTGCCGCAAGTGACCATAGTTCTCCACCAGCATTTTGCTTGCCTCCGTACTAATGATGGGCTTAAACTGCCTGGCAAAGGTCACGTAACGAAGCACCTCCTCGCGCGTATAAGCTCGCTCCACCGTCTCCTCGATGTTCGAGTGCAGATCAACTATCTTGCGGGCAATGGCATAGTCGACCACCTCGTTGCATTCATCTACCAGAATGAAGAACAGATCAAAGCGCGACATAATCGGTGCGGACAGCTGAATGTTCTGCTGCAAACTTTTGGAGCGATCGTAGCGTCCATTGATGGGATTAGCCGCAGCTAGAATTGAGGTGCGCGCATTCAAAGTGGCACGAACGCCGGCACGTGCTATCGATATAGTCTGCTGCTCCATTGCCTCGTGTATGGCTACCTGGTCGCGCAAATCCATCTTGTCAAACTCATCGATGCAACAGATGCCATTGTCTGCCAGCATCAGAGCACCCGCCTCGATCACGAAATCGAAGCTTTCCTCGTCACGCACCACAGCTGCGGTTAGACCAGCTGCCGAGGATGCCTTGCCTGATGTGTAAATGGCACGGGGCGAGAAGTCAGAGACCTGTTTGAGGAACTGGGATTTGGCTGTGCTGGGATCACCCACAATGCACACATTGACATCGCCACGTAGCGATGTCTTTTCCATGGTGGTCTTTGCTACGCCGCCAAACAGTTGCAGCAGAATGCCGCGCTTGACCTCATCATTGCCATAGATGGATGGAAAAAGGCTGCCGATCAGATTCTGATAAAGGATGCGATCCTTGGACATCTCATAGATCTTCTGCCATTCGGCGTCTGTCATTTGCTTCTTCATATCTTCAGCAGTAACCTCGGACATAGGCAGATCGGTGCCGCCAAAGCGGGCAGTGGTCGCTTGAACGCTGCACGCAAGGAATGCCATGCGATAGTTGAGTTCACGAACGCCCAACGCCTTGAGGCCGGTGACACCCTCAGAGCCCTCGCCGGGCTTGTGGCGAGAACCCATTTCCGTCTTGGTGCCAGGCATGCTCAGCACACTGACGTCCGGCACTACGATAAGGGTGCCAGTGAAGTCATAGCGATCGCCCGCCTGCACTGTCTCCACCAGCTCGGAGCGCAATATGATCTCAACGGCGCGAGGTATACAGCCACGCGGCAGTTCTGCCTGCGTCTCCTGTATCCGTATCTTTTGGAAGTCGAGAAACAGCGATTTCTCCACATCCAGCATGAAACGGCGTCGATTGGAGCACACGGGATTGCGGCAAATGGTTGGATTGGTGAATTTAAATTGCTGCTCCACATTGCGTATCTCTGTTTGGCAATCAAGGCACATGAATGTGCCCGACACCAGCTCCGGATGAACGGGATGGGTGCGCACCACCTGACCGGAGATGCGAATGAGGGTGCCAATCTTCGAGGTGGTAAGATCGCGTACCTTGTGACGCGTCGGTACCTCTGTAAACGCCACATAACAATCCTTGTTTGTTTTTAGACCGATGCGATCTTTAACATAGTTGGATACGGACTGACAGAGGAACGGATAGACATGGTAGTATTCCTCGATAATGGCCGTTGCCAGATTCTGATCGTATTTTTCTACATCCTCAAAGCTCACTTCTAGAGTGCAGCGATCGGGCGATTCAAGATTGGCCGCTGGACGCGTATATTTGATTTCGCCATCCTCCTTGAATTCTTCAAGAAAATCTTGAAAGAGCTTTTGTGTGCGTATTCCCACCTCATCCTTAACGCGCAACTGTCCGATTTGTGCTTCTGCAACATCCATTTCCTTTGGTCTTTGCACTCTCAATAAATTGGTAACGCGCAAAAGATTTGTGTTCACTGATGCTATTTATTTGGCCACAGCTGCGTGTTTTGCTACTTTTCGCGCCTTTTTTGACAATTCGCAATGACAGTAGCGGCATGTTTGCAATCGACTTATCGCAACTATCGATTTGTGTAAATATGTCGACATTTCAGACATTCACAAGACAATTAATTACACAGGTAGTTGCTGTTTAAATAATAAATAATTAATAAATAAAATTTTAAGTAAAATAAACTTCTTTTCAGATCGCTTAAGTGTCTGTTAAAATCGATTAAAAATATTTTATTTTTGCTTTATTATATTACAAAAAAATTTAAATATACAATTCACGTCTTATAAATTGTATGTTTTGTTAAATAAATAAATAATATTCTAATAAAACTAGGCGTTTTCTTTGTTTTTTTTGCATGTAATAAGCGTATATATAGTGCGTGGCTATGTCTACATTGAACTGTAACAGCGAACACTCGATAATTGCGCGCATAAACCTACCATATGCGGTAGATACACATATGTTCTAGCAGTCTGCAGCACTATCGCAATGTTTTAGCGATTCCGGGTAATTTTTTTTTTCGTAAGTTACCATCGCTAGTGCGTGCAAACTGGCTGAGACGGGGGAGTTATTGATTCGGAAATTCTTTTAGAGAAATACCTTTGCTTATACCGCTTTTATATTGAACACGTTTGCCAATTAAGCGCTAGCGCATAATAACAAAAGCAATTACGTTAGTACAGCACCTGTGACTGTCAAGTGATTTGGGCCAGCCATATACCCAGCAACCCACACACACACACACAACAAAAATGGTGGACGCTGCCAGACAAATGCTCGATGAGCTAATGGGCCGCAATCGAAATTTGCATCCTTCGGAGGCGGGACAGGCGGTCAACTGGGAAGATTCAGAGGTCAGTTGCCCACTAACCACTATTTACGTATTACCTAAGATTTACTTTGGCTAATATAAAATAATATCTAAGCAGATCAGTCAATGTTTTCAAACAGTGCGCTTTTTACTGTTATATGTAAACAGTTACAGTATAACTGTACGTTTGTTTACATTTTAATTTAAGTATTGAGAGTGCTTCAAAGCTAAGTGCATTTCTTATCAAGTCATAAAGTGGTTTTGATCTAATCAATTATCACAGTTTTGTAAACCAAACGATATGTTATACTGTACCCTTTAGTTAAAACGACAATTAATGATTATGTTTAACAATTTTGCTTGCGTTTCCAGTTTTGTCAATTTTACAATGTAAAGTTCTGTCCACACGATCTGTTTATAAACACACGTGCCGATCTTGGTCCATGTACACGCATCCACGATGAGGAGGCGAAACATCTGTACGAGGAGGCACGTCCGTCGCAACGCAAGCGTCATACGGAGGATGAGTTCTTGCGCTTTTGCAATGTGATGCTGCACGATGTGGATCGCAAGATACAGAAGGGCAAACAGCGTTTGCAGCTAATGCAGCGTGATCATCCGCCGGCGCCAATGCTGCAATTGACCAAGCATCAAGAGCAGCTGGGCACCCTGAATGCACGTATCAATAAGTTGCTGGCCGAAGCTGAGGAGGCGGGCATACGGGGTGATGTTGATCAGGCCCAGGATCTCATGACTGTCTGTGAGGAACTCAAGGAGGAGAAGGAAACATTGATACAACAATATGAGGCACAGGTTAAGCAATACCAAAAGATTCGGGCAGCGCCTCCACAGAACACACCCACGCCGACGCAAACGCCTGCAACGAACGCCGCCGATGCGCCTGGCGGTGATCAGGCGCTGGCCAGTCCACAGCCCACAGCAAATAAAAACGATGTGGTTGCCAATGAAGCCATCCCCGATGCGAACAATGCTGGTGAAGATAACTCCGTTACCCCGCAACAGCCGACAGCAGCTGGAACAGAAGCCGAAGCTCCATCAGCATCTCCAACAGGTAGCACCAATGCCACTTCTGACGACACCAAAACGGACCCCAAAATAGATCCGAAAACGGGTGTAAATTGGACACACGAAGTGCTACCCGAAAAACAGATGAAAGTCTGCGAAATCTGCGGCGCCTTTCTCATTGTCGGCGATGCACAGCAACGTATCGAGGATCATCTGATGGGCAAACAGCATTTGGGCTACTCCAAGTTGCGGAATGCTGTTGCCGAGATCAACGAACGTCGTCAAAAGGATCACGAGGAGGAGGAGCGAAGGCGTCGCGACGATCGTGTCCAACGCTTTCACAATACCTACGACAACAGGCGGTAAGCATCTTTCTTATATAATACATATATCTATCATTATATCTTTCTTGCTTCCATACTTCTTTTCCGAATATTACTCATGAACTCATGAACTATACAGTGATCAGCGATCAGAATACCGGGAACGTAGTCGGGACTATGCGCCAAATCGACAGTCATCGGATAGACGGCATCGTAAGTCTTGTTAACAATTGTCCACAAGGATTCCTTATCGTCACCATCATCTTCTCTTTTTGTGTGTAGATCATCATAAGTCATCGCATCACGGCCATTCGTATTCGCGCAGTGGCAGCCACACCAGCAGCGGCAGCAGCAGTCGGAGTCGACACAATCATTATCGGCACGAGAGCCGGGAGCGGCATTGTCGCAGTCGTAGTCGCAGTCGCTACTAAGTGGAAGTAGAGGGGAGGATACCAAATACTACAACTACACAACAACAATTCTAAAAATAAGAACGAATGAACGAAACGAACAACTTGAACAACAACACCAACAACAACAACAGCAACAACAATGGGAAGAAGGAAAAAATCTACATAATAAAACCGAAAAATCATTAAATACATCAAAAACAAAAAAGAAGAAACGAAAAGAAAAAACCAAGAAAAAAACTATCAACGAATCATGTAATTAATTGATCAAATGAAAGAAGGAGACATGCAACAAGAGCAACAACAACAACAACAACTACAACAACTTTAAACCACGACCCAATAATCGCGCTGCCCTTTCACTCTCTGAATGCAGCATCGAGGTACTCCAAATAATAATAACACATTTCAATAATCTGTATAAATAAAAATCATATAAGATCACAGTCAAAAAGGGGCACACATGTGTGACACGTGTGAACCTTCCTAATATGCGATTGGAGGTGAGTTGAACACACTTTAACTATTATCCGCTAATCCTAATCGTAATCCTACTCGTACTCGTACTCGTAATATACCTCTACTACACGTTGTCCAAAAAAACCTCCCAACCAAACAAAAAAGAGAAATAATAAAAAACACAATCAATAATTTCATAACCAAAATTATACAGAGACAAACTAAAAGCAATCCAAATATAAAAACAAAATGAAAATGAAAATGAATAAATCCCTCAAAATTCACAAACACCACACACACACTCACATACTAAATGTTATATAGACGATTGAGAGAGAGATAGTATTGAGCACTAGACTCTGGACTGTTCCGGTTCACAAATATGTGTGTGTGCGTGTTATTCCTATTCATCAATATGATCTTTAAATCGATTCTATTCTTTACACTCGCTCACACGAAACTAAGATTTGGATTAGTCATTTCAAATATTTTAAAGAAGGCAGAAATTTATTTTGAGATTAAAAAACTATTTATAGAACCGAACAAAGTGTTCAGTCAACTTAGCTGTTCGTCGTAATCATTTAATCCCGGAACAGGGCCTCAAAAGTCTTTTATCGCACAATTCTTGATTGTACCTAACATATATGATATATATACATTAAAGCAAAATGAAACTGAAAAAGTTTAACATTAAAATAACCGATTGCTTCACTTTACTGTAATGTATATATATATATAATCGATAAACGATAAAATCAGACAGAAAAATCCCGACAGACACATGGACAGATGGATCAAGTTGCCATACGAATGTGGATTACTAGTCCTGGGGGTACAAAACCAAACAAAAAAAAAACCCAAACTAATGAAATAAAAACATAACCATTCGATGTATCGATATCGATGTGATCGACGTGTGAAAATGAACTATATGGAATCAGGTTAGTTGAGTTTTTGAACATTCGACTATATGGTATATGGTTATTATTATTTTTGCCTACTCCTTGAGGATAGTGTTTACTTACAACAACAATATATTCACACACACACACACACACCCACCCATATACACACACACACGCATACAGAGAGAAAAAAAATTACTCGCTGGGAATGAAAGTATCGGTATTGTACCAGTTATTGGAGATACGTTCAATTGATTGTACCAGGTATTTAAAAACTCGACCAACAACATTAACTAACCTCAAAAAACCAAAAAACAAATCATAAGTATAAGAAGTATACTATAATATATATATATATATAAACCAAACTACACACAGATCGCGTTTGCATGGGAATGGCTTAAGCTTAATGGGTTCAGCGAACCAAACCAAGTATCGACGATCCAATCCAACGCGTTATTATTATTAGTTTTGCGGGGCCAGAGGTACGTAATCCTCTCGATCTTCATTTCGATCTCTCAATCTCTCTCATTCTCTTTCTGTATGTCGATTAATGAATATTACCAACGTATAAACAAATTTCCAGATCCATTATCTTCAAATAATACCAATTCCTATTCCAAAACACATAAATCAATCGATATAACAATCAGAGCGAGAGAGAGAGCGAGAACAGTGATCGATATTTTTCGATTACAATTCGTTATCGATTCGTATCGTTAGATGATCCGAGCTGAACAATCCTCCTGAACAAACAATCAAGTCTATAAAGAAGAAAACTCATACGAGGTAATTGCAATCAAATTCCAAAACAAAAAACACAAATACAAAAAAAAAATACAAAACTACCAATGAAAATGAAATTTGCAGATGCTTAACATCCAAAATAACATACGATTTGTAGATACTATAGTCGAGAGTGTCGACAGCAGTGCCAGTGCCAACGAAATGAATTCAAACTGAATTGGGCATCCCCTCTAAAACTTATGTAAATGCCAAACTACTTTGTGTACCGTGTACCGTGTATGTATGTACTATATATATGTTCAACCGACCCGATCCCATATATATATATACAGGTAAATTTTCTATATAAAACTACATTTAAATACTAAATGAATAATACTATACACACACACACACGCACACCAGACACACAAACATACATACAGAAAATCTTCACTCATGTATAAATAAACTAAATATATCGTACTCTATAAGAAACCAATAGAACTTAAGAGCAGTTGGCAAAAACAAAACTTTTCCCACACTTCCCCAAAAACTCTCTGTCTTACCGTTTGAATACCCGAATATTTGCGCTTAATTATATGCTGGTGGGTTCAGCTTTATACAAATACTACTTAAAATACCAAACTAAAACTAAAGAACAGAGATCAACGACAATGATAATAACCATACTATGTTCCCCGTCCCATATATTTTTTTTTTACTCTTACCTTTATAGTCGCGAATATCGTATCTTATACATACATACCCACTACATATGTATATATATATGTGTGTGTGTGTGAGTTTCTCTCACAAAGGGTCAACACTTGACTTTCACTCGCTGCGGTGTTACTTACTCTACTCTACTACGTATGAATACTTTATTTTTATGTATGTATGTGCACGCCACTGGACATGTCTGACAAATCGTCCACGAGTCAATGTAACTAAGAACTAATGCCACTTTCTCCACACATTTCAGAATCAACGTCGTCTCGTCGGAACAAACTCCTAAAGAAAACGAACGAACGAGTTGTCCATCTCTTCATCATTAGCCATTGTGATCGTATTTGTGGCCTGCCTGTGAAAATATTCGCCAGGTAACTTCTATGCCCAACAACACCCAGTAATGTTTCTTCAAGACAGACGAAAGAAAGACCAAAACACAGCAAAGTACAGCAGAACACAGAGCAATACAAGTAACGTGTAACGAGTAGCGAGTAACGAGTGACGGGCTCACCGTGAATCTACCACACTCATGTGATTAACTGTAATAAGCATGAGATACGAGGTGAATTTCAATTTCTCTCCTTTATCTCTCTCTCTCTCTCTCTCTCTCTCTCTTTCATACATATGCATATATATACCTACCTATCTCTATATACATATTATTCCTCTCATTTCTTAAACTTTAATCTTGAACTGTTTTACACACATTGAATTGAAGAACAAACACACACACACACGCCAAAAAAACAAAAACCAATTGTTAGATATTTTCCTATATTAATATCGTTGTATCTTTCACAAACTTGATTTATACATAGAAGTCATTTCTATGATTATACAATATAATCTGAGATTATTACGGTTATGTTTCGGTTTCGGTTTTAATTCGTTTGCCATGGATCGATCTTCCCTTGGCGTTTGTGAAGGATAACGCGTCGCCTGCGTCCCCGACGCGCCCGCCTTTCGTTATGTATTTAGCAAAAATATATATATTTAATTTCATTTGATTCTTCGCATACATAAACATTTAATTGCCGAGCGTAAAACTAATTAATATATATATATATATATATATAAACAAGATAATAAAAACCAAAACAAAACAAAACAACAAAAATGTAGTCATAAAAAGCAAAGTTTTTTTTTTTTTATTTGTTTTAATTATTGCATACATAACTTACACCTACAAACTAATATATACTATTACAATTAATGATAATAACATTTAAATTCGAGACTTGCAATAGTTTTTCAATTACAATATAAAAACAACAAGAAAAAAAACGAAACGAAACTAAGAAAATGAAGTGGAACAAAATAAAAAGCAACTTTCGCAAGAGGTTTGCGCAATCATAAAAATTGTTGTTTGTAATGTATTCGATATATTTCAGTCAAAGGTAAGGATAAGGATAAGGATGGGTAAATTGTTGTCCTGCTTTTATATGGTAAAAGACAAAAAGCATACTTGTAGGCTCACATACACAATTGATTTAAAGAAAAGAACAAATATGTAAAAATTTCGTTTGATTTCAGACATTTCAGGCATACTTTTAGGGATTGGCGTCTTTGGCTGGTCATAATAAAGATGTCGATAAGATGATATCGATATCGATATTGTTAACTGACAAACGACAAAAACTAAACTAAACTAAAAGACGTTAAGTAAATGTATTTCCTTTTTTGTTTTAGAACTTATTTACATTTCAGAGCAAACCAATTACAATTGTAGACCCAAACAATGATTTAAAAAACTTAGAGTTAAACCTGATAAACAACTGATAAGCATCAAAACCAGTGAAAAACTAGTCGAATGTGATAGTTTGATCTCATTGTAAAGACGGATAAAACTGTGGAAGGAATTTTCATTTGCATTCCCATTTTATTAGGATTCGGGGCCAAAATGTTATTAAGATCTTCCACTAAAAAGCAATCAACATTGTGTAAAATATCGACCTGATCGACCTGTTATCGATTTCCCACCCTCAGCCCCAGCCTTGTCTGACAAACAAAAATACCCAAATACCCAAGGTACTTGCCAATTTTCAAATCTACAGTTTTAAAGCTGTAGCACATTGTACAACACCAATATACTCTTTACGTCCATAATCAGAGTATAAAACGATATGGTACGATATGATACGACGGAACAAAACAAAACTGCAATACGAGATATAAGTAAAAAATGCCGCATGATTTTGTTTTTAAGCGATTGTGTATATATTTGTATACGTATTGTTTTGTATGTACTTGCATTTATAATTAATATCTACAACAATCTGTGTATGTATATGTAAATAAGTATGTGTATAATGGTCTATGTATATGTATATATACATATATAGCTATGCATGTATCAATTTTGGTGATTTATCAATATCATTTAAATCATTTAGTAACGAAAGTCGTTGTATCATCTAATAACATAAATTCATAAATGTTTGAGAGTGTGAAGAAGACAAAATAGAAGAAAAAAACCAATTTCAAATCAACTTTTTTGCGTATATAATACATAAATTTGCATTTAAAAAAAAAACAGTTATAATAATCATAAAGATAATATGTAAAATTATATATATGTTGTATAAACAATGAATAAGAGAAAATCAGAGAAAACAAACAACAAATTTTGATAAATGGTGGTGGTCTTGCCTGCCAATCAGCGCATTGAGCAATAATTTTTGAGAAAATTTTCACTAACTTACATTGTGTACTACTTATAACAAATGATTTACATCGTGTTCTGTTTTTTACAATTTTTACATAATATATATTTTGTGGGAAAAATGAAAAAAAAAATGTATAAAATTCTCTTTTTGTTTTCTTTATCTTTTTGTTCTTTTGCACTTTCAACTTATGCTCAAAAAATAAAAATTGTGTTTTGTCCAGAGCAACTGCACTTGGATCGATCATTATTATAATAAAGTTTTTAAATTTCGTTTGAAAAATTCACAGTTATAAAAGTATCTAGTGCTGGCAAAAATGCATTGCCCGAACATTCTGATCAGCACTGATAAAAATATATATATATATATATAGTATATGTATGTTAATACCTAAAAAAAAATGGGTGAACATGTGTGTATGTGTATGTGTGTGTGTGTATTTTGTGGGCATATTTTTATTGGACATTTCGAGATAAATGGATATCGGGCTGCTCGCCAGCACATCAGGGTGTAGGATCATCAAATGTAAGACAACGCTGGCTGGAGTGAATCGTTGGTTCGCTGGTTGTGCTGTTCCAGTTCCGGTTCAGGTTCCTATTGTTGCTCCGCTGCTAGTGGCAATGCTCGGTCACATCCACAATGACCGATTTCTTCCAGCAGAAGAGAAAGTAGCCAATGCCGGCGCCCAGCACCACCATCATACAGAGCCAGACATTGTATGTCATAAAGATCAGCATGAGCAGGAAAGAGAGTGTTACTTGAAGGACGTGCAGTAGCGTCTGATATAGATGATTGATCGAGAACATCGTAGGTCTGTGTATGGGGTATTAAACTTTTGATTAGTTTCTGTATGGTTTGATTTAGTTTAGGCCCAGGCCCAACCCCAAAGAGACAATGGTATTAACAAAAAAGTAACATTAACAATTAAACAAATAATTATGAACAAATTAAACAAATTGCACTTCATTTAAATGCGTGTAACGGTTTCAACGAATATCGATTAATGTATATCGATGTTTCAAATGCTTAGTAAATACTTAAAGATAATTGATTCAAATTTCTTTAATTTGGTGCATATTGTTGGTTAGGCAAAATTCCATTAAGAATACTGTGCTCAATATAACTAAGATAATAATACATATATTGTCAAGTTAAAGTTAACAAACTAGTGTGCTAAAATCAATTATTATTGTTATTATTATTGGCAATCTTAATAATATCAAGTGTTTGTATATATGTACAGGTATCAGGTGGCGATTTGTCATCGTAAATCAGACGATACAGACGATTAATTAACCAACCAACCACACACACACACTCGATCGAGAGTGTTAATTAACGGTGATTACAATACGTGTAATAAATGTAATTCGAGTACTAGGTTGAGTGACAGAAAGAGAGGGGAGTTTTTTGGGATACTTACGGTTGCTTGTGCACAACTTCGCCAACGTATCTGAGGTAATATGTATGTATAGTTAACGGTAAAACAGGTAACGGGTAACGGTTGCGTGTATGTTGTTGTTGTACAAATACAGATGGTGTGGAAGGGAAATCAATATCAATAATTGTTATCGTTATCAGTTTGTAAGCGCCGCAAGATTTTACGATTTGTTGTTTTTTTTGTTTATGAAGCAAATAATTATTATTATAATATATTTATAATTAGATTAGTTTGATTTGTTTTTTTTTTTTATTTTTGTTGTTCGTAGTGATAGATAAATGATGAGCATAATTTACATGAAGGCCCGCAAGTTTATCGATATTTTTTGTACAGATGATGGACGCCAAAGCAGGCAGAAAGCGTATGATGATACACAAACAGGAGACGCGGATATATGCATATAACGGTACACGGCAACGGCAAATAAGAATATAAAGAGATCAAGAGAGAGAGAGAGAAAAAAATGTATATACAAAAGCATTAGAATTTATGTACAGGCACAGAACAAAACGAGCGGCACAGAACGAGAACATTGTAAACATCAAACTCAAAAACTGAAGCTGAACTGAACTGAAATTGAAATTGAAACAAATTGACACTCACTGCACGGGCGACGGTGCTGCTGCGGCGGTGGGTGGCGGCAGGCGTGGTGCCTCTGGATTGCGTTGTGGTCCTGTTACCGGACGATACTCAAGCAGATTGTATGTCTTCCAGAAGAGGTATTCACGATAGTATTTGAGTCCCTCGTACAGCAGTGCCAGCAAAAAGATGGCTATCATTGAGCCAACGAGACCGGCGACTGTCTCAATGTGCCACCAGGAAAACAATATTGTCTCATTGTAACCAAAGTGAAACTGTAAAATAGATCAATCAGTATTCAAAGCACTATTTCGGATTATCCACTTACCGCCATGGACATCATATGCTCCATGCCGTGTCCTGTGCCGCCAGCATGATAATGCGACGAATGATCTGCATGTGGCGTCGCCAGCGGCGGACTAAGTGTTGTTGCATCCAGTGTTGTCATGTGGTCGTGATGCATGCCAGCATGATCGTGCCCGTGCATGGAATGGTCTATCAGTTCTAGCAGTGCAATGGTGTACATTTGTCAAACAATCTGGCAACATTGTGCAAATCTACGGTGGACCTTTCTTGTACTCACCAACACTGGGCGCGCTGTGGTGTGCATGTCCGTCCATTTTGCTTTATTTGTTCGTTTCTCTTTTAGGCGCCGTTTCCTATTGTTAATAATATATGATCTGCGGTAAAAGTAAAATTGTACAAGCAGTTAGCAAAGCAATCAATCATGGATAAGTAACAATAGACAAACTTCAAATCTGGGTTTGTGACCCTGGTTTCGAATATCGAATTTCGGTTTCGAATAAGCATTTACCGTTCCCAATTAGCATTGCCATTCGCCCCTGATACAAATATATTGCGACCAGCCGACAACTAGAAAGTAATTCGATTACATCTAACAATAAAATGACGCAGCAGCAAACACAAAAAATCTATTCAGAGGCACCTTTCACCCAGCAGCAGCAACTTAGAAAGTCAAGAATGAAGAATAATGCCATCATATTTTTACACAAAGGTCACACATTCCTGTGGCCGTTGAGGCAACATTTATTGAAATTCCTCAACTTAGCTTGGTGCGTACGTGTGCGAATGAGCGATTATGGAGTGGGAGAAGAAGGAGAGCAAAGGGCAGGGTTGAGAGTTTAAAAAGCATCTTCAGCCTCAACTTGAGCTCACAAATCAATTGGTAATCGATAGGCTATCGATTTGTCTTCTTATAGTATTTACCGATAACAGTACACTTACTTATCTATCAGGACGTTTTATTATTTACTTTTTTGCAACGTCTCAATGCACTTGTTCGACTCGTCCCAACTTTAATAAAAGTTAACTTGGGCATTATCTACGTATGTATTTATGTACGTATACATATACTATATGGAAGTATGTCATATCAGACGTTTATCACTTTTGGCTTACCGCAAATCCCGCTTTGGGGGGCGTGACAAAAAGTGTCGGTTCTCTGGTTCTCTGTACGAGTGCAATAAGTTAATTTTTGAATTCAGGCGCGTATTGTTTACATACATACATGTACATATGAATATGTGTGTGTGTAGTGTGTGGTCATATCAGAATGGCAGACAAAATAAATGATAAGGTGCATTAGGGGTTTCAATTTGCTTGTGGGTTTTTTATTATTTTTGTTCCTCACTTGTTTGTTTGTTTGCGGTGCTTTGCGATGTGAAGGGGTTTACATACATTGTATATATTTACTTATATATGCAATCAGCGCAAAAAACATGCAGGGTTCCATTTGCACAATATATAAAGGTCATTTATTATAATAATATAACAGCGGTTTTGGAGCATGATAATAACAATGTGCATATATAGGGGGAAAAACCACAAAAAACTGTCAATATTTCCATCTAAAAACGTAATGCCATTACTCTATCTCCAACGCCCGCTCTGTTCCCTTTTTTTTATGCTTGTCGTATACGATCGTCAATCGTCGATAAGTAAAACAAGTTTTTGTTTTTAATCAACACGATCGCTAAATAGTTCATACACATTGTAATGAGGTTTGGGAATTTCTAGCCAACATTCCCATTTAGTTTCGCTCACTTATCTTTGCCTTTTTCTTGCTCAACTACTTATAATAGCAATAACAACAGCAACAACAACAACAACAACAATATCTTGTCTTTCTTCTTTGGTTTTTTTCTATTTCTGTGTAATTAGAAAACCTGCCCTCCCCATATGCCATACCAGACTGTATCTGTCTCTGTATTGTATCCGGGGCTAGCACAACAAATTTAAATGACTAACAAGTTTCCGAATCACAATTCTACATTCAACAACAAACATGCAATGAAAGCAACCGCAACAGCTTAGATTCAGTATATTATATATATGGAATACTGGAAACCGCAATATAAAAACATTTGAGGTTTTTTGTTTATGGATTTTTTGGATTTTTGGCTACGTGTTTACTGCCCAAAGATAAGGCAAAACAGCTCAAGTGCAATAGAAATTAAAGAAACGAACTTTTACCCTACTTTTACCTAATCTCATTTCTCATATTGTTAGATTTCGTTAACCCTTCACACATTCTTGTACAAATATTTTATAGCTTATAAAGGTGATTTGAACTCATTCAGCATTTCTTGTGGCCATTCACTTTGATCTGAGAGCTGAAATAGTTGTTAGCCTTGGTAAAGCATTGTTGTTGACTGGTTGAACTGGCCTGACCAAATAGTAGCTACTAAATAAGTTGGCAATCAAACTTGAAGTATCCAAAAGGTATTGCTGCCTAACTACAATTGTCTCTAAAACATGCTTACCATCC
Organism: Scaptomyza parva; assembly: GCA_035044645.1. Classification (NCBI taxonomy): domain Eukaryota; kingdom Metazoa; phylum Arthropoda; class Insecta; order Diptera; family Drosophilidae; genus Scaptomyza; species Scaptomyza parva. Next base: position 12,097,997 of record JAWNNT010000139.1, read on the forward strand.
AAATAATACATATACTAGTTAAACAAGACACGCAACGCATATAGATAAACAATTTACAACAGTTTAAATATTATCTATTCACATAGTATTTGTAGTGTATTCTTCATCAACAAGATAACAATAATAAATCTGTTTCAATAAGTACAATGTTTTGATTCCAAATGTGATGATATCATATGTAATGTATGCACGAAAAGTAATTTAGGGAATGTATGTTAAACAATAACAATGTGTATGAAAATTTGCAGAGATCAACAAGAAAGAATGAAAGTTAATCACGATAGTTTCTTGTTTTCTTAGCTGAAGCGCTATTCTTCTTCTTCTTCGGTTTTTTGTCCGCGTACCGATATAAGGAGTTGAAGTATCGCTGTAGATTTTCGCAACAGCGATAGATATCAGTGTCAGGATCATTATGTTCGCGACAGTTGTTAAAAATAAGATACATGTCGTCGCTGAACCTATCGGGTGTTATGTAATGACCGGCACGCAAGCGTTGATCCATAATCTTGAGATCCATGGGTTGTTCAATGTGAAAATTATAGCCGGGCACCCGATCTGTGCACACACAATTGCGAAAGGGCCAGGCATCGTCATGTTTGGTCACCAATTTCAATATGGGTTCCAGGTCGAAGGGATCTAGGAATTCGCCCTCAGCCAATGGCTTAAATTGGGTAATCAATGTTATGACGGTGCCGTTCAAACTTGTGTATGTTATTTCTGTGGAACTCTTTTGCTGTACACTGTAATGATCCTTATTTTCGACTTCCACAACATTGGAGTCTAGTTTAAAGTGCATTAGTGTGGCACCCTTGAGTGGCGTTATGCGATCCTTATAGAGGGATTGTGGTATTTGGAGATTTTTGGCGAAGCCCTGCTTTTCAAAAAATGCTTGCGCCTTAGTAACGGCAAAGACCAGAAGATTCTTGTGACCGCGCCTTCTGAGGTAATCTATTAGGCAGAAAAGAAGATATTTGCCATATCCCTTGCCCTTTTCCGACGATTGGATGGCGCAAAAAGCAAGCTCAGTGAAATCTTCAAATGGCTTAAAACAGGCGCCACCAATTGCCTGATTTCTCTTAACGAGTAACATGTTCTTGAAATTGGAATTGAGGATCCGACTCTTAATAAATCTACGCGACATCATCGGCAGCTCCTTTACGCACATAACCTCAATAGTGTGCAAGTCCGACATCGTCTGAGGACTATTTGGTATTGATAAATTGGATGCGTTCGAAAATATTCTTATGATAAGAACACCCTCTTTCACCTCACCGGTAATAGTTTCATTCACCGATGATTCCCAATTGTATTTCTCCGCACCGAGTTCTGTTGGTTCACTCGTTGCCTTGTCCAACGGTAAATTAACCGGATGTATAAAGGATAATTTTGGTTGGCGCTCAACAGTATTGCCAGCAGTATTGGCAGGAGTATTGCCAGAAGTGTTGCCAGCAGTATTGCCAGAAGTATTGCCAGCAGTATTGCTAGGCAATTCATTAAGGGGTTGTTGCCTCATTGGGAACTCCCATTCGGGATGTGAAACACGTGACGGTTTCTTTTTGGACTTTTTTGAACGCACTTTGCCCTCAGTGGACGATCCATTAAGTTGTTTCGGTTCTGGTTCGTGAATTCCTTCTAGCGAAGATGTCACCTCTTTGGATTCGCCACGTCGATTCATAATTATGCTTATTATATTAAGACACAAATCCAAAAACAAACAAACAAAAGAAGACAATGATGGTATGATTAAGGATGATTGTTTCATAAGCCAAAAATTTTGAACATAGAGATACTTTTGCTATGCAGCAAATCAACGTCACGATCTAAAACAACAACACATTGCAACAACTACAATACACAAAAAAAAAACTACTAGTTTTTGCCAATAAATGTTACTTAATAGATTATGTGGTAAGTTTGCCTTTCGCATTTTGCAACAATTTTCGTACGAGATCAAAGATCAGCCACATGGCGAATTACCGTTTTTTCTCTCTCCCATTTTGCATTTTTTGCCCCGCTAAACGAATAATACATAGTTGAAGTTTTTTTTTTTGTATCTCTGTGTAAAATAGACTTTCGTTTTCAACTGGATACATTAGCAGCCATTAGCAACTTGGAACGTTTGTCGTATTAACAACCTGTTTATGCAATAATACATACAAATATTCTATCTTTCTTTATTTCAAGTCTTACGACAATCAATCTATTCATCTATTGTGCATCATAATTCAAACACTTGCAAATATTGTTGTTTTTTTTAGTTGCAAACTTGTTTGGGCAACACTGAAACAGCGAGAGAGAGAAGAGAGTGACTCTTTGCCAGCTGACAGTCGGAAATTGTGATTGGTGCATATGTTTGTTAGTGCGTTCGTTTATAATGACCAAAATTGATTGGAGAGAAGACATTGTAGATGCAAGCTTTTGTGTGGATTGGGTGTGGGTATGTCTCTGTCTGTTACGTCACAGCGAGTGCTAGCTACATTCGAGTTGCAAAACAATTACGAAAACTGTGCGACTCGCTCTGAATTCAAAACCTATCAAAAAGCAAAACAGATTTAAATACCAGCACATTCACGCTGATACGCACGGCACAGCTGTGTATGTGTGTACGGGTGCATATAACTGTTAAATGGCAAATTGACTGATTCAGGCTGGCAACCGTCACAGATAAACGAGCCCGCACGTTCTTTTGTTTTTATTGATAATTTGTATACTAAAAAAGCGACTACAGCAACAATTACATATTGTTATTTTACAGGTACACTTGTGCTTACCTTGTGCTGTGCTGTGCCGTACGGCTGCGTCTGCTATTACTTATGAAAAAGCCGGTATATATAGTAAATATACCCAAAGGGAATGTGTAAAGCTGAAACAGAAACCAATAATAAATAAGCGTAATGTTGAATTTGATTTATTCTTTTCTTTTTTTTGTTGGGAGTGCAAACACTGTTTTAATACCCTGCACACATACACGCGCACATTCACTTTGCTAGTTCTTGCGATGATAGTTACAAAACCAACAACATTGCCGTTTTGCGTGTAGCATGCCGATGTGCCTTATAAAGATGCACAATTAGATCAGCTGTTCATAACGGCACAAATGAAGAATCTGAACCGGCTGAACAGACAACGACGACGTTTGGCGTTGTGGTCCTAGCATAGGCATGACAATCATGCATTGTTATGTGTTAACCGTTTCCACTTATGCACTTTGTTCATTTTATACACAACACAACATTAAAAAAAAAAACCCAACGTTATTTAATCACATATTAAATATGTTATTATACGAATGTGTATGTGTTGCAGGCTTTTGATCTACTTTGTTGCACTATCTAAGAGTAATTGAGTTATTGTTTATTTTATAATACGGCGTTATTTACTTCGTTTTGCCGTACTGATATTGGAAGAAAAAATAAAATGCGTACGTCTGCTCGCTGACAAGTTGTTCACACGAGTGAAGTGCAACCAGCTTCATGGCACGAAGCCGACTTCGATTGTAGAGCTTTCTGAATTTCTAGTCGATGATATTGTTATCGAGTATTTTTGTATTTTTTGCATGTCGAATAAAAACTACCAGCAAAGATTAAAATGTGAAGCTCACCGTTTACCCATACAATTTAATATTACTCATATATTGTAAGTCCAATATAATATTTAAAAGCTGCTTAAAAAACTAAATAATATAAGAAACAGCTGTAAAGAGCGTACGCAGGTGGTCATTGTTTCGTAAATAATGTGTACACACTGTGTGCCAGTGTGAACCTAACGAATTCAGTTTGACAACATCTTATGCGCAGTAAATTCAGGAAAACGCTATTATTTATCATCTATAAGGTGTGTAAATAATTTCTATGGCTCGGACTTAACTAATAAATTTTAATTTAGTTTAGCACGTGAATATACAACTTGCTGGACTGTGGACCGATTACTGCACATCCCAAGCCTAAAAGTCAGAACCAAAACACGTGCAGCGTCAGCGGCAAAACAAAGCATACATATTTCATTTTTACTGAAGAAAATAATACAAAAACCTATTCAAGATGGGTATGGTACAGAAGCGTAAAAAGATGCACTATGGCGACACGCATCTACAGCGTCGATGGCGTGTACGCAATCGCCGTAGGGATCTTGACCAAATCGACGACGATATGCGTAATCGAAGCGCTGAGCTAATTAACCAGAATGTGGACCTGGAAAAGCCGGGTTTCGCACAATTCTATTGTGTGCATTGCGCCAAGTACTTTATTGATGACACAGCACTGCAGGGACATTTTCGTACTAAAGTGCACAAGCGCCGCATGAAGGCGCTCGAATTGGAGCCATACACCATCGAGGAGTCGGAGCGTGCGGCTGGCCGTGGCAGCTTCCAACAGGCCAAGAAACGCGTCATTGAGACGCAGCCATCGAAAGATGATGTCAAAGCGGGCAAACGCATTAAGGTTGAGGACAAGCCAGAGGAGGCAGACACTAATAAAGATATGGAAGTTGATTCACAAGCCCCAACAACGTCTACAAAAGTCACTCGCAAGAGAGCCAAAAAAGTAGAGAAATAATTTTTTTTTTTAAATATAGTTTAATATTTTGTTCATGTATATAAACTTTTTCAAATCTTAACAAACATGAAACTGATGGAATTTGTGCATCATTTACTAAATATGCGAATGCTACATTAAGAACCAAATTCTGTAAGCTCTTAAGTAGGATCGAAAGAAATTTCTGAAAATGTAAATGTAAATGAAAAAAGAGAGTTAAGAACACTCAACTATATACACTGAAACTCTATGTTAGTCTTCAGTTCCAGAATTTGTAGTCAAAATCGTAGTTGCAGCATAAAAATCGATCCCAAACAAAACAAACATATTTGAAGTTACATTTTATAAATATAATTTGTTATTCAAATGTAAATTTCAGAAACCCGTCTCTCATTTATGTTTAAATCTATTCGACAACAGTTTTGTTTGCTTTTTCTGCATTTATTACTAAAAAAAAAACATTTCTAAGTGTACAAGTATATATATATATATTTAAAAATTTAATGTATGTATTTTTGGTGTACATATATAGTAGTGGGGCTTATCAAAAAAAAAAAAAAATAAAATAAAAAAAACCCATTGAACTTCATTTGGATTTTCGATTCTTGAGTATAATAACGAACGCGCTCAAAACTATTCTGAGGTATATATATTTTTCTTTCAATTTCTTGTTGTATATTATTGTTGTAAAGAGTTTTTTGCTTCAAGTAGTTGCGTTCGAGGGCGGCAATTTGAGTTCTCCCATGTGTGTGTTCTTTCAGATATGCATGCGTCATGGGTTTGATAACTGGGCAGTGTTGATGACAATGACAATGACAACGATGATGAAGATGAAGCTGAGTATGATGCTGGTGATGATGTGTTTCTGTATATAGTATGTACATATATACAAGTGGGCAAAAAATAATAATAGTAAAAAAAACCATTTAGTTCTAACGGTTGTGTTGAAAGATGTTTCGACTAGTTTTCACAATTTGTTCAGAGCTGAATGCAGCTGCTCGGCAGTTCCAGTTGCAGCTCTTCCATATTCCTGATTAGATGCTCCAACACTTGCACCAGTTGCACCATCACCATATCCAGCTCCAGGTACTGCTGCTTTGTTGGCGCGCCTGCGCGTCGTTTGTGATTTGTTGTTGTGCGATTCACCATTGTGAAGCACTTTGGCAGCAGCAGCAGCAGCAGCAACAGCAGAAGGATCAGCAGGAGCAGGAGGAGCAGTCGGTGATGCATTTGATAGTTCCGTGAAGAATGGATGATTTAGTGCCTCTTCGGCACTGATGCGCCGATGCGGATTGATCTCGAGCAGACGACCAAGCAGATCGTAGGCACTAGCTGGAAAACATTCGTACGGATCGAGCGGTTCCGTCACATAGTCGCTCTCCTCGCACAGGCAATTGAAAAAGTATTGATCACAGTTCTTGCACACATCGATGCGGCCATCGGGTGATTCGTGTTTGCGCACCATTCGCTGATCGCTGAAGATGAGACGATGACGGAAACGCAGGCACAGTTTGCGCAGATTCAGGGGCTTCGAGCGCTGGCTGAGTGTGACCATGCGTTCCAGGGCCAAGGCTGTTTTCCGTATGGCACGATCCCCGAAAATGGTAACAATTTCGGCCAGCGCAACGAAATCGTTGGGCGCTTTAAAGAACGGATACACTGATGATAGAATGGACAGAAATATAACACCGGCTGCCCACACATCCACACTGGTTGTTTGATCCGCATACTTTAGTAGCACTTCTGGCGGCCGATAGCCGGGTGTGCCTGCACGCGATGCATGCACCTCCTTCTTCATCAGGCAATTGAGGCAAACGGTTGGATTCGCAAAGCAAAAACATTTTGAACTATTGCCGCCGCCGCCGCCAACACCAATACTACCAGCACCAGCACCGCCACCGCCACCAGTTGCGCGATTCGTATTGTATTTGATGCTGGGTGCAGCTCCCCTCTCGGACTGCGTGGACTGCATCACTGGCGACAGTGACTGTACGTGTGATTGTGCTTGTGCTGTGGCGGCAGATGTTTCGCCATGCGCAATCTCATTGACCGGCTTGAGTGGCATCTTGTTCCAGTTGGTCAACGCTGGCTCATCGATCAGACGCATTCGTTTGACGGCTCCACCAAGCGCTGCATCCGAAAGTGACGTCGTCGCTGTCATTTGATGCTGCTGCTGTTGTTGTTGCTGCTGCTGGTGCTGATTAGCGGGGACATCACGTTCGCGTGGACGTTTGCTGTTGGCCAATTGCACCTTTCCCGATGCATTGCATCGATATGCCAGTTGCTGCTGATGCTGCTGCTGTGATACATTTACATGCTGCGCCAGGCCAAAGTCAACGAGTAAAAACAGACCCTGGCGTCGATTGTACAGAAAGTTGCTCGGCTTCACGTCCCGATGGATGACATTGAATTTGTGGACATGGCTGAGAGCCAGCAACAGATTTCGCATATACAATCGTATCTCTGGCACATCCATTTTGGTATAGAAATCATGGAAACGATCATGCGGCATGTAGGGCATCACAAATGCCGCTGATGCCTCACAGCGCAAGCAGCAATGTATTCCAACCACATTGTTGGTGCCCCTGTAATAAGAAAGGCAGAGAGATGGAAAAAAATGTTATTTACATATCAAATTTAATAGTTTCTAACTATTTTCTAAAAACTCTTCATTCAAATGCAAGAAAATACTACTAAAATACCATTAAGAGCTCTCTCTTTCTCTCTCTCTCTCTCTTTCTCTCTTTAGATAAGTTGCTTTGGAATCCTTTTATATGTTATTTAGGTTGCATTTAAAACTTAAAAAAAAAAAATCTAATAATTGAACCCCTTTTAGGGGGCAAATGTCGGAAAGAGTATGTTTATATAATACGAGAATTTCTGGGAATTCCTAATAGTACCTTATTAGCAGGTCTATAAACAATAACAAATATTTATATATTTCATATTTGCTAGCAATTAACGATGCATTGACGAAACAAAGCTTAAAGTGAAGTTACTTGGGATGAGGTCATTTCACCGTGCTTCAACTTCAGAACCATGTTGGGCAACAGTCGTGTCAGCGACAGAAACAGAAACAGAAACCGCAGCTGTGTGTGAGTAGGTCCAGGCTGCCGCCTACGTTCGATTGTGAACCGACGTCATAGCAATGCTTATTTCATATACTCTTCAGGTTCTGTCTGCGCACGACACAATCCGGGCCGCATCCCCGAGTTATGTGTAATTATCATTGCTGTGACGCAACTGGCCAACAGAATTTGCGCAAATTGAATGGAATGGAGCAAGATATATAACATACATATATGTATGTATGCGGGAGAGCGAGAGAGAGAGAGAGAGAGGGGGGCATTAGTTCACTAGCTGACACAGACAGACCGGCCGGCCGGCTGCCTGACTAATAATATTTATTTATTATGAGTGTTTAGCCACCCATTCTCGCCCACTTTACCAACCCACGCTGAGGAAGAAATAAGAGAGCAAAAGAAAAAGAGAGAGAGAGAGAGATAACCGAGAGTCATTTTGCTGGCTCAGTTCGCTCTTTTGCCAAAGCAATCCCTTATTTTGGTACTCAAGCAGGCTGCCCATTTGGTATTTTGGGCTTTTTTAGCGATAACCTTGCTGAAGGTAGTTCAAAGCGTAATTAAACGGTTATTTTGTACGTCATTGGCCAGTCACATACGAACAAACATACATAAACATACAAATAACTGTGTGTTTGTGTGTATGTTGGCGACTTATCTAATCAAAGCTAAACAGCACTATCGATCATATAAAAGTGTCTTAGGATGTAATCGATAAAGCATTTAAAGGATATGTATAATTTTAACCAAATAATAATTTGTCTAACTGCACAGATCCTTAAAGACGTCTGCGCAGATACATATGTACATATATATATTTACGTTTGCATGAAAACACAGAATGTAAACACATGAACATATGTAAATACATACATACATTTGTATTGCCCATATTGGTATTTGGTAAACAAAAGTTACACGAGCAAGACAAATGGAAAAAAAAAAAAACGGGTAATGAGAGCGAGCGAGAAGCGTTCATGTAACTAAGAAGAAGGCACGTGAATGGTGTGTGAAAGTGCAATAAACGTTGGGGTAATGGCAATGGCATTGGCAATGGAAACGGCAACGGCAACTTAAATAAATTGCAATGACGTATGTACATAGGCACGTATGTCTATATGTATGTATGTAGAACGAAAGAGACGTCTACGGGTAGCTTCGGCTGACGTCGTTCGTGACGCTTTTAACAGAAAGGCAGCACTGTCGGCACACAAATCATTATGGCCCATCAAACTTTGTTGTCTGGTTTGCCACAAAATGGGAGAGAGTAGGATTTTGATTGCATATTGGTTATTTGATAGTACATACTATTAAACATACCCCATATCGGTCATGCATTGCAGCTCTTTCATAATGCGATCCGGGTGACTGGTGGGTATGTGATGTTTGATCGCAAATTTGCGTCGCATGCTGTCCGGCAGCTGAGCTTCCCGCTTAAGCGTTGCCAGCAGGACGGTGCTAAACGTTCCATTGCCGATGCGACTCTGCACATCGAATATCTGCCCAATGTCTGGTATGCGTTGCAGCAAATCACTGATGGCCTCTGCAATGCAAGCATAATTATAATTATATTTAATATTAGTACATATTAATTACCGTTTTCTTTTCAATTTTTTCTAGTAATCTGGCAGCACTTTGACTACCAATATACATACATACATAGCAGGGATAAGCTACTTTACCTCGTTTATTAAAATATTTCAACTGTTACTTTAGCTTTTTATGATAAAAAAAATATGAATTCTTAAATTGGTAGTTAAGCCTTTTAAAAAGTAAACACAGACTTGTATTTATTTATATGTATATATTTAACTGTTTTCAAAATTTGCGAATTATGTATACAATATCTGTATAAATATCAAAAAATAATTTTTTTTTATTGAAAGTCGCTGATATTTATTTTCTAATTTGTGAAACAAATAATTTTTTCCAAGTGGCGAACGTGTGCGAACAAAAAGTTGTGCACAAAAATAGATTTGAAAAGTCAAGAGACACATACATACAAATGTATGTATGTACGTACATACTAGACATTCAGTGCTGCCATGGCAAAAAAAAATTATATACATACATATATATATATATATACATGTGCATATTGAAAAGAAACCAAAGAAAAAAAATGGTTGCCTACCTTCGCTTTTGTTGCGCGGCTTCGTCCTTATGGGCGACGCATATTGTTCTGTAACCGGCAACGATGGCTGTTTTTGAAGCTTAATGACGTTGTTAGGGTTGGCGTTGTTATGACTGTTATTGTTGTTGTGCTGCTGCTTGTTGATGCGCGATGGAATCGATGAATACGTAGTTGGTGTTTCGTGTGTTGTTGACACCGCCTGTTGTTCGTTGTGACGCGCACTTGGCCAGGAATGAACGCCGCTGCTGGCACTCTGTGGCGGCAGCGCATTGACACTCATGCCCTGAAATGTGGCTGCCAACTTGGGACTAGAGTTGCCACCAGATGCAATCTTCGTTGGCTGCTTGGTCGACTTGCTATTGTTTATCCTCGGCGCGAAGAGTTTGGCTGCTGGTGCAGCCGCCACAGCCGTTCGGTAGTCGTAGCAGCCGGAGCCCGTGTTAATGCGCTTATCCATTGTCCAGGCGTCGTTGGCATAACCAATAGCACCATCGGCCTGAGATGGGTATGGGGGCGAGCGTATGGAGTTAGGAATTTTGCTGCCGTTTTCCGGTTTGTTTCGCTTTAAATTTACGTAGAGTGTGTTGTTATTGAGTTTTTTAATTGCCGCCCTCTAGCATAACCGCATAATTTGGATGACTTTGATTTAGAAACTTATTGCAATTTTGACCAGGACCTAAAACAATTTGCACTTTTTTTTTAATTTCTGCCAAACGAGTTTGTTGAGCGCTGTAATATAACTGATACACTGGCCGCTCCGTTTCGCATTTCGAACCGCTAACTTTTTACTCGATTCTGTTGTTGTTGGCTGTCGTGCGTTCTGCTGTCACCGCTCCCGCTGCCAATCGCTTATACGTCACGTACTTATATAGCGAATCACGCACGATGTTTGGCGAATATCTACAGCGGGCACACTTACCTTTCGTACTTTCCGTATTATTGGTAAATATGCGCCCATAGGGTAAGCGATTTACTCTATAATGCGACGATGGCCTGTCGTTTATTTGCCATTGCAATCATTTTTGACAACTCGAGCTTATCGGCAGCGATAAACGGCAATCAGCTGAGTTCAGTGTTGCAAATCGCTGACACATCGCTTGACCACCTCACGTTAATTATCGAAATGCGGTATATTTCAAACTATTTATGTTAGTTGAATGGAATTAATAATTTATATTTAGGGCATTGAAGGGCACGGTACTTATAACAACAGAAATACAAATCCACTTAATTATTTGAAATACATGGAAAACAAAATTTTCATAAATACTTACAAAACTGACTAAAACATAAAAATGCAATGTTTACAACTATTGAATACAGTTAAAAAGCTCGTAAGCTCGTACTTTGGAAAACGCCAGCGCACACATAGAACAATTTCAAAAATAAATGCAAATTAAAGACAAATTCAACGTAAAGTATGTGAGCGATTGTTTGAAGAGCAGTTCATAAGCGTATAAGTGGCATCGTTACTGGCATCCAATGACTGATTCTGATCTTCGCAACGCGTACATGGCCCGAATAATCGCAACATGCGGGTAGTCAATGATTTCTTCTTCTGGACAAATATCAACTCGCTAACTTGGCCCTGTGTGCTGGTGCTTATATTTCCATGAACATGCGTAGACAAAATAGACGTTTGGTGATTTTGCTGCAAGTGCTCGATGACTCGATGGCTCGGATTTAGCTCGATGATTGCACGATTTCCGTTATTTGAAAAGTAAATAACCGACTCTCTCCAATCCACCATGGGCCCAAATTTCATAGCGTTCATGTTTAAATGCTCATAAAGTTCTTGGGGGCAACGTCGTTGTTTGTGCCCATCAACTTCGATGGCGGAATCATTGCTACTTGGATGACTGCTGCCTGAATTGTCCGTGGTGATACGATTGGAGCTTGAGCTTGAGCTTGATGGCTGCAAGTTGGCGCTGTTGCTACCTGCAATTTGTTAAAAGTCAATGAAAATTAACAACAACTTTTTGTCCTGAAATATGTAGTGTATATGCTACTGAATACATACTATTCCCGTTAGCATCCACTTCGGCGCTGTCGTTGCTAAAATTCAATGACAGCGGCTTTATCGTGTTGGGCAACTGAAGCTGCCGAACCGCTGGCTGCACGCTGAGCAACGGTATTTCGATGGAGCCGACGCTGCTGTCGTAGGTGATATCATTAAAATTGCAATTGGGATGTGGTGTTGCATTCGCGGCAATTATGGGCATATCCGGTAAATCGGAGGAAAGGAGTGACAAGTGCGCTGTGTGTCTAGATAGTGGAGGCACATCTGGATGCGTGGACTTACTGGATGGAAATTCTGTTTGCGTCGCTATGTCAGCGCACTTAGTGGATGCAAAGTCAGTTTGCGTCGCTTCGACAACGTGTTTAAGGGATGAAAATTGGGGGCGGTTGGTGGAATAGGCGCCTAAACCTGTCTGACGCTTGACTTTGTTAAGCTCAGTAAGGACAGTGTCATATTCTGTACGTATAACCTCAAAGTTTCGTTTTACTTGGATGTAGTCGTCGGATTTTTTTTTCAGCCGGGCTTCTAGGAACTCATTATAGAACTGCAAGTCCTCGTAGAGGTCATCGCGCGTATTCATGTCTGTGCCACTGTTGTTTCCCGGCAATAGCGACTCGTCCAGCTTCTGCTGATCCTCGGTGCTGCCGCGTGGCGTTAGCGATTCCGGCATGGATCGATGACGTTGAAATGTGCTAGATTTATTGCGTCGCTGCTTCTCCTGGTCTTGAATATCCGCAATGTATTTGGCCACTTTGCTGGTGACATGTTTGTAATGCCTTTTCGTATATTGCGAGTGTATATCTTGATAAGATACAGCCTTGCTGCTCCGTTTGCTGCCAAGTTGCAAATGTGTGGAGCTGGCGTGGACGTCATGGTCATCGTCTTTACATTCATGGTTGTTGGCTAAGTGAATAAATTAACAAATCAAAAGGACTTGCACGGATTCCGCTTGTTTACCATGTTTGTCGTTTCCATGTTCGAGTCCCACATAATCACTAGCACAGGTCTTTTCCGAGCAGTCGCTGTTTAAAAATGGCGACGCGTGGCGCTCAAAGTTATCGGGCTCAGCCAGATTTAAACTTTGGTTATTACTGACATCTGTATCGTTCGGCATATCAAACAACTCATCGTCGGGAAAGCTTTCGTCCATCAAACTCATTTTTTATTTGCCACCGAAAACTTGAACAAAATCACTTTAAACTTATCTAAATATATTGTACATATATACACACACATACATTTATATAGATATTTGGTGTCGAAAGTGGGACTGGAAAAGCACCGTTATGCTCAGCGTTGCCATATTTGCCATGTTTACAAAACTAAACGTGATTTGAAGCGCAATCAATTTAATAATTATTTTGTCAATTTAAATTGTTTTTGCAGTACTTGTTGCTGTTGAATTAGTTAAAGATTTTTTTATATTTTATCGAACGTGAACTAAATCATTTTAAAAGTCATGAGTGCTATCGATATATGTATAGCGATATTGTAAGAAGAAGCACACCTAGAAACCGGCGTCATTGTTGCTCGAAATTTCTACGTTTCAATTACGCACGTTTTGGCAAAGAACCATCCTTTGTACCCATCAAAAATGTCCCTTGAACAGGTAAGTAAAAATTTATGCAATAAATAAGCACGTATTTAACACGTGTCCATTCGTTATCAGCTAAAAGCCGATGTCGTCGAGTGTACCGCATTGCTGGAACAGGCAAAATCTTCTCGTGTTAAAGGCGCGCTAACCCAAGCGAAAGCAGAGGCTGAACGTGAAATTGTAAATCTGGAGATCAAGGCACGCCTTGCTGCGGAGCGTAAGGCAACTGGCAATGATGCCAAACGGTAAAATCAATAACACCATTACACTCTTTTTAAATAAACGCTGTAAGTTATTTATTTTGCAATGCAGATATCTTCATGAGCTGACAGACTATGGCTGGGATCAGAGCGTCAAATTTGTAAAACTGTTTATTACACTGGAGGGTGTACAAAACTGTCCCGAAGAGGCTGTCACCGTCAGCTACACGGCGCACTCATTGCAACTGCATGTAAGCAACCTGAACGGCAAAGACTTCGGACTATCCGTCAATAATCTGCTGTACGCCATTGATGTGGATAAGAGTTATCGCAAGGTGAAAACGGACATGGTTGCGATATACCTTAAAAAGGTAAAAGACGACGAGAACTGGGATGTGCTGACCTCCATACAGAAACGTCTGAAGCAAAAGCAGGACAATGAAATGGCAAAAGACAATGAGGAGCCAGAAGCCGGGTTGGTCAATATCATGAAGAAAATGTACAATAAGGGCGATACCAAAACAAAGCAAATGATTGCAAAAGCTTGGACAGAAAGTCAGGATAAGGCACGTTTAAATCCAGCAGAAGCCGCCCTTGGCAATCTGGGCGATCTATAAGTAGTCTTTAAAGAAAAACAATTAATATTAACATATGTACAAAATATTCCACATTTGATGCATGTAATCATCTATAACTGTACGTACACATGTATGTATGTACGCATATAAATATAGTTGAAGAGAACAAAGAGAAAATTGCCTCTTTTTGCCTCGTGTATGTGTGGGTGTGTGTGTAATTAAGCCCGGCTCAGAGATGCATTTGTGACCTACAAAATGTTGGCTGCTATTTCACTCAACCGGCCACAGTTTGCAGCTAACAGAACTTACCGCGCACATTTGAATTTAACATGAGAAATGCATTTGCCGTTATAGAGTTTCAAAATGTTGAGCGAAATTCAGAAATGAAAACAAATATTTTGGTGTTTTTTTTTTGTTTTTTTTTGTTTTACTAGTATATTTTATTATTAAACGTTTGTGATTAAAATCAATAATGTTTGTTGTTGTTGTTTTGCATACATACATATTTGTAATCTATTCCATTTTTAATAGTTAGTTTGCTTTATATGTTTTTTAATAATAATAATTAGTTGTATTTAAAATACGTTTTATATGTTTTGCGTTTTCTCGATTTCCGAAAGAGATTAAAAAAAAACAAGAAACACTGAAAATTTCATTAAATATTAGAAAAAAAAGCAAAATTTCTTCTGTTTTTTTGTTTTTCTCTTTTCTTAATAATATTTGTATATAAATGTGCGTGTGCGTGTGTATGTGTGTGTGTGTGTGTGTGTAAACAATTAAATTGTCATTTTGCTGAAATGATTTTGCAGTGTTATTGTTTCGATTTGATCTACATATGTTTTTGTGTCAATACATATATATGTATGTATATATATAGTTAGGAGCTTAGGCCCTTAGATATATAGTAGAGAGAATACATAGATATATTATACATGGAGCAGATTAATTAATAATAAACACGTTTGCTTTCCGTTTCGGAAACTGAAACTAAAACTAACAAAAGAATTTCGTCTCGAAATCAATATTAAGGGCGATACGTATTCGTATTCGTAATCGTAATTAATAAACAAAGGATTCAATATTTTTTTGTCAGTTTTTTGTTTTTGTATAAGTACTTATATGCATAGATTGAAAAACATATATCATTAATAAAGGTACGACGTACTAAATATGTTAACTTTGCTATCGCCACAATTAAAAAAACAAAAAAACTTTTTCAAAAACAAAAAAAAAAAACATATCTTAAGAATAAAGTTGTTATATAGTTCTGCATTGTGGGGGCAGAAAAAAATTAAGCTAATATATATATGTATGTATGTATGTATGTGTGTGTATATTGTCAAATGATAGCTTTAACGAACGCTTTTTCTGACCGTTATAATGGTTCTGGTGTTATATGTTAATTTGGGATTTGATATATAGTATATGTATGCATGTATGTGTACGGATTAATTACTTAACTAAGCGAATTACTAAAAATTCGAACATTTATTGTGACCGGCTGTTTAGTTTATGGCTCTCTACTTTGCCGTAGATAATATAGTTTAGTTTGAACAAAAAAAAAAAACAAAGTTAACTTTTTTATTCGCCTGATCTCTAGGTAAAGCACCATAATTTGGTTTTTCGGTTGCTTCTTCCCCGTGTATTCTAACTAAAACCAATATACGAATATACGAATATATATGTTGTATATATGTTGATTTTTGTATAAGATTTATCTATTATCGTATCATTAATATGATTTTAATATGTGTAAAATCGAATTTTCATTTTTTTTTGTTAAAAGCTTCCTTTCCCATATTTTTTTTTCTTCACACTGATGGCTTTTGCTAGCGTATAAAAATAAATCTTCCTTTTTCTAAGACTATGCTGAAAAAAAATCAACACGCTCAAACACACATACACACACACACACACACATGCACAACAGACACACACACATATGCACAACAATCAGTCCTAATTTGATACTTTTATCATATTCTATACCCAAGTTTTTTTTTTCAATTGCATTATTATTTTTCAGCCTATATACAAAATATTTGTGTGTGTGTGTATGTATGTGTGTGTGTGTGTTCACTAATCGTAAAACTTCTAGAAAAATTATACGCTTTGCTATGTATGTATGTATGTGGGGTTTTGCTTCTAAGATCTATCACAAGTGCTATGCAATGCATCTGTGTGTGTATGTGTATTATGTATTCCTTACTTAGTTCTAAGTTCTATTCGAAAAAACGTATACCAAGAGTGGTAAATAGAAAGACGAAACGCTAAAATTGTAGTTTAGAAAGTCTCAATTTGGATTGTTAATGGTTGGTTTTTTTTGTTCTTCTTTCTCACTTGCCAATGTCAACTCGCTGAAAACTAACGAGTAACGAGTAACGTGTAAAGAGTAGCTAGCAAGGAGTACAAGCAAAGAGTGAGATACTTAGGGGGAGTATATATATATATATGTGTATATATAGTATTGGAAAATGTTGTATAATACTCAAGACTACTCGTTACAGTGGAAATAGCGAGTACACCATTACAACGCAGCGAGTAAGTTTTCTCCAGACAATTGAAATTGTACATAAAAATAGTAATCGCGGTGCAATATAGTCGACATTTTTGTACTCGCTAGAGTTATATGTAGCGAGTACTCGCTAGAGTTATATGTAGCTAGTGCCATATATATATATTCGCTGTAAGTGCTGCAAGTGAGAGTTAAACGAGTAAAAGCAATTGGTTAACAGTAAATAGCTTTGTCAACACATAAAAAGTGACGAGAAGGAATAGAAACATAGCGATAGACTGGACTGGACTGAACAGAACTGAACTGAACTAAACTAAGCTGATTGGGAAGAACGGAGTCGAGTCTGCGATAATCAATTTAAAGTTAGCTTCTGCTCTTATGTTTTTCTTATATATTGGAATACAATCTTTTTTTTTTTTTGTTTAGACGAGTATAATTGTATGCACTGTATATATATGCGTTGAGGTCTTTTGGAACGGTTCCATTCGCTTCAATTACATTCGGTTCGGTTCGGTTCGATTCGGTTTTGGTTTGGTTTGGCTTGGTTTGACGGACAATTTCAGCTGGCCCTAACATTATTTAACTTAAGTTCTATAATCTTGCGTCCAATCAATATCAATATATCCATCCATCCAATTCACATTCTCAGATTCAGATTCAGATTCAGATTTCGTTCCCAATTAGTAGACACTTGGAAGTAGCTTAATATGTGGCCTGCCTGTGGGCCGAGCGTGCCGTTAATAGAGTTCCGTGTGATGACGAACTGGAGCCGGAATTTTGGACATGCCACGTTCCCGTCGCGGTGATACCACTGCTCCACCGGCAGCGCCCGCCGAGTTATTGCTGCCACATGATGATGCCGCCGAGCTGCGCTTTGATCGTGCCTTTGCCGGTGGCGAGCAGCTCTCGGATCTCTCCAAGTTGCCATTGCTGTGTACCCAGGCCGTGGTGAAGTCCTCATACACAGGCGTCTTCTTACCATTACAGTTGGTCGCAGCTGCATTTGGACGCTGCTGTTGTTGGGTCTGCTGCTGCTGCTGCTGATTGCCAGCCGCATACCTGGAGAGTAGAGTCTTCATCTTCTCGAGAATCTGTGCATCATTCTTGGCACTGTTGGCCGCCTCGAGCAGCTGTTGGGCCAGCGGTGACGAGGCATGATTCTTAACCGGCGACGTTGTCAATGAACTTGTGCATCCACGGACTCGCCGTCCATTGCTATCGTACAGGATCTGCGATGAGCGCGTCTTTGAGCCACGCTCAAATGCAGCTGGAGCAGCAGCTGGCGGCGGCGGCGTAAATGTATCCGCATTGATGATGGGACGCTTCTTGCTGACTGGAGCTGCATGGGACGTTGCCGTACTGCGTCCACCCCACGTATTCGTCACATCCCGTACCAGCGGCAACTGTGATGCCTTCAAGGCACGCGGAGGCGGCGATGGCGTTGTACTTGGAGCTTGCCCGCCAGATGGAGCTGCTCGACGCACCGAACGATAAACGGGCTGTTTGCGACTAAAACTGTTCATGGCTTGAGCTGTTCCTGTTCCTGCTGTTCCTGCTGTTGCAGTTGGACGTTGGGTGCTCAAATCCTGTAGGCTGCCGCCGCCGCCGCCGCCGGCGTTATCCATGCTGTTTCGGCGACGACGTCGGGGGGCAAGCGGAGAGCGAGGTATCTTGCTGCTGCCGCCTTGTGCATTGTTTGTGGTTAGCTTGTTGCTGCTGGCAACATTTACCACATCTGTGGTCATGTCCTCTGTGGTGACAGTAATCTCATCATCGTCTATATAAACGCCCGACTGCTCAAACTTGCTGTTGCCATCAACATAGGCGACGGCGGCGTCCGGTTTGGGTTGGGTTGGCAACGCCAGGACGGCGGGCAGGGATTGCGGTCCATCCAACATATCACAGATTACAGTATAATTGTCTGTGTCATCCTTTGTTTCACCCGTTTCTAGCTCCAATTCCACTTCGACCTCGGCTTCGACCTCTGCTTCCCGCTCCGGCTCTGGGTCATCTGTTGGTGAGATCTGCGAGTCGCTGGACGTTTGATCAAGACGCGCTGTAAAATGGAAAAGAAAAACATATGAAGATGTTCCACCTAGACCAAGACCAAGACCTAGACCATTCTTACCATTGGTTTCAGCGTCCTCCATGGAGGCCTGACTGTGCAGGGACTCGCGTTTCTGTGCATTTGACTGAATGACGCCAAGGCTGCGATAGCCCTCGTCGCTAATCTCGCTGCCATTGTCACTGATGTTCTCAAACTTGCTGCTCTGCTCCGGCTGTGCTGTTGCAGTTGCTCCGTTTGTTCCGTTTCCGCTTCCGCTTCCGCTTCCAGTTCCAGTGACTGTTGTTACCTCCTCCGAAATGTCACCGACAACGGCAACGGCGAGTGGCAAAGATTTGGGTCCATCTCTGTTGGTATAGGTGTCCAGGGAGTTCTGTTTCTTGCGCATATCAATCAGCCTACGCTGACTGGGCGACATGGAGCGTCGACCCAAGCTGGGTGAACTCGTGACCTGCTCCACGGCGATGTTGTTGTCTCTCTCTCTGTTGTTATTGTTACTTGTCTGATTTAGATACTTTCGCTGTGGCGTTGGACTGCGACTGCGATGCTTAACTGTCGCTGTCATCTGTCCAGCTCCAGCAGCTGGCGATATAGCTCCCGATCCAGATCCCGATCCAGATCCCGATCCAGTTCCAGTTCCAGTTGTGGCAGCCGACATTATACGACGAGCTGCAGGGGGTGAACTGTAATAGAAAATGATTAAGATTAAGATTAAGATTATCTTTTTTTTAGGTTAGAATTGGAAATTATGAGAAATCTCTAAAAATCCTAATTATTTTGACTTATCTTCAACTATTCATAACTATTCCAACTAAATATATATATATATATATGAGTGCTATATCATTTATAGCCATGACCATATACAAACAGGTCAATTATCAATTGTTATATAGATTACAAAGAGAAAGAATGAAAAACAACAACACAAAAACATTGATAATTAATGTTTTACAAGCAGTTTAAGCGGCTTACCTTTTAGTTTGATAATGATTCTACTACACACAATTCTACTACAGATATGATGTAATCGTAAAAAAGAGTCCGGAAAATCCCTTACTATCTTTAGAGAGTTTCGTAAACTGTCATTAAAAGTTGTAGATAGACTATTATTGATTGATAATATATAGAAATGAAACCTTTTTGTTCTACCGGACTGAGTAACTAACTGACTGACTGACTGACTGCTATCAACGCACAGTCAAAACGGTCACCAAATGATATTATAGATAAAAACTAAGATTGCAAATGATTATGTTTTATGATATAAACAGCTTTTTCAAGCCTAAAACAAAGTTGAAAGACAGTTGAACAAGTATATATATAAGAGGTTTCCATCTACTAGACTAGCCAATAAGTGTTTTTGTATTCATGGATAAATGAATGCATTTAGCGATCTTTAATGCCAGCTTCAGTTTCAGCTTCAGCTTACTTCACCTGCCGCAGACACCGACGACGACAACGACAACGACTAATGGAGCACTCCTTAATGGAGCACTCAAGTTGACTGCGCCCCCAATGCAGTACTAAGAGGTAGCCTAGTTATAGTTTGGGGCGCTGTGCTTTTCGCAAAACTCTTGACGGGCGGTCTTAAACATGAGAGACAGACAAACAGAGACAGAGACAGACAGACACACGCATCATTATCCGGCTTTATGCATGCAATTAGCGGTCGCAGAATGGAGAAGGCGATGATAACAGCTTAATGCATCGGTACACCCGCCCAACCGCTCGCCCGCCCGCTTGCCCATTCGCCCAACTCGTTGCCCAACTAAGGAGGGAGAGACACATTCAAGATTGAGATTCGAGAACTGGATGACTCACCGTTCGTATATCACATGCGCCTTGTGCAGCTCAATGCCATTGCCGGAATTGGATGTGTTGCGTGTCATTAGGCGAGCCTGTATGGAGCTTCGATGCTGGGCACGACACCGGCAAGGATCATGCTTGTCCAGATAATGGGACAGTGTGTCCCAGCCACCGCCCACACGCACCATAACATGGGAGCGTAATATCTGCAACAGAAATGTAAAAGGGAAAAACATTGTTAACATTGTTGAGTTGTTAATAAGCAAAAGAACAAAATACTATACATACAGTAAGTCAGAGCTCATTTTAAACAGTGTCAAGATAACAAAATGTAAAGGTTAAACTGGGAAACAAACGCAAATTGTTTAAAAATCAAATTTCTCTTATGTTATATAAGTAACTAAACTGACTTCGAAGAATTTGTCTATTTATATCCAAAATATTGAAATTTAGGTAAGAAAATCGGTGTTTTATGGCATGCAGGCGTACATAATGTAAATGTTTAAGATAAGCTTTGACCTAAACATACTTTATGGCATAACCCGACCTAGCAAGTGGGGAACTCCAAGTTGAATTGCGGTCATATACTCATTTTGATGGTTAATTGTAATTAGTTTATGACAGTCAATTCAAATTGTAGCTAAACACTGTTTCAAATGAGCTGTGAGAGACTGTACATACACTTATTAATAATTTCCTTTTTTTGAGCTCTTAAGTCCAGTAATTGCATTTGGGATTAAAAATGTGATATCTGTTTTGAAAACTTACCCGCACAAAGATGAGAACTTTGGTGTCGCCAATGCGATATTTGCCCTCGGAGACGCGCACCATGGGAAACTGTGAGGGGCATGTGCATTTCTCCACCAAATCTCTGACCTGCAACAAAGAAAAGAAAAATGTTTGCATGTGTCAACTACATATATGTACATATACAGAGATGGATAGAGAGGTGGGTAGGGTAGGTTGATAGGGATAGAAACAGGAGGCCCAGAGGCTGACCCCATGGCCAGCAGGCCAGGCCAGGCCAGGCCATACCATTGCATAAGATCCACAAACAGAGATCCCACAGCAAGAGTCAAACAGTCGCAATGCCTTTTTTTTTTGTGTTTTTGGTTTTCACTGCATAAATTCACGCGCAGCCATTGTCCGAACAAATGATCAAACAAATGAGCGGAACAGCCAAATAGACAGAAAGACAAACAGACCGACAGACCGAGAGACAGAGCTTCCAGTCACAGTTAGAGACCAGACGACAGCTCAGCCAGTTAGCCAGTTAGCCAGTTAGGCAGAGACCAGAGCAACTGGCTCGTTTTGTGTCGTTTCGTTTCGTTTCTGTTTCTGTTTTGTTTGGTTTTGTCGTTTCGTTAGGTTTTGTGTCTGTCTGTCTGTCTGTTTAGGGAGACAGAGGAAGATGGGGGAATACTCGGGAAGTCGCGGGATGTCGGAAAGTCAGGGAGTAGTCTCTGACTACTATTTGGCTACTGTGTCGCTTTGGCTTTGACAGGCTGCCTGCTTTTGACTGTGTCGACTCTCTCAAAGAAAACAGGCAAAGCTAGCCAAAACAAGTCAGAAGGCTCTAGTCCTCTAGTGTATGCTCGACTAGTAGATACCCTTAACCCAGAAAGACAGACAGACAGACAGACAAACAGACGGTAAAGCTGACATACATACAAATACGTGTACTACCGGACCAACGTTTGATGACTTTATATCTCTGGTGTTTCTTAACCGATTTGAATAAAAATTTCACAGATTTTCATTATTTTGCTAATAGTTTCCATCCTCATTTCGAAATTTTTAAAATACAAGATTTTTTTGTTATCGATATTATGTGTATATCGGAAACCTAAAAAGTTATCGAAAATTTAAAGCAAACTTGCCATGCTTAGGGATTAGAAGTGACTTTTGCACAAAACCATACCATATACCCTTTGTTAACCCATTTCATGGGTTAAAGGTATAAAAAAGAGGCAGCTACAGCCTGGGAAAGGGACGTAGTATGGTGTAGGGGGAGGTAGGGTTGGGTAGGATAGGGAAAGAAGAAAGAAGAACGGGGTGCACAATCAAAAAACAGCCGGCAAGAAACAGACAAAACGCATTTGCACCTTTGAACTTCGCTAGTTAGTTGCCTGCCTGGTTGCCTGCTGGTTGCATGTTGCAGGGCCCCGTTGCAAGGAGTTTGTGTTAAAACTTAAAGTGGGAACTGTGCCACAGCTGCCGCGACTGGCTGCTGCAAATGCGTGCCTCATGCCACCTAAACTAGAGATGGTTGCACAAATTGCTTAACAATTGAAACACAAATCTTATATAACTTCTTGAGATTCCTCAAAAAAAAATGTTCGAAAAAACATTTTACCAAAAATTTTATAATTCGATAGAAAATATGTTTTTTTTGGAAATTTCTTTCGTGTCACGAAAGAAGGGACACGAGATGAGCTGGGTTCCCAACCTAGAGAGCTGGAAGCTCTGGGAGCTAGTCGAGGCGTTGCAGTTTGTGGCATAAGACGACATCACAATAAATCTAACATGGCGATAAGCCAGAGCCAAAATGATCTCTGGTAAGCTGGCGCAGAGATTTGCAATCGAAGCTGGATGCTGGATGGACGATGGAGAATGGATGGAGAAAGGGAGGGACGGGGGGACGGCGTGACTGTGACGCATGCAAGATTAGCTTTAGCTGACGATGGCGATGGCGATGGCAATGGTTTCAGTTTTGTTGTTGTTGGCGCTGTGATCCTGGCCAGGCCATAAATTGCCAGCAAACAACAACAACAACATCAGCAACAACAACAATGTTGACGATGCGGACGTGCCAAACGGCAGCGACAAATGATTCGTGGCTAGTTTGCAGTTGCAACAGTTGCTGCTGCTGCTGATGTTGCCGTGGTGGCACATCATTTGATTTTCGACAAGTTGTTGAGGCTATTTGCTGATTTGGCTGCTGTTGTTGCTGCTGCTGTTGTTGTTGCTGCTGTTGTTGTTGTTGTTGCAAACAAATTGATTGGCTGACTGAGTGATCGCACAGCCAAAAGAGCCAAAGCCAGGCCAGGCTAGGCCAAGACCAGGTAAGAGAAAAAACTAAGCAAAGCCAAGCCAAAGCCAAACCATCGATCCATTGAGCATGTCCGCCCGCCGGGCCACTTTGTTATTGTTGTTTGTTGTGTTGCAGTTGTTGCTGTTGTTGCCTGACAATGTTTTGGCAGCATGTGGCGCTGTGGCTGTTGTTGGTTGTTGGTAGTAAAATGCATAGGCAATGCGCTGTGGCACGTTCATGTCCATGTTGCGTCCAATGAATGCGCAACGATTTATCCATCTATCCAGCAGCTGTCGATCCAACAATCTTACAGAGTGAGACAGAGGGTGGGGAGGGGGTAGGGCGTTGTTGTTGTTGTTGTCGTCGTCATCATTGTCATGTCAATGTTGCTGGCGGCGTGAGGAAATGTTTGGCATGGCTTTTCATTACTATTTTTTTTTTTTTGCTTTTTCCGATTTGACTGCTGCTGCTGCTGCTCCTCAGCCTGATCCTTAAGCGTTTGCTTAGCTGTCCATTGTCCATTGCCATTGTTGTTGTGTTGTTGTTGTTGCATGTTGCTGTCGTCGCGCAATCGCAATCGCATTGCATTGCTTCAAGTCACACTTGCAGTTACCATCAAGCAATTGTGATTGTTGTAATTGTTGTTGGCACATCTGGCGCCACCGGGCGAAACAAAACGAAACAAAACGAACGAAACCGAACGAAACGAAACGGAATGAAATTGATGGTGTTGGTTGGGTGGGTGGGAAGGGAAGGGAGAACGAACGTACGCTTCGAACATCATGTCAAATTAATTTACAGTACAATGAGGTGGTGGAGGTGGAGATGGAACCGTGACATAAGCGTTGCCAATCAATCGATATACTTTGCATATATCGCTTTGGTCAGTGATAAACAGTTAATCAATGATAAAGATAACGGTAACGGCTGTTACTTTTGAATATTATCGACTTGAACTAGAGCAAAAAATGTTTGCAGATGATTAGAAATTTATCAAAATATTTATTCAACTTTGAACTTTTCTTTGATGTATATAGTACATATATATATATTCAAGGAGTTTTGTTGATGGCACGATTTACACAGAAAAATATGCAAGTAACTCAATATTTGAAGCATTTGTTTCTTTTCATCGTAAAGTTGCAACAAAATCGTCTAAAAACAATTATCCATTGCATTTGTTTCGACTACTTGCATTGTTTATTTCACATTTTTGTTGTTGTTGTTGTTGTTGTTGGTGTTGTTGGTGTTATTTGCTTTTGATTTGTTTTGCCCAAGTTTGAAACTGGAAACTTAGCCATGGCTAAAAATGGACATGAGAAAAGTAGCTAACAACAACAACAACAACAACAGAAGAAAAAAGTCGTGAGGTTTGCTGCAACAAAAAAAAAAACAAAAAACAAATCGTAGAAATAAAAGAGAAAACACAGTCACACTAAAAACCCACACACACACACACACACACATCTCTCACACACACACATAAAGAGTCGAGATAGAAAAATTAGAAAAGGGATACGAAAATTGGGAATTATCTTCTTCACACTTACCATCTCATCGAGACTTTTAAGATCATTTGTAATGATCTGTGGCTGTGGTCCATACATTAACATTGGATCCTTATCGTTCTCATCCTCGTTATCGGTATCGCTATCATATAGATCCGTCTCAACGGCCACACACTCGGCCCCCCGTGTTGGTGCCGCCTCCGTTTGTGTGCCGCTTTCAGAGCAACCACCACCGTTTGGGGTTTGTGTGCCGCATCCAATGCCGATGCCGATGCCAAAGCCATTCGCTTTATTATCAGCAGCAATTTCCCGATCGATTTGTCGCTCCATTTGCACCAGCATCGGTGCCAGCATGCCTACAACAAAAAAAAAAAAAACCAATCAAAACCCGAGTGTTAACAATCATTATTATGTGTTCAATGTTTTCAACGTGTGTTGCACTTACCAAACTTGGCGCCACGTCTTGCCACTTCAAGTAGACAGAGTATCACATGCTTCTCATTCTTACGCATGATTAGATCATCCGTTTCAAACAACAGGCACTCAATGATTTTAAGGCTTTTTCTACAAAAAAAAAAATCATATTTCAAATCAAAAATCAAATCTTGTTTTTGTTCTTGTTCTTGTTCTTGCTCTTACCTGCACCAGGTTATAAAGTTGGAGACATTGTCGCGGGCAAAGAATGTGCCACTTTTGGCGGCAGGCAGATAATGTACATTGCCCAGGGCGAGTATGGGACCGGCCAATCCGGAAGTCATCGAGCGTGTCATTGATTTGTTGCGCGCCTGTCGCCGGGCCAAATAGTCCTCAGCCGCTTGCCTCACATAATTTGCGTGCTGCACCAAACCAAAAACAGAAAAAAAAAAAACAACAATAAATTAGACACAACAACAACAATCGTTCAGTGGCAACAAATGCAACAAAATGTGTGTGTGCAACGCACGTTGTTGCAAGTGAAAGTAGTTTTTTTTTTTGGTATAGCTTAAAGCGCGACAAAAATCTAGAAAAAGTTTATTTTTAAGCGTCTCAAGAATTTAGCGCGGCATTTTTAGGCTGACAGCGACGGCGACCGCTGTCCTAACTACCCCCCCTTCCCCCCCACCGCACACAACACAAAGACAGAAGAGAGAACGAACAACCAGGCCAGGGCATATATGTATATATACAGGAGTTGCGGCATGAGGTGGGGGCATGAGGTGAGGCATGAGGCGGCATCATACGATTTGATGGCGCCGCAATGTTATGCATAATTAATTGACACGCAGCCTAAGAAATGGCTCACACGCACACTCACACACATGCACACTCACACACACATGCACACTCACACACACATGCACACTCACACACACACACATGCACAATTGAAATTGCAATCACACATTCAAATTGTAGCTAGACGACACTCGTCACTCATCAGTCATTTGGCCCAAAAAAACCAGCTAACAGCTCTACACTACACCGTGTGTGCAATGCAGGCAGTTGAATGGGCGGGTTTGACACAGATACTTAACGTATTTGTCAGATACACATATAGATGGATAGCTAGATAGATGGATAGCTAGATAGATGGATGGAAAGATTGCGTTTGACATCGGTCAACAAGTGCAAGAGTATGTTATACATATAGAATCTACATTCAAATTGGTCATATTTCAATATTATTTTATGTTCAAGCATTTTTTTGCATTTTGCACCCCTTATTTTTCTGTATACTTAACAGTCCCGGCAACGTCGACGAAAATAAAGGTAATCCTAATTAAACTAAACTTTTTCCCGTAGTTGTTTCTAACACTTTTCACCCCCTTCTTTTGCTGTTTACTTGACTGTCTCCCCCGCAATCGAAAATTGACAAACTTTCAGTTTCATGCTACTATATCATATCATATCATATCATATATATATCATATCATATACCATATCATATCATCATAATAGGAAATATTCCTTATAAGAGGCATATCCTGTTGTTGTTTCTTCAACACTTTTGCACTTGTCACCCCCCTTTCCTTTGCTGTTTACTTGACTGTCCCTCCCCCGCAATC
Organism: Scaptomyza parva; assembly: GCA_035044645.1. Lineage (NCBI taxonomy): Eukaryota > Metazoa > Arthropoda > Insecta > Diptera > Drosophilidae > Scaptomyza > Scaptomyza parva. The sequence goes on from JAWNNT010000139.1 coordinate 12,125,111, forward strand.
GAAAATTGACGTTTGATCTTTTTTTCTTGTTTTTTTTTTTTTTTGGTTATGTCATCAAAGTTGGCTCGCGTCGTCTTTTATTAATGCAATTTGAGATTCGATTCGATTCGATTTGATCGCATCCCAAAGCCGATTCGATTCGCGTCGATTTGAAGGCGCTGCACAACACGACACAAAAAGCCAACAACAACAACAACAACAACAACTGCAACTGAAACTGCAACGACGTGTGATGCATTTACATTTGCATTAACATCATATTCCATATTCATTTATGCACATATATTATTTGTTTTTATCTTTTTTGTAATAATTAAATATATATGTATATAGTATTTTTTAACTATTTCCTCAACTAGTGTCGCTTATTATTGGATATTATTTGTCGTGTTTCTGATTTTATTTCTTTTATGGAATATCTCAATGAGCCACATTCAAAATACTTTATTTGGTGTTTATTTATTTTAACCCCCTCCCCATCCCCCCGCCTACAATAACCAAACAAGGGCATCCATCGATCAAGATGCTACTGACGTCTCCACTGACCTACTACAAGTGGGCGTGGCGTGTCGTAGCGTATTAGCATAATACAACTAATAATAAAAAGCTCAATGCTATGGAGGATTAACGCGTAAGTTATTAGATGCACACACACACATACACTGTATACAGTTTGAGTAGGTTTCATAGAGCATTTCTGCGTCGAACTGCGCGCGCGCGCGTGCGTGCTTGTCTTTGGCAACTTCTCTTATCATTGAACAAAAGGTAAGCCTGCGAGAGAAAGAGAGATGAACAGACAAACGCCCACGATGCATTTGACTCGAGGCGTCTCTCTCTCTCTCTCTCTCTCGCTACCCACGATAGCTGGGCATTTGGCCTAGCGCATACCACTTGCGATTTCTTCTTTGTAAACTTACATGTACAGTTAGTTAGGTAGAGCAGACAAGCTTCGGCCAATATCGAAATGAAAATTCAAATCCAAAATCAATGCTGGCATTTTGTGACTTCATTTAGTGGTGGCGGCGGCTTGTTGCCTGCCTGCCTGCTTGCCGCCTGTTCGTAAGCTGGCTGCATCACAGATTTTCACTTTCGAAAGCGTCGACATCGAATTGTTTATTATGATATCACACTCTCTAACCCATTACAATTTCCCGCAGCAGCAGCACGTGCCAATGTTGTTTGTTGTTGTTGTTTATTATGCTAGAGATGCGCGATGCGCTAATCGAAACTCTTTGGGAAGTGAAAATACTAAAACTGGAATGACTTCCAGGCACAGGCTGCCAGATGCATAATAACAAGATGGTGGCACTCAACAAACTTTTAAGCAATTCCAGTGCTATCGATAATTTGTCTTTGTCTATCGAAATTTGACAGCCCAATCGACAGAACGTTCTTTTCACTGGAAATTTTCACAAGGAGAGCACGTGTCCCGAGGTAGGAGCAAAAAAAAAACTCTATATATGTCAACTGTAAATTAAACAGATATAAATTGTATATTCGGTTTTGCATCAGACATCTTACTCGATATGAATCCAAATAAAGACGTTGGCTCCGAATCAGATGCTGATTTGGAAGCTAATCAAGCCAATGCAATTAACACTGAAATTTGTATTCCGATTAAGGACAACTCGTCCGATTCGGATAGTTTGGAAAGTTTCCAAATGTATACGAAAGAGGAACGCCGCGAGCTTGCCGAGGTAGACAAAGGAATTATGAGTTTCTATAAGACAATGCCGGTCATGTCGTCGGAGAGTGAGGAAACCATGATACCCAAGGTCAAGGCAGAGATCATTCGGGTCATCGAAGAGCGCGGCGGTGAGGCTACACTGGCAGATGTCTTGGTCGGTAAGCCCTTACCCTATATGGGCCGCTATTACCTGGCCTCGCTCATTCTGGTTCAGGAACAGCAAATCAAAATGCGTACACCCAATGGCGATAATGAGACTCCGGTAGCGCCCAGTGAGGTGCTTCTCGAGCGTCTACCGTGCCTTCCAGTAGCCACTGGCGACGAAATCACCGAAGAAGATGATGAATTTTACGAATACTTGGCATCTATTTTCGACGATACTGAGAATATTCCTCCTACATCTCCAAACGATACTCAGTGAAATTTACACACACACATATATACTTCTGCATTTGTTCCTTGTTCATTCACAAACCGTACTTGTACCTTTTAATAACAGCTAAAGACTTGAAATATCCTGTGATACTTATATGAACAACAAATAATAATAAAAAATTTCCAACTAATAACTTTATATAATGATGAATAATATCTACTTCGAAAGACGTTTTTAAAGTATTGCATTATTTTTTTAGGTTAGTTTTTAGATTAAATTTTTGCCTTGCATTTTTTGCCATTTTTGTATTGGGTCAGAGTTGGTTGCCTCGAGCCGAGTCGAGTTGAGTCAAGTGTCAGGTGTCGAAGTAATTAACGTGACTTTGCCACACAGCATTGTGTGGCAGAAAGTGGGCCAACTCATAACGTGTCGATGTCGATGCAACTAAGTTGCATGCAACAAAGCGCAAGTACGTGACATGTGGCTGATGATGTGCAGCAGCAGGTAGAAAACGCAACGCAACGCAAAAAAAAAAAAGAAAGAAAAAAAAAGACAAAAGAGAGCGAAAGCCGTTCAGGAAGCGCACAAAGATGTTGCAACATGACAAAGGGGGGGGAGGTGGGCTAGTGGGTGGGTTTTCTGGTTGTTGCAACTTGCTTTATATATATATGTATGTATGTATGTATGTTGTGCATAAGTTGAAGGCAACAGCGTGTCAGTCACGTAATTAGCTTAGATTTTGTCATTTTTTCTTTCTTAATGATTATTATTTGGTTTTGCCTTTACCTGCCTTACCCTACCAATATAGCGTTAATAACATTAGGTAAAAGGCAAATGTATGTATGTGTGTATGTGTGTACTTATAACCGTAATGCCCCGTAACAGCTTTTTGCTTCCGCAAAAGCCCAAAAAAAAAAAACCAAAAATATGCCAAATAAAATCAAACAAAATTAAATCGAGCAGCCACAAAATCAAACAAAAAATATCAGAAATACAAAAATACATTCAATTTCAAAATGACATTGCGAAAAAAACAAAATGTTATGGAAATTTATATCAAGAGCATACTGCATTTGCAATACCCTAACAACATAAACTTCAATAAAAATCAAGAAAAAAAATGTGAATATTGATTAAAAATTATAAGAAAAAAAATACCCTTTCCAATGTGTGTGTGGGCTCGCTAACTTGGCCGACGCCTAAACGGATTTACAGTCAACCGTTTTATGAATAGAAAAAAAACCAAGAAAAAAACCAAAAAAAAAAACAAGAAAAAAAACCAAAAAACATACAAAAATTCGCATTGTGTTGGCTGACTTGCAGGTGATTGAGTTAAGGGAGGGGAACGGTGGTAGTGGTGGAAGGTGGTGGAGGTGATAGGGTTTAGCAGTTAAGTCAAATGTGAGTGAAGTGTTTGGAATCGCCACCAATTGTCAGCTAGCCGGATTGGCCATAACACCCAGCATGGCCAACAAAGCACGACGACGACGATGTGTTGTTGTTGTTTTTGTTGTTTTCAACTCAATCAAAATCACAAAATCTCAAAAAACTGTCCACGCTATACCATTCAAAATCATATATCAAAGGCCGTGTCGACCGTTGCCGTCAACAAACAATGATTTTATACTATTGTTGTTGTTATTGTTGTTAGTTTTCTTGGGGTTCAAGGTTCTCATGGACAACTTCATAGCTTCATAGCTTAAGTAGCCAAAAAAATATTTCTCAATCTCTGTCTCTTTCTCGCACTATCTCTTTTTCTACGTTGGCAATGATAGATCGCTTCCAAATGATTACTGCAACAACAACAACAACAACAACCAAACGAATCGAATCTCGATCTGTGTGTGTGTGTATGTGTGTGCGGTCACCTGTTCCGTGTCCGTGTGTTCCTCCCCCCCGCCATCGTTTGATCTTTACCGTTCGTTGGTATGTATAAATTTATGAATTTGATTGGGGCAACACTGGCTAATGCTAACGGTATTTCCATAATAATGCCATAGAAGGCGTTTTGTTTGCCAAAAAGTTTGTTGCCCTCTCTCTCTCTCTTTCTCCCTCCCACTTGCTGTGGTGGTGTGGGAAACGACCATGGACAAAAGATCGATGAGATGAGATCACTGATCGAATCGACTGATTGCAAATGCGATGAACAAACTCAGCATATGATTATATATCGATATGGATTTGTGGTTGTGTGTGTGTGTTTGTGTGTGGGAGTTGTGTAGATCATAGATCTGCAAGAACTGCAATTGGTAATTGATAGCCTGTGCAACGCGATACCTGCCACTTTGTGTGTGGCAAACTGTGGGAACACAGCAGGTCTAAATCTAAACTAAAAGATCTCAAGCTCAATTTGTCACACACACAACAAAGAACTTTGCAATGTTAGTTTGATTAAAGATCTTTTTAGGAACTACATATACATACATATATGTATATAATATTGCAACCTATACAGATTTTTACATACATACATATGTATTTAGTATTTAACAAGACAAAGCCCGTTGCCAAAAAAGAAAAGAAAAAAATAACTAAACCAAACTGTGAACTGGTTTTTAACGTTTGCTGCTGCTATTTAAAAAAAAAAAAAAATCTAAAGCCAAAACGAATTTTGAATGTGGGTGAAGTTGTTAAAAAAACACACACATACACACACACACACATGCACACTACAACAAAATGTTGGAAACGCAAACTCAAAACGCAATCGAGGCCAATCGCTCCGTGTTGGGTTCCAGAGCAACACCCTACCCCCTCAACACACCCCCCCTTCCTTCCTGCTGCACCATCTTCCTCCACACACACTCACATACATTGCAGCGCCACCCCGCCCCGTCCCGTCCTGTTAAGCATCGTAACAAATGTTAGACCTGCTAAGCGCATATTTAGTTATAAACTTGAATTTAGACTCGGCCCAAATTAGATAGACAAGACTTTTGGCCGCGCGCAGTGAGAGCTGTAACAACTACCCACCTCCCCCCGAACCCCACCACCAACCTCTGCCACCCAACTCCAACCGCCCGTAAGACAGTTACAAATGTTGTCGCAATTGCCCAAAAAAACAACAGCAACAAAGTACAACTAGATGGAAAATACAGTAAAAAAAAAAATGAGAAGAATGTGCGCCTTGGGAACAAAACGAAACGTAACGAAATGAAACATGAAACGGATGAGACCATAAACACCAAAATAGTATAATCATAATAAACTTAACTGAAAAACAAGGAATGAGATTCATTTCAATTTGTTTTTGGAGCGTGCTTCCTATTAACAAATTAACATAGATATAAAAAACATTTTTTGTTTATATTTTGCCTGGCAAAAATTGGTTGTATTTAAGGTTTTTCTAAACGAAATTTGTTAAATAAGGAAATAAGTTATTTAATAATAAATGTTTTTAAAACACGATCTGTTATCATCATTATATAACCCATTATGATTATGGTTCCTAATTAAAAGGGCCGTTAGACAGCTTTAGCAGGAACACGACAAAATATTAGTTCCCCAATATAGGCAAACAAACACACACACACACACAGAGATACTGACTCAACTCAAGCGGAACTTAACTACGTGTATGTGTATTTGTATGTATATGCGTGCGATCTGGCAATCTTGTGGCGGTGAATCGTGCAAATTGCCAGGCCATGTCTATTTGGCTATTTGTCCAGTTTTGGGCACAAAAACGCAAAAAGCATTTTTGTGCTTTGGCAAGTAAATACGAGCATATGTAAATATTAATTTTATTAAACAAACGTGACGCGAACTCTTTTTAAACGTTGACACGACAATTGCAACCCACACACACATACGTACATACATATATAGATGTTCAGATTAAACAGTGCGCGCTTTTCATATTTGGCTTTTCAATTTACAATATTTATGCCATGCAAAACTGTTGTTTATTGTAACTGTTATTGGCCGGCGACAATAACAACAACAACAACAACAGCGTACTTGGACTCGTTTTACACAGCTTCGGTGACATCGTCCAACTTTTGCTGTATGTATGTGTGTATGTACGTGCAGGCGTTGCTATCGGAGTCAAAGAGTCAGAGTCAGAGTCGCACAAAAAAAAAAGCGGCGGCAGTCCATCAACACATCCCAAAATGCGTGGGAATTGCGCCGGCCTTGCTTTGAAGTCATGCTCTGTGTCTGTTGTGTGTGTGTGTGTGTTTGCGAGTGCTGTGCGCATGTGTTTGCAAAGGCTATTTGCGGAATTTCAAAGGCAAAAACTTTGCACACACACACACGCATGCGCATGTACGCCCGCCTTGTAAATATACACACACATTTACGCACATTGATTTGCTAGTGAAAGCTGCTTAGTGTGTGTGTACATACTGTCCGACATTACAAGTGCGACCCTGTCTAGCGCAATTTGCGCAAAAAGTGCGCCTTGTGCTTAGTGTGCATACACTGGCTAAATCTTTTGTTTTGGTTTTCTGCCAGTGTGACCCCGCTGTGCGCGCAATTTGTCGCGCTATCATTAAAAATCGCGAATTGCGCAAAGCGTTTTCATTTCTGTTTGCAAATATGGCTAAAGAAGCATAATTGTCACATAATAGCGGCAAAACTTGGCTTGTTGTCGTCGTCGCCGTTTAATTGCCAAAAAAATGAATCATCACTGGAAGCAGCAGCAGCAGCACCAACAACAATAGTCACATTTCGTAGGCGACTCAACGATTTTGGACTTCCTTTTGTGGCGGCCACATGATTGTCGCCATTGAGACTGCACGACACAACTGCAACAACGTGACGCATGAACAGTGTTGCCGCCCTCCGCGCACCCCTCCCGCCTATTTGCCATTTAAACAATAACAACTGCGCAACTCACTGTCAGCAACTCGAGTGCAGCGCTTGATGGTGAGAGCAGCGGTGGCGGGCGGGGGTAGTGTGAAGTAAACGCTCTTTAACCTCTCTCCCTCGCCAATCCCCCCCCGCCGTCTAACAATCAATCGCATGTTGATTCTATTTTGGACTTGCGACAAATATAGAGCGCAATCCCTAAGACGGATGACCGTTAATGGAGACATTTCTGTGGGGTACAAAAAATTCAACAACAAAACTATTTTTAAATTGTCTACACACACAGGAACATATGTATGTGTGTGTGTGTGTGTATAGTTTGACAACTGCCGGAACGATCTTGATCGAGGCTGTGCGGCACATGCCACAAAACACCAAAATACAACAACAATGGCCAACAACAACAACAACAACTGCTTAACAATGGTCAGAGAGTGAAAACAAAAACAAAAGGCGAATTTTTCAATATTCGTTTCGTTTACCGAACGACGTACGCCGCATGCCCCATGCCGCATGCCGCACAGTGGCGGCCACTTACAAGAACTTTAACACGCCAAAGTTCAAATTAGTCAGCAACACTCCATAAATCAGACAACGGAAAACAATCATAAAGACCTCTCGACCAGACCAGACCAGACCCCAGACCAGACGAGATCCAAAAGCAACACACAGCTGGCTGGCCAAAACACACACACACAACTGGCCAATCGAGTTGGTCGCCCGCTGCTTTTGCCTTTCTTGTTGTTGTTGTTGTTGTTGGTGGTGTTGGCTATTGGGTTCTCCCCATCGATTAGCATACAATTTGTTGCAGTTGTTGCATTGACAGCAATAAATAATGCATTGCAAGGCGAATAACTTGGACTAACTGTATGACAGGATCAAAGCAGTCGATAAACCCAGAACATATATCACTAAACAGAATGGAGTTCTTGATATAACAAAGTTGTAAGTTAGTTAGTTTTTAATTCTTAATCTTTATACTTGATCTCAAGATATACATTTTTCAGTTTGCAGAGCATTAAACAGTCTGTTGCCAAAAGAAACTACAAAGAGATGGGGCGGGAGGTGAAGTGAGGAAAGGAAAAACTGAAAAATTTCAGACTGATTTTGTTGGTGTTGTTGTTGATGTTGTTGTTGTTGCAGTGTGTCGTACAAATTGCAGCGTTAATAAAGTCAAAATCGGATTAGACACGCCTCGACCGACTCTCGCCTGCCCCCGACGCCCCCATCATAGACTCCGCCGGCTAACGGTACTCAGCTGCATAACACAGTTGGACACAGGTACACATACACACATACATACATATGTATTATGATACTGGACACACTTGTAGTATTCGATCTGTGGCCAGATGTGTGACAGAAATATATATACAGATATTTGATCTTATGGCCAAAAAATGCCCCAACAATAAATTGGCACTAATGAATTTGATTCATTTCGATTTTGCTTGTGGCAATAGCTAAATCAACATTTCTGGCTCGAGGAGCTGGAGAGCTGGGGAGCCAGAGGAGGTGGCATGGTGTTCCAACTGACAGTTGTCATAAGACTATATAGTAGCTATATAGCCTATACCACCTATACCACTGACCCATATATGTCAGACGGTAGGCAAAGGCGTGCCCCAAACAACAACAACAACAACCTCAACAACAACAACGTAACTAGTCGCATATCTTGATACGATTAAACAAAACTGTGAATTTTATGTACTATGTTGTGGTTGCAAACTGATTGCAATCGCATTGCAATCGAGTTGTAAAAGAAGAAAAAACAATATTTTTTCCACACTGTGTCCTTCACATTCCTTAAAAACGGTGAGAATTAATCATTATTATAATACCCTTAACCCATGAAATGGCTACAAATGGGTATAATGGCTCTCTAATCCCTAGGCATAGCAAGTTTGTTTCAAATTTTCGATAACCTTTCCGATTTACGTTATACACATGTAATCGATAACAAAAAAATTCTTTAAATTCAAAATAAGGATTAAAACTATTAACAAAGCATTGAAAATCTGTAAAATTTTTAATGAAATCGATTAAGAAACACCGGAGATATGAAGTCATCAAACATTGGTCCGGTAGTTCTGGTATGTACGTGTGGTATTTCTGTCAGCCCGCCCGTCTATCTGTCTGTATGGTCAAGGGTTAAGGGTATATTTTAGTCGAGTTAACTCGACTTACTACTTTGTTTTATCTATCTATCTTTAGAATATCTAATCTAACGAAAGTTTAGAAGGTAACATATTCGACCACATAAAGTATATATGTATACTCGATCATTGCGAGATCGCAACAAAATCGAATATCCTTTTAAAAAACATTCTTGATTGTTTTCAGCTCTTAACTGAAATTAAATGATTTGTTTATCTCTTTTTTGTAACAGATATTAAAGAAACACCGCACCCAACACACGATTGACGACGATTCATTGAAATCATTTTAAATGAAACGTGTTACAGCTGACAATTGGATCACACAAAGGCACATACAGATACAGACATGTACATAGGATAAACGATCAACAGCGATGTAAATCCATTTGGCCAACGTCCAGGCAAATTTCCCAATAACCATTTGGTATGCATGGCCAGTCCAGTCGGTCGGTCGGTATGAATCGAAAAGGCGGTAAAAATCTTCAGAGAGACAAGACAAGAAGTGACATGAAGTGAGACACAACTAAGAAGGCAATGACCGATCAAACGGAACGTTTAAACATCATAAAATTAAATGGGATCACGAAGTAATTTTCGTTTTTGGAACCTCACGATTCAAAATATATGAGAGATACTAAAGAACAATTCTTCGATTAATGTCGCATTTTGTGTTTTTCTTACGTTTTTTTTTCTCTCGGGATCATATCATATTATGCAAAACATTGTTGCCAGTGTTGTGTAACATTGTTGTTGAACAATACTGAATTCAATCTTCAACAAAAGTAAAAATTTTATACTTTTATCACTTTTAATATTTTTGTTTTTACGCTTTTTGTTCATATCAATGATTGCTTTGTAGCGTTGCGGAAATCACAACGGTCACTTAATTAAACACCCCCCACAGCCCCGCCCTCGTCGTACCACACCACACTTAACCGTAACACACATTTTTTTCTTAGGCAAATTTGGAGCTGGGCAAGCAAGCAAGCAATGCATTCAATTCATTCATTATCAGAGCTACTGCTGCTGCGGGTCTTAATAGGTGAGCGGGGGGGCAGTGGAGGGTAGGTTAGTCTCATATCGGCGATAATTGGCCAAGTGTTGTGAGTGTTTGGGCCAATTAAAAACAGTCGTCAGAGTTTTATCAAATTCAATTAGTGAAACGGCGAGAAATCGTTCAACTCACAGCAGGCCCCAAACCCCAAGCCCCAAACCCCAAGCCACAAAGCACTTCAAAATAGAAAAGAAACAACCAAAAAAAAACCTTTAAATTTTCACAGTGAAATTTGGCATTAATCCATTTTTTATAGACGCTTAAGATCTGTTTATTGTTATATAGAAAAAAAACATTTGTTTCTACATAAAATCACATTGAAAACAAGTAATAATGCTCTCTACTTTTAACCAAACAGACAGACAAACAGTCGGGCAGAAAGACATACACGTACATACCGGCACTACCGGACCAATGTTTGATGACTTCATATCTCCGGTGTTTCTCAACCGATTTTAATAAAAATTTCACAGATTTTCATTATTTTGTTAATGTTTTCAATTCGCATTTTCAAGTTATCAAAATTCAAGTTTTTTTTTGTCATCGATTTCATGTGTATATCGTAAACCGAAAAAGTTATCGAAAATTTGAAGAAAACTTCTTCTGCCTGGGGATTAGGAAAGCTCATAAACAAAATCTGCTGAAGAAGCTTTCTTTTGCCTGTTACATACGTTTGTACAAAACCATTATACCCCATTTTATCCATTTCAAGGGTATACACATATATATGATTCAACTATAATTAAGATCCATTCGCATTTATTTTGATATAGAAAAAAACATTTGTTTCACTCAAAAAAAAAGTTTATAATTCATCTATAATTTGCCATTTTGGCGTACTTCCTTAATTAAAAACAAGTGTTTAAGAAACTGCAAAATATGGTTTTGTGTTTTGTGTTTTTGGTTTTTGGTTTTGTTGAAAAAAAAACTTAATGATAGATAATCGCTGTGATCTTGGCTTATGTGAGGATAATGCCGACTAGATTAGATGCCATATGTGTAGTTAATTGTGCGTAAATTGCAGCTGCGGCAAATACTATTAATTAGCCACAACATACAATGTATCTATGTGTGTGTGTGTTTGTGTGTGTGTGTATTGAAATTGGTTGCGCGTTGCACGTGGATCGTTAGACAAATCGCTAATGATTGCCACTAACGATCTCTGAGTACGCTAATTGGCAATGTTCAGAACTCAGAAAACACACATATATATATATATGTATATGTAGAACATACTTAATTAATAAACACACAGATAGAGAAAGAGAGAGGGAGAGAGGGAGTGGCAAGCAGATATTGCTGATGAAGACACATGCAACAAAGTTGCTTTAAATTTGTTTTTTTCTCTCATTCACCTCACAAAGATACAAAACATATTTGTCGAGATACGTTTGTGTGTGGCTGCTGCAACTGCTGCCACTGCAACTTGCAACTGCCACTGCCACACTGACTGGCTGCCACTAGTGGCTGCTTTCACGTCGCAACGTTTGCGAGTTTCAATTAAAGTTCCATTAACGCTTCGCGACACACACAATTATCAAAAATTAAATTTATGCTTATGACATTTCCGGCAGCAGCCCCCCAAAACACACACAGACTCCACCCCCGGCCCCTGTCTACCATATGCAAAATCAGAAATGTTTGTGTGTTTGTTTGTGTTTTGTGCATAGATAAATAAATAGTATATAAAAAGTTCATTTTGTATTTAAAGACAGTCCCTGTCTCTGGTTTTTGGTCTCTGTCTCTGAAGATCAAAGCAATTTTATGATTATATGGCTCCACGCATATGGATCCACCATATCCAGATCCACCATATGCTCCACCATCTAGCTTTAGCTGATATAACCCCGAAAGCCATCATCATCATCTTCGGAACACACAGGGCAACAACAACAACAACAACAACAATCTACTGTTTTTAGATGCAGATCTATCTCTAGTCTAGGTACATGTACATGTGTATGTGTGTATGTATGTATGTGTGTGTGTGTGTGATTTTTTGTAGGTGGTAGAAACTAAAAATGCTCGACTCTGCATATGATTCGTACTAATAATTCGTATAACCGATTATCAAACTAGAAGAAAGTGCTGGGAAATTCTGAATATCAAATCTTCATAGTTTTCCAATCGATTTTTATTTGGGTTTTACTGATTTTTAAGGACAGGAACAGAACAGATAGGACCAAGAATGTTCTTAACCTTAGCATTTCGATGAAATTTTTACTGCTGATCAGATTTGATGTCAAAGTATGAAGGCATGAAGGCAAAGTAGATTTCAATCTTAAAAAGTTGCATAACCTTCATTTCGATTAAGTTTTTACTGCTGATCAGATTTGAGGTCAAAATTTATAAACGCATGTTTCAAGGACTAGAACAGAACAAGAAAAGAAAAAAAACGAACTAGGAGCGCAGAGAAGGAAAAGTTTTCTAACCCGATGAAGTTTTCCGATGAAGTTTTTCTTGTTGATCAGATTTGAGGTCAAAAGTTTCTAAAGGAACAAACTCCAAACAGAACGGCAAAGTAGATTTCAATATTCAAAAACTTTTTAAGCGTTTTCCAGTGAAGTTTTCCAGAGATGATCGGATGTCACAGTAAAGCATGAACAGAACGGATTAGAAACGGAAAATGGGTTTAAGATCTTCAAAATTTCTCGTTCGATTTCGATAAAGATTCATTCACTGAGGAGCTCAATTATTAAATTTAAGATATTTTCATATTGATCTAAAGTACATCGAAATTGAAATCGTAAAGGTCCATCAATCCTTAAAAAGGGTCCGACAGAAAACTCTTACAAACTCTTCCGATTAGTTCATAATACAGGGTATATATGTTATATATTTATGTGTTTGGCGTGTAAATGCGCAAACGCCCCAAGACTTCTGAAGAGTTCTTGCCACATTGTGTCTGTGTGTGTGTGAGTTTTTACTTTCAGGAATAGCCGCAACAATGCAACAGAGAGAAAACACAGCGGGAGAGCCCAAGCAGCGATGCAGCGATGTTTCCCGACGATACGACGACGACAGGAATCCAGACTTTGCCACAGACTACTATGCCGACGCCGACAGTGTGTGGTGCACATTCAGTTGGTCTGCCTCGTTGCCACAACTGCCAACAACAACTGGCAACAACAACAACAACAGTGAAGACAAATTGTCTACGCGTTGAGGTCTTGGCTATCTTGGCCTCCAGCGTGACGTTGTCGGCGGCGGCGGCGTTGCACACAGACCGACGATGGCGCCAGTAGCCGCGGGCAGCGCCACTCAGCGCCCATAATCACAACAAACATGGCAATGGGGCACAAACCACACACACACACACACACATATATACACTGTGTGTTTTGCTCTGTGGCAATGGGCAGAGGTTTATGGCATGCGCCACGTAACCGAAACCGAAACCGAAACCAAAACCAAAACAGGCAACGCGGGGCAAAACGCGGGCAACGCATCGGTAATTAAAAGCGGCATCATGGAATTTGCTGCAACAACCAGCAACAACAAAGAAGCACTTGCAATGTTGCACATGGATGCTGGAACAGGACAGAATAGGACCGGACAGAAGAGGACCGAATAGGACAGAATAGGACAGAATAGGACCGAATAGGACAGAAGAGGACCGAATAGGACAGAATAGGACAGGAAAGGAACCGAATTGATCTACCAGGAATCGACCAGGGGCCAACAAGCAAAACTAAAATCTAAAAAGGGAACTCGCAACCTTTCCAATTGGACTTGAATTGCAATCCAATGCGAATGTTTGCTTTGCCAATTTATTCAGTTGTAATCGATCTCTAGGGTCCTAGTTTTTAACTCGAAAAAAGACAAAAGACAAAACCGAAACAAAGCGCTAAAACATCAAAGAATAACGAAGAAGAAGAAGCCCTTCTACACACGCACAGATAAATATATATATATATATATAGATATATAGATATATATTTATGTATTTATGTATATAACCGCAGGTCATATTTTAAGAGAGCTTAAGTTTCGAATACAATGTTAATAACAAACGATTGGTAATTGGATACAATGCAACAAACTTAAGAAGAAGACAAATAAATTGTTTATTTTACCATATAATATTCTCTCTACATGTATATATATATATATATATATAAACTATGTCAATCAAAAGATAAGTTGTAAAACATATAAACATATGTTTTTGTTGTGGGATTTTTTAGCTTGTTTTTGGTTAATTGAAAAATTCTTCAGCTGTTCTTAACTGTTATGGGTTGAATGGCCCCGCCCCTTACCGCCTTTGAAAGAGAGAGGCAAAACGCAAGTGCCACAAACTGGGGCAGCAAGTGAAACAGAAAACTTGACTTGACAACAACAACAACAGCAGCAGCCAAAGCACAAAGTGCAACATTTAAAACACTTACAAATACATTTGCATTTGTGGCATGTGGCATGGTGGCATGCCTCATTCAGGCACAACGAACGAAGGTAACCCCCTATTGAAGAGTTGACACATTAAGCAGGAGCTTTGACCTGTCCTCCAAAGCAAAGGAAAGCAAGGAAACTTAAGGAAACTTCAACACAACAAGAACCTAAGCCATTCAGTTGAGCCGGATGACCGACTGATAAAGTGACGCATTGACCGAGTCGAGCCGGGTCGAGCCGTACCGTACCGTACCGGTCATAAAACCGTTTAGACCCAAACAAAAAATGAAAACGAACAATGTGTAAATATCTTTTTGTGCGCTTTTAACACCTTAACTAAAACAAACATAGCAAATGCCTAGCGGGTTCGGCAGTTCGTTTCGTTCGCCCCCAACTTAATTTCGAGGCGAAAAAATGTGTAAATTTGTGTGTTTTATGGAACACCCCCCCCCAATTCCACGCCACCCCTCTACCCGAAGCAAACTACGTCTATCATCAGGTTGAAGCTTTTTCATATTTCAATTTGTTTATGCCTTCCATTCCATGCTGGCCATAAAAAACTCCATATAACACTTTTAAAGTTAATCTAAAACAAGAATCGGGTCATGTAAATAGTAACTTTGGGATTTTCTTTTGTTTTCTTTCCCTTCAATCTTATCAAACTCGTTTAACTTAAGAAAGAAACTTACCTTGCATAATGCAACACCTGTGTCCAGGCGATCCATAAAGTTATCGGCATTTATACTAAGTTCGGGATATAGCATGCTTAGCCATTCGGCCAGATCCTCCTTCATGGCCTCCAGATATTCCTCGCTGGACTTAAAGGGCCTATAAGGCCGCGCCTCAAGCATTGCCATGGCGCCAATTAATCGTTTCTCTCTTTGGTTTACTTGATATTAAAGGAATCTCGTCGCTGTGTTATCGAATCGATCGTTTTTTTTTTGTCTTTTGCTCGTTTCAAGATAATATATGAATGGACTTTGGGGTTGGAAGATTAGTTTAATTAGTTAATGGTATCGTTTATGGAATTGATACGGTCTTCTGTTACTTCTTCTTCTTCTTCTTCTTCTACTTCTTTTTTATGGTCGTCGTAGAGAGTCATTCATTCTCGTTCGTTAAGTTCATTAAAAGAGAGAGAAGGAGAGCGGTGTACAGACCGTACCGTTATTGTCTGCCTGCTCTTCGCTCTTTCCTTTCACTCGTTCTTCCTTTGTTTTTGTTGAAGTTCTGCAAAGATAGAAGAAAAGAAAAAAAAAGTTTTGCGCTTTAGTTTGAGAATTGAGAAATTTGATATCCTTTAATTGAGATCATGTTACTTTTTGAGCTTTGATTCTTGAATTTGAACTTTCAAGTTCAAGAAAAATCTATAAAAGGCATCGTGTGAAATATGACACAAGATCAAATATATAAGGTGTTGAAAGGCATGCAAAGAGCCTTTTTTTGGAATCGAAAACCGAATCTGATAATGAAACGTTTCCTCTTGCTGATTTTGCATGTTTAACAAATATCACAATTTGTTTTTTTGTAAGATTTATAATGTTGCCCCATACGTGAATAATGTAGAATTCCATTCCATTCCCCAGTCGCCCAAACACACATTCTCCGATTAATAACTAATGAACACTGCACGTTCCAGGCATCTGATTAAGATATATACTTAGAGAGACAACATCAATAAATTTCAATATTCCATTAAATCTGCATTCCAAATACATATTTGCGCACTTAATGGATTGTTGCTCTCTCTCTCGCTCTCACTCTTACCCTTCTGCACAGGCAGCATTGCCAACACACACACACGCACACACACATAGACATTTGCCGGCTGGAAAATGGAAATGAATGAACGGTAAGTTAGTTGAAACGAACGGCGTAAATTTATGACTATGGAACTGCAGCTGACATAATTATGGGACACAAAACCACAATAGCAACAACAACAACAACAACAACAACATTACCAGCAACAGCAGCAACAGCAACCGCCAACAACAGCAACAGCAACAACAACAACAACAGCAGAAACTATACAAATAAAATCAATAAATAAAACATAAAAGTGACTCGCGGCAGTCGGTTACTTAAAAGCAACAACAACAACAGCCTCTAAATAAGTAGAAAAAGCAAAAAGCCAAAGAAGAAGAAGAAGAAGAAGCAGGAGATATATTGTTGCTGTTGTTGTTGTTGGGCGCCAAGTTAATGGTGTTGCCAGCGGCATGCCAAAATGTTTGCCGCACATGCGATAAGTTTTACACCCCCCCCACCTCCACCACTCGCCGCCACCCCTCTCTCTCTCACCTTATACAACTGATGATGATGATGAACTCCCATACACTCCCGCCCCGTACCCCGCTTGCACCCCTATCCGCTTCATCCCATCTGTTAGCCGCTAATTAGCGGTAAGCTCAATTGAACTGTGAACTTCAAGGAGCGCAACAACAACAACAACAAACAACAACAGCAACAAACAACAGCTTTGTGGCAAGCCAAGACAAAAAGGCTGGCGAGGAAGATTAATGCCAGTATTTGTGGCTAAATGATATATATATATATATATATATATGTAAAGCCAAGGCTATACTGACCATAAAACTTATCGCTTATCTATTTATCAAATTGTTGTTGCTGTTGCCGTCTCGTTGTTGCATAAGAGTTGTTGCAAGCAAGCAAAGTCAAAGCGTGCGAATTCAATCATTTCGTTGACCTTGCTGCACTCTCTGCACTCGTAGAACGAACAAACCGAACGTTTACAGTCAACTCTGGCTTGCACGAACTTTACGAATTTACTTCCCATCAAGTAATCGATGTGGTAATCGGTGCCTGGTTTGGTTGGTGTCAACACTGGTGAAGTTGTTGGCGGAGCCGCCTGTGTAGTCGATTCAGAAGTCGATTGGGGATCCACTTTTGGAACCGATGATGGAATCAATGATGGAACCGATTCCTTTCTGTATTTTCATATCTCTCCCTCAAAAGCTTTACACCGTAGAGCTCCCACGGTTATTTTTGTTAACCTGTTATAGATACTTTTGTATACCCTACCTTAAACCCATGAAATTCTTGGGAATTACCAGTTTCTGTCAAATTTTCGATGACTTTTTCGTTTTACGATATACACAAATGTTCTCGATAACAATAAAAGCTTAAGCTTTGAATATCAGAATTGAAAACATTTATAATATAATGTTAATCTGTATAGATTTCATTAGAAAAATCTCCCAAGAAACAGCGGACATACCGGATATGACAGATAGAAGATAATTTCACAAGCCGTACAAGTAGTACGGTACTGCAGGTATGACCCAACCCTATGTGTAAGGTCAATGGTTATGAGTACCTTCTAGTTTTCTTCTTCTCGATGTAGACTTCATTAAACTTCGAGCGAAACTTTTTCAAAACGTTTTTCAGAATCAAAAACAATGAAGAATGGATTTTTTTTTCATCAAAAATTAGTTAAAGTCGTTTGAAGGAACTTACATAAGTTTAACAAATTATACAAAATATTGCTTAATTAGTGGCATTGATGGGGCAACTCTCTCCTTCTCTCCCTCTCTCTCTCTCGATTGGTACGGAGGGTGTGACGGAAAGGGGGGAGAGACGACGACGACGACTAATAGCCTGATATGTTAGTTATTTTTGTTGTTTTGTGCAACTTTTGATTGGAAATTGTAGCAAAACAATGCGCCCCGTGGTTATGTTTCGCCCCAAAGAAATCGAAATCGAATTCAAAATCAAAATCGCAATCGTAATCGCAATTTGGGAGGTATTCGTCAATTTTTTTTTGTTGTTGTCTCATCTTTCATCTCATCTTGCGTAAATTTTTTGGTTAGTTCGATCAGTGAGTGTGAATGAATTTTTCGAAGCGAGACACGATCGATCAATTTTTGGTTTTACAAATGTTACATGCCACGCCTCCAAACGCCCTCCCTTTACCGGCCCCCCCGCATTGTGAGAGAGTGAAAGAAAAATATGCAAATTTGCGCATATTATTGTTGATTTGGATGTTATTTCGCATTGTTCCGAGAGATGCTTTTTTGGCTCCACACGGTTTCGGTTTTTTTTGTATTTTGGATTATTTCTTTTTTGGTTTTCTTAGTTTCAGCGTTTTGATGATTAGCGGTATTTTTGAAAGTGAATTTAATTAAAAGTCCAAAATTGTGCATAAGATGATGCATCATCATCATCATCATCATCATGATCATGATGATCACCAATCACCATCGCAATCAGAGATTTACATATAAGGCCAACATAACCAAAAAAAACTTGGCGACGGGTAATTGTTTTTCGTTGCCAATTGCAATTTGAATTAATCTTTTAGCTGCGTAATTTTTGTCGCGTCAGCTTAAAGCTTTCTAAGTGGATTATGCTTATAAGTACACACGAACGGAAAGCAAGCAACTCGACTACGCAATACCCTGTTCGTGAGACAGTTCTTGCTATCAATTTCTATAATATATGAACTTGAAATCAATTTAAAGGAGACCTTTTTAGTGACCTCAATGTAAAAAACTTAATCGATAGCTCCGAAAAGTGGCAAAACTTGGTCACACTGTCTATATCTGATTGTGTTAGAAGTCAGTTTGAGCTGAGTTTGAGCTGACTTTAATATTGAATTCTAAAATTCTAAAAGAAAATATTAATCGGTGAAATTACAAAAAACGTTTGCAGCACAGATAATATACTATATAATTGAGGTTTAGAATCATATATAATTAGAGTTTAGAATCTTTAGCGTGTGCATTAATTATTTGGCATTATTCTCTGGTATAAAGGTAGGTAAAGCGCAAATATCGGAAATTTATTGAGTAAATCAAGCAAACAAACCCAACACACACAGATTTCATATAGCTATGCCGTTGAACGATCCCGAGGTACCCCAACTGACTGAAGGTTCACCCAAGCGCCCCGATTCCGAGATGCGTCCGAATCCGGAGGTTGGGGATGGGGATGGGGTTCCCGATGTGCCCAAGTCTGAAGAATTGAAAGCGAAGTTCGAACTTCCCGAAGAACTCCGTAATCATGAGATAATCGATGTGGTAATCGGTGCCTGTTCGGTGTCAACGCTGGTGAAGCCAATGATGGAGCTTACGGTGGACCCGATGAAGGAACCGATTGTTAAACCGGTCGTTGAAGCTACCGATGAAATAGAGTTGGATGTAAATACGGAGAGTCTACTCTCCGTTGCAAACAGCAAGGATGAAGTTGAAGATATAAATGAAACCGACTCGGAAGACGATGAGCTTTGCTACTTTTGGAATAGTTCAGATGAGGAATTTACTGTTGTTTAGAAAACTCTCATTAAAGATTAACATTGTTATAACAATACTAAAATATATCTAAATATAAAGCAGAAGAGCAATTTATCTTAATCCTTCTCTATTCTCTCTCTCAGTTCTTAACATTAATGTAGTTCAACTCAAGTCAAACTCAGCTTAATTCAATGTAAAGCAGAAGAGCAATCCTGACATGTGATATGTTTTCTATATATTCTCTTTATGATTACTTCACTTCACTTCAATGTAAATTCAGTTTACACAGTTATTTAGTTAATTGATTGCAAAGTTTCTTCTTTTTGTTTACTATGTATAATGTTTTATTGAATGGTTTTTCATTATCACTCAACCTGACTCGACTCAACTCAACTCAACTCGAATTGAACTGAAACGAATTGTGAATCGATGATAACTTTACGAAATTGGTGATATTCAATGTTCGAGTGTTCGGTACTTTGGGTTTTGGGTGCTTCAAATAGTGCCGTTAAGAGTGTGAAATTGCCAAATGACAGCAACAACAGCAACAACAACAACAAGAAAAACACTTTGCCATATTGATTTCAGATGAAATATTTGTAACGTCTCGCTATCAACAATCAACTATCAACAACTCGACTCGCTGTTCAATTAACAATTTTAAAACGTTTTTTGATATCGATGAGACAGCCTTGTATTGCAATACTTACTTACTTTATTATTAAAGTTGTTCCCCTTCGTTGTTTTTTATACCCTTAATGAAATGGGTATAAGAAAAAAGGGTATAATGGTTTTGAAGCAAAGGAAGCTTTTCCGACCCTATAAAGCATATATATTCTTGATCAGCATCAACAGACGAGGCCGCTTCAATATAGTCATGTCAGTCTGTCTGCTCTCCTAATCTCTAGAGATGACAAGTTTGTTTCAAATTTTCGATAACTTTCCGGTTTCCGATATACACATGTTATCGATAACAAACAAATCTTGCATTTCGAAAACTTGAAAATGAGGTTAGAAACTATTAACAAAACAATGTACATCTGTAAAATTTTCATTCAAATCGGTTAACAAACAACGGAGATATGAAGTCATTAGAAGCATTGGTCCGGTAGTGCCGGTATGTCAAGGGTTAAGGGTATCTTCTAGCCGAGCTTACTTGTTGTTGTTGCACAACAAGTGAAGTGTGTGTGTGGCGGGGGGGAGGGGTGTGGGTGTATGTTGTGTGTTTGTTTGAACTTGATCTAACTAAAACCCAATTTGAATGGGGAACACTTGAAGCGACAACAAGAGAGAGAGAAGAGACATTTGGGATTCCCATGCAGCCCATGCCCCAAACCAACATAAAACATGTACATGTGTGTGGCATGAATTGAAAACGTTTGTTGCACTCTTCGCATCTGTCAGATTTCAGTGTCGAGGCGATGTTCAATCTTTTTTTTCTGTTGTTTTTTTTTTATTGCATGCAATGTTCGATGAGAAGATGATGAAGAAGTTGTTGTTGTTGTTGTTGTTGGGGGAGACCGACATCCCATAGACCATGATTTTGACAATACATGTATGTATGTATGTGTGCAACATGAGTGCCATGTTGAAGTGCGGGAATCAATGCAACAACAACAACAACAACAACAACAATCATCATCATCATCATCACCGTCGTCGTCGTTGTTGTCGTTGTTGTTGTTGTCGTCGTCGTTGTTGTTGTTGTTGTTGTCGTTGTTGTCGTCAAGTGCAAGAGTTATTTTCACAAGTTATTATCTATCCATTTATCCACTGGAGCCAACAACATAACAGGCACTTCAATGTCTCTCCCCTCTCCCCCCTCTGCTCACTCTTTTGCATATACTCCCCCACCCAACAACACAAAAGACAACACATAACAACACAAAGTCTGGCATGCTCTAAAGCCCTAAAGTGATGGATGCGTTCGCTTTTGCGACGCGGCTGTTGCTCTTTTCAAAATACCCTTCATATATGTGTGTATATGTATGTGTGTATGTATGTATGTATATGTAAATATCGCAGACATCAGAAGCTATGATGAGGTATATTCACACACAGTGTAAGAAAAAAGATGTTCTCGAAACAAAAACTTGGTTTTTTTTGAAGGGAATCTTAAAACCGAAAGGGGTTAAGTACGTCAGGTTTTCCAGGTATTCGAATAAAGTTATAGGAACAGAATATAATATAATATAACAATAAAACCTGTCATCAACTGTAATGAAATCAAAGGAAACATAGATATAGGAACCGATAAACATTTTTACTTTCTGAGGGTTTTTTTTTAAGGGAATCTTAAAACCGAAAGGGGTTAAGTACGTCAGGTTTTTGAGGTATTCGAATGTAGGAGGTCTAGAAACAGAATACAATAAAAACGTGACTAAAAATCAAATGTTATGAAATGAAATGCTATATAAAAACCAAACAAAGTAAAACAGTTTATTTTCTGGAGAGTTTTTAATGGGAAAGAATCTTGAATCCGAATATACGAAACTAAAAACAAAAACTCGCTCAAAAAAACCACTATAATGAAATGAAATGAAGTTTTGAAATAAAACTAGCTGAAATATTTTACTTTTGCGTTCTGAGGGTTTTTTGATGTCATGTTAGAAAAGTGCTTAGAATATCAGATACAGTTCGAGATATATTCAAAGGTAAAAATTCCAAAAAAAAAACATTTCCAGAAAACTGAACTGAAACATTCCATTGCATTACAGGATATGTAAATGTCGAGTAAGATATCTTTATATACATATATATTTTATATATATATATACTATAGTCTAGTCTTGTTTGTTTTCTTTTTGTCGGCTTAGTTTCCAGTGTATGTGTGTGTGTTTGTGTGTGTGTGTGACTTTTGTGTTCATGGAACATTTCCATATGCGCCATGCAACGTGCTGCATTGTCATCGCGAACATCATTATCATTATCATTATCATTCGTAGTGTTGCCATAAATGTCGTCACTTCAATATAAATATATTTTTTTCTATTTTTTTTAGGGTGCACTGCACTCTCTCTCTCTCAATGTGGCAAGTACGCAAGCAAGTGGCAAGTAAGTAAGTGAAGTGAAGGAAAATCAATAGACGCGTCGCCCACGTGGCGCCAGACAAAGGATTGTGCCCCACCAAAACAACAACAACTGCAACTGCAACACCAAAAAAAATGCAACAATAGCCAAAATGCTTCTTCTTACTGCTTGCCGATTTGTAAGAAGAAAAAAACTATTCAACTTATAGGACGACGACCTTGTCAGACAGATACGAGTATTGCGGGGAGAGGGGGGTGGGTAGGGGGGTGTTGGGGCTGCAGCTGCAGTTTTTTTTTATTGGTTTTCGTCTTCGATTTGTTATTTGATTTTGAAAAAAACGAAAACAAAAAAACATGAAACTTAAGAACACAAAAAAAGCAAGAAAAAACAACAACAAACTGCTTAAGAAATGTCGCATAAAAACTTTGCTTACAACACACAAACACACACTGGCACATTGTTTGTTTGTGTGTGTGTGTGTGTGAGCGACAAAAAAAAAAAAAAACGCGGACAAGTTAAGAATTCGAAACAAGAAACGCAACTTAAGCTGCGTAGGTTTCTTAAGTAACTTCAAATGTTTTGATTAGACTTTAAATGACAACAACAACAACAACAACAACAACAACAACAATGCGCACAACAAAAGCTGTATGTGTGTGTTAGTGTGTGTGTGTGTGTGTGAATGCCAAATGGCAGGCCAACAACAAAGTCGAAGGCGAAGTCCAAACTCAAAGTCGAACTCAAACTCAAACTCGAACTCGAATCCAAATGCGAATGCGAAGCTTTTGAAGTCAACTTTTGCGCAGTCGCAGTCGCTGCCGCTGTCGCCGTCGCTGCCCGTCCAGTGTGGGTTGCCACCGAAAAAAAAAACAAACTAAAGAGATCTCTGAGAATTTTACCACAATCGTACATATGGCATATAGTCGAACAAATGATTGCTCTAACCAACGAAATGCAGTTTCTTTATTTTTTATACCCTTAACCCTTGAAATGGGTAAAAAAAGGGTTAAAGGGTGAAAGGAACCAGATTTTGGATATGAGCTCTCCTAATCGCTAGGCATAGCAAGTTTCAAATTTTCGATAACTTTTCCGGTTTACGATATACACATGTTATCGATAACAACAAAATCTCGAATATCGAAAACTTGAAAATGGGGATTGAAACTAAAAGCAAAATAATGAACTTCTGTAAAAATTTCATTAAAATCGGTTAAGAAACACCGGAGATATGCAGTCATCAAACATTGTTCCGGTAGTTCCGGTATGTACATGTATGTTTATCTGTCCGTCTGCATTGTTAAGTGTAAAGGGCATCTGCTAGTCGAGCTTACTTGTTTTGACTGAGTTTATGTTCGAGCAAAACATACTTTTAAGATATATTGGTTTTTGTGTGCCATGACAAAAACCAAACCAAACCAAACCAAAAAACCTAACAGAAAAACGGTAATGTATCTTAAAGCTGTTAATGTTGCCTCTGTCTACATATAGTATCTTTTAGCTGTAGCTCTGTAGCTGTAGCTGTGTAGCTCTGTGTAGCGGTGTGAGTCGAGTATCTTTGTAACTGTCGGGTTGCATTATCTGTGCGATAAATAATCGACTCGGCTCTGCTTGGGTGGCAAAAATAATAAAAAACAAAAAAAAAACACAGAGAGCCCCAAAAACAAATGCAAAACGTTTTTCTTTCAGTTGTTGTTGTTGTTGTTCTTTACTTTGGTTGTTGTTGTTCGATCGATCGAGTGGCTCTCTGCTGCTTTCATTAGGCATAAACGAAACAAACTTGGCCAAAAAAAACACAACAAGAAGAAGAAGAAGATGATGATGATAAACGAAAGGCAGCGACGGCGGCGACGGCGGCGGTAAAACACTCAAGGCGGCAAGCTCAAGAGTTGCTTTTGTTGTTGTTGTTGTTGCTGTTGTTGCTGTTCTGAGCCGCTGTCTGTGTTGCCACAAGTTGTTGTTGTTTGGCAACGCGCAGCTGCGCATCTCGAACATTGTATCTGTATCTGAAGCTCTGTGCGTCTGTGCGTGTGTGTGTGTGTGCGTGTAGAGTAGAGTAGAGGAGAGGAGAGACCCGCACTTGACCTTGAACTTGTACAGGTTTACTTTTGTTTTCTTTGGCCATTTGGTTGGCCATTGGCCCGCGTTGTTGCCAGTGTTGCCTTGCTCTTCAACTCTTTTGTCTTTTGTCTGTTTCTGTGTTTCTGGTGTTGAGCTTTGTTTGCCTTTCTTTTTGTTGTTTTTTATTGGCCTGGTTGGTAAGGCGCGCGCGAACCTAATCAGGCTTAATGCCGTTGTTGTGCCGTCCGTCGCCTTCAGGGTTCAGCCTTCAGTTGCGGCTATTTATCGGGGGCTAGGATTATGAGCAACACCCCAAGACCCAAACGAACCAAAGAAGACAACAAGAAGGAGACAAGGAGAAGACAAGGAGAAGACCTGGAGAAGACCTGAAGGAGACCTGAAGGAGACCTGAAGGAGACCTGGAGGAGACCTGGAGGAGACCTGGAGGAGACCAGAAGTAGACAAGGAGAAGACAAAGAGAAGACAAAGAGGAGACAAGAGTTTCCAGGAATCAAGAGTTTCTTTCAAAAACTTATGCAGAACTCGATTCGATACGATACGATACGATACAATATGCGTTTATTTCATTTAGTATATGTAGTATATATAGTATGCAAAAAGATTTATGCGATTTATGAAATGCCATCAAATGTATCTTTTACTCTTCTTCTTCTTCCGCTTCTTCTTTGTCGATGATCTTTCATTCGGATTCGCAATCGCATTCGAATTCGGATTCACACATTCCTCTCTGTTTCTTTCTGTTCTCGGAAACAAAAAAAAACACACCATCTAAATTTAGATACAAAAATTCTTTATTCTTCTTGTTCTTTGAGGGTTTTTATTTAGAAACGTGAAAGTGAAGTCAGGAATTGTTTTGTTTCTTATAAGGAATTTCTTTTGTTTCTATTTAAAGTTGATTTCTGATTGAATTGAATAAGCTTCAAAAAGAAGGTAACAAATCTCCCCCACCCCCTACCCTACCCATCCCTTCCCCCAACAAGCTGTTATTGTATAGTATTAAAGATGGGTTTTAGAGCGCATAACATAATAATAATAATAAATAATAAATGGGCTAGTGTTACCTTACTTAGTTAGCTTGAAATGGAAATGTGGCATAGAATGGATGCTTTAGAAAAGAGATACCAAGTGTTGCATACACACACACACAAACGTTGCATGCGTTTTTGTGGCACGAAGCGTGACAATTTCCTCATGAACGAATTCGCCTTATTCGAGTCGAGCGAGAGTCAAGTGCCTGACGACAATCTTAAGCTGTCTATTCATCAAGAATCAGACAAAAGCGAGAGGGGATGGGGATGGGGGATAGGGGTTGGGCCTGGGATAAATGGAACAGTTTCAAGTGCGCAACACAGATACTACACACAGATACAACCGTAGACAGATGCAGTTAAATCATATTGACAAATGACATTGGATGGGAGAGTTAATGTAATTGGAACCAGAGGTCCAGAGGTGTGACACAATTGCCCCGATATCAAATGACAAGAACAAGCTTAAGACAAACAGACAGACAGACAGACAAAGAGAGCAAGTGAGACAGAGAGACAGAGAGAGCGAGAGAGATGCAGAAACAGAAGCTGAAACAAGAAACAGAGCTTTTTTTTTTTGCTAATTCACAAAGACTAAAAAAGCGACAGATTGAGATTGAGTTTGAGATCCGAGACTTTCGAGGCTTTTGAGACGGGACATAGACATGGACATGAACATAATTGGCATTGTTGCATTATCCACACACACACACATATTGTTTCTCTCTGTCTGTGTCTGTGTCTGTGTGTGGTGCAACATCAGGTGAGAGTTATGCGCTGTTGTTAATTAACCATTTACGGCCTGATTGCAGCGACAGAAACCAGACAAAGACAGAGAGAGAGAGAGAGAGAGAGAGAGAGAGACAAGCCAAACAGACGTCAAGATAAACAAACATAAGTATATCGAGGTCAGCAGTTAGCAGCTTGCAAAGCCAAGCAGAGCAAAGCACACACACAAACACACACACACACACACATTATTCTCTCCCCCTCCTTCTCTCTTTTGTCTAAGATACATATTTAAGATTGGGATTGGGACCAAGACGAAAGCGTGTAAGGCTTAACGCTTAAGTTCTTAGGGGCTTGGGAATACAAATCGCAGACATAAGTTGTTATCGATAATTATCGATATTTGTATACAGTTTGCAATTGAAAGTGAATGAAATGAAAGCCCAATTCAACGCTGAAGCTCTTACATAATATGTTAGTATTTTGTATCGATAATTATCGATATTTGAAATGGAAGTTAAATCAATGAAAGCTTAATTTAACGTTTTTAGGGGTTTGAGAAGTGTATTTAGTTGCCCAACTACTACTACCACCATATACAAGTCGATACAATTGTGTTATCGATAATTATCGATATTTGTTAAAAGCTTAAACTTTAAAATGGCATAAATAAAAACGCAAAAACTTGAACGTTTAACAAATCGATAACAAGTCGATATACGCAATACACTTAAAATCGATTATAAAATATCATTGGTAAGTCCCGATAACCGATAATTGAAACTCAACAAACTCATTTGATTTTAACAATATTAATACTAAATAAAACACTAAAGTTTTCTGAAGTATAAGTATAAATAAGGTATAAAATCGATATTAATCGATCAATCGTTTTTCTTATTGTTTCTTACATTGTTATAGGTTCCAGTGGCCCTCGTTAAACATTGTGCTTCTGCTTCTTATGTCTTCTTCTTCAGCTTATTAAAAGTCCAATAAGAAACACACCTGCACCTAAAAAAAAAAGAGAAAATTTCATTAGTTTCTTGGGAACTGCAACGTGATATATGATAGAGATATGTATATATATATATATAGAGAGAAGGTATTGATATGCAGCACGCAATTGAAAGACGATCAATCCAATTGATGCATTGATATCAACCGGAAAACCAATTCGAATGTGCAACATTGCCTTCAATTTGTAGGCGTGGCCTCTCGAACAACAACAACAACAACAACTTACATTAACTGTTGGCAGCGAAACGGGTCAATCAACTACAATAACAACAACAACAACAAACAACAACTGCCTTGGCCCAAACGTTGGGCGCACGCACGTTTCGTGGTTTAATGCAACACGTACTCCCTACCCCCCTTACCCCTTATGTCTATCCTGCTACACATCACACATCACAACAAGCCCGGTTAGTTAGCTTTCCCCCCCCTCTGACCCCTTACACAGTTGCCCACTCTCTTGGTGTGGTTTTGCCAAGTTGATAGCAAGCACGTGATCTGAAGACCGAAGACCGAACGAAGACCGAACGAATAGAGCGAAATCTGAATGAAGAATTTATGAATGGGGATTTAGATTCAAGTGTGTGGAGTTTGGAGTGAGACTGCGTGTGCGTGTATATGTGTGTGTGCGTCTGTGTGTGTGTAGGTGTGTGTGTGGAGGATGCCCGGAAAGAGAGCGAGAGAGAAGAAGAAGAGAAGAGCTACCGAATATTTGCAACTCTGCAACTTTAAAAGACGAGGAAATAAGGAAATAAAAGCAAAACCGAAAAAATTAAGTTGTAAAGGGAAAATTTCATTAGTTTCTTGGGGACTGCAACGTGATATATGAGAAGGTTTTGAAAATTTCAACGTTTTTTTCTTGGTTTTTTTTTTTTTGGTAAAAAATGTGTAATCTGTTCATATCGTAAGATACAACAATGTAGCTTTGAGCACGTGCTGAGAGCAGAGATGAATCGTTTATAACATATTTGCGATAACACACACACACACACATACTTGCTCTCCCACCGGCATTCAAAGCGTGTTGCATGCACCATCGTGTGGCAGCATGAATATGTTGTTTGTTTTGTTTTGGGCTACTGTTGACTGCAAAAACGACGAAATAAAGGGAATCTCTGTAAATGTATCTTTGTATCTGTAACTTTTCATATATCTATCTTTATATGTGTTCATGTGCATGTGTGTGTGTGTGTGTGTGTATCTCGCTGCTCTGACGCATTATTGTCTGTGTTGTCTCTGTTGTTGTCTGTGCGTGGCTCCAACAACTTGAAATTGTGGCATAAACACGTTCTACTATTTCCGGCATGAGTGTTGTTGGCGTTGTTGTTGTTGTTGTTACTGTCAATCTTTGTTGTTGTTCTTGTTGTTGTTGTTGTTTATTAGTAGTTTCATTGATCATCATCATTACTCGCACTAATGTGATGTGTGCTCTGTTGTTTGTCTCCCTGCCCCCCTGCCCGCCACTAAATGTTTTACTCATTAGCACTATCTTCCTAAACCGCGCTAAGGTAAAAGAACCGAACCAATGAACCGTTCCGAACCGCCGAAATAAACCGCAAATGACCTCTTGGCCTAATTGTTAACGTTTTTGATGTTCCAACAACAATGGATCGACACTTGCAGAATGGAACGGATGAACCCGATCCATCATCACCAAACACCAACAGCAACAACAACAACAGAACAGATAGTTTCATTTCCTATAGATATTCTAATGATCGCCATAAAATCGATGAATGTATTTGATACACAAAACTAAGTAAGAAGGCTCTATAATCGAGTAAGCTCGACTAGAAGGTACTCTTTAACCCTTGACCATACATACGGCGAGACGGTACATACCGGCACTACCGGACCAATGTTTGATGGTATCATATCTCCGGTGTCTTTTAACCGATTGTAATAAAAACAAAAAGAAGAATCAATTAACTAAAAAACTGTGTAAACTGAATTTACATTGAAGTGAAGTGAAGTAATCATAAAGAGAATATAGAAAACAATATCACATGTCAGGATTGTGATAATCTCTTCTGCTTTACATTGAATTAAGTTGAGTTTGACTTGAGTTGAACTACATTAATGTTAAGAACTGAGAGAGAGAATAGAGAAGGATTAAGATAAATTGCTCTTCTGCTTTATATTTAGATATATTTTAGTATTGTTATAACAATGTTAATCTTTAATGAGAGTTTTCTAAACAACATTAAATTCCTCATCTGAACTATTCCAAAAGTATAATAGCTCATCGTCTTCGTCGGTTTCATTTATATCTTCATCCTTGCTGCTTGCAACGGAGAGTAGACTCTCCGTATTTACATCCAACTCTATTTCATCGGTAGCTTCAACGACCGGTTTAACAATCGGTTCCTTCATCGGGTCCACCGTAAGCTCCATCATTGGCTTCACCAGCGTTGACACCGAACAGGCACCGATTACCACATCGATTATCTCATGATTACGGAGTTCTTCGGGAAGTTCGAACTTCGCTTTCAATTCTTCAGACTTGGGCACATCGGGAACCCCATCCCCATCCCCAACCTCCGGATTCGGACGCATCTCGGAATCGGGGCGCTTGGGTGAACCTTCA
Source organism: Scaptomyza parva (assembly GCA_035044645.1). Classification (NCBI taxonomy): domain Eukaryota; kingdom Metazoa; phylum Arthropoda; class Insecta; order Diptera; family Drosophilidae; genus Scaptomyza; species Scaptomyza parva. The sequence continues at coordinate 12,155,307 of JAWNNT010000139.1, forward strand.
GTCAGTTGGGGTACCTCGGGATCGTTCAACGGCATAGCTATATGAAATCTGTGTGTGTTGGGTTTGTTTGCTTGATTTACTCAATAAATTTCCCATATTTGCGCTTTACCTACCTTTATACCAGAGAATAATGCCAAATAAGTAATCGATTCTAAACTCTAATTATATATGATTCTAAACCTCAATTATATAGTATATAATCTGTGCTACAAAATCTCTTTTATAATATCACCGATTAATATTTTCTTTTAGAATTTTAGAATTCAATATTAAAGTCAGCTCCAACTCAGCTCAAACTGACTTCTAACACAATCAGAGATATAGACAGTGTGACCAAGTTTTACCACTTTTCGGTGCTATCGATTAAGCTTTTTACATTGAGGTCACTAAAAAGGTTAAAAGTTATCGAAAATTTGAAACAAACTTGCTATGCCTAGGGATTTGAATAGAATATCCATAATCTGTCCCTGGCTTTTGTAGTTCATGAGATCGACGCGTTCATACATAAACTAATTTGACATAAAAGAGAATAAACTTAATAAAGATTTTCATTTAAAACCATTTTTCGAATTGTGAAACACTTCACCAAAACTCTAAACAGCAAAACTTTAAAAAACATTCCCACAGTTATCTATATATTTAAATATATATATGTACATACATATATATAGAAACAATCAGATTTGATCATATATGGCTAAACTTGTTCAAAAAACAACAAACGCAAAAAGATCTTTCAAAAAAAATGTTTTCCATATATTTTTGTGTCGTTTAAGAACAATTAATTTTCAATAGATTTTTCAATTTGGCAAAAACGATAAAAAAAATAAATAAATAAGCAAACGAAATGAAACGAAACGAAACAACTAATCAACTAACTATACGAGTGGGATGCACTAACTAGATAGAGAGCGAGAGAGAGAGAGAGAGAGAGCAAGAGAGAGAGAGAGAACCAGGGCCGACGACCGATGAAACGATCTCATTCGATCGATCGACCTTAAAGGCGACAAACGAATAAAAATTTGTTGCGCATGTGCACACACACTTTACACACACACTTTACTCTATAAACACTTTACTTTCGATTTCTGATGCTCAAAGTGCTCGATGTGGAACGGGGGGGTGTGGAGGGAGTGTCAAACGTTTAAGTATTAATTAATTTATGACTCGACTTGAGGGCAATTACAAAACGACAGAAAAGGGCCAAGTTTGATCAAGTTTCAAGAGACAATGAGAGAGAGCGAGAGAGAGCGAGAGAGAGAGAAAGAGAGAAAGAGAGAGAGAGAAGGGGGGTGAGAATTTGGAGGACAGATACCAGAGTGATCATTAGCTTTCTGGCAACAACAACAACAATATCATTTGTGATAATGATCGAGTAATGAAAAACAAGACGAGAAAATAGTGTCTGAATGCCAAAAAACCAATGGCATGTCAAATGAGACCAAATGAGACCAAAATGACCAAAATGACCAGGCCAAATGGCCTAGACAGCGCCTAGTTTGATGCTTTGATGGCTTGTTGGTTTTGTTGGTTTCATGGTTTGATAGTTGACGATTACCCAAAACGCAGCACGCACTTCAATTGATTTAGGGTTTTTGAAAAATTGGACAACAACAGAGCAAAACAAGTAAGAAGTCGAGTAAGAGCGACTAGAAGATACCCTTAACCCTTGACAGACGGTAGGGCTGACAAAGATATGCGTACATACCGGCACTACCGGACCAATGTTGTATGACCTTATATCTCCGGTGCTTCTTAACCGATTTTAATAAAAATTTCACCGATTTTCATTATTTTGTTACTAGTTTCAATTCCCATTTATAAGTTTTCGAAATTCGAGCTTTTTTTGTTATCGATTACATGTGTATATCGTAAACCGGAGAAGGTATCAAAAATTTGAAACAAACTTGCTTATCTAGGGATTCGGAGATCTCATATCCAAAATGTGGAGTCTCTAGCTTTTGTAGTTTCTGAGATCAACGGACGGACAGACAGACGGACATGGCTATATTGAATCAAATATATATATATATACTTTATGGGTTCCTTCTGCCCGTTTACATACGTTTGCACTAAACCATTATACCCTTTTTTCTTAACCATTTCATGTGTTAAGGGCATAAAAATGTCAAAAGCCAACCGAGAGTCAAACGACAGAGAGAGGAGCCCTACATAAAACATAATAAACATGCCAACAGCATTATAATGAACTTGCGTGGAAAAAATAAATAAATACGCATCGAATTTAAAAACGCAAAAGCTCAAGAAACAAGCAACAAGAAACAAACAACAAACAACGAGCAACAACAAGAAAACCCAGCAGGCCATCAAGTTGACCAACTCCAATTTACAACAAGTTCGAATATATTGGAACCAACTTTAGCAATTAAATCATTTTGAAGGTTTTGTTGTTTTTCTGTGTATGTTTTTGTTTTTGTTTTTGTTTCTGTGTTTGATAGAAAGTTAATTTGTTTGATTTCAGTTTGATTTCAGTTTTTTTTTTCTTTTTTCATTTAAGGGCTCTAACATCAACAACAACATCAATGATTATGTATTCAAAAGGGAAAAAAGATCAGTAGAGATTTGAAGTTTTATTGCATAATTAACAACAATATCAGAAATTGATTAATCTTCAAAATATACCACATATAACTAATGAGACAAACCTTATAAACAACAAGATCAAATATTTACTATTCCTATATACCATATTTGGATATTTGACTAACAAGATCAGTTAGCACTTTCGCTTAAAAAAGATATTAGCAAGTAGCCTTCAAGATTATTTAGCACCCAAATCTATTCGCTATCTATCTATCATTTTTCGCAAACAAAGCAAACTAAGCGATAGCAATTTCCAATAGTTGTAGAAAGATCATTTGATAAGCTTAACAACACAATATATATGTTTAAAGATAATAACATATGTGTTATTTTGATGTATAAACTATATTATGGTAAAATTTCATTTAAATCCATTCGGAAGTTTTTGCAAGAAAGCTTAAAAAACATTTTTCTTAATAGATTTTGATAAAATTTCATATAATTTCAAACTCAAATATCGAAAATCAAAGTTTTTTATATTGTTATCGATAACATGTGTATATCGTAAGCCAGAAAACCCATTTTATGGAATATATACAGTTGTTGTTGTTAAAAAAATCAATAATCAATACCAAGTTCATTAATCATTGTAGCTTGGTTCATGGGTTTATCGGCTTATCGATTATTATATATCATTTCCGCATCATCTCGTCTTTAATCATTCGCATGCACAACGCATGCCACATTCTCGATCCAGAGCCAAGTTGAATCAATATCATCATCAGACATCAGATATCAGATCCCCCACCCCCCGCAAGTTGATCGCCAACGCCCAATTGACCAATCGTCCAATTGTCCGATCGTCCATTTGTTCCGTCATATATCACACAGCAATTGCCAGGGATCGCCCCGATGCTGACAGCGGCTTTAACAGAGGCAGAGGCAGCGGCAGCGGGCAGAGAAGTGACAGTCACGAAGCAGCGCGCCAGGCGCCAATTGCATTAAAAAATGTTCGCATAGCTCGAGTAAGAAACGGTGAATGAAAGAGCGAGAGAGAGCGAGGGGCGGTTAATAAAAATACAGCAGTCGAGCCGATTAATTGCCCAAAGAGCGAAAAAAGAAAGAAAGACAGAAAGACAGAAAGAGAGACAGAAAGAACTGCGGCGCATGCATAGATAAATATTAATGTTAACGACGGGCGACGGACTATTATTCCACCCCATCGATTGCCAGAGTTGCTGCACACACACACTTACACACACACACACGTATATGCACACACACATTACATTTAACGTAACGTAACGTAACGAATGACCAAAGCCTAAACGAATTGCGCAGCAATAAATAACAACAACAACAATAAGTAAGAAGGCTCTAGTCAGAGTAAGCTCGACTAGAAGATACCCTTAACAGACGGGCAGAAATACATACCGGCACTACCGGACAAATGTTTGTTGACTTCATATCTCCGGTGTTTCTTAACCGATTTTAATACAAATTTCGCAGATTTTCATAATTTTCTTAATAGTTTCAATAACCATTTTTAAGTTTTTCAAGTTACAGATTTTTTTGTTATCGATTACATGTGTATATAGTAAACCTGAAAAGTTATCGAAACAAACTTGCTATAGCTATGGATTAGGAGAGCTTTTTACTGTTACATACTTTTGCACAAAATCATTATACCCTTTCTTACCCATTTCATGGGTTAAGGGTATAGAAAAGAAAAGGAATTTGCAACGCCCCAAACACAAAAAAAAAAAACGAACTCTCAAAATGAGGCGTAACGAGGCAACTGTTGCAATTGTTGTTGTTGTTGTTGCAAGTTGCAAGTGCCGTAAATTTGATTATGAACTCCGATAAGAATCTATAGAAAGAAGTCTAGCTTGAGCAATAAACTGTTTTCTTTGGGAGACAACATTTAAAAAGATTTTTTTTTGTTTGTGGTTAAAATTTTTTGATTAGTTTTTGCATAAGAATAACTCATTCGATTTAAGCTCAACAATAAGTTAAGAGCTTTTATTGAGCTGAAATCTTTTATTATAAGTTCCCAAAAAAACCCATTCTTAACATTCAAAATGGTATTTAAAATGTTTTTTCAACATAAAACTATAAAAAAAGTTTAAAAAAAAAACCCATTTTTAACATTCAAAATGGTATTCAAACTGTTTTCTAACATAAAACTATAAAAAAAGTTCCCAAAAAAAAACCCATTTTTAATATCCAAAATGGTATTCAAACTGTTTTTCAACATAAAACTATTACTATATACAATAACCAGTATGACCCCATATATCTAAAGTGAAAATATCAAAAATGTTCACTATGTGTAAACAATTTCTTGACAAACCGTATATTGAATTCTCTAGCTTTAAATCTTGTTTTGAGAACGAAACTTTTTACTTTTGATTTCGAGTATAAAAAATTCTCAATTTCTTTTGGTTTTCGACATAAAAACAACAAAAAACACAAGCCGGATGAGCAGTATATATTTGTATATATATCTTTTATACACACTGAAGCTTTCCCTGCTTCACCCCCCCTCATCAAACTGTCACTTACAGTTTTACATTGAAAATATTATTCACTTAGACGCTTGGCAAAAATTATTTATGCAAATTGTATGCGGCGAATGCAAAAAGTAAATAAAATGTATAAAAATATATATATATATATATATTGATAACAACATAACTGACTTAGTGTGTGTGTGCGAGTGTGTGTGTGTGTGTTGAATGCAATTTGAGCTAATGTTGTTGTTGTTGTTGTTGTTGTTGTTTGCTTTTGCAACTTGAAACGAAGTCTTGGAAGTCTTGGTTAAGCCGTCTCTCAGTGTATGTGTGTGTATGTGTATCGGGGGCGTGGACTGTAAGTGTGTGTGTGGAACGGGGGCGTTGTCGACGTCGCCATCGTTGTCGGCATTTGTCAAAGGCATTTGGCTACCGATTTGTTTTACTTGCAACAACAACAACAACAATAACAACATCGACATTGTTGTTGTTGTTGTTCTTGGAGCTGCGCATGCGCGAAAGCAAAAAAAAAAACGCATAGTTGCATAGTTGGTGCAACTAATGAGGCTGCCACTGACACTGCCACACTGCTGCTGCTGCCACATACCAGATACTAAACGAAACTTACAGTTACAAGACAAGAGCAGAAGGAGGAGGGGGGTACGGGTCTTGCAACATGTGTCACCATAATTAAACAAAACTCCACACATGAGCATTGAGCACGAAAGTAGATACAAATGTATCTTATAAAGTACACACACACACTAATACATATATACATATATATATATATAGTAAAAACAAGCATTACTAACTGATCAGGTTGACCACTTACAGTTGTTGTTGTTGTTGTTGTCGTTAATTAATGCACACAGCAAGAAAATAACAACAGCAACAACAACATTTAGATAAATAAATAAGAAGAAAAAATAAAGTAAAAAAAAATAAAGAAAAAAACGCACCACGACAAGTTTTAGTCACTAAATTGAACTTTTCAAATGATTTAAGCCAAATGCCACTTTGCATTCAGGGCCATCGACTTGGCCACACACACACGCACACACACGTTGTGTATCTGTGTGTGTGTGTGTAGATGCTAAGATACAGATACAGAGAGACAGACGCCCATTTCCATCCATGTCTGGCAGTTGTTGTTGCTGTTGTTGTTGTTGTTGTTGATGCCTTGACAAGTCAATTTTAGTTTTTGTCTAACGGTAACAAGCTGTTGACAGAAGCCCAGCTGCACATGTGTGTGTGTGTGTGATGGGGAGGGGGGGGGGGGGGGGCCAGTAGACAGTAATGAAAATCAAACTAATGAACTCTGCTTGAACAGACCAAAAACAGAGAGAATCAATAACTCAATCAAGCATAGCTAAAGATATGTATCTGATAGATAGATTTCCATCTATAATGTATCTTAATGTCAGATTATGAGTATAGACGATATAGACATATAAATTAAGCATAAGCTAAAGATATCTGATCAGATCTTTATCATGTAAATGTATCTGAATGTAAGATATCTGATAGATCTAAATGTATCTTAACCAAAAGATTTGCCCAACTCAATAATGTGCCAAGTTTGATTATAGGTATATACATATATATATATATATAAATATATATTGAGTATAAGCTAAAGATAGATCTGATAGATAGATCTTCAACATCTAAATGTATCTGAATGTAAGATTTTCCCACGAAATTCAATTAAAATTTGTTGCAAGCAAGTTAGAACGAAAAGATGTGCATCTTAATGGGCAGGGGTGGAGGATGGGTATGTGTGTGGTGGGGGGGGGTTAGTCTAAATGATAATATCCGGGGGCAAGGGAAACACGGCGCAAGCACAAAATGTGAATTACAACAGATATATGAGAGATAACGAATATGGGAATATTTATCAACATATTTTTCTCTATATACATATATTATAAAGTGGAACAAAAAACAGCCCAAGTGAGTAAAATGAGAGTGGGGGTAGGGGTGGGGGCAAGTAGGGGGTGTGTGTGGCAAGTAGCTTAAATGAAATAAATGCAATCGCCAATTGGAATGAAATTGGAATTACAATGGCGTTGTCGTTGTCGGTTGGCGACACAGAAAGAGGCAAGTTGAAACCGTGGTAGGGAGAGGGGGTAGCGGGTTGGGGGAGAGAGCGGAAAACCAATAAACTGCTGCACCAACTGAACTGCAAAAGCTTAACAAAAAATGTAAATTTGAATGAGAATTTTTTCCGGGCAAAGTGATTTTTAAGTAAGTTTTGCCGCCGACTTTCAGAAACGATAGGGTTTTGGGGATTTGGGATTTGGGGATTGTGGGCCATAAAAATGTCAACCTTTAACAAAGTTATTGTAGAGCCAAACAACAACAACAACAACTTACTTCCTCAAGGAATTATATGGAAAAAGCAGACGGTTCTTCTACAAAAATCATAAAAATGGAAATGTTGCGTATTTTCTTTTTCCCATTTTCCGTTTTTTTCTTTCTTTTTTCCCTTTTTTTTTCTTTTTTTTTCGGTTTTTGGCGGTGCTGAAAGGTAATAAATAAGCGCTAGATGCGGACACGTGTGCTGCGTTAATCCAACAGAGGCACAAACACTCACACACTCACACGCATACTCCCCCTTTTTTTGATGCAGTTTCCCCCACAAGAGTCGCCCCACAGAAGCTGCAACACAGCCACGCATGGTGCGTCGTTCTAATTAACGTCACAAGCATCGAGAATAGGAGAAGCCCAGCAAAGCAGCAAACTGAAAAGAACCATATCATTCCATACCATACCATACCATATCATAACATGCCATACCATAACCATACCATACCATACCATAACCATACCATACCATAACCATACCATACTATACCATAACCATACCATAGCCAAAACCGTACTGAACCGAAGGAAAGTGAAAGAAGCAAGCCCGAAACAGCATAGCACACAAAAGATGAAAGCAACAGGAACACTGGGCGATGGCGATGGCGATGACGATGTGGCAGGGGCAATGGCAAATGGGGCAGCTACAGCTGCACATACTTCAGCTCTTTCTCTCTCTCTATATATATATATATATGAATGTATATGTACATAGGCACACATGCATAAATAAATGCGTACTTTGAATTGCAATCTACAAACATTAAACAAGTTTTAGGGGTAGCTACACTGCCACAAAACACAATAAAAAAAAAACCTGAAAATTCTAAGCAAAAAATAATCGATATAATAGAAAAAAAAACAAATAAGAAGGCTCTAGCTCGACTAGAAGATACCCTTAACTCTTGACCAAACAGACGGACGGACGGTCAGGCAGACAGACATACCGGCACTACCGGACCAATGTTTGATGACTTCATATCTCCGGTGTTTTTCAACCGATTTAAATAAAAATTTCACAGATTTTCATTATTTTGTTAATAATTTCAATTCCCATTTTCGAAGTTTTCGAAATACAAGATTTTTTTGTTATCGATTACATGTGTATATCGAAAACCGGAAAACTTATTGAAAATTGTAAACAAACTTGCTATGCCTAGGTATTAGGAGAGCTCAAAATTGAAAAACTATAGACGAATCAATAAAGATCTGTAAGCATTTTATAGAAATCGATTAAGAAATACCGGAGCTATGTAAGATTGCAGTTTAAAATGATATTTTCTGAGTGTACAATATTCCACACTTCAGGGCAGGCAGAGAGAAACAAAGAGAGAGAAAGAGAGAGAAAGAGAGAGAAAGAGAGAGAAAGAGAGAGAAAGAGAGGGAGTAAGAGGGAGTTGAGAGGTCCCCTTGGCTGACAATTGACATTCCCAACTGACTCGACTGAATGAATGGATGGATGGTATAACTTCTTCAATTAGGGGTTCGTTGCGAGTCAAAACAAATGCGATATTCCCTCTCAATTGAAAAAGTCATAAACACACTTCACACTGTCAAACCGAATGGAATGGGAAGGGGGGGAGATGAGAATGGGGAGCCAGTCTAGAAATATATATATAGAGAGGAATAACAAACCAACAACAATATTCATTGTCACCGCACTTTTTGTAATGCCAAACCACACAGATCGTCATCAAATGAGTTTTCTGAGTTAAGAGATTTTTTTATTGTAATTCGTTGGGGTTTGATTCATTCTTTAAACTTCAACATTGAGGTTAAGTAAAGGATCAAAATCGTGATCGTAAAATAAATCATTAAAGTATATTTATTTTTAGTATTGTTTTTTCTTCAAATAGAACATTTGATTGAGATTCGTTGGAAGTTTCGAATGATGTTTTCTGTCCTCAGATGTTTTCTGATCTGTTTGATTTACTTGGCCCAGTTTTCTCTTCTCATCACTCCCCAACTTGCAACACGTTTTAGCCCAGTTCTAAGGTAAACTTTTAGCCTTCCTGAATGCATATCCATTGTTGGCCTAGCCCTAGCCTGACGATTGGCACGTAGAGATTCGACAGATGCCTTTCAATTGGAGTCTCTCAACTTCAATCACGCCCTTAAACATCTATATATATACCATATACACACCCACAAAAATCAATAGATACAAAAGATACAAAGATGCTGATGGAAGCTGGATGAGTTTTAAGTTTGCTTTTGGGGCTGGGCCCCACTAACCTTGACCCAAATTGTGTACTAATTGCCAAAAAAAAAAAAAATAGAAAAGAAAAGAAAAGAAAATCGTTTTTCAACGCTTCTTCAAGAACTATGTAAACATAATAAAAAACCAAAACAATACCAAACGCCGAGAGATCAGAAAACTTTATAGAACAAACGCACACACAATCATCGATTGAGTAAGCCAAAAACAAAAAAACAAGAAAAAAAGTATCTACTAGATGCTTATTTCTCTATAATTTATTACACAAACACATCGGAAAGGTACTCAATAAACAGGCCGAAAGACAAATGCTTTAAACGTTTTTTTAGTTTTTCTCAACATATTTTTTTTGTTTTTGTTTTCGATGTTACCATATGGAAGATAAATAAATATGGTTGGGCTTACCAAATACTCTACTCAACGACTATATATATTGATAAGATAAGAGAAAAGTCTCATAAGCATTTGCCTCGTTTTTTTTTTAGTGTTTACACTTGGTTTGATTCCCAAAACTGTTTGCCTTATGGCTTGATTGATAGATATAGTATCTAATATTATCTAATAATATTATAAAGGTAAAAAAACAGAAAATATATACAAAATCCATATTAAAATAGCACATAGAAGAGTCATAGAAAGTTTTTACACAATTTCGTTGTTAGAAGAAAAGAACTTTTTTTTTAAAACATTTACGATCTACGATCAGCTTTCATTCATTTAGGCTTTTTGGGGCAAAAGATAAGAGATATATAATATTGCTGGGTTTTTTTTTTTATCGTGTTTTGTGTGTAAAATGGAAAGTTGTTAGCCAAAATGTTTAAATTTTATTTGGTTTTGCCTTCAAATGCAAATTTTTTTCTTGCCCAATAAAACTGATCATTAAAATGCTTGAACTCTAAATAGATGTGTCTAAATTAACTGAGTTCCACTAAATACTATCGCTTAAAAGTTTTAAGAAATATACAAAATGATAATCAAAACCAAAAAACCAAAACCTTTTGCAAACTCATAACATTAAGTTTTGATGATAGTTTTTTTGGGGTTAGCTTCCGTAACTTTAATAACGCCCAAAACACATTAAGACTAGCCATAAAATTAAGCGCGACCCCAAACCCAAACCCAAACACAATGGCTTAAAGGTTTTTTTTTTGACTCTCTCAATCTAAATTTGATCGAAAGGATAAACCTTATTGAAATGTAATCAAAAATGAAAATCCTTAACAGATTTTTTCCCACCCATTTCGATTAACAAAATGATATGAGAGTGAGTTAAACATACAAGTGTTTTTGTGTTTTTTGTGTTTTTGTGTTTTGGGGCATCTCTGAACAAAAGGTGTCGGCGGCATCAACTAAGAAAAAAAACGAAACCCAAAAAAACGTTATTTGATGGATTAGCTGAAAAGGTATTCCAAGTACTATATATACAGATACAAATGAGTCTGTGTGTCTCTTGGGGCAATGATTTTCTGTGTGTGTGTGTGTGTGTTGGTGTGTTTTGTTTGAAGTGCTCTTGAATTGAGTTTGGTGTCATCGTATTGTGTTCATTGTTGATTGTCTTCACACACATCAAGCTCACACACACTGTTGATTGTATGTTGTTGCTTGTTTCTTTATGTCCAGGGCTGCACTTGACATTCACCCAAACAAGAAATTGGCACAACATATAAACATATAACAATATAACATATAACAATATAATGTCTAGGCTGAATGAAACTTTAGATTGCAAAATCACTGAGAATAGAATGGAAGTTGACTTTGGAAAGGAAACACACAACAACAACAATAAACAGTGTGTGTAAGCTTGATGTGTGTGTGAAGTGTTTGAAGTGCAGTGCAGAGGTCTCTCTCAGGCTATAAAATATTGTATAAAACACAGATATATATATATATATATATATATATATATATATGAGGTAATGCAAAGCAAACAAAAACAACACAACATTAGAATAAAGAGGGGAGAGACCCGCATCGCAAAACATGGCTAACGAATAACGAATAAACAACAGCAACACCAACAACAACAACAACAAGCAGGAGATGACATTGACATAATGATTCTTAGTTAACGTTTACGATTTCAAAGTTTCTTTTGTTGTTGTTGCTGTCTTTCAATGTGACTGGGTTCCGGCGTGTGTCGGTTGCGAGACTTTTGACAAGTTTTGTGTTTTGTTATTTTTTTATATTATTATTTTTATACACACACACACACACACACACTGTTCGTTCTGGGTACTTACGCATTGTCAAACCCTTTGGGTGACGTATGAGACTCGTCATACAATATAAATAAACCCAAAGTAACCAAAGATGATGAATACATTAACAAATAATCATAATTGGAACTCAAAGGGTTTAGTCAAAGCTTTTTCATCATCATCATATGTATATAGAAGAATCATAAAATGTAAATGTTTAAGTATAGTAAGGTTAAGGATCTCGAAAAACCACTCCATTCCAGAGTTTCTCAAACGAAAACGAAAAACTCTTCATTCTCACAACTAAAAGTAAGAGTATTAGCTCTTCGTCAGCTGAAATATATTTGGGTATTCTCTATATCAGTGTTTCCCAAAGTGGGCGATAACGCCCCCTTGTGGGCGCTGCAGATTTCCAGGGGGGCGGTAAGAGACCCAGAAAGAAAAGGGGGGCGTTTCGTAGAGACCTGGGGGCGATTTGTAATTTTATTTAGCTAGAAGGCCTCTTAGACAACGACTGCATAAGCTCTCGATTCTCAACAACAACTTGTGAAAAAAAGGGTATCAAAACACATTGAGCAGCGTGTGTGTTTCAGCAGAAATAACAATCAAGTGTTGTTGTTGCTATTATTTTTGAGCTTTGCATATTCCCGTTAGACCCTATTCGACTCAGGCCACATACAGCAGGCCAGCGGCAGAAGAATGCTCTAGTCGAGAAATCGCGACTAGACGATACCCTTAACCCTTTACTTCCTTCTGCCCGTTACATACTTTTGCACAGAACAAAACACCCTTTTTTCCTTTTTTAGTGGGTTCAGGGTATAACAAGCAATTTTTATTTTCATTTGTGGTTTCGCGCGCAATAGATAAGCACTAATTACACTACTCGCGAAGGTAAACGTATTTTTAAAAGCAAAACAATGTCAGAAGCTAAAAAGAAGAGACGCCAATACTTTGCGGAGTACATTAAATTCGGATTTATTGAAAATCCTACAAACGCATCGTCGCCTTTGTGTCTTTTATGTCAAAAAACATTTTCCAATGAAGCAATGAAGCCTTCAAGACTTCAAGAACATTTAAATAAAATTCATCCGGATAAGAAAGACAAGAATGCGGCATATTTTCAAGAAGAAGAAGCATAATACTCAGCCAACAGTAGAAAAACTATTTAGTTGCTAGAAACTTAAGTGAAAAACTATTTCAATCACTGCAATATCTCATCAAAGCAGTCAACAAAATCCGCAACAGCTCTTTGAATGATAGATTATTTCATCAGCTTTGTGTTACTAATGACGAGGATTTCAACCGTTTGTTGTTTCATACTGAAGTTCGTTGGCTATCAAGAGGCAATTGTTCTGACTCGATTTTACAACCTGTTTGAATCTGTTATAGATAAAGATAGAGAATTGCACGACAAGCTCATAACATCAAAGAATGATATAGCTTACATGACAGACCTGTATACATTGTTAAACGACATGAATCTCCAACTGCAAGGCGATAAACTAAATTTAATTAAAACAAAAAACGTCGTTGCTGCTTTCACAGCCAAACTGCTTCTACACAAAAAGAATCTTGGAAGACGTGAGTGTGGTAATTTTCCGAATTTATCAGTATCATGCAGTAACGACGAATTGTTTGCCTACTGCCAACATTTGGAAAACCTCCACATTGACTTCACCGAACGATACCAGGACATTTTGAACTTGGAAATACCAGACTGGGTGTTGGATCCGTTTTCAAATGTCAACAAAGAACTTATAGAATTGACAACAAACAATGAAATAAAAATCAAGTTCAAAAATGGTTACCAAGAATTTTAGCTACAAAAACCGATCCCGCAATTGTACCCTGGATTTGTGGTCAATCGTTCAACGATTCTTGATAGCATTCCCATCGTCATATTTGTGTGAACGTGGATTAAGTGCTGTGACAACACTGCTTACTAAAAAGAGAAATCATTTGCTTGTTACCGAACATGGCGACTTGCGACTGTTGTTGAGTAAATTGGAACCTGATATCAACAAACTTATTAAGCAGCATCACATTAGTTTTTATATAAGGATCGATTATTTTAGTTTTATTTTTAATAAAAGATACTCTGTTTTAATACTAATAAGTTGCTTTTCAATAATCATTGTTATTGGCAGGTGGAGCCCGTAAGAGTTAACTTGAGACCTAAGCGTCGTTGTATGTTATGCGCTCAGGTTTCAAGTTGCGGGTTATAGTAAAAGTTTCGTTTAGAATTCTCCGTTAATAAACATATATTGGTCACAATAATTAATTAATTTAATTTGAAGTTATAGTGGTTTTTAAATATGTGAAAAAATGGGGGGCGCTAAAAAAATATTTATTCTCAAAGTGGGGCGGTAGATAAAATAAGTTTGGGAAACACTGCTCTATATGATTGTTTTCTTTATTTGTTTTTATGAATTTCAATTCTTTGTCTTTGTCAGATTTCCTCTTCTGAAACAAAACTGAACAACAGCTTAATGAGCATGAACTGACTTAAGGCTAAGTAGTTGCTTTTTGATTATTATTTTCTGATTTTTTTTCTTGTTTTTTTGTTTGTTTCTTTACTGAAAACCCAATACGATCGCGCGCCCACCCATAGAAACCAAAGAAACCAACCAAAAAACCAACCAAAAACCAACCAAAAAACCAACCGAAAACCAAAAAATAATTCTTAATTGCAAGCCTTTGGGGCAATTTGTGTTTTTATTTTTTTTGTCTAATGTGAATTCGCATAATTTTCGAAGCTCTTTTTTAGCTCTTGGCTTGAATATGCATGATGTAAGCTGCCTAATTTGTCTTCACCTTTAAAACATCAGGTTCGCGGTTCGCGTTTTTGGTTTGGTTTGGTTCGTTTCGTTTTGGTACGGTTTAGTTTTTGTCGTTTTCGACGTCATAATTTATAATCTTTTGCACAATATTTGCTCAGCGATTTTGGCATTTAGTTTTTCGATTTTTTTTCACTTATTTTTCGTTAGTCATTACACAAAGAGTCATTCATTCATCACTCATTCATGCATGATGCATGGGTACATACATATATGAAAGATATTTTTTTTCTGGGTTGTGTTTGTTTTGTAAAAACAACTTCAAAACTAGGGCTTATCACGCTTTTCACAGTGCAACTTACCAATTAAGAAATATATAAAGCGGTTAGGTTAACAAAGAAGTGTTCGAGGGAGAGTGCGACTACGACTACGAGATACCCTTTCTTTAACTTTTTCAAAGCGATTTTGTTGAAATGTTCATATAAAATCAATAATATGTAAGAGTTCATAAGCAAAATCACATATGTATTGTTATCGATAACGAAAAGAGTTATTGTAATATATATATTTATATACATTAGCATATAACATTTCATCAATTATACATATGTGAAAGTTCCTAAGGATAAACACATTTCTAATAAGTTTATATTTTGTATTGTAATCGATAACGAAAAGAGTTATCGGAATATATATATTTATATACATTAGCATATATCATTTCATAGATAATCAATTATATGTTCCTAAGGATAACCAGATTTCTCATTAATTTATATTTTATGTTGTTATCGATAACAGGTAAAAGTTATCGATTATTTGATACTTCTACCCTCACCAATCAACGCATTCATCAGGAATATACATATATATTTCGAATACATTTTTTAAAAATATTTTTACAGGGTATACAGGGTGTCCAAACATCCAAACAAAATACGAACGCGTTGATGACTAAACGTTATTAAATGTAATGAAATTTGAAGTGTACTACGCTTTGTACCCCTGACCCAGTAACGAGATTGCCATACACACACACACACATACATTTATGTATCTATGTGTGTGTGTCGGTGTGTGTGTGCTATTTCATATCTCATAAATATGCTTTCGATTAGAGACGCCAGCCGCCCGCATCAGAGTTGATTTTGTTAATAGGCGACAATCGTGGCGCGGCATTTAATCGCATAATCACCGACCCCCCTCCCCCCGCACCGCGTACCAACATGCCACGCCTACCCATTAAATGGCTTAAATGTGTATCTGTGTGTGTGTGTGTGTGTGTATCTGTGTGCTTGTGTGTTAATTCGATAATTGAAGCAGTTGCAGCAGGTACTCAAAAACTCATACTCATAACTTCAACTGAGAAAATAAGAAAAAAAAAATATAATGAAAATTGGCAAAAAAAAAAAAACATATTTAGGGTGCCATACAGTTACAGTGTGTTGTGGCTACAGTGAACACACAAAATAGCTAATCAACATAACTTTTATCAACAAACAAAAAACTTTGTTTCATTGATTTTGAATAAATTTCTTTTTGGTACGGTTTCCCTACACAACTGTTTCCCACGTAGTATTATGTTAGGCTTGACATTTCTAACGGCAAAAAAAACAAGCAAAAACACATCAACAACAACAACAACAAGAGCAAACGTTTCACATTTGAAGTGAAACTTTATTATTTTTGCCATTACATTGTGCCAATGGCCATTGTCAGTTTTGAAGTGGAAATTGAAATTGAAGTTAAAGTTGGCAGCACCCACATAACTGTATAAATACATATACATATATATGTATGTATATGTATGCGATCTCTCAGCGATTATCATCTGTGATCTTTGAGTGCGACTCGGCAGCAATTAATAAACAAATGAAACGAAACGAAATGAAATGAAATGAAATGCAATGGAAACAACAATGCGGGTCCATGACCATAACATAAGCCCCCCCCACCCCCTTTCACGACCTACCCATCAACCATCTAGTTAACGGCACCCTCAAATGGTGGCAAAAATTTGTTCAATGTATGTGTGATGGGAATCTGGGCGAATGATCGCACATTGCTAAATGAATAAATGGAAGATACAGTTAGAGAGAGGGACAGTGAGAGTGAGAGAGAGTCAAAGGCTGACACTTACACAAACAAAGATGCGTCTGCGCAATTAATTGAAGAAGGAGTAACAACAGAAGAGAGCAAAAAAACAAATAAAATACCCAACAGCAGCCATCACAATGAAAAGAAGTATTCTATAACCCCTTCCCCAATCGCACCACACTTCTCCCAACACTCGCATGTTTATTGATGATAATCAAGTTTAAGGATGAAAGATCGATATAATTAAATGATCGAAATGAAAAGATAATTGAATAATCATGATAATCAGCATTTTTTTCGTTTTTTTTTTGTTAATGAATCCTGAATTTGATATTTATCTCATTTTATGTTTTCTTCAAGAGAAGAATTTACTATAGAAATATTATTAATTTCATTTTAAAAATTCCTTTTTTCTGAATAGAAATCCTAGAAATGTTACATTTTTAGCCAGGCTAAGACTTTTGTATATATATTGGTGCCATGGAGGTCATTAAGGTCTCGTGTTTTTTAACCCTTGGGCAATCCAATTGACCCACAAGCACACTCACACACACACAAACACACACACACAATCGATCCATGCAAATGAGAGAGTGAGGGAGAGGAGTGTAGTGGAGTTTCGAATCTCTATCTCTCGCTGTTGTTGTCCAACTGTCGAATCGTGCAATAGATATTAATAAATATTGAATTATGGCTAGCAATACTACATCGATGTCGATTGATGACAAACGACGACAAATCGTTTCCCGGGATCGTGTTGGGCAATCGCATTTGGTTTGGATCGATTGGATCGATCGATGGATGGATTACTTGAATAGATCGTTTTGGGGGGGGGTTCGTCATTTATTGCTTGGTGCTCACCTTTAACGTCAGTTTGTATCTATGAATTAATTTGTACCACGTTTAAACAATTTGTCTTTTCAGTGTTTTTACATTTTTGGTGTTGGCTTGTTTGAATGACAATTGAATGAACACACACAAAGACAGAGAGAGAGAGAGACAGAGAGAGAAAGAAAGACAGAGAGAGAGAAAGAATGTGAATGAAAAACGAAAACTGGCGACTTAAACGATTGAAAAACGAAACCGAATACCAAAAACTGTAACCAAAAACCAGACAATTAAAAGCAAAAAAAAAAAAGCTATAAAAAAACCAAAATGCAATCAAAATTATGCGACAAACTGTGCGTCACTTTAATATATCTGTTGTATTTTTGTGTTCTTTATTGTATATCATGGTGTTATATTAAATTGTTTCTGTTTTTTTTTGTCGTTTTTTTCAATTTTTGGCAAAAATTCAAATTCTTGACCTACGACACATTTAGCTTATAATACTATATGTATTATCATATACTTGAACAGATTCACCGAAAATGACGAAACATTGTTTGTTGTATTTTTATTTTCGGAAAAGATATCAGAAAGGGGTGGAGGGGTGGTAGAAGGCAGGGGTGGCTATGGGGTAGAATGATTCAGAGCGACTTTCTCGGAACGAAATGATTAGCCGGGCGATGCGAAGGCGTCGTATAGATAGAGTAGATATATATGTTTTATGTATGTACATATAGTAAATTTTATCAATGCGTAAACGAATTGCTTAATACTCATGACAATCCATAGCAAACGGGAAATTTCGCAAGCCAAGTGATAAATATATATATATGAATGAATAGATCTAGAGCAAAAATAAACGTAATCAATTCCATCATGCATTCTTAATAATACCTTCTCAGGCACATGACGACCCGAAATAGTCGAGATATTACAGGGATTACAGATAGGTTTCTAGAGCCAACAGCTATGCAATCCTAACTTTAAACCTAACCTCAAAACCGAACGTAGAACTCTGCATGCATAATGCTACTTATACTTATAGAACCCGGAGAGATAGTTATAAAAACAAACTTACCAATCTCTGATGTTGCCTGTTTACAGAGCGAGTATTGTGTGTGTGTGTGTGTGTATGTTTGCTGGAACCTAAAAGAACACAGAGAACAGAATAACAAAGAATGTTAATAGGAAAATCTTGGAAAAACAAAACCAAAAATAAAAAGAATAACAAACAAATAATAGAAAGAATATTATTATATTTTTCTAGTACTCGAATTATTGATAAATGTTTCAAGTATTCAAAAGGTATTGTATGACATCATCATCTTCATCATCATCGTGAGTAAGAAAAACGGTAAATGGAGTTTTTCTGTCCATTGAGGAGCGTAACACAAAGCGAGAAAGATTTTTGAGATTTTTAAGAGGAGAGACACGCAAATAAGTCAATAAATATAGGCGTTAACTTGACTCGAATTGCCTACGTAAATAAAGTATGCGATGAAAAACAAAAACATATAAACAGAGAGAGAGAGAGAGAGACAGTTGGGAGATATTGAATGAGAAAAAGACAGTCAGACAGATCGGCAGACATAACAAGCAGCTATATTGTAGATGGACAGACGAGTACAAGTACGAGTAAAACCGATACACAACTCTCGTCAGCTTCGTTGTGTAGGCTTGTTTTGCAATCACACACACACACACACACACAGAGAGATACACACACAGACATACACACACTTGCAAAAATAGTTGGCAATAAGCTAAAAGCCGACAAATGTTTGACAAGCGGAAATGGCAAAAAGCACAGCAAACATACACAAAACACAACAAGAGCAACAAAAAATACTACAACTATGACAATTGTAAATACATCTATATATATCCTAGGCCGGGGCTAGGGAAACATTAGGATTTGTCCTGTCTTCCACCTGGAACCACATAAAAGACAAGAACCGCCGTCATTGATTTTGGTAGCTCTAAGCTTTAAGTACTTCCAAGTTTTCCAAAAAACAAATACTTCAAGTTTAAAGATGAACAAACCGAACAAAAACTCTTTCCGAAATCTTTTGAGCTATTATTTATGAAAATGTTTGATGTTTAATGTTCAACGATGAAATTTGATAATTTTTAACATATTTATTATAATTTTCTTTCCTAAAGGTTTTTAGTTTAAACTCCATTGAGTAGGGATAATTCCCAATTTCATTCAGCACTTAACTAAAGTAAGGGATTATCCTAGACTAGAATGATGCATTACCGAACTGAAATTTTTGGACAACCTTGAATTGTCATTAGAAATTCATTCAGTGTGCGTGAAAAACTAACCTCAGCATTTGACACCTCATACCTCATTGTGTAATACAAAAGATAACATATTGGGTTCCAGTGAAATACTTTTATTATGGGATGAGGATGAGAGGTTTCGAGAAACAGGTAAGGCCAGGCCAGTCCAGGCCAAGCTAGGCAAGGCAAGGCAAGGTCATTGCCCAAGCGGCCGTTAATGAGTAGTGGCCCTGTGGTGGACGGGCATTAATGGTTGACCTTTAGCTTCTTGGTCCTTGATTGAAACACGAACTCCTGATGCGTGTGTACGTACGAATGTGTGTGTGTGTGGGTGTATGTTTGTTTGACAAAATGCCTGCGCATGCGGTCATCAAGGTCGCCGCCCGAACAGCTGACATGACTCAATCGCCAAATTTTGTACATAACCCAACTTCCCCGTAACCCCCGCCACCCATCATTCAAAGTTTCATAGAAGAACACATGGCGTGCTAGGCAAGGAATATACATATACATATACATATACATGTATATATGTATGTACAATATGACTCATTGAAATTTACTTTACTCTCCCACTTTCTAGTCCACTCTTCTTCCAGCTCTTTTACCATTAACAGTTACAACAGTAAAAGGCCTTGTTCTAGTAATTCGCTTTGTTCGTTTTGTTGTTGTTGTTGTTGTTGTGACAAACATTAACTCAAAACGTACCAGATAAATTTAATCAGTGTCCATTCAAGCAAACATTAATCTTTGTTCTATATAGTTAATGTAATTTAACAAAGGGGCGTTGCGCTAAGTATCTACAACAACAACAACAACAATATACTAGAAATACATACATATGTATGTACGTACATACATTAATCTTTATATGTATGTATGTTTAATAAATAATTGCACTTGGGAGTCTTATCAGAGCGAACTGCATACCATTTACATAATATTATAATGTGGTTTTTAAACATGATGAAAAATAAATAAATATTTATGTATGTATGTGCATTACGAATTATTGATTATTTATTTAAATAAGCTTGAGAGTAATAATATATCCCTTTATAGCTTTATGAATTAAGTTAAATCTCTAAAAATCATCAAACTTAGCTAAAACCTGCAAACTACAAATTTAAATGATTCACTTTATAAATCGAACACACTTCATAAACATACTAATGCACCATACTGTATATATGTGAGTTCATATCCAAACACACACACACACACACAGCAACACAGACACATACAACCATGTATAATTGCATTATATCTATAATACATGCAGAAGTAAGTGGGTTTTGCACTTCATGCAGAGAAATTCCAAAGCACGCAGGGAGAGAGAGAGAGACTGTGAGAATGTGGGAAAAAAAGATGAAGAGAGAGAGGGAGAGAGAATTAGACAAACAGACAAGACAGTCTCGACAGTTATTGGGTGGCCAGGCAAATGGGTAATGGGGTAATATATAATAACAATAATTTTGCACCCAAAAAACACAGACGGACAGACAGAAAGACAGACAGTTGGATAGACAGAAAGACAGACCATTGAATTGTTTTACACTCAATCGCGTTTATCATTTGATTTGTTTGACTGCGCGACACGCAAATCAATGGTTGCCACCCTACAAAAACAACAACAACAACAACAATAAAAAACTATGGAACTAAAATTACGTTGAATTCTGCGCTTACTTTGTTGCACGCGACGCAGACACCCACCAAAAATCGCGAATAACACAGATGGAAAATCAAACGAACAACAATAATAACGGCAACAAACAAACAAAAAGAAATAAACCGAACGTCTATCGACAAGGAAGCACGTTATTATTACGGTAAATGTGCTAAATTTTTCGTTTCGTTTCGTTTCGATAAAAAAAAACTAAGAAACAAATACACACACACACACGTTCAAAAAAAAACAGTAGAAGAAGAAGGAAACAACAACAAACGGCAGATGAAACGGTAACGGTAACGGCAACGTCGACAACGACGCTGAACGCGGACGACGACGTCCGTGCAAAGCCGCAGACAAATCGCTAAAACTGCGGCGACTGCCAGCAACAGCGTCAACGTTAGCGAAAAAAACAAAAAAACGCGGCCCAGGACAAAAACGAAACTGCGACACAAGGACCAGATGACTTTGGCACAAGCCCACAGCCGCAAGGGTTGGCACGAGCTTTGGCTTCAGCTTCAGCTTCGGCTTCGGTTGTAGTTCGTGTTTCGTGTTTCGCTGAGCGACCTGCTCGTGAAGAGCTTCAGCTTCCGCGCAAGTCCTGCAGCACTTCAAAGCACCGAAATAAAAAAATATACCTTAGCAATAACTATGCACAAAATAGTTGTACTTGACGCAGTGGCTCAAAAGTTAGTTTTAGGCATTGGAGCTAGTTATGTCATTTTATCTTTTCAAATATAAAAAATGAGCACATCGGCACAGTATTAATATGATTTGATTTTAATAGATTGTGTAATTTTTTGGATCATTAATATTATTAACAGTGTGGTTAGAGTTGTTGCCTTAATGGTTTGGCTCACTTAAGACACCTCATCAATTTTATATACTACATAGGTATTTAATTTGACGTCTTTAAACTGAGCTAAGCTTGTGGGCAATTATGCGCCACTGTGCCTTGGACTTTGTCTGTCTCTCTCTCTCTTTCTCTCTCTCTGCCTATTGTCCAATATTAATGTAATCCCATAAAACGCTATCTGTGTTGTTGTTTTTGGTTTTTTTTGAACATTAAGACGGAAAGGGGGGAGATGTGTACACAGACCCATTGATACAAGGGACGGCAACAGGAAAGGGGAAAGGGCGCATGCGTTTCATTGCAAACGGAACAAGCGGAACATATGGAAGCCAGAGAGACGCAAAACTGCGACTCAGCATGGTGTATCTGAGTGTATGTGTGTGTTTGTGTGTATTTATCAGTAGTCATTTTGTTATTGTTGTATGAGTATGGCCCTTGGCTTATCAGTTTGCATTCGTTCCGTTCCCAAAGAAAGTTTAAGCAGAATTACCACACAGCAGCCAAAGAAGAAGAAGAAGAAAACATTGACAAAGACATCATCTATTAAAATTCCTCTCTCTCGCTCTTGCTCTCACTGGTACTAACTGTCTCTTTGTTCAAATCCTGCGTCCAACAGGCGTAAACAGCTGTCAAATGTTTGTTGACATACACACACGCACACACCCGCATTTCCCACCACCACCCCACCACTTTGTTCAACGTCTCTCGCACTCTTCCTCTCTCTCTCTCTCTCGAAAGAAGCTGCGACGTGCAAATTGAACAATTGTTCGTCTCCCTTGCCTTTATTATTGCCTATCTAAATATATCCCTTTTTCATGTTTTATTTTCCGCTTTTGTCTTGATTGGTTTCGTTCTGCCTTTTGTTACTTTTATTATTATTATTATTAGTGTTTTTGCTTGTGTCATTTGCTGATTGCAGTTTTTAATTAGCAGCATGTACCGTTAGAGTAGTTATTAATCAGTTACAGCTACATTCACAAATACAAACATACATACATACATACATTTCCTGGCATTGCCAAAAACAATTTTGTTGAACAGACATAAACCGAATTTTAATTTAGTTGTAATATTGTGATTAAGCAATTAAAAAAAAAAAACTATGTCAAAATGTTTTATTATTTTGTTGGATTCTAGGAAAAATTGCACAAGGCTTAGTGCAATTCAAAAACAAAACAACAACAGCAATAGTTTCCGGCACAGAATTGGAAAGTATGTAAAAATCAGAAGAATGGAACTGGCGAAAAATATTTTGCAATGCTCTTAGTATAATTTTTTATATATTGTGAAAAAAGAAAAGAAAATTGTTCAATCACAAATATATTGGAAGAATCGACAAAGTTCAAAAATGAAAAGAAAGAAAAGATAATCGTGCCTGTCAAAGCTTCGACGCACGACGTACGCAATAGATAAGAACCTACGACAAAAACTGATATAAACGGTAGCTTGAGCTCTTGATATGGCTGAATAAGTGACCTACAGATAGGCAAACAAAGGCCGTTATATCGTTTTAGAGAGGGGGTATTCTTGTGACTGTTGAAGTTGAAAAAAAAAATAAAAAATATAATATATTTTTTTTTTTGTATGTTTTAGCTGTCATCTTCGTCTTTTACACATGTCGAAGATGTATTGTTGTTGCTGTTTCTTTCAGTTTAGAGACTAAGTTTCGCACAGATGTTGCTTATCGAGAGAGTGAGGGGGAATAAAGAGGGCAAATAAACAATTTAGTTTCAATCTGAGATTCAGTTGTGTTGCAATCAAATCAGACATGGAACATGTGTAACGGTACTTTTGCCGTTCGCTTCTTTCGCTTAGTTCACATAACTCAGTTTTTTTTTTTTTGGCAAAACGGAACGAAACTATTGATTGTGGGGGAGATTAAGATAAACAATAACGGTATCAGAAAGCCATTTTGCAAGCAAATAACTTGCAAAACTTTATATGTACATATATAACTGAACGATATTTACAGTTAAACGCACCTTTTGTCAATCTCTTGGAACAGATCGTAACGCTTTTTAATGTCAATTCATTTAAATGAAATGCAAATGCAAATTCAAACGTTGCAAATTCACACGTCAAACAAACAGACAAACCAACAAATAAACAAACGGCAAAAAACACACACGCTTAATTCGAATTTTAATTTTCATAAATATTTATAAATGCTTTATTGTCGATTTTTGTTGTTTTTTCTTTTTTGGTTTTGATTTGTCACACAGTTTAAATTTTCAACTTATTAATTTCAATTTTATTTTGCATGCTAATTTGTTTGTCGTCTGTCTCAGTGCAAGAACAAGGAATTGACACAAAACCGTTCGCAGTTCGTTAAGTTATTCGAATTCGATTGTTATTGTTGATGCTTGAATTCATAATTCGTTCACATGCACAATCAAAAAATATTCAAAATAAAAAAAAAAATAACTAACACAAAAACGCCGTCGGTAACTTGCGCTTAACGGTAACGCACATGCAACGGTATACGCGATTGATAAACAACTGAAGTTTGAGCGCGCGACCGCCGCTCATATGCGACCAGGCAACTGCTGACGAGAAAATACCATAAACTGTTTGTAGCAAAATGCTCCGTTTTCAAACTGGTCTCACACTGTTAAGCTACTGCAACTAACAGCACGGTAACAGCTTTGCTCCACACTTAAAATCTGAGGGCTGTAAATGGCTAGCAAATAATATTTAACAAATAAAAAATATAGCAAATAATTTTTTTAATATAAAAAACCAAAATTAATAATTATTTGAGACTTTAAAATTATTTAAAAAAATAAAAAAAAAACAAAAAATTGATTTTTCTTTACCCCAGATGGGACTCGAACCCACAATCCCCGGCTTAGGAGGCCGATGCCTTATCCATTAGGCCACTGGGGCTTGTTTCCAGTGCTGACAAAACTCGATTTTAAGCTACAATAAGTGCGTAAAAACAACGAACATGAACACACATGCAGAAAAAACCCATACAGTTGTTTAAATAATACAATTTTAAATAAATAAAACAAAAATGGTTTTATTTTTTGTATAGTTTAATACCTTTTATTAACATTTAGAAGTGTTTAAAGATAAATTGTGGAACCGTTGTGACATCGATTTTATAAATCATATGTCCTTAAGTTTTTGAGTGGCTGGAACGCTCAGATCTAATTTAAAATATAATCATTAAATATGTAATTATTCGATATTCGATAGACATACATATATTTCATTTGGTTAATGCATAAAGCAATTAATGCTTGTATGTGAGTGTGTATGCTTATATTTCCTTACAATCTATATAAATATTTTTTGGAATGGCCAAAATGGAATGAAAAATGAAATGTGAAACGTGAACATAATTTACAGGTCATGGACTTTTGGGATTTAACATAAAATAAATAAAATGACAGATGATGAATTGTTCATTGAACGGAGTGCATCGAGGGTATATACACATAGACAAATACATATACATTTAGAGATACTACGTTTAATTGTGTTTAATTGGTTATTTCGCCATCGACATCCTGCCAGAAGGGTTCGGAGAAGGTGTCCGATTCGGTATCCTCTTGGGCTACAGCCGGCGACGATAGCTCTAGTGCATCATTGGATGTCTCATCGCAATCGAAATCTAGCAGCCAATCGTGATTTGGTGTGCCACATGGTGTTGCCACTGTTGCCACATTGCTTGCAACATTTGTGCTGGTGCTACTGTTGCTGCTACTATTCTCGCTCGGCTTGATGACGCTGTTGCTCGCACGTGCCGCCTTGGTCAGAGCATTGATACCATCCAAGGCGCGACGGAATGTTGGATCCGGCCTGCCAAAAGAAGAAAGAGATAGCAACAGATAGACAAAGAAAGCGAGAGAGAGACTCACCGTAGAGCCAATGTGAAAAAGTGTAGAGCACCATCCAAATCCTTTTCGGCACTGAGAAATTCACCCAGCATGGCAAACAGCTTGGGATGTGGATAATGTGTGACATGTTTCCTCAGCAGGACAATGGCCTCACGTGGCGTGTTCTCGAATTGACATATTCTGGCCATCAAGGTGACACCGGGCGCATAATGCTCATCGATTTCCAATGCCTTCTCCACAAATTTGCGAGCACTCTTCTTTGCCTCCTGATTGCTGTAGTTGAACAGTGTACCAGCGAACATGGTGTAGCTGCGGGGCGAGGTGCGAAAATAGCGTACGGCCATCACGCACATGTTCTGCGCCTCCTTCAACCTCTTCAAACGTATGTAGCTGGACACCAAGCCCTTGTAGATCTCAAAGCGATATGGTGCCAGCAATTGGGCACTGCGCAGCACATCGATCGCCTCCTTGTGCTGTCCCATGGCACCAAACAGTTTGCTGCGCAACAACATGGCCTCAACGTTGCGCGGATCCATCATCAGGCAGCGTTCCACAAAGCTCAGCGCTCGCTCGTACCTGGAGTTCATGTAGGTGAGCTGAGCGTGGACGAACCAATGGTCTGCCGTGAACTCCACCAGAGTGCCAAGTCGCAGCGGTGTTATTAGCTTCTCCTGCTCCGGCTTCTTGCCATTGAACTCGTAGACAACGGACAGTGGACACAATGCGTCCATGTTATGGGCATTGCGCATTACGGCATTGCTTAAATACTGTTCGGCCTGTATATAATTACCATAGTAGTACAGGCATTTCCCAATCTTTGTTATCAGTTGTTCGTTCTGGCGAAATAGGGTTGTGTCATTGAGTTGTTGGAATGTCTTGGCCGCCTCCAAATGCTTACAGGCATGCATTTGGGCATGTCCCTTGATCCAGCTGCTCAACCATTCAATGTTCTTCGGCACGGCGGTAGCTATTTCCAGAAAGTAATCAAAAACGATATTAGAATATAACAAATTTACATATGAAATATAAAACTATGCTAAGAAACATTTAGGTTCTTATATGAAATCAATTGCTTTGTACCTATCTATCTAAATTTGTCGTAAACTTGCGCAGAAATCTGTCTTTAATCTGTTATATGATATGATTTTAAGTATTAATGATGTACAGAATGCATATTCTAAGCCCTTTGAAACACTTTTTAAATTTGATTAAATATAAACTTATATATTCAAAAGAAATATATAATACTTCTATTTTGTTACCAACATATCTTCTCGCAGTCTTGGAAACAATTATCGTTAATATTCCTCTAATGGGTATTATTTTCACGCAGTCTTATGCAGGTATCTTTTGAAACTGTAGTATACAGTCTCTCACAGCTTATTTAAGGCAATGTCAAGCAACAATTTTTAATCCCTGCCATCAACTAATTTCGCATTGTTTAACAAAAATTCCAACGACAAAGTTTTAATCTATATATGTTAAGGCCACCTTTGAGTCTAATCAGTTCAATCATACACATAGTTATAGTTAGTATAGTTTTTTGCAACGCACCATTTACAACTATGGAGTGAACCTCGCTGCCTTCGTAACCCAGATCGAGGAGGGCCTCAATGGCCGTCAGTGACATAGGGCATTCGGGTAGGACATCCTTGTAGGCGATAGCAACTTCCTTCTTGGTAAAGCTGCGTCCATGATGATGATACAGTTTGGCTAGCAACAGATTGAGGCGTGGCGTCCGCGTCTTAACCGCCTCCAGGGTATTAATGGCCATGTTGTATTCACCCAGTTCGCGATAGCACACAGCAATCTTGTAGCGCAACTCGATGTCCTGAAACTGCGGATAGGAGCTCTCGATGCCCGTCAAATAGCCGCTCTTGTAGCGAACCATTGCCTTGCGCTGCTGGACCACAGCCTCCAGTTGCTGGCATGCTATGCGAAAGTTGCGCTCCTTGTAGTGGGCATTACTTAAAAACAGACGCACCTGATACTCCGTTTCCAGTGTGGCCACATTGCGGTCATTTTGCAGCACTGTGCAGAGCAGACTAGCCTGGAATTTTCCAAAATTCCGAGATTGCGTGGGTTACTTTCGTGGGTTTATGGCCAACTTTGGAGGGAAGTACTTACCGTTGGAACTACGCACTCGTATAGCCCGTTATCGTATAACTTTTTCACATTGGAAAACAATGCATTTTCCATCTTTTCCTCTGGTATTTGTTTTCAATAAGCTACTGCAAAAGCTTATACACACGCGATATGGAGAAGAAAAAAATTTGCCAAAGCAAATAGATAATGATGGTGCAAAAAACGCATGGAACTCCTTAACTTAAATCTGGCCAAGTTCAATTCACAATTCACGGCTACAACTGCATCGCCGCTCAGCAGCAATGAAAAATGCATTGAATTTTAAAGCAGAGCCAGCTCTCTGTTCATACGCTGAGTTCACGCAGTCGCGAACCAGCTGCAAAACAAACAACAAAAATCGATAGGAAAACGATAACAATAGCAATCTATCTATACTATCGACCATTAAGTTATGGCAAGTGTGGAGTGATTTTAAATTATAAAAATAATATAAATATACAATACCTGTTTTATAGAAATGTTTTTTACAACGGGACTCGTGAGGTGCATTCGTGCCGCCTCCATATCCAAAACGCACATTCACACATATCGGCTGCACACACAGCTGGAACGGAATCGGCCACAATGGCAGCTGAAGTTGAACCGGTGCATGGCCAGCACGAGCATAACAGCACCAAAAGATGACGACGCCGCCACAGCCGAAAAGGCCAAGAAGGGAAAGGGCGGTTTCGCCGGCGGTGTGAAGACGCTGCCCCAAGTGGAGGAGCCGCTTGAGACGGCCCTGTCGCCGGGTCGAACGCGTGCATTGCGCAAGAAGCGTCTGGCAATTGATGAGCTGTCGGCGTTGGGTTTCTTGAACACACGTGGCTATACGACGGCCGATGAGTACAATCTGGAGGATCTGCATGGAGCACTCAAACAACAGAATCTGTATGAAACCAAACGCTTCTTCTCCACCGACAATCTAGGCGTAGAGCAGAATGTGCTCTATGTGACAGCGAAATATCCAACGGGAGCGCAGCCTCGTGAGATATTCTTTTTTCGCGAAGGCTCTGTCGTCTTCTGGAATTGCAATGACATTGAAACGAACAATGTGCTCAACTTCTTGCGGAACTTCGAGCGTGAATCGTATGTCAGTGCTTTAGTTCATGGCGAAAGCGAAGTGATGCCCTACACATACATTGCATCTGAGCCTGTCGATGTGGAGGGTGATCTGGTGGCGGAAAGCAGTGATTTGAATGTTGCCTCACGTGCCTTCTTCCAAAATGGCAAATTCTATGTGACGCCGGATAGCGATAATTTCCTATATAAATACACATTCTCCAATGCAGTTGCCCAGTCCATTAAGCTAGGCATTTGGGAAGCGACTCTGGATCGGTATATTGATTCGATGGAGTATCTGACAGAGGATCTGAAACGAGGTCGGCGGCTGCGCATCTCGCGCGCATCAATGCTACGCAAAACTGGTGAACTGTTTGCCTTAAGGCATTCGATCAATTTGTCATCGGATTTGCTGGACGCACCGGACTTTTACTGGGATCGCGAGGAGCTAGAGGGTCTTTACCTTCAAGTATGCTCATATTTTAGCATCACACGCCGCACTAAGGTCATGAACGAGAAGATCAACCATTGTGTCGAACTTGCTGAACTGGTGTCCCACAACCTGAACGATGCCCATCACATTCGTCTGGAGTGGATGATCATTATCCTAATTATGGTCGAAGTGGGTTTCGAGATATTGCATTTTGCAGAGGGTGCATTGCATAAGAGCGATAATTTGCATGTCAGTCCTTTTCCCATTGCTGAGACCAATGCCTAGGATGTACATGTGTAATTGCATTTGTTTTTCTTTTGTAATAAAGTCGGTAAATTGTTAAGATGGTATTCTATACACCTTGTACCTTTATATAATCCTTTTAATTTGTGCGCTCGAGTCGAAAATATCGATAACATTACACAAGACACCTTTTGATGAAAAGTTATCAAGCAATTGTATTGCGTATTCTTAGGCGATATATTTGTACGATAGACTTGTCATCGATAACAATATCGCAGCAATCATCAGCTGTCGCTTGTAGTGACTTGTGCAACAACATTTAACGTGCATAAAGAAAAATAGCCCATTTCATTAATTAATAGGCGCCCACAATGCAGCTGACCTTAATTAATTTCTTTAAGAAAACGGTGCCCGGTCACATATTCCGCGGCAAGCGGCGTTTCGTCAAGCCAGTAAGCAAACAAGCAATGGACACGCTGACCCGTGAATACGAACGCCAAGAGCACATAATGTTTTTGTTGCGGCATCCATATCTTACGCTGGTAAATATTGACATTCTATAGTTATACTATCTACCATAGCTAACATTTCTTATTCGTAGGAGCAATCTGCGGGACATGCCAAGGAGCTGCAGAAACGCGATAAGCTGGTGGCCAAATGGACTGATGAACAAACACGCAGCAAGATGAAGCCGCACGTTACCATCGAAGAGCGTCTGCAGCATTTGAGAGTCAAGGAAGCGTGGGATTAGGCATTTTTGTATTGTTATTGTTTTATCTACCACCAACCCCTAACAAATGCATTACTAGTTTTAGAATAAATATTAAAC
This sequence comes from Scaptomyza parva, assembly GCA_035044645.1. Taxonomy (NCBI): domain Eukaryota; kingdom Metazoa; phylum Arthropoda; class Insecta; order Diptera; family Drosophilidae; genus Scaptomyza; species Scaptomyza parva. Next base: position 12,186,202 of record JAWNNT010000139.1, read on the forward strand.
TAGATACTTATGTAATTGAACGTCAAATAGTTTCCATAGCAGGCGTAAAGGTCTGTAAGTCATTGTTTGTCGGCAATGGATTGGATCATACCATTCATAAGGCATTTCTCAGCGTAGACCAAGTTTCCGTGATTTTATACATTCAAGATTTGTGGCTTCTTAGCTCGGATTATTGTTTATTGTATATATCTCAAAACTAACTTGATAATGAGAAACATTGCCTCTCACTCTATTTCGTTTTCGAGCATATTCATATTAAAGATTCGAAGTTCTTTCTTTCGTTTTTATTAATTTGATAAATTTTAATATATATATATATATATATATATATATATATATAATATATGCATGTATATTTTTTGTATATAATTAATATGAAATATGTTATGTACATATGCAAGCATATACATTCGGATCGATCCTCTATATGCATGTAACATGTTTTTCTAGGCGCGCACTCAGAACAACTCTGGCAGCTTCATTTTAATATATATATATATATATTCTCTAATTTTTATTTTAATCTTAGTTATGCCTACGCATCGGTATATTCTTGCTTTTATTTTGTTAGTTATGCACAATTTCAATTTTACTTTTAAAAAGCATTTGTTTTTTGTTTGTTTTCAACATTTGAAAGGTCTGCGCTAATTGAAAAATCTAATTTTCCAAAAACATACAAAGGAAAAGGAGGATAGGGAATGAGTTGGGTCGGTTTTGTTAGGCTATTTAGGATCACAACAGATTCGCAGCAATTTTCTTGTTATTATTATTATTAGTTTTTGTTTTTTTTTTTTAATTTGGTAATACAAGGTTTTTGAATGCCTGAAAAGTTTCGAACAGTTCTAATATAGAGTGTGTATATGTGTGAGAGATAGAGTATTAATATCGCTAATGTACATGGTGCCATTTTTGCTTTCAAGGGAAAGTGTATTGCCAAAGTAGGATAGGGTATACATAGGTGTGTGTGTGTGTGTGTGTGTTTTTGCTAGTGGATAAAAGTTGCGCGCATAACCTCAATAAAACATTTTATAACAATTTTTAAATTAACTTGTTTAAAAAAATAGATATATAGTATATATATATATGTATATATATACGTATATATATATATTTCTGTTGTGTGTGTATGTGAGTATACGGTTTGATGTATATATATGTATATATATATATACACATACCATGTGTACAAATTGCATCCGCTTCCGCTAACCATTATGTTGTTGGTATTGGTGTTGTTGTTGTTGCTTTTGTTGTTGTTGTTGGTTTTAATCGAAATAATAATGGCAGCTGCCACTCAATCCGCACTCAATGGCGCCACATTCACCTTCTTGGCGCTTCCTGATCCTGGTGGCGATGGCAACGCTACATCCGTTAGCTCATCATCTGGATCGATGGGTAACCGCTTTACAACTTCCACATCGACATCCGCATTCAAATCCGATTTAATATTGCCATCGCCAGCTGCGTGGGCTGGTGATTGTAAGAACAACGCTGGCTCCTCCTCCCGCTCGCCAGCGGCTGCAACTCCTGAGTCTGACCCAGCTCCAGCTCCTACTGCTCCGGTGCTGGGTAAAGGTGGCGGCGTACTGGATAGCATCGCCACCGGTGAGGCACTTGCTGTTGCCGCAGCAGCTCCATCGCCCATGCCGCGCTCCCGTTCACTGCCAGCTGCAACAGCTGCTGCAGATGGCACTGAGGTTGGGATCGCCATATTCTCGCCACCAATGCCGCTGGGCGTCATCGGTGAATTGGGCAGTGGTGAGTCTAGCTGCTGTTGGCTAAACTCCTGATTGGGACTTTCGCGTGTAAAGAGTCCCATTTTAGATTCGCTTGCAGCGCCCGTTGCTGCAATGGCGGCGCCCTCGCTATCGGTGCTGCTGCTAATGAGCGAATGGGCCACAGTTGGCGCTGCCGGTCCGCTGACCAAATGTGTCGGTGCATGGAGCGGCGCTTGCTGATGATGCGACTGCTGTTGCTGCTGCTGGGCGGCATGGTAGCGCGGTATGTCCGCTTTGCGCCACAGCGTTATCTCTTGCTGTTTGAAGTAGCGCCTATCCTCCGTGTCCATCAGGACCAAATTGAGAAAATACTTGACGGAGAACTTCTTGTTGATGTCACGCATTGTCGGCGTCAGATTGTAGCCGGCAAGGAATACGCGTATGGGTATGCTCTCGCCTTTGACGGGCGCCCCATCCATTATCTCATACTTGGCAATCGTTTCGTTCTCGGTGAATATGTTGGGACCGGTGCCGGTGGACTCACGCTTTATAATTGCAATCTCCATGTGCTTGATCTTAATGCGTACGAGCAGAAAGTAGATTTTGCCAATAATCGTGTCCTTCAGATGGTATTTACTCTTATTGTATTCGAACTCAATGTGCAGGCAGTCCTCAATGCCTACCTCCATCTTAATGGGACTGTTCATTTCCGGATAGCTGCAGAGCGTGTGCACAGCAATGTCCACCTCACGTGTGATATCGCTTATCCGTCGCACAATTGTCGCACGCAGAAAGTAACGCAATCGAACATTGGAGCCGGCATACACCTCGAACTGTTTCTCCACATTGGGAAAATCGAAGGGATAGCTGTTGTTCTGTATGAGATCGCCGGGACGCGCCAACGCCTTGGCCAGGCACTTGAACTCATGTTGACTGCCACGATCGTAGAACAATTCTATTTGTCCGATAAACTCAATTTTAATGCCTTGATGTTCCAGTTTGCTGCCCGGCTTTTTCAGCGTAACATTGACCTAAAACCGTTAAAACAAAAATATATAGCATTAATTAATTTATGCAATTATTTCTTATCAACACACACAATACTACTTAGAGTTGTCGCTTAATCAAACCATTTTAATTTAATTAAAAAATGTTACATGCAGAAATTTGTGTGTTAATTGCAAATTCGAATAATGTACGTAATAATATTCATGTTTGTATTTGTTTATATACGGTTCGGCACTTGCTACAGCTACTGCAACTGATAACCGCTGCTGGCTGGGAGGAGGCAACATTGAACGGAAGTCGCAATCGCTGGCTATCTTGCTGCCTCCAAAATTACTAGTGTAATGGTTGTTTATCCTACCTTGCCGGATACTGTTTCGCCATCGTAGAAGAGCAGCATCTTTTCCACTTTGCCATCCTCGCCCTTGACCTCGGCGGTTTTCTTATTCTCGGCACCCTTAAATACAATGTCGATTTCGGCTGATTGGCCAAAGCCCAAGAAATTCATAATTGATAAATTGTTTCGGTTTCGGTGTTTCTACACTTGGGTTACACTGACACTGACTGTATGGGGCTGGGGGCGCAGCAGGCTATAACTTGGTATTGGAATGTTTATGTTGTGCTTTTATAGCTTTAACACGTCTTCAGTGCGCCCTGGCCCTTATGATTTCCGATTTCGTTGCTGGTTATTTGTTTTTCTTTTTGTTATAAAACTTTAATATGTGCCAATGCCTGTGCCTGCGCCTGCAACTGTAATTTATTGGGCGTTTTTGTGTGTGTGCTGGCTTCTGATGGTGTGTAAAAAAAATTTTTCCTATACGTATCGACGATTAATCGCGTGAGACAAAACAAAAACGAAACTAAAAATAACTATCGAAATATCGCGTATGCGATCGCTATCGATAGTTCGATATTTATAACGACGCCGGATAGTCGCCGAGATTTGGTTGAAAAGCCGGGTACAAGTGCAACCGCTGGTTTTAAACAACATTCTCGAATTGTAAGTCGTAAATTAGAATAAATCATATGGCAACAGACTAATCGCAGTAAGTTCATTAAATTTGGGGCATTTTGTCAAGCAACCGATGCACTCCCACAACCAGCACATATAACGGCAGGCGATACGAAAAACGCTAACACAAATGCCATGTGTCAATGTTTTTATATTTTTCTTGTGACACCCTTGTAGCTGTGTATTTTTGCTGAAAGAATAGATTGTGTATCAGGCAAAGGAGCAGCTAATTTAAGCAATATTTACCAATCAAGTTGCATGCCGGCGTCCTCATACAACTTCAACTTGGACTCGGCAATATTTAGTTCTCGCGCCATATCAAATAGTTTACAGGTGAACATCAGTTCTCGTGTTCTATATACTTCCAATAAATCGGCCGTCTGTTGAAAACATATGAAAACATATCTACTGCATTAATAATTCTTATATTATTTACTATTTTAAAAGTTTACTAAAGCGACATAGATGCATTTCTTGAGGATTTTAACATGCTGGTCCTCGAAGATGACCCAATCGAAGAGGAGCTGTATCTATTGACACACGATTGACTTTGACTCGAGTTAGAAAACTCACAAAATACAACAAAAACAATGCGATTACTTGTACAACAATAACTATATCTGTGTTACTAAAAACAAAAGACTTATTCAACTAACACAACTCTGAAAAACTCTGAATACATTACAAATGGCTAGATCGATGAGCCTATAAGCAATGTTTTCAAAGATAAACTCTTGTAAATGAAACAAACTTAATAAAAGTTTGATTCCGTTGGTAAGTTTTCTATACTACGTTACTCACCCGATTCCTTAACTCGTTATTGCAATGCAATAGTTTTTCTGTGAGTAAATTACATTCTTTCACACTCTTTGAGATAACATCCGTTTCAGCTGCCTGTTCCAGCACTTTCTTTTGCATAATATTTAGCTCCAATGTGCTCTGGGTTAGGGTTTCACTTCTTTCTGTAATCTCATTTCTTAAGCAAATTAGTTTGTCTGTCAGCGTTTGTTGCACCTCGAACGGATTTTCACAACATTTGTCACTTTGCTCTTCGGGCATTTCTGCATCCTCCGTAATACGTTTAAGAATTTCATCATTAACAATTGATTTATTATCCAAACTAAACTCGTCATAGTGCATCTCTTCATTAGCCAAATGTATCTGAACAATGTTTATTACAATGCATTGATATTGACATATTGACATGGTTCAATCGATACTTTCTTACCAATTTTTGGCATTCGCAAATGGTTGTCTTGGCTATAGCACTATCCTTGTTGGCCATACGCCAAGCGTCCAGATAACTGTTCATCGTACACTGAATTAAGACCGATTTACGACTTTCCATTCTAATGCAGCTAAATATGTCCACAAATATATATATCTAAATACTTGAAATTTTGATAGCTTCAAAGAATTTGTATGTATTATTTTGAAGATTGTCAAAAGATTTTCTCCGTTAAAAAGTTATCATTGTTTCAAACAGGAACATATCAAAAATGATATAATACCATAAATTCATCATCATCTTAAGCCAAAAACAATCGAATTTACATCAAATTGATCTTTATTGTACAAAAACTAACATAGTTATGACATAATTTGGAAAATGAGCAAAATTTTTCATACATTTACAATAGTATCTATATATATATATGTATATTTATATATATGTATGTGTGTGCAAATAACGGTAATGAGCGAGTTTCGAACTTGGATGATTTAACAAAATTTTGTTATAACAATTCGGATGGGCACAAAAAAAAATAATACTACTACATAATCTCTTACAATATTATAATAATTATTAAAATGAATCTCTTCTTGCTTGCTGTTGAACATAACATAATCGACTATATGTTATATAATAATAACTGGCATGGAATCGTGTTGTGTTCTGTTGTGGTCTAAAAGTTAGCGTATTTTGGGTAACGGCTCCTTCAACATTGACGTCCAGCGTTGACGATTCGTTTCATCCTCAATATGATTGCGTCCCAGACACTTGCCCTGCGATATGAGCTCAGCGAACTGGGATACAACTGGATCCCGTCCACAGGATGCCACAGCGGTGACTGTATCCGCATGATTAACAAAATAGGCAACGAACTGCATATTCTCGAGGCTGCCATCGATAATGACGTCCGTGTAGGAGCCATGGCCGGCATAACGTATGCCCTTGCCAAAGAGCATTGTGAAGAAGAAGGGCACAGCCTCAGCCTTCTTGACACTGCCACACATATTGATGGCAGCGATTCGTCCATGGTATTGCGCCAGCTGATAATGTCCGATGTTGACACGCGATTGGGCCAGGCTATAGATGTGAGCGTTGGCTATATCGCCACCCACATACACATCGGGCACATTTGTCTCTAGGAAATCGGTGACATCCACAGAACCATTCTTGTTCCGGCGCACACCAGAATCGGCCATAAACTGTGTATTCAGCTTGGAGCCGGTGCCCATGATGAGCAGATCGCAGGGTATACGCGTCTCATCGGCCAGTTCCACTTCAATCACCTTGCCATCGTCGTCGCCAATGATCTGATCAATGCCACTCTGCATGATCATTTTGACATTGTTGTCCTCGAACAGCTTGAGGATGCGGGCGCCAATTGCCTCGCCAAAGGCCGCCTTCAATGGGACTGTGTCGCGTCCGATCACGGTGACGCTGGCCACCTTGGACATGAGAAAGGCGGCAGCTTCGAGTGCAATAAAACTGGAACCCAAACAGACAACATTCGACTCGGGCGTGATTGCTTCGAGGATGCTCTGGGCATCGGCATATTCGCGGACCGTTTTCACATTCAATAAATCGGCACCGGGAATTGGCGGCTTGAAGGCCGAACAGCCGGTTGCTATATAAATCTTATCGTACTTGACCACATAGCCATTGGAGCAGTGGAGCTCCTTTGTTGCCGTCTCCAGCTTGTCAGCGCTAACGCCCAGCCACACCTCGATGTCGTGATCCTCGTAGAACTTTTCATCTCGAAACTGTATGGTCTCGATGCCAACATTCATCGATTTGGAGACCTTAACGCGATCATACGGCAAATAGGTTTCGCGGCACACAAAGATCAGGCGACCGGTGAAGCCCTCCTGTCGCAATGTCTCCACGCAGACAGCGCCCGATGGACCGCCGCCAACAACAATGAAACAGCGCTCATCCGTTGGACTCCTCTTGGCCATGGTCTTGAGCCGAGCACTCTTCTCGAGATCTTTGCGCTTGATGCGCACCATCACCTGACCATCATCGCTGACATCGACCTTGTGACAGGGCAGCGAATCGATGCCCGGAAAATCCTCAATGTCGCCCGTCTCCAGATTGAAGCAGGCCCCATGCCACGGACAACGTATCCGGCCCACGCCCAATGCTCCCGTTTTCAGCGGTGCCCCATAATGGGTGCACTTGGCGCCCAAAGCATGAAGGCGTCCATTCTGTTTCACCAGCAGCACATTGGTATCCTCATTGAATTCCACCTGCTTCAGCTCGTTCTCCTTGATGTCCGTCAACCGACAGACGGCCACCGGTTCTGTATAATCGGCATCCGTATCCGGTACTGCTGGTACTGCTACTTTTGCTTCTGCCATCTTCTCGCACTTCGATTGATATAGGCCAACAGCACCTTTACCCGGCGAGAAAGAGAGATAGAAGTTTTTTGGAGTGAGTTTTAGGTTTTTTATGGGAAATATTATACTGGTTTTTGTTTGTTAGTGTTAGTGTAAACAGACGGCACACACATTAAATTTAATATTCGTTTTTCCCGTTTTTTTGCCGTTAAATGACAATTTTCAATTTTCGAACCTTTCGACCCGACACAAAACTTAATGAAAGAAAGTCATCTGTCCCAACTTTACGCCTACTCTGCGCTCAAATTCGAAATTAGAGTTGTACACGTGTCGTGCTTTTCGTGCGTGACACGAACAAGCTTTTGGTGGGAAAAACAAAAAGTTTTATCTCTTACCAGAAACTTTCTTTCCTAATTGTACTTAATACAATTAGTTTGCCTATACTTAAGATCTACAAAAAACGTGAAAAACTAACTAATATATATATAAGTAGATTTTTAATTGCCGACACGGTTACATCTCTAGTTAGAAAGCAATCAAATGGCGCCCCGTCAACCAATCAACCAAAGACCGATCTAAACGAAATCATCTTGAACTTCGATTTAGTTAACTCAGTTCGATTATTAGTTGAAAATATGTTGTGGTCGCGTCCAGAACTCGTTGCGCTGCTGCTGCTCTGTGCGGGTTTAAGCCTGGTCAAAAGTGGAGTGACCAAGGGGGCAAAGGGAGCAGCAAGTGGATCAAGTGTCACCACTGTCGAGCAGCAGCTGGAGCTAAAACTGAGTGCTCTACGTGTCCATAAGCAGCTGTTGCAAGCGGAGATTGCACGTCTCTATATGGAGAGATTTACGCCAGAGACACCGATGCTGTTGGAGGAACTGCAGCAGCGAGAGCAGGACATCCAATTGCAGATTGAGCGATTGGAGGGGAAGGCACAACACCAGGGGGCACAGCATTTGGCCACGAGTCTAACTGCTGATTTTGAGTTGCTGCAACATAAGTTAAATGACCTAAAGCAGCAACTGGATGCCATGCAACATGCTAATACTAGCAACAGCAGCAATAAATCGACACTGGAACAACAGCGGGATGTCATCAATAGTACACCCAAATCACCAGTTGGATCTGCGGCCAGCAATGTGGGTTCATATTTCTTTACACCATTGCTGGCGATGCCCGAGTATCCAAGTGGCAGCATTGCACAAACAGCTCAAAACACTTCACCATCGTTGATCAAACGTTTGATGGCAATGTTGCGACCAACTGCATCCACATCTACATCCCTGTCACAAGCCACATCCTCATCCCCATCCACATCGCAAACAAGTGCATTGCGGGGTAATCATTGGACGGAGCCAACCAGCAAGATGCAGCTGCTGAGTGCCGAGGAGTTGTTGCCACAGTTGCAACTGCAACGTCAGTTTCTGGACGATGCCATCAGACGTTTAGAACTATTGGCCGTCAAGACAAAGAGCGAGAATAAGGTTTAAACTCATTTTATCTCTTTTTATTTGTGAATTTTTTTTTTAATAAATATTGAATAGTTTTTTGAAACCAGTTTAGAACCGGGTTTGCGTTTGGTTCCTAACTGAAACAATTGTGAACCAAATTTTTAGATTGAAACGATTAAAAAAAAAAGTTTTTAACTGTTTTTAACCGATTTTTGAAAAGCTTTCGAACCAGTTAAACATTCTATTCGGAACCAAATACAGTTAACTAACATCATAAATATGCCTTTGCGGATACAATGAAATTGATAACATCTTTGATTATTAAGTGGTTCCTAAACTTTCTCATGATTTTTTTTGATAATATTGATTGCTTAATCACTTTTGGTTTCTACTGATAAAAGTCAGACATGCTGATACAAATAGAAAAGTCACGTTTGATTATAGAAACACATGTGTTATGGATTTTATATTTTTAGATTGTAATTGGTGTTATTCATAGCTTTCACTATTCGCTTCTTATTGAGTTTATCAAGTCAAGTGTTTTGGTTGGCAAAGAAATCAATATGTCTTTAAGTTAATCAATCTATTTTGCTGCGTCATTTCCACCCACACGGTATGCCGTACACAGTAGGGTGTTAAAAGGTAAGGTGCTTAAAGATGTGTTAAAGATCAAATATCTTGATAAATCTTAATGTTTATCACTTGAACGTTGGTTTGTGCCATATAAATATATACATTCAATATCAATCAAGTGTTGTATTTATAGATACTTGTTGAATTGGCTTGAAGTATTCCCAATACAAATAAAGAAACAATCTTGAAATGAAATGCGCAAAAGGTGCACTCTGATTTGCAAACCAAACATCTTATTCATCAAATCAAAAATCATAGCAAAAAAAAACCGTCATTGCCTTAATCTTGAATAATATGACGTAAGTGGTTTTTTTCGTTTGGGCCCAAAACGTTTTTCACTAAAAAACAATTTACAAAACAAAACATTCAAACGTTTATGAATCAGAGACCTTCAGTAGATAAACCATTCCCAAAAATGATCACAAGTTGATATTATTTTATTTGAGTAGATTACAAAAATAATAAAACCTTAAAACCGGTGTCTTGGCTAATTAGTTAAATTGAAGCACACAGTGTAAAATTTGTGAATTCGCCGTAATTTACGGCTATTTGAAATGTACACTCTCTCACTCACTCACACATACAGACACAAACAAACCGGTTGGCCTCGGTTCGCACACACACACATTCATATACTCATACACGCACCTGAAAACAATTGTAATAAATGCAAAAAAACAAAACATGTAGAAACAAAAACAATAAGCAATACATTTTTTTTGGCTTAGCCTCGTTTACCCTATAGAAATAATCCGGTCAAAATGTGACAGCCGTATATACACTCCAAATGTTGAACTTCTTGGAATGCCGTCGACTTGAACACACAAATCAATTTAACTCAATAAATGATTATAAATAATATTCACCGTTTCAGCTAAGTTCAGAGTGTAAATTGCAACTAAAACATATGCGATATGTCAACGGACTAAACTAGCCAAACAAAACGAAAGCGAACGCATTGGCTTTGCGTGCTCTCCTATCTCTCTGTCGCTCTCTTTGAAGCTCTCTTTGCTATTTTGCAGACTCTCTAACGGTCTTTCACTATGGTGTTAGTGTAGTGTTAGATAAATTCATGTTATATTATCGACTATGCAAAATTGGACACACGAAATTTGCGTATATAAAAATTATTGATTTATAATTAGAAAAAAAAAGAAGAGAAATTATTGCGTGTCAACAGAGCAATAAGAAAAGCCATTAAATGATAAAATAGATAAACAAATAAAGAGATATTTTTGTTACATTGCAAAAAACCAGAGTATGAAAACAAAATAATTTTGTACAGTTCTAGTTCTTAGCCAAAACAAAACATTTCAAATTACCTGAATTTTGATCTGGATTTGGTGTTATTTTTCCAGTGGTTTTGTATTCCTTACAGAGCATGGAACCCATTGTGTGTATTTTACGATTACTTGAATATTTACTCAAATTAAATAAGCTCGACAATTGCCTGTTGAAGGCTGTTTGTGGTATTCTATAAACAAAATAAACAGGTTTTCAAAAGTAATGTTAATAATACATAAATACATATATTATTTACACATACACGTTTATACATACCCAACAAGTGCAACTGAACTTTGTTTAAACAATGTGCAAATTAAACGATAATTTGTTTGCCACCTGCAAATAAATGTAGATTTTTTTGTTGTTGTAGCAAGTGTTTTAAATGAATTTTATACAATAATTGTGTGTGATTTGTTATTGTTTATCTAATTACACCAGTTATTATATTTGCACATGTGTGAAAAGTATAAAATAAGAGTACACAATAGTCGTTGTTCTTCTGTTGGTTCACATATCTTTTAGTATTTTATGTGCATTCTCCAGCATTGTGCTGATGCTGCTTATGTGGTGGATTACGCCATATTCTTTATTGTTTATGTTACGTCTCTCTTTCTACGTATGCGCTACTCTCTCTACACTCTCTTCTTTCTCTCTCTTTCACTTGCTCAAGTTGTATTCTTGTATGTGATTCACAGTGGACAAAAAAAAAGCACAAAAACAAAAACCGGCGTGACAAAATCTTGGCCATGCAACAGGTTGAATTACTGATGTTGACGTTGTGGCTTTATTTTGTAAGTCTTTAAAGCTCGCGAGTCTCTCGATTATGATGCCGATTCTCGTACTTATGTACTACATACGTTTTTGGGGAGAACACGTCCGTCTTCTGTGAGCTGCGAATCGAGTATGCCGCAAAAATACAAACTTCAATAGTAAGCAGCGACGGCGACGACGACGACGCGGTTAAAAAAAAAACGTTTACATGTGTATTGATTGCGTTTCTACATAGACATTCAGACGTATGTATGTGTATACGTTCATATGAAACGTTTAGGTATGGTCAAAAGTGGAGTCCATGCAGTTGGCCAAGTTTTGACCTTGTCGCCGCTCTCCAAACAAACACAACAACAAAAACAAGAACACACAGGGGAACATGCGACCGTCATGCCACGCCCCGCTGCCCAATGGTTATTACCGGTTTTTTTGGAGCACCCAGCAATTGCCAATTAACTGAGAACAGCGACAACAGCAACAACAAGTACTACAAAAACACCAAACGTGTGTGTCAGGTGTATAACCTCCCAATGTTTTCGACAAAAAGTTGTTAACTTAAGATAATGACAATATGACCAGCTAATAAAATTATAGTTGAAGAACAACTGTTTTACAACATAAGAGTGATTGCCAGGCACAACGTTGAAACAACGTTCAACTTGAGAACATTCATCATTCATTGGTTTTGTTGTGCGAGAATCCACTGTCAGTGTAAACATATGTATGTATAATTTAATTGCGAAGCCTTCTTAACAATTTAACTAGGACACGGACAGTGAAACTTTTCGTTTATTTGTTTATTAAAACGTTTATATGTACGTACATATGTATATCTTAAGCTGCTTGTCTATTTGGTTGAGACTTCCTATTAACTTTGAATGAGTGTTTTTGTTATGTGATTATTCCAATTATATTTGTTTGGGTTTTTTGTTTTTGTTTTTGTTTGGTTGCGCTGTCGGCACGTCGCTGATAAGGTGGCTTTTTGGCATCAGTAAAGGGGAATATTCATAAGCCAATGCTTTTGATATAGTATAGGCAAATAGACAAACAGATGTATGTGTATGTGCATATGTACACGTGCAGTTATAGATGCATTTGACTTACATGTTTTTGTTTTACCTATTTGCAGCTAAAGCTAATCATATATAGAAATACATGCCGGCTGCGTGTTCGTTGGCGTTGCGTTGTTATTGTTGTTGTTGTTGTGCCATCAAACTCTTATCGATGACGAAATTGTCGGTGTAGAATCGATACTTCAAGCAACAGCTGTTAACAACTCTTGTGTTAACTAAAATTGTGGACTGCTGTTAAATAATCATTTTCTGTAAGGGCCCTATAAAAGGCGCAGACCCACAGCGTATAACAGCTGTTAACAACTGTTGTGTTAAGTGTGTGGATTGCTGTTAAATAATCATTCTCTGCAAGGGCCCTATAAAAGGCGCAGACCCACAGCGTATAACAGCTGTTAACAACTGTTGTGTTAAGTGTGTGGATTGCTGTTAAATAATCATTTTCTGTAAGGGCCCTATAAAAGCCGCAGACCCACAGCTTATAACAGCTGTTAACAAAAGCTGTTGTGTTAACTAACAGTGCAATACTCTGCAGTGCTGTTAAATAATCATTTTCTGTAAGGGCCCTATAAATTTAGTGCTGTTCACCACAGTCCAGTTAACATTACAGACCTGTTAACTGGTTGATGTTTGTGGAATGCTGTTAAATAATCATTTTCTGTAAGGGACTTGTTTGCTTATGGTAAATACTGGGATTGTGTCTTCGCTCTACGCTGTTCCGTGCCGCTAGGTTTGCGTACCGGCTTAGGTAGCTGACTAAATTTAGTACATATAGCATATCATATCTCAATTCGCTCGGCTTATGTCTTGGCTGCCATAAAAAATAACGCATGATCCATAAAAAAAAGTAGTTCGACTTTACAAAAAATGTATAATTAAATTAGCATTACATTAAAAAGGAGAGTAAACAAATGAACAACAAACAAATTGAATTACTTTTTTGTCCGCCAAACCTAAATAAATATGTGATGAAAGTGTTTTTTCAACTTAAATACCAATTATACAAAATCAAAACTCAATAATATGAAATTGCGACAACAACAACAACAATGAAATCAAGGACATTGCATTATTCTCATGTCCGGCACTTAATTGCAGGGCTGCATTTTGGTTTGGGTTTGGGTGCAACGTAGCGAAAGCTGAATGCTGTGTGAACTGCTCAATGAACTCAATGCAACAACACGAGAAACGCGAAACAGAAGATTTACATTTTTAATGAACAGTCAACATGTTTGTATGTATGTATGTGTGTGTGTGTGTGTGAATTGTTGAGTGAAAGTTGTATGTATGTATATATGTATATATATATATATATGTATTTTTATATGTTGAAAGCATCAGTGAAGAGGAAAAAAGCGTAAATGAAGCGGAAATTGAAATGTGTGCGCCAAACGAAATGTTTCTCACTAGATTTTTGAAAGGTTTTTTGTGTTGTTGATGTCTCCGTTTCCGCTCTCCTCTCTTCGCGTTCCGCACTCCTTTTGTGCGATGCATATATACGTACATATGTGTGCGTGTGTTATGTATATCTCTCACACACACACACATACAGCAGCTAAATTTGGTTACATGCCCGTCTACTGTTTCACTTAAGTAGATACACACACACACACACACACACACACACGCACACAAATAAACACACCTGAAACAAACTGTATATGTGTATTTGTATTGAAACTGAACTGCATGTGGAGAGGTGGAGCGATGGAAAAGTGGACAAAAGTGCTGCCCATTTAGAAAGTTACAGTTAAGTTGAGTTAGCAAAATGAGTAAGCAAAAACTTTCGCCATAATGCCAAAATGCTGCCCATATATATATTTTTTAAGAAAGATTCGTTGTCGCAAGTAGAATATGAAAGATTCGTTATTGCATTACTTATTCAACAGCAGCACACTTACATATATATATATATATATATATTTGTTTGTATATGTGTGTAAATATGTATTTTGTTTTGTTGCAGCCTCGAACCTTTGGCCCTGCCATCGTTTTGGTTAAATAAAATATTTGCACACAAATTGTTGATTCACATATTGTTCTGTGTGTGTGTGTGTGTGTGTGTGTGTTTAAATAAACGCGTATAATATTGCTTTAAATAGTTATATTCAGAATCGAGTTTTGGCTAGAAAAAAGTGCTAGTAAAGTACAAATACAGTGAAACTTCTCATCACGGATTACTCTCTTAAGAGAGACATAAATTGCTCGACTCAGACAGCGGCTGTCCGGGTAAGGAAGTTTTTACTGTATCTTGTTGTATTATCCCATATTTTAGTTCAGTCTTTCAGTCTGTTTATAGTCGACTTTCAGGCCTTTGCTTTCGTATGGGTATGATCCAATCGATCTACGTACATATGTTTTATTTCTAATACATATTTTAATTTACTTTTGTATCTGAAGAATATATTGTGTAAAAAGATATTTTTTCAAAAGGTAAGATAAGAGTTCCGATCTTCTAGCTTAAGCTTAAGTTTCCTGATTTATAGAAAAGTTATACAGGGTATCAATCAAGACAGCTTCCCATCTTCTAGTTTTGACAATTGCCTGGTCTATTATTATTGTTATTGTTGTTGTTGTTAGTTATGTGATTGTTGCTGTTGCTGTTGCTGTTGCAGTTGCAGCTGCAGTTCCTGCTGCAGTTACAGCAATTGTTTACTGCTTTCCTTTTTCCGACTTCTGACAGATGAAAGCCGTAAATGCTTGTGATAACTTTCGTGTCTAATTACAGCAGTTCGCTCCCCCAACGCAACCCCAACTAAACACAAATGTCGGATGTCCCTGTCCCTGTCCCCTCTTCCCTGCAGCAGATTGTCCCCTCAAATACTTACCCTCTCATTATACTATATATATATATATCGAATATAGATAGAGTATATCGGATTCGTGCAATGTCCCTCCCCTGTTCCCCTTAAGTTAAAAACTTGAAACCTTGCACATGTCTTGGTCCATCTTGATTTGTTAGGGCGTCAAGCTCATTTGCTAAGAAAGAAGTTTCCTTCAAACATTTTGATCGAGTTCCTGAGCTAGAATCAGCAAAATCTTCTTTTAATACTGCTATCATGGATTATTATCTGAGGTCTGAGGTCAACATAACCTAAAGAACCCAGAAATTTCAGTACAGATTACGATTTCTTAGCTGCCTCTCCCTTTGAAAACTTTTCTTCTATATCTTCTGTATAACTTACTAATTCCTATTTTAGGTTCAACTTTGCAAATCTTTGGAAGAAAACGGTTACAAATTGGACTTTCTCACCTTGGGGTTAGAATATCGCCAAAAATTGATTCTGGAGATTCAAGAAATGCCATCAAAAGAGTTAACTGGAATGGCTCCAATCACCAAAAATGGTGTTGCCTATTGTAATGCATACATGTGGCAAGTAGACAAGTCGGGTAGAAACATATGTTGCAACAAATACAGCCTGAATAAAGCCGTCGGAAGCAAGCTGCACAAATGCACAATTAATTACACTGTTAATATTGGAACGGGAACTGGAACTGGTGTTGAGCTGAGATAAGCTGAACTGAGCTGAACTAAGGTTAGGTGAGGTGGAGGGAAGGACGCAGAAAGATGACTCCCAATGGGTGTGTCCGTATACTATGTCGACGCCTTAACAAATTACTTTCTATATATACTAATTACCTTGAATACGAGCTGGTCAGAGAAAAACTCATCGAATTGTAGACATCGAATACAAAAATATATTTGAACGTAAATACTGTAAATGTATATATGTTTGAAATATCGGTAGTTTGGCAGCGAATTATTTTGAAATGAAATGAAATTATAGTCAATAACCGTTAGATAGATAGCAAATGTGTTTTGAATTACAATTTGCGGTTACAATTGCAGTCTGCCTGGGAAATTTTCTCTTTTTCTCTCTTTGCTGGCACGCGCTTGCTCTCGCTCTTACAATGCAATGCGACTCTCTCTTAACTTTACTCTCTCTTGCTTTGCCATATGGGAAGTGGAATGTTTAACTGTATCTGGCAAGCGCGGCATTTTGGTTTAACGGTTCATGTCGCTTGCGCTCAGACCTTTTGTGATTGTGAAAATGTATGCTGAATCGTTTTTGCTGTCATTTTTTATAACAATTTTAGCAGCTAGCTGAAATGTCTTCAAAATTGAATATTTAGCTACCAAAAAAGTATTTCCCTCGTTTTAAACGCACTTTCCTTAGCTTTATTAGAGCATCAAGAAATCAGTGTGAAGATTCAGCGCATGTCTTCCAATTGTTTTCCAGTGTGCTCTTCTTACACACACACGCACAGAGCACACACAGCAGAGGGAAATTTACTCTTTCGCTTTCAACAACAACAACTTTGAAGCCTGCCTCCGCAACTTCTTTGCTCTTGGCATTCTACTGTTTTTTTTCCTTTTATTTTTGTGCCCCTTTAACCTGCAACCTGCCTAAGCGTAAGCGTAAGCGCGATAGATAGTCTCGGATCTTAGGCACACACACACGCTTAGGAACAGTTACATGTGGGATAACGGTAAAGGATTTAAGCTACTTGCCGGTAATGTTAGCCGCTGTTATTTTCCACGTGTGTCTGTATGTGTGTGTGTGTGTTTGTATGTGTACGTTAGTCTGTGGGTTGGGATTATATGACTTAGCCAAATGCCACTCAAGGACAAACAAGATGGGGCTCTACACTTTTCATAGCCTACTTATGAGCGCGCCAAGGTAGCTGCAACTGAAGAAGACTGTCAAGCAGCAGCAGATAGACAGAAAGAGACAGAGTAAGAGAGAGAGGGAAAAATGTAGTAGGTGCGTTAGGGATGAGGGCCATATTGTTTGTGGCAGCCCGCACAATGGCCGTTCAATTGAGCACCATCCAAAACGATGGCAATAACAATGAAAACAACAATAACAATAACAGCAACACCGACTCCGACTCCCCCTCACTCTCTCTCTCCCCTTTAAGCAGAGATGACTAACTCATATGCCCAATACCAAAAGTAGCGAAAAATGATTCCTACTTTCCCGGTACTCAAAACAACGGCTCATGTGAAACAAAAGTTTTGAATGGATTTAATATATATATTTTTTATATGTGTGTGTGTGTGTAAGCAAAGTTTTATGGAATTTGTTTTTTTTTTTGGTTGCAGCTTCTTTATTTCATTTTTTTCGATCCGTTTTTCCTTTTTTTTGTTTTTGGCCAAAGCCAAGAGAGAGAGAGAGAGAGCCTATTATGGGTTTGCATTTCTGTGTATTGGATTTTTAGGGTCATTAATAATAATGTTCGTTTTGGCCAAAGACCCGACGCGACAAGCAATAATATTCAGCTAAGGGCAGGGCAGGGCAGGGCAGGGAAGGAACTAATGCCCAAGAAACGCAACTTTAAGCTATCTTGAATTATACATATTTGTAAACAGCATCACGAACTGAGAGAGTATTTTGTTTTTGTTTGACTTTTTAAATGAATTAAGTTTGTATTTAGCTGAAAGCTTTGTCTTTTTGCTTTTTTGATGGTCAGCAAATGTTTTTTTGTTTTAAATTTTTGTGTAAGGATATTATGTTACCAAGTTGAGTTAAAACTTATTTATTGCCTGTGAAGTTCTCTTTTTATGTTCTTAATGTGAAAGTTTGTAGATGTATGTTTGTTATTCTATTACTCAAAAACTTACACATCATTATATAACATATAGGCTATAATATCTCGTTATTTCGAGTTATTGAGTGTGGATAGCATTGTCATATAAGGCAGATACTGGAGACTGCTGAAGTAAGAGTGTAGAATGGCAAGTTATCAGTAAATGAATATGCCTTATAATATATCTTATGCTTAAGTCTATTTAATCCAATAATACATCAGAGTTTAAATTAGCATTTTCTCTTTCTCTTTGTGTATGTGCTTTTTACAAGTAATCAATTTCATTAGACTTTTAAATTTTGCTAATGGCCTTAAATGAGATTAAACACAACGTTCTTCAACATTAAATATAAGTTTGAATACACAAAATACATATATTATATTGTTTAAATCGCTTTTATGTTGCACTCTGTCTGTCTGTCAGTCAGCACATCAGCAACAACAACAACAAAAATATGAATTGAATTCGCTGAATTACAAATTTAACATCAATTCAAAGCACAGTTAGAATGTACATATGTGTGTGTGTGTGTGTGTGTGCGTGTGCTTTTTGCTTTGTGACTCGGTCATTTGTCCATTTGTGTGCGCTTTGGTTTCGACGCCATACAGTCGTGTCCACATAAAGTGAACATCTAATGAACTAAGCAAAATAAATTAAAAACCTAACTAAATACTAAATACAAATGCATTTTTTCATGAATTCATGATACAAACATTCTAGTTGTTACACAATGAATATGGAAAAATAAACCTGGACGTTGGCCTGCAAAAACTAGCTTACCCATACATCTGGAAGGTACTGTATCGAAGAGCTCTCTTTTTGATTTGCGACTCAGTTCGGTCCGCTTTGGTTTCCACTTCATACAGTTGCGTCTGCATATAATGAACATCTACTAAATTGAATATGAGGAATTGAAACCTTAACTGAATACTCGTTACAATTGCATATGTATTTGATAATTCGTCATACAATCTTATTCTACACATAACTCTGAAAATATGCATAATAATGTTATCTTATCCAATCTAGAAACGTCTGTAGTGAAGAGCTCTTTTTGACTCTTGCCCTTTCTCTTTGTATGCTTGTGTCTGTGTCTGTCTGTGTATGTATGTGTGTGTGTGTGTGTGTGCGTTTGTGTGTGTGCGTTTCGTAGGCATTTTATTTTATTACATATTTTTCTTTTAATGTAATTTATTTGATTTGCCTTCCCTTGGCTTTATATCTGTCCGCACTGCCTCGACCCGCCGCCACGTCGCTTCCGCAGTTTCCTCATCTCATCTCTTCTCTTCTGTCGTCCGTCAGCTGTTCATCGTTGGGGCATTCATTTGATTTTGTTATTTGGCACTTACTTTTTTGTCCGTTCTTCGTTCGGCTTTTTTATACCCTGCGCAATTTACAAAAGTTTGGTTTGTTTATTCGCATTCACATGAAGAAACATATATATTTTATATATTTTATTTTTTGTCATATTGACTTTCTTGACTTTCAGCAACAGTTTATTATGAACTCATATGCAGCGCATTCTGTATGTAGGGTATGCTTCCACTAGTTGTGGCTTTAACATTATAAAAACTCATATATAAATCGTGTTGGAAAGGTCTAGTTGATATATGTATATATCGACTAAAAGATACCCTCAGCTCTGAACATTTACTTATCACCTTATTAATTATCGTTTTGAAATTTAATGATTTGATATTCACCCGAATATCGAAAGAGGACAGAGCTAACGATATCGTTTGGCATGGGATAACTGCAGAAAAGAACCTACTTGGAATCGGAAATGCTTCGTTTTGTAAAGAGAGAACGAACGAACGATTATGCCCTTTTTATACATAGTTTATTAGTTCAAGGGGTATAATAATAATAGCAAAAAGGCCAACAGCAAATAACAAATAGCGTATGGGCAGACAGCCAGCCAGAAGTCATTGTCGTCATCGCCGTCGTCGTCGTCCACGTCATCGTCATCGTTAGTCCACACATCATGAAGCCTGTCTCCGGTTTCATGAGAGAGACCCAACACATACATACATACAATACATATATGAGTATGAGTATATGCACGAGTGTATTGCTTTTGCCTGGGACACGAGTGTAAGTTCCATTTGCCAGTAGTCAGTATTCAGTAGTGCGACCAACTAAGGCCAACTAAGAGCATAGGAAATTATGCAAAGTGTTTGGTATAGGACACGCACAGAAGATGCTCCTTGGATTGGATTACTGATCAGAGGCGGCGATGTGCTTGCTTGGGCTGTGGGAATGCCGTTTGTAGTCAGGACTTGGGTGTAGTCAGGATCTTAGCTAGAGGGACATTAAAATTGACTATCGAAACGAGTAAACAAATGTTCAGGAGCTCCCTTAAACCTTGATACATAATAACTTAAAGTAAGTTCGTTAAAAGTTTGATATTCTTTATTTCTTAAACTCGATTCTCGATCTTCCTTGTTGCTTGTAGATTACGAACTGTTTAGAACAGATTAATGGTAATGTCGTCACACCAAGAAATACAGAATTGCATGCAATGTTACTTAACCTGTCATATTGTTATCTTTCTACTTTGTTCAGTGAATATGAAATTTGAAATAAGTAGTTGTTAACCTTCACAAATATCTCCTTATTGCACATGAGTATATGTATATATGTATCCAATCCCTGCCGACGACGACGCTCATGGCCAAAGTGTATAGCTTTGCTTGTCAGCATATGAAGGGAATATCGTTTATTATAGTTAAATGTCGGCTGCACGTCAGCTTGATGACTGACGCCGCTGATGCCAGCCGCCTGAGCGGCGTTGATAGCTTTCGTTCCCCTATTCCCTATTCCTTATTCCGACTCATCCAGCTCGTCTCCTTTTACTCCTTAGTCTTAGTCCTTCTTTTTTACTCTTTACTGACTGCCAGTGTCTATAAGTAAGAACTTAGAATGCATGTTGGCTAAAGCGCCTGGCAAAAGGCTAAAGGGAGAGGCGCAGAAGAGCAGAGAGTGTGCAAATGTCGTTTCATGGTTTCCATTTGGCTGCACACACACACACACACACAACCAAACAGGGAGGATGCGAACACTTGAAGGAGATTTACAGGATTTACACACACAAACACACACACAGACAGACACACAAAAGGACTGCGGAAGCATCGAATTATAAACTTTAATTGACTTCCCAACTGCCTAAATAGAAAATTTAAATTCAATTCTTGTTATTGGTGTTGGTTTTTGTAACTCTCGGATTCATGTTTTCTTAACTTGAAACAGCTTGGCTAACAACCGGCGTTTTCTAAATTCCGTTACGACTGCACTATGGCCCTTTCCTGTAACTTTTTGGAATACTATTCAAGTGTAAGCCGGAAAGGTTTAGTAAAGCTAATATCTAAAATCTGGAGTCTCTTGCTTTTACAAGCGAACATGGCTCTATAACGACTAACCGGTTAACCCTGATCCAGAATATATATATATATACTTTATGGCTAAATATTATAATAAATGTAAATTAAAACGTTTTATATCTTTGAGTTATTCATTTCATTGAAAAAAACGGCATGAAGTTCCATAGTTGATTGGCGGCAAATC
The DNA here is from genome assembly GCA_035044645.1 of Scaptomyza parva. Taxonomy (NCBI): domain Eukaryota; kingdom Metazoa; phylum Arthropoda; class Insecta; order Diptera; family Drosophilidae; genus Scaptomyza; species Scaptomyza parva. The sequence continues at coordinate 12,207,876 of JAWNNT010000139.1, forward strand.
AAACAAACAAATAAAAATGTAAACAAAAACAATAACAAAAACAGCGAATAAAATATGATTAAGGGAGGAAATTGTGAGCCAATGGACGGAGCAGGGGAGGGAGCAAGCCGAAATGCAACAACAAGATGAAAATAATAATAAACAAAAAACCAAAAACAAACCAATTATGCCAAAAAAAAATGCCATTTTCGACTGTGATACCCTTTAAACAGGTAATACTGCGCAGTCAAAACAATGCCAAATCACACAGTGAAATCATTAATAATTCCATTATTGGCCGTTTGTCCAATTGTCCTTTTCCGTTTGTCTTTTGTTTGGTGCTTGTTTGTTGCTCTGCTTTGCCTTTCCTTGGGCTAAAGCAAAACGAACGAAAAAAGTGTTGCCTACCCCCAGGCGCATGAATAAATAAACCCACGACCCTTAAAGAACAAGTGCCCAAACATACATGACACACAAGTGTGTGTATGTGTGTATATTTATTTTCACTTGTATGTAAAACGCATAAGGAAATATATATCTTACTTATATACCTTTTAAGTCTTCTAAATCAGTCTTTTAATTCTTTTTTTCAGGCACTTTTAACTCTTCAAAAGGAGGATTCCGGATTCTATAGCTTCACATTTTGCTGTTAAATGCTAGACACTGATTAACGTTTACTCACACGCGAACAATTGATAAATAATAAAATGAAAATAGCTTTTCTGTATCCAATGTATGTATATATAGCTTGTTGTAAGCATGCTTGTTCCTTTGTCAAGCAAAAACTTTCAAATGGATTTTAATTAAACTTTACATCAATCAAAGGCTTGGTTTTTAAAGGTATTGTTATTGTGTTAGATGTGTTTAATAGGTTATTGCAGTCCCGGAAAAGTCACGAGTAAGTTAGCTAGTATATATATATATATAACTGTATCATTCCCGCTTCTGGAATAGCAATATCCATTGAACTTAGACTGTTCTCCCTTCCTCTTCTTATACTCTGAAACCGAAGATAGTTCATACTAGGCTGCTGGGTAATCGATAACAAATCAACAAATCAATGTACTTCGAGTCTAAAATCGATAAAAACACACATATTTCACACATTTTCATATTATGATGAATGTACTAACAACTCACAAAGATCTGCACCCTTTTACACTTCGGCTTTTTGCAAAACAAAAGTTCGTATATCTTCCAATTCAACAATTCTTCAATTCCGATACGCTCTCTTAAACAGTTCATTGTTGTTTTTGTTGCTGCTCAAGTATTGCTATTTGAAGCATTAAATTGCTTTATTATGCTTGACGTTATTATGCTCGTTGTGCAATTTGCTGCTGCTGGTCAGTGTCTTCAGTGCTTCAAGGCAGTAGCACCCAAGCCCACCCAAGCCCACCCAACCCCACCCAACTACCCCAACGAAACGGAACGAATGCTGCTGTTGTTGTCTATGCCATGGCATATCCCCCTAGCGCCATCCTTGAGGCAATACATATTGTGTATTTGCTAAATTTGATTTGTTAAAAAACAGTTTCACACATTTTCTTGACAATCTGTCAACCCTGTTGTTCTTTGCAACCCTCTAACCATGAAATAAATAAAAAGGGTATTTTGGTTTTGCGTAAGCATATGTAACAAATAGAAGGATCTCCATCTCCATCCCCATACACATACACTATATATCTATATCTATATAGTCGAGACCGTCTCCATCTCCGCCTCGATGTGTGGATCAAAGCTGCAAAACAAATCAACAAGTAAAATTATCAATAACATTTGCGATTAGTTATATGTAATGGATAAATATTGAAAACTGAAAAACTTGGAACTACTACTTGGTACTACGTGTAAGGTTAAGAGTTCAGGAGATCTTCTAGTCGAGCATACTTGACTAAAACCTTTATACTTGTTGTTTTCGTGGTTTCAACTGTGTTGGATTGAGAAAACATAGCGGAATCGCTTGTGGAAATCTGACAAATGTGCTGAGGAAGCTTATGTTGCGTGCTCAAAATTAAAATTTGTTATTGATTAATAAAATAAGGAAAGTGTAAAATTGTGTTGCCTAACTTAAGGCGCATAAATCTCTGAACAAATCGCTGTCTAATTGAAGGTGCACGCGCTGGCCCGTAAATCATTCAATAAGCATTACACAACAGATTTGCCAAAACGTCAAGACGCCGTCAACTGACGCCTAAAGTCTCGACCCCGTCGCCGACCCCTACCCCAAACAAACCCAAACCCCTTACCCAATCGCTTCTTGTCGTTCGTCGTTTGTTGTTCGTTGTTCGTTGCGATTGGAATTGAGATTTTGTGCGAGAATAATGCTTAATATATCTTTCGATTTGCACTCGCAATGCATTAGCGGCATTAGTGTAAGTGTATATGTGTGTGTGTGTGTGTCTGTATGTCTGTGTGTTGAGTTCTTCCCGCTGTGCCGTTGATTCTGTGATTCCGTTGATTCCGTGATTCCGCTGTGATAGCATCCGTTGTGTGGGCTTTGGCCAGGGCCATCTTCCATCTTGCCATCTTGCCATTCTGCCTTCTGCCTTTTGCCTTCTTGTTGTATGCTTATTCCCAAGTAAACAACATAAATTGTTGTTAAAGTCAACAAGACAAACGCTATTCGAATGTCCTTGATCTGTGTCAAGCTTTAAGCTTCACCTCCTTTAACCTACGTATGTATGTGTGTGTGTGTGATTGTATGTTGGCTGAAGACCGTAGACCGGAGACGTAACTTCTTGAATCCGTTTACTCTCTCTCTCTCTCTCTCTCTTATCTTAGGGTCTAACCATTTGCCAATTGTTACTTATGCTTTTAGTGCTTATTCAAGTGTTTGTTGTTTTAGAAGCTGCAACTTCTCGAGCAACAAGTCGATGAGAAATTCACAAATTGATATTTATTTGCAAAAGAGATTTTTTTGTTTTAAAACTTTTAACTGTTTCGGTTTTCTCTTACTTGATAATAATTCCACCAGGATTAAGGTTTTCGGATCCTATGTAGTTCTAGAGGGAACAGCAGACACAGAGTCATTGCTGCCACGTTCTTTTGATACATACCATTAAAGAGAAACAGCTACAGAGAGTGAAAGAGAGAGAGAGAGAGGGAGTGAGAGAGAGAAGAAGCACCTGCTGAAAGGAGGGCGCAGACAGCTCGATGTCATTTTAAAGTCAAGTGAGATGCCACTTGACGCACTTTTAAACACACACACACAGAGACATCCCCACAAACACGCACACAAGCACACAAACACACATGTGTCAATGTTTGTGTGTGGAAGTGCTTGCTTGCTTATGGCTGGTGGGTGGAGTAGCTGGAGTAGGTGTCACCTTGCCACAGGCAGGTGGCAGCCTAGAGGTTGCCTCGAGGTTTGCTTAACCAAATTGATTGATTTGCACACTGCAAGGCGATTGCCAGCTGCAAGCTATGTGTTTGCGTGTGCGAGTGTGCGTGTGTGTGTGTGTGTATGTTAAGCGGATCCCTTGGTTTAAGCTTATTTCAAGCAAATACCATAAATATTTTAGTACTATACACACATAACAAACACATAAAGCGCTCTGATTTTAGTCCTAAATCTGCTGTGTCGGAAATACTATATGCGCTTTTGTTGACTCATGGCTCATTAGACAGGAGGAACACCAAATAGAAGGAGAGGTGGGTAGAGGTGAGTAGTTGGGTAGGTTGTGAGTAGGTGAGTAGGTGGGTAGAGGTGGGTTAGGTGGGTAGGTGGGTAGAGTACCGAACTGTTAGTGCGGCAAAAGGGAAGTTGAGCTGAGACCATAAACTTGTCATCTGATTAAATTAGCTTCTCAACGAAATGCAGCAAAAACCTGTTGCCACAAAACTCGAATATAGCAACAGAAACATAAATTAAGTTAAAACAGTTTTTCCTGACACCATTTTGGTCATAAGCCAGCCAGCCAGCCATACACGGGATATATGGGAACGAGTTATTCACAGCTGCTTCACACATTACTCAGTGATTTAATGTGCGTGTGCGTGTGAATGTTGGCCCTAGAGTACTCTTCAAATAAACAAACACATACATACACATACATGCACATACATACATATACACATGCATATTGAGCATTGAGTAGCCATTGCTCCTGGCAGTCAGGTCGTCTATGAAGTGCAAAATAAATACAATAAAAATCGTTAACGAGCCAAAAGTAAAAGAAAAAGAAAGCACGAAAGATCAATAATCTGGGGCATGACGAACATAATATACCCCTTAAAGCGAAGGAATCATGACAGAAGAAAGCCAATTTATCAAATTCAAGTTCAAGTTTCAAGAAACTTAAAGAATCTTTAAAATAATGTTATTAAATCAACCAGAGAATCTGACAAAATGAATACATTGCCTTTCCTCTGGATATATATTTTTTTCATTTTGAATTCGTTACGGACTTCACAACACAACACAACTGTAATACGTTCTACACAGGATTGATAAAAGCAAAAACACACAAACATACATATACACAGACCACAATACAAACAATAAAACAATAGCCATTGAACTTCTTACCATCACTCAGTATCAAATGGTGCATGCAATAAACAACAACAAACAAGCGGTAAAACCTGAAAAGAAATATATTGAATACAAAAGAAACTCGGAAATTAAAGGTACGTAGTAACAGCTTCAACTTGGTCTTGAATGTATTATTATTGTCAAAAATAATGTTATTTATTTATTTATTTTTATTAAAAAATGTTAATAGACATATTTAGATTACATTTCGACGGGTATTTTGTGTTGATTTACAGGTTTTACAGGCACTGAATATGATGTGTCCTAAGTTATAACACTTTGCAACACTGGCTGTTGGCGCTGCTCTCCGGTATAAAATGAAGTCTTTAATTCTCATGTTGTTATACAGCTTACAAGACACTCTAAAATTACGTACCATTCCATTTGGTACAAGAATTATCAAAATCGGTTCTGTATAACCAGAGATTAGCATTATCATAGACGACTCCATCATTAACTTTAATAATAGTGTTATATATTAGATTATTAAATAAACCTTTCAGCTAAACTTATTTTATCTCTCCACTAGAAAAGAGCAATTTCATTTTTCGTTTATGTGTAAGATGGATTCTCTTGGAATATCCCAAATGACCGAAATTGATTTGAATTATATTACTATATTGCTGTTGTTGTTGTTGTTGTTATTGTTGCTATTGGTGTTGTTGAACCCTTGAACCCAAAGAGTCAAGTGTGTGTGTGTGTGTGTGTGTGTGAGTGAGTGAGTAAAAAAATGGTAGCAAAACAAGCTGTGAATCTGATTACATGTAAAGTGCTAAAGAAAAAAAATTCGATCACGTAAATTGAGTTTACACTTTAAGGAGCATCTCAAGCGAACAAACAAAACATTTTGCGGCAGCACGTAGCCCGACAAAAGAATGCAAAAAAAAAAAAAACAGAAAAAATGTATTTACACAGAACTTGGAGCTCTTGTGTGTGTGTGTATGTGGGTATGTGTGTGTTAGGGCGAAGCTCCACAAGAAAATAAATAAAAAACATTAAGGTTGTGCGCTCTGTTTTTTATTTTTTATTTAGTTGTTTAGGTTAGGTTAGGTTAGGTTGGGTTAGGTTAGAAGTAGTAGAAGATGGGGTTTGTGTTGTAGTTGAAAGTGTTAAACGTTGTATAAACTCGTACTATATAAATTTGTAGTTACTTAGAGTTTTGGATAGCATATTGTGTGTGTGTGTGCAAGTGCAAGTGCATGTGTGTGTGTGTATAGTTCCCGAAACTATCAAAAACTAAATATATATATATATACATATATGATATGAATAGTGTATGAGAGTGAAGAACGTTTACTTTTTTCGATCTTTACCCAGCGAATTGATCAGTTTGATAAGCATATTGCGTTTACCAGTGATGACATCGTTATGCACCACGGAAACTCCCTCAACACTATCGAACCGATTCACATAATCAGCCAGATGATCAACCATGCACATAACATGAATGCCACAATCGTAATCATTCTTCTGCTGAAGGCAGCGCATGGTGCGGTAACGAGCTTTGCCCATGCCCAGCACATCCTTCACACCGTTAAACAGTTCCAGTGAGTTCTCTGTGTTGTTGCCTCCGTACGAGTCAAAGTGATAGAAGAAGTTGTCCGGCCGGGATGCAACGAGTAGGGACCAAACTAGGCCGCCGCGTTCACTTTTAATGCCATCATTCGTCACCATGAAGATGAAGGATTTGCGATGAGCGTTACGCTCATCGATTAACTCCATTTCCTGCTGCTTGATGTCTATCATGGCCAGGCATTGCGTTATCTCCGGTGTCAGAAACAGAAAGTCCTGATTGTACTTGTACTTCACCTCGTCCAGATATGCCATGTAAAAGTTGACAACAGCCTCGTTGAGCCAGCGTGGACCATGCAACAGCTGGGCATCGCTCATGCGCAGTGTACTGTTCTCCAAGTTAATCACAATTGGATCGGCACGGGATGCTGCTTTTGGTTTCCGATTGGGAACAGTAGCAGTACCAGCAGCCGAATTGCGTTTGCCTTGCACACCATCAGCACCATCGCCCATGGCATTCTCGTCCAGTACGGCGTTCTTGTCGTTCTTCTCGTCGTTCAACTCGTTGTCGACCTTCTCGTTGTTGTCGGCCAACTCGTTTGTTGTTGGTGTTTTTTGTTTGGTGACCACGCTCTTTGCATTGTTCTCGTTAGCCGATTTAATTGGGGTTACGGCAGCCGTTTCGCTAGCAACATCAAGTGGAGCATCAGCTTCATCCACGACAACTGTTTTGGCAACCACTCGCTGCGCACGACGCTCCGTGCGTTTCTTATGGCGTGGCATCTTCAATTTCAAGGATTAGTTAGTTGCTACAACGTTGTGTTCGGCTACGACAAAAAAAAACAAAAACATAAACCGAAAACGTATACGTAAACGTAAACGTAAACAAATGAAATGAATACGCGCTTTAATAGTACTTACATGTGAAAAAAAAACAGAAAGAAAGAAAAAATTAATAATACGTGCTACTGAATCAAAACGATAAGCAAACAATAGAACCAAGCTTAGCCTGCTTAGTTTGATTATTGTTTTCAGAGCTAAAATTTAGAGCGCACACAGCTTCGAAAATTTGCCATTCACATGGTAGAACGTTGCCAGATCGTTATAGCAAGCTTAGCTTAACATTAACATAACATTTAGTTATAACGGAATCAACTACACTTCTGATCGGTTACAGAAAACCAAAAACATATCGCTGCCAAAATGCACTTTTTGAGTGCAGCCTCGTATAAGCATGTACACAGTACGGCTCACCATAAGCCCTTAAAGAAAGACAAGGAGAGAAACAACAAGCTTTTCATCTTTCACAGTTATTATTTTTGTCAGTTTTTGCCGATTCTCAAACCTTTGCTTTACAGTTTGTTGTTGCGGCAGCCGGCATAAATTGAAATTATTGCTGCTCTTTTTCTTCAAGTTGTATTGAATACTTTGTACAGGTTAAGAAATTAAAATAGCTGTTTTGAATGTATTTCTTTGATTGGCATTAGTGTTTGCGAAGTCGTGATATATTATAACGACGGTTCACGAATGCCATCTTTCTTTAAGCTTTTACACTTATGCATATGTATATGTATGTGTATAGATTTTTCTATGTCTATATATGAAATGGACCTACTTCCATATTCAAGCCGAAAAACTTCTTCTTGACTTGACAGGGATACTGCTTTTCTGGTTTGCGGCTTGGCTGGGGTGGACTGGGCTGGTCGCCAGCTCGTTTAATTTAAGAGGTCAGCATGTCGGAAAAGTAAGCGGGGGCATGAAGTGCAAAAGGGTGACTGAAATGCATAGCTCTCTCTCTGTTCAAGGCATGCTGAATAGTTCGATCGTTCGGTTTAAAGTTTAATAAATCGATTTGTGGCAGCCAAATTGAATTTGCTTCAATGCCAACCAATGCCAAACCGCCGACCAATCTTTGTGCCTTGCAGTCACGTTCTCATACCCAAAATGGCTAAAGTTACAAAAAACAAAAAAAACATCGCACAAAAAATGAGCTTTCACAGCGATTTTGTAAGCGATATGAAACGTAGTTATTTTAAATATTTATGAAAAACATGTTGATTCAATTATAAACATATTGACATAACGAATACAAAATTTGTTTGATTTAACATATATATTTAGTTTTAACGTTAAATCATTATTAGTTCAACACACAGGCTAAACAAATATTCAAATATTTTTCGATGCATTTTCTATAGTTCTCGTTCGATGCAATACAATCAATATTAGGTTTGAACATTCTTCATATTAAGCTTTAATAAGGCAAGCTAAGGCTCTCAAATTCAATATTCAGATAGTCGTTGCACAAGCAACAGCATTTGGTAAAAACCAGCCCTTAACAGTCGAAAGCATTCAAAACGCCTCCCCTACTCATTCAAGTTCAAATCTGCATGCAAAATGCAAACTGTGGCCAAAACTAGCCAAAGCGTCAAAGCAAAAGCTTAAAACATGGAAACACGGGATGCATCTGGACAAGGTATTAGGATAAGGTTGGCTGCTCGCAAATCTCAAATCGTGCACAACATTTTTCGGTAAAAATCCGCAAAAGCAAATGCCACTCAAAATGCAATTATGTAGCATTATGTGTGCAACGGAAGGATGGGAGCGAGGGGGCGACTGAGGATAGGAGTTGGGAATGGGTATGGGTATGGGTATGGGTATGGGTGTACGATTATGAGAGCTTATTGCTAAGTTGTGGCAAGAGTCAGCTAGCAAGCAATGCGTAATTGCCAAAAAGAGTGGCAGCTGTTGCCTAGGCAACACCAACTGCAGCATCCTGCGAGAGGATTAGGTTGGTGGCGGCTTAAGAACAGGGGAGCAGGAGTACGGCCACGAGCAGGGGGGTAGTTAACATTGAAAGCTATACTCACATATGGATTATGATAGGCTTAAGACAGATTATTAAGGCTATTAAAGGTGTACTTGATAGAAGTATTCACAAGAATACGTTGTTTTCATATATATGCTAAACAATTTCATGTTTTTATTTGAACTTACTCGAAACTAACTTTAATCAAATACCGATTGGGGCGAAGCCTTTTCGAAACTTTTTCTAAACATTACCAACCTGTAACTATTTAGTTTAGGACTGTAAAATAATGGACTGATAAGCGATTTGCCAATATATATATATATATATATATACAAAAATACTTAAAGCAATTTCAAATTTGAAGGAGAACTTAAAGTTCAAGTAGAAGAAGGTCATAAGATATGATAAGTTTCTTACATTTACCTCTGTCTATCAATTATATAATTAATTAATAATTATTCTAACACATTCGATATTTTCATATTGCTTTCTTGAACACGAAAAATCAACGAGTGGTTCACGCGATTCACCTGTGTTAAGTGTCATTCTTGTGTGTGTGGGTATATGTTATAAATGTTAACAATCTGGCAACTCTGTTTTGCCATTCTTAAGCTTGTTTCACTATATGCTCGTTCGTTGCTTATGTTCTTCGGCCATTTTGTGCATTTTTTGTTCAACTCAGTGTTGAAAACTCTCCGAATCATGTTCAAGTGAAAATATATACGAAATATACGAATAAAACAACTTTATGACGTACGTGAAAATGTAAAAATTGATGATGATGTTGAAAATGAAAATTGTTGCAAAATACTGTAAAAAAAGCCAAATTAAAATGCGCCCAACAGCAACAAGAAGAACATAAAACAACAGCACAAAAAACAAGATGAAATCTAAATGTATATATTAAAGTTACTTAACTAATAGATACCCTATTGCCTAAACCCCAAAGACATATACACATGTATGCAGAAGGAGTTAATGGGAAGATTAAAGGGTTTTTCATATTATTCATGTTAATATGAACTATAAACTCCAAATGATCAGAATTACAATCTTCTTCCGGTTGTACACACATTATTCCAGTCCCTGTGTTTCTTTTCATTTTATCCAAAAGTAAGGCTTAGGGTATTAAAGCAACAGCTTTCAGCTCTCAGTTCAAAACGTTTTGTATGGTAGGGACAACAACAACAACAACAACAACATCAGAATGTTTGTATTTTATTAACTCAAGCGATATGATTTTTGGTTTTTATAGTATGTGTGCCACGTTAAAAATATGCATAACAGCAGCAAAGCAACAATGACACTGAATACAACAACAACAAGAGGAACACAACCGACTGCAGAATACTCTGACAACAACAGTACTACTATAATAAAATGTGGTTCAGGGTTCAGGAATGCATCTACTTTGAAAATTGTTTGGGTTTTGGTTTTGGTTTGATCCATTTTAAATATTTCTTTGGTGATTCTAGCTTCTACATAGGTTTCCTGGAAGATGGTTTCAATGGAATTGAAAATTAAAAACTGAGACGAAAGGATGGAGGGAATGGATGGTAGCAGAGTATTATCACAAGAACAAGAAAACTGCCATCCAAAAATGGGGCAACAAAAAATGAAATGCGTAAAAAAAATGACAGTGTTTGGGGCATGTAAATGTTGCGGCTTCGACCCAGCCAGATAAGATTCTAATGAAATTTACACACACACACACACACACAACGGCAAAAACTCACGCATACGTGCGCACAAATGTTCCGTCAATGTCAATGTTCCGACATAAGGACGGAAGGGAAGGGGCGGGAGCAGGGGCAGGGCCAGTACAGGGCAGAAGCTGATGTAATGCTTTACGTTCCAGCTTTCAGCTTTAAATTTGGCATACGACTTTTACATAAGTTTGCAGAAAGTTTAATTAATAATCTCTCAGTGTTTGGACAAATGTATGCAAATTCTCCAAAAGCTCCTACTTTTTTGAAGACCCTATCAAATCCAATAAGATGTGTAAAAAGTAGTTCTAATGTAAAACATTTAAAGAAAGAAGGAAGATATTATCTATTGAAATATTTGACAAAATAATGTGTAATTAGTTTATGGCATCCAATTAAAATCGTTTCTTGACACCATATCAAATAATACGTTTCATTGAGTCTCAAGCTAATTGAATTAAAATTCAAAAAAATCGTATAGTCACGTAGTTAAGAACGACACATAAAAGAGAGAAAAGCGAGAAAAACAAGCAACAACAAACAAGGCAGCGTTGACTAGCTTTAAGCATTTTCTTTGTCTTTCACTCTGGTTTTTTTTTGCTTTTTTAAATGTGAGATAAAATATTTAAAAACTTTCCACACACATATGAGAAACTATCTTAATTTTCTTACTCATATTATTATAATGAATACGATTGTATGAAAGTTTTGTTGTTACCAAATTGAATTCATTATTTAATACTTTATAATAATATAGAGCAAGTGCAGCAGCAGCATAACAGGTCATGATGACCTATAACTCTGACCTGACAATCCTGTTGTTGCATGATTGAAACACAAAGTTAAGCTCCTTAATATTGCCGCATTGCCTTCCGTATCTTGCAATGTAGCACTTTAGATTATTTTTGTGTGTCCCTACGTTCTTAATAAGTGGCTTCTAAAATGCGGTAATTACATAAGTGCCGCCTGAACCTGCCTGCCTGCCTCAACCTGCTTGCCTGCCTGAACCTTCCTGCCTGAACCTGCCTGCCTGAACCTGCCTGCCTGCCTGTCAGTAATCTCAGTCTCAGTGCTGTCGACATACATATACACACGCACACACGCACGCACGCATGTTGGTTCAACAATGTAATGTCATCATTTAGCAGCTCTTAACACAGTCTTCGTCTTCAACTTGGGACTTTATATGTGTGTATGTAGTACATACACATACATATGTATACATTTAGGATTTGTGTTGTGTTTTTATGGTTTTATACTTTGGTGAAACTTAATGAGGAGGTGTTGAAAAGTCTTTAAACTTTAAAAGAAACTTGTGAACTGGATTTGACTTGAAATTATTTATCTAGAACAAGTAGTTGTAGTTAGTATTCACATTTTAATGAAGTTCTCGTCTCGAAGTTTACAACTTCATGTCGAATTATCTTCAATTAAAGTGTTGTTGAAGAGAAGCTTAAGGCGCAAACAACTCAACAACAAACTGCAAACTTGAAACTCCACTGATGATTGCTCAACCATTCGAGAATAATACGAGCTACTTTGTTATTAATTTAATGCATTGTTGTTGCCAGGGTTGCCGGGGTTGCAAGGGCTGCCTGGAGGAGACTGGATGACTGAATGACTGGCATCCTCCACCCTGGAATTTTTTTCATCGCCTTGAGTGGGATTTAATACTTGGTTTGGTTCAATGTGAGCTTAAGATTTTGCGGATGGTAAACAAATTGCAGAAACATATAAAAAAATATATCCTTCACATGTATAAAACAACTCTTAACTCCCCCCCAACTCCAACCCAACCTCCTCTCTTCAACCGTACAACATTATTTTCCGTCAGCAAGTAGAGCTTATAAACAGCTGTCGGATATGTTTTGCTTTTACAATAGAAGATACAAAGCACCTCCCCTTTTCCCCTCTCTCTGAACGTTTTGTGTTTAAAAATAATTCAACTTTTTATACCCAGTGCTCCTGAAAGGAAGCAGAATGATAGGAAAACGTAAACGAAAACAATAACAATATCAATATCAATATCAATCTCTCTGAAGTTCAAGTGTTTCCCTTAGCATAGGGAAAAAGTATTTCAGTTTCCAGCTAAAACATTTATCAACTTTGTTTAAATATGATGATATAACATGTATCATCGTTACGGGCTCATTACGTAATACCCCAAACTCATTATGAAATACACATTTAACAGAATCTGTAAATTTCTCAAAAATCGATTATAATATAATATGAAGGTGTAGGTTCCACGTTTTATTAGCATGAGAATGAGCAAAATGAGATAATCTTAATTCGAATAACAATTAAATTTTCACATTAATATCTTGCAGAGTATACTTTAGTTTAGTTGATTTCCGCCATCAAGTTGAAGACATGAAAAAATCATTCCTGTAAGCTAAATTATCAGGTTTTCGCTGCTGTATTCTGTTTTCAGTTTTTTCTTCTCATTGAAAGACGACCTCCCCACCCATTCGCCCATTCCCTCATTCGCTCATTCGCCCATTCACAATCCCATTCGCGACTGTCTGCAATCTTTTGTGAAGCATTTCATGAATGACAAAGAAGGCGCCTGGCAGTCAGGTAAAACATAGGTATTTTACGTACGTAACCATTCATTCTCTCTCTCTCTCTCTCTCTCTCTTTCTCTCCATCATCCTCGCACGCTCCTCGAAAATGCTGACAGCCTGGCATTTTTTGGGCAAATCGATAAGATGGTAAATTAAAATTGCTTTATGGCTCAGTCGTGCTCCTCGCTGTTTTTTTCGTTGTCGTCGTCGCAGCATATGTTACGTCAAGGATTACGCATTACGTAGAGGTAGAAAGTCGAACCATCAGCTGTGTGTGAACTTTAAAACCAAAAGTCAAGACGCGATCTAGATCAAAACTGATCAGGTGTAAAATAACGAATAACAAATAACGCTACCCAATTTACGCTTAATGGCATGTAAATGAAATTACCCAAGGCTCAACAAAGTGCCTTAAACTGAGCCTTAAAGGCTCCGACGGGCTGAACATAAATTTCAATTTTCATGTCATTATTCAAGAGTCATATCTGTACTTTGTCCTTCTTAGCTACGCGTTATTTTTGCTTTCGTTTGCCAGCTGTGCGAAGTTGTGAAGGCGTGAAGGCGTGGTGGAAAGGACAAACAACAACAACAACAACAATCCAGTAAAGCACTCAAATTAATGTTACAATTTAAAGATAAGAGTTAAAACTTTTCATTTTCAACTCATTAATAACAATAATTATTCAGATAACAAGTCGTGTAGAAAATCTAATTAGAGCTAATTTGTTGTTGGCACAAAATGTTTGTTAAAGTTTATAAGTTGCATGCAATAAATCTTTTTTTCAGAGAGTCCTTGATTATGTCACATATGATTTTTGAAATGGAATTTCATATCAATTCAAACAATATATAATAAAGTTTCGTTAAAGCAAACTAAGTGCTGACATTTTCCATCTAATCAGGTGAATTTTTCATTAAATGTATATGTATGTTGGTTGGGGATTATAAATAGAGTTCTTTTAACTTAAGATCGATTCTTGAGAAATCAGTTTCATTTTTGTTAAACTCTCTCTCACGAATCTATCTATCTATGTAGTTGGTATGCGTTTCGAAAACTAATCAAGACAAATGACAAAATTTAAACTGTCATCATCTAATCCATAATGTTTCTAATATTATTCCCAGATGAGAAATGACAATTTCGCTTACTTTTAAAGTAATTCATTTTGTTGGAGTATACATATATATATATATATGTCGAGAGACAATGTACAAGATGAAAGGAGAAAGGGAGCTTTAACTAAAACAAAGAGACGGAGACGGAGTGCACTTGATCCCACATTAGAGCCTATGCATTTGGCGTGTATTCAAGGCAAACATTCGGTCTGGAAATAAGTTATTACTATGTGCATATTAAGCATTCACACACACACACAGAGAGACACACTCACAGAGAGACACACAAATCCTGTTTGTTTGCTTGTTTGATGAAAGGAAACACACAGACACACAGACATATGAATAAAATGCCAGCGAACGCATTCACTCATATTTGATTTGGTGTGAGTGGGTGCGGGTGTGTTAGTGTGTGTGTGTGTGTGTGTTGCGTGCGAGAAAAAAAAGGGTTTCCTGGCATATTTATGAATTCACAATGAACTTCCTTCTATTGATAGCGTGCAATGATATTGATTGACTGATTGATTGCTGTCTGTCTGTCTGTCTGTCTGCCAGTAAAGGACATTGAACCGGACACGCCAATCGAACAAGCTTAATTTCAAAAAGGATCTCTACTCAGTGAGGGAAGGAAAAAAGCAGCGCATCTTAAAGCCAGGAACCTTTTTAACATTTTCCATTTTCCATTTTTGTGTATTTGCTTTTGCATATGACATATGACAAACGAGCAGCCGAACCATAAAACGAAAGATTAGATACCGAGGTAAACCGTGTGGCAAACATTGCGGATTTCCCTTCCAATTGCCACACAAACGCACACAAAAAGGTAAACAGAAAACCGGCGACCGGCCCGTGACTCATGCAAATATTTGTATAAATATGCAATAGTGGCAATAGTGAATAATCGAGAAACTAGTGAAAAAATCGGACGCAACCAACAGCGGGATATTCCGAAACTATAATATAACAAGTACAAAGACTCTGGTTGAGTAAGTTTGACTAGAATATACCCCTTGTTAACCCTTGACCAGACAGACATTTCGCATACCTGCACTACCGGACCAATGCTTGATGGTTTCATATCTCCGGAGTTTCTGAACCGATTATAATAAAAATTTCACATATGTTCATTATTTTGTTAATAGTTTCAATCCGTATAATCGAGTATAATCGAGATATGAAGTCATCAAGCATTGGTCCGGTAGTGCAGGTATGTCTATGTTTGTCAATCCGACCGTTTCTATGATCAAGGGGTAAGGGTATCTTCTAGTCGAGCTTTCTCCACTATAGCCTTATTTCTTATTATATGTTCAAATGCACATACATACATCAACATATATATCTGTATATATAAGTATGTGTGTGTGTACTTTTGTTTTCTTTTTCCTGTGGGTTGGCCGCCTAATCGGTCCCCATCCAGGACCGCATTCTAATGGTCAATGGCGTGGCAGAAGTATCAGCAGCAGCAGCGTCGACATTTTTATGGCCTTAAAGAATTTCCAATTGCGGCGCAGTTAAAACTGTCGTCTGTTGTTCGGGTGATTTGTGCGCGAAGTAAGGGAAGAGAAATTGAATTGGGATTGGGAATGGGTTCAGGCAGTCAGGCAGAGTATATGCAATCCCAAGTTAAAGACTTTAAATTCGCATAGAAAAATACATTTTCATTTTATGATATGTGTTAATAGATTTGAACTGATAATGGTATTAGGTTGCGAGTCGTTTTTACCAATTGATAAAGTATATAGTATATATATATGCATATATAATCGATGTTTCAAATGCGGATAATAAACATCTTTGTTCAGGTTTCAAAGACACACGAAAGTCATGTAAAGCCAAATAAATTTTGGCACGCAACAAGCATTTATATAAATATATATATTTATGCTATGTGTATGTATGTATTTATGTATTATATATATATATAAATGAAAGTTGGAGTTGGAGTGTCTTAAAGGGGGATTACTGTTAAGGAACCCGTTGGCGTGTAAACAGCTTCGAAGACAAAAATGCGGGCACATACAAAATATATAATTTATACTCATATATAGATATGTATATACATACTTTCATATGTGACTTGTATATTGTGGGGCAGCCTTTGACTTTGACTTTGAGTCTGAGTTTTTATTTTATATTTTGTATAGGATATACCCTTAACTAACTATGTGTAAAAGAGGGTATAATGATTTGGTGCAAATTTGTGTTATAGGCAGAAGGACTCCGTAAGTGTATATATTCTTGATCAGCATCAACAACAGCCGAGTCGATATAGTATGTATGAACGCGTCAATCTCAGGAACCACAAAAGCTAGAGACTCCAGATTTTGGATATGAGCTCTCCTTATCCCTAGACGGAACAAGTTTGTTTCAAATTTTGAAAGCTTTTTAACTTTAAGATATACATATATGTATATACAAATATGTTGAATTTTTAAAATTTTGCAAATGGATCTTGAAATCATTTACCCAAAAATGAAAATCTGTGAAATTTATATTTAAAGAGGGAAACACCGGAGATATGACACCGCAAAACATTGATTGGTATAGTATTAAACGTTTGTCCGTCTGTATCAAGGGTCAAGGGGTAAGAGTATCTTCTAGTCGAGCTTATGCGACTAATAAAGCCTTCTTACTTGATTTCCTTCGCTTCTGCTTTTGCTTTTGACTCTTTCGACGACGCATGTTTGCCAAACCGACAATTTATTTGCGTTTTCCTTTGGCACACTGATGACGGCTCTCGCTATATCTGATTTTGTTGTTGTTGTTGTTGTTGTTGTTGTTGTTGTTGTGCTGCCATATCTGCATTAAGATTTCATTTGCCATCACACATAACAACAACATTTCATATTCGCATAATTCAAAACAGACGTCCTTACAAGATGCCAGCCACACAGCAGCTGTGCTCAAATACTTCCAAAGCACACAAATCGTTAATCGATTAGAATATGCGCTTTCAACACCCACACACACACACACACACACACACACACACACACACAATCGCGCACACACACATTAATAGGAGAGAAAACGGATATTTATAAGGTTTCTTTGTATATTATAATATAATTTGGTTAATATACTTTTTTGAGTAGAGGACTACCGGTACTTTTGTTACTATAACAACTCGTAAAGAATAGAATTAACAATGTATACAAAAGCTTAACATTAAGAACAGCTACGAAAGATTATCATTTAAGGACAGACAATCCTAAGCTATCGGCCCCAAAACTGACTCAACAGGTGGAGAATGGGGAATGGGGAAACTGTGCTCCGGATTCTACGCACCCATTACATCAATTCATGAGTACTTCGCCAGAAACCCTTTAAAGGCGCAAGATCTAAAGGCACTTGGATAAACTTGTTCTCCAAAACTCAGTTGCAGTACTGGAACATATTTGCAGATGATAAACGGTATCCCCAACACTTAAAAGTCAAGTTCGGCGAGGTACGAAAAGGTGTCATGGTATGGCAGGGTATCTGGGCAGCCGGTGGCGGTGGCTTGCTTAATACTTAAATGTTCATGATTTTCAATTGCAAACGGCTAAACGCTAAACCACCGAAACTCTTCCATCATTGAATTTTAATCTGTATTAGATACCCTAAGCCCATGTAATATATAACAAGGGTATAATGGTCTTGTGCAAAAGTATGTAACAGACAGAATGAAACGTTTCCGAACGCATATGTATAGTATATTTTTTATCAGGATCGGCAGCCGATCAGAGTAAGAAGCTAAAGACTTCAAATTTGAATTAGAAGATCTCGTAAGCCGTAAAAAGAACAAGTTCGTGAAGTTCTTAAGTTCTTAAGATGGGGAAAATGGAGATTGGAAACATTAATCCAAAAATGAAAACCTGTGAAATGTTTTTTTATATCGATTGAGAAACACCGGAGATATGACACCACCAAGAGTCAAGGGTAAAGGGTATCTTTTGTTAGAGCCTTCTTACTTGTGTTTGTTTTGGAGAGGGGCTTGTATTTGTTTTTTCTTTTCTTTTCTTTTCTTTCTCGTTTTCTTCGCATATTTCTTGTCTAATTTCCATGCAATTTGCCTGCAATTTGCGTCCTTTCCGCCTACATGCAAATTATTTACAATTTCATTTTGCAAAATGAAAAACAAACCGAAAGTAAATTCAAAAGACCAAACGGTCTTGGAGCGGTGGTGACGTGAACGTGGAGACGTGGAACGGTGTTAGTGGTGGGGGGGTGGTGTAAAGTGGCGGGAGGCAAGTATATGTATGTATGTGTATGTATGTTGCACAATGAGCGACTCCAATGGCAGCGACAAACAAATTAAATAAAAATTTGCGTGGCCCGCTTCTTATTTTTTGTTTTTTTTTTTTTGTTTTGTGCGAGAAGGAAATAAATGATTTATGGCGGGCTGGGTGGGGGCCGGTGGGAGAGGGGAGGACTGCTGGTGGTGGTGGTGGTGAGGAGCAGGCTGCTGGTGGCAAATTGATAGTATACCATGAAGTTGCTCTCGCTTTGTGCGCTTTCTTTGACTAATCCTTTTTGCACTAATTTATTTACTTTGGCTGCCTTTTCAGTCAAGCGCATAAATCAAATAAACAAATAACAAAAAAAAAAAATTAAGAACGAAAAGAAAAACGAATTTGAACTTTTCTTCATTTCCGTCAGTTCTTTTTTGTGTTCTGTGTTTTTGTTTTTTTTTTTTGTATTTTCCTCCTTGGTATATCCTCTGTGTAGTCCTCTCGAAAAAAGATCGACTACATCACAGTGTGACCAAATTGTTCAAGGTTCATAATAATTAAAACCTTCAGTGTATTTCCTTATTAGTAATTTTTCTCATATATATTTTTTGGCGTTAATACTTATTTAATGCTGGGTATCTGGTAGTCAGGTTTTAATAACGTTTTTGAACGTTTTTCTTCGGTTTTACTTTTCCTGTTTTGTCCTCAAACGGGCTTTAAAATTAATTAAACTAAAAAGTTACGCAAAAAAATGCCGACAAATTTATTTAAGTCGAAGCCTGCTGCCAACTTTCTGTGCATGGCAAGAGGAATTGGTAATGAAGTCGCCGTCGCCGTCGACATCGCCGCCGCCGCCGCCGGAGAGTTGAATGCTGGGGCATGCAACGGGAAGAGCGAGGGGAGAGAGACGACACACAGAACTTGATGATGGGTGGATGGAGCATAAAAACGAATAACAGAAAGCGAGAAAAGAGAAATCTTGCACAAAGTCAGCGAAATGGAAACTTTTCTCAACTTTCCCATTTGCGTATATGCAACAGAAAATTTGCATTTCCTTCCTCCAACCGGGGCGCTATCACTTATATGCACATACATACACATACAATTGCCTTTTACCCTTGCGTATTAACGCCCACCCGCCCCACCGCCCCACCGCCCGCCTCGCCTCGTCTAAAGTGTCTTAAATATAGCCAGCTATTTATTTTATGCCGAGGCCATCAATATGATAGTTTCACAAAAGCTAATTTGATGCCCGCCGTAAAACCGCTAAAACTCAATAAAACCACACATAAAACGAACCGGTACCAAAAAGTCCGAAACTACCATTATTAAACATGCAAACACCCCATAAAAGATTATTTTAATTTTTTATTATAAATGTTTTTGTGAGCTTATTATAATCTCTAGATCTACTAAGCCGACTTTCATAACTCCTTTAACCAATCGAAAGCTGTGTTATTTGTGAGTGTCCTAGGCTATGAACCTGATAAAACAGGTAATACCGGTAGTACCGGCAACGGAAAAACCATTTCCTTATAGTTTATGGAACATTTTATCTATTTACAACATGTTTTTTGTAACTTTTTTTTAATTAAGTATCCCAAGCTAGGCTAATATACCCCTTTTTAGGTGAAATACCATACGGGGTGTATACAGCAAATGTCAAACATTAATCCTGGTCAACCACAGGAGCACCACAAAGAAGATACTCAAAGGAAACGAGTTTGTAATGAATGCCCCAGACCCTCAAAAAACCAACAACAAAAAACGAATAAAATACATTCGTGTCATTTATATACACAAAAACATACTCAACTGTATTGTGAAAAAAAAGAAAACAAATTTGAAGCTCATTATCATCATCATCACATTTCAATATCAATTTCCTACAAATATCGCACTTGTGGCCGACGTGCAAAATCCTTTCGGACAGTTTACAAATGTTTCCGCATTGAGCATACCCAAGAATTCATTTTGGAATGGAAACCCAATTTATGCGCCTGTGTGTGTGTGTGTTTGTGTATGCTTGTGTCTGTAGAAAATTGCCTGCCTGCCGCCTGTCAGATGTTCTGTGCTGTTTTAAGCCTTTCATATGCCATGTGTGTGTGTGTGTGTGTGTGTGTGTGTTCTACCACCCCCGCATCGTCACTGTGTCGGTCAAGTTCCGGCTTTGATGTGTACGACCGACCCACCACTCTCACCACTCACTATGATGGACCAAAAAACAACAATATTTGCATAATGCCCTGACAGCGTCCACAAAGTGCTGATTAGCTTTGGCCAGTACCGTCAACCACACCAAAATCTAAATTGTTTGCCCTCTTTCTTACGTGTCAAGTTAAAATTAGATTCCAGGCTAAATAGAGCTCAACTACCTGCACAAATGATTTCGACTCAATTCGAATTCATAGGCAAATCTTAAAAGCTAAACAACAGCCGAATTCACATACATCATTCATCAGGTAAACGTTTCAGCCATGATTTTTAAGAAATTGCACTAAAATCTGATTATATCTCAGACTCTCATACGCTCCCTGTAAACTTCCGGTCAATAAGTTTAACATCCTTTCTAATTAAGTCCTTTGAAAGGGTGCTAACAAAAAATGAAAACGCCTGAAACTGTGCTCCAATCAAAAAAGTACCATCACCTTTAGAAATTCTAAACATAGAGGGCGCTATTCACAATGTCACTTTCATCAGGTCGACACTCGATTATCTCTAGGTTTGTTACCAGGCCAATCCACAAGGAGGATAAAAAGCAAAATCTGTAGAGCGACATTGAAGCTTACAATATTTAACAAAAGTATAGTTATACTTGCGAACTTAAATCTATCCCATTGTACACCCAAATATAAAAACCAATCTAGTTTTCTTGACATGGTGTTTTATATTTTTTTAAACCAATGGTTCGTATTAAGTAAACATTAGTGATACCAAAAAAAAAAGAAAATATGTTGAGAAATACTTGAACATAATTGTTTGATTTTGTTTGAAGTTTGAAGCGTGATTAACTCTTTTTGAGCTCGAAAAATTGATCGAGGCAGCGATGACGATTGCCAACCATTTGAAGGCAGCTCGTGAATATTTGAGTTTTAGTTGTTGCTCTTGCAGGTGTATTATTGATGTGTTTGTGTTTGTGTGTGTGTGTGTTGTTTAAGGTTAGCCTTGTTAATATATAGATGAAACTGATAAACGCTACACCAGCTGGCGGAGAGAATAAAAACTAGCCCTTAAGGCTGGTCATGCCCGCACGCATAACCTCGTCGACCAGCAGCAGATTGCTGGCAATGATTGAGCAGGAATGAAGAATCTGCTTCTTGACAATATAGTTGTCATAGACGCCGAGGTCGGTGGGTTTCATGGGCTCGCCAGTGGACAGATCGAGACCGACGAGTTCCGGACTGAGACGATCCTCGACTGTTAGCTTAACAATGGTATCCTGTGCATCGTAACCGCTGTTGATGGCCAGTGTTTTGGGAATGACCAGCAAGGAATCGGCAAAAGCTTGCACGGCTAGACGTGCCTTGCCCTTAATGGTGTCCTTAAATTGAACAAGCTCATTGTAGGCGCGCACCTCAAAAGCACCAGCACCCGGAACCAATGCCTTGTCAGCAATCGTATTGTTGATGGCGCGCAGACCATCTCGAATGGCGTCCTTAATCTGGGTGATTGTGTGCTTGTTAGGACCCTTGATCAGAATTGTCACAGACATTGGATTCTTGCAGTCCTCGACAAATGTGTACTTGTTTTCGCCAAGCACATGCTCGTACACAGAGCCAGCATAACCCAGATGCTCCTCCTGCAAGTCATCAAAGGAGTTCATGGCAGTGCCGCCACAGGCCAAAGATAAACGCTCCATGTTGCGACGCTTGGCACGACGCAGCGCCAATATGCCTTCCTTGGCCAATGCGTCCAGCGAGATGGGATCGATGCCCTTTTGATTGATGAGCATAAAGGTCTTGTCGGTGCCATCGCACACGGAACGCTTCAACTCGATAACCTTTTTGACACGCAGATCAATGAATTCGCGTTCTGCACGCACAAACGCCTCACGCTCTGTGGCCGTCTTGTAGAAGAAGCCAGAGTTCACCTCAGCTTTCTCGTACTCCAACGAAACGTTAGCTGTGAGTATGTAGGCTTTATCCAGACGCTTGGGCATATCAGGGTGGCGAGCACCATGATCCATGACCAGACCACGTACCAGCTGCGTATCGGTGTCGGTTTTGTGCTGCATATCCATTAGCTCGACCATGTGCAGATCGACAGGTTGCATTTTATCGTTGGCAATGGTTAAAACCGCATCAACGCACACCTCTGTCAGAAGATCAGCCAACATTGGATGCACTTTAGTCTTCAAGCTTGTGTTAGCAATTTCCATAAGGTTCTTTTTGTTGATCTCGATGGGCACCTTGACTTTGTCGAGCACTTCAAGGGCCTTGTCACGTGCCTTCTCAAAACCTTCGGTCATGATGCGTGGATGCAATCCTTCGGACAAATAGATATCGGCCTGCTTCAGCAGCTCTCCAATAAGCATCACAGTGGTGGTGGTGCCATCACCAGTCGAATCATCCTGAGCAGTGCTGGCACGTGCAATCATCGATGCAGTTGGATGCTGAATTTGCATATCGTGCAGCAGCACATTGCCATCCTTGGTAATCTTGATGTCACCGGCTCCGGAGACCAACCTGTAGGTGGACAACATTTTTAATTAATCACTTAAAACATATATCCAACCATTAATTGTTAATATTGTATTCGCAAATAACAAATAACTCGATACCTAAATTATTAAGAACAATTCATCCAAGAAGTTTCGAGAATGCAACAAAACGCATGACTCCATCCCTCTCTACAAATGAACATATGTTTTTGGTGCGTGAGCGCGTGAGACATGACAGTCCAAATGAAAAGCAAACGAAATCACGCTGCTCTATCTTTATATTTTTGCAATAATCCTCCTTTAACAAGGAAAGTTTTAATATGCTAGTTTTTCTAAATTTTACTTAAACAAAATTTATATCGGTTATAAGTAAGTAAAATGGGTTATTGCTATCTCAGTCTTAAGATGACGCATGCCGCTATTCACTACAGCAGCATCGGTTTTAACCTCACTTATGCAGCGACACCGCAGCTGTCGCAAAATGTTAATATATCTTAAAGCCGCGTTTTCGTTTAAGCTGCAATCCTTGGGGATGTACAGCCAATGTACAATAAACGCACATTTAATTGAAGTTACTTACATTTTAACTGTTCCTTTTGGTCCCAAATTTGTACGCATTACATCTTGTAATCCTTTGGCTGCGCTAATGTTAATAGCCAACGCTTGTGCGGCGCGGGCAAATTCAGCCTTTGGGTTTAACAAGCTGATGGAGGCCATTTCTGTGTTTTACGTATCAACAAATTGGAAATTAATAGAATTAAATTCAAGTAAATTCAACACACACGCCGACTAGTTGAAAAAGAATCACCAAACAGTCGGTAACGATATCGACATATCGGAGCCTTCCTATTTCTTCTTGTAATCGAGTACTTGTCGACTTATCGATGTGCATAACATTAAATATATTTGTATGTTTTGGTAATATTAACATAATAATAACAATAATGATTGATTACACGATATTTGTTTCAAAATTAAACATGTTTTTAAAATAATTTATAATAATAAAAAATATCGATATTATGGCTAGAGCACTCCACCAATTTGAACTAGTTGAAAGTTGGCAGCACACAATTAAAATGTTTGCATTTTTTTGTGTCAGTAAATGTTTTGCATTAAATATTCAAATTCTAAAAACCAAAAAGATGAATACAAAATAAAATTGATTCGCAATAGTCTGGATTATTTCATAATATTATGCCAAAATAGCAGAACTAAAATCGTCGGTATCTAGAAATTGTCAATTTATAATTTATAAACAAGTTTTCAATACGGCATACATATGTATGTAAATTTAAATTGTTAAGCCATGGGCTGACATCAATAAAGCACCGATACCGATAACGATAAGCAAAGCACCATGCTATATGCGCATCACTAAACGAAACTAATTCGGCGACAATTTTTTTTTATTGTATGAAATTTTATAAATATCAAAAATCAGTGCAGTGCTTCCCCACAAACAGCGTGCAACTGGACGCTTAAGGATTGCAAACAAACAGTTACAGGGGAATAAAGCAAACAAAAGACGCGTGGTGCACAATGAGTATGTTGGCATATCCACGTACAAATGATGAGGAAATTTTTCGACAGTGCACAAAGGATTGTGGCGTTGTGACGGCCACCGAGGACTTTCAGTATTTCGCCTTGCGCTGCACTTTCTGCAGCGAGAAGTTTCTGTACTTCGATGCGTTCATTGGTCACATGCAAACCGAGCATTTGGAGGATGCGTTGCAAAAGGGCACAGATGGAGGCAGTAATATGGCTTTTCCCTTGGGCATGGGCCCATCCATGTCAATGATGACTGAGGATGATGATGATGAGGAGCATCATGGTTATGGGAATGGCAATATGCACCAGTTCGACGAGATTGAAGACTTGACCGATGCAGACACTGCCCTACTGGAGCCTCAAATGGTTATAAAACAGGAGCTGCAAGAGATGGACAGTAGCGATAATGATAACGATAACGATGAGGATGAAGACAATCTAGCAGTGCCCAATGATGACAATGACAATGACGACGACAACGGCAACGACGTTGATGACGACAGTGAAACTATATTGCCCGAAAGTGACTTGCCCACACCCAGCACCAGATCACGGATGAAACGATTAGCCGCGCCGCTATATCCACCCAGGCGTGCAGAGCCTAAACTAGATGTTAAAAATGAACCGCTTACAGCTGATGGAGATGATTCCATGGATGAATATGTTGACGGTGAACAGAGATATATGGATGATAATTCTGCCGAATATGCCGAGTATAGCAGCAGCAGCTACAATGCTCAAAGCAATAATCCGCTTGGCAATGATTCCGATTTTCTCAGCTATGACGAAATGGTCGAGGAATCGCTAATTGGGGTAAGTATTCCCATGCAACATACATACACAATATTTACATATTACATTTACATTTACATTTAATATTTTACAGCGTGATCGTGAGCTAACCATGCACATTAAGGATCGCAAAATGATACAATTCCTGATACACTCGTACAAACGCAATCCCTTCCTTTGGGATCACAGTCACGCCCAATTTCGGGATCGTGTGAAACGTGCACGCTTTCTCGACTGGATTGTGATGGAGTTTAAAACCCGTTTCAATATCTCATTGGCCAAGGATGCAATCACACGCAAATGGGACAATTTGCGTACCGTTTATAAGCGCGAATGTAATCGCATGGCTCTCGAAAAGACAAACATTAGCACACTGTGGTACTTCAAGGAACTACACTTTCTCAATGAAGTGTATAGCTACAATTCCAAAATGTCGGATGCGGTAGTTAAGGTAAGTCAAACATAGTTTATTAATATCGTATTCAAGGTCAAAAGTCTTTTATAAGCATAGATGATAATATTAAACATTGGATAATCGTTTTTTTATATTTAACCCATGAAATGAGTAAAAAAAAAAGGTAAGGATTTTGTGCAAAAGTATAAAAAGGACGCATGTGGAGCATCTCCAATGCTATAGTATATATATTCCTGATCAGCATATCCGATAAAGCCATGTCCGCCGTTTGGTGTGAATTACAAATTTCGAAAATAAGACAAGATAATGTGCATTTATATTCTTATAGGATTTTGTTCTAATAGGATAATAAGAATACATTGTTTTGTCTGTATCACAGGAAACATCGTATAGAAGACGTTTTTCGGCCATATGGAACGATACATCCACCGCCAAGCTTTTGGTCATGGTAAAGCGGTATCAATGCTTTTACAACCGTTTCGATCCAGATTATCGCAGCAAAGAGCGTCGCGGAGAAGGACTGCAACAAATGGCAATGGAACTGCAACAGCTTATCGATGTGACCACAATACAAATATCAAAGCGAATCTCGCAGTTGCGCTTTGATTACTCAAAACAGAAGTCGGAGCGATTGCATGCCGAGCAACTGGGACGCAAATTTATACCCAATTATATGTACTATGATCAGATGAGCTTCATGGACGATGACATACCGCCGTTCAAATGCCAACATTGTGGTGAACTAGTACAAACGCTACGCGAAATGGACCTACACATGTTGAGTCACCAGCCAAGTCTGGGCGGTGGCTACTTCTGTAATGTGTGCAGCATTCAGTTCCACAATGCGGACGAGTTTGAGAACCACAAACAATTGCATTTAGGTGCCGGCAATGAGGTCAAATACAATTGTGAATTGTGCACCGCCAGTTTTCGAGAGAAATCCAACTATGATGAGCACTTACGTCGTCACAATGATGAGCTATTTCTGCCTACACTGGCACTAAATCACAGCATACTGGATAGTGCTGGTGGCGATGCTGACAATGCTGGCGGTGATTTAAGCGCAGTTGCTGGCAGCGCCGGTGGCGATGAGGAGGACATGTTTCCGGCGGATGGCTCCAAACCGTATGGCTGTGAGGTATGCCATCGCACATTCGCCTCACCGGGACATCTCAACGCCCACCGCATTGTGCATCAGGATGAGCGCGAACGCTGCTACAAATGTGATTATCCGCAGTGCAGCAAATCGTTTGTATCGCGCCACAGCCTGTTTGATCATTTAAAGCAGCACTATAGCAACGAAGAATTCAAGTGCGACATCTGTGGCAAGAGCTTCAAGTCCACCAAGAATCTGCAAAATCATAAACAAATTCACGATAAAGTTAAGCGCTACGTCTGCCAGATATGCGGCTCGGCATTTGCCCAGGCAGCTGGCCTTTACCTACATAAGCGACGTCACAATCGTCCCAATGGCAGCACGGGTTCCGTTGGTGGCCGCTCAAGTCGGACCACATTGTGAAAGATCCGTAAATTTTGATTGATTTCCCATTGCCAAGAAATATAATGTCAAGCTCTGAAGATCTAAGTTATTATTTTTTATAATGTCCTCCAATGCCAATAAGCGGCAGCTTTTTATAAAAAAAATAATTGTAATTTTACTATGAAGATTATTAATTTTACGTTTGAATATTGCAAATTTTTTTTTATTATAATTGTAATTCATTTGTTATTTAATGCAATTTTCACTTATATTTTACACGAAGCGCTTAAACCTTGTACTTAAAATAATAAGTATTTACAAGTTGTCCGTAACTAAGCCAGAAACTTAAATAGATCTAAGCCAGGACGTAACTGTAACTGTAACTGTAAAAACTTACATAGCCTATTTTCCCTACATATATATATATATATATATATATATATCTGCCGTCTTGCTCGCACACTACAGCTCAAGTGTTCATTTTGGTGGCAATGTCATCAACAAAAATTAAAAATAATGCAGAGAATTATTTTTTTTATACATAATGTAAGCAAAAACGAAACATTCCACCAAAATGTGCATCAAAATTGTGACTAAAAATCTTCAACGAGACAATGAGGCAAATCACATTCCACATTAGTTCAATGATTATTAAGTGTCAAAAACAAAAAACCAAGTATTTCTTCAAGTATTCAATGTACAACTATGTATGCATACAACTTATATATTTATTTAAATGCGTGTGCAAAACAATGATGATGAAAAATAACAAAAGTTTAATGGAAACAATAATAGCAACAACACCAACAATAACAGTTACTAAGCTCAGCACTATTGCATAACATAATTAAAATAGTATATATACATATAAAACTAGTTTTAGTAAACAAACATAAAACGACTGAATCTGAAAACAAAATACATTTACATACACAAACTATAACAAACATTTACATACATATATACATATGAAGATAGAACTGTAAAAACAAAACAATACAAAAATCATACAAATAGATGAACAACCCAAACTACCACGGCTTGCCGTTGCTTTTATCGACAAATTTCAAACTCACTATATTATTATTATAGCAGCAGCTATTACAAAACATATACAATTAATATATTTTTAAAAGTGTTCTTGTTTGCTACTATCTGCAAGCTTTTTAAAAAAAAACTCACCACACACGCATACAAACCAATATTTGCTTATTTTGTTATCGTTATTGTAAATAGTTTGAGGAGGAGTGCAACTATATCGATATTTATGTAAATGCAGTCGATTGCACCCCCTAACGGTAACCTTTAAAACACACAAAGCACCAACAAATTATATTAGCATTAACACAAGAGCAAAAAAACATACATATATATATATATATTTATAATTACGCACTAAAAGATAAGAAAACAAGATCATCCTTAACCATAAGTTCATTTAGCACAATTGTCAAAGGAGATAAAAGATGAATATGTAAATTTTTGCAGCCCTATAATTAAGTATTTGATTACAATTTGCTTACTCATATGTTTAAAGAATTAACTTACACACATTAAAATATGTATGTACATTCTGTGTGTGTGTGCATACGGAAAAGATAAGTAACTCTTCCGTATTGGATGATTTTGAGTGTTTTGAGAAACAAATATTGTGAAATAGTTAACAGCAGCTCTAAGAAACTTGTAAACGAATTAACGCAAAAAATTCGTTAAGAGGTCATAACAAAGTGCGCTTCCCTAAGCTATAAAAAAATACAGAACATGAATCTATACATATGTACATACTAGTATATGTGTGTATATTATTTTAAGCAAATACAAAAACAATTGCAATACAAGACAAACATATATAAAGAAAAACAGAACGGGCGCGCACAGAGATTATTATCAGCGCTAAACTTTTACCACATGTAAATTCCAATAAAAGTTTAATTACAATTTTATTTATTTTTAGTGTGTTATGGGCGGTGTTTTCAGGTATCAGCATTTGTGACAAGTGTGCGTTAGTTAAGTTAAGTTAAGTTAACTTGAAAACAAATTCATATTAATAACTAGCGTCTGTAGCTTAAAAACAAGTAAACCCGATCATAAGCAGACTTTATTGAATCAGAATTTATTTTTGCAACATTTAGATTAGCGAAAACAGTCAAGCGACACACACAGGCAAGCAAGCCCCTTTGACGCAGAAGCACCGTGACGCGTAATTTTTCGATCAGAACCACCGAACTGGGGTTTCATTCTAGATATGAACATATGTACATATATAACATATGTAGTGACTAGACTATAAACAGCAATGTGGCTGGCGCGTGCTCTTGTCGTATTCGAACATACATGTATGTACATACTATAATGAAGAGCCCTACGTAATATTTGTGCGAGTGCGTTTGTGAACAGTTTTTTTAATCGCCTGCGAGGTAAACACATTAATCAACCAGGCAGATACGCAGGCGGCGGGTTGTTCGATCGATCGACCAGGCCCAAGATTGTAGAATAAATTAAAATCAATTGGTATTTGTTCGATTTGTGTTACTCATGGCTGGTTTGACCGGCGATAACAATTTATATATATTTAGCCAAAGGCTCTCATACTTTTGTATGTACATAACAAGAACAAAAAAACAAAATAAGACAACAACGTTGTAATTGTTATTTTAAGGTTGCTTGTCTTTTAGCTCCGGGTGTTGACACGACGACACTGCGCCGCTGTCCTGACTAGAACTGTAGTGCTAGATAAGTTCGCCATGCTCGTTCACTTTAATGATACGGACGCGCTCCTGACGCTTTGAGAGCACTTCGTCAATGCTTTCCCCATTGGCAAACAAGCCCAGATTGTCTTTGATAAGATGATCGACGGCACAGCCATCGCACTGAAGGATAACAACGCCGCTGCAGTACGCTTCCTCGCTAATGGTTTTTGTGTTGCGTGTGTTGCACAGCTTGCACATATATACAATCTCCATGCGCCGTTGCATGCGACGAAAGCGTTTCAACGCTGTTGGCGACAATGAACCCTTTGCCTTGGCCGGATTACCAGTAATGTCAAACGGCTTTAAGGTAAATGCGTCGAGTATGGAGCGCGGTATCGAGAGCGATGATGCTGCTGCTCGTTGGGCATCCGTCAGCGATTTGTTGTCTGCATCAAGATCCGAGATCGGCACAGGCGCTGGCTGTTGGGTAGCATTAATAATAGCGTTTTGTCCATTTTGGCGTAGATAGTTGAGAGTACGCGAGGTGAATATGTTGCGCAATGCATTCATTTTACATTGGCATATTAATGGGTATAATGAATACGGACTAGGGATTTATTGGATAACGCTGCTTAACCGCACGCGCTAATTATTTCGATTGTACTAAATTGATTTAGCCTATAAACAAACGGCGCAGTTTGCTCCAGCGAGAGCAACACGAGCGAAGGCACCTCAACCAATTTCTAAATTTCAACGATGACACTATCGTTGGTATCGATTAAATACTGTCTACTAAAAACCTGCTGACTAAAAAGATTTAAAGTTCAAGCGCTAAATTAACGAATACGATTTTATATAATTTATTTTTATAATAAAATATTAATTGACATTTGTCTGTTTTAAATAAGGATTTTTTTTATTTAATGAATTACTCTTATAGCATTTAGCTCCTGTTTGCCTGTTTACAAAGTTATTCGATCGATAATAAAAGTAAGCTTGAGTTATCGAACGCAGTTATTATGGTAATCTATCGATTTCGGAACCGGCAACCAGTTAAATAAAAATACAAATCAGAATTATGTACAATTTGCGGTTATTGAGTCAACTACGACAAAGTCTCACCACACAAACCATTACCACAAGGCTAACAGTAACGCCAACATGTCGTCGTCTACTGGCCAGTCAACACAAGAGACGTCCCCAACTGGGCGCAGTGCAATCGGATCAGTTGGATCAGCTAAAGGCCGAGTACTTCGAAGAACGCAGCGAGCTTAGCAACAAGGACTGGCAACGCGTAAGGCAATCGCTCACCGACAGCTACAAATACATTAACAACAGCAACGTGGACGCTGTCATTCTGGGCATGTGCAATAGTGCAGAGAAGCTACCGCTGGCCAAAAGCTATCTACGATATCTGCAGGCACAGCAAATTGATCCAAATGCAGCGACATATGGCCGCCTCCTGCGTGCCTACAATGCCGCATATCACACACGTCCACTCAGTGAAGCGGAGCAATCAGAAATTGTACATATCTGTGATAAACTGCAGGGTGCGCATGACACCCTGGATGCCAGCAGCTGTGAGCATTTGATACACGGCCTGGTGGCGACCGATCACTACTGGGAACGTGCCTTTCCCCTTCTTGAGATGATGAAGGTGACGAGTGTACCCAGCATTGCTGCGTACAGTGCGTTGGCAGCCAAGGCACTCGGCACGTCGCAGTCAGAGCAGGCCTGGCGCCTGCTTGAGGAGATGCTGGTGGCACGCAAGCTGCCCAAGTGTGAGGTCTATCAGGCGCATATAGCACACAGTGCAAAGCAAGTACCCACACTGGTTGCCCAGCTTGAGCGTTTGTTCCAATTTCTGGAGCGTCACGACATACTCATCAGCGATTTGGTGGCCCAACAGCTAATAACATTAGCTCAGAAATTACCTCAGAAGTTGCAGGTGACTGCCACGCGGCTGGAGCCAGTGGGGAAGTGCGCTGCCTGCCATCAGCATTTGCAACATGTGGCCATTAGCGATTCGCAGTTTACGGAGCTTCGTGAATCCTTTTTGGACAAAGTGCTCATACGCAACGATGTGTTTCAGAAGTCCACACCGGAAGAGGTGTCACGTTTCAAACAGTATGTGGAGCA
Source organism: Scaptomyza parva (assembly GCA_035044645.1). Classification (NCBI taxonomy): domain Eukaryota; kingdom Metazoa; phylum Arthropoda; class Insecta; order Diptera; family Drosophilidae; genus Scaptomyza; species Scaptomyza parva. The sequence continues at coordinate 12,240,043 of JAWNNT010000139.1, forward strand.
AACAGCGCCCTACGATTGCGTCATCGATGGGCTCAACGTCGCTTACTCCACAGGCACTAAAAAGCCACCACAGCAGCTGGCCAAACTGCTGGCTACTGTAGTGCGTTACTTTAAGGAGCGACGCAAACGAGTCCTAATTCTTGGCAGGCAACATATGCGCAACTGGTCCAAGCCAACATGGCAGTATATCGAAAGCAACGCTAGCGTTTTCCTTACCAACAATCTGTGAGTAAATCAATGCATTACTTTGCACCTAAGGTCTAATCATGTTCATATGCCTTGCAGCACCCATGACGATCCGTTTTTGTTGTACGCAACGCTGCACAGTGGCCAAGAGACAGACTTCTTTTCACGGGATCTAATGCGCAGTCATGCTTTTTTGCTGGGCAGTGATCTTAAATCAGTTTTTCGCCGCTGGCAGCAGGAGCATCAATATTCACTGATTACCCAAACACAAACGGGTCAAATAATCGTAAAGGAACCCATTCGTCATCGCTTGAGTGCCCATAAAGTGGGTAACGTGTGGCATGTGCCTTGCTGCGAAACCTATATGTCACAGCCTCCAGAGGGATTTGAGGTACCTGAAAAATGGCTTTGCATAACAATTGTCTGAATAAATACTACAACTATAATTTTTTGAGGAAGTGAGTGATTTCCTTTTAAACTTATTAAGCAGATCAATTAGATTGTTGTAATTTATATATATTTATGGGAGAACCCACTCCAGTAAAGGGAGAATTGATAAAACACTTAGGACGATATGTTCAACTGGAAGTTGGGTTAATCGCAGTCGAGACGGGAGCATTTTTGGAAGGCGTCATAGTTAAAGGTGGACTCTCGCTTGCGGCGCTCATTCCTAACCTTCTTCTTGGCTGCGCACATTAGACGCTCCTTAATGTAGTTGTCCAATTTGAAGTTAGATTCCTCCCCGGGTGTTGACGGCTTTGGCAGCTCGTTGGGATCGCGCGTGGCCGCCGTGTCGAGTGCCTTAATTATCAGACTGAGCAAAGCATGAGCTAAGCGATGACACACATCATACTCAATGGCATCCTGGCTGGTATAATATATGGCCGATTGTGATGTGGGCTGCACTCCGATTGCCAGCAGAATGTTGCAGAATATTCCACGCTGCATTCGTGCATACGGATCGACCAGTTGCGGTGGTATACGCATTGTTGTGGCCAAGTGTGCAATGAACTTGGCAAACTTTTTAATTAGCACATTAAGAAACTGCGTCCGGCATTGGCGTTCCATTTTGGACAGCATAGTGTAGTACATCTCTTGTTTGCGCTTAAGGAAATTCTCCTTGCGGCGCTCCTTCTTCTTGGTGTTCTTGAGTACATCCTCCAGCTGCCTGAATATTGAGTATAAAAAATAAAGTTGAAGTGCTGTTTTCTATGTAAAATTAATTTACAACTGAGTAAAATCAATCAATTTGAAATTGAAAAGCAAAATAAATATCTTTAAATTTTTCCGCTCAGAAAACAATGTCATGTTAACGAATAATCAGCAATGGAGTGCATTTGGTAAAATTACCAGGAACACTTACTCTGTCGTAATGGGAGTATATTTGGCCAGCATACGCTTTATGCGCTTGGCCCGCAACTTGGGATTGTAGATATCTTTGAACTGTTCATAGTTGTCCATCAGTGTATACTTTTTGGGTTTGGATAGGGCCACATCGTAGGCACGGGCTTTGGGTGGCAGCGCTGGCTGATAGGCCATACGTCTCACATATGATTGCAGCTTGGAAACATTCGCCTCTTGGCGTTTCTTGCGATTCTCTGGGCTGCACTCATCATCGTCCTCCTCTTCAGCTTCTTCGGTGCTGGATGTTGGCAGAGCCTCATCCCAATCGGATACATTTGAACTGGCCATAGCTGCTATTGCTGCGTAATATGCTGTTTACAAATCGCGCTTAAATAAATTAAACGCAAAAATGTTTCGAAAAATAATAAGAACAAAAAAAAAAGAAACTTGAAAATTATTTCTTTATTTAATTTTGTATTTTTAGGAACTGGCAATTTGATGTTACGCTGTCGATTTTGGAATGAATTGTGAAAATAAAATGTTCCTGATAGAGCAAACAAATAACGAAAAATTGGGCTTACTGAAGTGCCTACTACGATGCATATAAGTTCAGCCCAGTGTCGCCATCTTGTGATCGAATTTATAAGCTTACCTCATTACAAACTGGTAAATCACACAACAAAAATAGCAGATGTATGTACATATGTAAATACTAATAGCGAGTAGCAATGTTTATTCTGGGGAACAGATGATTAAAGTTGGAACTTAGAATCCAAAAAAATATAATGGATAGCATTTAGTTGGCGATTTACAAGTTTGGCGAGATAATCAAGGGTCTGTATTTGGAATACAATATCTAAATTTATAAATATGTAGAAAAGTTGTAGTTACACATGAATTGTGAAATTCTTGCAAATCGAGACTTAAGAAATGAAACACATTTTATTTATTTTTTTATGTAGCCGTGTAATAAACTTGTCATTCACTCTAATAATACAATTTTAACTTTGTTCAATCGCAACATCCATAATTATTCTATTCATGTTTGTATATACTATAAAAAAAGCTGCACGTCAGTAAGAATCATTTTGAACTGAACGCTCCAAAGCGAATGTGTACTCGTCGCCAACTGCATCCACGGACATTTGACGCGTTAGCAAGGCCAAAATGCCGTCCACTTGCATCTGAGTGCCACTGAATCGATCCTTGTTCGCAAGTTGCGGCGCCAGCTCAAATGGAATGTCCTGCAGATAGCTGATTGGCGCATTTAGGTTTGGGCTTGGTCTCATCGCTGTTCGAGCACCCAGCGGTGGTGGATACGGCAATGGTCCGTATGCTGATTGTGGCATGGGTGGGTACATCATGCCTCCGGTCGGTGTTATGGAATCTGCGTCAGTTTTCCGTTCCACAAATATGAAATCATCACTCAGCGGTTTGGGAACTTCGGACGGTCCTTGAATGGCCTCTTCGGTAGGTGTCTCGGCTGGTTTACGTTTGCCAAATAACGAGAACATGTTAGTTGTAATAAAATGTTCGAATATACGCAGTTATGACTATTTCAGCTTTGTTTTGTTTTTGTGCCATAGAATAATAGATATAATGTTATCGATTGCACATAAATCGAAATGCAATGACGTCTACATCTGATACATCGATATTTACGAGTCCGCACGAAAACTTAACGAACAAACGATTGTAACTTCAGTCCTATAATATATAATCAAAATCAGAAAGTTCCAAGTAATGGATGCAGCTAAGTTCTGCATTTATAATCGTGTTCTTCGAATATCTTCACTGGAAACGTATAATGTATCGAAATGCTATTGGTTTTCCTTTTGTTGTATTTTTAAAATTTATTGATTTAAATAAGTTGCCAAATTTGTTTTGCGATTCTGTTTAGGAATTCGAATTTTTCTTTTACATATTTCTTTTTAACCGAATCTTATGTTAAGGCTATATCAATCTGTTGTAAATAATTACGAAATACCACAAATTCTCCTTGAAAACCCTTTAGCTTGTATGAAAGGTATTATTTTTTCTCTGTGAGATGAGCGAAACGAACTGTTATGATTATTGTTTGTTTTCGTAACGTATTACTGATAAGAGCGTTATCGAGACGCTAATAATCACCGTTTTTTGATTTGAGATTTCCGTTACATAAAGTAACTAAATGTATGATGTTGTTTAGCGAGAAACAATGAGAAATACCAGATCTATCATGTGCCTGATATCGATATTTCTATCGATGTTTCCGAAAAACCTAACTGGTAGCAAATGCAACGCTGTGATTGGTTTTGGTTTCAACTACTCGAAGCGAACAAAAATTTTTTGTTTCCAAAAGTAATTTTAAAAAGATGTCAAAAGCCGACCAGGATCCAATTGGTTCGCTGAGCATAATGGAGGTATGTATATCTAACCGACGTCTGTTGTGGGTTTTGACAAAATCAAGACGCGACCGCTCCTTAACGCCGCCGGACTGAATATAGATGCAAAGATTATACTAGATACATAAACTTCCCAAAATTCCACTTTGCCTTGCAGCAAATTAAGATACTGATAAAACCGCCGCCAAATGAGGATGAGAAACTAGTACAGCGTAGCAACAATACAAAGCATCCATATTATAGGCGTCCAGGACGCGGACATAACCACGATTTGTGCGATGCCTGCGAGGAGGGCGGGAATTTGCTGTGTTGCGACCGTTGCCCCTCCAGTTTTCACCTACAATGCCAGTGAGTAAAATGAAATGTGTTAACCAAATGCAGCCCGTTTCTTAGCAGCAATTGTGCCGTTTTAGTGATCCGCCGCTAAACGAGGAAGATATACCAGCCGGTCAGTGGCTATGCCATAGCTGCCGCATGGCAAAAGTGGTGCAGCCTACAGGCAACTCAAAAGCCAATTCCGTTGAGCGTGTACCCTCAGGTGGCAGCGGCTCGCGCGGTCATACGCCTTCATCTGGCGATTTGGAGTCCATACCATTAAAAATCCGCAACTTGCGCAAACGGAGCAGCAGTGACCGGAACAGCACTGAGAAGCTGTTGGCAAAAATGCCGCTGGCTATACAGCGCGCACTTGATCCTAATAAAAAACCAACACCACTGGACGATGTGATTCGTGTCGCCAGCCTTATGAATCCACGGCAATTCTCACTTCCCACAGAGCTGGAGTTGCACACCCAGTTTCCTGGTAGTGGCAAAGTACAGCCAGTACAGCATTCGCACACTGGCGGAACTGGCAATGGACATCGGAAACCAAACAGTCAGCGTCGCAATTCAAAACCATTTGAACTAGACGGCCAAGGCCTGGTGCCGTTGCCGGCAAAGACCTGTTTTTATTGTACGCGCAGTTGTAAACGAGCGCCGCTCATCTCGTGCGATTACTGTCCACTATATTATCACCAGGATTGCTTGGATCCGCCATTGACCGCACTGCCCGCCGGCCTATGGATGTGCCCCAATCATGTAGAAAACTTTATTGTAAGTTACTTAATTATTTAAATGGTTGGTTTTTTTTGCTGATTTTTGTTGTTCACTTTGTAGGATAACAACATGGCGAACAGCATTTCAGCTACGGAGCGTGTGCGTCTGTGGAATCGTTTTCAATCGCCACTCGACCACGAGAACGTTAAAATGGAATTCTTTCGTCGCGTCAATTCACGCAATCCGCCTTTCCGCATGAAGCTGACAACTCGCAGTCGCGCCCACATCGAAGTGCCGCCAATAGTGCGATATCATTACCAGCATCCGCCAGCACTATTGCCATCAATGAGGCAAACATTACGCTATGATCGGGTGAAGCGTAGCAAGCAGCTTCCCACCGCTGTCGAGGATATATCCAGGGAGAGTGTCACAGAATCGCTGATCAAGGATTTAGAGGCGTTGCGCTGTGCGCGTGCCAAATTTCGTGAGATACAAAGGGAATATGGTAATGCAGAGCTTGATGGAAACATAAGCGACAGCGATGTTGAAAGCGGTGCCGAGCAGCAGCGACCAAGCAATGGAGTAGCGACTGTGACGCCGCATAAGGTGGAGGATGTGAATGCTGAGGAACACCCTGAGACACCTGTAACGTCGGAACAACAGATGCAAAATTCCAACAATAGCTGCAACGGGCAGAGCAATATTGTAGAGATAAGCTATGAGGAGGATGACGAGGATTGCAAGACATCGAATCAAATTATAGACGCAGATCTATGCCATCTGGATGTTGACATCATTAAGAAACTGGCGCATCAGCGACTTCAACAGCTTGTCCAGGAGCATCCAGAAATTGTTACCCAATACAAGAATCGAACGGCGGCAAGACGTCTACGTCAGCTTTCAGCATCAGCTGCTGGTGAATCAGCAGCGCTGCAAGGTGATTTAGCACCAGAGGATATGCGCCGCTTTTCCTTGTTGTTCACCAGTGAAACGTCATCGATTCTCGCCCAAAAGAATGGCAATGCTGCCGATGAGGATCCCATGTTGGCACTGCATCCAGCACTTGCCACCGCAGCTGCCATTGCGGCAGCTGATGCAGCCGCCGAGAGTTATGTATCACGCACCCGCAGCGACTCAGAGAAGGCCTACGAACTGGCCATGCGTCTGGAGCTAAAATTACTCAAATGCAAGGTACGTTCGCGAGCGGTGCTCACTCCTCTCGGTGATATGCTGGAAGATAGTCGCTGGTTCAGCTCCCTTGGGCTGGAGCATTCAATATTTATGCGATACCGCACGCTGTACATTGGCTATGGTGGACATTATACGCCCTCGACAACGATGGCACAGACGGAAACGGTGGACTTGTCAGCCATTGGTTACTGCTCACGCATATCGCCACAGCATGCAATCATATTTTACGATGAGTTCTCCAAATCGTATGAGCTAATGAATTATTCCGAATTTGGCACCGAAGTCAATGGCCAGCTATACACATGCGATTTGGCCGACTATGCGCCCACACATGCTGGCAAACGGATGCGTGCCGACGATACGGAACTCAAGCGACGTGTCGATGATCTGCTCGATAAGCGACGATACATTCAGCGGCAATACGAAGTTAAACGAGAAGATACCACAGCACGGTAAACATTAGCTCTGTTATCGCTAGATACTTGAATACCATTTTGTATGTGAATTTATATCTTTTTGCAGACTGGCGCCCATAATAAAGCCAGCGTGTCGATGCCAAGTCGCATCTGCAGTGCCCATGGTTCCAGGTGCTTGGGAGGGAACCGCTGTGCTTGCCCATGGCAGCCTATTGCGTTTTGGTTGCCTCTCATTTGTGTTCTCGGTTTCGCCGACAGACGCAGTTGCTCTGCAACGCAACAATGCTAAATGACAGATGATGTAGGAGTCAAGTGGTGGCAGTGCGTTAAACTTTGATGAGCCGAGTAGTACACGCATATGTCGCAAATCCCTACGTTTACTCCAAGCAGCAGCAATAAAAAGCAAAAACACTAATCTCAGTGATCAGCGATCATCAAGCAGCAGCGATTAGTTCGGATCGCACACACAAATGACGAAGAAATTGGAAATATTCCAGACCCCAAAAATTCCAAACCTATCCCCGCAACACAAGTCCTTGAGTAAAAGAAATGATCAGTTAGGCACTAGCTGAAAACAAACCCGCAATCTAGACGAGATTGATGGTTAAAGTTTAAAATAGTGTGTGTGTGCGTGTGTGTGTGAAGAACAACAAAACACTTTGTTGACAATTAACATTGCGTTATGGATAGTTTTTTTTTATTACATATGTACGTTTTTCTCATACACTTCATTCAAGAGATATATATATCATATAGATATATATATATATAAAGAGCATCATCATAACACATAACGTGTAAGCAAATGAATTTTAAAATTTTATATATATATTATTTTATTTTTTTTTTTAATTAAAAAAGAAGAAATTATATAACATTTAAGCAGGCGATTTGTATACAGATAAAAACATAAAGAAAATGAAATTTAAATATGCAAGCCAATATAAACAAAATGAAATTTAAATGATTATTTTCATAAGATTACTTCATTACATGAGATTAATTAATTGTGAGACAAAATTAATTGCGTTGAGTGGAAATTAAGCGAATGCTTTACATATATGTAGTGGGTAAGGCATTGAACGAGTACAGCATAAAGTAAGTAAATATATATATATATATATATATATATATATATATATACAGCATCGGGATGTCATCTGTGTGCTTACTTTGTTCCGGAAAAACGCTAAGAGTGCACATTGCATGTAATAAGTACGTACGGCTATTAATGTAACTATGCTAAAAAAGTAACTATTGATTATACATTTATATATGTAATGGCTGCGGCACAGCAAACCCCAAAAGCAATCCGGCAGTTACGCGCTGCTCCAGTTCTTGATCTAAGAATTTGTTGATGTTTCATCCTGCTGCTGGTCTCCGGTGACAGTTGTCTTGGCCGCATTGCGACTGGCCCGAGAGCGTTCCCATTCGAGTTTGTGCTTGCGCTTGGTATGATGATACATATTCGATTTGGATCGAAACTCTGTGGGGCAAAAGGCGCACGTGTGCAGCTTTACACCGGTGTGTGTGGCAAAGTGTTCCTGCAGAAAATGAAAGTAATATATTAAGAACACAATATGAAAGAACATCTTATATCTAATTATATAGCGAAATGGATCACAGATCACTGATCCACTGATACTCTATTGAGAGTGTTGTAACTAGCGTTTACCTCCAGATAGCGTTTCATTTTGAAAGATTTGCCGCAGATGTCGCAGGCATATTTGGATTTGCTGTTGCAACGATGACTTTGGCCAGACAGCTCGCCGCAGTTGATGCAGATGGACAACGCCAGGGTGTGATTTGGACTAGACGCTAGCGTCTGCGGAGTCGCTGCTGCTGCAGTTGTCGTCGCTGCTGCTGCTGTTGCTGTGGTCGTCGCTGGCAACGCATTGTGCTTGTTGTGCAGGTGATTTTTGAGTGCGCGCTGATTGCGCAGCTGCTGGCCACAGATACTACATGTGTAGGGCTCTGCACTGGGCAATGCTAGTGCCGGAACGGACACAGAACCAGATGCAGCAGCTGGAACTTGAGTTGTAGTTGGCGTACTAAAAGGAACAAATTATAGCTTGTGTATTTAAATTAAAATTCGACACTTACCTGTTCTCGCTGCTAAACGCAACGGCTGCAGCTGCTGCCACCGCGGCCGCTGCTGTTGTGGCGCTGGCGCTGGTGCTGGTACATGCGCTTGTGCTGACCGCTGCCATAGCTGTGAGTAGTTGCTCCTGATGCTGCTGCATAATGGTGGCGCAAAATCGCTGCTGCTGATGAGATGCGGCGGCGGCAGCAACAACAGCGGCAACAGCATTATAGTTAGCTAATATAAGATCATTTTCCTTGCACGTCTGCAGCTCGCTCTTTAGGCGTTTCTTGTGCAGATCAGGGAAGCCATCATTGCTGCTATCCTCGCTTGCGCTGATGCTGCGCTCGATGTGCTGCACCTTTTTGGGCGAATGTGTCTTACGACGGCTGGAGCGTGTTACTCGCTTTGGAGGGGTTGGGCACACTTTGGTGACCGTTAAATTGATTGCCTCCATCGGTTCACATTTGACATTGCTGAGTGGTGGTGATGATGGTGGAGGTGGAGCTGGTGCTGGAGCTGGTGCTGTAGCTGGTGCTGGAGCTGGTGCTGGAGCTGGTGCTGATGCTGGTGCTGGCGCCGGTGTAGGAATTGTCGCTGATGGTGGTGTTGTTGTTGTTAGTGTTAGATTCGGCTGGGTGGCAACAACTATATCAAGTATGGGCTGTGGCTCGCTTGGAGGCACCGTTATTACATCCACGGGATACTTGTCGCTGTCACCGTTGATGCCTCTTTGGATTTGCACGTTGTTGTTACTGTTGATTTTGGCGGACTCGCGATCGGCGCGCGCCTTTTGCCACTGACTGTTGTGCTTTGTTTTAACATGCGTGTACATGTTGGAGCGGCAGCGAAACGCGGTATTACAATATGCGCATGCAATGGGCCGATCGCCAGTGTGTGTCGCCACATGCTCCTCCAGATAGCGGCGCATTTTGAAAGACTTATCGCAAAACATGCAAGGGAACTTGTTTGCCGCTGCTGTTTTGAGATCAACCTTAAGGTAAGGTTCATGAAATTCGGTTTCTCCTTTAACAATTGCATCGAAGACATTGGGTGTGTCATCCGTTTCCAGATCTGGATCTGGCTCGTGCTTATAGTCAATGTTAGCCAATTGCTCTACATCACCCTCCTCCGACCAGTTTACATCGCAATCAATTTCCAAAAATTGACTACAGAGCGTTGTCTGTTTGTGCTCGACCAGCTTCCAAAAATTGTGAAAACTCTCCAATTGTACACAGCAATCGGTGCAAATAGACGTCGAAATGGCATCGTCGCGAGAGAGCTGCGCATATAAATGTGTGCACGAATATAATGTAAATATATATTTGAAAAACAGGTAAAATGCAGGTAGGCACAGGTGGGCGGCATTTAACTTACACAGAGATATAAATGCGTCGATATCAATTGAACCAAATAGTTTTCCGGTATTGTTATGTTTTCATTGGCCTCTCTGTCGGCGCCTGCAAAAAGCAACACCGCATTCTGCTCGTCCAATGCGTTCAAGCACAAGCGACAAATCATTTCGTTGGCCAATTAATTTATATCAAGTAACATTTGCACTATTTGGATATTTATTATATTTATTTCCAAAATTGCAGATGGACCAAGTGCTGACAAAACAATCGATCACACCGATAGTGAATAACATCGTTTTTGCCAAGAGGTTAGGATATCGAATCGCTGAAATCATCATAGTGGTGCAAATGTTAACAAAAAACATCGCAATATTTTAGATGTTAACGGCTTATTGATGTGATTGATGCAAAAAAAATAAACCAAGTTTTTAATTTTTTTTTCTTAAAATAATTTAAGTTTTTATTTATTTATGCCTTAACAAATGCATTTGCTTAAATTTATCGAAAAGCATCCATATTATTTTTTTGGAAGAGTGCTCTTAGCAAACACTGCTTAGTGCTCGGCTCACCTTCAAATCAGCTGTAATCGTCATTATACAGTCGACATACCCACACTCACACACACGCACACACAAAAACAAGCACTACGAAACGTGCTCACAAATTTAATATAATTTTAATTTTGTAGTTAATTTAGTCGCAGAGTGCAGAATGGGCAAGGAAATTAGTTTAGCTGAAGTTCAAAAACACAAAAGCCCAAACGACATCTGGGTGGTAATCGAAAATAAAGTCTATGATTTGACCAAGTTCCTAAACGAAGTAAGTTCACCTTACATTCACCGGCTTAACCTTGCAATTACTTACAAACATACAAATGTACGTATGTGGTGTGTTTTTTATAGCATCCTGGTGGTGAGGATTCGCTGTTATCTGTTGCTGGCCGCGATGGCACAAAGGATTTTATCGATGTTGGTCACAGCGACGAAGCACGGTATGCAGGATAATTTATTGATAAAATTAACAATTAACAATTGTATGTATTTCAGCGAAATAATGAAGAAATTTTATATTGGCGATCTAGCAGCCAGTGATATTAAAAAGAAGCCGCCAGTTGGGTGAGTTAGCTGAGTGCATTGCTGGACAAACGTGTACATAAGTCTCGAAACCCTCTATTTCATTTGTACCTAAAACCATAAGCACGAATGGCATCTGAATCAAGTGTTAATTTGTCTGGAATTGAGAAAACCAAAAAAGCAAACCAGTAGCTTTGCCTATTAAAAATTTAATGCTTTGCTTGATTCATCACGATTACTATTATAAATCTCGTGCATGACTCAGCAGAATATGGAACTTCTTACGATTGGCATGCTACGTAATCATTGCCACAAGCAATGAAGAGCTAACAGTTTCATGTCTTATTTGCTGTTAGGTTTGCTGATAAACTATCATAACTTTTAATTGGCGTCCTGTATTCTCTACTTTCAAGATTCAAATCCTTCTCCAGCACCAAAGTAATCTTCTACAAATCTGCAAACCTAAAGCATGTAAAATTATAACAATTTGTGAGTTTTAAATTAAACCGATAAATTCACAGTATCTTATTGTCATGCATGCATTTTTTCCTACAAGAGCTGAGATTTTAAAGATCATTTAATTGAAAGTTGCACTTTAGCCTTGCTTACATATGTATGTATATGTGTCACTAATATTATCGGAACCTAAGCACCATTGGCAAATTTAGCAGAAAACATTTATATATGCATGTATGTATGTGATTCAATGTCGGACAGTTTCTCATTTTTATATTTTCGCTGCGTACTCACACAACCGCAAGGTTGATTATGTGAGTGTTGCCCACCACTGATTTAACTGTTATGCACGCCGCTAACACAAATTAACTGCACGATCACTTTTGTTCTATCTCTCTCGCTCTGATCAGTTTTTTTTTTGCTTGTAATTTTGTTTTTGTTTAACTAGTGATACGCCCACTGATATTGATACTGATGCCAATGCGAATACGAATGCAAGTAATGAGCCTGCTGCGCCAAAACAATGTTGCATCTTACAATAATCCAAACTCCAAAACTTTATCTCAGACCCAATCCTGATTCCACAATCAAATAATAATAATGCCACACCAATAAGCTTTTAACTAGAATTATTTGTACATATATTATTTGTGAATATATATTAAGTTTACTTTTGTTGGAACAGTTGCAGAGAAATTGGACTGGCCGTTGGCGCCATTATCCTAGGTATGGCTGTCGTCTATGCCTTCAAACGCGGAATGAGCAAAAACTAAGAAGCCGCAGAAGTAGCTCAAACAACAGCAAACCGATTCCACTCAGCACCCGATGCGATGAAACATTTCAATCATTTGTAAAGTCATTCCGTGCAATCTACTCAATTTTTTGTTTTTGTTTACAACCAAGTACCTTTGTTATTACATTTTTGTAATGCTCGTTAATTTTGAAAACATGTAAAGTCTTTAATCAATAAATGCCTAAAACTAAAAAAAAAATAAGCATGTGAACTTTTTATCTGGATAAATGCATGTTTCAGAAAACTGCTGGACATCAGTTAAAGTGTTAATACATGCAGGTCAAGTTCCGTTTTACTTGCTTCTTGTTTACAGTTAATTGAAGTTTTGCCAAGCTATGAATTGCGGTACTAAAATATAGCTATGTGAATGTGGAGTAGGCTTAGCAAAGTTCAACTAACGGGAAATCAATGAACAGCTCAAGTCATAAGCTTCACCATAAATTTGATGCGAGACAAGGATAGCAAACAGCACATTTTTTGAATTTACTGTTTTTTTTTATTTGGGGAGAGTCGCTGATAGGTATTAGAAAATTCCAACTGGCTGCCGCTTCCATTTGACCAGTCTATTGTCCTAAAATCGATCAAAATGTTAACAACTTTTTACAATTTGATAAAGGCTAAGGCACGGTGTGTATAAAATGAAATTGATTGAAAGTATTTTACATTTTGTGTGTATTTTTGTCGTGTTTTTTTTTTTACTTTTATTTTTATTTTTTTGTTATTTAATTAATGCGTTTTTGCTGGCTTAAGTTTTATACTTGCGTTGAGTTTACTTTTGCTTAAGTTGTGAGTGTACAGAGTAATATACTTATAAATTATGTATATATATTTAATTTTTGTAATTTGTTTTTACGCCCGTTCCGTATGTCTTTGGCTAAGGCCAGCCCCGGTTCTAGTTCTCATCGTACAGGGGCGTGGAGTCGCCAAGATTCATTGAGTGGGGCGATGTGTTTGTGCGCGGTGTACCGCGCACCGATGACTTGGAAGAGGTGATGCCGCCTCCACCGCTGCTGCTGCTGCTGGGAAGAGAAGAGGCAGCGGTATTGCGACTGCCGCTGCTCGTATGATACTCATTGGTGGGTGTGGAACCGGAGTTATAGGTGCTGCCGCCACTTCCACCACCCATTGCCAGACCATGTTGCTGTTGGTTTGGTTGTTGCTGCTGCGACTGCTGCTGATGTTGTGGCTTACGTCTGGCCCAGGAATCATTGGCCAGCTGCCAGTCATGATTCTCTTTGGCGCGTTGCTGTTGCTGCTGCTGTTGGTGATGATGCTGCTGCTGTTGCTGTTGCAGATGATGTTGCTGCTGTTGCAGTTGCTGTTGTTGGTGATGATGCATCATACTGGCGCCGCTGTTATACGGATTGGGTGCATTCAAATCATAATAACGTGGTGTATTACTGATACCATAGTGGCCATGACGCTGCTGGCTGCTGCTGGACTGTGAACTTGGGCTGGGCACATTGTGTCCATAGCGAGGTGTCTGTGTGGCATGCGGCGTATATGGCGTCATGAATGGCGTCTGACCGCTGGGCGTATATGGTGTATTGATGTGGGCACCAAATGTGGGCGTGTTGCCGCTTCCATAATGTGCAGCAGCTGCGGCGGCGGCGGCAGCGGCAATCGATGACATATTATTAATGCCAGCAAGGCCACCGCTGGCGGCGCCACCATAGGAATGACTTACAGAGTAGGCGCTCGATGTGCGCATATCGCTGCTGCTGATGCCGCTGCGTGGTGTGCCACCCGAGACGCTGCCAGCGCTGCTAAAGTTGCCACTACCACCCCCCATGCCACCGCTACCCGCTCCAAGTGAACCGAGTGACACGGAGTTTGGTGGACGCATTAGCATGCTGTGGGAATTGTTGTTTGGCGTATTGTTTGATGGTGTGGCGCCGGCTGTGCTGCTGCTGGAAATACCCGTTGGTTGCTCCAGCCAATGCTCTTTGAACCAACGCAGTAAACTAGACACGGTATCAAAGATTTGGCTACGAAACCGATAACCTTCGGGCATTACGGTTACATACTCGTGACGCACATTCGTCTTGGGCATGTAGGAGAGCAAAAATTTGCCCGGCATACTCTTTGAGGCGCTAAAAAAGTAATGAATCTTCTTCGGATCACGAGCCTTTTCGTCGCGCAACAGCTGCTCCATAAAGTCACGCTCATTCACATTGGCCGGCGCCGTGTTGGGCTTGTAGTATTTGTATTGCAGAATTTCGCGGGCATTCAACGCCATGGGTGTGATGTGACGGGCGATTATTTCGTCGAGATCTTCAAATTCCTCGGTGCCAATCCAGAGGCTGCGACCGAGACTGTAGTCATTCTCTTTGCCCTCTTCGCGTACATCGATGTGCTGGAAGATGTCATCAGCTACCTTCCATGTGGCCGTTAAATGGTCCTTGGATTTGCTGCTGGGACGCAAGGCCACCTCACCCTGGTCGGCTTCGGCGAGCATCGCAATCACCTCCGGATACGATTTGTTAAAGAAACTAGGATGAGCAATGACGCGACGAGCGTAGGTTTTGCGTTTCATTGCCTTGGCCTTGGCATCGGACACCTTTCGATTGTCGAGCTCCTCGGTGACGAAATCGTAGAAGGCATCGCGTCGCGGACGCCACTCATTATTGACATCTTTTAGATCGGCAGACTTGGAACTGCAGTCGACAGAGAAGCGATCAATGTCGATCTTGATGATGCGCACATGAATCGTTTGGGTGACGCGTACGCGCTCCTCGGGATTTCGCACCTGTTTATCGGACAGATTCTTGATGTGTATGAAACCGGGCAGACCATTCTCCAACCGTACACGAACGCCAGATGCCTGGCCAGGGCAATTGTTGTCATCGAAATGATTCCATACATCAGACAGCTCCGGAAAATCATCCTTGTGACAGAACGGACACTGCCAGCTATCCGTATCCTCAATACGCACGGGATTCGCATTGTCCAGCTGCTCGCCCTGTGGTCGGCGATATGTGAAACCGGTTACCATTGCCGTAACACATTTGCCCACATAGAAGGAGTCGGGTGTCTCCTTGGTCAACATATCGAAGAGTTCCTCGGTGCTCGGCTTCTGGAATGAGCTACGATAATCCTTATACAGGCTGCTCAACTCATTCCGTATATCATAGAGGGTAATACTCTTGCTGCCAAAACCCTGACGCTCCAGTTCCACAGCGAATGCATCCAAATCCAGATCTTTAAGACGTTCCGGCGACTCGAGAATCTCTTCAAGAGCACCAGCTGGATTTGTCTCTTCATCGTCATACTCCATGGCATCGATAGCCATTTTACGCGCCCATTCGTACGTTTCCGGATGTACACGTGATCCATCGAGCACCTCCACATATGCCTCCGTACTGTCACCCAACGAACTCGTATCGATCTTAATGAAACCACTGCAGTTGATAAACACCTTGGGCCCCAAATGGCATACGGTAACCAGTTGTGTGCGATTCTCCAAGCGCTGATTACTCTGCTTAAGTAACTTGAGCAATGCCTGACCTTTGCGCGGACCCAAACCACATATATATTGCAATAGATTCACCGTTCGTGAGTTTTGCACCATCAGATTGATATCAAGACCAACTTCGCTGGTGCGATTAATGAACTCCAAGCTGAGCTGTTCGAGGAGAAGTTCGCGTGGCACACGCTCCTGCAACGGATGATAGCGTAGGCAAAGTATCTCATCATCGGCATCGCACAATTGTGAATATTCCACGAGAGGATCTTGCATTTTACGTGCCAACGATGCAGCCTGTTTAAGTAACGGTGGATATTCCTTGAAATCGATTTCACCCTTCTTGGAGTTCGCATAGATTTTGGCTAGCTCATTATCAATGATTTCCACTTCGATGGGCGGGAATTGTTCCTTTGCCTCCAGATCCTTAAGTATCTCACGTATATCCGCCTGAATCATTTGTGCATCACGCGATTCGGCGCCAATGACAACAATGTGCGGTTTCTTCATCTTGATGAAATCCCTTAGCTTCCGCAAATCGGAAATCTTTTGGGCCTTTTCCTCGGCATTGTGCGAATTCTTACGCTTAAGTATGCTTGGCAAACGTAAATAATCGGAGATGTCGCCTTCAACGCTAGCAATTGCACAGAAGGCGGCCACCGATTGATCCGGATCGTAGGCGAGACCCAATGCACGAATGCCACGCAACGTGCTCCACTCCTCGGAATTGTGATGTTGCGGCAATTCGGGTTTATAGGGCGCCACTTTGAGCCATTTATAGAGCTTGGCTATGCAGGAGCGCAGCACAAACTGTTGCGCCTCCTCGTGCAGTGTGGCGCGCAGCTCCTTGATCAGATCGGGTATGACCCATTTCTTGAGTGCCAACTGAACGCATTCGGCACGCAACGCATTCCATTCCAGCACATTTTTGGCAAACTGATCCAAATGATAGAGCTGAGCAGCCTCAGTAATGTAATCACCGGGAGGACCATTTGCACTGGCATTGCCCTCGAACTCATCCAAAAATTGTATCTCCAGCAGTTTCTCCTCCTCGGCCATTAAGAGCTTTATGAACTGATCACCAAAAAGATCACCGACAGGTTTTTTGGCCACATATTTCATCGAATACACCGGTGAGTTCTCATCGATAAGGACCATGCCATTCTTGGTAGGCCGTATATTCAGACGCGCCCTATCAAAATAAACCTCTCGCATTGTCTTACGCAATAGCGGCTCCTGGGCCAATTGGCGTGCAACCACATACTTCGCCGCGTGCAAAACCTCATCGACGGTCATGAACCGTGGCGATAGATACTGTTTGGCCAGCTCCGTGGGACTTAGACTCTCCTGGTTGACCTCATTGCGCTGATAATTGTCGCGCAGGTTCTCGGCAAATTGTTCGGGCGTTAGGCCAACATGTTTAGCAAAGCCACAGATGCCCGCCTTGCGAAATACTGCATATGGACTGCTGTTTGGCGCCTGCTTAAGTTGATCATCCAGTTCATCGTCTTCTTCATCAAGCTCAATAGCTTGTTCCCTGGCTGCAGCCTTTTCAGCACCACCATCGCCAGCCTCGCCATCGTCCTCATTAGCTGCCGCTGCTTGACGACGAGCGCGTGCCTCTCGTCGCTCCTGCATCTGTTTGCGTCGCAGCTCTGCCTGCATATTGGGCAACTCATGTGAATAGTTGAGTAGAAAGTACATGTGCACATCTTTGAGCTCCTCCATAGACTGTACGTCGGTGAGACGCTCAAAATCGCTGTCCAACATTAGACGAACATCGTCCGGCAAAGGTATGCTGGGATCATCGCATAGTGTCTCCAACTGAAACTGACGCATCTTCTCAAAGAGCAATTTAAGTTTCCTTTTGCGTTCGTTGAGCTGACACCAGCGCTCATCGTAGTAGTATACTTTCCACAGATCATCAATATTTAGCTCTGGTTTGACATACTCCTTGCGATAGAATGCGATGAATGGCACCTCCAGCTGCTGATTGCGTATAAACTCGAGCGTTTGTTTAATTTTATTGATAGCCGTTGGCGGTTTTCGCATCTTTTCCCGATTATCCGCTTTCTCCTGTTCGGAAACGGTCTGTTTGCAGAACGCAAAGCGATAGATCCAATTGGCCTCGTCGTCAAGCTCGTGGGAGCCCTCGGGCACTGCTGTAACTGGCAGCTGACGCAATTGCATACGCTCAGGTATATCCGTTTTGCGTATCTCATTATCTAAATCGGTGAAGTGGCCGCGTTTCAGTTCACTTGGCTCATAAATGTCAAAGATTGTCTTTTTGGTTGACTTCTTTTTGGGTGCCTTCTTCTTTTTAGCCGTACGAAAATCATCGCCACCCAACAAATCCTCATCATATTCATCACCTTCGGATTCCTCCTCGTACTCATCCTCCTCGGGCTTGTAGAAATCATCGTAGTCAAAGTCTACACCAAAGATATCTTGACCCTCCTGCAATGAGCTGTGTATACACAAATAATATATCACATTTCAGATTTAAATTTATATTTTTTAAGAATAAATATGGACACTTACGCATCTGTGAATATTGGCCGCCGCTTCTTTTTCTTTTCTGCAATTGGACGACCATTGTCATCCACTATGAAATCATCAGCATCCGATTCGCTATCCTCGTCATCAAATGCATCTGCTTCCCGAATGCTGCGCTCGCTGCGCCTCTCCATGCTCTGCTGCAATATCATATAAAAAATACAATATATTATATACAGTTACATTAATTTTAGCTTTATTCGCTTACCTCATCGTTTTCATCGAAAAGCTGCTCTGCGATTTGTTCGCGCGCCAATCCTTCATCCACATGCTGCTCCTCTCCATCACTTTCGTTGTCGTGAATGCGTCGCAGGCGCTTGAAACGTTTCTACAGATGGAAGACATAGCATATCACAAATAATGATAAGAAGAAAGAGAATGGTTTGTGCGCAACTTACTCGTCGTTCAACTTTAACACCCAAGTTCTCCTCAATCAGATCGTAATCATCGTCCTCGAGACGATCGTCCAGATCATCGTCTTCATGCTTCTTGCGCTTTTTGCCACTACCTTCCTCATCACCGCCGCTGCCAGTGTCTGAATCATTGTCGCTGCCATCATCCTCCTCGATGGGTCTGTCATCAATCAGATCTTTAAGCTCTTCACGCAAGCGTTCCTCATCATCTGCGAAAAGCATAAAACGTATAAATATACATTGTTATACAGCTATAATAGCAAACGGACTTTAATGGCTTTGGGAAAAATCAATAAAATTAATTACAGACTGTTTTTTAAAACAAAATACACAGTATCTCGCAAAAATGTAAACAATTTACCATTTTCATAATATTTACTTACCGGACTAACTAACTAAGCTGACTGAGTGAATACTTTGATATTGCTGATTAATAATTATAATATTTAACATTATAGTATTAAAGAAGTCTGCCTAATTTGCGACATTGTACAACTACCCTTGGCAAGGGTATAAAAACACAGCACATAACCTCAAAGTTGTAAACAAAACGTAGACAAATGAATGCGTCAAAATAAGTTACACACAAAACATACATACATACATATATATGTACATATTGTGTGCATATGCATAGACATGATGTGCCGAGTTTTTCACAACTTGTTAGGGATAAACGATACCGCTTAAATATCTTGTAAAATACATATTTATTTATGTGTGTACATAATTGTGGCATTTGCGTCTTAAGTATATAACTCACCTTCCTCTTCCTCGCTGCTATCAACGACGGCGGCTTTTAACTTTTTCAACTTCTTACGCTCGTTCACATCCAAATCTTCCTCGTCCTAAAGGAGAGAAAATGCATTACATGTAAAAAAAATATATATACACACACGCGCCTACAATGGTACGCGTAGCATGCACAGAAATGGCATTTAAAGCGCGCGTATTTATTGCGAAAAGACGAATACCTCTGATTCGGCGGCTTCCGAGTCCAGAAATTCAGCCATTGTAACAAATTAAATAACTAAAATATATGCTAAAAACGGATTTAACTAAAATGTACGCAAAATTTGGGGTCGCTTGCAGTGTCACAATAAAAAAAAACGCGAAACGAAGAAACGTCAAAATTTGTGTGGGCTATAGTGTTGTGAAATGTGCGCAGGTCTATCAAACGTTAAATGGTTGCATTTGAAGGTTTCGATATTAATAGCAAATACAGTAATAACCCACCACTATGCTCATGTAGAGCATAACATTCTTATTTACTCGCAAATCAACATGTGCCTTCAAGTACTGGTAACATTGGACACAGTGTTGGCAATGCTGTCAAGCGGGTAGCAAGAACGAACCATCACACGACTCGAGAGTGATAATAGTAAATAAAAGCGGTTCGTGTGTGCGCGTTTCTTATAAAAAAAAAAATTGCATGTATAGTTTTAAAATACAAATATTAAAATATACGTACATCTAATATCCTCATATTGTACTCCAACGCTAAATCCGACTTACTCTGAAAATTCTACTGTTCTTATTAAGTTAGAGCAGCGAGGCCTACTTCTAATTTTTCGGCGTTTAGCTCTCAATGTGTGCGTAGGTGTGTGTTCTGTGTGTATGTGCGCTACTCGCAACGCGTGTTGTATTCCTACTATTTTTTTTCCTTTTTTGTTTGTTTGATGTGAATGCAATAAAAAAATCCATACAGCAACGTGTGTAATGTTTACACCGATATAAAATCATTAAAGAGAACAGCAATAGTAAAACATCCAGCCAAAGCAAAACCAATCTACACCATTAATTCGCAAAGTCAAAAGTTAAACCAAAAAAAAAAACATTTAAGTAAAATATTAAAACAATACAAAATATAAGAAGAAGAAAAACCAAATAAGTCCAAAATCAGAGCAAGCTTCACTCTAAATAGAAATCCATAAAACTCTCTGTTTTAAAAAAAACGTCAGAAAGCCAAAGCAAAAGGAAGGAAGGAAAACACAAGGCAACACGAATACGAATTGGCAACATGGACATAATCAATAATTTCAGCAATGCATTCTGGAGCACGCACATTTGGCTGCCGCCAAATACAACATGGGAGGATATAGCGCCCGGTTCGCGTCCCGATGTTGTTCATGCCAATTATCGCGATTTGATTTGGCCCATTCCATTGGCCGCTGTCGTTATGCTTGTCCGTTACACACTTGAGCGGTGAGTAAACCTAAAATGTTTTTTTTTTTAAACATATACATATCTCAACTTACAGTTATTATCCATATATTGTATGTTTGTATGTATGTATACACAGACGCCCTTTTTTAGTGTTTGGCGCAATTCATTAAACTTTTGCGGCATTTACAAATATGTAGCTGTGTGTGTTGGTTTATTTTACTGTAAATGTTCTCATTGACCGCATCGCGTCGCTTTCAAGCACTAGCATTGTGCACATACGGACACACCTACACAACACAACTGACGCTCGTTTGTTCGTTTGTATGTATGAAAGCTGTGCACTGTACAGTAAGCGGACGCCGACATATATAAGCATACTAACATACCGTATATAAATATATGTATGTACATATATATATTTTGCTCTTAAAGTCAAACATAACATCACGTGGAAACGCCCAACATTGTACGCCAGTGTATGGGTGTGTGCGTGTTTGCCCTCCCTGCGGCACTGCCATTACCACCGCGTTGCAACTTTATGTTTTCCTTCATCCACTTCTTCAATTTCACACAACAACAACAAAAGCGGTGGCGGTGGCTTCGCGTTCCATTAGTGTCTCAATTTCCCACAAACATGACCGCTTAACGATTTGCTCTCTCTCTCTCGCTCGCTCTCTTTATCTTTTTTTTCTTACACCACGCGTACATCGCTTACTAATTGTTTAGTTAAAAACTTCTGTTTGTTTATACTTGTATGCACTATACAAATACAAGCATAACAAAAACAGAAAAAAATATTATTCTGGTGCGCTGCTGGATTCAATTCGTATGTATGGCACATTGGCTTGAAACCATTTGAAACATGCGTTCTTGCCCTAATTTCTTTAGCTATTCGATTCATTTATTTAATTTGTATTAATGCCATTTAGTTAAAATACAAATTATACAAATACCGAATACAATTAGTAATATTTGGATTTAAACAGAGCATAGGCTAAACAAATGACTCATAGTCTCCAATACATTCAATGCGATTAATATTAAAATTTGATTAGAATTATGATTCAATTAAAAGATACTGGTATACGCTGGTATTCTTATGTTGTTCTCACAAAATTAACTGTAAAATTTGTCATACTGTGCCAAATATCCGTTTACTGTTTTTTTTTTGGGGCCAATTGACCTTAAGTTTGCTTAGCGACTCATACATACATAGTTTGTATGTTTGTGTGTGTGTGTGTGAGTTGCGTGCCGAGTCGCTTGCATTTTGCATGTTGTAATTAACATAATTACAATTGAACACGTGAATATTCGCTAACAATGCTTACAAAAGTAAGAAACATACATACATACACACATACATATACAAACATACGTACGACGGTATTGGTGTTAGTTGGAAAATGGGACAAGGCGTACTTGCGGTCCAAAATGTTTATCTTTTCTTTTAGCAAACTGCAGTAAAATAACAATAAAAAAAAACGGTTGCTTTGAAATGTTGTGAACACTTCTATTGAACTATAACCGCATAACGTTTAAATGTTAGCCATGGCTGTCTGGTTTACTGGTTTTTTGATTTGGTTTTGGTTTTGGTTTTGGTTTTCTTATGGTATGTTAAAACGAGAATTGGCTTTCAGGGTCGCCAACAAATTTGACTGTGTGTTGAGTATTTTATTATCTTTATTTTTTGACATTCTGCTGTGCTGTGTTGTGTGTGGCAACGATTGGCAGCAAGCAGTAAGCCAATAGTTTTTCACTATCCAATTTACTCTTTCCCACTCAACTTGAGCATTTGTTGATAAGATTTGCGTGCAAGATTTGCCTAAAAGCTAAAAAATTTGATAATGCGCTGCTATCGCGATTACGCTATGCGATACACATACATACACATATATGCGTTTGTAAGTATGTATATGTGTACCAGTCGCTTGAGTCAGTGAGTAGGTCGAACGCCAGTGACTCAGTTCCGTTCCATTCCTGGCCAGCTTTTTCCTAAAACTATTGCTCTCTAGATCGTTATAAAAGCAACAATCAAAGTAACATGACACACACACACACACATTCATTATTATTATTGTATGTATGCGCATACGTAGGAGGAGTATATCAATTGTGTTTTATATACATACATATATTTTTTTTCGCTGCGATTACGTATCAGGCGACCCCGACCAGCCAAGCGATATAAAATTTAAAGTTCACTATTAAAATTGGCGCACACATAAATACACACACACACACAGTGTTAGATCTAATCAGAGACGTCGGCGCCAGCGAATTTTTAATGTGGACTGCAGTTTCTCCATACACACATTTTGCATTGTTGTTTCAATTGCCAAGAACACGTACCCATACACCCATACAGATGCGCAGACATGTGTGTATGTATCTGTATATATGTACACTTCTGTCGTTAATCTAAATCCAAACTAGTTTTTTTTTATGATTCTGCTATGCTGATATATTGCTGTTGCCGTCGTGCGGATGGCCAAGCGCAAACCAAAAAAGTGCACGTGCTTTACGCACACTAAAGACTCAAAAGAAGTCCGCCAATATACGCGCTTACGCACACATAAATACATATACTTAAGTGTTGTCGTTTTGGGAGCGGGGCTTAAGATGCGAGGGGTTGCCTTTTATGTGCAATATGTTAAATGGCCAATTAGCACCATTTTCGTTGTGGCTTTCTTTCTTTTCAAATCAGCTGTTAAGAAGCGGGCGATAACAGTTTGATTGTCACAGCGAATTTCAATGATCTTGTTATCGGCGCAATTTGCTCAAATGACACTGTTCAAGGCTTATGCTAAAGAGCCATGAGTCATTGAATACATACTTAAATATGCATACATATGTATGTAAATGTAAATGTATATGTATGTTGTGTTTGTTATTGCAATCTTGTACAATCGCTTGCGTGTTGAATTATCATCAACAAGGGAAATCGTTTGTCGCTATATAATTTGGCAAAATGGCATTACTCACCCTCACACATATATGCCCACATATGTACATATCTTCAAATGTATTTACATATGTATGTTTGAAGGTTTTAGGTGCATGTTATGCCGCTGATAAGAGCGTAAATCGCTCGGACCTGCTGATGAACACACATGCATACATCCATCCATACATATGTATGTACATATGTTAACGAATATTAACGTACATTTATGTGATCATTTTTCGTTTGTCAAAAAAATTGTAAAATAATTGCAGCGTTTATCATTAATTGCTAATCGAGTGGTCGCCCATGCACCGGTGCACATATGTATATGTATGTACATATGCGTACATACAAACATGAATATAACTGTTATTAGCTGCACGCACATCGATATTCAATTTATCGTCACAAGTTGTTATCGGTCCCAAAATATATAATTAAATTTCTATTATTGTTTGTTACTGTGAATGTATGTATGATTGTTCTCATGGGGGTTGACTTGGTCGTGAAAGCGTGATTAAACTTGAAGGATTCAAGATTGGGAATTAATAGGGGATTAGGTGGAAACTCATGGTATGTAAGAAAAACACCGCACGAGGCTGCACAAGCTTTCAAAATATAAGATGGCGTTTATAAAACGCCGGCTATCGAACCAGATCGCTCCGTATACGCGTTGCTACTTTGCAGCGCAGCCAGGATCGCTGTGTAACGGTAAACATCATCCAGCTGTTTCTTGTCGAACGTTGGGCAGCGCCACCTGTCGTTCATAATATATTCATGCCGGCATCTTGTCAGCTGTTGTTTTGATGATGATCTTAACGATAGTTAGTACGCGTGTATTTAAATATTTAAAACTGTCAATTTAAAAACAATCACTACCTCGTTATTGTTAGATTGATTGGTTGATGCTCATCCGGGTCCGGGTATTGGGTATCGGGGAGACTTCACTAACACGCGATACCCACTGGGTGCTTCCCATAAGTAAGCATTACACATTCCAAAGTTGTCGCCACCGAAATGTGTATAGTTATAATTAATTATGTGAAACAGCGGGCACATTTTCACATATAGGAATGCTTAAATATGCGGGCGCTCAAGTGTAAAAATCCAATTTAGAATAAAAAACTTGCGCTGCATTTCAATAACTATAAATGCTTATGATAAATATATTGTACATATCTTTGGTCTTTTCAATTTCTAATAACAATCCATAAAAATGATTTAAGAAGTAAGAATTCTGATTAATATCATTTATAGGGTATGATCGAGTCGACTCTTTTGTTGTTTGGATTGCGAACTTGAACTTGTTTCAGCTAAGGGTCAGCTGGAAAGTATTGAAATAATAAAGAAGAAATCAAATAAAAGTTTATTTTTATTATTGTTATAATGGGGAGATGAAAGAGCATTTGCTGTGGCCTCCTCCGTTTAAGAATTTTCAGCTCTTGTGTCGCATTAATTGGTTGCGCCTTCCTTCAAAATGGGCATGGCATGTTGGGCATGTGCTTTGCATCAAATACCACAAGACCAGACTGGGATAGACGAGGTATGTAGCGGGGGGGCGATGAGAATTTGACCAGAAACAGAAAAACAACTGATTTGAAATGCATGACGCAATTTCACATCATGATCATTCATGACGGCTGCTGTAAGCTTTGGGGCCATTTTCGATGCGAATACGATTAGCAAATTAAACTTCCGAAAAGCGTCGCCTAAACAGTATTGGATTGGAGTGCTGTGCCTGTACCAGTGCCTGTGCCTATGATGTGTGCCTCGCCTCGTCTGTCTGTCCACTTGCTTATGCATGCCCAGGCCCAGACCCAGGCGTTAGCCATCTGACAAACGACTGTCCATTGTTGCCATGCTTCACACGTGCCAGACGAACAAAACAATAAAACAGACAAAACAGGCCCATATTAAGTTTTTCGTATGGAATTCCAATTGGAATTGCCGTCAAAAAATACCTTTAAAAAAATTTCCGCGTATATGAAGTTCAAATAGGCAAAAACTATAAAATGCCGAATTTTTATTATTATTATTGTTATATTTTACATACATAAATTGGAAAAGTTATTCAACGCACTGTTGCCAAACTTCACAAGTTTGCTTTTTATCTTCCCAAAATCTGAAACATTCTTGCATGTAACAAAATGATATTTCCGTTGTTAGTTACATATTTCCTTCACTAAAACAATATCAAAAAAAGAATGAAAATATATTTTTCTAACATTAGACATTATCATCAGATCTTATCATCTACTCAATAACGTATACAATCTGATAAATGCAAAGTTTTTACACATTGATGAAATACGTAACGTATATAAACTAATAAGGTCCTAATTTGCTTAATTATGGACAATAAATACCACCGAGTCGCATATCTGTACCCATAAATAAATGTATTTCAATATTTTTATTTGCATTTGCAGCTTTTGGATATCACCAGTTGGTAAATCGTTAGGCATACGAAGCTCTAGACCTAAGAAGGCGGCAAATGTTCCTGTATTAGAGACGGCGTATGCCGAATCATCGCGCCTGGACCACAAGTGGGTAAGTCAAAATCAATCCAAAAGCAATCCATTTGCCATTTCTAAATGTTTTGTTTTTTTCGTATAGCTGGCACCTCTGTCCAAACAAGCGGATATGACCGAACGCCAAATTGAACGCTGGTGGCGTCTACGTCGTGCTCAGGACAAGCCATCGACATTGGTGAAGTTCTGTGAGAATACATGGCGATGCATCTATTATCTATATAGCTTTATATTCGGAGTTATTGTGCTGTGGGACAAACCCTGGTTCTGGGATGTTAAGAGCTGTTGGTATGGTTATCCACATCAGGTAAATATTCCATACAACAAAAACTAATTTACAGCAACTAATTATTTTTTTGTTCTGTTTTCTAGTCGGTGAGCAATGATATCTGGTGGTATTATATGATATCGATGTCGTTCTATTGGTCTTTGACCGCAACACAATTCTTTGATGTGAAACGCAAGGATTTCTGGCAAATGTTCATTCACCATATGGTCACACTGTTGCTAATGTCACTCAGCTGGGTATGCAATCTGCATCGCGTTGGCTCCTTGGTCCTTGTTGTGCACGATTGTGCCGATATCTTTTTGGAGGCAGCCAAATTGACCAAATATGCCAACTATCAGAAACTCTGTGATGCGATCTTCGCCATCTTTACCGTTGTCTGGATTGTAACACGCCTGGGCTTCTATCCGCGCATCATCTATAGGTAAGCAATTCCTTGCTCTGAAACGATTACATCGCGATTTACTTGATGTCTGTGTTTGCTTTTCAGCTCATCCGTGGAGGCACCTCGCATTTTGCCCATGTTCCCGGCCTATTATATATTTAATTCGCTGCTTTTAATGCTCCTAGTGCTTCACGTCATCTGGACCTATATGATTCTTAAGATTGTTGTCGACTCATTGCAAAAGGGCTTGGTAAGTTTGGGATCCCTCCATATTGAATCCACACAATATCCTATATTCATATTCTCTTTTGTATGTTTTTGCAGATGTCCGGTGACATACGCTCCAGTGATAGTGAGGATCTCACAGATAGTTCAGGGAATGTTCGCGTTGCCAATGGATCGACGCGTACAAAGGCAAAATCGCCGACGGCTGCTGCTGCTGCTGCTGGTGGCGTCACCCAGCGCAAGGGGGGGAACAGCAGTGCCAATAACCACAATACATCTGGGGCATCAACAACAACAACAACAGCAGCAACAAAATAATTTGTTGTACAACACCAACAACAACAAAAACAACATAAATGAACAGCATTGTGCAACGGCAACAATAACAAAAAGAAACAAATAACAAAAACCAAACCAGTTCAGAACGTTTTTTTTTATGTTAACTATTATTTTTTTATATATATATTTAAAAGGTATTTTATTAAACTTTTATGCGAGGTAAACAAGAAGAAAAAAAAAATGCGCAATTCAAAATTCTAATTATTAAACCAGTGTATAATAATGTAAGCGCGACAATTATTATTTATAGAGAGAGAGTTTTGTGTTGAACCAAAAAGGGAAAAAATAAAAACAAAGTTATTATTTTCTATAGATAAGGTAAGGGCAAGCAAAAAGGTTATTATAGAAATTGTCATTGTTGAAAAGCATCAACAACAACAACAAGAAGTTATATCACCCAACAATTCGGTGTAACAAAATTAATATAGCCAAAAACACACAAAAAATAATGAACAATGAGGTTAAAACAAAAAGTGTAACGATTAAATTTCAAATTCGCTTCGAATTCGCTTAGCAAAAACAGAATACAATAAATTTATAACGAAATAAATAAATACTACAAATACATTCAACTGCTATTGTAAATATTTTAACTGTACGTTTTCTCCAAAATAAATAAATAAATAAATGTATGTATGCCAAGAAACAAATAAATATACGCATTTTACAGCTACTTTTTTGGTATTTGAGCGCGTTTCAACACGAGAGAGAGCGAGAGAGAAAGTAAACAAAAAGAATTCTTACCGATACACATGTGCACAGCAGATTGTGTATCGAGACTATCGCGACTATCGATAAGTCATTTGAAAAATAATAACAGTCATGTTTCATTGTAAATATCTAAATTTGTCGTTATTGTTATTGTTGATTTCAAATTGAATGTTTGCTATTCGCCGCTCTTGGGAGCGTTTGCAATCGCTTCGCCGTTCGCTTTGCAGCAATCAGAAGGAACGTCTTCTGGCGACCTTTGACTTTGACAAGACAATCATTGAGGTGGACTCATATTGTGCGGTCGGTCAACTGTTGGCGCCAGAACAGCACACACAACAACAGTTGCAGTTGCTTCTTCAGCAATCTGGATGGATTGTTTATATACAGCGAGTGTTGCAGTTACTGGCGGAGCAGCATCGGCCCATAACTGCAACTCAAATTGGCAAATATGTAAGTCGTCTGCCGGCTGTACCGGGCATGGTGCAACTGCTGCACCGTCTCAAGGCGCATCCCAACGTTGAGCTTCGCATATTGAGTGATGCGAATCAGTATTTTATTGAGCAATGGCTGGCCGCGCACTGTTTGGATGATGATGTCTTTCACTCCATACACACAAATCCTGCCTGTGTGCAGCCCGATGGCAGTTTGCTGGTGGTACCCTACGAGCAGCAGACGCACTGTGACCAATGTCCACAGAATCTATGCAAAGGCAGTGTCATGCGCTGTCTAATGAACAACCCCCATACAAAGTACAAGCAAATCGTTTATGTGGGCGACAGTTGCAATGATCTGTGTGCCATACGCTGTCTGCGTGAACAGGATGTCGCGTGCATCAGGCGGGGAGAGGAACTGCACGAGAAGCTGGCGGCGCATCGAGATGAGTTGAGCTGCTTGGTCATACATTGGCGTGATGGCCACGAGCTGGAGGAGCAATTATTTGCTAATGATTGTATTGATTTGTAGTTTTAGAGAATATGCATACATATGGTACATACATGTATAAAAAAATAATTTGGTGGTAAGGCAAAATTAATAATGCTGCTGTTTTATTTTGTCGACTTATATATAGATATTTATATTTGTTTCATTTGTTATATTTTAATATATATATATATATGTATATATTTTTTTTATATTCATGTAAAATATTTCACTTATTAAGAGCTTACTTGCATAGAATTCAATGGAAAATTAGATTTTTACCAGAAAGCAGCCAGAGATTGGCAACTGCTTCGCTTTTTTATCTTTCCTTAAGTAGAGACGAACTTTTGTGTTTATTTTTAGTAAATTAACCGTTAAATTCTTAACGTGTAAGCGTTGTTGTCGCCATTTGATGCTTACACTCTTTTCTTAAATGTGTAATCTTTTTTGTTATATACCTAATTCACACAGTAATTGTTTATTAATTCATGATCTTGGTTGTGCTTAACTGTTTTAAATGTATAGTGCGTATATACGTATGTGTGTGTGTGTGTGTTTTTGTGTGTTGGTGTGTGTGTGTGTGTGTGTGAACGTTAGCATTAATTAAATGTATAATACAACTTTAGGCTTAATTAAATAGTTATATTGTGGTTGTTCTCAACCTTTTTCTGTTTTATTTTATTTGTTGCTGTTTGTTTGTAACAAAAGAAACTAGCACAAAGCAGCTGCCGCCCAACAAATAAGATACTACTACTCAATTATTAACACACACATATACATATGTACGTACATTATACATGCACATTTGCATTTAGCGCTTAACTATTTTACATGGCTTAACTTACTGATTACAAAATAGTTTAAGAAGTACATGATCATTGTTTAATAGAAATAAAAAAAATCCGAATTCGGGCCCAATAAGCGCAATCCATTTATTACATATTACATAATCGTTATTTTTATTCATCTTATTATTCGTATTGTACAATTCTTTAGGCTAAGGACATACTACATATACATACATAGAGACATACATAAATGGTTTTGATATTTTGAATAATTTTACGACACACAAACACATCAATTACAAAAAAAAAACACAGGCACACACAGTGTTTATGTGTGCTTCTGTGCATGTGTGTGTGTGTGTGTTTATGGGTGTGCGTATATGATGTGATGGATGAGGAACAGAGAGACGACACGAGTTAACACAAAGAGTTGCCAGCGGCGAAAAAAATATCAATAACTGATGTTGAACTTATAAAATTGGCTTATGGATATATATATATATATGTATATGCTAAACAATACAAAAAAACTGGGACAAAACGAAAAATTTCTCTAAAATACAGTTCATCACAGAGGACCAAAAAGTGTCAACTGACTGTACTAATAAAATTGGCATATGTGTTTGATGGATGCCAAAGGATACAAAAAAAGAGTTGGGACAAAACACAAAAAATTACCTAAAATGCAGCTAATTAACTCCATATTTGTGTCTGTGTGTGTTTGTTAGTTAGTGTGTGTGTGTGTGTATTGTAATCTAGGCGCTAGTATAAACATTTTAACTTAGGCATTAACATACATCGATTTTGTTGTTGATCATTTTGTTGTTGTCATGTCATCATATACAATTGTCGCATAATATAAATATATATATAGAGCAGAATTGTGCAATTCTTGCAATTGCTTAAGTAACATTATTCTTAGCATCAAATTTAAGTTATATTTATATAGAATATAAAACAATTGAAAAAAAAAAAACAAAAAAAAAGTATAGTCAAACGTCATACATACATACATATAAAAAAGTTATCTTTTTTTCATATTTAAAATATATATATATATATTCTGCTTGGTAATACTATGTACGTGTTTGTTGGGTGTTTGTATTGGTGCTGATGATTGGAAGTGGGCTTAACGGGAACGTGGATGAGGGGATGGTGGAGATGGGGGTGGTCAGGGTGTCAGGGCTGGGGGCTAGGGGCTGCCGCGTCCCGCGCTTACTACAAGTCCGTTAAAGTGCGTTTGGCACAATAACGTATAACCCCCACTCAGGCAACAACCGGTGGCGGTGCTATGCCAATTGATGCTGTTGATGTTGCTGTTGTTGTTGTTGTGGTTGCTGCTGTTGCTGTTGGTGCAGAATTGGTGTTGTTGCTGTTGCTGGCTGACGGCGTTGTTATTGTTGCTGCAGCCGCAGCTGCTATGGCGGCATCCTCATTGCTATTCCGATTAAAGCTGCTGCACTGCATCGTTGCAATATCCTGATTTCGATTGATGATCATCGGCAGACGTTTGCCTGAAATGGGCATAGGTGGCATTGTTGCGCCACCCGCATTTGCCTCAGCTGCCAGCGGAGGCGCCATTAACACTCCACCACTGCTACTGTTACTCGATTTCGGACTCAGTGCAGCAGCTATTGTTGCATCCGGTGCCGCTGCCGTTGTCGTTGTTGTACTAACTGCGCTGCGTCCACCATTACCAGCAGCACCACCACCAACACCATTGATGGAGTGCGTCAAAGGGACTGTAGTTGGTTGAGACACCGTCGGCGATGATTGTGACTGGAGCAGGCAAGAGGAACTACTACTACTACTAGTACCGCAACTACTGGGCGTTGTTGGTGGCGTACGCTTGGCGGGCTTGGCACGCGCACAGGGCACACAGAGCATGGCGCAGTGTTCGCGCAGTTGGGTAATGTGATCGATGCGATACTCGTTCATCCATTTGACCTTTTTGTGCTTGATCGGCTTGACAACGGCGGCTATGCTACTCTTGTCGCTGCCACTTGGCGACAACATTGCCCCTGTTTGTGGCAGACCCTCTGGACGAGTGGCACCGCACCGCATACAAATGGAGCAACGCTCACAGCTCCAGCGACCTATTAAGGAACACAAATGTACAAAAATAATCATATCAGTATTCTGTGTCTGGTTCTAGTAAGTTTAATTTGTCGGTTAAATACCTTCGGGTACGGTTTTAACGCCCAGACAGTAAATGTGATAACCGCGATCGCATTGCTCGCAGTAGAGCATCTTGCCTGGCTGTTGGCTGCTGCGACACTTGATGCAACATTTGCATTCTGCACACTGCCAATTGTAGTTGCGCACCCGGCCAACCATTCGTTGCGGCATCTCAATGCAACTGGGATGTACTGCAAAAACAAAAACGAATTAAAATTAAATAAAAGATAAGGGAAACTATAAAATGTTTGTTTCATCTAACAATTTGGTGCTATAGATTGCTCGAACCCCAGACAGATATGTCTCCTTCTCCCTGCTGTTCCCTGTTACAAACACATTTGCACAAAATCATTGGTGCCGGGCTTCACTAGGAAGCTTTGCTCCAGATGCATTATATCTCGACTACTAATCTCTATTTGTTAACACCTACCTCTGCGCCGGCAGGTGTAGCAACGTATAAAGGCCTCTGGCATATTTCTTGAATTTGAATGCTGAGTGCGACGGCAAACGCCGCAACTGGGCGTAAGTCTTTCGGCATCCTTCTGCAGCCGCCGCTGTTCAATATCCTCGCTATCCGAAATAATAGAGCTGTTGCTGCTATGACCGCTACTACGGCTGTGAGTGCTCCGGCTGCTGGTGCTACTAGTGCAGCTGCTATCGCTGTCATCGCCATCGTTCTCCTGGTAAATAACAAAGAATTTTTTTAATTTGGAGTTTTAATTAAGGTTTAGTTTTGTGCGTTTGCTTACAGAATCACTGCTGCTAGTGTCGCTGCCGCTGCTGCTACTGCTGTTGTAGGCGCTGGAGAAGGCGGCGATGCCGCATATTTTGGTCGGGTCATTGCTGTTGTTGCGCAGCTGATGAAGTTGCGGACGCTGAGTACGTCGTAAGGCTGATGCCGACGAAGGCGATTTTGTTTGCGGCTGCAGCTCCTCTTTAACATCATCTTCAACCTTATGGGGTTTGTCCAGCGCTGTATTAAGTGGATATGATCTGTAAATAAGATAAAAAAAAAGTAAATAAGTGTTCGCAGTTATACAATATTGTGTAATCTCACCTCAGCTCGGCGGGACTTAGCTGTCGATAGTTGGACGCAAACTGGCCGGGCACTAGGGCCAGCGGATAGACATAATCGGAACATTGATAGCCCACATCAAAGGTACGCGGTTGCAGCAGGGAAGGCGGCGTTGGCATATTCTCTGCCAGTGCTGCCATTCTCACCGTATTCGCAATGGAGCGAAGCAATAGTGTTGAACTTGGCGCTTCACGCGGCAGAGGCATATTCATGGTGAACGATTGCAGATCCAGACAAGCCAAACGTTCCTCTTTGCGCCTGCGAAGATGAGTATAGAAACAGATTTAGATACAATATAAAGACTGCGAGACTTGGATTAAGATTATTTTGTACTCACGTCTTGTTAAAGTACACATTCCATTTGCTTGTGGAAAGCATAGCACGATCGCGCGCTTGAAGACCACGCCCATTACCAACGGTAAGTCCTAGGGCCTTCTGCTTGGCCTCGATGTCGCGTAGGTGCTTTAGACGTATATATTCCTTGTACTCTTCGTATTTATCATGAAAATCTGTATACATGATGTCCAGTATGTCCGAGGCCCAGACGGCTGTGATGCCCAAATCGCACATTTTTTCACTAACAAGTCCCTTTTCCTGTAACCAGTTACGCTCCTCCATATCAACAGCACGACGTGGCAGATCCGGATATTTGCGCTTGAAGCTCGTGATGCCCAAATAAAGTGCAACCTGCTCCTGAATCATGAACGTGTCACGATTCTTTGATGGACAACATCCCTTTGGTGGTGGCCAATCATATTCCG
Organism: Scaptomyza parva; assembly: GCA_035044645.1. Lineage (NCBI taxonomy): Eukaryota > Metazoa > Arthropoda > Insecta > Diptera > Drosophilidae > Scaptomyza > Scaptomyza parva. The sequence continues at coordinate 12,274,101 of JAWNNT010000139.1, forward strand.
CAATAGTTGCCGCTTTAAAGTCCGTGCTGCAAAAACGAAATGACAATGAATACATATAATATTGTCGTCTCAACGATAATTAATCAGTTTTGCTCTCGGAACACGACACGGGCTTCGTGTTACCAGCAAAAGAAAACCAAAAAAAAAAAAACCCTTAAACTTACTCTTCGGCCACACAGATTTCCATTTTCTTCTTCTTTGGACGTTTGAGTGTAGTTCCGAGTATGACATCCAAAGATGATTGACCCTGATTTGAGTCAATTAAACTGATGCCGCTCTGCATCGAGGATTGTGACTCTTCATTATTGAGAAAGTCTGGTTGTCTAAAATGAAATGTTAGAAATGTAAGGAGAGAGACTCGAAAAACATTCTAAACAATATTTACTTTTGTGGCGTTAGCGGTGGTTCCATGCTGTTTACCGATTGATTGCTGTTGTTTAGATCGGCACTCATGCGTGTGTCCTCCTCAAAAACCTGCGGTGACTGCAACAGCAACAATAATGGGGGAAAATTTACAACATTAAAAAATATTGATAATAATATACATTTTTATTTTGGTAATATACAAGTTAAAATTCTGACTTAATATTTGTAACGGCAGTGACGCCGGCAGAGCCAGCGTCCAGTTGAGAAGAGCGAGATAGAAGTAAAGAGAGAAATAGAGAGAGACAAAAAAATAGAGTGTAAAAACTTAAAAGAGCGTTGGGTGACAGCATTGCCAGCTCGAAAAATAAAAGCGCTGCTGTGGGAAAGCACTAGAGAGCACATTGTGAACGCTCTCTCTCAGCCAGTAAGCAGCGACGCAGCAGGTGTGGTGAAGATGACTTAGCGAGACGCTAGCTAACATTGCTCTGCCATCCTACTACAGACGCATCACTGAGAGCGTAAGCAAAAACAAAAAAAAACAAAAAACCCACACACACACAGAAACAAAAAAAAAATGTTCAGCTGATTAAAATTACAGGTGAAGAGACAACGACAAAGCGCCGCTGCTGACTGCGGTCGCGTGCTGTTGTTGTTGTTGGTATTTGTTTTTTTTTTTGTTGTTGTTGCAATTGTATGCGTTTTTGGTAGCAGTTGGCAATGAATGCAGCGTGCGCGCGCCTTTGATTTCAATTACGACACAACACTGTTTTAGTTGCTCGCCGTATGCATGTGTATGTATGTGTGAGTAGCTCTAGGTGCTTGTGTGTAAACAACATTTACGTAATAAAACATAAACAAGTTGCATTTGTAAAACAGTGCAAAAATAGCGAATAGAATATAGAGCAAAAGTACATGACAATACATGCGCCACCCACACACTACACTCTCGCACACGTACACGTGCTTAGACATACAAACATAAAGAAAACGGGACATCCTTTGAATGAATCATGCTAAGAAGAAGCAGACAAGCATTTGCACTACGAATTACAAATACCCTATAATAATACTCAGAAACATAATGGAAAATATTAAAAACTAAAATAATTATTATTATAGAGAAATAAAATCTAGTAACGCGAAAATCGGCACTGTTCCGATTTAGTTATTTATATGTGTTGTATTTTTTTCGAAGGAGTTGTCAGACTATTTTTTTCAAAAAAGGTTTGTAATAGTGTTCCAGATACGACCTCTTAGTTACTTTTACGATACGATAATCTTACGAGCATAGAAAGACTTACCGGACTAAAGAAACCCTTAATCCGATCGGGATCGGGCTGATGCTTGAGTCCACCGACGCAACGTGGCCGACTGAGGGCAATGGCTTTAGCAACGGCGCTGGCCCCACGACTCATTCGTGGTACACGAGGCTGTCCGGGTGTTGCGCTGTTACGATTGGAACCGCTGTTACTGCTGCGTGCTGATCCACCGCCTCTAGAGCCGCGACCGCGTCCCCGGCCACGTGTGGGAGGAGTTGTGGGTACCGCTGTTGTTGAACTGACACCAAAAGCGCCCAAAATGTTGTGGCAGCCTTGTTGTGAGGATTCATCTGTAACGAAATGAGTATTATTTATATATATATATATGTATTGTTGGTTTTTTTTTTGTTGTTGCATACCGCCAGAGTTTTCTATGGTGCTGTAGTTGTCCTCGTCTTGGGAGTCATGCTGGCTGCCGCCGCTAATGCTATTTGCATTACTATTGTTGCTATTGTTGTTGTTGTTGCGCAGTTGCTGGGTGGCCATAATCGATGAGAAATCATTGGGCTGAAATATGACATCCGGCAATGGATCCGACGATGATAATATTCCAGTTGGCGGCAGCATCGAACATGTTGCATTGGCTGATGTAGCTGTTGTTGTTGTTGTTGCTGTTGTACTGCCATTGCTTGTGGATGACGAGGATGAGCACATGGTCAAATCGATTTGTGCCGCTAAAGCATAGGCCATGTTATTATTATTATTGTTATTATTGCTACTAGTGGTGTTGTTGCTGCTGCTCTCCTCCATGTCGTTGGCATTGTCAAAATGATACATCAATACAGCAGCAGCACCATTACCATCTTGGGCAGCAAGAACAGTACCAACAGGGGCACAAGCGGCGGCAGCAGCGGCGGCGGCGGCGGCAACAGCAGCTTTACTTTGACGTTTACGTGTTGCTTTCGCGGGTGTTGCTACTGTTGCAGGCTTTGTTGCTGCACTGCGTCGTGTCGCACGCATCGGTCGCTGTTCGTTACGTCGCGGCGTTATTGGGCTTGCGGCTGTTTTTGCTGCTACTGTTTCGGCTGGTGTTGTTTTTGAATTTACCAACGCTGCCATCAGTTGCATATCCATCAGTTCATCGGCGTTCCGAGCAGCAGGTATAAGTAGATCCGGCTGCTCAGCGCTAACCATATCGATGGCCAGACGCTTTTGCAGCAGTTGCACTCGCCTAGATTTGACCGCACTGTCCACCTTGTTGGCGCCGTGTTGCCCATCTGTTGCGCCTGCTGCTGTTGTTGGTGTCGCTGGTGTTGTTGTTATATCATTTGGCGGCGCTTGACGCTTCGGTCGTCCACGTCGCCTGGCTGTGCTTGGACTGCTTACAACAGTCAGCCCCAATTCGGCAACAATTGCTTCGCGCTGCTTGGCATCACGCTTTAGTTTCTCACAGGACATTACTGCTGATGCATTCCTCAACTCCTCTTCGTCTAGCCTCAATGTGCCATTATTGAGCGCTTGCTCCATATGCATCAGCTGCAACTGTTGTTGTTGCTGCTCCTCCAGCTCTGTTTTGAGTATTCGCTCATGCTTCTGCTTGCGACTACGATGATGTGGTGTTGTCGTTGCTGCTGCTGTTGTAGCGGCAATAACAGTTGCTCCTGTGTCATTACTGCAATTTTTCGTTTGCTGATCGTTTTCATTGTTGTCCAGGCGCCGCTGTTTGTTCGGTGTTAACTGTAAGATTAGAATAATACTCTTAGTATGTTTGAAAAAATGTTACAAATATCAGTAAATATCAAGTACTTACGCCACTGGGAGATTCTGCTGCCTCTGTTGGTAACTGTTGCTGATGATGATGTTGATGTTGCTGCTGCTGCTGTCGCTTTAAGTGATTTGCATCATTATTAAGTTGCTGCTGCTGCTGCTGATTGTCTGGCGGCTTGTGATTTAGATTCTGATTTAGGTTATGTTTAATATGATTCACATGATGATTGCTTAGTGGAGATTGTGATTGTTGTTGTTGTTGTGGTGGCGGCGCCGGTGGCGTTGTTGCTCTCTCCGACTCGTAGGCACTTTGCAAATGGGGCGGCTTCAGCTGTGAATGTGTATGTGGATGTGGACTACCCTCGGGCGTGTCCAGTATCTCAATGGAATCAATAATGGGTGATGCTATGCGCGAAGCAACTATTGATGTTGCTGTTGTGGCTGTTACGGCAGCACCATTCGCCATTAGAAGACGTTCAGTTAGCTGAGGATATTTTGCTGCAGCTGTTGTCAAAGTGCTGTTAAAGTTGTTGTTACTGCTGCTGCTATTGCTAAAGTTTTTGGGCGGCGCTGTCAGCTGGCTGAGCAATATATTAGAGGAGTTGGGTGAGGCGGGATTGCTGCTGTTGCTGTTGTTGCTGCTGCTTTTATTGCGCAGACAATCGAGCAATAAATTTTGTGGTTGCGGTGCGGACAAGTTGCGATTTGTTGTTGTTGCTGCTGTTGTTGTTGAAACTACTGCTGCTGTTGTCTGCACCTCTGGTGCATGCGCTGGCGAGGAGCCCGGCGACGGCGATGGCGATGAAGTCAAATCAACCGTATCAACAATATTGTGCTGCGGCTTCTGTTTCTGCTGCTGCTGAACAACAATGCCATTGCTACTGCTGCTTGTTGCTGCTGCTGTTGCTGGCGGCAAATTGTGAAAGATTTTGGGATCATGCTCCTTCGATAGAGCGTCATCAATATCCATATCATCGGAGTTGCGACGCAGCTCATCCGTATCGCTATCTCCAGTTTCAGTTGTTGCCGCTTCGGCTGCTGTGGCACTGTTGCTGTCGCCGCCATTGGTTAACGTCAACTTTGAGGTCAGTACCTTCTCCTCCAGAACGGCACGCACCTTGTGCTTCGGCGAGCATAGATTCTTAATGGTTAGCTTAAGCATGGGCTGCTGCTGCTCGCCGCAATTGCTGGATTTGATTGTTAGCTTCGGCACTTGTTGCTGCTGTTGATCTTGCTGTTGCTGTTCCTGTTGCATCTCATCCTCGAGCTCAATGGATTTGGTTTTGATAGTTAACTTGGGAATGCTTTGGGCATTCTTAGCATCACGTGTCATGATAACCGTATGATGAGCCACCTGCTGTTGTTGCATCTGCTGCTGTTCCTGATTGCCGCCCGTTTTGATGGTTAACTTTGGTATTTGTGGTTGTTGTTGTTGCTCTTGGCTGCTGATGCAACTGCTACCCGACTGCGTTGTTTTAATCATAAGCTTGGGCACTGTTGGCATCGCAACCGGCTGTTCACAGCCAGACGACGACGATGATGATGATGAGGAGGAGGAAGAGGAGGAGCTGCTGCCGGCAGACGAACTGGTTGCCGTTGGATGTAGCGATAGGCTGCAGCTTAACAGCTGTGTCTCACCGCCATTGCCATCCAATTTGGTCGTCTTAATGGTTAGCTTGGGCAGGGCAGGACTAGCTGAACCACCACCACTCGACGCATTTAAGGGGCTGTGGCAATTGCTTGCTTCTCCTGCTCCTGCACCACCGCTACCCCCACCAGCATCAGGCATTTTAATGATGAGCTTGGGGACCACACTGCTTACACGCTCCTCGTTAGCGGCACGTATCGTTAGTTTGGGCACAATGTGCGGTAATTGTTTTTGTTGTTGTTGCTGTTGTTGCTCGTCATCGGCGCACGAGGAGGATGAGCAGGATGACGAGGATGCATCAGAATTGACAGCAGCTGCATCCTGTGACGACTTTATCGGTCTTATTGTTATCTTCGGCACCACAGCCTGTCCCATTTGGCTTACATTTGTTGTTGCTGTTGCTGCTGTTGCTACAACTGCAACTGCTCCTCCTGCTGCTGTTGCTTCGGCTGATGTTGTTGTTGTTGTTGGTAACTGGGTCGACAATTGTATGCGGAGCGGTTCAACGCGTCGCTCATCATTGTTGACGGTCAGAGATTCTCGTGTACTGCTGCTGCTGTTGCCAGTGTGCTTGGACAGTTTTATAATTAGTTTATGGCTTGTTGTAGTGCCATCTTTTGGTCCTACTCCTCCCCCGGCGCTGCTGCTACCGCCGCCACTGCTGCTACTGTTGTTCTCCTCGCCATTAACATCTAATGATGTGGCGACCATTGTTGTTGTTGCTGCGGCTGCTGCTGCCTTGCTACTACTGTTACTGCTGCTGCTACTACAGTTGCTGCTGCTGTTGTTGTTGCTGCTAGGGCTATTTGGCAGCTGCGCATCGTCGCGCAGTCTATGCTGCGGCGGCGATGCTGTGGTGCTGGTTATTTGACCCACAGGCTGTGACAGTTGCTGCTGCTCTTGTTGATGCTGCTGCTGATGTTGTTGTTGCTGCTGCTGCTGCTGCTGTTGATGATGATGGCGATGATTTGCTGCTGCTGTCGACACATTCAATTGTTGTTGCTGCTGCTGCTGTCGCTGTGCCGGCGATGATGTGGAGCTCACAATCTGTTGCTCCTCCTCCTCCTCTTGTTGCTGCTGCCGGTGATTGCTATTCGTTATGACTGCCTTGCCGTTCGAACCGATACTTGAATTCGAATTGGAATTGGAACGCGGACTAACACAAGCACTGGAGCTGGTACTGTTGTTACTGCTTGTGGAACTATTGGAGCAGAGTGGCGTTGCTGCCAGGCTGACTGAGGATGATGTTGCTGCTACCTGTACCTGCTGCTGGCGTAAATCATTCATTGCTTTATTCCTTTATCTCCACACCAACACGCAGTTTTTGCTGCTACCTGAAATTAACAACAACATTATTAAATTATATATAGTCAAAACTGATCAAATCGAACATTTTACATTTCTCCAAACTACACATTAAAAACGAAAGCAGGACAATGTTCCAAATGCTTACTCTTCCTAGTTTCTTCTATTTAAGTAAATCGTCGAAGCTGGCATGAAAATGGACAACAATCAGAGCGGAAGATGGAACGCTGAGATATGAAACACAAATAAACAGTGAGTGTTAGGAGATTGCTTTGTTTCAAACACGCAGTCGATCCTTAGATTGGCGTACAACCCAGGCTGGATACGTTGTCTAATTTAACGTAAGCGATGGCAACGAATATGATAATTTAAGAGAGATTGGGAGAAAAGTACCGCAACATTCATTCACGAAGGTTTTGTTGTTAGAAAGAGCGAAAGCAACTGTAAGTTCTCTCACTCTCCGACGGCGCAATATAATACAAACAATGCACTCAGTTAATGCCCAACGTAAAACGAACTCGCAATACAAACGTAAAAACACGCGTCGAAGCAGCAGAATTGCTCATTTTGCATTTTTTTTTTACTTTTTAAATCTGACAAGGACTTTTCAATAATAGTTTAAATATATTATTATTTTTTTTATCTCTTCGTTTATACGTTTTATTATACGATGGCACCGTTATTACGAGGAGATTCTATGTTATTAGAAGCAATTACATTAGTACGTTAGGTAATTAACTGTTCTTAAGTTTGCATAGAAAACGCAACGAGAGTGTTCCCCCTTTGTTTTCATTTTTCTATTGCACTCGCTCCTAATGCAATCATCTGGTAACAGTAACTAAAGCTTTTAGCTAAAAGCTTGCAATGAAGCCGGCACGGCATAAAATAAAAAGACAGTTTTCCTTAAATTTATAGCTAAATAGACCAAAAGCAACCAAGCATATTTGATCAAATAATATAAACAAACAAAAACAAATTGGGCATTGAAAATGCCGCATAAGCAGTAATGTTCCAAATGAAGAAGGGGCAGTAAAGGCAAACTATGCTAATATGTGCGTTGGTTAATACAACGCTGCGTAAGCGTGGAAACATGCGCGGCACACAGCTGTCTTCTCGGTAGCGGCAGAAATTGAGAAAACCGCGCCACATTGATACGCACTACTACAGCAGCAACAACAATGAAAACGACTGCGACGTGGTGTATGTGTTGGCAACACTGCAAAATTCACCATCGGCCCGAGTTTAAAATTCACCACAGCACACACACACATAAGCGCGCGCTCATACACGCACACACACACATACCAACACCAGCATAAAAGGCAATCGCCCGTGCCGCTGCATGGAGAAAAACACATATATACTTATGCACAATGTACATACATACACGTATCTATATAATCTATACATGCATATGCATTTGTGACCCCCCCGCGCAGCTTAAGGCAGCAACACTTGTGCAGCAACAATATAAGCAGCCGCAAAAGCAATAACAAATGCATGCGCTGAGCACCTCTTTTAAGCAAAAAGAACAAGCGAAAAAAATTGTTGCAAAGGAAAAAAAAAACAAAAACGATGCTACATAGCAAAAGACGCCAAATACTGACCCAACAACAACAGCAGGCAGGCAATAAACTCACCATGCGGCAAAACGTCAGACAAAAGAAGATGGAGGAGTAGAAGTTGAGCGCCTTCTCTTTGCATGCAATTCGCGTGTACAATGGTGTGCGCGTGTCTTTGTCGGTGTGTTAAGATATGAAGCATGTTTTGTTTTTATATGCACACTTTGTAAACATTTCGTTGCACTTTTTCGTACTATTTATTTAATATACAAAAAAAACATTGTCGTACACATTGAGACTGTAGTCGGTACAATTTACCCGTACTTGTACTCGTCTCGAACACACACAGAAAAATACACATTACACACAAACACAGTACACATACATCTTTAAGCGCAGCGCTCGGTTGTCCCACTTTCCGTGTATTGGTTTCGTACACTTTTCCACGCACTTTTTAACGATTGAGCACCAGCAGACGACGACGCATAAATTTGTAATAAAAAATATCGGAAATTGTTAATAGTTAAATGTTTAACTAGACCATTCAACATACACAAGCTGATTCGGCGCGCACCTATCGTTTTAACAATTCATTATTAAATGTATGCACTGCTCGCTGTCTGCCAGTGTTTTTTCTTTTTCGCTTGGAATATAACACTACCGTACTCGTCACGACAAAATGGAAATGAAAATGCAGGGATGTTGATATCATATCGATACATCGATATTTTGCTACTATCCACAACATTCTTAACGATATTGTAATGATATTAAAGTTAACAAACAATAATTATGAACTTGAAAACTCTTTAAGCGAATGGCTTTCGGATTTATGACAAAAAAAAACGCAAATATTCCAAGAAAATTTTTTTTGGGTAATTTTTTTACTCTTTTACTTACTGTAGCCTGACATAGGCATTGTAAACAAATAAACAATAAGGCATAACGAAAACGGAAAATGTTTGTCGAAAATATATATTTTCTTTTAATATAATAATAAAAAAAGCATTTTAAGTTCACTGCCACTGTTCATAATATACAAAGCATACCATCGAAAAGACTAGAACCTTATCGATAATAAAAAAAAACCAAAACAAAACACAAATATCAAAAAAAGCACTTTGAGCGCCAACCAAAGTGGCCATAAAAGTTTCACAAAATGTAATAAATGGCAACGCTGACACGCATAAAGCTAATGACGAAGTTGCACCAAAGCTAAACATTGAATACATACAAACAAAAGCGAAGCGCATCCCGGGTAAAATCAGCAGTGGGCAATCGCCGTAAATGCATTGCCATTCGGGCATTGGGAAGTGCAACAACAGAGCGGAAAAAAATGTCGTCCACATCGTCGACGACTGCAGCCGTCGCCCACACTTGTGGCCTTGGCAAACAGCAGCGACGTCGCCTGGCTGCATTTGATTTTGATCACACAATTGTTTCACAAAACACAGATACCGTAGTGCGCGACTTGTTGCCGAACCAACTAATTAGCTCCAGTGTCCTTACGGAGCTAATGGAAAACGATTGCTGGACCCAGTACATGTCTGAGGTATTCCGTTTGCTGCATGTGCAACAAGTTCCAGAATCTCGCATTCGTGACGTCATACGCTGCATACCCGAGGTCCCAGGATTTGTGCGCCTCATCAAACATTTGCACAAGAAGCTCAACTTTGATTTAATAATCATAAGTGATTCGAACAGTATTTTCATTGATGAATGGCTTCGTGCACACAATTTGTTGGATTGCTTCAGTGGCATCTTCACTAATCCGGCCGAGTTCAGTTCCAATGGTCAGCTAATGGTGCGACCTCATCATCAGCAAACCGATTGTAAATTGAGTGCCAGCAATTTGTGCAAGGGTCGCGTCCTCGAGCACTTCGTTATCGAGCAGGATCTGCGCTATAACATTCGGTATGACCATGTTTTTTATGTGGGCGATGGCAACAACGATATTTGTCCAGTGCTACGTCAGCGAGCGTGCGATTTTGCCTGCGCCCGTCAAGGCTTCGCCATGGAGAAGCACCTAATCAAGAATCACAACAAATTGAAGCTACGAGCCAATCTGTTAATATGGCGCAGTGGTTTTGAGTTGCTTGACCAGATGTGCACGTTGCCCCAGCTCCAGGGACCGCCCATTGGATCTCAGTCTATGTGTTTGGATGTCAATTGTAAGGCGGAGATTGGGCGGCGTGCATCCGCTGTTGCTGGTCCTGCCAATAGGCAGCAGCAATAAATTTGTAAAATTTGAAAATTGTTTTTTGTATCAATCCACTAAGAGTGGGCCACAACTATGGATGTGGTCCTTGAAACTCATGTGGTTGAAGTCAATTTTGTTCATCCTACAGTGATCGCTCGTGAATTGCGAATGCGTCGGTTTCAGAGAGTGCATTTTAAAAACGCTCATCAAATAATTCCAATTTAATCAGAAAAAAAGAACAAAATATTTTTTTTAACATATTTATTCTTAAGTTGAAAAGAGTGATATCAAATCTTATAGGTTATTTAAGTCGTATGCATTTGATAATTCCAATTATTTTATTTTTGGATAGATTTAATTTTTCTTTTAAGTACAAAAACTTATTGTAATTTGATGGTTTTCATATAAATACTATTTCGATTAGGATTCTCGAATGTTCCATGTTGAAGCGTCTACAATATGGAATAATAATACGTTAAGCCTAATTAATATTCGAATTTGTAACTTGTGAATGTTTCAATAAGCGAGCGATTACTAAAGTTTGACAAAGAGAATTTTGTAGGCTCTCGCAATATGAGGCCAAAATTAATTGTTGTTGTTTTTTTGCAAGCTCTCTCATTGAGCCAAGAGAACAAATATGAAATGAAATAATTTTTTTGTGATCAATAGCCATTGGATCAAATAATAATGGTTTGTAAATGATTCATGTTTGGGTATATTGTAATATTGATATTTGTCGAACACAAACACACGAACACAAACAAAATAACACAAACAACACAAAATGTTCTTTTTTCGATATTGTTGGTTGATTTAGAATATGATATATGTATATTATCGCTCGCGAGCTGATGCTACCTGTCAAACTTTTATTAAATGTGTATTTTTAATGTTGTAATTAATCTTGTTTGTATGTGTATATATGTACATGTTAATGTATTTGTCCATAAATAAATGAATTTTGAAACGTTGCAACACTGATACGTACACCGTCTAATAATTTCGATATTAACAGGGCGCAATGGGGCAGTTTCTTTTAAATGAATTTACAAATTTATTATTTTCATTTACAATCAATTAATCATATATGTATGTATATAATAAAGTATATATTAGTTATAAGCGTATCCTAATATTATTTACTTAAACCACATGTAAATTGTGTTGAAAGCAAAAAAGATTTCATGATTGCTTTAGATTTGCGTTTGTTTTTTTTTTACGTTTGTCTTTGCTAAAGTTTCTGATTGGGTACTGCGATACGCTCCTGGTTTTGAAATATGCTGCACATATGTACGTAAATATATATATATATTTATGTATGTATGTGCATTTTCGTTTTAGGTATATATGTATATGTAGATTAGTAATGCTTCGGTGAATGCAGCGCATTCGATTTAACAAGATTCGTACAAGTAAGTAAGTGCTTAAAGCTAAATTGTGTAATTGTAAACAAATCCTAACTCTTTTTTACAGGTCCTGGGCAGTAGTGAAGGATGGGTGCTGGAGGAGGACAAATGGATAGGCCTAGGGACCCAACGGCGACATTCCAATCTGACGCGGATCCGCGCCTAGGGGCTGTGAAGAACTTGGCTCCAAATTCTTTATTAACATTTGCAGCCATTGCTTTGTTGATTTATCATTTTGCAGGCACTCTGTAAAGGTGCCATCACGCAGCTGATCTGGCAAGCATTGACCAAGAGCTTTCCGTGCGCTACACCACCACGAGAGAGAGAGAGAGAAAGAGAGAGAGAGAGAGACATAAAATGTGTCAAAAAACTGATCGCCATTATGTAAACTTACCGTGTATTGTCAGACAGACGCAGATAACATCGTACAACATGCTTTAACAGACGCGCACACGGTTCCTTCGAAAGCTGTATTACCATTTTTCCCTTCATAAGTAGAGAAAGAGAGATAGAGTTAGAGTTAGAGGAGCTCATAAAGAAAGCTTTTATAACTGGTCTTACCAGAGTGATGGCAACGTGCGAGAATCGTTCGTATGTTTGGCAGATGTACGATAATCCAGACTCGTCAAGCAGTATTTTTTGTATGATGAATGTGGCGACTGTTTTGCTTAACTCTGAGCCACTGTCCATAATAGTGAGGCATAATGGTACAATTTCAGTGGTAAGTAAAAACGTGATCACCTCCTGCTCATCCGTTTTGACCAGTGCACCAATAACACCCAAACTGGTCAACCGCAAGTATTCGAATGGACGTGTCTTCGAGATGGTTGAGAGAAACGGATACAAATAAAGCGGTATTTGTGCCTGCAAAAAGGCTGTTCGGGTCTCCGGATGAGAGGCGACACACTGCAGCAGCGCCAGCGCATTGCATACTCGATTCGATTGATGGGCCGTCAACGTTGGCGGCGTTATCGATGGGTAAATATTAACAATCTCTTGAAGCAAAGCGCAGGTGGTGCCAAAACTGTTCCACAGCATAGGTGCTAGATCCGTTTCCCGTTTTTTGCTCAACTCCAGCAACGCTGTCTCTCTCGTGTCCGGATGAGTTAGCTCGTTTATCCATTGGTAAACCTACAGGAACAAATAAATACATATATATCCAACACATACACACATATATATATGTATATACATATGTACAATATATGTACAAATGTACATAAACAGTGGTGCCTTACCTTTTCCTGCTCTGTTGGTTGTTGCTGCTGTTGAGGATTCATGCATGGACTTGGCTGTGCACTCATCGTTTGGTAAAACTCGCACAAGTTTAAAAACTTAATCTTAAATATATTTAAAGTCCCGTTAACGTTTTGCTGCTTTACTTTGGGTTTTTTATAACTATTTTTGACCGCCCATTAGCGTAAAACACAACTTACATCTGAGCAAAAATATGTAAAGCGTTAATAATGTGTTGTCACTTATTATTTTTTTACGTTAAAAACTATATATTCGCCTATATGGTAAAAATTACAAGAAAATGCCGACCGAAAAATAAGATGTCGGCCCAAACTGCTACGGCAGCTGATATATTTACCTAAATATGAGTTGCCACTGCGTAAACTGACAGTGACATCTTTGTTCATCTGTCTGGCAACACTATACCGTGCAAAGCAACATTGTTTTTTCTATTTGACATTTTGACGTGGACAGTTGTCAAAACAATTTCGTGTCGTAGCAAGCTGCACGAACGGAGTGAGCTGCCATTCGTTCAGATATTTTCAAAGTAAGCGGAGGTGCGTGTGTTTTAATTTTCAATTTTGCTTTAACAAATACCAATTTAATAGTATTATTGCATTAATTTGGCTATGAATAAAATTTCAACTAACGAAAAGTGTAAACTCACATAAATTTATAAGTAGACCTAACATATCATATAGTATTAAGCTGTTCCCACAGATGCATAAGAATCGGTGCCGCAATTATGTTTTATTTTACAAAACACGACGGATAATACAAAATGTGTTAAGAAAAATACATAGTTTATCTGTTTATAAACAGCGGCACATTTTAATCAGTTGACATGCTTCCAAATAAACTTAATCCAATTTCACCTGTGACGTTGTCGATGTTGTCGGTTGCCACGTCGTCGTGCTGGTGACGTCGACTTCGTGTGTTGTGATTGTGAGAAAGTTCTACCGTCCCACATTATTCGACGTTTGATACACCATATTCTGTATATAACGGTTAACACTTGTATTTAACTGTTTATTTTTCTGCTTGCAGCTCTCCTTAATAAGATATCTCACAAACATGGACAAAGTCGTTAAATTCGCTGAACCTGGCCGCGCTTTCGCTAAGGACTCTATTCGTTTGGTCAAACGCTGCACGAAACCCGATCGCAAGGAATTCCAAAAGATTGCTATTGCTACAGCGATTGGCTTCTGCATTATGGGCTTCATTGGGTTCTTCGTCAAGCTGATACACATCCCCATCAACAACATTATCGTTGGCTCTTAGATCTAAGCAGTTGTCATAGGCAATTAGAGATTAGAGGGAGAGTTAACACAGAACAATAATATTCATCAGCCTAAACAACACATAAAATATTTCTCTTTTTTTTGTATAAATAACTTGCATCATGTATGAATACATTCAACGAATGTCTTTTTTGTATACAAAATTTTCATGTATGTGAAATGTACTGCAATATAATGTTCAAAATTCCATTCATATATAAACATGAACGTTAGTTAATAAGTGTCTTTAATTAAAAATCGAAAAACGATTTGGTATGCCCAATATATTTTTGTAGTTTGGGGGGACGTATAAGTTTACTGGATGCCGGGCAGTGTAAGAAACTACACTACAATATTTGCTGGAAAATAACAGAATTTTTTACCATACATGTAAATGTATGTTTGGCTGATAACATTTTATTTTGTACATTTTGCGGGGTATAAAATATTCAGCGTCTGTCGTCATAATTTTGGGACCCATCATCAGCAATCGGATATTTGTTGCATATTTTCGTGTATCGATAACTATCGATGTTTCCTTTTGTGCTTGTGACGTGGAAACCGTATGCAACTGTTTTGACATTTGGTTCAGTGTGTTCGTTTGTTGCCGTTTATTTGCATCAGGATTTGGTAGCTTAATTTAGTGTGTAAACAAAATGTTAGATTTTGTGGTCGTATTCACAAAAGGGGGCATTGTGCTTTGGAATTCGAATGAATCGGGCAAAAACTATGCCAATTGCATTAATAGCTTAATACGTGGCGTCATTTTGGAGGTAACCCAATCTAAAAGCACTTTTGTTTTTGTTATTGTTGTTAACATTGTTCCTATTATGACTTAGGAGCGCAATACAGAGTCCAAATACTTCGAGGAGGATCATCTGGCTGTGCAATTTAAGCTAGATAATGAATTGGACGTTGTCTATGCCGCCGTATTTCAAAAGGTCATCAAGCTCAACTATTTGGACAACTTTTTGACGGATATGCAGGTGGCATTCCAGGAGAAATTCGGTGGCATTGCCGCGCAGGAGCGTCTGGGCATTGATTATGATTTCGAAGAGGAGTTTCGTCAGGTGCTGAGCGCCGCCGAAAAAGCATCCGTTAAGCAGGGCAAGGCGCCAAAGGCAATGCGATCCTACAATGAATCGCAAAAATCAAAGAAAACGGTGGCATCAATGATACAAGATGACAAGAAGTCATCGTCAGGCGAGAAGCGTGTTAACATCCAGGAGAGTCCGCCACTAGTATCGAAATCGCAACCATCGTCGCCGCCACGCAACACATATGATATTATCGAGGAGAATCGCCGCAAGCTGCGTGAGAAGCTAACACCAACAAAAAAGGCGCCATTGGAAGCGAAACCCTTCAAAGCCACTGTCGCCGTGGAAAAGGAGAGGGAGAAGGCGGGAAAAAAGCCAAGAGTTTGGGATCTGGGGGGTAATTCCAGAGATGCAGTGCTGCTTGATCGTTCCAAGGATACGCCCGAGGACCAACAGCTGCAAAACATCAACAATGAGGTAATGTGTCAGCGAAAAGATAATCTTTATCATTTAATTTATCTCTTGTCATGACATTTTTGTGCAGTTGGTGGGTACCATGCAGGGTAGCATACGAGATTTAGATGTGGACAGTGGTGACTCGGGTGACGAAGACAGCGGTGCCAGTGAGGAGGAGGTCAGTGATGATGAGGACCGGCCGCAACAGCGTCTCCAACTTAATCAAAAGAAGCCCAAATCTGGTGGATTACTTTCCTATTTCAAGGGCATTGTGGGCGCCAAGACAATGACTTTGAGCGATCTGCAGCCCGCACTAGAGAAGATGCGTGACCATTTGATATCAAAGAATGTGGCCTCTGAAATTGCTGGCAAGTTGTGTGATTCGGTTGCCACCTCGTTGGAGGGCAAACAAATGGGCACCTTTGATAGCATAGCGAATATGGTTAAGGAAGCGCTTACACACTCTCTGGTACGTATCCTGTCGCCCAAGCGACGCATCGATATTATACGCGATGCACTGGAATCGAAGCGCAATGGACGTCCCTACACGATCATCTTTTGTGGCGTGAATGGTGTTGGCAAATCAACGAATCTGGCCAAAATTTGCTTTTGGCTTATCGAGAACGACTTTAATGTACTGATTGCAGCCTGCGATACGTTCCGCGCCGGTGCCGTCGAGCAGCTGCGCACGCACACACGTCACCTGAATGCTCTGCATCCAGCAACAAAGCACAATAATCGCACCATGGTTCAGCTGTATGAGAAGGGTTATGGCAAGGATGCGGCGGGCATTGCCATGGAGGCCATCAAGTATGCAAACGATACAAAAGTCGATGTAGTGCTTGTCGATACCGCCGGACGCATGCAGGACAATGAGCCACTTATGCGTTCCCTATCAAAACTAATTAAAGTGAATAATCCGGATCTGGTGCTCTTTGTGGGTGAAGCACTCGTTGGCAATGAGGCCGTCGATCAGCTGGTTAAATTCAATCAATCCCTCGCAGATTTCTCTTCGAATGAGAATCCACACATCATTGATGGCATTGTGCTTACGAAATTTGATACTATCGATGATAAAGTGGGCGCTGCCATCTCAATGACCTACATAACCGGGCAACCGATCGTTTTTGTCGGCACCGGCCAAACCTATGCAGACCTCAAAGCCATCAATGTGAATGCAGTCGTTAATTCTTTGATGAAATAAATAACAAGCAGGAGCAGCAGCAGTATCACTAGCACCAACTGCAATGTATCCCAATTTTGTGATGGATCATCCGTTTAAGGATTGCAGCTGGCAGCTGGACAACCGACAACAGATCGGCAGCACGCTGAAGTTTATTCTAATGCTATTCACTAGATTTTGTTTTTTTTTAATATATGTATATATATAGACATATATACCGCTTAATAAGTGCCTAATAACGGGCGCACCAAATAAAATGCACTTTTTACATTTGTTATTGGGGTATGTCGACGATTTTTTCTTACATTGAATATATGTTTTATGTTTATGTTTATTTGTTTTTGCAGTGTATTAGTATGTAGGTTTACAAACGAGAAAAATTATTAAGCTAAATGTGTTTATTTGTAGAACTCATGCTCCTGTTCGTCCTTCTTAATATTGTTCTTGTAGCCCTTCTCAAAGTCCTTGGCAAGGACAATATAACGATTTTCTCGCACCGCATGCATACCAGCCTCCTGGCAGATGGCATTGATATCAGCACCAGAAATTTTGTCAGGACGCGCAACAAACTCCTCAAGATCAACGTCCTCGCTGAGGTTCATCTTCGAGGTGATGGTTGAGAAGACCAAACGCTTCTGGCGACGATCGGGCAGTGGGAATTCAATTTTTCGATCCAAGCGACCGGGACGCAACAATGCTGGATCTAGTGTATCGGCACGATTGGTGGCCATAATAACCTTCACATTGGTTGTCTGATCAAAGCCATCCATCTGGTTAAGCAGCTCTAGCAGAATACGTTGCACTTCGCGATCAGCGCCAGTTTGGGCATCGAAACGTTTGGTAGCAATTGCATCGATTTCATCGATAAAAATGATTGCAGGCGCATTCTCCTTAGCCAGACGGAAGACATCACGCACCATACGCGGTCCCTCGCCCAAATATTTCTGAACAAACTCGGAGCCAACAACGCGAATGAACGACGCTGTTGTATGATGAGCAACAGCCTTAGCAAGCATCGTTTTGCCACAACCGGGTGGTCCGTACATTAGGACACCGCGTGGTGGATCGATACCAATCTGTTTGTAGAGCTCAAAGTGGGTGAGCGGCAGTTCGACAGCTTCGCGTATCTCCTGCTTCTGCATATCCATACCACCAATATCTGCATAGCTAACATCTGGCTTCTCATCGGGCTGCAGCATCGATATGGAGCTATCCGCTTCGGGTGGCAGCACATCGACTAAAGCATTGCTGTGCTTGTGCAGCGCCACTGAGGCGGACGGCTTAAGCAGCTCACGATCAATGGTGGACAGGATGCGTACATAGTAATTTGAGCCTGTGGTGGAGCCAACAATGCCTGTATTCTGATCAACAGCCTCCAGGAATTGGCCAATCACCAGCGGCACAGATTGTATACGCTTAACCTCCTCCTGTGCATGCAGGTACTCCTTTTTTAAATTGCGCTGCTCATCCTTAATATACTCTTCCTGCACTTCAATGAATTCCAAAGTTTTTTGCAATTTCTACAAATATGCTTTTGTGAGTGACTGATTGTGATTTTGCAAATTGTTAATAATACCTTGTAGCGCACATATAAATCATCGACGTCCAATTCATCTAGGGAGCTATGTGCATCCTTCAGCTTAAGTTCAAGTTCGTCCTGTTAAAAATCAAATATAAAATAATTATTTTTCCAAAATACTTTTGTAATTAAACTTTTTAAATTGGCTTATTACTTTTTCAGGCATCGCTACATCCATATTATATTATTGTTTTTATTTTAAAGCAAGTGCAACAAATGCAAGTTGTATTGTATTAATGCCGCCTCGCTGCTAATATTAAAAAAAACCGAGACGAAAAGCAAATGACTCGTCAAAAACAAGCTGACAATGCAGTGATGGTGCACGTATCGATATTTCGTTTGCAGTATAACGATAGCTTACCCATCGATATATATATTATGTTATATTATTTTATATTATTCTAAAAAAAAAAACCAGTTAAACTTATTTCATTATTGATAAATTATTAAATGTATTGCGTTTTAAACAAAAAAAATCCATATGAGGTAGTTTAATATTTTTTTGCATTTGCTTGATGAAGTATCGATACCCAATCAGCTAGTTGGAGTTGCTTAAGTATCAGTGTGTACACACTGTTCTCTATACGACCATTTTTTTGAGGCGATTTCGATTCTTCTCATAAGAAAACACATTTATTTTGGGGGCAACTAAATATGTGTGTGTGCCGTATGCATGTGTGTGCGTGAAGAATTAAAAATAATAGTTAATAATTGTCAAAAAACAATAACATTTAGTGATTTAAATGTGCACGTATAAAATGGGTTAGCATTAAATGCGGCTAGTGAAATGGAAATGGACTGTTTCAAACCCCATACGCTCGTGCCAGAGAAAAATCGTTCACCACCTCTAACTCAGTGTCCTGTCGCCGTTGCCTCCGTCGCTTTCGTCGCTGTCACCACTGCTTCTGGTTGGTGCTGCTGCTTTTTGCCTCTGCTTCTGCCTCAGCCGCTGCCTCTGTCTCTGCTCTACGCACGCATCGATTTGGGCTAAACGTTAGATACCTCCTAACGCAGTTGTTAGGGTGGAAAAATAAGTACATAATAATAAAGAAATGCTGTGCATTTTTAAATTAATACATGGCCAAACATATGCAATTGACGTTACAACAACGAAATCAAGTGCAATAATATTGAGCGAACTAACAAAAAAATACATAAATACGCCAACACTGGCGCAAGTCAAGCAGCAAAACAAAAGGGCCAACACATACAATAAAAATTAAATTAAAAAAAATCTCCCAAAAGGCGGCAGCACAAGCAGGCGGCAAATCAGGAGAGCAGTGTTAAACGCGGGGTAAACTAACTAACTAAATAATAATAATACAAAAATAGTGTGTACAAATTGTTTATTGTATAATTTTAATTACATATACATGCATGTGTATGTATGTATGTACTTACATATATATGTATGCATGCATAGAAGAGGAAAGTGTTCGTTGTGTGTGTGTGTGTTCGTGTGAGCTCGTGTGCGTGTAGTTTTTGTTTATATGCTGTTTTCTAGTTCTTTTTCATCTTGTCTGCCACTTTCTCGCACATTCGTCAACAAAATGTGCGCTCGGCTTAAAAGTTAGCTTTTTGCCTATTGCTTTCTGTCTTATTGTTTGTTCTGTATTGATTTTAGCATGCTGCTGCAATTGTGGACACACTGACAAAAACACACACACACGTACATACAAGAGCACACATACGCTTGCACGCACACTGACTGAATTTTGAAAGCAGTGCATTAAATAAAATTTGATTTTGTTTTTATGTTTATTTTTGTTGTTTTTTTTTTAATTATTACAGAAGTTTATAAGCGAGAGTGGCAGCACTAAAAAACCTGCTTCCACATGAAGACTATGTCTCGCTTTGGCCTGCGCCGTGGCTTCAAATTCTCCGAGGAGCAGCAGCAGGTCAATGGAAACAGCAACAACAATAACAACAGCCAGATCAGCCCAATTGGACCAACCGCACACAAGCTGGCAACCCCGCCACGTAAAAAACGCAATCACAGCCCACCCAGAGAGCAACAACAGCAGCGTCCCGAACACCAATTGGAACTGATTGATGTTGAACTGGAGCTAGACAGACAACAACAGCAGCCGCCTTCACTTGTTTGTAGTGTGCCGCTTGACCGTTTGCCGCGATTCGTTGAAAAGCTGCAGCAGCTGCAAGAACAACAACGAAAACAGCGCGAAATTGATGAATATTTAGCAGCAGCTTGTATAAAAGTGTTATGCTTGTACTGTGATAAAAAGTTCGCATCCAGCAAGTTGCAGGCAAAACATGTGGACAAGTTTCATACGGAGCGAAAGGAGCGACGCTGCAGCAATCGCTCTACAAACAATAGCAGCAACAGCGGCATCAGTAGCAGTAACACCAACAGCAGCAACAGCGGCAGTAACAACAATCACTTCCCTGGCTGCCAGTATTGCACTAACAGCAGTAACAAGTCCAAGCCTCAGGCCATAGCACCACCCATCTCGCTGCCCACAAAGCAGCTGCAGCAGCTGTTTGCCCATCTCGTTGTTAGCCATGCGGACAAGTATTTTGGCTGCGAGCAGTGTCAGCTGCGCTTTAACGATGCGTCCCACCTGCACAATCACATGAGATTGACGCATCAACAACAGTTGCCGTCGCAGCAGCAGCAGCAACAACAGCCATCGTCTATGATTGGCGCCGAGGAGCCGGTGCTGTTTCGTTTGGGTCTCACACAGAATCGCTTGCCCGGCCAGCGGCAGCGCAATCGCAGCGCTCGCCAGCAATCGCAACAACAGCAGCGGGATGAGAGCAGCAATGTGACGACACCCAAATTGCAGCGGAGCAGCAGTCGTGCTGCACAGCGCCAGGCTGCCGCAAATACGCCATTGATGAGCATCAATACACAATCAACAGCAATTGGAGCATCATCAGGAGCGGCAGCAGCAGCAGCTAGTGCCACTGCAACAGGCACAACGACAACAGCTGTATCTATCTGTGCCGCTGCCCCACAAATTGATGATGCACTCTTCCGCATGCCTAGCCATAGTCATGTTTTCGATGACAACTTCTACAAGGATGTGGTGCTCAATGTGCGTCACAATTTACAGCACTTCCTCGATGGCCGACTCCGTAGCGGCGCTGCGCCGCCTCAACCTCTAAGCGATGCACAGAGCTCGCCTGCTACAATGGCCGCTGTTGTCAGCTTTAATCAAGTATCGACAGCAGTGGGCAGTGCGTATCCTACACTGCTGACAGCCGAACAGTTTGGCGATGTACTGGGCTTGGGCATGGAGCAGTTACAATTGCCGATGGCGAAAGTGGGTAGACGGCCACATACGAAGCACAGCTGGAAATGGAAATGGGATTATGTTAAGAAGTTTACCGTTACGAACGAGGGCGGGCGGCTGGTTAAGAAACTAAAGCAGCCATTTATGGGATTGCGCGATTTGTCGCGTTTGGACATGTGGACGCAGCTGACAATGCGACAGAAGCATGATCTGGAGCAGGCACAGCAGCTGCAGCAGCAGCAACAGGTCCAGCAACAACAGGAGTGCGAGCAACGATTGCAACAATTGCATTTGTTGCTCGATCGTCGCCTGTTGCCTCACATAATGCTCGAACAGAACGAGCAAGCCATTATTAAGGAAGAGCAACCAGAGCAGTTGGATAACATGCATAACATGCTGCCACAACAGCATCAATCATTGTTGCCTGCTGATCTGTTGCCGGAAACCTTTGCCGATCAAAGTTTTTTGACGCTGCTGCAGTTGCAGCCGCGCAGTCGACAGCAGCAACAGCAGATGCAGCTTCAGATGCAGCAGCAACGCCAAACGACAACAACCGCAACCGCAACAACAACGTTGGTTCTAAGCGGCGAATGGGCACGTCCGCGTTTATATTTGTGCATCTGCTGTGGCGCCAAATTTGAGCAACGCAAAGCGCTCGAGGAGCACAAAACATTTCGCCATTCACACATCTATGCAACGCACTATGAACTGGTTGGACGTGAGCTACTCGCCGGCAACTTGTTGCGTCATCTATTTATGCCCAAGCGAGCGCTTAGTCATTATGCAGCCGAACACCATCACCATCACCAGCAGCAGCAACAGCTGCAGTTGCACAAGCAGGAACGTACAATTGTTGAGGATGAGTCTATAAGCAGCTCATCGAATTGTTCGGCTGTTTCGTCGGCCTTTGGCCACCTGACCAATGTCAGTGCGTCAACAACAGCTACCAATACCAGTACCAGCAGCAGCACACGTAGCAGTAGCAGCAACAGCAACAATAACTCTATTGCAACGTTAGTGGATGACAACGATAGCAGCGATATCAAAGCAATGCATCAGCAATCTTCGTGTTCGCCAGCCAGCCTCACTCTCAGTCACAGTCACAGCCATAGTTCTAGCTATAATTCCAGCTCAACAAACACTTCCAGTAGCTGTACGAAATGTGGTCGGAAATGTAACGGCCTCATGGATCTCTATCGTCACATGTTGGACTGTTCGGGTGATTATGTTTGGTCGCTGGCCAAGAAGCGTAAATATCGTTATTATTGCGGCTCCAAGAAGCGTCGCACTGCCTGCAATAAGCCCGCCAAACATTTTGCTCAACTTCTACGCAAAAATAGCAAAAAAGTTAAGAAGCAACAGCAGCAGCAGCAGTCAGACGAACAACAACAGCTTCCCAACAATGATGCTTCCGAGGAGAGCGGTTCCAATTGTTCCAACTCCAATTCAAATTCAACTTCCAACAAGACTAAAACGCCGCCTCGTCAACGACCCAGCGATGGTAAGTCTCCTCGAAAAGTTGCACCAACACTCTGGAGTTGCACATTGCACTATGCAACATAATTTTTGTGGCAGCTTACTCTCCACTTAACTTTTTCTATAAATTTTGAGTGTTCTAAAAAACGAGACATTCTAACCTAAAAATTGAGAAAACAAAATTTTTTTTTAACTTTTTATACACTTAACCCATAACATAGTTTATAAATGGTATAATGGTTTTGTGCAAATGGACCGGTAGAAGGCAGCATCTCCATAAAGTATATATATTCTTGATTAGCATCAACAGCCAAGTCGATATGACCATTTCCGTCCGTCCGTCCGTCTGTCTGTATGTATGAAAGCGTCGGTCTTAGAAATTGTAAAAGCTATAGACTCCAGATTTTGGATATGAGCTTTCCTAATCCCTAGGCAGTATTCATGGAATCGATAACAATAAAATCTTGAATCTGTTAAATGTTTATTAAAATCGGTAGAAAAACAAAGTAGATATGGAAGATTGAAGTTTAATCATCAAGCATGGTCGTATGTGTAAGGTTAACGGTAAATGGTATCTTCTAGTCAAACTTACTTGAAACCCGTGTTTCGTACACCTTTAGGCTAAAATATATCTTAAATGTACCCAAACTAAATTTTTAGTTATAATTTGCGTATTTAGAAGGCCAAAATCTACAAGAAAGTTTATTGAAATGTCTACATATTGGAATTTTAGGGAATTCTTATAGTTTATATATACCCTTACTCTCGCCCTCTCTCTATTTACACCATTTTCGAACTGTTCATTGCAGCTGAATCTATACGAAAAATGCTAGAGAATTTGCCGGCAAAGCGTGTGTGCAAGAAAATATTCCCGACGGATAATAAGAAGCGTTCCAAGAATAAGCAGGGCAAACCTAGTAAAAAGCAATTGGTACGCGGAGCCAAAAAACTCTACAATCATCATCATCATCATCACCATCATCACCACCATCATCATCATCAGCATGCACTACGCAATACGCGTTCCCGTCTGGTCCGGGCCAAGCCAACATTGGCATCTGCATCGGCAGGATCAGGAGCAACAGTTGCTACGGAGCAACGCAAACGTCGCAAGCAGCAGCAGCAACAGCAATATCGTGCTAAGTTATTGCCCAACAGTGACACCACCAATGCAACAGCAACTGTAACAGCAACAACAACAACAACAACGTCAACGGCTAAAACAACACCAATAAAAACCTTAAACACTGCCAGTGCAGCTACAGCAGCGCCAACTTTTGCCATAAACGATGTAACAGCAGCAAGAACAACAACAGCAACTGCAACAGTAACAGCAGCAGTAACAACAACAACAACAGAAGCAGCAACAAGAACACATTTGGTCTCACCGACGCCCAGCAGCAAACAACAACAATTAATGCCCACACCGCCTACAACGCCAGCGCCTGCAGCAACAGCGCCCATTGCAGTAATTGTAGCAACACCAACGACAACGACAGCAACTGTTGGTGGCAACAAGCAACAGCCGCAGCAGCCGGTGAAACGGAGCAAACGCATAAGTGATTGTATTGCCATGCTAACAGGTAAACTGGAAGAGAAGCTCAAGACTGAACAACATCCGGCTGTGGAGAAGGAGCAATCTGCATTGCCGGCATTGCCAGAGCAACAGTTGCAGTTACAGATGCCACCGCAGCCGCAGCCAAAGACGCCCAAGCGCAAAGCCGTCTCTCGACGCATTATCAAACAGCAGCAAAACGATACAACAGCAGCAGCAACATTACCAGCAGCAGCAGCAACAGTGCCAGCAGCAGCAGCAACAGTGTCACCAGCAGCAGCAACAGTGCCGGCAGCAGCAGCAACAGTGCCAGCAGCAGCAGCAACAGTGTCAGCAGCAGCAGCAGCAGCAACAGTGCCAGCAGCAACAGTGCCTGCAGCAGCAGCAACAGTGCCAGCAGCAGCAACAGTGTTAGCACCAGCAGCAGCAACAGTGTCAGCAGTAGCGACAGTAACAACTGCAACAAAAATGCCAGCCACAACAATAATAGCGGCATCAAAGGCTCCACCTGTTACATCAATAACACTGCCACCAACAATGGTTGCACCGGCAGCAGCAGCAGCAATAAAACCTGCAGCACCCATATTTGTCGCTGTTGAACAGCCTAAATTGCCGCTGCATGTGTCAACGCCTGTTGTGCCTGTTGCAATGCCGCAGCGTCGTGCCACACCTACAAAGGCGGCTACAAAGCAAATGGTCGCACCAACACCACAGCAACACTTGCCGTTGTCAGTTCTGGCGCCGCCACAGCCTATGCCAATGCCAGTGCCAGTACCGATGACCATGCCTGTAAAGTTTCCACCACCATCACAGCTGCCATCACAGCTGCCACCACCACAGCTCCAACCACCACAGCTGCCACCATCACAGCTGCCACCACCACAGCTGCCGCTGCCACAGCTGCCACCACCACAGCTGCCGCTGCCACAGCTGCCACCATCGCAGTTGCCACAATCGCAGTTGCTACCATCCCAGCTGCCACCACCACAGCTGCCGCTGCAACTACCACCACCACCACCACCCCCCTCGCTGCCAGCAACAGTACCACCTCCAGTTGTAGCTGTAGGATCATCCGCAGGAACAGCAATGTTGCTGCCAAAATTGCCATTGTATTTACCAGTGCCGGTTGCGCCACCCAACTATGTGCTGGAGCCATTAAATCTCAGTCATGTTAGGCCGCCTGATCCTCAACAGCAATATCAGCAACATCTGCAGCATCTGCAGCAAGAACAACAACATCAACAGCAACAACAGCAGCAACAGTTACGGGCAGCTGCAATGCCCACCCGTCGTCAAACAATATGTGGCTTCGAGGGTCGCAATTTGTTGCAACTGGACGATATGCAACCGCTGGATTTGTCAAAGAAATCCCAACGCAAGTCATCGCCACCGCCACAATCAAATATCGCAAGTGTTTCAGCTGCTGCCGTTGCTGCTGCATCTGCTTCTGTTGCTGCTGTTCCTCCTCAAGCGCATAGTAACAATCTCAACGTCAACACCGGTTGCCCGGATATGTCGCTGGGTTTGGGTATGCCGCCGCTTCCATTACCGTTGCCGGCGCATTACTATTCGAATTTGGACCTGCTAAAGATACCGCAGGTTCGTAATCCGGTGCTGCCGTTGCCGCTGCCGCTGCCGATGCCAGTGCCAGCGGTAACAGTGGTGGCGGCGCAGGCGCCTCCAACCACAAAAGCACCAGCCAAAAAACGATCCCATCAAGAGATGGCCAGCAAAAAGGAGAAGCCATGTCCCACACGCATGGATGATGTGATCAATAATCACATCGATGATGCCATCAATTCCGTTATTCTTGCCGTGCATGCAAGTCTGCCGCAGGACGAGGAGGAGGAGCTTCAACAGCAGCAGCACTTGCAGTTGCTCTTGCAGAAACAACAACATCAACAGCAACAACAACAGCAACAACAACAGCAACAACAACAGCAACAACAACAACAGCAACAACAACAACAACAGCAGCAACAACAACAGCAGCAGCAACAACAGCAACAGCTACAACAACAGCAACAACAGCAACAACAACAGCAACAACAACAGCAACAACAACAGCAGCAACAACAGCAACAACAACAGTTGCCAACCCAGTCAGCAGTCATGTTCAACCCAACAGCAACGGTAGCCGCTGTACCGCCTGCCCGTAGTACGGTACCAAAGAAGCGCAACATGCGTTCCAAAACCATTGATTGCCGTTCCGCATTGTTGCTATTGCCGACTCCTGCTGCTCCTGCTGCTGCTTCTACAGCTGCTGTTGCGACCACACCGGCCACATTGCCCATGCCAGCAGTGCAGATGCAGTGCATCCAAATGCCTTCAACTGTTGAGCAGCCGATGGTTCATGACGCAGCGCTACTTCCAGCAGCAACGCCCATGCACAATCAAAGAGCTGCCACGCCTACTATTATCGAGCTGGATAAGGAGAAGGATGAGCCGCCGCCTACCAGCTTGTGCCAGAAACAACCGCAGCCGCAGCCAGCAACACTAGTAGTAGAAGCAACAGTTGCAGCAGTAACACCACCAACAATAACCACAACGGCGGCGACAGCTGTTGCAGAAGTACCGTCAGCAACAACGACCGAAATAACAACAACAGCAGCAGCATCAACATCACTAGCAGCCGAGGCAACAGTTGCCGTCACGCCCACACCCACACCAAAACCAGCCATGGCTGTGTCTGTAATCTCTGTGGCACCGCCGATCACAGCAGCAATAACATCACCAATAACAGCGACGGCAACAGCAACCGAAACAGCAATGTCAACAGCAACATCAACGGCAAGAACAGCATCACCACCAACCACATCATCAACAACAACAAGAACAACGCCGAATTTGTTGTTGGATGAGGAGCATAACAGCAACTTGCATACGAACAACAACACATCGTCTGGCTTTCACAGTCTGGCTCCAGCCACTGAAATCGACCCGGAACCAGAGCCCGAACCAGAGCCCGTACCAGAGCCCGTACCAGAGCCCGTACCAGAGCCCGTACCAGAGCCCGAACCAGAGCGCGTACCAGAGCTCGAACCGGAACCGGTAGCGGTACCTGAACCAAAGTCTGTGCCCAAGCGTCGTAAGCGAGAAACTAATAAGCGAACAAAAATTGTGCCTGAATCAGAAGCGAAACTTGAAATTGAACCAAAAAAATCGAAATCAAAGCCTGAAACGGAATCAGTGGAACCAGCGAAACCAGTGGAGCCAGCGAAACCAGTGGAACCAGCGAAACCAGAGGAACCAGCGAAGCCAGTGGAACCAGCGGAACCAACGGAGCCAACAGAGCCAACGGAACCAACGGAGCCAACAGAGCCGGCACCAATCGTCAAAGAGGATGTTAAAAAGAAACAAAGACGGCGACGCAAAAATGAACTTGCAGCAATTGTTGCTGATCAGCTGTTGGAAAGTTTTAAAATCGACAATGCACGCCGTGACAATCTAAAGAAGCTCGAAAATCTTGCGTATGAAAAGAGTGAAGATCTCCTGCTTACCGGTATGTTGCTCATGTCCAGCACAAAGCGCACAGTGACGTTGCACAACCAGCAGCAGCAACAGCAACAGGCAGCAACAGTTGCTGACTCGAAGCGCAACAAAGTGGATACCGAACAGAAGGCGCCAGCAGCAACCACAACGCCAACTGGACGTGGGCGACCCAAGCGACGTCAAAGTTGCTACTATAGACGTGGGCGTGGCAAGGCGGCGCCCCTTAACGCTGAGAAGAACATAAGTGCATTGAAATCGTCTCTAGAATCTTTTTCTATTGGCATTGAGAAGCAGCTGTTGGCCAAGGAGGCAGCTGCAGCAGCAGCAGCAGCGGCTAAGGCAGCAACACCGCCAGCCCCCGCCAGTTGTATACTGCGTCCAAGCATTCTATGTACGGCGGCCAAGGAGCACCAGCAACACCAGCAGCAACAGCAAAAACAGCAACAGCAACAGGAAAAACAGCAACAGCAACAGGAAAAACAGCAGCAGAAGCAACAAAAGCAAAAGCAAAAACAACAAAAGAAGCAACAGCTGGAGCTGGAGCGGGAGCAACAGCTGGAGCTGGAGCGGGAGCAACAGCAACAGCAACAGTTGGAGCTGGAGCGGGAGCAACAGCAACAGCTGGAGCTGGAGCGGGAGCAACAGCGGCAAGAGCAAGAGCAATTGCAGCTAGAGTTGGAGTTGGAACAGCTAAAGCAACTAGAGCGGGAGGAACTGTTACGACAGCAACAAGAAGATGAAGAAGAACAGCAACAATTAGAAGCAGCAGCAATTGCTGCCTCCTTCAGTCGGGATCCACGACTAAATAAAAATATACATACACCACTGGAGCTGCAGCAGCACAAAAGTGCGCAACAGCAACATGCGCTAATGCATCAACCTCACCCAAAACATCATTCGCACCATCATCGACACGAACAACAACAACAACAGCAGCATCAGCATCAGCAACGACAACAACAACTGCAGCAGCAGCAGCACCAGCAACAACAACAGCAGCAACACCAGCAACAACACCAGCCACCAGCTGGAGAGTGTCAGGAGGAGGAGGACAACTATTTAACAGAAATTGCGAAAAATGTGAACGACAAAATCATGTCGGCGAACAACGAAGACTTTGAATATGCCAACGATGAGTTTGATCAGGAGAAATCGCATGATAAATTCTATCGTCCAACCACATCGATGAGTGTGCGCAGTGCGCCCAATCTCAACGATGAGCACTCAAACTTTGGCTCCGACGATGAGAATACTAATACCGAGCTAATGGACATGGACCTAGATGATGAGATGAGTGTCTATACAAGCTATTCACAGGATTTGGGACGCAATGGACGGCGTCGTCGTCGGCGACGTCGGAGCGTTTTATTGACGCGCCGTCCCAAAAAGCGGACAACGCGCAGCATCCAGCAACAGCTGGAGGATGCAGAGAAATATGGTTGCCAGCTGTGTGGAAAGAGTTTCTTTACCTCCACCTCGCTGTCCAAGCACAATATGACATTGGCTCATGTGTCCAAATTGTCCGAACTGGAGTATCTACAATCTAAGAGCAATGCGCCACCAAGTCCGCCAATTTGCCCGGAGCTACTGCAGCAGCAGCAGCTAGAGCAACAGCAGCAGCTACAGCAACAGCAACAGCAATTAGATATTATGGTGGCGCAACAACAACAGCTACGCGCATCGGTGCTTATATCGCCAGTGTTTTGCCAGCAACCGACAATAGTTGCGCCGGCGGCAATGCCAGTTTCCAGTCATCTTGTCATCACCGAGGAAACTCTTCGCCTCCATGAACTCCAGCAGCAACATCAGCAGCAGCAACAACAACAGCAACAACATAATAGTAGCCAGCATTCGAGTCCAGTTCACAGCACCGCTCGCCTCAATCTGAATCCCGATGAGCGTCTATTCTACGAGTGCTGCAATATTTTAAAGAGCGCCGAAACACCACGGCTGCCCACAGCAACTGTCATGCCAATGTCCATGGTTATGCCACCAGTTGCTGTGGCAACACCATCTGTGATTGTAAGTGCTGGCGCACGAAAACCTTTAACGGACCTAACACCACCAATGGCAATCACAGCGGAGCTACCACCCTCGCCGCCACCTACGCGTCCACCACGTCCACCGCCGCCGGCATCGCCGTCACCATCGCCATCTCCACCTGAATCCCCACTGACAGTGACTCGAATCGGCCCGGCTGTCTGCCATCAACCAGTCATCCAGCAGATCTTTCGTAATCCGCACGCGACCGCTCACACATCGACGCACACGTAAGTATAGTGTACTTGATCAGCCTACCTGAAAAATCATTAGCCACTGTTATAAGGTGCAGCCAACTTCATGCTGTCTTTTTGTCTTACATTGCAAATCCGACTACCAAGAAAAATAATATTTTATTTTTGGGTTTTCGATTGATTTTGAAGATCATCCCGTACAGCCTCACAAAGCTTAACTCTTTATAATTCAAAAGTATCTATAGATAAGGATTTGAGTACATTGGGTATTCAATCCCAATGGCAACATGTCATGTGAGAGAAGGAACCTATCTCACACCTTATTTTGAACGGTGTCTAGCAACAATTTTCATTGCCTGCCATTGGAGTTTCTCGACTGGTCTGATAGTAGTACACGTATGTGTATGTCTCTCAGCCCGACCGTCTGTCCTTCTGGGTGGTCAAGGGTTAAGGGTATCTTCGAGCTAGTCGACTAGAGTCTTCTTACTTGTTCTATATACATTTTTCGTGTTTCTTCCCTACAGCAATTACAACCAACAACACCACAACCAGCATAGTCAACATCATCATGTCCAGCAGCAGCAACAGCATCACCATCAACAACATCATCAACATCACCAACACCAACATCACCAACACCATCACCAACATCACCACCAACATCATCATCATCAGCAGCATCATCATCGTTATCAGCAGCATCATCATCATCAGCAGCATCATCAGGAACATCATCATCATCAGCAGCAACAGCATCATCATCAGCAGCAACAGCATCATCATCATCATCATCATCAATCGCATCGTTTGTCCCCCAATTACTCGGCAATATCGCAATTCTCATCGATGACGGCAACAAATATGACACAGTCACGTTTCAAGACCAAAGCCGCGATGAAGGGTTACGAGACGAATCTCCAGCTGGACATGGAGCTGGCGAAATCGGCAAATCGTTCCGTTTGCAAGTTAACCGAATTGGCAGACATTGCGCTGGGCAGCGAGAAGCCGCCTGGTGTCAACTACAGCCCCGTTGAGGTTCTAGAATCGCCTATGTCACCTGATCCCGAGGGTGACACAACAATAGATCTGCCAATACGTCATCGGTATCAACAGCGTCAACAAGAACATCAACACCAGCAGCATCAGCAGCAGCATCAGCAGCAGCAACAGCAGCAGCAACAGCAGCAACAACAATTGCAAGCGACAGCAACAGTTGTTGTCGAACAGAGCTCGTCCTCGAAGACCATTATGCATGCCTCCTCGATTATTAAGGCAACAGCGGCAACAGCTGCTGCCAGCAGTGCCACATTGCCGCCGGTGTCGGGTCGAATTATTATACCGGAGCGTCCGTTCAAGAATATTGGTCTGGAGGAGAAGGCGCCAATCACGTTCCAAAAGCCAAAGACGTGCGTTAATTTGCTCACCGAGGATAACAACAGTGTGTCCACGGCTAGCTACTCGGATCGCGATGATTACGATTTTGGTACGCTCAGCTGTGAGGATGTCGATGTGGATGCCGAACCCGATGCGGCTGCCGTTGCAGAGATGGCAAAGCTGGCCGAACAGCAGCGGCAGCGACAACAGTTGCAACTGCAACAGCAACAAGAGCAGCAACAGCTCAAACAGACCGCTGCGACTGCTGCTTGCTCGGCAATCACTTCGATCACAACAAGTAGTTCCAGCTCGTCCGCCTCCTCACCGACGCAGCAGAGCAGCAGCAGCAACTCGAGTCGTGCTACAGCAAAAACCTTTGAGAACAAATCCCTTATAATGGGACGCATCTTTAAGGCAAAGGCAAAGAAAACAACAACGACATTGGCAACAACTGGAGCTGGAGGTACCACCGCAATTGTGACGCCCTCGAAAATTGCACCCAAGGACAAAGCGCAGTTGGATCAGCTCTTTGATGAGTTGCGCGGGGCACCAGTGAAGCATCAGCAGCAGCAACAACAGCAGTCCAACAACGCGATAGCAATAGCAACAGCTCAAGCGCTAATTGGAACATCAGATACTTGGTTGGCGCCCGTTGTGCCAGGTCTGGCTACAGCATCAGTTCCTTCTGTGATGCCAGCACCCGCTGTGCCCAAAAAGAGAGCATCTACCAAAGCTGCAGCAGCAGCAGCAACATCAGGTCGTAGAAAACCTGCTGCTGGCATTGCCACCGCTGGCACCGTTGCAAAAACAACAAAAACAACAAAAGCAGCAACAAAAACAACAAAAACTGGAATAAAAACTGGATCAAAATCCAAAGCTGCTCGCAAGCCTCCTGCACGCAAAGATATATCGAAACTGCAATCGGAACTTGGGATGAGTACAGCCGAGATTGAGCAGCTTATTGATGAGGGTCAGCGCAAATCAAAGCGACGCTGTGCAACCAATCGACCCAAGAAGCTTGTGGAGACATGGAGTTCCGATGAGTATGAGGAGTTCCTCTCGACTAAGGATATTATAGCTTTAATCGAACAAAAGGAGCAGCTGGAGCAGAAACGTAAACGCAAAACAAGCGAAGCTAATGGCCAACAGGAGTTAGCCGAGAGACCTCCCAAGCACACGCAGCCAGCGAACAATGCCAAAAGCAAAAAGAATCGCAAGGCCGAAAGAGAACAGCAACAACAACAGCAGGAGGAGAGGGAACTATCAGTGACGCCAACGCCGCCCAAACGAATCAGACAACGTGCAGCAGCTGATATATTTGATGTGACGCCAACACCCACACCACCACCACCGCCGCCGCCTTCAAAAACAAAAGCAACGCGTGGAAAGCCAGGAACTAAGCTAGCCAAAGCGACAAAAGCTTCTAAAATGGCCACTCCTGTTGGGAGAAAACGTGGCGTCAAGCATTTGAGGGCTCAACTGATAGGATCAACCGAAGTAGAACCAACACTAGAAGCTGCAGCTTCATCGACGCAAGCAGCTCAACGCCTGGAGCGTTCTAGTCAGCGTACGCGCAGCAGTCGACAGCAACATCAGCAGCAAAAGGATGCAACCCCGGATGCGGCATCCGAGGAGCAGCAGCAGCACCAGCACGTAAGGGACATGAATCACTATCAGGAGAGGGCAGTGAGCAGTGTCAATGTCAGGCAAAAGATGCGCGCCAGCAGTAACAGTGCTAGCACTGTTAGCAACAACAATAGCAATAGCAATCGCAGCAGCGTTGCAACGTCAACGACAACAGCAACATCAACATCAACCTCAACATCAACATCAACATCAACATCAACATCAACAACAACAACTAATAACAACAACAATAGCAGCAGCAGCAACAAAAATTTAAAAACCAAACGCAAATCGCAAACAAATCGTCAATCGCCGGCGCGCCGGAAGCGACCGGCGAGCGAGAAGCAGCTGTATTATTGGAGTAGCTCCAGCGATGATGAATTCGGTCGCATCGACACAGATGCGGAGTCACCGGATGCAGAGGGTGAGGACCAAACAGACGGCGCTTCAGGTGTTGCTTCAAATGAATCGCATCAGCAACAACATCAACAGCAGCAACACCACCAGCAACAGCAGCAGCTGTTGGCGCCAGCCAAACATTTTGATGATAGCGAACAATATCAAAAGCATGGCTGGATCGTAGGAGATTCGCACAAGAAGCTAGTGAAGCTTTTGGCTATTGCCAAAGGCAATAAGAAGGTGGACAATTGCGGCGTGAAACGGCGCACGCCCAAACGAAAGTGCTAGGGGTCGAACCTCAGCTGTCGCTGACCATGAAACACTGCCAACAACTCCTGCGCGGCATCATTTCTCAGATGACAAGGCTTATTATGCATACATGAGTATATTAAAGCGGCAAACAATATATATTTTACTTTGTTTAAGGAAAAAACATTTAAACGTTACATTATTTAGGTTTTTTTTTATTAAATGTATTTATAATTAATAAACAAAAATGCGCAAGCAGAAATAAATATTTGAGCACAACAACTACGATGTTATTGACTTATGGCAGTTTTTAAACTATAATATAAAATGTATTTAGTTTTAAACTGCTTTTCCCCTGTTAATCTTTTGAATTTTAAATTTTGAACATCACTCAAAAGTGTTACCAAATTAACTTTGGCCTGTAATTATGTGTTGCATTTGACTTGCAATCTGCTAATTTTCAGTATCGATAAGATTTCTTGCCATCATCGATAGCCAGCGCTAAAAATGTGAATAGCTACTGGACATCGATAGTATCGGTTAGTTGCCATCGATTGTATTTGTAGCTCAGATTGTTTTGCAGATTGAAGCTCGGATGAGGAATATATAAAAAAAGTAGTTTTTAATCTTTTTATAACGTTAAATAAACGCATTGGAGCTGTGCAAGTGCAATAATTGTGAGTAAATACGAAATGGTTTCATACAGAACGTAATCCCAAAAATTTGAAACTGCTGTTTACACCTCAACATTTTTCACTTGCGTCGGAAGTTTTCTTTCTCTCTCTTCGCTTATTTTTTTGTTGTATTTAACGATGCTGATTCGTAATTGTCTTCTTGTATACACGCTCGCTGTCACTGGTCTGCGCGCGTGTGTGTGTGTTTTTGTGTAACTACTACAGTTGCTGGTTGGAAAATAATTAAAGCAAATAAGTGTATAACTCCAATTTGTTGCACATTTAATCTGTAGTGCCTAATTGCGGTGCCTATATAAACATAACGAGATCTGTGCCTATCTCTGTGTGCGTGTACCTGTGTCAGTCCTGTGCCTTTGTATGTGTATGTGATGGTGGATGCTGTTGCTGCCAAAGGAGTATTAGAAGAAGATATTTTGGATGCCATTCACAGCATCCACATTCACGAATTAAAGTCAAGATAAAACGCGCACGACGGGAATCGGAAAGAGGAATCGCTGAATCGACCATTAGCGTCTGTTTGCTCGTTTCTCTTACTGCCCACTCGGCTACTTCTTTGTGCGCAACTGCAGGTAATCACAGTGTGGACCTCAACACTTCAACCCCCACCCCACCTTCTTCATCAACTCCACGTAAGTTGGCTAAAACTCAATGAAGTTACAGAAACTGGCAAGTTAAGAAAGCAGCAGGCATTGAACGCATTTAAGATTCGCTGCACATGCAGTTTAAAACTTCCCCCCACATCGTCACCGCCCTTTCGCTCTTTCGACGCTTTTTTCAAATCGACAACTGAGACAAATCAAAAACAACAAAAACAAAACAAAAAGAGAGACAGAGTTTTTTTGAACAAGGGTCGTCGTCGTTATCGTAGTTGTTGCTTTTGTTATTGTTGTTGTTGTGCGTTGTGCAGCCCGGGAATGTATATATTGTACAGGAAATCTGTTGCTGGGAAACTTGAGCACATCTCAGCATGTACATTGATTCTGCGTGCTGCACTTGTGGTTGCAGTTGGGGTGCCACAAGGTGGCAACTCTGCAGCAGCTGCAACTGTGTCGCATATTTGTGTAATTCTTGTATAGCCGGAAAAATTCAATTAAAGTTGGAGTGTTGTTACTTTTATTGAAGCACACACCCACACAGGCATATGTACAAGTACACATACACACACTCACACACACACATGCATACATACGATTGCAACTGCTTGTAGGATTTTTGTGTTCATTCACAGGCCCACAGTCAGAGAGCAAGATAGAGCGAGAGAGTGAGAGAGCATTCACTGTACGGCAAACGTGTTGGCTAGCATAGCCAGTGAAAAGAGCAGGATAACAGCGACAAAAATGCACAGAGTACCATATCAACAGAAACAACAACAACAACACCAACAACAAACTTAAGCCACCCACATTTGACATAACTGAAAAGTGACTCGCTCTCTCACGGTCTTTATTTCTATTCGTATATTCGCTCTTTAACAGTCGCTCGCTCGCTCGCTCGCTCGCTCACTCACTGAAACACTTTGGTCAGTTGTGCTCTCTGTTTCTTGCTTAGTTGCGATTGTCG
Source organism: Scaptomyza parva (assembly GCA_035044645.1). Taxonomy (NCBI): domain Eukaryota; kingdom Metazoa; phylum Arthropoda; class Insecta; order Diptera; family Drosophilidae; genus Scaptomyza; species Scaptomyza parva. The sequence goes on from JAWNNT010000139.1 coordinate 12,310,299, forward strand.
CAGCAGCAGCGCAGCAGCAGGCAAAAAGGATTTTAATTTGTTGCAGACATTTTTTCAAAGAAAAAATACCCAAAAAGGAACAATATTTCTATCAAAATAATGTTCAATAAATAAAGGTGTGTGTCTATGTATGTGCGTGCATGCGTCCAAAAAGAAAAAATTATGCAAAACAATCAAACAAACAAGAAATCCAATTTAAAAGTGTGTAAATCTCATAAGAAGGGCTTGCTAGTGGAACAGAGCGAGAGAGGCGACAGGGCGGCAGGTGGTAATTTGCATTTGGCTGCGCCGGCTGTGTGTGTGTGTACGTACGCTCAGCGCAGACTCTCTGCTCTCAGCGGAGATGTGTCCAGCCGTGGATGTATCCCTGTGCGGCCCATGTCGAAACTGCGAAGCAATTGTGGTTGTTGTTATTAAAGGCTTTTTTCTTTCTTTCTTTATTTTCTTTCTATCAGACCCCGTAACTATAATTTCAGACAAAAAGACACAGTTTTTCTGTGATACTGTCTAAGGAATTAAGTGTTAATAGTTTACGAGCTATTTGCATAAATATATCCTGTCATCCTGTATGTGTGTGTGTGTGTGCAACATATTCCAATGTCTTTTGGCTATGGAAAGTCGATAAATTACTAGTCGAAACATCAAATTCCAACAATTTCTAGTAATAAATAGTTTAGGAAGTATAGTAAATAAAAACCTTTTGATTAATTTATTGATGTTAAAAGTTATTGTGTATGTGTTTAATATCTTTATTATTTATTTATTTTATTTTTATTTGTTAACCCAGGTACAACAAGATGCGTCAGTTTAATATTTCGGTCATTGGACTATCCGGGACCGAAAAGGATCGCGGCCAAGTTGGCGTTGGTAAATCATGCCTGTGCAACAGATTCATGCGGCCAATGGCCGATGATTACTTTATAGATCACATATCAGTGCTCAGTCAGAGCGATTTTAGCGGTCGCATTGTGAACAATGATCACTTTCTGTACTGGGGCGAGGTGCGAAAAACCACGGATGAGGGTGTCGAATACAATTTCAACATCATCGAACAGACCGAGTTTATGGACGACTCCACATTCCAGGCCTTTAAGGTTGGCAAAATGGATCCGTATCTGAAACGCTGTACTGCCACAAAAGTCTTTTCCGCCGAGAAGCTCATGTACATATGCAAAAATCAGTTGGGTATCGAAAAGGAGTACGAACAAAAGGTCATGCCTGATGGCCGATTAAGCATCGATGGTTTTGTCGTTGTCTTCGATGTCAGTCCCGTGCCAAATCGTAGCGTTGAGAAGCAGGTGGAGTTTGTGCAAAATGCCATTGCCAATATAATGAAGAACAAGAAGCCGCTGGTGCTGGTGACCACCAAGAATGATGATGCTTATGAGCTGTATGTGCGAGAGGCGGAGAAAATAAGTCAGCGCAAGGATTACAAGAGTACCGTGCAGTTAATTGAGACATCGTCGCACGAGAGCATTAACATTGATTTGGCATTCCTAATGCTCGCTCAGATGATTGACAAAGTGAAGAATCGCGTTAAAATTGTTTCATATCAGGACTCGGCCAAGTCGCGTAAGGAACTGCTTGATACACGGTCCGAGGCTGTCACACGGCTGATAAGGAATCAAATCACCGATTATCACATATTGTGGTCACAGGGCTCCAAGATGCTATCGCAGTATCGCGAATGGAACGAGTTCCTCAACATATTCGGACACGAGGCCGGCCAGAAGCTATTCCGTCGTCACATGAAAAAGTTGCGCGACGACCATCTCAACAAGAAGCTTCATCAGTATTTGGACAAGTTTGCATTAGCACTTGAGTATCTGCTGCCCGACATAAGTGTGCTCAACATAATTGATGACGATCCATGGGAATGTGCCCGGAACTATCTGCAAAATCATATGGAATTCGAACAGTATTTTTTTGAGTGCCCGCAAGCCACCTGGACAGAACTGCTCGATATGGATGAGGCTGACGATGAGGCGCGTATACCGTTTGATGTACTCGACACCAACGAGGCGGAAACCGTGTTCCGTAACTATTTAAATTCCGTACAGCAGGATAAAAAGAAAATTGGGTATGTTGAGATTTGCTTGATAGTTTTACTATAATATTATTAACATAATTGAATATTTTTGCTATGATTTCTTTCGCTTCGCTGCAGTTGGAAGCAACAGTTTAAGATGCTATTGGAGGAATCCGGTTTTGTGACGCCCGGCAAGCAGCTGTCGGAGGTTCGTGTCCTATTCATGGGCAGGGAATGTTTTGAAGCACTGTCCGAACACGATTGCCAACAGATCTATGATATACATCAGGACGAGATCATTGAGAAGAGCAAACAAAATTTCGTTGAACTGCTGCTGGAGCATGCGCAGTATTTTCTGCAATTTAAGAATGTCGATATTATCACACAGGAAGATGTTAGACAGATAACGGATGTAATTCAGGAAGATTCCCGTTACAAGATGCTCGATCGTCTCGATCAGGAGCGTCGGGTAATGCTGGTACAGCATTTACGCTTCATTCACTGTCCCATACGCGATCATTGTCCGTTCTTTAACAATTGTGTCGATAATCTGATTGAGGAAGTTCTTTCCGATAAATCAGCGGCCAATCACAAGCCATTGGGAGGTGGTACTGGTGGCGTCAGTGGCAGCTGGAAGACAACCGGCAATGGCAGTGATCGCACATTGAATCTACTTATTGTTGGTTCCGAGCATTTAGCCAGTGATCTGCTCAATGATATACGCATTTGTACGGGTAGCAAGGGCGAATATATCTATGAGAATCAAACATATTATCTCAACTATCGCATTGCCAATGGTGACATGGAGGCATTCAAAGCTATTGATGTTTACTCCAGCGGTATGTCAAGAAATAACTTTACTCCGAATACTATGTTTGAATTTTGTTGTGTTTTTCTCATTTTTGTCTAGGTCTCATTTGCGTCTACTCGAATCAGCAGTCGTTTGAGACGCTCAAGGATAATTTGGAACGAACGCTTCTATGCAATCTGGAGCTTGAGGATAAATTTGAGAATCTACCCATTGTGCTTGTCTATCAACCCCAGGATCTCAAAGAGAACGAGATCGAATATCTGCGCAGCGAGGGAATGCGTCTATCCGAAATGTTGCATTGCGATTTTATCGATCACACGCAAAATCATCAGAAATACGTTTATGATATACTCAACATTGTTATACTCTCGCTGAAGTTGAGCGAAATGAAAAGCTATGAGCCATATCCATCCTCCAATCATACCGATCTACGCATCCTGGTCTGCATCTATTGCGGCGATCAATACGACATTGAGAACATTGTTCAGCCCCTAATTGCCGAATCGTCAATCGTCAAGGCCAATGAGCACAGCATCATTGTCGATGTCTTTATTGGTGATGCGAAGCGACGGGTTGAATTCATATTATCTTCGTATCATGGCACCAATCAGTATCGGGATGAGCTCATTCACGGGTACATCTATATCTATTCAGCCAAACGACGCTCCTCACTGGCCAATCTCAAGTGGGTATTCCACATATATATGTATATATGTACATAAAATGAAATTATTTCCTTGTTTTTTTTTGTGTCTCTTGCAGCATTTTGGCCGCCCAGAATGCCAACATTCCATTGCAGTTAGTCGCTATCACAGAGAGTGGCGGTGTTAATGCGTTCTTCAATAACGAAATCTGTCAGTTTCTTATTACCGAGGGCAATGCGTTGGCCGATCGGTACAAGGGCAGCTTTATGACCTTCTCATCTGATCAATATGTCAAATGTAAATAGATTTCTTTAATTGTTGTTGTTGCTTGTTTTCATACATATATAATACTCTTTTGGTTTGGTATTACAGTTGCCTTCTATAATCCCTTCCTGAAGACCGCCTGGGATAACAAATACGAGGTGGAGAATCTGCATGTGGAGGAGTCAATTACTTTAGATTCGGGCGAGGGTACGCTCGAGAATTCGGTTAATCAAATGCCACGTCCGCCGCCCCGACATGAAAGCTATATGCTCTCAAATACACTTGGCACTGATGGTTCCGGTAGTGAGAATTACGAAATGCTTCCTACACGATCTCTAAACTCATTAAATGGTTAGCACACATCATTTGGCATTCATCATTATAAACCTTTACTAAACCATCTCTCATACTTTTGCAGAAGAAAGAGATATATCACTCGATGAAATCTATGATGACAACAACGAAAAACCCAAACACCTGCATCAAAGTAAGTTTTATCCAGGCTATTCCAAGTCTCTCTCTTTCTTTCTCTCTCTCTCTCTCTCTCTCTCTCTCACTCTATCTATCTATCTTACTTTCTCTTTCTCTCTGCCCGCTCCAAAATGCAACCAAACTCTCTGATACTTTCAAAAAGTACATACATACAAACATAGGTTCACCCATTCACCTATGTAGTATATGTATATTACGCCAAATCAAATCAAAAGTTGGCATATGTATATATGAACATATTACAATACATATTTATTAAGTATTGTGTAAATGATAACCTATACTCGTGCATTATGAGACTTGTTACCCTGTTATCACAGCCATTCTCTGAGAAACTCTGAGAACAATTATTAATACCAATTACTTTACGATAACCCTATGTAATCATCGGGTTCGAATGAGTTTCCTGAGTTTCTTTGTCGGGTTTTTACTTATAATTCCCAACCGGTTATAGCCCAGTGTCCGCCACATTAATACTGTTTACAGGGTATTTGCCAGAGGCACGATGCAAAGAGTATTCAAATCGAACATAAACCAAAATCTCAAGCATTAAACATCGCAGAATCGAAATGTCATTTATTCAAATATTATCATTATATACATATATATATATAGATAAAGCTCCCTCCCCCATACCCCACCATACATTTAAGAAGTACAAACCATACTCTTTTAATGCTCTAATATAATGATTACATATTATATTAACGATTAATCATAACAATTGTTTTTTTTTTTTGTTTTTTTTTATATATATCGATTTACCTCTGTGTGTGTATTCGTTGTTGTCATTGCCTAATTGCATATCAATAATTATTATATATACTAAAACCAAAAAAAAAAAACAAAAAAAAAATCAAAAATTATCAAATCAATTCAAATCTGAAAAACCAAAATATCAAAAAAAAAAAAAAAAAAAACAGGATTCCAGATATTCCCTCCTCCAACAACTCCTCCAGAGCCAGCCCCTCCAGATCATCAGCTCATTACATGCACATATAAGAGTCAATTCGTTTCGGCTTCAGAATCAAGTTTGGAAGAAATAACATGTAATCTAACTAATTGAATATTTTTCTTATATAATCGTTTATATCGTATATAAAAATCGTATAATACATACCAACTTACTCATTTTTTCTTGATTTTTTTGTTTTTGTGATCAGTATTATAATTTTTTTTTTACTTTTGTTACTTTTATTTGTGCTTTTACACTCGTTTTGGTCTACGTTTTACAGCCCAAAACGTAAACTGTAACTGTTGTTTGTTCATCATTGTCATCATCATCATCATCATCATCGCCATCATCATTATCATGATTAAAAATCCTTAAAAAAAAAAAGTTAACCCTATCGATTCATGCTCTCTCTTTCTCTCACACTCTTACTCCATTTCTCTCACTGTTTGAACAAATACTTTATTCGTATTTCTCCTCCCGTCTCCTCCCACCCCCCGCCCACCACATTAATCATCAACTCATCAGCTCATATGAGTTTCGCTCTCCCTCTCTCTCTCTCTCTGTCTCTCTATCTCTCTGTCTGTCTCTCTCTCTCTGTTTTTTGTTGCTGATTTAATAACCGTCTCTCATACAATGTAAATACATATACATATATAGTGCATACATGTAGATAAGAATCAATGTATATACACAGATATACGATATACTATATATATATATATATAATATACCAATAACAATAATATTTGGTATATCTATTGTAAATAGCTTTTTTTTACATGATTCATTTTTGTTTCGATTCTTAGATGATTTTTTTTTTTCGTTGGTTTTTTGTTTTTTTTTGGTTTTGTAAACTTTTTGACTAACTTTAGCTGAGCTAAATCTGAATCTTAAAGATCTCGATGCGTATTATAGATTTTTGTTCTTGTTCTTCTTGTTGTTGTTTTCTTTCGTCCTTTTTCCATACTTTACATACATTTTTCTACTCTCATGCATTTCATAAGCAGCGGATGTCAGCGGGTCGAAGGATTCATTGGCCACCCATGATGCAGGTTAAAACTTATGTTCCACTCTTATCCTAAGTCGCTGTGTGTCTCTCTCTTTCTCTCTGTGTCTCTCTCTCTCTCTCTCTTTGTCTGTTTGTCAGCCGTATATCCCCAACAAACAAAAAAAACATCCCCAACCAAACCACTGCACGATCATTAGAAACTCCACTCCCTTCCTTACGCCTTCCCACAAACACACACACACACACAAACACACACCCATACACACCCACACACCCACAGACACACACAATCAGACACTAGAGACACTTAGCTTGTTTTTGGACTAGCCGAACATTTAGTTTTAATAATTATAAAAACAACATCAACAACAACAATAAACAATTATTTTGCCTGCCATACACCCCTCCCCTCCCACACACACCCTCTGTCGTCTTTGTTCATCCCTTCGCTATGCACTGCTCGATATACATACATATACAATATCTATATACTATATAGCTTTTAGATTAGTTCACATAGCGTTTCTCACTGTGTGTCTGTGTGTGTGTACGTCTGTGTGTGTGTGTGGGAATGTGTTTTGTTTGTTTTTGTTTTTGTCTTTGGTTTTTTGAGTGGAAATGAAATGATGAATTCGATTCTCGCTAATTGCAGAATGGCTGGAGGATAAGAACGATGCCCGTCGCAACATGAACAAGAACTCAATCTGGAACAATTTTAGTGGTTCAACGCACGCGTATACAACTGGACGGCGGCATATTGATTCCAATTTGAATAAGATCAGGCCAAAGGGTCCGAGTCAAACATTGAAAGTGGGTGAAGCGCCCAGTCGTAACTGTGCCATGAGCTCCTCAACATTTACGCTTCCCACACAGCAGCCGGGCAAATTGAATATGAAGAACTTTCAATTGGTTAGCGATGCGGTTGCCAAAATGAATTTCAGCAGCAGCGGCAGCATGGGCGACTCTTATTTGGCCGGCTGTGAGTCTGGCATCGAGAAGGATGCCGCCAAACGATATGATCACGCTCAGCTTGATGGTGAGGATGAGGATTCCGAAGAGTTGGCCGAATACGAGCAAATCTATGAAAACGAAGGTGCGTACCACAACAACAACAACAACTCCATCCCTCATCTCTCATCTCTCATCTCCCATCTCTCAACTCTCAACATGGATCTCATCTATACACACACATAATAGGGCATCGTTAGTTGGTTTTGGTTTTGGTTTCCTGCTTGTAAATATTTTAGTTTATCTTTTTTGTGTTTTTGTTCTTTGTTTTATGTAGTTTTTATTCTTTAGATTTTTACTTATTTGCATACTATATATATTTTTGTATATACATATATAGAACCTGTGTCTAGCTTTCTCCTGTTTTGTGTCTAGAAAATTGTTTTTTTTTGTTTATTGTCCGATTGGTTATACTATATATGTGCATGTAACATTGAATCATGGCTTTATCATCATTATTATATTGTATAAATATAAATTTACACTAGATGTGTGTAAATGTGTGTCCCCCCCAATCCCTTTTGAGAATCCTTCAGATCTGTACAAAAAGTCGAGAGATGATTATAATCTATTTCTATGGAGCGGGCAGTGTTATCAAAAAAAAAGAAATATCACCATTAAATCTTACGATCTAACAAACAATTGAATAATTTCAACATATATTTTTTTCCTCTTGTTCTTGCCACACTTACAGACTGTACCGAATCGGACAGCTGTGCCAGTTCAACAGAGCGACGAGTGCGTCAACAGAATGCCTATTACAAGGCGAACAAGAAGGCAGCCACAACCAAAAAGAATAAGAAAAAGAAGGTCGCAATACCGGTGCAAACGCCACGAGTGCCACCATTTGGTGCATATGTTAGCCCACCAGAAATACCGTTACACTATCAACGCATGGCCGCCGTTGCAGCAGCAGGTGAGAAAAGTACGTGTCGTGATTTATATTTTTAATTTCTTTTACTTTTATTATTTAATGTGTTTTCTTCTTCTGTTTATTGTTATTATTCTAAAATCTTGTTATGTTTTGTGTTGTTCTGTTAAGAATTGTTTTAAGATCGAAATAGAGTTCGTTCAAAACATTTCATTTTCATCTAAGTTATGAAATTGAAATGTTTGGTCTTTCGATCGATACTTTTTTTTTACTTCAAATTTACTTTAAACTATTTCAAAAACACGTCCTTTAGATGCTTTATACTGGCTTTTTCATGGGTTCAGGGTATAAAATTACAAAATGTAATCATATATTGTATAATGTTTTGTTCACATATGATGATGATTAAAACTCCTTAAAATTGTGGTTTATTCAATTAGAAAAAACGGAATCCGGTGTTGTGCCCGAGTTTATGAAGAGCGACAAGTCACCAGAGGTAAAAAAACCCTATCCCTATATTGATTTGAGATCTATGAACAATTTTTGTATTATAAATAATTACAGTATTCAATGGTGCCCGAGCTGACAGCAGCCGGAATATTTGGGGCAGAGAACTTACCTGAATACAATATGAATCCCAAATGCTTGAAGGACTTTGAGAAGTTGGAGAAGCGACGGCTCAAGGAAGAGGCGGCCAGACAGCGCAAATTGCAGGAGAAGGAAAAGGAACAGGAGAAGAAGCTCAAGCGTAAGCTCAAACAGAATGCAAAGGGTCTAACTGAGACAACTGAGGCGCAATTTGGGAAACTGATGATCACATCCGATAAGGACGAGATACCCATATTCCTGATCAAATGTGTCGAATTCATTGAAAAGGAAGGACTCGACTCTGAGGGCATATATCGTGTGCCCGGCAGTAGAGCGCATGTGGATATGCTTTTCCAACGTTTCGAGGAAGGTAATATAACCTAATGCTCTGCCGAATTCTCGAATAGACTTTAATTGAATTTTGTTTCTAGACACAAATACAATTATTGATGTGCTGGACATTCCGGTGAATGCGGTTGCTACCGCTTTGAAGGATTTCTTTTCCAAACGCTTGCCACCACTCTTCAGCAAGGATATTATTAAGGAGCTGGAGGAGATTGCCGGTAAGTCCAGTAAGACACCTTTTATTTTACCTTTACTTTACCTTAAGGGTATTTGAAAGCTATGACAAATGTGATCTCTGATAAATATATACATATGAATTGGTCACCTTATCATAACTACTGAATACCCTTACTACATTATACATTATTATATGCTAAAGTTTTATTTTTGCTTTTAGGATCTCGCGGCGTCGGCTCGTCTAAACTGAATGTGGAAGTGAAAACCGATCGCAGCTGCCGTTTGATAGCTTTAAAATCTTTGCTACAAAAATTACCACCCATCAACTTTTCTATACTCAAATATATATTCCAACACTTTGTGCAGTAAGTTTAAAGTTTAGCATTTTGTATTTTGAAACTTATCTATTTTTTTTTTATTTTTAGTGTCTCGGACAACTCAAAGCTGAACAGCATGGATAGCAAGAATTTGGCCATTTGCTGGTGGCCCACATTGATACCCATTGATTTTACGGACATGGGACATTTTGAGCAGCTGCGACCATATCTGGAGGACATTGTCCAAACGATGATCGATCAATTTCCGTATCTATTCTGCGGCAAAGATGCTTTTGTTATGGTTTAGGCTAGTTAGATAGAGTTGGCAATTAAGACAAACTAAAAACTTAAAAAACAAAAACAAAAAAACAAACAACACAGATAGATAATAGTTGTTGTTGAAGGTGATGAAGATGATGATGAGGCAAAAACAGGAAGACAAGACAAAACAAAGTTAGGCATTGTGAAAGAACCCATCGATCGATTTAAAGATCATTCAACAAAAGAGAAACAAATAACAAAAAAAAAACAAAACAAAACAAAAGAAACGAAAAAAATGTAATCGCAACCAGGCAGAAAGTGTCGTTATTTGTCGTAATTTTTTTTGTAAACGCAACAGTATAGGAATGCATAATGTATCGTGGCATGGTATATATATATATAGTATATATACCTTATATATTTATATATATATATGTGTGTGTTTTTGTGTATGTCTGTAAATTATTTGGTATTGCAAAAAAGTATATAAAACCAATTAGTTAAGTAGGGTATATTTATTTTTTTATATATACTTATGTGTATGTTTCTATATTTATGTATGTATGTGTCTATCTTTTTTTATATACATACATATATAGTTATACACATACTATATTTTTTATTAATGGCTTTGTTGTGTTTCCGTGATATATGTAAACGCATAGGGTTTTGCGCTCTTTTCGCCCCGCCCGATCTTTAGTCCCAAAAATGATATGCACTCGCATACATATATATTTATATATGTATGTGTGTGTATTTTGAAAGGCAAATGGTTGGGCGGTTGGCAGGGCGCAAAGTTAAATAAATTAATTAATTGTGTATTGTATGTTAAAGTATATGTTAAAACAAAAAAAAAACAAAAAAAAAAAAAAGAACAAAAAGTAAACTAATGCATTACAAATGATATATACATAAATATATATATACATGTATTTGTATGTATGCTAATTTTATATACGCATATTTGTATGTCTAATTAGAAGATGTGAAGAAGAAGCCGAGAACTTGACGAAGCAGCAACAAAGCAAAAGAAAAACAAAAAAAATTAATATATAAAAGAAAAACAAACAATTTCCAGCTACTAAATGTGAATCTCCTTCGTATGTGTACGCGAGTGTATGTGAGAGTATGTGTGCGAGTGTGTGTGTTTGTAATTGTATGCTTGTTCTTTGATGTGTATTAATAGATATATGTATGTATATTTATGTATAAGAAGAAAATTAAAATATATACTATACACATATATAGTATGTATGTATGTGTATAGAATTGTGTCTAAAAGATGAAATGTATTAGCGCTAATGATTACGGTACTCCCCATACGAACAACAAAAAAGCCTCCATATTCACCACACCACACTCCCAGTTCCCCACTCCTCACTTGCACCCACCACACCTCTTACCACTCACAGGATCAACAAGCAAACTCTTTGTCTCTGGCTCTAACCATTTAAAACTGTGTGCTCTCTCTACATATGAAAAAATATAAAATAATAATACTGATAATTAAACGAATCGAAACGAAATAAAATCAACATTTATATACAACTTATACATACATATATGATGTATACATGCATATACTTATACTCATGTATGCATAGATACATATGTATATGTATTTTAACTAAAAACAAAACAAAATGGCGAGCATAAAGCAGAAAACAAAAAAAACCGTAGGCAACATAAGCGTAAGTGTTATTTCTTGTAATTGAGCATTAATTTTTTATAAACTTAATTATATAATTGTGTATCTTGTGTCTGAACGGACCTCAAACTTAAAGCAAAAAAACAAAAAAAAAATCGAAATATTATATTAAACCATTTTAAAACAAAATGTGCGAAAAACTGTTGCGCAAACAAACAGAGAGAAGAGAATGAGAAACATAAAAAAAAAAAAACGAAAAAAAAACCACATAACCAATATATAGTATAATTTGTATAGATGAGTGTCTATTGCATTATTTGTACACGAATGTACATGCATATAAATCCAGGCAGGATTAACGGTGTATACATATGTATGTATGTGTATGCATTTATTTATATACGCTAAAAAGGAAAAAAACAAAAGAAAATGAAAACAAAAAAAACCAAACCAAAATAATGTCAACAAAATGTAATTCGACGTGATGTGTAATATTTTTAAAAGCAAATTTTATGCCCAGCCCACCCCACCCCCCGTAACCCCTTAACAGCTCGTGTGCCCATGCTCCAATGCGTCAGCCAAGAAACCAAGAAACCAGAGCTCCCAAAACCAACTCTCTCTCACGCATAGATATACAGCTGCGATGATAATAATAACGAGAGCAGCATCCAAGCATCACCAAGCTACTTTCTTCCAAACAGTCCAAGAAACAAACATCAAGTTTTGCTCATTTATCAAGTGAATATTTTTCTTTATAATGCTTAGAGTTTTCCCTAGAACGAAGAGTATTAGCTACTTGGAACCTCTTTGTATTTTTGTGCGTTTTGGGAAAGTGGTAAAAATGCGAAATATACAATAGCACCATAAATGCATTCTTTCAAAATGTACGTTTATAAAACTTGTGCTTTTATTTATATATAATTTTAATTATTCAGGAGTATATAGTGAAACATTTTTTTGTATTTGATCGTATAAAGTTGAAAGCGGGCAAAATCAGTGAAAAATTTATATATCCAAAAGCATCCGCCTTTTGAATTACATTCTTCATGATATTAGCAAACTATTCCAGTAATCACAGTTATAGTTGGTCATTTATCTTTATAGTTTTTCGATTTTTGTATGGCAACAATCAAAAACCTAACTAATCGACGAACTTTACTGTAAGCTTTACAAAATAAATTGATCAAAATAAAAGATCAAATACAATTGAGTTACATCTATATATTAAGAAGTAAATGCAATATTAAACACATAGGTAGATTTCTAAAAACTTAACACTTCCTACAAATAATGCATTTATGGCGATATTATTTCATTCCCGTGAATGCACTTTTAGCATTTTTCCCAAAACACATAAATAAAAAAAACTCCCAATATCGTATCAGTAATAACTTTTACACGACGTTAAGCGGACACTCTAAGCACTATATTGAAAAGTAAGCTAAACTTGATGTTTGTTTTTTTCGTCTGTTCGAAAAATATAACTTGTGAGAGTTTAATTTTGCAGCTGTATGGATATGTACAATGTCTATGCAACTGCATCTGCATACATACATATACTATGTCAGGCTATGGAGTGCGAAATAAAATTTGTGGGCATTTTCCAAATATTTGTGAAGCATTTACATTTGTTGTATTTATTTGATTTTTGACTTTTTCTTAAGCCTAAATTAACTAACATGATTGCTAGCTGGCTAGCAAATTGGCTGCAATGGCCTCCGTGTCTAGCAGCGTTAATTTTTCCGTTAATTTCGACTTTTTATATGCAGGTTCATCATCATCATCATTATCATCATCATCGTCGTCGTCGTCATTATCATCATCATCATCATTATCACCACCATCGTCTTGCTGCTGTTCCTTTCCAGTATTATCTCGCTTTTTATACAGCTTTTCAGGATCGGGCAGCCAAGACAAGTCTACTGAGTGTTCCGACTCAGTATCCATTTCATCCTCCTGCTTCTGCTGCTGCTTCCCATCATTCTGTTCATCTTGCTCCTCATCGCTCTGCTGTTGTTCGGCCTTTTTACGTAGCTTTTCACGCTGCAGCTTGTGCCGCTTCTTGACCAGCTCCCGGAAACGCTGCTTATCATACTGATCCTCTTCGTTGAGCAGTGCTTTGGACAGCATTAGATTAATGCCGCCGTCATCATCTTTTTGTTTTTTCGCCTTGCCCGTTAGCGCCTTCATCTGATTGCGATCATCGGCCAGCGTTTGGCCTTCGTCATCAAACTTAAGCTTGGAGTTGATTTGCAGATTCTTTTTGAGCGCCTTCTTGGCCAGCGCCGCTTTGGTAACCATCTTCTCGCGCTTTGGCACCACCAGCGGCGTCTCTGTGTCCTCATCATCGGTAACTGTGGCTCCGTTCAGTCGTTCCAAGTCCACGGTTCCACCTTCAACATCGTGGTCGCGTCGCTTGATCTTGATGAAATCATCGTCTTCATCGTCACTTTGATCAGCTGCCCCGCCAAATCTAGTTGTTTTCTGCTGATGATCATCCGGCTGGTCTTCTTTCTCGTCTTTCTGCTTCTGCTGCAGCTTGAGTTTCCACTTAAGCTTCTCCAGAAAGGGTACACGAGGCGTGACTGCCAGGCCTAGGGATTGCGCATAGGCATCCAGATCGAGGCTTAACACATTGAAGAGCCGCTTGTTGCGCATCAGAAAGACTGACTTTAAGTAGGACAAGAAAGCACGCTGTGCCGAGGCACGCAATTCTGGAAATTGAGCAAGGAACGCCTCAATTTTGACGCGTGGCGAGAACAACTTCTTGGAATCAATTTGCACCGAGCGTATGTCAATTTTGAGCTGGTCATGCAATGCGCTAATCATGTGATCCTCCTCGCTGGGTGTCAGCACCAAGAGGCATTCGCCACGTGCTTTGTTGCGCGCCGATCTGCCCGCTCGATGTATATACTGTGATACGTCTTCGGGACAATCAAGCTGCAACACCCAGTTGACAGCGGGAAAGTCCAGGCCGCGTGACGCCACATCTGTGGCAAACATGACTACCTGACTTTTGCGCAGGAATTCCTCATAGATGGCAATGCGCTTATCCTGATGTAGTGTGCCGTAAAGGGCGAGAAGGCCAACGCCTGGACGCAGTTTGCAAAAGATCTCATAGAGATATTTGGCCTGTTTACAGCTGGATACAAACACAATAATCTTTTGTTTCAAATGATTCTTAATGAATGACCATAGCATGGTGATTTTTTCTTCCAGTGGCAACACCACATAGCTCTGTTGCAGCAGCTCCGGCAATGCCAGCACGGCTGAAGAAGTTGTAGCTGTGGGATTAGTGGAGCTATAGCCCACATAGACGGGCTGCTGCAAATTGAGGCGTGCCAGATCATCGATGGTATTCGTTTGTGTTGCCGAAAACAGCAACGTTTGGCGATCCGGTGGAAAGTTCTCAATGATTGAGTTTAGCGTCTTTTGGAAGCCCATGTCCAAACAGCGGTCAGCTTCGTCCAGCACCAGCACCTCCATTGTACTGGTATTGAACAACGGATTTTCGTCCATGTGCTGTAGTAGCCGACCCGGCGTGCATATCAGTATATTACACTGATCCATACGTGTTCGCTCAAACTTTAAATTCTTGCCGCCAATGATGAGACCGGCAGAAAAATCATGATGTTTTCCAACCTTTTTCAGTGTTTCGAATATCTGGTATGCAAGCTCACGTGTTGGCGATATTATAATGGCGCCAACACCATCCGAACGTGACCATTTGTTCATAAACAAATGCTCCAAAACCTGCAAAAATCGGTAACTTTAGAACATACTGGTTCTCTAGTCACAGTGGCCATCAACACTTACCGGTATGAGAAAGGCTAACGTTTTGCCGCTACCTGTTATTGCCGCGCCGAGCACATCTTTACCCTGGAGCGCTGGTCCAATGCTTTGGCGCTGCACTTCTGTTGGCGTTGTAAACTTTGATTCGGCCAGTGCCTTTTGGGTTTTCTGCGACAGCGGAAACTGGGAAAATTTGGTGATGGCACTGTCATCAATGCTGTCGTATTTGGTTCGCAACTCCTGAATTTCGGAGTCGGTTGCAGCAATTTTTGAATGCGAAATCGGCTTAGAATGTTTCTGTTTGTTCTGTTTGCCAAATTTGCTGTGATTATTCTTCTGGTTGGGCCTCTGTGGTCCCGGTTTACCAGGACCTCTGGGTCTTTGTTTTTGCATACCGTGAAATTGTTGTTACGAATTGTTTAAAAAGCAAAACACGTTTAGTTAAATGGACTGTTGCACGCACGAGGGGTATGGGTATCGATATTTTCCACTTTGTATTCCGTGCCTTTCGATTCTATCGATAATCCAAACATTTATTTTACGCTTCCGATAAGGTCATCGATATTGGTCGATATTATAACAACAAACATATTCTCACAGCAAACATTTTCAAACTAATGTTTAATGCTTATATCATTACTATTAAAAATATCGAAATGGTAGTTAAATAAGCAATCAAAGATCCCAATAATGACGAAAAATTAAATCTATTTTAGTAAATTACTTTTATTCGATAGTTGCAGTTATAATGATTCTCACGAGCTGACAAAACATTAAAGGAGCTGACTTAACAGTCGCTAAAAAATCGCACATCTGTAGGTTTGGTGGGCTGGCTGGCTGGCTGGCGCTAGCTTATTGTTGCTTGAGGATTTGTATCTACAACAAGGTTGGCCCACAATTTATACTAAATATGTGTTGTGGTGCAACAGTTCAAAGTATTAAATTTGCGCGCGGCGTGAAAAAGTTAAATGCTATTGCCAACGTTGGCTGGCTGTGAACTGCAACACTCCTTCCAATAAGCATCTGGACCCCGGCCCCTGTCTTTTTCTCTGTCTATCTCTCTCACACTATCATCACATACAGCATTGTAAATTGTGTGCAAATCGAATGTGAATTTTATTTGAATTGAATTCAAAAAGGTCGGCAATATGGGCACAATATCCTCGGTACTTCAGTGGTCGTGCAGCAAATGTAATACAATCAATCCGACCGAATCATTGAAATGTTATAATTGTGGCACCGTGCGTAAGGTATTCCCAAGTCCTACCGCAACATTGTACCAGCATCAGCAGCATACGTCCCAGCCACCGAAACACCAAAGTACTTGGATACATCAACATCAGCAACAACAACAACAACAACAACAGGGACAGCGACAGCACGAAAACTTATTGCTGGGCGCAGGAACTGGCTCGTCAACGGCGGCTGGGGTTACAGAGCTGGCCGCCGAGTGTGATGAAGAGGTCGCGACAATTGTTGATAAGCACAAAGCTGTGACCAGGTAAGGATACATACATAAATACCAAACGCATATGCATACACTTTATGGGTGTACATATATGTATGTAGGTACACAAAAGCTTTAGCTCGCGTTTACCGTTACAGAAAACAAAACGATTTGCAAGTGTATATGTGTGTGCGTGCGTGTTTGTCCTTTTCTTGCGCTCGCTCGCTCTATCCCTATACAAACACCCACCCAGCCACACACACCAACTCTATCTATCTGTCTGTGTGTGCGTGTGCGTTTCTGTTTGTGTATTGTTCACAGTGTATACACAATAACAACAAAAATTGAAGCAACTGCACCAACAACAACATCAGCAAGCTGACCAACAAAAAAAAGTGTTGCTCTTTTTTTTTGGGTAAAATCGATTTGAAACAAACGCGAGTTTGTTTACAGTTTTATTGATTGGACTTCTGTCTGTTTCACGGCTCTCATCAATCGAAAGAAATAGCACGAATAACTAAATTAAAAATAAAAGCATAAATATTGGTAAATAAAAAAAAGAATAATAATTGCAAATATTTAATATGCATATAAGCAGTTAATGGTACAAATTGGCGGTGCCAGCCACTTTGAAATAACCTTGCACTCCTACTTCAGCCCCGTACAAAAATAGGGGCTAAAGCGTTTTTTTCTTCCAGTGCTAAAAGTGTTAACTGTAAGCTGTTCCGTTCCCATTCTTTCCATTTCCGTTATATACGCAGAACTGAGCACACAACCACAACAACAGCAACCAACAAGCAGGGACACGTTTATAAATCGCTGCTGCGCGGCTGTTTAAAGCGTCCGCAACGCAATAGCCAAAATTTGCCAGCTAATTGCATCGATTGCGAGGAGACGCGTAAATATATAAAAAGCTCCATTGAGCTCTATCGCCATTTCTCGAATCCAGCACTAAATCGTCGTTGGATTTGTCGCACCTGCGATACGGAAAACAATTCGGTGACATGGCATTGTGTGATCTGCGATACGGTTAGTTATCTAGCGCCCATCTACAAGGAAACTCTATGTACACGACGGCATGAGGCGGCGGCGGGGAGTTTAATACAGCCGGATTCGAAGATTACCAGCAGCAACAGTAGCAGCATCGAGCAACCGGATAAAGAAAAGCATCTTGATCGGGAACAACAATTGCATCATTACCAAGCGCTTCCACATCAGCTGGAGCAGCAACAGCAGCATTTTCAGGACGACCACTGTCAGCAACATTCCAATAGGCAGCAAATAAGGGCGCGACGTTTTTCCTATTATCGACGCACCCAAAGCCTAAGCACATCTATTGAAAAGAGCTCATCTTCCCTAACGCAAGCCACCGCCTCATCGTCTTCAGGTCGCAGCTGTCACATTTGTTATGTGAACAATCTCAGCAAGGACATTTTTAATCTTCCAATCGACGCGCAACTCAACTACCAACAACAACATCATCAGCAGCAGCAACAACAACAGTTGCACAAGAACAGTAAGTAACAACTGAAATCTTTCATTAGACTTTACAAGTTAATGCTTTCGATTTATTTTGTATAGATTCGCATCCAGCTGCCGTTGCAATTGAGGCAGTCAATCGCTTGCCGCCACCTGCTGCTGCCGTGTGCAGTAATTCGCGTTTTGCCATCGCTAATGATACATTCTGTCGTCGCAAACAGAACAATAATAACAAAAACCAAAACAACAAATTGCGCGAAGGCTGTGCCAAGAAGAAATACAATTTCACAATCACAACGCTGTCAAGATCGGCAAAGGCAAACGCTGCTGCTGCTGCTGTACCAACAGCAACGATAACAGCTTCTGCTGCGGCGGCAGCAACAAAACCGATGCGACAGCCTCAACCCAAACAGCGGGAGGCAAACAGCAGCAGTAGCAGCCCTTCGAACTTGAACAGAGGTGTTGCTGGAAGCGGAAACTCACAGTTTACAATACCAAGGAACGGTGTATTTATTGCCGTTAACGATTGGTCGGAGCCAGCACTACGCGGCGGCAGCAACAACAGTTGCATCAATCGAAATCATCCAAACCAAAGCGCAGCCAATATGCAGCACTGTGATACAACTTACAACAACAACAATAGCAGCAACAGCAGCAGCAGCGGCAGCAACAATAACAACAACAACAACGGCTGCAGCAATAAACTGAATCAGCAACTATATGAAAACGAATGTGTTGCAATTGCCCAGCAGCAAAAGCAACGTCTGCACCAACAACAACAACAAATCAAAACAGAGCCACTGACTCCGATATATGCGCAAGTTAACAAGCTTCACAAGTTGCACAAGAAAAAGCTTAGCAACGAGACAACAACAGCAGCAGCTGCAGCAGCAGCAGCATTGCAACTGGGCAACAACAATAGTCATAGTCACAGCAGCAACAGTCACAGCAGCAACAACAGCAGCTTTGATACTATTGACAATAGCATCGAGCCAGCAGCCGTATCAATTGAACCGAGCAGCATTGAATCAAACAATATGGATGCCGAGTCCAGTATAGCAACGCCAACAACCGTAGCAACAGCAGCATCAGCGGCAGCAACAACAACAATAAGTGATTATTATAATGCATCTGAGCATTCCATATACGCCAAGGTGTGGAAGGGACCCCGTAAAACGACTGAATCGAAAATGTACGCATTACTGAATACTCAACAACAACTACAACATATCTTATAATTGTTGTTGTGCGACATTTGACACCAGAAGAATTCGAGAACAATAACAAAATTATCAATTACGCTTTTGTTTTTGTTTTAATAAGCTTAATTTGCTGTTTGTTGATTACACTGCGACGCTTAGTCATACGAAATTGCCTTCCTTTATATACGCATACACTTGAGAGATCTCTATTTATTTATGTGTGCGTTTTTACTTGATTTCATTTTGTATTGTTTCGATTGATACGCTCTGATTGGCATATTGTACATCATATATATAAGTTTATACCTTAGCCCAAAGACACAGTCTGCTTCGCTATGTGGCTTGCATACATTAATCAATACCTTGGCTATCTTATTATTTAACTTTATTTATGATCGAATGGAAAGTAACAAAGTCGAACAAAGCTTTATTTTATAATCTATTATTTTTTCCCCTTTAATCCGTTATTATTCTAGTTTAAGTTGATTTAAAATCAAATCTAAATCGCTATGCATGTCTACAGGGTATTTGATAGCTGAACAAGCTGTCAAGCGTTATCGCTGCTTATCAGTCAGCAATTGTTATTTGAAATTGTTAATTATCTGTGACTCACAATTGCTTCGGCAAACCTATTTGTCACGTTCAGTATGTGATAACAACAATTTATATTCGATTTAGTGTGTGCGTGATAAGTTTAATTAATGTTTATATTATTCTAATTATTTTTGCTCATTTAAAAGGCAATCAAACCGCAGCAGCAAAGAATATTAACAAAAGTCGCTTCGCTTTCGTTTCGATTTGTTTTGCTTTTGTTATTTGGTTTTGCATTTATTTTTTCGCATTTTTTTTTTTATTTTAATGAACTTGTAACTAATTGTTTTTGCCCATTTTTGTTTGTGCAGATCGCATGAGGGAGCGTCAGGTGCAGCAGCAATCTCTTCAAGCAACCAACAGAGTCGTCTCATGGCACAAGCGACGCGCAACAGCGACAATAAACAACAACAGCAATCGATGATGTTGCTGCACGGCGGCGGCGGAGGTGGAGGCGCCAGCGGCCGCAAGATGTGGACATGCGGCAAATGTTCCTATGCCTATAATCGACTTTGGTCTGAATCCTGTGAGATGTGCGAGACACTATCCAAACAGGCAACAGAGCCAACAACACCATCCGCAGCAGCAGCAGCAGTCGTTGCCAGTAAGTACAACAACAACAATCCCAATTTGAAGTCAATTTGAATGACATTTTGTTATTTAGGTGGTGCCGGTCTGCCCCTGGATACGACACGCAGTGATGAGCCCTGGACATGTAAGAAGTGTACGCTTGTTAACTACTCAACGGCGATGGCGTGCATTGTGTGCGGTGGTTCCAAACTCAAGAGCATCTCCTCGATTGAGGATATGACATTGCGCAAAGGTGAATTCTGGACATGCAGTCATTGTACACTAAAGAATTCTCTGGGTGTCGGCTTGTGCAGTGCATGTAAATCGATGCGTTTGCTGCCAGTCGATTCAGTGCGCGAGCGACCCGATGGTCAATCCTATGAGGAGCAGGATGCAATCGCTGCTGCTCAACCAATTGGTGAACTTTTCACACCAACAACCACACAACAACAACTACAGCAACAGCAGCAGCATCACCAACAGCACCACCAACAGCAACACCAACAGCAGCAACAGCAGCTACAATTGCCTTTAGTTGCGCATCGAATCTCGCGTAGCCCATCGCCTCGAGCAGCAGTGGCCTTGCCAGCTACGCCTGCTCTTACTGCCAGCAGCAATAATCAACAGCAGCAGCAGCAGCAACAACAGCAACAGCGCAGCTCTTCGGGCGCCATACCAAAGCGTCATAGCACTGGCGGCTCCATAGTGCCGCGTAATATATCAATTGCCGGCATGGCCATGCCATCATCATCATCTTCTATTGCCAGCTCCTCTTCCTACAATCTACAACAACAACAGCATCAGCAGCCGCAGCAACAGCAGCCACCACTTTCATCGGTAACATCATCGGTGAAGAAATGGCAGTGCCCGGCGTGCACTTATGAGAATTGTGCCGCCTCCGTTGTCTGTGACATCTGTTCCAGTCCGCGTGGCTTGGTCAATGTGGTGCAAACGGATGCAATGTCGCGGAAGTCGATGCGTGTGACAACGCTTACAGAGATACGTCAGGAGAGCAAATTAATGGAAAACTTACGGCAGCTGGAGGAGACGGAAGCGTTGAACAAATGGCAAAATATCATACAATATTGTCGGGATAATAATGAGCTCTTTGTTGACGACTCATTTCCGCCGGCACCAAAGAGTCTATACTATAATCCAGCAAGTAGCATTGCCGATGGCGGCAATCCCGTCGTCCAATGGCGTCGTCCACATGAGATCAATTGCGATGGCGGTGCGTATCCTCCATGGGCGGTCTTCCGCACACCGTTACCATCGGACATATGCCAGGGCGTTCTTGGCAATTGTTGGCTACTCAGCGCATTGGCTGTGTTGGCGGAGCGCGAGGATCTGGTCAAAGAGGTGCTGGTCACTAAGGAGATATGCGCTCAGGGCGCCTACCAAGTGCGCCTCTGTAAGGATGGCAAATGGACAACAGTGCTCGTCGATGATCTGCTGCCGTGCGACAAGCGTGGACATCTTGTCTATTCGCAGGCGAAACGCAAACAGTTGTGGGTGCCACTAATTGAGAAGGCGGTGGCCAAAATCCATGGCTGCTATGAGGCGCTCGTCTCAGGTCGTGCCATCGAGGGATTGGCCACGTTAACGGGTGCGCCCTGTGAGAGCATACCATTGCAGGCAAGCTCATTGCCCATGCCCAGCGAGGATGAGCTCGATAAGGATCTGATTTGGGCGCAGTTGTTGAGCTCGCGCTGTGTCCGCTTCCTAATGGGCGCCAGTTGCGGGGGCGGCAACATGAAGGTGGACGAGGAGGAGTATCAGCATAAGGGGCTGCGTCCACGTCACGCCTACTCGGTGTTGGACGTCAAGGATATACAGGGTCATCGTTTGCTCAAGCTACGTAATCCTTGGGGTCATTATTCGTGGCGTGGCGACTGGTCGGATGATTCATCGCTGTGGACAGACGATTTGCGAGATAACCTAATGCCTCATGGCGCCTCCGAGGGCGTCTTTTGGATCTCATTCGAGGATGTGCTCAACTATTTTGATTGCATTGATATATGCAAGGTACGCTCCGGCTGGAACGAGGTGCGTCTACAGGGCACTCTTCAACCCTTGTGCTCGATCTCGTGCGTCTTGCTAACCGTACTCGAGCCGACGGAGGCCGAGTTTACGCTTTTCCAAGAGGGACAACGCAATTCAGAGAAATCGCAACGTTCTCAGCTCGATCTCTGTGTTGTTATATTTCGCACACGCTCGCCGGCTGCACCAGAAATTGGACGTCTTGTTGAGCATAGCAAGCGACAGGTATACTACATCCAACATCCTGATCCCCATCCCACTTATCGCAATTGTTATGTATGCTTTTTTTTGGATTTTTAGGTGCGTGGATTTGTTGGTTGCCACAAGATGCTGGAGCGTGACATCTATTTGCTGGTTTGTTTGGCATTTAATCATTGGCATACCGGTATTGAGGATCCGCATCAGTATCCGCAATGCATTTTGGCCATACATAGCTCCAAGCGCCTGCTTGTCGAGCAAATAACACCGTCGCCACATCTGTTGGCCGATGCTATCATAAGTTTAACCCTAACCAAAGGACAGAGGCATGAGGGACGCGAAGGAATGACCGCTTACTACTTGACCAAGGTAATTAATCAAATCAAATCGAATCCGGTCATCATTTTTATATATCATTTCATTTACCCCCCAATACAGGGCTGGGCTGGTCTGGTGGTCATGGTGGAGAATCGACATGAAAACAAATGGATTCATGTGAAATGCGATTGCCAGGAGAGCTACAATGTGGTATCCACGCGTGGTGAGCTTAAAACGGTCGATTCTGTGCCGCCATTGCAAAGGTGAGATTTGTTTTTGTTTTAACAAAGTTTCTACAAAGGGCGGCAGCAACATCTTATCCAAATCCAAATGATTTCTTCTTTCAATCAGGCAAGTGATTATTGTGCTTACACAGTTGGAGGGCAGCGGTGGCTTTAGCATTGCTCATCGGCTGACGCATCGATTGGCCAACTCACGTGGACTGCACGATTGGGGACCGCCGGGCGCCACACATTGTCCGCCCATTGAGAATGTTCATGGGCTGCATGCGCCGCGTCTGATAACATGAAATCCAAAGTGTATTCTCAGATGGACCGTGATGCAGGACGAGGGGCATTAGTTCAAAACAAAAACATATAGTTATATATAGTTATACATACATACATATATAAATGAGATATATCTATATATGTGTATTCCTTTCGCTGTTTGCCATTACAATTTGTTTGATATATAATTTAATTGGTGTTCCATTGCATAGTGCACATTTATTTCGATTGATTTTCGATTTATAATAATTGCATATTCTAGTCGATGTGTTTTGTCAACAATTTAAAAATATACTATGAAATAGTTAACGATGCAGTTGCAGGCGCATAAATACAAGCATATTAAGAAGAAAAACAATTGTGAATTATATATATATATATGAAGAAAGATATACATAACATACATACATAGTTAAACAACGGCCTGATCCTGAACCTATCAAATATGTTTTAATTTAATCGATGTGTATTTAGAATATTGAATTTAAGTGCATGTGCGTCAGATCCATAATACAAACATAAATATATGTCTTATTGTTTTAAAAATAAAATACTATCAGTTATAAAATCCATAAATCCTGTGAATATTATTTCAATTATAAACCAACGTTTGCTGCTTTTCTTGCTTTTGTTTTAAATGTTAATTTTAAAAAAATAACGGACTAAGCGCTGCCACTATATTCAATTTACAAAGTGCAAGTGTGGACGTGCCAGCTCGCTTGAAAATATTTACTTTATTTAATGCCCGCCTAGTTGTTTTATATTCGATATCTTTTCGATAAATCTTGGTAAATTCAGAGTTTACAATATATGGTTACACTTTGAGCTTATTCAGTGTGTGTTGATTCTAGTTCATTTCAGTTCATGAGCAACATATTTTGTTCGTCATTTAATTTTTGTTTTTTTAAAATGGCTGATACAAAGGGCGTAAGTAATTTGTATAAATATTTATTATCAAAATTGTGCAAATAACTAAATGCGCCCGAGTGTAATTTGTGTGTGTATCAGACATTGTTTTTGAGTTTGTTCAACTGTGCCATACAGGGCGCGGCTTTTATCCGCGCTTCAATCCCCGCTCGCGACAACGTCATCGAGCGGCGACGACGATGGCGTTCTTGTTTCTTATGTGTGTTTTGCGGCTTATCATGCAAATTCTTTAATGCCAATGCAAGTGCACACAAATGCAAGCATATAAATATTCGTTTCTCTGCATTTGTATATGTTAACAAAACATTGCTACATATTCAAAAATGCATGATTCACTTAAGCCGGCTAACGAAAAGAAGGAAAAAAATGAGTAAGGCGTCGGCGTCATGTTTTTTTGTTGTTTCCTTTGTTGCCGCCTGTGACCTACAAATATGTAAGCATGTGTACACACTGTCATGTCATTGCCTTTAAGTACTCGATACATATGTATAAATTTACATACATATGTGTATGTTTGTACTTGCAGAGATACGTATATTAAATGCTTGCATGTACTTAAGTGCATATGTGAACGCGCGTGTGTGTGTGCGTGCTATCGAGTATATGCAAGAGAAACTCGAAACTCGAGCGTGTCTGGAATTTTAAACTAACGCCGCCGCCGCTTTCTTTAAGCCCAGTTTCGGCACATTGCGCTTCACCCCTCGCAGATACGGGTCGTAATCATGAATGTTGTTGTTTTTAAATGGAAGCGCGAGAATGTAAAGCTGCAACAACGATGATGATTCAACAAAATCCAACTTTTTTTTAATTGACTTTAATTTGTGTGTGTCTTTTTTTTCCCTTATGTTCTCTCTGCAGTTTTCAAGCATTGAGACACCCGGCTATGTGGGCTTTGCCAATTTGCCAAATCAGGTGCATCGCAAGTCTGTGAAAAAGGGCTTTGAGTTCACACTAATGGTTGTGGGTGAATCGGGTTTGGGCAAATCGACGCTGGTTAACAGTTTGTTTTTGACTGATTTATACCCGGAACGCATTATACCCGATGCCATAGGTGTGTGTTTTATAAAGCAAATCTAAAAAGATCATATATCATATTGATATTCATATACATATACAGAGAAACAAAAGCAAACCGTTAAGCTAGAGGCATCTACTGTCGAGATTGAGGAGCGAGGCGTTAAGCTGCGTCTAACTGTTGTCGATACACCCGGTTTTGGTGATGCGATTGACAATTCGAATAGCTTTAGCGCCATTCTGGAGTACATTGATGAGCAGTACGAACGCTTCCTGCAGGATGAGAGCGGACTGAATCGTCGCAATATTGTTGATAATCGCATACATTGTTGCTTCTATTTTATATCACCATTTGGACACGGGTAAGCATTATATCTAATCTCAGTCGTATCATCTCCCTTATTTTGTTTTTAATTGACAGACTGAAGCCCCTGGATGTAGAGTTCATGAAAAAACTGCATTCAAAGGTTAATATTGTGCCCGTTATAGCCAAGGCGGATTGTTTAACCAAAAAAGAAATCTTGCGCCTTAAGTGCCGCATTATGCAAGAGATTGAGAGCCATGGCATTAAAATTTATCCACTGCCCGACTGTGATTCCGATGAAGACGAAGACTACAAGGAGCAAGTGAAGCAACTAAAGGAAGCTGTGCCTTTTGCCGTTTGTGGCGCCAACACACTGCTCGAGGTGAAGGGCAAAAAGGTGCGCGGCCGCCTCTATCCATGGGGCGTTGTTGAGGTTGAGAATCCCGATCATTGTGACTTTATTAAGCTGCGCACCATGCTCATAACACATATGCAGGACCTGCAGGAGGTCACACAGGAGGTGCACTATGAGAACTATCGCTCGGATCGCCTGGCGAAGGGCGTCAAGGGCAAAGAGAATGGCATTAAATCGGATTCTGATCACATCGTATCCACCCAGGCGGGCGTCAATAGTGTACTCTCCGAAAAGGATCGCATACTGCAGGAGAAGGAGGCGGAATTGCGACGCATGCAAGAGATGCTTGCCCAAATGCAGGCGCGTATGCAGGCACAAAAATGAAGATCGATCTTAGTCTCAGGGTAGGGGAGGGGAGGGGATGTAAAAGCAAAGGGAAAGAGACAAAAAGAGAGTAGCACATTTGTGCAATTTACTTATATAGATAATGTATACACATATATTTTTTGTACGCAGTTTTTAATTTGCAGGCGCTTGAAACTTTTAACACACAATATGGCGCTTTATCTGATTATTTCTACATTCGAAGCATGTATAAATATGTATGTGTAAGACATATATATACATAATGTATGTATATATATTAAACAAAGTGATTTTTTATACTTATATATCTGATATTGCCAAAAACAAGAAAAAAAACATCAACAAAGAACAAAAATCAAAATCTCAAGGCAACATACACACACTCACACACGCTCATACACAAACTTCATATCACTCCTATTTATATAGAAACAAAAGAAACAACATAAATAACAAACTGTATTCCTATTATGTATTTAGATATGATGTCCTTGATACGATATTATCAAATTGAAATATGTGTAATTTTTATCATTGTATTTTCTATTTGTACCACATTTAAGTTAAGTAAGCAACAAAACAGTTTTTTTTTGCCGATGTTAAACAATTTTATCTGTTTCCAAACAAACAATACAAATTGAATACTATACATTTTTGTTATACTTAAGACGTCTTAATATTATTATTTAGCAAAGTGCATACACACTTAAATTTGTTTATCAATAACTAATACTTAAAGAATTTAAGTTGAGTGTAAACAATTGCATCCAATTTTATATTCATATATGTATATATGTATGGAAGTGTATGTTCATTTTGTATTTCAGTATAAGTATACTATGTCAAGTGCTCGAACGAATTCTGTATTATTATGATTATTATATTACATTCGCTTAAATACATACATTTCCTCAGTTTGCAATCGCTTAATGTCAACAACACTCATGCTGAATCACACGCACTTAATGTTAAACACATCTATATTGCTCTGTACATGAAAAATTTAAACATTTACATATTCCTCTATAAATATATATACGCGTATATATAAGTTCTTGACTTTACTTACTGATTTGAACTTAATGTGGTATTAACGGCTTACAGCGTTGCCACTCGTTCGCAATTGCCTGTCGAATATTGGTAGTCTGGATTTTTAAAGCAAGTTGGCAGTGCTGCAACTTAGCTCACATGTTGTGCGGTAACATGTTAAATGTGCCGGCACACTTCTACTTAATATAAACATAAAATGTATTGAAAATCGCACAACATGTACAAACCTATACGTTGGGCATTATTGCAAACAACTGGCCAATGCACATGGAAGCGAATTGTGGCATATCGAACGCTCTGCACGACGTTGGTGAGACCATCAAATCAAAAGTCTGAAACGGATCGAGAGTCAGCGACCTTGCCACAAGATGCGCTGCTTCGGGAGTTTGCCCAGATGCCTGTGCATCGTATTAGAAACTTTAGCATAATCGCTCATGTGGACCATGGCAAAAGCACGCTTGCAGATCGTGTCCTGGAGCTGACGGGCGCCATCTCTCGCAATGCTGGCCAAAATCAAGTGCTTGACAGTCTGCAAGTGGAGCGGGAGCGTGGCATAACGGTGAAGGCCCAAACCGCATCCATATTTTACAAATACAAGAACGAATTGTATCTGCTTAATTTGATTGATACGCCCGGTCACGTGGATTTCTCGAATGAGGTGGATTTTATTTAGTCACTTAATCGAGTACAATGATGATTAAAGTTTATGTTTTTGTCTCTAGGTTTCCCGCTCATTAGCCGCCTGCGATGGTGTTATTTTGCTCGTCGACGCCTGCCATGGCGTTCAGGCGCAAACCGTGGCCAACTATCATCTGGCCAAGCAGCGTCAGTTGGCAGTGGTGCCGGTACTCAATAAGATTGATATCAAGCACGCTAATCCCGATCAGGTAACAAAGGATATGCAGCTGCTCTTTGGCATTGAGCCAACAACTGTGCTGCGCGTGTCGGCCAAACTGGGCACAGGGGTTGAACAGGTGCTGGAGCGTGTTATTGAGATGATACCACCGCCAAATGTGAACCGAGAAAGTGCATTTCGTGCGCTTATCTTCGACAGTTGGTTTGACAAATACCGTGGCGCCCTAAATCTTATTTATGTGCTGAACGGGCAGCTGTCCGTCGGTGAGGATATTCAATCACTAGCCACAAAGAAGATGTACCCAGTGAAGAGCCTGTCTGTGTTGCGTCCGGCGGAGTGTGGTGTACAGAATCTCTTGGCCGGCCAGGTGGGCCTCGTTGCGTGCAACATGCGCAATAGCAAGGAGTCCATCATTGGCGACACCATCCACTTAAAGCATCAGTCGGCCACAGCGGCCGGCAGCTATCGGCCACAGCAACCGATTGTCTTTGCTGGCATTTTTCCCGTTGATCAATCCAAGCATGTGGCACTACGCAGCGCAATTGACAAAATGGTTCTTAACGATTCGGCCGTGACTGTTAATGTCGACTCAAGTCCAGCTTTGGGTCAGGGTTGGCGTCTGGGCTTTCTGGGCCTGCTGCACATGGAGGTGTTCTGTCAGCGACTGGAGCAGGAGCATGGCGCTGAGCCCATCATAACCGCACCCTCGGTTACATATCGTATTGTATTGCGCAATCCGAAATTGATCAAACAGCATGGCAAGGACACGCTAGAAATATCGAATGCAGCTCTGCTACCGGAACCGGGTAGCATTCTGGAGTACTATGAGCCACTTGTGGTGGGCACGATTATAACCCCAACGGAGTACGTTGGCCAGATTATTGGACTATGCGTGGAGCGTCGTGGATTACAGCAAAGCTCGGTGAACATCGATGAGACACGCATCCTAATGAAATATGTTCTTCCGCTAAGTGAAATCATTTTGGATTTTCATGATCGCTTGAAATCGTTGAGCTCGGGTTATGCTAGCTTCAGCTATGAGGATAATGGTTATCATGCTACAAATCTTGTACGACTGGACATTCAACTAAATGGACGGGTGATCGAGGAGCTCTGCCGCATTGTGCATACCTCCAAGGCCACTGGTGTAGCACGCCAGATGGTGCACAAACTCAAGGATCTCATACCCAAGCAGATGGTGCAGATTGCCATTCAGGCATGCGTTGGTAGCAAAGTGCTCGCTCGCGAAACCATCAAAGCCTATCGAAAGGATGTAACTGCCAAGCTGGTAAGTTACACAACACTTTTTCTGTTACATTTCTCGATAAACGAACAACTCTGCCTATCGATATAGTATGGCGGTGATGTGACGCGGCGCATGAAGCTCTTAAAACAGCAGTCGGAGGGCAAAAAGAAGATGCGCATGTTTGCCAACATTCGCGTGCCACACGAGACTTTTATCAATGTGCTCAAGCGCTAACTGCCAATTGGGTGAGTGAGATGGGATGCCTTGGGCAGATCCTTTATGACACAATATTATTTTTTCCATATTTTGTTTTGTTTTAGGTTTTTTTTTTTGTATTTTTTTGTTTTTGTTTTGTGTGTAGCAACAAAAAGAACTTCAACAACAATTTACGCTTATCGCAACCATAACAATATTTGTCTAATAGCAACTTGCTCAGCTCTCGGTCGATAGCACTGGCCGCAAGAATGCCCTCTTATCATTGTGTATGTTCTTTTGTCTTGAAATAGAAATTAATAAAAAATTAAACATACAAATATGTTTGTACGTATACATACATAATAATACATACGTTCTTGTGTACTTATTTGTTTGCATATTATGTATGCATGTAATAATGTGTATATGTATGTACATATCAGTATATAATGCGCGGAATTGAAAAACAAGTCAGCTGCTTCATGTATGCATGTAAATATGTTTTAAGATAAGCTTGAAAGCTTGACCAACTGGTGCATGTTCTTAGCCAATCTCCATCCCAATTGAAAAGCTCTTCAAGTGCTTACCAAGTTGCATCGTGTTTTTGTTGCGCTCAAATTTAATAAAAGGTAACATATGTATTTATTTCTTATATAAATATTTATGCGAAGATTTTACCTACTCAATGTACTTTTGAGAAGTTCATTAACATTATTAACAATTTCCATTTTCTTGTTAAAAAATGATTGCTGTCATTGTTTTAAATAATAGCCTTTTGAATAACATCAACAACAAACAATGACAAAAAATCGAATTTCCCTGACCCTGAATGGTGAGCACGCATACTCACGCAAATGCACACATACATTGACTGCATAACAGTATCCTCCCGTGGCCTGCGCGCCCCACAAACAAACACTGACACTCACACATGCACACATACATACATATACTAATCAAGTATATATGTAGGGTGTTTGAGATAGCAAGTTTAAATACTTGTGTCTTGCTCCCGGCAAGTTTTGTTTGCGAGAGCGCAACAACCTAGCAAAGGTAAAGAGAGTAAGAGCGAAAGCATCGAACGGCAAAGACAAAACAATTGAACTCAACTGATGATGGTGGCTAGTGGGTGTTGGGGACGTTGCGGAGTGAGCTTCTAGTGTTATGCATGTGTTTGTGACCTTGAAAACAATAACATTGCTGTTTTTGTGGTTGCTGTTGCTCTGCTTTGGTATGGGCAATGCTCGGCAAATGCAAATGCAAACAAAGCGAGCAAAACTGCTAAAATTTGTTATGCAATATCAGAAGCTTCCAATTTGCCAAAAAGTCAAGAGGGGAAAGGTAAAAGGCAATGCAGTGCAATTATTTTTTTTAAATTAAAAAATACATACTTTTAAATATAATTATAATATTAAAACATATGTATTTACCTTCGATTGTATATGCTTACTTGTTGTAGTTATTTACAATTATTTTTCATGGAAAGCTTACATACAGATTTCCTTCCTGCTTCCCAATTTGCATATGAAAATCAGCTGCACTCGTATTTTCAATCAACAACAACAAATAAACAGTAACAGCCAGTCAAACAGCTGAGTCTGAGCCTCACACGCAAGTGCAAGAGAGTCGCCAACACACGGAGAACAAAAACAAAAACTAGCTCTCTGGCAGAGCAAGCGAGTGAGCAAGTCGATTTTTTTGTGCGATTGAATGAGCAGTACAAACGTAAAGCCACTGCAAAAACAATTTTCGTTATTTTGCTGCTGCTGCGCTCAATTGAACGAAACAGAATCGACGACGACGACTGTCGTCTCGCCATAGCGTCCGTTTCTCCGTCGTAGTCATTGCCTCTGTCCGCACAACACAAAAAACAGTCAGTTTTCATTCTCATTTGACATCATCAACATTGAAATTTAATTAAAACAAGAGCTGTTCGAGTTTGATTGCGATTTCGAATCCCCGATTAGCTGTTAGTGAAATTCAAAGTAAATTATTTCATTGATCAAATTTAAAACAGTGCTTAATTAATGGTCTATTTTGTCGTTTAAGTTTTCATTTAACAAATGCCTAACATTACTTTTAACGAAGATTTCGTTTTCTTTTCAAGTTTCTTTGCCCGTTTTATTTGCAAGCTAATCAGCGCGAACAAAACAACAAACGTCATCAGCTGTTCTTTGCTTGTGACTGCTGTGCGTGTGTGTGCCTCTCTCTCTGTTGCCTGCATATACATATGTATGTACATATGTCTATATGTATACGTATGCAATCGTTTCAATGCGTACAGAAGTACCTGTATTTGTTCATTGTTGTTTTTAATATAAATTTTTTCAAAAGTGTGAAAAAAAAAAAATAAATTGTTGTACTCGGGAGCAACACCTTCGGTCACCTCCTGTGTTCCGCCGCCAAGTATTTTACCACACGAAACATAACCTACAATCGTATTTAGAACTATAACTTTTTTGAAGGTTACGACGCGGCGCCACGAAACACTCATGCCCATATAAATCCGCCTCAATCCTACCGTCTGGTTACATCCACCTCTCATCAATGGTAGCTCCGACATCGCTTTGGCCTTGACCGTGTACGGCTAGTACAAAACAACAACAACAGCTGACAGCTGTGCTGTGGCTGCACTTTTGACGGTGCAAATGCGTCAAGTGGCAACGCTGTTGGTTGGAAATGGGCACCAAGTCACAAATACTTTCCATACGAATAACAGTGCTTAAGCGCTGTACGCTTCGCCTCGCATACAATCACAATCAAGTTCAAAGTAATCGCAACGACAACAAAAAAGGCAAAACGGCATCAGCATCGGCATCTCCCGCACACATATGCACCAACTGCGCGCATTCGCACTCTCGCTCTTAAACATATGTACATACATGCAAACGTCCACACAGCTGTACACGTAGCAGTGTTCACAGTAGTTTGTTTTTTTTGTTGTTATATGAAGCACAACAGTAGACAGGCAATCAGAAAAAGTGAGCAAATTGTGCAATAGCCGTAGAATTCGCAAGAGTGAGCGACGAACAATACACAAAATGCAAATAATGTTAATAATCAATTAACGTGTGTCAACTAGGCAGCTAGCAACCCATTGGATTTTAACAGTTATTTGCAACAATATCTGGCTAGCTGGCAGCACAGTGTTTGTCAATTTGACAGTGTTGAAAAATATTCCATGCAATTGGAAACTTTGCTTTCGCGCTGCGTAGTTGCCTTTGCTGTTTTCCCCCGTTGTCGTGTTTTATTGTGCGTCCGTTTTTATACTACATACATATGTGTAAAAAAAAAAATATTTATGCAAGTATGTACATAAAGCTTATGTATTCGCTGACGTTTCGACTGTTTGTCCGTGTGCCAGTTAAACTCGTAAATTTTACTTTTTGCTTTGTTCATACATATATATGTAATTTATTAAAAGTTTTCAATGAAAGAGAGAGTGAGAGTTAATTAATATTATATCAATATTGAGCAGTTAAATTCTTGTTGTTTTTGTTTGGTCGATTAAACCAATTTTATAATATCTATTGAAAACTTATAACATGTTTGTGTGTATATTTGTGTTTTATTTTTGTTTTGCGACTAACGGGCGCGTCAGTGCCAATGGCAAACACACAAACACATATTTTTGCATATTCACGTCAAACGTCACACAGCTGATAGGTGTTGTTGTTAGTGGTTGGCGCACACGCATATATACACCTATGCATACATATTCACAAGTGAGCGCTTGCGAATATCTTCGACACTCACTTCTCTCTTTATCAGACGTTTGCCACCCACTCTCGCTTCTTTATTTTGTAAACAACTGAGCAGGGCGCGTAGTGCTGCCAGATGGTTAACAATATTAATCTACAATGGCAGCCCTGCCATATTTGCGCACACGTATACACATTTGCTCACACACATACACCTCAAGCACAAACTGTGATATGCATTTGTGAAATTCCTATTTCATTTTATTGCTTCAATTGCTCTTGCAGGCCGCTCAGCAAATCTACAAAAATACATGCAACCGAGCAGGACGCGAGACGTCGCGCACTCTCTCTGTAAATATGATCAACAGCTTTAGTGTTGCAAGCTCGCATACGGCAGCGAATGCAGGTGCAGGTGGCGCTGCGATCACCCTGCATTTTAATTACAACAACAATAGCAACAGCAGCAATAGCAACAACAACAACAACAATAAGGGCAATATCAATTACAACAACAACGGTGGCCTAAAAATTTTTAATGCGCCCATGGCAACTTCAACCAATGAGCACAAAAGCCAGAATACAATAACAACAACAGCAACGACGGCAAAAATGTTTAAAATAACACAAAGCGAAGTTGAGGCAAAGCATTTCTTAATGACTTATCCACAACAGCAACAACAACAACAGCCGCAACAACAGCAGCAGCAAAATAAGTCTGGATGCGCATTCAAGTGGATGTCGCCGGGAAAAGTAAATACCTCAGCAAACACCAAAGAGCCGCAGTTTATACAAGTCAACATTCAGTCAATCAACAACAACAGCAGCAACAACAAAATCAACAATGGCAACAGCAACAACAACAAATCGTTGCAACAGTTGCAATCAACAGTTGCAGCAACAACAACTACAACAAAGACAGCGAAACCTAAAAGTGCCTTTATTGAAGTATTGACAATGCCACAGCAACAACAACAGCAAAAGCAAAGAACTGAGGACCAAGAAAATGCCTTTCGCCAGATCGAGGATGTGCACAATTATGCCAAGCTGCAGCATCATCAGCAACATTATCTTCATCCACACCAGCACAGCAGCAGCAGCGATGAACTGTGCGAAGAAGAGGACGATGATGAGGACGACGATGATGATGATGAGGAGAAAGATGGGCAACAACAATATCATCAACAACAACAACATCAACAGCAGCAGCCGCAGCAGCAGCATCAGAAAAATAAACTTAAAGTTAATGTGCCTAATATTTTAAATAATAATAATAATGAAGACGATACCGAAGATCATGTCGAAGTCGATGTTGTAACTGTAACACCAACAACAATAACACCAGAGAACCAACAGTTGCAGCAGCAGCAACAGCAGCAACAACAACACTCAAAAATGGAACAGCTAACAACGCCAGTTGCCGATCATGATATTCGACCGGAGCATCATGCACGCCGTCCTATGAACGCATTTCTCATATTCTGCAAAAGGCATCGTGCAATTGTCAAGGAGCGTTACAAATCGCTAGAAAATCGGTGAGTGCTTTATGCCAACAACAAAATACAACAAACAAAAATAAATCTGGTAACACCATTCATTTTGACAGAGCCATTACTAAAATACTCGGCGATTGGTGGGCCGCACTGGATGAGCATGAGAAGCAATGCTTTACCGATCTGGCTCAGCAGGTAAGCAGAGAGCCATAATAATGTTTGTAACCCCTAACTTATATTGCAGAAGCTTTGCTTTGCTTGAATGGACTAGTCCAAGGCAGTCTAGGCAGTGAAATCTTTTCAATTTAATTCAATTAAATTCTAATTGGAAATCAAATCAGCAAAAGTTGCGGTCAATTTGAGTACAACTGTTGTTTTCACACTACTGTTTGTTTTTGTTTTTGCTTATGCTACCACATAGGTGGTGGTGGGAATGATCTGGCAACACTTGTACTTAATTTTAAACGGTTCACAATGGTCAAACAAAACTCTCTCTCTTTGTCTCTCTTTCTCATTCTATCTGATTTGATGAAATGTTTTGATTTGATGTTTGACCTTTGACTTACATTACAGAACAAGGACGCCTTTTTCAATGCCAATCCCAATTTCAAATGGTACAAACTCCCGGCTCCACCGTTGCGCACGCTTGCCACACGTCCCAGCAATGCGAACAGCAACGCCCATCCAAATGACGAGCACCAACAACAACAACAGCAGCAGCATCAGCAGCAGGAACAACAACTTCAATGGGAGCCCAATGAGGTGGCGCATATGCTGCGTCGCAATTACTTTAAATTTGCCGATGAAACACAAATGGGTGATTTAAGTGCGCTGCTCAGCGCAAATGCTGCAGTCAATGTGCGGGCGAACAAGGATTATGCATTGCAGCAGGCTCTGAGCGAGACAACACAATTTCTAAGCGCTCATATTCCCAGCAACAACAACAACAATAATAATAATAATAATAATAATAATAACAACAACAAGCGTGGATTGCAACCAGCAACGACAGTAGACAGTGCAAGCAATTCAAGTGAGGAAGAGGAACGCGGCTCGCCCAGCAAGAAACTGAAGTCAACGCGCAGTTGCAAGGGAAAAATCTATCAGGAGCTTATCAATTCAGGCCAATTGGCGGCCATAGCCAAGAAGAGTAGCAAATGCCGTTTGAATAGCGGCAGCAGCAGCAGCTGCACAACTGATGCCAACAGCAGCACACCACCCATTTCACCAACTGGCGCTAGAGTGACTGCCACTGCTGCTGTTGCCGCCGCCGCCGCCGCCACAGACAGCACTGCTGACTTGCAGCTGCTAGAGCTGGAGGGAGCTGGAGCTGGAGGTGTTGCAACAACCAATGGACCGAGTAGCATAAGCGATGAATTTGACTTGGAGGAAAAGATAAAGGAGTTGCCGGCGCTCAGCTTGGATGCATATCTGCAGCGCAAGCGCAGCACCAAAAAGAAGAAGAAATTTAGCAGCAGCAAGAAGCAGCGCAACTCCAACAGCAACAGCAGCAGCAGCGGTAACAACAACAACAACAACAATGCCACAACAAACGCAGCAGCAACGGCTGCTGTCAAGAAAGCAGCAGCAGCAGCAGCGAAATCAGCAGCAGCTGCAGCAGCAACAGCAAAAAAATGTGAATCTGAAACATTGCACACTGTGGCTGCAGCTGCAGCTGCAACAGCGGTGGGCAGCCAAAAGCGCAAGGCCCGCAAGGAGAGTATCACGCGACGCGATGTTAGCGCCATTGAGCAAGAGGTTGCCTCCATGCTTCCATTGACCATCAATGGCTGTTATTACTTTAATCAAACCCAAACGCTGCGTGCCGCACATCAAACACCAACAACAATATCAACAACCACAACAACAACAACTGGAGCGACTGCCTCCTCATCCCCGCTGTCATCGGCATCGTCATCGTCGTTGTCCTTCTATGAGCAACAACAGCTGCAGCAGCCGCAGCAACAGCATCAGCCACTCGCATATGATGCCACCTCTACCTCAGATTTACTGATTTTGGCCGAAGTGGCCGCCAATCGTACCGAGCTGTCCCAGTCTAACTAGCGGCAGCAAAAGGAAAAGTAAAAGTGTATGCCACGCCCACTTGTTGTTATTTGTTAAAGCAGGGCGCAGCAAATGAAATGCGAATGGATTTTGCTGTTGCGACTGTACTTATACACATATACATACATACATGATGTGCATATACATACATATAGCAATTGTTATTGTTTTTATTATTATAATATTTTTTTTTCTTTTCATTTAATCAAAAGATATATACCTAAGTGATGTTGTTGATGAAATGAGTGATGTTAAACAGTACAGTAATCGCTCGATAATAAGAACAATATGAGAGAATTACAAATTTCGAAAACACTTTCTTTCGCTTTTCGAGCGATCACTCCACTTACATATAGTATATATCGTAAAGTTAATAATAATAACATACTATATGTGAACGCTCAGAAACACTCACTAAAAAAAACTAATTTGCGTGGCCTTATTCGTTACTTTATAAAATGTTTATAAAACAAATGATATTATTATTCGATATTTTCACAAAAAATATGTTGTAAAATAATTCTTATATATACATATATTTTTTTTTTATGAAGTTCCAACTAGCGAGCGATGACTGTAAAAAATTAGCTAAAAATTGAGACAAAAATACACATACACACACACGCACGCACGCATTGAGAGTAAATAGACATTCGTTGATCTACAAATTAGTCAATAATCATAATGTAAACACACGCAACATGCGGCAACAACAACCACAACAACACCAACAACAATACACATACACACACACACACCACATATGTATAAACAACGAGCAGATTGTTAAAGTTAAGAGAGAGCAAAAAATGTTTTAGATCAAATTTAACAATTATGCCAAGTGACATGTTAATGTTTTGTTTAAGGTAATTTGTTATTTGTTTAATTATCTTCTTTCTTTCTTTCTTGTTTTTTTAACAGCTTTAAATGAATTATTTACGTTTTCGTTAAGTTTACAAACCAAACAGCAACAACAATAATTGAAAACAAGAGAAAAAACATTCATACATATGTGCTGCGCTTATTAACTGTTAATTATTATTATTATTATTATTTCTAATACATATTCTAGCTAT
This sequence comes from Scaptomyza parva, assembly GCA_035044645.1. Taxonomy (NCBI): domain Eukaryota; kingdom Metazoa; phylum Arthropoda; class Insecta; order Diptera; family Drosophilidae; genus Scaptomyza; species Scaptomyza parva. The sequence goes on from JAWNNT010000139.1 coordinate 12,348,508, forward strand.
AATTTATTATCTATTGTGAGAGTGGAAACATGCAACCATAAACATATACATAATATATATTCATAAAAAAATGAAATTTAAAAATAACTTTTGAATTTAAATTCAAAAATCGATAACAATTTGTAATCATCAACTGTTGATATGTGCTGGCGTTGCCAGATGCGTCAGCTGATGTGTGCCGGTATGCTTGTATTGGTAAAAGCAAGATAAGAAGTCCGTGAGCGTTCCAGCCAACCGTCTGTTGCGTAGATAAGCGCCGGCATTCCAATTGGATGAGCCGACAAAAAAGAGTAACAAATTCAAGGATCGTTATTTTGCCACAGATATGTATGCAAAATGGCGACCGCGGGCACTCTTTTTGGAGCTCACGTGCAAAGTAAATAAATAAACGGCAGCGGCAGCAACAACAGCAAATTCAAAAACAGCTGAGAATAGTCGCCATTGCTACTGTTCCTCTTACTCGCTGCTGCTGCTGCTGCTGCCACCACTGGTCCACGCGGTTTCGGTTTTGACCCATTCGCAAGCTTCGCGTGAGCTTTCGCCAACAGTGCTGCTTTAGTGTTGGCCTTAATTTAGTTTGCTCGCGCATTCAGACCCTTACAGTTGACGTTTGTTCACGGTGAATACAAAGCGTAAAAACGTTTAACTGAAACAACAACAAGCACCAACAGCAACCATTGACAACAAAAATAAAAACAAATGAAATTCCATTGAGTGAGGTTGCTTCACGTTTGTTGTCAATTTATTTTTTTCCTACACAGTTTATTTTTAATTCATTTATTGACACCATTAAAAAAAAATGTTTATTCCATCGTTTGACTTAAAATTATAGTATTTGGAGCACAAAAAGGCGCAAAAGAAATCGAAAGTGTTCGGGCGTGTGTGTATGCGTTTGGATAAACTGTGTGTATTAGTACATGCACCGGTATGTATGTATGTTTAGAAAATGTATTATAACAACATATGTATGCACATTCAAGCGAATATAAATAAATAAAAGCGCAAAAAGCAAAAGCGCAAACAAGTCCATGTACATATATGCAATAGTGTGTGTGTGTGTTTGTGTATGTGTATGCGTAATAGAAGGATCTATGTTTGTGTACTGGGAGTTGGAAACGGTTATATAACTGTCCATGCAATAATTGAACGTGAGCGAGAGCGAGATATTAGTTAGCAACAGCAAAATAATACAGTTTCTTTTGATGAATCTGCTCTTTTGTCCGATTGTGCGACACCAACGCAATTCAATTTCTCTACTCTCCACAGCAGCAGCAACAGCAGCAACAATAATTATATGTAATTAAATCTGTGTGCAAAGAAACCCGCTAAGTTTGATTTTAATTTGATTCTTGCGACTGTGGTTGCAACACCAGCAGTGACAGCGCCAACAGCAATGGTGGCGGCTGCGTCTCGTCTGCTGTTGTATTTAGCGTGACGCTAATAAATTAAAAGAAACACTCGTCTTTACCTTTGCCTTCGCCTTCGCCTTGGTTACGTCGCGTAGTTGAGTAAACGTTAGAGCTGATAGAGCAAGGGTGCGGTGGGTTGTACATTTGCACGTTTTTTAATTAATACCAATTAGTGTATGGTTTGCATACGACAATAGTTGTTGTTGTTGACATCGTCATTACTTGCACGATATTTTTATATTTAAATGCCAGCAAGAGATAAATTATTTATATATTGTATCATTGAGAAAGAAAACCGAAACTCAACCTCAATCCAATCAAAGCTTAGCCGCCACCCACGGTGTTCGCAGTGATAGAAAAAAAAGAGAGGAGGCTTGTGCGCGTGTGACGTCACGCAGCGAAGTTCTTCCGATTCACAGTGGATGTGTGTTGGTGGGGGCCATTCGCCGAAAGCACTTATTTATTGAGAGTGTTGCCCATTTAGCTTTTTATTCACTTAATTTAGCCATTTTTCAATTATGTCTAGAAATGAGTTTTAATTCATTTTTCTGCAAAATAGCAGCTTTATAATATCGGATTTTCTATATTAGCCAAATAAGCATTTAAATTAACTAGTAATTCGAAATGGTCTTTAGTGTCATTAGATTGTAGTTAATACAAAACATCAAAAATGTTTAAAATCATTCTGAAAAGTAAAAAAAAAAATGTTGCTATGATTGTACACATTTTTATAAGAATGATAATATTTGACAGCACTGCATTCCTATTTTATATAAAATCTAGCTTTTTTTGGGATTTGTATCGCAGTTTACTAGTTTTTAAAAAACTGGCAGCACTGTCACAACTATTATGTAAGTGTAAATGAAGAAGACAGCAGCGCAGGATGAGTGCGCCTGTTTGCGTGCGCCTGCCTGCCTGTCTGCTGTTCGTTCGTGTTCGCTCGTTGACCGTGTTCGGTCTCGTTGTTCTCATCTCATGTGCCTTCGGTTGTGATTTCGCCGCAGTTGTCTTGACAGTTTGAACTGTGCTTTTGCCGTGGCAAAACGTTAGGCGTACGTAGCGCAAAACGCACCCAAAAATAATCGGAGCAACAACAAAAAAACCCGAAAAAGGCAGGTACCACATACATAGAATAACGTCAAAAGCAATTCAAGCACAAGCTTAGCAACTGAAATTGAAATTCGTTTTTAATTTAATATTTTGTTCACATTGTCTGGCGTGAGTGTGCGGTATGCGTGCATGTGTTTATTCATGATTTTATGTGTATGTATGTGTGAGTGTGTGCCAACTATAGTAGTGTGCGACAAATTTAAATGTGTTTTATACGCTCTCTAATATTTCTCTCTTTCACTCGCGCTCTCTCTCTGTTATTTTGGTTTGTTTCTTTCCCTTTTGCAATTGTTGTATAACACATTTAATGGACAGCTTCTTACACAGAGGGCAAAAAGCTCTAAATTAATATTAAGCACATCATAGCAACAACAAAAAACGCATAAAATCAGCTGTGAACTTGTTCTTTATTGTCGTTGTTGTTTTTTTTTTGTTTTCTTGCAGAATCAAGAGTAAGAACAAGCAGAACAAACGTGAGTAAAAAGTGCGCCACAAAAAAAAAAAGGAAGAAAAAAACTAAAATCGACCGAAGCGCACACAAAATTTTGAGTGCTGCTTCTGTGAAAAGGAATAGAAAAATTAGCTTGGCATCCTATCTACTATCCACCTACTACTTGCTCTGTAATGGCTCAGCTCCGTTCACTAAACGCGCAACGTACAACAATTAAATTTGCTTACTATATTCGCAACAGCAGCGGCAGCAGTAACGGTTGTTTTGCAGCCACCACAGCGGCTCTTATCAACGGTAAATGTAAACAACAACAAAAATGTTTACATACGGCACCAGCAGCAGCAGCAGTGTTAAGCAGCGGCAGCAGCAGCAGGTCCAGGAGCAGCATCAGCAGCAGCATTGGCAGACAACAACAGCTGCTGCTTTGGCAGAATCAATTTTTAAGCAATGCGCGCTGCATGCATGCGTCAGTGCATGAAAAGCAGGCACAGGTGGCGCTCGCCGAAGAGAGTGTTGGTAAGCAGAGAGGTGCGGATGGTGTAACGAAGGGCAGTGCGAAGTCGGCACAACCAGAACAGCAAGGCCAACCGCAACGCGATCCGCTTGATGTGAGCTTCAATGATCCAATTGCGGCATTTAAGAGCAAGACAACGTGGGAGCTGGTGCGCGCCTATATGGTGTACATGATCTGTTCGAGCGAGAAGCTCGTTGAGCACAACATGAAGGTAAGTTATTGGACGGACGCGCATATTGTGAATAACTATAATACTTTTCATCATACGCAGTTATTCTCTCTTAGATGAATAGAGTTGTTTGTGTTTGTTGGACTCTTGCTCCCCCCTTCCTATAACCTGGGAGCGATTTTGTCGTCGCTCCGTCTGCCTCACTCACTGCACTTCATGTGTGAATGGAATAAATAAGAAGCATTTTTCTGCTAAGCGCATTCTCGAGCCAAAGCCCAGCTTTCGTTCAGTTATTATCTTCTCTATTTCGTCCTTTTAAAAACATATACATACATATGTATGAATGTGTGTACAAAGAAAAAAAGCTTTTATCACAAGTGCAGTTAAAGTCCCTTTAAGAAAAGAGCACATGCGCAACATACAGTTAGTTTCAAAAAGTTTTAATTGTATATTTTTCTATACTTAGTAATATTTATCGTAGTTTGTTTTGCTTTGTTTGCCTTGTGTCACTTGATCTGTCTTCCCTTACACTCTCAACCTCGCCGCCGGTTTGTGTCCGATAGCTTTTAATGATACACACACACATACATACATAGAACAAATGTAGCTCTAATTGCCGTGTCAATTTGTATGTGTTTGTTTGTGCGGATGAAGATGTAATATTTGCATGCCGTTGAATGCATGAGTGCATGTGTGTGTGTGTGTGTGACTCAGCGTGCGGCTAAATCGTATGCATTTGTATATGACCTTGTGAGAGGCCGTTGTTGTTGTTGTTGAAGTCACTGAACGTCAGACAGCCAGTTCGCCAGCAGCAACAACACCAACACACACACAGAAACATATACATATGCAAATGTAAGCGTGTCAGGCAAGCAGTCAGGCCCCCAAAAGTGCGCCAATCAAAACGCCATACGCAACAACCACAAAAATAGTGAAGGAGGCAGCGCTCTCACTCTGTTTCCCACGTAGTATATACATACGCGTACGTGTATACACACATGCAAAGGTTGTGTATAGCGTATACATAGCGTTTCTTATTTAAGTGTAGTGTGTTTTAGAATATCGATTTATACTACATAGTATTAGTTTGATCGATTTCATGAATTACTATGATGCATGAGTTTTTAAATCAATTGTAAATGCAATTACATATGTACATATTTGAGGAATGTGTTTATTGGCAACTAAATTGGGTAGCGTAGCTTTTATTTTCATTGGTTTTTTTTGTGTTGTTGTTTTATTCTAAACATAGTTCGCGTCTGTAGACAATATATTGGCAGGTCTCGTGACGTGGGGCAACAGCTCAAAAAGTGAACACCTGTGCTTGTTTTTTGTTTTTTTTTTTTTAGAAATCGGCACTTTTGCCAAAACAAACAAAAAACACAAAAAAAAAAAAAAAAGTCGAAAATTGTTCAGACAGAAGCATTTTTATGTAACCAGTTTTTTTTTTAAGTACATATAGGAAAAATACAAATGTATTTATGTACATATGTACATACATATGTATATGAATTTATAGTATGTAAGAATGTTTGCTTACAGTTGATTATTCATTCTTTTTCCCTTCTTTAGTTACTCAACAACCGGTTCGTATATATTCGGTTTTTAAATGTTGCGACATGCACGTGCCTGTCAAAAAAAAAAAAAGCTCCTGGGATGCGCACAATGTTCAATGGGTATCTTTTTTTTTTTTTTTTTTTGCTGTTTGTTTTATGAGCTTTATTTGGCAGCTGTTTGACGTTTCTTTAATTGCAGCACACTTCGTACTCCCCGTTCTCTGTACATACGTACATGTGACATGTGTATGTGTATGTATGTGTGTTGTGCGTTTCGAAATTCGCCGTGTGCTTTTTAGCCTTGACACGATCGCATGACTCTCTTGTCATCATCTTTGCTCTCTCTTTCTCTTGTTGTGCAAATGATTTATGCACGTCGAAACGTCAGCAGCAATAGCAACAACAACAACAATAACAGTAGCAATAACAACACTGTAGAGCTTCAAATAATGATGATACTTTTTGACTGGGCCCATTCAGTGGGTGTGTGAGAGTAGGATAGCGATATGTAAATGATTTGCTTGAAGTAAATAACATTCGCAATGTAAAAAGAAAACAAAAAACATTTGCAATGTTTTTTATTTTTTTGGATTTGTTTATGTTTCCCAGATTTCGAAAGTTTTTTGCTGTCAGCCCCATTTTTATGCGTCCTTCTCTTTACGTATTCTTTGTAGATTGAATTGAAATAGAAAATGAAATTTGTAAATAAAAATATAAAACCAAAAACTAAACCAAAAAAAAAAAAACAAATTAATCTCAAAATCCATATAAAACTATCGCAGCTTATGAAAGTGACAAGCAAATTGTTGGGTAAAAGGTTGTTTAGAGCATTGATGAAGGCATCTTTCTATGGCCATTTTGTCGCTGGCGAGGATCAGATCAAGATAATACCCACACTGGAAAGGTAATTTGAAAATGAAACTTGAATGCACTAACACCATATTTTTCTTCTTTTTTCTTTTTTTTCTTTTCTTTTTACTCCATTGTACTTATTTTTCGATCGCTCTCTTGTCTCTCTTGCTTTGCTGTTGCGCTATGCAAAAAAAAAATTAAAAAAAAACAAAAAACCAAAAAAAAACGAAAAAAAAATCAACAATAATAAAAAAATGTAAAAAATTGTTACAATAATATAATTGCCAAAATCAACAACTACAACAACAAACGACACTGTAACTGCAACGTTATTATCGATAATTGATCAACGATAAACGATAAACGATGTGCTACGCTTCTCCCCAAAAAAAAATCTCACCAAACCAAACCAAAATCACAAAATCAAAAAATCACCAAAAATCAATAAACGACAAAACGAAAAGCTTTTAAAAATCGCTCGTACCGTGCTGGGCAGCAAACTGTTCGTGATGCTAATGAAGTCCAGCTTTTATGGGCACTTTGTGGCCGGCGAGAATCGCCACACGATTGTGCCCACGCTTGAGAGGTGCCCCCCCCTTTACAAAAAAAAAAAAAACCGTATACGTGTATCCTAAGACTAAGCCCATATGCCTATGCCTATTAATCATCCAAATATATCTCTATATATACATGTCTACTATATATATATATATATATATATATACAAATAACCAATCATGAAACTAAACTTCACTTTTGAACTCAACTCAACAAAACTCGACTAAAAACTCGACTCCAAAAACTAAAACTAACTTGAACTAAAGCGATCCACTCATTTGTGGCATGTTGATTTTGGGATCGTTTACACCCCCGCACACCCCCTTATCCAAAAAACTTCCCACCCCACATGATTATTGGCAATATATTCGAAAAGAAAATGAAGAACAAATTTTGCACCTAAACGCCTCCAATACTTTATTCTACATACATATATATATATTCCTTCATAGATGTTGTAGATATATATTATGATAAAGCGCACCTTTACACGCATCTTGCAACCCATCGCCTCCGCCCCAACCCACCCCACCTACCACCTTCGATCACCAAAAAGAAAAATGTTTTGTGTTTTGCAAACGCGTTTTTTGAGCATGAGATCAATTTTGAAAGCCGCATTTCTAATGCTAAACAAATGTTTCGCTCTAATCTTTTCGCTTCATACATATGTCCGTCCATCATCGTCCACTGAACGGAACTGAGAACAGACTTCGCTCGTTTGGTGTCAAACCCATCCTTGATTATTCCGTCGAAGAGGATATCTCCCAGGAGGAGGCCGAGAAACGTGAAGTTGAGTACGTTAGATATCTATCTATCTCATTCCCATTCCCATATTGAAACTCTTTCTTTCCTTCACAGATCTTCCGTTTCGAGTGCCGGTGATAATGTTAAGGATGCGGGTGCATTGCCCCAATACCATGTGGATAAATCGTTTGCAGATCGTCGCTATAAGGTGAGCAGTGCTCGTACCTATTTCTATCTGAATGAGGCAACCTGTGAGCGCAACATGGAGACATTTATCAAGTGTCTGGAGGCGGTTTCCGGTAAGTTCCAATATAAAAACCTACCAAAAACCGAAAAAAGATATCAAAAACCGAAAACCCGTATTTCGTAATCGAAATCGAGTTCTCAAATATGCATGTGCTTTGTGCATCATCCCTTTGTGCATTCCGTTGGATCCATTTGTGTTTTTTCTCTTTTTTTTTTCCTTTTGTAATTAATACCTGTATTACTTTTGATTATCATTGCACTCATTTAATAGTAGATAAAGGAGCACAACTTCCCTTAAGGCGTTTAGAAATTAGTTAAGGTTTCTCTTTAGTGATTTCAACTTTATTTTGTTTTCAATTTATGTGCGGGAATACTTAGGAACTGGTTTTGGTGCATGAACAAGGTGTTTTTTTTGTTTTTTTTTTTACAAACCTGGAATAATATACGCATCTAAGGTTAGTTTGTTGATTTGAATTGAGATGTTCTAGTCACGGTTAGAACTTTTTAATGAGGCCATGAGGAAAAGCGTTAAAAGTGTTAAAGGGTCTGCTAGCAAGGGGGTAGTACTGAGACGCCTGGGCTGGGATCCGCCAGTTGTTATATCAACTTGTTATTGAACTCCTAGTTCCCTTTTCACTTTGTCCATAAATATGAAAGATAAAAACATGTTTGTTGCTTTTTCAAGCAAATACTACTGTGTTATCGTTATCGTTAGTGGGAGATGATTGACAACGTTGCAGACAAACAGCAGGCGGAGAAGTAATTGAGAGAAGAAATACAATGTTACGAATATATTTTACTTTAAAATTAAGATTGAGATGTTCTTTTGCGTTGAAGTGAGGGTACAGATTTAATCACATGTAATCGATAACAAGAAAATCTTGGTTTTCGAAAACTCGAAACGGAGGATTGAAACTATTAGCAAACATCTGTGCAATTTTTATTAAAATCGGTTGAGAAATACCGGAGATATAAAGCCATCAAGCATCAAGGTTCGGTAGTGCAGGTTTGTCTTTCAAACCGACCGTCTGACCGTATGTAAGGTTAAGGGTTAAGGGTATCCAGGGTTAAGGTAGACTTCTTACTGTTTTTGGTTTTATAGTTGTATATATATCATCGTATATTTGTATATGTATCATTATGATTGGGTTTTTATGATTTGTAATTTATTCATTAGTATACTATTTTCTTTTGAATAGCTGCTAGATATATGCTGAATATACCATATATAACTATATGTATTTGCAAATACTATATAAATGTATTCATTTGTTTATAATTTTGATATTATATATTTTTCTTTCTCACCATCACTATTTGTTTCGCAAACGTCAACCAAATGCAAAAACCGACGGGGGCGATCAAATTGTCAATTAACAAATCGATTACCGATAACCGATAACCGTATTATCGATAAACTGCAACTAACTGATCGAAATCGAAACTAACTGAAATTGAAACTAACCTCAAAAACCAAAAAAAAAACCAACAACAACGAATTTGAACGAACATATCGAAAAAATCTAACCAAAAATCCGAAATCTAACCCTCCTAACATATAATGTTTCTGGCTGTGTGTATGTGTGTGCCTCTGTGTGTGTGTGTGTGTGTATTTTGTTTTTGGCATTGGCTTTTGCCCCAAGATGATGATGCCAAAGAGCCGCGTGCAGCGGCCGAGGGTAAGCCTGCAAAATAGTACTAATAAAACCAAAATGTTTTGTAACTAAATCTAAAGAAAGCGAACAACAAATACTATATATATGTATATATATATATAGTTTAATAACTTGAGACTCAAAGTTAAATCTCGCGTTTGCTTTGATTCGTCGACGTATTTGGCGAGCATTTTGCAGTTTGCTTTGTTTTTTTCTGTTTAACTTGTATATTAGTCTCTGCTTTTTGTTGTGCGAGTGTGTACGAGTGTGTGTGTGCGAGTGTGTGTACGAGTGTGTGTTCGAGTGTGTGTGTGTGTGTATTGTATCAATTGCATGTTTTGTTGTTGTTGTTGTTTAGTGTATCAAGTAGATCAATTGGCTAAAACGCCTTTGCCTCGCTTTGCCTTGTTTCGTGTATTTGCTTTTCGATTTTTTTTGTTGCCACACACGCAAACACACACACACACATTCACTTACCTTTCAACTGCTTCTCATTTTCGAACCAACTACAACTGTGTTGATACAGGCGCCACCTTTGGAACCGGCATCACAGCCATCAAACTGACCGCACTGGGCCGTCCACAGCTGTTGGTAAGTCCCCGATTCCCAACTCCCAACAAGTATATATAATTGATTTTCTCTCTCTCTCTCTTGTTTTTTTAGCTGCAACTATCTGAGGTCATAATGCGCACACGTAAATATATGGAGGCACTTGTTGGCGGTCAGGGCAATGTGCTGACCCATCACAAGACCATTAAGGATCTCGAGAAGTATTATGCCAGCGTTGGCGACAACAAGGATGTCCAGGAGTTCTTAAAGAATGTTACCTCAGATAAAGAGGGGTGCGTTGTTTTCCAAATTGATATCTTTATATCTTTATCTGATAAGTTTTAAGGATGTTTATAACTAGTTTATTGAAAAATATTTTGTGTCTTTGTCATTAGATCATGTCATGTCTTACCGTGTTCAGATTGTGTTTTGTTAGCAGTCAGTCAGCCAAACAACATTTCGTTAACAATCTTATAGAGTATATAGCTTAAACTGAAATTATTTCAGAACGTTTTGTAACGAGTTTAATTGAAGGAATTTGTTAATTGTTATATCGGAAATGATTCACATTAAGTGAGAATTTGATTAAGATAAGAAACTTGTTTAATGTTTTTCTTTTCTTATTTATTTATAGCATATTGCATCTGTTTCCCTGGTCGGGCATTGTGGACGAGGACTCACAGTTGAGCGACACATTTCGCGTGCCCGATCCGATAACGGGTCAAATGCGTCGACTGATCTCACAAATTGAGCCCAAAGAGGAGGAAATGTTTAGAAATATGATACGTCGTCTAAACACAATTGTAAAGGTAAACCAAACAAACATATTATAAATCTTCCCTATATATATGCAATAAATTCCATAATTAATGTGTTAATATTGTTGTTGTTGTGTGGTGTTTTTTGTTGTTGGTAGACTGCCGCTGAACTGGATGTGCGCATTATGATTGATGCAGAGCAAACGTATTTCCAGCCAGCGATTTCGCGCATTACGCTGGAAATGATGCGCAAGTATAACAAGGACAAGGCTATAGTATTCAATACCTATCAGTGCTATTTACGTGAGGCGTTCCGTGAGGTAATTAGAGAACGGCCGATAACGATAACAGCCGATAACGATTCGTTTTTTGGCATTGTAGGTGGGCACCGATCTGGAGCAAGCTAAGCGACAGAATTTCTATTTTGGCGCCAAATTGGTGCGCGGCGCATACATGGAACAGGAGCGCGCCCGAGCCCAAGCATTGGGCTATGCCGATCCCGTTAATCCCTCCTTTGATGCCACCACAGACATGTACCACAAGACACTGGCCGAATGCCTGCGTCGTATTAAGGCACGATCTACTCCTATATTTAGATATAGCAGCAAAAACAATTAAATTTTCAATTTCACAATTGGGTTACAGGTGCTGAAGGATGCTGGTGAAGATGCTCGCAAAATTGGCATCATGGTTGCCTCACACAACGAGGACACCGTACGCTTTGCCATTGAGAATATGAAATCGATTGGTATCTCGCCGGAGGATAAGGTCATCTGTTTTGGTCAATTGTTGGGCATGTGCGATTACATCACGTTCCCGCTGGGTAAGCAAAAAAAAACTATATATACATATGTTGATATGATATGAATATGAATATGTATCTAATTTGCTTGTTTGTCTTGTTTGTTAAACAGGTCAGGCTGGCTACTCGGCCTACAAGTATATACCATACGGTCCTGTCGAGGAGGTGCTACCATATTTGTCGCGTCGCGCCCAAGAGAACAAGGGTGTGCTCAAGAAGATCAAGAAGGAGAAACGTCTTCTTGCCAGCGAGATACGTCGTCGTCTATTCCGCGGACAATTGTTCTACAAGCCCAAGGGCAACTATGTGCCCATCTAAAGCACTTAAGCCCCCAGAGCCAGTTGCAGTTGCCGCCGGCTCGAGAGCTCTTCACTTCATTACACTACACTCAACTACCTACTGAATACACTGACATACATACATAGATACGTGGATACCCTTACACAGACAACAACAACAAATGACAACATACAAACTGATAACACCGAATTGAAGATTGAAAGAGGTTCTGCTGGGCGCATGTGTGCTACGTTTTCATAAAAAATTTTTTTGTTTTTTAAAAAAAGTCAAGCATATTTTATTTGTTTTATAGTATATTCATATGTGTATATGTTAATATCCATATACAACAAAAATTGTCCGTTTTTTTTTCGAGCGTTCCGTGCAGCAGAGCTACACTATGATAAGATATGTGGGGGAAGAGTTAAACTTTTAAAATTCTCGATATTCACTTTAAATCGTCTTTTTATATTATATATGTACGTATACTCGAAGCGCATTCAAAAAACAAATAGAGAAAAAAAACTCGAAACTCAAAAAAAATAGAAAAAAGTGCAGCAAAAACAAAAAACAAACCTCAAATATTTAATTAACGACAGTTGCTGCATAGACAAATATTATTATATACATATATATTTAGATATTTGTCAAACAAAAAACCATTACACAAAATATAAATATATTTGTACGTCTTGTTGCAACAATATTCAAACAGTTATGCGTATGTGTTATACATTAAATAATAATAATAATAATAATTGTAATAAAAGCCGAAAACCAAAACATGATTATAAAATTCTCTAGCACGAGCTATTAAACCGAAAGAACAAAAACAAAAAATAACAGAAATTTTAGAAAACTTAAACAAATGAATATATAACTATATATATATGAGAGCATAATGTTTATATACACACATACATATGTATGTATTTATCTCTATATATAGATGTATAGTAAGTGGCTGCATTTTAGTATAGTTTCTTGTTTTTAAAGCTAGAGCGAGAGAGATAAAAAGAGAGAGAGAAATATATTCAATTGTTAGAGTCGTTTCTCGTTTCGTGTTACCAAAACATAAAAACCTTAGTTGCTACTTGCTTTTTATCCTCATACAATGTGTGATCTTTTATGTTTTGTTTCCTTAAGCATAAACTATAGTTAATTATCATATATATACATATATATAGAACGCCTCAGCCTTGTAGCTGCATTTGTTCCTTGATGACGCACTGTGTTTATGTGTTTAGGGCAACCTATCAATCTATCAATCATCAATCAATGATGAAATGTCATAGTTATACATACTATATAGTATATAACATATTTTGCTACCCAGGGATACACTTAAACCTAACTGAAAGTTTTATTATTATTATTATTTTTATGATAGTTATGCTAAAGTTTTGTAATTATATAATTCTTTATTAAGTTACATTTGTCTTGAAAGCAGTTTTATTGTCAACGCGTTTTTGCCCATAGTTTGTTGTTTCGAGTGTGTGCCTATCGTTAATCGATAACTTTAAAGCTCCCCAGATCCCACGCCCCCCACTCCCATCTCCAATACGAATCGCTGTGTTTTTTCTCTATAATTCTGTATACATTCATATAAAATATGTTTTGCATAACGCAATTTTTGCAGTTTAAACTTGATATGTGGTTAATATACACACATACATAGTACATATACATACATACTATATATACGAAACGAACTATACATTGCATATGTAATAAATAATACAAACAACATAAACATGAAAGTCAATAATTGTATGAATGTTAACTATTTCAATGACAATAATAAAATGTTAAAAAACAAATTTCATCGTTTTTTTTGGTACACTTAATGGAGTTTGCATACATTAGAACGAGAGAGAGATAGAAAGAGTGAGACAGGGAGAGAGAAAATGGAAAGAGAGAGCGAGAGAATAAAGTGATTTTTCAAACTTCATCATATTAAATAAGGCTTTCTGACGAATTTAAAACGAATTAAACTAGTTTTGCCGATCCGCATTAGATACTAAAATCTCTTGCAATCAACATTTATTTACATACATACATATGTTTTTCACGTTTACATCTACATAAGGCTGTGTTTGAATGCCTTTGATTATGCATATGCACATTAAATATATACACATAAGTAAAATAACAATGGAAACAAGAAGAAAATAACAATTTTCCTTTCGTCTACGCATTCACAGCTCAGTAGGGAAAATATAACTGCTTATATAGTACGATTAAATGTAGTATATCTAAAACAATTCTTGTTGTTTTTGTTGCTTGTCACATATGTCTCATATGACACGTTTCCGTTTGGGCGCACCACCACGCCGCTTGCCATAATCCACTTCGCTGATTCGAAGGGGATCATTGCTTTGGCGCTGAAAGGCAGCTTTCGCGCCAGTTGTTCTTGTCTGTTTGTATGGTGTGTGCGTGGGCGGTGGTCCGATGGCGACACGCTTTAGTGCGCTGGGCAGTATGTATTCGGGGACATGGGAGAGATGTGATTGCATCTTAATGGCACGCGTTGGCTTGTCGTGACGCAGTGCCTGCAAATCACGTTTGTTCTCCTCAAAGAAGCCCTTGAGTTTCTCGCAGTTGAGGATCTCGTTCTTGATTTCACGTATACGCGTGTCGTGGACAGCAACGCGGGTCGCGGCACGCCAGCAGTCCTGGGCGCGATAGCTGAACGCCTCCACCTCCTCCATTTTGAATTGGTACAATCTGTATGAAGGAAACGTATCAAATTATACAATTTGCTTGATTGGTTTGTGATTGATTCAAATTGTATTGCTTACTTGATAATATCATCGCTGACCTCCTTCTGTGGACGATCCATGCTGTTGGCCATGGAACGTTTAAGCTGTTCAATTGCTTTGCTATTGACCACTGGCTGGTCCACCGGCTGCTCTGAGCTGGCTGGCAATGGTTTGGTGTCCTTTTTGAGTAGAGGCTCGCGGCCAAAGCAGCTGCGCAACTTCTCCTCAACGGCCTGGTTGATGGGCAGCTCCTTGACACTAACAAATGAGAGAACGGAGCCTTTGTTATTGCCACGAGCTGTGCGTCCCGCCCGATGAATATACGAGGTGACATCACGTGGAAAATCAAAATTGATTACATTTTTAACATCTTGGAAATCGATGCCACGCGACGCGCTGGATTCGTGATCGGTGTGTTTGGATTTGCGCTCTGTCTTGCCCGCTGGCTTCTCAAGCATATGTTCATCGGAGGCAATGATAATGTCGTAGGTGCCACGATTAAACTGACTAATGGTGTGAATGCGTATATTGGCCGGCAGCTCTGAATTAAGCACACAGGAGCGTATGCCAAACTGTTCAAGAAACAGACGAACCCTGTTAAAAGACAGTGAGCAATGAATATCGATTTTCCATTCTTTATATGTATGAATGCATAAATGAATTTGCTGTGTTGCCCATCAGCGAGAAGATTAGTAAATGGTCATGCGTGCGCCAATTGTTGCCAATTGCACAATCTCATTTGAAGTTGGGTTTTTCATCAGTTGGAGGGCGGGGACACAGCAAAGAAGGATTAAGCTGACAGTTGACAATGCTTTACTTACTTATAACAGCGATCCACATTGTTGACAAAGATGATGCTCTTGCCCTGGATGAGAGTGAGCTTTAGCAGGGCACACAAAATTGCCGGCTTGTCATTTTCCTCGGCGAGAATGCGCTGATGTGTAAGCTGTTCAAGCGATACCAGAGCTGGCTCTTCTAGCTTAAGCGTGATTGCGTCGTGCAGGCACAAGCCCTTCATGCGCACCACGTCGTCCGTAATGGTCGCCGAGACGAGCACCGCTTGGTAAATGGGCGGCAAATGCTTCATTAACCGCTTGAAGTCCTTCTCATAGCCAAAGGTAAAAATCAGATCCGCCTCGTCAACTACCAACGTTTCAAGGTGCTGTAGATTAACGATATCTGTGCTGGCCTCCAAATGTGCTAGTATTTTTGAAGGTGTCGCCACCACAATATCTGGTCGCTCGGCCAGGGCATGGCGCTGTGTGGCCATGTCGTTGGAGCTGCCGGCAATGTCCGCCACACGGATTACCTTACCGCACGCTTCGGCCAGCTGCTCGATGACCAAGCGCGACTGGCGGCATAGCTCTTTTGTGGGCGCCAACACTAAAGCGCTAACGCACTGCTCACTCGCATTTAGCTTGGAGTTGAGGATTTTCTGTATTAGTGGCAGTGCATAGGTAGCTGTCTTACCGGAACCTGTACGAGCACGTACGACCACATCCTTGCCTTCGAGTAGCAGAGGAATGGCTGTAGACTGGATCAGTGTGGGCTGCACCCAGCCGAGCTGCGCAATTGCCTGAGTTTATTAAGGGATTGCATTAGAATTTTGTTTCTCTTTAAAATCAATAGCCATTTACCTTTAATATGCGCTGGTCTAGCTCCAGTTCATGAAACTGAAGCATTTCCTGTGTTTTACTCATTGTTACGTTGGTATAAACAATGGAAAATGAAAAATGCGTGCGGCAAAGACACGAGAAAAGTGCAGAAAGGCTGTTTGATGGTGTTGTAAAATCTACTAAACCAAAGCAATACCTATCGATAAAAAATATCTAATCTTCTTTATATCAATTTTTTATACAAGGACATATACAACATTTGTTTTGTGATTTTTAATTGATCAAAACATATATTCATATAATATAATTATATATAAAGTGGTGAACAAATAATAAATAATTTGATCGATTTTAGCAAACCCACGCTGCACAACACTGATTACGAAAACCCACGTGCAACTGCTGTCATTTGTTTATTTAGGGTAAACGCCGATCAAAATGGCAAATAATACGTTAATACTACATACTACCTTGGAGTTGAATGAAACACCCATCAAAACCGACAAAAGCAACAAGGAGGTTCGCAAGTATTACAAAGAAGCTAAAAAAGACTTCCTCGAGGATAATGAATACGTTGAAATCAATGGAAATCGCTTTGCCAGGGAGTTTAGCCAAGAAATTCAAAATTTTGATCCGGCCACCCAGGATGTTTGGGTGTTGCACTGCCCCAAAAGCATCGATATCAACGCTCTGACCAACAAGCGCATCAAAATGCCTGGACGCCGTTATGTGGGCGATCTTCAAGTACGCGCCACTCCTTACGCACTGCCGCAAACCCAGGCTATGGGCTATGTCAACAAGAAGGGCAAGTACGCAACAAAATTGCTTCCCTTGGCTGGCCAATTGGTTGTTAGTAAACGTTTAAATAAGCACGAACCCAATTCAGACGAAAGTACCAATCAAGCTCCCAAATGGAGCGGGCCACAAACATTTAAGGCGCCCGTCCGTCACCCGTTCTTTGGGCGCGACTATAAGAGACATATAGAATTGGACAAGAGTATACAGAAAAAGTTGCGCAGTGCGGATAAAAAATACACCAAGGCAAGTGTCAAAGCGCTCGCCACCGAAAACTTCTATCAGATACGCAGTAAGCTAATGGCAACCACACAAACCCTGGAACAGAAGGAACACGATGTGCGACAGTCAGTGTTGACCGGCAAAACACCCAAGTTCATGAAAGACAGCGATCATCCCACCTATGTCGATTTGATTAATGTTGACACAGATGGGGAAGAGAAACAGAAGAAAAAGAAGAAGTCTTCCTCTAAGAAGGATCTAAAACGTTTATCCAATGGTGCTCCTAAAACTGAACCCACCGACGATGATGTCAGTATTGTTGAGCAGCCGACGAAAAAGAAATCAAAAAACCGATTATCAAATGGTACTGCTTAGCCATAACTTCAAAAACAAAAAGCCTCAACAGGCAGTATGAGCTAGTTGTAATTTAAAATAAAAACAGAAACCCGTTAGGCATTAAAGAAAAAACAAAACACTTTAAAATTACTTTAATAATAGTTTTTCTGTATATTTGAAATGCGAATGTTAAAGATATGACCGATTTTTCGGAGCGATAATTTTAAATCGCATTTGATTTGTGATTTTGATGTGTTATCCAACACTACATTGTTAGCTCACACAACACATTGTGCCGAACATTTAAACTGAAATTAATTTTTTTTATTAAATTTGCAAAAAATAAAAAGAAAGCAAATGCAAATATAAAAATTGTGCTTATCGCGTTGCAATCGCCAAACAACACAATAATATTGCTGATTATAGTGAAAGCAAATACAATATTATGAGATTAACCGCATATTTACGTGATGGCACAAGTGCGGCGCTCATAATGGGTGCCGGCGACTTGCTAGCACAGTTTGCTCTTGAGAAGAGAGCTTTTGAAGACTGGGACGCTGGACGTACGGCACGTTTCAGTGCACTTGGGTTGGTGTTTGTTGGACCGGTGCTGCGCAGATGGTATGGACACTTAGACACTTTGGTTTCAAGGCAACAGTCACCTGCGCACCGCGGTGTGAAAAAGATGCTTATTGATCAGGCACTTTTTGCACCACCATTCACATTGTTGATATCCTATCTGGTGCCGGCCATCAATGGAGATAAACACGAAAGGATTGTGGATCGCATAAAGGAAAACTATTTTTCGATATTGAAAAATAATTATTTGCTGTGGCCGATGGCGCAAATGATTAACTTCACAATAATGCCAATACAATATCAAGTAACGTTTGTTCAGATTGTTGCTGTTGTTTGGAACTGCTACTTGTCCATGAAGCTGAACAAATAAATTATATTCTAAAAATTACGTAAAGATAGTGACAAAAATAATTATATTTTTTCGAATTTAAAAGAATCTGCGAATCGCACAACTAATTAGACTGTATAAAAGAAGTAGATAAATAAAGGGGCTATTGTAATTAAAAAGTAAAGCTGTGAGTTTATTTTGTTTTAAACCACATGCAATTGATGCACGTTTTTTTTCAAAATATAAGCAAAAATCAGCTGCGTTGTGTCATTCACATGTTAAACTACTATTTCGATACATTTTGGTATCGATAGCATTTGTATTTCAAGCTACAGACATTTTGCGATGCATTTTTTGTGTTAAATTGTATTAATCATAGTTAGAGGCAAACATGGATCATACTCGTGAGATTCTAACGTTTCAGTTCGGCACATATGCAAACTATGTCGGCGCACACTTTTGGAATCAGCAAGTAAGCAACAACATTCATCGCTACACACAGCCGGTCAATTTGTTATATTTAATTTGCTTCGCTCTTCGATTAGGAGGCGAACTTCGTTTATGGTGGCGAAAGCAGCAATGTGTCTGAAGAGCATTTGCCCCATAATGACATACTCTACAGGGAAGGACTCAATGACCGAAAACAGCCCACATTTACTCCACGACTGCTCTCCGTTGATCTCGTTGGCACATTGGTGCATCTGCCCCTTGTCGGAGAACTGTATGGCAATTACTTGCCCATGGCAACAGAGCAGACAGCTGAAGAGCTACAAAAGACCAAGGAATTGGCCGAGCAAAACGAACTGTCCACTCCCGGTGAACTAGACGTTCTCCAGCAGCCAATTGCATCGATGTCCGAGTACCAACAGGATTTGTTGAAAAATTCAGTTAATACGCAGGACAAAGATTACAATTTGTCGGAGACGTGCAGTAGCTGGGCCGACTTTCTATATGCACGATATCATCCTCGGACGTTCAATGTGCTGCAGGGCATGCTGAAACAACCCGATGTCCAGGTCTTGGGCACTCATTGCGCCGGTATTGAGCTGTGGCAATCGCACGCCTTTAACGAGGACTTTTGCGATCGCATTCGTCTCTATGCGGAGGAATGCAATGGACTCCAAGGTTTTCAGCTGATATTTGATATTGATGATGGGTTCAGCGGATTGGCCAGTAAATGCATGGAGCATCTAAATGACGAATATAGTCGTGCCATATTCGCTGTGCCTTTACATTATCCGCGCAATATGTCGTATGCACAAGCAGGTGAGATTCCCTTATCCCATTAGCCCGTCTATTTAATATACATATAAATGTGTGCTTGCGATTTTGCAGATCCACGCACCGCGCGAAACATTCGTGTGGTGAACAGCGTGCTCAGCTATAAACATTTGAGCGAGCAGGCAAATCTCTTTACGCCCCTCTCCACACTGGATACGATCTGGCGTAATCAGACGCTGGAGTCACGTAAAATGCCGGGTGCGCACTGGAAAACGGATAATTTGTATCAGACCTCAGCACTGCTGGCTGCCTATTTGGACACCGTTACGCTTGGATACCGCCTGCGGCAGACGCCCAACACGCTGCTGGACTTTTGTCAGCGTGTTTCACCCGCCAATCGAAAGATGGGCGCAGCTGCAATGGCTTTGCCGCTGGGCATGCAACAGGAGCAGGACCTCATTGACTATCTGGATAGCTCAGATGCTTCGTTGTTGACACAGCTAACGCCTGGCTGTGATCCCGGCACATCACATGTCGTTCAGTCGATTTCGGCACGTGGCATACCTCTAGCACGTCTAAAGCGTCCCTTGGAGCAGGCCGGTTCGCAAGTCTCTAAGGCCGCCTATTGCTGCAACAGTATCTCCCAGATGCTACAGTTGTACTATCAGTGCACCTATCACAGCAGCTTAACACATGCCGCCGCCACGCCACTGCCATTGAAAACGCATCTACCGTTTCCGTATGAGATGTTCAACGACACCATCGCTACCGATGGCTTCAAGGTGCCCGGCGATGGGCATCGTGAGCAGAATACTCGTGTGGAGAGTGCCCCAGTCTTGGCTGCTGTGCAAAGCTCCAGCAAACTAGGCACTCATCTTGATTCTTTGCATGATCAAACGCATCGCGTTCAATTGGCAAAATTGCGAAACTATTCCCATGTGCCACTTGAGCGAGATGAGTACGATTCAGCATTGGATAGTTTACTGGAGTTTCGTGATAATTATGAAGACTCACACTATCTCTAATCATGGTCATTATGCCCTATTTAATCATCGTACACACATATTCACACTGATCTAAGGCATGCATTCCTGGAATCGCTAAAGAAATGAAAACCGATACTATAAATGTATTTTTTGTATTCTTTATGTGTCTTAACTTATTTCATATATCCTTATCCATATATATCTATATTATAACTTGAAGATTAACCCAACACAGTTTGGTCAATGTATCAAGTAGTAATTGTGGCTAAAAACTTGAATCTTGAAGATCTTACTTAAATACAGATATTTGTGATTAAATACGCGAATACACTTTTTCGAGTTATTGTATTTATTGATTTGTTTAATTGGTTCAAATTGACAATTTGTTCCACACAACAAAATTCCATTACATCTTCAACCCTGTTGACTAAATATTACGGAAATTTGGGCTAAGGTTGCTGCAGCGGCAGTATTTTTTTAGCTCGTTTTGCCAAGTTTCCAGTTGATTTGGGACTGCAGGTACTAGGCGCACAGAGTGCGCAGCAAGCAGTTGAGAAAATATAAAATGTGGCATACTTTTAGGCTGGCCCTAATTTAGGTTTAGCTGCTGCCATTTCTGTTCGCCTGGTATTTGTACTGCGATAGCAGCAACATTTTTGATTTTGACGCTTGTTAAATTATTGCTACTGCTGCAGCGGCAGTATTTTTTTCAGCTTGTTTCGAGTTCGTTTCGTTTCGTTTTTTGGATCGATGATCGATGTTTTAATTTAATAATAGTTTTTCCTTTTTTTGGTTAACACATTTATTAACATTACTCACAGCCCAAGACACCCATTGTAGCAATACCAAACCTTCCTCTGCAAGGTTAGCCCAAAATTACAAAAAGAAAATACAGTTTTCCTGAAGGCGATGTCAACGCTTGGTTAGTCTTTCGGCCGGTTGGCCTAATTTAAAGAGGCGTCAATTGATTTCACGGCAAGAACGTGCTGAAACCCCTTTTTGTGTGTACTAAATGCACATTCTCAAGGATTTCTGTTCGCTTTGACTACGTGCACGGCTGCCTAAGCCTTTCCTTACTTTTTTCCCTTGATATTTTTTTTGGTTTTGGTTTTTTTATTTTTCGGGCAATTCGAACTTTTCGTTAGCCTAATTTATATGAAAATTTATTGGCAATAAAGCGGCAGTAATTGAAATCTCAACCGGAGTAAATCACAATTTTATGGACCGATTGCAAAACAAAGGAACACAGGGAATAAACACTGACTGACTGACTCTGAACGATAAGGGCCGGACTAAGAAGGTAGGTGTAGTTCACAGTGTGTAGGTGTGTGTGTGTGTGTTTGTGTGTGTGTGTACAATATGATGAGGTTAATAATTCTCTTGTTTAAAGGGGTCAGTTGGGTTCAAGTTGAGGAAGCGTTTCCCCTTTTGCCACATTGTTGTGCAAATTAAATTTCAATTTGATTGGCATACAGAGAGAGCCTTCTCCTTGAGCCTTCTTTTTCTCCTCTTTCTCTCTCGCTCGCTCTCTCTTTCTTTCTCACTTGGTGCTTCTCTTGGCTTAAAGCAGTTCGGATTTCCTGTGGCAGCAGCTGTCAGCAGGAAAAGGGCTTCGAGCCCCAAAAAAACTACCCGAATACAGTAGAAGAAGAAGAAGAAAAAGGCGAACCTTGAAAATTAAAATTATGCCAACGTCTTTAATGGAAGTTGTGCTACGCATTTTAAATTGAATTGAATTTATTTTATTTAGTTTTCGTTATTTTTTGTGTTCGTTTTCGTTTTTAATTTCATTTGTTTAATTTCGTTTACGTTTTGGCCCAACTCAAGTTATACTCAAGCGTGTGTTGGTGTGTGTGTTTGTGTGTGTTGCCAATTTGTTGAAGCAACTGCATTAATATGCAACATGGCCTTTCGTTACAGTATCCGCTTTCAATAGAATCCGATTTTTAGGAACTGCAAAAAATGAACTTCAAAGTCCAATAATAGTAAGGACATTTGCTTTTAGCTTATTATCTATTAATCAATATAGAGATATTTGTTTGTTAGTTTTCACTTACATTAATACTATATACAACTTGAGTTTAGTGTATTCAAAGGCTTTAGAAAATGTTTCAGTTCATTTACGTTTATTCCTTTGAAAACTTAGTTAAAGGAAATTGAAAATGCATTCACTTTAGATGCAGAATTAATTTAAAGATCTTAAAACTTAAATATCCTTTAAGTGGGCAACCTGTAAAAGGCTGTTACCTGGAATTTTTAATCTAGAAGCGGTACAGCTGCGAAATTTAGTCCTTCTCTTATCACTTATTTGTTGTTTGTCGATCAAAATGTCTTTAAATCATTCTAAGAGAAAGAATAGTTTGAAAATAAAAATACTACTAAGAAGGTTCCTGTGCGGTAAACTTGACTAGGAGATACCCTGAATCCTTGACCTTACACACGCGGGAATACCGGCACTACTGCACTAATGCCTGATGAATTACCTTCAGTCTTCGATTACTTCGATGGTTTCTTGTCACTTTTCCCACACACAACATCATTCAGCTAGACAAACCTTCAATGGTTCAAGGAATTACTTTGTTCTTCCTACATGAAACTATACTCTTTGACAGGACTTGAAAATGGGCTTTGCCTAAACGAGGCCTGAGCTATTGACCTATTCCCTACGGCAATCCTCCACAGGCTAATACATGACTGCATAAGAGAACATGTAAGAAAAACGCCAATAATTTATCTTCAACATAACAGAGAATATAGTAACATTAACTTATTGCTTTCTGACTTCCGAACTTCCTGACTTCATTTCAATCACTTCAGTGTCTAGCTTAATTCTACTTCAATTGAATAGTGACCGATGTGTTTCTATTTCAGGTTTCAGTTTCAACTGAATCGAGATCATGTGTAAAAGTAAATTATGCATTTGGCAGATGGCCCAAATGACTAGCTAGTTTCCAAATTAGCTGCTTGGGGGTCTAATCAAAGCACGCGCCAAACGTTAAGCAATTAGCGTCGATAACGGATTTAAGCACGGAAAATGGATAACCGAGTTTTTTTGGACGGTTGGGGTTGAAAGGGTGTGAAGGAGAGGGGAGACTTGAACTTGAGCACTTTTGCATTTTACACGTAATAACAATTACAAATGCGCACTCCACAAATCAAGTGAAGCCTCCGCCCTGACCAGACGGAACATTGAGCGAGAGCGAGAGAGAGAGAGAAACCGGGAACAGGGGAACATTCAATTTATACGGGACTAGACTATCCGTAACAGGCAGTCTGGGTGGCAGGCGGCAGACGCCAGCTGGCGGCCTGTGTGCCACTAATTACAATTCAGGACGCGTTGCACTCGAAAGTTGTTGCTCATTCAACACTCGAACCGAGTGCCGGCTCCAACTGTAGTGGGTGACCGAGGGAAGAGGTTGGAAAGAGAGAGCGGGGGTTGGATGCGCGGCACACGAATGGATCAAAGTAGCAATTTGCCCAGGCAAAATTCCACCCACAAAAGTGTTGTTGTAATTAAATTATGTGCCAAGTGAGGTCTTCGTCGTCATCGTCGTCGTCGTCGTCTTCGTCTTCGTTGACGATGGAGTTGCCAGACGGAGCACCAAAAGAAGAAGAAGGATGTGAAGCGGTAGGGCGGTAGGGAGGACGGAAATTTTGAGGTGTTTGCCAACAAAGTCGCTAGCCGCTTTCCTTGCGCCCATTGGAGATGTTGTGGCAAATTAAGTTTGCTTTTGTTCTAGATTAAAAAGGCATTGAAATGTCGACGGTACGACGGCAAAAGGTTCTCTCCACTCGACGCACACTTGAAAGAACAGAGAGATATAGACAGACAGAAAGGGAGAGAGAGAGAGAGAGAGAGAGAGAGAGAGGGTTGCTTGTGTGGGCTGTGAAGCTGCGGTGTAAGTGGCAGTTAAAATGACGCCTTTGGGGGGCTAAATGAAGTTAACTTTGTTAAGTTTGTTTTGCTTTTGGCGCAAGGCGCCAAATGGATTCTGTTCGGTTCGGTTCGGTTCGGTTCATGATTAAGTGCCACCAAAGCACTAAAATTAAATGGGAGCTCAATGTTCAAGTCCACTCGAATAACCAACCAGTTGATCAATTGGTTAATTGTTTGTCCACACGTGTATCACACATTAAGCTAGCGGCATTTCATGCGAACCGGTTCGCACCATACCATTTCTTAACATCGAATCTTATTACATATTATTATGGTATTCGTATCAGTTTATAGTTCCAATTTGGTTCAAACCAACCAAACCAAACCCCTTTTAAGCCCAATGACCCGTTAGTCAATCAACTAAAAGCTTCTTAACTACACTCAATTTGTAATCAAGGTAAATACGGGTTCAAGAACTTGTATTCACATAACCTCAATTAACTGTTGCAACAGTTACAAAAGCCAAATAAATAGAGATTAATTAAATACATAATAATAAATCCGAGGCACTTGACTACCTTGGCCTTTGTACTATGAAAACAAAGCCCTAACTGACACTTAACCCAACCCAAAGCCAAAGCCGAAGCCAAAGTCAAGGAAGAACAAGGAAGATAAACTTGTCTGATAATAAATTAAATGTGCCTAATTCAGTTAATTTTACCTTTTCCGCTTGCAGTCGAAATAATTAACACGCATGTGAGCTGGGATATGTTATTAACTCTCTTATCTATCTATCTCTCTTATCTCTTATTTAACCATCCCCCAAAAACAGCCCAAGTTTCTCTCCAATGCTCCGTGCTTAGTTACTGGTTGATGCAAAAGATGAACGTGAACCTTTTCTTTTTATTGAGGCACGGTACGCCCCAAGCACGGTGGGATGATATTGTGGCCCAACATGCTTTATTTTGAGAGGTACGGCACAGCTCGGAAACTCATTGGTCTTGTGTCTGATTAGCTGGGCTTTTCTGGGCAGTGTTTTCAAGTTTTCGAAATTCATCGATTCTATATGTATTTATTCTTATATATAGATTTAAGATTGAAGATCAATATCTAACATTTGATTTGTCATTTGATAATATTGTTCTTTTCTTCTTTTTCTTCAAGGGTATTTTAAATGCGTTAGCTTTAAGCTGGTTGCTCTTCTGCCTCTTTTGTCCTTTGCACTTCTTGGTCACTATCACAACAACAACAACAACAAGTTAGGGCCAAAAGCTGTTGTAAGTATTCACACACACACACACATATATACACATACAGACTGAATTGTATCTGTGTTTGTTTTGCTAAAACCCATAATCCTGTTGTTTTATAACTTTTAATACATATAATCCTTTGTCGTTGTTGTTGTTGCTGTTGTTGCTGTTGTTGTTTTTGTTGTTTCTCATGTTTGTACTGCTTCGGAGAAGTTTCATTTTGTCGCCACAGCATTTGGCTGGCTGTGTTATCTTAGTTGCCATTATTGTTGCTGCTGCTGCTGTTGTTGTGGTTGTTGTTGTTGGTTGAGTTCCAACAAGTTAACATGTTGTTTGTCGGAAATTGACCAAATAAAATTAAATAGTAAACAATTTTCCCCTACTCCGCCGCAGCTTGTGTCACACACACACACACATAGGGCACAAATTTGAAACTAACAGCCAAAAGGGCCAAAATAGATGTTTGCCAAATTTCCAATTATATGCCCAATACAATCAACCAATAATGCACATCCCTTCATATTCTGCGGCTAGGTGAAATTTCCGTGTGTTTGTGTATGTGTGTGTGTGTGTGGGAGTTGAATAGATATTGGAATGTTGGATAGTGGGCGTTTATAGAGATATTGACGTTATCTATATGTATCTGTTAGGTTATACTTCATTCTAATACTCTTTATTTTCACTGGATTCACAATTGTAGTTCTTATTTTAATTATGTATAGCTTTTTTTTCGCTCTCCGCTTGTCTTCGTTAAAAGTCAAAACGCGAGTGTGTCTTACGATCGATAGTCGATACATCAAATTAGATATCGATATTATCATTGTTATTCAATACATCGAGTGATTTAACCGAACACATTATTGTTATCAGCGATTACAAAAAATAATGTTAATTTAAACTGCATATCTTCCTCACCATTTGGTTTGAAGATTAGGCGTTCTGAAAATAATAACATCAATTTAAATATCACATGATTGATGAAGATTTTATTTAATACATATATATTTACATGTTTTGTTATTATCATATTATCAAATAGCAGAACAGCAACTTCGGTTTACGAAAGTTTCATAGTAGAACCCGCTTATCAATTATTACAGTAGAACTTCCCTATTTGCAACTTTCGTACACCAAAGTTTTCTATGTAACAAAAACACTGCAATTTGCAATCCAGACAAAAAACAATACTATAAAATTACAAATAATCACTTTGTTTTTTGTGCTCCTTCAGATTCGCAGTATGGAAGTTTGACTGTTTTCGACTGTTAGCGAGTTTGACAAGTTCAATTTGTATTGAAGCAAGTTTCTTTTCTTTTGTTGCTGTTGTTGATGGAAAAATGTGTAGCACATGTGCTCATGTGTAATAACGTGCTTTGATAGCAAATTGATGTCATGTATTTGTGTTTTTTCAACAAATGGATTTTGTATTCCATTAGAAGTTTAAAGTGTAGGTAATATTTATTGGCTTTTAATCTGTTTTCATTTCAATTAGAAAATTAATCAGATTTGAAGTTTATTTTAGTTTCCTAAGACATTTTAATTTCCTTAACATAACTAATTCACACATTTTCAGTTGATTTTCGACTTGATTTAACTTTTATTGGTTTCTATTAGTTCAATTTTGTAAAAGAATGTGTTGAACTTGATATTACCTAATTTTGACAGACTTTGTGTTGTGTTCGGATACGAAAAATACAATAATAAATGGTTATTATTTGCTGTGGCTTTATTAATTGAAGTCAATTTTGTTGTATTTCATGGCAAATGTTGCTCAACAAAATGCTTAATAAAGTTTTTTCGTTTTATTTTATGTAGTTGTTTTTGTTTTGCATATATGGAAATATTTGGTTAAAAGCAATTTTGGTTAGTTATTTTAGTTGGTGTTGTGGTTATTGTTACTGAAGTTCTAATGAACGGACAGAAGTGAAAGAGCAAGTAAGAGTGTCCCAGAGTCACCCAATTTAACATATACATATGTAAATTCGTGCATGTATGTGTGTCAGTCTATCTCTCTTTACCCCCCAGAGAGAGCTTTCGTTTTCAATGCGCTGCATTTGACTAAAAATTAAAACAGTTTTGGCTTGCTTGTTGTTGTTGCTGTTGTTGTTAGTCGGGCACAAGCAATAATGATGTTATGTGTGTGTGTGTGTGCGTGAGTGCGTGTGTTAAAGGCTTGTGTGCGAGGTTAAAGCTTCTGAAACATAGCTAAACCACTGCAGGAGTAAAATAAAAGTTTTATTTGCATTTCTTTGGCATTTCGTTGTTACTTTTGTTTGCTTTTCCTACCCACAGCAGCAGGAGCAGCAGAAGGAGCAGCAGAAGGAGCAGCAGCAGCAGCATTAGGAGCAACAAAAAGAACAAGAGTAATAACAAAAGCTGCAGGTATGTAGTATTATTGGCATTGCCATTGGGCTGCTCTCGGGGCGCCTCTACCAGCGCGTCTCTGGTGTGCGAGGGTGAAGCAGGCACAAATACATATACATATACATACATAGCTCAGCCAGCAGCCGTCAAGTAAAACTTGTTTCATCTTTAAAGAGCCAAGACGCCGTTTTAAAAAGCTTCTTTCTAACCGATCAAAGCTTACACACACACACACACAGTTACTTACTCACCCTCTTTCTTTCTCTCTCTCTCTTTCTTTGTAATGTATGTATACATGGCACATAAACAATTGAAATGAATTTGTTTCCTGTAGTTGTTCCGACATACACACACACACAGACACACACACACACACGCATGCAGCGCAATACAAATACAAAAAACTTTGCCGACAAACTTTGACTTTGGTTATTGTTACAGTTTAACTTTGTTGCTGTTGCTGCCGCTGCTGCTGCTGCTGCCATGTGCTTTTCGGCTGTCGCTTTTGTTGTTGCGCTCTGTTCCTGCTTATTGTTGCTGCCTTTTTGCTTCAATTCGACACAAACGACGACAGAACCCAAAATGGCACACAACACGCATACACACACACACACATGTACCTAAAAAGAAGAAACTTTTCAAATAAAATGATTTCTTACTTAAGCAGCCGTTTTGGTACCGCCTATACCACGCCTCCTTTCTTCACATATGGACGTTTAATTTGCAGTTCCAAAATCAAATCTTCGAGTTTTTCTAATTATCTCACAGTCCGTTGTTGTTGTTGTCAAAGCAAAAACTGCTAAAATTCCGGGAAGTGCAAAGCTTAATTCTCGAATACGTTTGTATATGTTAATTGATTCTATTGCAATTTCTATGCAATAGTTAATTGGCAATTGTAAAACTTTGTGAAATATTCACAAAGTTGCAAACATTATTTGTAATAATTTGTTTATATTTTCTCATTTGACCCTCTAAACAAATAGTGAAAACATTGTTTAATCAACACAAAAACAGCTGCTTTCTAATAATACCCAACATACCCGAACAACGCACGTATACCGTTATATTTACATGCCACCCAGCAGTACGAGCAGCACTAGTTCCGTAGGCAATGAATTCATTACCCACTAAGCGACCAACACAATCTTCGACTTTAGCAATCCTAAACAATGCGAATTGGTGAAATGGAGATCAACCTTGGAACCTGAGATCTTTCGCGTAATGTGGCGACTGACCCCTTACCTGGGTAAGCAGTTAATCGCCACCACCAGTACTGCCGGGTACTAGGCGTATGAGCACATGTATGTATGTGTGTGTGTACCAATGTGCTTGTAAATATTTATTGCTGTAAAAATAGGCAAATAGAAAACCAAACACAATATGAGAGCCTTTTATCAGCAGAGTTGGGCATAATAAACATAATAATAATAATAATATCAAATTGAAGTGTTGTTGATTTTAATCAGTGCATACAGTAGAAACTTTGTGCAATAAACTGTTTATAATAATAATAGTGGGCTATGGTACGGGTGTGTAACACAGACAAAAGGAAGCATCTCCGACCCGAAAAAGTATGCTATGTTTTTTTTTATCAGAAGTCAAAAGTCGAATCAAGGGAACTTCTCAATCTCAGACACTGAATCTTTAGTCTTGGAACACATCTTACCCGAGATCTTAGGCACAGCAAATACACAAAAAAACCAATCCACTGAATCTTGGCTATCTTACATGGCTATATATGCCGTCCGTCCGTCCGTCAAAGAGAGCCTTTGAGGCCTTTGAGTAAGGACAAAGTCGATATTTCACGGAACGCGTACAGCAAATACCTCAAACATATACTTAGTAGCGGGATGCGCCACATAGTGTGCCACAGAAAAGTGAGTGGTGAGTGTGGGGGGGCGAGGGATGTGTCAACAATGCTGCACGATGATAACCACATAACCACAAAAAAGATATCAAGAGAGCATTTTTAGAGAGAGTCAAAAATTGTTTATTTATTGACAATTCACAGCACGCACCACGAAAGAAGATCATCAAAAGCAATGATGTGCGGTGCGGGGGGCATTTGAGCATTTGAACTATGAGCTCAAAAGACACACACTTACCACTTACCCCTTAGCCCTCGCCCTCGCTCTCGCCAACTCTACCCCTTTGACCTTTGCACTTGCTTCTGGCAGTAAATAAATACATAAATGAAACTAGATAGAGCCTGACTGAATCGACTACGACGGAAAAAAACAAAATGTGAACGAAATGGAAAATGCCAAAACCAAAACAAACAAAAGCAATGGGCGGCCAATAGGGTATATTGCCGGGGGGCGGCGGCGAAGGGGCGGCTGGCCAAAATCCCAGACACTTGAATTCCACTAACAAGTGTCATGGTGTCAAAGCTTCTTTCTGTCTTTCTTTCTGTCTCTGTCTTTGTCTTTTTCAGCTTCAGGCAGCGTTTTGAAATATTCATAAGCATGTGGCATGGAGACACTTCCTTCCTCAACACCACCCCCCTGTCCCTCTGTGTGTGTGTGTGTTGATATTAAACACCCTCTACTACACCTACACACACTCGCACACACACACTCGCACTCACACACACACACACTCAAGTAGCGTCATAAAGCAATAAAGCAAAATCATGTGTAGAAATTTTTATAAGTTTTTACGCTTTTCCAGTATATCTTCAAGTGGCTTTGCTTTAGGCAGGGAGGGGGTGAGGCGGTGGGTCTGAGGTGTGGGTGGGTTGCGAGTCTGAGGGATTTGGCTGCGAACTTTCAACTTGCATTTGCGCAAATCCTGCCAAAGAGCTTAAGGTATCAACTAGAGTCGACTCGGAGTCGAGTTAAGGCGAGGCGAAGCGAGTTGAGGCGTGTCTTCGTTTTTTATGTTTTTCCAGACAGAGAGAAGAGCTACGAAATGTTTAGTTCTGCAGAGATTGTTTTTTTTTGTTAAATAAATAGAATAGCTTCCCCCCTCCCCTCCTCCCACTCCCAATTAAGAAATTTTAATAGCAAAAAATCGGAAAAAAGTCAATCGATTTGTGTTATGATTAATTTGTTAACTTAACTTAACTTAAAACTAACTATCTTTTATACAAAGATTCTTAAGCTTACATTATATTAAGGATTTGCAAAAGTTTCATTAAAATCGACTAGACACATCTAAGATATTACAGTTTGAACATAAATGCTGCAAACAATCTGGGAAACCGTAGGTTAGGGTTCCGGGCTCCGGGTTCCGGGTTCCTGGTTCCTGATTCCTTGAGGTCTTAAGTCGTCACTTGTGAACTGAAAACATGTTTCATCATCTGCATTTTGAAGCTCAAGCTTTTGTCGAAGAAGAAGGTGACTAACGAAATCTGTTGGACTTGGTTTCGGCTGGTTTGGGTTTTTGGTTCACATTCTAAACCGATCCTAAATCGATGTAAAGTTTAAGAAAACTGTCTTCAACTCTATATAAATTGTATTTAAACTGGAAACAATCAAATATTAAACACTAAATAGTACTTAAAGAGCCTCATTTTGTATTGGTATTGGTGTGTTTAATGATATACCATTTCTAATACTTACAACAAATACAACTTAATGCGATTGCTCAATTGGCAGGATTTTTGGTTGGATTAGTTTCGGGTTCAAAGCACACAACAGCAAACAGCGAAAAACCGTTTGAGCTACCAAATATTATAATAATACTAAAATATATCAAGACAACACATACGAAAAAGGGAGATGGACAGAGAGGGAGAGAGAGAGGGTGAGGGAGAGACAACGGTAGGGATATGATTTCTTTTTTTCTTCTTTTCATTTGGGAACCGAGTTTGCCGAGAACTGTTATTATGCAAAATAATAACAAGCATTGCACTATGAAATTAAATTTTGAATCCCAGCAGTGAGTAAACTTAAAATACAAGCTATTGCAGTAACCAAAACCCGTCCCTCCCGACCCTCCTCTCCTCTCTCAGTCTCCTCTCTTTT
Source organism: Scaptomyza parva (assembly GCA_035044645.1). Lineage (NCBI taxonomy): Eukaryota > Metazoa > Arthropoda > Insecta > Diptera > Drosophilidae > Scaptomyza > Scaptomyza parva. The sequence continues at coordinate 12,380,467 of JAWNNT010000139.1, forward strand.
CATAGCTCCGCCTAGCTGCTTTGCCACAAACATATCAGTGCCGCCCCCATCCCCCCCACGCTCGTCCCTCATCAAGTTTTCACGTGAGTGTGCAATGTGTGGGTGTGTGTGTATGTGTGTGTGGGTGTTGCCACATGACTGCCTTTTGGTTCCGTCCATCCGGCCGGTTGTCTGATTCACTGGCCGACTGCCGTATGATACCCTGCCGCAAGGTATCAGGCTAATATTGATGCCAGGCATAAACTGACCTAATTGGTTGATTGGCAACCAATGCACATGTACACAATCCAAACTATCGAACAAAGAATATTACATTTTCACCGTGGCTGAGAAATTTTTGGTTAAAATTGAGTACCATAGAATGGGGATTTTCTGAAAATTCTGCCGCATTTCGGTTGAGTTCAATTGAACTTTTTGAATGAATAGATCAGATTCGTGCTTTAAACATATTTTTTCCCCTCACTTTTTCACTTCTCAGAAGACTTTAAAGTCGATTTGAATACCTTTTTAGGTAAATATCTTATGTGTGATTATTTGCCCTTTGAGGTTGAGGATCATCACGTCATGTCAGCATTAATATTTCGGTTTCATTTTAATTTTAGTTAGTTTGAATACATTGTTAGGGGATTGTGGATCCGTTGTGTCGACGTGGACGTGGGCCAATCCACTTGAAGAGATTATCTGTTCTCTGTGTGGGATTCTAAACAAAAACCAATATGAACAATAGCATATGACACCATCAAGGTGTAAAAGTAAAAACAACAGCAAAGAGAATGTTAGAGCTTGAAAGACAAAAACGTATTTAAAACATTGTACCATATGAAAGAGCATTTCAATCACTTATTTAACACTTTAGTTTTAGTATCTTTAGTATTTAGACCTTTAGTATTGAACCTTAGCCTTCAAAGTAAAACGTTCATAGAATAGGAGCGTGGCAAGCGTGTTTGTTATACAAAGTTTTTAAAGGTTAAGTACTCTGAATCTAACCGAACCAATATTGAAAATTCTATTAGCAACATCAAGTCAATTACTTTGTGAGTCTCATAGGTTATAGGTCATGGGTTAAATACTATTAACCTGAAAGGTTTTTTACATTTGCATCTTGGAAAAACATAATTAAACCCAATATTACATTAAAACTAACTTGATTTGGGGTCAACTTGCCACAACTCAGAGACAACAACAATAAGGCATGTGAAAATTTCTATTCAACAATTTTAAGAGCACTAAGTAGTCGCCTTTTAATTCATTTTCCTGCTGCCTTTCTCTCCCTGTCTCTCTCTCTCTTTTGTTGTTGTCCATTATTGTTGTTGTTGTTCGTCGTCGTCGTCGTCGTTGCCGTTGCTTTGGATGGTTTGGTTGCGTTGCCTTCGTTTTCTTTGTTTTTTTTTTTTGTTGTTTTTCGTGGGAGTTGGAAGACAAATTGATTTCATGTCTGAAACTTTTTAAGCGCCTGCAACGGGGGAATCCTTGGCGCTGTTCCTGCGCCTTGCAACAACTATTTTCTTTCTTTCATTCTTTCTTTCCTTCTCTCTCTCTTTGTGTGTGTGTGTTAGCTCAAAGTTGATATTATGCCCGTACACACATGACGTTGCAGCCTTGCAACCCTCCCCTTCCCGCCCCACAGTCACCTCATCGATCCCCCGTTTGACCTGGAAGTGGGAGGAGTAGGGGAGTGGGGGGAAACCCTTTTGCCTTTTATTTAGTTTAAACATGGCTCTAGAAATTGATGCGCCCGCTCGAAACAGCAATATAACAGCGGGAGCTGCAACAGCAACCACAACAGGAATGTGGTATATATACCGCCGTACATAGGCAACATGTTGCAACTTGGCCACGCCTTCTTCTGTTCTTTTGCTTTCTTTGGTTATTTTTATTATTATTATTTTGTTTTTTGGTTTTTTGGTTATTTTGGTTTTTTGGTGCTTCAACAACAGCAGATAGGTTGCCGATGTTGCCGCTGTTGCCGCTGTTGCAAGTATTGCGGTTACTGCTGTCATAGACATGAACGATACATAAGTATAAGACACGAGTCTTTAACTAAAATGGGTTGGTCAAGACAAGTCAAGTCAAGACAAGTGGGTGGGTGTGGGTGGGTGGTCTGGGCGTTATTTCTATTCCCAAAGTGTGCCCATAAATTGCTCACTAATAGCGCCAAACAACAACAACAACAAACAACTTGAAGCCTTTAACACCCCGTTGTTGGCCTCAATGGCCTCGACTTTTAGTATTTACTGAATTTGAAGTTTACACTTGAACCGAACCGAATCGAACCGAATCTCAGGCCTTGGCCTAAACGATGTTCCAAGTTGCACTTTGATTGAAAACTCATTATTAAAACTCAAATATCATAATCAAAACTTAAAAATCATAATCAAAATCACAGTTCGAATCACTTGAAATCACGCATTTAAACTTAAGAGCTGGAACTGAAAGAATTGAAATCTTTATGAATTGGTTTTTCGAATTTGATTGAAAACTCATTATCAAAACTCAAAAATCATAATCAAAATCCCAGTTCGAATCACTCGAAATCAAGCACTTAAAGTTAAGAACTGGAAGAATTGAAATCTTTTTGGATTGGTTTTTCGAATCTCTGACGATTCAAATCGAGTTAAGGCTATAAATTTCTCAAACTGAGATTGAGACTAACAAACTTTTCTGCATAATAATTTCTTGCCCCAAAACTTGTAATTCCTTTGATTAAAGCCTTTAAATAATGTTTCTTTGTTTTTGTTTTCTGTTTGTTTGCTGCCGCCGCCGCCGCCCCCGCCTTAATGCATTTAACTTTTTATCCCACTTAAGCCAACTTTCGCTACTTTTCCACTTTTCCACTTTGCTCTCTATCAACTCTTCCCGTTCTCCGTCTCGTTCCCTTACCGTACCGTACCTATACAAATACCCTTGCACCTGAAGCTCATGAAAACAAATTTCATACAATATTTTCAATATCAATAACTTGAGCGTTTTTAGTTATCAAAACAGTTTATCCATACTAAGTAAGTACATGATACTCCCAAAACCCAGAACCCCAAACCCTAGCCCAGACCCGAACCCACTGCCCTGCCTGCCCTGGCAGCTCTCTTCCGTCTTACTCTATTGACTATTGGGCGAGAAACTATAAAATGTTGGATGGGAAAAGTTTATTTTATTTTCTTTTTTCACACGCTTCTCAGTTGCAGTTGCAGTTGCAGTTTGCCCCACTCCCCGCTTTCCGCTCTCCCCTTTCGACCGTCCAACTGCAGAGTGGAACAGAGCAGAGCAGAGCAGAGCAGAGTATGCGTGAAAATCCTGGCAACTTGTTAGCTTATCCGGTGATTACATCGATAATGCTACGTGGTGTTTTAGCTAGCAGAGCTACGTGCTGCTTATGTGGCAGTGGCAGTGGCAGTGCCCGTGCCCATGCCTCTTACATCTCGCCACATTGGCACTGGCACTGGCAGTGGCAGTGGCACTTGCAACGTTTGCAAGTCGGGAATTCGAAAGCTTGGAAGTTCGCTCAAGCGACTGGGCGTGAATCAGTTGGAAAGGGAATGGGTTGGGGATGGGTTGGGGATGGGTCCGCCTTGCGAAATGATACTGTTGCCCATATTCAACTCGAGTTTGCTTCAGTCTTTGTGTCTGTCCGTCTGTCATTTGCTGGCTGTTTGTCTGACTGTCTGTTTGTCTGTCTGTCTATCAGTCTGTCTGTCGAGTGTTTTTCTTTTGGCACCAGCAAAAAACTAAGAAGCCAGAACTTAAACAGGAATCACAAAAACAACAAGAACAACAACAAGAACAACGAGAACAACATCAACATGTGTAACAATGCTATTCAGCTATTTTTCTTTGTAATACTCTTGTCAAATGATAAGCAACGAAACTTTAGGATAAAACATGATTTTCAATTCGAAATTGAAATGCAAATAAACCACAATCTCAACTCTTAAGCAACTGCAATATGCTCAGCTGTCAAAGTCAGTTGTAAAAACTTATTAATGAACCCATCAGAAACTTATACTTAATATCCGCATTATCCACTTTGGTATCAGTTACACTTTGTGTTCATCCCAAGGTTCTTCATTCATTTCCTGTGCATATTTATTTCTCATTACATGTTTTTCTTTGCCAACGAAATGTTTTCTTAGTATTAAGAAAATGTTGCATTGAACTCATTTTCCTACTGTCAATTGCATGTAATTTGCATGTCAGTTCCTCTCTTTTTCTCATATTGACAACTGATTAACTTGAAATTGAAAATCAAACCTTGAAATTCGAAACCAAAGGCAATGCATTCGTTTTGAATCTCTGCCGGATATTATAAAAGTTTCAATGCGACTGATTCAGGTAGATGACATATCTCAATCTGTCTCAATCGTAAGGTAAATAAGGTGATTGCAAGTTTTCAAGGATGAAGAGACATTTAAAATATAATTATGTATATGTCCAGTGAAAAGAAATGCCATTTTATCAGAAATTACAGATCTCAAACGAAAGGTAAGTTAGGTTGATAGATTGATAGATAGATAGATAGATAGATAGATAGATAAATAGAAACGTTGATAGATAGATAGATAGATAAATAGATAGAAAGATAGATAGTTAGATGATAGATAGAGAGATAGTTAAATAGATGTTACTTAATGTTAAATAAGCTGTGAAAAATGGAAAGACAAAATATTTACAAAAAAAAAAAGAATTATTCTCTACGATTTTGAATCGGACACAATTCGTCCCGATTTAGAAACGGATTCAAACATATATATAGTTGACGATGATTGTTAGCTAATATAGAGAGTATTAAGCGTTCGGTTTCTCAGTTTCCCCTAGCTTACTTCATTTCCGTTTCGTTTTTTCTTGCTATTTTTTTCTTCTCCTTTTTTTTTCTTTCTTTGTTTTCGGCATACAAATGCGCAAAATGCAGTTGAAGTTGGATTTGTTCACTGTTCACTCTCCGTTGTACACACGTATGTATGTACATATGTATTGCTGATATGTTTGCTATACCGCCCCCCACCCCTCACCGAGCGAGTAACTCCCACGCATGTTGTACATTTTATTACCCGAGTCAAGATACGAGCGCTGAGACATGGCAAAGAGTTTTATGTGTTTGTCTGTCTCTGCCACTGTATGGGTGTCTGTGTGTGTGTGTGTGTGTGTGTGCGAAACATGTATCCACTGTTTGTTGCAATTGTAGCTGCAGGTGTTGTTGTTGTTGTTGTTGCTGCTGTTGTTGCATTTCAGTTGCTGTTATTCACGTGCTCAATCAATTTTTCAAGTTTTTACAGCCGCAGCCGGAGGCGAAGCCCAAAGCTGGCATAATGTGTGTATGTGTATGTGTATGTATGTGCATGTGTATGTGTGTGTGGCAACTTCTTCGACTTCTTTTCGCTTCTCGCTTCGCATTTTGCCAGCCAAAAACCGCACTTGCTGAACTTTTTCTCCTTTTTCTGTGTGTGTGTGAGCGAGAGGTGCAAGGTGAGAGGTGAAGTTTTCAGTTCAGTTTTGGTCTGAAGCTAATGATATTTCATTGGTACTGATTTACAGTAAGCTGTTTGCTACTCTTTCTCTCTCTTTCTTTCTCTCTCTCTCTCTGTGTGTCTCGCACGTTCGGGCAATCTTCGCGTTGCTCCTGATAAAAGGTCAACAGTTTAATGGGATTTCCTTCTACGAAGAACACTTAATATCATTCATTGAAGAGTGCAAGATGCAACATGAATAAAATCCAGACAACAGACAACAGATGGCGCTGCACTTCAGTGCTTGGTTCCATTTTGTGATTTGGGGGTCAAAAGCCTAACTAATTCCTAATAATAATAATAATAAGCATGTTGATTTTGATTAAATTTGCAATATCAACAAATTTTAAAATAAAATGTTATATTTGTAAATTCATTTTCAATAAAACCATTAAGAAACCTTTACCTAACTGTATTTGGATTTTCCTACCCTCAAAAATGTTATGATTTCAGCTTAAATCAAGAAAATATTGTCTCAATTGTTTTTATACCCTTAAACCATGAAATGGGTAAAAATGATTTCAGAAACTATGTGATTAAGAGCTCTAATCCCTAAACATAGCCAGTTTGTTTCAAATATTCGATAACTTTTAAATTTCACGATATACACATGGAATCAATAACAAAAAAATCTTGAATTTCAAAAACTTGAAAATGAAGATTAAAACTATAAACAAAATATTGAACATCTGTAAATTTTTTTTATCCATCAAGCATAGGTCCGGTAGTGCAGGTTTGTGTACATCCCTCAGCCCGACCGTCTGCCCATCTGTGTGTGGTTACGGGTTAAGGGTATCTTCTAGTCGAGCTTACTCGACGTTGAGCCTTCTTACTTGTTTGTATTGTAGTTACCAATTTTTATTTCTTTATCGCTAGGCATTGTCTCGAAATTAAATGCAGATGCTTAACCAAATCGGTTAAAGGACACAAATGAAATTTCCTTAACAAGAAAACACACAAAAAACAAGGCAAACGCACACAGAGAACAATTTGTGCAAAGTTTTCAGTGCCATTTCAGTTCTTGTTGCTTTTCGCTTGAGTTTTTTATTATTTGTCGAGAAGGTAGGTAGATGCGGCGATAGGGCGGGGAGTACCACCACGCCCATTGCGTGTTTTGGGGGGCGCACTAATGTGGCAACTGGCATGTGGCATGTGAAATGCCAGACGGCAAGGCAAGATGTGCGCTGGACAAGTCGTCGTCGTCTTCTGAAGTCTTCTTGCGCCTCTTGAGTCCTGGAGTCCTGAAGTCCTCGTGTCCTGAAGTCCTGGAGTCTACCTGCTACCTGAATCTTCATCTTCTTCTTCTTGTTCTTGCTACCTTGTACGATGGGCCGCGTTATGTTAACGCAATTATTACGCATTTCTTATGATGTAATCAGACGCAGCTTGGCGTGGGTTTGGTTTTTTTTGTTCATATTCATCCCAAAATGAAAATATGCCCAAGATGTTGTTGTTGTTGTCGTCGTTGGTTTCTGTGGGTAAAGTTTTTGCCTTGCCACCGCGTCCGTCCGTCCGTCCGTGAAGGACCGCGGAGTCGAGCTACGAGCTGCGTCGAGCTGAGTCGAGCTGAGCCGCAGCGAAAATGAAGTGAAATAAAACTAAATTATGGCAATTGAAAATGAAAAGCGAAAATTAAGCGCATAATGAGTAACAGTGCGGCATGCGCTGCGGCATGGAGTGGCATGAAGTGGAGTGTGGAGTGAAGTGTTTTTGTGTGGAGTTGTGGCACACACACACACACACAAGATTAAAGCAACAAGCGATGGAAGCGTCGTTATTGTTGTGTTTGTGTAAGAAGAGGACTGAGACTGAGACTGAGACTCACCGGATTCAGGATAGAAAGACGACGACGACGACGACGACGACAACAATACAACGCATAATACAATAAGCAAACGGCAAAGGCAAACGGCAATGGCAAACGGCAAACGGCAACGGCAACAGCAATTGCCAAAATGAAAAGCGTGGCATTCGAGTGTGGGCGTGGCGGCGGCGGCGGCAAACGCTGACGCCCTAATGCAACCAACCCTGGCACTGGATCTGGCTCTGGCTCTGGCTCCGGCAGGCATGATTGTGTGCCATGAAATAAACTTCAAACTTCACAAGTCGTCTCTTCCTCCTCCTCCCTTGCTCCCTCCGCTGCTCAGTGCTCTGTGTGTTTGTGCCACTTAACGAGGGCGTCTTGTCTTTCTCTTAGGCTGCAAAGCAACAACAACAACATATTTATATATATATATTTTCTTTTCTTTTTTATTTCTCCTTCTCCTTCTTCTTCTCACACAAAACACGTGCCATAAACCAGTCAAAGAAAATCGACTTGTGCAGAAATAACTGCAAAATAGCTTCAAGTATAATGTGTAATGTGTATCTTCTTCTTCTTCTATGTATGCCATGCATGCATATCTGCATACGATACGTTAACGAACGTTGTCAGGCGACAAAAAATGTTCAAAGTACTTTCATTTCATTTTTCTTTTATTCTAAATCTCTTTGACGCCAAAACAAATCCATTCTTAAACCTCAAATAAAAAGTAAAATAAAGTGTAAAGTTTTATTTGGTCTCAAATATAGCTGGAAGACTTTGAGATGTCTCAAAACATCTGTCCTTTTTCCGTTCGAAGGCTTAAGGATTGAAAATTTGAAAGCTCCTCAAAGTATGCAACACAATAATTACTTGTTTGCAATGCTAAGGACAGAAAGAGTTTATTAGAGATTCCCTTAACCCTTGACCATATAGAAGGACAGACCTTTCATATATATAGATGTGTATATCGAATCGGCTGTTGAAGCTGATCAAGAATATATATGCTATATGGGGTCGGAGAAGCATCTTTCTGCCTTTCACACATACTTTTGCACAAAACTATTATACCCTTTTTTGTATCCATTTCATGGGTTAGGGTTATATTTTGCATATCGATTTGGTTATTTTTGTCGCCTGCGCGCTTGAGACACCAGAGATACCGCCCAACCATTGCAATGGAATGCAAGGTGATAGTATGGATGGCATTTTGTGGGCAGCAATGGGTTAAAACGAACAAAATGCTCTGTCAATCAAATCTGACACAAGACAAATTGTATCGAATCGAGAGCGACGACGACAACAACAACAACAACAAAAACAAAGACAACAACAACAACAACATCGACATCGACATCGAATTGATCGCATCCAATCGGATTCAATGACATTTTGCCAATGTTCGTCTCTCTCGTCTCTATCCTTCTCCTTCTTACGCCATAGATATATGTAGATTTGAAAAAAAAAACAAGAAAATAGCAAAAACAAAAACCAAATGCAACTCCATTGAATTTCGCTACACTTCAGCAATCAATTCACAATTACGTAGCATCACCCAATATACATATGTACATACCTTAGGAGCACCCTCCGTCCACGTCCCCGTCTCCGTCCCCATCGCTATCGTCGTCGCCGTCACCGTCAAAGCCGTCAGCCCATCAGCAGTTTCTGCATCGCACGAATGCAAAGTTCAATTCAATCTTTTAGTTGTCTTTGGCAATATGCTCATCCCACACAAACACAAACACACACACACACACACTAACATGAGAAGAATGAGAAAGAAAAAAAGCATCCTTCACTTTACAGTTATTTAGTTTCTCTCGCCTCTCTTTTTCTCTATCACATTTTGTTGTTGCTATCTTTGTCTCTTGTTTTGTTGTTTAGAATTCAAATGTTAGCAGCTGTCGGTTGTGTGTGTGTGTGTGTGTGTGTGTGTGTGGCAATAACAGTTCGAATGCGAAATCTAATGAAACGTGTTTAAAACAATTTGTTCCCCATATTGAATTATCCACTCGAGTGCATTTTCGACTTCTTTTCTTTTCTCCTTCATATGGGGCGGCATGGGCGGCCGGCTAAATGTAAAGGCGACCTCATTGTGCACTAACGGTTTAGCAAGCATTATTGCACAATATATATATATATATATACATATACATGTGCAACTTGCAATCAGCAAGCAACTAACTGACAACACAAACAAACCACTTTATACGTAAGAAATTAAGGATACAAATGCTTTGAATCCGGAACCACTCGGAACCAACTTAAAGTAAGTACCATAGAAAGGATATGTTGTTGCTAGATACATTCCGGAACCACTCGGAACCAACTTAAAGCAAGTATCATAGAATGGTTATGTTGTTGCTAGATACATTCTAGGGTTAAGGGTTAAGGATACATGCAGGTTCGAATCCGGAACCACTCGGAACCAGCTTAAAGTAAGTACCATAGAATGGTTATGTTGTTGCTAGATACATTCTAGGGTTAAGGGTTAAGGGTTATGGGTTAAGGATACATGCAGGTTCGAATATGGAACCACTCGGAACCAACTTAAAGTAAGTACCATAGAATGGTTATGTTGTTGCTTAATACCTTCTTTGTAATTACTAAATCTGATTGGAATTAGTTATCCAGATAAGAGTTCTCAACACACTCCTTTTCAATTTTGGAAAACAAGTTTTTTCTTTATTTTATTTGAAAAATCTAAAGTGAAAACAAATAAACTTGTATCCGAATAAAATTGGTTAGTCGGTATTGTTTTGAAGTTGTAAAATCTGACTTTATTTATATTTAAGAAATATTTTTTGTTTTTCATATAATATATGTTTTGTGATCCGTTGCGCATACGCAATGTTGTCTTATACGGAATTATTATTAGGCATATTTTTGGTGAATTTTGCTGATTCGCGGCAAAAAAAAGGAGAAAACACACACACACACACACACACACACACACACAGACAGACAGACATTTTTTGGGGAGCCCAGTAAATTTTGCAGATGATTTAATCTGTTTTTAATAAAAGCTGAGGTTGTTGTGCAACCCGTTTTTCACTCTCTCTCTCTCTCTCTCTCTCGCTTTATCTCTCTCTCTCTCTTGCTCCGCTGTGCATGTAATTTTTTTTTTTTTATATTGAAATCATGAAAACAAAATGCCCTCATAATAAAATTGAAACAGCAGGCGGGCCAAGAGCAACAACAACAACAACAACAACAACAACAACAACAACAACAACAGCAACAACAGCAACAACAACAGCAACAACAACAACGGCAACAACAATGTGTAAACACATGTAAGCCCGGCCACATTGTTGCTGCTGCTGTTGTTGGCATTGTTGTTGTTGTTGTTGTTGTTGCCAGCGACTGCCGTTGTCTGTCTGGTAAACCAAAATTGTTGCTCGTTTTCCGCTTGAATCACTTGCATCATCATCATCTACCCCAAAAACCCACACTAACCCCACCGCCCCACCTCAACCCACCCCTCCACCCCCTTTAACCAACACCAACACCGTGCTGCAACCCTTTAAACTCTCCACAAGCTACATATGAAACCACAGCATTGTAATTGTGTTTGTGTTTCTCTCTCGCTTTGTGTGCACATGTGTGTGTGTGTGTGTGTTTGTGTTTGTGTGGGTGTGTGAGTGTGTGTGACTGCACACACACACACATGCCTATACACATACGCAACAACGTTTGGTTGTGCACTTTGTAAGTAGCTTTTAATATATTTTGCCACAAGCCAAAAAACAAAAAATCGAAAATAAATATATATAAAAAAAAATATCGTTTGGCTCTCTCGTGCTTGGCTTTTTTTTTTATCTCTGTGTGTGTGTGTGAGTGTGTGTTGAAATTGGATTAAAATTAAAATACAACAAAAAAAAAACACACACACACACATACACATACATATTCATACAGTTTGTGCTGCGGCAGAAAGAACAAAATTAAATGAAATAAAATATATAAAATCAACGAGCTCGGCTAAAAGGCAACAACAAAAAAAAAAAACGTATTGAATTCCGCAAGCCAAAGTCAACACCCAAAATACAATTACAACAACAACAATAACTAATAGTTGTCGCCTTGATTCAATTGGATTCATTTACATACATACAAAAGTCGAATAATGCTCAAACTAAATAAATTACAAATGGAAAAATCGAATAAAAGAAAAGTTTTTTAACTCAATTGGTTGGTTCGTATTTGGCTTTAATATTCGTTAACCGTTGGAGTGTATCAAGTTTACAGAGTATACAAACTTCGGTCTGCCAAAATAATACAACAGGTATTTATGTACATAAATGCATAAATAATCTATAAAACAGAATGTAAATACTCTTCGTATCAATATTATGTTTGTTACATTGCTTACAATTGTCACCATTTCCATTGCCCCCCACCCCACCACAAAGAGAGAGGGGGAAAACGGGAATGTTGTGCATGTTTATTCAAATTATAATGCTTTAAATATGTTGTTTTTGTTGATTGATAATTATCAAAATTCAGTTCGCTCAAGATGTTATATTATATTTTTGCGTATACTTAATATGAAAAATTTGAAATTTGAATTGAAACTTGAATGGAGTCTTGGTGTACGATTTGGTCAAGAGCAGAAAGTCAGCTAGGAAATGCAGTTAGGCAGTTAGGCTAGAGACATAACCATTTAATAAGCCGCCGAGCCATGGGCTGAGATTTGAAAAGAGTTTTCACTCCATTCGAGGTCGAGTTCTGGTCTGCAGTAAGCAGCTAGTTGTAAATAAAATAATATGAAAGACATGGATGGTATTTCCCACATTCCCACCCCCGACGACGATCTCAAAGAGCTTGTTGCACCGGCCAAATATCTCATTGCCACTTACGCCGCAGACGCAGACGATATGAGGCAGCACGAATACGAGGTGGCTAACGGCGGCCCAGGAGTACATCCTGCACCTGCTTGAGGGCTGGGCTCAACGCCTCAAAGACGCAGACAGTCAACTTTACCCTGAGGCGGAGGAATGGAGACGCCCCAGCAGTCTGCTTGATGGGAGTCCTCTGCATCCTGCATCCTGGTAAGCATGCCAACTATCTAGGCATTACGTTGGACAAAAGGCTCTGTTTCCGCGCTCACATTACTGCAAATTAAACTGAATGCTGCAAACGGGCAATATATATGACGGCGTGGTTGCCCCGACTAGGAGATATGCAATCCAGACTTGGAGGAATGGCGCCCGGGACGAGCTGAAGGCGTTTTCAGACGCTCCACAACTTGGCCGCCGTTCCAGTCATATGACTGGAGCGGGCTGGTACGTTCGAAACGACCGAGTACGACCCTTCACAAGGACCTTAGAATGGAAACCATAGAAACCATATCAGGTTGAGGCTTACTCCCATCAGATATAACACCATGATTACAGCGAAAGAGCGACGGAGCCGGCTGGCAACGGAGTGAGCTTGCGGATAGACAAGTAGTAGTTTTAGCGATCTCCTGCCGTAAAGGAGACTAGCCGCCTCGAGGAAACGCCTGGCGCCAATCAGCTTGGAGATGTAGTACGTAAAACATTTTAACCGTTGATTGTTTAGGTCTCACTTAGAAGTAGAATAACTCCTCCTGAGCAAACCTTACCTACTAACCATTCACTCAATAAACCGGTACAAAAATCGATCTGTTAACGTATTCAAAGACCAATTTGTTACAAGTACCGATTGCGGCGACACTTTGTTACCATACCAAAACATATCACAAACACAACGAAACACAAAGAAGTTCTAATCATTTCATTTACATTTGGCTTGGCCTTTAACAAACCCAACAAATATGCCGTACCATGTGGCATATACAGGGTGTAGGTGTTGTATGATTAGGTTTTTGCACTCACATTTTGCGCACACAGCAAGAAATGTGAACAGAACAAAAATATCTTGAGAAATATTGATTACAATTATTGACATTTTGATGACCATTAATTTAAGTTTAATGTATATATATATATATATATTTTGGGGATGTATCTATCACTCACTAATCTCTTTTCTGTGTGTCATACATGTATACATACATATATCTCATACTTGTATACTCTGCTTTATTTTTTTCAAGTGCATTGTGAGTTATTGCTGAGCATTGCACTTGCAACTCGTTGTTGTTTTTCTTGTTGTTGTTGAGAGTTTCGCTAACGTTTGCAATACAAGTTGCTGGGCAACCTTCTGCCACCCCCCTTTCACTGCCCCCGTTTGCAGCTTGTTGAATGTCAGTTGAAAAGGCGGCTCAATTACTAGCCAAACTGTTGTTGTTGTTGCCAGCTGTTGTTGTTGCTGTTGTTGTTGCAAGCTGTTGTTGTTGCAAGCTGTTGTTGTTGCTGTTGCTGTTGCAAGCTGTCTTAAATAGTTGAAAATGTTTCGTTTGACGTTTCAGTGCTGAGACTGCTTGATGGGCATATTAATTTTGATTTATGCATCATCAACACACACACACATTTGGTCAGGGAGACAGACAGTAGTGGTGTGTGTTTGTGTCTGTCTGTGTGTGTGTGTGTATGTGTGTGTGGGTGGCGTGGCGTGGCGCTTCATTAATTTGTCATATGAAACGATGCATAAACCAGATATAACTACAGGGCAAGTCCATGGATTCATCATTAAGCCAACAGTTGGCAACAGCAACAATGCGCAATCCCCTTTCGTACACACACACACACGCACACACACATACACCTTGCCAGACTTGCAGATTTCAATTAACACGCAAATTATGAAATAAAAATTTAAAACGAAAAAAAACATAAAAAAAAAACGAAAACAAAAAGTTAAATACAGAAAACTGAACACTGATAATTATGAATATATGTTTGTACATTTTTACTCTACCACATACATACATACACACATACATATACATACATACATACATAATTATGTACATGTTTTTAAAAATGCGTTTAAATTGTGATTTAAATAAAAGTGTCAGACGATTTGCATGCAAAACGCGTGATGACAAAATATTATTCACAATTCCATATTCATATCGCTGGAGATACGAGATACAAAAATAATGCAAATTCATCATCAATACATCATCTAAGTTGTATTATTACATCAACATAAGAATAAAAATAAGTTTGTTTAAAATTTTCGATAACTTTTCCGGAAAACGAAAACGATAACGAAAAAATCGTACATTTCCAAAATTCGAAAGGGTGGATTGAAACTATTAACAAAATAATGAAAATCTGTGAAATTTGGATTAAAATCGGCCAAGAAACACCAGAGATATGACACCAACAAGCATTGGTCTGGAAGTACACGTATGTCAGGTATGTCAAGGGTTAAGAGTATCTTCTAGTCGAGATTACTCGACTTCTTACGTGTTGACAATACTATTTGACGGACAATTGTTTATGTTAGTACGAAAAAATATTGCTTCTGGTTAGTTTGCTTATTATTGATTATAAATTCAATGAATTGTCACTAAATTATTTTTAATTCAAGTTCAACATATCAAGAAATCGCCAATTACGATTCCAACGAGTTCTTTCATTGATTCCCCATTGTCAAGCGCCAAACACCTAAGCCAAATAATTAGAGATAGTATAACAAATACTTGGAGAGCTCGAACTGCCAGCTGTTCTTTATTGCCGCCATGCAGAACTTTTGTTAAAGTAACAAAAAAGTGATATCGAAATCGCAGCGGGGAACATTGTCAAGTGTTCCTGAATATGGCAAACAGGATGGATGATGGGGTAGACAGCGATTCTGATTTATGTTTCTGCTGCTGCTGCTGTTGTTGCTGTTGCTGCTGCACTGTTGCAGGGGTGGTAACTGGAAGATGATGTGCGGTTGCGTGGGAAGTCGTGGAGGGGCGACGGGGAACTTTATTTTTGATGGGAATCCAACTTTTCTTTTTCTCGTTTTTTGCTGCTGCTGCTGTTTTTGTTGTTGTTGTTGTTGCTGTTGTTGTTTTTGTTGTCAGTTAGCATCGTTCTTTATTTATTGTTGTTCGCTCCTTGGCTGTGTTAACCTTGATGCCAGCGGCTGATCCGATTCAGATTCCGATTCCAATTCCGATTCCCGTTTGCCCGATTGCGCGTTTACCCGCTTTGTTTCGCTTTGTTTTCTTTAACAGCGCCCCGCAGCGCACCGCATCCCCGCATTCCCGCATCCCCTACTACACCTGCTAGCTACTACGTACGGTTCGGTTCGGGTACGGTTCGGTTCGGGTACGGTACTGTACGGTTCGGAAAACACAGAAAACAGTCAACAAACGCCGTGGGCGACAATTGAAATTATGGATTTTATGTGTCATAAGCTTTTATTGATGCAACAATCAAATATTTATGATGACAATTCCTGCTGACAATGATGACAATAAAAGTGCTTTTAGTATTCTCAATTGTGCCGAATGTAACCGAATACCGACAAACCGAATACCGAATACTGAATACCGAATACCAAATACGAATACGAGTACAATTCCGATTCAGGGTGTGTGTGTGTGTGTGTTTGTTCATACTGTATTTACCGTATTCAGCCGTCATTTACCGTTAAGTGCCTCGCAGCTTGCTTAGATTTTATTTCATGCACTTTTGTTTTAAAGATGATATATTTTTTGTGCTTTTGCTTTTTTTTTTTGTTGAAATCGATGCTTATTTGGGTCATACATTTTTAAGTTTTTGCATTATGTATTCATTTCAAGTATTTCAAGTTCTTTTTGAACCCATGAAATTGTTAAAAAAAAAGTGTAATGGTATAGTGGAAATGTATGTAACAAACCAAAGGGAAGCATCTCCGGACCGGAGTTGATTTGGATATAATAAGATGTAAGAAAGAGCTGGAGACTGAGCTTGAGATGATAAAGTTTATTATATCATGTACGAAGCAAGTTTTTCAGGGTATCATTAATCGTCAACTTAAGATACAAAATAATATAACAAAAGTTTTAGCTAAAACTGAAAGAGGAACGGAACATTTTTAAAGGTTTCGTACCATACCATTTTCTGCTGTTTCTCATTGTACTTATTATTTCACACGTTTCTTAACTGTGTTTTTTGTTTGCCTTGTCGTAAGCTTTTGTTTTCTTTTGCTTTTGCTTTGCAACTTTAACATCTTAATGTGCAGATAGTACATTTTGCATAAGCTATAGGTTTTCATTGGTTAACGAAACGAAACTAAACGAAAATAACACGTGTAATTCTATTTTAATCTCCATTCATTTTTATATCTTCAACTCATGAATTAGTTAAAAAGTTTATAATGGTTTTGTGCACAAGTTTGTAACAAGTCGTAGGAAGCATTTCAGAAGCCGAATATAGGCAAGTCTGACTGTCTGTCTGTTTACCAGATTTTTGAGATTTGAAATAAAAAACAAAGTTGTTTCCAAATGGTTTTAATATAAATATGTTAAAAGTTAAAGTGAAAAATGTTGATTCTAGTTAGATAGATAGTTCTCATAATGAATACTTCTCTTTTCTCTCAGTGTACGCCTGTTCACTGCCTGTCACGACTTTAGTCTGCGAAGTTTCTCCAACAAAGAGTTGAAAAGCTTGAGTTAATGTGCAGTTAACATAAGAGAGATAGTATATACATTAAGTGGCATTGATTATGCATTTTATCATTTAGTGTTTAACTGCCTTTCCATTATTGTAATTAGCATTTTGCTACACCTTTCTCCACCTTCCTCACATACATACATACATATATACGTACATGTATTGCATTTATACTTTACGCTTTAAGCACAAGTGCCATTTTGGTGCCTTGCTCGGGGTTTGGATTGGGTTTGGGTTGGGTTTGGGTTGGGTGTGTGGAGTGTTTTTTGGTCGGTCGGTCGTTCGGTCGGTCGGTCGGTCGGTTGGTTTTAGATTATACAAGAAGGCGGGCGAAGATAATACACGCCGTTGCATTTAACCCACACAGTAACCGTAGCAGCGTGGCATGCTATAATTTATGTAGAGCAGCTCCTCCAATACACACACACCCATACACACACACACACACACATCTATTCACAGACTATTCAACTGTTTTCCACCCGCACAGTTAGTCAGAGTTCAGTTCTTTACCACTCACTACCTGCATACATATCATGTAACCAGTAACCAACCGGACTAGTAGCTAGCTTTTCCTTCCGCATGTAGACACTGCCCCCCCCTCCTCCTACTCATCAACATCACCCTCACCTATCTGGTGTCTGTGTGTGTGTGTGTGTGTGGATAGACTATCCATATGCAGACAGTCAAACAGCGAAATATCTATGAGTGCATCCATTATCCTTAATACACTTACGTGCACTAATGTGCTCCACATTAATGTGAGGGAGCTGCTTAAAAATTTAGGTTTTCCTCTCTTTTTTTTTTGTTTTTTTTTTTTGCTTGTTGCTTGCACTCGCATCGCGTTCCACCCCGTCCATTTGCTTGCTTCTGCTTGTTTTTTTTTCCAACCAAACCTCTATCTCATCTTGTGCTAGCCGCAAATACCCTGAAATCCCCTTCCCGTGACCCCCCCGAATACTCTTTAAACTCGCTCTCTTAACCCATTTGCCATTTGCGATTCGGTATGGAGACGGGGGAGGTGGGGGCGGGCGGGTCAGCAAGTGGAAGCAACAACATGTTGGATTTCCGTTTCTATTTTGCATTCGTATCTATTCTATTCTAGAATCGCCCATAGGCGTGCCCAACACTAGCTCTCTAGGGGTCCCACATCCAGTTCTCAGCAATTATTTAGTGAAATCGAACCCAGAATTCTTTTTAGACACAATTGGTTTCGGTTCGGTTATGTTTTCCCCAGTTCGTTAAGTTCGTTAGTTTAGGCCTCAGTCATTTTGTGAAGTGAATTCCCCAATTAAGAATGAATAAAATGGCAGATGAATGAAGAAAGATAGTTGATAAGAGTTTATAAAATATGTAAGCTATGATTTCTGGAACCGTTTACATTGGTTTATAATAAGAAACTTGGTACACGGTAGCATGTTCATGGAATTTGTTCGGCAATTTAACAAGGGCTAAGACATTTGCTCAGTAAACGAGAGGTTTCAGTCTTGATTCTTGATATCAAGGCAATTCTTTGTCATATTCGATATTGTTATGTGTTATCGATAAAAAGAAAATCTTTTGAACTCAAGATTTGACTTCATTGTCACAATCTTGTGTTCAAATTAAATCAATATCTCTGAAGTAACACGAAAGTTATTGGCGATTAAAATTTATCCAAGCCATTACCAAAAAACCTGCAGAACTTGAACAATTTAACCACTTTTCTTGCTGTTGGCATACCGACACACACTTATCAAGTTATGTTTTGTTGCTTCTTACCTAAACCTAAAACTGAAACTAAAACGTTTGCTAAACTGTTTGCTGTTTGCAACAAGTTTTATTGGTCAAACTCTTCAAATGTGTAAATGTGTGTAAATAAAATATAAAATAGTATTTAGGCATTTAAGAGGCATTTTCATATTATTATTAGTTTTATGTTTTTTCGTGTTATCTTCATATTTTAACAACAGTTGTTAAGTGCCATTGAATGAAGCTGAAAGCTGAATATGCTGGGGCTATAATTGGTTTTTGCTATCAGCTTAAAAACTGTTGGCCAAACAGTTTTTGGGACACATTTTCTTCATTTGCCGCTGGCCAAACAAAAAACTTTAAAAACGGCATTTAAACGGCAAGTAAATAAATGCATATGGCAATAAAAAAAACAAAAACCAAAAAACAAAAAACAAACAAACTAAAACCAGAGAGCAACTGCAAAAAAAAAGAGAACAAATATTGTTGAAAAATGTGCTGGGCTAAGGGTGGTAGAGAGGGGTAGTAGAGTGGTGATGAGAAAGGGGTGATGTGGGTGAGAGGGGACGAAGGGGCGCAGAAGTTTTGTATGTGTGTTTGGGATGTGTTGCAACAAAATTTTATGCAGTCGCAAATATTTTAAATGTTAACAATAAAACATGCGCACAGTAAATAAATGCAACTCTCATATAGCATACACTTTGATATGTGTGTGTGAGTGTGTGTTTGTGTTTGCTTGTGTGTGTGTAAACAACGTTGGGCAAACCGAACAAACAAACGGCGAAACAAACAGTCGAGCCTAAAAGTATGCAAGGCTTTTGCTTCGCTTGCTACTGCTGACTGTTGACTATCCCCTTTCCACCTTTCACTCGCTATCTCTTTCTGTCACTCTCTATTTCTATCTCTTTCGCTCTTTGGGATGTGTGCCGCGTTCGCAGTCGCATTCGCATTCACACAAAAACCGCTTAAAACACTTTACTATCACATTTTGAAATTGTTCAAATATCTTCACCCAAACCCAAACCCGTTTTTCACTTTTGCTGTTTTGTTGTTATTCTTGTTCTTGTTCGTGTTGTTGCTGTTGTTGCCATTGCTGCAGTTTTTCTATATACACACATATACATATGTATATTTTTGTTGGCAATAACGCCTCACAACTTGCGCTGCGACTGTGACTGTGACTGCAACTGCGACAACAACAAAAACGATTAAAATTCTCAAATATTTGCGTCAAGCTGTAACAGAAACAAAGAAGAGAAAAACCCCCCTCCCCCCTCCACACACACACACACACATTTAAGATGAGTGTAATTTTGACTAGCTGATCTTCAGTTACTCTCTAATAATCACAAAAATAAAATAATATTATGTTTTGTGTTATTTAACACAATAAAAAAGTCTAAATACAATAAAAACCATAAATTAGTTTTTATGATGAAAAGCCATTTGAAGAAGATATTAAAAAAGTAGGGTATATTCAAAAAAAAAAAAGTAAATAAAAAAAAATGAACCCAACTGAAACTATAGGACTGTGAAACAGAGAGATAGATGGCAACCAGGCAAAGTAAGTCGAATATGCTCGACTAGAAGATACCCTTAACCCTTGACCATACAGACGGACAGACGGTCGAATAGATATACATGTACTACCGGACCAATGTTGACTTCATATCTCCGGTAAGACAGACAGATGGAGGGACAGACGCACATGGATATATTGACTCGGCTGTTGATGCTGATCAAGAATATATATACTTTGTGTGGTCGGAGAAGCTTCCTTTTGCCCGTTACATACTTTTGCTCAAAACCATTATACACTTTTTTAACCATTTAATAGGTTAAGGGTATACAAAAAAAGGAAAATAGGAAGAGATATTTAAAATTCGGTCAGCATTGTTATAGATATTCTCTTACATATTCGCATACACATGTATTTTTTTAGCATTATAGTTTTTTTCTTGTTCGTTTTTGGTGTTGGCGACAACATTCAGTTTGCTCAGTGAATACAAATACAAATACGTATATGGATATGGCTATGGGTATGGCTATGGATATGGATATAGGTTATAGGTCGTATACGCGCTGCAGTTGGTCAACTGGGCTAACATCAGATGCTAAGCTGCAGTCGCAGTCGCAGTCTGCTTTTATTTTTTATGTTTGTATAAATACACAACTGACAACTGACACTGAACAACAAACAACACGAAGTTGCAGCTGTGTTAATATTGACAATAATGCAATGCAAGGAAACACTTTGTAGGCTTATGGGCGACTAATTAAATACGGATCTGGTCAGGTTACCTTTGAAAACAAAGTGGTCAGCAAATGAACAAACAGAAAACAGAAAATAAATTCAATAAAAAAAAATAAATTGTGAAAGGTATTTAAGTTAAGCTAATGAACACAGATGTTGTGCTTTAAATTAAATATAATCTGATCTGAACTGATCTGATCAACAAAACAAATAGGAAGAACCTAACGAGACCTTACACTTACGGTCCTGCCTGAACTACGGCACCAATCTCAGGTGTTGTACTAATCAAAAACATAATCATAAATACTTTCTTTGAGGCTGAAGGTATATCTTTTGTTTGCACCCATTTGCATATGATACAAATATATGCTGAAAACTTTGCACCGAATATCGTAATAGACAAGTTCGACACAGAATCACCTCAGTTGGATGAAAAAAGTATAGCTATATAGTAGCTTTTTTTGGCTATGAAATGAAAGGAAGAAGAGGTATAATAAGTATCAAAAGTGATCAATTATCAGTTTCTAGAAAATATCACTATCATTAGCAGAAGAATTTTTAATTTTCGTTCTCTCCTTTTGTGTGATACAAAATTTGCATTTGCATAGAACAAGAAAATTTGATTTGCAAAGAGAACCCTCAAAAGAGCTCGAAAGTGTCAAATATGTCAAATTGTTGAAAAACGAAAAAGAAACGAAAAAAATGATGCAGTTCAAGTGTTCTGGGGACTGACTCATTTAGCCTTGGCTACTCGACCGACTCGACTCCTACTCCTACTCGACTTGATGTGAGAAAGTCAATTGCAAAAGTCTAAATGAAAATGAAAGAAATGAATGTTCTAAATGTCAATCACAAAAAAATGTGTGTGCTCCAAACACAATTGCCAAAATGCTTGCAATGACTGCCCAAAAATGAAAAGTGCAACGTTTTGCACATTTAACATACACACATACACACACACAAGCACACACATACACACAAAGTGGTCAGTGACAAACCACATACACGCAAACATATAATGGCAACATATACACACACACGCACACACACATCCACACCCACATACACGCACACGTGCCTTGATTATTGAAAACAGAAACCGCAAATGCTGTTTTTGGGGGCGTTGTGGACAGCAGGAGTTGCATGCAACAACAGTACAACAACGGCCATTGCCATTTGAGCTCGATTTGTTTCGAAAAAGTACAAAATGCACACACACACACATATACGCCCACACTACACACACACACACATCCATATAGTGTGGGGCAAACACAAATCTACCAGAAAATAAAATAAAAATGAAAGAAGACAACATTCAAATATTTTACAGTATGTTTTGTTGGTCAAATGATGGTAACCAACAGCAACAACATTCATCTGTCTATCTACATGCCATGTGAGTGTGTGTGTGTGTGTGATTGCGTGTGTGTGTGTTAGTATTTATTTTAAGTTGTAGTTACAAAATATGCACAAGTCTGGCAGAGTTATTTATATTGTATGTCACACAAGCACACAAATACTAACTATGCACTGACCTCGGGTGGGTCGACATGCGGATTCCCTATGAATGTTCGAATGACGTATACGTAATAACATTACGCATACGTATGAACAAATGATTATACTCACAACTAAAACAAAATCATTTGCGCTAAAATCGTTGAAATGTTTAGCTATACGATATAACCCGCTGTTGTGCTCACCATTTGCAGGGTATCGCAACGACAAGTGCAAAGAAACGAATGCAAAATGAATAATTTGTGTGACAATGTTGCCAGAGCCAGTGCCAGTGCCAGGAGCCATAGCTGCTGAGCCCGAGCCTGAGCCTCAGACTGAGCCGAGGCCGTAGCTGTTTCCTGTTCCGATTCGCCTTTTCTTTTTATTATTATTATTTTTTTTCTCTTTTTTTTTGTGTTCACTGGCAATGCAAATGGAAAAAATATCTTAACATTTGCATCTTTTACATTCACAATTGTGTGTTGTACAGAGCCAGAGGCAGGAGCGGGAGCGGGAGTGGGAGACGGAGCGGGTGACGAAGCGGGAGTCGGGAGACGGGAGCCGGGAAAGAGCAGTCAAAGATTACGATTGTACACATATATATATAGAACGCAGCAATGTGCAGGTTATGCCAACTAGAACCAAGAACCCAGAACTAGAACCTAGATTCGGATTCAGAATCCGAATCAGCAGCAGCAGCAGCAGCGGCAGCGACATGAGCAACAGCACCAAAAATTCACCTGTCGAGAGGAGGAAGGTGGGCTAAATGAGACTGTGTGCCGGTTTGTGGGTGTGGCTGGCATTAGACTCACTCTGTCTCTCTGTCTGTCTGTCTTTTGGCTAATAGTTTAAATTCTGTGAATGTATGTGTGCTAGTGTGTGTGTGTGTGTGGGGCTGGTTTTACGCTTTATGCACTGCCAATGATTTGATGTCGTCTCCAGCTGAACTCAAGTTGGGGCAACCCTCCCCGACGACCACGAAGCCAGCCAGAGCTGCCAGAGCTGCCACGTTCCCCACGTTCTATGCAACAACAACAACAACTCTGTGCTTATATCTTTGTTAGAGAAGTGCGAGTGTGAGAGAGGTGGGGCTGGAGGTTATGTTATGGGGGTTATGGGGTTCACACACCCTTCAAGTGCACAGTGCACAGTGAATGGAGCAAATTAAAGTGCTTGCCAAGTCATTCTCTGCATTAAAGTTGATCCCAGTTGATATCACAGAGCTTATGAAGTTGCCGTTTCCCGTTGCCGTTGCATTTTTACTATGTTTGTGCTTAAAATGAAGTGCAGGATTTTTATACCCTTAACCCATGACATGGGTATGTATGTATGAACGCGTCGATCTCAGGAACTACAAAAGCTAGAGACTCCAGATTTTGGATATAAACTCTCTCCTAATCTCTAGGCATAGCAAGTTTGCTTTAAATTTTCGATAACTTTTCAGTCTTATTGGATTGAAACTATTAAAAAAATAATAAGAATCTGTGAAATTTTCATTAAAATCGGCTAAGAAACACCAGAGATACGAAGTCATCAAGCACTGGTCCGGTAGTACACGTACGTCAGGTATGTCTGTCAGCGCAACCGTCTATCCCTCTGTGTGGTCAAGAGTTAAGGGTATCTTCTAGTCGAGCTTACTCCATTAGAGCCTTCTGACTTATGATATAATTTTTACAAAGATAAGATTTCTGACGTTTAAAAAAGGTTGCTGTTGCTACGGAAAAATTATTTCAGTATAATACTTACAATGTAATAAGGCATACAAAAAAAAACTCACAGTTTAGGTTTCATTTTTTTGTTCGTTTTTTATACTTTATTTGCATGGGATTTCAATTGTCATTAGTTTATTTTATAGATATATTGTATATGTATATTTTCGGTTCTCTTGTCATTTCATTTCATGTCATTGCATATTCAAGTTTGTGTATTTATGTTTTTTTCTTTTTTTGGGGCTGTGTTCAGATCAGAATTTACAATACAAATACAAACCAATGTGTTTGTTGTTTCTATATATATATACATCAACTGTAGTTACCGATCAATTCAAAATACATTCCATTCTTATTTTAAGTCTGCGTAATGCTGAAACTTTGGTAACATCCGTGTGAAATGTATTTTTTTTAATTATGACACATACTTTTTGTGATTAGTTTTGGGTACTTTCGAGTATTTTCACTCTTCAACTGGATTTTGTTTTTTTTTTTTTTTCATTTTTGTTTTCTTGTTGAGCATTTTCTTACTTCTTATGGGCGATTTGGTTTAGCATAGACATTGAATGTATAACGTGTTTTTTTGCTTATGGGAATTTCACATGGATAACTCTTTAACGTTTAACTTAGCTTAAATCATAGATGCGTTTAGTTAGCTTTTCTGCTTTTCTGCTTTTTTCGTTTTCTTTTTCTATTTTTTTTTCGAATTTTCTCTATGTGTAATTGTAGATTTTTGCATTTATGAATATGCTTTCTTATATTCATAACTTTGATTTGCTATGCGATTTATCATATCCACATATCATTCAATAAAAAAAAAAAATTATCTTACTCGCTATACATATACAGATATATAGTATTTTAAGTTTATTGATTATTTTTAAATGTATTTTCTTTCTTTATCTCTCTCTGTCTCGATCTGCCTCTCTTTTGCTTATCATTTTCATCTTGATCTCATCTCTTCGCCTTTTTTTTTAATACATTATCGGTACGTATATTAAGTCAGAGTACGTCTGGAAAATTCAGGGGTGACGGGGGGGGAGCGAGGTTTCGCATATTCCCAGCCTAGAATACTTGAATGCTGCCCAATCTTTAAGATCTATATGAGTAATTTAATGTGTGTATGTTGCTTGGTTTTCTGGGGTCTCTCTGCGTGTAACATTGTTTTTTGGGATTTTTTTTTGTGTTTTTGGTATTTCGGTATATTCAGGGCTATTAGGATTATAGATATACAAATATGTTCTCGTATATATTTGCTATTTGGTTTTTTGCATTTTTGCTTTTTAACTATTAATTGTAGAGAATATCAAACACACATATGTAAATAATTCTTTTTCAAGTTTTCTGTTTCTTATGTTTTTTGTTTTGTTTTTTTTTTTAGTTTTTGAGTTGCATTTTGGCACATACATATTTTATTCTGTTTAACTGCAATTTTTACACAATATCAAACACGGTATTAAGCTGAACATTCATACGAACATATGTACGTACACGCATACACATACACATACACATACATATGTATGTTCTTTAAGTACTTCTAGCCTAGGGAGAGAGCGATGAATTGGTAGGGCTTGCTATGCGAAAAACCAATAGGAAAAGCTGGGATTAAAATGGCATTCGCTTGGGGCTCGATTGTACTGGTTCTGGTTCTGGTTCTGAGTGCATAAGAACTAGATCTTTTGAGCTAACTCGTTGGTAAATTACTGAACTAGCTGAAAAGCATTCAATTGTCTCTAATTTTTGCTTGTACTAGTTCATTAAGAGTTGAATTCGTTGAACTAGCAAATCGTTGTTCATTTGAACGAGTTCCGATTATCCGATATTGTTTTCGATTTGTGTGTGTTTATTGTGCAGGAACGAGAGAAGTAGCTCGCATCAAGCCATACAGACTACATAATTGTTTTGAGCTAGTTCCAGCCAGAGTAAACGTTCTGTCTCGCCATTAACTTGGAAAAGCAATCAAAGATTTGTAAAGAAAATGAAAGCTTAAATGATTTATACATAATTTTGCGTTTGCTAAGCAAACTTAGTGAAGCTTGATCGCAGTGCCTGTAAACTTTGTTGCTTGTATTATGTTGCTTACTTTGACATAGTTCAATGAACCAGTTCATTTTATATTGTTGATGTTAACCTGCCTAAAACAGTGTACAAAATGTTATCAGCTTTGTTTCTTGGCCTTATATCTAAAGAGATTTCTATATATATATATATGTTTGTATATATATATATATTCATGTTCCTAATCAATCAACTAATATTAATAACAAACTGAACAAAACTTCAGTATAAGTGAAAATAACCAGTTAATACTTTCAATATAATGCAATAACATATTGTTAAGATTACCACTACAGGTGCGAATATTTACAATACCGTAGCATTTTCTAATAATAATAATAATACTAATAATAATTTTTATCATAAATACATTTTGAGCTCCAGATATATAGTGTATAGTATAGTGTTAGTATTATAGTATATCTGGTTATATGTATGCTTGTATATACAGAACCCCCTGAACCTACCCAATCCATTAAGGATGATAACACTTAGAGGAACAAACAAAAAGTGTTTTGCTTACGTGTATAGACAACTATGTTTGTAGTATTATGGCATGATATATGCATGATAGAGGGCAAGCAAATTGGGTTTTTTTTCTCTTTCTTATTAGGTTACATACATAGATGATATGAACGATTATAGTATATGGTATGCTCATGATTGGGTTTTATTTTGAATTTTTCGTATACTCTTGCAGATTTACATTACTTTCATTGTCAATATGGATAGCTTGTTCCATGCGAACTTGTCTCTTAGAGAATCTTGTTCATGCTCATGGAACTTTTTAAAGATGATGGATTTAATCGTGCTGCTCTAATCGGACTGACTGACTGATTGGGTTCATGAACAGGCCAAGCCATTCAATATACATAAAAAGAATGATTCTGGAAAATTCTCAAAAAAAACTCATATGTCATATATATCAACTATTTTGTTTATCATCCAAACTTGCTTTAAACTCGTTTTTAAAAGCTTATTTATGAATTTTTAAGAAACTTAAGTCAAATTTTTCAATTAGTCAGCATTTAGTGAAGTTAAGATCGATAGTTTCGATACATTTACCATAGATTGTTTGTTATAAAGAAAAAACATATAAACGTAGTTAAAGTGATTTTTCATATATTCTAAGCTTTGACCAAGTTACTGAAAGCTGAACTCAATAGACTTTCAATTTTTGAAGTTTGACAAACTGAAATATCGATTAATATCCAAATCCATTTGTATGCGTCTGCAAGAGTATTTATATCTTCGGCACACCGAAGTTAACTTTACTTTAGCTTACTTTGAGTAGCTAAAGCATTTCACGTACACACATTTCACACACAAAAAAAAGGTAACCCCGAACAACATTTAAACATTGACATTTAACGGTTTTTTTAGTTTTAAATTTCCTTCTTGCCATCCTATTGTTTTGTATTCTTTACTAACGAGGTAACATTTAAACGCGTTTTGTTTTTGATCGGTTTCCCGTTAATCTTAACTACTTACGCATACATGTACTGGTTTTTTCATATTTGAATATTGGATTATGCCCCATGAGATATACAAAGATCCTAAAATACATTTATATTATTTCTTTAGGTCTTTGATTCTGTGTTTCGCATATGGCATATGGTTTTGGTTTGGTTTTGGTTTGGTTTTGGTTTGGTTTTTCCTTTTTGGCCATTTGGCTATTTGTGTGTGTGGTCGGCGTCTATTGTTGTTCTTGTGGCTGTGGTTGAAATTGTTTTTGTTGTTGCTTCTGTTGTTGCAGATGCATTCTTATAATTACAATTTAATTAAGCTATAACAGTAAACGCCCCTTGTAGCTGATATTATTATTGTTTATCTTTTTGTTTTTATTATTAGCCACGCGCTGATTTTGCATGATAAACTCAGCATCATCATCATCATTGCCATCATTTCCATCGTTGCCATCATCGTCATCGCCATCGCCATCGCCATAGCCATCATCATCATCGTCATCATCGTTATCGGTGATTGTTGTCATTGATGTTGACCTATCAACTGAGGCGTGACATGCTTCATCTTTGGCATTGCAACGCCATTTAGTTGTTAATAAGACAAGTAGAGCTAATAGGAATGTCTTTACAAGCGCCATTGTTCCGCCATCTTTGCCCGGCCCTCCATTGTCCATGTTGGCGGCTTGGTTGCGGTCCTTGTACAGACGACCATTCTGATTGCGTGAACCGTCCTCGTGACGATTATCTTTGAGGACCACCTCGTTCTTCTGTTGATTGTTCGATGTTTGTGGTGCAAACGTGAATTCGGTGAATTCATTTCGACGTGAAATTGTTTTGTCATTTTTTCATACATAAGAAATATTAATTACTTTACAATCGTGTCTTTGTCTCTCTCTCTGTCTCTGTCTCTCTCTGTGTCAGTGTGTGTGTGGAAGTATTTTATCTTTGTGTGGATTCCATTTGAAAAAATGTTCATTGTTAAGTGGGTTTTGTGGGTTTGACTTACCGTCACTTCATTGAGCTCCTCATCGCGATGATTCTTTTTGCCAGGACGTTCCATTTCTGAATGCAATTAAAACAAAAGGAACAAAACAATTGAACAAATGAATTGAATAACAAATAAATAAAACTTAAAACAATGTAAAAAACAACAAAAGCTGATTTCGTTTGAAAACTCACCGTAAAGCCGTATGGTGCCCTCGGTATCGCCAATGCTGTTCTTCGAAATGCATTTGTAGCCCCCAAAGTCGGAGGTTTGCAAACGGCGAATATGCAGTATCATCTCGATGGCATACATGTTGTTCTCCTTCTCGGTTAGGGCATAGCGATCACCTGCAATAATCATTTCACCTGCGCCCCCCCAGCGAAAAGTCAAAATGAAAAATTGACAAACAAATATGTGGAAGAAGAGCAAAAAGCGAAAAGCAATATATGCAATGCAGGTGATGATAGCACCAAGCTGATAAGCTAATGCAAAAAAACGAAGAAAATAGTGCAAAAAGTTAAAGTCAAAGGACAACTCATCGACTCCGTCAACGGCGACTGCGACTGCGAAGCTTTAAAAGCCCATTTTGATGATGACATTTGTGATGCCTGCGGCGGCAGCAGCTCTTCTGGCTTCTTCTACTGCTGTCACGTTTGCAATATACGTCAAATGCACTTGACAAGAGCTCAAAAACAAAAAAAAAAAGAATCGAACTTGAACTCCAGTTACAGAATTCGCTCCGCGAACAACACCAGCAACACCAGCAACAGCAGCAACACCAGCAATGGCAAATAGCAAATAGAAAAAGCCAGAAAATATTTGAGCATTGAACACGAACCAAATAAAGACAAATTGCGGCATTGAAAGGTTTATAAGGTTTCAGCTTCTTCACATCTCTCTCTCTCTCTCTCTCTCTATCTATCTCTCTCTCTCACTGTTATCCCTTCGCTTAAAATGCTCAAAATGGAAAATGCACAAAAAACGAGAGACAGAGAAAGACAAGACCAAGTAGTCGAGCATTCAGATACCCTGTATTGAAAACCTTGAGTACATTACATTACAACTAAAAATATGAAAAACTATTTTGTTTTGTTTCAATATTATCTCAACATCTTATAGAAAACCTTTTACTTTACGGAGTCTGAAATGAACTAAGTCTTTAGGTAAAACTGTTTTCCAATATCGGTAATCGATAATCGGTAATCGGTAAAAGAAGTATAAATATATCAAGGGTCAAGTTCATGTCTATCAAACACTTCGTTCAAAGATATACACGGGGTATGCAAGAAGAAGAAAGGAATGCGCTACGTTGCGAGCATACCAAACTGAAAATAAAGAAAAACGCCAATAAACCAACAAAAAAAGGCAAACACAGTGAAGGAGTGGAAGAGGAGGGGAGAGGGGAAAAACTTACCATTCTCGCGTTGCCAGTAATTGATGGCCTTTGGCGATGCCTCAACGTTGCAAATTAATGTGACATCCGTTAGAACCGGAGCTCCAACCAATTGATTTGGCACTTGCACCAATGGATGAACTGTGTGCGAGAGCAAAAGAGAACAAAGACAGTGACAGAATGAAAGAGTGAGAAAGAAAGTTATATAGTGTGTATATATATATATATATAGAAAAAGTGGTTTAACAAGTTGGTCAACATAATCATCATGGCAGCTGTAACTGCAAAACACCGTTAGCTTGACCTTGCCCCCGCCAACTAATCCCCCACATTGGCTGGCAATTAAGTGTCGGAGCGTTGCAAACAGCTTTTGATGCTGTGATTCTTTGATTCTGTGATTCCGTGATTCCGTGAAATGGCGTTATTTGTTAATGGCACTGGCAGCATCGGCAGCCATGCAGTGTCGGTCAACTGATACGATTTTAATTGAAAATGAATTATTTGGCTGTTAGTGGCACCACCAAACACCAAACAACAAACAACAAACGAAAAACGAAAGGCAAAAACCAACTCGTGCCAAACTAAAAACTTAAGCTCCAAACGTTTCACGTTCAACGTTTCATTTCATAGCCAGTAGCAATATTTTTATACCCTTAACCCATGAAATGGGTAAAAAAGGGTATAATGGTTTTATGCAAAAGTATGTAACCGGCAGAAGGAAGCTTCTCCGACCCCATGAACTATATATCTTCTTGATGAGCATCAACAGCCGAGTCGATATAGTCTTATCCGTCTGTCTGTTCGTATGAACGCGTTGATCTCAGGAGCTACAAAAGCTAGAGACTCCTTTTTGCCCTATACCCTTTTTACGCTACTTGATTTAGGTATATGGGGCGAGAGTATATCTATCAGCTATCAACTGCCAATACTGTCTTATGGTTGATAATATGGAACTTGACATTTCAACAGAACTAGCGATTAGATTTATTCGTAGAAAAGAATCACTTTGATTCGCCTAGAAACCGAACCGAAAGTAACTAATGTAACACACAATTCATTTAATACGAAAATAAAGCGAATAAATTTGAGCTCATAATCAATCTTTTGTTAGGGTATTTGTCTATTCACTTAGCTGTGTTAGCTTGATTTTACATGCATGCTTTGGTTACTTTTTTGTTTTTCTGCTTTTCAGCTTTTGACTTGCGTGTTTTCTGTTCTTTCTCGTGTTAGTTTGAGGTTTTTTCTTTTTCAATCTATTTTGTTTTTTTTTGTTTTTGCAATTTGCCATTTTTTGTGTGTTTTGTTTTGTTGTGTTTTGTGTTGTGTTGGGTTTTTGCTGCTGCTGTTGTCTTTGACGATGTCTTGGGCGCGGGTGAGCGGGGTGGCGCGCGGGTGGTGTGCCAGTGATTTTGGCTACCAGCTACCATCATTGTTTCTGGCTTTTCAACTTTTGCCAGCTGTCCGCCATTGCATGCCCCCCCACCGTCCCCCTCGCCGTCCGCATGTTGCATTCCCATCCGCTGGCTGCCAGCCTGCATTGGTTGCGTTCAACCGTTCATTATTGGTCAATTTATTGGATTTGTGCATGCCTCATGCCTCCCCTCTCTCTCTCTCGCTCTCACTCACTGTGTGTGTGTGTGTGTTTGTGTGTGTGTGTGTGAGAGTGCTTTCAAATAATGTAGCATATGTCATGTGTTGTTAGCATCGACTCGTGCTCGTAATCACCCCGCACCCCGCACTTCTTGCTTCTTGTTAGTGTTGTTATTGTTGTTGTTGTTGTTGTTGGATTGCCTACCACTTATTGAAAATTCAATTTGTTCTAATAGAGTATTGCAGCTGCAACTGCAACTGCAGCTGCTGTTGTTGCAGCTGAAATTACAATGGCAAAACACTCGGCGTATGCGTAATATTTGTGCAATACTTTTGACTTTTGTGTTTTGTTGAATTTTATGACGTGCTCACATAACCCACACATACATACATCCATATGTATGAGTGGTTGTCGGTGTGTGATAAGTTCATTAATTTGCAGCCATTGTTGCAAATAATAGAATAGTAGTAACAGTAGTAATATTGTTAAATAACATTTGATGGATTGAGTGTCACTTTTGAATCCCCATTATAATAACAAATATTTAATGTAATATGTGTAATTAATTATTTCAACCATCGATTGAAACGTTTTTTGAATTTGTAATCATTTTACTGTACGCTCTATAATCTCTTTAGGGTGAGCAATACATATTCAATCGGACTAACACAAGACTATAAAACAAGTAAGAAGGCTCTAGTCAAATAGGGTCGACTAGAAGATACCCCTTGCAGTGAGAGAGACCTTACTCAGAAACCAGCATCATATGTCTGGCATCCAGCGAGCTACAATTGAATCTATCTTCGTTTACAAGAAACTTTTTTTGGATTATTTTGACTGAAGGTTTTATTTTTTACTTTTAATTTCGAAGATTTAGAAAGATACCCAGCTGAAACTTTAACATTAACAGCTTATTTCCATAGAACGAACTCTATTGAGTGGTTGCCTCTTCAGTGGTAGTGCTTTCAGTGGTGCTCGCAGTGGTGCTTTCAGTGGTGCTCGCAGTGGTGCTTTCGGTGGTGCTTGCAGTGGTGCTTTCAGTGGTGCTTGCAGTGGTGCTTTCGGTGCTGGTGGGAGTGGTGCTTTCGGTGGTGCTATCTGTCGTGCTTGGAGTGGTAGAACGGCAATCTGGACCGTGACCTGGTGGTCCTCCTGGACCACGGCCGGGTGGACCGCCTGGGCCACCAGGACCACGACCTGGACCGCCTGGGCCACCAGGACCACGACCTGGACCTCCGGGACCACCTGGACCGCGCCATGGACCTCCTGGACCAGCTGGACCACCTGGGCCACCTGGACCACCTAGACCGGGTGGACCTCTGGGACCTGGACCTCCTCGACCGCCACCACCACCGGGACCATAGCCACCTCTCCCACCCTGGGCTGCAGCAAATGCTACCAGAGCAAACAGTGTGACAATAATGTAGGTGCGCATTCTATCTATGTCTCAGCTCCTAACTGAATTGCCCATCGGTTAGAGCTTCGATGCTTTTATATGTCTTGAACCCGTCTCGTAGACTTGACGTCAGCTCTGTGTGCTTAGCTGCAAGCTGTTTGATAAGCAAAAATGCAATGATCAAACCAAATCATCGACGTCATATTCTATTGTCTTCTCTCTCTTTCCATACCCCGAACCCATGAAATGAGCTAAAGAGGGCATAATGGCTTTGTGTAAATGAATGTTACACACAGAAAAAGCATTTCACTCTGTCCGAACGCTTCGAACACAACGACTATAAATGCCACAGTCTACAGATTTCAAACCATACTTTTCCTAAGAAATAGGAATACGTTTAGGGTATCTCTTAGACGAGCTTATGCGAGTGGAGCCTTCACACGTGCCGTCCCATTGACGTCGATCGAGTTGTTATGAAAAAAACTGTTTGATTTTAGTAATAAACAAATTTCCCACAGAATTACGACATTGCTAATGAAAACGTTTCGATAAGTTTTATATAAAATTGACTCTTTAAATGTATATTGTATGGATAAACCATTAAGCATTTATGAACCTGTTTAAGCTTAAGGTGCATTTGCTTAGG
Organism: Scaptomyza parva; assembly: GCA_035044645.1. Lineage (NCBI taxonomy): Eukaryota > Metazoa > Arthropoda > Insecta > Diptera > Drosophilidae > Scaptomyza > Scaptomyza parva. The sequence goes on from JAWNNT010000139.1 coordinate 12,414,025, forward strand.
AACCCTCCCGAAATTCTTATCCAATTTCCAGACTATATAAATAAAAGTCACATTTTCAAAAAGTTGAATGTTTTTCATCCCATCAAAAGGATAAGATACCAAAAATATAATTCCCAAAAAGTACGATAAGGAAGTCAAGTGAAATTGTTTTTTAATAAACAAGAAATAGCTCCGTACGAAGACCAAAAGGTAAGCCGCAACAGCTGTTAGTATTTAGTGGTTAAGTCGAATCCTTATTATAAACAAGCAGAAACTGATTGCTGTTAAGTCCAAATGTAATCCTAGGATTAGATAGATTTAAAGAGGCGCCCTCGAACAGACAGTCTTTGTGTGTGGGGGCGGCTTTGGGCCTGGATGCTGGCTGGGATATTTTTAAAGCCAAGGATCCACTTAACTTTCTGATTAAAATCAATCAAGCAAAGCGCTGAGGCAACTTAAGAAATCAAGCGGCAAACTCGACGTATGAGAAGTGAATAGTGAATGTGGAGGCTTAGGGGTGCGGTTAAGAGTGCGGTATCTTTTTTCGTTGTTCTCGTTGTTATTGTCAGGTTAAGACAACAAGACCGAAGGCATTGAAGGAGTAGGAGAAACAACGTCAAAGACCGACACATCAGAAAAAATCAGAGGAGACAGCGGTATCGGCATCGGCATCAGCATCAGCACCAGATGCTTGGGGTGGTGAGGTGAAAAGAGAAGGAATAAAATGGGTGATGGGTGATGGGCGAGATGGGTGGATCGGGGTTGGTGGAGTGGGTTGAGGGGCGTAAAACCGTCGACACCCATATGGGTTTTTAAATTGAAATTGAGACGCTGTCGCAACGGCAGCAAAGCAATAAAGGAGGATGAGATGGGAGGCACAGAGATGGAAGCTGGCAACGAATGACTGATAGACAGACAGAAGTACGAACGGACGGAAGGAAGAACGGAAGACGGGTACAGAAGAGGAGAAGAGGAGAGTGAGGAACGACAAATCGAGGAATGACAAAAGAAATGAAATGAAATGCGAAAGCAAAGCCAAAAAATTGGAGCAGATAAGCAACAAAAAGAAAAAAAAAATGGAAATTAATTTTTGCGGCGATGACAGACATTTAAGCACTGCCATCGGGAGAAAAGGATGGTGGTTCCCATTGTCGTGCAATGGGGTATATATTTGAGTAGGGCACAAAGTGTGTCACACACACACACACACACACACCAGCACCACCACTACACCCACACTTACACCCACTCTCTCGTACAGCAGCTCATTTAGGTGCGAACATTTTGGCCGTGTCAATATAATTTGTAGATAGGATCTTTTGCCTACTACACACACACACACACACACTCCCCCAACCTCAAACAAACCCACACACACACACACAACCACAGAAACATTTTCAATTTTCTCATTTCGCTATACCCTGTAAATAGGGGTATTCTCAAGTTGGGGGAATACCTTAAAGGGGATTAGATATTGACGGTATTTGATATCATCACATGTCCTATTGACAAGATTTATAAACCGATTAGTTCTTTTGTGTTTTGTCATCTCTCTCGCTCAAAGCAAAATTGGGTATCTTCATGTCGTGCGTTTTTCGTTTTTCATTCTTTGTTTATTTGTTATTTTAACTTTTTCTTTTTCTCTTTGTGTGTTTGCCCCTTTACAGAATTTCATTAAGTTTAATGCGCTGCAGCAGCCACCGGCACGCGCTCCCCTCGAACCGTCGATGGGGTGAGGGGTACATGTGGTGTGTAGGTGGTCGGTGCTATGCGGTGCGGTGCGGTGCCAAGGAACTGCCCTTCACAATTACCACGTCACATGATACTGATACACACGGCAGCAGTCAGCTAAGCGAACTTAAAGCCAAAAGCTGCTCAACTTTTACTACAGAGACGTGACTTTCGCCAAAACCGTCTAGACTCTAGACACGAGTAGAACACGACACTCCCACTCCCGCTCCCACTCCCGCTCCCACTCCCATTCGCACTCCCAGTTTGGTAGTGTAGCCGCTGTCCTAATGCATTTGGAAAGTTTGCGTCGGCCACGCAAAGGAAGGCGCCGGAAATCGGAACGGAAACACTTGCAGTTCGCGTTATTGCGTTATGCTGCGGTTCCGTTGGTTGCCATCGTTCCGCAGCGACGGGGTAGCGAGTAGGGTCGCGCGGTATACCAGGGTATCAGGTATCGGGCGTCAGGTGTTGGGTTTTCGGTTTCGGGTTTCGGCGAGAAGGAGCAGCAGGAACAGCAGCACACACGCACATCCGACTATGTATGTTAGCTATTATTAATATTATTATTATAGCTGCAGGCGTCAGGGGTTATAAATCAAAGCATTTGTTAGCAACATCCCAACCAAACCCGTCCCAACCCAACCCCACCGCACCCAACCCAAGAACACATTTATCACTGTGTGAACACACAAACAAGAAAGGAGTTTAACTTTAAAGCTTGTCAAAGATGAAATACCCTTTCTAAAATTAGTACACAAGTCATATAGTAGAGTGAAATTTCGTTTTAGTTAGTTTTGGCAAAGTAGTTACTTTTGAATTATTAAATGGTACGGCTTTGGTTCTTTGGTAAGTTCCCTTAGAAAGGGCATTCAAAAGTGACGTTAGAAAGGAATGAATGTCTTTTGGCATACTCACAGTGCACCTGTAGCTTCATGCGTTTGCTCACGGTGGGTGGTACTCCATTGGAGGCGATGCACATATAGGCGCCCATTTCCGATCGCGTGACTTTGGACAGCGTCAACATTTCGCCCTCCACTGAAATGGCTGTATTGTGGGTGTAAAATGAAAAACCAAGAAAAGGAAATATGAAAGTTTTTGACATGCGGTCAGTCACTCAGTTTTACCTTTGGTTTTCTGATGCGAGCCATTTCGTGCAATAATTTCGCGACCATCCTCACGACGCCAGGTGATTTTCGGTTTGGGATGGCCACGGGCGCGGCATACAAGCTTTGCGGATCCACCCTCGGGTACCATCATGTCACCAGAGGTCTCCTCGTTGACAATATCTGGCGGTATGACCACTTCCAGTACGGCGGTCTGTAAGATCCAAACAATTTGATGAAAATATTTGTGTTTTGAATGTAGCAAACTTGCGAAAACTCTATATTCAAGTTGTTGCCTTTATTTTGGTATCCCTTAGTATACTTCTTTCTCGATAATTATCGATTAAAATCATTGAGTGGTCGCCTGTACCTCCTATTCCTTATGTAATCTATTATGTGCTGCGAGTATTGACTTGGTATCGACACTCTGACAAAAATAAATGCCAATAGCATTAAAAGCAACCTTCCGACTATGATCGATACTTTTTTGTTTGTTTTGTGTACTGGCATCGAGGACTTATCTGTATCGATGTAACTTTAGACGTAAGCTTAGTGTGTTATTGAGTACTATAAAGCTCACAAACAATACTGTACGGGTTTCGATTGATGTTCGCATAATAAAAGGATTAACGACTGATTGCATTTGAGCTACAGGAGAGCTTAATTGCAACTTTTATATAAAATGTTCTGTTTGAACTGTGGCAACAGTAGCAACGGCAACAGCAGCAGCAGCAACTGTAAAATAACAAGTTATGTGACGTTAAGTGAATTTGCCTGTGGCCGTTGATTTTTTTTTATTGTAAATTAATATACTAAAGCTTCTGTCTGCTGTTGCTGCTGCTGCTGCTGTTGTTGTTGCTGTTGTTGTTGCTGTTGCTGCTTTTGTTATTGTTGTTGTTGTTGCTGGTGCTGCAGTTGACAGTTGGGTCATAAAATAAATTCAACGTCACAAAAACCTCAAACGAGCCGAGCGCGAAATTTATACAGCATGCCAAAATGAAAAGAAAATGTATTAAAAACAAAAAGAAAAATATAAAAAAAAATAAACGTTAAAGAAAATGCGAAAAAGGGTTAAAAGCCAGACGGTAGGTCGGACGGTAGTGCAATGAGTGCGATGCGAGAGGCAGTATTTGCTTTTTATTTGTCTCATATTTGCTTTTCACTCAATTCGCTTTGTTAGGTTGATTTTATTACAAGCCGTTGCCGTCAGGGGTCGCCACTTGCCGCTGTCGCTGTTGCTGTCGTGTGTGAATGTTCACGGCAGAAACGTGCAAGCGCAAACGTAAACGTAAACGTAACTGTAAATGTAAACGTAACGTAACAAAATGAAATGAAATTGAAAACGCAATCGTTTTGCACATGTCGACGAGGGGCATTTAATGGTCCCGCATGCAAGGCGACGCCAACTCAACTCAACCCGACTTGACGAAACGCCAAAGCACACGCACACATCCACACACACACTCACACACTCACACACACACATAGAGTGCCTAGAGATGGGCATGGTAGTCATCTTTTGAATTGCGTATTAAGATGTTTATTTACTTTTTTAGCTTTGTTATCTTAATATGTTTGGCTTCACATATTTGTGTTTAACCGGGTAATAATAATAAATTATTTTTTAAATCATTATTATCATAATTTTGTTTATGTTCGTGTTCGTGTCACAAATTAAAGTACGATTAAATTGCACGCACTCAACGCTCCTCACTCCTCGCTTCTCACTCCTCGCTCCTCAACGCCATTCCTTTAATTTTTGAACGCAGCAGACACAATCATTGTGTTGTTGCCGCATTGTTTGTTATTTATTTTCGTCATTTAAGCGCCTCATTGTTTATACAAATGTGCACATGTATGTATGTGTGTGTATGTATCAGTGTATGTATCAGTGTATGTCTGTGTGTGTGTGGTCACATATGTTTGTATCGTGCTTAAAATGTCCGTTATCCCTTTTCCCACCCACTTGTCACACACACGCACACACACACACACACACAGAGACAGTACCCGCAGTTGCGAATGGCCGTTGGCGGCACCAACGTACGAAGTTGAAGGCATATGCATCAAGTGTGGCCGCAAAGTAATTTCATTTGATTTCATTTATTTGATTTTAACATTTTCCGATTTAACATATTTGTTTTTTTCATATATATCAGGCAACACGCATATTTGAAGCAACTGGTCTCAGCCTGTTTTTTTACACACACGCCAACAACAAAAAAGTAAAAACTGTGCAGCGAATAAAATTCTGGCATTTTATTTCATTCGGAAGAGCTGAAGAAGAAATTATTTTCAATTTCCATGGAAATCAAGCAAGGATATTGCATGCAATAAGTTGCACCGTGTAAAACAGGACTTATACTGGTAGCACACTGGTATACACATACATACATATATTTTGACAACATTATATATAGTAATATTTATAAATGTTTGAGAATGTCTAATCTATTCAAGCTTAATCTGTTATTTAACTTGTTATTTCCTATGCTATGAGAAATTTATAGGCAATTGTAAACGCTGCTTCTGGAAAATGTAAACTTAATATTGTTATCGATAACGAACATCAGTAGCACACAGCGCACTAACTCAAATGTAGATTCATTGCATAGTTATCGATAACTGCATTTGCTGATATCGAAGACAATGACAAATACAAAGAGAGAGAGGAAGAGAGAGAAGAAGAGAGATATACTTACTTGCATTTTCATCGGATCTGTGTTAACCTGGCACATGTACTTGCCGGCATCCTCCATTTTAACGCTGCGTATGTTAAGTGTCCAAGTATTGTAATCGTTGTGTGTCACCGATAATCGATCATTGTTCGTTATAACGTGCTCGTGGATGGCCAGAATGGCTTTGGCATCGGCCTTTATCCAGGCAACCTGATGATGGGGACAAACGATGTCAGCGATGCAAGCGCAATCACAATCGCAAGCACAAGCATTTATTGTTTCATTCCATTTCGTTTCGTTCCATTTGCAAATTGCATATTGATAGTGCGTATTAAGTTACGTTCGTTATGTTGTTGTTGTTGTTGTTGTTGTTTGTCATCATCATTGTCATCATAACGGATTGTTAATGCGGATTTGGCCCATTGTCATTGTCATTGTCATTGTCAGACGTGAGAAACGTTAAACGTTCGTGCCAAGTTTTCGAAGTTTGAAGTAGTTGGTAACAGTTGTTGGTCAAGAGGCAGAGCGTCCGTCCGTCCGTCCGCGTCATCAACGTCGCATTCAGCAATTTCCGGTTACGTTACGGTTTGTTTTTTGTCACCAGAGTTGTTTTTTATTTATTTGGTTTTTTTTTTTTGGGGTTTACCCAACGAAATCGATTTGCGGATGTATTAGAATTTAGTTGGAAGTTCGTTGCGACAGCATTGCGCCAGTTGGTGTTGCCATTCGAGAGTCGAGAAAGGATGCAATGAACAAGTGGATAACGGGGGAGAGAGTAAGTGTGTGTGTGTTGGTTGTTGTGTCAACGATACAAAAGTTGGCCGTAGTCGACGTCGTTTGTTGGTGTCAGTGTCGTTGACAATGGCAGCGTTTGGTACAGGATCCCGCACCAAACCGAAACGAACCGAACCGATACCCAAACCGATGCCCAAACCCAATCCCCACAATCCACAATGCCCAATTTTAGTCAGAGGTTTCGACGTCATCGTTTGGTGTCGTTGTAGTCGTCGTCGTCGTCGTCAGATGTCAGCGCAATTTGACGCCATTTTCATTTTTTTGTTGTCGTTGACGTCGTCGTCGTCGTTGTTGTTGTTGTTGTTGTTGATGCCACAAGTTTTTGCAAATTGTTTTGGTGTTTTTTTTTTTTTGGGTTTTTTTGTGTCGTTTTGGTCAAGAATATGAAATCGGGCGTTTCGGGATATTTCAAGAGCAATTAGTGGAATTGGGTTTTTTGTGGTTGGTCATTTGGTTCGTTTCGTTGTTGTTGTTGGTTTGTTGTGTGTGTGTGTGTGTGTGTGTTTGTGTATTTTAAGGAAGAAGAGGAAACATTTGGCAATTAGTTAACATTTGTTTCTTATAATCTTTTTGCACATAGATACATATATATATCAATATTTAGGAATGTTCATGTCAATATATATTTACAAAATGGTCGCTTCTTAAAATTTGCATTCAATTCGATTGCAATTCGATCCATTTGATTCCATTTGAAAAGTAATAAATGCTTTGTCTTTGGAGCAACCATCTTATATACATATATATATATATTCACATACAGTACAGATAATTATCGGCAACGAACAAAACTTAAGGAAATCCATCAAAGAATAAAACATATATGGTTAGGGGAATGGAAATTGGAATTGGGGCTGGGTGGGGTTGGTGCTGAGTCTAGTGGTTAAACATTAGGCATATAAAATTGAGCAAGAAAAGCATGCAACATACAACTACACACACACACACACACTCTCTCACACACGCATACAGTCGAGTGTACTCGAAGACAACACAAAAGAAAACATATGAAAAAACGTTGCCTATTTTTGCGGGCATCAACATACATGTAAATGTTTTATATAAATGGAAGGCGTGAATGGATGGACAAATAGAAACAAAGTGATAATCTCTTCTCTTTTGCCCCCTCTCTGATCTTTAGTTAAGAGCTGTTAGCTGTCATAAGGTCAATTGGCTGGCAATAATTACGTATACACAATAGAGGGACATGGCAGGAAGCGACATCTAGCGGATAATTTGATAGCGATAACTTTGGCTTTAGTCAATGCTCGCGTGTTAAATGCATAAATTATGAACTTTAAGGGTTTCCCGTTCATTTTTGCCTATGCCATATTGTAGACTAAGTGGGGGCGGGGGGTAAATGTACAGAAATGCATATTAAGTGTTTCATCTGCATTCTATTTGCTGTGGGAAAAAGTGAAAAATCTCAAAAATTGAAAATTGGACATGCTTAATGGAGGCGAAGGCGGTTGATGGAGCTGATGGCGCTGAGTGGCGGCATTGAGGTATGTTTGAGTTGACATGCAAATAAAGCGAATATATGAATTCAGCTGCGACTACAATTGAATGACTGCCCCGTTACCCCTCACCCAATCCCCACGACCCACCCACCACTCTCGAACCGTTATCCAACCCAGCCATATTGGTTGTTCTTGCTGTTGTTGTTGCTGTTGGGTCATTGTCAATAGCAGTGCCGAAAAACGCTATAAACCAATAAATAGCGATTTCAGGACTTAACCAAAGAGGGACAAAGGACAGAGGGGACAGGGCGACAGTGGACAGAGGTCGTACTGTACTATACCGTCCGTCCGTCTGTCTGTCTGTCGGACTGTCAGTCACTTTATTTATTTACTCAATAAAGCAAATTTATTGAGTAATGTCATGGGAGGTGACAACGTGGCGATGGTGCGCGGGGGGCGGGGGGCGCGGGGGTGATATCAATATATATGACGATTGTGATTGTGAAAAAGATGCTAAGTGTAAACAACACTACTATTGACCAAAAATAAAAATCAAATTTTGCAATTTTGTTCGTTTGTGTGTGTGTGTGTATGTGTGTGTGAAAAATGCAAATACGGCAAGCAAATGTCATAAAGTCAGGATATGGAGTAGCACTAAATACAGGACTACGACGGCTTTACATTGCTACATACACAACTACAGGGACTAAAGGACTACAAACATATGTATACGCACACACTAACACATATATATTAACACACAGTGAACAAACACAAACACATATGAGTACTATATACTATACTATACTTTACTATAAAAAAATGGTGCAAAGTTTGTTTCGGTTTTAACTCGGCGCGCTTGAATTTATTTTTATTAAAATATATATATATATATTCAGTTTCAGTTTCACATTTTGACAAATAACTAAAATAAAATGCTTCAAAAAATAAAACGGTAAAAGGTAAAAAAATGAAATGGCAAAGGAAAACAAAATGGAGATTAAATAAAGGAGTCAAATAGTATAAATAATCGAAACGCGACTGGAAACAATGTGTGACGATTATGCGACTCTTTTGTTGTCCTTCGTTGCTGCCACCGCTGCCGCCGCTGTTGCCACTGTTGCCGCTGTCGTCATTGTTGCCTTGTTGCTGCTTTCTGGCAACGCCAAATGCGAAAGGCCAACAAATAACAAATAACGCATGCCACACACTGCAGAAGATATCTTTAATTATACATTCATTTTTGCATAGAGTTCCATAACACATAAAAATGTTTCATTTTCATTTCCATTTTTGTTGGCAGCTTGGCAGAAATCCGGTTATCCAGATTTAACCCTAAAACTTGCAAAAAAAACATCGATAAGGTGCTGAGGTGCTGCCAGTCTCTGTAAAACGTAACGGTATTCAAGTGATGGGCATCACTGTCACTTTATCTACATATATTTGTTAATTGAAGCCAATTAAGCTTTGATGCTAAACCCAAATTGTTTTATGATTGTTTGTGTATATCAAATTTAAATATTGATTGTATTGCCACTTGTATTATATATATAACTATATAATTTTAGTCGCGAGCTTTTAGTCAACTTCTCAACTCTATTATTATTATCCTCACCCACTTTGTCTAATTGTTGAGTTGTTTTTGTTTGATTGAAACATCGCAGGATTTATGTGAAATGGCATTTTTATTTATGATGCCATTTCGTTGATTAACACTCTTTGATGTGCGTTGCACAATGCACAAACACACACACACCCGCACACACACACACACACACATACTTGTACAGACTTGAACAATAACACATACTAGCATACGCAGGAAAATGTTGGCAATGCGCAAACGAAATGCATTGCTTTGCATAAAAGCGCCCATAAAGGAATAAAGTAAATGTAAAAATAACATTGCAAAATCGACATCCATCCATCCATTCATCCACACATACATACATACATACATAGCGTACGATTTCAGTTACGTTAAAGGCGATTATATTGGAATTGAATCCGTCCAACACTTTACTATTCATTCGAATCGCCTACATTCCATTCTCCGGGTGGCATTTATCACTCTAAATATTTATGTGTATGTAAGTTGAGAACATGTAACAAGTGCATCCTATCGACCTATCGATAAAAGTTGGTATCGCTATCGATACGCTTGATGATCAAACATACTTTTTTAATAACTGCGTTGTTGCATTCAATTATTTTCAACAGTTTTTGCTCTTATGTATTATATTCAATATATATCGCGTTCATCATTCTACATAACTCTATTTTCGATTTGATTCGTTTGGTATTCAATTGATCCCCCTTTATTATACTCTGATACCGAAGGGATAATGGTTAATAATCTGTGTGTTCGTTGCTGTCCGTCATAACGCAACCTTTTCTCGACACACCTTAAAGCTAGCAAATGGCTTTGTTTACGGGCGACTCAGATAAAGATAAAGTGTCGGGATTGATGCGCTACGCCCACTGGAAGGAAGGTGAATCAATAAAATCGATAACTCTAGATCGGGTAGTCCACATATTTCATCATTCCACATCAAACTTGGTGCCAAGATAGGTGATAGCGTTTAAAAAAGGGTATAACAAAAGGAAACTTCTCCGATCCCATAAAGAATATATATTCTTGATCAGCATCATCAGCCGAGTCCGTCTGTCCATCTGTACGGTCATATGGGGTTAAGGATATCTTCTAGTCGAGCTTATTCCACTTAGTATCAGAGTATTCTGCAGTCGGTTTCGTCCGACTGCAACGATTTCACTTGTTTTTATTGCGGCCTATTCATTTACAATATAAAAATATTTATTTTTTTTTTATTATTTATCAAGCGAATGCTTATTGTTCTTAACAACAAAAGCTTTCCATGTTGATGGCAGTACAGCATTTTTTAAAGACATTCCTCGAAAATGGTTTGTGTGAAACTGCATTGAATATTTATGTATGTGTGTGTGTGTGTAATATTCTCCAGTTGTTTTTGTTGTTTTCCCCTCTCTTTCCACGTCGCTCTCGTCTTTCTCGTTTTACGTGATGCTGTGCGGAGGAATCTGTTTCTTTATTTTGGTTTGGTTTCATAAATTAAATGTGAGCGCTAATAATAATGCGATGCGATGCGATGATAAAAACAATATAAAACTATGCATATAAATATTTTTATATATGTATATAATTTGATATCTTTGGTATACATGTATCCCATTGAACCAATTTACGTTTATTGTTTGTTTTTCAATTGTTTTACTTTTTTTTTGCAGATTGCAGATTTTGCTATTTGGTGATTTTTTTGTTTGTTGTTTTCTTGTTGTTCAATATCTTGTTACTGTTATTGTTATTGTAGTTGGTAGTTTCTGTGGTGCAATTGGTGCTTTAAATATGCAGAGTGCTAGTATTATTATTAGTATTATTAGTATTATTATATAGAATACGATAATACGATATTAGTTATATTGATTTACTTATATAGTAATGGTAATGGTGCGCTTAATAGGTTACATAATAATTTTGAATATTGTGCAATTGTTTTGAATTATTGGGTATCTGATTATCTGATTCCAAGAAAATCAAGAGAATAGTTAGTTAATAACGGTGCACTTTCAACTGTTAAAAACTGTGGTGAATATGGAACAGAGAAAACTGAAAAAGACAACACAAACAAAAAATAAAACATAAAAAGAAACGAAGAAGTAAGAAACGAAGGCTTAACGGGGAACTGAGAGAAATGAAACGATAACGATAACGATAAAGATACGGTTTTGAATAAATTGAAACGCTGCGTTTGAAAAACCGATACATACCTTGGCGGGGGCTGACGAACCGTCACCACTCACCCGATGACCACCCAAATTGTTGACAACACATGTGAATGTAGCGTCCCGGCCCTGGGCAACGGTCACATTCTCCAGCGGTATGACAAAGTCCGGCTCGAAGGCGCCTACTGACGAGATTTTGTGTGAAAGGGAAATATCTTCATTTCAATGGTTAATTGCCATGAAGAGGAAACATTGATTGAACACAATTAACGAACTTTCATATTTTATAGTATATCGGGCATGTCAGACTATTTAATGGATTAACAAACAAAATCAAGTAATATATGTATATATTTCAAAAATATGTTAAGTAGTGTGTTTGATGAATATCAGGCAAGCAAAATATGTATGTGTTAGTTATCGTTTATCGATTTGAATTGTGTGTTTTTCGTATTTGTTATTATTATTGACAGGGCAGTGCAAAGCATACATACATACATATATACAACATATGTGTGTCTTTCACATAGGCGTAAAAGCAAAGCAAATGTTTTTAAAGTGATATTTCTTGATATCTGTTATCGGTTGTTATCGATTGTGTTTGTTTATATATAGTGTGTATGTAGTGGAAATCGATAATTTTGCAAAAAAGAAATGGAACACAATTTAAAAGCATTATCTTACTCCAAAATTGATATCGATAAATGTATGTGGTTATTTTTGTTATCGGAAACTCGATAAACGATAAACGATAATTATTGATAAGTAATTATTATCGCAACGCAGAAACACATTCAAATTTCAAAGATAACTTTCTCACTCTGCCTCTCACTCTTCCTCCCTCTTTCTCTCTCTCTCGGTTTGCACTCTTTGCACTCACCAATGCAATTGCAGCAGAGCAAAAGCAGCAACAGCTGCAGTCGCCTGCCTCCATTTGCAGCTAATTGAAAATGCGCCAGCTTCTGGCCGATTATGGATTTATTGGCTCGCCTCTGGCTAAATGTCTCTAATTGTTGCTGTCGCTGTTGCTGTTCCTGTTGGTGTTGGTGTTGCTGTTGTTGCCAGTTGCAACTAAAATTCGTTAAATTGGGGTGCTTGCTATTTTCCTTGTTGCTTTTGACGCTGTGGTCGCCGTTTTGCTGAGCCGCCGTCATCATCATCATGGTGAGTCCGATGTAGTTCCTGTTAGCATTTCTCAATTGTGACGTTGACTGCTGTAAAATAGTATTAAGTGGCAAAATTTAGTTATGTTAATGTTTGATTTTCGGTTCGGTTTGGATCGGTTCGGTTATAAGAGTTTTAGGCTTTGCGTCTTCAAGCTTTATTTTCAGCACAAAAAGTATATATAAGTAAGAAGAAGACTAGTTGAGAAATCCCCACTAGAAGAGAACCCTATAAGCCCTACACCTAATACGCAAAGTCTTTACTTGACTTAATTTGAATTTTCGATATCGCCAGGGTTTCTCCACCCATTTCGATGAAACGGTTGTTCAGAATCGAAGAATTCGAAGAGCTCTAAGAAATGTTTACCATAAAACTATGTGTCTAAAAACCATTTCTGCTATAAAGCATGAAGATTATATATCAGGTTGAGATATTCAAAATCAAATAAGAAAAGCAAAGTTAGTTCTTGTTAATTGATAGTAAAATCCTATTTAAGATCTTTGCATCAGTTATTTGACAGCTGACATATGATAAAGTTTGCCGATCTAGCAGATTTTGATAAGAATAAACTTACTATCGCTTCGTGTTATGTTCAACAAAATTCATTTGCAAAATTGGCATCCTTGCATTAATACATATACAACTTTAACCTTGTCTAGAAAGTAGTTGCAAACAAAAGACTTGTTGCCATAAGGCATTGTCTAAGGTCTATTGTCGCTGCAAAACGGGAATATACTCAAGAGCAAGAGTACATAATATGGTCAAGTGGCAGAGAGAGTGTTGAATGTTGAATGCCTAGTGGCAATTACAGTTTATAATTGTGTAATGTAAATCTTAATTGATTCAACAATGTTTCAATTACAAAGCAACCACTTTGGTGGTGTACATTGTGCCATTTGTTTAATTTGACGAACGAATTAGCCAGAGCGTATTCTATTGTCTTGTGTTAAAGTCTTTGACCACGAATTGTCTCATTGTCTTTCGTTGAGTGGGCTTCTTTAGGACAAGCACACAAAAGACCGACCGACAGAGCGAGAGAGACAAAAAGTGAGCGAGAGAGAGAGTGAATTTTTGAGCACAGTTCAGTGCTTAGTGAACAATTTGCACAATTTGCATTCAGCTGTCAAATTGCTGCCAGCCATGGGTAAACCGCTGAAAAGTGAATGCAACGAAGCTTAAAAGGAGACCACGCCACACAGAAACCTGACCACAACACTCAAGTGGGTTGGAGGCGGGAGGGAAAAGGTGGAGTAGGGTGTGTGTGGGGTGGGTTTTGGGTGGTTAGGGTAGAGTCATGTAGTTGTAGTTTTTTTGTTCTGGCAAATAAATAATCTAAATATTGCATATTGAGCTGCACGCTGTTTGTCGTAGACCGTTAAGAAGGCAGCGGCGGTGGCGACACAGCACAAGTATCTTGTATCTTGTATCTTGTAGATGCTTTATCTATTGACAAAAAGGTAGGTGGTGGGCTGGTGGCCGCCCACCACTTTGGAGGGAAAAGAAACATTGTTGGGCTGGGCTTTTGTTTGGCGACGACAACATTTTTATTGGCAACAGGACGCAAGCATTGCCAACACAGAACAGAACACAGGACGAGAGCATTCATTCATTCATCTTGCGGCCAGGACACGAGTCGAGTCCTGGCGAGTCCTTCGAGTCGAGTTCTTGCTGCAGTTGCTTGCTGCACGTGCCGCTATTTACATTTGCACGTAATAAATTCACAAGGACGACAACGACGATGCCGCAGCTAGAACCAAGACGACATGGTGCAACAGCCAAAGAGAGAGAGAGACAATTTACACCAACAACAGGATATGTTCAGGAAGTGCAGTATATTCCGCTTATGCCTCTCTCTCTCTCTCTCCCTTTTTTCTCCGACTGTGTGCCACTTGCCAAGTTCGCAGTTCGCAGTTGGCAGTTGGCTTCAGCTACGTGTTGCATGCACCGAGTTTCGCTTACAGCACGCTCTCACATATTTACATTGACAAAATTTAATGAGCTCACAAAAGCTCCATGGGCGAGGTATAAACCTATAGTTGCTAACTTGGCCAAATATTTGCAAAAGCTGTTCAAGTGTCTATCTCTCTCTCTCTTTCTCTCTATCTCTGTCTTTTGCTGCCACAATAGATCGAAGAAGTCTGGCAAAAAATGAAAAGTCTTGTAACAAACACACACACATACACACACAAACACACGCGTGCCAGCCATTTTATTAGTTACGTGTCCTATCTATCTATATTCCCATACTTACCCAGCAGTACATACATACACGAGTGTGTGTGTGTGTGGGTTTGTGTGTGTGTGCTTCTCCACCCATCATCATAATCATCTGATGCCTTTGGCCTTTCTTCTCTGTGTGTACACTTAAACACTTGTTCATGTGTGTTCCAATTTGCTTGTTGGATGCTTGCTTTCTATGTTGAAACCCTCTTCTCTTTGTGCCTGTGTGTGTGCCTGTGTATGTGTGTGTGTCATAATTGTGGCCTGGTTTTCATTTTGGCCCATGGCAAAATTTCTTTAATGCATTTCATTTACGGCATAGCATTACCAATTACCAATTTTTAAGTTGACTCATCAGAATTTTTACATTTAAATGTTAATTATCCTTGCAAAAAATATCTCAACCAAACTCTTCGTGGTGGCAAAAGCTTTCAAAGCCGATTCGGTCAAAGGCGGTTTGATTTGGAAAAAGATTAGCTTTAGAAAACCCAAACATAACAACTTTATTCGCATCTCGCATCATCCATCAAACATTTTGCCATTGAATAGGTTTTACTATATTTTTCCAACTTCTTGCGCGGAACAACCATTTTGGCTATTTTGACAAGAAATTGGGGTTTCTCAACCTTACTATTCTTTTTATGACTGAAATACTATACAATTTTGTGTTTTACTCCTAAAAGATCATATAATGTCAACAAGAACTAAAATGTATTCAACTTTTATATAGGTATAGATAGTTTAGATAGTTAGGTATTTACGAATAACACATAACTATAAACTAATACAGTACGTTTAGGGGAAACTCTAAGTATTTTAAGTCAAAATTTGAAATCATTTGAAAATATGACTAAAAATTAATGTTTGGCTTGTGGACATTAAGTAAAAGTATAATAGTTTGTAGTAGTGGTTCGTAATAGTTAATCAAAACTTTTCAGCACCTTTTAAGAATGCATTAATTTATTGTAATAAGTACTGAAAAACTGTTCAAGAATGGAGTCAAGGAAACAATGACATTATCTGTCATATAATAATATATGTTTAATAGTCTTAACCAGTTACGTAACCAGAAAACTAATGCTTTCAGTTAATATTCCTTTCAGCAATGAAATTATGTAATTAAGAATTAGAATAAGCCGTTGCTGCTACTTCATATGTTTGTGATACAGACATGAGATTGAATTGAAATGTAACTGATACGAATGTGAAACTTACTTCACCTGTTCATAGAATATAGTTTATTTTTCGATTTAAGAACTCAAATGAAAAGAGAAATGCAAGCTGGGCAAAGGCAAAGGCAAAGGAAAAGTTTTGGGAATTTGAAATGTTTTGTGAGACTTGCATAACAATTGCACAATTGCAAAAACGGATAATGGAAAACATTTTGAAATTATGCAAAATGTGTTTTTGCCATTTTGTTGCTTTCTGAATTGCTGAATTGAATTGCATTTGCATAACTTAAATTGTTAGCTCATAAATTCATTTACTTATATCCGCATTTAGTATCTCTGGACTCTTTCAAACTTCTCTCTTCTTCTCTCACCTTCTTCTTTTCAGTCATTGTCAGTCAGGAAATCGGTGGCACATGCTGTGTGGGTTCGGGGTTGCTGAAGAGGTAAGAAAGTTTTTCATTTGCTGTATACCCTTCTTTTTGCTTTAGTGCAACTGTTTGCAGGGTATATTCAAGAATATTCAAGTTCGCTCTTTCTTAAAGTTAAGTTTCAACTCGTTAAGGTTTTTGTATGTATTTTGTTTTGTTTTTTCTTTGCTTGCAACTTAAAGTAAAGTTGAAACACACACACACACACACACACATACACATATGTATTGTTGCTGACATTTAAAATTACACACTTGGGAATGCGTGAGAAGTTTTGCTTGAAACTAAACTAAATTAAACACACACACAGTGAAAGAGACAGAGACAGAGCGAGAGCGAGAGAGACAGATTTGAAGACAAGTAAATGACAACTGACCATCGAAACGGTGAAACGTGCAACATCCTACCAAAAACAACAACAAAATAACACGCATCAACCTTTCTCCATACTCTTTCCTGCAAAGAACAACAATACAGCCCCCAAACTCCATCACGACCCACACCCATAACAATGACCTCCTGGGGGATAATTGGGTAGTTGGTAGAGGGGAGGTAGTACTGTCACGCCTTTCTGTCCTGTATACGTTTCGTTACCAAACATTTGTCGGTCAGCTAAAGTTGGCTAAAGCAAGCTCCGTCTACTAACTGTATTTGCTTAACCTCACAAAATTGCACACAAGCAGAGAGACAATCAGAGACAAGCAGGGACAGACAAATAGGGAAATGTAGATGGAGATGGAGTAAAGGGTGTGTCATACATACATATACATACATATAGTATACGTACGTACGTATATAAATATAATAGTCTTGTTCTTGTTCCTCCTCCTCCTTCAGCTGCTAACCCCCTAAAGCCATTCTCCCATGCGTTGTCATCGTCATCGTCAGCGTCAGCGTCTGTTTCTGTTTCTGCTGATGCGACAGTTTCTGTATACTGGACGCAGCAAGCATGTGAATGTGTACACGAGTGTGTGTGTGTGAGTGTGAGAGTGTGTGCAAAAGTGTAAATGAGCAGTCATAGCCAGCGGCGCGATTGTCGCACTTGCAGCCCATACACACTCACACACTCACGCACACACACATATGCACATGCATGATTGCTCAACTGTCAACGATGTGCGTGTGTGTGTGTGTTTCTGTGTCTTGCCGAGTCTTGTGCAACATTGAATCCTATCATATTTTTATTTGCCATTTTCTGCCTGTATAATCCTCAGAGTCTGCCTTTCCATATACATATATACCATATACACCATTCAAATTCAAATTAGTTTTCCATTGTTTTTCGCTAATCGATAATAATCGATAGTCATTTTATTAGTCGATTTAAGAACGTAAGAATGTTCCAATGTTCCAAGAAAAATCCAATCTAACCAGATTGCAGGGTATGTTCTAGTCAGGCACTCTCTCCCCATCTCTAATCTAAGTTGATTTTTATTTTTTCCGCCAGTTTTTTCTTTTTGCTAGCCCGCTATCTAAGCTAAGCCACGCCACCATGCCACCGCGCCACCATGCCACCATGCCACCGTGCCACCAGGCCACCGCGCCCCGTATGCTGGCTCTAATTGGAGTGCTTTAGCTAGCTTAGTGCCTGTCGGACATTTCTGGCCATTTTTAGTGACTGTCGATTGCTCCGCCATTTGGGTTTTGGGCATCAGATTCGGGTGAGGACTTTGGGAGACTTTCGCATCCGTTGATAACAACAATTTTACAGTTTTGTACCGTTTCTGTGTGCCACGCATCTGAGTTTGGTTGGTTGGCACGATGCGGAAACCAGTTATCCTATTTTTTTTCACCCCGGTTTAGCTGTTCCATTCTGTTTTTTTTTTTTTTAACATGCTAACATGCGAACATCCTGAAGATGTGTACAATTGAATCGAGAGCAAGAGATTTGGTTTTAAAGCAAATCCATTGTCCAAGTTGAATCGAAACTTTGACTAATTTCACTTTCCCTGGCATTGTTATTTAAGTACATAACACTTTTACCTTAAGGCTTAAGGCCTTATTAGCAATCTAATTCAAATTTCAATTAAATTTTTCATTCATTAATCACAAACAATTAAGTTACTGTTTTACTTGATTCTGAGGGGAGTTGGAAAAACTAATTATTTCTCCTTGTTTCCCAATCTCCCAAGCTCTTCATTCCTCATACATACATATGTATATGTAAGGCCTGCCCACGTCTCAATTCAACTTATCCCAACTTAGCTCAGCTTAAACCCAACACAACTTAAGAAGATATTTAATAAGCTGTATCAATAACTCAGTCTATTAATGTGCAATCTACAATAAGCAGGCGTCAAGCCATTTCCCATTTCCCATTTCCACTTACCATTTGAAGAAGCTCCCGGAACAGAAATCATTCACCCATCAAGTGACAAATAAAGGCATAACCCAACAACAGTCAACACTCAGCATTCAACTCTTTATGTCATTCCCCGAAAAACTTAACCCCGTAAACCAGAACCAGAACCCAACCCCAGAACACAACCCCAAACCCCAAGTAACTCGAAAGCAGGCGAAAAAAGGCCAGCGACCCAATGTGAACCAAGTTCAGCTGAACGGGCTTTATCCCCGAAAAACGGAGAGGGGAGGGCAAAGAAAGAAGAAGGGATTCAATTGGACTGAGAGGACTGCCAAAGAGCCTTCAGCATGGAGATTGTAACTTGTAAATGGGCAAATAAAATGGAAATGAATATTATAAAGCAGCCTGCTTGATGCGAGAGAGAGGGAGAAAGAGAGAGCGGAAGAATGTGTGGGAGAGACTGGGCTAAGGACTAAGGATAGGGAGGAAGGAGCAGCACTAAGGACGACGACGACGACGACGACTCGGTTACCAGCAAAGTGAAAAGCTGACAAGTAGCTTACGTAAATAATGTCAACGGAACAATAAAAATAATAAACGAATTAGCTGCTTATGCGGGTGTAACAGATACGGACACGGGTGTGTGGGTGTGCGGGTGTAACGGTGTAGGGGTACGTGGAGAGATGTGTGTGGATGGGGAGGGTGAGGAGCAGCTTCAGAACCAGCTTTTTAGAGCAATGAAAATGAAAATTGACAAAATAAAAATAAGAGAAAAAAGAACAAACTGAAAGCGTAAGACAAACAAAAAGTGAAAAACGGACACGACAAACATTCAAATCGACTTTTGAGTCGCTTTGTCGTTGAATTTTAACAAAATAGAGCTAAAAATTTGAACACTGAAAGATATAAGTATAATTAAAAGGACTTATCTGTAGTTGACTTAAATGTTAGCAAACTTTGATTGTGTTTAGTTTTGAGCAAACATATCTATTTATATATATATTTATATCTATCTATATAAGCTACATCTATATAAGCTACTTATATTACAAAATTTTACATTATCATTGTACTTAACTATAGAATTAATTATCTTTAATAGAATTCTATCTTTTTGGTACAAACTATATATCAAGTTTAAGTATTCGAATAAAATGCAATTATTTCTTCAATACTTTACTGATGATATTTGAAATATTTGTTTTTCAATTCCAGTTTTCTCTATGTGGAATATGTACTAAACTATTTGTCTCAGTGTGCCAAACAAACTGAGCTGAGCTGAACTGAGCTGAACTGTTCTGTTCTGTGTGCTGTTATTCTGTAACCGTAGTCTATTTGTCGCTGTCGCTTTGTCTGTTTTACCTGTCTGCCAGAGTCTTTGTCTGTCTGTCTCCTCTATCTGTCTGGTTGGTTGGTTGGCTGGCTGTCTTTGGTTAGGAGGAAGTTGGGCTTGGTTGCTGGAGGAGAAGAAGGAGGAGGAGAAGTTGGACTCGGTGACGTTAAGATGTTTATGGCTTGTCAAGGATTATTGTTATCACCGGGTAGCCAGGTATGCAAACAGAACCGTTTCGACCTCTTCCACGACCTCCCCTATTCTATTCTGTTGTGTCTAGTTCTAACTCCTGTCGCCTGTCGTCTTTCGGCTTGCGCCTGTCGCCTGTCTTCCTGCCTTACTGTTTCCCTGTCTCTCTGATTCTTGTCTACTGTCTCCTGTGTCCTCCTGACCGCAGCTTGAGCCTGTCATGTAATTGTCGTGTAAAGTTTTGGTTTCTTTTGGTCTTGTCATATATCCAAATATTTCTAAATATATATTTTGGTTTAGGCTTCTTTTTGGTTTCTTTTGGTTTTGTCATATATCCAAAAATTTGTGTATTTATTATTTGGTTTAGGCGCTGTCAAAAGCCAAAAATATTTTAAGTGTCACAGACAGATCAATTTTGTTGTATACCATCTCCTCCTTCATCTCCGCCCCACCACAAAGTTTTATTGAATGGAGTTGGGTTGGGTGCGTTTGCAAATGGCATTCGGGAGTAGGAATCTTTATTCAGCCACATTTGTTTGTTACCAAAGACAATTGGTTAGGAAAAAAACCATTAAAAATGTTTATTTTTAGTTCAAATATTCTTTCACTCTTTTGGTTTTTCTATTATATATTATAATGTATTTGAAGAGTTTTCAAAGTCTATTAATTTTGTTGTCTTTTGTGCACTTTTTAACAGGTTACAGGGTATCTAGTGGCACTGCCATAGCACGCCACGCACGAAATAACTTTTATTTTTTTCTCTTTGGGATTTGGGATTTGGTTGTTTCGTTGTTTGGGTGTGTATCATAAGCCTGCAAAGTCATGAACTGTGACAAAAGGATTACAATGGAGTTAATTCGGAAAGCTTTCTCTCCTCTCCTCTTCACTCTCTCTCTCCCTTTCTCACTCTCACTGACTTGGTTGCTTGGACTGGCTGGCATCCTGGTTGGCATTGCAGTTTATAGGCTAAATAAGATTAATTTAGAGATTACACTGCCATCCTTTTGTGCCATCCTGTGCATGCAACATGGAGTGTCCACTCCCGGTGTCTGTCTGTCTGTCTGTTTTGTGTGTGAGCAGTCGATTTACTCCACGTGCAAATTTATATTAGATTAACAACAAATATCAAAAAGGAAATTAACTGTCGTCTGGACACGGCCTCATCTTCATAGCTGTTGAATTTGAATTGAACAAACGCTCACCAACGCTCGACAACCGGATGCTGCACAGTTGTCTCTAACACCCAAACACCCACCCACAAACACCTGTCGTTGTTGTTCGTTTGTGGGTTGTCAAACGTTCCCGTTGTGTTATTGTCTGTCTGTCTGTCTGTCTGTTTGTCGTGTGCGGTGTTATGTTGTCTGCGCTCAGTGCTGAGTGTTGTTAACATTCTGTGAAAAGAAAACATTTCATTCATTCGCTGCTGTCATTTGTGACAAGAAAAAAGTGTTGTTTTTCATTTGCTCTGCTCTGTGTTCCAATTTCAAACGTTTCGCGTGAAGAGCGGCAACAGCGCAACGCATACAAATGAATACGAGAATAATGAGGCTGCCACTTGTTAGATTTTGTATTAAGTTAAGAGTGTTAAGTGTCAGGCAGCACCACCACAGATCACCACAAACGAACCCGAAATAAGAGAACTAATTTATTTTGTGCAAGGTGGAAGTATGACAATTTTATGCATCTGTAACTTTGAATCTTATTAGTCTCAGCTACTAATACAGTTGATACTAGTTTATCGCTTTAACGAGAATACAACGAATTGGATTACTGGAATTTCAACTGAACTGGGAATAGCCAAAACAAGAGACAAATTTTACAAGTTCCATCGAATTTCGAATCTGAGAATCTGAGACTCAAACAGGGATTACAAACGACACAATTGCATTTGGCTCATGAATGAATGAATGAAAGGATATGGAATCGAATGGATTTGGATTTGGATTTGGATGTGGGAGTGAGTGAGAGAGTGAATGAAATTATACCCAACTCTTTCTTACACACTTTCTGACCTTTGTGGTGTGTGTACTTTCAATTGTTGTTGTTTTTGTGGCTGTGGCACTTGCTATTGTTGATGTTCTCTTGTCCAACAATTTGCAATACAATTGTTGTTCCAGATGTGCTTGTACTTGCAGCAGCAGCAGGAGCAGCAGCAGGTGCCAAATGGCAAATGGCAAGTGGCAAGCAGCAAGTGGTATGTGGCAAGTGGCAAGTGCCAAGTGCCATCGCATTCATGAGCAGATCAAAGGACACGCATTGCTTACATACCAACAAATAACTCTACACACACACAATGAAAACTTCTCTTCCATTGTTAATAAAAACATAATTTGTACCTTGTTCGTTTTTGTTAAAACAATGCATAAAGGTTCACCCAAAAATCCTTAAAATTGACTTAAAAACATTTAAAGTAGCAGTTTGCATTGAAGTTGCAGCTAAACTTAAGATAAGTTCGGAAATAAAAGTATATAAAATGGTAAAATTACTGAAAAATTGAAATCAATTTGAATAAACCTCTTTTAATAAGAAAGATCAAGCTATACCAAACACTTCATCATATTCCAAGTAACTTTTGAAGGAGGAATAATTATTACCCTAACCTTCTCTCTTTACCTCTCTCTTTCTCACTCTCTCTCCATCGCGTGCTTATGCATGCAACAGGATGTTATGTAGTCGAAATTTGTCGAATATTGAAATACTTTACTTGTGTTATGTTTGCGTTTGTGTTGTTCCACAATAGGATTTGTATTAATATGGGAAATGCCGCAAATAGTTGCATGGCATTCCAATAGACAAAGACAAACACAAGGACAAGGAGAAGAGAGGGCGCTGCCTGCGGTTCGCTCTTGGTCTTGGGTGTGTTCTATTACGGTGGGTGGTGGGGTAGGGGCTGGCTTCTTGGTTTGTGGCATGTTTTGATTGGCGAAGAGCTTACAGACTTTAGCTCTTGGCTTTGCAGCAATGAGTCAATGTCGCTGAGAGACATCCTTTTTCATGTTTGCCTGCCAAATGCATATGTGTACGTGTGTTTTAGTGTGTGTGTGCGTGTGTGTGTGTGTGTGTGTGTGTGTTTGTGTCAATCTATGGGAAACAAAGAGGATTTGCGACCATCTTTAGACCAAGTCCTGCTTCAATCATTGTTGTCACAACTTGTAGCAAAGGCAATGGGGCAAAGCCTCACACGAACGCAATATTTTTTGATGCCACAAAAATACACACACACACACACACACATACAGGCACACGAGTTTAATGTTTCGTCCGATTTTGTCAGTCAGTTGAAAAGGGTAGCGACAAATTTTGTAAATTAATGACTAAGCGAAACCGAATACCGTTGGCAACGTGCAAAAGAATTTTAATGCGTTCAACACACACTCTACACCCAAATACACACACACACACCCACGCACACGCACACCTTTTTTGTGTGTGAGTGGAAGCTCATTTCATATCCAATGTACAGCTGATTTCCTGTTTGGTGCTCGACGAGCGTTTTAATTAATTTTCATGACCAGTTGCAGCTGCAACAACATCAACAACAGCCAACCCACCCACACACACACAAACACACAGCCGCACACCCACCCACACACAATTATTTTCTCGCATATAATTTATAATCGAAGCAAAGTCCACCCAACCCAACCCAAACCATTCGTTCCCATTCGTCGCCCCTTTCCCATTTCCCATCACCGTCAACTACTTTGACACTGAATGGCATTTGGTGTGCTCTGTGGACGTAACCAAACCAAACCAAACTGAACCGTACCGTACCGAAAAGCACCGTACTGAACCGCACCGAAAATACCTTGAACTGACAATTGAATCATCGAGCATTTCAATGAATCAAATGAAATTTGAATATTTTAATGTGTGCAAATTGCAAACAGATGGCAACTCTGGTTGCGCTCTCTCCACAAAGAGTACAAAGGCAGCCCGAAATACTAGTCAGATTCAGTTAGTTTCTTTTTGGCCAACTATTAGCTATATAATTTAAATCTTTTCTTTCACTCGAATGAGTCATGCATGTTCAATTAGCATTCATTTTGGGCATTTTCAGGCTTACGTTGCAATTAGATTATCAAAAATAGTGCTATTGAATTTCATTTAATTTTGAGATAAGTGCAGGGTGCTGCATATTCAAAATAAGAAATTAAATCAAACAAAACAAAACATTTTCGAATGTCATTTGATTCTCGTTTTCGTTTAGTTTTTATTCAATTTATGTCGAGTTATTGTTATTTTTGTTGAGGCGACAAGCGACAAGGATTAAATAAACTTAATAATTAAATATCGAATGACAAGAAAAACACAAAAGCTGTATTTAAAGTCAAGATACATTAATACGAACCACAAAGCAATCTGGGAAATGTATATTGGCATTGACAAAGCTTTCAATAAGAAATAATAATAATCATGCTTTCAGATAATGGGTTGAGTACAATACATACATACATATGTATGTAATATTTTTGAGACATTTTCATCTGGAGAAAGATTGGTTTGCTGCTTCACTTTAATACGAATAAGTAAGAAGGGAAACTATATATGAAGTATTTCGAGATTTTCTCAGACAGCTTTCATACAACAATATCATTTTATTCCCTAAATATACGCAAAATCACACAATTACTATTTAATATTAAATGCATGCTATCATTTGTGTATTTAAGTATTTTGTTAGTACGTAGAAGTTCTATTTATAAAACATTTTATTGCATAATACCAAACGCAAATGTGGAGTTATTTCTATTTACCTACAAATATACAATTGCTTATAAAGGGTATGCTATGCGCAAAGCAAAAGAATAGTATATTGGGTAAAAATTTGTTTAAATATTAGGAGATTGTAAATCTTGTTGGCAAAAAGATATTTGTGGATAGTTTTATAGCGACTCTTAACTATTCAATTTTCTCCTAGGATTGTAAGTAAATGCTTTACAAACACTTTTCTCATATAGAAAACAACAATGTTTCATGTCAGTTTTGATTAGGTCTCTCTCACATTTGTGGACTTTGTAGTATGTTGCGATTGGTGCATGTCAAGTTGCAATAAGCCAAACTGAGCAGATCGTTTACACAACATTTGCATTGGGTCTTACAACTATAACGAGTGTATTTTGTCGAAACACACACACACACACCAACACACCAAGACACACACACGCACGAAAGTGAAAGGAGCGCTGATAGGAGACTCTTGGAATTTTGATTAGGCACTCATATACATACATATGTGTACAACAATATATACCTTGTATAAACAATAAAAACAACGAGCAGACAACAACTTAATGTGCCACACACACACACACACATACACAACTCAACAAATAAGTCGCATGCAAGTGTTGCCAGGTAGTATTTAAAGGGCAACGAAAAGCTTTTCGTCGATGTCGTTGTCGTTGTTGTTGTCGTCGTCCTTGTCCTTGTTAGAGAGTCAACGCAACACAACTCAACTTAAGTCAAGTCAAGCCAAGTTAAGTGAAGTGAAGTGAAGTCAACTGCTGAATTTAACACTCATACAAAATTTGTCAAGGCAAAAAGGTTTCAGGTTTCCAAATGAAAATAAAGAGACAAAAAAATACTTTAGTGCACTTACTTATGTATATATATGAATGAATATGTCTGTGTATGTGTGTGTGTCAGAAAGTTTTGCAGTTTGAGAAACAAAAATGATTTTTGACTGTTGACTGGCTTTTATTTGTTTTGGGTATGGTTTTTGGTATGCTTTTAGTTTTAGCCCTAACAACGCTTATGCAAATTGGGATAACTGAGAATACGTATGAATAATATTTTAATTGGCTTTCAATTAGAAACAGCTTTACTTGCTTTGAATATGCTTTGAATAAAAGGTTTTTAAACCTTTCTTAGCTCTAATGAGTCAAACAACAATGCATTTTTGGCGTGAATCCATTTCGAGTTGGCCAAGAACACACACACATATGTATATGTTAGTTCTAGCCGCAATTTTACAATTTGCTATGGTTCAAGCCACGTTAAAGCAGTGGCTAAGCAATTTGCCAGACTCGCAGATTCGCAACTTTTCTCTCACTCCCTCTCTCTCTCTTTCTCCCTCTTCTCCTTCATATTACGCACAAGTCGCGTGGTGCTTAAGTAAGAACAGAAATGCAATTTAAACTGTAACTGCACTAAAGCAAATGGCAAGACGAACGAACATTGAACGAACAGGTACTAGAGGCCAGCGGGAAAGTCCAGCGTTTGAGTTCTGAGCTCTGAGTTCTGAGTTCTGAATCTGAAGCACATTTATTCAGCCATACATACATAAGTAGTGAAACTAGTAGTGCAAGGGTCGAAAGCAAGGGAATAAAGAGAGCGTATAAGTATAAGTATATATACCATGTACAATAGATATGTGTAACAGTCTGTATGTCTGTCGGCGAGTCGAGTAGTATTTGGCCATTATATGTTCATACTACCATACTAATATGCTTTAGTATATGCTTGACCATTCGACTAATGTACTTACTCGTTCTGAGTTTTAGATTTGGAACTTATAGAAAATGGGAAATATATACGAAGCGTTTCATGGTTCGTTGTTTAAGCTATTTGCCAATCATTGTGAAATAATTTTCAGATCTTAAATTTCAACTTATTCTTTTTTTGGAGTTTGGTTCTTTTAAACTATGATGACCTTTTCATACACACGAAATGGGTAAAAAAAAGAAGGGGCTGGCTTTCGCTCTCTTTTACTTTTGATGGTACTTGATTAATTCATATAGTTTGTTACGAGCTGCTGACTATTTTGCCATCATTTATGATATATTTCAATCTCGTTTTTATATTTTTCAAAGATAAATTCTTTTTAAATCATTTTATAACAATTTTTAAGCTACATGCTTACAACGCCAGTCATTCGAAATGCGTAACTCGTAGATACCGAGATTGATGTACAACATATTTGATATTTTGCAATAAGATATTATGCAATAAGCAATAAGATATTATGGCTAAGTAAACGGATTGAATTCTTGTATGTTATCAAATGCATCAGTGAAGTAATTTAAATCGTCGTCCAGCCAGAGCGAGAGGATGTAAGGTGGCGGCAAGTCATAATTTCCATGGAACTTTGCGTTTAAAATTACTATTTTGCCAACATTATTTTGCAGTTCTGCCATTTATTTGAAGTGCATTACGGGCAACTATTCAATTGGCTGGATTATTATTAACAATTTTTATTGTAGACTTTATACTTTTATTAAAGTTTTTTATTTGAATTTTAAAGGAATGGCTTTGTAGACATCAATTGCCATTGCTTTATTCATTTTATAAAACATTGTTTTCTTGGGGCAGTATTTTTCATATTTCATAGAACATCCTAAAATTTGATTTCTTTATCAGGTTTGGTAGGATGTTTTGTCAACTAAAGTTAGTTTAAGTAAAAATTTTGTTAATCAATTTCTTTTATTGAATTCAATGTTGAATTTTTCTCAATTTTTGCAATCGAAAAACTACTTTTTGTTGTAAAACCACTTAGCTTGCAACATTCAAACGGTTGTTTCTATATATTTTTTGATCAATTAAATTGCCATATATACACAATATATGAATATTGTTTTATTGCGAATTGTGTTTGCTTTTGTGACTGTAAATTCCCGAATTTTAGTCCAATCATTATATCAATACACCGAAATTCATACATCTTCACATTCTTCCGTACGTCCGTACAGATGTGTGTGTGTATCTCTCTGTGTGTGTGTGTATTTATTGTGTGCAATATCCCCAACAACATTTTTTCTCTCGCACATGTTATATAATACATTGTATGTGTGTGTGTGTGTGCGTATGTGTAGCCTTTTGTCGCTGATGCGTTTTTAATTGTGTTTATTTCCGCTTTGCTGTGACACGTCATTTATTAGCTGGCAATGCGTTTGGCCCCCCCTCGACCTCCGCTCAGTGTCAAACCGAGCCGAGCCGAGCCTTTTGTTGCCCCATATCAAGTTGTGATTTATATGCAACCAGGCAGCAGCCAGTCAGGCAGCTGAAAAAATAACATTATACCAGAAGCAGGAGCAAAAGCTGACGCAAAAGCAGCTGCCTGGGATCAGAGTTCGCTTTGTGTTTCGTTCAAGGTAGAGCTGCTCATATAACGCATACGACGCGTGGGCAAACAACACTTTTCAGCAATAATGCAAAAAACAAGTATGAAGGCTCCACTCGCGTAAGCTCGGCTAGAAGATACTCTTAACCCTTGATCATACAGACGGACATACAGATTGTCGGGCTGAGAGACATACTCAAACCTGCACTACCGGACCTATGCTTAATGGCTTCATATCTCCGGTGTTTTTCAACCGATTTTAATACAAATTCCACAGATGTTCATTGTTTTGCTAATAGTTTCAATCCTCATTTTTAAGTCTTCGAAATACAAGATTTTTTTGTAAGCCTAAAAAGTTATCAAAAATTTGAAACAAACTTGCTATGCCTAGGGATAAGGAGCGCTCATATTCAAAATCTGGAGACTCTAGCTTTTGTAGTTCCTGACATCGACGCGTTACATACAGACTCGGCTGTTCAAGCTGATCAAGAATATATATACTTTATGGGGTCGGAAAAGCTTCCTTCTGCCTGTTACAGACTTTTGCACAAAACCATTAAACTCTTTTTTTACACATATCATGGGTCAAGGGTATAAAAATATATTAATAAAAATCTTAACAATCATAGCTCGTATGCTTAAGCAGAGACAGAAAGAGAGGGGTACACCGACAAGCAGATACTCTATAGAAATATCTGACCGTCTTATTATGTTGTCTTGAGTAGCGAGAAGATGTACCAATACCAATTCAGGGTTCTTATTTATGGCAGTGAAAGATATATAATTTCATGAGGCAGCGCTTAACTTGCCACAGGATGTAGTATATGCCACCAAGTACTACTACAGCAACACCAACAACAACTGCAAGCTGCTTTTGTTGTTGCTGTTCTCTTCACTCCTTTTCACTTTATTTTTTAGCTATTTAATTGTATTATAGCCGTGTTTGACATTGTTGTTGTTGTTGCTGTTGCTGTTGTTTCTGCTTATGGTTTACGCCACAATTTCATCATAATAATAGTTTCAATTTGGCTTTTGTTGTTTGTGCTGCCCTTTTACGGCTCAAATAACCAACTGCTGCACAAAGTCCACATATGTTACTTCAATTGTGCGACGGCAAAGGGGAAACGGGGTAAGGAGTAGGAGAGAAGGGACGGAAGCGGGGAGAGTGGTGGCCCTGCTGCTGCATTATGCGTTTAACAATAGGCTTAAGCGAGGAGCAAAATGTTCAAAATTCAAACACGAAATTTATGCTAATTTGTTTTTAATGCGAGTAAAATCCAAAAAGAATGAGGAATTTTTGGTGGCCGCCCTTTGACCTAATCCAATCCAATCGAATTGAATCCAAATGAATCGAATCCACACCACTATGATGCACTCTATCCAAACACACACACACATACTAATGTACTTATGTATGTATATCCACTTAAAATTAGGCTAATGATATATCCATCCACATATCCATATCCATCCTCCACTATCACAATATCGTCAGTGCATCAAATTTTCAAATAATTAGCCATCGATGGCGATGGCGAAGGCGAGGGTAAAAGGGCAAAAGGGGGTAAGAGATGTACTACTAGGCAAATCAATAATTTGATACAGTAGCCAGCGCCCATTAGTTTTGGTAGTTTTGGCGCGAATTCGATATGTGTAATTGCACGTTTTAATGACCGATAACCGATAACCAATAAAAATCAGATTTGCTGCCGTTTTTCCATTGAATTTGGAGTGAAATATTGCAGACTTTAATTGCAAATTGATTAATCGGTAGTTCAAACTATATAACTCCACATTTAGGTTCATTATTTGGCTTTTTGGCATATGAAACTACTTTTATTGTTGATTGAACAATGTATCTCGTTGAGAGAATTTGTCGATGAAACTGTTAGTCTCTAGCTAAAGTGCTTGGATCACTTGAAATTTGTTGCAGTTATTATTCTACATATGATGTGATATCAGCAATTCTAGATCAAGAATCATTACACATGCGTTTTTTGCCCAAGAATCTTTGCTTTTGATATTCGCATTTTGCTAATGTTTCACTTTGCAGCCGAGTTCTTAATTTGAAGTGCATAACTTTGATTGATTAAAACAATAAGCTAGGAAGAAAGATTGATCGATCTTTGAAACATAGTTGTATGAATTTGGAACTAGTGTATATATACATTATGCTGATCCGTATCTTATTGAAATAACTAGAATTTCATTTAAAGAGTTTTTCAGTTTTTAATTTTGCGAATTGTTTATCGAAACTTCATTGTTATAGTAAATTGGTAGAGAATCAATAATAGAACTGTAGACTCTGAACATAAAATATCTATCCATGAAGACCTCTACAAATAGTTTTAATAACTCTATTTACTCTCTTTACTTTACTTTTTTTTAATTTAACTGAAATTTTATAAAACATTCAAATCATTCCAAAAAAATCAAGGAAAAGTTTCATAATGTAATATATAAAAAAAGGTGTTAAAAGGAAATATTTTTCGCATTTTTTATATATTTATATTAATGTTATTATTTAATAATAATGTACTTTTTCACACACACACACACACTCACACAAAGAAACAGACACATCAAGCACAAAGCAGCGAAATTTTTGCAAGTGGCGATTGCGTGAAAATTTATTTAATTAATTAATTTTCATTAAAAAGACGACAAAGTGAGCGACGCAAACGGCACGGCAAATGGCACGAGCGATGCGAAAGCGATGTCCTGCTACAAAAAAATGGCAAAAATGGCAAAAAAAAATACAACACCAACAGCAACAGCAGATGCAGAAAGCAAATAAACACAAACACAACTCTAGCAAAAAAAAAAAAATAATAATAGCAACAACACCAACAACAAGAGCCAGAGAAAGAGCCAGAACAAGAACAAGAACCAGAACAGTTAACGTATTTGAGTTATAAAGGAGCAGCAGTTGGTTGGTTGCTGCCCCTTCCACGTTGCACAGTGCACCATGGTGCTTCTGTTGCAGTTGCAGTTCCAGTTCCAGTTGCTTGTTTCAGTGCTCCTGCTGTCAGTCAGCCTGTCATTTACAATTTTAATCTCGTTGTGCAGTTTAGCTTAAGTTGGCTACAGGATACAGGATACAGGATAATGAGCCCAAGCACTAGGATAACTCCGCCCTAGACACACACACACACACACACAGACACAGACAAGACACAAAGGAGACACACAGAGAAGAAGAAAGTCAACCGAGTGCTGCAACAAGCTAGGGCACGACACTAGCTGTAATTAAAGAGGCGTGCATTCACCAAAAAAGTGCGCAGGACACCTGGCAGGACACCTGGCAGGACAACTGGACAGATCGGCCTCGGTCGCTTGGTCGGCCTGGGCCAAGTTTGTAAGCGAGCGAACATTTTTTATGGCTAATAAATCACTTTTAATATTAATAAAACATAAATCACACCGACTAAAAACTTGACACGAACGAGCAGGGCGTTAAGGAGAATGCTCTGATTGGGGTGCTCGGGGTTTTCGGGATGTTCGGGGTTCGGGTTAGTGTAAGGGTGGATTGGGGGATTGGAGCCATAGTTTGGCGTCTTTTGTCCCGGACACCTTTTACGCCATAAGGTAAAAACTTTTTCGCACAAACGCTTAAAATTCGCTTGGGCAAAGATGAGAATGAATCACAAATGTTGCGAAAACGATCCCAAAGATGATCCATGGGAATGGCATAAAGTTAGTCTAGGGAAGACTTTTAGCTATGGAATTTTCATAGTCAAAGTCACCAACCAAAAAAAGTCAATATTTGGCAAAAGAAAACGAGCAGTGTAATAGAAATTTCCCAACTCCATTATTATTATTCAAATATATAAATATATATCAATACTTAACCAAAGTTCGAAATATGCACAATTTATTTACCTTTTGCTTAAAAAGCAGCAAAAATACGTTTTCCAACACTTATTCGGCTACGTAGTGCCAACCACTTTTGAAAAAAAAATAAAAAAAAAACAAACAAGTTCAAAAACACTTTAAAAAATGTACACTTAACAAATAATTCTTTTTAGTTTTTCCAACACTTCAATTCAAAAATTCTTTTAATCACACTTGTTTGCTTAATATACTCTCTTTATGTTATTTTGAATGCAATTGTTAGGACACCTGCAAACGCTTTCGAATTACTTTCTAACGGTCGACGTGAAAACGATTTACGATTTACGGTTAACAGCAAACGTCTAACGGTAATCGCTCGTTCATTGCGCTTCTCTACGGATGTAGCTAAGAATTTGGCGCATGTACTGGTACTGGCACTGGCACTGGCTTGTAGATTGGCAGAAGGTATTGCCGCTTTGAGAAAAAACCCGACCGACGCGCTAGGAAGTTGCCCGAGCACTGAATATGAAATTTGAAAGCGTTGTGCATTGCTCGCATTGGGCCAGCATAGGATAAGAACAGACAGGACCTAGCACAACTCGAATGTCCTTCGGCCGACCAAAGAGCCGAACGCGCGCACGAAGCACCCAACAGCCCAACAGCACGAACTGTCAGCGGCTTCAAGGCGAAAGCGAATCGTATTCGTTTACCGTTTGCCGACTGCCGATTGCGATTGCTAATGTGCAACAATGTTGCCAACAGCGGCAAATTGTTGCTAGCAACATTTGGGCATCTTGTAAACGACAAAGGATTGAAATGCTTTGAGCATACTATTTGTAATCATTTAAAATTTTTTGAGAATGAATTTAAGTTGGCTTATACGTAAATATTAACGGCTAACGTTTTGTAGACATACATAAGTAAGCAAAGCTTCAACAAAAGATTCAACAATGCGTTTTCCAACAAATTTGAGTCTTATCGCAAAATTCTAAAGTTTAAAGTTTAAAGATGAATGCGATTTCTGTTATTTGCTTGTTTTATAGTTGTACTTCTGGCCAAAGATATAAATTAAAATGTCATATATTATATTATATTTAGTGTCATTTCTATAGTAGACTTTTCTAATAACAGCTCGACCTAACAAATCAAAATAATTTTTCATTGAAAAAAAATTAATTCAAAAACGAAAAATCTTATAACCTATTGCCATGAGTTTGGTACGTTATATTGTAATGAGTATCTTTCAAACGAAGGAATACGCAGATGATATTCGCAGTGAAAAAGATATAGAACGTATACAATTGCTCGAGCGCTTCGCATCGAAAGATCCGAAAGAAATCTTCGGAATGGAATTGCTCTGGATGACATTGGATCATTCCGGGCGAGTTAAGCTGCATAAGCGCGAAGAAAAAGCGATTTTAAAGATGGCATATAGGCAATGGCACAAGCTGTCTGTTGAAGAGAAAAAAAAATATGAAGATTTGGCTAAGAAAGAGAGAAAGAAGGACAAGTGGGGACTCAACAATTTACCCGTACGCAAGCGTGCTCGCTCTGAGAATCGTGTACGCCTGCAACGGATTGTGTCCGATACAGAGGAGGACGTGGAGGAAATGGAGAATATGGAACAGGAACATGATCAGCTGGAGCAATCGATCTCGGCTGATGAAATGGAGAATATGGAACAGGAATGGGATCAGCTGGAGCAATCGATCTCGGATGATGAAATGGAGAATATGGAACCGGAATGGGATCAGCTGGAGCAATCAAACTACGATGATGAAGACCCTGAAGTCCCTATGACGGGATAAGCTCGTTGCAGTTAAATGCAAAATAAACAACAAAACCAATTCAAAAACAAATGAAAACCACACAATTAAACTGAAACTAACACCAATAAATCAATTTAAAAGTTACACACTCAAACAATTAAATAAATAATACACACTCAAATGTTTAACAAATCGATTTTAATGGCAAATCCAAAGCAACTCTTTAATTAATATCCCGTAATGTTAGGTCTTAGTCTCTCCTTTGGATTTACGCCTTCTATTGACTAAAAAAGCATCAGCCTTAAGATGGATGGATTCACAATTGGAGGTTATGAGAATAATGATTATTTATCAGAACTTTTTAGGTACAATATGACAGTCTTCTTCATCGAGCTTGTCAGCGTTGAACAGACGAACTATGGGCTTGGAGTTAGTTGGTTAGTTAGAGACTGAGACTTGAAGGTTAATGCTTTAAAAGCTAAGCTAGGAAAAAGAAACCGAAGATTTTGATTTGGGCATGTTTCTTAGACTGAGCCACGAGTGCTCATGATATGTTTATTATCATGATATTGATTTATTCATTGCAATCCCAGATTGTGTAAGCCGTCTGTTGTTGGACCCAATAACGAATATATAGAGTGTAGATTATATCCAGACACTACTGTATAACCATCTATTAAGTCTTGCCCATATTGTGAGTATGCTCTTTCTGATCGAAAACTCTTGTCTAACGGTAAAGTATTATTAATTGATTACATTTCCTCGATTTTGGCTATAGGCAGTAACCACATTACCTTTTAACGTAACATGTTTCAATTAAGATTCGCACATGTTTCGTCTCGTCAAAGAATCAAAACAGATGAGAAGAAAGCGAACGGAAAAGACGAAGACGAGAAGACGGAGAGAGGAAGAAGCAATGTTAAAAGCCAAAACGCGATGCTTGTCAGTACCGTTAGCAAGTTTGAATTGCTGTTGCTGTTGCTGACAAAATATAATTAAAAACGTTGCCTTTAGCTAAAACAACTATAGTGTAAATGCGTGTACGCTTAGTATGATAGACTAGATGAATACCCTCCATTATATTATTAATAAGGAAAACATATTTAAAGAAAAATAAGTTTGAGTATAGAAGATTATAATATGTTGTTGTTTCTACCAAATACTCCACACTCATCATATAAGATTATATATGGATTATTTTGTATGAGATAGATATTTTTGAAAAGGTTTCGTAAACGATTTGATAAAAATTTTGGTTTTTGGCTTGTTTTGGCTTGTTTTTCTATTTGTTTGTTACACAATAGAACACCCTACTATTATATTCGTTAGAGGGTATTATTGCTGCGGCTTTTGCAATCAAAGTCACTTTGTGATCTTCTTCCCCCTTTTGCGCTTCCCTCTTGCCACTTTCATCAGCTTGCCTTAAACCGTGCATAGCCCAGCCAGTAACCCATTCCTTTTGGCAGCACTTACTCAGTGCATCTTTTCCGCACATCACTTACACAAATCAAGTAGACCAATAAACTCCTACCTCAACAAACTCCCCCCACCTCTTTCCACCCTTCCATCGTCACCCAACCGCTCTGCACACCATGTGTGGCAAAGCACTTTTGCTGCTTGTTTTAATGAAATTCATTGCGTCGCTGCCGACGTCGCTGCCTTTTACCAAATGAACATGAAAATGTTGCGTCAATGCAAAAGAAGCCAACGCCAACGCCAACGAACAAGAAAGTCCTGGGAAAGTCCTGGCAAAACCAAGACCCAAAACCCAGCAGCCCGAAAAACCCACGGAACTCACTTTCATGCTTCATAAGTAAAATTTCATTTGCCACGCCCACACGCCCATGCCCATGCCCACTTTGTCGTCGCCGTTGCCGTTCCCGTTCTCGTTCCTGTTGCCGTCTTCTCCTCGACCTCGGCGTTGATTTTAATGAAATGTCATCAACTTTGAGGTGTTTATTGCGCTGACAAGAAGACAAGAAGAGTTTTGCACAGAGAAACAGAGACAGAGTGGCAGTCAGAGCGAAAGGGAGAGGGGAAGGGAGAAGGTGCTGGGGCTGAAGATAGAAAGGAAGAACCCTTTGAGGCAGCAGCCCCTAAAGTTGAAGGCAAAAATAATCTTTGAGTCTTAATGTCAACCTATTTACAGCACTTGGGACAGAAAGATGGTAAGGGATGGAATCAGGTGTCACCTCTCTCGCTCTCTCTCTCTCTGTCTCTCGCCCCCTAACTCATTTTTGTTCTCAAAACACATTTTCATGTATCATAAATTGTCTAACACTTAAAAAGTGATTACGTGTGCGACAACACTTTCATACAACACCTCCCTCTCCCTGTCCCTTCTATTCGCAACCTCAAACATTCCCCTGCCAACGAAGTCCTTGCTGTTAACCGAATCGGTACATCAATTAATAGACTCGGTAGGCTTCAATCTAGACGGAAACGAAGGTATGGGATTGGGAAATTGGGGAATTAGGTGGGGATGGCTAGATGGCTGGGTTGCTGAGTTGTAAGTTGCCATTTTAGATAAACTAAACAATTTTGTGCAAGTTGTTAACTTTAACGATGACTCATTAATTTTGTAGATCTACCACGCGCAGTTTTATATCCTGTATTATATGTATACATACATATATATATATATATCCTTTTGCTGAATCGGTTGTTGTTGTTGTTTTTGTTATTGTTTGAAAACCCTAAAATCATATGTACTCAAACCTAAACTCAAAATCAACTACCATGATTGTTGCCTTCTCTCTCTCGCTCTCTCTCGCACTTTCTGTCTCTTTTATGGCTGCACATCCTTAATTTCAAATTCAAATTTTCAAATTCCCAAAAGAAGACAACAAAAGCTTCATTCATTGTTTTTGGCTGTTTATGTTCCATTTTTCCCTATCTTTTCTGCGCCCCAAATTTCCCCGCTCCCTTAAAAAAAATAAGAAGAACTTTTGTCACAGTTTGCTTTGTTGTTAGTGTTTGGTTGTTGTTTAGGCTTTGTTGTTGGTGTTATTCATAGTTTCGTGTAACACAAATTCACAATGCAATGCAACAGTAATTGTGAACTGAATTGTCAAATGAATGGCAGCCACATGAAATCATTAAAAGGAGTCCTTCTCTTTCTCTATCTCTATCTCTATCTCTCTTTCTCTCATCCTCGCTATCTCTTTAGATATTCATCGTTGTCTCTCGTCGTGTCGTGTCTCTTTTTCTCTACCCAAGCTGTTTGATTGATGTACTGATAGATTGCTTCAAAGGACTTTTATTCTCAATTGAACCCATAAATACGAATTCACACTAGGACACATTACTGGGAACGATGAGAAGATATTGAGACTGAGTTCCCACTGCTATATCTGACATTAATTGTTCTCGTCTGCCTTCCTTTGTAAAAGTGACGAACACATTTTGGCAATACTGATAGCTTTTATCAACACTAGAGTGTGTTAACCATGTTAATTAGGGACGATGATGATTGCGAAACGGAGCAATTTCTGGCTTTGACTCCAATGCCTTCAAGGATTTCGATGCACATGAGTAAAGAAAAAGTTATTAATATTAAAGAAAATAGTAAATGCTTCAAAGCTTTAAAACTTCAATATTGTAACCTTAAAACAAACCTTATAACTTCATGCACTTGAAAAAAGATCTATCGGAAAATTTGAAATACTTTTTGATCTAGGGTTGCCAATTACATGTTATTATTTTACATATAACACTCATCGGTAAGACTCTTATTGGAAATTTATATCTTTTTCTCTCCCTCTCTCTCTCTCTCCCTCTCTCTTTCTCTCCCCCTCTCTCTCTCTCTCTCTCTGTATACTTATGTGTTTCTCATCTGAAGTACTATAGACTTTTGTGTGTGTGTGTGTGTGTTGTGAGCTCAAAAACGTGTGTTTGCAACATTGCAACATTGTTTGCTTTACCTGTGTACTCCAAGTGCTCTACACTCCCCGCTCTACCACCCCCCTCCCCACCCCATCCATCCGACACTCTTGTTTCCTCTTGGTCTACGCAAGTGCTTGTACTCGTACTCGTTTTGTTTACCAGTTGTTTTTTGGTGTTGTTCGACAAATCGCTACAAAATGTAACTACTTAACAGCGTCAACAATGCCAGGTAGGTCGGCGGGGCGGGGCGGGTAGTGGAAAGTAGGCGAGCAGGCGGGCGGTCGGGCGGTCGGGCGGGTAGTGTATGAGGGAGGTCGGCATCGGCATCGGGGTCGGGGTCAACCTGGCAAATTAAGGAATTTTCACTGCAAACACAAACACAAAGCGCAAGCAAAAACCAGCAAGTCACGCAACAATCATTTGCCCCACGATTCATACAACAAGAGAGAGTGGAACGATATGACGAAGGGGAGTTGTGGGTGGTGTGGGGTGGGGTGCAGGGCAACCTTTACAAACAGGCAATCGCGCATTTAACTGCACTCCGTCCCACTTTTTAACGGACAGTTCCAAGTCGCATCGCATGCTTATCAATGAAAAAATATGTATTTTGAAAAGCCGCAAGTGTTAGCCAACACTGGCAGCGAACAACCCTCGCCTGCTTGCCCCGCTGTGTGTTGCGCCTGCTACTTTATTATTTCTTATTGAATAATTATGGCTCATTTGAGGGGGGCGGGCTTGAGCAGTGGTGGGCGTGCCGCCGCCCAGATAACATCAACAAATGGCCGCCAAGCGACGTGTCGCCAGGCAATGACCAAAGCGTCAATCGTCACCCAGCACAGCAGAGAACAGTTCGTCAGTCATTCAGTCAGTTCGTCAGTTTGTCAGTCAGGTTGAGGTTAAGGTTGATGAGGTACAAGAACAGAACAGAGAAAATAGAAAGTGTGGTGGGGTGGTGAGGGGAATACTGTGTGTTCGCTTCACGTGCTTATCTCGTTTCCGTTGCTTCATTTAAAAGTTAATGACTGCTTTCAATGCCCAGCTGCGCTGGACGTGTCCCCCCCCCATCCGCACCGCAACAGCCAGGGCGCCGCGGCACCCCAAATAGAGCCAGAGCCAAAAAATCATTCACCCTCTTTGGCCCCAAACAACATTGACATTGGTTTGGGCGTTTGGCATGTCACCAGACAGCTAAATTGATTAGCTTTTCAAAAAAAGAGAAAAAAACAAAAATAAAATAATAAAAAACAAGTAAGGAAGCTTCTTCTTCTTAAGCATGCCGAATATTATATACACTTGAAACAAAGTCTACTTCTTTTTGTCGTAAACTGATTTCTTGCTTTTTTAGACAGCATTATGTTGACGATGTTTTGACAAATGATCAAGACGACCTTGACAAAAGATTCAGATCGATAGCATAAAAAACAAAAAGGGACAGATGTCTATATCGACTCAGCTCGCATTGTAAGGGTATATATATATATATATATATAGCCAATGAAGTCGGATATGCCTCCTTACATAATTATAATACACTCGGGAAATTCGAAATTCGAAAAAACTTAAAAAAATTATTGCATACATTCGGGCGTTGGTGGCAAGACTTTGTGGCGTGCAATGAAATGACGAGAGGCAGGCAGCTTTGTGCCACTGTAAAAGTGAAATCTGCTTGTTATATATATAGTTATATAGTTAAGATATCAGATTATAAGTTATTGAAATCGCATAAAAAGTTTTCGAGTATGTTGTTTAGAAATAAAATTGTCTTTATGTAGCTGAAAGCAACTTCTTCATAAATATTCTTGTAGAATTTGTTTTGAAAATTTCCTATTCCCAATTTTTAGTTTATCCATAAACATACTTAGATGTATAGATGTATATATATATGTATTTTTAAATTGAAAGTCACGCAACAATTGACCAGTCAATGCCTTTCCTCAACCCCCATTTCTCCACCCTTGCATCAGTTACTGTTACATTCGCCGCTGCCTTAAATTAACTGCTCCATTTGCCTGCCTTCTCTCTCGCTCTTTCTCTCTATCTCTCGCGCTTTCTGTGCGCATTTCCTATCTATCTATCTTTTCTCCGACCTCTGAAATTGAAAGTAACATTGTTGTGGTCAGTTCGGTTCAGTTCCCCTCCCACCAAGCCCTCTAACGCATTTCTCCCTCTCTCCCTCTCTCTCTCTCTTTCTTTCTCTGTCTGTGTTGAACCTACGTTTCACCCTCTTGTCGCAAATCGCATTAATGTCGCTTGTCTCGCCTGCTGTTGGCTATTAAAGGCAAATGTTATTGAATCATTAACACCTTGCTGGCGGCCCGCCCTCTCTCCGCCCACACACACACACACACACACATACAAAGCAGGAGCCAAATACGGGAAGGACGAGAAGAGAAGCTAGAGATAAAAAGGAAAAAAAAAATGATGCCATAAAGTTTATTAGAAGTCGCTTAATGGCAACGGATGTGCGAGTTTATTACAATTTGTAACGAGAGCTCTCAAATGCTGTTGATTTACATACACAAACACACGTACACACCGACACACACACACAAACACACACACTGAATAGGAAAATGTGTGTGTTGGGGGCTACTCGACAGCAAGCCACTTATAAAATATGCAGCAGTCGCGTGTCTATTTTCAATAAATACTTTTACTTCCAAAGCGACCAAGTGCCTTACCAATACCTCAACCTCAACTTCAACCGGTGCTCATTAAGTGGAACGAACGTTTACCATTTTTACAAGAACCAGAGAGAGAGAGCGAAAGAGAGAGAGAGACGGCTGCAAGATATCCTGTAAGAAGTGGGCTATACTAAAAGTGTGCCTGTAAAGATATACAGTACACCAATACGCTTTAAAAGTGTTTACCATAGAAGGAACCCTTAAGCCAGCTGAGCTGATATAGCCGATTTAGATATCTCTCTGTCCGTCTGTCAATCTCGGCAGATCTTACCATGGAAAACAAGTGGGATTTGCGAGTGTGTACACTATTCGTATATCCTTAACCAATGAAATATCGGTTAATCTCCGATCGATATTCTTGATCAGCATCCGTCCGTCCGACTGGATGCTCTCATAGATCTGAAAAACTCTATAAGCTGGAGACTCCAGATATATATAGAAATATAGAGTAGGGTGTAGAATTATGTTTGGATAACTTTACCGGTTAACCATTTACACATGGAATCGATATCAATAATATCTAAAATCCCCCAAGAATCTTTATGTTAATGCCTTAAAACCTTTTAAAACCGGAAACCCCTTATGTTTTCCTTTGTAAGCAGATTCTTTAACTCCCGTTCTTATACTATAGTCTGAGTATTTCGCAGTCGATTGCGTTCGACAGAAACGTTTTCACTTGTTCAAAATTTATGGATTCCCACATTCAAATTTCAATTATAACGAATATGAATGTATCCGTTGTCAGTGAAAATGTATTATATTATTATTAACCCTTAACAAGAAATGAAATGAATAACTAAAACAAGTAAGAAGACTCTAGTCGAGTAAGCTCGACTAGAAGATACCCTTAACCCTTGACCAAACAGACGGACAGATGGTCGGGCTAACAGACATACACATATGGCTGTGTAGTTCTGTACCAATACTTGATGGTTTCATATCTCCGGTGTTTCTCAACCGATTTTAATGAAACTTTTACAGAAGTTCATTATTTTGCTTATAGTTTCAATCCTCATTTTCAGTTTTTTAAAATTCAAGATTTTTTGTTATCGATTACATGTGTATATCGGAAACGAAAAGAGCTATCGATAATTTGAAACAAACTTGTTCTGCCTAGGGCTTAGGCGAACTTATGTCCCAAATTTGAAGTCTCTAGCTCTTACAGTCTCTGAGATCGACGCGTTCATACATACAGACAGACGGACGGACGGACGGACA
The DNA here is from genome assembly GCA_035044645.1 of Scaptomyza parva. Taxonomy (NCBI): domain Eukaryota; kingdom Metazoa; phylum Arthropoda; class Insecta; order Diptera; family Drosophilidae; genus Scaptomyza; species Scaptomyza parva. The sequence goes on from JAWNNT010000139.1 coordinate 12,455,793, forward strand.
GACGGACGGACGGACGGACAGACGGACGGACAGACAGACGGACATGGCTAAATCGACTCGGCTGTTGATGCTGATCAAGAATATATATACTTTATGGGGTCGGAGAAGCTTCCTTCTGCCTGTTACATACTTTTGCACAAAACCATTATACCCTTTTTTTACCCATTTCATGGGTTAAGGGTATAAAAATAATGAAAATTGCCAGAAATGTTACTAAAACATATTATTTAAAACGCATATTAAGTTGCATGTTGGAGTAAAGTTCCAATGATTATATGGAAAATAGTTCCTTAATTGATATCCAATTGATTGATTTTAAATCTCGCATATGCCATATGCCTCTTAATAGTGATTCTTTTGGCAACAAATCTGATGCGACTGGAATGTGATGACGTCACTTGAGCTCTTTAAACTCTTGTGTGGAATCACTTGCAGCCAGTCATGGTGAAAAGTGTGAGAAGAGTTCCTTGAATCACTGGGCAGGGTTATGTATTTTGATGAGCCATCACGTCGTGGGCAAGTGCGGCACGACCCGTCGTCCTGTGCCGTCCCGCCGTTCCGTCTTCTACCTCTTTTCATGCCTGTTCCGCGTGCCTTCTTGTCCCTTGCTCGAGGAGCTGGCAACATTTTGAATGTTGCCAACAATTTTTAAGTAGCACAAACTGACGCAAGAAAGACATGAAAAAAGACGGGAGAGGCGGGTTAAGCAGACTCTGTATTAGGTGAACCCACTCACTGGGGCAGAAGAAAACGAAGAATGAGAGCAGGAAGAGTAGAGAGAGGAAAGAAAGCGGCACAGGACTCGGGTCGTCTCCGGCTTGCGCTGGAGTTGAGTCCGTCGCCGTGTTGGCGTCGCCGACGCACGCTTAAGCATAAGTACTTCCGACTTTAAAAGGATGTCACATCCGGTTTTGCCTGTCGAGCGTGAAGCGCAGCCCGACAACGCGATAAGAGCCAAACACACACACACCCAAACACACACACACACTAGCAGACTGGCACAAACGCCATCACGAAACTTGTGCGGCCAACCAAACTGTTTGAAGCTAGCCCAAAAAATTCAAGGTGCAACCCGACCCCGTCGATTTTTGGTGTAAAGTCACAGGGAGGTCTAAAGTTTTTTTTTGAGGTTAGGTAACAAGAAAGGAAGCACTTCAACATTTGGTCAATTTTACAACACTGGTAGATTGAGGTTGACCTTACATAGTTTTTCATTGTTGCAAGCCTATGGCAATAGGCTAAATGAATATGTACCTATTTTTTCAACGGGTTTTTTCTGCTACCCAAAGCAGCAGCTTTAGCAGGCTTAATAGATGGAAAAGAATAATAATAACTACCAAATTTTAGCCAATATACATATATCAGTTAAGTACTTAAGGCTTAACTACAACCATTTATTAATGTATTAATATATTTATATGCTAAATATTATTATATGCTAAATATTCATTTATACATAAAGTCTCCTGGGAGGGCTTAGCGGACGAACCCTTTCCCTTTCCCTTTCCCTAGCCATCGCCTTGTCAGACTGTTAGGAGGAGAGGCCTTAATTTGTTTTATGCCTTTGAAAAACATATCCAATCTAAGCAGTTTTTATCAATTTTTTTATATCCCTAGTTCGCATATACCATAGAGAATAGAGAGCTTTGAATATATTCCTCATATTCCTCCAGAATTCTTCGAAGTTTGTTCAGCATGTTCACCATGCCAAGTTAATAGCGTCCAGGGCAAAATGAACGACATGGTGTGCCTAATCTAGAGTACAGTGTTCTTTAATGCCACTTTGGAATTCTTGACAGAAATATCTCGAGTTTGAGTATAGCATAATTCATTCTAGAATCTTAGAAAAGGAAGCAAACTAATTGGCGTCTCTGCTTTAATGTCTGTGATTATTTTCTGGCTATGGAATCATTTCTAGATTTCGGAAAGCCTTAGTATGCTTTGAACAGAAAAATTACGAATAAATACGTTAAGGAAGAATTTGAAGTATCCTGTTATATTAGAGGTCTTTCACAAAAACCATTTGTAGCTTGATATAATATAGTTTCATTTCGATTGCAAATGTTTGATAATTGTATGAGCTTGTATGGACAGATAATATTAAGACACCAGAGATTGTATAATGATCCTTCTTCAAAAGCTAATGTCATATATCATTATATTTCATGGCCCATATATAGTGTTAATAAATTGTATTATCCCATATATTGTCAGGTCACACAGTTGCTAAGAAATATCTCTGTTATACGTCAGCTACCCTCTGAACTTAAATAGAAAACTGTCTTAAGCAATGATGCTGATGCTGAGTATTAAGTAATGAAACTTAGAGATAGATATGCAAATGTTTGATTTACTGAGCCATCAAGTGTTTTGGTCACACCGACCGATGCTATCAATGTGACCAACCAAACGCCTAACAGCAACACTCTAGCAGTGTTGTCAAACGTCAATTTACTGCCTGGCAGCTGGTAAATCAAAAATCCGAAAAACCAAAGAGAAAAACAAATCATACTGGGGGGAATAAAAAAACAAATCGTGACTAATAATGATGTTGAGTGCTGTTACTAAAATGGGCATACAAAATATGGAATACGAATACGGATACGGGAAATGGGGTTTGTGAAGAACAGGGATGGTAAGCGAGGGGGGCGGGGGGAGGCGAAGGGAATATGGTGTACGGAAACAATGGATGACAGGGCAGACAATGCCTGATGCTGACATTTATGTAGACATAACAACTGCAAAATTGTTCTAAGCGGCGACAATGACAATAGAAGAACGAACGCTCCTCATTTCTATTTTCCTCTTTTTATCACTTACTCTCTCTATCACTCTGTCTCTCACTCACTCTTTCTCTCTCTCTCTGTCTTTCTGTATGTTTTTTCTTGTATGGTTGAGGCTTAGGCCATAAAAGTTGGCAGCTGGGGAAGCGACCAAGATTGATGAAAAAGCGCCAGGGAAAAAACAATAAAATGTATCCAAGGAAAAACACACAAAAAAAGGAAATAATAGAAAAGCAACAAGCAGTAAATGTCACTGTATTAGTGTAACCGTTACAGTTGCAGCAGTTACTGTAACTGTATCTCTTTATCTATAGCTATATCTGTGTATCTGTGTAGCTGTAGCTGTAGCTGCATTCTGCGACAATGAGTGAAGAGGAAGAAACTGCAAAGCATAAAAAATAAAAAATGCGATTGCATTGGGAAGACACAGAGAGAGAAGGAGAGAGAGAGAGAGAGAGAGAGACTAAAAGAAGAGAAAAAAAAAATTTAAATAAAAACCGCCGCCAACAACCGAAAGCATTGAGAACTGCATTTCGAATATGTGGAAGAATGGGTGAATGACAAAAAAAACCTAGTTGCAGTTATGTCAAATCAGCTTTTTTCCCGTCAAAAAACCGAAAAAACCACTGAGTGGCAAATCTACTCGGTAATAATGAAGAGGAAACTACATTCATGTATCGAGGAAATTGCCATAATTTATATAAAATAATATATAGACATATAAATAAGAAATATTAAGATATAAACAAGTTTCCATTTGTTGGTCTTATTCACTGTCCAAAGTAACGTTTCGTTCTTTCCCAAAAAGAACGACATCACTGTCGAGTTGATCGAATGGCGTAAAGCTGAACGTTCCCCCGCATCCTCATCTCGTTGAGGAGGTGGTGAAGGGTCTCTGATTGTAGTTGAAACAATACATTTGACAAAAGTGGAGTCAACTGCAACTGCAGCAGCGGCAGCGGCAGCAGTCACACATTGCACAAAAGGATGTTGCAAGACAACCGAGAGGGGAGGGAGGAGGAGGCGTCAAAGGGTAGCAAAAAGGGATATATACCGGTTAAGAAGAATGAGGAGTAGGATGAGGCAATGTCGCCGCATAATATGTGTTAAGCCAAAAGGATTTGTTATTCGAAACCGAGCGAAAAGATAAATAAACAAAAGCATCTTCTTGCCCCTTTTGCTCCAACCGCCTGCTGTGCTTCCCTACGCCTCCCCCCTGTCCCCCATGGCCTTTGCACCCTGCTGCCTGCCGTTTATGTCCTGCTCTTGGTGGGCGTGTGTGCTGCACTACTTCTACTTCTACTACTTCCACTACTGACAACGGCCAGCAAGCTGCGGTCCCAAGGATGCGGCAGAAACAAAAAAAAAAGAATGGAAAAAAACGAATAGGGAACCAGAAAATTTTTAATAAGTGCCACAATGCTGCAGCAGCAACAACAGCCGGAAAAAAAGAAGAAGTCACAGAAGAGGCAGACAGACGAGGCAGGCAGCCGTTGCAATAATGAATGCCCGCTGCTTGGGACACACATGACTTTGTTCATATATATATATATCTATCTATATATATATATATATGTTTATTAGGGCGGGTCGATTCGCAGGGAACCGAAATAACACTAACCTAACGAATTTATAGGGAAAATAATCTATAACTGTTAATGATTTTTAAGGATAAATACAAAAATTCTGTTAAAATTGGTTTTGGAACCCACAGAGAATGATTTCGGCAAATGCAAAATCGAGCCACCCTAATGTATATGTATACGTATGTATGTGCTAGTATTAGATAGCTGTGGCCTGTGGCCAAAACCCAATCCCAATCCCAGACGAAACGTCAGTCCAAGCGCTTGACTGACATGAAAAACGAGAGGAAATACATACGAAAAAAAATATTGTCCCAAATATCACATACTACACACACACATATATACATATACGTTTATATGGGAAAATCAAAGTTTCTTTAAATGATAAAGATAATGTAAATTAAAAACTACAGTTGTGCTTGAATACAGTGAACACTCTGCACAATTTACAAGCGCGAAAAAGTACAAAATTTCGAAGGCAAGAAGAAAACTTTACTTTTGTTCACCTGTGTATTGTTATCGATATCATATTTTGTATTACAATGGAAAAGACCTATCGATAATCTAATGTAATCTAATGTTGCCTATGGTATTGATAAATATAAATAATCTGCGACATTAACAAGTTCATACACACAGACGGACATGGCCAAATCGACTTGGCTCTTGAGGCCATTCGATCAACAATATGCACATATTATGTGGTTGGTGATGCTTCATTATGCTTGGTAGGCATAGGTATTCCCATCACCCTCTCCACCTAAGGGAGTACCGCAAAACAAGAATGTGGTACGGCTATTTGGTATTCAATCATAATAATCGACAATCCGACAATCTGCTACAAGACATTTTGACCAAAGGTATGTCATCTGCTTTTACACTATGGACGGTTGGTTCTTCAAGAATACCTGCTAAAAATGTATCTTTGTGTTCATAAAGAAGGTCCTTTGGAACCTTGTTTGTTTGCAAAAAGAAACTATGAACAATTAACAACTTTTTCCTTTGTATTTGCAAAAACAATACAAAAAACCAATATTAAAAATGACATTTTAAGGTTATTGAAACAGTTATTGACTTTTTTATTTATTGTTTTATATTTTTTTTTTTTCGAACGTATTAAATATTTACGGTGTATAATACAATTAATAAAATTTTTTAAAAAATTAATAACATATGAAATGCAGTTTAATAATATTGTGTGATTAATGCAGCCAATGCGTAATCAAATACGACATGAACACACACTCGCACACACACACACACTCGCACACACACACACACACTCGCACACACACTCGCACACATGAGTACTTTTGCGGGTTGGTTGCGATTTTTTGAGGTTGTTTGTTAATTTTGTAAATTTATACAATTTGATTGGACACGAGAGCCGCAACACAGCAACAGCAACAGCAGCGAACTTTGCGAAAGAGCAAAGTGTTAAGAGGGCAAAGGGCAAAGGCAGACGCACACAAAAAGAGAGAGTGAGAGAGAAAGAGTGTGAGAGAGAGAGAGAGACATTGTTATTTACCAACAAGTTTACTTTTTGCGGTCAACAATGGGTGGTGTGAGAGTGGTGTGGTGGTAGTGCTCGTATGTGTGTGAGTGTGTGCGGTGTGTGTGTGTGTGCGGTGTGTGTGTGTGTGCGCTCTGGCAACAGTATTCACATTAATTGTGCGGCTCTAATGATGCGCACTCGCAATTCACTTTAAATTTAATTAATGCGCAATTTTCGCTTTTAGCCCATTTGCAGTTTCCGTTTTCAGCTGGCTGGCTACGTATGTGTGTGGCTGTGTGTGTGTGCGTCTCTGTTTGTGTGTTTAAACCACCATTTCCCCCCCACCCATCACCACCATTACCACCAGCCACATCTCTCCTTCGCTATGGAACACCCGCTACCTGTGTCTCGTGTCGTGTTTGGTTGTTGTTTTCCAAATTGATGAATTACGTTTAATTAGCTGCGCGTAATTGCACCACACGTCGTTGATGTTGCTGCCGTTTGGTCAGCGCGCTACCCCGCTACCACCCCCGCACCTCTCGCACCACATACTCATACACACACACCATTTGCCATTGTCAAAAGGTTTCATCTGTGTCTCTGTGATTGTGGTCGAGCGCGAAAGGGGGAGTGGGAGAGGGAGAGGGAGACAGAGTGTGTGCTCGAATGGATTCATCGCCGTTTACATATGGTCAGCATGTCAGGTGTATGCAGTTTAATACCATTTACCATTTACCATCTCTACCATCTACACCTCACTCACTTTGAGTATCTTGATGGATCGCCTGGCTAATGAGTGTTGCCAATTATCTTGGGTGAGAATTTGAATACATCTAGATCAACATTGGGTCGCGGGAGGTTGGAACCCTAAATTTTACCCTCAAAAGTAGGCTATGAAAAGTTGTTGTCTGTTTTCTGTGTTCTGTTTTTTTGTATTTTGTCTGTCAATTCAGCTAAATTAATCTCATATAGTAATCTAAATCTATCTCTCTCTCTCGCTCTCTCTCTACTCTGTGTTTGGCTGTTACTTTCATTTAAAATCATTTAATAAATTCGCACTAAATTTCAATTCCATTTTCATTAAATGCCACATAAATTATACGCATCGAGGGTTACTGAGGTGTAACCGCTTTGCAGTAGGTTAGGAAAAGGGGGGCGGTGGTGGGTGGGTGGCACGGTGAAAGCAAGTGAAGGGTACGCAACTTGGTTTTGGGGTCTATCTGTGAGGAGGAGGGTATGGGGGGTGGGGTTGGGCGTGATTGGGCGTGGTATGGGTACGAGTACGGGTTCGGTCTGGTTTGGTTTGGTTGAACCAAAAATCGCGTGTTACCATAATTCGTATGCATTTTAAATGGTGAGCGCCATTTGCGCATAAAATGCTTTTAATTTTTCGTACATTTATTGTTGTGCCTTTCCTATCGTTCTCTCTCTATCTCTCTCGCTCTCTCTCTATCTCTGTCGCCACTCAGTCACTTGGGCACATTTTCAATTCGACCTCAATAAAATTTACACAGCGCGCGCGTCCAATAGCAGACGTGGCAGAAGGCACAGAGACCAGCCAGCACCAGAGACAGGCGAGACAGAGATAGTAACTGGGGCAACGAAGGAGTGGTGGTTGGAAGAAGGGGGGTCGGGAAGTGTGGATTGAGTAGCAGAGAAGCGAGGCAGTCGAAGACAAGGCTACTACTACTCTATATACATCGAGATAGCCAAATGAGAGAAGCTTGACGCAAAAAAAGTGAGTTGCGAGTTGTGAGATGAAAGTTAAGGCTCCTGTACACCGTATGCTCTTTAAATACCCTACAAAAAGTAGGCATTCATATTTATAAGGTATGAACGAGTATATATTTGTTGTCTTTTAGTTTCAAATGTTTGCAGATACTCAAGAAGAAAAACCTTTTTCAAAGGAATAACAAAACCATAACATCTGGCAACTGTTTACTGTTTACAGGGTATTTCAACTTCTAGTTCTGCCAATATTACATAATATATTATCGAAATTGTTGCTGTTGTTGCTGTTGGTGTTGGTGTTTTATACGTAAAGAGTGCGCGCATATTTTTGTTGTAGAGACCCAACCGTCGTACCAACCGTCGAGCCAATGCCCAAAAAGTGTTCATTTCCTCTTTGGCGTGTTATCATCGCCACTTCCGGCAACGATGCGGATGATGGAGGACGACATTGAATGTTTACACACACTTTTTGAGCCTGTGTGTGTGTGTGTGTAAGAATATTTTCATTTGTGTCTGTGGCAAATAACTCAACTTAAATGAGTGCTTAAAGCCAGGCAAAGAAAGTAAATTCATCGGAACGCAATCAAATGAAACGAAATGGAAATGAAACAAACACAATATAAAATTTTAAAGTCGGTTTTCAATTAAAGAACAGCATGAAAGCAATATTAATCGAAATACAGAAAATTCACAAATAAAAATAATGCAGATTTGGACGCTTCCGAATATAACTATGAAATACTCTGAATCCCAGTAAAAGAGTCTAAAGAAGTACATCTGAGTGTTTTAGCGATTTCCCAGCCATACATGGCGAGTTACGCCCTAATTTTGATACTTGGTCTAACAAATTCATGGGCGAATTTAATTGGAAAGTTTCAAATCTCTAGCTATACGGGATGGCTTCGGTTTCAGAGTATAAACTTTGGGAAAACGTAGAAAATGAAAACTCTTTAATCTTCAGTTTACTTTAATTCCTGATTCTGTGTGTTTGTGTTTGGCTCTCGACCTTGCAAACGCCTTTTTGTTTTTCCGCCTGAGCAAGCCAAAGAAAACCGTCCCCCCTTTCCGGCTCCCATTCCCCCTCCACTTCTCGTCTCTCGTCTATGTATAGAGCAAATACAATTTCTATGTGGCAGCAAATCGACTAGAAAACGCTGCATAGAGAAACAGTCAGACAGACAGACGGACAGACAGACGGACGGAATGAAAGTGTGGCAAATAGTGGGTTAAGGGCAAGGAAGTGAAGTGGTTTGGGATGGGACGAGATGGGATGGGTAAGGTAAACTTTTCACTTAATCGCTTTTCCGCTGCGTTTGAAAGAAAACAAACACAGCTAATTTGACTTTATCTCCTTGCCAAAGTTTTTCCTGCCTGCCTGCCTGCTGCTGCTGCCTGTTTGTCTGCCTGCCTTGCCTGCCTGCCTGCTTGGCAAAAGTGCATAAAGTGCAAAAAAAAAAGAGTCGAGTCGAAAGAATTTCCCAGCAAAGTAAACTGGGGGGGGCGGACAGGGGGAGGAGACAGCTTCGTTCTGGACCATCAATGAGCATGATGAAACAAGATGATGATCATGTTGTATTGGGCATTCAACTAGTGTTTCACTCTCTCTCTCTCTATCTATCTCTCTCTCTCTCTTTCACTCTCAACATTCGAGTATTATCAAGAGCCATGAATAATTTACAGACTGTAACAAAATGCAAATGAAACTGTTTTTCCATTCTATTCTATTTTTTTTTTCAGTCAGTTTGAAAATGATATGGGTATTCAGAATGTTTGCGTGTGTGTGAGTGTATGCGTGTGTGTGTGTGTATGTTTGTGTTTGTATGTTTGTGTTTGTGTATTTTAGTCGCAAAACTACTTAGGAGGAGTAAAGCCGATAAAGGACTTATAACCAAAACTGGAACTGATCCGAAACTAAACCGTATTATGTTGTTAAGCTAGCGCCATCTGTGGGCCAGTAGCGTGCAATTGAGTGATATAGGCTTGCAAGGGATTTACTTGAGAGAACTTCTACTCTATCACAAAATGAATATTGTTTACTTACATCACGATGAAAAAATGCCTCAGATATTATAGATTTTTGTTGGTTGATTTTTTTTCTGTGCTATTCGCAAAATGATTTCGTTTTAATTTTGTTTAAGCTTTCATTTAGCAATTTATGTGTGTACTGCATTATAATAAAATCTATCTGATTTTAAACCAGCTGTTAACCACATTTTAAACCACATTCACCATTCATTCAGCAGCAGCAGCATCTGTTGACTTGTCGCTCGCGTTTGCCGCATTTCCGCACCTATGCAGAACATTTATATCAACAATAACAACAACAATAACAATGTCAACCCTTTCCCAACAACCCTTTCACCCACGTGAACGTTAAGCGTTTGCCAGCCACGCCCATATGCTGCAGCCGGTTGCAGCCGGACGCCCCCGAAAATGTTTCGCAAATGTTTTGTGAATTTTGTAGCCGCGTTTTTGAAATGCACTTGCGACATTTGACAGCTCCGACTGTCCATTTAATGTATGTGTGTGTGTATGGGTGTGTGTGTGTGTGTGTGGGTGTGCATTCCACTGTTGCATGTTGATTTTTGGCCAGAGTTGTGTTCCATGTGGCATTGCAATTCATTCACGTGACGTTCATCTAACTTCTCTCTTTCTCTTCTTCTCTCTCCTCAACTTCAGCATCCTCAACTCCAGTTTTCACTCGTTGTCCGTTCTCCGATTCAGCACAGTCGTAAATAAATTTGCATTTTTGTCAATTTTGATGGCAACCGCACACACACACATATACACCGATACACACACACATTTGTGTGTGAATGAATGAGTGCAAAGTATGCAAAGCTTATCCATCAACAGACATCCATAAACCTATGTCCACATCTATGTGTGCGTATGAAAATTAAGCGGGACATTGGCGTTGGGCACCATAAATCTGACAGGGATCGAAAAGATGATGATTTCGGACTGGGACTGGGACTACCGGGAAACCCCGATTACCCACATTCATATTTGTCTCAGCTACAATATTTTTGAATTACTTATTCTTGAAGTTTTGATATTTCGAACACGAACTCGATCTGCTTATAACATTAAGTCTGCCGGAATAATATGTTCATAATATGTTCTCTAATCGTAATCGATGCGATCTTATAGACAGACTGAGGGAAAATCATAATTCAGGCTATTCAAATTGTTCTAGAATGAGAAAGATTATATTCTAACCCAATAATTTACACAAATTTGATTAGATAGATGCGAAATTTGGAATGAGGCACGAAAAAACACACAAAAAGACGATTTAGAAGATAAAGACAAAGTTTTATGTCTCTAGCTTCAAGGAATGAATATATAATTGGTGTATTGCTTAGTTCTATGATTGATTGATAGTGAATATAGTGAATGTGAATAACGAATATAACGAACCAATGTGGTAAGAGATAGCTTGATCCTGACTAGACCTGACCCTTAACTATAGACTTATTTATACATATATATAACCCAGGGTTGAAAAGTTTTGTGCCTTTAGAACCGATAAAAGAAACCGTCTTTGACCCCTTATAGGATGTAGATGTACCTACATGTATATATTGTCTGTGTCTGATCGCTAAGGACTGAGAATTATTTGGAACATAAGCTCTCATATGCTATATGTTATCTGTATCCGATGTACACATTAATGAAGATTAGTCACTGACCTGGAAGAGGAACTATCGCCTTATTGGATTAGGTTATGTTATAATAAGGTTAGTTAATAATTTTAAGAATCTCCAAATTGGATGCCAGTAATTTGTACTGCTGAATGTTCCAATAGCATAGTTGTTGCGGCATGCAACATAGGCTTGTCGCTGGCTGCGGCACACGGCACACTAAAGCACCGCAAACGGCTTAGCCCCCCCCTCCACCTACGGTGGAATGACTTGAATGCGGCAATTGGCAGTTGGCGCCTCTGCCAAATGCAGCAGCTTTGTACTGTTGGACTGTGGGGAATAAATGGCGGTCAGCCAGCAAAGGGAGAACGGTTAACGTCCAGGGGGAGAGGAGATGCACGAGGGTCGTCGTCGCGAGCCGGCAATGACAATGGCTAAAAAATGTTGTGTGTGTGCCGTTGTTGTTGTTGTTGTTTTTGCTGTTGTTGCAACAGTCACAAAGTTGCTGACTGCGTTTTTGGTCATCATTTTGTCGTCATTCTTGTGGTTGGCCGACCGGCGGGCGGGCGGTCGGTCGATAGAGACTGCGGGGGGACAGAGAGGAGTTGATGTTGATGTTGTTTTTGTTGGTCCTAAACACCATTATCGCTGCTGTTGTTGTTGCTGTTGCTGTGTGTGTGTTGGTCATCTTTATTTTTGTTGCTGCTAACAAAAATTAATTTGCATAATGGTACGCAGACACACACACACAGACACACAACATTGTAAAATATTGGCTAAGAGAGAGAGAGACAGAGAGAGAGAGTAGGAGAGAGAGCGGGAGGTGGGTGGTGGGGAGTGTTACGCATTACTGCCATATTTGTGTGGGCGGGAGCAACAGCAACAGAAGCAGCAGCAACAAAAACATTGCAATCGCAATTGCAATCAAATGTATTTGAAAAATTAAATAAATTCCAAACCAAATGCAGAATTACAACAAAGTAAAATGCATTTACATTGCACCTAGCACTAACTATCAATGCATTTAATGCATTTGTATAGAGGTCTGAACAAGGCAACAACAACTTTTTCTCATTAAAAACAGCATTTTGTTGTTGTTTGTAAGCAGATTCGTTGATTAAACCATTAAAAGATTTCCCATTTTTAACCTGCAAATAAATAGATAAATTTATCTGGATGCAAATATTTTAATTTATATAAGTGAACCCCATTTGTTGTTGTTGTTGCCTTGGAAGCACTAGAATTTGGTTCATTATTATTATTATTATTATTTTTTTTGGTTTTTTGATTTTTGGGTTTATTTAGCTGTCGAGGTTTTTGGCAGTGCTTTTCTTCTTCTATTTTTTCGTTGTTCTTGTTGTTGTTGTTCTTGCGGGCTTTTAATAGTTGCATCAAAATTTTCCAAGTTATTTCAATTAAAATGGGGCCACACAAACCGAAAAAGCGGAAAGGGGTGGTGCGGGGGGGTGAGGTTGGGGTGCAGGGTGGGTGGGTTGGCTAAATAGAAAAAGCAACAAGCCAAACCGAGCAGAGAGCAACATTTTCATAACATTTTTCATAAGTTTTCGTTTCGGTTGCACTTAAGAATGTTGTAAATATTTTTCGCAACTTGGCTTTCTCACAGTGTGTGTGTGTGTGTGTATGTATGTGTGTGTGTGTGGTCATTTCTCTGTACAACATTCTTCAGATACACACACACACACACGCGCACACATACATACATGTTGTAGCACAGATATACAAATGCTTTATATGCTTGTGTTCATTCGTGATAGTTGGCAAAATTTTCCAGCAGCATAAGCATAATTATTTTTAATGCGGTCTGCAAATATTTTGTGGATCTTAAACATGAAAAATACCAAAGAAAAACCAATACTCTCTCTTTCCAATTTCCTTTCCCCCTCCACTTCAAGAACCCTTTTTGTGGTTATGCAATCGTTTCACGAGTAAAAGTCTTAACAAAAGTCTGATCAACGCTTTAGAAATTTCCAAAATATATCTCTTTTAAAGATGAGGGATTGTTTTTTATTCTTGTAACTACAACAAAAGTAACCTTTTGTGGCATCTATCTCTCAAATACATTTGTTATTTACAGTTACAGTTATAGGCTATATCAGGTTCTTAGTGCATCGCCTGCGATATTCATCGAGTGAGATTTTCTTCTTGTTGCTATCTGAATTTAAGTTTCGGCTTAGGTCCATTGGTGGCTGTTGCAGTTGCACTACCTGCAGCTGCAACTGTTGCTTGGCTGCCACTGGAATGGCGAATGGAGATTGGTTAAGATTCGATTCGTTGTAGTTTGCGAGTTCGCTTTCGCGTTCGACTTTGAGTACTCTCACTTACCTGATGGTAAATAGGGCTTATAGCAGTCTAATGGTTCTACCAAATATCTGCTGCCTGCATCTGTTGGTGCCGCTGCTACGGTTGCCACTGATTGCTGATTGTGATTGAGTTTTGTATGCATTGTAGTTGAATTGCGTGCTGGCAATATTTTGCTCCAATTGAACCGTTGCTGCGGTTGCAGCTGCAGCTGATGATGCTGCTGATAATAGTGATGATGTACGGGTAAATAATCTTGCATCACAAAACTTCTGTGCCTGTGCATCATCTTGTGTATGAAAGAGGGTGCGGGGGGATGGGGCTGCTGCTTTGGCTGATTGGCATCCGTGATGGACTTGTGCTTCTGTTCCACAAATCGCTTGGTTGGCAACTCAAAGTTATTCACCTGCCACACATATTTCCAATGCAACAGCTCCGCAGCCTCGTAATAACTATTGCTCAGCTGCTCCAGTTGATAGACCCTTGGCGTATTATCGATGCGCAGTATCAAGGTGGGTTCACTGCTCGGACGCCACTTGCCAAAGCCCAGAATCTGGGCAACGCGATGTCCAACTCCGAATTGGGCCCGGACAAAGCAGGCCTTGACCAAACGTTGAAAGTCTGGACGCAGCGATAATAGCTTTAGCTTGCGGCGTGTCAAAAATATTTTACGCAAATTCATTGGATCCTCGATAAAGTTGTTTATGTTGCGATTCATCAAAGCATGATGACCTGAATGTTTTTGTTGCTGTTGCCGTTGTTGGTGTTGCTGTTGTTGGTGTTGCTGTTGTTGGTGTTGCTGTTGATGGTGTTGCTGTTGCATTTGAATGCTTTTTTCCAGCTGCAATTGAAGCTGGTGCTCCTGTTGCTGCTTCAACAGCTGTTGCTCCTGTTGCTGCTGCTTCAACTGTTGATGTTGTTGTTGTTGTCGTTGAAACTTTTTCTCCTCTTTCAGCAGTTGCTGTTGTAATTGTTCCTGTTGCTGCATCAGCTGTTCTTGTTGTTGCTGTTGCTGTTGCTGTCTCTGCTGCTGCTTCTGTTGCTGCATCAGCTGTTCGTGTTGTTGCTGTTGCTGTCTAAGCTGCTCTTCCAGCTCCTCCTGCCACTTGTGGCACATGCGTTTACGCCACTTGTAATCCACGCTGCACATGATCAATTTTCACAAGCAATCGGCAATCGGGAATCAAACACAAACACAAATCAAATCAAACAATTGACAAAAAACGCAACTTGCTCGCTAAGCGGATTCGCCGCAACTGTCAATTACCGAGGAGCTCAGCTGAGCTTTGATCAATTTAACGTCGATACACTTTTGTTTTGCCCTTGCGATAGGGTATCCATCGAATCCGATCGAATTTGTTCGTCAACGAATACTTTAATGTATTGCATTGACAATTTGAGTAAGGGTATCCAATATTTGGCACCTTGAAAACGACTCGACTCTAATTTTTTGCAAAGCTTTCTATCTCCAGTGGCAAACGCTCTCTTTCTGTTCCTCTCTCTCTCTCTCTCTCGCTCTGTGTATGGTCTGCTCACTTCAATTGTTTAGGCAATAGACTCTTTGTTTCCCCTTTCCCCTTACCGCAACAAGTCCCATTATTCAAATCTTGCCAAGTGTTATTTTTATTGGCCAATGTTTGTTTTTGTTGCCTATCAGGCGGGGCGCCAACCCTCAAACTAAATATGCTTACACAAAAAAATATACAAAGGTTTTATATTTTCATACTCAAATAAATATAACAACTAGAAGATACCCTTCACTCATTGACCATACAGACAGACGGGTCGACTGGTGGACAGCCAAACGGACATGGCTATATCGACTCGGCTTTCGATGCTGATCCAGAATATATATACTTTATGGGGTCGGAGAAGCTTCCTTCTGCCTGTTACATACTTTTGCACAAAACCATTATACTGTAATTTACCCATTTCATGGGGTAAGGGTATACAAATATTTGTTAATTTTGAAGAGGAAGTGATATGAAATACGATATTAAAATCTATCAATGTATATCTATTTATGTTTACAAATAATACAAGACCACGCAAAAGTTTCTAATTAATATTTTGGTTGTTCCTAAAACAGAAAAACATATATTGCTTTTTATTTTATATCGACAATATATATATCGACATGTACTCGAAGATAAAGTATAAAAATAGTCAGCTGGATTTGTGTTTATTGTTTGTTCCAAGCGGAATATACCTATACCCTATATACCAACAATATACAAGTGATGAAATGGAATCGTTTCGTATGGCAAAACCAATTGATATATGTACAAACTTGAGTTACTTTGATTTCTACATATGTAGAGACGGCATAGTAAAAGCTTTTCGTGCATATTTCATATGTTTGTAAAATTTGATCCCCTTTGACTTTAGTATCCCGATTTCACTACTGCTTCACGCTGCATACTTTATCACCATAAAAAGCTGAATTCACCATTATTTATAATAAAAATGGATTAATTGTTAACAACACTTGAGTTCCACGTAAGTTCATCATATTTGTTGACTCTTTGGGACATTGGCACTTAAATTTGGTGTTTTCTGTTCTGAACGCCAACTGCTTAAAGAAAATGTGGCGGAATTGGGAATGATAAACAAGTCATAGTGGAATAGCGACATAAAACAATTCTTTAAATGTACATTGGATAGAAAAGTATCTTTCAAAGGGTGTCCCCAGTTAATCATCCAAACATCTCTTAAAATAAATCATCTTCGTAGCACATAATAATTTGGAAATATGCTTTAACGATTAAAGCTTCATTGTTCAGGTAGTTTTTTTTTTTTGATTAGTTGGGCTTTTAACGTTACACGCACATACACACACATATACTAAAACACACATACTCATTTACATATACATTTATAATAATCATTTGAAATGCTTGTTTGGCGTTTTCCCTTTATTTAGGGTCAGTTTGCAGTCGCCATTTGATGTATTTGTTTTTAATTATATTTGGTTTTTGGGCTTTATGTAACTCGTTTATGAACTGTCTGTCGACCTATACCTATACTAACATCCCTGTGTGTGTGTCTGCGCGTGTGTGTGTGTACATAAAACTGTCATGTCTTTGTCTCGACTTTCACACTTGGGTGTGTGTGTGTGTGTGTGTGAGTTTGTGATTGCAACATGGAACAGCAATGTCAGCAATAGTACAAATGTCAGCGGCAACGCACGTTATTTTTAGCCGTAGGGGGGGTCTGGGTGATGGGTGATGGGCATTGGGTGATGGGCGGAGGGTGAAGGAAGTATGAATGGTGGAAGGGGAAATGAGGAACAGTTCTCCATCAGCAGCAGCAGCAGGAAAAAGAGAGTCAGAGTAGACGAGTCAGACGAGCTGCGTCTGTGGCTTAGGAATTATGTGCGTCATGCTCGAAGCGTTCTGTGTCAACGACAACACATGCATACATACATGGATGTATGTATATGTGTATGTATATGTAAGCAAGTGGAAAACACAGAGATATAAATCGACTATGCGATACCCTATAATAACGATCATATTCTGCCTTGCATGCCTTCTGCAAGAAATGTTAGAAATGTTAACGTAAACTTCTATAAAATCAATCTTCTTGAATCGCAGCGGGATTGGGACCTGAAAGAGAATCTACTTTAAATAAGCATAATAATGTCTGAGGCATTCTTTCGAGCACATTTCCCAGAATTTCACATTATAAGCTTTAAGCTGTCTTTAGTACTTAATACTTACTGTTTGCCGAACGTAAAATGCAAGATGTATTATTTTGATTTTGATTTGAAAAGTTGTAATGAACAAATTTTTTATACAGCAAATAATCCAAATAAATATTACATATTTTCACAATTAGGAATAAATGGACACACTGTGTAAAATAATCAGCAACAGAATTAGTATCCTCTATTTAATATTGCTTAATTGATTGATTGATATAACATTTTCATATTTCATTTGCTTAATACAAGAATCACAAAAAAAAAAAATGATATTTCAATGAACAAAATTAAATTTTTTTCTAATTAAAAAATGAAAGGAATACGTCAGAAATAATTAATGTTAGGACCATAAGTTAAATTTTTTTAATGTATGAATCTATTTCGATCGTTCGATTAGTAAGTTTATGTTGAACTTATTCCGAAATAATAGAATACAGCTTTTGCTACCAATTTATTTTTCGCCCAGTACAGGGTACATGCTTTATATCTATGTATAAACATATACTATAGTGAATGACTGACGGACTAACTGACTTACTACTACTCTGTCTGACTGACTGACACTACAACCAAAACATTATGGTATGGGTAGAAACAAAGCAGAGGCGTAGTCTGAATGACGACACACACACACACATAGATACTGTGTATGTGTTGTCTACTGTCTATTCTATGGGCTGTTTGTAGTTTTTTGGGGTTTTAGTTTTGGCAACGAATCCCCAGCCCAGCCAGGATATGCAGAAAAGCAAAAAGGGGTGGGGCAGAGGGCCGGGGGGGTGGAGAAAGAGGCAGCTGCAATAGCTGCGTCTGCCGCAAAACACAGTAAAACGCGCGCATATTTATAACGAAATGCTCAATTTAAATTCCCATCAATCTTGGTCGAATGCCACACACACACACACACACACACACATACACACAGAAGGGGTTAGAGGTTAAAGGGCGGTTGAAGGTTGAGGATTTGAGGAGCGCTTTTGGTTGGGGGGGATGGGGATAGTCATTGGTAGTGTGTCTGCGCGCTTTGTTTTTGTTCTGAAGAAATTCTCGCATTGCCTTCTACTATACATTTAACTAAATGTAGTTGGCGGCACACACACACACACACACACATAGAGAGAAAGCGAGAGAAAGATATGGCTGAAAGGCTGTAAAAATGGCATCTTCTTCTTTTCCTTTGGTGCGTTCGTCTTCTTCTTCTCGTTGTTTTTTTTTGGCGAGAAAAAATTATGCGCCAGCAACCGGAAACCGAAAAACGCGCCAGCAACTTATTGAGCGTTAAATTAAAAAATTCCTATGCAATATCCCAAAAACAAAAAAAAAAACATGACAAAACTTAATACATAAAACCAGGAAAATGCTCGAAAAATATGAAAAAATTGAAATATGTATATAAATATGGATTATTTCTTGGTATCAAAACAGTTTAACTGAAGAAAATTCGTTTGTTCAAGTAAAGAATCAAAATATAATCTGCTCTTGAGTATGGACATTGCGAAGTAAAGACACTAATACCAAGCATAAATCAAACACATAAATATTACATAAAAATAATAATGTTGCTAAAGTCTATTATAGTTAAAGTAGTTCAGTCGTATATACTGAAGCTATTGGAAAGTCTTTTGGAAACCTCTTTTTTTCCTATTCTAAGTTCTGAAGTTTAAGAAGAAGAAATGCATAATTGAAGTACACTCAAACTTCATAAAAGTATGGTTTTGTATTACATCAAACTGAAATACAACTGCTTACAATCTGAAATGCATCAAATCAATTAAAGCCATGGGGAAAGCTAGTTACAAGACGTCAAGTTCAACTAAATTGCAAAAAGTTTTCAAAAAAAAAAAACAGCTTACATTTCAAAATTGACTTTGACTTCGAGCACATGGGAAATATAAATAATGACATCAATATCATCATTGGCTGAACTTTTTAGTCCGCTAAATTAAATTGGTTAAACAATTCGAGTGGCTGTGTGCCAGAGTGTGTCAGAGTGTGTGTGTGTGTGTGCATGTGTGTGTGTGATGTCAAGAGGCGCCTTGTTAAATAAATACGCAGTTAAAACAAAGGTTAAAACTCTTGTAGCGGTCAAAGCGAAAGCAACGCATCACTTGGTACCAATTCTCACTTATCCATCCGAACCGTTCCGAGTTCCGATCTCTTGGCATACTCTACCCAGACGAGTGCTACAATGCCATGTAAACACCCCATGTCTAGTACTATCTACCATATATATATATAATGTGCTAGAATGTCATCAGAACAGTTTCCATTTGCCGGGGCTGGCTTAGTAATTGAAATTAAAAATGAAAAAAAAAAAATACAGAAACAGTGAAAGAATAATACAAAAGCCAAAAACAAAATGACAAAGTACTGATAAATACTCTTCAAACTATGGCGCCTCAGTGACCAGCAGTAGCAGTAGGGAATACCAAGTACCCTATATACAGTTAGTACAGTGAGTACCCGAGTACGAGTACGAGTACTTAGAGGGTACTACTACTACAGCTCAACCATGCTGCAAAAACCTATTCGCCCTTCCGTCGTCCTCAACATTCAAACACACGTCGCATTTTTTTCATTACGGGCCACGCACACAAGTGGCATCCACTTGACGACTTCCCAGTGTGGGGCGTGGGGGGCTTGAGGGGAGAGTTGTGTGTGGATACTTCGCTTTGATCTGTGTTGCAGCTGCAAATAGAGACAGTGATCATAATTAAGTTAAAACTGAACATCAGCAAAATGAACTTTACCTATAAACAAGATTAAACTATATATGTACATAAATCCAATGAATACAAAATAGTATTAAAATCCATTACATGAAATCCATTAGCCGAACTGAAGTCAAAGGAGATAATTACATTTATCATTTGCCAAGCTTTGACACTTTTTGCTCCACTGTCCATGGACATTACCTGTCTCCATGTATCCATGTGAAACTCAAACGTTTGCTTTTTGTATTTTTTGCAGCTTTTTTTTTTGTTTTACGTTCGTATTATTTTCGCAACTTTACTTTTTTTTTTTTTTGGTTTTGGTTCTAGTTGAATGTTTATCCAGCATTTGGCTTCGTGTTTATATTGCACTTTGGCGTCGTAAAGTCGCGACGCTCTCAAATCGAATTGCAGAATAATGTTTATTGATATCATCTGGTGGTGCTGGGTATGCATTTGATATATCTCTATATGTATGTATATGATGACGATATGATAATAGAGCTCCGATAAATGTTTAATTATTTCTATTTCAAATGCCGACGGCTCAAGGCCAAACTTCACAAAAGGGTAGTCAATTTGAAATGATAATCCAATTTCGCTTTTTAATACTCTGTTACTCAAAGGTTACTCAAAGTGTTCCACATGGTGTATACTCGACTATAGACTCGTCTTTGTTTATGGCCGGCTGGGATAAAGGGTCAAGATTGTGGTGATACGATAGTCATTTGGGAAATCGATTAATTCACATATTTCTAACATACTTACAGCGGGAGCTACCAAATCAACCGCCCCGTCCCATAGCACCCGCCTTTAAACATAGGAAATCCCTACATCATCGAAGTTTTATTTTAAGATAAGACCAAAGAACATTAGCTAAATGACGTGTGAATACATTGAATCAGAGAAAGATAGACAGATAGGTAATACATATTCGAATGTATTTGAAGCTTTTGATTAAACTTTCAGTAAACTGTAATCGTATATGGATAAAGATAAAGGTATAGATATAAATAGATAGAAATATGATAGATATTGTTATGTCTATGCATAGATATGAAACTTTTCTATATATAATTTCATAAGAAACCGAAAAACTTCAGATGCCATCAAAGTTTATTTTTTGGTTGCCTTTTCTTCGCCCACTTTGCTACGGCTGCGGCTGCGGGTGGAGTTTGCAAAGGGGTGTGGGAAGAACGAAACGAAAAAATCATCGCGTAAAACTAAAATAAAAATTGAAAGGCAAACAATGAAGCGACATGTAATAAACTGGCTACAGGCGGTTGGCAACCCGCTGGCTCCATAAAGAGGCAATGAGAGGCAATGCGCCAACGTTGAGGTTAAGGATGGGCAACGGCAAAGAGCCGGAAGAGCGGATGAGCGGAAGAGGAGAGGAACAAGAAGTGCCTGTGAGCGAGATGATAACTTGGTGGCCGCATCTTGGCAGCTGCCTCAAGTGGTTTCCACAGTTAGCTCTCTCTGTCTGTCTTTCTCTCTCTTTCTCGGCGTTTCTGGCAACGTTTTATGCATAAGCAAACATGTCAAGCGCAGCCACGCCCCTCATTCTACGACCGCCCCCACACAGCATTCGGGTTTTGGGCATGGAAACATAATGTTTATCCAGCTGGCAAAGCTGGCGAAAGATGTTTCGCGTGATTTGCGCGAACTGAGAACTGAGCACTGAGTAGAGAGACAGAAGAACATCAGCAGCAGCGGGGAGCAGGGAGCAGGGAGTAGGAGATGGCAGTAAGAGGGCAGAGGGCAAAACGGCTTGGAGTTCATTTTGGGCTAATGCCGCACAGGATGAGCCTCAAGATGCGTGTGTCCTTACAGATTTCATGTGAGTTATGACCTGCTCTCAGCTCTCTGTTTGACTTTCTCCCTTTCATTTCTCATACACCAGAAACCAGAACGCCATTCAACTTCTCAACTCAGAGTATCTTTGTGCGCCCTTTCGCCTGTACCTTGCCACGCCCTTAAACGCCTCTCAACGCCCCCAACACTCCATACACACACACACACACACACAGTCTAGCAACCAAATTGACAGAAAATTGAATTTGCACATTTTACTGCACTTTGTCAAAGACGATGCTCGGTTACTCGAAAGGGTTTAGGCGGATAGGGGGTTGGGAGGGGTTTGGGGGGCTTGGAGGTTAGAGGGCGTCTAACAACTTAAAGCTGACAGACAACACGACGTATGCGCAATGCATTTAAATTCCCAATTTCCAAAGAATCCAAACGACAAGGACACTTTTCACAACTTTATACAATGATGTTTTTTACATTGTAACAAAAAAAACCGAACAAAAAGAATTTGAAAACAGCTTTCACGAAAAGTTTAAAGTACATGTACATATATATGCTCGACTATACATAGTAATAATAATATATATAAACTCTTTTAAAATGAAACTTATTATCTGTTAGCATTACAATCGGTCAAGACTAATACTACAGACTGATATTGAAATTGATTCAATACAGAAATACAAAAGAATAATGATTGTATTCGTTTTACTTCATGGGGTTCATAACAACAAAGATATGATATCCGGTTTCATTGGAATCGGGAATCAATGTATTTTGCGTAGGTAACAATTTCTTAAATTGCACTCCACAAATAGTTGGTATCTAGTCTATTACGGCTTGTACATTCCGATATGGGAAATGATTACTTTTAGATTCTCAAACCCTTCTACATTATCTTCTCAGAGGTATGGGGCGCTACTATTATCTACCGCATATATCATTTCTTAGTGTTTACGATCAGTCTGTCAATCAGATGAAAGAGTTTTAATATTTATCAGCGCATTTAAACAATTATTATTTAAATGTTCATATTTACATAATATCAATAATAACATTTAATGCATGTTAAAGTTTGATTAAGCTATTAAATTTTATTTTTTTATCGGTTTGCTTCTATCCGAACAGTTCATAAAAAGCAACTTCTGCATATATGTCCATACATATGTTGTCAATTGCCGTACTTACATGCATTTAAATGTATGTCTGACTCTGATCCGTCAGTTAATAGCTTTTTATGGCAAGGTTTAAAAACTGTCAACGTACTTTAATGATTTTTATATTGTTATCGCACTTATAACACATTCAATGAGCTCGACTCGACACTATATATACTTGACAAGATAATTAAATTGTGCTCTGCGTGCGAAACTATGTCAGTTTAATGCAATCGCATCGCATCGCATCGCAATAGCTACATTGTGTTTTCACTTTAAAATGCACAACATTCTCTTCTTTAATGCTGACTGGCATCTTATTAAAAGTTTAAAGTTGGTTACATTCCTATTTGGGAAATAAGACACTTTGTTTATACCCTGAACCCATGTGATGTGTAAAACGGGTATAACGGGTTTGGTAACTGACCGAGTGAGGCAACTCCGACCCTATATAGCATATATATTATTGATTAACAAGTCTGTCTGTTTGTCCTAGAGCCTCATCGATAACACTTAATCATCTTACATTTGAAAACGTCAAAAGCTGAAATAACAAAAATCTATGAAATCTACAACAATCGTCAAATCAGTTAAGAAATACCAAAAATATTTAAGATATACGCACTTGCTCAATGGCTTAGAGTATCTCCTAGTCGGTTCGTCTTGACTACAGACTTCCTTTCATATCATATTAAAGCCTTTTTTAACCCATTATAACATACTGCATAATAATTTTATGTAGTATGAAATATATATAATATATAAATTTTCGTTTAACGCTAATTGGTATTTTCTTTCAATTGAATATTGGATCCATTAAGTTTGTAATTAATCAATGTTTTTTGTGCTTGTGTTTATTGAAAGCTTTTCAAAGATTCAAATCAAGAGTGTTTTTGTGTATATTTCGATTTTCATTTCATTTCATTTCAGTATCATTATCTTTTCATCTTCAAACACACACGTTACGTATACGCAATGTCTGCAGCAAAAACATACAATAAACGGCATTTATTTTGTAATTTTCCAAATTCAAAGGTATTTTCGCAGTCCAGGTGGGGAGAACGGGCGGGTGTGAAGGGGGTGGTGAAGGGTCTGTTAAAAGTTGTCAGAAGTCAGTTTTGTTTATTTTAAAATTCAGCGCGAATCATTTTGTTGGAAAGTGTTGCACATAATTCTTGTTTAAGTATCTTGTAAATTGCTTAATAACGCCAAAGGGACTCGCGTTACACACACACAAACACACAAATACACACACGCACACAAACAAACACCCGCACATACCCTTTCCATCAAGCAATTACCCTTTTGGCTGTATATGGCAACTTTGTATTCAAGTGCGAAACGAGCTTGAAAAATTCAAGACAAAAACTTTGCGAGCTCCAAAAAACGAGCAACTGGCAAATTAATGTGCGTTTGTATGAGTGTGTTTGTGTGAATGTATGAGTGTGAGTGTGTTGGTGTGTGTGAGTGTGTGCTTGTTTGTGGGTGGATTGGGTTAAGTTGGCACTTGTTTAATTTAATAACAAAATAAATGTTCACGGGCACGTAAATTTATGAGTTCAAAATGCTCTCGCAATGCACACATTAACACGTACGCCAGACACAACATTCCCCCCAGCTCCTCTGCTTACCCCCTGTACCACTGTACCACATGGCCACCCCATTTCTTATCACACCCGCCGAATTGTGTGCATATTTGAGGCATAACTCGTTTCGTTCGTTCGTTCGTTCGTTCGTTTCCCCAAAAATATTTAAACAACCAGAACAAGGTGAAGAAGCAAAATCCAGAGTTTTTCGTACGGGATTCGGTTTTTGGGTTTCCGGGATTGCAATTGACATTCAACTTATGTGTGTGTGTGTGGCAAATCTTAAGTGCCGAAAGTTTAATTCTTAAAGATTTTTTGGTTTTAGACTTTTCGATACATATCGGAACACGAAAACGATATTAAAACCAAAACCAAGAAACAAACTGAATCTGATTCAAAAGTCGAAAAGGCGAATCTGAAGCTCAGACTTAAGCCCAGCTCAAGTTGTTGCTGTCATCATCATTATCATTAATGGCGTCACGCACTTGAAAGGGGTTAGACATTAAGAGGGAAAAAGAGGTGCGAGGTGGGATTGGCGGGGAGAGGGGGGCGTTCTGGGGTTGCTGCATCATTTTAGCTTGGCTTGCCGCGCCAAATTATGCAAAGTGTTTGACAAATTAGCGAAAAAGGAAACTTGTTAAAAGCGGAAAAGCGCATGCATAGCAACGAGTCGCAAGTGTCTCGCATTAAGTGGAAAATTTGTGAAAATTGTGAAAATTGCGAAAATTGCGAAAATTGTTTTCATAATTAGCATTTTGAGTACTAGGTCGAAAAAGACGAAAGAGGTTATGCCAAGGCTGTACGACTGTGTGTGTCTGTGTATGTTTGTGTGTTTGTATGAAATGCTTTATGCATACTGCCTTGAGTGCCAGTTCATGCCACTTGCCACCTGCCACCTGCCACCTGACACATGCAACAAGCACTCGTTGAATAGACGCATTCATTAAGCTACTTTAGGCTGTGGGAATGGCTTTAACTGTGTCTAGTTGTTGTTGTTGTATGAGGTACGTCCAAATACGGTCGTTACCTATATTGGAGTAGGCCTCCAGGGACCAGTGCTTCTTAGACCGCTTCACGCCTTTGACGCCCTTGTCAGTGGGTATCATTCGGAAGCTAACCAGGGCTGGATCATCTGACACCGTCCTGTCACCGAGCTGCAGTCACAGATAGCACTTAGACGGTTCGTGATCTCAATCCATATCTTTGCTTTAGCTTCGCGTTTTCATTGCATTGTTCCAGATCAGGAACCGCATACAGGATCGTGAGCTTTTGGAAACAGTTTAAGCAGTCGGGGCTGGTGACGCATGAAAGCTTTTCCTGTTGTGGCTGCCAATCCGGACATCACCACCAGGTGCTGGCAAAGTCAGAGAGTATTGTATCCAGCATGACGCCGGCATAACGTATGACACGGTTTGATCCCTTCCATTTCATTAGCAAGCAGTCAGAACGATTTACCGGCTGCTAATCAGCATTGGCTCAGTTTTGATTGAGGCGAGCTGTAGGTTAGCTGCGGTAATCCACAGTGCAACACCGTCTACGCCAGAGTTGCATGTTGCTCCTCTGGTCACTGCCGCTGACACTGCTGACATTGACAGGAGGTAGAGAGGGACTCCAAAACAGGTAATTGCATTCATGATGCAAT
The DNA here is from genome assembly GCA_035044645.1 of Scaptomyza parva. Classification (NCBI taxonomy): domain Eukaryota; kingdom Metazoa; phylum Arthropoda; class Insecta; order Diptera; family Drosophilidae; genus Scaptomyza; species Scaptomyza parva. The sequence goes on from JAWNNT010000139.1 coordinate 12,481,962, forward strand.
TCCATTCAGCTGAGATGAGGGCTAAAGGTTCTTGATGTTTTTCAGGGTGACAACATCGCTTGCCCCCAAATGGCATGGAAGGCGATGCTGACCACTTCCTTGATTGAATACACTGTAGACATACGCTTCCGGAAGCCGTGAGGGCTAGCTGATTGTACTATGATGATGTTGTGCTGTGTGTGTGTGTGTTGTGTCTGTGTGTGTGTGTGTTGTGTTGTGTATCGTGTGTGTATGATTATGAAATAATTCGCTTAAGAAGTCGACTGTCAAGTGGCCAAACAAACGACAGACAACAAAACATTGTCACCATCAACCGTTTATCGTCAACTGGCAAACTTTACCTCAATCGGATACAAACACACACACACACAGACACATAAGAAACACACACACACAGACACAAGCGCCAACCCAGTATCGGATTTAAAGGAACTCCCCAAGCGCTTATTTGAAAAACGTTTCATTTTTATTGCAAGACTCCCAAGCGACGAGTGCTCAGTGTCAGTGAATGTCATTTCAGCTTTGCCTCTGCAGCAGACACACAGACACAGACACAGATATATATATATAGCACTGCCCTCCCTTGCCCTCCTTACCCCTTACCTGCTCTGTTACCCAGTTGGCAGCCATTCATTTAAATACAACCATTTATTCCCCGAACAACTTTAACCTCGAATACGGAAACCTTATAAAGCGAATGAACTGGAAAAAGAATACAAAACTCAAACAAACTTTAACAAGATAATGCGGATGCAAGAGCTTTGTTGTGTATCAACATTTAGATATCCTAACTGCAACACTTAACGCAACTCAAAGATAATAATGAGCTATTGAAAACCTTTCTATCACCATCTGAGAAATGCGTTAAAAAAACTTTAATTACAGAAATAGCAAATCAACTAAGATAAAATGAAATTTATATCATCGAAGATTGTTATATTTAGAGTTACGAGTTAGAAACTATATTTATTTATTTGAAAAACCTTTTACCAATAAGAAGAAAATACAACTGAGGCTTACGAATTTACAAAGATCCTACGCCAAAGCAGACAAATCAAGGAATCGCTTACGCCCCCCGACACATGTTTGTAATACCCTATGTTTTCTTTTTCTTTTCTTCATGTTCTCCATGTTTCTGTTGCTTGTTCTCTGCCGGTAAACATTTGTCTGTACGGATTGGTTAGAGTCCGTGTTACTGCGGCAAGTGGCTTTGCTCGTGTGGTAAGTTTTTTGCATGCCACTGTCACTTGGGAGAAAAGAGATGCAAAACAATGGAATACAAGTAAAGAAAGTTATCTTCAGCAAGCCGAACATTAAATACACTCAGCTCGGAATAAATATATACTTAATCGGGTCGGATATGCGCAACCTTCGTGACAAAACGAACATTATATAAACTTTTCGATAGAGTAAGCAAGTTAGAAGGTTGCATCTATTTGATACCCTGAAACCCCGTCCACCCCGTTACCCCCGTTACCTATCAAATGTATGCGTATGTGTGTAGTTCAGCTATGATGTTGGCAGCCAGCCCCCGAACCTGTCTGGAACCGTGCCGAGCCATGCCCGTGCCATTTGACATATAAAATGCGGATCAAGCTCAACTCAAGAAACAACACAAAAAAAGGGAACTCACAGACTAGGTAAAGGGTAAGACGCTATGAAAAGGGCGTAACGATGAATTAAATTCCTTGTCGCTAGCAATATTTAAAATGAAAATAAAAATGAAAATTTCGGGGGTTAATGCTCTGCCAGCGATTCAACAGATATTCAAAAGCTGCAAGGTCTGAAGTGGCAAAGGCGAAAGTCAGAAATTCACAGTCGAAACGGGGAATCAGAGTTCATAACATCTGACATACTGTACACAGAATGCAAGCATTCAGTTAGTTCTATGACCAGAAACAGGATTAGGACTAAATGCCAAAGAGTTTAAAGTATTTTCCTTATTTTCGCTTTCTCTTTATACCCTGATTCCATGAAAGGTGTAAAGAAGGGTATAATAGGTTTGAACGCGTATAAGTCTCAGGGTCAATAATCACACCGGAAAAATGGAAGATTAAAGACATCAAGCATTGGTGCTGACATGACCGAACGTCTATGTTCTTCGCTTGAGGATATCTCCATGTCGAGCTTACTTGATTATAGCCTTCCTACATGTTTCTTTTCTCGATGTGCTTGGAAACATTGAGGCTTGGGGGCTTGAGTTGAGTTGAGTTTAAGGTGACGCGCCCTTAGGCTAAGCTGATGCTGTTGCTGATGCCTTGAAACCCAGACCAGTGGCCTGTGAAATCCACTTAATTCCATTTACTTAAGCTAATTTCACGCCATATTCAATTTACCACATCATGACCATTCATTATTTATTCACAACATGTAAAATCAATGGGCATTGGCCGACAAACGACGACACCAAAAAAAAAAGAGAAGGAAAAAAAAAGAAAAAATCCAAAGAACAAGCTGGGTGAAAAAAAAAATGAATTGTTGAATGTTGAATGTATAGGTCAAAGCGGGTGAAGTGACAAAGTGAGGCGTCTGCTCGGTGAGTTGTGTTTTTGAACGAAAGTGATTAACTTTTATTTGCCCTGTATCAGAAGTTTAGATTTGTCTAAAATTTATGAGCTTCTTCTTATGAACTTCTTCACTGACTTCCAATAAAATAAAAACTTTTACCTAAATCATTTGATTAAAAAATTAAAATATTTTCAAGAAAATCTACTTAAATTGAGATGATGTTGTACACGGTACAGGGTATGTAAGGTTATTTTCTCTATGTGAAGAAAAGGACGAAGCGCTGAATGGAAATGGTTGTTGGTACGGTAGCTTTCGACCCTCTTTTTACTTGGCCATCAAAAGGCGATGACGTACGCTTAATTTCGGACCGTTGGAATAATTTATGTAGAGTAGTGTGTGTGTGTGCGAGCGTGTGTGTGTGTGTTTGTGTATAGGTTGAGACAGCTGCCCATATATGGGCATTGAGTAGGCAGACGGCGACGGATAGGTCAAAAATGAGATTGGAGTCGGGTGTGAAGGTAAAAAAGAGACGAAATGAAAAAATGGCAAAAACAACAGACATTTTCTACGCACACACACACACACACACACACACGAATGAATAAACGAACGAACGAATCCCCGATTGCGGCCAGGTGGGGAGTTGCAGGCATATATTATATGTCCAAAAGGCAACAGCATGCTGAAACGTGCTGAAAAACCGCGTTGTGGCAAATACAACAAGTGCGAGTGCAACATACTATTTTTGGGTGCGCTCTCTCGACGGAAGGGAAGGGAAGTGGAAGGGGAAGGGACGCTGATGAGCTGATGAGGAAGCACCTGTAAACGGAGCGCGTTAGCTGCTTTGTAGCTCTGTGTATCTCTGTAATTTGCCTACATTGAATACCACAAATGGGCATTAGTTGAGGGGTAAGCTGATTCCAACTGCTGCCGCTGTATGTGTGTGTAGTGTGTCTATGTGTAGTGTAGCTGTGTGTGTGTTTGGAGCAGCTGATTGGATTTGTGGTCATGTGTTGCACTTTAACATTTTTCCGTACTGGATGGACTGAACTAAACTGACTGACTGACTGACTGATTGACTGACTGACTGACTCTGCTTCCAGACAATTACAAGTAATTACCAAAACAACTCATTTTGGCATTTTCATTGAATTTGAACAGATTTCTATTTCACTGAAAATGGAGCTTGATTGTATTTCCATCAGATAGTTCGGAGCGAAATGCACTTTTTATTTCTACTATACATAATGTCTAACTGGATATAGTTGAAAAAGTTAAGTTCAAATAGTTAATGCATTGCTATTTTAATCTCTCTCGAGTTCCTTCAAGTAAATTGACTTATGAGAACATATGTTGATAGCATTAAACAAAAAGAGCTCGTAAAGAGCTTAGTTCTAGTCAGCTGGTGTTTCTCTTAGCTAAAACAATATGCATGAAACTCATCTCAGACATGGAAATGGAACGGGAAACGTTGCAGTTGCAGCTCTGCACACACACACACACACACACTTACTTCTCTACAGATATGGGTGAAAAAATGCCAGTATATGAATGTACTAGTAGTAGTACATGAATGTATTCCCCTACCCATAGAGAGAGAGAGAGCGAGGTGTATTCCATATAACGGTAATGGTAATGGCAACGGTAACGGTAACGGTAACAGCGCCAAATGTTTGCATGGCCGTCGCTTTGGGAGCTGTGCCAATATTTGCGTAACGTGTTTGACAAAGAAATGAAAACTGAAAGCGCCAGCTTGGAAAATCAAATGGAAGCCTCGCGTCCCATCCTCCGTCCATCCCCTTAGACCCATCCGACGCTTCGGTCTGCCCACTGACCAACCAAAAGCGCTAGAAAAAAATGTGTAAGAGAGCCCCAGTCAGAAAGGCAAAAATCAAATAAAACGCCGCATAAATAAATATCTTTATATGTATGAATGTACTATATGTACGTACATATATATATGTACATATGCAAATGTATAACGTATAATGTAGTATAATAAATAAACAGTAATGAAACACATACATATTCACTCCAAATATGACCAGAGACGTAAGCAAATTGGTTCACACAATGCAACTATATATTTGAACAGAGTTTAACAAACTGTTCTCAATACTGACAGTATTAAAGTTAGTCAAACTCTACTTCAAATAACAATTTATTATTGGATTGAATACTGTCTTTAGTTTGACTTTGACTGTTTAAGCGTGATTAAAAGTTTGATCCACCTATTCCAAGAATTCATTCCGTTTTCACCCAGTTAAGATTTAACTAACATATGTGTTATGCATAACCCAAATATTTTGGGTAATGTATAAGCTTACACCTTCTGAAACAATGAGCGTTGGTACAAATGAGACGAAATTGAAACTAAGAGTAATGCTCAACAAAGAATTATCACCCGAACAGAATTCCATTTGGTTAGCATAAGACTAAACTGCATACAAAATGTATTCGGAAACAGAGCAAAAGTTGAGGCATTCGCTTAGTAAATGAGAGATTCGAGAGGTTCCCGGGAAAATATAATTTTTTTCTGATATTCGGTAAGTTTAAAAAGAGAAATAATTGAAATTATGATTCTAATAAGTGTTGAATGGTTACCGAATCAGCGAACGGTTACCGCCCAGATGGGTTATTATATTGATATTTGATATTTGTTGAATCCATGCTATCAAGATTAAGGAAAAAGCGTACTTAAAAGACTATGCAAATGATTGGGAATTTTAGAATGGTGTTTTACTTCCCTTTCGATACTGAGTTCTAGTTCTAGACCACTTTGTCTTTGTGTATGTTAATTTAAGCGAATACTTCTCTCTCTCTCTCTCTTAAGTTGGGGGATAGAACAAACAGTTGATATGATAGCAGACACCAATACTCCTTGCAAGTGTCGCCTTTTTTTCAATTATGTTATGCCACAATAGATGGTGTTGCAAGGATGGGAGGGGAGTGATAACAAAGCAACAACAAATAGATTTCAATTTGATTGATAAACACACAAAACACACATATTGTTTGCGACTCCCCGTGTGTGTGTGTGTGTGTGTGTATGGGGGAGTGTGGAAATGTGTAAATGATGTTGCAATCGAAGAAAGGGACATCACGAATTACAAAGCTGGCAACAAAAACCATCAACAACGGCATCGTCAAAGGAATGAAATAACAAAAAAAAAAAAACAAATAAAAAAATAACCTAAAATAGAAGAGTTATATGGGATATGCCGAAGATAAAATACTCTTAGCATGATAATCTGAAAAACGAATAAAAATATATATGTTGCTGAGACAAGACAAGAGTCTAAAATGTAAATCAAATATTATTATCATTGAACATATTGAACATCTGCTCTTTCTCTCTCTTTGTAAGGGTATTTAGAGGAAAGTATTAGAACCTTGAATTCGTTGTTAAAAATGTCGAATGACGTAAAGAAGTGAATGTAAAAGTTGGTGCTATGAGCGGATGAAGAGAGAGGAGGGGAGTTTTTATCTGATACGCCTTGCATGCACACACACACACACACACAGACACACACACACAATCACAATAAGTGGCTGTTACATTTCACACCAAACATTGATGGAGCAACCAAATGGACCAAAGGGAAACCAAAAACGATGAGAGCCAAGCAGCACAAGCTTGAGAGTTGGAGCAGGGAGCGGGGAGCGGAGAGTGAGAAGAGCGAGGAACAACCGAACAAGCCACAGAAATAGTCGAGCAGTTGTGGCCAAAGCCTGGCTAAAAACTTTGGTTATGGCTATGCCCGAACATGGAGCAGGAGAGAGACAAGGAGGTGGAGGGGGAGACTAGTAACTGTAACTGTGTCAGCTGCTTGGGCTTGGAGGAAGCATAAAAGAAAATCACAGAATTTCACAAAAGATGTTTATCATTTTCACTTGGGCAAAAGTTTTTCAGCTAAAATGGCAAATATTTTCTGCATACAGATTTTTGCAACTAGATAAAGTGCTAAAAAAAAAAAGAAGAAGCAGCAGCAGCAGCGGCAGCAATGAAAAAGAAAACTACAAAAAGAAATAAGGAGCTGGCGCAAGTTGGTTGTGTGGGTTAAGAGGGGGCGGTGGTCGGTTAGGGGGTGGATGGGTGGGTAGACAGCAGCACAAAGTTAGTGGCAAATGACCCCAAAGGACATAATCGCCAATGGCCCACAACGGAGTAGCGGATGTTGTAAACTCACCAAGGATGGACCAAAAAAAAGGATGGAGCGAACCAAAACGAAACGAAAAAATCAAAACCGAAACTGCAAATGTTGTTGTTGTTGGTGTTGTTGTTAATGTTACTCTGTTCATGTTTGAGAAATCAGAAAATATATATATGTATATATGTAATGGCAAAAGTGGCAGTTAAAATTGTGCTGGGAATAAATCTATCATATAATGCAATATTACAGCGTAATGCCCATCGATAAACCACACGAAACGAACACGAACACGAACACAATCCAACCAACCCCCAAAAACCACTCAATCCCAAAAAAATAAAAACACATATATGTATAGAGATTGTGCAGCGTTTCAAGTAAATGAAGTCGATTATTTGCTGACCACTGGGAATGCCAACGAAAAAAGACTACGTAAATTAAAATATTTATATATAAATACATAAACATGTTTGTATGTATTTCAATATATGGAAGATCAAGGAGAAGTTGATAAAAGTTATGAAGAAGAAGTGGAAAAAACTAATTATAATGTGAAGATGTTCCGCTAAGCATTAGATTGTCATGAAAAAAGTCATGCCAATAATAACTTAAAGCCATTTTGATTAGTAACTAAGCTTAGTTCTTATGGAACCTTGGCAAGACTTAGTTGCAGTTACACTCAAAATAGTTGGTTAATAAGCAATATTAAAGAGTCAACCTTATAACCATAACCATAAGAAATCTCTGTAAACACTGTCTACTTTTTGTTTAAAATTATTTCTAGGATTAGATTTAAACTCAGATATCCAAAGCGTTTGTAATGTTAATGTTTTAAATTGATTGAATATGAATAGATAAATCTTTAAATACTTACAGATATTATACATTCTGGACCACGTAGTAAGTATCTAAAAGAGAATGAAAATAGCTGGCGATGAAAAATATACAAAAATTCTTATCAAGTAGACAAGTTCGGGATTCTAGTTCAATTTCTAAAACGTATAGAAATTAATAGATATAAATATATATATATACATTGCATATTGGTTAACATCAGGTTCGGTTCGGCATAAAAGAGAGAAGCTCTATGACACACACACACATACACACACAATCGGTGTATTAAGAGGGGAAGGGTGCAAGTTAACCATTCCAGGACATTCAGGGTTAATGTGACAAGGCATTCGGTGGATGGAAAGTTGTGGGCATGGCCAGGAGCGTATAGCCACAATGGGCTTGGCCATTATTTAAACGATGCTCAAACACATACTTGCACACACACACACACACAAGCACACACGCATACATAGACATGCAGCAAGACACAGGACGTTGGCGCATATCCTGCAGCACAATTGAATTAGGTTAGTCATGCTTTAATGCACATCAACATACGTGCAGCCAGGCAGGACATCTCTCTGTGTGTGTGTGCGCATATATGTATGTATGCATGAGCGTATGTGTGCGTGTGTGTGCGAGAGTTCTCATAAATCTCATTGTCAGTGTTTAACTTTCTTGTTGGCTTAACTTAACTTTAAGCAACAACAGCAAAAGCAAAGGCAAAGGCAAAAGTCATTTGTCATTTCAGTTGGCAACACACACACATTGACAGAGCGAGAGAGAGAAAGAGAGAGAGAGAGAGAGAGAGAGGGAGAGAGTAAGGGAAACACACACACACACACTCACCGTGTCACTAGTTGTACATATATATATATATGCATTTATGCATTTTAGTTGGCCTTAAGTAATATCCTTCTGCTCGTGAATACGTGAATACAAAAAGAAGCTAGTATACATTCGCTAATATACACATCATTCGATAAACAATTCGATAAATCTTAATTAATTTGATTTTATTTTTCAATATGAACTTAAAGTACTTTCTCTAAAGTTATTTTCAATATGTAATGTTGGGGGTCAAAAGCACAATTGTTCTTTCGATTAAGAATAAATCTGTTGAAATGTATTTGAATATTGCCCAACTATGTTTCTATGTTTCTTGTAGGTTACCTTGTAGGTCACTCTCTTATTGGTTTTGTAAACTGAAGGAAAAAGTGGGAAAAATGTGTAAAAGTAAAAGTATTGAAACATCTCTTGCACATTCATCCATGAGTTTTAAATTTGATATACAAATTTGATATGTTTTGACTTAAACAAATTTTTGTGGTTTCATAAGCTGAATAGAATATGTATATATATTCTATTCTTTGTTTTATTATGGTGAACATCAGTCATAAGAACAAAAATCATTGTCTTTATTTAATAGCTTTGGTTTTGCACACACAAATACACAAACATTTATCAAGTTAAAAGGAAAACTGAGTATTTGAGCTTGTTTTGTTGTTGTTGTTGTTGTTTTATTACCGAGTACTTTACTAATTAAACGAGTTGCTTTTGCTTGTGAGAATGTTTTATATAACTTGTAATTAAACTGATGCATTTCAGTTAGAGTATACAATGTAAGTAAGCATTAGCTTTAAGTTAATTTTGCCATTGTTATTGTTTTGTTTACGTTGCATTGAGTTGAGTTGAGTTTGTTCATGTTCTTCTTCTTGTTGTTGTTCGCATAATTCACTCAACTGCAATAAATATTAAGTCACAAAGGATGTTTACTCGGATATATTTCTTTAGCTCATTGCAAAGGCAAAAACTCTGTAAAACATGTTTCAAGTTATGCGCTCTCCCTCTCTCTTCACACACACACACACACTTATCACAAGTTGATATTTCTGGGCTACTGGACTTAATTAGGTGAAAATTAGTTACAACATCATCATCATTATCATCTTGTTGCGTGTAGGAACTTGCCTGCGGTTGTTTGTTGTGGCTGCTTTTATAAAGCACACCTTGCCACACATTCCCCTCCCCCTCACCCCCCACCCACCCAGCATCACTGCTGCATTAAGCTGTCGAGCCGTCGCCATGCTCGTCAAACATTAATGGCATGAATGCAACAAGCCCATTATAGTTATTAATGCATCCTAAGCTTTGGCAATGCATGTGGCATGCCACATTCAACTGTCAGCACTGACAGCATTGCACATTGCACCCACCATCTTCTCAGATGCTTCACTTTGCATTATGCCACAGATTGCCATATAAAGCTTTATGATGTATAGTGCATTTCGACTTGCAACAAGTACTCAAAACAAACATATTATATTCGTATTTGTATACGTATTCATATTGTTACGGACTCTTAGAGCTCTTGTTATGTGTCTGTGTGTTAGTATGTGTGTGTGTGTGTGTGTATTGGCAAATTAATATGTTGCAATTCATAATGCGTTTATTGCTGACGCCTAGATACAGAAATTCAGTCAAAATGTAACAAATATTGATTTCGTCTTACCTCCAACAACACTCAGAGAAAAACAAGGTATAATAAGGTAAACTCAAGGCATCATATATGTATGAATATGAATATGTATATATATGAATACGTATTACTATTGATACACAAAAATATTCAATTCTATGCCAAAAACCTTTTTATTTTAACATCTCAAATACGTTTAGGGCAAGACGTTCGTGGCATATCCGTACTAGAAAAGTGAAATATATATTTAAAAACATAAAAATTTTATAAACAGATCTGAAAGTGATTTAGAGTAGCGTTTAAGAGCTCCTGTGTACATTGAAAGAATTTCTGGATGAAAGTTTTATTTCTCTGTTTAGACATTAATGAAATTTTATTATGTTGATATCTCTAAATATTCGATTTTTAGTTCCCAAGGCAGAGATAAACAGATTTTTTAAAGAGATAAACCGTTCGTTAACCTAGCCTTAACATTAAAAAAACTGTGCATTATGTTTTATAATTCACAAATATCATAAACTAGATGTGCGTTTCGTATAATGCGTTTACATTAGGCGCGCCTTATTGTTGTCGGCACGGCATTTTGTTATCAGTATTGGGGATCGATATTTGTGTAATGAACATAACATAATAACAATACTCAATACTCAAACAATGAATGCATGGCAGCTGGCATTCCCACAAGGATATACCATATATTCCATATTCCATTCATGTAATTGAGACACAACGAAAATGTTAACAATGGCCAAAACATTTCACAATATGTGCCACCAATCGCTGGCCATTCTATTGTATCCCTAACTAACCCTTTTCGACTCAATTCGACTCGACTCGACCAAACAAAGACATTGTCATTTCTCTGTGTGTGTGTGTGTGTGTGTGTGTGTGTGTGTGTGTGTGCATAACCATTCACAATTGCCCAGTCCGGCCGTATTCACAATCGCTTTGGCTTTGGCTTGTGTTAATTAGCTCATGAATGAGCCACATGAAACCAAATCTCTGCCCAAAGAAGACAAAAAGAACAGAACAAGATGATTCGATTGATGACAACACGATTTAATCCACAGGCTACCAAATTCTCTCCCTCCTCTCTCTCTCTCTGTCTATGTGTCTCTGTGTGTGTGTGTGGGAAAACAGGTTACAAAAAATTTGAAGGCAAGGGGTGAAACTTTTTCGATTATATGCTCGTAAAAGTTTTCGTTGTTTGTGCAAACCACCCACAACTGGGCCATAACCACAATTTAACCGCAAAACAAGAGATCCACCACCACCACCACCACCATCATCACCACCAACAACAACAAGAACAACAAGAACAACAACAACTAAACCGCTCAATAGTTGTTATTGTTGTTGGTCTTGATATTCGGGAGTGATAAAGAGCGGTGCCAAAGTAAACCAAAAAACAAAACAACAACAACAACAATAGCAAATAAACCGTACCCCACCCCCCAACTCCAACCCCATCCCATCCCATCCCACTCCACCCCCTCCACTCCCGAAAAACTGAAGGAGATGGAAGTAAATTCGAAAAGCAGCTCGTAAACAAGCAATAAAATTGTAAAAAGGACAACCGGGCAACCGTTGCCCACCAATTGGCATTGTCAAAGAGGTCGCAAACACACTCACACACACACGTATTTACTCTCACATGTGTGTGCGAGTGTGTGTGTGTGAGTGTGTGTGTGAGTGTGTGTGCTAAGGACTCACACACTCTTGGCTATGCAATCTCGTTGGCCTTTCGATAGTTTTCGCTTTTCGCATAGTTTGAACGAACGGGGGGCCAACAACAACAACGAAAACAACAAAAACAACAGCAACAACAACAACAACAAAAACCAACAGCAGCAGCAGCAATAACAACAACAAAAATTGCCAAGCTTTTGACATCAGCAGCAGTAGCAAGGCCAACAGGGTAAGTGGGTAGGAGAGGAGAGAAGAGCACACACACACATACACACACACAGAGACAAACAGTGAACACTGGCGGAACACTGGCGGAAAATGAATGAAATATTCATATAAATGTGCTGTATGCACAAGAAGAAGAAAAAGAAGAGACAGCTCAAAGGACAGGCTTAACATTTGACATGGCATTCAAATTGAAACTATATATGTGTGTATGCAGAAACATATTTACATTTTTGTTCAAATGAATTTAAAATCTCAGATGAATCTTGCCAATTTTGTTCGTTCGTTCGTTCGGTCGGGAAACTTTGCGTTAAGCTTTTTTATATATAATTTTAAATACTTTAGCTTTAAAGTAGTACGAAAAATAGTAAAAAATGCAAGAACTTCTTCATGACAAAAGTTTCAGCTTGATAGCTTTAAAGCTGAAGGATTAACTTCAGATTGATAAACTTAATAGTGTCGAAAATGTTTCCTTCCATGCATTACACATTCAATGAGAAGAATTTAAGTTCTCTGATTATTAGAAAAAACTCAATGTTTAAGTTTATCATAATAACAACGAAGACCAATACCTACAGACAATCATTTAAACACTATATCTTTGTTTAATACATATATTTATTATAATTGGAACCATTTACCAGTATATGGAACAGTAGAAGTTGTATCCCAAAATAAAGTGTTAATTTCGATTATTTTCTCTTCTTTCGAAACGTCTATTTAACAACAAGACAAGTATTTTGCATTTGTTATCGCTTTCTTCATGAATAGAAAGTAATCGATCGACGTATTATCGATACCCAAACAGCTCCTAACTGTTTATAGTTGGCCCACTGTGCATTTGGCTCATGTCGAACTTTTATTAAAAGTGTTTTTCTTTGCGCTTATCTTCTCAAGCACACGCACACATCCACACACACACACACACACACACACACACTTGCTCCTATTCTTTATGGTCAATGTATGAGACCCTTGGGTGGGTGTGTAGGTGGGATGTACGTATGTACGTATTGATGTCCCGTTTATCCCGCTTCGAGCATTCTACTTCTTCTTGCTTCTTCATCTTTAGCATGCCAGCGGCGTGCGCTTAAATATTTTAATCAAGGACATGGCCATAACGGAACGCATCCTGGCAGCGATTTGGCATTTTTAAGTGAATGCCGAAGAAGTAGACAAAGCATGGGGACGGGACTACGGGGAAGAGCATCAGCAGACGGAGCTGGAGAAACTAAGACAAGCGAGAGTAATTGATTAACACCTGAGCGTCGCTCCATTATGAGAATCCCCCGTTGGGCATGTTGTCGCGCACTTCCCTCTGGCCTCACCCTCTCCATCTCCCGCTCCCTCTCCCAACTCTCTCTCTCTTGGTGGCTTCCTTGTGCGTTTTGCCACTTACAGAAATTAGACATCCCCTCCCCGTCCACTGCCCTCACCCAACTGGCAATCGCCACCAAATCAAGGCAAAACTTACGCTACGCCTCAAGCAATGGACGCTGTGTCTTGGTGGTTGGGTTTGGGTTTGCTTGGGTGGCTTGGGTGGTTTGGGATGGGTTGGGTGGATGGCTTGTCGCCTTTCTCTAAATGTGTCATTAAAAAATTAAAAGCAAATTCCTGCACGCAGAAGATGTGGCGATGCTGCCAAGACACCCGAACAAGAACAAGGACAAAGATGAAGGCGAAGACATAGACGAAGACGAAGATGCCCCCAAGGACCGAGAACCAAGAACCGAGAAGGCGACCACATTGTTGAAGACCCATCTCTTTTTTCCCCTTCTCCTCTCTCTCTCTCTCTCTCTATCTCTGTGTGTGTCTGTGGCCGCAGTGTGGCTTTAAAGGTCGCCATCGCCCTTGGCCACGGATCAGATGCGCATCCTTGCGGCGTGGTCATAAAGTGGCCACAAAATGCTGCCAAAGAACTTGGGCTGGCAACATTGTGGCACAATGCAATGGCGGAATGCCTGCAAAAAACACTCCGCAATGCCGCTTCGATGGCCATAAGACTAAAAGGCTGAAAGGGAAAAACGACGTGTTCTGGCTAAGACTTGAAGCTGGCTAGAACTTTTAGCAAAATTCGATGCAACGCAACGAAAAGCAAACCATCTGACAGCTGCATCGTAAATCGGTTTATGTAGTGACAGTGGAAAGGTAGAATTATGGATAATCTGAGCATATCTCAAATGAAAATGAATTAAGCAAACTATTTGCCTTTTGGCCCAATTCATCTTTCTATCTTGGTGTACGAAACACTAGATGTTTGTTTTAGCCAATAATTAACTCGAAATGCAAGTATAACATTTGTGCAGTAATCAGAAATATTTGCCACATTAACTGGAACAGTCTTTTGAACAGTTTATGGTTGTCAAGTTTGATGTAATATTTGGTTTGAATTCTTGGTATAATTTGTCTCTTGTTTTCATGGAAAGGATCAAAAGATTATAACTCTTTCACGCAAAATAACATATACATCAAATAATTGTCATTTGGGGCAGACACTGAACTGGGGGATAGTAAATATGAATATCATTCCAGATGGGTAACCATATATGAGTAACTACAAACATACATATATATCCTTTGGCAAAAAGTGTTCGTGTTTTTTCTTTCGTGATAGAGAGGTTGACCACACGGAACGAATTAACTTAAAATTGAACTAATGAACTTAAATGCTTTCAATTTCACGAATTGCACGAATATTGTGCAAAAAACACATCAGCAAGGACCATCTTTTGGAGCACAAATGCAAGGGTGTACACATATGTCTACATATATATATATATATAGATATTTATATTTACATTTATTGCCTTTTTTATATGTAGAATATATGCAGCATGCATCAGGCATCATCAGGCAGCAGGCAGCAGGCATCAGGCAGCCGAACTGACCGCAAAATGCATAATTAATTCAATTAATGAAATATTTTAAAATCATAAAAGCCCTGACAGCATTCTGGCGACCACGACGATGCTTCTCCCAATACGGAACTTAACAACCTCCTAACTCACGCTCTCACTCCCTCTCTCTCTCTCTCTATCTCTCTCTCTCACTCTGTGTGTGCCCAATTCCCAATCGAGTAGCATACAAAAAGCCATGAACCACACACACACACACACACACATACACACACACAGTTCGAGTTCGACTAAAAGCAATCAGCGTCAATGCGACTGAGAATGAAGATTACCATAGAATAACACTCGGAGTGAAAGGGGTCGATGGAGGGGGAGGGGGGTGCAATACCAGTGAGTGACAGCAGCACATAATTTGATTTTTGGCGACACTCATTTATGGGGCTGCCCAGACAGACAGACAGACAGACAAGATACTCAGACCGACATCACTTTTAATGCCCATTTAACAAAAACAGCAACAACACCTGGCATATATTTTTATTGTTTTCGCTTAGTCTGCGGCTTAAAATTAGATTTAACCAATATTTAATCAAAAAATAAAACTAAAAACAACTTCAACCAACTAGTCCACTTTATTTGTCAAGTTAAATAAACGAAAATAGATTTTATTAAAGGCTCTATTCGATGAATATTTATCACTAATTGTTGCATAAGGACCAATGGCCAGTTGCCCTGAAGCTAAGCGCTAATGTTGAACTCCATTCAAGAAAGAACAAGTAAGAAGGCTCAGAGATATTAAAATCCTTAAGCATTTGATTCGCTTCAGAAAAATGTTTTCGCCGTTTTCTAACCGATTTTAATGCATAAACAAAGTTTCACATTCCTTTCTCTAAATTGCAAAGCCACATTAAATATTTTATAACGCAGACGGGAAAGTTATCGATAATTTGAAATAAACTGTTTCTGTCTAGTGCGGAGTAGAAGTTATTTTGAAAGTGTTAAAGTCTCTCTCAAACATCGACTCGACCCGAGTTGATGTAACATACTTTGATACGAAACTAATATACTCTTTTCAAACATTTTATAGGCTATAAGATATATATACATATAAGATAACAAAACCAAACCAAATCTAAACAAAAATCTGTTGAAGCTATTCAGTTTTCTTGCCTTAACTTTATTTATTTCATTTTGCGACTACTCACATTATAGCTTTGTTTATCCATTTTTATGCGTTCCTTCGTTTCCAGAGTCATGTTTAACAATTTTGAAATTTTTTCTGTAAAAAAATAGAAAAGAAAATATACATATACATATGTAGTTGAGTGGGGGGGAAAGT
The DNA here is from genome assembly GCA_035044645.1 of Scaptomyza parva. Lineage (NCBI taxonomy): Eukaryota > Metazoa > Arthropoda > Insecta > Diptera > Drosophilidae > Scaptomyza > Scaptomyza parva. The sequence goes on from JAWNNT010000139.1 coordinate 12,498,048, forward strand.
GGCGTCAATTTAATTTACTTGCAACTTGGTGAAGGACCAAAATCGCTGAATGTGTCAAAAAGTGCATATCGAAGACAGGCTAGAAGACCGGCGACAGGCCGACGGGTGGTGGCAGCAGCCAGATGTGCTAGGCGGAGGGCGGGGGGAGGGTGTGAAAGTGCAACTTTTTCGTGCAGTTGACAAAGTGTCGCCGAAAGTTTCGATTTATAATTAGCATGACACACACTCCAAGTGAAAAACTGTAAAGAAGTCTGGATCGAGAAGCGAGAAATGCAAACTTTTCGAACTCAAGAACAACCAAAAACACATACCCCCCACAACCCCCACCCAGCTCCCCTCCTATAACGGCATTGAAAGAAGTTCCCCCTTAGCAAACGCTCTGGACAGACGTTAGATAGCATCAGCTGGTGACGGGTGGTGGGTGGTGTGGGTGAACGGGGGGGGTGGTAGACAGGGGGGTCTAGACAAGAATCAATATTTCCGCAAGGCTTTAGCCGTTCGTAAAGGAGAGCCGATGGGATGGGAGAGCGAGGGGGCGGGTGCGAAGGAAAAGAAAAGTATTCGCTTGTTGCCACAGACAAAGTTTGCAATTTTCGTACCTCAATTGGTTTCATTGGTTGGGGCAACTCCAACAACCGGGGCGACCGGCGACCTCAAGAAGCGATGTTTAAAAACGAAATAGCATATCAGAATATCAGAAATACAACATACAAATACCCTGTAATAGTAATCAAAAAGACTAAAAATAATTTCGCTTTTTTTATTATCTTCTAAGTTCAAATTATAATTCTACAATTGTTAGATACACTCTACCATTTAGGGTAGGGCATACCCCACATTCCACATTCACAAGTCTAAGCTAAACTTTACTTTGGTCTGCACTCGAGTTTGCTTGGCTTTAGCTGCGGGGCGTTGGAGCGTTGAAGTATCGAATGGGGATGGGGGGTTTGGGGGGGATGGGGACGTGAGTTTGGCTTCAAGGTTTTAATTACAACTTTTGAGGCGTTCGCACGCCTCGAGACAATTTTGAGATGAAATCAATGAGAAATCAAGTCAATGCGTTCGGTATATTTACCGAATTCAGCTTGGACAAGAATCCAGCTCGGAACCCGGGCCTTTGGCGAGGGTAAACTTTATTTAACCGCGAGACTCTTTAAAGTGCGTCAAGATTTTGGCTTTTTATGTTAGTTTTAAGTTGGCTAGCATGTCTACCATCTCTCTCTCCCTCTCTATCTCACTCTGTATGCTCTATGCACTTCCCCTGGAGACTGTGCAATGGCATTTAAAAGTTTATCTGGCGCGGAACTGAGACTGAGACTGAGACTGCGACTGAGGCTTAATAGCATATTTTGCTGCCTGGGTCCTTTGCCCTTTGCTTTTGCTTTTGAGCTTTTCCTGTTTTTTTTTTTTTGCTCTTGCTCTTGCTTTTGGTAAAAATAATTTTATTACTTCTTTCACTTCTTCGCTTCGCGTTTACAGTTATTATATTCTGCTGTCCAGAGCTTAGCTGCATTCTGCTCTTAACTGCGCACTGCACAACTTTTACACCAACTGTAGTTGAGTAAAAATTCAAGGATTACTTCAATGGAGAAGACCCATCACTATGTTGTTGGATAGCGCGCTGGAGGGGTGGGAGAAGTAACTGCTCAGCTGTCATTTCACTAATGTACATATGTATGTATGTGTGCTTAATTCCATTCGATGCACTCTTACCGATTGCGAGTCTAGCTATACGAGGTCTGAGTGCGTCCAGTGAGCGGGACTGATCTTCGTCAACTCACAAATCGAAAGAGAGGGACAAATCGTAAAAGAGTGAGAGGGAGTTCTGAAGAGCACATCAATGTGGAGCAGAGCTTAAAGCTCACACATCTAAGATTCTCTTTCTTAAGCATGTCGAGTGATCGGAGTGGAGAGAGCGGCTGATAATGAGCGACTTTTGAAAGCTGATTAGTTACGATCTCGATTCGGCATATAAATATGAATTATTGATGATTAGAGGACTTAGTTATTACTCTCAATTGAGCAGAGACACAACTCGCATTGAATCGAGAGTAGTGTTAAATACGAAAAAACAAGGTTCAAAAGTGATATTTGGAATGGAGAAAGTAAAAAAGTGTGTTCTGAATGAATGAAAATATATAGAGAAGCAGCAAAAATATGATTACGAAATCATGTTTATATCTGTTCAAGTACAATTCAGATCGATTTTATTTCTATTTCTTTATATTTTGGTGTTTATTTTTTCGCCGATAAAATGATTTTGCCGTAATTAGCAGACTTGGCTTGTTTGGTTATTTTTTGTCGTGATGTTCATAAACCAAAACTAACACCCAGAAATCATTGGCTTTCCCTTCCCTTCCCAGTGTTGCCATATCAGCAAACAACATCAACGAGCTTCGCATTTTCCATGAGGGATTTCTCATGGCGTGCGCGCAACACATACCATAACAGAGACAGAGTAAAAGTAAGGGGGGCAGTGTAGTAGGCTTGACCAGAAGAAGAAAAAAACGCATTAGCGAGTTCCTGACCAAGAAGGAGCTTAAAAAAGGCGATAAGGCGATATGGCAGACGGGCTGCAATGGGCTGCGGACGGGTGGGGGGATAGTGACCCGTGTGCGAAACAAAATCTGAGTTCGTGAAGAAATCTATTATGACATTTGTGCGTTGACAACTTGACGAAAGTCATTAAGGATTAGCCAAGCTTGTGGTTTCTTATAGCTCGCGTTGTTGCTCTGATAGGCACCAAAATTAGCTGCTTTAACAAAAATGATAGACATCATTAGGTCAACTTGTAACAAAAAACAAAAGCAGTAGCAACAAGGCGGAACAAATAAATGTCATGATAAAATAATTATGGCAAGGAAATAGAAATAAAAACAAGTATGAAGGCTCTAGTAGAGTAAGCTCGACTACAGCATACCCTTAATCTCTAACTGTTCTAGCAACGCCATTTCATGCCTAGTATGATTAACTCCCTTTTTGCCCCCTGAATTTCGGCAACCCTCTTACCCACACCCTTTGTCTCTCCCTGTCTCCCCCTCCCCCTCTCACTCCCTCTCTTTTCTCACTCTTCAAAGGCTTTGATTTGTTGTTGTTCTTGTTGAAAGTTCTTTACCACTCACATAAATTGAATCCTTTCACTTTTTTTGTACATTGGCCAAAGTGTAAGGGTTAGGAAGGGGCAGATAGGCAGAAGGTGAATGTTTGGGAAGAGGAAACGTGTGGGGGTACACGGGTTTTAGGGGTTAAGAGCGCGACGTTGTCTTAAGATTGAAAACGGCGCAAGTTTTTGATCTTTTGTAAAACTCTTTGGCTTCCCCACATGAAAAAAAAAACCTTTCTTACGCACACGCATTCGCACACGTATAGAGGGTCGAGACTTGGGGTCATGCCTGAAAAAAACACACACAAACACGAAGGAAAAACGCTGAAAACTTAATCGGATTTAGCGTACGTTTGTGTTCCGGGTAACTTTGTTTTTTTTTTTTATAGGAATACCCTTACTGTAGGTATATCGACTTGTTTTGGAAACTTTGGTTGAGCTACGCCTTTCATTACATGTCAATATTTCGAGTGTGTATATGAACATAATTGGGCTCCAACCAAGCAGTTTACTTATATTCGTAAGGGCATTTGAAATTCGGCATTAGATGAACGGATATTGTGTAGTTGCTTTGTTTTTTGCTTTGGTTCGAAAGCGAAAAGAATAATTTTAAAATTCAACCGGCATAAATCAAACACGAGCTACGCGCCTAAAAGTGTGCCGCGCATAAAGGATAAACACAGACAGACAGACTACCCTACCTAAAGGGGGGCCCCCCTTCCCATCCCGTACACCTCCCGCACTTATGCCATCAGTCGCTGTTGCATGATTCCAAGCCAAGACTGCCACAAAATATTTACGCCTCAGAAAACTTTTGCTTCAACTCATATTTAAACTTTGCGTGTGTGGGTTAACGGGGCAGGGGCGAGGGGGAAGTAAGTGCTAAGGGTTGGGTTGTGACTCTCACTAATGTTGTTGATGCATTCAGTCATGTGTGTGTCTGCGTGTCTGTATGTGTGTGCGACTTGTATTGTTGATTTTGAAAATCTAATTTTGACTTAAATTGATTTCTTCTTGCACAAATTTCTCAACCCTAAACCAAACCTAACCAAGGACATGGAAATGGAATGAAAACTGTAAAAGGTTCAAGTGTATCAAACATTTGCAATATAGTATTTCTATATACAAAATTAATTTATTATGTTTTACTTTTAGGATCCCTTTTCGTATTCTCAATGGGAAGAGGAAACATTTTGGTCCTGGTGCTTCAGGATTTTATTCAAAATTTTTTATTTAATTGCAAAAAATTTGGACTAAATTCTGAGGCATACTGGCGCCAAGCATGCAACAATCAAAGCCCGCCACAACTAACAAATTGTGGCAAAGCGAAACAAACGAAACACACACATTGCGTATACGTAATATTTGTTAACAATTACAATAAACACAACCACAAGAGTCACTTGATAAGGATATAGAGTGGAAACTTAGAGTGGAAACTTCCTCTTCCTCTCGCTCTCCTCTCTCTTTGTTCGAAATGAGCTAAGCCATTAACTGAACTTAAAAATACCCTGTAAAACATTTGGCTTAACATATTTTTAATATACTTTTTTTATTGTTTCCATGTCCACAGATTAGCCTACATTAATTCAATCTGCCGTATTTCTTGGGTTTCCCGCTCGTCAAAGAGCAGTAAAACTAAAGTGACTCACTAAAAAATTGAGGAAAGCAAGCCCGAGAGAGAGCGAAAGAGAGAGCAAGAGCGAGAGAGAGGGAATAAAAATGAATAATTGAAGAGTTGCGAGTGTGAAGGAAGTGCTTGGAAAATTGCACAAAAGGTGCAAATAATGAAATTCTTGGCGTGTTGGTCGTGCGCCTGGTCTGCCCATGTGGTTGCCCCACTGGCATGCGGCATGTGGTATGTGGCAAGCTCAAGCGAAAGCTGAACCGAACTGCGCTTTGAATACCAAATAAATAAATTAAATGAATACAAACACACTAACAAACACACTCTCACACACACACACACACCGAGAGAGAAACATAGAGAGCGCGACAGGAACGAAGAAGAAGGTGGTTTTGCCAGGAGGAGCAATGGTGAGTTGGGGTGGGGTGGGGTGGTGTTGGGGCTAGGCGTTTGTCAGAGTGCTTGCCAATTTTAAGGGCAGCCACAGCACAGAGCTCCCAGCAGAGCAGAGAGTGGACAATGCTCTGTTGTTGTTCACGTTGTTCACGTTGTTGGTGTTGGTGTTGTTGTTGTTGGTGTTGTCCTTGCCACAGGACGTTCAATTTTTAGCAGCCACAATTTGAAATATTTCTCTAGCATATTTGACAGACAGCTAAAGTTTGTGGTATAGTAAGCGGCACACACACACACACACACACACACAGAGACGCGCACACGCACACATTGCAACGTGAAAGGTAAGGGACTCCCCTGCCATGCCCCTAACCCCCTCTAACCACTGTCTGTTACTCGCTGCTGCTGCTGCTGTTTCCTTAGCTTCTTAGTTGGGGCATTTGGGGCATTCGCATTGTTTTCGCTGTGTGCGCGAGTGTGAAAAGAGAATGTGAAGGACAACAAATGAAATGTTTGGCTCATTCCTCATTGCACACACACACACACACACACATACACTGTTCACTGTTCACTGTTACCGTTCGGTGCGTTACACCTGTATGTGTGTGTGTGTGTGTGTGTCTTCATACCCTGTTAGCTGAAAATGTATTATGGTATATTTATTTTGATTGATATTGTAGGCATTTGAATTCTTTGTTTAGGTCAATTCTAGCCTTATACCAAGTTGTGTTAATTTACAAACAAATTTGGGTTGAGTCTGGAAACGATCTGGCCTAAGATAAGCAACAACAATAACACAATACAATTGTTAAAGAAATTCCTTATACTATGTATCTAAACTTCAATTGAAATCTGATTATATTGCGTATACGTTAGAGACATTTGAGAAATGTACAAGTACTGAAGTAAGTTGAGTTCAGATATGGAAAGAAAATGTGTCTTTTAACATTCTCAAAGTGAGGTGAACCTTTGATTCTTCTCATGATTCATACTTCTGGCTTTCTTTTGTGTGTGTGTGGGTTTTCTTTGGATGACATTTGAATATAATCAAATTTTCTCAAGAACTTAGTTAAATAATGGTTACGAGAGACAAAGAGAGTATTGAATAGTCGTTGGCTTTGTGTCACACTCGAGCTAGAGAGACAGTGCGTGTGTCTGTGTATCAAACTGTTGACCATCATGAGGAGTAACAACTACAACTATAGATATAACAACAACAACAACGAAAAGGGGGAAAAATGTAACAACAAACACACGTTGGACACAATCGAGCGAAATAATGAAGTAGCTTTTTGATGCGACGCCAGTTTGCCAGTTTTACAGTCAGTCACTGTATGTATGTGTGTGTGTGTGTAAGTGGAAATAGGAACGAAGTAAAGTTTAGCAAAGGGTTTTTAGCCAGACCAAGGGAAGAGAGGGGGGGTTAGCCGTGTAGCCGTGTGTCTGTCTTGTCACTTGAACGACAATAGTACAATGGCTCTAACGAACGATAGAGTCCAGGGGACACACTCAGTTTATGTGATTTTCGAGTTAAAAATTTTGCACCTTCCCTCCCACGTCGTCCCTTAGCGATCCCAACACACACGAATCCCAGAGACGCGCACCCTTGCACTTGTTGCCCCTAAGCCCAAGCCCACATATACATATGTGTATGTGTATGTATGTTTTTGGTTTTTATTTGTTTGGTTATTTTTGTGCTGTTCGTTTCGTTTCGTTCGTTTCGTTTCGCATTGTCGGTTTGTTTGTTTGCTTGTTTGCTTATTTGTTTGTTTGGTTGTTTGGTTCGCCCTGTTTATTTGTTGGCTTATTTGCTCATCCTCCATCATTCACAATCACATGTGGGCAGCGTGGGGTGGGGTAGGGTTGGTCCAAACGAAGAAGTCAATGCCAGAGAGTTCACAGTGTGTGAAATTCCTTGCTTCCACTTCATTTGGCATTTCGTGCCAGGGACACTCAACAAATTCACTCTCGACTTGACCAACATGGAAAATATTTGCGTTTTTGTTTGCCTCACATTCGACTTACCACATACCCAATGTTTTATCTTCTACTCCCCTTTCCTCCCCTGTTGTAGATCTAGGCTCTCAATTTTCTTTACTATTTGCCACCTTGACACATTGGCTGAGAGACTTTCTCGGTTTCACTCGGTTGTGAAGCTCACAGTTGAGATTGGAACTCAGCTCAACCAACCAACAGATAAGATACACGTACATAAGTGTGTGTTTGTGTTTGCGTTTGTCTGTGTTTGTTAGTTAAGTTAACTAATTAAAATCACATCTTTTTGTTTGTTCAAAAGCATTCACTTTCGTTTCTTTCATTTCGTTTGGTTTCATTTCGATTCGATTGTCCGAAATCTAGATGTGAATGGAAAACTTAAACGAAACGGAACGAAAAGCAACAGAGATGAAAATGAGGAAATTGATTCTTGTTATTATATTGACAAAATACATCTGAGTTTTTGCAAATACTGAAACCTAACTACGGACTACCTCGATTCAGATGCGCAGTCTGGAAATAGATCTGATTACACTTAATACAGCTCCTAATGGAACACCCTTTATCTGTATCGAGTATCTATTTGGATTAGTTTTTGTTGATTAGAATTTGTTGATTACGATTCTTATGCGATTGTTTTTGAAGATTGAAGATTGATAAACAACAAATCGAAATCAAACTTTATTTGAAATGAATTTAGTTATTAATGAGTGAAAGATGAATGAGATTCGATTTGCAGCTTTAAATGGGGGCAGCTGCAACTTGCCACACTTGCATGCAGCACTGGGCCAATTGAATTTGCATCAGTGACGCGTATTTAAGCAATCCATCAAACATTCCTGCCCCATGCGGAATGCGGGTCAAAGCACTTTTCTAAGGCCCACACACACTCAACCAACCAAAAAACGAAAAACGAAAATAAAACATCAACAGAAACTGAATGAAAATATCGCTAAAAAACTGCAATTTTTGGCAGACTGACGCTGACTGACGCTTGTAGGCATCTAAGGAAGGTGAAGGTGATGGTGTGGTGGCGGGTGGCGGGTGGTTGGTGGCAGCAAACTAAATTCTCAAAGCGTGGCAGCTGCTGCAAGGTCAAAAGGGGGCACAGACAGGGGCAAGTACTAGAAGGGAAACTTCAAAAACATTAAAAAAAAAAACAAAAAACAAAAAACAGTTTGGCCAAAATGAGAGACATCCTGGCCAATGCCAGACAGACCGACAGAGCGAAGTCCTTAGCCGCCGCTTGCCACTCTTGCCATGCGTCTGCCACTGCCTATATACACATGTACATATATTGAAATGTTTCTCTGTGTGTGTGTGTGTGTGTAAATGAATTTTTAATAATAAAAGCGCCACATGTTGCCAATAGGAGTGGAAATACAAATGGATATATGGCCCAGACCATGTCATAGCACTCCATATACTACACACACATACATACGTATGAGCATATATAAACACACCCTCCACCCCCCGCCGCACAGCGTCTCCACTTACTCTCTCTCAATACTGGTTGCATGGGCCTAGGCGCATTCAGGCACTGACGAGCCATTAGCGAATGACTTTTTACAGTGAAAAGTCAGTGCAACGAGACAGACACAGAGCGAGTGAGGGAGAGAGTGAGAGCGAGAGTCAGATTTTGTAGTTAGGCCAACCCAACGTCAGGTGGCGCCACTATCAGTGACCGGCTGGGACCATCGTTGCCTTTTAATGTTGCCTCAAAGCGTTTTGTGCTCCATTTATCTTATGCACATTTGCTTGCAACTTGCAACAACGAGTGCTTCTCGTGCGGCACCATGACTCATTTTTTAGGTAAACGAAAGCGAACTCATCAAGGATTATCCCCTTATCCCCCACCGCGCTTAAATACTACACAACTTCACTCAATCTAATCAACTTTAAGAGTTTTATCCGCTTTGAAAGAGCAACAGCAAAGTGCAATTAAAGCTTATATCAGGTTAAATCATACTGAAGATGTTACCCGATTCTCGATTCTCGATTTCTGCGCCATATAATTGCTTACTTATATGATTATTGATTGTTAACTCATCTTTTTGTACTCTTTGTGCGCACTTAACCAAATGCATTAACTTGAACTGGCAACTGGTGGCAAAGGCTTTTGATTCTTTACTTTACTTTACTTTAGTTGAAAATGCGTTGAAGCGTTATGAAATTTTCACTTTTCATTGCGCTTGTCATGTGTCTTGCGTTTGCACAATTACCGTCAAGTGGTTATTCCAGACGCATAACCTTTTGAATTCAGAATTCTGAATTTTTCCAAGCGATTTGCAGTCGAAAAGCAGATTGCTGCTCACCCGAAACAACCCCCACCCCCCCGCACATAACACTTTATATATAGCGAAAGGTCAGATAATAAGCTAGGATTGGGCCCACTAAAGGAGCGAGTCTAAGAAATCGATTGACCCACAAGCTATAGTCACTATTCATCCCCCTTTCATGCCCATTTCTCTGTAAAATTGGACTCACATATAGCTTTGAAAGTTCTTTAGGCTAGAATTATGAAATATGTATCTGTGTCCGGTTTTCACCTAATTATCAAATAATATTCTTGGCATTTCGATCTCTCTCGATATATTCAATGAGCAATAGTTTTCGATGGTGTTGCTGTTGTTGTTGTTGTTTAAAGTGTTTGTGTTGTAATATGTCTTGTAATAACATTGTGTTTAATAATATGTATTTTCTTCATGTTGGGAACGCTTCTTGTTTTGATTTTGAATTTAAACTTGGATGTTGTTTGTATGATTTTTTTTTAGGCTTCTCTCTGTCTTTCTTGCTTATCATCATGTGACTCCCGTTATGGGCTGATGGGGTCGGGGGGGCCGAAAACTTGAGTTGATCTATGGATTGATGCGTAAAAGGTTCTGGCAAAACCAGTTGCTGAAACGTAGCCAAATGGATTGACGTCCTGGCACACGGTTATTGAGCTCTTCAAATTGATTCAAATCCTCGTTATTTCGAGCTGATTCATAATCGTCTTCATCTTCTAGGTCCGAATACTTGGTATTGTCCAGGTCAATCAGATTGCATGTACGCTTCAGATAATGGCCAGAGCCGCTGCCCTGCTCATCAGATTGAGATCCCAGTGTTCGCCCTTCCTCATCATGCATCGAGTCCGTATTGACCAGAGTCTTTTCCGCTTCAGTGAGCTGAGAGTCCTTCTCGTCGTCGGGATCGCTCAGCAATTCTTTGGTCTGCTCCATTGTCAACAGCTTCGATTCGTGCATGACACATTCCTGTCCAGCGGCTGCTCGCAGCTCGGTGGCAAACACATTTATGTAGAGTCTTGGACGCTCCTTGACCACAACGCTGCCATCATCCTGTACGAGTACCTGGTACTTGGGTCGACCCCTAATCACATCGACCGCAATTCCAGCCTCCGGCACTGTCTGGATGTGCTGCAGCGATGTGGTCAAGCTGTTCATCAGCTCCAGATCATTGATGCGCTGCTGCAGCACCATCTCGGCATGGGACTGCTTGGCCGGCATCAGCTGCCACAGGAATTGCCAGTCAAAGATCGAGGGCAACAGTCCGCTCCTCACAATCGAATCGTGTGCCAGTATCGAGAACTTCCTTGGCCGCCATATGGAACGCAATTGCTCGATCTCAACTGTGCCATACAGTTCGCAATCTTCGTCCATATCGTTAAGATCACAGTATTGTTCATTGTCCATGTCTGGATTGTGAGTGAGAGAATTCAAATGAGACAGTTAAGACAGACAGTTATTAAAAAGCATGAGCTGACAAAACGAAAATAGTTTTCGCAGAACCTATTAAGCATCGATTTGGTTTGGATTGCCGAAACCGGAAACGGGAAACCGGAAACGGAAAAAAACGATTGTAAAAGTGACAAAACCATGAGTTAAATCTAGTGCAAGATATTCAGACTTCTTTTTAAGTTAAGTGCACTGAAAATGTAATCAGCTTGAAATGCGTTTTTCGTATTTCGTTTTTCTGTTCTGTGGTTCGGCCTTTCGGCTGTTCTTTTCTTATTTTTTTGGCAAGTGGTTGGTTACAACATTACAACTGCAGTTGCTGTCCAACTGGCGACAGCTTCAATTGTGTTTATTGTATTTAAATTAACTTATTTATTGTTATTGCCAAAAGAAGGCAAAGCCACACTCACACACAAAAAGAAAGGTAAGCCCCAACAAGCCGCAGGGTTTCCCCACCCACAACACCCCAAACCACCCCACCCCGCTTAACAAAAACAACAACCAGAGAACAAAAGTTGACAACGAAAGTAATAAAAACTGAAATTTGTCGCCGCTTGTAAATGGAATTGTTTAAAGGTGAAAGCGAGCAACGGCAAACAAATAAACAAATTAAGAGCCTGAAAGTGCCGCCAATGTCGGTGGGAAGGAGGGGGGAAAGAAGAAAGAAAGGGAATGGCTGCTGCTGCTGCTGCTGGAGAATCCGCAACGGATACGCATTATTTTTGCCAGGCCAGCGAGCAGCGAGGCAGAGAACAGAGAGAGAGCCTCAAGAGGAAGCTGGCGACGCCGCAACAATAAGCCAAAAGTATAAAAAAGTATAAAAATAACAGAAACAACAAAAACAACCACAACAACAACAACAACAAATCCCCAACTGCAATTGTAAGCCAAAGCAGAGGAGTAGTAGGGCGGGGGGATAAAAAAAAGGGGTTTCTCTTCGCTTCGTCTGGGAATTGCAGACGACGACGACGACGACGACGATGTCGGCTCATGGCGATTTAATCTTTGCAGACATTTTTATTCAAATTTATTTTAATATTTTTCTCTTTTTTTCCCCCTTCTTTTGGGCTGCGGATGCGGACTTGTGGCAAACGACAAGCGGAACACGGAACGCGGAACGCGGAACGCGGAATACGGAACGTAAAGCATTCAAGCTGGTTCTCAGATGAAGAGAAAAGGGTTTGGGGTTAGGTTATTAGGGGGGTGGTGGTGTGGTATGTTTTTTTGGGGGTAAGAAAGTAACAATTTCACTTACCGTTTTTTGGGTTTTTTGATTTACAGTTCAAAGTGGAACTGAAAAGAACGATTGCAGGGGAAACAGTTATACAAACAAATGCAAAAATTGTTTGCAGATTTACTACTTAAAATTTGGAGTTATCGTAACTAGTAAAAAAGACAAGTGCTAGTCGTTCTCTCGCTGTGTCAGTCGCTCGTTAGATAAACATAGAAACTTTTAATAATTTTTGTTGTTTTTAAATCTTAAGCACGGCCAAACGCACCAAATGAGAACAGCACACGATATCCACAATATCGGAATGGTTTGGTTTCGATTCGTTGAATTTTTTTGATTTTTTTTTTATCGGACCGAATGTTAAAATACAATGCTTAAAATATTTTTACTGTATGCGACTGACTCAAAATTGAATCTCGATATTTGCAATGCCTTGTTAAGAATCACAAGGCCAACTTGATCCCGCACAACAAATCTCTCTAACTGACTTAAGTTAATCGAAAATGTTATCGATTTCGATTTGGAAAATAGTTGAATTAAACCGTATTAAGAACTATAAATATTCTCTTGAAACTTTTATTGCACACACACACTTTAAAGTTGCTATGCAACGGAATTCATTCATTGAGCTCACTTTGTAGCTTTTATTACAATTATGAGTCTCCAGAGTGGCCATTAAAATATTAAATTTGTCGGAACTTGGCCCGCTTTCAGCTTGGCCCTGTCACCGTATTCGCAACCGTATACCATACAGCCAAATGTCCGCCGTAATGCGCTTAAGTGTGTGATAGTTTCGTAGCCCAGGCGCACAAGGCAACAGCAAAGCAGCAACAGCAAAAGCAGCAGCTGTGATACCAAGGAATTTGTAAGCTTGTAAGGAGAGACAAAACAAAACAAAACAAAACAAAAAACAAAACAAGTAAGAAGGCTTTAGTCAAGTAAGCTCGACTAGAAGATACTTTTACCTCTTAACCATATAGACGGACATGCACATACTGAACGTGAACTACCGGACCAATGCGTGATGACTTTATATCTCCGGTGTTTCTTAAGCGATTTTAATAAATATTTCACAGATGTTCACTATGTCGTTAATAGTTAACGATTTTAAGATATTAAGATTTTTTTTGTTATCGATTCCATGTGTATATTGTAAGTCTAAAAAGGTATCGAAAATTCGAAACATTGCTCATATCCAAAATCTGGAGTCTCTAGCTTTTGTAGTTCCTGAGATCGATGCGTTGATACAGACACAGGGCTATATCGTCTCGGCTGTTGATGCTGATTAAGAATATATATAGTGTATGGGGTCGGAGAAGCTTCCTTCTGCCTGTTACATACTATTACACAAAACCATTATACCCTTTTTTTTACACATTTCATGGGTTAAGAGTATAAAAACAAAAAAAATCACTAAAAAGCAGCATTCAACTACATATATGTACGTAGAGATATGTATGCATGTATGTGTGTGCATGTATGTATATTAGGCACACAAACTAATAAATATACCCTATCTTATACTTACCCTGGCTATAAGTGTGGCATGCTGAAAGTAAAGAATCACAGTTTCAGTTTCAGTAATCCTTATAATCAGAAATCATATCCAGATTGTTGCAATAGCTAAGATATTCATCTGGTCATTATCTTACCCATATGAAGGGGTAGGTGGGTAGGGTATCTGCATGTACCTACAATCAAGAGAAGATGGTTTGTGAAAGTTGTAAAGAATCAGACAGCCATCCCGCCTTCCCGCCATCCAGCCATCTAGCCAGGCAGACGGCTAGCCGACCCGCCCAGTTAGTTGGTTGGTCAACGTGAAGGTCTACTGGAGGCGGTTATGTGATAGCGGGATAGCGGGAGTAAATGCGGGGGAATGTGGCTGGTCAGACATGTTGTCAACTTTGCAAAAAGCGGAAGTTAGAAATTTCACAGTGCGCTGCCATTGCTTGCTGCATGCTGCTTGCTGCTTGCCGCTTGCTACTTGCTACTTGCCACTGTTGAATCTGATGCTGGGAGTTCTCTGGCTACATAGAATTCATTACGGCGGAAAATGTAAAAGGCATAAACAGCATCGCACAACATCCGCATGTCCACACACACACACACACACACACACAAACACACATCCGGGCTGGCAAATGCATGGGAGCGCAACGAGAAGGAATATAGTACGAAAGAGACGAAGGGGGTGGGCCGGAATGAGGCAAACGAAAGGGGAAAAGTAGTCGAAAGTCGAAAAGACCCGTCCGCCGGTTTTGTTGGCCAGTTCGACTTCAGTGCTCGCTTATAATATGCTAAATGCTGCAACCTGTACGAATTTAATGCAAGTTAGACCCAACAACAACAAACAATCAAATTGCCAAAAGCAGGAAGAGAAAGAGAGAGAGAGAGAAACAGAGAGAGAGCGAGAGTGAGAGAGAGAGAGAGGTCAATGCACAGCTTACAGTTAAAGCCAGCTTTAAGCAAATATATTTTTCTTCATTTTCATTCAGACAATTTTCCATTTTGCCAATCGACACCGTTTGTGGAATAAATTGCAAAACATTCTGCATCTTGAATTGATTAAACTGAAACTGAATGCCAGCGCCATTTATCGATTACAACTTCAAGTACGTCGTAGTACGTCGCATACAGGCATCTACCGCAAAACGGAACGGGAATCTTTACCTTAAGTAGATCTTGTACAGTGTATGAGTTAGAGTTAGAGTTGTAACCGAATAGTTCATAAATCGTTAAGTTAAGTTGTTATTGCATGACATTAGGTTTTTATCGCTTATCGTATCGCTTAAAATGGGATCGGATTCATCAAGCTTTTCCCTGCTAAAACAAGTACTAACTAAATCACTCATTAGCTTGTTCAATATATATTACTACTGAACTATTGAACATGATTATTGAGTTAATAAAGAAACTTTATTCAAATTTATAGCTTAAAACTAATAAATTGCACTATATACGACTTCACTTGAAAGTCTTTTAGTGAAAAAAAACATTCTGAAGAGAAATTTAAGTGATATATTATATATGTGTATGCACATGGTTGTGTGTGTGTGTGTGGCATAAAAATGTATCATGAAGTTGTTTCGATCTAATTACAAATTTTGATTGTCAAGATTGTCAGCTCTCTGTTTTGTTTGCTGCTGAAGCATTATTGTTAGTTAGTTGGTTAGAGGGTATTTGGAAGTCGTGCACTTTCGCGAATCGACTGCGAGTACTCTCTGACTTGTTAGCTATGCAAATGCCGACAATGCCGAGCACAAATCGAAATCGAAAACGAAATCGCAAACGAAAATCAAAATCTACAACTTGTTGGCAAATTCAAAAAAAAAAGAAGAAGTTGAAAAAAGAAAAACGAGTGGAAAACTCAAAGAAGTGTGCTATGGCCAATATACAAATGTATATGGGTACACATGTATGTATGTGTTTGTCAGAGTGTGTGTGGTATGTGGTGCGGTGTTGTTGTTGTTGTTGTTGTTATCGATAGCGGCATTGTTGGGCTAATTCATGTGTCGCTTGCAGCAGGCAAAGCTGCTAAATCGTTTAAAGAGTCAACAGATTTCGAATGCAAAATCCGCCGCAGGTTATAAAATATGCATATCAACATATGTACACGCTACCACTACACTACACTGAGTGTGTGTGAGTGTGTGTGAGTGTGTGTGAGTGTGTGTGCGTGTGTGTGTGTGTAGGTGTGCTTAATGGGTTATCTTGTACAGATTAGTAGCGTTAATTGTCATCGCCTGTTTTTGTTTTTAAATGATATTCGAACTAAATAATTATACATTACCATTCATGTACATACATACATATACATACATATGTACATATTTACATAGTTGTAGTACATGATGACATTTGAATACATTTAATTTGGTGCAACCCCAAACAAACCGCAACAATTGATTGCATTGAATGTCACAAGCAGTATATGTAATTGTAATTGTAATTGTAATAATAATAATGATTATGTCACAAATTGATCGACAAACTTATGTTAATGTCTTTAATCCGTTATCACAATCATGTTTGGCGAATACAACACTATTAAAATAATAGCCATATCCCATTGAGCACTTAATAAGCTCATCATTTCGTAATCAATACAATAAGTAGCTAAGTGACATTCCGTTTAAGAAAACTGTTGATTGTTTGTCTCAACAATTTACAATTCACAAATTTAACTTAAAAGAAAATACTACACACACACACACATACTTATTTGTATGCATTTGAAATTTGAAATATTTGGATTATAAATAGGTTTATTTTTATATTTTCTGTTTATGTGTGGGTGTGTGCTGATTGCACTAATGAAATGCTTGTTTGTTAATGCGGCTTATTCAAGCACACTACTATCAATATTTATATGTAAATAGAGCTTTAATTCAATACATTATTTCATAAATATTGAGATTAGCTAGCAGAACAGAAAGCAACATTAAGTGTACGTACACATATGTTATGTTATGTTTTATTATTACCATTATGTGAATAATATATGGCAACATTGAATTTAGCTTTTACATCAATCGCCCGCCAGTTGTTACATTTTCATTGTTCATTGTTGATTGCAAGTACATTTACTCTGGATTTAATCTGATATACTCTTTAACACATACATATATGTATGTAGTATAACAAGTTTGGCAATTGTTTACAGCTTTGTCCTTTTTGGGACTGAGCTCAGCTTTAATCCTATTAATATTATTTACACATGTGAAAGTTTGTAAATATGTTTGTTACACTTTGAGGCTTTTGAACTTTTGAATGGATTTTAAATGAAACCTGACAACAACATGGCTTACAGATCACAGATGAGGTCATAAGCTGTTTCGAATACATTGCATACAATGATTTTATGGGACAAGTCCATTTCCACGCTTCTGTTCTGTTCTGCTCTGTTCTTTTTCGTTTTCGTTTTAAGTCGAATGATTTGACATACTTTCAGGTCACAATTTAGCCAAACACACACACATGCACACATATGTGCATCTAGGCCGTGGTAACGGCATTCAAAATTTCTTGTGGCACATTAAATAACATCAAGTTGAAGCCACTCGTTTTTACCCAGTTCTTGTTGTTGTTGCTGTTGATATTGTTGCTTTGGCTTTATGTTTGTGGTCCATTCAAAAGAGAGGAGGACACATCCATAAGAGTTGAGCTCTTGAAAACCGACACACACACACACACACACACTTAACCTACACACACAGAGATGAGTGGGGGGGCGACAGGTATAAATATAAATTCGCAGCTTTTGTGCGCGCCAACATTTTTAACATACTAATTAGTCTTTTGTAAGATTCATTATCATAATTGTAATTAACAACAAAAACGCACAGCACAAGCCACACTCACAGTGGGGTGGGGTGGGGTTGGGAAATGACTACAGTGCCGGGGTGGTGGCGGGGTTGGCGAGGATGAGGTGAATGGCTTAAATAAGGGTTTCGTTTGCAGCGATGTCAACAAAAACGATTGCAAAAAGGCAAACGAGCAAAACAAAGCCAAAGCAGCAAAAAACACACAGAAAGAAAAATATGGCGTAAAGTAGGCGCATAAGCAGCCCCCCTCTCTCTCTCTCTCTCTCACACTCTTTCACTCTTTCGCATCCCATGTCATCTCTTTGGCTTGATGCTTGTGTTGTGGCCGCCGCCTAATCCCAACCAGCTTTACTCTGGCTCCAAGTACCCAGACACAGGGCTGTGTTATGTTAACTAACAAATCACATTAAGCCGATGATTGCACCGACTTTACAGACACATCGAGAGACACCGAGCTAGAGAGAGAAAGACACAGACACAGAGAGAGAGAGAGAGAGAGGGGGGGAGAAGGTCTATGCAGTATTTACAAACATGTATAAATAGAAAGTTTTGCATATGGCAAATGGATGGTATTCAAACTAGTTGGAAATTATGCTTAAAGTAATTTCCGTTTTGGCTTAAAAACCTTTTGGGTTAACATTTTAAAACATTTAGCTTACGAATAGAAATGCATTAGTAAAATGTATTACAATAATAAAAAGGATTTATGAAAGCTTTATAAACTATAAAAAGCTTTTGAAATTATTCCAAACCAAATATTTACACATATAGTCTGTTGGCGCAAAAGATTTTCCCTTCGTCTGACATTAAGTCAACCCAAATTATTAGTGAAAAACAAATTTCATCCCTAAACAGCTACTCCGTTTGACGCTTATGTTGTGAAGATGCCGAAATCCGCTTAGTTCCAAATAATATTCAATATCGTTTAATCATATATCAAAATACACATAACGTATGCAACAAGCCGGATTAAATACATTTGAATATGTAATGTGTTACTTGTAATGTGTGTATTATTAGTAAGGACTTTGCTTGGCTTTGCGATTAGTAAATACCCTACACTTGTCAATCGAAAGAGTGTAAACGATGGCGGGCAAATGCGAATGCTTGAAGAATGAACCTCCATTTTCCAGTTTTCGTTAACACCTATACATATGAACAAGCTTTAACGGAAGAAATGTATTTCATTTGGTAAGAATTTTGAATCTTAAATGCAGAATTTTGTCAGTTTACACACATATTCTTAAACTAATGCAAATATGAAATGGGAATCATTGCACATTTAGTGTTTAAATATTAATCATAACTACATAATCATCACTCAAAGATATGAAATCGTTTTGTACATATTTTTGTTTCATAAATTTATAAATAATCACTTCAGAAAACAAAATATCATTCGGAACATTCACAAATAACCAATCAGCGGGATATCTGCTAGTTGTTCATTTAAATGTTCAAAAAGTTTTTGTTGTGGTTGACTTGGTAAAAACAATCAGAATTCGCACATTGAATTCGCCTATTCGCATGTGTGTACGTATATATATATATATATGTATGTAAATTGGCTTTTGTGTATTCATAACTGTATAACTCTGTATTCATTCTGTATTCGTATTCAAGCGCCATTAATTCACAATAATTGATTATGTAATCGTTTTAATGAACTCTAATTGAATTACAGTTCTCAACTTGGATTTTGCGGATATGATTATCAGTCAGAACACATTTCATTTACACACAGCTTAAGCACAATCCCCCCTCACCACACTCACTCCGCAACAGACAACAAAACACATAACGTGTTGCTTGCACCTGCTTACAAAAGATAAACAACTGCAAGCTACAACTACTAT
Organism: Scaptomyza parva; assembly: GCA_035044645.1. NCBI lineage: Eukaryota > Metazoa > Arthropoda > Insecta > Diptera > Drosophilidae > Scaptomyza > Scaptomyza parva. The sequence continues at coordinate 12,517,314 of JAWNNT010000139.1, forward strand.
TAATAGTTGAACATTAACACTTTACTGTTAATCGATTCATTCAGCATTCACATAGAATATTCTATTGTGATAGTTTTAGTGTGTGCCACAAGCGATAAGTTCAATTGCTTCATCATTTTAACAGTTGAGATTCGACAATGAAGTGCTCGCGGTTACTGAATAGATGTTGTACTTGTTAATCACTTTACGTGATATTATTTATTGGATATTGAAAGATTGGATCTGACTTTTTTATATATTGTTTTATTCATTAGCTCAATTATAACTTAAGTATAAGTATATGTTTACATTTAAGGATCGGAGAATATTTCTTTAGTCTTTTACAACAGTTTGTTTAAAGCCATAATAGCTATACTCTAGGATAAACAGACTTGGTTATAATTATGTTTAATTTGCAAATGATGTTTAAAAATTGATTAAAAATAGTAAATAAGCTTATTAATAGTTGTTGAAATGGGACAACAAATAAAGTGTCAAGGATAAATACAAAATATTCCTAAAAACGCAAAAAACATTTATTTAAATTTGTCAAAAACACAACGGAACTCTTGGATCGGGCTAACTAGTGTTGTATAACGTTTAAGAACTAAGCAAAAAAACATAATATAAAACGAAGTTCGTACCGATTTACCCTGATCTGAAGGTTTTTGCTCGGTGAGCTTGTCATTGGGATATGGGCCAGGTGTGATTATCCGAGTTTTTAATTAGGCAAAAAACATTGAGGAAACTAATTCACAAAAAAGCAACTCCTTGAGTTTACTTTTTCTATAGACAACAACACATCTTCTCTCCTTCTCTCTCTCTCTCTCTCTCACTCTCTTAATTTCTTGCTGTCTATTGTTATCTCGTTCGCTTCACGCAATTTGCAGCTTTTCAACATGAAAATTAATTTTCGACAATTTACTGCGCAATCTTACGCAAAAGTTCAACAAAAGCGACTTTGCCCCTGCCCCAAAAAACCTTTCCCAATCCCCAATAAGGCACATGCCTTAAGCCACCCACCAACCAACCATCAACACACCCCCCACCATCCACACCCCCATCCCCCCACCCACTCAAAAAGCCCAGAGGCGCAGAGTTGGCTGGTTGGTTGGTTGGTTGGTTGCCACAGTTAAACCAAACAATCTGCAGTTGCGAGCAAGCGAGCGGCATTCAACGGCAAAGCGTTAAAATTCCTTTACACTTGGACTGATGCCGCGAGTGCCATACAAGCTCAGACAACCAGTGGCGCCCCCAAAAAGGGGGTAGTCTCTCTCAATGTGTGTGTGTGGCAAGAAATTGCATAAAACTTGTTGAAAAATTGTTGAGCTTCAGAGTCTGCGTCTGCTCGCATAGCATAAACATATATATATATATATATATATACATATGTATATGGGACAACTCTCCCTCTAACTCTACCTACTCTCTACACCTAGTCTGTCCAACACAATCATCCGCATCTACTATCTCCCCTCAGTTCCCCTCATTCCACACACACACACTCCACACGAACACATCCGATCCGGTTGCCGCTGCTGCTGCTGCTGCTCTTGGCTCTTAGCTCTGGCTCTGGCTTTTCAACTACATTGTCATTTAATTTTGGCAATAAATGTGTGCTTACCCTACCCCCACCCCCACTCCTACCATCGTGCAGCGAGACAACATTGTGTGCAAACTGTCTGATAATCGTCTTCCGCCTATTTTAACGTGACCTCCAGCTCCTTTCCGTGCTTTCAACATCTTTTTCGCGCACATGTGCGCCGTTTAAATTATTCAACGGAAGCGATTCCAAAAGCCGCCTTCAGCAAAAACCCCTCCCCCGCCCTCTCACACACCCTGTGTGTGTATGTATGTGTATGTGTGCGTGTAAAATATGATATTATGGCGTTCAAATAAATTACGCGGAAAATTATTATGGCCGATTCGTAGCTGGTCTTAACCAAAAGCCTCTTGTTTCCCCCCAACCAACCAGCCAGAGCCCGCCCCCTATTTCCGTGCCGATCCCTCACGCCACGCCTCCTACTATATAGAGTAGAGCTTATTCCGTTTTTGCCGGGTTTAGCCACTTCTTGGCTTAATACACTTCAATATCCACAGCATTAAATTACAATTGTGTGTATATAGTATAAGAATTGGAATAAGGAATAAGAATAGCAAAAAAAATCAAAAAGCATTCGGTATTCGATATTCGGTTCACGCAACAGCAGCTGTTGAATCGTTTAAGCCATCTCTTTATTACGGCTCAAACAAAAGCACTTGCATAGTATATAAACTTTATTTTTTTTTGGGTCAAGGGTCAAGACACACGTTAAAATAGGATCATACACGGAAAGAAGTTATTCCAGTCATTCAATAAACGGTTTCAGAGGTTGCGAAAGTTCGGAATTACCCCAATTGGCTGGAAATACTTAGTTGAAGTATGTTTTTTCTTAAGTTTAACTGATTAACTGAACTTATTTTCAGCTCTGTGTACTTGATCCTATCATATCCTAACTTGACTTTTGAGTTCCCAAAAGCTCTAAGATATCACCATCAAACACTTTGAAGAACTCTTAAAAACAGTTATGTTTTTGCATAAATCCTTATCCTCAGAAGAAGTTTCAAAATAATTTAACCTATTGAACGTCGGTAATAACAAAGGTAACAAAGGGAATGCGTTTAGGCTATCTCCATGGAGCCCCAGGCTTACATACAGACCAACATATATTATTTGTGTATAAATGTATGTATGTGTACACAAAATTCTTGCCACTGCATAATTGACTTTACTTTTCACAGATTATCAGTATTTCGTCTACGGTTCCTAAGGTAATAATTCCCTATTCTAGGGTTTAAGTAGTAGAATTAATAACTAAACTAAGGTGTAAACCAAAGCAATTATATTTTAATTGAGTCTTTCCAAAATCAAATTGATATCGGTATCGTTTTGTTTTTAGTTGGATATTTTTATTCTGTAACCAAGATTCGACAAGCATGTTATTTATATTATTTTGCCGTTTTTGAACGCTACAACAGACAGCCATTGAACTGGCAGCACAATCAAATATTAGCACAAGGGTTTAAGAACCGAAGGGTTGAGGACAGGCAGGGGGCAGGGCATCAGGGAGATGGGAACGAACACGGAACACGGAACTAAGTGCTGAGAGCTGAGATCTGAGAGCTGAGAAACTGAGAGCTGGGCACAAGTGCGCTTGGCATGAAATGAGCTGCAAATCCTTTTTGGGCAACAGTTGAGGTCAAAGTCAAAGCTCAAGCTGAGTTCGGGTGTGGGGTGGGGTAGGTGTGGAGGTAAAGAACTGGCAAAGGTCAGGTTCTCCTTTTTTGGGAAGGGTGGAGCGGGCAGCGGGTAGCGGGTAGCGATGGGGCTGGGAAGCAGCTGTAATCCCTACGCTTACGTCAGTTTTTTGGAGTAGGCTGTTAAAACTTTAGACCTAGAGGGGAAGGGGGAGGGGGGCTGCGAGGAGGCTGAGTACTCGTACAAGTATAGTTGCCCTTTTTTAACCCAATCTCCACCCAACCTTTCACCTCCCCCCCAACCCGATTTGTTTTTGCTTCAGTTGTGGCTCGGTTTTTAGCCTGGTTTTTGGTTCTTGCTGCCGGCAGCAGTAAATATTTATGCTTGTGTTTTATTTATTTACATTGTCAAAACCAATTTTGCCCAAGGGTTCAATTGTTTTTCACTTTTATGCCACCCCCCCACCCGTTCCTAAACCCAAGCTTCCAAGCACCACTTCACTTCCTCTCTCTCCTCCAATATTTTTGGTTATCTCTTGTCAGCGACACGCATGTAAACAACATTTTCTGGACTTAAGGCCACACACCAGCTCTTTGCCTCCAGCTCTCTCGATTGACGAAAGAGTGTTGTTGTTGGTGTTGTTGGTGTTGTTGTTGTTGGTGTTTGTTTGCTTTCAATTAAAAACCTTTGGGCGAGCCTTCATCGGCTTGCCGTCCACCTGCCAGCTAATTCCTGTATAGCCCATTGGGTCACGGTTCAGAACAGAGAGAGAATCCGGTAAAAAAAAAAAACTAAAAGCTGAAAGAACAAAACATACACACTTCAGATTGCTCCCCAGTTAGCACTGAGCATTCAATTGCATTCTGACACTCATTCTGACTTATTGGCCAATTAACAGTTCATGTGGCACTTGCCATTTGCCATTTGCCACTTACCGCTTGCCAGTTTGTGCTTATAATAAAGCTTCGCGTTACAAAATGCCGCAAGATTGTGTATTACACACACAAACACACGCACACACACACACATACATACATACATACATGGCTTCCCGGCTAAAACATATGTATAAATATGTTCGTATAGCTGTTAACAACCAATAAATTTGAGCACAGGCAGTTATTTTTAGGTTAAAATATAAAATATATTTAATCCGATTGAGAGTTGAGAATGAAAAACAATCCCCTACCCGATTCCCTAAAACATAACCCAAAACTTGTATTCATTAGCTTAACTAAAACTAACCTTGCCGTAAACATTTGATAGATCCTTTATCTTCAATTAATTGTTAGTGTAATCTATTTTTTTGTAACTTTAGTACTGTTAAAGGGACCAAATTTGATGTCAAGTTAGTCGGTGACATCTCCCTAAGATATACCAAACGTCTTTTGAGCTAGCATCATCAAACTTGTTGACAAGAAAGCTGACGACTTCCAAAACATTCTATATAAAATGGCTCTTAAGGTTCCCGCCAGCTTCTGCCACCATATCCATATCAACCATATCAATCTGTCTAACTTTCCTACCGTACGTATGAACTTATCCATCTCAGGAACTATAAGAGCTAGAGTCTTCAGAAGTAGAGGGTTTGGGGTATCTACTAATTGGAATTATTTGGCTAGGGTATTCTCAATCTTAACCTTTATGCGTTCACAGCATTAACTTGAGTTCGATTATAAAAATGTGTTTAGTCTATTTATAACATTAGCAAGCACAACAACTATCGATTGCAAGCACAATATACCATTTGTATCTGTGATTTGGCCTTTGTTTCGCATTATCCACTATTTTCCAATCCAATTTACTCTGATGCCAATGCCGATGCCGAGTGCTTTTGCTCAAACACGTAAAAAAAAAGAGAAAACAGAGCCCATTCAAAGTCCAATCCATTGATGTGTTGTCTCTGTGTGTGTGTGTGTGTGTGTTAGTGGATGGGTGTGTGTATGTTAAGGGTGTGCATTAGGTTGTTTATCATGTTAAAAGATTGAATGGAGCCTCTTCAAATTGCCACAAAAGACAACTAAAGCACTTGGATACTTCTTTGTGATGCTTTCTTACTTGTTGTTCCCTTATTCTTTACTCATGTTGTGTTTGAGTTTTTTCTTCTTAAGGAAGAAGTGAAACTTGCCCAACATGGGCCATTCGCATGTCAACAGAAATGCCTTTCAATTTATCTAATAATGACCCCAATCAGTGGCTTGACGGTTCAAGCTTAAATCTTCAACTACCGCCCCTCGCCCCTCGCTCGTTTGCTTGTTGGAACCATCCTCCTCCTCCATCCTCAGTGGAATAGGAAGCGGGCAAAATATTCCTTGTGGAGGCGTTGTGCGTTGTTTGACTGAAAAGTTTTATTAATGCCCGAGTTGTCTGATGCTGACTGCTCGACTCGACTCCACTCTCGACTCTACTCTCCTTTCGTCTGCTGCGGGGTCTCATCTCGTCTCCCATTCTTTGCGGATCTCTATTTCCTGCAGTGTGTGTGTGAGGGTTAGTGTGTGTGTGTTAGTGTGTGCAGCGTGTCAGCTTCATTATGCGCCTGAAATTATGCAAGCAACTTTAATCCCCGGCAACTGGCAACAGGCAGAAACAGGCAAAAGCCCGACACGAGATATTAGCACTTGGCTTTTGTCGCCTTTTCTCCTCTCCTCCGCTCCTCATCGCCGTCTCCTCCTTTGCTCTCCTCCTGTCTTAGCCTTGCTTTATGCATAAATGGCGCGATTTTGTCGCTGACGCATTTGTGTGCAGTTGATTGGTTGCATGGAGTGAAGGAGTGTTGCGAGTGTTGGAGTGTTTGGAGTTGCTCACTTAAGACCAATGGGCGTGGCATTTGAAAATTCCAAATTAAGTGCAGTTAAACGCTGCAGCTGACTGAATGAGATCAATCAATCAATTCTGAAAGCCCTCGCTCTTGCCCGACAGACACTCTTTATCTCTGTATTATCATTTTACGTTTATAAAGCTTGCAACACATATGAAAGCAGACGTTCCGAATAGAGGCAGAGAGTAGTAATATGACACTGAATTTAAGAATGACCTAAAAAGTGAACTGGAGGAAACTGTAAGTTTCTGTAAGTTTCCTTAAAAAGATATCGACGAAATACGAAACGGGGTGGAAAAGGACCTAAATACGACTTAAACAAATGTGGATCAAATGTATATAGACTCGCACTAGTAGGATAATAGTATATTATAATATTCTAAGATACTCGCTACTCTCTACTCGTTACTCGCTACTCGCCATTGACTTTTCTCGTTTGCCCAAATGCACTCTTACCCAAGGACCTAAAACTTTCGTTGATTAGCATGTGGGCTTCTAATAAGCTAGCTTCTAGTTTGTCTCTTATGTTCAATTACTCGTTTGCATTCATTTCCCATTGGCACATATTCATTCTTGTTCAATTGTTCCAACTTGACCACACTAACCGCAAACTAACTTCTATCTCATACATACATGTGTACATAGTTAAGACAAGCTCAGACCTAGACTTAGTGTAACCGGCGATTGACGATGAAGAAATGGGGTGCTCGATCGGGTTGGGCTGATTTTGTCAGCTGCAGCATTATGGCTTAACCAAAATGCAATTAGCGGCCACAATATGGTGACGCCTGTGAATGTGACCTGACCTGACCTGACATGAAGGGGTGGTGGTGGAGAGATGTGGGCGGATGTCGGTTTTATTGACGTCAAAATGTAAATGGAAAATGAAAATGAAAGATGGCAACCACAAGTTTCAAAAATCACTAATGGATTTTTAATACAATAAATAATATGCACTAGCAGCAAGCAGAAGCGAGCAGCAGTAGCAGCGTCAGAGGGTGCTGGTGAAGGGGTAAAGGGGAGAAGCAATAGTTTGCTCAAAGGCGACCAGAAAAAGAGAGAGAGAGACAGAGTAAAAGTGAGGTTTGTGGCAAGTGGGGCCAAATGGAGCAAATGGTTGGAAGGTCATAAAAAATATTCTTGTCATCCATTAAAATGACATACAAACACACACACACACACACACGTACGTACATGAAGGAGTTGATGAGCCTGCACCTCTATTAGAAAACAGTTGGCCTAAAAGCAAATACACACACACAAACACACACACACATACATACAGGAAATAAAGAGGGCCAAGGCGACTTTTACCATATGTTGTGACAGGGGTTAGAGGCTTGAATATAATTGAATATTGCTATTAATGCGTTTACACACACACAAACACACACACACACATACACATAGACATTCTCAAAGTGCTATTTAAGGCCACAAAAGCCACACAATACTTGGTTGTTGTGACCCAAACTCCTTTCGATACACATAAAGCAGCCGAAACCCAAAATTCAAAGCAAAGACGAACTGCTATCAATGCCTGCTGCCAAAGAACGACTTTCCCCCCCAAAAAATCTATTCAATAAGCATTAAGCGTTGTGAATTATATGGAGAACAAAAAACGATAGAGGAGATAGAGTATATTATGGGCCGGAAAATCCATTTGAAAATATGATTTTTACAGGCTTGGAAACATTTTCCAATTACCAAGAGTTTGTAGAGCTTTAGAAAATACTACTTTTTTGCTCGTTGGCAGTGTGAATAGTTAGGGTATATTTGTAATGAACTTAGATTCGTTTCCATAGGTGAACTCATTATTCGTTTCATTCGTTTCTCTCTTATTTGGTTAAATGATATAATAATCTGTTTATTGACTGTAAATAGCTTATCGTGAAGAGAGCTTTGTTATGCACAGAGTATTTGTGACATTGGCAGAGTATTTAAAATTCGATTTCGATTTTCTTTATGTTTTTTTGGGTTTTCGTGCGTCGTGCGTCGTGTTTATAGTCAACGCTGCTATCAAATTGAACGAAATCAATAATTCATTAAAATAATGTATGCATAAAGGATGAATATTTATGGCCAATGGATGGGCGATAACAACAAAGCGCCACAGCATAAACTATGCAAATCGACTTCACTTGAATGCGTGCATGTATCTGTGTGCGTATGTATGTGGTTTGGTGTGTGTGTGTGTGAGTGGGAGCACATAATCTCCAACAATGTTGTTAACACAACGAGCGAATTTCGAAGCAAGGCAAACGCAACGCCAGGCAGACAGTGCGGCGGATAGCTCTGCTTAGTTAGATAATAACTGAAAGTAGTAGAAGTACTAGCTGTTGGTTGTTGTCTAAAATGATAATAGAAATGGAGATGGTTACCTTCATCTGATAAACCTGAAGATGGAAGAAGCGAGTTGCGAGAAGCGGCCGTCTAGAGGCGCGGGCGAAACAATCAAGGAAGCACTTAACCGAATGGAACACAAGTAAACAAATGAAAGTAAGCAAACACAAGACAAGCCATACAGCAAATAGCCAGAGAACATGCTGATAAGAGAGAGAGAGAGAGATGGAAAGGAAAGCGGGGGATGGCTGGCAAGCAAAGCACAAACACAAGTTGCAAGTTGCACAAGTTGACTGGCGACGGTCTGACGGTGAGACAGTGGGACGGTCGGAACGACGGTCAAAACTAAAGCAATGAAATAAAATGGAAATGAAAATGAAAATGAAAATGCAAATGCATTAAGTATGCAAGAGAAGAAGCACAGATGAAAATGCAGTTGCAGTGCATTGAAGCAGCTTCTGCTCCTGCCCCTGCTCCTGCTCCTTTTCCTGCTCCTGCTGCTGCTGCTGCTCCTGTTGCTAAAGTTGCCGTCAAAGTCGTCGTGAGTTTAAGTTAGGGTTGAAGTTACAGTTGAAGACTATGCGAAAAACGGTTGGCGGGTAAATAAAGACGCTGTTAACGGCCATAACAAAGTCTTGCCTAGTTGAGAGAGATATGGCCACAAAAACACAGCCATTGTCAGTCAGTCCGTCACTTAGACTCATGTACTCCGTACTCCGATTCACTCACATTTACTGACTCATTCAACGCGACGGCATTTAATTATCACTGTCATGCAACAGCCAAACAGTTGCAACAGTTGCAACAACAGTGACAGATATAAAGTCTACAAGGATAACATTTCTTTTTTGCTCAAGATGAAAGATTTGATTTGTAAGAACGAAAACATTTATTCGTCAACTTAAATATTTATTCTTTATATCTATTAATTATTTCAAAATGTATTAAAAATCGTTATGAGAAGGGCATTTGAGCATTTGGAATTGCAATCTGTGGTGCCCGCAACTTTTCCTATTAGCGCGTCTTTCCGATTTTTCGATTTTCTGATTTTGATAGATTCTGATGCGTCTTTAATGTCAGTTTGTCAATGTCGCCACAACTGCTTTCCACCACAACTGATTATCATCAGCAGCAGCAGCAGCAGCCGGAACAACAACAACAATACGAGTGGCATCAAAAGCATCAACAGCTGTTGCTATCTGCGTTTCGGGTGTGTCGAGTATCGTTCACACACACATTTCGCTGATGAGTTTAGGCGCGTTTAGGAGCTTCAATAATATATTGCCGAGCATTTTTCAAATAAAACACTGCAATTTAGCCTCAGCTCCCTCTGTCATTCCGATTTGATGCGATAACAAGTTGAATACACGTAAATCCCATCTAAACCCATAAACAGTTTGGCATTACTTTTATAAACCGATAATGATTCAATGTTTCAAGTAATATAAACAAAACATAACCTTGAGCAAGGTACTAGGTAAGTAGGCAGCGCTGTGGTAAGAAGTGTGGCAAGGCAAGGGGGTAAGCCGCACTGGGCTGAGCGCCAAAATATTACTACGATAAATAAATAATTAGTTAATTACTGTTTTCATTAAAGCCATAAAGCATTGACGGTCAATCTTTATCCGTAAATATTTACGGCCTATTTACGATCGATAATTGGTTCTATTCGAATACTTATTCGAATATCGAAAGTTAAAGAACGTAGGAAAAGAAGAAATTTGGCAGATAATTCGCTAATTCGGCAAGAATTTCAGTTGTAATAAACATTCCCACTTAATGATTATTATAATATCAAATCATGAATAGATTCTCTAAAGCGTTCTAGACACAAAAGTGAAAAACTGCAACTACTTATCATGTGTATATATTCCGTACATATATATATGTATAACCGCACTAAATTGGATATCAATATAGTGCTTAAGCTTATTTAACAGTTTCCCACCAACTGCAATAGTCAGGGGCACCAATAAACTACGGGAAACCCGTAACGGCCTTTGCGTATTTACCATTCAAATACAAATTCAAAGTTCAAGGGCTGTTGTTTGGGGGTAAAGGGGTAAAGGTATTTAATTGACATCGTCTCTGCTGAATGCTGTTTATTAAGTATCGGGAGAAGAAATGTTGAAGAAAAAAAGAAAAACACTATGAACAAATATCAACCAAGAGTCAAGAGCCAAGAGCTCAACCCAAACGGAAAGTAAATTCGCCAACCTGGCAAATAAATCAAATGCGGCGGCCGTCGTTGATTGCGAATCAATGAACTCGACACCCGGCCAAAGGCAGTCGGTAACAACTTCAAGAACTACACAGCGCAGTTGGCTCTGACTTCGACTTGGACTTGGACGGAGATGGAGATGGAGCGGGAGTCCTTTACCTCTGTTGCCTCTGTGGCAAATGCAGCTGCGCCGCTAATTTACTAACGTTAATTAATGGCGAAAATCGAAAATGTTCGCTTTGAACTTTGAACCAAGCCGCAGCGCCATAGACGCGACGCGACAGCGCCACTTAAAGAGTTAACACCCCAAACTTTGGCCCCGCGCTCCCTTCACACCACCTCTCATTCCATTCCAATTTCAAGATGTATACGAGGCGGAAGCTGAACCAAACTGCCACACAAAAGGAAATGAACACTTTGCCGCTTCCCGCCGCCCCCCACAAAGCAAAAAAAACAAACTTTGACGTTGCTTCAGCTGCTTTTGCTGCTGCTGTTGCTGTTGCTGTTGCTGCGGTGGCCAGGCGAAAGTTGCAAATTGACTTGGTGCAGCATTCATTGGGAGGCAAGGAAAGGAAAGGCAAGGATTTTAGCTTGTTTTGGCCCAGAATCACGCAATGCCAAAGCATCGCATCGCATCGAATCGAAGCAGTGCAAAACCAAACTCAAAACGAAACGAAGCTAAAGCTAATTTATGCCAAGGAATCGAAATTCTTAATTTCGGCCAAGGATATCGATATGGATAACGCACGCATCGGCATCAGCATCTCGGCATCGGCAATGGATGGAATGCGATTTTGGTGAGTGCTCCGGAAAACGGATATGATACAAAGCGATTGAGGCGAATCAAGGAACGGGATGCGATCGACAGGGGTTGGGGTGGCAGGGGGGTTGCTTCTGTTCACTCAAGGTCTTGCCAAACATTTGATTTTCGGGCGCGTCTCGCAGATTAATTTTGCATGCAGCGCACAAAAGATGCCGACTGTGAAAGCACTAGACTGGCGACGAAATCAACTCGCAAAGTGGTCCGGGTTCGGGTTCGGGTACTGGGTACTGGGAGGAGGCAGGGAGGATTGACGTGGAGAGTGCAACACAGCACAGTCACAGTCACGCAGACGATTGATTTGGAAACGGGCCATTGTCACGCTGTATGTGTATGTGTATGTGTGCAATCGAGACACGAACACGAACACGGACGGGGCAAGAAATTTGGCTTAGCTTGGCTTGGCCTGGGCTGAACTGGCCTGGTCTGGTCTGGCCTGGCCTTAAAGTCAACTCTAGAGGAGAGATCTTAAAGTAAGCAGAAGCTAGCTAGCTTCTGACTGGTAGAGAGGGGTTAATGTCTATGTAGACTATCACCAACACGTACACATTGGCTATTGAATATATATACATACACACATACACATACACCCGTATCCGTGTACCCATTCTCATCCATTTTCTGTGTGTGGTAGGTGGGAAGTTTTTGTGTAGTTTGAACACGAAATACTTTATTATTATATATAATTTGCCATTATGATGATTATACGTGGGATACGGATACGGATTTGGATTTCAGATTTCGATTGCTCATACGAAATTTCGTTTCCGTTTCCGTTTTCAGTTTCAGTCGCTTTTCACATTCAATAAGCATCGTCATCGTCGTTGTCGTTGTCGCTTCTTTCGTGACGTTGTTGTTGTTGTCGTTGTTGTTGTCGTTGTTGTTGTCGTTGTTGTTGTATTGCATACTTAATGGCCTTGGCACAATCACAGTCTTGGTTCCAAGTGTCGACCATTTGGTCACTTTGCTAGCCAATTGAATGTGAACATATCCAGCTGAAGAATACGACTGAATACAGCCCACTTTTTCATCAGACTTACGCAGATGATGCCATGCATAAGTGTCAATGTTAATTTGTCCCAGACACTCCCAGACACAATCTTAATTGATTTCAAAGGGGTTGAATGTATAATAATTGTCGGTAATTGCCCAAAACCCAATTTCGGACCAAACTCTATATGCTTCTTAAAACGTTAAAACGTTACCAATGGTAAACGGGATGACGAGATGTCTGGGTGAAGTAGATATGTTCCACTATTCGTGTGTATTTAAGTGCAACAAGAACCCATAATCGACATTCATCAATCATAAATCAAGTTAGTTAGACATACATCACGCATATATGATAAGACATTCACTACGTATTTATCAAGTATAATTGAACACAAGAATCAATCATTGAACATTTTTTAGCATACATCAAGATGAAGATTGATCAATACAATTCCATCAATCAGACGTACATCAAGCATTGAACATCAAGAAACCATAGGTCAGATATCACTCATCCAAATCACTTTTAGTATACAAATAAACTTAGATAAAAACTTTATTTTTATATAACAATCTGTATAGAGCTTCTCAATTAGATATCAATCAAGTTACTATTAACATGATAAGTAACACACATCAATTCTTCAATCAACAATAATTTCATTTGACATTGAGCATTCCTTACTTCTTCAACCTGTTGGATCAGAGACTGTTTCGATATGGTATTACGAGTTTCTTTCTTTTCTCAATCAGCTTCTTTGTTTTTAATTATTATTTCTTTTTTTTTTTTTTTTTGTGTTTTGTTTTTGTTTTTTGTTGATTGACAGCTTAATTTGAGTCAATTAACTGGAATTATCTCATGGCCGAAATTGTCATCAGATTGTCAACGCTCTGACACGCTGACATGCACATCGTCAGCAATGGGGATGGAATCGCTTCGCGCATAAATTAACCATCTTGAAACATCATGCGAATGCCTTACTAGAACGAAGAAGAGGGCTGGGGGAGGGGGACGGGCGGCTCAAGGTGGTGGGTGTTGCGGAAAGTTGCGGAAGAAATAAACTTAAGTTGCACTTAATTAACTGCAACTGCTAGTGCAACTGCAACAGACAAACAAAGCAACAACAACAACAGCAACAACTTCAAACTATTTTTAAAGCACAGATGATTAATATAATGAAGTATGCTAATGCTAATGATAATGATAATGATGGTTATGCCAATGATGATGATGATGATGATGGAAAGTGGAACAAGAGCTAAGGCTGAAAGAAAAGCTGTTGCTGCTTTGCAAACTTTGCCCTTGCTTGGCGCCACTCTCATAATTCCTTTAGCTAATTTTGGATCGTTAGTTAGCAAATGGACGTGACGTGACATGATGTGATGTGTCGGATGATGCAGCAGCAGTAGCAGCAGCAGTTGCAACAGTTGCAGTAGCAGTAGCAACTGTTACACCAGACAGACAGACAGAAAAAACAACGAGATGCAACAATAATTGCGTTAATAATTACTAATGGTCCAATCATTCATTCGCACATTGACTGTCAACAAACATACTATGTTGCTCAACATTCAAGCCGCTAGCAACATATTTGTTCTTAGCAACAAATGTTGCCGAGCACACGCGTTGCCCAATTGGCAGACTCATTCGTGCCCCCATCGTTCGTGGACTTCGTTTCGTAACGATGTTGTTGTCGCTTGCACGTTCGGCGTTCGCTTACGACGATTCGGCTGCTGTGGTTAAGGTTGCGCCTGTGGCAGCGCTTCCGTTTTCCGTTCGCTTGCAACCATTGCTCGTGTGGCAACGAGCCGCAGTGGGCACCAAACAGGCGCACAGTTTTTCCCAGAACTCACACACAAGACACGGGAACAGGCGTATCTAAGAAGAAGACATATATATCCCATACCATGACTTAATCATCTTCACATGTTTATACACATATATCCAGTTACAGTTACAGTTACAGTTTCAGTGTCAATTGCAGCTTTCATTTTCGTTGGCAACCTCAGAAAACAGAAAACAGAGAACTGAAACGGAAAAAACCAAGAAAAAAGATCTCACTTCTTGCCAAAAGGTTTCCCCCCGCCCCGCCCCGCCCACTTCAGTCAGTGAAGAAGGTGCCACAAACCAAACGAGTCGAGAGCCTCAGAAAAATTTCAAAAATTTCCCAGCAGACACAAAAAGAAACAGTAGAAGAAGAAGACAAAGTTGAAACAGTCGCAGTCACAATACAAACGGCCTTTTTTGCATTCCCTGCATTTCTCGGCACGAAAAGCGCACAAACAAAAAGCGCCAAAAACACAAAACAAAAAAAAATGAATGAGTTTAAGAAGCACAAAAATTCAAGAATCCAAGACAACAAACAACACAAACAACACAACAGCAACAACAACAACAACAAATATAAATGAAACAAAAAAAACGTTACCTGAAATCAGTTACAGAATCGGCAGACAGCTCAAACGAACCTTTAACTGGTTAACGATGGGGGAAAAGGGAATAAAGGGAGAATAAAAAGTGAAGAAACACAAAAAGAAGAAAATGCACCTGTAGCTTACATATGGGATGCAAATGATATTGCTTTTAATTAACTTTCAGAAAATTGATTTCTATGCTAATAAAGCAGAATGAACAACCACGAAGTACAAAAATAAGCACAAATCTCTTAAGTTAATAATACAAATAGAGTATTGGGGGTATATTGTTTTTTTCATGTATTCATGTTTTGTTCATGTTCTTTTTGATTCTTGTAGATAATTTGTTCTAGACTTTAAGAGCAATACATAACGAGAGAAAGAAAATACATAAATGGTAAAACAGCTGAAAAAAACTCGACTATGGGATATCTCAGTACATTTATATGATGTTCTTCTTTGCGTTATTGAGTGTTCACGATATCTAGATTTTACTGTATTTATAATATATGAAACATTCTTAAGAAACATTCTTAAGAAAGTAC
Source organism: Scaptomyza parva (assembly GCA_035044645.1). Classification (NCBI taxonomy): domain Eukaryota; kingdom Metazoa; phylum Arthropoda; class Insecta; order Diptera; family Drosophilidae; genus Scaptomyza; species Scaptomyza parva. The sequence continues at coordinate 12,532,686 of JAWNNT010000139.1, forward strand.
ATACCAAAAGGCGCTTCGCACTAGTGCTTTAGGTAAGTCAGGTAACATTTTTCACCCTAAACCAAACCCTTGAAATGGCAAAATGGAAATAATTTGTGTGATTTGTGGAAATGTGTGTAATGAAGAGATGAATATATATAGATCTTATCATCGACACCAGACAAGTCGATCATTTTATCTATATCTTTCCCTCCTTTCTAGTATATACACATGTTATATCATATAACAGCTCGTGTGCACAGGGATTTTCCCTGAAAAGTTAGAAGCACAATGTTCATTATTAACTTCTCTTTTCAGTCCATATGACATAATATTTGTGATTGTCTGTGCTTTCTCCCGTCTCCCACTAGGGACAATATCTTTATAAACAATAGCCTATAAGTTATTCTTTGTAAAGTTTCATCGACTTGGTAGATTTTGCGTGAAGCAGTAACAAACATTTTTGGAAACTTTGATTTGATTGGAATTTGATTTGGAAATCATACAATTTGGAAGAAGAAGCATAATAAAACAAGGGCTATGACACTTAAAATATTTGAAAAGAAATCTCAATCTCCATCTGCCAGCTGCCATCTATTGGCAGTAAGTGAGTGTATTTGACTTGTTTAAAATGAAGACTTGTTAATCAAATCAAAACAACGTTCAACGTTCACACAGCAGACACTATGGCAAGCTGAGGCACAAGTCAACTTTTGACTGCATGCACGAAAAGTGGAAAATGCACTGACACAGACACACAGACAGACAGACACGGACAGAAAGAGAAAGCGAGTGGAAGAGAGTGAAAGAGATGGCGACAACTGAAGGCCACTTTGGCAATTTGAACTGAATGTAATTCCACTAAAATGTTTTAACAAATTCAAATACAAATGGCGCTGGTCATGGCACTGACAACGTCAGAGAGTGAGAGAGAGAGAGAGACAGAAAGAGAGAGAAAGACAAGGCACGCAGCAGAAGGATACGGATACGGATACGGTTACGGCAACGAAACGGGACTAGTTCCCGGATGCGGCAGGTGAACCGAGACAAAAACACGTTGCGCAACTAACACACACAAACTGGCATGTGGCATGAGGCATAAGGCACAACGAAAGATGAACGGAGTAAGTAACGCAACGCCCAGACCCAGACCCAGACCCAACCATGCCTCGTGCCTTTCATACCTTGGCTCTTGCCTTGCCTTGCCTTGTTTGCCACATCGTCTGAGCAAGCAGACGAAAATTTGAAAGTGAAATCAAACAATGCGAAAATAACTTGAAAACAATGTCAAGCTGTGTGTTTTATTTCATTTTTGTGTGTTTTTTGTGTGCCACAACAAGCCAAAAGTTGTTCATTTTGCAGTTGTTGTTTCCATTTTCCCATTTATTTATCTTTTAAATATCTTTATGCATCAGGCATCAGCATCAGCATCAGTTCTAAATCGTATCATGAATTTATTGTGTATTTAAATCTTTTAAACATACTTTAATTAATTTCCACATCAAATTTGTTTTACTTTCAATGAGACATTCTTTGATCTTTGCGTCTTACTATGAATCACGATTTGTTTCTTTTTCTTTCATTTTGATTTTAAATAAATATTTATTTGTAGCAGAATTGACAGCATGAACAGCAGGAAATAGAAAATCAAGCTATTTTCTGATGTAATTTACAAACATTTTCTTGCCAACAGTTTACAGTTACAGCAATCTATTGGCATTTCTTTAAGCGGTCAATCGGCTTCCTGTGCTGACAAAATAAATCAATTCTCACCAGTGCAAAATCAGCAACATCCTACTTGGAATACTCATTGCAATATTTCAATCAGATTAGACGAAAACAAAATGTTTCAAGTTTAAATCGAATAATGTGGAATTTGTTAGTTGAGTTGAGTTCCATTCCATTATGCCCCTTTAAACTTGATATCCAGCAAAGATAATATTTGATAATTTTCAAATCAATGAGAATCTTCAATGACAAAACAAAGCAATCAGCTCTTCTCTTGACTGAATGTAGGTCATGATATCATTCTGAATCATTCACTTTGAGATTTTATCAATATTATGTCAAATAAAACAGATATATAACTCTTCAGGGTTATCTGAAAAAAAGAAGTCTTAAGCCCAACGCTTATAGTTTTCAGAAGTTTACTTAGAAATTCGCTGAGTGTAATCGTGTTTTAGTTGATTTGTTTTGACGCGGCGCAAAATGCCTTTGCCCCAGCAACATTTTGTCCTCATGCATACATTTATATGTACACATACATACATAGAGAGAAAAGATGTTGTTGTTGTTGCAACCGCAACAGTTGCGGTGATATTTTTGTCGCTTTGAAGCTCGGCAAAAGGATGCTTGAGTCAAGTGCATCCTAAAGACATTGTGGACCTAGAGCCCCGTCGAGCCGTCGCGCCGTCGAGCAATAGGCAACAGTTTCTCATTGAAGGGAGGAGAGAGAAGAAGAGAGTGAGGCTGGAGGAAAGATAAAGCCAAACGTAAACATAAATATGAACGTGAACGTTGATTCCATTCTGCGTTTCATCGCACTGTCAACATCGCACTGAGCAACAACTAGCACAACCTTTCGGCTCCGTACATACGTACGCAGGACGTACAGAGGAGGACGTACCGAGGAGGACGTACCGAGACAGGCTAACAGTGTTGTGTTGGCTCAGCAAAGTAAAAGTTAACTTAAGCAGCTGCCAAGTGACTTGAAAGTACTTGAGCGCATCCTTAAGCAGGATATCAACTGGCAAAAGCGTTGAAAGGAGCAACAGACGACGGCGACTTCTCTCTCTCTCTATCCCGGTCTCTCTCTCCCTCTCTGTCTGTCTCTCTGTCTGTCTGTGTGTGTGAAATGCATGAATGTGCGTACAGACAATAACAACAAACAGCAATGAACAGAATCTAAAAAGCAGATTCCAGAGGAAAGGAAAGCATAAGAAGAAGAAGAAGCATACAAAACGGGCCAAATCTCAGCCAATGTCAAAGAACCAAGCACGAAAACGCACACACACACACACACACACACAAGATGTGTCCGCATTCTGGACCTACCCACCACTAGAGCGAGCCCCTCCCCCCTCTGCCCCCCTGCCCCCTTAGCTAGGTTGTTCGCGACCGCGTTGGCAGCACGTTGTGGCCTTTTATTAGATACGTGCTGTATCTCTGTTTACCAACTTTGATGGTGTTAATGCCTTTTGTTCTTGTTCTTGTTCTTGTTGCTGTTGCTCCGATATACATCTATGTCAACCAGACACACACACACACACACGCACACATACTTGTGTCAGATGCCACTTGGCAGTTTGGCTTTGGGCTATACGGGAAACTCGGGAGCATTCCTTCAAAAGGGCGTAAAAAGTGCAGCGTATGTGCTTTTCCTAAGAGCGGAAGGGGGGAGGGCAACCTTGACTAGTTGTTGTTGGTGGTGGATCACACAGTCACCGTCACAGTCACAGTTCGTGAAGTGAATTCAGTGACTTCAGACTAGCTTTAATTTTGGCCCTATTTATGGCTGCTGCTGCTGACCCCAAAAATGAAGTGCTCCAAACAAAATTTATATACATAAAAATGTAATTAAAATAAGCAATTGTCCGATATTCGAGTCGAGTCGAGTCGGGCCAAAAGGGTTAAGATGTTGTTGTTGCCGCAACAACTCTCGCAACGCATTAAAAATGCAACAAGAATTTTGTGTTGGTTCCAGTTGGAGGTCATGAAAGGAGGACTACAATGTGGTTAAACAGAGGCGTAGTTGATAGGCATAGTGAAAAAAGGGTTTAATACAGGATAAAATAAAAGTAAATATGCTTAATCAAGAGTGTTTTCAACTACAGTTCTGTTTTCCTAAGTCAAAATTGTTAGTGCTAGAACAACTTTTCTTGACTTCACTCTAATTTCCAGTGTAATCTCGTGTCTCGTCTAATAACTTTTCGTCAAGAAGAACATATTAATATTTGTGTACAAGCTATTCTCATATATAAGCGAAGACATAGTCAGATGTTTAATAAAATGTTTTGCGTGGCAAATATTATTGTTACCAAATACAATTTATGCAAATTTTGTATTTATATTTCGTATACGCATTCAGTTTACAAGTAAATTCGTTGTTAAACATTAAATTTGCATAATGAAACGAAAACAAAAATATACCAAATAAACATTTATTATGTTTATTGTGAAACATTTTGACAAATTAACTAAAGGAGAGTTTGTGCATCCCCTTTTTGAGGTGACATGGACTACGCTACGCTCATGAACGGTTTCAGTACAGAATTCCACTTAACTCGAACGTTTGTTGCTTTTCGTTGTTGTTGTTGTTGTTGTGTTGGTTGTGTTTGTTGCTGGGTTTTCAGCTGCAGCGGCAATCGCCCAAGCCGGAAATGCGCAAAACTAACGGATAATGGCCAAATGGCCAAATGGCGTTTCGGGTAACTGGCAACTGGTTACTGGTAGCTGCAGCTTCTGCACTTCAAATGGGTCGACAATGGACAACAGACAGACAGACACACATTTGAGAAAGTTGCCCTACAAACAGACAGACAGAGACAGAGAGAGAGACAGATAGAGAGAGCACAACAGGATGAACGAAATAACGGTAAATGTCATGGTTACGCGGTAAAAATGCAAGCGGAAATGGCAACTAAAAACTTTTTCTGTTTTTCTGTTTTTGAGGATTCGCAATTAAAGCAAATTAATGCAAAATATATGAGAAAAAGAGGAAGAGATGGGCGACGGGATTTCATTTTTCAGCTGATGAAGCAAAAGCAGACGCGATCCAATGCCACATGTGGCAGCAATCATATGCCAGTAAAAGCTGTGTAAATTGCCGAAAAGCACCATAACAGTATCAGATGAGAAGGCAAGTAACGAGAGAGTAAAGAGACACAAAATGCTGTTGCATGTGGTATAAATGCCAATGCATATGTACTATGTGTGTGGTATTGTGGCTATATGTGTGTGTGTGCGTGTAGTTGTGCGGCAGAGTGGCAGTGTCAGCTCTAAGTAGGCAATGAATGCCACACATAACACAAACAGTTGCCAGATCAAATCGAAATTGGCAGCCCGTCAATAAGCTGAAACGCACAATGTCAACGAAACGGCTGCGATGGGGCGGGGCGGGTTGGACCTACGGGGGGGCGTGTGTGCGTTTAGACAACTGCTGGGTGCATGCAACAGCAGCTAAGGCTGTGTGGCACGAGCAGATACCACGCACATTGGTCGGTCGCATTTAAACGTTTTGCGAGCTGAATGGGGCGGACGGGCGGGCGGGCGTAGAGAGAGAAGAACGGAAGTGGCAAAGTGCCAGGACTCAACTTGACTCGACTTGACTTTAAGGAGTGTTTGTGTGCGTGTATGTGTGTGCGTGTATGTGTATGTGTTGGCATGTCTTAAACAGGGCTTTGGCTTTGTCTGCGGCTCTATCGACTTAATTGCTATTCTAAACATGTTGCACTTCATTGTTGCCACACGATGCGAGAAACCAGGCTACCATGCGACACGCACACGCACAGCAGACACAAGAGACAGAGAGAGACCAAAAGATACCGAAAGAGAGAGAAAGATATAAAGTGAAATCTAGCCGAACGCCTTGGCACGTTGCGGTAATTAAATTATGTGCAGCTGCGGGAGGTTCCTTGACGACAACCCAAGTGCGCTCTCTCTCTCTCTCTCTGCTGTAAGACATCCAAGAAACGGAAGAAGTGTATGGGGGGGTGTACCTTCAAGACATTGTGTGGCAAATTAAGTTTGTCTCCAGTGAATGCGGGCGACATTGAAAGGCCAAATACACACACACACAGTTCGAGTACAACAAAAAGCAAATAGAGTCAATGTTTCAGGAATGACGGACATAAACCAAATGCATCCAAAGCTGGCCAAAAAGTCAAATCGAACAACAACAACAATAAGAAGTGTGACACTCTGATCAAATATTTATGAAACACTTGAAGTAAACTCAACAAAAACGAATACATTTAGTTCAATCAAGCTCTCAACATAATAGTTCGAGACTAAAATGAAAACCAAAATGAAAATGAAAATGAAAATGGCTTAAATATATACTATTTCAAGTAATCAAAAGGTAAATGTTTTGCCAGCTTAAATCGTTTAAAATCTCAGAAGAAACAAGTATTTGCCATAGTAAATGCCATTCAAATAAAGTAAAATCTGATGAAATTCTCACCAAAAAACTGAAGAATCATATTCATTCGACCAACAATTACGAAAGTGCTTACTTCAAGTATTATACTCATACATATATGTATGTTTGTATGTGCGTTAATTGGAAAGTAACAAACTGCAAACTGATGATGATAATAGACAACTGATGACAGACTACACACACTTCGAATCGATTTAAGTGCCATAAAGTGTTTGGCATTACATTACAAATGTAATCCATGGTTACTTTTATATCGTTCTCGTACTCCGAGATCGGTATCTTAATCTGTTATAGTAGTGTTTGGGTTGTTGGGGGGAAATTTGTTGATAATATGAAAGACAAACTTCTTCTTCAGCATTTTGTGTGTCCTTTTGTTATCCTGACTCATTGCCTGAACTGTTTTTCTGGTCTTTGCCATTTGCCATTTGCCAGTTCAGTTTTTGCAAAATTTCAACAGCAATTTCGAATACAACTACTTAATATTTATTCATTTGCCATTTATTTTTCCAGCCTTGCACCCAGCCCACCCCACCCCACACCCTCTCTCTGGCACTCTGTGTTCTCCATTTAGTTGTTCTTTTTTGTGTGTGTGTGTGTTTGTGTGAGTGTGAGCCAGAATGCGTTTGAGTTTTGTTTGGCTTTCGCAACCTCATGCATGCAACTATGCTGCATACAGTTTGGTTTTTATCTCTCGCCTCGACTCTGCTCGACTCTGCTCGAGTCGACTCTGGCTGGTGGCTGGTGCACCAAAGGACACGCTTGGCCAATTTGCAGTCCTTTTAATTAGTTTGTGCAAAGGCCACAAAATACCCAGAGAAGAATATCAAGAGTGAAAGAGAGGGAGAGAGAGCGAAAGAGAGGGAGAGAGAGCGAAAGAGAGGGATAGAATGAGCTTACATACATAAATAAATAAATTGTTAAGCAAATACGAATTCCAAGAAAAGTATTCAATTATGCATATCTAATTGCATTTGCCACACCTAACACTTACTACACCACCGTCACCCCCGCCGCCGTTCCCACCCCCTCCCCCACTATAAGATGTTGGCTGTTTGTTGTTTGGCAATTTGTGTGTTGAGAGAAAGAGAGAGAGAGAGAGAGAGCTTACGACGAAACTGCTGCAGTAAGCTGCAAGAAGCAAGAAATTTTGCCAGCTGCAAATAAAATTGAAGTGGAGATGGAGACAACAACAACAACAATAACAACAACAAACATTTGACAAAAATTATTGAACTATGATGCAATTTGATCTTAACTCAATACTCAATTAACACTAAAGCACACAGAGAAAATGAACACAAATCAGTCAGTGCAAAGTGCAAAAAGTCATAAGCAATACACACAGTACAGTGATCTCTGCATATGGTGAACCAGTTGCACATCCAATTGACTTTAGTATCCACCATATCCAATTACGACTGTAATCCAGTCCAGTTCCAGTTGAAATGAAACAGTTTTTAAGTGATTAACTTTGCCATCTACACATATTTGATATAAACTAACTCTCTCTTTTTTGACACTGCCACAAAATAAATCAAATTTCATTTGTTCACAATTTCGTCAAACATATATATATATATATGTGTGTGTGTGTGTGTGTGTGTATGTTGAATGGTGGTAAAACGCATGAAAACCAGAAATGAAACTGATTTAAAAATGTTCTGGTTTCCATTTTTTTCTATTTTTTTTTTATTATTTTCTTATCATTTTTTATTCCCAATTTGGGCCATTCAATATTGCTGTTGTTATGGACTCTTGATGGTGCCCGCGGCGCGCCTTTCTATAATGCGTCCAGTTTTATTACATATTGTGAGCTTATTGTCATTCTCACACACATAGACACACACACATAATATTGCAATTTTGTTAAAAATATATATATATATATATGTATGTAAAAAGAAAGGAAAAACTATTTATGGCCAAGTGAAAATAGAGCAAGCCGAAGTGTGAATATCCTTCCAACTCACAAATCATATACAGATGATTCTTAGAGTTCTTTCTTATCCCAAAAAGTAAGGGAAATGATTGTGAAGAATAAAAAAAAACATTTTTCCATATCAAAATAATGAAATGTTTCTTTTCTTCGATTAAATATCTAGTTTTAAACATTTCATGTTGACGACTATCGTGTTAGGGTATATATATGTGCATACACATACATACATAGACAACATGAAGATAGTGGGAAACGACAATGGGACAGAAAGGCAAAGCAAAATGCCCTAGAGCACAATAAGGGATGATGGGAATTTCGCTAAGAATTTTTCATTTCCTTTAACGCAGCGTGTGTGTCAAGTGCTTCTAGATGAAGCAGAGAGAGAGTGAGGGCGGGGAGGAAATGGAGCACAAACTGGTCGCATAGATGTATGTTATTGCTGCCCCTAATACACACACACACGCACACGCTCACACACATACATACACCCGAAACACAACCTCAATTCTGATGCTGTCCTATTCAGACAGATAGACATTACACAAAATTTCTATTCAATATATTGAGAGTTTCTTTTGTGGCAGTTGGCAAGAAGCATTCGTATATCATTTATGTATTCCTTCCCATCTATATAGTATATACACACACACATACATGCATACATATATTGTCATATGTGTGTGGCAGAGAGGCAGCCAATGAAGTGTCCACCAATGGACTCAGCTGTTCGTCGTATCGTCCTGTCGTCCTTCGTACAAAATGTGGGGCGGATATTACCAGATCCACACACACACACAGAAACACACACACACTCAGATAAATTACAAATGGGAATCGATGGGCTCGAGCTCATAATGCCCCCTCTCATCACCCTCCCCCACCCCTACTCAATTCAATGGTGAGTTGTCAGTTAATAAGCAGCTGTCCTGTAATTATAAATCAAATATGTACGAAACTATGAACATTGAGAATTGAACATTGAGTATTGAACATTGAGAATTGAACATTGTGGTTTGGAAATTGAGCTTTATTAAATTCATACCAATGGATGATTGAACAAAGGTACAATTGTAGCATATTCGTTATATTCGATATTCCATATTCGATATTCGAATACCAAATTTGAGACCCAATTATAACTTGCTTACCAATTTCTGCCATTGAATATGTGAGCTCAGAGAAACACAGATGTAAAGTAAAGCGTAATCAACGCAAATTCATTTGAGATATATTATTTTGCATTAAATTGCATTTGTATCATTATTATTTTGTAGTTTTCACAAAAACACTTTTTGATTATCACAGTAACTGCATATTTAATATCGAAATATATCTTAAGGCTTGAAAGTTTTTTCTGATTTTTTCTGCCAACGTTTTCAGTTTTGGCCTTTAGTTGATTTACTGAAGTATCATATGTATATGTGTAGAATATGTATGTATATAATATGTTATGTCTCTTATTTATAATATATTGAAAATATGTATATTGAAAAACTTATTATGTCTTATGGGCAATTTTTGTTAATAAGTTATCAACGTACTTGAATCAAATGAGAAGATATTTGTCTTCTAATAAATACACTCAAATATATGATTTTGTTAAACCTGATATCAATACTTTTCATATTTATACATGAAAATATTAGATTAAAATAATACACATATTCAATATTAATAGGAAACCTATCAGCTTTTACATCTTGCCTACATTTAAGACAAGTAATATTCGTGATTAATTATTTAGCGGCATAATTCAAGTTATTAATATTGTTTAGAATGAGGAATTTAAGCCTGAGAAGTCTCGTTCACTCAGATGATGTCCGTAAATATTTCGTATGCAGTCTAGTCTGATGTAAAATGAAACACTTTTGGGATGAAGATAGATGCTTAATATGAATACAGTTAGAATTAAATATGTTGGTATTGAATACCTTGCTTAGGATTTAAAATCTTATTTAAACATTGTTAAGCTTCAAACGCACAAATTTCGATTTAAATACATTTTATTTTTATTGAGTAAAGTTTAAAGTTCAAACAACATATTTTATAGTTAATTTTCGTTAACTACGTTTCATATTTGAAATTAGCGTTATAAAATCAACCATTTTCATTGGGTTTCGAGTGGCTTTTTTTCGACTTTTTTTCGACTTTTTCTCTCTGGGCGTAGTTATGATTATTTTTAAAGTAATTTAAACTTGATTTGGTTTTGGTTATGTTAACCGTTAACTGCCATCAATTTTGATATTCGAATGAAAACTTTAAAATGGATTTTCACACTCCACCCATAACTGCTCCCGCTGCTGCCGCTGCTGCCCCCATGCTACTCATACAAAAAAAAAACTGTCATTGCCCCCACACCCCTCCCCCCACACTCCCTTGTCACTGCTTTTCCACTGCTTTTCCACGCGCAGCATTTCCACTTGGCTGTCATGTACAATAAATGAAATCAAAAAGGCAAAACCGATTACAAAACTTGTCAAAGTTGTTTGCCTGGCCGACAATCTACTGATAATTACTATCTGGGGAGCACTAACTTATAGCTGGAAGTCGCCCCCCGTTCTGCCCCATGCCCCATGCCACAACCTGCTTGCCACTGGCCTGATGTTTCTTACTCTGGCATCTTATGGCATCTCCAACTTGTGGATACTTTGCGGCGGACTTGAAGTTCTTCAGTTAGCTCAGTTGTTTTCTTTTTTTTTTTTTTGTTGATTTCTGATTTCTGATTCGTGTACCCTTTGGAAGAAGAGATTGCTATGATTTGGTCATAATGTTAGATACAAGATCATAATTTATATTTTATCTTAATAAATTTTGCATTGTATTTTGTATGATTTTGTAAATTGATTTAGATTTGCTTAAGTATAATTTTCTTTCTTCGTATAATCATCATTTTTACATCATAATATTATTACTCCTCTTAACTTACCTTGTTCTCTATCCAAACGTGAAACCATTTACCATGTATATATATATATATATATATACATCATAATATTATTATTACTCCAGTTTGTTCTGCAAACAAAATAAAAATATATTAGGGTAAATGTTTTCAATGTTTTATAATTATTTGAAATAGATTATTTCGGTTTTTGGTTCCAAGTTAGGGTATTCACATATTCACATATGTATGCAATATCTTTGACTATTCTATCTTTGGTTTTTTGGTTCACATTCTGGGCAAGGGAAGCCGATGGCAATCAGCGATTCCAAATCGGAATGGATAGAAGAAGAAAAAAAAACGTGTGTCAGCAAAAAGCGGCAAGAACTAAGCTCGGGACGCACTCTGTGCAACACGATGCCTGTCAACAAACAACAAGAAGCAAGAATATAAAATATATATATATATATATATATATAAGAAAAAGTTGCAATTTGGCAGTGGGCGGCACCAGCACGCCCTCCCCCCACGCCCCCTCATCTGTATTTGTTTGTGTGTAAGTGTGTGAGTTTGTGTTTTGTTGCGAGTATTTAACTTTTCATAACTTATCTAACTAATATTGCAATTTAGTGACAAATATTTGTTGACAACACACACACATATAGAGAGTGTATGTGTGTGTGTGTGTGGCACGTGTGTGACAACGTTGTTGACTTGGCTACCAAAAAAGTTGCGAATTTTGCGCTGAAAATTACTTCTTAACTGTTTCAAGCGTTTGCTTATTGCCGCGTCTTGCCGCGTCTTGCCGCATCTTGCTGCGACTTGCTGCAGCCAGCTCCTTCGGCCAGCTTCTCTATGAAGACGAGAAGGCAATTTAGTTTTCTCTGTGCTGGCTCTGCACATGTATTTTGTTGCACTTGCAACAACGCCAACGCGCAACGCCAACTCAATGCAAGCTGCGTTCTAATTAAATATGATAAATATGAGACGAGCAACTTTTGCGGCGCGTGTCAACAGCTGAGACGCAAAGATTTACCAGCTGTAACATAGCCTTCGCCCTCGCCTTCGAACCCGCCCCCGTCCCTCTATCCCTCGCTATCACTATCCAATATCCGACATCCCACTGGAGCTGCTGTCAGAGCGTAAAGTTGCCGTTGCCACTGCCTCTGCCATTGCCGTTGCCGTTGCATGTTTATGTGTCTTAAGCTGCAAGAAGCCAAAATTTTTGGCAAGCATCAATTTCAATGGCAAACAGCAACTTGAGATGCAATTGCTGATTGCAACAAGCAACAAATTAGCAGCCCTCAAGCGATTCGAATTCAATTTTCATCTGCTAATGAGTCTAAAGTTCCGAATGACGAAAAACAAAAAAACAGGAAGAAAAAAAAAAAAATATGGATTTAAATGTGAATATTTAAGTTTGGCAAAAGCAACAATACAGAGAAAGCTGCCGGAAACAAACTTAAAACTATGAAATCAAGGCTAAAATGAATCTTAAATTGGTTATTTTTTAATTTATTAAGGGTTACACAATAGCATAGATATAGAAATAATATGGTATTTCGTACTGTTCAACTTAATTTCTCACTAAGTCGAGATTGGCGTTGAAAAACTTAGCTTCTTAGTTCGTTTTAACTTGAATCAAGTTATTCGGTGTGGTTTTTCCTTCTTTTTCAGTAAGTAAGCTTGATCAGGAGATCAAGAACCTTTTACCCGTAGACTTTAGTCGCATGATTACGCCAAGTGCAAGATGTTTCTCGGTATCTAGAGTTTCAAAAACTCATTCTCATTATTTGTATATAATTTGAATTTGTAAAGAATTTGTTATAATCGATTGCATGGTTACTTTATAGCGTAAACCCGAATAGACATAGATAAATCAAAAACAAACTTGTTTTGTCTTTGGCTTAGGAGAAGTTATGTTCCAAATCTCACAACACTCTAGGTCTCACTATGAGCTAAGTTGCCCTCCAGCTAAAGAGCTTAAGACTCGAGGAGCTGATCCTCGATCTAGCGTTCTCAGTGAAGAGGATGCTATATGTGTTCCATTTCTCCGTAAGGGTAAGGCCATAATCCTTGACTTGGTCTCCAAGGAGCCGAAGACCTTACCGGACTTCGCATTCGAATGACCTGTCTTGGTTTTCAAATCCAGCTTCCACAGGTCAAAGTTGTAGCCTTTGCTGAAACTGAAGATGTCGCGAGCATTCTATCTTGAACCATGAAAAATCACATGTAAAATCAAAAAGTCGCGCAAACAATTAGCAGAGAAATAAAAGCATAAGACAAAAGCATTAGGGGCATTGAAAAGGACATGGACGAGGACGAGGACAAGGACGGGCCCAAAAGGCAACAGACTACACAGTCAGTCACAGTTACAGTTACAGTCACAAGGGCAAGGACACGAGACACGAGACATGGAGACATGGAGACATGAAGGTGGAGGTTATTTCTGGTTTCAGGACGTGTGGGTCACAGGTCGCCGCCAGTAGCAGGAAAAGCAACAGCAACAGCAGCAGCAGCAGCAAATGGGGCAACAATGACAAATATTGTTGTTGTTTCTACTTGTTTTGCCCATGTTTGTTGTTGTTTTTCCAGTCGTTTTTGTTCACAGCTAGACTAAAACACAGAAGACAGTTTTAGGCCTGGTCCATCAGCCAACTTGCCCTCGCACCCCTCCGCCCTCCCCCCGGCTTCTCCTTCCACCCTTCTGCTTCCGCATCTGTGTTGAGGGAAGTTTTTCGATTATGCGCTCGTAAAAGTTGCCTCGTTTGCTGCTTTTGTTGCCTTTTCTGCTCGGTCCGTCTGCCTGCCTTCTGTTGCCAGTCCAGCCCACTCCTGCCCCATGGCGCACGCAGCGGCAGCAGCCACACACACACACACACACACACACATACACACAAATATCCTTTGTCCACAAACACACACACACACACACACATACACATATACTAACATCGAAACGAGCAACAACACAAAAACAAAAACGAGAAGCACATGTTTCATGCAGGAGAGAGAGAGAGCGGAGGGGAGAGAGTGGGGAAAGAATTATGCCAATGTCATAAACAAGCAATAAAAAAATATAAAAGCTGAGAGCGCGTCGCGCTGTGATTACCATGTGATCATCATCAAAACACACACACACACACACACTAACACGCACACGCACACCCAATCCCCAATCCTCAATCCACCCACAGCAAACAGACACCAAACACGACCATAAACCGTTACCCCCTTACACCCTTACCCCTATTGCCTGCCCCAGTTTCGAGCAACGCTTTCCATCTGCTGCTTAGTTATTGTTGTTGTTGTTGTTGCTTTGCATGTAGGCCTGGCTAAAAGCAGCTTTTGACTGCCAGTTGCCAGTTTGCCATTCATGGCCCATCCAACTCAACGTTTGTACCTTTAAAAACGTCAAGTTTTGATGCGATGTGATGTGATGTGATGTGATGCGTTAATGCTGTGACAAGATCCCATCTAAATACAACTTGGAACAAGCTCTTTTTCTCTCCAGAAAGAGTATTAAGTTAAGCAATGCTTGTTAAGTCGATAATCTCGAGAAGCTAAATCAGTTAATGCAACTTCAATCAAACGAGCTAGAAATCGATTTAAACTTGCAATGAAAATGAATAATATTATTTGATATAGTGAAACTTTATAAAGTGATTCTTTTGTTGAATTATATTGTTAATAGTAGTTAATCCTATGTGTGTTTGAATGAACTTCGCTTCATATATCATATTTTATAGTTAGTTTTCGTTCCTGTGATTCCTTCTTGACGAGGAACTAAACGGATTTTTAACTAGAGCAAGTGCTTATCACAACAATCTCGTATATTCCTGATGAAAAATAAAATTTCAGTTCAGTTTTGCAAAAGTTATGGGGTTGGTAAGTTTGGAGACGAGTGCTTTGTGGGATTCTGAATTGAATTGCAATTAGCATTGAGATCAATTTATGACAAACTTCCGGATGAACCCTCGTTACCTCGATACACCCTCGATCTTCTCACTATATATAGATATAGATATGTGCTATATGGTCGGTCGAGGGTCACAGTCATGGCAAATTGCTTTGACCTTCGCCACACTTTTGTTGTTGTTATTTGTTGTTGTCTTGACCCCTCCAAGCTGGGTTGCAGCGGGTAGTTGGCTGTGGGTGAGTGGGTGTGTGGATTGGGTTTTGGTGTGTGTATTGGGTGGCTTTGGTAGAAATGTGTTTATTGTTGTTTGTATATATTTTTGACACGTTTAGTTTGTTCGTGCGCCATTTGCCTTGCCTTGCTCTACTCTGCACAGAGTAAACAATCTCACGCACACACACACACACACACACGCACACATACATACATAGACTTATGTATGTCTGTAGTAGCTTCCTGTATCCCCAGCTATAAGGATGAGAATTTATTGTACGCTTGAGGTTTCTCATTGCGCTTTTTGCGTTTGTCTCGGGCTATCTCTGTGTGTGTGTGTGTGGATCTTAAGGTGTGTATTGTGTTTACTTATGCATGCAGACTTTAAAATCGCATCCCTCATGTCGCACCGTACCTCCCCGCACCCCGTCATCCCAATGATACAGCAGCTGGCTGCACATGTCTCGAACATTTCGTCGTCTGCCTACACAAACAATTCATTTTTAATGCAAATATTTTACTTTATTTTTACATTTTGGCCACCAACCACGCAACATTCATCTCTCCACACACCCCAACCGCCCACATCTTCTTCTGTCAGTCGGCTTTAGCAGGTGCTGACTGCGACTGCGACGTCGACTGCGGATGGCGACAGAGACAGCGACTCAGACAGCGGACCGGATCAAAGGTTAAAATAAACTGGGGCACGTCATGTAAATGTTTACACATCATCACCAACATTCAGCTAAGCAAACATATCGACCTCATCGAGAGAGGACGATGATGCTACAGCTTAAACCCCAATCCCTCAACTCCACCAACCACCCACCCACACCCAGACTCTGTGTATGTGTGTGTGTTTTTTGGGGGGGTGTGGGGAGGCTACACATTATTGGCGCATATGCTCGACACAAATTCCACAGATTGATGTTGGAATTTTTTTATTAGCATTTCTATTTGCTCTCTGTGTGCCATACACCCCAACCCCCCAACCCCAACCCCAAACCCACTTTCCCCCCTTCCCATTTCTGCTTAAGCTACGCCCATGAGTGTGACTGTTGTTGTTGCTATTATTATTTTCTTTTTTTTTTTTTGTTTTTGTTAGTAGCTGTATGTGTGTGTGTCCTTTGTCTGCCATTTTCAAACAAAGGCATTTTTCAATTGTTTTCTCTTTTTTTTTATGTACTTTGATTTTTGGTTTGACTCTATATGTATGCGTATGTGTGTTGGTCTATGTGTGTGTGTGTGTGCCTAAAGGCGTAAATCGATTGATTTTATGTTGATTACATTGATTTACGTACGTGTTATTCTTGTTGTTGATGTAAGCTGCTTAAAGCTAAAGCTAAAGCTAAACATTGTCTGACAATTTACTTTCAGTTAGATTCGACTCCATTCCATTCCATTGTCGATTGTCGATGTGGTACAAGTAATACCTTTGAAAGTGTCAATAAGTCTGACAAACTTTTGTCTTCGAATACAAATATTAATTTCAATCCATTTTGCAGACAGCTTTCTGGCTTCAAACAAGAATAACCTTTGGCACATGTCATCAATATGTTTTGAATATGTTTCAATATCAAGCATATTCAAAATATATTCAAATGTGACATTAATGGCAAAATGCAATCACTTGAAATACATTTACATGTACATGTATGTGTCTATTGTGTAAATGACGTTGCAACCAAATTTCAACTGAAATATGGTTTAATGTTTTCAATGATGTTAAGCCTTTGGGTTGCACCAAGACGAGGGAGATACGTCATCGATGTGAATACCCAAAGTTACCAGAGCTTATAGAATAAATCAGTTCTCATGGGGTTAACAACGGGGCTAACAATCATCTTTATTCTGAGTTATAATATATGTTTATCAACTGTACTTCATGCTACTAAATAGCTATTGTGATACAGATTGATTCAGTTTTTTCCGTCATTCCAGCTCTTTTAGACCTTGTTTTGTTTCGTTAACGAAAATTACCTGCTTTGAGAGAGATTCGTCATCGAAATCGGTTCTGATGGGGTTAACAATGTTGAAGTCGGTTAACAATCATCTTTATTCGGAGTTGTTATATATATGTTTCTCATCTGTACTTCATGGTAAATAGGTATTAAATAGGTATTTATGGGCGGCCTTTCAGAATGTTGAAATGTAGAAAGTTTGATACATTTCAGTTTTGTCATTTCGTTAACGAAAATGATCTGTTTTGTGGCAGTTAAATATGTCCCTCATTTATTTTAAAGCTAGTCGATTACATACATATCCATCATATCCATTCAGTGTGACCATTTGCACTTGGACAAAAAGTTGTTGAAAGTTGATTGAAAGCATTCGTCGATTCGATGAAGGCGATAATGATAGTATTAAAAGAGACATGATGAGAAAGGGAATCAAACGATTTTTTCTCACATTTCACATTCACGTGAATTCGATGTAAATATATTTATTTATTTTAAATATGGCATTTCCATACTGTACATACACAGTATCTCTGGATCTATTCCAGCCATACGAAAGTTTTTCTACAAGCAAACGAGTGTGAAAAGGCTTCTTTGTCACTATTTTATGCAGCATTCAGTAGATCGGGCAGATAGATAAATATACAAATATATATTGAAAAACAAGACACTTTTTTCAATCTTTTCATACATTCGGTATAAAACAAATCAAAAAAACATTAACAATTTGCTGGAAAATTGTTTCAATGTCCAAATGCTAATGAGCTCGAATGAAAAAATTCTGAATGCTGGGCAGAGTACAGAGTAATTAATCTTTTTCACATATAGCAACTGAGATTGACTAAAAAAACAACAGAATTTCAGAGTTTATCCTCTGAATGATTTCATATAGTAGAAGCGTAAGGACTTTAAGTCCTTCACGATTATGAAGTTGGGGAAGAAAATTTAAAAATCTGCTAATAGAAAACTCAGAGTGAATGAAAGAAAGGCTGAAGCTAGTGCTTAAACGGGGTTGGGATTGGTGTTGGAGGGGGGGTGACAAGACACGCCGAAAATTTTCTATTACGTATGCCAAACACGACACGAAACTTAAAAACTTTGCACGATAAGCCAAAGCAGCAGTAGTATAGTGGAGTGTGGAGAGGGGGTATGGGAATGGATTAGGAGCAGTGCCATTTATTCAGTTCTCAGTGTCAACTGTGTGTGTGTGTGTGAATGCTTAAAGCAGGGTGTGTAGACGTAAAAGAAGCAAAATCAAAAAAAGGAAAAAAGAGAAATACAAAGTGAAATGAGCGCCAAATAGAAGAAAGCCAAAGGTTGACTGTTGTGTGTGTGTGTGTGTGTGTTTGTGATTGTCGAAGGGGTGCCAAATTGTCAGACGAAGGTCAACTAAATGGAGACAAACTTCTTGTAAGCGCTCAGCACTCGACAACGAAGATACCCTGTAACTTGATTTGCTTCCCATTCATGTGGGAGAGGATTCTCATTGAAAGATTCTCACAAAATCTCGAGAAATCTCGACAAAAGAAATCCTTTTTCCCGTTGCTAAAGACCAAAAAGACAGCAATGTAGATAACCTACTAAGGTAATTACTACTCTACAGGGTATATGGTACAACAACAACAGAAATCGAAAACGAAAAGAAAGAACATTTTTCGGCATTAAGGCTGAAAATCACGTACGCCGGATTTCTGTGTTCCTCTCTGTATATATTTTCTATGTCAACGATGCCAAAAAGGCTGCTGCTGCCGAGGATGATGACAACGACAACGACAATGACGAAAACGTAGACGAAGACGCAAGAAGAAGAGAAAAGATGAGATGAGAGAGAGAGAGAAAGAGAAGGCTATGATGAAATGATTCTACACCAACAACAACAATGATCATCAAGCGGAGTCGTGTGGGATTTTTTCTGAATTGAAATGAAATTGAAAATTATGCAAGTATGGGTGTATGGGTGTATGGGTGGCGGGTGTATGTGTGTGTGTGTTTCGAGTGTTTGACTGAGTTGTATTCGCGCTTCAGTTTGACTGGATTCTGACTGATGATGATGATGATGATAATGATGAAGCTGCCAGTTTGGCTTGACTGGTTAATCAAGTTGTTAAGTGAATTGGCTGAGTGAGCTTTCCCTGTCTCTCTCTACAATTGTATGTGGCTGTCTGGTTAAGTCACAGCTTCTTTTTCAGTAAAGTTCAGGTTTCATTTCCCTAGTCATGTATGTGTGTGTGTGGGTGGGGCAAGTGTGGCAAGTGGTGCGCCTGACTTGACTGAATCTCTCTCTGTTTTTCGACTGACCATCAACGGAAATTTGAAGTCAGCCCGTCAAAAATGATGTGCAGTAATGCGTTTTATTTCGCACCTACCCCCTCCCAACCCCTTGTGTAGTCTGCCCCTTTAACTTTTAATGCCTGTATCGCCTCGCCGCTCCCCGCCCGCCGCTCTCCTCAAACACTGTGCAGTTCGGTGCTTCTGCTTCAAGTTCTGCGCCATCGAAAAATAAACACAATTTTTGTAACCAGCCAGAAAGCCTCCCCCCCACCAACCATCACCACCCCTCCCCCCGTTTCCAACCCTTTGCACTCTGGTCGCTTGTTTCTTTATAGTTTCATTCTTTTTCTATTTTTTTTTTCTTTTTTCCACTTAGTTATATATATTTTCTTCTTTTTTCAGCGCATTTTCTTCTTTAACAGCTGCATCTGCCGATTCCACCCCACCCATCCCGCGCGCAAACCCCCCTCAACCGCATCGCTGTATCCCTTTTTTTTGGGGGGTTTTTGGCTTACGAAAATTGTATTACAAGTTTTCTATAATCGACTTTTAGCTTTTGTGTGTGGCCATCGGGTTTTAGTTCGACTTTGAGTTCGAGTTTCTCGCTGCAGTTTTGTTATTCGCATATCGCAAGCTTATCACAGATATAGTATATATATAGTTAAGCGACCAAAAGAGTTGAAGAGTGGTGGGCGTGGCATGCATAACACACACACACTTATATGTGTAAAGTGTGGCACGTACACTAATCTCAGATGGTTTATCATAACATATCTGTAGAAGAAGTAAACAGAACTTTAGAAGACAAAAGCTTTATTTCGAGAAAATATTCCGTTTGATGATGCCATATGCTCTCAAATAAAGTGAAATTCATATATTTATATTGTTTGGATACCTTAAATCCCGTACAGCAACCCATCCCCTGTCCATGTCAATGTAATGTGATGAGAATATCGATCGACTAAGACTTAAGCATTATCGATAAGGCAATTCCATAATTGCTTTACTTTTCACTATCACAAACAGATCAAACAGAGATTAAGACTCGTCTAGATGTAGCCGGAACTTATTTTGCTTTCCTTAAGTCCTTCCTTGCAAAAGTTTCTCCAACATATTAGCCTTGATAATCCAAAAGCAATCAGCTCATAACTCATTTCGTTAATCCTTTCATCGATATGAATTAGGGAAGTTACAAACAAGGCGAGATGAGAGGAGACGGGTCTGACCTGTCATCATCTGATATAAAAATATGCGGGGTTTCGTTCTTAAATTTACTTGTTTTCTGAAATAAATCGGGAAAAAACCAACTTGAGATCATGCTGAGTGCAGCCTTCAACCTTCACTTCAATCCCTCTGGACTGCAAAAGGGTAAGGGTATCCAACCAATTACCAAAGAAGCTGAATCTAACCTAATTTCATTGTAGCATTCTGTCTCTCTCTCTCTCTCTCTCTCTCTCTTTCTCTCTATGAGTTTGTGGAATTGAACTGCTTTCACAGAACATTTGTTTATACATTGTATTTATTTAATAATAATCAATTAGCTTATGAATTAGATATTCAAAATTGGAAACTGTCTGTGACTTAATTATGCAAATAACACAACTAAAGCAACGGAACAATGTGGAACGACGAGGGAACGAGGGAACGAGGGAACAACAAGTATTGAATATAACCATATAACCATAGAAACTGAAACGTATTCGTTTTAGATTTCATTTGTTGTTGTTGCTTTTGTTGTTTGTGGTGCCTCTTTAGAGCAACAAATTGCGGTGCTTGTTATTATTTGGCCACAAACACACACACACAAACACACACACACACACACACACTTGAGTAGAGGAGAGGTTTTCCTTCTCTTTTTTTTTGCGCAAAATGCGAATGGAAGGGTAGGGTAGGGCAGGGCAGGGTAGGGTAGGGAACTGGAGCGTGAGGCACTTGTGTCATTTGTAATTGAAAATGAAAATACAGAAACAACAACAGCAACAACAACAACAAGAACAACAACAGCAACAACAAAAGGATACGCCGACGACAAGCACACACAGAAACACAGGAAAACAAAACAACATTGGTATGCGACGACATTCAGATTACGAAATGATCGACTTGAAGATACTCTGTAATGAACTTGATACCCAATGAAATTAAATATGTTTTTGTTTCAGTCAGTTCAAATAAAATAACAAAAAATAAGGTAATTATAATACTTAAACATGAAAAAACAAGAAAAAAATGAAAGGAAACTCTGAGAATAGACTTTGAATGAGGAGGAGCGAAAGGGGCGGGAGGGCGGTTGGGCGGTCGGCTGTCATTTTGCAGTTCGGCAGCCAATAATAGATGTAATACTGCGACTTTAGCAACAGGATGTGAAACAGGAAGAGGTACAGGCACCAGCAACAGCGGCAACAGCAACAGCGGCAGCAACAGCGGCAGCAGCAACAAGGACTCGCCTTGTGCCTCTCGCTCGCCTGTCAATTTATATGCCGTTAGCGTGCTGTCAATGAGCATGAATATGAAGTGCCTGCCAGCTAGACAGCCAAACCCCCCTGCAATCCCCTTTACACTCTCTTTTGTTACTCGCTGACTCGCCTGTTGAACGAGTAGGAGACAGAGAGAAAGAGAGAGAGAGAGAGAGAGAGAGAGAGAGAGAGAGAGAGAGAGAGAGAGAGAGAGAGAGTGAGGCATTCGTCAGTCGACATTAGTAAGTCGTGAGTTGTCGTCGTTGGATTTTGTGTCAGTTTTGTGTCATTAGAGATGTGCCATCTATCGTGTATATATATATACGATATATATATATATATATATATATATCTATAAGTCTATACTATACCTATAGTATGATTGTATCTGTATTCAAATCGTTAAGAAAACGTTAAACTAATTAGGGTCATCTTAAAGTAGAGAACCTTGGAACACAGTAGAGTACCTTAATGACACAGGTCGTCTAAGATTAAGTCGTGAAAGAAGAAAGCCGAATACTATGTACACTGGTTTTTCGTATAGTAAAATCTTGAAAAACTGTATGATATATTGGATTCAAGCACGTTCAACTGCACTTTCTGCAACTGCTAACTAAAAAGAAGACCCTGAACAAAAAGTTTCAATGCGATATCTCAGAAAACTGAGCAAATTAGTTGTTAAGGAAATAATATATATATCAACGAAAACTTACCTTTATTCTTATATTTCCTATTTATTAATGTTTCTTTTTGTAGCAGTTACTTACACACAGTGGAACACTTATGCTTAAGCCTTAATCCTGGAAATCATTTCATATCAATCGTTTCGTGTCGTTTCGTGTCGTGTCGTGTCGTGTCACGCAATCATCACTATAACCATTGCATCGCACCGTATCGTATCGTATCGTTTCGTATCGTATCGCACTCAGTCGTCAGTTGTTGTTGTTGTTGTTGTTGTTGTTTGGCATCGAAAGCCACTAAAAACTAAGGACTTGGGACACACTAATCAACAAACATTTACGCCAACATTGCGTGCATATTAAACAGTTAAGCCAGCCCAGCCATCCAGCCAGCCATCCAACCAGCCAACAATAACAAGCCACACACACATACACAAACACACACACACACACACACACACACACACACACACACACACACAACACGCAGATATACACAAAGAAAAGTGGCAGGCGAAAGAGTTATTAACTTGACTGCCACGAAACTCCTTCGCATATCCGCAACCCTGTAAACTCATCCTCCCGCACCGGTTCGTTCCTTCTTCTTCTTAAGCCAATGCTGCCTGCCAATGCTCAAACGCTCATTTGGCTCGCTGACTGTTAAAAGAGGAATGGAACATGGGGTTAAGGAGTGGGTTCGAGGGGGGGTTGGTGGGGCGGGGGTTGCGACGTTTTGTGCGTTACGTAAATTATATTCAGCAATTTATCATTTAAAAGTTTAATGTGCCTCTATAAATTTCAGTTGCATGACTCAAGTGTCGACTGAGTGGCGAAGGGGTAAGGGGTGAATGAAGGAAGGGTGAAGGGTACAGGGTGGCGAGTGAGGGTAGAGTGTGAGGATATTTGAATTTGGGGTAAGCATGTCTGCTATTAGTTGCAAAATAAATTGCTTAACCCTTCAAAAGGCAGGCACAAACACACCAACACCAATACCAACACCAACACACACACACACACACACACACACACACACACCAATACCAATACCAACACCAACACACCGCACACATACTTTTAAAGGTCAAATGTTTTGGCAAGGTGAATGCGTTTAACTTAATAACAAACAGAACAAACTTAATGCAAAATAAATACATATATATAAATAGATAATGAATGAAGTCTCTGACAACTTTTTGGTAGGGGGTTGGGGAGGGGTTTAACTTGTTTTCAATGCTAAACTTGAACAGCTTTCGAGTAATGATAGTTCGTCATTTGTTGTTGAGTTATGTTTCGGGACAAACTAGAAAACTATTCCGGTTTCCAGTTTCCCATTTCGGAAACCCAAGATATAATTTCAGCCGACATGTTGGACAGAAAGACATCTCACAGAAGTGATTGTTATCAAGTGTTTGTTATATGTATATATAGATACATATAGCTCCAGCCGATATTACAGAAGTGATTGCTATAAGTACTTTTTATAAATGTTTCAGTTAATTATCTCTTAAACCTATTAAACAAAACTTAAAAAACATAAACATAAACAAAGAAACAGTGAAAATACTAAAAAGGGCACTAAATTAACTGTCAATAAAATGTTTACACACTTTATTTTTGGTTTGTTTTCGTTGTGAATGGCATATTTACAGTTACTGTACATATATATAGTATAAAACAATCTGTTTCCCATTTGATTCCCAAGATATAGTTACAGCCGACATCGGAGAGTTGATTCTTAAGTGTTGGTTAAGATTGTTCCTTACATAAACCTTTGCGAATTCGGTATGGGAATGATCTACCACCAATGGGAACAAGACTAAAGACCATGGCCAAGATGTTTTTTCCCTCTATTCCACTCATAAGGAAGAGTTCAGGGAAGCATATTAGGGAAAAACTATTTGCTTCAAGCGGTGGCAAGGGCATGGCAATGGCAAAGGGAGGGGAGCGGAGCGGAAAATGAAAGGAATGCGACGGCTGACACTCAGGACACACTCAGTACGCAGTACGCAGCACGTGGCAAGTAGCAAGTGGCAAGTCAGGAGTACATCCCCTCCGCCCTACCCCTCTCCCGCTCTCGCCACTCATGCACTGTCTTGCAATTTGTTTAGTGTGTGAAAATGAAACATTTTTTTGTTGTTTTGTTTTGTTTTGTTCACACACACACATACACCCCTCCCCTCCCCTGCCGCACTTCGTGTCTTGGTTTTTTCTTAGTTCTGGTTCTCGCCGTCGTCGTCGCCGTCGTCGTCGCCGTCGTCGTCGTTCGTCCGTCCGCTTGAAGACGCGTCGCACAACACGGCGAATGATTGATGGATCCTGCTGAACGAGAAGCGTTACAAACAAATGAAACTTTTGTTTCTTGCATAATAAAATAAACCAAGCAGCAGCAGCAGCAGCAGGACAACCGAGCGACGAGCGAGAACAGTGTCAAAAGGGGGGCTGCTGTGGGGAGGGTGGGGGGATGAGACAGCAAGCAAGCAAGCGAGGAGCTTGCCCAGAACCAGAACCAGAGAGAAGTACCAAGTGTACCAACGACGGCAAGGACAAAACCGAAGCAAACTGAACTAAAAAACTATTAAAGTTTATTGAAGTTTGAATACTCTGCAATACCAAAAATATCAGTACAGTTGTGCCTACATATTGTGAACACCTTAATAGTACAGTACTTACTGTACACCTTATAGAATATGGTATGGTATAGTCTGATTATGTTGAGTGTGTGTTAGTTAAACGAGTTTTTTGGACTCGAACATCAATGTAATAGATTTTCCCTAAATGTCATAGTATATATGTGTACTTTAATCCTAACCTAATCATCTTAGATTGTAAATTTCTTACAAGCGGTTCTTAAAAGAAACAGATCTATATAAACATATTCAAGTCCGTTAAAGTCCGTTGCCAAAAAGTTCCTGAAAACTTTTCGTAAGTTTTCTTTCAACTTCTCACAAGTTAACTAACATAGTTCATTTACCCGCGCCTTCATAGCAAGTGTATCCAAAAATACGCAAAAAATAAAAAGAATCAGCTTGTTCTTAATTCCTTCTACCCAAAGAATTTTTCAATTTTACGCCAAAATAAGTTTTGGCCAGGCCCCGTGTAATTTTTCAACTTAAGTCTTGGGCAGAGACAGAGAGTGGACAAAGTATTTGCCATCATTTTTTAAAGATGGTAAGAGAGGGGGGGGGGGGGGGGAGCATACTTCACTGTACTGTCTTCAAGTTGTTGAACATACATTATTTACATATACTACATATATATATATATATAGATATATCAGATAATTAGTTGTAATCATTGCAATTTTAAAGACTTTGCTAAAGGCAAAAACACCAAAAACAGGTCTATGAGTGTGTGTGTGTGTGAGTTGGTGTGTGTGTGTGTTAGTATGTGTGTGTTTTAGCGAAATGTTACCGAAAACCGAAAGTGTCAAAGCTTATAAACGTCAGACATAATTATGCCTGCAGGATAATTGTTTAGACACATGAGCATAATGAAAACATGACATGGCATCCTGTGAGGATCAAATGCGACGACGGCGATTGTATGTGTATGTGTATGTGTGTGTGTATGAGTGTGTAAATAATTGCCACATGCATATGTGTGTGTGTGTATTGAAGGCTCCTGCTTGGCAAGCAAACACTTGAGCATATTAGCGAAGCGCCAATGGCAGCTCTGTGGCAAAGTGGCAAAGTGGCATAGTGGCAAAGTGGCACAATGCACAGGGCACACAGGACACGTGTAGCATGTGCCATGTGCCTTGTGCGGCATGTGGCATGTGGCATTTGGCAGGCTGAACACAAAAGGAAGACGCGTGTCTGCAAGGCCTTGTCGCTACTTCGCTACTTGCCACAACAACTACTACAGTGTGTTGCACTGTGTTGCACCGTTGCACGATTATCAAAAAGCGCCAAACGCCAAACAAATATGAAACAAAAAAACAAAAATGAAAGAAGAAAATGAAAATCTGGCGACCAAAAAGGCAAAACCCCCATTCCCTCCCTCCTCTGCCCAGTCACCTAGCCTCTATCAGCTACAGCTTCTCTAATTGTTGTTTAGCACACACACACAGTACACACATACATATACGCGCGCGCGCTTGTACGCGTGTGTATTTTAATTACTGTTATCATAACACCCAGCGGTACTGGGAACTAGTTCCCCTAGGAACCACTAGGACCCACCACTACTAGCACCTACTGTAGCCTAACCTAACTGTTTAATCAACACATCGTTAAATAGGTCGTCGTTAAATGAGTCATCGTTAAATAGGTCATCGCATAAAATATCAAATTATAGCTCTTCCTTTATATCAAAAACCATATACCGTTACGGGATTTGAGCCCCGATATCTTTCGGTAGTAGTCTGCGAGACCATAATCAGAAACTAGCGGGATGACGAAAAGGACGAGGAAACCGTTTATCGTCTCTTCTGTGATGTGTAAGACAAGATATCTGTCAACCTAGCAGAAAGTTTCCCTAAATGTATTCTATTCTCTTTATACAGGCCTCGACAGGCAAGGACAATGTCAACGGTGTACTCAGGATCCAAATAAAGAGTATCTCTATAGACCGAATAGTCACTGCTCTAATCTAACGTAGAAAACTTGGTATCAATAAGCTTAACAACAATGTGGAGAAAACTTGGACCTGGAAAAATCGAACCTACCCGTTTGGACGGCGCTTGGCGTGACCACTGTCACTGTGACTGTCACTGTGACTACTCTTGTAGAAAGTAGTGAAGTAAGTAGTTCCCGCACCCCACCCCATTGCCAGTAGTACCGCTGGGATGTTTATCGCATACATTGCTAATTAGTCTGTGTGTAACACTTTTGTCTATGTATTATTTTGGGGGATGTACAAGCCTCGTCCTTCTCTCTCTAAAATACTCCCCAAAAGCACTCACACATAAACACACACACACGAACAGAGTCACACACAGCAGACATCTCGTGTTAAGTGTTTAACATAATGAACACGCGTATTACGAAGGAATTAACATGACAGTTAACAAGTTACGACCACAAACACACACACTCACACACACATACACAACAACAAAAAATACACACTCCCACTCCCAATGCTCTGTAGGGTAAAAGAGTAAATTTAGGTGTATTACATACAATTGTGAGTAGATTTATTTTTTACGAATGCTTCTAAAAACTGAGCAGAGAAATTCAAAATATTGATATACTCTTTCCTTCTTTTTATATACTCTTTCCTTAGCATGAAAACATCTCATATGTGTTAGAGTCAGAGATGGTAAAGTTTTTGAAAATGTGTACGAACTTATGAAAATGTTATTGCTTATAACTCTCACACATTTATATTAAATGAAATGATTCATTTTTGTATTAAGAGAAATATATTATGGTATTGTTGCTCTTTAGCCATGTTCTTTCAAAAATGAATAAACATTAGACACGACATTAAACAAAGTTTTGGATACCATGAAGGAATTATTGATTTTTTCTATGCCGATTTTAGCTTTTTGTTGATTCAATCGGAGTTTGACACAAAATCAAACAGTTTTTAACTAAATCAATTAAAATATATGAATTTCCGCCCGTCCTTCTCTGTTGATTTTATAAATTGCCGGTTTAATTACATTTTGAACATTTGCCGCCAACAATTTCAAGCCGTCCGCTTGCTACATTTTCAGCCTATCGATATGAATATATCGATATATTTGCACGCTGCAGCTGCTTTTTGCTTGGCGCGCACACAAATTGTTTTGAATTTGCACATTTTCGTTTAGCGCTCATTGGCGCAAAAAAATGA
The DNA here is from genome assembly GCA_035044645.1 of Scaptomyza parva. Taxonomy (NCBI): domain Eukaryota; kingdom Metazoa; phylum Arthropoda; class Insecta; order Diptera; family Drosophilidae; genus Scaptomyza; species Scaptomyza parva. The sequence continues at coordinate 12,560,926 of JAWNNT010000139.1, forward strand.
ATGATGAACTATTATTACAATTAAAAATGCATGCTAAATATTAAAAATGTTATGTATTCCTTAATGCACTGTAAATCATCATAAAATATATTGAAAATGTTTAATTGTCATTTGTAAAAATGCTTGTATAAATTCTTGTATCAATATTTACTAGATCCAAGGAAAAATAACTCTTTTGTGGGCAATGAACTTCTTCATGGCTAAATGGATGAACGAAGTTTTGGTTTTTAGGTTTTGGCTACGTTACATTCAAAATACAATTTGAACTTTAACGGACGGTAATTGCAAGCATTTATCGTTAGATGGCGCTTGGAAATCGTTAACTTGTGAATGGCTAATGTTGCGATAGCCACCAACAGGTTGGCGGCTCTTCGATAGAAGATAGCGATTAATCGATTAAGTATTGCATTGCTGCGCAGCGCACTCAAGTGTTGCTCCAGTACTGTTTTGTTGTTGTGCTCATATCCACTAGTTTTGTTCATTTTTATACACTTCTTCGTGCGGTTCGGTAATTGTTGCTGTCGCGCTTTTGAATTTTTTTTGTAACAAAAATGTGTTAAATCTGAGCACTGTTTTCCGGTTATTTGTTTTTGCCGCAAACCCAATCACATACTTTAAATGCTATTTTACATTAATGTCAACAATTAAAGCAACAAACACATATGCAAATACAAATAGAAGAGTAAAAAAAAGGCGCTCTTCTACATTGTGTACGGTTATTTTTTCACATTTTGTTTTTGTTGTGTGTGGTGTGTTTACAATTTGTTGTTGCTGCTGCTGTTAGTGTTGTTGCTTGAATTAATGCGTGGAAATTTGTATTTGTGTTTGTAAGCAGCTTTGATTGAACATAAATTCGCGAATATTTATGTGTGTATGTATGTTTGTATCTGTTGTGTATGTTCATATATAACAAAAATAGTGCGACGGCCATTAAAATTTCACCCAAATGAAAAAGAAACACACTTAATACTTAAAACATCAACACAAAACGTGACGAGTTTATTTAATTAATGCAGCAGCAGCAGAAGCAGCAGCAAACACAGAGCAGAAACAACTACAACAATTACAAGTGAATTCTGTTGTTGTTGTTCTTTTTTTTTACTTAGTGGGCAGATGACGTCGCTGTTGCCGTTGCGCCGCCGCTGTCGTTTCTTTTTGTATTTATGTTTGAGTGTAGATGTGTGAGTGTGTGGAAAGGGCGGTGATAGTGTCTGTTTCTGTTGTTGTTGTTGTTGTTGTTGCTGGCTGGGGCTGGTGCTGGTGCTTCTGTTGAAATAAATGCGTGCAATTAGCATTAATATAATTACTTGTGCCGTGCACAAAATGGGGGTGCAATAATTGAAGAACAGCTACAGCAACAATTGCTTAGTAATTGTCATGGCGGACGCGCAGTTATTTCGTAATGCAGCAGCAGCAGCACCAACAAAAACAACAACAACTACAGCAAACATTCGCAGCAACTGCTTCGGTTGTAAAGCGCCGTTATTACACACCATCCGCATACACACTTAAACATACGCATGTATGCATTTGTATGCACATGCAGACTCACACGCACTTGTGCGTAGCTCTCGCTTGCACCACACGCTGCAATGCACAACCAGACAAACGTCGCAGTCGCAGTTGATGTCGCTGTCGTCATCAACGCCGTCGTTGTCGTCGTTTTTCCGTTGATTCGTTTGCTTTCTACCTGCGACGCTTTCGCTTGTTGCTTTGCTCTGCTCTGCTCTGTCTCGCTCTAGCTCAGCCGCTCTACTCTCCTTTGGTTGGTTTTAAAGAGAGCGTGTCTCTCTCTGTGTGACAGAGTGCCGTTATAATTTTGTTTGGCCATAAAATGCATTTAGCACGGGCGCATTCTTGAAATTGCAAAATAAATGACATCAACATCAGCAGCTGCAGCAGAAGCAGCAACAAAAACAACAACAATTTGTAACAAGGGCGCCGCCACGCATCTTTTACTTCTTCTCTGCAGAAACGAAACGACGCCGCCGCCGCTGTTGACGCCGACGTCGCTGCAATCCGCCGTAAACAAGTGCAATATTAATTAAGTGACGACCAAGAAAGAGATAGAGAAATAGAGAAAGAAATATTTACACGCACACACGCATACGCACAAGAAGAAACACAGAGACAGACAGAAATAATGTTATAACAACAACAACAACAACGACGACGACAGCAACAGTTTAAGGCCGCAATAGTTAACAACAACTTTTTGGCTTCCACTGTACTCGCAATGGGAAGCGTCATGAAGAATAAACAACAGCAAACACACAAGCATCAACGGCATCAACGGCATTCACATCAACAACAACAAATGCTGCTTGTTTTTAGCCTTTTGACAATATTCTGGCCACAGGTAAGTGTATTTAAATGTCTATATGTATGTACACCATTGGGTATGATAAGGAAGTGACTGCTGCTTAGTAGCAGTACGAGTATCCCACTCTTTCAATTCACATTTTGCGTTCCGTTTTCAATGTAAACACAACTGCACTCGCAGTTGCCTCCCTCTCTCCCTGCCCTGCCCTTCCACACACCCACATACCCATACCTTCCTGTGTTAATGGTTTTTCTTCTGGGGATGTCTGGGATGAAGCTGTCGTTTTGCTCATAAAACAACAATTGATGGCAATTTGGGGGGGAATTTACCATCATTTTCAATCAACAAATAGATATCCTTCTCTCTTTCTCTTTCTCTTCCCTTCATCTGCCATCAATAATTACAAATTACAACAATTTGTTGTTCCCCGAAATAACCATAACCATAAAAAAAAAAAAACAACAACAACAACTCGCCCGCCGCCTCACATCTTTGGTCTAGGCACAATGTGCATTTGGTGAATTTTAATTATTTGTTGTTTTTTATTGTTTGGTGTCATAAAAACTTTTAATCACTCGCTAGTGAACCGGTTTTCTTCCTTTTGTTATTTATTTATTCATTTTGTTTTGTTTTTTTATTTTTATTATTCCCATTCGTTTTCATTGTTTCATTGGGTAAAAGTCGGTTAAACCCGGGATTCGGTAACTTCATAATGTCTAATTAATTATAGTACACTGAGAACAACTTGTTGAAGCTTTACAGTATCAAAAATTCTGCTAAATTTTATTTGTTCCCTAAAAAGTTGACCTTGATTTCTTAGTAAGTATGGAATTACTATCGAATAGATCGTTCTTCATACAAGTAGGCAATTTTCTTAGTTCGTTTGTTTTGTGTTTCATTTCTTCTAATATATTTTACTTGATTGGCGATATCACAGCATTACATACCTGGGTAAAACAATACAATGTCCAGGAAACAGATCTGTAATGATAAACGTAGAATTTAATGCCAAAATTATATTGCACTTAAATATTTTTTATATCAAATTTGAATATCTTAAATAAATTTTATTTTTGATGTTAGAAATATAATGAAAATTTATAAGATAAGATTATCCAAAGCTATTCATGAAGGAAAGGACCTTGAAGGAAACACCAAAGTACAATCAATCCAATCAATCTGAATCTTTGCACCCGCATAGACTAGCCCTTGACTAATCTGACTCTGAATCTGCCGAAATATATGCCAAACCCAATGGCCCCAGGGCGAGTCTGAGTTTGAGTTTCGAGTCTGAGTTTTAGAGAGAAGACCAAAAACACACATAGATAGATAAAGAAAACAAGTATACCCTGAACATTGAAAACTGAACACTGAAAACTGAATTAAGCTCCAAAATATTTATGTTATGCATCGAAGAAACGCTCAAGGTTGTGTGGAGATCGTCTCTCGTTAGTTTTGGTGCATGTGTGTGTGTGTGTGTGTGTGTTTCTAGGCCGACATTCAAAAGTTGTCCTGTTCTTTATACAGTTTTGTGTTTTGCTTTTGCTTTTGTTGTTGCTTTTGTTGTTGCTGCGATGATCAGACATTGAAAAACAAACAAACAAACTGACGGAAAAAAAAAAATAAGAAATTCAAAAAACTCGAATAACAAATCCAAATAATAATAAAAAGAAAAAAAAATAAGCATTGTTGCAAAGTCGTTTCGTTATGTTGTTGTTGTTTTTTTCTTTCAGTTTTTGCAGTTTGTAATTAAAGTCACACGGAATGCTGATGAATGTTTTGTCTTAGGGCTCACGTGCCACTGCAACAATAAAGAAAAAGAAAACGCAAAAATACGTTAAAGATGAAGAACATTAAACGAATCTTGCCTTGACTTAATCATAACACACATATATGTATAATGTGATCTGATCAAGATCAGAACGTGCCGGCAATAATCCCAACCAAAAAAAAAACTCGCAACTCGAAATTCGAAACTCAAAACTCAAGTACTCGATACCTTTTACTCGATTACTCACACTAATTAGTAGTCTCACTCTAGACACGTAAATTTTAGCGTACAAATCTGTGTATCTGTGTGTTAGTAAGCACCCCCTCTTCCGCCCTTGCCCCACCCCTCTAAAAAAAGGCCGATGACATCAGCGCGCGTTTGGGAGTTTGATTTTTTTTCAGTCATCTTTTTATTTTTATTTTTTGTCGGTTGTTTGTTTAGATATGTAAATGCTTTGCTAATTTCCGATCCGTTGATGCATAGCATTAATTGTATGTATATCGGCATGTGTGTGTATGTATGTGTGTGTGTGAGTCTGTGTGAGTATGTGTGTGTGTGTGGTGTAGTCTGGCAAACTCGTATCAAACAATTTTTCAATTTCATGCATTACATTCACACTTAGCTTAGGGTGTCTTCTTCTTCTTCTTCGTCATTTATCTCTGTTTTATTGAAGAAAAGTTCAGATGGCGTCGTGGAATATTAAATAATTAATAAAGTGCAAGATCATCATCAAAATATGGCGATGACAACCCATATAAGAACCTCCCCACAAACACACACTCTAACACCTTCATTCCATTCCACTCTGACGACATATATATATTAGCCATTACATTGTTGTTGTTGTTCCTCTCTGATCTCTGATTACCCAATTACCCAATAGAACTAATATAGCGCAAAAGAAGCAGAAGATTCGAGAGTTACAGTCTTACCTATAAAGAGAGAGTTTTTGGGAAACCCTTACATACTTTTTTACTTAAAATATCAATCAATAAAAGTTGAAAATATTAACGATGAAACCTTATTTTAAATACAGATTTTCATATCTGAGCAATATTTGTTTTAGATTACAGAATGAAGAATGGATTTTTAGTATTGTTGATAATCGAATCGGTTAATATGTATATACATATTGTAAGAGATATAACATATGGCTTCAAAAGTGTATTAATATTTTGACATAAATTGTGATACACGAAAGCATTTCCAATTATATATGTATATAGTATACGTAACTGATACTGATCAGCATTACAAGCCGATCTTTTCTGTTTCATTGTCAATCGGAACTACTTTATCATACCATATTATTATAGCTGCAATTCAAAAGCAAGATCCTTAACAAGATTTTACCAAAGATGATAAGTCTTTAAGTGTATTTAATATTCGGCATGCCAAAAAAAGCTTTCGAACTTGTTTAAGGGCAATTTATATAGTGGAATTGATAGTAATTTGATTGACACATTATCAAACATGCACAAACGTGTCACGTTGCATGTTGCATGCAATCTAATGTCTATTAATTAAAAATTTATTATATATATCATAAAAAATACCTAAAATTAACTTGACACAGAACGCCTTAAACGGGGCTAGAGTATAGTTTATGACTTAATTGTTTATTATTTGTATTCCTTGGTTTAACTACGAATTCTTAGCATGAGAAAACATTTGTTTTGAATCATTTTAGAACCCTTTTGGACAGCTTTTTATACCCTTAACCCATGAAATACGTAAAAAAAAAAAGGTTATAATGGTTTATTCTTAAGTGTGTGCAGTTTTGATATAACAAATTGATGAAATTGATTATTTCGATCTGTGTTTAGAACAAATTCATTGAGATGTTTACACATTTTGGGCATTCTAAAGTTTTTTTTGTTTATAGTTTAAGTTTCTGTTGTTGTTGTTTTTGTTGTTGTTGTTGAACTTGCTTTTCGCCCCGATCCAATGCAATGCACTTGCAACGATCGTCTGATCTAATTTTAATTAATTAAACCATAAACCGCAGTCGGGCAACAACATTCGTCGGGCCTTGCTTGCTGTCCCCCATACCCCGTCTCCCGTTGACTGCCACCGATTTCACCCTCTCTGTATAGTATATATAGTATATATAGTATATATAGTTTTAATCAGCATCTCGAGCTGAGCTAATTATAAGATCATTTCATCATTTTTATGCAAATAAGTCCTGAACTTTTTAAGCTCAACCATGATAAAGTTACAAGCGGTATTATAATCTTTATAAGACGTTATAAGTTTAAGTATAAAACATGTTGGACCGACTACAAACATTGTTAAACATTAGAATAAGTATGAAATATATATTTGAAATCAGATTGAGTTAACTTCAAAATGACATGTTGATTTAGCGTTAAACCATTTTTAATCCAATCATTCTATTTTATTTTTTTTACCCAATCCATATGTTTGATTCAATATCCCATTTAAGAAATAATAGGATCGATTTTAATACTAAAGCCATTCAGGTTTTGTCCCAAAGCATTTTGTTTTACATCGAACTAACGGCGTACGAAATAGGTTCGGCTAGGTTCGGCATAAGCTTTATAATTTCTGAGATAGCTGACAGACTGAAGGACAGAAGGACATGTCTCAGTTCGACTCAGTTGACAAACAAGTACGCAATTCAAGATATGTTTCTTTGAGTGTAGCTTTGCACAAGTAGTGTACATAATATTCGGCATTCCAAGACCAACTTTTACTTACTTTATATGTTGTTTTTTTGTTTATTTGGAATGGAATGCAATGCGGAACAATGTGGAAATCTGTATTAAGACGAACCGAACAGGGGGGAAAGGGGGAAAGAGTGAAGTACAGAGGATAGCAATGTGTATGGGATAGCAATCGATGTATAGTGTGCTAATTAGTATTCCACAGAAAGTATGCTCAATGGCTGGGAATGGGAATGGGACTGGAACTGGAACTGGGAATGGAGCTGCAGCTGTACCTTGTCTGTTGACCAAGGAGCAGGGAAAGGAAAAAAGAGAGAGGTTTGGAGTGGATGGGTGGCCTGACCGTTTAGGGCTAGCAATGAAGAAGAAGATTCTACCCAAAAAAAGAAAAGTGACTCGAAAATGGGTTAACAATGCGCCGTTTTCGCTTCATTTCGTTTCGGTTAAATGTTAAATCATTCAGTTTACCGTGTTTTGCCGTATTTTGCCGGCCGGCCAGATGTTTTTTTTTTTTCGCGTCGTCGTCGTCGTTGTCGTTATTGTTGTCATTTCTTTTTGCGATGTCTCCTCTCTAGATATCTGTGAACAGGGAAGACGAATGCCGAATGCCGAATTGGAGTACAAATATGAAGACCCGATATCAGAGATAGTTTTGATTTCATAGACACAGTTTCGCAATTTGCTACAAATTTTTGAAGTGTTTGCTATAAGAACTTTTATGAAAATTGATGTCTTTTATCAAAGTTTTCGTTCCAATCCATTAGCTTTTACAATTTATAATGATTTACAGGGTATATTATGGTCGCTTTCTAGTTCCAAGTAAGTGTTTATATATATATGAGTGTTCGTATGTGTGTGTGTGTGTGTGGCATGCAACCATCCGGTGGCACTTGATGAAGTGCCTTTTTAAAAATAGCTCACCATTTAGCGGCAAATTATTTGTGCTGCCTGCCATGCAGCATACAGCATGCGGCATGCAGCATGGAGCTGTCTAAAGTCATGTGAACTAAAGAATCGGGGTTCCCATTTAAGTACATGTACTTTTTAGGTTGGTTTTTTTCCGTATTTTCCGTGTTTTTTGTTTTTGTTTTTTTGCTTCTAGAGATTGTATTTAAACATGAGCTGTGTAAAATATGCAGCATCTTTTTTTTTTTAAAGACTTTTGCTACCACATATTTGCGATTTAAGTTTTGAAAGTGCTGGGCGGGTTGTCAGTCAGTAAGTTGGTGAGAGCGGCGGTGAGTTATGTTTTAAGTCTGAAACTAAGAAAACTAGTTGGATTTTTGTCGTATCTCGAGAACTTTCCAGAAGTTTCCATGTTCCATGTTCCATGTATTGAACCATTTAACTTCAATAGTTGAGAAAAAAACATGGCAATTTCATAACAATAACTAAAGTGTTGCTAATATGGTATTGCAATAAATACTTTGAATATACATCATTAACCTAGCTCAACCATCTTTCTTTTTTTATACCCTTACCCCATGAAATGGGTAAAAAACGGGTATAATGGTTTTGTGCAAAAGTATGTAACAGGCAGAAAGAAGCTGTCGATATAGCCATCCCTAGGCATAACAATATCAATAACTTTCCGGTTTACGATATACACATGGGGAATCGATAACAAAAAAATCTTTAATCTCGAAAACTGAAAATGAAGATTGAAACTATTAACAAAATAATGAAAGTCTATGAAATTTGTATTAAAATCGGTTAAGAAACACCGGAGATATGAGACCATCAAGCATTGGTCCGGTAGTGCAGGTATGTACGTGTATGGTCAAGGGTTAAGGGTATCTTCTAGTCAAGCTAACTCGGTTAAAGCCTACTTGTTTGATTTCGATTGGCGATTTGGTTAATTCCCCTTTTAACATTTTACTCTCAGCTGTAAACAGTAAACTCTAGGTCAAAAGTTAGCCAAAGGCGTTGTTTCTCTTCACCTCTTCACCTCCTCACCTCATCTGCGCTCTCCGTTTAACTATTGCACTTATTCAGGTTTTTTGGCGCTTAATAGTTCGCAAATTAACCCACATATCTACATATCTACATATGTACATATATATATGTATGTGTGCTGTGTATATATATATATGGCCTGTAGCACAGTGTAGCAGTAGCAGCTAATAATTGGCTAATTGCATTGCGGCAAACGAAACGAAACACGTGGATTGAATGTTGGCTGCTGCTGATGAGATATTGTGATTGAGATTGGTTGGGGGGTTGGGGGGTTCGTTAGAGCGCCATACAATGTGTTATATAATATCGCGCAAATATCGTGCAACTTGGCTTAAAAACTGATTAATCGTATATATAATATATACATATATGAGTGATAATTGCGATGGCTTTTTAGAACTCAACTTAGCTAAAAAAAAAACTTGTTCTTGTTTCTCTGAAATGTCACTAAAATCATTTAATTCACACTTCTTATAAGCGATCTTAAGCCATACACAAACCTTTCTCCATTATCATCTACAAAAAACACACATATATATAAATATATATATATATATAATAACTGGGCCAAGACAAAAATATAAAAAAGAAAAAACTAAACGTTGAACAATTTTTTGTTATTTGCGGCGCTTTTAGTCGCATGAATTCAATTGCAAATTGTAAATTGTTGTTGTTTTTTTTTATATTCATTTTCATTTTAACTCACATTCAGCGTTATTCAAGCGCCCCCATACCACCACCATACCACCAAAATGCCAATTTGTTTATTGAATACCGAATATGAAAAAAACGAAAATACACAAAAAATCATATAAAATACTACAACAACAACAAACGAATAACAACAACAAATAAGTGATTTAATAAAAGTTGAACAAAAAGAGACTAAATAAATAAGAAACTTGGCGCTCACCTAACTGGTTTCGGCAGCTGCCATATAAATAATTAGCAAAAACCAACAACATTTTATAAATCACACACACACACTCACACACACACTCGCGCACACACACACTCACATCTAACACATTGCGACTTAAGCGACCGGCCCCACTTGTCTTGTCCCCCCTCCAGGTGCCCTCCCCCCCTTGCCATTTGTGGGGCACCCCGCCGACCCACATGGCGCACCTGCCTGATGTTTTTTTTGTGTGCCTACAACTAATGCAGCCGAGTTTTTTCATATACCCTGCCATTAAGTAAGGCAATCTGATTGGGTCACTAGCAGCCGGCAGCATGCAGCATGCAGCAGAGGCAGTGCAACATAATGATTGAGATGCAACGCATTTACAGTAGTTTCTAGATAATGTGAACCAATTCAGGTTGTGTGCACTACCACCATCAACTGCCATCAAGGTTGACATTGTTTCTTTCTTCTGTTATTTGTTTGGGAGAACGGGCTTAAGTTTATGTTAGAAGAAAATTGTTTGACGTTCAATAGAAGTTGCCTGAGATAATTCTTCAAAAGTTTTATGGTATTTCGATTTCGATACACCCATGATCAGCATTAAGAGACGGCGAGTCAATATAGCCTGGATCATGTATGATCAAGGTCAATTCCATAAGTACAATATATGACAAAGATTTGAATTTAAGCGTTTGAGGATTTCCATAACTCTTGCTATTTTGATAAATAAATAATGTCAAAACTTAGCTTAGAAACTTTGATATGATATGACATCAGATTTGAAGAAAGACACATGAAAGGTATTCCCCAGTCTCACTTGCACTATCATCACCCAAGTAATTGATTCTCTTTAACCCCTTTTGATTGCGGATTAATCTACCACCCAAAGGGTTAAGAAGCGCAAAGTTTTTTAACATTCCCCCAAAAATGTTTTCATTTGAATTTTGTGATTTTTGGCCAGCTTAAGGCAAAATATCATTTCTCATCTCATTGGATGGGAAAGGAGGAGGAGCTATAGCTGTATGTATGTGTATATAGTATATTGTGTGATGAAAACCGAAAATGTTTTGTGTTTAGTTTTGTAATTATTACAAAAATTATTAAATTCAGGAAATCAACGCGCCGCGCGTCATGGAATATTATTTTAAGCCTCACCAAAGCTAAGCTAAGCTAAGCCAAGCCAAGCTGGCAAATTGAGCCCCAGATCATATTCAGCATGAATGAAATGATAATGATAATGATCAAGATCATTACCAATATCATAAAACTGTGCATGACATTGGCTGGCTCTCGGTTTGGTTCGTTTCCATACATTATTTATAATTTACTCTTTTCTTTTTGGGGGGGTTGCAAGAGAAAGAAGTCGTAGAAAGGGGGACACCGCCGCCGCTCAATTGGATTGGTTCATAACCCCTCGTGTTTCGGTTGTTTCGTTTTTAGTTTTGTATTTGTTGATCGTAAAACTAATTGCAGTTAGCAGTAGTAGTAGTTGTAGTTGGTTGCAGTTGCCCAAGGGTGACGACTGACAGACAGACAGACAGACCGGGTGGTGGTGCAGGCGGGTGGGCGGGTGGTTGTATGATTGGGTCGAGAATTGCATTTGTAATGAGCGGACAAGGTCAACGCTTCATTTATGCCAAACGATTGCTGCTAAACTGCTGCTAACTGACACAAGCTGATTGCTACAAACACACACACGCACCGCACACACACACGCACACACACACGCACCGCACACACACACGTTGATACACAACTTTCGTAGTCCGAAACCGAAAAAAAATCAAACCCAAAATCAAAACAAAAAGAAATAAATTCATTCCGAACCGAAAGTGAAAGGCAGACAACAACCAACAACAACAACAAGAAAAACAAGCAACTGCAGATCAGATCAGAGAGATAAGTGCGCAATGTCAATCGCAAGTGCTTTATTAATAGTTTCCCTCCCCTGCCTACCCCCCAAACCGCCCAAAATAGACGCCCACAAAACGTATATCTCAAAACTCTCAAATGTGTCAAAATTGTTATTGCATGAATTTTTCGATAGTTTCAAATAGTTTACAGAGATTTGCATACAAAATAACATTAAATAAATATCCCAAATTGCTTTTAATGGCTTTTTGATTTCTTTAGCATGCGAATGCAAATCGTTAAGCAAATGCTGCGAATGATAACACCTTTAACACCTTTTTTTTTTTTTAAAGATATATTGATAGTATATTGCATGTTAATAGAGCGTAAACACAGAGATAATAACATTTTCTTTATATTTTTTGCCAATATTTGATTTGACATAAAAATATATAAAGTGTTTATTCAGTGAAGATGTAAAGATGATTCTGAGAGATGAAAATTAACTTGAATGAAGTAAATTTAGAATTTAGTCTTGACTGAACTTGTTTTGAAAATGGATTACCATAAAGATTCAGTTAACTTTCTATTACCAAATTGATCAAGTTGAAGTGCTTTTGATTCAGAAAACTTCCAATCAATACAATAATCATCAAGCCTTCTATTTCTATATATATATATGTATATTCTGCTACATTCATGAATGATCTGATCTGAGCTGCTGTGCGTCAGTCACATTTACACACACATTCTAATTGCAATTACGAGAACACAACAACTGTTTTGTTATGATTATGTTTTTGTTTTGTTTTGTTTTTGATGTATACGATGTGCTCACCCTTTAATGGGTTGTTTTGGTAATCTTATGAGCAATTGCAATACATTAGTCTAATTTGACTGTCTCTGCTTAGTCAAAATGATTTAAAAGCTTTAAATTATTCATGTGATGGAATAATTTGATTTGGCATTCACCTGTTAATCAAATGCCAAATTACTGGAAAAAAAAGCCCTTAAAAAACACCTAAAATTTACTTCCGTATTTGTTTCTATTGTTTGCATGTCACATGCAACAAAAACAACAACAACAAAAACAACTGCAACAATTGGAATTGGTGCTTCAATTCATATTTCATATTAGAAGATGAAAAAAAGCAACAAAAAAAAGTAAGACGGCTCTAGTCGAGTAAGCTCGACTAGAAGATACCCTTAACTCTTGACATACACGTACATACCTGCACTACCGGACCAATGCTTGATGGTCTCATATCTCCGTTGTTTCTTAACCGATTTTAATATAAATTTCACAGCTGTTCATTATTTTGTTAATAGTTTTAATCCCCATTTTCAAGTTTTCGAAATTCAAGATTTTTTTGTTATCGATTCCATGTGTATATCGTAAGCCTAAAAAGTTATCGAAAATTTACAAAATTGCTATGCCTAGGGATTAGAAAAGATCATATGTAAAGTCTCTAGCTTTTTTAGTTCCTGAGATCAACCAGTTTATACATACATATACCCTTTTTTACCCATTTCATGGGATAAGGGTATAAAAACTAGAAAAAAAATCAATTTCGCTTTTTCATTGTAATTTTCCGGTTAGCTGCTGCTCGTTTACACTTCAAAGCTTGGGAAACTCAATTCATTTAAAATGTACTATAAACTTTTTAGGGAAAATAACATACACGCGTTTCCTACGATAAAATCATCAACCCTTTACCCACCTTCGTCGCTCCCTCGCTCCTTCACTCTCTTGTTCCGTCTTTCGAATGACTTTGACCATTGGAATATTAGCAAATGCGTATTTAATTTGTATCAGTCAGGTTTAACTAGAAGTTTTGCTAATATCTGCGTTTTAATTAACACATTTTAGATGGCAAAAGAAATTCAGAAATAAAGAATATATGATATGCCAAAAACTACGTGTTAATTCGAAACCTCTCCTCTAACACATATTTCGGTTCGGATTTTGTTCCCCGCTTAAGCCAAAAGCAAAACTTCGACTGAGTAACACAATATATGATAATTTTGGTAGTAATTTTAGCATAGTAAGTTATAAAGCGATCGATCTCTGCTATACAGTTTTACTCATTGTTGTCGAACTTGATATACAAAAATAAATATATATATTATTACTTGTTTCTCATGTGCGGCCTTGCATAGACACAAGACTTAAGCAAATCTCTAAACACAATACATATTCAACGCTTCATTAATATACAAGTTTTTAGCAAAGACACAAACCACATGTGCCAGCCGCAAATGTTGCCAGCACCAAAAAAACGAAATAACTCATCTTTTAAACGCGCGAATCTAAGAAACGTGTCTTCGAACATATTTCATAGCGTCATAGCTGACATTTGTGAGAAAGGAGTCTCAACCTTTGAGCATCGTTCTAGCTAGAATCTAGCCCAACATAACCTGATTGAATAAGCATTAGCCTTATCGCAAAAATATCGTTTGTCAAAAAATGAAAGATTATAGAGGAGCGTTTAAATATCACTTCCAGTTGATGTGTTTTGAGTAGTAGAATTAAGTTGAATGCAAATTTTGAATTATATATTTAGATTCCTAGTAAGGCGTAAGCCAATAAAAATCAAGACACAAATCAGTCTGCTATTAGTATTTACATATTTGCATTATTCCAAGAAGAATTACCTAGTTGAGCTTTCTGACATGACAATGTTATATGCAATAAATAAATGCAAATGACGATGAGCGCACTTATAATAGAAATCAGCAATAATTAATATAAAATTATGTAGAAAATTCCTGTAGAATTGTTATTAGCTAAGCCGGTTGGACATTGGGAATACACAACCAGTATGTAAAAAAAAAGTTAGAAGAAGCTAAAATATAGTTTAGTTTTAGCTTAAAAGACTCACCCCACAACAGCTGTGAGCCATTTGGCGAACAACGGAAGTAGCATTTAATAATAAACAATTAACGGAACTGAACCGAACCTCGTTAACTTTTCTCTCACCCTTTCGTTCCGTCTCGTTCGTTTTCTTTTAGGCTAATGGCGCCGATTTGGTCATCAGTGTGCCGAATGCGAGCAGCAATGATAATGCATTCTATCGAATCGATTACAGTCCACCATTTGGTTATCCGGAACCGAATACCACAATTCCTGCCAGTGAAATCGGACAGGATATCAAGCTGTCCCGGGTGCTGCCAGGCAGCGAATACAACTTTTGGTTGTACTACACGAATTCTACGCATCGTGAGCTTCTCACCTGGACGGTGAATATAACAACAGGTAGAGTTTTAGGTCTAAGAAAAACACGGTTAAGTCTTTAGCCTCTCATTTATTTTAGCTCCGGATCCACCCGATAATCTTAGCGTGCAGCTGCGTTCCAGCAAAAGTGCCTTCATCACTTGGAAACCGCCCAGCACGGGCAAATATTCGGGCTTTAAGATAAAAGTATTGGGTTTGACAGAACCGCCGCATGGTGAATATAATCGCAGCTATATATTGGCCGGCAACGATACGCTGCAGTTGTCGGCCAAGGAGCTGACACCTGGTGGCACGTATCAGGTGCAGGCCTTTACCATATATCAGGGCAAGGAATCCGTGGCGTATACCAGTCGCAATTTTACCACAAGTAAGTCCCGGCCCCCGGGCACACGCAGACCCAATCGTCGCTGCAATTTCTAAACTTAAGTCGTTGGTTCGTTGGTTTAAATGGTTTTTGCAATAATTCCTTAATCTAATCTATACTTAACGAAACTAAACTCATTTTTCCCAATTGGTTGTGGTGGCTACTAACACAGAAATTCTCTTTTTCTCTCTCCCTCTGCACTCTTGTCTCTCTATCTGTTGCTTAACTGTGTCGCAGGGAAGCAATCGAATTATTGAAGGTAACATTAAGAATTCTCATAATTTTGTTGTCTACTCCCAGTTGTTCTTGCTTTTGTTCGCTAATAAATAAGTAAATGACAAACTAAAATATATTTTGTGTTCGATTGTGTTAAATACATTTTCTGACAGAAATTTGATAGCCTTTCCGATTACGATAAATTCATTGTCCTTTGAGCTGACCTCATGTTAAAGGACAGCCCCATTGTTGTGTCTAATGTCCGGTTAAATGTTCTATTAACTAATCAAATTGTACTTTTGGTTTTGGTTCGTCTTGGGAATCACTGTGTCTTTTTTTCTTTGTATGTTTGTATTTATTACGTATCTCTAAATAAAATCCTACATTAACCAGTGCTAACAAACCGTTTTCAAACGTACGTAAACGTACCCGATTAATCCTCTCACTCACTCACTCACTCCAATGGTATCCTTGTGCAATCATTAGCTATCCAGAGTAGTAAAGCATAATTTGTAACCCCCAACTCCCCACCGTCCCATTCAGAGCCCAATACGCCTGGCAAGTTCATTGTGTGGTTCCGCAACGAGACCACGCTCCTAGTGCTTTGGCAAGCACCGTACCCGGCGGGTCTCTACACCCATTACAAAGTCTCTATCACACCCGACGACGCCATCGAGAGTGTGCTGTATGTGGAGCGCGAGGGTGAGCCACCCGGGCCAGCGCAGGCGGCCTTCAAGGGTCTTGTGCCTGGTCGCGCCTACAATATTTCCGTGCAGACTGTGTCCGAGAACGAGACCTCGGTACCGACAACCGCACGTTACCTGACCGTACCGGAGCGACCACTTAACGTTAGCTTCGATCCACGCTACACAACAACCAGCAAGTTTCGTGTGCGCTGGGAGCCACCTCGGACGTACAGTGAGTACGATAGCTTTCAGATCTCGATACAACGGCGAGTGTTCACGGTGCCACGCACCGAAGCAAGCAGCGTATATTTCGACTATCCCGAAATCCTGGAGCCAGGAAAGAGTTATGAAGTTGTGGTCAAGACCATGTCCGACAATGTAAACTCGTGGCCAGCGAGTGCTGTGATTACATTAAGACCACGTCCAGTAAGAAGTTTGCGTGGCTACCTAGATGATCGCAGCAATGTGATGCATTTGTCCTGGGAGCCAGCAGAAACAAGCAAACAGGATAGCTATCGCATTAGGTAAGTCGAAAGCGTTAGAAAGTTAAGTGATAGACATCTAATAGATCTTTTCGCTTTCAGCTACCATGAGAAAGGCAATGAAACGGATGTAGCAACAACAAATTCGCAATTGGTGCAAACACCACAAACAGAGTACAAGCTAGATGGATTGCTGCCGGGACGACGCTATCACATCGAAGTGCAAGCCCTTTCCAATGGAATCAGCTCGAATGGAAGCAGTCTTACACGCTATACACGGCCCGCAGCGCCCATCATACAGGAGCTGCGGAGTATACAGCAGGGCTTGAACATCAGCTGGCGAAGTGATGTCAATTCACAACAGGATCGTTATGAGGTGCACTACCATCGCAATGGAACCAATGAGGAGCGCACAATAAGCACGAATCGTACCAACCTCACTATCAAGTATTTGCATCCAGGCGCTGGCTATGAGATCAAGGTTTATGCAATAAGTCATGATATGCGCAGTGAACCACATTCCTATTTTCAAGCAGTCTGTAAGTGTAGTCCTGTTGCTGTTACTGTTCCTGTCGACTCTAACTAATAAGCAATTCATATCTATTTCTAGTTCCCAAACCGCCGCGCAATCTTACTCAACGCACTGTGAACACAAATCTGGTGCTATTGCATTGGCAGCCGCCGGAGGGCAGCGACTACAGTGAATACGCTGTACGTTATCGCACTGATGCATCCACCTGGCAACGTTTGCCCAATGTCCGTGAGCCACAGGCGCGCATCGAGGACATGAACTATGGCGAACGTTACCTGGTCCAGGTGAACAGCGTGAGCTTTGGTATCGAGAGTCCCGCACCATTGGAGCTTAACATAACAATGCCACCGCAACCCGTTTCGAATGTGGTGCCGCTGGTTGATTCACGTAATCTGACGCTCGAGTGGCCACGTCCCGATGGTCATGTCGATTACTATACCATCAAATATTGGGCTACAGATGCGCCACAGCTCGTCGAGTACAAGAATGTGACACAGCTGCCCGAAGATTGTAAGTACTATGCCTTTTTTTTTTGGCTTGTAGATATGTAGTACTCTGACTCTGACTGACTGCTATCACTGTCCAAATGGTTGGCTATGAATCAGATGAAGGCATGAAGTAATGCATATGTTATCTATAACATGACGTCATATGGTATGATGTAATGCAACTTTTTTGACAAAAAACTTGTATTCTTTTTCGCAGTAAATTCGCCCAGTGTTCGCATACCCATTGATGATTTGGCGCCTGGTCGGCAATACAAGTTTGAGGTGCAGGCAAGTTCCAATGCCATACGATCGGGTATCACACATTTATCGACGCGAACGATGCCGCTCATCCAATCGGATGTGTTCATCTCGAACGCGATGGAACAGCAAACGGAGGCGATAATAGACAATCAGGATAGCAATAGCATCACCTTAAATTACACTCCAACACCAGCGTCAAGTACTCGTTTCGATATCTATCGTTTCTCCCTGGGCGATCCCCTGATCAAGGACAAGGAAAAGCTGGCCAACGATACGGAACGCAAGCTAAGCTTTACGGGTCTAACGCCAGGTCGTCTTTACAACATAACCGTTTGGACAGTGAGCGGAGGAGTAGCCAGTCTGCCCATACAGCGTCTCTATCGCTTGCATCCGCTGCCCATTAGCGAGTTGCAAGCGACGCAGCTGGATGCCCGAGAGATAACGCTACGCTGGACACCACCCACCGGAGAATATACGGACTTCGAACTGCAGTATCTGAGCGCAGATGAGGATGCACCGCAGCTGCTGCAAAATTACACAATGCAAACGCAGCTGACGTTGCAACGTTTGCAGCCATATCACAATTACACATTCACTGTCTCGGTTAGAGCAGGCAGCGAACCAGGCAGCGCCATGATGCGCACCAGTGCTCCCATCTCGGCCAGCTATCAAACGCTGCCCGCAGCTCCTGGGCGAGTCGAGTTCTTTCACCCGTACAATGTGCAGCCCGGCGCGATAAGCTTTGAGTGGCAACTGGCCGCCCGTGAGCAACATGGTCCGGTCGAACATTTTCGCATTAGTTTCCAGAATGTGGATGATGTGGAGGATGCCAGCAGCTATGAGCTACAATCGAAAGCAACGCAGGCACTCATTGATGGTCTGGTCCCTGGCAATAGTTATGTGTTTCGCATTCAGGCCAAGTCGGCGCTGGGCTATGGCTATGGGCTGGAGCGTGAGCATCGTCAGTTGATGCCCATATTGGCTCCACCCTCACCCGTGGCGGACATTCGACCGATCGCGATGGGACACACTAGCACAACGATTCAGATACGTTACCGGCAGAGCTATTTCTCGAATGCGCATGGCCTGGTGCGTTGGTACACCATCATTGTGGCCGAAGATGTGGGCAAGAATGCATCGGGTTTGGAGATGCCCAGCTGGCAGGATGTGCAATCGTACACCGTCTGGCTACCGTATCAGGCCACTGAACCGTATAATCCTTTTGCCAACGGGACACTAAGTGTTGAAGACTTCACCATCGGGAATGCTGGCTGTGAGAAGCATCGTCCGGGCTATTGCAATGGCCCGCTCAAATCGGCGACAACGTATCGGATTAAGGTGCGCGCCTTTACCGACGAGGATAAGTTTACGGATACGGTGTACAGTGAACCGATAACCACAGATCGCGATGATGTGTTATGGCTGGCCAGCTATTTGGTCATAGGTCTCATTATGCTCTGTGCAGCCGTTATTGTTGGCTACTATCGTTATCGATGCCATAGCATGCGGCGTACGGCGAATAAGCTTGCACGAATGCAGGATGAGCTGACAGCGTTGCCAGATGGTTATATAGCGCCCAATCGTCCCATTCATGTGAAGGATTTTTCGGAACATTATCGCCTGATGGCTGCCGATTCGGACTTTCGTTTCAGCGAAGAGTTCGAAGAGCTGAAGCATGTGGGTCGCGATCAGGCCTGCAGCTTCGCCGACCTACCCTGCAATCGGCCCAAGAACCGATTCACCAACATCCTGCCATACGACCATTCAAGGTTCAAGCTGCAACCGGTCGACGATGACGACGGCTCCGATTACATCAATGCCAACTATATGCCTGGCCATAATTCGCCACGGGAATTCATTGTCACCCAGGGTCCACTGCATTCCACACGCGAGGAGTTCTGGCGCATGTGCTGGGAGAGCAACTCTCGGGCAATTGTCATGCTGACGCGCTGCTTTGAGAAGGGGCGCGAGAAATGTGACCAATACTGGCCCATTGATCGTGTGCCCATTTTCTATGGTGATATCAAAGTGCAACTAATAACCGATACGCATTTTCGTGACTGGTCCATAGCTGAGTTTATGGTCTCTCGGGTAAGTCTCTCAAATTCATATATTTTAACTTTTTAACTACTATTTTTAATTGAAATCTTTTTTGTTTGTAGAACTGCGAATCGCGTATTATGCGACATTTTCACTTTACAACTTGGCCAGATTTTGGTGTGCCGGAGCCACCCCAATCCCTGGTGCGTTTTGTGCGCGCTTTCCGTGACGTCATCGGCACAGATATGCGACCCATTATCGTACATTGTAGCGCCGGCGTCGGCAGATCGGGAACGTTCATAGCCCTGGATCGCATATTGCAGCACATCAATAAGTCCGACTATGTGGATATTTTTGGCATTGTGTTTGCCATGCGCAAGGGTATATATATAGACTACATGCCTAACCTTAACCCTTTGCCTCAACTTATCATCATCTAATGTTCTTATTATGTTTCTCTGTATTTCTTTTTTTGGGATAGAGCGCGTTTTTATGGTGCAAACGGAGCAACAGTATGTGTGCATACATCAATGCCTTCTGGCAGTTCTTGAGGGCAAGGAACATCTGCTTGCCGATTCTCATGAACTTCATGAGAATGATGGTTTTGAGGGTAAGCTAACCATAACACGTAAATTTATAAGCAATTGCTCCTTCTCCCCACCAACAATCACCACTTCCCATTCGCACTATCTTCCTTTCAAGTAGTTGTTAGTTTGGTGGACGTCGCCGTTTCTGCTGCTACTACTTGTAGATACGACTAGCAGCTAACACTTTTGACTAACACACTGCTGTACTTAAGCTCCATGCGATCTACAACAAAACAAAAACAAACTACAGCAAAACAGATCGCTCAAATCTAAACTAAAGCTAACTAATAGATAAAAACAATGTTTATCTTATCAACAGTCAGTCATTTCGATCAAATTATTGTGTTGTTGAGTTGTTGAATCCAAATCCGTGAATCCAAATCAGTTTTACTTTATCAAAGATATTTTAAAGAAGATATAGTGCAGTGCATCGGAAATTGTCGTTGATGATCTTGTCTCGAATTTGATCTGTTTCTTAACATCTGGTCAGGTTTTGTTTTTTTGAGATAATATCAAAATCCTGATTCCTTGACCCTAAAATCGTGATCAAAAAAGGTTCAGCTGAGAACTGGTTTTTATCTTTTTTCTTATCTGTTTTACCCAATTGCATTATGTTAAGTGTGGAGCTTAAGAAGTGGTTTTTATTTTTGAGCGATCGCTGTGTATATATACTACTATATGTTAAAATATATACAACAACAAACACACATTCACACACACACACACAAATACTTATATGAGTAACTTTTTGGTTTGCAGCTGTTTCTATTTACACAAAACAAAAAACAACAAAAAAATGAATTTAATTGTCACTAACCAAACAATTTGCTATAATTTAATGATTTTCTTCTCTTTTTTCACACACACACACACCTATACACATACACAAAAACAATTTGTATATCAAACACATTTTACACACACTTATTTAACACCTCACACACACACACACAAACACAATTACACACTGCTCTCAACTGCTGCAAAAAAAAAAAAAAAACCAAAACAAAAAAATAAATTGCCTTCACCAAAATTTTGCAACTCACGAATTCAGTGACTAAAATTTACTTAGAGCGCCACAAGCAATCGCTGGCTGAAGGCGGCGGCAACACGTTGCAAGCGACACCGCTGCGTGCCTCACTGGCCCTTGCCGAGGAGCTGGACAGAGAACTGGAGATGGAACTGGAAATGCAGCAACTGCAGCAACTGCAACATGATGTCGACGATGCTGATCACGATGAAGCTGAGGACGATGACGTTGACGTTGATGTTGATGTTGATGAAGCTGATGACGATGACGATGATGATGATGATGATGATCAGCAGCCATTAAATAATGAGACAACAGCAACTTTGTCCAGCAGCAACAGCAGCAGCAGCAGCAGTAATAGCAGCAACAGCAGCAACTCAGCCAGCAGCAGTCAGGAGCAGCATAATGCAACAGCAGCGGCAGCTACAATAGCAACAACAGCTGCAACAACAGCATTAACAGCAGCAGCAGCAACAACAACAACAACAAACATATGCACTAGCACTCAATCAGACACTGACACTGAGGATGAGGATGGTGATGGTATTGATAAGAGTCCGCTTTTAGGTTTGTACCATAAACAAAAAACACAACAACGAAAACAACAACAAGAACATAGTGCACGCTCCCACGCAACAACAACAACAACAACTACAACCACAATGGCTACAACGCATACAAGCGCATTTTCAATTGTAGTGTTGTTTAACATACTATTTTGCTAACATTTGCTCTAATCAACCCAAAACCCAAAAACATAAACATAACAAACAACAAAAGCTAACACTTTTTGTTGTTGCACTTGTAAATTGTTTACATGTAGTTAAAGCCTTACTAACACACACACACACACACCTACAAATCCATACCCACACACACACACGCTTGCAACTAACACGGGGCATGTTTACAAAACTAAAACTAAAAATAAAATTGAAATTGATATTGATATTGAATGTAATGTAAAGTAGAATTCTCAAAAAACGAAATTCGAGTTCGATTCGAAAAATGTGTCTAAATGATTTTTTGCTTTTGACTTTTCTTCCACTCAGATGACGAAGGCATTGCCGAAACAGGCATCTGATGATGAACAAAAAAAAACAAGCAGCGAATGGATGAGAAATAGAGAGAGATCGATAGATTGGATTGATGGGAAAGCTAATTTGCTGTTTGCTACTGATATTTATATATAGTACATATATACTTATGTATAAGACATTATAATAAGCTCATAGTATATATTCATATACTATATGTGTATGTGTATGTTAACAAAAAATAATCTGCCTGTGATGTGCTGGATGTGATTTTGTCTTCCAAGTTTGGCATAAGCATAACCCAAACATTAACAACAACAACAACAACAACAGCGCCAGTCGGAGAGTCGATGGGAAGATGCAATGAAAGAGAGTGAGAGAGAGGAAACAGAATCTTCCTACACTCTTTGCACCCCCCGCTTGCGCACCCCCGTTTGCCATAAAGCCTCCAAACGTGTTAATGCCGCCAATTAGACCAAAACAACAGAGCGTTTAATCTTAAGTGTCAGGTTAATTAATAATAACCATCCTTTTGACAGCTATTTTTTTTTTTACGCCAACAACTACTATTATTCATTTATTTTATTTTATTGTATTATTATAGTATGCTTTGCTCCTATATATGTATAGCTACTTACCTATACATATACATATATACTTATATGTTATGCTCTTATAGATATGATTATATATATCAATACTCTGATACCAAGGGTAAAGAGTATCTTGGTTTTGTGCAATGTCCGTCTGTATCTAACGTCCTCAAACTTGTCAATATAGAGGCACTTTGTGGAAAATCGATAACAAATCGATACACCAATGACTTCCGCCCCTCCCCATCTTTAAACTGGTATCAGAGTATATCGCAATCGCTTTCGATTTCATTCGACTGCATTCGTCTTTTGTTTTTTTTTTTATTATTATATTACCTTGTAAATTGTGTGTATGACTGTATATGTATATTATATATTATCGTGTATTATCTAGCGTTAGCAGCCCTATTTACAAATCGTTTGTGTATTATCCATATAATTTTATCTATTTAATAATGCGAATATATTGTATTGTTTTCTTTTTATTGTATTATTTTTTTTTAAGTATACATATGCAGCTATATAGCTAATAGTATTTGTACTCTTACTTAAGTTATATACATTTGTGGTCTTGTGCCTTATGTTGCTGCTCTTGTTGTTTGTGGTCTTGTGTAATACACCCTGTATATAGGTTTTTTGCCATATGATCAATGCCCAATTGGCCTAACTATAGTTACATATAGTCTGTAAGTCCCCCCCCCTCTATTGTTTTTAGTCGCGATCTTTTTCATGTTTAAGGGCGTGCAATAATCCAACTGTTTGTATTATTCGAAACAAAGGCAACAAAAGCAACAACTACCTTCAACCCTCCAGAAACTGTCATTCTAATTGTAAAGCATTTATATTGTAACATTCGAATTGTAAGAACGAAACAACAACAAACGAAAAGAAGAAAGATAACCAAACAATAGAGTGCAACACAAAAAAATAAATCCATTTCAATGAAAACATTCAAATTTGTTTTTTTACTGGCATAATTTTTCGCTTTTCGCTTTATACAGCATTTCTAAACATTTTTTCACAAAAAAAAAAAACAATTTGATCATTTTTGACTAAAAAACTAACTGAGATAATCAGCTCAGACACGGATGTTCCGAATCGCGTTGATGATATTTTCTTTATAGTACTTGTTTTAGCAGGTAATCCAAATTGAACTTGCGATCTTAACTTAGTGATCATCAATATTGAACAATGCATTGTGAAAAAATATAGTTTTCACTTTATCATCCATCAAAAATTGTTAAAATGAAAATTTATCACAAAAAACCGACGTTTTCTGGATTCATATTCCACCATGACTGAATGCATGACTGCAGCCATGAATGTTGGTTGCTTTATGTTTACATGAGCAAATTGCTTTAACAGATCTTAACTTTCACAAAAAATGACCAGAATCGATTGTTAAATGCTTGTTTTTGTTAAATACTTAGTACATAAAACTTTTACTTAACAGAATGAAGAACAGATTTTGTAAGGCGAATTTCATTCAAGTATTTTGTTGTAGAGCAATTGGGATATTACTTGTATACATATTAAGATTTTGCACTTGTATGGCAGTTATATGGTATAGTTATCTGATCTGTCAAATGACACAAATTGACAAATAAACTGCTACATGATGAAAGATGAAAGTTTTAGCTCGATAGCTCACGAACTGAGCATAGAAATAGACAGTTTCAGGTGTATACAAATATAATATTCATAAAAAAAATGAACTTAGTTCAGCAAAGTCTCAAGTCATAATTGACATTAATATAACAGCCAAAAAGTATGCAGCAAAAAATTATGTAAAAGTTACGAAAAGGGCGAATTTTAAGCATGGCAATGCCATTAAGCCGGCAACATTCTGACTATTTTTGGTAACTATTCAAAAACAATGTACGCTAATTGTGATCATTTATCGATTTGTAATTATCGATAGAAGCACGCATTGGACGCAACACAAGAAGTCTAGGATGCAGCTGCTGCTGCTGTTGCTGCTGCTGTTGTTGGCGACTTGCGGAAAACATTTGAGAAATCTTAATTAGCTGGTTAAACCAAATAGAGAAGAAATAATCTGTGCAATTATAAGGCTGCAAACTGATACCACAAACAGGCCGAAGAGTCGCGACTACTTGTTGCAAGTTCCAAAGAAAAAATCACTCATCGATGTTTGTCTGTTGCTGCTTCTATGTATGCGTATGTGTGTGCGTGCGTGTGTGTGTGTGTGTTTGTCTGTCTGTATGTGTATGTATTAGTGTGTGTGTCGGCATTCGCTTAAACAAATAAAGCTTGGAACTAATTGCATTTGCACTTGTTGTGCGATATTTCTTTGTTGGAAATTATATGGACACGAGTGTGTTGCAAGCCCCGACGAGGCGAGTCACGAATGCCAAATGCCGGACTTTACATTAGTTACCTATACCCTGTAAACATTTCAATTAAGTGGCGATATACAAGTGCAACTAAGTCCAAAAGAAGAAGATTTACTTTCAGTTAAAATAGTTCTTGACAGCAAACTAAATTTGTGATTGGAAATTAACATTGAAATACTTTTAACGGAATGTTTGAATATTGGTGAATGTGATGAAATGGATTAGATATATTTCATTATATGAACTTAAAGACTTGGGTTTGTTTGCTTAAGATTTGCAATATGATGAAATCAAACTTTGAAACTGTCATCAAAAACTTATTGTTATCTTTGTTAGAAAAACCTCTCGTTCCCAAAAACAATACGGAAGTGTGTTTGGAGTAAGTACAAAAATGCAATGTCATCATACTTTAATGGCACAACTTAATATAGGGTATTTATTGGCCAAAAAGAGGCATTTAAGCTTGTTGGGATTTTTTTATTTTTGGAGTGAAGAAGAGACACGTCATTTGTCATTTATCTGCGGCCTTTTAACGTTTGGCTTAATTGACTTCGACTACAGTGTTGCACACTCCACACACACTCGCACACACTCCACACACACACGCACACACTCGCACACACGCACACACACTAAACAGTCAATGTCGAAGTCTTAAACAAAGAAATAGAATGGGAATAGAATAGAACAGAATAGAATAGAATAGAATGGAATAGAAATGAGAATAGAATAGAATAGAGCTTGGAAGTCAGCCAGGCATCATCTTTTTAAGCATCTATCCATCCATGTGTTATGGCCAATAGCAATTGGCCATAGCGCGGAACATTTAGCTTCATTACGTCAAACCATTTTGAGTCTTGGCCTGTTGCTGCTTGCTTCGTGCCGCTCTTCCACTGCACGGTGGAACCGTTTTAATTAGATGTAACCATAATAAATCAACACAACAACAACAAAGCGCTTTTTTTTGCAATGTATGCGTTATTGTTGTTGTTGTTGTTGTGAGTTCTGAGCGTGAGCCCAGGACACTTTTTTTGTTCCCATAAGCCACAAGACAAATGAGACGAGAGTCCAAGACCAAAACATCTAACAACCCAACCAGATTCTGAGATTCGCTGCAGTTGTTGTTGCTGTTGTTGGCTTTAGTGTGTGTGTAGCCATTACATAATGACAGCTAAGCAAAACACAACAAACGCCACACACACATACACAGAGCAAGGCGCAGAGTTGAGAAAATGAGCATTTGACATGCAAGACGCCACTTTACCACCGACAAGATTCGACAAGATTCACCAAAAATTTCTCATAAGTGCAGCTCAATTCTTTCCTTTGCCCCACCACAACACACACACTATTAACCCATTGGCAGCCAGTGGGAGAGTAGTCAGTAATCAAACAGGTTCAAAAATGTATAAATACGCTGAAAGTGTGTTAACATGTAAGGACATATAAGGACATGATCAACTAACAAAAGTTAATACACATTTACTTAACACATATTAAAAGTATACCAAGAAGTGAGTAAATGAATGTGAGTAAAGTAATGGGTTAAGCAGCAGTTGAATTCGTTGCGCGTTTGGCAATTTTGTCTGGTAAATTTCAAGAGAATTTCTGAGATGTTGCACTTAGTGTTTTGGATGGCCACCATGGCCACCCCACCCACACACACACTTACCCCCAGGGCGACAACAAAAACCAAAAAGAATAAGTAAAGAATAAGTTTAGAGTTAGATAGAGCATACAAGATCAGCTAATGGATGGCAATTGCAATTTGATTTAGTTGCATCTAATGCCAAAGATTATGCGAATGATATTCAAAAAATGCTCGTCTTTTTGTTGCTTTTTGTTGTTGTTGTTGTTGCACATTTTAACTCTTTGGGCCACATGGTCAAAATATTCTTGAATCCCTGCTTATTATTATTTTGTTGCTTTTTGTTGTTCTTGTTGTTGACGTTGTTGCTTTTTGTGGTTGTTGTCGCTTTAAGCTGAGTTTAACCTACATTCGGAGAGGCATTGACGCTGCGCCAACGCAACACAACAACAACAACAACAGCAACCCATTTGACAAAGCGCCTGAGCGAAATGTAAATTGCAGTCAAAGTAACCCTACTCAAAACCCCCACACCCCCCAAACACCCCCCTCGAAACACGCTCTATACCAGATTCAGGTAAACTCCCTACCGGATGCCTCCTCTCTACTTGCACTAAACCTGACGAAAAGCAACCAAAAGCCAGCAATGAAATACTACAATGTTCTGCAAGCCGAACTTAAACATACTCTTGCTTACATAATTATCCACATACTTTTGGTTAACACTGTGTATTAGTTTCTTTAGTGACAGACGACAACACAGTATTGTCACGAGTAAAACTCATCCTCATCATTTTTTTTGGGGTTTGTGTTTCATTTCAGACTCTGAGAGTATTTCAAAAGTATACGAATTTGTGCAACCCTATATAGCTTTGAACTTGGACTTGAATTTGCGAATTTGCTAGACGACGACGACGAATAAAGCCAACAGCAACAGCAGCGGCAGCAGCAACTGGAAACTGGCAACAACACCACCAACGCCAGCAGCAATCAGCGGCAAGTGAATGAGCTTAAATTGTCCATGGCTGCAACAAACAGGGTGATGACTTATCACAAGAGGAGCGGGAGGAGGAGTTTAGCAGAGTTTTTTTTTTTGTTGCAGCTGCATAAGCCGCAAAGAGCTTAGATGATGACTGCCTGACTGCCTGACTAGTTGCTTCGTTGGTTGTTGGGTTAGTTTGGTTGGCTGCCTGTCTCTGCCCCTCTTTGCCCCTCTTTGCCTCTTTGCCTTTTTGGCGTGCCTCTTTGCCTGCTTTACTTGGCTTACTTGGTTTTTACCTGACTTTGCCAGATTGTTGCATGTTGTTGCCTCAACGCCCTCAGTACGTTATTATGCGGCTGTTATTGTTGTTGTTGGCGTTGTCTGGTCGCTCGTCTGTGGAGCATCAAGGCACTGGGGCAGCGAGGCATCAAGTTCGCAACGGGCGACAAGCAACCCGCCAAGCACGCAGACCCACCAATTGATTGATAGAACGGGGAGACCAGCAAAAGAGACACAGAGAGACCAGGAGAGAGAGAGAGAGGTAGCTGTGTGTGTGTGTGTGTGTGAGCAAGAGACTAAAACGGATGCAGAGCAACCGCAGTTACTTTGCTTAGGCTCACACACACACACTTGAAGGCAGTTGCATAGACAAGCCTCAATTAAGTTGCAATTGCAGTTGTTGCTATTGCTGCGGCTGTTGCTGCTGCTGCTGCTGCTGCCAAGTTGCTGCCAGTTGCCAGTTGCTGCTGTGTAGCGTTGGCGGCGGTGCAATTTTGCTCGATGCTGCCCACGCGCTCTGCTGCCAAGTTGCTGCTTCTGATAAAGTCCAAAATGATGTACTACCTTCTGCTGGTGGTTTGCTGTTTTGCGTCGTAGATTTAAGCAGCAACAGCAACAGCACACTACAGGAGCGCAGCGAGGGTAACTCCGGGCCCAACAAGAGAAATATGTATATATAAAAATGGCAAGAGATTGGCAATAGAGATTTTTGATATACTATTCATTACGTGTACATGTTCTAAAGGTGAACCACCAACAATCTACATCTTGAACTTGACTACAACTGATTCTAAGCCACTCTAACGACAAGAATGTAGGAATTGAATTATTATTTATTAAACCAAATAATCTAATCTATGGTTGATCTTCAGACATCTCTGTCACTCTATTTGATCTAGCCGTACCCTGTGAAGATTTCTCAAATTCAGGCTCAATGCTGGCGCAACGTCGCACAATATCCTTGCGCAGATCATCAGTATATTCCTCCAGCTCATTAATCTCCAAGCGGAATTCACGCAGATCGTGCTGCAATTGCCGGCGGGTAAGGAACTTCTTGGTGATCCATTTTAACCTAGATGTATGAGCATTGATTATACGCTGTGCCTCCGTTTTGGAGAGCTTTGTCTTAACCAGATACTGATAGCGATCCTTGCACACATGCATCTCCAAGCCAACTATATCGGCCCAATCCTTAAAGTCATCGGCCATGGTGTTGTACTCCACCGCTTGTCGAGTCAACAGGACGACCTGATTGTTCAACGTACGCAACGTTTGCCGCAACACGCTATAATTGCAGATTATCTCGTCAATCTTGCACTGGCTTCGATGATGGTCCTTCTGCAGATGACTAACCTCCAACAACTCATCGCAGCTCAAGGGACTCGGAGGTGCGTTCATTTTCATCTCTTCCTCCAGCTCTCGCTGCAGTTCCATTAGGGGCGTCTCTACCACGGCCGCCTCCAGGCACTTCTTGCTCTGAAAGTCTGTGAGATCGGGCGTCGATGGATCTGCTGTAGCCTCCTCCAGTCCGGTGGATACATCGAGCGCATCTTGCTGCTGTTCCAGTTGTCGTTGCCTAATCATCAGTTGCATTTTCTCAATACGTCGTATCTGGCAGTCCAATTCCCCAACCAGCTCCAGTGCGCGATCCACATCGTCTGTGTGATCCTCACATACCACACCATAGCTGAGCTCCTGCTCCTCCTCCGCCTCCTGGTAGTCACTTATTTCTTCCTCAGAGTCGAATAAATGCATCTGAATCTTACAGCAACGTATCCTATGGCTCAACAGATCCATGTGTTCAACGGGCACCGCATCGCAATCTCCAATTCTTTGAATGATCTCATCACTCGAATCACTAATTGGCGGCATCTCGTCTCGAGTATTTGCGCAAAAACTCTATTACTTTTACCAGATAATGCTTGTTACTAAAATTTTCAACTGTTAGTACTGTGTTTAAGAATTTGTGAACATAAACTAGACAATGTTAAATAAACGATAGCTATGATTTTTATTTGTTTGCTTATACGAGTTGTGACTTATAAGAGAAACTTAAGTATTTTTCTGGATTTGGCATTGGATTTCTGAATATGGAATCTTAAATATGTTATTATGCAAGTACGATTTGTATACTAATATCCTGAAACATTGGTCCTTCAGTACGTCAGACGAACTCTGGGGTCGCCGTCCCAACTCACCGCATTTGAAAACTCCCCGCAAGGAAAGTATATTCCTAGAAAAGTATATTCAAAAAATGTTGACGACCAAGCTATTAAACTATATAACCCTTTCAGTTTACCTACCTAAACTTATATTATTAGTGTTAAGCTACGCCGTTCACCAGTCTCCCAACAACCACTACTATTTGCAGGCAGAATCACAATGTTTTTAATTGTATTTTTGTTCATTTCCGGAAATACATATTTGCTGCTCATTCCATTCAGTAATGTGAATCCGCTCCTGTGCTTCAAACTTGGGCTGATAAGAAAATTTATGGTTAGTCAGTTGCTGTGGCGGCATAATTGCGCACCCACATTCGCATTCACACACAGCGCACACACACACATATGCAGCAAGTACACACAGAGCACAACTCATGTGGCCCGTGGGCTTTGGCGTGTGTCTCAACTTGAGTCGAGTCCATGTCTACACGTCGCTGACTTCTGCTGTTTCTACTGCTGCTGCTTCTTTCTCCTCTTTGCATATGCTGTTGCTGTTGTTGTTGTTGTTATTGCTGCTGCTGTTGCTCATGCTATGCTATTGCCATGTCTGGGGCAGTTGACTTTGTTTACCCGCAAGTTGTAATTTTCTGCGAAACCATCAGCCACAGAATTGCTTTCTGCTGCTGCTGCCGCCGCACTGATAAGTCCCGCTTCTGCTGTGCCTTTGTGCCTCTTGCCTCTTGTTGAATGTTGTTTTTGGTATATTTTTGTTGTTTTTTGTGTGTGTGTTGTTTTTGTGTTTTTTGTTGCACGTTAGAATCTTGTTGGCTACCATCTACTAGCAAGTATTTGTGGCATTGCAATTGGGCATCGGTTGGGCTGCGGTTTCTCTGAGAGATTTACTTTGCTTAGCTCCTGCTAATTGCTTTTCAAGATTTCGGTGCTAGGGCCCGCAGTGTTCTTCCACTCGACGAGAGTCGACTCCGACTCCTTCCTTCGCCGCAGTTTTGCTTTTGGCTGATTTTGGTGCTCAGTTAATCAGTTTTTCAGTTGATCAGTTTCTCAGTTGATCAGTTTCTCAGTTGCTTAGTGGAACTGTTGACAGGCTTTTAAGTGCTGATCGCGCTGTCACACTGCGGAAATTTTTGCGGGCAGGCCACTACGAAATGCATTGCTAGACAAATGGACAAATGGCCAATGGGCCTTTGACTGCCCGAAGGTGGTACATACATACATATATGCGGGTTATCTATATATAGTTTGCTGCTTTTTGTAGTTGTTTTGCTTTTGACGGGCAACACTTTTTCTTGACTCCTCAATTGTGTATGGAAAAGCTTAACAATTTCGTTGGGTTTCATATTTACACAATAAAGTTATCATTTTTGGGGTTTTTTTATCCTAAAATCTATTAAAATACGTCGTTAGAGTTTCATATTTAAGAAGTATATTTAAAGTACTATCTTGAGAACTCATGTCCAGGTAGAGTTATGTAGGCTATAAAGTAAAGAACCCTGACCTAACCTATTGAATATATTGGTATTCAACCACATACGGTCTATATACATATATTCTTGATCAGCATTAAGAATCGATTAACACGCAGAGAATTTATATTCATGGAGTAATTATCAAAAGGTTCCACAGCATTGTGGTTCAGTTGTATAAATTACATACGAAAAACACTTCATATTATAATTTTGTCATGAAAGATATGACTCGGTTATGGTCTTCTAAGATGATTAGTCGAAATCGAGTAGATTGCAGAATTATATCATATAGCTGTCATACACATGCTAGTTCTTACTGCAATTAACAATTAGTATTTTATATTCGGCGTTCGAAGATAGCTAAAATACTTGTTTTTTGAATTTGTGATCGATTTATTAAGAAAGGAACACAATTTTCATATTTTTCTAAAACTTGTGATGACAAAGTTTGGAATTAGCTAGAAATACTGACCAGAAATACTTTGATATATTTACTTAACGAAATACATATTTCGCTCCCAGATTGTGTAACCTGCTAAGTGTTAGTAAGCAAAAATGATATCTGCAATCTCATAGTCCGGTAGTGTCAATCTGTACTTTTGGGTTCTCACCTAATCTGCTAAGAGCTCTTTCTTTCTAACATTTCTCAACGTAGCAAATGACGATGGACAGTTGGAAGTAAGCAAAGAAAAAAGGAGAAGAACTGTACCGCTAAAGCGCCTAATCACATCATGAGCGTGGAACAAACCCCACAAACCCCACCGCACACCACACCACCCAGAACCAAGAACATCTCATCACCTCGCGGGAAACTTAACAGTGCAGAGCAGAACAAAGCAGATGCTGCATCAGAAAGATAGTTCATCGGACGAGCTTATGAACTCACAGCTAACGCTGGTCATGCAGGAAGTTCAAGTGCGAGAGAAATGCCCATGACATGTGCGATTATGGATTATGTGTACACCTTGCAAGAACCCAAGTTGAGAAATGTCTGGGGAAAGGTCGAGGTAGCTTTTGCCAGTCAGTGATGCCAGATAGATTACTAATAATATTTTTATCATTAGTATATATATTTATACAAAGGCTATAATATATTAGAGTGACAAATCTATCTTAACTACAAAAAAGTCTCATGATAACATTATTAGCTATGGATCCATCCATCCATCCATCGGCCTATTCCAACAGAATGGCAACACTGACAACTAGCACCTCTCCGGTGCTAAGAACTAAGTTCAAGGCAGAGTTGGTGCGGCGGCAGAGGCGTGCAGTGTGCAAATAGAAAAACGAGTAGCAGAATGCAATATACATTAGATATACTTAGAACGAGGCTATAGAAAATTACGATTTATGTAACAAGTTGAAGAAACCGAGCGCATTTATTTCCGCATCTACACGCTGGCAGGCAGCTGGCAAAAATAAGAAAAACTATATATAAACGTATTTATATATATATATAGAAAAAAAAGCAGATGAGATGAGAAATGTGACTGGTAAGCTGTTAGATAGATGGGTGACGGGTTGGAGGACGGAGGGAAGATTGTTGAATCGGTCTTAATAGTCAGTAAGTCAGTCATTCATTTAGACAGATTGACTGACTAAGAGACACAGAGAGAGAAACACAGTCAGTAGTCGAGTCGAGTCGAGTTAGTTATTAGATGTGACCAAAAGGAAAAGAAATAAATATGAAATAGAAATACTAAAAAAAAAGAGAACAGAACAACAACACAACATAAACAGATGAGTGAAGATCGTAGCAAAAGTTTATTACATAACAGGCGGCGCATAGACGACAAACGTCAACGAGAGACGGGGTGGTACGGGGGACTCTCTTAGACAGAGGGGGTAGACTTATAAAAATCATAACGCTGCGCGAAGCGTAAAAGCAAAAGAATTATAATTTTCCAATCAACTGATAAATTTTTAATGATGCAACTGCGACGAAGACGCAATACACATGAAGATGAACAGAGGCGGGGCGGGGCGGGGTGGGGCGACAAGAGAGACCTGTGGAAAATGCTGTTCAAAGTGCATGCTGGAATTTTAGATGCCTGCCCCATTGCATTGCCATCGGACATGTGTAAGAAACATTCCCATAGGTGTGATTGCTGGCGCGCAAGAACAAGTAAAACACCAAATTACTGTTACACACAGGGAGGGAGGAGGGAGAAACGGCAAGAGGCACACAGAGGGAAACAGAGAGAGAAAGAGAAAGAGAGAGAGAGAGATATGTGTGTCTCTAATGCACTTGGCTGCAGGCCATTGGCATTGGCAGCATCATCACTCTATCTCTTTTGCTCTTTGTAGTTCTATCTCCATCTCTGTCTCGAAGCTCGTTTCGGACCACAGAGTCGCCGTGATCGATGATGAGCTGATGATGCGGTTGACTGCCTTCAAAGTGCAACCATCTCTAGGAAACCTCGGATGCTGACACTGTGTTGTTCATGTCGACTCCACAATGTCCA
Organism: Scaptomyza parva; assembly: GCA_035044645.1. NCBI lineage: Eukaryota > Metazoa > Arthropoda > Insecta > Diptera > Drosophilidae > Scaptomyza > Scaptomyza parva. The sequence goes on from JAWNNT010000139.1 coordinate 12,595,289, forward strand.
ATGTCTGTTCTCCGTTGTCCAATGTCCAATGTCCAATGTCCAATGTCCAATGTCCAATGTCCAATGTCTGTTCTCCGTTGTCCAATGTCCAATGTCGGTTGTCCCCTGTCAGTTGTCGCTTTCGCACTTGCTTAACTCCACATTTTCCACGACACATTTCTCATGCAAATAACATCACTGCGCCTGGACATAAATACAAACATCAATGTGTTTCTGTGTGTGTGTGTGTGTGTGTGCGGACGGAGATGGGGCATCTATGGCATTGACTTGTGGCAAACTGTCGACTAATCTGAATATGCAAGAAAGGTGCCTGCCTGTCCAACACAATGACCGGCTAGCTGGCTGCTACATTATGTATTAGATGGCTCGGCTACTTGCCTAAATACCCAAGGGAAACCCAAGGGAAACCCAAGGGGAATCCAGTGAAACCCAGCGGAACGGCAGCAACAGCAGGCAAATCATTTCCATGTTCTTGCTTCCGATTGTTGCAATTTGGCACATTGGGTATTGGCACTATTATGTTCCTAAATGTAAAAGCCAGATAGTAGAACTACGAAAGATTCACATCTTATAGAGTCTAATTTAATATTTTCACAGCGATTGGTACTTTGAAGAATTTCAAACCTTAATCTTTGTTGTATATGTGTAGAAATCAAGTTTTAACACCGTGAATGTATCTGTAGTTGTGTATCAGACTGTATGGATGCAGATTTAAAGAGATGAAGTTGAAGTTTAACCCTTTACCCTCGCTTCAATCCAATTATATCATATTATATACATCAAGAAAGAGATTTCAATCCAATTTCATTCGGAATCGGAAGAAGCTGTCAAATGTTATTGTATTGGAAAAGTCCGGGAAAACTACATAAGATTTATATGAGCATTACTGAAGAACTAACTTACTTTAAGCGTTATCCAAACAGGAACTTATGTGTTTAGTTTGTGTATTGGATAATGGTATTTTTTGTATTTATGTCACACGGAAAATTATTAAGAAGATTTTAGCTGAAACTAGTTTCCCAACTATTTTATCGATTTGATTTGCTGCAATGCCACTTAATACTGAAAAATTGTAATTCGCCAATAAGCAAATACTAAAAGTGGATTTAACTGGCACTCAATACGTGTGTGTATGTATGTATGTATGTACATGTATGTATGTGTGAATTGGCAAAGTATTAAAAATCGTTTTGGCTGATTTATTCGAACACACATTTGAGCTATGACTTGCTGGCAATCAAACACAAACACAAACACACAATTCCCGATCAGGAGGAACCCTAAGCCAAGAGTAATGCAATATGGAAAGCACCTGCCAATAACAGAGAGAGAGAGACAAGGACAGAGAGAGATAGAATGGGTAAGTATATGATATATGTATGTGTAAGTATAAATACATACACAAAGTATTTTTTATGCATGCCGCTTTGGCGACCGTTATTTAATAAGGAAATTTAAAGTTTATATTTTCATTTGGTGAATCGTGCAGCGTCTAGCAAGCGGCCAGGCCAGGCCAGGCCAAGGCAGGGGGCAGGGGCCAGACGCACTTCACTCCACACCACTCCACTCGATTCCACACAGAGACAGACAGAGACAGAGACAGAGACAGAGAGAGAGAGAGAGGGGGACGAGTCGTCTCAGGTGTCTGTTGCGAGGCGCCAAATGGGCAACGCGTATTTTTCATGCCGCACACTTCACGCTGCTGCACGCATACAAATTGCAAAAAAAAGAAAAAAAAAAAAAAAAGAAAAATTCTAAATGCAAAATGCAAATGGATAAAACGAACGAACGAATCACACTGTGGTACTTCTTTGGCTCTGACTCTACTTGTACCGAGAGCGAGAGCGGGGGCACGGGCACGGGAAGAGGTTAGAGAGTTATTAGCTTGAAGCGGTTCTTGGCCAAAAGGCGCAACGAATCAATGGCCAAATTGTTCGCACGCTTCAGCCCCTTGCATGAGATGTTGGCTAATGCGTTGCGATTTTCGCGCATTTTCTTTTTTATTTTTCAATTACTTACAGCAAAAGCAACAGCAGCAGTAGACACAATCTTCTGTCTACAGAGACTCTAGACGCTAGACTCTAGACTCTCTAGACTCTTTCTATAGAGAACACAACAAAAAAACGTAAAGCAAAGAAGTTGATCAGCAGCGGGGGGGAACGATGGAACGAAGAAGGATTCATTGTCGTCGTCGTCGTCGTCGTCGTTGTCGATTCTCTCGATCAATGGTGCTGTTTGTCAATTAATTGATTGCGCTTCGACGATCAGCAATCCCAACAACAATAACAACAACAACAACAACAATAATAACTGTCGTATTTTGCGCTTAAATATGTGCAGCTCAATTGGCCATCGGCCTAGCCTGGCCAACATTAATGACCAAGATCATCTTCCCATCTAACCATTTACCCAATGGCAACGTCTCAACGCTTTGGTGATTGTCTTACGGTGTCTCTTTCTTCAGTCTTTCTGTCTTTCTGTCTGTCTGTCTTTCGGTCTCATTGACTCGCCGTAAAAGTTGTTCCTTTTTTTATTCTCATCTTCATCTTCTTCTTCTTCTAGTTGTTGTTAGATTCGCAACGCCAGAGGGTTGCCGGGATTGCCAACCAATGCCAGCCAATGGGGCATTAGTATGCCTTGCTCCCCCCGCTGCAACAATTGATTTATCATATTTGGTGCTAATAATGACTCTTCCTGCAGACCGATGTACCGCAAGGCCGCTTGACCCATATGCTATTACAATTCTTTACAAACTTTCTAAGAAAACAAATCAAATAGGCAAAACAAGATTTTTTACCAAGCTAAGACTGGGAAAGACTTAACCAAAAATTGGAAGGATGTGCGCATGGAGTCTTGTTCTTGGGTGGTTTTTGGATGCAAATTGGATGCAAATTTAATATACTTATAATTTAATTTCTTCCCAGATATGAAAAAGTGTATCGCTTACCAGTCGTAGTATAGCCCTCCATCTATTCGTCTGTCCGTCCATTTTTTGATACCAAGAAGTCTTAAAGTTTTCGATCGCAGTCCTGAAACTGGGGAAGATGCCATCTTCTGCCTCTTACATACACTTCCACAAAACCCACATACCCTTTTTTGTACGGGTTACGTGTTGGATAAAGAGGGGTAAGGGTATCTTCTAGTCGGAATATCTCGACTTGAGCCTTCATCTCGTTAAACTATCATCTTTTTATGGATTTGACGACTGCATTCGTTAAATGCCTTAAAAGTATTTCGTTGTTCATGTTGCTGTGGTTGGGCTAAAATAATTTTATGTAAATTGATTATTTTTTATGGGATTTATATGTATGTACATATAGTATAGTAGAAGGAATTTGCATGCGTCATTCAATATTATTGACTAGATATTTGTTGGTCTATTGTCTTCTTTTTTATTTTGTTTGAAATTTGTAGAATTTCTTTTCTCTTTAACTTGATTGAATTCATTTTTTAAGTGTCTTCTTTTCCTTTATGTTGCCCAATTAAGATTCCCCATAGAAAGCCAATGAGTTTATTTTATTTGATTGGCTTTTAATGAATGCAGTTCTTTCTCTGTCTCTATCTCTCTCTCTTTCGCTGTCTCTGTCTCCAGCATTCACATTATGAACAAGCTTTAAAAGATCTATTCGATTTGACACGATTCGTTTCCAAATCGTTTCGATTCGATTCCATTACCCTAAAATTCAAAATTCATTGTTATTTGTTATTGTATTGTCTCCGACTCGATTGGGTTGTTGTCCATTGGGTCTATTGTGTAAGCAATTTTTATTGATTTTTAATTGGTCCAAATGTAAGTTTTGCTCGTTTTATGTCCATTTTTTTCGTTTGTTCTTTGTTTTTTGTTATACTAGCAAGGTCGTATAAGGCCCTGAGATAAACGTCATCTTAAACAAGATTCATTTGCATACACACACACACACACACACATAGAGAACATTGAGGGTCGCTTTCTTTTGGGACGGACTGTACTGATTTGGTCGTGGGCTTTAATGGGCTTCTGTGCAATAGTTGCTAAATTTGCTAAATCTCAAAATTAAGCAAATCTTTTGTGTAGGTGTGAACATCTAATCTAAAGCTAGTCATTGAAATTTTATGCTTTTTGTATGATTCTATTCAAAATTGTATATGTATATGTTTGTATTTTGTCGCTTCTTCAAAGGAAGTCAAACGGAAACGATAAAAGATAATAATATTTATATGGTTATCAAATCAATGGAAGATAAGTTTGAGTTAAACTTTAAAAATATTTTTCAGTGAGTAAATATGTTTAAGGATAAAACCATAACTAATCTATTATATAGAATTTTATAATCCCATCTCTTCTTTCTTTGTGTGGAATGGAAACTTCCGTTTCCCATAGCTTCGCTCTTGTTGTTGTTGTCAGCTATTTTAAGGCGGGTTAGGTTTTTTTTTTGGGTATTGTTTCAAAAGCATCTGCGGAAGCGCCGAATTGCTCTTGTCCTTTTTGGGTTTTGGTTTTGGTTTTGGTTTTGGTTTTTGGCGTTATTTCTAACCCAAAACAAGCGGCATTAAAGAGATGTACGGGGGCCCCGCCCCGCCCCCCTGTACACCACTTGCAAAAGGACAAAAGATAAGAAGGAAAGAGTTTCCTCAGCTAGCTAGACACCGGCTCAAGTTGAGTTTCAGGTTCCCATGGGTTAACAACCCTTTCGAGTTGTTCCTGTTGTTGTTGTTGTGCACCCTGCGCAAACTGCTGAATCTTTCTGTGTGTGTGTGTGTGTGTCTGTGTCTATCACAAATCTGTCACAGGGGTTGTTGCTGCGCATCATCATCAACCAACAACAACAACAACATGATTTCCTTCTTTCTACCTGTTCTATATGTATATATGTATGCATATATGTACATCCTTCAGAATGCATCTGTGAATGCCAATGCAATGCAAAGTTGGTCTTTCTTTGCCTATCGATCAACACAATTTGATTCGCATTTTTGTTGTTGTTGTTGTTGGTTGAGTGTGTCTGGAGCTGGAGCTGGAGACGTGGGAACCCGGCACAGGTGCTGTTTCCAAATGCACAGAGTTGCCAACTTGTTGGAAATTTGATACCAAGCTACACACACACACACACAGCTGCTCGTCACCCCTCACCGCATATTATATATGTATATGTATATTTTTGTTGCAAATATTTGCTTTATTTAAAGTGAAGAAATTTTCTCGAATTTCCTTTTGTTGCTTGCGCTGTTGTATAATTTTTGCTCAAGTGATATGGGAAATGAGATTTGGATAAGATTCGCAGGGCATAATTAACGAAAAATGGTGGACAGCAACAACATATGTGAACAGCAACAGCAACAACAACAACAGGAACAACCGCAATAATGACAATTGCACAAATCAACAAATCACGATCAGCTGCAGACAGACAAAACTCACGATTTCTGGTGTCCAAAAAATTCTAAAAACAAAAGATGATGAAACAACAAAAAAAAAGGAAGACAAACACAAAATTTGAGCTGCAAGTGACTACCAACAACAACAACAACATCTAGAGACAACAATCGCTTTTGCCAAAGCGCTGCTTCAATGAACAACATAGTACTACCACAAAACCCATGCCACCCAAAATGCAGTAGTTGTACTTCATTTCCAGTAGCAAATGCTTCTCGTATCTCAGTCAGTCAGCAAGTCAGTCAGTCAGTCAGTCAGTCAGTCAGTTAGTCAACCAGTCAGCCAGTCATCAAGTTAGTCAGTTAGTCAGTGCTCAACATTGCCTTTGCCATTGGCTTGGCATCTGGTTGTCAACATTTGATCAGGGCGCATGCTTCAGTAGCTAACAAGATTGTAGTATGGCTATGCCGAACAAAAATTGTGGCCAAAATGTGTGTAGGCAATTTGTCAATATGTTATGACAACGAGCAACAACAACAGTAACAGCAACAGCAACAACAACGAGCAACAATAACATGCAGCTACAGCAATGGAAACAGCAGCAGCAACATTATTGACATTAGGGCACCTGTTTGTTTGCCAACTTAAAACTATGATTACCGTTGTTGTTGTTGTTGCTGTTGTTGTTGCTATTGTTGCTGTGGCCATTGTCATTGTTGCCAGCAGCACGCGTACGTACAAGCTACACACACACAGAGAGAGACAACAACTCGTGACTGAGTCGAAAGACGCCAGCGTCGAGTTAAGTTTAGTTGAATTGAAGTTGCAGGCGCAGACAACGTTAATCACAGACAAAATAAAACGGACGCCGTACGGGGTCCAAAAAGAGAGCCAAGTGAAAGATTCAAGCTGCTTGGCCAAGTTGTTGTTGTTGTTGTTGTTGTTTCTTTTCGTTTCGTTTCGGTTTTTTTTTTCTCTTTTTAGGTTTTTGGTCAATGAACAAGAAAAATAGATTTTCACGGTTACATGCGTCGCAGAGTTCGCCTGAGCAATGCATGCAAGTACTTGCTTGCACACACACACACACACACATATACATACATAGTGAATGAATGTCCACACACAACATGCATATGACATGTTGCCAATAAGCAGCAGTAACAACAACAACAACATCAAAAGCAACAACGAAAAACCAAACATAAAACAACAGCTCTAGAAAATGTCTTGAGCAAGTTCGTTGCCTAAGTCATTCGTTTGCAATGAGACTTTTCTCTTCCTTAAGCACAGGAATTCGTACATACTTAAAATCTTAACATAATAGTTATATTTTGTATCATTTTTTTGTTGAATATCGATAGAAATAATATAAAATTTCATTAATTTTTGATTTATTCCAATTTTAAGAGTAAAGAAAAACGAGATTTTTATGAGAGAAAACTCAACTTTGCATATGAGTCGGATCGGTGAATAGATTATAACGAAAGATTCGTCGAAATGTTTTTCAATTTAAGAATCAAGATAATCATTCGCCGCCAATAGCATTTAAATTATTGATCCCTTTCAAACGAAAGAACATAAAGTAACGGTAACAATGGAAGCGATGGTAAGGTGAGAGGGAGTTTCACACAACGCACTTCCTCTTCTTGAAGCATCCTGAATCGCCTACCAATTCCCACGATGCTTACACTGGTTACTGATTGTTGTTGTTGTTGGTGTTGTTGCTGTTGCCATTCAAAATGAGGCATAAGTTTACACGCCCTCGCTTGAAGAGCAAACTATGAGCATTATTATTATTATTACGATTGTTATTGGAATGGTGATGGCTGTGCAGGGCAGGGGCAGGGCCAGGTAGACAGGCCAACAATAGAGCAGGCAGAAAAGGACTATAGCGGCGTGCGCCGTTCTTACTTGTCTGCCCCTACTCCCTGCACTCTCTGCTCTTCCTTCAGCGCTTATCTTGCTGACAGTTTGGAGTCTGATTGTTCTTTTTTGTTCTTTGTGTTTCTTTGTGACATTGCTGTCGTTTATCGCTGTGTGAATTGCTGTCCTTGATCCTGAACTATGTCTGTCACCTTCCTTTTTTCATTTTCCACTTTCACTTGCATCGCTTATCGCTAAATATCCTTAATACCTAAAATCCCTAAATCCCTAAATGGCAATTCGTTTATAATGAGCCAGCCAGCCCATAAGCATTTCTAATGGGCACAAAATAAGTTAGACAAACTCTTAGACACATAGAGAGACCTCCCACAGTTCCGTTGTTTTTTGATGGTGGGCTCGGGCTCAGTTCAGCTCCGTTGAGCGGAAGAGGTTTTTGGGTGGGTGCAGGTGCTTTGTGTGTGCGTTCGGGAGGCAGGGGGGAGAGCAAACATTTAATGTTGGAGTAGTATATGGAAATCATCATTTAAGTTTTCAACGAAATATTACACGGTTCAGTGATTGTCTTAGCACCCCACACCACACCATAGAATACCACACTATTAACTTCCGACTACTTCCCCCCGCCATCCCCCACAACACACACACACACCGTCTTTGTTCTTTTGGTTGGTGCTTGATACTTGTCAGGTGGTGCTGAGTGGTTTATTCTAGGAACTGAGTTTTTAAAATGCGTTTAGCATAAACGAAACAAACGAAATCTATCGACGCTTCTTTAATTAAGCTGTCGACATCTGGAAAAATGCCTAGTTAGATAGGGATTGTATCAACACTAGATATGTGCGTGAGTCGTGACCAATATATCGTTACTCTTACGATAGATGCAACAGTTATCTAGTTATATAGTTAACAAACAGGTAAAACATAAAAGATACATTTTATAATGCACATCTCTAAGCACAATGAAAAAACTGCACCCACTCTTAACTTTTTTTACTTGGCCGCAAGATGCTTTCCCGCTCAACGCACACACATTACCAACTGCTTACTACTACTGTCTTTAGGCCATATACGATATAGCCCACTCTGTCTTGACCCAGTGAGCAGCAGTAGCAGCAACAGCAGCAGATGACAAGTTTTTGTGTGCATAATTAAGGTACTTAAGTGGGAGCAGCAAATAGTAAGTAGTAGGAAAAGCAACGTCTGAGGAGCATATTTAATAACTTGTTTATGGTCATAACCAAAGGCGCATGAGATGCATGCATTCATCAAGTGCTTTTGACCACAAAGCTTAATAGGGCACGTGCCCTGCTTGTTAGGCCAAGCGGTCAATCGCTCAAGTGGCACTGCCTCTTGTGGTTGCTACGATAGTTGTTGTTGTTGCTGTTGTTGTTGCAGTTGCAGTTGCTGGTGGGGTGCGTTCTTCAATGGTCAATCATTGCACGCAGCTTGCCGTTAAGCCTGGCTCAACTGTACTTAAGTCCCCAAAGGGAGCAGAGAAGGCGACAGAGACAGGCGACAGAAAAATTGCATTTAAGCCAAATGCAACGTCCAGGCTGAGGCAAGGCAGATGAAGTTATTAAAACTAGTTGCTGCTGCTGCTGTTGTTGTTGCTGTTGTTGTTGCTGCTGGCGAACGGCATTTAAAAATCACAACAAGATGCGACCAAAAACAGAGAAATGCAATTGCTAATGTTATTGCTGTGACTGTTTGCTGTGACTGCTGTAGTTGTGATAGCAGTTGTTGTTGTTGTTGTTGTTACTGCTGCAGTTGCAGCTGCAGCTGTTGCTGCTGCACAGCAAAAAAATATATATACTATATACAAAAACAAAATATATAAAACTTTTCAACTCTTAAGAACAAGCAAAGAGAATAAAAGAACAAATTTTGAAACCAAAATAAAATTTTTAAATATTCTGAAAAAGTTTCGCAAATAATTTCATATTGTAATAGTTTTACAGATGTTTTGTTAGGTTCAGTTTCTAGTTTCAAATTGTTTACTGTGTGCTGTTGGTATTGCAATTGCTGAAGAGATTGTTACTGCAAGTGTTGCTCGCATTGCATGTGGAGCAGCTGCAGTTAAGCTGTTGCTGTTGCTATTGCTGTTGCTCTTGCTCTGTTGCTGTTGTTGGCTCCGGCTGCCTGCACGTTGTCTTTCAAGTATTTGTCAATTAGATTTTTAATTGCTGAAATATGAATGTAGGCGCAACAACAGCACCAGCAACAGCAACAGCAGCCGCAGCAGCAGCCACAAACGCAGCAATCGCAACAGCAACAGCAACGCATTTGCCATGACTTTGACGTTGACAGCAGCAACAGCAGCAGCAGCAACAACAACAACAGCAACCACAGCAATGTTCTTGAGCTGTTTTTTTTTTTTATTTTAGATTTTGTAGCCTGTTTTGCCTGTTGCAAACTTGTTGAGGCTGCAGACGACAACGACGACGGCGACGACGACGACGATTATTATTAAATGCAACTTAGATCAGATCAGCAACAGCAACAGCAGCCTTAGCAGCAACAGCAACAGCAAACAGCAACAGCAACGGCAGCGACAGCAGAGAACTCGATTAAATCGAAATGCAATGCTTCTTAAGACGACGCTGCTTTACCCCAACTTAGCCCCGCTCTTATCTGTATGTAGAGTTAAGATGAATCGCGTGCCTGGCAACTGAGACTAGCTGAAATATTATTATTATGCTTTGGCTAAAAGTGAATGATTGCCGTGGTGGGGTGCAGCTGCTGCGGCACCAACTGTAACGCACAGCGGCGGCAGCAACATTGGCAACATGATGCGCCTTGATAGACGACGATAGATTATCAGGATGTGTGTTTCTAAGAGTGAAAGAAAGAGAGGGAAAGAAACACTAGCTGGAAAGCAAGAACAGCCAAAAAAAAAAAACATAACATTTAGCTGTCGCTTTGCAAATTTACGGGCCATGTGCGCAAGTGCAAGAAAAAAAGAAGTTGGCAAAGATGCAGAAGCAGCAGCAGCAGCAGCGGCAACAGCAGCAGCGGCAACAGCAGCAGCAGCAATATCTGTAGTTGTTGCCATGCTGCAATCTAATTAGCGACAAACATACATTGCGCATACGCCACGTGTGTGTGCCTTGCCCAGCATCGCATCATATTATCCATATATGTTTGCACAGTTAACTGTTAGGCGCACAACACACACACACACACATCAACAGCAACAACTACTACTTGCCGCACGGCCGCTTTGCTAGCAACGTGCCTCGTTAGTTGCTGCTGCGGCTGCTGCTGCTGTCGTGCTTGCCATGGACCTTGGCCATGGCCACAACTGCAACAGCAACAACAACAACAACTGTTGCAGCAACATTGCACTTTTTTTTGTATTTTATTTTGTAGCCAGTTGCTGGCCTTGCTTTGGACAGCTTGTTGCATATGTCAAGCCAAGCAACAACAACAACAACTATCTGTAGCAGCAGCAGCAGCAGCAACAACAACAACAACAAACACAACAGTAACAAACACCTGCAAAATTTTTGCTTAGCTGGCGCACATCTTTGCGACAAGTCGAGTCGAGTTTACCTATGTTGGCAGCAACAACTAACCATCTACAAAACCAAAAAAAAAAAACCATCCATCTAAGTATCTACATATCTATTATGACTGAATGGTATTCAAGCAAAAGATTCCTTTCTCTTTTCCAGACACGCACACAAAACATACCATATTTCAATATACATTTCTAAATATGAACAACATGAACAAGAACCAAATAGAAATTATGAAAAACACAAGCTAAGACTATAAATAGGGTAAATAATATTTAAGGTACCAAAAAACAGAAACAGAAGGTCAAGAAAACGACTTCAGGACTTGAGAATTTATTTAGTATATTATTAATTAGTTCACTTAAAGCTTTAAGTATTTTAACTATCTGAATGTGAACATACATCAACATTAATTCGATTGGGAGCATCCCAACTAACTCAGAGACAAAATAGCCCTTTCGTTATATACGTTATATCTATGGCAATAGATAACAAGATAGAACGGACGCTACCGAATACGGAATACTCTAATAAAAGTACAAAGTGTTAAACTGAAACTGCTCACATATCATCAAAATATTATTATATTTCCAACCAACTTGGTCTCTTTAACTTAAAAACCAAATGGCAACTCTTACTGGTAGTATGTGTGATTTATCGAGTTATTATTGATATCCCAATTTTGACAAACTTTGTCTGTTAGCAATATACTCTTTATCTTCGGTATCAAAGAGTATCAAAGAGGAATTGTGATAAGCATTGTGATGAGAAGAAGAAGTGTGTTGTGTGTGTTTGTGGTGGAAGGTGAGAGATGAGGGTTTTATCTTGTGCATAACATGCCGTTCATAATTCAACGATTTGTCATTTTGTATTCAAATATTAGTTTGTCGACTGCTGCGACATTTGCATTTCAATTGATTCATCCAAAGGCGAGTGTTGAACTTTAGCGCGCGCCAATAAGCCAAATACCAAATACCGAAATAAAGAATGAAGAATCGTTCACAATTCACGATTCACAGTCACATTCACATTCTGATCTGTTGTCGTTGTTGTTGCTGTTGTTGTATGGGCTTTTCACACCTTCCACTATCTAATAAGTTTTCGTTGCGCTGCTAACGAGACGAGAGCGGCAGATAAAGATATCAGTTGCCAAGACATGGCGGCGGCAACAACAACAGATCTACACACACACACACATAGAAAACCAAAGCATACTCTACCACAAGTGGAGATAGATATGCATTGAATAGCTACGACGATACTGATGATAGTCGTGTTCCCTTAGTGGTTTTTGACACTTTCAAAAATTGGTTAGCTACGATTTGCATAATTTCACAGTAAATTCCTAATTCTAATCTATGTCGGCAGTTGAAGTATCAACTCCCTTCTCCTTCCCCAGACTCGACTAGATGTCGTCGTCAGAACAGAAAAGAACAGAACAGAACAGAACAGAATAGAATAGAACGGAGCGGTTTAGGCCCGACCGACCACCCCTTCTCATCGACCTACAATGTATATGTATATTTATGTTTGATACTTAATCGCTAATAAATACACGTTCGTATTTCAAAACTACCAAACAAATTTGAATATTTTTGAAAGGGTCCCCCCCTGCCCCAAGAAAAAAGATGAAAAAAAAAGCAAACATGTTGAGAGAGGGCCCAAAAAAGTTATTCAGCTGCTGTGCGACTCCTGTGGCGTTTGTTTGTTCAGAATCAAAACATTTCTCACTCTCGAGCAGCTGTTGTCTGAGTGTGTGTGTGTGTGTTTTGTTTTTGTTTCTGTTTCTTTTTCATTTTCAATTCAAATGATTAAAAAGGCCAAAAGACATTTTTCACACCTACCAATCGATTATAAATTGTCAGCATAGAAACACCTCACTCAACTCATTTAATCGAACAACTCAATCAAAACCATATGAGATTTTGGAAGTGCAACCGACTTTTTTTTGGAGGAGATTTCAGGATTTACCAGGACTAGAACTAGAAGTACTTCTTGTCACTTTTGTCTTTATTCTTTTTGGGTGTCTTAATTTGGTCTGTCAAATATTATTATCTTACCTTTTCACAAATAAATCCAGAAAAAGTTTACAAACTTTTCACTAAAGTGTCTCGACTCAATAACTAATGTGAGAGACAAGTTAAAGTTATAGAGTAAAGAGGTATGATTAAGTGCCGTTAACTGCAGTTTATATGCATTTCAACTCTTAAGTGGCTTTGACACCTTCAACCAGCAAACAGAACAGAACCAAACAGAAAAGAACAGAACAGCATCAACTTTAAAATCAAGTCCAGCTTCAGTTTTTAGTCTTTATTTCCCCGGGTAACGCCTTTGTCATTAATATCAATGGCAGCCCATTTGCAAGCTGTGGAACTGAGACTCAAACTCAAACTCAAACTCAAAGTGAAACTGGAACTGGAAATGCATGAATTCCAATTGGAGCAAATAGATATATTAACAGCAATTTATGTATCTTAATTGTGCCCCAAAGCGCGCACTCTGTTCGGGAGTGGCAATGAATGAAAGAACCTTTTTTTTTTTTTGGGCGGGGAAAGGGGGGAGAGACTATATTTCAATCTTGTTGATTGTCAACCCAACAAAACACAACAAAGAAGCAGGAGAAAATGATGAGAATAGAGTGGATTTTGTGATCTGTGTCCAAACTGCACTCGTATTTCATGGCATGAGCCATCATCATCATCATCATCATCAGCATCATCTTCATCAGCATCAATGAAACGAAATGAAATGAAGGGGTGGCTTGGCCTTTCTCACGATCTTTAAACACTTGCTCTATATTGATATGATAAATGTTTATGGCCGATCATATTTAAGTTTATATCAAATCAATTCGGTTTCGTTCTCTTGTTTCTCTTGTTTCTCCTCACAGCCAAGTGAAAGGTGCATTCACTCAAAAATATGATTAAGAAGAAGAAAGTTTGACAAATAAACTTTATGCAAATGTGTAATTTGCAAATGAAATTTGATATTCGATATTCGAAATATTTTCAAATTCACTTCACTTTTTCCCTTCAAAGTTCTAATTCATAGTCATTGATCGTGGTTTGAACCCTTTTTGAGCATCCCTTTACACTAGTTTTGTGATAACTTGACTTCAAAGAGAAAAGATATATTATTATATTAGCTAATTGAATATTAAAATGATAATTTATAACCATTAATATTGGCTGGCATTCATTGACATTCTCTATTTTATATGCGATTTCGTTTGTTTCGCGTTTTGACAGTAAAAAATAAAGTTTATGTCGCGCTTGTTAACATTTTTATTGAGCTCTTGGCGCATATATTTTGGACTTGGCGACGGCGACGACACTTTTGATTCTTTATCGGCTTGCAAACACTATCTCTCTCTGTCTCGCTGTCTCTCTCTGTCTTTCTTTCTTCAGTGATTCGTTGTTCGAATGTATGTGTCTATTCATAGATAAAGATAGAAAAGTTCTTCGCATAGAATTTTGTCGACTGTCAACGGCATTAACTTCACAACAACATTCAAATCCGGCTTAGATTGACAGCCGATGCTAATATTTGGCCCAATAAATTAGTCGCTCTTTAACATTTGCCAAGCATTATGCAAAGCTTCGGCTCACCATCAACATCATCATCATAATGGAGATGAAGAGAAAAAGAGAGAGCGAGAGAACGAGAGATAGAGAATGTGGTAGTAGTGTTTATTTTAGTCAGAGATTAATGACTCGCATTTTGACAATCTGTGATTTAATTGGTAGCTTGATGGTTTATCTTCTTAATTCTCGCCATAAGCTAAACGGTTCTATTTGTTGTCAGACAAGCTTTTAATATCTCTTAATATTTGACAGAATCCGTAGATTTCAATTATAAATGATTTCTTTGATTTCTTCATAAACTTAGCCGGAAGATTTCTCAGTTTCTCAGTTTTGATCCATTCTTTTTGCATTGAAATTTGAATTGAATTGATTAAGGTTTAAAGTTAAATATAGTACGTATTACGTATATCATATCATATATTCAAAATAAACATTTTAATGTTGCAAGATATTTTTATTTTGATTTATCTAATTGCAACAACGAACGCAACGCATTGGCTTAACTTTCTTTTGAACTTTTTTTGATAATGAAGGCAAATGCAAATCAATATCAACAACAACAAACCAACACAAAACACTTAAATGTTTAAGCAACAACAACAACAAATCTGTGCTATTAATTGGCAAAAAACCAATTCACACTCACACAAACACAAATATGAAGAGACAAGCAATCAAAATACATAATAAAATAATAATGAGGCGGATTTGGAACAAAAGCTTTTTGAAAAAATAGTGAACTATTTGGTAACGGTTTTAATTGTCAATGTGTGGCACACACACACAGAGACATATACATACAGAGTCTGATTTCAGGTTTTCTTTTAGTTTAGTCTGGCTATTGTGTGGCTTGGCTTGGCTTGGTGCTTGATGCAGAGTGTATTGACTTAGATTGCCAGACAATAGTCCTGATTTTTATTGTTCAACGGCCGCGCAGACTCTGACTCTGACGCTGATGGCGATGGCGATGGAGACGCAATATGTGCGTCAGATATCCGAAAATTTATAATAATAACAATAAATCGAACAAAAGATTGTCATAAAATTTATTATGTTTTACCGATATATGTGCGCTTTTCGTTGTTGTTTTTGTTGCTGATGTTGAGTTGAGTTTAGCTTAAGTGCCAATGCCAATGCTGATGTCTTTCTATCTATATCTGTCTAGCTATCTATCGAGCTATCTATCTGGTCTGGCCATCTCTCTGTGTCTGTGTGTGTGTGTGTTTCTATCAATTTTGGTTGTTTTGTTTTGTTGCTATTTCTTGCTAAATGTTTTGAAGAAAAAATCATTTCAATTTAAATTGCATACCAATTGTGTTTGTATGCGAATTGTTTATCTTTTTTTTTGTTGTTTATTTATGCTTATATGATTGTCAACTTCAGGTTAGGTGTTAGGTTATTGAACTTAATCACAACTTTTTCTGTTTTTAGTTATAAAAATATATCTGTCTCTCTCTCTCTCTCTCGGGGGATAAATTCATGGGGCATTACATTAGGCAAAAATTTAATTTAGATAAAATCTAACACAATCCATGATTATTCTGATGAAGAAGAAATTGTTTTTACTTTTGATTTGTGGCTTACACGTTGATTAATTCAATTTGCAACTCCTCACAAAAAACTAGGACAAGCCGTTGCTGTTGCATGCAGCACGTGTGTCCAATTGGTGCAACACACACACAGACCAAAGTACATTTAATCCACCCAAAGCTTCTTCTTCTTAAAGCCAGTCTGGCATTTAATTAGAGATGCAAGAAAATATTTAGCTGTAATTTGTTCTCTGTTTAAGATATGTTTGACTACCTGATGAATTTCGTTAATATAGTTTCTGGAAACGAAAGAAACCTAGAAAACATTTTTCATTTTGTCGTTTTGCTGTATCATTTATAAGACATAAGAAAAAAGAAAAGAAATATTTCAAGTTGTTCAGATAATTTTGGCATTTTCTACCAGTTTCTTATCTCTACTAGCTGAGAGTCCGAGTCCGAGACCGAAGAAACCTCTAGCCTCAAATGCCTTGCTAGCTAGACGCAGGAGTTGTTCGCAACACTGTTGCAAATGTTGCATCCCGCAAGATAGCCAGCCATCTCGCCAGCCAGCCAGCAACAAGAGTGGTTGTCTCTTGGCTAACAAATTAACGCTTGATTAAGAACCCGGCATCAGGCATCAGGCACCAAACCAACCAAGCACTTAGCCTGGCTCTGTATGTGTGTGTGCGAGTATGGGTATGGAGTATGGGTAGGGGGTATGGGTATGGGTATTGGGTATGGTTATGGGTAGTCGTTGTTGCTGTTGCTGCGTTGTGGTTCTGGTTTGTTGGTCAACTGCCAACGTTTCGCCTCTGCCTAAGTGAATGTCCATTTGTCTGTTTTGTCTCTCGGACTTGGCCTCAGTGTCTTTGTCTTTGTCTCTGCCTTCGTCTCTGCCACCGTCTCTGATCTGTGGCACTTTGGCGAAAATGTGTTGCTAATTGTTGCACTAAACTGTTGTTGGCATGCGTTTGACAGTCGGTCCAAGTGATGGCCATCAAATTGGCACCAGCTCAACTCAACTCTCTTAAACCAAACAGCGGCTTCTTAGCTACGCCGTCGACTTTGGATTTTGAGATTTTTGAGATTTGTAAAAACAAAATATAATTTGCAGATGTTTTCTTTTAGGTTTTTGTTGCGTTTATTCAATGTTCCAACTTTTTTTAGTATCATTATTTTGAGATTTGAAATTTGAGCGTATTTAATATTCGACTACAATCGATTGCAATCGATTCTCTTACAGCGCACACATTTTGTTAGTTTTGTGTACTTTTCTTTTTTGTTTTGTTTGGTTCTTCTCTTTCGACAATTTATTTTGATTGGGTTATAAAATTCGTGTTTACACAATAACCAAATGCGTCGTCGTTGCATGCATAATCAATGAGACGCTGCCGGGGGGAAAAAGAAAGAAAAAAGAACGAAAAGAAAGAAAAGAAAGAAAAGCTGCGGCTGCGGTTCTTCCCCTCTCACACCACCACCCTACCCGTAACTTGCTCCTTCTTCCGCAATACCTCCCATTACGTCATCGTCATCGTCTTCTCCGTCTCCTTCTCCTTCTTCTTGTTGTTGTTGTTCTTTTCCTCATCATTTTGCTCCTCATTGCTCATTTGTTGATTATTTACAGCTGCTGTTTGATTTAAATATTTGTTTAATTGCATTTTAATTTCGAATATTGCAACAACTTCCGCACTTCCGCACTTAATGTGCTTGTGTGTGTGTGTGTGTGTATGTGTTTGTGTGTGTTTGTGTTGCTTCCGTATGTTGCAAGTGTTGTCAGCAGGATGTGTGTGCGAATGTGTGTTTATGTCCAAGTCCAAGTCCGAGTCATTAGCGTGATTGTGATTGTGATTTGCCTATGAAATTGCCACAATCTTAAATGAATGCAAATGCAACACTCTATTGCTTATAGTTTAGACTTCATTTAAGTTAAGTTAAGTTGGGATGAAGGGGTGACGGGGTGCAATTAACATTTTGCCGCATCTGATTAGCGTTTAATGCTCCGGTGTGTTCCGGTGAATGAGTTATTATAATATATAAACAGCTCAACTCAACTGAAATCAATTGCAAATCAATTTTGTATCTTGTATCTTGTATCTTGTTGTTGGTGTATCTTGTTGCATGCAGTTGCTCCCATTTGCAATTGACAATTGCACATTCGTCGCCATTCGTCTCTTGTGTAATTCCGAACCTTAACTGTTGTTAATGAGGCTCGAGTAATGGGCAAACTGAGTCAGGTTGCAAGTTGCAAATTGATGCCACACTGCTGGTGCTGCTTGCCACCACTCTACTCGACTCGACTCGAGTCACAGCTACTTACGTAATTGCCCAAAACACTTTGCATACATCGGATATGAGTCAAAGCGGCGTCTCTTTACCGACTAACTTGACTATTTTTTAATCATAAATACATCAAATCAATTTATTATGCAAGCGGTTTTTTCTCATTTTTAATCTAATACAATTGCCTTTTAAATCACAATGTATCATGCATTTATCCATTTATCTCAAGATTTATATATTTCTTATTTATTTTAAGTCAAAAATATTATAATGTGAAAGTAAATTAACAAATTTAAACAGGTTTTCTACAAAAATCTCAACTTTTTTACTTACTTTAGACAATTTTCATATAAATACAACAAAAAATATAATTTGACACCAAGCCAAGGCATCCCAGTGACAAATGTCCCCAAACGATAGATATCATTTATATCATCATGACCCAAAATGCTCACAAAACAAAAAATCTCATTTTTCTCTTATGTCACTTTTCTGACTAGTTTTTATTCGTTGTCAAACAGGACAGCATTGTGAAATGGCATTTAATGTCCTTCGGCGTGTCAGTTTTTTGAAAAAGAGAGAGCGCAAACCCTTTCGTCCATACCGCTGCAAGTACATGACATGAATTTATTTTTGTTTTTTTTTTTTTATACCCTCAACCCCGGAAATGGGTAAAAAAGGGTATAATGGTTTTGCGCAAATGTATGTAACAGGGAGAAGGAAGTTTCTCTGACCCCATAAACTATATATATTCTTGATCAGCATCAAGAGACGAGTCGATATAGCTATGTCCGTCCATCCGTCCGTATGTATGAACGCGTCGATCTCAAGAACTACACAAGCTAGTGACTCCAGATTTTTGATATAATATCTTGTAACCCCTAGGCATCGCAAGTATGTTTCAAATTTTTTATAACTTTTCAGGTTTGTCCTTGTTTCTTACTTGGTTTATGCTGAATATACCCTGTAGTGATGAACTGAAAGATTTTGATATTTTACGTTAATAAAGAAAATGGATTTGTACTCATTAAAAAGAGAGATATTGAAGAGATAAGAATAATACTTAGGGTATTCAATTATCGACTCTCTATGAAACACTTCACTTCATTTTATGACGCGTTTTAAAGATCGATTCAACTCGATTACGATTGGATGCGTTGCGATGCGATTCGAATCGATTTTCGTTGTTTTTATTTTGTTGGTTTTTTGTACTCTGTTTTGTTTTTGATTCGACTTGTTCATTGTGCGGTTTTGTATATAACTTTTTAGATTGTTTTTTTGTTTGTTGTTTTGGTTTTTGGTTTTCATTTTATGGCTTATTTAGCAAACAATAAAGCAATAAATCAATCAATTATCAGTTAAACGCTCGCAAACGGACAGCGTCAGGCTCCGAAAATGCAATATGAAAGCCTTTTTGGGCAACACGCATTTTAGTGTGACACAGCGAATGAGAGAGGGTGAGAGAGCGAGAGAGAAAGAGAGAGAGAGTAGTGTATGATAATTTGTCAACGAGGCATCAAAAAGATACAAAACAAAACAAAGTATCTGCCAGATACATTTGTACGTTTTTAAACGCAAAACAAACCCAAAATCGAATGCGGGCGAATGCAATGCGTTGACTGTTTTTGGATTTAAGCCAAAAGGCTGGCGCTGGCACTGGCACTGGCACTGGCGCCTAAGTAGGTCAACTCCTCCAGCCACAATAGCTGCCAATTTGGGCGCACGAATTCCTGGGCTGACAGGCAACAGACGACAACGACGACGACGATGACAACAACAAAGACGAAGACGAAGACGACGAAAACAATCGCAGACACAGACAAAAACAATGACGACAACGACGACGACGATGACGACTACGCATGCCAATTAGCCAGGCCTGAAAAAGAAGACGAGTTGTTGTTGTTGTTATTGTTTGAGTCGCTTGGTCAACAGCGCCTGTCGGTATGCAATAAGCCCATAAGTAGATGCCGCCTCCAACTCCGACTCCGACTCGCCGACACGCCCAACCATTCTATTGTTCCAGATTAAAACAAAAGCATGTGACAACATGTTGAACCGACTATGGCATACCCTGATAACAGTTAAACAACACAGGTGCTAGAGGGGAAGGCGACTGGGTTTGATGCAGCTTTTTGGGCAACACTTAGGAAGGCGAACCCGAGACTGGCTTCAGATGGCATAGGCATTGCTCCCAAAACTTCTGGAAAAGTATTTAGGGTATCTTCAGTCGCTATATTCTTACCAAATTTGTTGGTTCTAGCTATAAAACTGTGATAATATTATGTGAAAAACCAAAAGACCCATACATTTCCATGAAATGGTTGTTCTATCTGTAGAGTTGTGATTTTATCGATTTAGAGTTATCGATTTCTCTGCCCGAAGGTAAGCGTAGCACCCTAATCTTATCGACCAACTTGTGACCAACCCATACACAAAAACATTTCCATAGTTTTATTTAGCCAGCTTCAAGGGTTTCAAAGGAATGGTTGATCTATCTGTAGAGTTGTGGTTTTATCGAATTTGAGTTATCGATAGCACCCCAAACATGCCAAAACATGCCATTTCCATTGGCGCTTATACAGACAGAGAATATATACTCTTTACCTCAGATCAGGGATCAGAGTATAATAAAAGATGCGAAAGCGATATAAGCGAACGCGATACAAGCCAAAAAGATATGTATTCTGCTACAGATGCCAATGCCATGCATTTACATATATCTCAATACTGATTTGATATTTAGGTATGTATTTATTCCAATGATAATGCAGATAAGATTTACAGTTGCAAATAATAAACCCTTTTAGATTATGAACCATTAGCACTGATTAGTTTATTAACATTTTGATGTCTTCTTGTCTTTTAGCTAGCTAGACAAAACATACAGACAGATGTTTCTATAAAAATATTTCTATGCATATTTATGATACAACTATGTTTTTTTATAGCATTTCTAGATTGGTTTCGCTTCGGTTCGCGTTTATTGCGCCATATAAATTAGTTGGTGTCTCTCTCGCATTCTTTATGCAAATGTAATGCACTTTTAATGGGCACGAGCCAAATTTCGGGTATGGAATTGGAATTGGAATTGGAATATTTGTATAATAATCGATTCTTAACGAAAGATAAATAATCATTCATCAGTCAGCATTGTGTAGCATTTGTTTGTAGAATGCGACATCGAACAAGAATCAAGTTCATACTTAAAAATTGCCAAATTATTGCTTTTGCCAATCAAATATTACGATTGAAGCAATATAACTGTAAGATTTCTTTGGTTTTTTGCTTGAGAGACTCTTGAGTGAACTAATCATTTTTGTGGATGGGGGGAAAACAAATTTTAACCTAAGGCCAGTTTCACAGCTTAAATGGAGACGCGGTGCGAAAAGATTTATATAACGGCTTTCAATACTTGTTGTGTTGTGTCAGCTAAACTTTGGAAATGGAATGGAATCGAATGCGGGGGGGAGAGAGGTGTCTGTATCCAAAACATACATCATCAGAGGGTCGCCACTTTGTGTGTGTTGCCCAAAGGGGCAAAGCCAATAATTGTTTGCAAGAAGCAAAATATTTGCCAGAGCTTTAGCTAATGAACTGTTAATTCGTTGTTCGACACAGCTTACACAATGTGAGAGTGAAAGAGAGAGAGAGAGAGAGAGAGGCATTGGAAAATGCTGAAAACTTAATTGTATTTAATGGTCCATCGTTTTTTTTTTTTTGGTTTCTTCTTCTTTGTTTTTGCACTTGATTATGCAAAGTCTTAATTTGGCTAAATGAAACGCGCTAAAACGCTGGCTAAGATCGCTTGGCACATGTGCCACACACACACACACACACACACACTAACGCTCACACACACATTAATTGCAGGCAAAGTCAATATTTGACAGAAAAGTTAGTTGAAAATCGAAATACACTTAAAAGTATTTCAGTATTACTTTCAATGTGTTTGAGTAAACTTAAGAATAAAGAATAAATTATATTGTTCGAAGCTGATTTCGAAGTAATTTCATTTCATTATGTTTTATAATGGAAGCGATCTTCCATTTACACCGATCTTCAGTATTTCAGACTGAATTTTTAACAACATTCCATCTTCATGATGATATGAGACACATTTTGAGATACATTTGTCATGCAACTCTTTGTTTGGTAAGAGTATTTTGAAAATGAAAGAAAACAAAAAATAGGATCGGCCTGGGGACACGCGATCTGCTCGCGCCAAATATTTGGACAACGTTTATGGGGTTGGCTTTCTATGAAATTTGCCAAATGAATTATGATGTTTGGTTTCGGTTTGTGAATGGTTGTTGTTGTTGTTGTTGTTGGCTTGGCTTTTGCTTAGAAAAATATGATGTATGAAAAATACTGCAAAAAATTCAGAAAAAATACACAATTCAATAATTGCGATTGCCGTTGGGACAGCAGATGCTGCTGCTGCTGCTGTTTGATGTTGCTGTTGTTGTTGTTGGTGGTGGTGCACCGCTCTAATGGTATTTTAATAATAGATTGCGTTGATGGCGACGACAGCCCAGGCAGAGAGTTCATCAGCTACACAACCGATGATGAGCTGATGGCCAGCCGCCCCGAGACAAATGGACAAAGCCACACACACACGAATTAAAGATAGAGATAGCGAAACAGAGAGAGAGAGAGAGAGAGAGAGAGAAATACTAAATTCTTTTCCGCCTCTGTGTGTGACAGCTGACAGTTAGAAAGCACAGACCAGGAATCTGCGCTTCTCGCGCATCTCGCAATCTCGCATTATTTGCATAATTAAACTCTAATACAAATTGGTAATGGGTGGCAGTAGCACCAGCAACAACAACAACAACAAAAATACAGTAGCAAATACAACAACAAAAGAAAATGTCAAAGTATAAACATTGTCTGAGAACTCAGTTCGTTGCCACTTGGTAACTCTGGCATCATCATCTTCATGCGCATGATCTTTGCTGCAAGGGAGGAACAGAGAGAGAGAGAGAGAGATTATAATGGGGCGTTGAGTAAGGGGAGAGAGAGCAGGGTAGTGGACAATGGGCAGTGCAATGATGCAGCAGTTGTCACAGTGGAGTATGCGATTCTTCTATCAAACCCTTTTTTATCCAGTTCTTGGATATTCCACTATGAATGTTGAAACATGAAACAAAATTTGAATTTCCAACTTTAATCAAATGAATCAAAACCGAATGCCAACCCGTGCTTTTTAGTTGGGATGTTAAATCAAAATACAATATAATGCTCCAAAAGCGCACACACACACACACACACATACACATGCACGCCCATCTCCCGATCTGAGCGGCAAAAGAAGATTCTGTTCAGTTCTGTTGGGAATTTGTGACTTTGTGCTGGGCACACAAATGGCACAATAAATTCCCATGACAACTAATTTAGCTGGCGGTCGGATCTGCCTTGCTTTGCTGCTTTGCGTCTCTCATCTTTGCCGCCAACGTTGTTGCAGTTGCAGTTGCAGTTGCAACAACATTTTATTGACTTTGACTCGGGCTTTGACTGTGACTTTGACTTTGAATTTAGCAGAAAAGTTTGCAGTTTTTTTTTTTTTTTTGGTTTTTTGTTTTTTTTTCTCCGCTTTTTTTGGTCAAATTATGTGGCAGTGGCTAATGATTGTCTCCATGGAGGAGGCTTACATACTATACATACTCCATATATATAAAATAACGCCGAGCATTAAGTATACGCCACCGGCGAGTGTCAAAGTGCCCAGAGCAGCCCACAGCGACGCCCACCAAAGTGATCTCGGCTCCGTCTCGCTCGGCGCAAAATACAATTATTAACTTGAAAGCAGCAGCAAAAGCGGCAACAGCAGCAGCAGCTGAAGGCGGGGTGTTGCTGTGTGTGATTGGGTTGCAACTATTAGAAACTGGCTGGTTGCTGGCTGCCAGCGGCTGCATGCAGAATTTGCTGCTGCCTCTTGCCGCCTGTTGCCTGATGCTTGTTGAAACTTGTTGACATTGACGCGCGGATGTTGCCACGTCCATCAGGCCAAGTTGAACAACTGTCAGCTGTGTGGCCAATGGCTATAATTAACACCCACGCGTTGGCGAAGGTGGCAAGGTGGCAAGGTGGTAAGGTGGTATGGTGGTAAGACGTGGCATGTGGCATGACCCAGAAATGCAACATTGACATGCATTACTATTAGCAAAGACAAATCGATTTCGCCAAACAGTAAAAACTCAAAAATGTAATTGATCTGATTAATCTGATTTAAAATTTATATATATCTTTCCAAAAAAGATACCTTAAAATAGTTCGAATTCAGAGAATGAGACCAAATGAGATTGAGAATGTGTACCATTCGAAGAGAGAGTGCCAGAATAACTGCAGTCTTCTTGTGAATGTGAATCAATCCTTAAACAGGGAATGACATACTAACCTACTCTACAAGCTTTGTTTTGTTTACAAGTTGCTAAGATTTTACATCGAAAAGAGAAACTATTTCGTGAAGATCCGATATCAGAGAGTAGTTAGAATCAGTGTACCCAAAGGGAAGAGTACTAGGTTTAGTCCGTTACACTCTACACTCTATGCTGAGGGTAATTTTGGACAGGCTACAGCTTTAGTTGATTTGTTGAAAGAAAAGATAAACCTATCATCTTTACAGATAAGGTAGTAGGTAGAAGATAGTGGCACTCCCACGATGTTGACTAAATTTCGAATAGATAACTATTAAATGACTTAACAATTGTTGTTGTGTAGTAGTTAAAGTTGAAGACAACGCCAGCAATTTGTCAACAGCGCAGTTCGCAGTCCGCAGACGGGTTTATCGATAGCATCGATACCATCGATAGATTGGCTGTACATCACGCTCGTTGCTCGTTGCACGTTGCTTTGTTTGTTATACTAAAGCGCAACATTTTATGGCTGCGCCGTCAACGAGTTGTCAGGCATTGTAAAGTTGCATAACTGCAGTTTAGAGCACGCGACATTTTGTCGCAAGTTTACGGTCACTGGCGAAGTTGCCACAAGTTGCGTTTGCTAGCAGCTCACAGCTAGCAGCTTTGCCACACAGTTGGCCTGCTTGCGGCAGCCAAACGAAACTGCAGAGATGCACATGAATGCGATAAGGCACTGAATTATGATTGGATGTCGCTCATATCTATAGTTAACTATATACATACATACATATATATGCGACGCTGAGCGTGGAGAGGGGGGAAGGGGGAGACAGCGTGGATGGTAGGTATGAGGTAAGACTGTTTGTTGTTTGTTGTTGTCTGTTGAATGGTGAACTCCCATACTGTCAAGCACAAGCTAAGTCAAGCTTTAAGCTGCTATCACATTATTTACTTGAAGTAAATAGCATCTAAGCCAAGTCGAGAAACTGAACAATTTGCCAATTGATAAATTACTGTTTGTAGACAGAGAGCAGAGGGACGAAGAATAGACAATATAAAGAAAGAGCTCATGAAACTGAGTTCCCAAGAATCGCAAAGCACTTTCTATCTAAGGTTTTTCCATATAAGAAATCAAAACCAAAAACTTGAGGAACGACATTATAGTATCTAATACAATAATAGTTTATAAATCTGTTGAAGGTATTTGCTTATAATACACAATTTCTTGATCTTATGTTCGTTCCTGATAGGCTTTGAATAGAAAAAAGTTATTCCAGTTGCTTAAGTCTTGAATAATACTCCAATGAATAAGAAATCAAGACACATTCTCGTAAAATTCTTTCCCTATATGAAGAGAAACCATTTGTAATTCCAAATGTTTTCATGTTTCGGTTAAACTTGCACCAAAGGTCAGTTCAGGAAATATCATATATGTTCTTCAAGAAGGAAGTTTATATATATATATACTGTGGCACTAAAAAATGTTTATGTCTGAGTTTTTATATATATTTCTGTTTATAGAATATAAAAAAGCATTAGCACATATACTTATTTATATTCCTTTGGTTTTATTGACTGCACACACTCGCTGCGCATATTTAGCTGTAATTGCTGGTGTTGTTGTTGTTGTTGTTGTGGTTGTTGTTGCTTTATCAGCAACATATTCGACGCTTGGCTGCATTTTCATCATCATTTTCTTAATCAGTCAAAACAAAAGCAACAACAACAACAGAAAACTTGCCGGTGTGGCCTATGAGGAACTAAAACTAAAGCACACGAAAACTTACCTTCAGGTAATTATTAACTATATATGTACATAGTATACACATATGTGTATGTGTATGTGTGTGTGTGTGTGTGTGAAGAGTAAAGAGTCTAGTCTCAGTTGGGTAATTAAGTCAGCAAGCATGGCAAGTGCGCGATTCTTCTTCCACCACCTCTCCCCCTCTCTTCACCCAGTTTTGCAACAGTTTGTGCAACAGAATCCAAAATTATTATATAACTTAAAGAGCAGAGCAGACTCAGTTAGACTTACAAACAAAAAAAAAAAGAAGTGTTTTTATATTTTTTTTTCTTCTTCTGTTTTTCTTCTTCTTTTTCCTTCTAAGCGTTGTTTTTCTAGTTACTATGATTTATGATGCTTGAAAGATAAATTTCCTAAAGCGCTTGTTAACTGCGGCTGTCAATAGTCGCTCACCAAATGGCCTTAGTTCCCCTTAGTTCTCCACAACCACATCCCCTTCAGTCCCCCGCCACCCTTCGTGCGACTGTTCCGCATACCCCCGGTGCCCCTGTGCCCCTGTGCCAGTTGATGATGGTAATGATGATGCTAGTGTCAATGCTCTGTAGCGGTTTGTCTTTCGAGCATTTCGAGCGTGTGTGTTTTTGTTTTTGTTTGTTCTATGTTCTATGTGAAGTTAATTTTAAGTTTCCTCCTTTGCCCCCCACCCCTTTTACCACCCATACCTCCTACCATATTGGCATATTACGCATACGCTCGGTGGCGCATATCATCATCATAAGAGCCATGTTGTGCATGCACCCAAAACAACAACAACAACCACAAATCCCAAGTTCGACTTCGAATCCAAGTCCAAGTCTAAGTCCAAGAGCCAAACCAATCTCAATACCCAAAAAACCCACTCGATAGTCGTGCCTCTTCTCTTTGTGGCGACTTTCATGTTTGCCGCTTGCGCATAAATCAATACAAATGCACCAGCAACAGCAGCAACAACAACAACAGCAGCCACAACGTTGACAGCGACGTCAACAGCGACGTTGGCGTTGGCGTTTGCATTGCGACAATCGCTACTGCTGCAGCATTCTTGCTTGCAACTCTTGCTGTTGCAGTTGCAGTTGCCGTCGCCGTTGGTGCTTCTCCCTCTCCGGCTCCTCCCCTTGTCTCTTGTTCATAGGCAACAAATTAAATTTGCTGCACAAAAATGTTTCGTGTGCCGCAATCGGTTGCACAATGCGCACATTTTGGCCTTCAACTTGGCAAATTTGTTCGATCAGCAAAGCAATTGATATGCTGCAGAAGACAACAACAACAGCAACAGCAGCAGCAACAGAGAAGGACAACAAAAATATCCATAGAAATTTGTAGAGAGTTCAATGGTGATGGTATGGTCAGATATTATAGACTACTTTCAGAGCTTACAAATACATTGACTCCTCTTTGGAACACATTTACCAGCTTATATTTCATAGAAACTAAATGAAATACAAGTTTTGATTTTGATTATAAGTTCGAATATAAAAGGAATTGATGTGAAGACTTTTGGATTTGATAAAGTCCATTAATATTACAAATGTTTGTTTCTGTTTCACGCAAAAACTACTAAGCTGAATGAAAATGTAAGCTATCATATAAGTTAGGATGGAACATGAAATGTTTATAAAACTCAGCTTTAGTTCGTTTTGGAATGGGCTTTTTTCTGAACTTGGGGCTGATTCGGGACGAATGCTTTATATATATGTTGTTCGAAGCTTTTCCAACTGCAGTCTGTCTGCACTGTTTGCAGTCTCTGAAGTAACAAGACCCATTCGACCCAAGTTTGACCAACTGAAGCAGAATTCTCTCTCTCTCGATGTCACTGACAGAAAGAAGAAAGATAGAAAGAAATATGAACGAAGCTGCTTTCTTTAATTTGATTATCACTTTCAGCTCTCTTGGCCAGATAGATAGTGATCGTAATATTGAAATAAATTTTCACTCAGCTCAGCTGGATGCTCGAATGCAGCGTCTAGATGGCGTCGTCGAATACTTTTCACACGCACTGTGTGCCACTGCCACAGCCACAGCCACATTATGCAACCCAGTCGTCAGTCGTAGATATGGTTATCATATGATCGATAAATTGTATTGAGAAACTTGTTGGGACAAGTCTAAATGATAGGAAATTCAAATGAATTTCATTAGCCGAAAAGCACAAGAAGAAAAAGTTGTCCGTTGAAGAAGTTGAATTAAAGTTCTTTTCTCTCTCGCTCGCTCTCTTTTTCTCTCTCTCGCTCTATGTCTCTGTGCAGCTTACGAGAGCTTCATAAATTTTAATTAACTTTGAGTTTGAGTTTGGGTTATTGGAAATGAAATCAAATGCAAAATTTCAACAGACTTTAATTGCAAAATCGATCGAAATCGAAACGAAATTTAAATAATTATATGGAAATTATTAGATGGAACTCCAAATGTGTGTGTTTTGGATACATATACATGTATGTATGTTGGAGAGTGTGTGTGTGTTTTAGATTTTTCTCTAAGGCTTTTCACATTGCTTCTGTTGGCGGCATTCGTGCTACCGTTACAAAACAACAACAACAACAGCAACACCAACAACAAAAGCATCAAAATGCTCAACGAACTCATCAGTGGCGTCAACGCGGCAGCGCCGCCGTCGCTTTTGAAAAACATTAATTAAATTAATTAACCAACTCGTGCCAAGAATTTCAGACCGCAACCAACGCCAGCAACAGCAACAGCAACAACAGCAACACTAAACAAAAATAATAGAAATATGAAAAGAAAGAAAGAAGAAGAAGAATGGTTTTGCTGCTTGAAAACGCATAATTAATGCGCTCAGTGCCCAGAACCAGAACCAGAACCAGATTAAAAGTGCGACTGCAACAAACTGCAACTGCGTTTGTGTTGTCCAAAACAATCTTCGAGTCAGCCCCAAAAAAAAAAGTGTTTTTATATATCTTTACCCAAAAAAAATATTCAACCTCAAATTGCAATTGCAATTGTTATTGTTATTGTTGGCGGCTAATCAGCTAGCTCCATTGCGCTCCATGGCATCAGAAACAGAAGTATTTTTCTTTTTTCGTTTTATTTTTATTTTGTTTTTTTTTTTTTTTGTACAAATCGCATTCATTGCATATCATAATTCAGCAGTTGCTG
Source organism: Scaptomyza parva (assembly GCA_035044645.1). Lineage (NCBI taxonomy): Eukaryota > Metazoa > Arthropoda > Insecta > Diptera > Drosophilidae > Scaptomyza > Scaptomyza parva. The sequence goes on from JAWNNT010000139.1 coordinate 12,624,696, forward strand.
TTGCTGTTGCCGCTGGCTTTGGCTTTGGCTTTGGCTTTAGCTGATTCGGTAGCATAGATAGAGCATTTCAGTTATTTATTAGCCTGCCTGCTTGCCAGCCTTAACAGCAGCAGCAGCCACAGCAACAGCAAAACACAAGTAGAGAAGAAAGCAAGGAGCAGGCTTTCCAACTTGAGAAGAAGCCGCGCAACAGGTGGCAAAGCAGCTGAGATTTTTGTCAGGCTAACAAACAAAAAAAAAACAGTATAGCAAAAAAAAACCGATTTTAAAAGTGGTTTCGGGCTGTGTTTCCGTAGTGCTGTAGCTGTTTTCTGTCGCTGGAAACTGGTTGAAAATTGTTTGGGTTGTTTTGTTGTTCTTTTTTTTTTGCTTTTTTTTTGCTTTTTTTGCGTATTGATGAAGTGTATATATATATAGTTCGTTTCAAGTTTGTGGCTTAAGTCTTTCGTTTTTGATATGGCTTTAATTGCTGTCACTCGATTCTAGCTAGAATTGCGCATAATATTTATTACATGGCATTTTTCCAAGCACAACGAAAAAACAGGATTTTTCCTTAATAAATATCTAAACAAGAAATTGGTCTATAATCAATTTTCATATTTATTAGTTCCTTTGTTTTTCGAATGACAAATCCCAAGTTCTTCTTTGTTCTAATCAAACGATCATCATTTTCCTCATCATCATACATAGATACTTTCGACTTCTCGCACAATTTATTACAAATATCAATTCAAAACTTTTCTAACGGTTCTCTCGTCGCTCTCTGTCTGTTTTGGGGCCCCCTGTAGACAAATCCTTTGTTTCTCATCATCATCAGTCTGACCAACTTTTAGCGCCCATGTTCAATCTGAAGTCCGAAAGAAACCCGAAACGGACAGCAAGCACTCAACGGACAACACGTTGAACGTTGAACGTTCAACACGTGCCACAGACAGGCAACAAATCAATCGAATGCTGCCGCAGTACAAAAGGCCCAAAGGGCCGCAGATACTGCGATAACATCAACAAACAGAAACAAATAGAAACCAACAACAAAACAACAACAAATACTGAAAATAACAAAGTGTGAATTTGATATAAAGTGGCGCTTAATTGCGAGCGATTAATGAGGCAAGAATTTCAACAAGCATCGCTCAAAGCTCAAAAATAATAATAATATTAATATGCCTTACAGCCAATCATAAGGTGTCATCGTAGTATCATCGTATCAAATGTCAAATGTCAAATGTCACAAGCAATGGGCAAAAGTTTAACGGTGCTTTCAGCAGCTTTGTCGTATCAATCAAAAAAATTGCCGCCGCTGGCTGAACAAACGACGACGACGACCAAGCGGAAGGTCGCTTGATTGTTAAGCATAGAAACAAAATCATAATCATAGCTAAAGCTAACGACTACACAATATACCCTACAACTCTAGATGGCTTAAGATATTATTGTGTTTGGCAAAGAGCTTAGGATTTAAGTTAGATAAAGATATATAGATAATGAAATATATTATTCCATAAGGAAAGAAGTTTGAATTGCATTGTGAATGATATTAAACAAATCATATAAAAACGTATTTTAAAAACCTATTCTTATAGTCGATACCAGTCCAAACTAGTCACAAACTTGTTAAACTATCTTGTCTAAGTCTCGACTTTGATCAGGATCTTTCCTTTGTGGCAGTTAGATCATTTGTTAAAATCAAGAGGCACCAAGATCGGACAACTATATCATGTAGCTATCATTAATCTATGAAAAGATAGCAAGTTAAATTTGTCGACCCTTACTAAACTAACTGCCGCCTTTGCATAGGCTACAGGGTACAGGGTATATTTGAAGTCAAGTGCATTAGCCCATATGAGTAAATAATAATAATAATAAACAATAAGTAAACATACCTTGATTATGACTAAAGGGTCATACTCCAACCGAGTAACTGGCACAATGTGCGCATATTGAATTGATTCTTGCCTTTTCGACTTCGAACATTGACGATTCCGAGTTCTGAGTTCTGAATTCCGAATTTGTAGTCGTGAACGTCTCGACTCGACTTCAAGTTTGCGAACTAATTCTGATACGAGTCGCTTGACACAATTTCCGAGTCCGAGTGTCTAAGAGGCACGCAGCAAGTGGGCCCAGGGGATTGAGGGACCGAGGGGCACAGGAAGTGCACACACAGTCTTTGGAGCGACTTCTGACTGAAAAACAAAAAAAAAAACAACCGAAATCAAAATAAAAGCTCATAATTAATATGCAGAACGTTGACAGGGACAGGTTGTCCTAAATGGTGAACCAACTTCCGATTGACAGTGCTACCTACCCACCCACCCTCTCTCCCTTCCTGCCCCCTTCTGTAGGAGAGGGAGAACAGGTTGCAACAGGTTGTTGTCTTTTGTCTGTTGATTGAAGTCTGCCTGGAAGTTGTTGATGCGCATGGCAATTGCCACCTGTGGTGGGGCGCGCATAAACAAACAAAGAGTGAGAGAGAGGGAGAATGAAAGAAAGAAAAAACTGTCAATTGTCAAGAATTGTCACAAACAAGCCATCAAAATACCCTTTCCATTCAATAAAAATAAAAATCTCTTCAAATTTACTTAGTTTTTTTTTGGAAAATATTAAAAAAAAATATTTATTAATTTTATTTTATGAACTTCATAGGCAAAAGATCTTACAGATCTACATGTTAATATACTCTACGTTGTCGCGTCACAAAAGTTAGTTTAACTGAAAAATGGAAAACGAAAAACAAAAAACCAAAAAAGAAACGAAAATAAATACAAAAATGTTGTTGGAAAGGAAATCCCATTAATGACAAAATTTATAAATTAATTTGTTTTCCTCAACTCAAAATGCATAAATAAATGTAAATAAACAACACACACACACACACATACATAAACAAAGTGCCGTTAAGTTAAATATTGTTTTGTTGGTTTGTTGTCATTATTATTATTATTGTTGTTGTTGTTGTTGTTGTTGCTTTTGCTGCTGCTGCTGATGTCGTCTTTAGAAATACGAAATTAATTAAGATCTATCCCAATTCTCAGACGGAATCAATAACTTAATAAATTGACTAATAAAATGCGCGCACAATCGCAACGGGTGGTGCTTGGTGGCCAAGTGCCAGTGTCTCGATGGATCGTTGGCTCAGTGGTTCAGTGGTTCATTGGTTGTTTTGGTGTTTGTTACACTCGTTAACTGCCTTTTGCCCAATGAAGCATCATTGACAAACACATTAATCAGTATGTTTCAGTATGTTCTTGTAACTTGTCATGAAACATTGTCATAAGAAAGGTATGTTCGAGTTATTACCAAGTGGTACACGCTAGAAGAAGCATTACTCTCTGACATTTCACATTCGGATAGTCTCAGATAGACTGATCTTGATCTCTGTATAGATCGAGAGAATGAATTGAGTCAGAGTTTCTTCCTATTCGCAACTGTACCAAAAATAACACATTTCATTTCAGCTAGTACTAAAGTAATACAGTTAGTAGAAGTATTAATCTGTATATATATATATATATATGTTTGTGTAGTTGCAAAATGGCCGTGACAGTCAATGATGTGGCCAATGCAATATGAAAGCGGATTATGCAATCATATGCTCAGAGTTTGAGTCTGAGATCCATCAATTGTAGGTTGCTTGCAGCCCGGAAAAGTCAATCTGGCAGCTGAAGAACACACACTAACTGAAAGAACGAAGAGAACTTAGTAACTGTAGTAGTGTAGTGATGGGCAGTGGGGAGGGGGGTCTTACACCATTTACCCCATTGATATTTAAATATGCCGTTGCATTAATCATGAAATTACTTGCAAAAAAAAACAACTCCCAAGTGGTCCGTAGACCATTTAAAATCATATCAACAGAGACAGCTGTTAGAGGAACTCAAACAAAACCGGGACAAAGCCAAAGTCGAAGCCGAAGCTTTAATACACTAGGAAATCTTTGAAAGCTAAATTTCAAGTTTTGCCTAAAGTAAAATTTAAAATTTAATTACTTATCTTATTATTTTTACAACTTCTTCTTATAATAAACTTTAGATAGAGTATTACAATGTGTATGAAACTGATGCTGTTGCTGTTGCAGGTGATGTTAAATGTAGTTGTAGAATACTTGGCGATGTGTCGTGTCATGTCATGCCGTGTCCGCTCTTGACACTCATTAGCCGGACTCAACTTAACTCAACTCAGCTCAACTCAACTTGAAGAGGCCCAGTCGAATGCAAGCAATGTCTCAATGGATTGCTCTAGACCACATAGAGTTAGGAATAAGTCTGTTCATACATTTATATATATATATATATATATGTATGTATGTATATGTTTGTAGTTTTCCACCTTTTGTGTTGCCCGTTGAACGATCGTTTAATTGAAATAATTTTCTATAATTAAACAATTAAATCAGCAAATCAACGAATCAGTTAAAGAGCTCTGAGTAATGACATTTTTCTGTTTCTATCCGAGAGCTGAATAATCAACATTAACCAAAGTCACGAGCCAATGAGTCAAAATTGAACTGAAATTGAAACCGAAACTGAACTACTCACATAGCAATCGGAAATCGGAAAATTCTAGATACTTGTATATATTTTGTATTCGTGAGAGTGAGATAGTTACTACTAATATATATATATATATCTGAAGCCAAATTAACTGTCATGTTGGTTCGTTGTTGGTCGATGTTAATGTTGGCATTGACATTGTTGTTTTTGGTACATGAAGGCAAAGCCCAAACAGGTGGACCATCCACGCCATTGCCAGAGAAGCCTGAGGAACACTTTCCGGAACGATGTAAATACCTGCAGGAGTCCGGCGAACTAATGCATTTGCAATGCAAGGGCAAATTTCCGCTGGTGGCATACACCAAATTCCGAGATACATACATGAAGCAATCGGATCGTATGGCACTGTTTATGCCGGCATCGAGAAAATATGTGCTGGCCGCCCTCAAGGAATCCGATTTACATGAATGCGATAGCATTCAGTTGCTCGATTTGCATCAATATAAATGTTGGCACGGCATTGGCAGCCAACATACCATCAGACTGTCTGCGGTCAAAATGTATTGCTTTCCGTTTCACATCCAGTTGCCGGATGACCTAATGCATCAGTGTGTACTGGAGCGAGATGGCACCACCGGTTCCGAGCTGGAACGGATGGTTCTGAACACAGGTTGGGGCATAATTCACTACAGCTTCGATGCGGCTGATTCTAAGCAAAGTTCTATGCCCTTAACGATTGTTCTACTCGTCATAGTATCGTTATTCTAACACGATTCGGTAACGAGTAAGAATAACGAATGAACGAATGTCAAATATGTATATATATATAGAAAACAGTATCAAATATCTCTCGAAAACGGCAAAGCAGGCAAGCGGGCAAGCAGGCAAACAAGAATCCAGGCAAGCAAGTTAAAAAGCAAGGAATTCCTCATTCCTCAAATCTCGACGATCTCGACGATCTCTTGCCCAAAATACAAAACACACAGCAACTGACAACTGATGCTGCATCCTTCACCGAAATTAGGATCGTAAAATTTTATATGCACATTTTGCACATTGCGCCATTCCCCCATTGTTGTTGTTGTGGAGCCCGTTTCAGTCCATCCATAAAGATTAATCAGCTGAATGAAGCTCAAATTAAGCTGAAGCAACAACAAACAAACAACAACCAAAACAACAACATCAGAAAGCGAAAAAGTGGTTGATGTATTTTGAAGTTGAATTTCTTTTCGTACGCATCTGCTGATCTCTGTTGTTGTTCTGCCATGTTAAATATATATTTATTTATATAAACATTAAAATGCATTTCATAGTCTGCTTTTTGGCCTCCTCAATACAAAAAACCTTAACTTATCAGCATCTATCTGACAACGCCCCAACAACAACAAGTATAAACAATGCAATGTTATTTTGATTTCGTTTTGTATAAATTCTTTCTAGAGTACTATTTTTCTCGATACTGATATCACGTTGCAATTTTATCGATTCGGTCACCTGCGCGTCTGGCGTGCGTTCAATTTTCCTCATGCCTCATCCGGTGCTTGGGATTGTTGTTGTTGTTGTCGATTAGCGGTTCGAAGCGGCAAGGAAAAGCCTTGAATCGACCATTGCCCCAAAGAACAAGAACAAGAAGAAGAGAAGAGGAGGGGGAACTCTATTTGAATACTAGCCTCGAGAGATGTGTGTTGACACTTTAGTACACATTTTTGAGTGCTGGATGCTGGAGGCATTTGCATTGTGCTCTATGCCACACAGAACAAATGCCGTTGCGTGGCCTCTGCACAGTGGTGCAAAATCAACAATTGTCAACTGTCAACTAAAGTTATCTGTCAATATTATTTGTTTCAATTACATAAATTAAATGTGTATAAGAAATAAATCATTTTTGAATCTCAGGCAAATCATGATTAACTAGAGCTTATGTGTGCGTGCTGTGTACCACTGTGCCTCTGCTTGGCACCACCTACAATTGCTTAACTTGTACTTGTTATTTGCATGTTGCCATTTGATGTTGTTGTTGTTTTTGTTGTTGTTGCGCATTTCAATTTCGAATACTTTTCAATTTCAATTTGGCCACCCGCTGCCCATTGTCGCTGTCGTTGTCACGTGTTCGCTGCAATCGTTTTGGATATGAGTATGTGTATGTATGTGTGTGTGTGTGTGTGTGGTGCAAGTTAGTTTTCCGGCGTAACTGGCACACTTGAGTTCAATCGAATGCCACACAGCAGGTGACGCCTCCATCGTGTGTCGTTTGTCGTCGTTTGGGACAGAGGTAATTGCGCAAAAGCCCAATGCAAGCGAATTTTCTAAACAGAGGCAGAGGCAAAAGGCAGAGGCAGGCAGCCATTTGCATAAATTTCACTTGCATGTGGAAGGAAGGAAGGAAGGCCGCTGCATTGCAATGAACAACTTTGAACACAACAAGAAGAAGAAGAAGAATGCAAGCAAAAACAAACACACACACACACACACATAGACACAGACTCCACTTTGCCCACACTTTACACTCGACACTGAGACTCGAAACTCGCAACTCGCGACTCTCTTTTTGACGTTTAAGTGCGTAATGCCTGCCACTTGCCACTTGCTACTTGCCACAGCAGCAGCCAGCTGCTGGCAACTTTTGCTGCAACTGTTGGACGCTTTGTGGTGCTTTGGGTTAGTCATCATAAACATAAACAATGATTAGGCGGCTGCCGCTGTTGCGTTTGATGGCTCATTAAAACGGTTTCCAGGCTGCTAACTACCTAACCTGGCTGCCACTTTGCCTCACTGCCGCCTCTGTGCTTCTGTGTCTGCCTCTTTGCCTCTCTCGTTGGCTAAAGATCAAGTCAAGTCCAATACTAGCTGCTGTGTTTCTGTCTGATCGGCTTGGCTTAGCTTGGCCTAATCTGGCGGCAACTGCAATGTGCAATTGTGTTATCAATTCATTAGTCAGATTGAAACACAACTGTACTTAAGCGAACTCCACTTCACACACTGTCGTCTACACAAAATGACACTCAATTAGAGTTAGAGCCAACAATTACGAAAATTTATGATTATTTCTCTCTCTCTCTCTATGAATATTTAGTTTGACATATGACATTTAATAAAAGGAAAATTAGGAAAGACAAATATGAGAAAAAATCCCCCAAATAATCAGCTGTATTGTAGGGATAACCATGGCAAATTGTGTGTGTGTGTGTGAGAGAAAAGGTGTTGAGTAAACTATTATTAAAAATAATAACGCGTGTTGAGTTCAAATTCAACTCAACTAAATGTGGCAAAGCTGTCAGCCAAATCGAATCTTCAAGCTATAATTAAAACATTTTTCTAGTTCGGTTTGGGAATGGGAACGGGAAGGGGGGGAACTGTACAGGCCCTGAGGTCGCCGATGGTAGATGGTAAGAAAACAAATCATGTCAGAGATCAACTAAAACAATAAGCGCCAATAAGCAGACAAAGCAAATGTGCAGTTAGTTTAACGGTGAAGCGTAAAGAAAAACATTAATAAAATACCAAAACCAAATACCAGAAATGAGAAAAAAAAAATCAACATAAAATGCCGACACAAATCAAATAAAGAAGCCAAACTGCCAGTTCTATAACCCTCCCCTTTCTATATATATATATATATATATATATATCTCGCTCTATTGAGACTTGGCCAATCGATTTGTTGTTGCTTGTGACACATGAACTTTGGGCCGAAAGTTCTTCTTCTTCTTGTGTTTTTTTTGGGGGGCTTATACGCATTTGTTATAGTATGTTGTTGTTTGAACTTAAAGTACCGTTGCGACTTTGATAAAGACGCTGCTAACTGACTGAAGACGACAGGTCTTTGCTATCTTCTGTCTCTCGTATCTCCATCTCTATTCAACTAACTGAGTTGCCAACTAAGTTATTCGCTCCCGCTCTCACTCTCACTTGCCCTCTCTCTCTCTCTCTCTTTCTCTGTCTATCTTGAATCTATTGTTGTTAACATTCATACTAAATATATATTATTTGTAACAATAAAATGTTCGAATGTTTTGCGGCTTTTGTGTTCAGCTTGTTTTGTTACGGGGCGGCAATCTGTTCGTTGACATTTGTCACGAAAAATACTAGAAAAAGCTAAAAAAAAAAACACTAAATTTCAATCCCTTGCTTGTCCCTTGCCTCTTAGCTATATTTCCACAATAGATTCGACACGGTTTGACATTTTGCGGCTATTTAAAGCGATTTTTGCTAAATATATTTAGAAACATCTTAAGTATTATAATCATTATCAAGTTTCAAATCTATTATCATGATGATATTATATGATATATGATATTATTATTATTAATATATTGAAATTGCTGTTGTCATTGTTATCGTTATGCCCTTTTGTTGTGTCCCAATTGTGTTCCATTATATCATCCATCGATCCATTCACAGCAAACAACCAGACAACCAGAAAATGAAGGGCAAAGCGGATTACACATTGGCAATTGATTTGATTGTGATTGTGATTGTGTGTGTCTTTTGCAAAATAGTATGCCTACAAATCACAAATCATACACATCTCCTCTTATCTATAGGCTATTTTTGTAGACTTTGTATTGTCTGGAAGACAAAGTCTTTCGTATGCTAATTTTGAAAGCAGATCAAGTTATTTTATTTCTTAGAAATATACCAAGAGCTGTGTAACAAGTGTGAAAAAGTAATTTGACAAAAGAAAACCAAGTTAAAGAAGAAGAACACAAACAAAACAGAGATCGATCAGATTAGAATTTTTTGGTGAAATAGCTTTCTTTAAATTCAGAATCAAAAATTCAAAACTCGAAAGAGATTCAAGCCAAAAGCACACAATCTGATACTATTCGATTGGGGATTGCCATAAGAAGTAAATCAAAGTCGAAAAATTTATTGCATGGATGAGAATTATAATCATTGTAGTATTTGAAGCTAGATACTAAATAACCAGCTGGTTGTTTAGAACGAATGTTTTGGCGAACGAATGTTTTCCAATTTGCTGGCTAATCGCAAAAGTTGAAGTTTTGAATTTTATTTATGTATGCCCATAATTTATGTGGGTGAGAGAGGTTTGATAACAAATGTTGCACAACGAACAGAAACAACGAAAAATTCTAATAATAATAATAAACATAATAAGAAGGGGAGTGGAGTGCGGTGTGGTGTAGAGTGGCAACCAGTAGAGATAGTATGAGAAAGTAACGCCCCTTAACAATAAGTAGCTTGATTGCAATATGGATGGAAAGCCCAAGCTCAAACGTTGTTGTGGGCGTGGCCATCGAGTAGCGCCTATATTCCTAAGCGTTAAGATTGTGGATCGGACGAAAAGTTTGTTGTTGTTGCTTGTTGTTTTTGTTGTTGTTGCTTGTTAGCAAGCAGCGGCAAGCGGCAGCTGCATCATTAATTAAGCAACCAATAACGAGACGCAAACGAGGAGGCGAGTGGCAGGAATGCCAAGTGAGTTTGCCACAGATCGTTGCACTGCTTGCCGCTGCTATCGATGCTTATCGTATTCAGGATCCGGTTGAAATGATAAAGTTATAAACGGAGCGTTTGATTTGCAAAACAAATGAATTATTTGCCAGAATTCTCTCTCTCTCTCTTTCTCTCTTCATCTTCATTTTTGTTGCTATTCCTCTCGCGTTTTCATTTTATGATTTAGTTGGACAAACGTCGCGTAATTGCAAAGGCCAACGGCTATAAGCCTATAAGCTGGCAGCCCGGCTTATAGCCCCGGTTATGGCAAACTCTAATGGCTCCGGTTCAGTCCAGCCCGGGCCTTGGACATAAGAGATGAACTGAAATGGTATGCAGACAATCTTTACATGCAACGCCTTCTTAATGGCATTTGGAAATTTGTCAATCGCTTTTGGGCCGTCCCCACACGGATGCTCAGCGGAAGTGTTAGAAAAACAAGTAAGATTGCTCTAGTTAAGACTGAAAGAGATCGAGCGAAAGAGATAGCGATAGCGATAGAGAGGGAGAGAGGAATTAATCCCGACTAGAATAGTATCCATTGAAAATGCTTCACACTTTTGTATATGAAACAAGAAAGCAGCACTAGGAGATACCCTTATCCCTACATCCAAGAAGTAGAATTCTGTACCAATCTTAACCGATTTCAATAAACATACCATAGATTTCTATTCAAGTGTCTATTGATATCGATTACAAGTGTATATCGTAAGCCGAAACAGTTATCAAAAGTGGGAATCAAAAATGTATTAACACTATCTTTGGATTGGGAAAGAGATACTTATATCCAAAATCTGTAGTCTTTAGCTTTTGTAGATTCTGAGAACATAAAATATACATATATACTTATTGGTATCGGATATGCTTCACTATACCATTTTTTACCCCTTGAACGGGTATACATTTATATATACGATTTGATCGGAAATAATATAATAATTTGATCAATATCTTCTCAAGATATGTAAAAGCAAAACAATGAATGCCAATGGAATGAAAACCTTTAACTAAAATCGTTTGAAATGTTGATATTGATTGGGAATACGATATACTTTATAAGGTTGCTTGTTTTTTGCCTGTTCCATACATTTGCACAACTTTATTATACCCTTTTTAGTCGATTTTTATGGTTTCCGAGCATAAAAATAGCTAAAGCCTGTTGAACAACCACAGCAACTGCCACTGCCACTGCCACTGCCGCTGCCACAGATAATGCTGCACAGCACAGACTGCCACACATTTTGTCTGCCCATCTAACGAAGCAATTAATTTAGCTTGGCACGTTCCTTTGCTGTTGCTGCTGCAACGACTGCTGCAAGTTGGTTTAAGCTCCTGTTGCAAGCTGCTCTTGTTGCAAACGGCTGCTGTTGTTGCAGCTATGGCAGTTTGGGTTGATGTTGCGCTAAGTGCTGCCAATGGCAGCGGCATCATTTAAATGACGAATCGAGTCAAGTCCAACCGGCTAAAAAACCGCCAACAACAACAACAACAACAACAGCAACAGCAACAAAAACGAACAAAAACAAGCTTGCTGCCAACGGCTGCCACGCGCCACATATTGACAGATGCCTGTTAGCTGCGGCTGTGTTGATGCTGTTGCTGTTGCTAGTGCTGTTGCATGCTGCACGCTTACAATGTTGCAACAGCCATGCTAAATGCAAACAGAGACAGAGCCAATCAGCTAATCAATCGCTCATCATTACAATGTTTCAGCATACATCAAACAGACAAACTCGAACAGAACACGAGTTGCATGTTGCATGTTGCAAACAAAAGCAAACAATTCAAGGACGGCCATTTCAGATCAACATCAAAACAGAAATAATATATATACATATATATATATTATTTGGTTATCACAAAAAAATTATATCTAATCTAGTGGGCGGGCGTGAGAGCGAGCGAGAAAGAGAGAGAGAGAGAGATAGTGTGTGTAACAGAGATGCAATGCTTAGTTAGAGAATAACAAGTAACTTGGAATTACGCTAAATACAGTGTAAATAAAAATGCTCGAGCTAAGCAGCCAAAACGTAAACACAAACACAACAAAACAAAAATAGCTGTAACGTGTGTAGACACACACACACACACACACTTAACTGTTGACGCATAGACATCACTTCTTTGGCAGTACGTCTCTAGTGTCTCTAGAGAATAAAGAGAATGCAATGAGTGAGAGAGATGGAAAATGGAAAAAACGCATAGTGGTGTTAATTGTCATAAAACGAAACGAAACGACGCAATCAGAACATTAAACACTTCATATATATGTATGTATATACTCATTAAAAATCGTTTATGAAATTGTATGGAAGAAGAAGAATGCATGCATTAGATAATGTTCTTCGATGGCAAGTGGATGAAATGTGAGTGTACAGGTTAAGTGTACGTATACGTAATTTAAGGTAGAATCATTCTTGAGTTCATCTTCCTTGGCTTCGATTGGTATTGGTATGGTCAAAAGGGGTTGGGGGGAGACACAAGCACATGTCTAAACTTTGTCACATTCTTTGCAAATGCCACACATTCCCCCCACCATTTCCAGCTAAGTCAAAATTTATGGCAACATTATGCTAATAGCCAATTGTTTACTTCTTTTGCCAGCATTTTTTTTCTGCCTGGCAACGCAAAAAATCCAAAAAAAAAAAAAAAATCAAATATCAAATCAAAGTAAAAGAAAACAAAACCAAAATTGTTGTTGATTGTATTGTACAACATTTACAGTTGAACAGAGCTGAGGCGTGGCCCAAGAGACGGCGTGCGGGGCGTTGCCAGACATTGCTTCATTCAGTTGAATTCAATATCAAATTCTCGATATAGACAACACGCACATTTGATTAGCATATATTCGAATTCGAATTCGAATAAATATGTAGTTAGATATAGTATATCGATTGGCTTAATACGTTCCGGCAATTGTCTGTCTGTCTGTCTATCAGAGTGTTTGTCTGTCTGTTTGTCTGTCTGTCTTTCTGTCTGTCTACGCTTGACTCACTTGACCCAATTCATTTTGCAAATATTATTGTTGATATTGATTGATCAACAACAATCTGCAAAAGGGCGGGGAAATTTTTGGAACAAATTGCGTTGTATTGTGAAATTTTTTGTAATTTGCGCAGCATTTTTTGATTTGATTTAACCTTTAAAAACTATTATGCTATGAGGAATTCTCCCCTTAGTGAAAATAGTCTTACGTAAAGCTATGAACCACTTGGAGAAAGAGTTTATGAGCCAACCCATTGATCGGAACACAAGTCTAGCCAGATTTGATCTATAACCTCTGCTAAGTCATAGATACTAGATACTAGATTAGAATTGATTCAAATTATAGATAAATCTTGCTTTCATCGATTTGCATGTGCTATCGATAAAAGTACAGAAAGTTTTATGTTCGTGAACCCTTAAACAAAGTTAAACTTTAGAAGCCTGTTAATCTGGTATTTGTTATTGAATTTCGTCAAAGATTATTTTCAACATACTGCATGAACTTTATACATAGTATATGAGCCGATAACTTTTTCCACTTTTTATCTCCCGATCTTTTGCTCATCAAAAGTCGCAATGCAAATTCTGCTTTTATGTGTGGAGGAGACGGAAAGAACAAACAAAAAACCAGAAAAAGCAACATAGAAAGAAAAAAAGAAAAGAGATATGGAAGAAGAAGACGAATAAGAAGATGCAGCAGCATCAAGAGCATAAAAAAAATAAAGGAGTAAAAAACATTTAACGCAAATTCCAAAAAGGAAAATGAAGTTGAGCAAAAAGGCAAGAAAAAAAAAGCAAAACAAAACAGTACAAAAACTGAAAACTGGTTTCTCCCTTTTCCTTTTCAAATACAGTTGCTTTCCGAGAACCAAGCTACAGAAAGACAGAGAGAGAGAGAGATAACAACATAGAGAGAAAGATAGTGAGGGAGAGAGAGAGAGAGGCATATAGCTCGCTGTGGCTCCTTCAAGAAGAACAAGAAGGCAACGTCATTTGCTGCATGCCACAAAGAAAACGAAGGGCGCAAAACAGTTTCGAGATGAGAGTAGAACCAGCAGCAGTATAGAAGACTGTGGTAGTGGGGAGTGTGGTAAGGGGCTAAGCCGGGAGGAGGATCGGGCAGACTACGCAGACAAGTCGCCAGACAAGCGGTTGCTGCGTCTTCTTCTCATCTTCAATTTCTTCTCCTCAGTGTTTTTTTTCTTCTGAGTCTTCCTTCTACTTCTTCAAAATGCCTTGCGGAACGCTTATTTGGCTTTGAAAGTCTGCAAAAAATTCGGACCGTTTTTGGGGCGTGTTCGAAAATATTTGAAAATTGCATTTGCAAAAACAACAACAGCAACAACAAAAGCAACAATGTGATTTGCTGTTAGTGTTGATGCCATTTCTAATTTCGTTGATTTATGAGCCTCCAAAATGAATCCTATGAATTTTTTCGACGATAAAACAGCAGAAGCATCGCTCCAGACTTCCAGACTGGGACTTCGACTTCGACTGGGACTGGGATGAGCACTTTGCGTGCCACTTTGAGTCTCTGAGTCACATGACCTGCCTGAACTTGCCATAATGGCTTTTTATTATACTCTCTCTATCTCTCTCCCTCTCTTTCCATACTGAATGAAGTTATATGTCTGGGCCATGAAATATAATTTCATGTTGACTTCGGCTAAGTCTAACACCTCTTGCCCAGTGGCAAAGTGGATTTAGCCCATAAAATCTTTATTTGAATACAACTTAACATTATTAAAAATTAGTTTTTAACAATTTTGGAATATCCTTTTTGCGTTCAACTTAAAATTTCTTAAAGCCTAACGCATCAGACAATTTTATTATATATCATTATAGTCTGTTTTCTAGCGACGATTTCTCAATGTCTTCTTCAGATCTATGAAACCTTGATGAAATTGATGATGAAATTGCTATCGATAACTTGAGAAAAGTTTCGATAGCTTCTAGTTTCGAGCTCTTCTAGTCTATCCGATATCAGCACGCTTATAGACATAGACTGCAGAAACGATTGAAATGGTGTTTATAGAAAGGTTTCTAAAGTGAGCTTTAAAATAACACCCACAACTCAAAGAAAACATAACATAACGCATAACTGTATCATTAAATAGGCAAAACAGTTCGATTGATTGCGAGTTAATTGTCATATCAAGAGAGAGAGGGAGGGAGAGATTTGAATGTGCTCGACACTTAAGCAGAGATGATGCGCTAGAATTTTACCAGAAGCCACCAACCGAGTTGAATAATGACTGCAACGCCAGCTAAGTTGTCATTCACAATCGAGCTATTCACACTGACTGTTCTGGCCAGGTGTGGCAATGGATCAAGCATGAACATGAACAGCAGACAGACAAATAGACAGACAGACAGACGGACGAACGGACGGACAGGTGGCTGCAGGCTGCAGGTTGCAGGTTGGCTAATTATGCAAGATGAGAAATGATGGCAGCGCACGGTAGCTCAGACGCACACACACACACACACACACACACACACACACACATCTACACATAACAAATAACTCTGTTTCAACATTGATTGCACTCAGAGGCATTTGCCTCAGTTGGCCAATTAATCTGCATGATAATCGTCTTAATGGATGCTGCGCCAACTTGGCTGCAAGATCGCTCATCATAAATTTTAGTGCCATTCAAATCAGCGAATTGAACAAATCAATATCGAAACATACTGCAGGCTGTATGTAATATCCGATTTCGATAAGAAACCAAGCGCTTGGACTCGTCTGCACGACTACAAAGATACCCTATGTTATGGTATTTTTCTCATATACCAAAATGTGGATTTACTTCAACTTTGTCTAACACTTCCAAAAAATACTAAATAATCAAATTGGTTGACGATTTTGTTCTATGAACTTTTGAATAAATGTGTGAAAACTTATACTCCACAATAAGCTTAACCTTTTTTTAATGTATTCTCAAGGATTACAGGGTATAGAATGCAATCAAAGGCAAATTTGTTTGTCGGCAATGAGCCAAACAAACAGCTGGAGATGAAGAGTTGCTTATGCAAAGATAAAGATAAAGATAAAGAATTGGCCTGCGTAGCGCAGATTCTTCTCAATTTTCTTCTTCTTCTTCGTCTTAGCACAGCGAAGAATCAAGAGCAGAAAGCGAAAAAAGAAGGCAACAGAGATGTGCAGAGCGAAGCAAAAACATCGCCGTCTTCTTCTTCGCCGTCTTCGTCGTCGGGCAACACACACAAACACACACACACATACACATATATAGAGAGACCGACCAAACCCAATGCCTTACATAGAGAGTCCAGCAATAAGTTCTGTTCATCGTGTGGCAGCAACAAGAACAAGAAGAACATGAAGCACCAGAAGAATAAGTACCAAGGAAGGCCACAGCAGCCAAAGCAGCCAAAGCCAAAGCCAATGAACATCTGCAGCAAACGAACTTTAAAAATATATATAAGAAAAAAAAAAGGAATCACAGTTGGGCCACAGACAACAGGATCAGGAAATTCCGGTTTTTCAATTCTTTTTATTATTATTATAATTTCTCTTTTTCGTTCTTAGTTTGCTTTTATCATTATCATTTTTTTTTCGCTGCGCCAACAATAACAGAGCTTTGGCTTATACTAATATTATAAGAACTAGTACTTCGGATAGTTTTCCAAAAAAAATTAGATAGTGAAAAGTTTCTAAACAACTTTTAACTTAATTTCAAAACAAATCAATTGGTTAACGATTTGCCGATAATAGTAAAAGTTATCTTAATCGAGACTCTCAATAACAGTTAGTATACGCGAATATTTAATTTGAAATTTATTTCAAACTATAAACATAATCTCCAGTTCATTTAAAAACCATCTTCATTTGTTTAATTATTGGCTGGGGATTTGCGCAAATAGTTTGTTTATTATTATTATTTTTTTTTTTGTTGCGTTTTTCAATCAACATTAAGCGACGCTTCTAATGCCCCGAACTGGCCCACAACAACAACAACATAAGAAAACAAAAACAGGAATGTGTTCGCTCATGGAACACTGCAACATTCCTGCACCTCTCACGCCGTCCCTCTCTCTCTCTGTCTCTCTCTCTCTCGCTTACTCTTTCTCTCTGTCTTCTTCGTCTTGTCTTGCTCTGTTAGCCTTGCTGTGGTTTTGGCTTTGGCTTTGGCCTGGGCCATGATTCTTGGCCGTGACTTGTTTGTTTGTTTGTTGGGTCTGTGGCTATTTTTAAAGCTGACTCCCCCTTCTCACTCTTGCACCTCTCTCTCGCTCTCTCGCATACACAGTTTGATTTTAGCTAGTACGCGAATCCAAAGGATACACCGCTTGAGAAGTTTGGCTGGCTGGCTGGCTATGCGACGATGCCGCCGCCTAATGTACAGGCCCGTTGGGTGGAGAAAAATATTGTGAACAGGTTTTTTGGTCATTGCCATTGCCGCATCTAACAGGAGGAGGCAGCAGCAGCAGCCACAGCCACAGCCAACTTGCAACTTGCAACGGACTTGGAGCGGGCTGCTGTTGGAATCGAGAGATTATTGATTGCTCTGGGTCTTTGGGCAAACATGTGCACACACACA
The DNA here is from genome assembly GCA_035044645.1 of Scaptomyza parva. NCBI lineage: Eukaryota > Metazoa > Arthropoda > Insecta > Diptera > Drosophilidae > Scaptomyza > Scaptomyza parva. The sequence continues at coordinate 12,642,190 of JAWNNT010000139.1, forward strand.
CACACACACACTGAAACACATACACCCTACCCATCCACCCTCGCCTATACTTACACATTTGCAATTGTCGCCTTGGCAATTACTACATACGTAGCGAATATCGAGTGGATCGGTTGTTAGTTGTTCGGGATTAGTCCATATTCAAATTATTGTATGTCTCTCATTCGCTGTCTCTTTCTAACTAGTTTTGTAGCATTGCTCGATCGAATTATTATTATTTGGGCCCCGCGCATCTTGTTGCAGCAATCTGCAACGAAATTCGAAAAAAAGACCGCCAAAAACTGTAGAAGAAACAAAAACCTGCGGGCCATTGATGTCTTTGTTTATTGCTCCGGTTCTCGGTTTTCGGTTTGGTTTGGTTTGGATTGGTTTGGGACACAACTGTTGCCAAGGCTGAGAGTGAGATCAAGCCTGAAAATAACCAGACTCCAGACGTGAAACACATCGGCTAGCTATGCTAATTAGCCATTAATGCAAGTCTTTTGGTAAGCCGAAGACGCAAGGCGACGCGACGCGACTGGAAGCGCCTTAATTGACAGCTCAGAGCGGGTAAAGTGGCAGCGGCAGTTGCAGTTGCAGTGGCAGCAGCTCTAATGGAAATTGTGGAGTCTCTCTAGACTTCGATTTGCAGTTGGACTTGCGACTTAGAATTCGACTGGCTGGCAAATAGCTAAAAAGCTAAATGTAAAAAGTAAATCAACCAAATGCAGTGGCAAAAGCCAGAAAAAGAAGAAGAAGAAAAAAACGGTCTGATGCCTAACAGGCAAATCTAATTAAAGCCTTTTCGCACGCCAGATGGCAATGGCGATGTCGATGGCGCTCTTTGATCATCAAAGACAAACCCAAATACCAAAATGAACTCAACTCAAATTTCAAGTTCGACAATAACTCAACTCGTTTAATACAACTCCAACTCCAACACACACTTGAATGTGCATTGTGCATTATTCAAATGGTCAATACTTTAATATTAAGTGGTTTAAGCCAATCTCAACATAAAGTACTACTACTATAAAGTAATATGATTGCAGTTAAAACAAACGGAAACTTTTTTTCGTCATGCCGAATATTAAATATATACCTGAAACAAATTCAACTGGTCTTTTTTAATAATAACTCTAGATCTTGCTCCTAATGACAGCTACATGATATAATGATGTGATCTTGCTCGATTCATATCCAAAATCTGGAGTCTCTGGCCATTGTAGTTCCTAAGATCGACGCGTTAGTTTAATAGAATAAATATATTTGGAAGACTTTCTAAATATATATAGTTATTTTCTGGTCTCGTTGGGGTTGTGAAAGTGCAACAACTTTTGCGAATTGTCATTCAAACACAGTCAACACATCTTTCAAATAGAATTTCCATATAATCCGTAGATGGATTATATAACAAATCGAGGTGTCGGGCAGGGCAGGGCAGGGGCAAGACTTGGGGGCAAGACTTGGCGGCAAAAACAGAAAAATCAAGGCAAACAGTTAAAGGCCCTTTATGATGTGTTAAAACTATTGCCACAACAACAACAACAACAAAATGAACAAAAACAGGCTGGGAATGACAAGCAACAGAATGAGAATAAGAATAAGAATGAGATGATAACGATGACTATGATGCTGCATGGAGTTTGAAGCAGAAGCCGAAGCTGAATCTGAAGCTAAGGCATGAGATTCATTCGCATCGTCATTGTCAGCGTCATCCTTCTCATAGGCTTTCGACTTGCATTGGCTTGGAATCAAGTGTGGCGGCAGCTGTTATTGTTGTTGTAGTTGTGGTTGATGTTGTTGTTGCAAACGCATCATGACTCGGGACAGTTGAGATTGTGTGGCATTGGGATTGTGTGGCATTTGCTCTGTTTCTTCAACATTATTATTTTTTTTTTCGAGCTTCTTCGGTTTTGCCCCGATAATTGATCATCATCAGTCGTTTTAATTGATCGCTTTGGCCGCTGCATGCATTTCGCTCTGCACCGCATTTCGATTGTAATCAATCACTTTCGTGGAACTGCCCCAACAGTTGATGTTGTTGTTGATGTTGCCTGAATGAACTATGTGGAGCTATGTGTGTGCGACTTCGACTCCGATTCCGATTGCAACTGCAACTCTAGCTGCTAGCTGAGACTTTAGACAATCGACAAGCGACAACAGCAAGGCTCTTCACACTCTTCACACTTTACTTTACTTTTTACTCAATGTCTGCCTGCTCGCTGGTTGTCGGGCGTTGTCAACGGTGAGGCAGTGAGGCGACTTTGTTGTCTTTGAGAATTGTTAAACGATTGGTATTTTTTTGTGTTTTCTTATTTCTTTCGTTTTTCCAATCATCAACGCAATTGCGTACGTGAGCAGACGCACCAAGCACCAAGTCTCATTGTTGTTGTTGTTGTCATTGTTAACTCCTCAAACTATTATAGTCTATATGTGTATGGCATATATATACATATATATATCCAGTTACAAATACTATCTCTATATTGCCAGCCCTCTACCGCCTTCTTAATTGTTGCCGCAATCTCGTGTATCATGCTGCGTCAATAAGTCACTCGCTGGCATTTCTGATATGCACTCGTTGCCAGCAACAGTTGCCATTGCAAGCAGCAGCAACAGCAACTGAAGCTATAACAACAACAACAACAACTTAAGTAAAGTAAACCATGCAAAGTTTGGACAGATAATTTTCATATATCAGATATGAAAATTGAAAATTACATTGACACAAATTGTTTCTTAGGCAATTTAATGATTTTTATGATGTTAGTAATTGATTATTATTGCAATAAACTGTGAACATGAAAGCACATTATTACGTCAAACGCATAAAGAAAGAAATCAAATAAAGTGTTTAGATAAGTATAGAGAAGAAGAAAACTTGTTTATTGGATAATGGGAAAAGAGTCTAGCATAATATAGTTATCTAGATAATAAACCTAAGCAGCAATTGTATCGTCGTTTGCATCACAAGCAGAGCGAATAATTGCATTAAATTACATAACACATTAACTGCCTTGGCTCACTTTAGATAGATGCGCACACTTACTGTTAGCAGAAACTGTATATGCCTTACTTGGCGTACTTACTTATCCCACAAGCTGCCTGATATTGCTATAGATAAGGACGATAAGGACCCCATAGCAACGGCAGCAGCAGGCACTTGGCATCCATCCATTAACATCCATCGAGATGTGCGCACATTCAAATCTGTTAAGATTTTATGCTGGGCCGTTTTTCGAATGGTTTTTTATGACAAATGTCATGACTAATTGTATGGCACTTAAATATTTTATGATCGTTCCAAGCAAATTGGCCTCCAGCGGCCTCAACAACAAAATTAAATATAAATAAGAACATTCCAGTCAATATAGCAACGACTGCACAATACTCTGTAAGCCTTTAAATAGGGGAAAAGGTCGTTTAGCCATATCAACGATTTCAAACTTTAACAAGTAAGAAGGCGTTTGTACATATAGACGGACAGACGGGCTGACGGACATGGCTATATCGACACGGCTGTTGAGAATACTCTTCTATACTCTATGGGGTCGGAGAAACTTCCTTCTGCCCGTTACATACTTTTGCACAAAACCATTATGCCCTTTTTATACCCATTTCATGGGTTAAGGGTATAAAACGAAGAACAGCAACAACATCCAATATATCTCGTTTATTTATGTGGAGAACAGAGTATGAGAAAAGATCATTTTATGCAGCCAAAAGACATAAAAACTCATAAAGCAGAAGATGAGCACAAGTTGGAGCCACACATACTTTACGAGTCAAGTTCTTAAAAAATATATGTTTGTTGTCAACTCTACATACTAAAAATAAAAAAACAACAAAAAAACAACAATATATAAACTTATATTGTTCCGATGTGTGGCAACAACAGCTCAATTTATGTGAGTGTGTGTGTGTGTCTGTGTGTGTGTGCGTACGAGTGTGTGGTTTATTTATATATTTTTTGGCCATAAATCAATAATTTGTTATGAGGCGCCCTCTGTGTGGTTGTTGTGAAAGCAAGTTCGTTGCCTAAGTCTTTTATTTATGCGCAAGGAAATTCAAAGGCCTTTTTTGCGGTAATTTGGTAAATGTCTATACGTATGAATGTTTGTATGCATGTATGTGTATGTGTGTGTGTGTGCTGTGCGTTGTGCTCGCCATTTGAAAGTTCCAGGTTGTTGTTTTAATTTTTTGGTATTGTTTTTGTTTTGTGAAAGGAAGCGTATTTTATTTGCTTTTTTGTTGTGTTTTGAGTTCAAGTTTGAATCATATGCAAATTGCATTATGTTGATAGTGAGTTTTGGATAGTGATCCAAAGACAAAAACAAAGATAGAAAGATACAAAACAACGACAAAAACGATGCGATGCGATGCGACAAGCCAACAACGACAAACATCAAACACAAGAAACAGCAAACAGCAAACAGAAAACAGCAAACAGCAAGCGGAAAAAGCGTAAATCACGCTCACCGTGTGGCACACAGCTGCACACAACTTGTAGCAAGATGCAAGAAGCAACAGTGGTGCAGTGCAATGCAGTGGACAGACAGACAGACGAAACAATAAAGAAAAGGAAGAGGAGCCACTGCGAATAGATTTGTGCAAAGATTTGCGAGTGTTTTTGGGCACTACAGAAGATTTGTGTGTCTGTTTTGAAATCGTTCAGTGATTTGTCTTGGCAACGCGTGTGCATTCAATCAGCTGTAACTGCCACAAGTGCAACAACGCAAACAACAACAACAACAACTGGACAAGCAAGCAACAACAACAGCAAGACAAGAAGAAAAACAGTAGAAGCAAAGAGTTCGCAGTCCAATTGACACTTGAGGCGTTGGCTTTTGCAGTTGAAGGCAGCAGCAGCTGTTGTTACTGGTTGCTGCTGTTGCTGTTGCTGCCGCTGCTGCCGGTGCTGCTGCTGTTGGTGCTGCTGCCAGTTGCGACGAGGCAATTTATAAACGAAATAAATTCAATTGACTTGTTTGCCGCAGCTTTTACAGTTGGCAACAATTGCAGCAATGCCATAAATCGTTTTGGCCAAGAAGCAAAACGCGCGCGCGCTCGCCCGAGCTCAAAAGCTTCCATCCAATCGGTTCGGAGGCTCCGGTCATTCCAGTGGCCAAACTGCGTAACAATAAATTTTCAATGCAAACAAGTTGCAGAAACTTAAAAAAAAAAACAGAGAGAAAAATAAACAGACTTGCAGAAATCGGAGAATCGCCATTGCATTTGCCATTTGGCCATCTTCATGCTTGCAAAAATAAAGAAATAATAAAAAAAAAAAACAACACGTTGTCCCCGCTTCTACTGCGACTGGGGCTGCGGCTGCTGCGGCTGCTGCGGCTGCAACTGCAACATTTGTTATTTGAATTTTGAAAATTATGGGCACAAATTTGTTTTATTGCCAAAGTCAAGGCGTGCAATCATTAAATGCAACAGCATGCGGTCCACCAAGCCGCCAAGCCCCAAGCCCCAAACCAAGCCAGCAGCACCTGAATGAGCACCTGAGCCAAAGTCAAAGCCGAAGCCACAACAACAACAACAGGCAACATGCCAAAGAAAACATGAAAAGCTACAAACACAACTAGCAAATACTCTGTAATCGGAATCGAAACCAGAAACTTAAGTTTATGTATACTAACTGTATCTTAAGCATATTACAAATATTCCTAAAAAATATTCCTAGGTCATTTAGTATTCAAGCAATTGGAACTCTACTTTTCTATGACAAACTATCGACTAAACATCTTTTTCTTCTGCAACATTAAATATATATATTGTCTTTGCGTTACAATTTCGAGTTAAAAATAGGCTAGGCTTTTGCTGTAACAGTTTACAGGGTATACAATACAGCTGGATGCTGGTCGGCTGGTCGCGATGACTGCTCATCGCTTGAATTATGCGCCTTGCACTAAAAGCGTTTCAGCTAACTTAAATATGAGCACATCATTAGCTTAAAATTGTTACTTAGCCATGGCAACATCTCTTCAGTTGTTGGCTGGTGTTTTTTTTGTATTCTTATGGCCGGCCAAAAAGTCATCTAAATTCGTGATGCTGCAAGCTGGCAAGCTGGCAAAACAGAACTGGAAAGTGTTCTTCATCTTCTTTTCTTTTCAGTTTTGTTTTTGTTGTTTGTGTTGTTTTTTGTTGCTTGGCGCTTTAATTCAGAGTGCGGCACACTGTCTGATTAACACGTGCGCAAATTATAAGATTTTATGCATTTGCCACAGATATCTCAAATGTTGTACGCTCGCTCAGCGCTGCGTTCATCGTTCGGCGTTCTTAACGTTAAGAAGATAAAAGCAAAAATGTTCAAACTGCCGACACACGGCTCAAGCGAGACTATTGCAACTTGCAACTTGCAACTTGCAGCACTCATCATTCAAGAGTTATGGATTCATGTTTATGCATGTGCTGCACGCATACACACATACGCAAACACACACACACACAGACACAGACACAGACACACCTGTATGCTGTTGCTGTGGCGCACTTTTGAGCACTTTATTAGCGCATCGAGCCGCCTAAATATATGGCTAACCAAAATGGCCAAAATGAATGGCCATGAAACACTGTAACGTTCAAAGCGTGCAGCACACCTGGCCCAGAGGGGGTTGCATACTCAGCATACTGCAACATGTTTGTATTCTGGGGCGTGTTCCACGTCTCCTAACCAAGCGAACTGACCCATATACGAATATCATTCATTCGCCATGCCCCAACTAGAGACGACTAGAGACGCGACGCGACGCGACGCTCACAATGTACCATATAGTTGCCCCATATGACTTGTACTTAACTTTACAGATTTATGTAAATGAGTATACTCAATGTTAATATACGAGTACACATATTTATGTACATACGTATGTGTGCTGTTGTGCTTTTGATACTTGAAACTTGAAAACGGACATAAACCGTTGATGTTTATGTCTAAGGCATTTGAGACCACTTTAACATTTCGTGTTCGATTTCAAATTTTACTGTTCGGAAGCCTCAGACGATAGCTCTGGCTCTGCTTAAACCAATTTCAGAACACTTCAAAACGGTTTATCATAACGAATAAAAAGTTGCAAATGATTCGATTCGATTCGATTATTTCGACCAAATTCTTCTGCCTCCAAGCTAGTTGTGCAACAAAGTGCAACAAAATGTTGCAATTGTTAGCACTAAATGACAAAACAGCTACCATTTCCTATATACAACATACCCTTATATCAGCCCACAGATCACACTTCAGTTACAGATTGCTCCAAAATCAGCACTCTTAAGCCGACTAACTAACTTTTAATGGCTCGACTACTCGATATATAATACATACCTATAAGCCAACCAGCCAGATAGCCAGGCATGCAGGCTAAGTGCGTTGGCATCCTTGCCCACTTGCCCACTTTCAACTGTCTCTGCCACGCCCACGTCGGTATTATACAACCAAATACCATCGATGGCCCCAGGCGAAAAACAAGAACCGAAAAACACAGAAAAAACAACACGCACAAATCTTTAAAGTGAGTATTTACCCAACGCGTACGCTAATTTCAGAGCAGTCAAAGCTGAATTTTTAAGTTGAAGTTGAAGTTGTTTGCTGTTTTTCTGTTTTTCTGTTTTCTGTTTTTCTGTGTGCGGTTTGCTATCCCATATACCGTAATTAGTTGCTACTGCCTTGGCGGAGCTCTTTTTCTAGTAGAGGCAAAAGAAAACTTTAGGAACAGCAACAACAAGCAAGAGTAACAGACTTGGAGATACCCCGGAAATTTATAGAGTTCTAAAACAAATTCTTAAGTCTTTAGATATTTTTTTTACAATTTTATTGGTTTGTTCTTTCATTGCTATCGGTAAGTGATTAATTTTTAAACATTTTTTGTGCTTTGTGTGTATTCTATTCATAAACTATGTACATACATATAATACAATATCTTGAGTATAACTTATCAATGATTATTACCATAAGAATCATGAAACATATTTGGCTTTTTGATTTCCAGTCTTTTATGTTCGACCGTTTTCTTTGCGAATAAAGTTTAATTAGTTTTAAACTCCAAAGAGATTAGAACTGATGATGACAAATTAAAGCACAATCTGCTCCAGAACTCCACCATACAAAGAGAGTAAAAGACGCCGCCACTCCTTTGGCGCTGTGCCTTTTTAGGCACCGTGTCCCAGATCACTTTCACGATTTCAAATTCTGCGAATCGTTGTTACATTGCAGTTAAATTTGCTGTTAAGCTTCGGCTTGGGTGCTTAGATGTTCCATCCTTGTTTAGTTTTATGACATCTACTACTTCTTACTAATCGTTAACGCGGTAATCATTCGATTTTTTTTTAGATGGTTTTCTGACATTCTCACAAACATTCACAGCAATAAAACGTGTATGCAGTAAGTCTATTAAATGGCAAGTACGTAAACACCATAAAACTAACATTTGCCATATCATTTTGTAGTTTGCCAATTTCTTCGGACACATAAATAAGTGAAAAATGCAACTTGGCATAACGGCAGCGTATACATTTTTCCAAAAATATACATATATGATCTTTTTAGTGTTCCAGATCTTTTCTACTGACAACTTTATAGATCTGTACCCTGTCGTTCAGAATAAACCAACAGAGTAAATACCCGAATTGGGGGTGAGGGTATAATGTTATTGTGCAAATGTATGTATGTAACAGATAGAAGAAAGCATATCCGACACCATTAAGACCCTATTCTTGATCAGCATCAAAAGCCGACTTGATATAGCCCAAATGAACGCCTCGATTTCAGGAACTATTAATGTTAAGGACTTCCATTTCGAAAACTAAACTCTTCTATACCATAGGCAGATCAAGTTATCGATCATTTTTTTCCATTTTCAACACATCCAACAAATAATGAATTCTTAAGCTTAAATAACTTAAAACTGTTATTAACATAAATAGACGAAAAAATATAGCTTTTGTCGAATCGGTTGAGAAGTAACGGACATTTTGAAACGATAACCGATAACCGATGGTGTAGGCATAACCATAAGTGTTAGGTTAAGGGTTCAGGGTATCTCCTAGTCGAGCTTTTTGAGCTAATACATCTTTACGAGGTAAATGCAACAATTTAAATACAGAACTTATTCTTTCACATTTTTTATTTTGGCAAATAGTATAAAACCCATGCAAAACACGATGCCGAACCCATTCCATTCGATTACAAAGAAAATAATGAGTGAGAGAGAGAGAGATGGAGATGGAGATGGAGAGAAAGAGAGACCGAAAAAAAATATGTGGTGCGCGTGTTTGGTGGCGTTGCGTGTCTGTTGGCATGTGTCCACGCGAAATTGATATCGAACATAATTTTAGCAGCAAGCTACAAACACACACACACACTAAACAAACAAACACTGTTGTAGCTGCCTCATAGAGTTGTTGCCACAAAAAGGAAATGGCTGAAAAATGCTAACAAGATTTGCGCGGTCGATCGGTCCGTCGGTCGGTCGGTCGATCGGTCCGTCGGTCGTTTGGTGGGTCGTCCATTTCGTTTGGTTTTGGTTCGTCCGATCCGCTTGTGAAGTGTTTCGTCCGTTCCGTTGCCTGCCAACCTCTGCACGATGATGATGACGATGATGATGATGGAGATGATAATGATGATGATGATGATGATGATGATGACAAGGCTGCAAGGTTACAAGTTTTTCCAGATCGGCACAGAGCCCCACTGACTGCTAGTCAGCCACGAGTTACAAGTTGCAAGTTGCAAGTTGAAACATGGACAATGGCATTGACTTGAAACATGCAGCTTCATGTGCTTCATGTGGTTCATGTGCTTGTGCTTTGCGGTTGGATTCGAGCACAACATTAAACAGATCGTAAACACTTTATTTTTATCTATCATCAGCCAGTTCAGATCAGTTGTTCTTATTGCCATTGTTGTTGTACTTGTTGTTGTTGTTGTTCGGGGCAGCTGTTGCTGATAACGTGCTGAAAACAATTGCAATTGTTGTTGCTGTTGCTGTTGATGTTGATGTTGCTGTTGCATTTGGTGTTGCTCTTGTTGCCCGTTGTGTCCGTTGCTATAGATTTCGTTCATGTTCAAATCAATTTGATGTTTAAATTTGCACAACAACTTTGCCAAACACACAACACACTTACACCTACACACATCCACACCCACACACACAAACAAGCACACATGAAGTGAGTTGCCATTATCGCATGTCAAGTATTCGCTGCGGAATTCTTCTGTATCTTTTAAGCTATTTTATACGCAAATTTTTGAATACTTGTGCAAAAACACTTTGCGAAAAGAACAGTTAGAAATTCAAATATATAAGATTAAAATACGTTTGATTTTTTCGATTAAAGAGTGAAATTTTGACATTATTATAAGAAGATCATAGGCAACTTACATATTTGTAATGATAAGAGTAATACATACAAAACCAGTATACCCTTTTTTTTTGCCCATTTCATGGGTTAAAATGGGTATAAAAATGTTGAAAAATCGAAACATTTTCATTTATGTTGCCACCATGCGTTTGCCATGCATTGAAAAGATAAATTACATCACACATTCGAAGCATAAAAGTATTAAAAGGAGTCTAACTAATCTTTAGATTGTGCTAAAATGATCTATCGCTGTTTGGGATGGGATGGGTGCAACCAAATAGAATGGTTGCACCATTTCCATTTTATATAAAATCCACAGATCTTCCACTGATAAGCATATATATATATATATATATATGTATTTTTTTTCTTTGCTGTTTGCTGTTCTTCGTTCCTTGCCATAGAATAACAAACCAGCTGCTTGGTATGCTCATCCATCGTTCAACGTGAAGCTCCACACGAGCAATAGAAACCGCAGAAATCAGAATACGTGTTGTGCATAAAGAATCAAATGTATAAAAAATTGCGAGCATTTGAATATATACCTCTCTCTACTCTCCTCATACTGTATACACGTATGTATACACAGTCAAAGTTGTGAACAAACCCAACTTTGACTTCTTTTTCTCCTGTCCGCCTGCCTGCCTGTCCGCCTGCTTGCCTGCTCCCTGTTCCTTTTTCCATGGGTTTCAGTTTCGGGCAATGCAAATTCGCATTCATTGATTGCCGTTAGAAGCATTTAGCACAAATTGGAGCACGAAATTTTCAAAAAGAAGAATACAAATCAGTGATAATTGTGCACTTGCAAATGAGCTAGAAAATACCCTGTATTCAGTATTTTGAGTAAGCTGTATGATATGATAGACAAATAACAAATATGAATATCAGACCAGATCCAACCTACTATTCTACACCAATTGACAGCTTGGTATACCTTTCTTCCATGATTTGCAGATAGTTTGGAAGCTATAAACAACAATTGCGTATTGCATATATTGACATATTGCTTGATTGCCGATTTATCTTATTGAAGGCAATAAATTGGTTATTTTTATGTTTTGGTTGGCTTATCAATAATAAGTAGGCTCGCCACAAATTCTGAAGCTTTTTGGCGATTCGCCTAATAGAAACATTTCGTTCGATTGGCTTCAAAGCTGCAAATGTTCCGGTTCGGCAACATTTTGACTAATTAACTGCAATGTTTAATGCGTTAGAGCAAATTTGCTGTTATGTTGTTGTTGTTGTTGCTGAATGTTGTCTGTTGGCCAAGACCAGACGTCATGTGGAAACGGGTTTAAAAGCATTGGCCAAAGGCTTGCGCACATTTCCTGGCCGGCCAAAGGCGACGACAATCATAATCGCCAGTGACAAATGCATAAGAAGCTGAAAAAAAAAAGATGCAAAGAAAGATCGATATGCATGCACATACCAGAGGAGAAAGAAAAGATATTGAAAGGGTATTGGTAGTATGGCATATTTGTATGTCTGTCTGTCTGTCCGCCGCTCTTCTCAGATAGCGCAACTGGTATTACAAACTGGCATTGGCCATATTCACGCAACTGGCCAAATGGTAAAATGGCCAAATGGCCAACTGGCGGCCGGCTACAGCTTATTAGAAGCTGGCTGCATCTGCCTCAAACGTAAACTGCTGCAACACACACACATACACGCACAACTACTACTACTACTACTTTAGAAGTCAAGACAAGTTCTGTCAGCCAAACTTGGCTGCAAATGATTTAGCATTCAAGCAGATTCAAGCCGATTCAAGCAGATTCAAGCATTCAGCATTGGTATTACCATACAAATGCATTAATACAATAATGCAATAAAACTAACGAACACTCAATAAAGTTGTAAAGTTTCAAAAAAAATTATAAATTCAAGTGTCCGCAAGGATTTAACAACTGCGAATCGAATTTCAGCAAGTACTCATACTCATCTTATGTAAAAGAAATTTATCCTTATATCAGGTTTAGAAATCTGGACTCGTTGAGTCTGGAATTTGTTGTGTGTTGGCTTAATTGACATTTCCTGACTGAGAATCATGCTAAGAAATCTCAAATTACTCGCATGCTTAATGTCAATATGGAATTCTTAACTTAAAACACTTGAATATGAAAACACATACAAATCCGATTCCATTCATTAGTGAACATGTCTCGAAAGGAATTTGTTATATTTTCGAGATTAGTGTAGTCTCTGCCACCTGTACCAGTCTCAGCTTAACTGTCCCAACGTGGCTAAATTGATTGCCAAGGGCGTTTAACAATGGCAAAACCAAACAAAGTTGAAACAACAAATTGATTGTTTCAAAGGCAATTGATATGCATATCTAAAGCTGCTCAAGTTGTCTTGTGTCTTGTCTTGTGTCTTGTCACTTGACTCACTTCAATTACGGACCAAAAGTGCGCTATCCGACACCGACACACACACACACACACACAAAATCTCTATGAAGACAACAACAGCAAACAAAACGGTACAAATAATATTCAAAAACGATTTATTAAGTTCGCACATTCGAAAAGCACTTGACGCTGACAATTAAAAAGCACTCGACATCAAATTTAGACGATGACGGTGAACTCCAAAAAGGCAACATAGACAAAGATTCGATGGCGAGAGGGACAATGCGCTGCATGAGGGGAAAAGGGCAATCGAGAAATCGAAATAGTAAGTATTGGTTTCTCACGATATTGCTTTGCGATTTTGCGTTGGTTTTTAACCAGCAGCAGCTGTAAAAATTAAACGGGGTATACTTAATATATACAGATACTCAGTAAAAAAAAAACAGAAAACTGTTCATTTCGAGAAGAAAATGTTTCCATTTCACTCTGAAAGCTGATACCCATACCGTAGGAGGCACATAAAGTGTCAAGATTAGACTTCTACAAATACATGTATATAAAAATATATAGAGAGGAATCTTTAATACGATTTGAGCTCCCGAATACCGGTTTTCCTGTTATTGTTTCTTATAACTCACGAATGCATTCAATACAGAAATAGAGATAATAATTCATTCAATTTTGCATTAACCGTTTTTTTCCGTGTTCTTTGATTATTCTCTGAACTTATGGAAGTTCGACTGTATTATAAATATATGTTTCCCTTTAAACCTGGCTAAAACTTTACACTAATATTGCTTATACATGAGAAAGTTATTGCAGATCTATTGGGTGAGTATTTTGTTTTTTAAAATGTTTAGCAATTTGCATATAAGAAAATGTTTGCCCAGGTGTTGTGGATATGTTTCTGTGTTTGTTGTCTTTGTTACGCCTTTGTTAAGTTGTTGGCGATGTCAAGTTGTTTAGAATGATTACAATTAATATATTAGCAATGTCAAGTTGTTTAATATAATTATTATTAATATATGATTGAAAAAGCTCTTCCAAAATCAGACACTGCTTACGAAGGTGATGCTGTGTAATGATCTGTTCTCGGGCTGTGAGTACAGGGTATGTCAAAGTTGATCAGCAAAAACATTTACTGGGCATATACCCTTAACCTATAAAAAAGAGGGTTAGGGGAAATATGATTTTAGTATGTAACAAGCAGAAGGAAACGTCTTCGACCCCATAAAGTATATATCTGATCAGCTGATCAGCTTTAAAAGCTAAGGACTCCAGATATTGGGTTTGACCTCTCATAATCCCTGGGCAATAATAGATTGTTTTAAATATTTGATAACTTTTCCGGTTTACCAATTACACATGGAATCAATAACAATAAAATCTGGAAACAAAAACCTGTGAAATTTATATTAGAATCGGTTTAGGGGCACCGACGATATTGAAAGATTGAAGCGAAAGCAGGTAAGCTCAACGGTTAAGGGTATCTCCTAGTCGAGGCTTCTCGAGGTTACTAACGCCTCCATACTTGTTTGAATTGGGCATTTGGTTTGTGTGTCTGCACCTTGATTACTTGTTACTTGTTCGCCTGCGCTCGCTTAATGGCGGCAAACAAATTGTCTTCTTAATTGTGAGAAACCCAACGGCAGCAACAATAGAAATAAAATAAACTTAAATTGAATTCCAATCGTATTCATTATATCTAAATATCTGCTAAATGTATCTGTAACTCAAGTGCAGTTCTCAATTAAAACAAAAAGAAACAAGTTCGGCCAGAAGATAACGAATTTTTCAATACACTAACTATATGACTAGATAAAGGCAAAAGTAGACAACTAGACTCAAACCAATAGTAAAGAATAAGTTAAGTATTCAATTTATAACAAAAAGCATGGCAAAAATGATATACCCTGCTGCTGTTTAATACAGTTTTCTGTTCAGTTTCTGTCAATAATGGAAAAGAAAAATGCGCAGGCAGCTGCCATTGTTGGATGTACTCGCATTATCATTATTATATGGTATTGTTTGGTATGCTTGTTATTATTATTATGATTTGTTTATTGTTGATTCGATTTCATGTTTATTTTGCATTAAAAATTCATTAAATGTTTCGGTATATAATTTCTGTGTGTGTGTGGGGGTTAAACGCTTTTCACATCATGTGCAAAATGTGTTTAGGCATTTAATTAAAATGAGATTAAAAACTTGAAATCAAAACGCTTAAACGCTTTTCAAATGCTATTCAATGCTATCAAAGACAATAAGCAACTTGTTGTTGTTAAGACAATGTTACCAAAATGGCTTTCGAATGCAGCACTCGAAACTCAATTCCTGACACGGAATCGTTCACAACGGTTAAAAGAAAGTGGCAACCAGTGGCGTATTTAGATACAAAGATGCAGATGCTGATGCAGATGTCGATGTAGTTGCAGCAACAGCAACAGCATCGACAATAAAAAATCAGATCATTGCCACACCAAACGGGCAACAATTGTCAACACAAAAAACAAAAACAATTTTTTGGTCACAAAATGTTGCACAAATTAAAATTGAACACAATAATCAGCGCAACATGTTCTCTGTTTGTTGTCGATTGCATTTGCTATTGCTATTGCTGGTGTGATGTTGCTGTTGCTGGTGTGGCTGCCTGTTGGCTGTTGCCTGTTGCACTTGCCACCAATGTTCTCTGCTCGCTTTGGCTGTCGTCAGCATCGTCTTTCTCATCTTCTTTCACATCGTTTTGCTTCTTCTTATTCATCTGCTGTTGCTGCACGAAATTTGCCCAACTGCCTGCAGCAACATCACCAGCAGCAGCAACAGCAACATCACCACCATCAGCAACAACAACAACAACAAAAACAAGGGGGAAACCAGCAACCGTCTGTTGCACATGGCCAGAGCAAATGACTTTATTATAGGTTTTTAAATTTATAAACGCAACATTTACCATGCTAAACACTCCAAATTCCAGCTGGTCCGTCAGACCTCTCTCTCTGGCCACAGCAGCAACAACAGCAGCAACAACAACAACAACAACAACGACAACAACAATAATTTGCATTTTTTCAATTGTGACCACATGTAGAGAAGTGTTTTTTATGCGTGTGTGGCCGGCCCAGCTTGAACACAGAAGTTCAACTAATTTTTGGTCAAAACACACTTTTTACATATAAAAAAACAATTTGAGGTACGCTTAACATATCGCAATGCAATTCTCAGTTAACTATAGAGTTGAGTGTGGGGCTTAACTAACCTGATGGTCAACCCTCTTTGGGTTCGAATTATTAAACAATCAATACTGGTCATTTATATGTACTCGATAAGGTTTACTACACTATCTTATATAATTTGTAATCTTCAATAAAATACAGTCCATCCTTAGTTAAAGAAGACTCCAAAAGTTATGAGCCATTGCCGATAGTTGATATTATATCTTAGTATAACCTAATAATGATATCTGAACATGAATAAAACTCATTCTGTAGATTTCATGAAACTTCTGATCTTATATTTCTTATTTCTGATATGTGTTGGACTTTAAGTGTAGTGTATATTTGTAGTTCAACAGTTAAACTTTACAAAGTAACGTTTAGAGCTCATCGGATTACGGATTACAGCCCACTGCCATTTGGTTATAGAGCCCACCCAGGGCCCCATTCATATCGGGGGGCGGGCACTAATTCCGTCAATAAGCAATCCTTGGACTTGATAATTTAGATCCCAATTGTAGTATATATGGGGCAGAGAATGGCCTACGCAATTCGTTTCGGAACGTTTCGTTTGGCGTGGGCCGAAACTTTATTTGATCGAAAACGTTTATTGTTTGTTCTTGAAAGAATTTATACACAAGTTGAGGCCATTTGAATTGAATTCAAAACCTGAAGCTAAAGAAAACGATGATGATAAGGCTAAGCTTGTGCGGCATGCACATAATTTGTAGCTTTAACTCATTATAAGCGATGTAAAGTGTTAGGGAAATACAGGGGCTTGGGGACAAACAACAAGAACTGAAAGTTCGGAAGTCAAATCAGTTTGCCACTTGTTGTCAGTTTTAACGAGTTGTCACCAGTTGAGGCATTTATTTATTGATACACATTTTGTTTTCTCTGTGATCTTTTTGATCTGTAAATAGTTCAGTCTTTAACATCTCTACCATCTAACATCAATTCGCATCAAAGTTTGTAGGTTTTTTTTCGGGAAACTATAAAATTTTACAGAACGCCTTTGATGTCTACTTACAACAGGTTTGCTTTGGTTACAATCGGTTTGCTTAGCTGCTTTGTTCAGTTTCAATATATATTTTACGATTCTTTATTGTCTCTTCCCTTCTCTTCTAGGTTTTTCATACGATTTCTGTGGGTTCTGTTTTATGACTTTGCCTATGTTGTTGTTTCTTACTGATGCTTCCGCCTAATTCTGATGTGGCTTACCACAATTGCGGTTATTCTCACAAACACAGCATGTGGTACAATAAGGCAACATTTAAATACTCTTTCTGGAAGCAGAAACTTGCAAAACTAAGTAACAAAATAGATGAAAGGCTTAGCAACATGTTTTGAAAATGTTAACAATTTCTGTATCCTGTATCCGACAGTTACAAACTTGAACAAAATTTGCACATATCTATGTGATGGTCGTGATGATATAGATTGGAGCCAATGTGATTATCTAAATTCGATCATTAACTACATCTATACATACTTTTTTCACATTATCAGTATTATAATATAGACCTGTATGTATGGTATGTATCTTAAGTCTTTCAGAATGTGAAAATATTAATTCTTGATCTCGTTTTAGCTCTGCAGTCCTCTTGATTCTATAATTTCCGGAATAAATCGAAACTGAATCTGTAACCCATACAAAAAAGTTATATATTCATTCGACCTACTTTGACATTAGCTTGCTGCTCATTTGCTCATATCAATATCAATATATCCAGATTGACTTCTCACTCAGACAAAAAGTGGCTTACTCTTATGTCTGGTGAGAATTCGTCTATTGCCTGCTTCCGTTGATCGATGATGAATAAAAGTCGAATGGGAGAACCTTTAAGCAAGAAGCAAATGTTTAACGTAGACGTTTTAGTCTTTGAGAGGAAGCATTGAAAGAGAAAGGAAGAAAAAACGAACATAATAATTAATATGATATTTTTATGCTTTAGAGACTTCCCGAGCTGGCTTTCTTTTGGCAACTTTAATAAAAACACAGAACATGATCTTCATTTAAGTTTCACTTAACACTTTGCTGCTGATTTAACCAGCTTTAGCTTACAAGTTTCCGTTGGTAAATATATACATTATTAACCAATCTTTAAAATCATATTTATGTATTGCAAGTTTTCGAATTTTTGTGTTTTTCTTATCCACATTCATACCACAGACATTTCTCACATCAACTCATTGGTACAACGTTAACTTCAAAAAGTAAGAAGGGTCTAGTCGAGTAAGCTCGACTAGAAGATACCCTTAACACTTGACCATACAGACGGACAGACGACCGACCGTACACATATGTACATATGTACGTCGTGTACTACCGGACCAATGCTTAATGGTTTCATATCTTCGGTATTTCTTAACCGATTTTAATAAAAATTTCACAGATGTTCATTATTTTGTTAATAGTTTCATTCCTCATTTTTGAGTTTTTGAAATTTAAAATTTTTTGTTATCGGTTCCATGTGTATATCATAAACTGGAAAAGTTATCGAAAGCTTTAAACAAACTTGCTTTGCCTAGGGATTAGGAGAGATCATATCCAAAATATGGAAACTCTAGCTTTTATAGTTCCTGAGATCGACACGCTCATACATACAGACAGACGGACATGGACTCGGCTGGAATATAAATACAGTTTATGGGGTCGGAGAAGCTTTCTTCTGCCTGTTACATACTTTTGTACAAAACCATTATACCCATTCTTTACCCATTTCATGGGTTAAGGGTATGAAAATAGCTTGACTTAAAAGCATTTAAAGTTCCTAACGTTGAGCACATTAACTTTATATCTCGCTCTTGTTGCCCAAGTGCGCGGCGCGGTTTTTTCCCCACTCCGATTTTGCCATTAAGTTTAAGTCTGAGCTGAGTTAGACCCCTCGTAAATTTATGCGAAATTCTCGTGCTTCTCAGGGCTGATAGCGGGGCTCTGGTTTGTATTTTTCATATTTTTTTTCATTTTTGTATTTATTGCAGCCGCATATTAATGAATGTGTGTAAGTGTATGCAAGTGTACATACATATGCATTAGTGTGGGTAAATGGCCAGTTAGTTCATCATCTGCTGTGTGATAGACAGCTAATGTTTTTTTTTTCTGTTTTCTGTATTCTGTTTTGCTTGCGTGCCGGGGCTGTGGCTCTGCCTATTTGGGTGAGGGTCAATGGGGAAGGCTCTGCACTGTCCAATGCTATTTAGCTTGGTCAAAGGGGCGGTTTTTCTGTGTTAGTATGTGTGTGTATGTGTGTGTATTCTTAGTTGTTATTGTTTTATGAACTTAAGTGTAATACATTTGAAATAGGTCTTGAAAACTACATTGAAACCATAAGCTGTTTGTTGTGTAAGGAAAGCGATGCAAAACCCACAAGTTCTGGAAAATAATGAAATAGTGAAGAAAAAATGTTTCCGAACTTATTTGAAGTAAAGTCATAAAAATTTTTAAACACTTTGAAAGTGTTTTGGTTTTGCTATCATTTAGATTGAACAAAAATGTTGGAATTTAAAGAACTGTTCTAGACTTTTGACCAGAACACATTTCGATTAAAAAATAAAAATTTCGCGTAAGCAACTCGGCAGCCTTGCTCTCCGCTGTAATGCTGAGCCTATCACTGCCCATATCGTTAGCCGTGGTAACAGGTTTGCTGGGCTTCGTAATAGGTGCACTGCTGCAACAGGATGCATCATATCGCAATATACAATCGACCATGGCAAACGATCCATACATCTTTCAGCGACGTCAACAAATCTACGATGCGGTAAGTTCTAGCAAGAAACAAATATCAACAAAATATTTACTTCAACTAATATTAATGTTATATGGTTATTGTAGCTGAGATTGGTTGGGGGACATCCGCTCAGATTATTCCGTCATAGTTCTGTCAAGCGGGAGGCGACGTCAAATGCCAATATTACCAATCCAAGTTCAAGCGGTGATCACACTGAACCAAATGATGCCGATTCAGTTTTTGCCAACTATGTGAAATGGTTTCAAAATAACATGCAAACCGTGGTAAGTCATTTTCTGCCACAATTCTCTTCGATGACGATTCTCCCTCGTCAAATGTAACCAAAGGGTTAAGAAGCCTTCAAGCTTCCTTGTCTTACAGTATTAAAGCCAATGTATATAATATAATGGTTGACAGATTAGTCCATCTTTCAAAAAAGGTTCCTGCGCATAAGCAAGATCCTAAGAACTTGTTCCTGCGTATCTGTATTAAGAGTTTCACTAATTTTAAGTACAAATTTATTGATTTTCTTTTTTCTTTTAATCACTTTCAACAACGACGATGTTTAGACGATGTTTTTTACATTCTCTCTGGGTGACGAACCGCTACCCGTATCAGAATCGGCGCACGTGGCCACACTAATGAAATATGGCTTTCCCGGCCTGGATGATGTGCACATCTATCGCAATTTTGTGCTCTCATATGATCGACGCAATCGCATTGCCCACTGGGTATGCGAACATTTGGACTCTGACACTTTGATGCAGCAGCCATTGGTTGCTGTGCAGAAGCCATCCGAATATACAGTTGATTCGACTATACCGCTAATATTTCGAGCCAGTCAACTGGATTACCGGAACACCGACTATGTTGCCGGTCATATGGCATCGCCGCACAACTATCGCTCTGATCCAAACAAATATGTTGAGACCTATCTATTGCCAAACATAGCGCCATTGAGTCATGGCCTCAAATCAAAGGTGTGGTCGCGACTAGAGCACTACGTCCGAGATGTGGCCGTAAAATGTGGTTCGGTTTATGTTTACACGGGCCCATTGTTTATGCCCCAACGCATCACATTCCGCAATTGGGCAATACGACACCAGGTCATCGGCATGAACACGGTGGCAGTGCCGACACATTTTTTCAAAGTGATTATTGCCGAATGCAGGGAAGGGAACGATCTACCCTATATGGAGGGATATGTTGTACCGAATGCCGATATTGACACCAATCTGGAGTTGACCACATTCATGTCCAATATCCGTGACATCGAACACTTTGCCGGTCTGAAATTCTATGAAGGCGCACAACGCCCCCAACTGCATCATAATATCCAAAATGATGTACAGCTTTAGTTATTTTAATATATAATATTTTAAATATATATATATATATTTTATAACTTTGATTTAAGACATCCAAACTTGCTAGCAGGCTGTTTACGAATATACAGTATGTATTTGAAAAGTATGCTCAAAACCATTTCCAAAAAGTTTTTCATTAATAGATATCAGGTCTTGGACAGTAGAATGCCCTTGACTCGAATCTACTAAGACAGAATATCTAATCATTGTTGGATTTTTAAATTTAGGGTCAGGGATACGAGTTCTCTTCTATTCCCTGCTCTTCCATCAGACCCAGGTCCTTCATAAAGGTCGGTCGATGCTTTCCTAGAAAACTATTTCTTTTTCCTGCTATACAGATACAAGAACGAATCTGTAGACATTGCTACTATTCCCAGCTTAGTTCAAGAGAATGAGATATCAAATATTTGTATCTGATTATTGTTTTCCAGAGCTTAAAGATCGACCCTTACATTACGCCATTACGCCATTATATGGCTACAATTTTAAGTTTTATTGACTTGTTTAGGGTATTAGTTTGTTTTAACTTGTTTATTTGTGTTCTTATCTCAGCTTTGAGTTTCAAGTTTGGATTTTTTCCTGAGAAGAGTCTTTAGATTTCCGCTGTGAATGCCAAAAGACGTAACTTATCGGTCGGGATCTAACTACTCAAATCATCTCTCTTTCCCCTTGCTGCTGCTGCTGCTACTTTCTTTCTCACTCACTCTCTCTCTCTCGCTATCCATCTCTATCGCTCTTGCCAAAATCTGTGCATGTTTTATTTTCATTATAATTCAAGTTTTTTTTTTTTTCTCTGTTTCTTGCTGTTGTTGTTGTTGATGCTCGTGTAATTAAAGTATCATTCACACCGTGTGTTCGCACAAAACTAACGGCATTTTGCTAAAATAATAATAATAACAAAAACAACAACAGCCAGTGCGAAAGAGAACAACAACAAAGTATTAAAGTGGAAAAAACGGGAGAGAGAGAGAGAGAGCGAAAAAAAAAGCACTCAAAAAACAAACAAACAAAAAGTCGTCGTTCGTTGCTTCCGCCGTGCGACAGAACCCAACCAAAAAAAGGCGGCCTGCTTCAATGACTCAACTTCAGATATGTACAAGACCCCCCTCCCCCCATGCCCACCCCTTTTGCCATACCCTTCGTAGCTTTTGCTGTTGCCCTCAGAAATACCCAAAAAAAACTAAAAAAAAAACGCATATCAGCAGCCCTGGCGAGTCCACGGTTGACAATTCTTTTAGTCTTTGACCTTTTCGGGGCATAATTGTTGTGTGTATGTGTGTGTGTGAGTGTGAGTGAGTGTGTGTGTGTGTACCTGTTGAAGTTTTGTCGTGCTGGACAATTAACATGAACTTTTAGCTTTGCTTAATTACTTCGAGTCGTCGTTCTTAAAATGACGCAAAATACAAAAAAAAAAAAAAACAAAAAAAACCAACGAAAAAAAAAACGCTCCAACTTGAGGTTAATTACATTTTGAAGAGCGAGCAAAGCAAATTGAATTGTTGTTGTTGTTGTTGGTTGCTACTTGCTGCTTGCTACTTGCCACTGCCATCAGCAGCAACAGTGGCTGCAGTTAGTTAATGGCACAGACATCAAGCGGCCAAAGTCAGCCAGCAAACAGTCCGTGTGACAATTATATGTAAATGGACGAACGCACTTTGTTATTGTTGTTGTTGTTGTTGTGTTGTTCGTATGTGTGTGAAAAATGGTATTGTTGATGTTGAGATGTTTGAAATAAGTGAATTTTGTTTGCTGAAGGTCACACACACACACACACACATACACATACACACTTAAAGACTGACAGCGTGTTACCGTTAAATGTCGCTTTGGGGGTCAATTGCAGCTAGTTTGTGTCTTAAGTCATTTGTTTTTTGTGTTTTTGGTAAATGAAGCTGTTAGCACATAAATTTGATGGACAACTATAAAGCGGCGAGTGTAGAGCAGGTTTTAAGAAGGGAAGTACTCATCGCATTGTGTAATAATGCAAAAGTACACTGTGTAACGTGATTGTGAGGGAACAGAATAACTTCATTTCACCTGATCATGAATCATGAATGAAATCAATGAAAAACTTAAGTCTTGGCAAGAGAGTACGTAAAGTAGGTATCAAGGTGTTCTGTGTCTTTCAAACAGTGCATACACTGAGCGAGAAATATGAGTGCATTCCACTCAAAGCGGAAGAGCCGAAGTTTGTTCGGTTAACGCTAAAAGGTGCAAGGGCACGGGTTAAGGCCATCTGCTTAGAAGTCGAGGGCTCAGGTTCGCTTACTTGCAAATACGATGATTACAAGACTAGAGACTAGAAGCAAGAGACTCTAGATTTTGTATCTGAGCTCTCCTAATCCCTAGGTTTTTTTTTTTTTCAAGTTTTCGATAACTTTTCCGGTTTACGATATGCACATGCAATCGATAACGCAAAAATCTTGAACTTCAAAAACTTATAAATAAGGATATAAACTATTAACAAAATAGTGAACATCTGGGAAATTTTAATTAAAATCGGTTGAGAAATACCGGAGATATGAAACTATCAAGCATTAGTCCGGTAGTTCACGCTCAGTATGTGTACGTCAGGGTTAAGGGTATCTTCTTGTCGAGCTTACGTATGACTAGAGCTTTGTTACTTGTTAAATAAAGCTAACTTGAAATAATTTACAAGAAGTCGAGAATTTAGAAATCCTTAATGTGTACAAAGACTTGTGCCAAGTGTCGGCAAATCAAACCGAGCTTAAGAGGTTTTATATTTCTGTCATTTTGAGGCGTGCATCGCCCATTTTAATGCGTGTAAGTGTGTGTGTGTTGAGTCATCATCAATAATGCATGTGGGGTTGGAGCGTGTGGCATGTTAGTCGGTCTGCGGTCGGTCTGCAGGGATGTTACTATATCTATGTAAATCTCATCTCGTCTCGCTCGAATGTAAATGAACGAAAATTTACACATCCCGGGACACGTCACACGACACACGACAAACGACAGACGGCGCTCATTAGGTCAAATGCTGAACAAAGAAATAAATGAAGCCAAACAGCCGTTAGAAGCAAAGCGGTCCATCAATTGGTTTTATATATATTTCTATCTCTGTTGCGGTTTTCTGTTTTTACTTATTTATTAGTATTAGGTTGTATGTATTCGCTTTTTGTTTTTGATCAGTCCGGCAGCTTCAGCAGCTTCAGCAGCTGCTGTTATCGCATATTTAAAACAGTGCAGCATTTAAAAGCGCATCTATCTTGGCCAACAGACAGTGAGGAAGATTGAGAAGGGGGAACGGGGGGACGACAACACGAACACACACTGATGAGGGGCAATTTGGTGTTATCGAGGCACGAGTTGGCTACCGAAAATTAAAGTCATTTTTCGTAGTTAACCGCGAGAGTGAGAATCAAGTTTCGAAGTATGCATAAATATTTACATTAATTTTCAATTAAGTTCATTTGCATTACACATTTTAAACTCTCTCACACACACACACACAGACACATACGACACCCTACTCTAACCAAGACTCTAGACAAAAATCGAAAAGCAAACAAAAAAAATATGTACCGTAAGTTTGCAGCGGATGCCACAGCAAACAACTTAAATTAGCTTGATATAGAAAATGAAAAACGAATTAAACGAATTTTCTATGCCCTAAAGCCCAATCAAACTTTTGCAAATTATATATACTATATATAGTTTTATAGAAACATTTTGACTTTGAACAGAGAATATGTTTTAAGGACCATTAGGAACGTTAGAATATATATTAATCTAAGCATTGTTCGATTGTTGGAAGAATTCAATGAAAAAACTAAACCAATCTTTAACAATATAAAGCTTCCATTAAAGATGATTATTAAATGACCCAACCACTCGATCAGATACAAAGTGATTGACTTAGCTGATGTGCTTCAGTGTATTAAAACGTTGTTAAAAATCAATACAATTTATCGACACGTATCTAGGATATTAAATAGGAGAAAATGAAACTGCAGCTGCTGTTGCTGATGTTGCTGATGCTGTTGTTGTTGTTGTTGTTGATGCTTCTTGGTCTTGCTCTTGGTAATGCTTAAGCTGTATCAACAATAACAACAACAACAACAACAACGTCGACACAAGGCAATTAATCAACGAAATGAGTTTTATGCATTTTAAATGATCGCTTGTAGCTGCGATGCAACAACGTTGCATCCACAACACACAACACAACACAATGCATCCAATGCAATCCGCACCGTTAGCTGTCGTTTGTCGTCGTCGTCGTCGGCCAAAACTTAAACGCCGCCGGCCACACTTGGCCAGTCAATCACCATGGATGCAAGTCTTTCTTCTCCCTCCCCCTCTCTCTTCTCGCTTGCTGTCCGTGTCCGTCTGGTCGTGATTGTGAACAGACATTAGACCGACAGACAGACAGACGAGCAGCAAGACCTAAAGAATCTTCGGTCGTGTGGCGTTTCGGGCGTATGCAATTTTCAAATCAAATTCGCTTTCATGCCATTTGGCCACAAACAACAAAAAAAAAACATTAAAGAATTAATTCATGCGGGAGTGCAGGCATAAGCCATATATACCCTGTACATAGGCAGCTGCATTGGAAGGGTCACTTCGTCACTTCGGACGTCGAATGAAATCAGAAATCTTTTCAAAAAAACATAAAACTTTGCATATTTGTATTGAATGTTAGACTCTCTTTGATGATATATATAGATTTTAATGACAATCTCAAGATCTCAAAAGCAATATTTCAATATTGTATCATTTCTAATCTCTCTTTGATGTTATATGAAGAAATTAATATTCAAGTTATCTTAAACCATCTCAAGATCTGAAGAGTTTCCACATAATTTAGAATATCTGTGCAAAACTTGTAAGAAAACTCCTCTATGGGACAAAAGTTCAAGCAAAAGTATATACAGGCAACCCAATCACTGTGCACACACACTTACAGGGTATGTGGATAGTAGCAATATGCCGCACACATAAATTTAATAAGAGGCTGCACTCAAAACTCAAAAGCCAACTGCTTATCGAGAAGCTGATGTTGGGGCAAGCCAAGACATAAACACAGAAAAACACACAGATGCACTTAATATGCGCCCACCTCTCTGTCAGCCGTGAACGTATCCGTACATACCCCATCCGTATACCATCCCATACCCCTTCGCCCGCCCCGCCCCGCCTAACCCACTCTCTAGCCACCTGCCTGCCTGCCTGCCTTGCAACCCGAAAACTCGAAAAGCAGAAAGCAAAAAAAAAAATAAGCCAAATCAACTAATGGGGTGTGGCATTGGCCAGTGCAAATAAATTAAAGAGTAATGCGCGAAAAAAACCAACACACAAATCCACACAAGAGTGTGGGGATAGGGGAGGAGTGTGTTTGCGCAGCAACTGTTGGAGGCATTTTGATTGCATTTCATTTCATGAGCGAGACGCGCGTCTCTCAACAATTTTGGGGGATTTTGTTTGCTTTGCAAATTGTGCACAAAACGAGAGAAGTGTGGCAGGCAGGAGGGGCAGGAGGAGCAGATGACGATGAAGCTGTAGAGTGAGAGAGAGAGAGAAAGAAGAACTGCAGCTGAGCTAAAGATAGTGATTGAAGGCGAAGAACAGGCAGGCAGGCAGTCAAAAGACACACAGAAGAACCCCGGATGATGAATCTTTCAGAATGGGCCGACGATGCAGATCGAGACAGATGATGTGGTGGGGGGGAGGGGGGCAAGGCTCATCTTGTGCCACCTTGTGCCTTATGATTTCTTATCTGCATGCATGCAGCTGCCCCAAACGACTGTGTGTGTGCGTGTTTGTGTGCGTGTTTCATTGCTTGAGCAAATAATGGCAACAATTACCAAAAGCAGGCAGCAGGCAGATAACCCTTCCCCCTACCCCTCTTTGGCCACAAAGTCACAAAGAACAAAACCCAAAAAAAAACGAAACAGCAAAGAAACAGAAAGAAAGAACGAAATGAAGAAAAAAAAAGGCCAAAGTCAACTGATTGCACTGAATGATTATGCAATTTAGCAGCTTGTAAGTGATTGTTTGTGGGGCGTTCTGTACTGCAAAAAGCAACGCCAAACTCCATGCCCCATGCCCATGCCCCTGGTACCCGGGTATCCGGCTGCCCCCCTCCCCACCCACCTAATCCACCCTTCAATCAGATGCACGTTGCACGATTGCAAGGTGCAACCTGGCGGCAGCTGTGCCGCGCGGCTAACCAAAAATTTGGAATTCTGTTGCACATTTCATTTAGTCTGGCATTTAGGCAATTTTAAATTTTTTTCTCTCTCTCTCTCTTTCTTCTCTCCCCTTTTTTTGGTTTGGTTTTTGGTTTTTGGGTTTGCGCTGATTGTTACAATTTTTGTGCAACAGCAGCGGCAGCAGCAGCAGCAGCAGTTGCACTTTGTACTTTGTTTTTTTTCAGGTGGCTGCCAAATTAAAAGACATGCAATGGCTTAGCAATTGAAGCATCAAGCCGACTTATGAATGCTCTTTTGAAGTGGATGAAACAATGTTGTAATGGGTAAATAATGGGCAAAACTGTCTTAAAAAAATATTGAATAAATTAAAACAAAACATTTTTGATGCACTTTAAATAGATTTAGGTCAAGGTTGTAAAAGTTCTAACAAGAATTTTTACGATATCAAACATTTGAATTATTATGGATTCAACATCATATCAATATCATTTTAACCTGAAATTTTTCATCAAAAACAATGAAATTCGCAGAAAACCTTTTAAGAAAAGTAACTAAATTGGCATTCTGACTTTTGATTTTGATTTAGGGTGAAAAAAAAACACATTCTTATCAACAAAACATGAAATTTTATACTATAAATCTTTTCCTAACGACTTAAATTGTACTATTTCTAAAGATAAAAAGAAAAAAACGAATAAAATATTTCTCACTTGCCTTTAACCAACAAAGTTCTATTAGAAAAGTATTATCAATTAAGCTGTTAAGATTGTTTGGGCTTAACTAAGTTATATTACAAATTTGTATGTATCCTTAAACTTTTAGTAAACTAACAATTGTACTTGACAACCCAGACAATACACAAATAAATGTACCCAAGTTAGAGTATTTGCAGGAGCTCGCAGTTAAAACAGATGATGATCTTAATGCACAGTCGAAGCACTCGAAGAAGCACTGCTCAAATCGAAATAATCGTAATTTTAGAACAGCTGCCATCAAAGGAACAACCAACCAATCAGTAACACCAACAACAACACCAACAACAACAACCAACAACACTAACAACACCAACCAGCGACAAATACCCAAGACATGAACAAGCAACAAATGAACAAATGAACAAATGAAATCATGTTCAAGGTCAGTAAACGAAAAATGCACAAAGAAATTCATTGAACTAACTGGCTAAATGACTGATTGACTGACTGACTGAATGACTGACTGTCGAATCTAAAATTTTCGACAAGTAAATTGGAGACAACGCCCATGCGATGACGAGATATATATATATATATGTATGTGTATGTATAGCAAGTGTCTGGAGAGAGAGACCTAAACCATTCCCGTTGCCATTCCCGTTGTTGTCGCACTGTGGACCGCAAATTAATTACACACAATTGAATCGAAGCCTCAAAGTTGCCTCCTCCTTGTCACACTTGCGGTCACACTTTTTATCGTTTTTTTGGTTTTTTTCTGGGCAGGACTTTAAGCTGCTGTGACAACAGACAAAACGTTCGAGAGAAGCACAGAACACAGCGGGACTGAGAACTGAGAACTGAATACTTAAAATGTAGGGTGTTCAACAACAACAACAAACAAGAAGGCTACCCCTTTTTGAAGTGGGCAAGGGCGGGGCAGGGGGGGATGGCAGCTTTTTGACTGTTCATTAATCATATGACAAACGTTTTTCTTTGTTCGTGTTTCTCGCATATAAGATATATATATATATACAATTTATGCGATTTTAAGCAACGGTCTGTCCCAGCAAAAAAGGCTCTTTTACTACCTCCCTCACCATCCCTCCCCCACTCGACTCAACTCTCTTTCGAATCAGATTCAGTTTCGGGCAGTTTCGATTCGACGTCGTTTGTCGTTTCAGATATCAGCAGTTGGACTGACTGCGATGGGAAGGAACTGCATTAAGCTTGTTCTTTACAGCGGCGGGCAGCATATTGCTCTGTCCACTGATTCATTAAGGTTAAAATTTTAAGAAAATGAAAAGGAGAAAAAAAAAGGAAGGAAGAAAAGGCCCAACAAAAGAAATGCGTGAAAGCAATTAAAAGCCTTTTGGCATGATTCAAAAATGATTCGCAGCAGTTAAGAAATTCGTATTTTAAGGGAGATTCTTGATAGTTGAAATATTAAATGAAAAGTTGGATTACAAAAGTTACAAATAAGAGTTTTCGATAGATAATAACGTTAGCTATCGTTAACTATCGATATGTATTACAAAATCTAGCTACTTCTATCTAATCTATGTGTAAATCTAATCGAAATATCGTTGTAACTGCTGTATATTCGATCCTAATATTCAAGTAATAACATCAAAACATTTATATCGACATGAAATATATGTAACCGTATTTATCTATTACTAGAAGTTTGCCCTTAAAAACACAATGTATTCCAAACAATGTATTTCAACAGAAACGCGATTACTTCTTCATCTCTACCTCGTATGACAATTATGAACAATGACAAATACCTAACCACATAATGATAGTGTGCGTCTTCCTACTTGTCTCCCACTAAGAACAAAGAACAGAACACAGGAACTAGGCCATCATAAAATATCTTAAATGATAGACTATCTTCTATTCTGGTGTGCAAACTGTAAGCTGTTTTATTGTAAAGTTTCAATAAAGTTCATTCAGTAGTTTCAACATTTATAATATTAGTAGAAACTTCCAAGTTAGGGACTGCCAAAAGATTGTAATTGGTAATTTGTAGAAACACCTGCGACTACCAAACGAAGCATAACTTGTCTTTAAACACTCGAGCAAGGATGCCAAGTTATATCACAATGAATACACAGCATTCCTTGCCACATACTGATGCAGTTGGCTGCAGTTGGGATTCGTATTCTTATTCGTAGCATTTATGATTAGTTTTTGTTTGTTTTTTTTTGTTGTTGTCAGCTGCAATGCCAAGTTATTGAACATTTCTTTTGCATGCAAGAATAATAATTGCATAAATATATACAATATATATATATATATGAAAAAGTTGGGGATATTCCATCATTTGAAATGCAGCGTGCTTCAAAGACCAAAAAGCAAACACAAAACAAGTACGCTCGACTAGCAGATACCCTTAACCCTGGACCATACAGACGGACAGACGGTCGACCGTCTCTCTGACAGACGTACACCTAGTGAGCGTGAGCTACCGTACCAATGCTTGATGGTTTCATATCTCCGGCGTTTCTTAACCGATTTTAATAAAAATTTCACAAATGTTCATCATTTTGTTAATAGTTTTAATCCTCATTTTTAAGTTTTTGAAGTTCAAGATTTTTTTGTTATTGATTCCATGTATATATCGTAAACCTGAAAAGTTATCAAAACATGAGATGGTAATATCGACTCGGCTCTTAATGCTGATCAAGAATATATGTACTTTATTGTGTTGAAAAAGCTTCCTTCTGCCTGTTACATACTTTTCAACAAAACCAATATACCCTTTTTTTACCCATTTCATGGGTTAAGGGTATAGAAAAACAAACCAAATCCGTATGCCCTGCGCTGCATGTCCAATGGGGCATGTGTCTTGTTTGTTTGTTTGTTTGTTTCTGCCTCTGGGATTCACATATTACAACATGGGAGATAGCAAGATACTCACACACACACACACATACAAGCACACACACACTAAATCACTAACACACTTGGAATGCTACACATAATTTTGCATAGTTTTATTGCACAAGAATGCGCAAGACGGACTGACTCTAACTTTGGCTAACTGGCAAAACAATGACGCTGGCTGGCTGGCTTTCTGGCTAACTTAACTAACTTGGCTGAGTTGGCTGAGGGCCAAGTGGAGTGCTCGACATTTATATGCGCATCACTTAGAGGAGTTCCCGGCTCCTGAAGACTCTCAACGCTTGACTCTATTATTCTTCTTTTTCTACTTGCTTCTTTGCTTTTGTGCTTTTGCTGTGCCGGCAAATTCCAAATTCTAGAAAGCCAAATTCAGAAACAGCTGAGCGGAATTGATAAAAACTACGAAAAAACAACTTTTCTTTGATGGCAATAAGAACTTATTTCTATTTGAATATATATCATCAATTTTGAATCAAATCTTAAATCAGTTTTCTTGTGAAAATCTTTTCAAAAACTCTCAAGAACAAGAACTCTATAACAATTTAATCATAAATATTATATAAAAATACTTAATTCTTTTTGAATATATCATAAATTTTGAATCAAATCTTGAATCAGTTTCAGCCTTGTGAAATTCTTTTGAAACTCTCAAGAACAAGAACTCATAACAATTTAATCATAAATATTATATGAAAAAATTTGTATTTTCAAGTTGTTCCACACACACACACACACATACACATACAATATGTACATATATTTAAGACCGAGTACTCTCATCCGTAACATTCCGAATTGTTGATTCTTGGTTGAGGTTGCCAGAGTGAATTAGTTGGAATTAGTTGACTAACTAAAAATCTCTCTTAACAACAGCACCAACATCAACAACAACAACAACACCAACAACAACAACAACTTGGACTATGACATAAGAAAATGCCTTTTAAATGCAACATTTTCATGCCGTAATTGCAAAGAAGCAACCAACAATAACAACAACAACAACAAGCAAAAACCAACCACAACAAAAACAACAATAGCGAAAAAAAATCTAGCGAAATTCACTTGAGCGCAAAAACAAAAGCGGAAGCTTTGGCAATGATCATGCAAACTGCTCATTCATAGGATAATTATTCCATGAGTTCATCATGAACACAAACACACACACACACACACACACACACACAAACACAACAATTATTGCTGTTGTTGTGGCACCTTTTTGATGCATTCATAACGCTGTTCTGTTCTCTCCACACCAAAGCCAATGTCGTGGGAGTCGCACCACACAGAAGCCGCCGCCGCTGCCGCTCGTTGTCCGCCCTTCCCCCTGCCTACCCTCTCTGTGTTCGCAAGTGTTCTTTCTCCCTTGAAACACACCTATTCACACACTGACGCCCTCCGCACCCCAGTTGGTTGATTGCATTGCATTTATAATGTTTTCATCGCGTAATGCATGCATATTTAATTCATTTAAGGCAAATGCAGCGTAATGCATTACGCATACACAAAGACTGCAAAAAAAATACTCAAAAAAAAACAGTTCTTATCGGATTTTAATGAATTTAATGTAATTAAACACAAAGCACATCTTATAAGTATAGACGAAGTAGAGTCCTTAACCCTGAATCCCTAACTTTTTTGATGCAGGGAAAACCGATAAGAACGATAAGTATATATAGGGGAATAAGAAAAGATCTTGACGAAAAGCAAAAAGGCGAACATATTAAGATAGGGTGTAGGAAAAAGATCGAAATATATGTGGAGATAATAATAGGGATAGACAAGAGTGAGAGAAAAAGAATAGGAAAGGAAAAAGAATTAGAGACTTGTATAAGAGAAGCGATAGATGGAAATATAAGTAAAGTTAATCAGAAATATCGAGAACAGAACAAATCAAGCAAAAAACAAGTCAGAAGGCTCTAATGAATACATTTTCAAGGGGTTAGTGATAGACTAGAATAAGCTTAGCTTAACGGTAATCAATTTATAGGTAAAGACTTGAATTTGAACTTAACTCTGTCTATTTACATATTATGACAAAGTTTAATTAGTGAGAGAGAAAGAGAATAGAGAACAGCGAAATGCATTGTTTTGATTTTGGCACAAAGCTGAAATCTCATCATTTGTGGCCCTGCCCTGGGTTACTATATGTATATATACGACTTAGTCATACGTCGGACAGTAACAGAATGAGATGGAAGATACACCCACACTTCTCGCACGCTTAACCAGTTTTGATCAGTTTTTTGTTGTTATTGCTGTTGTTGTTGTTTTTGTTATCCTAAAGTAAATAATGCCCAAAAATAAAATTCTTCGACAATGACAATGACTGAGTGCTGGTCCACATATTCAAAATTCAATTCTCGACTCGAATCGACTCACGAAAAAAAATTCCAAAATATTCACATATTCCAGGAGAGAGACTTGAGTTTTCTGTGTGTCTGTTTGCAGAGTGAATTATTGCGCGACTTTCAATATACTATATAGTATATAGCAAATACAAATCAGTTAAGTATTTATAGCCATCTCTCTCTCTCTCTGTGTGTTCTCTCTGTGTGTGTTTATTTATTTATTTGTTTATTTTTTCGGTATATTTGTTTGTATCTTCCTTTCGCTGAAAACGGTAAAAAAGTAAATTTGATTCAATAGCAACAACACAATCACAAGCATATTCGCTTGTTTATAATGTTTGTCATATTCATTGTTGTTGTTGCTGTTGCTGATGTTGTTGTTGTTGCTGCTGTTGTTGCTACTATTTACTCACTTTTATGACTGCTTGTCGGCATTTCGCTTGCTGTATTTCATACACTCGAAAAATGTATTATAAGTTTGTAATTAACTGTGTCACAAACTCATAGAAAGAAGCATGTGTGACTCTATATATATATGGATTCTAGATCTGTATCATAAGCTGTGTCGATTCTTTTTACTCAGCTGTTAAGCTAAAACGTTTTCTCATATATCTCACAGACAACAAATGCAAAATCTTTTCAATGATTTCGACTATACTATATATATAAAATACCACTTTAAAGTGTATAAAATATTCGGCATGCCAAAGTTACTTTACTAACTTGTCGCTGCTTCTGTTTGTTGTACGAAATTCTGCGAATTTTTATTGACAAATTTCATTAGAACTTGTATTTTGAGTACTTTGTGTGTCGCGGCACCGCCCAACATTTTTAATGGAGCGGTCAGTGCTCAAAAAGGTGAGCGGAGTGGGGCGGGGCGGGGCGAGGCGGGTTAGGGTAGGGAGTCAAAGCACCTGGCACCTGGTGCCTAACTGTAGTGAACTAAACAGAAACACAACGAGTTGCCAAAAGTAAAATAAAAAAAATAAAACTATCAAAGCGGCAATCAGCTGTAAACTTAACAAAAGACTTAGGCAACGAACTTGAACTTGTGTATGTAAAGTGTGTGTGTGTGTGTGTGTACCTGGCTACTGTGTGGCATTTCTGTGTGAGTGTGCGTAAGCGTACTTATGTATGTAACAGATGTGTATATAATATGGAAAATAAGAAATTGTTTATTTTTTTAATAAAAAACCCTTCAAAAATAATTCTAAATTATCATAAATCATCTTTAAAGACATAGAGAAAGCTTTTTATATGTACAAAGAAATGTACGAATGTCAGCTTTCTATATATATTTACATTTGAAAGAGTTATTATTAACTGAACGCAAAAATAGATAGATATAAATAATATTTCTTTTCATTTGGAAAAATAATGCGCAGTGTAATAAAGCTCTAGCATGGGGGTAAATATAGCTATAAGAACACTAAAAATAAATCAATTTGAATAAAATTTTGAGAACAAAA
The DNA here is from genome assembly GCA_035044645.1 of Scaptomyza parva. Taxonomy (NCBI): domain Eukaryota; kingdom Metazoa; phylum Arthropoda; class Insecta; order Diptera; family Drosophilidae; genus Scaptomyza; species Scaptomyza parva. The sequence goes on from JAWNNT010000139.1 coordinate 12,676,796, forward strand.
CAGTTTTTTCTTTTCTTTTGCCAGCTTAATCTCAAGTTAACCCTGTGGCTCTTAATTAACATGCAGCAAAGCGATTTAAAACAGAGACTGAAAAGAAACTAATTAATCTAAATTGTAAACAAATCGTTGACTTTGTCCATTTAGTACAAAGCTGAAAGTCATTAGCCAGACAAACGGAAAACCTTTTTAAAATAATAATCTCTCATACTCTATGTCCCAAAAAAAATTCCACTTTAACAAAAATACCCAACTTTTTGTGGGGGGAAATAAATGTAACTTGAAGAGATCAAAAATTCAGTAATTACCAAAGCGTACACCCCATCAAAAAATACAACTCTGAATTGCTAATTTGTTGTCTCTCTGTTTGTCTCTCTCGCTTACTCTACCCCACTCCCCGTCTCTCTCTCTCTCTCTCTGTGTCTCTGTCTCGCTATGCGCTAAGAAGTTTGCGCGCTGTGCAGAGCAGCGTAACAAGAACAAACAAAATATATATATATATATATATATAGAAAAAAACTCACAACAAAACACACAATATATACAGAATTTTGCTACGTATTGAAATGGAAATGGATTTCAATGTTGGGTGTTTGTTGTGTTGCGCCTATTGTGCGAGATTTGCAAGACCTAACAACAACAACAACAGCAACAAAAACAATAAAGCGCTCTTTTTGCTGCTCTGTAAAGTGTTAAAGTTCGTGTGAATGTTGTTGTTGTCGTTGTTGTTGTTGTTGTTGTTGTTACTCTTTGCTGAACATCATTATTATGCCCAGGCTAGAAGACTCCAACAACAACAGCAACAACAACAACAATAAAAAAAATGTTTTCCATTGTTTTGGCTTGTGTTATTACAATGAAAGCTCTTTGTATAACAATTGCAATCAAATGGCCAACAAGTGTTTTAGCATTCTTTTTACCCCTCTCTTCTTCTTTTTTGTTTCTTTCTGTGTAAGTATTCCCCCCTCCCTGGTTTTCGCCCCTCTTTGTTGTTATTTTTTGTACCCAAGAAAGTAGACAGCAACAACAACAGCAACAACAACAATAACAATGACGCCAACAACTTGTCCATTTTTGGCCACTATTCCCCATTATAAAACTTACATTGTAATTCTCAATGCCCACGCAATAGGCGCAATGGTAGGCCTTAAGTTTGGTTGAGGCACAGTTGAAGATGGTCATTCTTTGGTCTATTTGACTTGACTTAAGATCAACTTGGCTAAGTACTATATAGTATATGAACTGAGAGTTCTCTAATGTAACTGTATCTTATTGAAATCCTAAAAATAAATGTTAATATGAAATACATTTTTTCATCAAATCCAATATATGAAGTATATCAATCTTTAATCTTACAATTAATCCATTAAACATTCAAGTTTTTGAAGATTCCTGCTTCTGAAGGTAAGGGTATTTATATAACACAACAAACACTCAAACGTTCTAACTTCTTCTTTTCTTCTGTGGAGTTTTTTCGTTTTTTCTATGCTCTATCTGTGATTTTTGCATAAGACTTCTGTTAAATTATTGCATTGAGAAGAAGGAGCTACAAATATTGGTTCATTGTTGTTGTTGTTATTGGCATTGTTTCGTTTGGTTCTAACTCGTTTACTCGACGCCTTTTTCAGCCGCTTTACGCTTTATGGGTTTTTTGTTTGCCTTTGTTCTCGATTTGAGTTTTCTTTCGTCTTTCGTTTGATTTCGTTTTTTTGCTTTATTTAATTCTAGCTTCCAGCTCTCATGCACTTTTTCTTTCAACACCTTGGCCAGTGAGCGAGGCGACAACAATGAGCCAAATCAATGAGGAAGCAATTAAATTGGATTTGATTTGATTCAGATTTGATGAGATTATTAGATAACTAGACCCTAACACTTTGAGAGCCCCGAACACCGTTTCAGTCGGAGATTGTAGGGCAATTTTCAGTGTCTGGGTTTTGTGTGTTTTTTTTTTCTGCTTTTTGCTTTTGTTGTTGTTTATAAATCAAGTGTAAGTGACATTGAAATTTATTATGTTTATTGTGTGTGCGCGTCAAGTTGTTGCTGTTGTTGTTGTTGTTTTTTTTTTGTTGTTTTATATTTTTTAGTACTTATTGTGCCTGCCTTTTCTTGTCTTGTCTTGCTCTGTTGCGTGAGAGAGTTTCGCATGTTGTGCGGCAGTTAAAGTTACTTGAAAATGTTAATACAGTTAATACTAAACAAAAAACTATATACACATACACACATATACACCTCTCCGTTTGTGTGTGTGTAAAGAATGTATATATGTATTTTTGTCTGAACTTTGGATATAATATCTTAAAGTTTAGAACAACAAATACTATAATCAATGGTGTTCTTTGATGTCTTTCAATTGATTTTAATGAAATATATATCAATATGATATCAATGTTTATGATAACTCAAAAACAATCTATACTTTTCAAAGTAATTGTCAAAACTATCAACTAGCCCATTGATAATATACATAACTTCATTTGCATTTTTGCTACTTCCTGTCAATTTGGTTTTTTTAAGAAACTTGCCAGCTATACAGCTACTTATACTATATAGTATGTGACAGAGTAAAAGAGATAGGAATAGTTAGCGAAATATAAATAGAAAGAGAGAGAGAACATTGGTGATATGTGTGAGAGCCGAACTTAGCTGAGAGCCAATTAGAACAAACATCTTTTGATTGATGTTTCCTAACGTGGAACATGATTTTCAATTTTTCGCAAAAGATTTGTTGTTCTCTACGACTACGAGGGAGTGGGGTGGGGGGAAGAGAAGATTAAGACGTTACGTATACGACAGCAGTCACGCACAAACGGCACTTTATGTTTACAAAGGGGAAGGTGGGGGGGCCAGCAGCAGCAGAGGGAGCTAAAGACATTCACAAAAAGCCGCACAAAATCGGACGATGCGTGGCATTAACTCGTCTTAATATGCTCAAAGTGTGTGTTGTGTGTGTGTGTGTGTGTGTGTGTGTATGTGTGTTGTGTGTGTGTGTGTTGTGGGGTAGTTGGAGCAGCTTAGAAGTTAATGAACACACGATGCTTTTTGTTACGTTTCGTTGCTGTCCGGCAGCCAAAATAAAACTTTTTTGTTCGAGCGGCCTTGGCCTTGACGCCGGTTATTGGCTGCTCATAAACTAAAATAAAGCAAAATCAGTGGTTTTTTTTTTTTTGGTTTCGGTTTTTCTTTATCTTCCAACAATACGAAAGATATAGTACGCCAAGCATTAATCTTTACAAAAAAAAACACGAAAAAAAATTTTATTTTAATTGCCCACCAAAAAAAAAAAATCTCAACTAACTTGAATCTTTGAGTAATTAAAACTGCCTCAGTTCATCTCCGAAAACTGAAAAAATTCAGCTTAGCTCGATCTCGAACTCATTACTATGGTAAACGTATTGATATGAGGCGGATGTACTTGCCCAGAGCTCAGCCCCGAGAGAAAGAGAGAGAGAGACAGACAGCACACGATGTCCGGCCAGGAAATTCACACGTGAATTGTTTAATTAATACGTTGTCGAAATCCAACAACAACAACCAAAAAATTCATAAACAGTAGCCAGAGACTTGAAATTTTGAAGTGTTCTCTTATTTTTATATGTGAGGGGACAGCTTAATCAGCGCTTAACGGATATTCATTGTATATAATATTAACAATTTATGTTTGTTTTCGTTTCTGTAATACCCTATCCCATTCTATGTAAAAACTTGATAAGTAGCCAAATAACTTGTGAAGTGAAATGTAAGGCCCTAAAATACCCTTGGTTATTTGTGGCAGGAATTGAAATTGTTGCTAGACACTGCATAAAATAAGGTGTGAGATACTGTAGTTTACTCCTCCAAAGGATATCAACTAGTCGAACAGTATTTGAAACAAAAACATTTTTATTGAATTCCAAGCAAAATTTGTTGCTGAAAATGTGAATTGTGCAAGCCATAAGGCAAATTGACTTTTAACTGTAATTTTCTCAGTCTAGTTAAGCGGCTTTTTGGGTCTTTGGTTCTTTCTTTCTCTCTCTCTCGTCATTTATTGGCAATGTGTAGCGTCATGTTTGTGTCAGTCTTAAGAACATTTCTGAACAGCTCAATCAGTGCGAACAGTGTTTTGCCAATCAGCCAAACGAAACGGTAACACAGACTTATTATGACTTACCACCAATTGATCCTACTACTTTCCTAACGGTCTCCACGCGGGCACAATTAAACACCAAGTCAAGACAAAGTCAGTCCGCCAATTGTGTCCGCTGCCAATAATATGTGCTTACAATGGCTTAAGGGGGCAATGAACAAAGCCAACACAACACCAATTGTCATCGTCATTGTCGCTAGAAGAATGCAATAAGCCCCTTTAAGAATATTTGACTCCAATCAGGATTGAAAATGTTAAATTTATGGAAATATTATAATGAAAAGAGACTCTGAATGCTTAATAACACTAATACTTAATGATAACAAAATAAACATTACGCTTATAAAGTTAAAAACCGAATAAAACGAGACGGAAAAGCGGATAAGCCAATAACCAATAAGGAAATCAACAGTAAACTGCGGCGCAAGGCAGTCAAATTCGCATAAAAACTGCCAACTCGTTTCATAATTGTTGCAATGAAATAATCATCATCATCATAATCATTTGGTGAGCGCCATAAAGTGAATCATTTGAATGCAATTTATGAAATTGAATTGCAATTGAAAACTCTCATTGCAATCATAAACAGTACACACACACACGTACAAAACGAGTGGGCATGCCTTATCCTATCCTATATGTAACGGGTTAACGAGTGAGAGTACTTTAGTTGAGTAAGCTCGACTAGAAGATAAGCCTTAATAATCATTGACCTTACTGACACAACTGTACCAATTCTTAATTCTTGACATTAATCTCTCATATAGATAAATACAAAATTTCACAGATTTTCGTTATTTTTTCTATAGTTTCAAACCTTATATTTAAAATTTCATGGCTCTGGTATAACATTAATTGTAAAAAGTGTCTTCAAATAATAATTATGCAAAACTTTTTCCATATAATAGCAAATCATAAAGGTTATAAAGTGTTGAAATTGGTAATACTATTAAAAAAGATGATTTAGTGTTCCCAACCTTTAAGGTCCCAATCTTAAGTCACTTTATATTACAATACATTCAATTTGTTCCTTAAAACCACATCAAGTGAACTATGTGCCACTGTAAGTTTTAAATGTTGTACCATTTTTATTACCCTAAGAGTTTTTACCACTGGGAAAAGAAAAATGAACGTATCATAAACCACATTCAATGATTTCAATACGCGATTAACAATAAATGTGTTAACTAAATCTTCTACTTGAGAGAAATGTAAAGAGTGTGCGTGAAAATGAAATGTTCCCATCACACATTTGAGCGCCCAAAAACCGAACTAACTCAATTTCAGAACACATTAAATTATTAGTCATTTTAACTTTCAACTTGTACGCAACATACACACTAATGTGTTTATTTATCTTTTATAAATTTTGCCTTATGTCGTAAAGAAAGAAAGCCAAAAAAAAACAAAAAACCCAAACCCAAAAATCCCACTGAACGTTTCCATTTCACAAGATGCGCCAAGGCAGCTCAACACTCTCAAACTCAAACGACTCATTCACTTAGTCAGCTTAGTCAGTGACCAGAGTCCGGAGACCAGGTCGAAATCGAAATTGCAAGTCCAAGTTATATGGTAGTTTAAGTTGGACCTAACCACTACACCCCAATCCCCACTCCCCTCTTTCATTCCACTCAGTCAGGCAGTCAGTCAATGAACTGCAAATTTTGCAGCCAATTTGAAGGCAGATTCGGCTTAACAGACTAAAAAGTGCGCTACAATTGGACAAGAACTAAAGAATCTTAAAGGTTTTTTTCTGTTTTATTAACAAACAAATAATTTATCACTTTACAAAACTACAATTCAACTTTGAGGAAGGATAAAATGAGTCAAAAAGCAACAAAAAATATTTAATTTTTATATAATTTCCTTTAGGATCAAAAATATTTCCAAAGAACCAAAATCAAACCAAAACATAAAAAAAAAAACAAAAAAGTCTTCAAAGCCGGATCCAAAAACAAAAAACAACAAATATTCATCAGCAACAGACAACAACAACAACAATATTAACAAACGAAAAACCAAAACCGAAACCGAAAAAAAAAAAAACAATTTGTGAATGAATGCAGACATAAAATAACAATAATTTGTGCAAAGAGGCAGCAACAACAACAAAAGGAACAACAAATTATTTGAGCAAAGAAAATTACTCGTATATATTCCGTATTCCATGTAACTGCCAGATCTAATAACAGTTGTTATACATTCTTAATTTGCTGATTGTTACCCCGACTGACTGGCCAAAGCTGCGCCAAAAATAGATATTGCCCGAATTAGCAAGCCACATAACATTAGTCTCAGGCTAAAAATAGTAGCCTAACACTTGATAGAAAAGCAAGCTAAAAGAATATTAGATGCTCTTTAACAAACACAAGAAAAAGTTTTCAAGGAAAAACCTTGTTAAATGTTTATTTTATGGATAATTTAACATCGAACTTTATTTGACATAACTTTTTGAAAGAAGACGAAAAAATCGTTAGCAAAACCAATCCAATAACAATCATTTAAATATTTGTCTGTCATAGTCATAAAACCTATTCAAAGTTAGTGAAAGACTGCGAGGGAAAGAAAGATCTTCATTTGGCAATGGTAAATGGTAAATGGTAAATGACATTGTGGAAAACCGTTACTGTAACACCCGGTAAACACTCTCCAAGACGGGGCGTGGGGGTGACAGCTAATGCTGATGGCTTTTAAGACTACGGGGAGTGGACTGTTAATTGCCAACTTTGGCAAATGAGTTTGACTTGGGTTCAAAAAGGAGAAAAATCCAACAAAATACAACAAAAAAAGTTCGGTCGAACGAGCTCTTTAAAAAGAGAGCTCTTCAATTAGAGCGCGAACGAGCGCCAATCATTTTAAAAGAAAGCATTTTTTTCTTTATTTTTTTTTCTTTATTTTGAGTGACCAACAAAACGACGACGACGAAGCGACAATGACGATTGGCATTGATAGATAGCCAGTGGCCAGGCAGTCTTTCGAAGGATGGATGGATGGATGGATGGACAGTTGGATGGATGGACATTGGATAGTAGTAGATAGGAATTGGTATTCGAGCTAAGGCCATTTGTGGATATATCAAAGCGGGAGCGGCCGCTTTAAGTGACTAATTTATGGCCTTTTATGAGTATATGTGATGCGATGCGATGCGAGAGTGCACAACAGCTGTCAGCAGCCAACAGTCAGCAGACAGTCGGGATCTGGATCTGGATCTGTATGACTATGTGCACGTAATGTAATGCAATGGTAACAATCAAACAATCGAACAATCGAACTACTAAAACAGAGTAATTCACAAAACCAATCCGCGAAACAAACGGGCATTTGATAGCTATACGATACGATAAGAGGCGGCAATGGGGCAACACAGGCAACAGGTCTTGACAGATACATATATATATGTAGTCTTTGTCTAATTGCAGACACATATGGGCAACAATGAACTCTTATCAGGAATATAATAGGGGGATACCTTTGTAGGCGCACCCGGAAACTATTGACAACATAATGAAAAATGTGTGAAAATTTCATCAAAGTCGGTTGAGGAACATCGAAAATATTGAAAATTTAAGTGTTTACGATTTAGCCTTTGTAGATCTTGGCTATATTACAAACATGAATATACATCTATGGGGTAGATTAGACGGTCCTTTAGGACTTTCTATCATATGTACAGGAGATTCCAAAAAAAGACCTTAAGGTTCCCAAAACTGAATCTATTTATTTATTCTAACTCGCAAGTCATAAAGTCAAATTTGAATAACCACAGAACACCTTCAAGGGAAACAACAAGAACAACAACAAAAATGTGTTCTTATGAATATTATGAATATTTGACCTACTAATCAAACTAAAAAAGAAAATCAATGCTTCATCAAAAGTCAAAGAGAGAACAAACAAATGTTTCTCACGTTCGATGTTAAACAATAGTTTTGTCTATATATTAATGCACATAAAAAACATAAACAAAACAAAAAAAAGTGCTTAAAAAAAGTACTTAAAAATGTCAGCTGATGGTACCACTGTGCTGTGGGCGACACCTGCTGATAGACACAGCTAGGCAAACGACCCTGGGGTCCCTACAAATATGCAGCATACTAAAATAAACTTAAGATATACTATATACATAGTATAGTTTGAGTGTTACTATGTATCTGGAAGTTAAGATCGTGCTGTGGTCGGTCCGCTTCGCTCATTAAGCATGCTTCATTTCACTGGACATTTATAGGCACGTCAACAACTAGTCGGAGTAGACGGAATAGACGGAGTTTAATGTGTGTGTGTGTGTGTTGTGAAAACTGAAAACTGAACCAAAGTAGAAACATACACTCAAAATACGCTGCAGTTTGGTGTAATCTCGGCTCGTTTATCAAGCCACATACTATAAGTGAAATAGAGATACAGATCCAAAGAAAGAGAGAGAGAGAGAGAGCTTTTGGGCTTTGCTGAAGTCCGAAATACGCACACTAATTGGCCTAACAAGTTAGTCAGAGATACAGCTCGTAGAATTTAGAAGTAAACGAAAAGGTTTGAGTAGAGTTTTTGGGTAGGAGGATGGGGATGGGGAGAGTTGCAGCTGCAGCCCATATGCAAATCAGGTGCTACGTTTGATTATTAAAACAAGAACAAAAAACACACAAAAATTTAATTTCATTATACACTTTTTTTGTTTTTGGAAAACCTTTTCTTCTTGGCTAATTTTTAATGACAACTGATTTGCATTACAAAACTAAAGACAAAAAAAACGACGACAAACGAAAAACGAAAACAAAAGACAAAAGAAATTCAGTTTTTGGAGAGAGAGATTCTCTATTCATCTAGCGCCAGTGCCCAGTGCCCAGTGCCCATAGCCCAGTGCTCATAATGTTTGGCCATAATATTTGGATGCATTTTGGCAGTTTTATGTGCGGCGTATTCCGATTAGTAATCGAAAATGCAAGGCTATCCACACAGACAGAGACAGAGACAAAGAAACGACGAAATTGGGTCAACATGCTAATCAAAACAGGTTGGATCGGCTGGAGTGCGCTTTGCCTTATCGGGATCTCAGATCGCTTGTTCGATTCTTATCAGGAAATTGTTAAAACAAGCCAATGACACAAGCATTTCGTTGCGGCAATTGTCTCGCGCCGCCGTGAGCCAACCCTCGCTATTTAGGTACGCCATTCATTTCATCTAAAAGGGCTATATATATATATATATACATTCAGATATATTTATTTATATACCTGTTCTGTACAGCTGTCCAAAATGACTTGTATGATGTGGACTGTAGTATATTTGATTTGTTGTCTCTTCTTTTCTTTTTTTTTTGTTTTTGTGTAGTAAGAGTAGTTGCAACTTGGCCAAGTTAAAAGCATTATTCACTTTTATGGCATGTCAAAGTTAAGCAAGTCTTTTAGAGTTTAAGTTTAACTTCATCATCAGAAAACAAATTGGAAGGTTCTGGTCGAGTGAGCTCGACTAGAAGAAACCCTTAACTCTTGACCATAAATACGGACAGACATACCTGACATACGTGTACTACCGAACCAATGCTCGATGACTTCATATCTCTGGTGTTTCTTGACTGATTTAAATACAAATTTCACAGATTTTCATTGTTTTGTTAATAGTTTCTATCTTAATTTTCAAATTTTTGAAGTTCAAGATTTCCTTGTTATTGATTCCATATGTATATCGTAAACCTAAAAAGTTATCGAACATTTGAAACAAACTGTGGCTATGCCTAGGGTTGAGGAAAGCTCATATCCAAAATCTGGAGTAACTAGCTTTTGTAGTTCCTGAAATACTTTTGCACAAAACTATTATACCATTTTTTACCAATATCATGGGTTAAGGGTATAAAAAAAGTGAATCTAAAAGAAATCGGTGTGCATTGAAAAATCAAATTAGATGAAATATTTCATATTGCGCTTTAAGCTGCACTTTGACACTGTTGTTGTTGTGGTTGCTAATGCAACAATAATGCTCAATGGTATAGGGGCTTTTATGATTGTTGTTGTTGGGCTTATTTTTATGCGATTTTTATCGACATTGATGTGTAAGTCCAGGAAGTGAAACCTACATACTACTATAAACAAACCAGAGCCAGAGCCCAGTTTAAGTTTAAGTTTGGAGAATTTTTATGGCCAAAGTTTGAACTGAATATTTGAAAACTGATTCGACGACAACTATTTAACGATTGCCCGCAGCTCGGTAGCTTATTTGTTGGTTGTTGGTTGGCTTAGTGAAAGAAATGTAAAAATGTGTGTTTTTAACGATGAGAATTGTATCTTGGTGCTTGGGAGCACAAGCAACACACTTTTCACACACACCCAAACCAAACCTAGCAATCGATAAAAATGCAACTGACACTCTACCACCAAAAAAAAAGGGGCGCGACCCAATCAAATTGACACTAAAACCGCTAGAATGACAACAGACTCGAATAAAGTCGAGTGTTAACAAGATGAGGAAATGCAATAATAAAAATCAAAAAAAAAAGAAAGATAAACATATTTGTAGTACTTACAATGATAATACAATACTTATAGGGTTCTTAAGAGAACCGCATATCAATTTCCCATCACGAAAAATTTAAATGATAATGGAAAGTGTTAAAATTCGAATGGAACTTGAGACTCGAGAAACGAACTAAAAACGAAAAAAAAAAAAAGACTGTTAAGAAACGCACACAAAGAGCGGCACGAATTAAAGTTTTATATTACAGTAACTATTTTTTTTCTTCTTCTTCTTCTTCTTATATATGTTGTTGTGTTTTTTTCGTATCTAGAAGGCTCCAAGCTTGCCACAGTCGAACCCCAAATGATTCTATAGCTTTGCTTTTTTTTTTTTTTTGCTTTTTTTACGATGAGAGCCACAACGGAAGTCATTTGTCTGGCAAACAAAACAGCAGCAGCAATAACAACAAAAGTAGCTTTTGCATGTTTGCTGTACTTGTTGTTGTTGCTGTTGTTTGTTACTTTGATTACGTCACAAGCATTGCAGAGGGGTAATAAGTGGGGGGGTGTGTGTTGTGGCTACATCTCTTGTCACATTTGACTGGGATGAGGCAGCTCCAGCTGCTTCTGCTGCTGATGATGATGGTTGCTCCGCAATGTGAACGCAGCGTTTCCCATGGTCAAGCCTCAGATATATATATATGAATATATATACACATACATATACACACACACACACACACACGTATACATATACATATACATATATAAAGTACAGCTAAGTGCGATCTGCTGGGCATAGAGAACAACTCAATCAAAGCAACATTTGCGAATAGACAGCGCAAAAAAACAAACACTCAGAGGGAGAGAGATAGAAAGAGAGAGAGAGAGAGTGAGAGAGAGAGTGTGAGTGTGAGTGTGAGGTGGGAACCATGAGCATGTCCATTCCATTTGCTTCTTGCTACCACTTGCCACTTGCTATTGTTGCCGTTGTACAAGTGCGAGCTTAGACAAGAACTCGGATAATGGCAAAAAAAAAAACAAACCAACCAACAAAAACAACAGCAAAAACAACAACAATAATATAAATTAACTTGCCAACAATCACACATATACATATGTACAAAAACCACCAAGAGCGCAAAACAACAAAAAAAAAACAGCTAAAAGTCAGTCGATTAGTTGACCGTTTTGCAGATTTAAGATATGAAAAAGCAGCTAATGGAAATAACTACAATAACAATAAAAACAACAACAACAAATACATTCAGATTACATACAATTAGTCACACAAAATGTTTGTTCGTCAGACGCGATAAGACATCAAATTAGCTTCTCAACTCAAGTTTTTATTCAATAATCCTTTTTTTTTATACCTTTAACCCATGAAATGAATAAAAAAAAGTATGTAACAGGCAAAAGGAAGCTTCTCCGACCCCATATAGTATATATATTCTTGATCAGCATCAAAAGTCGAGTCGATATAGCCATGTCCGTCTGTCCGTACGTCTGTCTACAAAAGCTAGAAACTGCAGATCTTGAATATAAGCTCTTCTAATCCCTAGGCATAGTAAGTTTGTTTGATATTTTCGTTAACCTTTTCGGTTTACGATATACACATGCAATCGATAACAAAAATATCTTGAATTTCGAAAATTCGCAAATGGAAATTGAAACTATTAACAAAATAATGCAAATATATGAATTTTTATTAAAATCGGTTAAGAAATACCAGAAATATGAAGTCATCAAGCATTGGTCCGGTAGTTCACATATATCTATGTCTATCAGCCCGACCGCCTTTTTGTCTGTGTGGTCAAGGGTTAAGGGTGCCTTGTAGTCAAGCTTACTCGACTAGAGCCTTCTTACTTGTTTTCTTTTTAAGTGGTTGCTTTCAAAACATAGAATATATTCTATTCAGAAGCTCATTCTTAACAGCAGCAGCTTCAGCAGCAACCGTATTCAAAGTTCGTTTTTTTTAAACAGGCGCTTTGTTTTCTTTTTTCTTTCTGTTTATTTGTTTTGGGGAAAGAGAACAGAATGAGAACAGAATCGAATCCGCCTATCAGCTTGGTTTCATTTAAAATTTATGTGGCATTTTGTCACCGCCGTTGCCGTTGCCGCCGCCGCCGCCGCTACTCTCTGTGTTCCATTTGAAATGACCTTTTGGTGCTTTAGGGCGACTCACACACACTCATACACACACACACACATACAAAGTCAATATGACAACATGCTTTTTACTTAAAAGAAAATTTAAATTTTAGCATAAATTTATGGCACTGCTGTCTGTGTTGATAAAGGAGGCATTCAATGGACTGCATATCATTTAGATGCGACGATTTTTTCGTTTTTTTGTTTTTTTGTATATATATATATATAAATTCTATAAGTAGTTTATGCATCGGCTGCCGATAAAACGGTACTTTGATTGCTTGTACAAGTGGCTATCAACTTGGGACACCAACGGCAAGAACGACCGTAAAGCTCTGCTCGAGATAAGCAAAAAGTTTTATGAAAACGATGAGAATATTGAAATATTGGAACCCAAACTAGTTGAGACTTCTTCTTCTACTTCTACTTCTTCTGCTTGAACTGACATATCTCATGCTTAGTTCAGTTTCAATTAATGACAAATCTCAAACAGTAAGTCAAAGCTATTAGTTTGGATAAAAACCATTTTCCAACACTGTTCGTTAGATGGCAAAATCTTTTATGAAAACATAGGGAATATTGAAATATTAAAACTTAAACTAGTTAAGACAAATTTCAAACAGACAGCCAAAGGGAGTAGTTTACAAGTTACAAAAGATTTTGTAACATTTTCCAACACTGTTCTTTAGATCTCACAAACTTTTATGATAACGATGAGAAAACTGGAGCTTAAAATAGTTGAGACTTCTTCTTCTCTTCTGCAGTTCAGTTTTCAATTAATGATAAATCCCAAAAACCAAAGACATTAGTTTGTACAAAAGATTTTGCAACATTTTCCAACATTTTCCTTTTTTGATCGTAATGTGTTTTACTGTGCATTTTGTATTACAATGGGCTGATGTGAAAATCGAAAAGTATCAAAATCGAAATTCAGCACATGCTGAAGATATTACAGATATATCACAGCCATATTATGTATACGCATGGTAGACCCACACCCACACTCGCATCCACGCACACACATACATTCAGGACACATATGTATGACTTTGTCGAGTTTTTAAAAATTAACTTCAGCTTTTTGGTTTCACTATCTTTTGTCATTTTTGTCAATTCAAAAGACCAAAACTACAACTAACTACACAAAAGTCAAAATTTAAGATTGAAACGAACTAATAAAAAAAAGTAAGGACCATTCACAATTTAAGCTTTCTACCCACAACTTTTACACTCACACACACACACACACACACACAGAGGGAAAGAGAAAGAGTGAAAGAGAAGAAAGCCAAGGTTTAAGTCTATGTATATTATTATGCCAGTGCTAATTCATTCATAGAAACTTTTAGGCTTTCTTTCTAATATGACAAAAAAAAAGATCAAGAAGAAGAAGCAGATATAGATGAAGATGAAGAAAAGAACCAAGACATGTCCACTAAATAAGCATTAACATCGCGTCTTGACTTCATTTTGTGTTATTTGTTTGTTTGTTCCACACTTTGTTGTTGGGGATAAAACTGGGGAACTGTGAATGCAGTCGCAGATGGTAACCGATCGCATTTATCATCAAATGGGGCGAGAAGAGGGAGTTCTTTTCTTGGTGTTATGAATGGAGGAGCTTAACTTTTTGTGTGATGGAGCGATGGAGCTTGGAGTTGAAGCTAGAGCTGGAGCTGAAGCTGGATTTTCTTCTAACATTTCTTTGGTTTTGGTTTTTTGGTTTTGGTTTTTATCAATCAGACGCCCTGTGGTGCGGCGTGTTGACGTCTCTCTTGTTACAACAGCATCATTATGTGGCATTAGAGCTATTAGAGGCTATTATATGGCCAACAAAGTGCCATTGATATGACTTGCCCCGTCTTTAGGGAGTGTCACAATAAGTTTACAGATTATGCATATGATATTATACTTAGACTATATATATATGTATATACATATATATTGAGACAGGAAATTGAGACCGAAGCCAGCAGGAAATTTGCTATTTAGCGAATTAAATAAAGTTAAGTTAAATGTTCCGCACATGACACAATTAAATTGTGAGTTCAATTATTAAAGCGCTTTCATGTAATCTCAAAGTCATAGTTAATGTTTTTTTTTTTTTTTTCAAAATTACCTTGAACATTAAGAGCCAACCATCTACCATATCTATACCGTGTCTCCTTACCTTCCAACCATTTTGGTAGATAATCAGCTTGAGCTCAGTTCTCAATGCGCTCTCTCAAAAACTCAAAAAACAAAAACCACAACAAACTGTTTTTATTGCATAATTGTTGGCAAATGGCCAGCAGCAGGGTCTACACGAAAACTTACATAACTCAGAAGTAAGTAAGTGAGAAAATTAATGCTCGAAACCCCAAAAAATAAACAAATAAAACTTTTTCCAATGTTCAAAATGATAGACTTTGCACTTACCCTAATACGCACTGATACACTGAAAAAGAAACAATTAATAGTTAAATTATTAAGTTCTTATTAAAGATAATTCTTTATTATTTTGTTAATAGTTTTAATCCCTATTTTCAAGCTTTTAAAATTCAAGCTTTTCTCGATAAACTTTTTTAAGGTTTTTTTTTGCAACTTTTTGTTCAATCTTTCAGTCCACAATCATTCAAATCGGACCACTGTATATTTATTATATAGCTGCCATATGATTGCAAGATCTTTGCAAAGATCTTTACCAACAAAATGTCAAAACAATTAGGCTTTGTTTTAAGTGTTATAAGCATATCTTTTTTCTCATTACAGTTTTCATTCTTTACACTTGGGAAACATTCGATTCGAAACGACTTCAAAATGTTCACACTATAACAACAATATACGAATTTATCCTTCACTTACCTATTTTACGAAAATAGGGTATTCCAAAATCCCCAATTGAAATAGAGAGCATGGGTTTTCGCGTGGTGTTCGCTTGGCGCATCTCGTGTTCGAGCGAGTTTCAAGTGCGCTCGCCTATGATATAAAAGTAACAAAGAACAAGAAAGCAAAAGCAACAACAACAACAACAATCAGAATCCGAATAGAAGACAGTCAGTCAAAGCTGAACTAAAAGCGCGAGAGCCTAAACGCAGAAAATGCTCAAAGTGAATTAAATAACCAACAACAACAACAACTACAACAAAAAGGCAGCCACAAAAAAAAAACCGAAACGAAAAAAGCGTCAAAAGCAAGCAGGAAACTTGAAACGAACACATCACTACCGGCTGCACGACTAGACAATACCCTATATAAAGGCCAACAAAATGCGTCTGAAATAGATAAGTTCAATTTACTTTAACCGAATCGAACCATCGAACCGAACCGAACCAACCAAAGAAACGAAAAATATCAGTCACTTATAAGCAGCAACAAGTAGCATAACTATTATTACTGTTGTTGTTGTCTGCTTGTCGTGTTCAGATTCAAGTACACACAACACAACACACAGAAAAAAAAACCGCCAAATGAGCGACGACGGCGGCAAAAACTGCACGTGATACATTCATCATGAACTTGAATTTGAATTTTTAAAGTTTAATGGTAAGTCCATTGTTGTTGTTGTTGTTATTGTTGTTGTTGTTGTTGTTGTTGTTGCGACCCGTTGTCTGTGACTGGTGTGTGTCTGTGTCTGTGGCTGCCTGGTTGGTTGGCTTGAGAGGTAACAATTTGCGAGCACTTGTTGCCATTGTGTTGTGTTCGAGACCAAAAACTGGCTGAAAAAACTTAGCCCAGGCCAAAGCGAGTTAACCGAAAAACCAACAAAAAAAATATATAAGAAGAAAAAAAAGGCGTTGTTGCCCGCGGCGCAGCGCTTACAAAATATTTAGCCAGAAATGTTGTTGCAACAACAACAACACAAAATTGCTGCTGCTTAGATTTGTATTTGTATTTGTCACTTGCACTTGTTGCTGTTGCCTTTGTGCCGCATTGTTATCTCTGTTTTGTTATCTGCTTATCTCTCTTCTTCTCCCTCTCTCTCTCTCTTTCTCTCTCTGCTGCTGCTGCGCATTATTGTATAACTGTGTTGAGAGCTGTGTGTGCTAAGGCATGTGCCACGCCCATCAAGGCAGCCTAGCTACCTGTTATGCGCAGAAAACGCCCACACGTAGATGGAAATATGCAAAGCATGCAACGCCCCATAAAAAAAACAAGTTTGTTGCCTAAGTCTTTTGTTTGCTTAAATTTAAAATTTAAGAAAATAAATATAGAAATACAATTTGATGTCGTGACTCTTACTCTTACTCCAAATCAAGTGTCAGCTATTGCTATCAAGTTTGTTGCCTAAGTCTTTTCTTTTCAATATGATTTTTTGTAAGCGATTTTAAAGA
The DNA here is from genome assembly GCA_035044645.1 of Scaptomyza parva. Taxonomy (NCBI): domain Eukaryota; kingdom Metazoa; phylum Arthropoda; class Insecta; order Diptera; family Drosophilidae; genus Scaptomyza; species Scaptomyza parva. The sequence continues at coordinate 12,693,820 of JAWNNT010000139.1, forward strand.
ATTTTGTTAATATTCCAATTTTACAATTAAAAACAAAATTATTTCAGAATGATAATATGAAATAGTCTTCATCTTAAAGTTTGTTGCCTAAATCTTTTGATGCATTCATGCAATTTTCAACTCTCTAACGGTTAATCTCGAATCGCGTTCATCGCTTCAACTATAAAACTATATGTTTGAAGTGATATTGAAATTGAATCTTAAATATTAAGAGATTAAAGTTTTTACATTATTATTTTTTTATTTTAAGAGTTTTAACTCCCCTATTTCAGTTAAAATCAGAATTAACCTTGTTGATTGCTTGAAACTAATACTTAGAAATTAAGTCAAGATCTAAATGACAATATGAACTCAAGATGTGGATGAAACTATCCCTGTTCGTCTCACATAAACTCCTTTAAATCAGTTTATTTATGTGGTTCCAGTCGAATTTAGAAGTAAAGTGTTATTGCAATCTGAAATTAAGATCTGAAAGCAAGTGAACAGTTTTAAGAAATTTCCTTTCCCGAAACCTTTATAACAAAAATATCCTTTCGCCCTTATAAAATGATATATACAAAAACCAAAACCAAAACAACGTAATTCCCAATGAAAGCAACACAAAAAAAAAGTTAAGCAACGGCATTAAGATCTATGTATATGGTGCCGGTACCCTATAAAGGGTTATGATACCAAGTAAGTAGCTAGAAAAACGTTAAACGCTAAACGCTACTCGAGCATGAGCTATCGTCGTCGCCTGATTAATATGGCAAACAGGTCTATATAAAAAGCAAAAACAGACACAAAAAAATTACCTATAATAAAACAAAACAAAAGAACGTGCACAACCGTCTCGAACACACTCTTGAAGGTACAACGACATTACGGACGACAACAACAACAACAGGGAAGCAGGTGAACGGGATGGGGGGCGGGGAGATCTCTTTTTTTGTTGTAAATGAATTATGAATTAAGTTTTTTTTGTCGACTTGACTTGATGGCCACGTTGGCAACTAATTTTGACCTTGCATACAATTTTAATTAAATATTTTTGCCTTATTTTTCGTCAATTATTATATATACGAATATATATATATATATCTGATATGTGAATGTGAATGTGAATGTACATACATATTTTCAACTAAACGAAGCGCCGAAACGAACGCAAAGTCAACAGTAAAAAAATGTATTAAAAATATTAACAAAAAACAAGTAAGAAGGCTCTAGTCGAGTAAGCTCGACTGGAAGATACACTTAACCCTTGACCATACAGACGGACAGACGGTCGGGCTGATAGACGAACACTTACTGAGCGTGAACTACCGGACCAATGCTTGATAGGTTCATATCTCCGGTGATTCTTAACCGATTTGAATTAAAATTTAACAGACTTTCATTATTTTGTTAATAGTTTCAATCCCCATTTTCGAAATTCACATTTTATTTTGTGATCAATTTCCTGTGTATATCGTAAACCTAAAAAGTTATCATATCCAAAATCTGAAGTCTCTAGCATTTGTAGTTCCTGAGATTGACGCCTTTACACATACAGGTCAAGAATATATATATAGTTTATGAGATCGGAGAAGCTTCCTTCTCCTTGTTACATCATTTTGCAAAAAACCATTATACCCTTATTTTATCCATTTCATGGGCTAAGGGTATAAAAAAAAGGTGTTGACAATGTTTTTTTGACGATGGGCAATTTTGTAATGTGCAAGACGTGAGGTTTCTGTTCACTGGGCCTTTTGCATTGTTTTTGTTGCTGTTTTTTTTTGGGTTTTGTGCCTTGGAACTACAAAGGGTAGCAAAGAATACATTGTCAAGTTCAAAATTGAAATAAATTTAGTTTTTGTTTATTTCAAAACCTAAATACATTTATCATATTTTGCTCAATATTTTATTAAATCTTTTATAAAAATGAAAAACAAAAAGAGAGAGGGTATTGTCGAAAAAGTTTGTCAAGAAGATACCCTAAGCCCTGAACCTTATGGGAAAGGTCAACATTTAATTCAAGTTTCAAGTTTTTCAAATTTCGATAATAATTTGGGAACAAATTCCATATAGCTACACAGCAAAAGGAACATATGGCTATATCGACTCGGCTTTCAATGCTGATCATGAATACATATATATAAAACGAAATTTAAAGTGAACAAATTTATGGCACATTGAAAATTGCTTTAGTTTCAAACAATTTATGGCCGGGACAGGACACAAAGTGCTCTCTCTTCAAGCTGAGGCATGGAATGGGGTAAGGTGGAGGAGATGGTGAGGTAAAAATGCATTCACTACTAATCGCATCATAAAAGAGTTAAGGCATAAACATTGGCTCGCCTCAGCTCGGCTCGTCTCATCTCGTCTCGTCTCGTCTTGTCTAAGACTTAATGCGATACTTCTTTGTGGCTTCTTGTCTCTGCTTCTTGGCTTCTTCTTCTCTAGAATCGGCTCGTTCCATATGAACGTCAACATAAATTAGCATATGCAAGACCAGTGTGTCCAAGCTGACCCCCCGTCCCCCTCCCCTCCCCCTCTCTCTACGAGTATGTGGCAGCAGCAACCCCTTGTCTCTCTATACATACATACATGTATTTATTGGCAGTTCATTACGAGAGCCAAACAACACAACAAAAATAGTCATAGTTAAGTAGGATGCGCTCTTCTCTAAAAGGGGGAAAAGATTCGAGTGTTGGGGGTTGAGCGGGGGGGCGGCGGTGGGGAGTAGCAGTTAGTTGGTTAAGGTGAGCGAACGAAATTCCTGCGTCAGACAAAAAACGATGCAAAAAAAAAAAAAAAGTGAAGCGTTCATAAAACGGCACAAAAGGAACCAACAACAAGAACAACGATAGCGACAGACGACAGCATCTGGAACTAAGGAAACTGAGGAACTGGGCGAAACTGAGGAAACACACACACACACATACGGGATCGGGAGATGAGCACAACAACAACAACAACAAACAACAGCAAAGAAAGAGCAACGGTGCAAAAGCAAAAGCCCAACAACAAACAGAACGAAAGAGATGTAAAAAAAAAGTCCGAACAACGCAAAAAGAAGAAGAAGAGCTTTGAGAATCTGCAAGCAACTAACACACACACACACATACAGACGACAAGGACAAGGGGTGGGGGGGTTTGTGGTGGGTTTTGTGTGTGTTGTGTTGCGGTTGCTTGAGTTAGGTTTGGGTTGGGTTGGGTTGTTGTGTTGTGTTGGGAGCTGGAATTGCGCGACTGCGACTGCGACGCCGACTTCGGGCTTGGTTGCGTCGTCTTCAAGCGCACTTTTGTTGTTATTGCTGCTGCTGTTGTTGTTGTTGTTGTCAAGCGTGTGCGCCGTGAATCCGCTATAACAGTGTTAGTACGTTAGTAGGTATACAAACAGGTAAAACAGGTATTCCGGCAGGCCGCTCTTCATTTACCTTTTTTTCTGTTGCTGCTGCCGCCAAAGTTGGCGTCGTCGTCGCCGTCGTCGCCGCTTATATTTCTTCTTACTTCACTTTACTTTAGCATTATTTTAGCGAAAAACCAACAACAACAACAACAACAGCAAGAAGAGACCAAGGCACGTCGCCGTCGTCGATGACGACAATTGAGTAAATAAAGATAAAAAGTAAAAAAAAAAAAGAAAACACACACCAACTACTATTAAAACGTAGAAGAAGAAGGGATAGAACGAGAGAGAGAGAGAGCGAGCGAGAGAGCGAGAGAGAGCATAAAAACGGACGGAAAGAACAGGCAAAAGGAAACAGCGCTAGGTATGTGTTGTAGTAGGAGGAGGAGGAGCAGCACACACACACACACACGCACACAGAGAGAGAGGCGTTGAGAGAGAGAGAGAGAGAGATTCTTAAAGACTGCAATTACCGCACAGCGCAGACACAGCTAAAGATCATTATGTAGCCTGCTGCTGATGCTCTTGATGATAATAATGATCATTGTGTACTTCATGCTGATGATGATGATGATGATGATGATGATGATGATGATGAGGAGCCAAAGCTGTGGCCCAAAGCATATACATACATACATATAAATTCAATGTGTGCGCACTCATGCGCAATTTCAGGCAAGAACTAACACACACACACACACACGAATACACTTTTCGAGTGCCGATAAGAAACCACACACACACATACATACACACATAACATAGCAAGTTGCACAGGTAACCATGGTCTAGGTCTCTAAATGTTTAGCTAGGATTTTTGTAATAGCAAAAACAAAATTGAAATTAAAACAAAACATAAAAGGAGAAAAAAAAGTAAAAACGAACAAAGCGTATTAGCTATAAGAAAATTAAGAAAAAATAAGAAAATAATAGAGAATAACAAAATATATTGTAAACTCAAAGTCCTCAAAGAAAACACATGAAGAAAACTAACTTTTAATAGGGAAAAATCGACAAAACTCTAAAAATGTCAAATTAGATTACTTTTCAGATATTGCATACAACTTGAATACAAAGTTCCTTAGCTCTGAAACTTTTTGAAGAAGTACACAGAGAACCAAAAAAAAGTGCACATTAAGTTCAAAAAGCTTAATTTTCGAAAATTGAACTAAAAATCGTGACCCAAGTGAAAAACAACAAAAAACTTCAAAACATCAATACGTTTAGTATGCAAGAAAAGAAAGAGAGAAAGAAAGAAAAATCACAGTCAGCAGGATTCTTCACTTGCTTCAAAGGGCAACAACAGCAGCGGCAGCAACAACAGCGGCAGCACTTGCATTTGGTTAGCAGCGGCATTTGAGTGAGAGTGAAGAAACAACAGTAACAGCAACAACAACAACAACAACAACAGAAACAACAACAACAATTAGCTAAGAAGCGCGCGCGCAGCTTAAAAGACTGCAGCAGCAACAGCGCTGTTATTTTTGTTGTTGGCTGCCTCGACGCCAAAGTCAGAGTCACAGTCAAAGCCACTGCCAACAGGTATTTGTTGCGTGTGCGCTCTCTCTCTCTCTCGGCCTGGCTCTCTTGCTCTGTCTTTCTCTCTGCCCTGGCTCTCTTTGCTGTCTGTCTGTCTCACTCTTTCTCTATCTATGTTATTTGCTCGCTCATGCGCTCTTCTTTCTCCAGCCGCATGTGTTGTTTGGCGCAATACAGCTACAAAACTAGCTGTAAATTTATTACGTCGTCGCTCTGCTTGCGTGCGTGTGTGTGTGTGTCACACAGGTGTGTGCGCGCTGCGGCGAATTCGCTTCGTATTTGCCGCAACCTCAGCGCGCAGCGCTTACATCACACGACCCAGGCACGACACGCATACGAGAGCGCAAAAAGTGTCTGAAATAACGTTATTTGCCATTGCCCTCGCACTTGTTGCTGTCTACAAGGCGAGCAAGCGAGCGAGAGTGCGAGCAAGCGAGCGAGAGACTCTCCCTACAAAACGTGAGCAAGAGAGTATTAACGGCTGCGGCGAATATTCGCCGCAATCTTATTGCCATTCTAAGCGCGTTCTAAGCGCTCATTACAAGCCGACAACGTAGCTGCTTCTTCATTTTTATTGCCCATACACACACACACAGACAGACACACACACAGATACAATGCGAGTGCGAGTACGAGTATGAGGAGCGTTACCAACTATTTTGCCGTTTAATTTCGCTTATATGGTACTTATTGGCGTTGTTGTTGTTGTTGTTGTTGTTGTGGCTGGCATTGTTCTTGTAATTCTTGCGTACCTACGCGTCTTCGTAGTTATACACACACACACACACACATGCGCGCTCACGCACGCAGTTAAACTTCTGTCGATAATGATGAAATGAAATTTGTTAAGGGTCTTATGGAGACTAACAGACTATGGTCAAGCTTAAAGTGTTGTACTTACAAACATATACATACATATATATATATATGTGTATTATTTGAAGCGAATTCAAAAGACTTAGGAAACAAACTAGGTATATCTTACTTAATTCATATTCATTTTTGCACATATATGATGTTATTTCTTAGTCTCCCGATTATTATTTATAACTTTTTGTACAAACCAATCAATATTCAATAAAAAAAAACTGTTAATTTCCATACAATTAAAACAAAAATTGTTGTTAACTCATTTCAATTACAATTGCAGCGAAATTCTGTTTTTTCAGAGTCAAGACCAAAGACATAACAGCAACAAAAACAACAACTCCAACTTTAAACAACTCTAAGTACAACAAGTACAAACGTACACACACACACACACCAACACACACACACACACAAAACGAGTAAAACATCCCAACCGGCAAATGGTTAAAGCAGCGAAGACAACAACAACGACGACGGCGACGGCAACCAAAGCGAGCAGAGCAACAGGCAAGAAGCAGCAGCAGCAGAAGCAACAACCACATGCGAGCAGAAGCAGAGACGTCAGCGTCGCGTCGTATAAAACATTACCTCTACCTTGACTCTGAACCAACAAGAAAAACTCACGCACGCACACACACACACACCCACAGCTCCTCAGCTCGGCGAAAAAAAAAACTGCATGAGAAACGTTATGTGAGCGAAATGAAGCAGCAGCAGCAACAGCAACAGCAACACAAGCAACAGCAGAAGCAACGGCAACGCAGACGCAGTCCAAAACACTCTCACTCTCTCTCGGGATCTTTGCGTTCGTCGCGTTCGCGTTCGTCAGCGTTCGTCAGGTGCGCTCATCTCAAAACACAGTTACAAGAGCGAAACCGAAGCCGAGTTTGCCAGTGCCGAGAGTTTATGCCGAAGCCGAAGAACTGACTCACAGACGAAAGCGAACTTAAGCTCTCGCTCTCTCTCTCTCGCTCGCGATCATTGCGCGCGCTCTCTCTCTCGCTCTCTGCTTCTTTCTCTCTGGTTCAAGTGCGGCTTACGGTGTTTTGCGTTGGTCGCCTGCGAATTCGCCTCTAAAACTAACTGAGTTTGTTGTATATTACTGCGCTGCCGCTGCCGATGCCGCTGCTTACTGCTTCTTTCGTTCGTTCGTGTTAGTTCGATCGTTCGGTCGGCCGTTCGTTCGTTTGTTCGGTTGTTCGGATCGTTTCCAGCGGTACTGTGTGACTTTGGCCTAACTGCTCAGCGGCTGGCACCGCTTGAATACAGTAAGAGGCGAGCCGGCGTTGTGAATGCACGTGTTTTGTCGCTGCACATGAATCTGCCGTAAAAAGAAAGAAAATACAAAAAAAACACACACAAAGCCACAATACACCAAACAACAACAACATTTGGCAACTCGCGTTACATTTTACACACGCACAACAAGAACAACAACAACAAACGACAAAATTCGCGTTTTCAAAAACTTCAAAGAGACTTGGAACGAAACACATAAAACTGCCTTACATATATATCATATATAGCAGTTGTTAGAACACACATCGAGAGAAATATAATAAAAAAGTTTGAAATTTTTTTTTGTTTTGTTTTTCAAAGTGCAAAGTTTAAATCGTATTTGGGAAATGATGAAGAAACATAAAAAATATTAATCTGAGCCAAGCTCAACAAGCAACAACAACAACAACAACGAAAACGAAAACAAATCCTGTTGGCAACTCTGGCAACATATGCATTTTTTTTTTCTCGTTGTCAAAGTTCCACTGTTCCAACTGATAACAAAGGAAAGGATACAAAAAAGAAAGAAAAACTACAACAACAACAACAACACACATCACAGTGATAAACAGACACACACTTGGATTAGTGTTTTGTTTACTGTGCCTGTGTGTGTGTGCCGTGTGTGTGTTTAGTGTGTTTACACACACATGTGTTTATATATGTGTATATAACTGTGTTTTTTTGTGCTATTTCGCGCGCGAGTGTACAAAAAAAAAAGAGAAAAAAACGTTTATGAATTATCGCAGATAGAAAAAAAAAACAAACAAAAAAACCAAAGCAAACAAAACAAATCAAGGCAAATAACTAGAAACAAGAAAAAACACAAATTCCAAAATGCCGAAAATCTTTTTAATCAAAAATCGGCTGCATCAGCAGCAGCAACGTTTGCTCGAGTCACAGAATCTGTTGCAACACAAGGCGCAGGATGATGAACGGTGTTTGGTGCCGCCACTTAGTCCCCCCAGTCGTGACAATGCATCATCACCAACACCAACAACACCATCAACAACAACACCAACAACACCAACAGCACCACCAACACCAACAACACCAACGCCGCAACCGGAACCGCAGGGTCAAGTTCAAGGCGATGATGATCAGCCCCTAAGCCTAACAGCGGCGGCGCCCCAAACATCCATCTCAGCAACAACATCATCATCGACATCATCATCATCGACATCATCATCATCGACATCATCATCATCGACATCATCTTCGACTTCGACATCAGCGCGCAAACGTTTTCATCATCGACGACATTATTTTGGCCAAACGCGTCACAGCCTCGAGCTGCAACAGGAATCTAATACCAATACCAATACCAACAACAACACCAACACTAATACCAATTTGAATGCCGAAATCAAACCACAAACGTCAAGCAACGAGCAAGTTCAAAATGGTAAGTCCTATTCCCAAAAAAAAAATGTTTTAACCTAATCAAGTTCAGCAGTTCGTTGCCTAAGTCATTTTGCAAAACATCAAGCAAGTTCGTTGCCTAAGTCATTTGTCAGTTCACCTGCAAAATCTCAACAAAAAATAACAAAATTCAAAGTTAAATGAAAGCCATTCAAAGGAACATTTTTTTTGCGTTTTTTTTATTTTGAATTAAGCTTGAAAATTACCAAAAAATAATATGAAAAAGGAATATCAAAAAAGTTCTGGTATATCTTTTAAGTGTTTGCTACTTGAATTTGATTAAATTTTCTTAGCTATTATGATTAAATTGAAAAAGTTTATTTAAGAGAGTATTTTTTTTAATTATTTTTTTTTAATTCTAAATTTTTGGTATTTTTTCAATAACTTTTTGAAAACCTAACGTTTATATTTGTATAATATGAATTTTTGATCTGTTGAATTCAGTTTTAATTGAAAGCTTCTAAGTTTTTATTGTGAAAAATGAAACTGATTTGAAACTGATAAAAAACTTCAAGAACTTCAAGACTATAGTTAATTCCTAACTAAAGCAAAAGACAAAAAATCCAAGTTAAATGTCTCAAAACAATAATCTCAATCTCGAATGTTTGAACTAACTTTCTTTTGCAATAATAGTTAATGTTCTGTTATAGTTCTTATCGTTCATTATAGATCAACTAGTTAGTTATATATATATATATATATATATATATATGTATAGATATATAGATAACTATTCTATCGATGACTAAACTGGTTTCAAATTCATTTGTTCAGTTGTTCTGCGAATCCGATAGAATCGCCGCTTCGTTCAGTTTTTTTTATTTTTTCCTTCTTTGTATTCGCGATTCGCGATCTGAACTTTTGCCTTCAGGACAATTACATTTCCTGCCGCATTTGTTATACCTTTAGAGCTCATTACGCTAGCCAAATGGCAAAAATGGGTAAAAAAAAAAAAAAATAATGCACAGCCCAAAAAGTAACAGAAAGCTGACAGCCAAATAAATGCTTATGACCATATAATAGCTACAAATCAGTCAAGACAACACAAAATGCTGATGGCTATCTACACACACACAGCAAAAACAGTTTGAAAGTTCTACACAACAACAACAACACGAAAAACTAAGAGCTACCAAATTCAGTTTGCCTCTAAGCCAAATCAGTCAGCCAAACAAATTAAGCAGCAGCAGTCGAGAATGTTTTTTTTTTTTCGTCGATTTTGTTATGTTTTGTTTTGTTTTGTTGACGCCCACACGACACGACCCTTGGCTTTCTGTGTGTGTGTGTGTGTGTAGAGTCTAAGAGCCGAATCTTTGGCCAACATCAATCACTTTCATTGAATTGCCAAAAAACACAACAACAACAACACTGATCGAACCAAGTTTTCTGATTCTGTTTCGGTTTCTGTTTTTTCTGTTTCTGTGTTTCTGGTTCTAGAGCCAACAACGAACTATTTGGTGTCTTATATAATCGCGTCAGGCGGCTTATTAAGTCATTTTTTTCGTTGATTCACAACAGGCGGTCCGTCGGTCGGTCGGTCGATCAGGTCGTTTCAGGTCGCATCGCTTTGGTTCGGTTCGGTTTTGGTTTGGTTTCTCTACCTTTCTCTCTGTGCCATTCTCTATCGGTTTCACCCTTGACCATGAGACAGACAGACATAGAACATAGAATATTCATATCAATAAATTCAAATCGTATAACTTTCTTTCTTGGGGTTTCGGTTTGGTTTTTTTTCTTTTCTTAATCAGAATTGAATGAATATCACGTTTTTTGCAGCTTGAAAGTGAATTTAGATTTTGGCTTTGGTTTGTTTTTTGCGTTTGTTTCTTGTGTTTAATTCGCGCATCACTGATTCACAATTCGTTGTTGTTGTTGTTGTGGTTGTTGCTCGTCAAAGAACAAACGTCGCATCGAAATTCGCCTGTGTCAAGTTCGCTGCCTAAGTCTTTTGTTTCACATGGCACGGTGGCGGCAGCAGCAAAACTCTTAACTGCCCTTTGTCTTTGTGCGCAAAAATATATATCATAATTACATGTAGGAATATATAAGTATAAGTATAATAAATGCCATAATATAGAACGCATGGATAGAGTAGGGGTAAGGGGGGTTGATTGTTATAGAACAGAATGGAATAGTATGGTTTGGTTTGGTCTGGCATAGGTAGGGTATAATAAAGTGCTATTCGAGTGTGGCAAGTGGCAATTGGCAAGTGCTGCTGCTGGAAGTGGATGTGGAAGTGGAAATTGCTCGTCGTTGCCTCAACCTTAACTTAAAACACACACACACACATACATACACACGCAGCTACTTATTACATAGAGCTATATTTTTATGTATAAGAAGAAGAATAATAGTAGTGTATAAGCCAGAAACTAGCAATTGAATTCTTCCTCTTCTGGCTTCCAAAACAAAATCTTCATCTCTCATTTCAAAGGGTTTTGAAAAAAGAGTAAAAAAAAAGTATTCAAAAATCTTTTGAAAACCAAAAATATCTCTTAAATACTTTCCGAAATGCCTTAACTCCCAGCTTAAGTTTGACTTCATCTCTGATATAAAGCAAAAAAAAACACAGAAAGAAGAAGAAGTAAAGAAAATTCACTTCTTGTTAGTGTGTTGTTAACGTTCCTTCCTTGCCACAACGCGGTGGTGGCATAGTGGCTCAGTGTGGCTTAGCTTAGCTCTCTGCTCTTAGCCTTAGCGGTGGTTAAACACAGCGGCCAAGAACTTCACACACTTCAGCGAACACACACACACACACACCGACATAGTCTCTATGCATATATATATATAGAGTTAGTTAAAGTTAAGTTTAAAGGCAATGGGCAAATTATATAACAATGTGAGCGCCGCGAATCTCTTCGTCCCAAGCTAAAAGTACAAGTTGGAGTTTGGAGTCGAGTTGGGTTTAGTTGAAAGAAGAGATGGAAAAGGCTGAAAACGAATAGGTAGCTAGGCAAAAAAGTAGCAGAAATCAGCAGAAGAGGAAAAAAGAAAAAAGTTGCAAGTCTCTAGCTCGAAATGATCATAATGATGATGGGGCTGGGCGCTGGGGCTGGGCGCTGAGGCTGGGATGCCGTTTCGACTTTGGGCGTTGCTCCAGCGCCTGGGCCTAGCCGTAGCTGTAGCTGTAGCCGTAGCTGAAGCCATTTGTCCAAAGCACAAAGCGCAAGGCACAAAGAATAAAAAAGAAAAAAAACCAAAGGCAAAGTCAAGGCAACAGAAAAGTGGTAGAACCAGTAAACAGGCAGGCAACAACAACAACGTTCAACACACGATTCTTGGCAAGGGCATGCCACAAACACAAACACACATACGAACGAAAGAGCGGGAGAGAGATAGAAGAGGCAAAGAACAAACCAAAGCAAAGCAAGCCCAAAACCCGTGTCTCAAGTGCAACACACATAATGATGTTGCTGTGGTGGCATGGTGGCGTGGTGTTGCCACGGCCATAATTGCTGTTTGCCAGCCTGCTGTGTCTGTGATTTTTTTTTGCTCCCAAGCCCAACACACACACACACACACACGCACACAGAACTGAACACACTTACCCTATAAATATCTATACTATATATATATGCTCGCAAGTCAAAGAATTCTCAACTGTTGCGTGCCACAAGTTGCAAGTTGCAAGTTGCTAACCATTAATATTCATGCCACTTGAAATATGTAAGAAGTGCGACCTTAAGACAAAGTCTTAACTATATATATATTATATATACTTAAATTCCTAGAAGCAAAAGCATCAGAAATGAAGAAGAAGAAGAGGCAAAACAGCTGCTGCTGCTGCCACTTTCTTGCCGAAACACTTCCTGTCGCACAACACCAACCTAAAAACAACAACAAATTTCGCGCAATCGCTCTTTTGGCCATCTTTTCACAGTTCATTTCATTTCTTTTCCACCCCACCAAAAAAAAAACAAAGTAAAAGTCAATAAATTTCTGTTTCTGGCAATAAGAAAAGAGGAAATTCATTGATAAAGTCGCTGCGATAAGTCAACATTGCAACAACCACTTAGCACTTGATAACAACAACAACAACAGCAATAACAATAACAACCAGAGGCAACAATGGCAGCTGTTAGAAGACAAAATTCGTTTTGGCCCAAAATGATATGAAACTTATTCGCCGATATTGTGACGCACAAAGAAACACACACACACACACAACACGCAGATGTTGCAACACACACACACACATACACTGGCGGCCGGAAGTTAGCGAAAGGTTCCGCAAAACTTGCCACTTGCCACTTTTGCCACATTTGCCATTTGCCCTTTGGCCTGAAACAAGCCGCCCTTACTCCCCTCCTCTCCTTCTCCCTCTCTCCCTTTCTCTCTCTCTCTCTCTCTGCACTCTTTAAGTTGACATAAGAAAATGCCGAAAATATTTATAGTTGAGATTTGAGACTAGTTTCAGTTAGCTGATGCTGATCCAGAATATATATGTATATATATCCCCCCACACCCTCTGCACGTTAGATACGTTACTTTTTTCCAATAGGTTTTCGTTTTGCTCAATATGCAATTTGAATTTTTTATATTTTCGTTGAATTTTTTTGCTCCTTGGGCCAAGTTCGTTGCCTAAGTCATTTGATTTTTTGTTCCCTCTCGCTGTTTTTTTTCTGCACTCTGTGTCTGGGTCTGGGCTGGGCATTAGGTTGGGTTTTTACCTGCTGATAAACAATGCTGAGTTTTTCTACCTGTTTAAGGGCTGGACTCGCCCGCTCTCTCTCTATCTCTCCCTCTCTTTCGCTCTGGCAACCCCCTAGCGCCTGAGCACTTGCCTTTGCTATCTATCTCTATCTCTGTCGCACGAAAAATCAAACACAGACACGAAATCAAGGAATTGAGAAACACACACAAGAAAGCAGCACCAAGAAGAAGAAGCAGAAGAAGAAGAAGAAGAGAAGAGATTTGACAATCAGAAGCAAACGAAGCAAGAAAAAAAAGGGCAAGAATCCTGATAAAATTCAAAGCTGAGATTTATTTGTGTGCAGTGAATCAACACACACACACATATACACATACACAGACACGCTGAGAAACTGGTCTCAAGTGCTGCGCTCGACTGCGTTCCGCGAGCAAAAGAATAAAAATACACTCGTATGTGTGTGTGTGTGTGTGTGTATTTGAAAAGAACAAAAACAAAACAAAAGAAAAAAATGTTAAAAAAAAATAAATAAATAAAGAATAATAATAAAGGAAGCGAGTTTTTTTTTCGCTTTCCCTCTCTCTCTCTCTCTCTATGTCTCTCTGTCTCTGTGGGTATTTGGTATGCGATGACGACGCAGCAGAAGCAGCAGTTAGTTCTTGTTGTTGTTGTTGGTTTGGAGCTGCAAACAACAACGAAATACCTGACTCCAGGGGCCTCGACTCGCCTCTCTGAGGAGAACTCACTCGAACGCGAACACGACTCACGATTCTCTTCTTTTCTCTCTCTGTCTATCTCTTCCTTTTTTATATTGTCTTTGGCCCAGCCCTGTGTACGCTGCTGCGTACACGCTCTGTATGTGTGTGTGTGTGCCCCTTGTCCACGGCCTTTGTCTGCCCCAAAGTCATCTTTCAGTTTTAGCATGAAAATGCATTTCTTCTGTACCAACAACAACAACAACAGCAGAAACTTCTTCTTCTTCTTCTACGGTTGTTTTGTTTATTCTCATTGCATTTTTATTCTCTTCTTCTTCTGTTTAATCGAGAATTAATGCCTAAGCAATTGCCTAGGCAATAATGCAAAACCCAATTACAATAAATAAATACATTAGCTCGTTCCGAGATTTAATTAAAATATATATATAAGAATATATATATATTTTTTTATGATTTATTTAGAGTATTATCTTCACACGTTGTAAGGGAATTGATTATATTGACTATTTTTCCAATATCATCATATAACAAATCATGTTAATAATATCCAAAATCAATATCATAATATTTTCTCTGTAATGTACAATTTCTCTGTTGATCTCTAGATGAACTCTAGATGACAGATAGATAATCATAATGCATCATGGGCGGGGGAATTGTTCTTTAATAAGCTTCGCGTTGGATTTAAGTCAAGATCACAGCAAGCAAAAACAGTTTACGCGGGTTTTTAGTTGAATCTTCGAATATTTGAATATTACAAATTTTATATTTTTTGGTATTTTTCCTAACACAATTCGCTATTTGTTGACCAAAAAACATATAATAAACTAAAATGAATGAAAATGAGCGCTGATCCAGCTGCGATAAGTATTCCATATATACACATATATATGTGTGTCCATAAGATTCTTAAGTTTCTTCTCAATTTTTGATGTTTAACAAAAATTCTTCTTACCTTAAATTTGATTTAATAAGTTCAAGTTCTGATAATGAGATCCAAGAATGATGAATTCATGAAGTTTAGTAAACAAATATTTCACATTTTGTTATCACAATAAAAAAAAAAAAATTTTTAAATTTTGAATGCTTCACAATAAAAAAATATAAAAAAAAATCAATCTTTCGCGCTCTCTTTTTTTGATATTTGGTTAATATTTCTGGTTTGTTTTTTTTTCTTAATTTGTTTTTTTGTTGTTGTTTTTGTTTTTGGTGCGATTTCAGTGTCAATAACTTGTAAATTGTTTACTGTATTTTTGGTGAATTTCAGTTACTTTTCGTTTGTTTTTGTTTTTGGTTCGTTTTTCGGTTGTTTTTATTACTAATATTATTATAATATTAATATGGGAAACTCGTTTTGCGATAAACCATAAAATGATTGCAAATTGTTTTTGTTCAAAATATATATTTCTTAAATTTGGCGATTGAAACACGTTTAACACCAGCAACAACAACAATAGAACTTGTTTCCTTTTGTTGTTGTTGTCAAAAGTTAACTGTTGTTTAACGCTTCACGAAAACGAACAAGTTTCGCATACATTTTGCATGCTTTAAGAATTCAGAATTTCAATTTCGATTGTCGATGATTTTTGTCTTTCGGTTTTAATCATTTTTTTTGATGATGATGAGGAGAGACGTCGCTTAAAAGAGAGAGAGAGAGATAAATCATATATTTGAATCATTTTTGAATAATTTTTGATATTTTGAGATTGAGATAAAAAGTTAAAGACTTTCGGATTTAAATTACTTTTAACTAAGTTTAAGTTTAAGTTCAAGTGTGAGAATTTTTTCAATTGTTGTTGTCGAGATATTTATAGATATATATATGTATATAGAAATATATTGTTTTGAATAACCATTTAAAACTGCATTTAGCCATTGATTAAATACTTAAATTATGGGCTCGTTTCTCAAACATGATTTTTTATTGCTGTTTTCAGTTCTATGCTAAACCGATTCCAGTTTCCAGTTTTCCAGTTTCCGTTCCAGCTAATGTCAATGTCAAGATTGTAATTTCCCATGGAAAACGACTCTGAAAAACTTTGTTGTTGTTGCTGAGAAGATTTTGTGCGAGTTAGGAGCTCAAGGAAAACAAAACCTATATGAAACATATAGAATATTTCAATAGTTGTTGGGTGTTGTTGTTTGTTGCATGCCCCACAAACTTTGTGGGGTATAACTGCAGAGAGATTAAAACTCAGCTACAACGAAGCAAGTTGCATACACCTACACACACACACACACACACACATATACAGAGAGACAAAATGCATGAACATATATGTATATAGATATATTTGATTCAGGTCAGGGTTGACTTGGTGACTGACTAAATGAATGAATGAATGAATGAATTGAATGCATGAATGCGCCCCACAACCAACTCTGTCCCCCCCTTTGTTCCCCCTCCTCGCTCCCTCTCTTACTCAAGCTATCTCTGTCTGTCGCTCGACTAACTTAAACTTAAACACATTGACAATTTGTAGTTACATTGTGTATTGTGTCAAAGCTGAAAACTGAAGCTATAGCTAAGCAACCCCCCCGCACACCCTCTCTCCCGCTCTCTCTCTCTCTCACACACACGCTGAATGCAGTCTGAACTGGTTATGCACTTGACAACTGACAACAAAAATCTCTGCAGATGAATACGCCTCACACACACACATCCACACACACACACACACACACTCCATATGCAACTGGTAAACGAACGGCGGTGTGGGTAGGGAAGGGGGGATGGGGGGTATATGCCATCTCATTAGGTCCGCAACACCAACAAAATCAGCATCATTTCCTACTTTATTCTCCTTTTTGTTTTTGTCTTTTTTAACAAAAATTTTGACTGTGAAATTTTTTAAGTGTTTCCCATTCCCATTGCCCATTCCCATTGTTTCGCGTCTCTCGTTTCGTTTCATTTCATTTGTTGGAATTGGAGAGAATTGTGCAACTTTTGCACATCTCGTCTCCGTCGCCGTTTATATGGATGGCGTTGGTCAATATTTGACCTATGAGTTTTTGTGAAATTTTTTATTTTTTTTTGGTATTTTTATTTGTTTTTTTTTTTGTCGTATTTCGCGTGAGATTTGCATAAAACGGCAGTTTTCAATATTATGTATGGCATGATGATGTGTCATCCCATAAAAGGTTTGAGATGGGGATGAGAGCGAGAGAGAGAGAGAGGTCATACGAACTACAAAAATACCCTATTAAAATAGGCGAAGATTGGATTTGTTATATATGTATATGGTATGGTTATACAGTTTGTCAAGAAAGTGTTTACACATAGCAAAAATTTTTGATATTTTCATTTTTTTATTTTTTTTGTTTTTGTTTATTTTTTATAAGTTCTTCAGTTAATTATCCCTTAAAACTATTAAAAAAAAACTTAAAAAACATAGAAATTAACAAAGAAACATTCAAAATACTAAGAAAAAGGCACAAAATTCAACTGTCAATAAAGTGTTTACACAATGTTAATCTTTCTATCAGTATATACAATATGATATGCGATGAGGCATCTTTTGCAATCAGCCAAAGAAAGGTAAACAGTCCGAAGAAACAGTTTGAAAATTGGTTTAGTCAAATTTAGTTGCTAATTTAGTGTACAAATCTGTTCAACGTTATGGATGGAATTGCCCAAGTTGAGTTGACCACACCTCAATCTAATAACACACACACAAAGAGAGCACACATACAAATGTATGTTGGCAATGTCAGGCAATTTCAATATCAATATCAAGTTCGTTGCCTAAGTCTTTTGTTTGCGGCAACGGCAAAAAGAAATTTGCACAAAAAAATAAAAAAAAGAAGAAAAAAAGAAGAAAACATTAAAAATCTATAAATAAAATATATATATATGAAAAACAATTTTGGAACTTTTCAAGTTGCGTTTTGCTGTAAGCCACACACACACACACACACACATACACAGCAGCAACAGCAGCAGCGGCCGCAACACACACATGAAATTGAGTAAAGAAAAAAAAAATCTACCGGTTTTCAAGGTTAGGCGCCGCTTTAACTGTATTAACAGCGGGCCCCGTAATCACAGCAGCAGCCGCAGCAAAAGTTACGTCATTAACTGAACGAACAACAACAACAAAAACAATACAAAAGACTGCGACAACTTTTTGTTGCGCTTTGCGCTTGTCGCTTGTTGCGGTTTTCAGCTCATTTCATTTGGAAGCTGATCAAAAAAAAAAAAAGCTGAAAAAAAAACAACTGAAACCCAAACTGCAACAACAACAACAACAATTTTACGCATAATTTCATATGTGTAACAAAATACAACTAACGGCGAGAAAAAGAGAGCGAGAAAGAGAGAGAGAGATATGTCTCTATGGCTAAAAAAGTAGCTTCATTTACATACACACACGCACACGCACACACACACACACATATGTGTATGCATAATGTTGTAAGTGGGAGTTTTTTTTTACTTAATACTACCCAATTTGTTGTTGTTGTTGTCGTTGTTGGGATGCTTAACTTGTTTTCCATTGATTTTTAAGCGTTGTTGCTGTTGTTGTTGTTGTTGCTTAAATGTGGGTCACAACTGGTAGGTAGATCGCACAACAAAAACAACAACAACAACATGAAAGGGTCGCCTGCATCATTTCACATGTTTACAGTTAAAACAGCAACAACAACAACAATAACAATAACAACGCATACAAATTGTCGTCCGTGTAGCAATAAATGTATATATATATATATATATATTTATATATATAGCAATAATGTATTTAAAATGAAACGAAGCGTTGCTCTTCATCATCATCATCATCATCATTATGATCATCATAATTAAATGCTGCTTTTTTTTGCGTGTTTGTATATTGACACATATGTGTTTATGTATATATCTATATATATTATATATATCGCTTAAAGGCTGATGCTGTAATCAACATCATCATCAGCATCAACATCATCATTATTGTCATCGTGCTGCTGCCTGTAACGGTTGAGAAGGTCAACCAGATGCGGTTTTCATTTAAACTCGACTCCAACTCGAACTCGAAAAAACAAAACCTGATTATCAATTAGGCAAGTGCAAGCATCATTGAATCGAGCACGCAATCTGTTGCCCTTAAACAATTGAGAGATATTTCGAACACCCCCCTTCCCCCACCATACCCGCCTCGCCTTGTAAACTGTTTTAAGATGATGATGTTATCGGTGTAATCGACATATATGAGTTTAACTAATGGGAAATAATTAACATTATCTAGCTATATATCGGAAGTAAAGTTATCGTTATCGATGATTTATAGATATAACTGAAAAACTGAGTTGTTATCGATATGGAACATAAATTGGATTTGTTAAAAGATGTATGAAATACTGTTTTTGATTCACCGATTTGCTATCGGTAATCGATTTATCGTAACATTTATCGATATGTCTAATGTTTATCGAACATTAAGAGATCTCTATCGAGAACTTTGATTGTTTTTGACTTTTCGCTATTCCGATTGCTTCCGATTGCATCTACATATTACACACACACACATACATACACAAACACAGCTTCATTATACCATGTTAACCCATTTTTGGGGTACTTTTGTGTATTCATTTGTAGAGAACTGTAGAACAGTTAGAATGTTATAGATACATATGCATACAATTCAATCTAAAAATGATTCAAGCTATATGCACATATATTATTTAACTATGTGTTTGTGTGTGTGCCGTAATTCGAATACGCTATTTGTATTCTGAAAGTCACTTTGCACAATACAAAAACAACTCAATGCTGTATTTTTTTCTTGTTACTCACTTGAAAGTTATTTCAATTTCTAAGCGCTCTCTCTCTCTCTCTCGAGATGTCGCTCTCTCTCTGTCGCTCTCAAGTGTTTTGTTATTCAATACAAACTGTTTATAGCTTTCAGTTTCAATTCTGAGATGAGAAATTGAGTCAGGTCCACTTGACAGCTATTTAAAGCGCATCAGCAACAATAACAACAACAACTAGCTAGCAACAACAACAACAACAATAAATACTAGTAGACTAGAAAAGAGATCGAGGCCGACGAGGCGTTGTTAGTTAACAAAAAGTGCAACAAACTGTTTAACAAAGACGCGAAAATCCACAAAACAAACACAAATTCCAAATACAATAACAACAACAACAATAACAGAAACAGAAACAACAACAACAACGACCCGAAACTAAAAGCCACAAACGAAAAAAAAACTTTTGTTTGAAATGGGCAAAGTTTTAACGCAATTGCGTTAAATGATTTGTTGTGCCCCTAAAAACCAAAAACCCAAACACAACAACAGCAAATGAACAGCAGAGAGGGAGGAGGATGCTGTATGTAAGTGTGTGTGTGCGTGGGGGGAAGGGGGGGACACACGTTGTAAATGTTAATGAGACATGCACGAAACGAAACGAAACGAGACGACATTTCAGTTCTATGACTTGTTGGGGATAAGCCAATGGACTTGTTGCACATACATATATATATATATATGTACACACACACACACATACGTATGTTGACCAGCATATTCAATTGAGATTTAACTTCGATGATAATGTAAACAGTAAAACTGTTTTTTTTTGCATATCATCATCGTTCAAGGAATCTGAACTGTTTAAAAGCCTCTCTCTGTTAACGCACATTTGCGCAATGTTAACGCATAAAGAGCAGCAGATCAATTGTCACCAAAGGCAATTAGGATGCAAATTTAACATAAACCGTTGTTGAACTAGTTCAAACTAGTTCAAAGTAGCATCCTGAAGATAAAAAAAAAACATTTAACGGTTTTTTGATTATTTTCATACATAAATACATGTAAAGACTTTTAACTGTAATAGACATCAATCTGTGTATATGTATTGACTGTAACAATTAGCACATATATATACATATAATTTGCTATATATATATATATATAAGTATATATATAAGTCAGTCAGTCAGTCAATCAATGAGCTGCGTCTCTTATTCAGTTTGCATTGTTTGCTTTGACTTTTTGTTTTTTTTTGCAAAAGTTGCACAGTTGCAATTGTGTTTTAGTAGCTATTTAACATGCTTCTTTGTGCAACTAATACACACAAACACACACACACTCACACAGACATGTATTGCAATTGCAATAGTTATTATTGTTGTTGTTGTTGTTGTTGCAACTAAATGGTAAATAGCAACGAGTCATAAAATTTAGGTCAACGCATATAATATATTCATTCTAAAAGCGTCGCCTCACACACACACACACACACACACATAGTGAGAGCGACATTAGTATTGGTCAGCTTAAACCGTGTCGAATTAGAAATATATGTTGACAAACTCATTTGGTTGTTGTTGTTGTTGTTGTTGTGTTTGCGGCGGCCAGTTGCTATTTGTTGCTGTTGCCATTGCCATTTTGTGTGCCCCATTGTTTGTGCAACGTGCTTAACGGAAATGTATAAACAATTGCGAAAGCCTTTAACAAACACACACATAGTCACACACACACACGCACACACACAGTCAGATGAGCAAACGCCTTACAGAATCATTTGAGGTCGTTTAACATTCTACGTGTTAACCTTCGCGCTTAACATCTGTTAGGCCTGGCAGTCGAATCCTGTAAATTATGTTAACTAACAGTTGTCATAGCAATTAGCTCTGTTATTGAGACAGAGAGAGAGATCGCAGTGTTATACATTATTAAAGTGCGTATAACAGCTTTTAAACAAAAACAATATTACATGGCAAAACCGTTTGACTCAGCATTAATAATGTAGGGTATATGTACATACAACAACAACAACAACAGCAACAGAAACAGAAATAAAACAAAAAACAGCTTAATCGTTAGTTAAATTAAAAGCCTGGCCACTTAATAAACATTGTAAACGAGTTAACGAGGCGAAATGAAACAGAGCAAGGTTAACATTGACATTAATACCGCAAAGAACAAAACAGCAACAACAAAAAATCTTATATATATGTACATGTATGTGTGTGTGTGTGTGTGTATAGAAAACAAACTAAACAAACAAACAAATTGAAGCACATTGCTAGAATACAGCGCGGCGGCAAATGGAAACAACAAATAAAGCAAAAAAAAAAATAAAAAAAAAATAGCAAGCAACTGTAATTAGCAGCTGCACAAAACGTAGCACATGTTGTTGTTGCTATTGTTGTTGTTGATGTTATTGTTGTTGTTGTTGTTGTTGTTGTCAAGCATGTGGTTTGCAATTTAAGACGCGCTTTGAGCTTGAAAGCTGACGGCAATAACAACAGCAGCAGCTGAGGCCTTAGATACGCTACACTATAACAACAACAACAACAACAACAACTGGCAACAAATCTTGAAATCTTTATTCTTCAATCTTCAGCACACACACACACACACACAGACAGACAGACATAAAGACAAACAGAGACGAGAGGCTTCTCAGTGTCAAGCCAAACAAACATCTGCAGTCTTTTTGATCTATCAACAGCAATGGCATTTGGATGCTGTCGATAATTCAACACACACACACACACATACACATGTTCACATACGAGTATTTCAACTGCAGTTTTGACCTTGAAAAAAGCGTCGGCAATCTGCGCTGCAAAACAGTTAACAACAGTTTGTCTGTGTAGGCTGAATATATATATAGAAACATGTAAACTGACAGCAAGAAACAGAGACAGAAAGACAGAAAGAGAGAGAGAGAGAGAGAGAGATAGAAGACGGGTGCGGTGGCAGTGGGGCGGGCGTATATGCATGTACATATATGTGTGTTGGGGTTGGCTGCTGCTGCTGTTGCTGCTGCTGCAAGGCTGCTGTGTCATTCAATTTGGAATTACTGGGTTAATGTTAAGTTAAACGTTGTATTAAATTTTTTGTTTTTGGTATTTCGAGCTTTTAGTGAAAAATAAAAAAACAAAAGACTTAGGCAACGAACTTGAAACGAGTCAACAGAATGGGCCAAGGAGCAAAAGATGTAATAATAATAAAAACGATATATATGATGTATATATATGTATATCTTTTGTTCTTGTTTAACTTAAGAGTTTACATAGAAATCTTAAACAAGAAAATCTTAAACAAAGTAAAAAACTGCTTAAACTTAAGTAACAGTAAATTAACAGGCATCAATCTTAACATAAACACATCTACATAATGGTATAGGTTTCTCATTTCTTATATAGTTATTGAACAAAAAAAGAAAGAAAATACCAAAAAAAAAATACTTTTTTTTCTTAAATGCGGCAACAATCAAAAGTCACAAATTGCCGGGCCACGAGAAAAATTATAAAGTTGCCAAAAAGTAACGCGTCGAGCATTTATAATGTATAATTTATAAACTCTACCCCGAAAAATGAACACACAAAAACTGAACCCAAGAAGATGAAAAAAAAAAAAACGCCAAATCATGCATCAGAGAAAAGGAATACAAGAAAAAATCGAAAAAACCGAAAAAACTGAACGAAAAAAAAAAACAAGATTAAAGTCGAATGTTGGCTGATTTGAGCGCATCGATAAACTTAATTGCATGGCACTTAATGCATTTTAAAGTTTTGCGCCCTGAAACCTGAGAAGAAGAACAAACGTGTGTGTGTGCGTGCGTGTGTATGCGTGTGTGCGTGCGTGTGTGTGTTGAGACTAATAAAGACCTTGGATCGGCCCCTTTGGCCCTTAGAAATCGAACTATCAACAGCTGCCCCTAAAAAAAAAAAAAAACAGAAACTTAAGCCCAAACAGCGATCAGAAATACCAAAAAACCGAAAAAAAACCTAATCCCACACAAAAATAGTTAAGAAAACCCGACTAGGGAGATACCCTAAGCCCGAGAGTCTTGGCCTCTTAAATGTTTTCCCATGGATATTATATGAAGAAAGTTCCAGACTGTACTACAGAAAAGTTAAGGTTTTTAGAGTGTTATCGATAAAAATAGTTATCGGTGAATCAATTCGGATTTTGAATACTTACAGTAAATGTGATGTCAAAGAAGGGTTTCCATTCCCATTTTTAATGGGTATCTGAAAAAAATATAAGAGAAAAAAGAGTTAATAAAACCTTTAAGCTGCATTTTGTAGATGTCGTTGTTGTTGTTGTTGCTGTTTGGGGCGTTAGAGACAAATTCATTTAAAAGTCTTGATCGCTTAGGCAATAAATTTATAGACTGCCCCCTTTGAGAGCAGTTTAGAAACCGAAGACAGCGCGAGCTTAAGGAAGGAAAAAAATGAAAAAAAAGGGTTAAACACAGAAAATATATATATATGTATACACATATCAGAAACGGGACGCAAAAAAAGGATCGCTGCTTTGTTGCATGGGCATTAGAATTGCTAAATGGCCAACAACCAGAAGAGACCCAAAGATCAGAGACCGCAGAGAGACAAAGAAAAAAGGTTGGGACACTGTTTAAGCTTTTGCACACCAAACTTCGAAGAAGAAGAAGAACCAAGATGATGATGATGAAGAGTAGACAGCAATTTGTGTGCGTGGCAGGCAGACAGAAAGGCAGGCAGGCAAGGATCCCAATTCGACTTTCGTATTAGGTCATTTGGTCAGGAAGGAAAAATAAATAACAGAAGAAAAAAAGCACCTGTTAGGCAAACGCAAACTTCCTTTTCGCCCAAAAATTCAAACGGATGCATTCATCAATTTGGCAGCACAAACAGGAAGAAGCCACAGATGCGGTTCGGTTTGGTTCGCGGATCGGTTTTTGGGGTTATTTTTTGGCAAATCATGCGCCCAGTGTGTCTTTGACAAGGGTCGAGCATCTGCCATCTCTCGACCAGAAAAGGTGGAAACATACTACACAAAACTTCTCTTTCTCTCCCTCTCTCTCTCTCTTTCTATCTTTCATTTTTGCACATTTGAAAAAATGCACTTGTCATTCAGGACACACCAAAAAAAAAACAAAAAAAAAAACAAAACAAAAGAGGGAAATTGATTAGCTGTCGGCTAATCGCTGACACTCTTCTGGTACTCCGCTGTTACCGCAGGCCCCCCTTACCCCTTCCCCCTCACCACGTCCTACCTACCAACCTATCTACCTACCCTCACATTAGCTGTCATTCGTCGTTTCATGCTTTTCATGCTCTATTTAATAACTGGACAAGTGGGTGATTTTTTTTTCCATTTGTTCGTTTCGTTTCGTTTGGATTTGGTTTTTTGGGTGGAGTTTGGTTTATTTTGAAGTTGATGTGGGGTGTGCCAAAGGTGTTGCCTTTGGTTAAGATGTCAACATTTGTTTTGTTTTTTTTGTTGGTTACAACTCGATGCCTTTGGGGTCAGGGCCACACAGTTGACACAAGATGACAAGAAAGCTAAGAGCTCGGGTTGACATTGTTTTTTTAGGTTATGTACCTAATAATAATGAAAATGCGGGCATGCAATTAACTCATAAGTTGAACCGACTGTGATTAAAAGTTGCTCAAAAGCAAAAGCATTGATCAATCTTAGGGAATCATTAAAAAAAATATTAAACAGAGCAAAACCAAACAAAATATCAATGTTGTAAGTATGTTAAATATGTCAGGATATGGCAACTCTGTACAGCCACTGTTAACACTTACATACACTGTTAACCGTTACAGAAAATGCTCGACCCTAGAAGCTCTTTCATGCTGTCTATTTGTGTGTGTGTGTGTATGTAGGTGTGTGTATATGTTTTTATGGGCAGAGCCGCTTTGACGACGTGCTTAGCATTTGCAATGGCTTGGAGATAGAACACAAACATAAAAAAAAGAAGAAGAAGCAGCAGTGTTGTCATCGTCGCTTGAACATGACGGGAATACCACATATACGTGTACATAAATATATGCATATCAATGTATGTATGTGTATGTTAACAACAGAATGCGTTTGGAATTTGCCTACACAAAATAGCGACAAAAACAACAACAACAATAACAATAACAGTAACAATAGCATCAGCTTACAAAAAAAGCTCATCCACACACACACACACACCCATTAACACACACACACACACCTACGACATAAAAATGCTATTTTTGTATTAGCTTACAGCGATTATACAGGTGACTTAGGGTTGGTAGGGGGCGAGGGGGGCCTGTGGGGCTACTGTCCAGCTGTTTGCGGTGGGCGCCCCGTAAATAACAATACACATACATACACATACACACACAAATACAACACCCGCATGGATTTGGAATGAAGCGGCACATAACAAAAAAAATAAATAAATAAATAAGCAAACAGAATAGTCTTGTTCTTTTTAACAGTCGCAGCTGTTATACACTTCCAACATGAACTCAAGCCTCGAATGTTAAGTTAACAGTAATGTAAGCGCAGCAAATGTTCTAATTAGACTTGCACGATCGGCCTTCCTCTGTTATACAAACCGAGTTACGATTGGAAATGCATATAAGAAATATATACAAGTATGTATGTTCGTATAAAGCTTATTTAAAAATGTTGTCAATATAGTTGACAGTGTCTGTAATACCCCAAACTACGAAGAGTACTGAAAAATAAACGTATAAAACTGTACAAAAAAACAAAAACAAAAGAAGGCGCAAAAAGTATTACAAATTCTAGGCAACAACTACGACGCTTTGTTATGCACATTAACATACGCACACATACATACATACATGCATACACATATTCCAATAGCAAAACTTTTGCTGTATTTGCTTTGATTTTGTTTTATCGCTTATGCGTGCATGTGTCTATATGTATGTGCATGTAAATACACAACCGTACATACATACATACATACATATGTATATTTCGTTAAGACGCATTTTGCGCTAGACAAAAGGAAAGAGCGTAAAAATAACGCGAATATCTTTAAAGTTCATGCACACGTTGCGCGACCGCAAAGTAAAAATAATGAAAAAGACACATATACATACATACATACATGTATGTATGTTAATTATTTCATGTAAAGGATAAAACGTGCATTGAACTTGTTAAAGCGCTAGACAAAATGCGAGAGAAAGGTAAAGATTAGTTTACAGGGTGCTGTTACGGTAATTAACATATATATGTACATATATACATATATAAATATATGTATTTGTATATAAATATGTATGTATCCAATTTTATCAGCTCAAATTTTACTTTCTGTTATTCTATTGTTGTCGTAATGCGATTTAAATTTCATTTCCTCATAACAAACAAGCACAAACACATACACACACACGCACAACCTTTTTCGCATTTCATTATGTGTTAAACGCACATAAACACTACAGGCATATGTATGTATGTATGTACATGTGAGTAATTACAAAGCGTTTTACAATTGCCTTGACCTTAACACAATAAAATAAATTACAGCGATTACAACTTATCTGAAAGGCAAAAGCCATTTAACAGCTCGTTATGCAGTTGATCATGCTAAATTTGAAAATGTGTACGTATGTATGAACAGGTGTATGTTGTATGTATGTATGTATGTATGTATGTTGACGAGTTTTTGTTTAACAGACATGTTAAGTTTTATAGAGCGTACATATGTATGTGAAAAACATGCAATGCAAACATTCTTGTTAGTGGGATGATGGGCGTGGTATGTGGAATTCGCTAGCGAGCGTCTCCTATTAGCCCATTAATAAATAAATGGCCAAGCCAACATTTTACAGTCAATTTAAAACGAAATGTTTGACAGCTGCACTTGGCATACGAATTTAATGGATTAAAATTAAATACATAAAGTTAGTTTTGTATGTACATATGTATGTAGCCATAACGAAACGTGCGTTTAAATGTGCCAAAGCAGTACCACATAATAATCAATTATGCTAAATCAGTGTGGGTGGGAGGAGGGCGACAAGAGCAGAACTAATTTAACGTCAAATGTTAAATCGTTGCGCGAGCCCAAGGCTATGCTGTTAACTGGCCCAGGCGAGCGCTGTTAAGTGTCATGCGACAGTTAGAATTTACTAGCTGCGCAGCTGACTGCCAGTGCTGGCGACCATGACCAACAGGCAGAGCGAGCGCAATGGTGTGCGTGTTAGGCATTTGAAATAATATACACACACAAGCACGCCAGTTTTACCATATGTAATTATAATTACTGCGCGCTTCGCATGCAATTGGAAAAAAAATAATTTGTATGCACATATGTACATACATATGTATGTATGTATATCTCTGTACATGGATGTGTGTAATTTTGAAGGGCTAAGCAACAACGCCCACGCATACAAGCTTGTTCATTGACAAATGCTACTGCATTACCACAAACGTGAACACTGTACACAAAGCAATTGCAAAAAGCCTTGATCTTGATCGCATGTACGTAATATACACATACACATACATATGTACATCCAGCCATAGGTATGTATGTATGTATGTACATATTTTCAAGACCTGGCGCAACAACAGTAACAGCAGCACACCGCCGTCAACTTATATTGCCATTGCAATGGGAATGGTGCTACCTCTTGTTGTTGCTATTGTAAATGTTGTTGCTATTATTTATTGCACTTGATTTAATTTGATTTACAGCCAAGACAAGTTTTATTTGTTGTTTTGCTTACCTACCTTGTCTTTGCCCGTTTTGACGACGCTGACGCCGAGGCGACTACCAAACGGCACCTCGCACTTGTACTTTGCTTCTTCTTCATATTCTGTGATTTTGCAATTGCATTTAATTACATCTTTTAACACTTGTTTAATGCAATGCATGGGCGGTTTGCCATATTTTATTCGTTTTTTGAATGTATAACACAATAAAAGTTGACCACAAAACTAATTTTCGTATTTGCCTTTTCTTCTTTTATTCCAACTGTCCATTTCACCTTACCATTCGAAGAAAAAGATAGAGAGCGACAGGGAGCGATCTATACTCAAACTCAATCACATACATACTGACTTCGACAATTTTCTACATACAGTGGTATTAAATGTGTAATTTGTATTTGCATAAAATTGGAGTATTAATTATAAATTAATCGCAAAACTACCATTGTTTTTTTCAATACTTAAGAATGCAATTATGCTTTTTGAATGTTCTAATATTTAATTTAAAATCACAAACATCAAATGTTTGTGCGATCACTTACGCATTTGTTGTGCATAATCGAACCACTGCATAAACAGTTATGCGACAAATATGTACGTAGAAGAGGACTGCCGATAGAAATGATAGAATATAGCAAAGGCAAAAAATCTTCGAAGCAAAAGGAGATGCACGTACAGTTAGCAAAAGATCGTTGTGGCGATTGCACGGTTAATTTTTAGGTCGCGTGTTTTTGATATTTGGCGGTGTCAAGTTCGCTTTTCGTTTTTCGCTGTTATTTAATCTTATAAGTTCCCTTTTTGTGCTATTCGTAAAAAACCGTTGCAAATTTCTAACGTAACCGAATGTAAAACGATCAACACATAAAAAAAATAAATAACACACAATATATATTTTTTGGTAAACTTCTGTGCCTTTTACTAATCTGATTTTTTTTATATTTTTTTCTTGCAGAAAAATACAACTGCTTAACGCCAGCAGAGTTGTTGCAGCGTTTGAGCTGCAATAGCAGCAGCAGCAGCAGCTCCACAGCAGAAACCTCCATTACCACCAGCACCACCACCATCACCAGCAGCAACAATAGAACACCAACCCCACCCGCAACCGCCACAAAAGACTGCAATGAAAATTCGTTACAAGCAGAAGTAGCAGATGAAGAAGAAGAAGACGCAACAACAGCAACAAGCAGCATACCAAAAGAAAACGTACACAGTCCGACTGCGCCGCCAGCTGAAAGCGACGAAGTTGACGTCGACGTTGACATTGAAGCTCCAAAGCCGCGTTATTACGGCGCCGGCGTTGTTTTAACACAGGCACAGCGCAAAGAATATCCACTTGATCGCATCAACAAGAACAAGAACGATACTGACGCCGACGTTGACGTTGATGTTGACGTCGATATCGACTGCAGCATTAGCAGCGTAAGTAGCAGCAGCTCCGACAGCGACGACGACTCCGACGACGGTTGCAAGCTTATCGTGGACGAGAAGCCCCTGCTGCCCGTCGATCAGCCGTTGTCGCTGCGTATGCGCAGCACACCACCAACTGCTGACCAGCGTCCCAGTCCACCGCCGCCCCGTATCCCCGCCGTTCGTTGCAGTGTTATACAACGCGCGCCGCAGCGTGAGAGCGAACGCGAGCGCGAACCCCAACTACTACACCAACAGCAGCAGCAGCAGCAGCGTGAGCGAGAACTGTTATACCAGTGTGAACGCGAGCTGTTATACCAGCGCACACTTGACCTTGAGCAATTAGGACCCGAACAACAGGAGCCTATCGATTACCACGTACCGAAGCGAGATAGCAGCGAAAGTAGCGAACAAACGACAAGCGAACTGAACGCACTCCGTTTGCAGCGGGCGCGCCGTGAGAGCGTAAGAGAGGCGCGTCGCCGCAGCAGCTATTTGGCAGCGCGCGTTTTGCAGCTGAATCCACGGCTGGTGCGCAGTTTGCCTGGCATTTTGGCAGCGGCCGCTGGACACGGGCGCAGCAGCAGCAGTAGCTCGGGACAGAGTTTCCAAACGAATAACGGTTTTAGCGGCAGCAGCGGCGGTGGCAGCGGAGGCGGTCAGAACGGTAACGGTAGCAGCGGCAGCGGTGGCGGCAGTGCCGGTTCCCCGGGCAGCGGCAGCGGCAGTGGTGCCGGCAGCTTTGGTAGCGGCGGCGGCGGCGGCGGAGGAGGCGGCATGGGTGGCGGTCGTGACGGTCGCGGCAATTACGGACCAAATTCACCGCCAACTGGCGCTCTGCCGCCATTCTATGAGAGTCTGAAGAGTGGCCAGAGTGCTGACGCTCAGGCGACCACGCCCACTGCGGGCAATGTGCAACAGTTGTTGCAAAGCAATTCACATTCACAGTTTCTCATACAGAACGCTGCCGCATATCTAATGTCCAATCATCAGTATAATAACGGTTGCAACAATGCAACCGGTGGTGGATCAGGAGCCGGCGGTGGCGGAGGAGGAGGTGGAGGTGGTAGTGGAGGAGGAGGTGGAGGTGGTAATGCTGCTGTTAACAACATCGATGGTAATAACATTTTGAACTTTGCCAATGGTTTGGGCAACTCTAATTATAATGACATCAATTCCAATTCCAAATTTCATTCCACAAATATGACGCATCATCCCTTCTATGGCGGTAATCCATCAGCGTATGGCATAATCCTGAAGGATGAGCCCGATATTGAGTACGACGAGGCCAAAATAGATATTGGCACATTTGCCCAGAACATCATACAGGCGACAATGGGTAACGTTGGCAGCGCTGCCGGCGTTGGCAGCGGTGCGAACAGCAACGGTTTCTATGAGGATGCCATCATGTCGGATCTGGCGAATAGTGCAGCAGTCGTTGCCGGTGGCCAGTGTCCGAATGTGGCACACGGCGTCGGTGCCAACGGTGCCGTTGTCGATCCCCTACAATTTACGGCAACACTGATGCTCAGCTCCCAAACGGATCATCTGTTGGAGCAGCTGTCGGATGCGGTGGATCTCAGTTCGTTTCTGCAGCGCAGCTGCGTCGATGTCAATGGCGATGACGATGATGGCAACTCGACCAACAACAACAGTCCCCATCACCGACATGACTTTGAGCTGGTCTCGACCCCATCTCTGACACCCGATTCGGATGCGTTGTCGGTATCGGTGTCGTCGACGCCGCATGCCGTTCAAATGGAGGCGTTGCATGAGAATCTGTTGACGCAGCTCACCAACAATATGCAGCGTGGCGGCAATGGCAACAACTATGGCGGTCAGCAGCAACATGTTGTTAACAATATGCAGCAGCAACAACAACATGTTGTCAATGGACAGCAGCAGCAGCAACATTTGCAACAGCAACAGCCGCCGCCATCGTATCAGCATGCGACGCGCAATCTGTTGCAAATGCAACAGCAGCAACATAACAATGGTAGCAACAACAACAATGGCTACCATCAGCAGTTGCAGTCACAACAGCAATTGTTACAGCAGCAGCAACAACAACAACAGCAGCAGCAGCAACATCATTCACAGCACCAGCAGCAACATGCCTATCAGCAACATAATTTGTACGCACAGCAACAGCAACATCATGCCCAACAGCAGCAGCAACATCATTTCCAACAGCAGCATCAGCAGCAACAACAGCAGCAGCAACATCAGTCGCATCACTCACAGCAACATGCGCATCCTCATCAGCATCACCAACAGCAGCAGCATCAGCAGCAATCCTTGCAACAACATCACAACAACCACAACGACAACAGCAATCTATCGCTGCCGTCACCAACAACAGCTGCTGCTGTCTCTGCCGCTGCTGCAGCAGCTGCCGTTGCTGCTCTACGTCCCATGTCCAGTGGCAGCAGCAGCAGTTCCAATCTCCTCGATGCAAATACAGCAGCTGTTGCCGCTGCAGCTCTGCTCGACACAAAGCCTCTCATTCAAAGCGTAAGTTCCATACAGATATTAAAGCCCATCAAAGTCAATGGCACAGAGCCACCAGTTGAGCTGGTGGATGCAGTTCCACTCTATTATTCCGTTGTTAACAACAACAACAACAGCAACAACAACAACAACACGAACAGCAGCCATAGCTACTGCAGCACCAGCAACATAACACTCATTAACAGTGAAAATAACACAAACATTAACGCTAACATTACAAGCAGCATCACAACCACCAGCAGCAGCAGCAGCAGCCACAATCACAGTCACAGTCTTAGCCATGGTCACCACAGTCACAGTCATAGCCATCACAGCCATGGCCATCACAGTCATAGAAACCACAATCTTAACAAGCTTGGCGGTCGGGCAAAAGCAGTTGCCTATGGCTCCACAATGGTCACATTTGTGTCCACCGTCAAGCATGCATTTGAGGTGCCCGCCCAACGGCATGTGCATCGCACCACATTGCGTTCGCTGGCATCAGCGGCAGCTGCAACAGCAGCGGGCCTGTTGCCGCCATCGCCCACCGTTTCGGTGCTCAACGAAAGTAAAATGCTGCAGCGGCGGGTGAGAGTCGGGGAGACATTCATATGTGTGTCCGTCGTCCAGCATATCGTCTTCGTCGTCGTCTATACCCTATACCCTATATTCCTATATCTTTGTTGCTTGTTGTTTGTCTTCATGTTTTTGTTTTTCACCATGTTTTACCTGTGTTTGTTTGTTGTTAGATATTCTTTTTTCTGATAACTTGCTTCCCCTTAACCCTTGTTTACCCCCAATGTGTTATGTCTTCTTATGTTAACCCAATGTTATGTATCCTGCCTCTTATTGTGTGCTGTGTTGTTGTCGTCCATTTTGTTGTCTTGTCATTAATCTCTGAATCCGTTCCGTTCCATCTATATAGAACATCAATTTATTAACTAATCTCTTTTTATTTGCATTTAGTTGGGCCTGCCACCAGATTTACACTTGGAGTTTGTGAATGGAGGTCATGGGATTAAGAATCCCTTGGCTGTGGAGAATGCGCATGGGGGCCATCATCACCACCGCATACGCAGCAACATGGATTGCATCGATGATCTCAAGCATGGCGGTCACCCGTCGTCGCAGCAGCAACAGCAGCAGCAGCAACAACAGCAGCAGCAGCAGCAACATCAGTCGTTGCAGCAACAGTCGCTGCAACAGCAATCGCTACAGCAGCAATCGTTGCAGCAGCAGCAGCAACAACACTCGCCACAGCAACAACATTCGCCGCAACAGTCGCAGCTGCAACAGGCAGCTGTGGCACAGCATCATTCGCTTAGTCAGCATGCCCTGAACAACAACAACAATGGTAGCAGCAATGGCAGCAGCAGTGGCAACAATCGCCACCAACACCATCATCACCACAACAACAATAATCACAACAGCAGCAGCAGTGTCAGCAGCAACAGCAGCAATCACGGCGACTCCATTTGCCCTTCGAACAACAGTGGCGCCGAGGATGCCAACAACAAGTTTGTGTGTCGCGTCTGCATGAAGACATTCTCGTTGCAACGTCTGCTTAACCGACACATGAAATGCCACTCGGACATTAAACGTTATTTGTGCACCTTCTGTGGCAAGGGCTTCAATGACACGTTCGATCTGAAGCGTCACACACGCACCCATACGGGCGTCCGTCCCTACAAGTGCAACCTGTGCGAGAAGAGTTTCACGCAGCGTTGCTCCCTCGAATCTCATTGCCAGAAGGTGCACAGTGTTCAGCATCAGTATGCGTACAAGGAGAGACGCGCCAAGGTGAGTTTGAGAAAAATCTTAAAATCAAATATCAAATCTCAATCTAAATATTCTCTCTCTCATCATGTGTAGATGTATGTGTGTGAGGAGTGCGGTCATACTACCTGCGAACCGGAAGTACATTATCTACATCTGAAGGATAATCATCCATTTTCACCGGCGCTTCTTAAGTTCTACGATAAGCGTCATTTCAAGTTCACGAACTCGCAGTTTGCCAACAATTTGCTTGGTCAGCTGCCAATGCCGGTGCATAACTAAAACGTATTTTATATAGCTAGTAGCTAGTAGCTGGTAGCTAGTATATGGATTAAGATTAAGATTAACGCAAACAACAATAACTAAAACTAACTAAATTCAACTTTAAGCTGAAGTTTTATGAAAACTGCCCCACGAAAATGGAGAGATTAATTTTTTTGTACATGTATAATACATATATATCGTTCATTCCACATATATATAAACAGATATATATATAATATATATATTTGCATAGTTTAAGATTGTAGTTTTGTAAGCGAGAAAAGAAAAAAAATGTTTAATTTTTAGTTTAGCTCAAGAATTTTCAGTTTCAAAAAAAGTCACTTTGCTGTGCAAAAACAAAAACAAAAAACAGAAAAAGAGGAAGAAGAAGAAAAACACATTTTAATATCATTCTCAAAATAAATACATTTCATTTCGTTTAGTTTAGCATATATATATTTGAAGGACAACATTTAGAAATTAAGATCTATATATATATTTATGGAAATTCCCCAAAACTAATATTATGCGCTTTAGTCAAAGTTTTTTTTTCTTCTTATATATATATATAACAAAAAATATATATATATATTATTATTATTATTATTTGGAATACACAGAACTTAAGTTTATTAATTTTAGTTAAGAAAACTAAACAAAAAAAGAAATATGATTGCTTTAAGCAAAACAAAACAAAACAATTATTGAATTAACGATCGATTAGTTATCATCGCGTCTCTGTAACCAACTCTCCCCTACCCTCCCCTGCCCTCCACCTCACCCACATATATGAATATGCTGTTTTACTGCTGCAAAAAACCTTTGCATTTATTTACAAGAAACGAAAACAAAAACGAAAGAACAAGAAGTTTTAGCATTTAAGTTTTCAAAGTTTTTTTGATGTACGAATTGATAAATAAAACTTTTTTAAGTGTAAAGAGGCACATTAACAAATACAAAAACACAAACGAAATGAAACGTAAGTTAATTTTAAAATATGTATATTATATAAGCAATTAATTAAGGAATAATCATTGATTTAGATAAGACAAATCTCCTCCCATAATCTGTATCGTAAATTATGCTGTTCATAAATGAAGTCAAAGTACACAAAAAAAAAACATAATACACACACACACACATACACATTTGTAATTATTATGTATTTATAAGGCAACACACACACGTACACACACGCACACACATGAAATTTAGTTTAATATTTTATTTTATTATATAGTTTTTTTTTTCTTTGTGCTCAACCTTAAGCCAATTTGTACTGAAAAACACTTGAAAAGAGAACAACAACAGTTATGTTGAGAATACCGTTAGTTAGGCGTTTTGAACATTAATCGACACACATACATATATATATAAAGTTAGTATATAGTTTAGTTATCATTTTTTTAAAAAAAAAGTCTTACTTTGTTTGTGAACAGCATTTTTCTTCTTTTTTTTTTGGAAATTGAAATGAGAAGCTGAAAGAATTTCATAATTTTATACGATTTTTATATATAAATATATATATTAGAGTTTTAGGTACCACACACACCCCCCCACCCCACCCACACACACACACGTACAGTAAAATAATATCCTTGATGATTTTTTTTTTCATAGTTTTTTAAGCAACAACGGGTTATTTGTGCAATCGCTTGGTGTTGGTATAAAACTAAAAACTAGAAAACAAAAAACTAAGAAAAATAATATAATAATGATATGATATAGCATAAAGATGATGATGCAACAGGCTGCGCATTGCCGTTGCGCCCCATGACTTATTTCACTTCCATACACCCCCTGCCCCTACCCACCCCCTTCGCAACCAACAACGACTATGCGCAGCATAATGTTGCACACAACATACACACAGACACACACACATTTACATATAGTTTATTAAATATATCAATAGCAATATCATATATAGTTATCTTTCATCTTTTCTTATAAAAAAAAAAACAAAAAGAAAATAATTTCAAAACGAAAAACATAATGAAAATGAAAAACTTATACAAAAACTGTAATTTAATGGCCTTAACTTTATAATATATAATATATATATATGTACTTCCACATGAAAGAACAGAAAAAGAAAATTTCAAATTTTATTTAATTTTTACATATACGAATTTCCAAAAAAAAATACACTTGGCAAATTATTGAATTTAACCCAAGCAAGTGTGTCCAAAATTCGAAATGGAAAAACAAAACCGAAATGAAAAAACCAATCACATTAAATTAGTTTTAAACACCTTTTTTTTCTTAACATAACTATTATATGTATACTATATATAAAAATTATGAAAAGCAAAACACACATATATATAAATATATATACATATGTAATAATAAATATTGAATATTAAAACAAACAACAACGTTTTTTTTGTTCTTAATTAAACAAGCATTCTGCTTCATATAACGATTTGGTTGTAGTTTAAAGCAATTTACTGTTAAGCACATAGTATTACGGTAAGTGGAGAATTGAAAAAGTACCAATTGAAAACTACCGTTAAAGCGAAACGATGTGTGAACCAAGACTCTAAAAGACTACATATAACAGTTTTGCACATATAACAGTTTTGCTACATATAACGGTTGTACAGTTACATCCAAAACAGTTTGTCTTTCTCTCGCACGTTGTTACAGACTGGAGGACAATGCACAAAGTATGACAATGGGTTAAAAAATGGCTGCAAACTGCAAAAACCGTTGCATTGTTTCCAGGCGACAATCGATGTTTGCATTCCATCTGGAAGTAGCTGGAAGTAAAATTGGCTCGTTTTTTATTTTGTATTGAATTGCAATTGAAATTGAAATTAATAGAATCGATCCTTAGTTAGTCTTGTATTCTTTTCTTTAGAGATCGATAGATAATTCGATGAATACCGCTTTCTTCTTTCTTTGCAATCCCTCTGAGCCCAACGGGAATACAAACCAATGGAAAATGATGGAAAATAATCATTGGAACGGCCACAGCAATCCCCTAAATACAAGGTAAAGATCGAGAACCGGAAAGATTGAAGCTTTCCCCGTCATTAATCAAAAAATATATGATTTTGTTTTCAAATGTTTTCACTTTATTTATTTTGCTAGTTTTCATTATGATTTATGTTCAGTGTTTTATTTGTTTGTGTTTTGGTATTTTTTTCAATTTTTTTGTGATTTTTTGTGTTTGTTTTTTTTGTTTTTTGTTTTTTTTTTTTGTATTTTTCTTTTTTTTTATACATTAATTACTGACATACACACACAGACACGGAATTACAATAAAAACTAAATTTTTTTATATTTTTTTTTTGTTCATTTTTTGTTGCTTGTTGCTGTTTCCACATGAATTTTACATATAATACCATTTTTGTTATTATCAAGAAATGTAATATATGTATATTGTTGTTGTTTTTTTTATTAGATTAACTAAATGTAAAAAGTTAGAACACAATTAAAGGAGAATATTAAACTAAAAAATTTCAATATTTTTTTCTTCTTCTTCTTTATGTTGTTTGAGCAAATAAGGTCAATTGATTTTTTATAATTATTTATTTTGTATTTAGCTTTTTGTTTGTAATTTTTTTGTATTGTATTATAATTACATTGATATGAACCACGCGAGCGCCCTTCTCCTCTCATCTCCTCTCCTCGACGACAACAACAACATTAAGAAAGAAAATCAAACACAAAATAGTTTTTAAAATATATTTTTCATATGTATATACATCATACTTGTATATATATATAGTTGTTTTAAGGTAATATTTTGATTCTTTTTATACATAAAATATAATATAAAAGCAAGCGAAAAAACGTTTACAACTTAAGATTAACATATATTAATTAATAAAGAAAAAATATTAAGAAACCCAAAAAAAAAAAAAAAATTATAATATTTTATTCAAAATAAAACTTGCAGCGCGACATGGTTTTTCTGGCCTTTCCTACTCGATATATATATATCTATCGTTTTTTTCCTATTTCTTGTTTCTGATTTGTTTTCTTTTTTTCATTTCATTTAGTTTTACACACATTTTTTCAAATTTTTGTTAGTTTCAACAAACTAACACTAAAAAAACAGAAATCGACACAGTACAGTACAGTTTCGTTTCGTTTATTTTGTTTTATTTTGTTTTGTTTTGTTATAATAATATTTGTTTAATATCATCATCGTATAGTATATATAAATGTTTGTTTCTGTTTCAATATACTTTAAGATAATTATGCAAATATTTTTGTATTTATATATATATTGTTAAAAATGCTTCTAAAAATTGTTTACCATACCATTTTTTTTTCGTTTTTTTCTTTTTATTAATTGTTTTTATTGTACACGCTACACACTTATTTGTTTGTTTTTTTCTTTCAAAAATTTGTTTTTTTTTTATTTTTATTTGTTTTTCTCGTTTTTTGTATAATACTGAAAATACGACTAGACATTCATAATATATATATATGTAAATATGTTTATGTTTTTTTTTTTGTGTTTTTCCTTTTTTATATATATATATATATAGTATATTTCGTGGGCTTTAGGTTTTGTTCAGATTGAAATTGTTCGGCTTGGTTTTGGTTACTCGTTTTTTTTTTTTTTGTTTTGCTTTTTCTTTTTTTTAGTTTGTTAAATTTTTCGAAAATGCTCTTAAAAAACTTTTTGTATTTTGGATCAGATTAGTTTTTGTTTTGTTTTTGTTTTCAGTTTTTTTTTTGTTTTCTGTTTTTCAGTTTTTTTCAGTGTAGAAAAATAAGTAAGTACAACATAAAGAAAGACATTATTTGAGAAGAGTAAAAAAGAGATTGTGACAGACAATTATCTTAAAATTAAAAAATCAATTCCAACAAAATTCATATCCAGTATTTCAGGGTTTGTCGACCGACTTTTGTGCTACGTTTTTTCTTTTCATTCCTCACTTCTCTTAAGTATTTTTTTTTCTTTTCACTAATAACAAACTTTTTTTTGTTATCTGTTTTGAGTTTATTACCGATTTCGTTCATCGTTTCTCATCGTTTTTCATCTCGTTAAATCTTATAGCATTAAAAACAATTATTATTATTATTATTAGTATTATATAATAGAAGTATTTATATATATATATACTTTTTAGTTCGAAACTACACATTTATTTATATACTATATGTTTGTTTTGTATATATATATATATTTGAATATTATTACTTTTACACAAATTTTTCTTTCATTTCCAAATCGAAGACTTCTCCAAATAGTGATTGTTTTTTGAACTTTTCTTATTTTTTTTTTGCTCAATTGATTTTTTTCTTTTTCTTTTCCTTTGTGAATTGTGTTTGTTTTTTTTTCGTCATTTTTTATTTGCAATTTTTTTTCATTTCGTTTTTTTTTTTTTTAGGTACATTCACTTAAAAGAAAAATCAATTAGAAAAAAAAAAACAAATATTTTGTCTTCCATTTTTTTTTGTTTTGTTTAGAATATAAAATATTGCGCTTCGTCTTAAGTTCGTTTCTGTATGTGTGTGTGTGTATGTGTTTGTGTGTGTGGGCGTGGCTTTACATTTAGGGGCGGGCTCTGTTATTCTTCTTTCTTCTTCTTTAAGCTAGTCTATTTGAGAGTACTCGGTATAAAATAACAACATAGAAAAAAAAAACATCATACAAAACGGTTAAGTAATAATTAAAGTACAGTTACAATAAGTGTTTGTGTGTGTGTGTGTGTGTACGTGTGTGGTGTGCGTGTATTTGTACATAACTGTTTTGTATACGTATGTATAATATGCCTATAAAGTTCTTGTTACGCTTTTTTCATTTTGTTATCATACTTTGTTTTGTTTTTGTTTTCGTTTTTTGTTTTTGTTTTATTGCAGAAAAATTTGGCATCCAAGCCTGAAAATTTGTTTCGAAAATTTCAAGGCTTGGTCACTTAAAAAATAGTATTTTCTTCTCATATATAACTGTATATATTTATACATATATAGTATTAAAGTTAGGGTGTTTTGTTTGCTTGTTTGTTTCTTTCATTTATTTTCCCATTTATTTGTTTTTTTTTATTATTACAAAAAATTTGTTCACTTTTTTTTGTGCGCAGTCGTTGAGATTTATCTTTATCTTCTTCTTGTTGTTGTTTTTGTTTTTCTATGTGTTTTTTGTAGTTTGTGTTGTTTTTGGATTCTAGAAATTCATATTGGCGGGCGCTAGGGAGGGCCTGTCTGTGTGTGTGTGTGTGTTTGTGAGGGTGTGTGTACAGTTATAGAGCAAGATACAGTTATCAATATGCACCGCTTGCATTTTTCTCTCTCTCTCTTTCTTATTATACTTTATTTTGTTTTGTGTGTAGTCACAGTTTGTATACAAAATAGATTTCATATACAAAATTAGTATTTTTTTCCTATTTTCTTTGCTTTTTACTAATGATTGATATTCTCTCTTTGTGTGTAAAATCAAATGTAAATCGTTTTTGTGTCTCAAAAGGTGTGAGTGAATAGACAAGACAGTCGCACTAGTCGCTCACTCTTTCTTACTGTTTTCACTCTCATTATCTCTCTCTCTCTTTCTCTTTATTTCGCTCTAACTGTTTCTCCTATATAAATTTGTGCTAATATTCTTCGGGGCAGTGCAGATTGCGAATTGCGAAAATGTTAACAATTAAAAATTTCCCTATTAATTTCATATTTTTTGATGGCATTTCAAGGGGTTTGTATATATATTTGTTATTCGATGAAAATGATTGAACAAGTTGAGCTTGATCTAATGATCAATCTATATAATCGACGCGTTTAAAGCTTCTCTATACGAATACACGAACATGGAAAAGGCAAACTTTGAGAAACTTTATCTTTCTTTTCAGAATCTCATTGCTTTTGGTTTTGTTTGTTTGTTTTTTTTTTGTGTAAAAACACATTTTGTACATTCTTTATGATTAAATGTTATAAACAAAAAAGTTGAAAAGCAACTCAAGTCGGTGCGGAAGACATTGAAAGAGTATTTGTGTTAAGTTTTGTTGGGTTTGTTAAAGAAAGTAAAGCTTAAAGCCAGAGCAAAAACAGTTCTAGCTTGCAATGTTTCAAGTACATGTGTGTTGGTGTGTTATTGTGTGTGTGTGTGTGTGTAATCATTAACGGTTAACGTTGGCATATAACAAACAAAAGTTTCGGCAACAACAAACATCTTTATCTTTTTTTCTTCTTCTTGTTTCTTCTTTTAGTTATTTGTTTTTGTTTTGTTATTGTTCGACGAAGCGGCACCTAAGGATGACACAACAAAGCGGAAACGAAAAAGTAATATTTCACATATTTGTATATGTGTGTGTGTTTGTGTGTGTGTGAGCGTGATCAACTATTAAGCTAAATTTGCAGCTACATAATAATTATAATAACTAGATATATATATATATGTTTGTATATATTAAATATTTATGCATTGATTTAAATTTTTTTATTATTCTCATTTATTTGTAAATTTATTTTTGTTGATTTCTCAGGCAGGTCCCCAAAAAAAATAAAATCAAAATCATTCTCTTTTTCGTTTTTTCGTATTTTTTTTTTTAACTTTAAATCATAATTTTTTTTTGTGTCCAATTTCCGAAAAACCGAACATTCGTCATAATTAAGGTATTTTTCTTCTTCTTGCACTTAATAACTGTTAATTTGTGTTAAGGTATAATATTTTAATATTATTAAGGTTTTTGTTGCTTTTGTTTTTGTTTTTCATATATTAATATATATAATATAACATTAAATGCTTTGAATAAACATTTTTTAGTTTCAATTTGCGCTAAAAAAAACTTCAACGTTTTCGATAAACGTTTTGTTTTTTGTTAACTCATCTCATTTGTAGCATACATTTAGACGTTATTTGTTGTTTTTGTTATTGTTATTATATATATTTGTTTTGTATATATATATATTCGATTTCAAGTTAATCTACATGCTTTAGAAACACAAAGAAACTAAAAAAAATACACAAAAAATACTAAACGCAAAAAAATTCAATTTCCTTAAATGCAAATTATAAGTTTATATATATTATATATTATAGTTAAATGTTAAGATCATGAACTTAGTTATCAATATTATATATATATATATATGTATATATGTTAAGTATGTGTGTGTGTGTGTGTAAAGCATGCTCTTGAGCTTATGACTATGAAAAAAATAAGTGCTTATATAATCGCAATCTATATAAATGTATATATATACTATATGTTATTAGACATACACATATATGTAAGCATGTGTGTGTTTGTATGTGTATGTGTATTTAAAACATTTAACTTAGCTGCTAATTAAGGAAACCACAATAATTTCAATTCAAGTTTTAAAGCACAACAAAACTTTCAAGTTTTTCATCTTCTTTCTTTTTTTTAGTTCGATAGCCCGCGATAGGGCGGAGGGGGTGGGGGGTGAAAGGGTTGGGAGTAGAGGTGAAGGTGAAGGTTTTGAGAATTGCACATAAGTTTGGGAAATGAACGTAATATTATTATTATGTCTAAACTAAGCGCAGTTAAGAGACCCTTCCTTAAGAATACATTAAGAAATTACTTTTTTCGACATCGAAAAGTTTTCGAAAACAATACAAAATACAGTTATTGATATTTTTTTTACATTCTTCGATTTCATTTTAGACGTTTTTCTTTTCTCTTAACGTTTCCGAGAGTCAACTGCATTTAATAGTGAGAGAGAGAGAAAGAAGAAGTTGGGGATGGGTGGGGAAGGGGGGCAAAGCCGCACAGGGGGAGAAGTAATCGTAACTGTTTGAGCTTCACTCTAACAATATATATAAAGTAATGTTAAAAAAAAAATACTGACAAAATAGTAAGTAAAAAAATAAACAAAACAAATATTTGAGAATTTTGGAACGAGTTTCCTGATCATTTTTTGTTTTTAGTTTTTTTAGTTTTTGCTTAAGTTACACAAAACTAAAGTTCAATTTTTGGTTTCGAACGAACAGTCAATAAAAAAAATACATAAATTTAATCGAATACTGACAAATTAAAATAA
Source organism: Scaptomyza parva (assembly GCA_035044645.1). Taxonomy (NCBI): domain Eukaryota; kingdom Metazoa; phylum Arthropoda; class Insecta; order Diptera; family Drosophilidae; genus Scaptomyza; species Scaptomyza parva. The sequence goes on from JAWNNT010000139.1 coordinate 12,737,027, forward strand.
AAAATAAAACCCAAATAATTTTCATCTTCATCCTTTCAAGGCGTATTTAAACCTAATTCTGAGTAATATATATATATATATATATATGTGTGTATGTATGTATGTATGTATATATATGAAGTGTATTCTGAAAATAAAATGATGATCAATTTCAAATGTAAGCGAGATCAAAGCAAAATATATATAAAAAAAAAAATAAAAATATACATTAAACTTAAGGCGGCGTGCAAGGAAGACAGAGAAAGATAAGACACACAGCAGACATTGAGATAGAGCGAGACAGAACTATATATATCATGTAACACAGTTATTTAATGTAAACAGTTATATAAGACAAACTTCTTGCTTGCTTGTACGACGATAAAAGAAATACACAAAACGAACTGTTTAAAGAGACACACACAGATAGAGATAGAGACGAGAGAGTGAGTGAGAGAGAGATAGTGTATGTGTGCGTGCACGCGAGTGTGAGCAGGACAGACGACAAACACGGCGTAAATAGACTAGTGTATATTGTGTGTGTGTGTGTGTGAAAGAGATAGATTGCATGTTTCTCATATATCCTTGTTGAGGAGATTTCTTATTTCATTTTTTGTGTGTTTTTTGATTGGTTTTTTCTTTTTTTGTGTTTTTGTTTTTGCCTTTTTCAATTATATAGAAACAACTACAAAATACAGTTATAAATACGTTTTACACATTGATTTAGTTTAAGATCACGTTAAGATCACGAGCGCGACAGAGATAGCAAATTACTATACATTTAATTACGATATATATATATGTATATACATGCCACATATATATATATATAAATATATATGTATGTATCTATGTATGTGTGTGTGTGTATATATGTATGTATGTGTACAAGGAAAAAAACAATCTCATTCTAATATACATATATATCTACACACACATACATATGTATATGAAGGATAAGTTGTATATATATATATATATATATATATATATATATATGTGTGTGTGTGGGTGTATTTGTTTGTTGTTTGTGCGTTGAATTTGTTGCTGCTATGCTGATGCTCCAATATACATATGTATATATATATGCTGCCCCATTTGATTGTGTTTGTGTGTGTGTGTGTATGGTATAATGTATGTTGGCGTGTTTTGTTGTATGTTGTATACTTCACATGGCCGCATCATGAACGCGCCGCACGACACGGCGCTCCACTCAATTATAGATAAAGTTGGCGGCATCGCAGAGTGCATCGGAATCATCATCGAACTTGCCATTCATGGCATAGTTGCTGGTGGCGCCACCATAGACCCATTCCTTTTTGATGAAATCGCCATCGGTGGTGGATGATGAGGTGTTGTGTAGGCCGCCGAGGGAACTGTGATCCAAGCGGAAATCATCATCGTCATCGGGATACAGTTGAACGGGTATGCTGTCGGGTATGGAGTGTGGCTCAAAGAGATTACCATATGGTGGGAGCGAATGATTGAGATCGACATGATGATCAACAAGATCGCTGTCGAAGTTGGAGATGCGAAATTTGGAGCTGGGCGGCGATTGTGGTGAATGCGGCACGGCGGAATCCTCAAACATCACCTCCTCCTTGATGAACATGTCGTTCGAATTGTCGCCGGAACCGGATGAATAGAGATTCGGTTCGACTTTGATAATGGCCGCTGTGGCCAGGGACGGTGATGATTTCTCATCGTCATCATCATCATCAAAATTGTGATGATGATGCTGATGATGATGTTGCTGTTGCTGTTGACTATGATGGTGCGATGATTGATGAATGCTTTGACTGCCGCTACTGTGGCTATTACGATGATGATTATGATGTATATGACTCAGGTGCTGTTGTTGCGCTTGCTGCTGCTGCTGATGATGCGGCGGGTGATTCTGATGATGATGATGTGCCGGATGATGATGTTGTTGATGATGATGCTGCTGCTGCTGTTGATGTTGGTGGTGTCCATTGGAGCGCAATTGAGCTATAGTTGTTTCCTCCTCCTCCTCCTCCTCCTCCTCCTCTCCATCATCATCATCATCATCATTGTCATCATCGTCACCATCATCCTCATCATCGTCATCATCATCATTATCATCATCGTCGTCATCATCATCCTCATCATCCATATCCGCCATATGACGACGTCGGTGGTGGTTTCGGTGGTTAGTTCTCTGCTGCGGCTGATGTTGTTGCTGTTGTATATGTTGCTGCTGATGATGTTGCGTTCCTCCAGCGACAACACGCTGATTGCTGCTGCAATTGCTTTGCGTCTGCTGATGCTGCTGCTGTTGTTGTATCTGTTGCTGCTGTTGCTGCTGATGGTGATTATGATGATTGCGGGTACTGCGTATTATTGTGGATCCACCCAGTGCCGCCGATGAGGCAATGGACATCGGTACACCCGTCGCCTTGGACACCAGCATTGTGGACGAGCACGATGTGGATGACGATGATGGCGACGGCGACTGCGTTGGCGAACCAACTGTCAAAAAAAGCAATTCAAAACACTTATTAGTATGTTGCAAAAGGAGACAAAAACGGAGAGAAAAGCTTCCAATTAGCTAGCTTGAAGTCGGTTTTTGTGCTTAAATAGAACAGATTTTAGATTGTCTTTTAGATTATCTTTATATATATAATAAAAGTGAAACTTCTCTATATAGAACTTTTGTTAAACTAAAACAAGAGATAAACTTCTTGTTCTTACTTGTTATACTTCAGCTTTTAAAAGTTATTTTTCTCAATTGGTAACATTTGGAAAAGCAAAAAAAAGAAAGCTATCTTCGGCATGCCGAATAATAACACTTTAAGCAAATTTCATTTGTTTTCATAGTCAAATTTCTTGTAGAAGACGATGGATTTGTACGGACAGCTATATGATATATCGGAAATACTTATACCGCTTCTAGAAATTGATGTTGAATAGATAAAGATTAAAGTTTCTACTCGTTCGTTTTACTCGTTCGTTACTCTCGCTATTTACACAATCGTTAATAATTTGTGTTTGGCGGGAATTCGGATTCGATACTCTTTCAAATATTGTAGTCGTTACAGACGGAAATACTTATACCGCTTCTATGCTTAACAACTTATGATAAGAAGTTTATAGAAATTGATGTTTAATAGATAAAGATTAAAGTTTCTACTCGTTCGTGTTACTCGTTCGATACTCCCGCTATTTACACACTCGTTAATTTGTGTTTGGCGGGAATTCAGATTCGTTACTCTTTCATATATTGTAGTCGTTACTCGTTAGACTTACCGCCCGTTGTCTGCTGGACAACGCTTGCCAGCGCCGAGCTAAGCGTGCCCGTCGAGTGTATTATTGGCGTTTTACGCAGCATCTGTTGTGCCAAATTGCTTGCCGAGTTGGCGGCGGCGGCAGCAGCTGCAGCTGCCGAGAGAGCATTGTTACTGCCATTGCTATTGCTATTGCTATTCGGATTGCTGGTGATGATGTTGTTGTTGCTGTTGCTGGTGTTGCTTGTGGTGGTATTGGTGGTGGTATTGTTGCTGTGGTGGCCATTGCTGGTGCCTGCACCGCTTTGTATGACCTGTGTGTGCAACACGCTCGAACAATTGCTATTATTACCATTGCCATTGGGTTGATCTGTTGATTGTTGTTGTTGCTGCTGCTGTTGTTGCTGTTGCATGTAATTCTTAATGACAATGGAACGCGTTGGCGTTGATCCTAAATATTGTTGTTGCTGTTGTTGTTGCTGCTGGTGCTGTGATTGCGTAGAGCTGGCTGAGGAGGAGTGCGGCTGCTGTAGCGAGGCATTCGATGAGGATCCATTTGAGGAGTCCTCGCCGGTGGTTAAACGATTATTGGTCAAGTTATGAACAGCTCTATCCGTCTCCTCATCGCTCATACTCGACTGATCATCCATATCCATATCATGTTGCGGCGCCAGCAAATGTTGCTGCTGCTGATGCTGTTGCTGCTGCTGGTGAAGATGCAGCAGACTTGTACTGGCCTGCTCAATATCCGGTTCCAGTTTAACAGTGGCTGATGCCGTGATTACATTATTATTATTGCTATTGCTATTGCTACTGTTACTGCTGTTGCTGCTACTACTACTACTGCTGCTACTGCTGCTGCTGCTGCTGCTGCTGACGACAGCATTGCTGTTGGCAGCTGCTGCTGCTGCTGCTGCAATTGCTGCTGCGGTGGTTGTATTATTGGTGGTTGTTGTTGTAGAGTGGGCTAGAGTGGCAACAGCTGCAGTTGCCGCAGGTGTTGTCGCAGCAGCAGAAGCAACACTGCCACTGCCACTGCCACCACTACCCTTCGGCTGATCCCTCAAATGCACCTGCATGTGTGTCTGGAGCGAGGATTGTGTATGCAATTTCTTCTTGCACACCTTACACTCGAACGGAAAATCACCCGTGTGCGTGCGTGCATGTATCTTCAGATTGTAGCGCTGTCCAAATCCTTTGCCGCAAACATCGCATCTACACACGAAAGCAGAAAGCAGAAAGAAAGAGATATAATGTAGAGTATAGACAGAGAAAATGTGTAATTGCCACTTACTTGTGCAACTTAACGCCCGAATGAAGCTTGGAGTGACCGCGCAGCGAGGCAAGTGCACTAAACACCTTGCCACAGATCTCACACGTCAAATTCACATTCTCATTGTGTATCTTCTTGTGCACCTTAAAGTACTCAAAGCTCATGAACTCCTTGTGGCACACCTCGCACTTGTATTTATGCCGCTCCGATTGCTGCCCCGTATGCACACGCATATGCTTGATGAAGTTGGGACGAAAGCGTACAACACGACCACATATCTGGCACTCGTACGGTTTGCAACGCAGGCAATGCTTCTCATAGTTCTTCAGCGATTTCAGGACCATGTTGCAGATGGCACATTTCATGTTGTTCGCATGCCCGCTGCGATGGATGTCGAACAGTTCCTTCGAATCGAACTTCTCTACACATTCCATGCACTGATAGCTTGTCGTTGATATTGCCACCGGCGGTGGTGTTGTTGATGCCGCTGCAGTTGTTGTTGGCGTTTGTTTTGCGGACTGCTGCTGCTGTTGTTGTTGCTGCTGCTGCTGTTGTTGTTGCTCCAGCTGTTGTTGCTGCTGTAGTTGTTGCTGCTGTTGTTGTTGCTCCAGCTGTTGTTGTTGCTGTAGTTGTTGCTCCAGCTGTTGTTGTTGCTGTAGTTGTTGCTCCAGCTGTTGTTGTTGTTGTGCAAGTGCCAGCGCTGCCATTTGCTGTTGCTGCTCAATACTGCTGGGAGATGTTGACGTAGACGACACCACAGGCGTGGATCCAGCTCCAGTTGCAGCTGCAGGTGCATCTCCCGTTCCCGTTGTTCCCTGCAATATTAACTGTGCGGCAGGTGCGCCCACATTCAAAACGGTCATCGGACTGCGACTGATCACAGGCGCCGTTGGCATCCGGACATATGCTGCACCTCCCAAACCGCCCATTGTCGCATTACTTATGTAGACGGGACGACGTTGCAGCTGCGCCAATGCTGCCTCCGAAACGGGCACTCCCATTGCTTCTGCTGCTCCTGCTCCTGCCCCTCCTCCTCCGCTACGTGTTCCGGTTGTGCTCACAATGTTGCCGGCGGGCAACACCAACTGTTGTGCCCCATTCGTATAATCCATTTGCTGTTGTAGCGTCTACAAAATGATTCGCCAAAAACAAAAAACAGATGAAAAACGGTTAAAATAATTAATTTATAAAATAAATTATTTTTTTCTTAATTTGTCAAACAAAAAATGTTATTTTGAAGTTATGATAGAAGTATTTCCATTAATATAACAAATAAAACTAAGCAAATGTTATCGATTTTATATATCGATAAGTCGTATAGATCCGATGTAGAATGTTTTGAAGATTAGTTATAGAATCTTAGGTATACAAAGAAATAATCAAATTCTGTGGGAATAAGAATTCAATCCATAAATAAAATTCCTTCTTTCACTTGACGGATTTTTTACTTAACCCTACTTTTTAATTACTCATGTTAAAATCTTGGTTAATGTTTTATTACCTCGAGCTGTTGCTGTTGTTGAGTTGCCTCGGACATCTGTCTATCCTCATCCGCCACATCCCTGTCCTCTTCATCGTCAGGCAGGTCTTCCAGTTCCAGTTTTACCCGCGCATGTATATGTTCCTGTTGTTGTTGTTGCTGCTGCTGCTCCTGTTGCTCTTGTTGTTGCTGCTGTTGATTGTGAAGAAGCTGTTGTTGATGCAAAAGTTGTTGTTGTTGTTGCGCCTGCTGCTGCTGTTGTTGTTGCTGTTGAAGAAGAAGTTGTTGTTGTTGCTGTTGCTGCTGGAGATGAAGTTGTTGCTGTTGCTGCTGAATATGATGGTGCAAATGTGTCGCCGTTTCGGGCTCCTCATCAGCTTCGGCTGCCTGCGCCTCCTCTTCAATATCCTGCAGATTTTCATCGTTGAGCTCCGGATCTTCCTCCTCCTCTTCATCCTCCTCGAGCTGTTGTTCATCCTCAACTTCTTGGTTTTCCACCTTGATATCACTGATGGACATAACGCCAGTGGTGTTCCCATTATCCGATGTTTGGATTATAACGCGTCGCCCATTGAGCACATGATGTTGCTGTTGTTGTTGTTGTTGTTGCTGTTGGGCGCGATGTTGTTGCAGCAATAGTTGTTGATGTTGATCCTCAACAGTGAGGCTGTTGTTGTTGTTAATGTTATTGTTGTTGTTATTATTATTATTATTATTATGGCTGATGTATGAGGAAGCGCTGTTTGTTGTTGCTGTTGTCGTTATTGTTGCAGCATTTGTTGCTGTTGTTGTCGGTGGGTGTTGTTGGTTATCGAGCTTTACTGTTGCTGCCGCCGCCGCCGTCGTCGTCGTTGTTGCTACTGCCATACTAAGCTGTTGCTGCAACGTTGGACAATGATGCTGCTGTTGCTGTTGCTGTTGCTGATGCTGATGATGTACATGATGCTGATGATGATGATGTAGATGATGTTGTTGCTCGTCATCCTGCTCCATGGGAGCATCTTGTAGTATAAATTCGATTTGTTGCGATAATGCGCTATCATTGATGGCAATCAGTCCGTCCATATCTTTGGCGGCAAGGATGCTGCTGCTGATGCTGCTGTTGTTGTTGTTGTTGCTGTTGAGCTGGTGGAGTTGTTGTTGGTGGAGTTGGAGCTGCTGGTGAGTAAGTGGAGCGACGGCGGCGTTGTGGCTTGTTGCTGGACCACAGGCGCCGCTGTTGCTGTTACTGTTACTGTTGCTGCCACTATTGCTGTTGCTATTGCTGCTGCTGCCGGCGAACAGTGATGGCAACCCGGTTGCGTTTGAGCTAATGCTACTGTTACTGTTGCTGCCACTATTGCTGTTGCTGTTGCTGTTGACGCTGGCTGCATTTAGTGCGCTACTGCTGCTGATGCTGGCCATTGTGATATTAACAACATTAACATTAACAACAACAACAATGCGCCAACAACAACAACAACCTCAAAGAACAACAATGAAAGCTCAAGAGGAACGGAGGAGCGGGCAAGAGGATGGGGGTCCAAATTGTAGGAGTTGGTGGTCTCGATTGTTTTTGTTTCGGTCTAAGCTCGTGCTAAAACTCTCTTTCTCTCTCTCTCTCCCTCTCGCTCACGCTCTCTCTATAACTCACACGCGCGCGCTCTTCTTTCAGCGTTTGTTGTTGTATTTATATTTTTATTTCTTTTTTTGCTTCTTTTCTGTTTGTGCGTTTCGCGTAGTTTTGTTTTTCGTGTAGCTTTGCACGTTACAGAGCTTCGCTTCTTCTTCTTCTTCTTGTTTTGTGTTTTTCTACTTCTACGGCTATTCTATGCTATTCGCACTGTTGCTGCTGCTGTTGTTGTTGTTGTTTTTGTTGTTTTTATTATTATTATGATTTGTGGGTATGTTTGTTAATTCACTTATTATTCGTCGCATCGGTCATGCGGTGCTTTTTACTGCTACTGCTGCTGTCCACGCGGTGGCGGCGGCTGCTGCGACGCTTGTTGGCGCTGCTGCTGCGGCACATTCGTTGGCTTTCCACATTTCTTTTCTGTTTTTTTTTTTTAGCTGCCGCCGTTGCTGCTGCTGTGCCGCTGCGGCCAAATGTTCACAATTTTCCGATTCGTTTTTTTTTTTTGTTGGAATTCAAATTTGTTCTTTGCCTTATTTTAATTTTAGCTTCTTGATTATTAAGTTTGTTGTTGTTGTAGTTGTTGCTGCTGCTGCTGCTGCTCCGGGTTAAAACACAATGCAACTGCTATAAGAAGAACAAGAGACACTAACAGCGTTTATTGTTATTGTTATTATTATTGATTTGCGTATTTTTTTTTTGTATTGTGGCAATGCCGTTTGTTCGTCAAGCTCTTTTTCATTTGTATCTGCCTCAAAATTTGTGCAATTTGTGCGAATATTTGAAAATTTCTACATATATTTGTATGTGATCACATTTTGTATTTGTATTTAATTAGTAAATGCGTTTTACAAAATCATTTGCGCCCCTCTTTCTGCCTGCCTTCTTCTTCTATCGCTTGCGCTCGCACACTTGCGCTCCTCGCTCTCACTCACTCTGGCACAAACTTATACACACGCACGTCAACAAGAGACAACAGGCGCACACAAACACACACACACATATATATATATAAATAAATATATATATTATGGCAAATACGCGCGCGTGAACAAAAACAAAAAAAAATTAATTTTAGCTTTTCCACAAGTTTTTCACTTTTGCTCCATTTTCATTGATTCCATGATTCTGCTTGAATCTCACACACATTTTGACCTTTTTTCTTTTGCCTTTGCACGCTTTTCGTGCACACTGTTTCTGCTGCTGCTACAACTGCTTCTTCTTCTTCATCATTTACTTGCGCCTTGTTCTTTAGCTTTGCTGTGTGTTGGTCGTGTGGATGGCCTATTCCTTTGCGCCCTGTCCCCTTGTTGTTTTTCACACACCATAAAAACGTCAAACTTGAAATTTTTTTGGTTATTTTTGGGTATGGAAATTTTTGTTCTGTTTTATTGCTTAGCGTGTGATTTGCCTTTGCTGTTGGTTTTGCGACGCGACTGACGGCAAAGATTAGCGGCTGCGCTGCTTTCCTGCTGCTACTACTGTCAATTTGCTTTGCTCCCCCGCGAGCATTTTTTGGTTTTACCGCTGGTGCCTGCTGCTGCTACTGCTCATACAAAGAGAGCCGTTTTCAATCTTACGTTTTTGTTGCTGTTCTTAATTTTCGACCACACGCTTTCACACTCACATTCGTGTGCGGCACACAGGGTTGCACACAGCGGCAACAACAGTAACAGTGTTGCCAAACGTTTGCCGGCCGGTGTTGCGCAGCGCTCACTTTGCGCAAATTTGAAAAAGCAATGTTTTCATTACAACAAATAACCATTTTAACTGGTTTTTAAACAAAATATTGCCAATAAAAATTGAAAACAATAAATTTACCATTTTAATATAATATTGTAATAGAAAAATGGAGCAATGAAGTGTGTCTTGTTTTCTTTTGTATTATCTGCTTTGTACGGTTTTTCGTTGACGGTTCTTTTTTGGCTTACATTTATGCGCCTTTGCGCACACTGTCACAACCCCACACACACACAGACTCACACGTACACCTACACACGCAGGCGAAAACAAATTTATAAAGGACAGCGCGCTTGGAGCTCAAGTTTTGGACAGCGTCACAAGAGATAGAGCGAGAGAGGCATCAAACGCGCAGCACTGGACGACAGACAAAATGCGAAAGAGGGAGAAGCAGAGCGAAAGAGCGAGACGGAGTAAGAAAAGCGGGAAGTAAGTGGAGCGCAGAGCCGTTTAATTTCGACAGTTTTTGAATTACGGCGCCGCTGCTGCTGCTGCTTGTTATTTTAGCTTAACACTCCACAAGCAGCAATCACAAAAACAACAACAACAACACCCATCACCTTCGTTCGACCGAGTCATTTTTTTTTTTGTATAGGGTGCTGTTGGCTTTGTTGGCAGGGGGTGGTGGTTGGCGTATATGTTGTTGGTGGTGCTACTGCTTTTGCTTTTGCGTTTGCTGCTGCCATTGTTGTTGTTTTTTTAGGTTGTGTCAGGGGGCGGGGGCATTGGGGGTTGAATATTCTGGCAGCAGGCGTTGCTTAATTCCATTCACGCACACACACACATCGCTAGCAAGGGCGCAAATTAACACAACATAAAAACAAAAGAGAAATCAAAAATTGCGGCGCTCTGTGTTTACATATACGGCGGCTGCTTAACTTTTGAATAACTGACCCTCCTCCTAGCTATTTTTCGCTCACCCAAACTACAACTACTGACAGCTTGCACTCTTGCAAGTTCATTTTATGTTTATACTTTTGCCTTCTATATGTAATTTGCGCGTTTATTTTGGCACTGTGCAGGAGATTTTATTGCTGTGTTTTCAATTGCCTCCTTCTTCGCACCTACACAAACGTAAACCCACTCTCCCGACCAAACATTTTTATGTTTTAGTTATGATTTAATGCTGATTTGCATTTCTTTTGCGTTGGTAATCGCACATGCACTGGCACTGGCACTTACACATCACATTTTTATCACTTATTCTATTGGGTATTGGGTTTTTTTGAACGAGTTTTGCAATAAATTACTGCATGAGTTTAGTGTGTTACGCAGTTAGGGTTAACGTTGCGCGTTGTTCGTTTACGTTACTCGTTTTGGGCTAACATTGAGCATTTTGCGTTGCTTGCGAGCATTGCGCTTACGTTACAACATTTGACAACATTTCGTTCAGTGAGCAACCCGCACAGACTCACTTAACGAGCACTTAACATATTATAACAGAAAAGATTTAAAAAAAAAAACAGATTTCACCAAATTTCCATTTTCTTTAATTGCAAAAGAAAAAACCACATTTCGCCAGTTATATATGTATATAGTTTATTTTATAAGTATTATATATATATTTATATATTTCACTTTAATAAAAAAAAACTTGCATTTTTTGCCTAAAACTACACAATAAACTTAACATTTAATTATCTCTGCCATCGTTCAGAAACAGCTTCAAAATGAAAAAATTACAAAAAAAAAGTTGCCAGGAAAACGCATCATGGCTACGAATTATAAAGAATTATATGATCTTGCGATCTGTTATGAAAGACTCAAAGGCAAAATTTATAATTCATTTGTTTATTATACTTTATTGAAGCGGTCTGTCCGTGCTGGCAGTTGCAAGTTGCGCTTAATTTCATTAATATTCAAATTCAAATTCAAATTCATATACATAAACATATATATACATTATATATATGCACATTTGTATATTTAAATTTCTTGTTTTTTTTTTTTATTTTGAATTTCTTGGGCCGTAGTTATTGTTGTTTTTAGGATTATATAAATACATGCTAAGTTTTTAAATTAATTTTTAAAAAATAAGAAAAAAAATAAAAAAATATTTTTTGCTTCGTTCTTTTTTTTTCGAGTTGATGAAAAACTGAAAAAAAATATTTTTGCACAAGTATTTAAACAGTTTTTTTTCTATATCATTTGCCATGCGAATCAAGTTGTGATCATTGATTAAGAAATTATTTTTTTTTTAAGTTTAGTTAGGGCATGAAAAGGGTATAATAACACATTAGAGTAGATCCTAATGATTTGTCATTTTAAATTGTCTTTTGTTTTGTTTTATCAATCGGTGTGTGGTTTTCAACTAATTTGTCATGATTTGTGCTAAATAATAATAATAATAATAATTATGAATATAATCCAGAGGGTCTCTTGCTCTCTCTTACTAACTTTCTTTCCCTCTCTCTCACTATTTCTCGCTGTCTAACATTAAATCTCTGTTCTGTACTGTTATGTTCTGTTCCGGTTCTTTTCGGTTCGGTTCTGTTGTGTTGAACACATGATGATCGTTCACTTGGCGCGATCGTTCTTGGAGGGTTCCACCTGTTTGGCAAACTCGGTCATCACATCCTTGTAGATGATCGGATCAAGATTGCGTCCAAGCATATAGATAAGCCACCAATCGCCAATGTCCAGGCGGCGGGAAAGCCGTTGACAAATCTCCATTGAAATCATGCGATTACGTGCATTGAGCAAACGCGGCCGGAACTTTGGCATGAAGATGATGCATGCACTGTGTGGAAGAATGTTATGTATATGTTATAAAATTTGCTATCGATTCCAATTTGTTCCGCAAAATGTTGTCAAAGCAAACAGCAAACTGTTAACTGTTAGCTGTTAACATTAAATGTTAGTTAACACATTTTGTTTGAAAACTTAACGACACGTCGTTCGTTAAGTGGCGCACACTGTTAACACTTTGGCAGAACACAATTGATTGAATCAAAACAAAACTAACTTACCGGAATACCATCAATCCAATTAGAAGCACTACCAATATCCAATACCAGAACCAAATGAACACATACGTCTTCTCGTTCACAATATTGAGCGGCAATATGCAAAGGGAATCGTGCGTTTGCAATGAGCCGCCAGCTCCGTATTTGTGGAATATGCATTTGGTAACGCGTGGAAAGACATAGACCATGGGATCCACACGCTGCTCCTGCGGCACATCCGACAAGCCCATTATGTTCGTACCATACGATAGGAACTCGCCATCAAAGAACCGATTCATCAGATACATCTGCACCACAATATTAACAAAGCACAGCACCTCACAGGACCAATACCGTATGACATACAACTTATGGCGCTATAACATAATCATAACATAACATAACTTTAACATTTCAATTATCGAGAGGTGTATTTTGTTTTACCTTCACATGCTTGATCAGATAGTCGAGCAGTGCATCGCGTTTCGCTTCCTTCTCCTCCCGGGTACAGATCGTTATGTTCAGGCCCATCACAATCATGCGCATCAAACCGCCTTCGAATTTGTTCCACAAGAACTTGGGCGTATAACAGGCCATGGCCTTAAAAAAAAAACGATATATAACAAATCGATGTATAACAAAACAAGTTTAGTTGGTAAAACATTAGGAGATCAACATATACATTCCATATACACATAGATAAATTATTAAGATGTTAATTTATATTTATGTATATTTGTTTTTTATTGTTGCTGTCATTTAGCAAGCCATCAAGTAATCCATATGAATTCCAGCATTATCATTGCTTTTCGTATTTCGCAAGTGTTGTGTGTTGTTGTTGTGTTTAGTGTTTGGCAATTGTTTGTTTGTTTGATTTGCGTTGCCATATTGCGTATTGCGCAACAGGCGCACAATCATGCTTGATTGAGCATGCTTGGCGATACAATGACCCCTGCGCCCACCCCTCACCATCGCCCCCCACTACCATTATCATTATCCGCATAACGCATCATCACTCTATTCACTCTCTCACCCCACGATACTCTCTCTCTCTCTCTCTCGCGTACGCATTCAATTAAGCTTGATTGAAGTTTTAGCTTTCGGGGAATGTATGTTGTTGACGCGCAATTGAGAGCACTAACGGTAAAGAACGAGAGCACGAAAACAATCGTAAGCATATAGCGTAAAACCTCTCAATTACTACTGCTACTACTAGCACAAAGCACAGAGTGTATGTAGGTGGAGGTGAAAAAGGGATAGAATGCCTTGACAGTTAGTTCAATTAGTGAAATCAAGTGCTGGCAAGTTTTACCTGAAAGAAGAGGACAAAGCAGACCCATTGATAGTAGGTGTAGTACTTTCTGGCATCCTTGTCATTGAAATCATTGGCAACGCCAGGATGTGCCACTTCGCGACCAACCTAAAATTGAAAAGAATAAAAATAAAATTAAGTTAAATGTTTTTTTATTAAGTTTTATTTATTAATATTACAAAAAAAAAATGTTTAAAGAGGAATATAAACATATATAAACCAAACTATTTAATCTAGCTTTACTTTTTTATACCCTGAACCTACAAAATGGGCTAAAAAGGTTTTGTGTAGATTCCGCACAACATATATATATACCGAAATACCGGAGATATCGAACATTAAAGTACAGTCAAGCATGCAGTAGAGTTCAAAGTATCTCCTAGTCGACCTTTTTATTAAAAAAGGCGATTAAACCAAGAATAAGCTAACATATGAATTTACTATATAAATATGGAACTTTTGGCTTTGTTTTTTGGCTCAGTGTAGACTAGTTTTTTAATCACTGCAATCTACCTACATTGTATACCTGAAGCTATCTTCTATAGTAAAGGTACACTCGGTACACTCTGAAAAGGTTCCACGAAATCAAGAACGGCGCAGCGCAAAACCAACCGTCGGTCGACAACTTCCTGTCCCTGTATTGAAATATGAGATTCGCTTGCGCTGTCTACAATCCCGCGGGGTATTCAATATTTGTGTCGTTGGTTAATCGCTTTTCATTCTCCTCCTTAGTCTTCTTATGTGTACGTATGTACGTAGTATGTGGTATGATTCGTTTTTTTCGGGGTCACACGCAGCGGTACAACAAGACCATACAACAACCATCGACTACGCCCCGTTTATAATTGCTTTATAGCCGCGCAGCATAAATATGCACGCATTCAATTTTGTTTGCGATTCGTTTTTTTTGGTTTTCTCATACAAATGAGACAACGATGGACGTGATCGGACTAAATAAGTACACATATGACATGGTAGACAGCAGGAAACCAAGGGTAAATTGAAGTTGATCTCCTCAAACGAAGATTTTGTTCGTTTCGTTGGGTTGGAGAGTTGTGTAGAGTTGGTTTTTAGTCTAGTTCGAGTGTTGTTTTGAACACGAATGTTTTGGAAACTTATAAACTAATGTTTTTGGAGACTTGTGTGGAGTTTGTAGATGTGCTCTTCTGTCATTTATATTGTGTTCGGAGTTGGAGAGTTGTGTAGAGTTGGTTTTTAGTCTAGTTCGAGTGTTATTTGGACCACGAATGTTTATAAACTTATAAGCTAATGTTTTTGGAGACTTGTGTAGAGTTTGTAGAGTTGCTCCTTTGCCATTTGAAATTGCTTTTAAGCCTAGTTTTATCCAGAACATAATATTTTGAAGACTTGAAGACGTAATGAAAGCAACTTTTGTATACTTGTGTAGACTTTTATACTAAAAACAAAGAAACGACTTTTGTAGACTTACCTGTCGATTGAACGCATCCGGCATGGTAAACGTACTGTGTATCCAGCAAAAGGTATTAACCACATGCGGTGGAATACCATTCACAATGCAACTGATCGGTTGGCCCACATATTGGGTGGCCGTAATGATCAGACTGCAGGTGAGCAGCAGTACCGTTGTAAATGAGTTGTGCAGCCGAAAGACGGCAGCATCCGTCTGGATGTCCTGCCACTTGAGGTAGCTCTTCAAGCTACCCAACAACTTATACATCTTTTTGCAGTTCTAGTCGGATCGAGTGTAGAGTTGTTTGTTGGGTTTTATGGTATTTTTATATTAGTTATTGCTGTCAGCAACTGGGTACGGCAGGGCAGTGTTGCAAAATGTCTCGTTGTTGATTTTGATACGTTTCTTGTCTTTTGTTTTTTTTTTTTTTTGTTGGGGTTTTTTCACAGTTTTGACGGTTCACGTTCTTTAGACTTTCGTTTGTTATTCTTTCTGTTGCGATGCATATCAATATTTAACTGTAAATAATTAAGAAAAGTATTAGCAGAATAACGGTAATAAAATGTCGAGAAGAAAATGTTACTTAACAGAATGCTGTTAAATAAATGCATTTTGTTTGGTAATTTACCGTTGAAAGCTTCAACTCAATTGCAAACACTAACAACAACAACAACGAACAACAAGGTCATACTAATGATAACGGTAATAAGGCAAACACTGTTCCAATATTGTAAGTGTATTTGTGTATCAATTGAGATCGTTCGTCGTTCGTTGTACATTTGCTTGATTGGAAAACGTGTGGAACGTGTCCAGTGCCTGATTGAAGTCGGCCGAAAAAAAATGTTATGTTAGTCAAATTAGTTGTTTTTTGTTTTGTTATCTGAAGACAAACACGCGACTCTTCGCTAGTCGTCGATGACTCTTTGTGGGGCAAAGGTGAGGCCACTTTTTTTTATGTATGTATGTATGTATGAATGTGATGTGATGTGCGTTTGTGTGTGTGTGTGATGTGATTGAGCAAGAGAATGTACATAAATCAACTAATAGAATCTGCAGACAGTTTCAATTTCAATTAAAGGCAAATGCGCTGCACTGAGCGAAATTGATGCGCCATCATCATTTAAATATCCAATTGGCATTTGCTCCAATTGCAAATTACCCCCGCTCGTCTCTCGCTTCATTTCTTATAAGTTGAATGCACTCGCGCGCGATGCCAGCGATCTTTTTATAAGCTTGACCTGGGCGCCAATTAAACCCCACCCCATCCCACCCCACGCCTCATTCTCATTCTCCCTACGTCGTTCACATTCATATCGCAATCATTTTTTTGTGTGATCTGGCAACTCTGCTCACACATAGCTTTGGAGCTCATTGAACTAAGTGGAAGATCTGTCTAAGTCTTTAAGCTCTTTTAAACTGGGATAAGAATCAACCATAACTTTCTCCCTTTTCAGGTCATCATCAATGTTTTTCCTCTCACGTTCCTCATTCCTGCAGTTGGGAAAAGTCTAGCAAAAGTTGACCGCTAGATCAAAACAAACAAGCTCTATTATCCACCCTAACCCTCTGTGCTGTGTTATAACTATCACCTCTTAACCACAGGCTTCCCCTATCCGAACCACCCCATCCTCTCTCCATTCTTTCCCGAACCATTCAACGTTTTTACCCTCAAATTCAATGTTTTCCTGTTTTGTATTTTTTTTTTCGTTTGTGTATATTCCACACGCTTCGCTTCGCTGGCTACGACGAAGGCAACAAAAAACTGCAGCCGCAACAATGGACTGCCCCACAAAACCACCCACCACCCACCCGCCACCCACCATCACCCCCTTCACACAGTTTAGTTTTTCATTGCCAAGGCCATGGGCAGAGCGTTTTTGTTTAACAAAACACAAAAAAACAAAACACAAAAAAAATGATATGCGAAAAATTACAAAAATTTTGTATGCACAAATTGCTAGGTGTTATGAGGGTAATAGATGATGAGACGGGAGGGAGGGGGGTGTGGAGGCAGATGCAGGTGTCACATTGCAAAGGTCGACAATCAGTCAGTCAGTCTGTCAGTTAAAATGTTTTTAATGCCTTTAGTGTGTGGTATAGTACGTGCCTGGGCAGAAAATAACAAACAAATTCGTTGTGATACCCTGTAAACAAGTTACTTATTAGACTATGCGCAACTAGACATAGAGAAAGTTGAGTTGAGACAAAAAGAAGAATATGATTCTTAGATTTAGTTAATTTTTATTGTTTTAAATAGTTTTTCGTTTTATAAAAATCTTCTTTTTTAGTAATAAATCATATTAAGAAAAAGTATTTTTTTGAGCTTATTATGGATATAAAAAGTTTCAAATAATGTTAAAAGAAGCAAGCACCAATTTTACCCATTTCATAAGGGATAAGGGTATACAAATTGGAAAAAAGAGCAGTTCCCCATTTTTAAAACTAAAACTTTGGTCAGATCAAGGCACTATATATATGCACATAAAGCTGTGCATACAAATGATAGTGTATATACTATTCTGTATCCAAAAAGAGCTAACTTTGTAATTTTACAGGGCAGCTGCTCGTCGTGCTTACTTATTTATAGTCTTGGCCAATATGATTTGCATCGCATTCGATGAATTTTCTCAACGTTGATTTTTCTATGCAATTAGAATGTGTACAACAACAACTAACACAAACTTACACAATTTAACCTTAACACGAATACATTCAGACTTAAGTCAGTTTGGAGATAAGCCCACAGATACACAGAAATCCATAGTCAGTGTTGGTTAGTCATCTAATAGTCATTTTGTGACGTCACAAATGCATTGTCAATTGCATTTGGTATGTTTGATATTGTTGTTGTTGGTTGTTAAATAAGCAGCTGCTGGTCAAACGGAAGTTCTTCCTGCCTCTCTCATTCTCCCTCGTTCTCTCTCTGTCTCTGTCGATCTCTTTGTCCCTTTGTGTGTGAGTTTGGCTCTACCTTTTATGACTCTGCAGCATTGGCAGCTGGCAACAACTTCAATTAGACTAAACGAGGGTAGTTTTAAACGTATGTATGTGCATACCTGAAGTATTAGCAAATCGTTGCATTATGAATCAGATTCAGTTCAATCGAACTAACAAACGTCATTAGAGTCACGAGTTTATTGTTCAATTAGCATATTACAAATAATATTTTGACCACACAAAACGATTTTCAACCCATATTCCAATGGAATGTTAGTACTCCATAAGCCGACCGGTTTAATTCTTGTGCATAAATAAATCAGAATCAGGTACTAAGGGAGAAAGACAGCAAGAGAGAGCACTGAAAAGAGAGCGGGACTTTGACAATTCGAACAAGTGAAAAACAACAATGCGTCGCCTCTGTACACTTTCAATTGACCATTTCCGTTACTATCCCACTAACAGTTAGAGAGGAGTATGTGGAGAAAGAGGTGGGAAATATGGAATGGAAGTGGAATGCGGTACAACAATAAGAAACATCTCTTAGACACAGCAACTACAGAGGCAAATGGGAAAAGAAAGAAGAAGGGGGCAAAAACGCCGCCCATTGTCAATTCAAGTTGTCAAGACAGAGGCAGACAGCTAAACAGAGAGAGATGTTGAATGGGAAGAAAGACGGTGGGATGACTATTAAACACAGATCATGAGTTTTTAAAAATGATGAATGTTGGGAGCATAACATTTTAACAGTGGGGAAAAAAAGCAAAAATGATCATGAAAACGAAAGAAAATAAGAATCTTTTTTTTATGAACGAGAATACATGACAAAAAGGATGCTGCTCTCTCAAACTGCACTTTGTAAAGTCAAAGCTCAAAATTATGATAACAATCTCTCTCACTTATTCCAATTGGCATTGAAAGGTTTAGTATAACAGTTTGACAGCATGTTAGAAATGTTATGTTCTGATGCAGCTTTAGCTTAACCCCATCGGTAAGCTCATTCTATCACTCTCTCTCTCTCTCTTTTGCTCTTAATAACAGTGCTATTGAGAGAGAGTGTTAATGATGTCGCTAAATTGAAACTTACGCGAAATACCGAAATCTGCCGTTGCGTTGGTCTTTTCTTTCTCTCGGCTTTTGCTGTTTTGTTTGTTGTTGTTTTCGTTGTTGGATGTTTCGTGTCACAGCACAAGCAGCAGCAGCTGAAGCTGAACTTTCATTGCAGAAAAATCAGCTGCCAGGTGTGCGAGTGTTTGTTGTTGGTGTTATTATTGTTATTGTTGTTGCTGTGCCTTACGAATTTGCATAAGCAGCAGCAGCAGCAGCGCACACGTATACACGATTCATGCGCTAGCACACAGAAAGGCACAGACACAGAGGAACAGAACAAAACAGAACAGGTTCTGTTCGAAAAGGGCTGCTGCGCGCCGTTTTGTTTTTATTATTGTTGTTTTTTTTGTTGTTTGTAATTTAAATTGGATTTATTAAACATTTATTGAAAATATTGTTTTTTGTTAACGTTGTTGCAGTTGCCGTTGCAGTTTTTATTATGTTGTTGCTGCTGATTCTGGTGCGTAAAACGCGCGCGTTGCCGTTGCAGTCGCTGCAGCCAAACACGCGCAACTAAAACCCAATATCCAAAAACAAAATCAAAGCCGCACAACTAAAACAAATAACACACGCGTGTTCTGTCTGTTCTGTTCTGTATCCTAAACTCTGTCACCGCGCGGAACACAGAAATAATATGATAAATGATGAGAAAAAAAATTAAAACATAAAAAAAAACGGAAAACATTCGTTGTATATATATTTTTATAAATATATATAATATATATAGTAGATGTGCTTAGAAATCGGGCACAAAATTAACGTAAAACAGAAGTAAAAATATGATTTTGGTGTTTTTGAGCTCGCTTTGACTGTGCGCTCCGTTCGGAATGGCTTTTGTAGTGAGCAGAGCCCAGCGCACGCTGCTGTCGCCGTCGATTGCCACCGCTTGGTTTTCGTCGTTTCGTTTCGTTTTCGTTGTTGCTGTAAAAAAATACACACACGCGCGCGCTACGTTCGCTGTTACGCTCAAAACTGAATGCTCAACTTTTTGGACCGCAACTCAACTCAGCTTCAAGCCGCTCTCTCTCTCGTTCTCTCTCTCTCTCTCTTGTATGTCTCTTTGGCTCTTGCTCTCATTGTGATTCTGGCTCTGTGGCGCACGCTCCCACATGCATAGTGTGCGTGCGCGTCTCTGTGTGTGAGTGTACGCTTGCATGCGTTTTGCGATGCTGTTGATGTCGTTTGAGTCGTTTACAGCGGCGCGCGCGCGCTCTTTGAGTGCGTTTTACGCTCACGCTGCTGCTGCGCTTTGGAGCTTCAGTAAAGTGTAGTTGAACACGCCAACATACATACATACATATGTACATGTATGTTTCAAATTAAGTTTTTTTTTGTTACAAATTAAGCTCTGCACTAAACTGATCACACACAAAGTATACAAATTGGAGCAGCAATTGTTATTGCACACATACATACACATGCCCATATACAAGTTATTGAGCACAGTTTGAGCTCAGTTTCAAACTCTTTGAACGCGTATTTCGTTCAAGTTTCGTTCTTTTACCTCAGCTTTGTCGTTGTCGTTGTCGTTGCTTCGGGTACAATTTATGTAGTTGTTGTTGTTTCTTCTTTTTTGATTACTTGACTTCTTTTTGTGCTTGAGTGTGGTTTAATGGGCGGGGGGGGCTTTTTGTTGTTGTAGATTTTGGAAATGTTTCGAATTTCATGATATTTTCTTGCTGTTGCGTTGCTTTTTTTCTTCTTCTTCTTCGCCTTCGCTTTCCTGTCTGTCTTCAATCCAAAAGACACGCCAATATCGTAACATTTTGAAAGGTAAGGTTTTTGTTACTTTTATCGTTGCTTAAGACTTTTTTTTTGCTGGTCTGCTATAAAAATGCTGTAAAAAGAAAAACTGGAAATTTAAATGGTGTTGAATTTAATTATTCGACATTTATATTTTTTTTTATCCTGAATCGGTTTTTTTTTTTTTGGTTTCACACTAGGCGACTTTGAAATGCTCTTTGATATAAAGAGGTAAATCAAATGTCAAATTGGAAAACCGACATCGAATCCAATTCCACATGAAAATCTTTAGTTTTTAGTTAGTTATTCTAAGGTTAAGCGAACTTCCTATCCGCAGGACTTCCAAAACTGGTCTGTCTTATAAGTTAAGAGTTAGTGTTGGATCATTGGATATAAAGTGTGTGTGGGAACATGATATCATACATTACACGTACTCCAAATGACACTATCTGTGGAGTGTGTGTGTGATGTACCCTGACATGGTATGGCATGGCGTGAACACGTACCAGCCCGGTGCTTCATTTTGGCCAGATAGTTCATCAGTCATTCAATATGGCTGCGATCGAATTACAGTTATGTTTGTATACCCTAAACCCATGAAATGACCCAAAAGAGTATAATAGTCAGTGTATGCAAGAGTATGTAACAGACAGGACAGAAACTTTGAAGTCGAAGAGACAGATCCTTCAGATTTTGAATATTAAGATCTTAAACTTGAAAAACTAATTCCGGAAATACCGGGGATATTGAAGATATTGATGGCATGACCTTAGGCTTAAGGTTAAAGGTTCCAAGGGGTATCTCCTAGTCGAGATTTCTTTCAACTAAACGTTTTTTACGTGTTTTTTTCCCTTCTTTAGAGTAGGCCCTACATGATTTTAACCACAAGAAAACAAAGAAGAAGAGGAAAGAAACACTGCGCGTGTGCAACGTAATTTATACAGGGTGCATGGTGAAGACATACATATTTATGGCCCCCCAACCCTTTGCCCTACATGTGGTCGTGGTCATATCATGTGGTGTGCTCGTGAAATTCATTTCTTGTACCCAATAAATACTGTACTGTATATGTAACGGGTGTATTCTATCCTAAAAGTTCCTTAAGCTGAGCTTAGAATATAACAGTCGTGTCTTTATAAGTTTAACTTACAATTTTATCTTTGTTTCAGTAATTGTACGCAAGTAGTTCCGATGTACGTATGTTCATTTGTGTTCTCTTTGTACGTGGTATCTGCTCGTCGGGCACACTCTAACTAAATTTGAGTGTCTTGTAGTTTATTTG
Organism: Scaptomyza parva; assembly: GCA_035044645.1. Taxonomy (NCBI): domain Eukaryota; kingdom Metazoa; phylum Arthropoda; class Insecta; order Diptera; family Drosophilidae; genus Scaptomyza; species Scaptomyza parva. The sequence continues at coordinate 12,759,117 of JAWNNT010000139.1, forward strand.
GGTTCGTCGTGGCCATTATTTTATGGTCATATAATAAACTGTGCGCCACTTTCGTAAAGTTGAAAAGAATTCAAGTGCGCATTGTCATTACGATCTTGAGCCTGACTTATGTACATATCCATAAAACATACACACATACACTCATACATACATATGTACATACATAAATGCCTTTCACTCTGTCTGTCACACGTTCGACCGTTAACCGTTAAACATTTTGATAGCTGCCTTCCTTTTTTTCGTGGGTGCCTTGCAAAAACAACAAAAAAACGAACGTGACATTGATTTATGAGCATGTGTGTGTGTGTGTGAGTGCGTGTGTGTGCGTGTCTTGAAGGCAGTTTGCATTGCATTTCATTTGTGGTCAGTCGTTTGTTGCAGTGTAGCGAGAATGTTTTTTTCTTATCGCATACTTCCCCCCATCCCTAAGTTCAAATTGTGCTCAATGTCAGAGTGAGAGAGAGAGCGCTCTCACTCAATGCACTCTCAATGGACGCCTGCTCTCTCTTTTATGCTCTCTCTCATATAACTCCTCACTCAATGAGTTGTGAGGTGCAGCTGCTGCTGCTGCTCCTTTTGTGTGTTGCAACTTCCTTTTTCGTTTGCTGCTTTGATTCTGCGTGCAACGTGCGAGGGGTGAGAGTGGGGGGCAGGCAATACGAATGCAGCTTCCTTTTTTGCTTGCTTTTGCCTTTTTGTTCCCCGTCATTTCTGTCATCTCTCGCTGTCGTGATTGTGCTTGTGTGTGTGTTAGTGTGTGCGACGCTATACATACATATTTTGTTGTTTTTCCAATTATGCACTGAACTTCAAGTCACCAAATGCATATTAAGATCAAAGTGCTCATGTGAACAAATTAAGCATAAAATGCCTCTTTTTTTACATACATATGTACATATGTATGTATGTATGTGTACATATACAGTAGTACATGACACTGTACTTAGCAATTGCAATGCAGCTTCTCTCTCTCTTTTTGTTCTGGAAGATCTCTAGTGCAGTTGGTTATCGTTGCCAAGAAGGATATTTATATGTGATGTGGTCTCGTCGGCAGCCGACACTCGCTCGTTTTGTCCCTTATCGCCTGTGCATTTCATTCACACTTATGTACACTCGCTAACCCTTCTCCTCGCACTTATTGCCAGCATGCGTTAAGGAACAGCTTTTTCACTTTACAGCTATTTTGTATCAAATGTAGTATGTATTTCAGTTCGTTTTGTATTCATTGTTATGATGCATAGAAAATATGGCTCAAGTGCTGATAGGATAATCGATCTATATAGTACAGATCTCAAGTACTTATTGGATCTATGGGAACTGAGATGAGCTGAAAACAAGCAATAGGAACTGATGAACTGTTAATGAAAGCGACAATATAATGCATACTTGAAATGAAATATGAGCAGTGTTTTTCAAGTCTTTTGCTCTTACAGTTTCTTAGATTGACGGACGAACATGACTATATATCGACTGTTGATGCTGAACTAGAAAATACATACATTTTGGTCAAAACCAGTATCAAAGTGTTACATATGTGGTAATTCAGCTAATCTACCCATTAATGGTAATGGCATAATTAAATGTAGTTTGGTCGTCTCTTTTAGATTGAGAAATGGCTTAAACCACATACAACATATCTCATTCTGCCACATGCATGCCACACGACGACAACGACGATGACGTAAAGCGGACTCCCAACTTATAGCCAATGTCTGGAATGAAGTATAAGCCATAAAGAGAAAACTTGATGGCCGATGGAGCGGCTCATTGCGGATCGTTTCGATTGCAGGCAACGTGCAACATGTGGGCTTATTGGGCTTGGCCCCCTTTCTGGGTGGGGCGCAAAGAAGTGGTGCGGCTTCGGCTTGGGCTTGGGGAATGGGTCTGCAAGATCGTTGACAATGCTGATTTCTTGGCATTTGGTGGGCTATGGCCAACAGTTCGTTGCCAAGAAGCGACCACAAACAACAAAAAAAGCTGTTTCTGCTCTGTTTGCATTAGTGTGTGTGTGTGTGTGTGTTTGTGTTCGTGTGTTTTGCTTTTGTCTCTGCAAAGTTGAATGCCCTCGTTTGGTTCTCTTTGGCTCAAAAAATTGAACAAGAACCGAATGACCGACGATGTTCTGAAGCCAACTCTAATGGAATTCCATTAAAAAGCTCAAAATCGGGGAGCCCAAACAATTGTCTGTGTGTGTGTGTGCGTGTACACGTATATACGTGTATGTGTGTGTATTTAGCAAATCACGTAAATACCTGTTGCCTTCCATAGTTTCTTCTTTTTGTTTTTTTTGTTGTTGTCGCTGTTGTTGGCACGCAACAAGTTTTTTTAGGTTCGAACGATAGGCGATAAACGATAACGACGTGCAAAGGTGCGCCAGGGCGCCAGTAAAGGATATGCCCTCGTAACAGCTGACAGCTAGGGCTAGAGCAAAAGAGTCTAAGAACAACAACAAGAACAGGTAAGAGCGCGCTAGCTAGTAAGCATCTCACACACACACACACGCACACTGTGTAAGTCGAGCTCTCTCTGTCATACTAACAGAGTGGTGGTAGCGACAGCGCTCGCTTGGAAACGAATGGAAACGAAGTTAAAACAACGCTTCAGTACGAGCTTGGCATTTGCTGACGACGCCAACTTTTGTCTCTCAGATACCTACGCTTTGTGTGTGTGTGTGTGTCTCTGCTGCTGCTACTGTTACTGCCTTGCTTGCTAAGTGCGTCATCTGCAACCCGCCGCCGTCCCCCTACAACTACCAACAGGCGCACACATTGTGCAATCAAACAAAAAAGGTAGAAAAACGAAGAAGAAGAAGGCGAAACTGAAGAAATGTCAACTTCGCTGCTCCCGCTGCTGTTAGCTGCGCTGCTTGTGTGCTGCTGCTGTCTACGCAGCATTTGGGCCATCGAATGTTACGTATGCGATGCAAGCGATACGAAAAATCCGTTCCAGTGCGGCGAATGGTTTGAGCGTTTTGATCAGCCAGATATCCGGCCACAAAACTGTTCCGATGTCCATGGTGCAACATTTTGTGTGAAGCATGTGGGACGTTTTGAGGGCGGCATCGGTGCGAAACGTTTCTGCAGCTCCAAGGATCTGGGCAACTATTGTGACTATGTCCGGAACAAGGGTGATCGCATGGACTATCGCAGTTGCATTTACACCTGTGACACAGATGGCTGCAATGGCACCAATCAACTACTGACCACTGGACGTTGGGGTGTGGCGTTAACTGCGCTGCTACTGTTGATGCCGATGATCTGGCAACGCTCCTAAAAGAGCGTGCACTTAACAGATAGACAAAGATCGAGCGAGAGAGAGAGAGAGATAGAGAGAGCAAGCGAGTGCTGATGAAAACAAACATAGCTTTGTAAACAAAGAGAGTAAACGAAAACAAACGCTGCACGCAGTTGCTGTTGTAGTTCGTCTTTGATTACTGATTTTTTTTTGTAACCTCCCTCTCCCCCTGTCAACACACAAACATTACACATATACACCTTCATATATATACGTAAATGTTTTTTTTTTTCGTTAGTTAAGTTTAATAGTGTTGTAAGTTGAAGAAAAAAATTAAAGTTTCTCACACATTTGTAAACAAATGGCGGCATTTTTGGTTTGGTATAAAATGGAATGAAACACTGTTTGATGAGCGGATTGATGGCCATGAAAAGAATTCGTGTCGGGGGTTGGGGGGTGAGATGCGCAATTTGATAGCTTTGCGGCAATATTGGTTAATCGAGTGACAGATTAATATCTGTTGCGGTCACAATAACAACAACAACAATAAATAAAACTGGAACATATCTGTAGCTTAAACTAGATTCTAAATGTAAATGCTTTCAGCTACTTAGTTATCATTGTTGTTGCCTTGAATTGCTTTACGATTGATGACAAGCTCAATCAAATGGATTGTAACCTGTAGAGAGGTTGATGATCGTTTCGTCTCGTCTCGTCTCGACTTGGAGGCTGATCAATAAATATTGATATTGACATTTCATTAAGTGAAAACCATTTAATCCACAGCTCAAATTGACTATTTTTTTTTCTGCTTCTTCTCATATTTGTTTGATTAAGGTCGATATGGCAACCTGGCTTGCGTTTGTGTGTGTGTGTGTGGGCCTTTGAGGTTAGAATCGCCGCCCACGTTGTGCCAATTCCAATTGCCCAGTTCCAGTCCAGTTCCAATTCCATTTACAGTTGCGTAATTGTCTAAATTGAAAACGCCTTGAGGCGCTATCATTGTCATGCGATGCTAATTTGAGTCTCTTGCCTGGGCGGACAATGCCACCCCAAAAACGAAAAGCAAGAAGAAGAAGATGAAGCGATCTTAAACGTAAATACATATACGTACGCATATACACACACTTACAAATCCATCACATCATGTATCACGTATGTATGTACATACATATATGTATGTGTGTATGTAGACAGAAAAATTTCAGGTTCTAATCGATGCCACGTTTTTTGGTTGGATGTTGTTGTTGTTGTTTTTTGTTGTTGGTTCTTGTTGTTGGTTCTTATCAGGGCACTTTCGACTAATCTACAATGTATGTACGTGAACAACAACACACAGCAAGTATGGATGCTTTTTAAGTTCTTCTTCTTCTTGTTCATCATCATCATCATCTTGGGTTCGGAGAAGTTCTTCAATTGACTTTTATGACATTGTCTCATCAAAAGTGAACAGCGAAACGAAGAAAAATCATGTTCTTTTAAAACTGAGCATTGCCCTCTTTATGGATCGCAGTTGGAATGTTGAGCATGTCTGGAACATATATATATACAGTCTTCTCTGGATATGTGTGAACCCAGTTTCATTTAGTTCGTATATGGAAATGGTTAAAAATAAAGTTTTGGTTCTAGAAATTGTCAATATTTGTTTAATACTAAACCATATTGTCTAATGATTATACAAACAAGTTGTACATTATAGCCAAACACAACTGTATTTTCGTTTTTATTGCTTAAGTGTGTTATATTTGACTATTATTAGCCTATTCTCACTCGACCATAAGTAAAGCTTATATACTTAAATAAATTCGTTTTATTATTCTTTTTTTTTGTATATCATAATCAGACCGATCCGTAAACCATATTTCCATACTTCATTAGTATCTGTTTTGGCTTATTATTATCGAATACTCGAATACTGTATGATTATCCATTAACTTTTACTTATACAGTTGTTTCTTATACCCTTAACCCATGGAATGAGTGAAAAAGGGTATATACACATATATATAAATGGAGTCGATAACAAAAAAATCGTAAATTTCGAAATCTTGAAAATGAGGATGGAAACCATTAACAAAATAATACAAATTTGTACAATTTTTATTAAAATCTGTTAGGATATACCGGAGATATGAACCATCAAGCATTGGTCCGGTAGTACACGACCGTCCGTTTGTTCGTATGTATAGTCAAGGGTACCTGAGGGTATCTTCTAGTCGAGCTTACTCGATTAGAGCTTACCTACTTGTTATTTTATTATTTTAGATGTAAAGCACTGAGCTCAAAAACCAGAGCTCGAACCAAATCTGAATCCGAATCCGAACCGAATCCATTTGTGCAATAGCCAAACCATCTTTAATCTTACATTTACGTCATAGACACAAAGTGTGTTCGCAATTTACTTACAAATGTGAATGTGCGACCTCAAACTGTTTGTAGTTTGTATATTTCTATAGCTGAACTCGAAACTAAAAAGCTGATAAGCTGATAATCCGCCTGAATTTATGAGAACACGTACATTATGTACGTAATGTAAAATATTTTATGTACAATATGTGATATTGATGAGATGTTACCAAAGGTATATTGAATTTTGTGGAAATGTTAAGAATCAAGGCATAAAATCAAGGAAAAGAGGTTTAAGAAAACAATATATGATATGATAATGATATTTAAACCAAAAGAATACGCATTTTCTTAGGTAATTTGGTCAATAACCTTTTAAAAATATTAAGCAATTGCCAACAAAGTGTTTACACTTTCAAATACTTTATTGTATTAAGCTACATATTCACTTTGCCAACTAAGTGTTTACACATAGTGAACATTTTTGATATTTTCACTTTAGAGTCATATTTTTGTTTGTTATTATAGATTTTGTATAAGTTATTCAGTTAAGTATCTCTTAAGCCTATTAAACAAAACTTAAAGAACATAAACATTAACAACGAAACATTCAAAATACTAAAAAAAGGCATAAAAGTCAACGGCCAATAAAGTGTTTACACAATTTTAATCTTTCTATCAGTTTTTGGTTTTAAACTATAATTAATATTTTGTATACAAATATGTACATACCTATGTTTATGTGGGAAAAGTTTAAGGCTAGAGGTCAATGAACATATTTTTTTTAATATCCGCCCCAGACACAACACAGAAAAATCACAGACGTGACGAGACGCGAGGTGACAAGACGTGAGTGGAGTGGAGAGGGAGAGGAGACGCGTGGCATAGATAGGAGCTAGGAGAGCTGTTTTTAGAGGGATGTAAGTTGGCGCTGGCAACTGGCAGCTGGTTGCTCAAGGTCATTGCCAAGTGGCAGCCGGAACAGCAGCAGCAACAGCGGCAAATGCATTGCCAAACCAAAACACACACTCAAATAAAGAAGAGGGGAGGGAGTGTGGAAGAGAGAGAGAGCATAAAAATAGAAATGCAGACGTGGCAAAAGTCATAAAAATGAAAATAATGTGAAAACATTGTAGCAGACAGTACTAGAAAAAGTATGTAGAGAACTCGAAGAGCACAACAAAACACACAACACAAAATGCATTCAATATCCGGGCAATAAAACTACGACGACATTTGAACGTGCCACATGTTGAAAACACAAACAACCCTTGAATTTGTACATACATAGTAGTTGTTACTCCTCCACCCGAAAAACTGTAACGGGTTTTCCGCCCGAAATGCGTAAATTCCCGAATATGCATTTCGCTTCCTGGAAATCTCTTCCCGTTGCGAAGTTTTTATTGAGGGTCGCTTTGCTTCTATTTTTTCTTCCTATTCCTTCTCGTTTGGCTTTCTCTCTCTCTCTCTCTCTCTTTCGAATTGCGTCGTTTGCTTTGTTTTGCTGCTTCGGGCTGCTGCTGCGACGTCATTTGAGCGAGGGTTGCTTACCCATACCGCTTGATCCTGACAGAGAGAGCGAGAGAGAGTGAGAGTACGAAAAGTGGGAGTCGGAGTGCGCGAAAGAGAGTGACATGACGAGAGATAGAGAGAGCGTTAGCAAAATTTCCTTTGTTTGCGTACTGTACTGAGTAAATGTGAGTGAAATTCACTTACGACTCGTCGACGACGTCGAAACTGACCTACGCGCAATGTACGCAATTTGTGTGTGGATGGTAATTCCTCATTGTCCTGGCATGGCCTCGCCGTCGCCTCGCCTCGTCAGGAATCGCATTTTCATACCCGGAACAAAGAACACAAAGAACAAGACGAATACGGATACGTCTCATTCCACCACCCACAGATGTCTGCAGATGGCAAATAAATCGCAAAAGAAGGACAACAAGGAAGAAAAAAATCTTGTTTCTAGAAAATGCGAATGTTTTAAATGTCTACATTACAATTCGTGTCGATATCAGGAACTAAAGGAGCTAGAGACACCAGATTTTGGATATGAGCTCTTCTAATACCTAGGTTCAATAACTTTTTTAAGTTTGCGATATACAAATGTAATCGATAACAAAATAATCTTAAGCTTCGAAACTAATAATGGGGATTGAAACTAAACATTGAAAATAATGAAAATCAGTGAAATTTTCATTAAAATCGGTTAAGAAACACCTGAGATATGAAGTCATCAAGCATTGTTCCGGTAGTACACGACCGTCTACCGTCTGTATGACAAGGCTTAAGGGTTAAGGGTATCTTCTAGTCGAGCTTACTTGATTAGATTCTTTTTACTTGTTTAAAAGTTTTAAAGCTTTAAAATACAAAAATAATAATAATAATCTCGAAATCACACTTAAATAATACTTGAAAACCCGCATTAGAGTAAGAATTCTGCAAATTACTAGGAAAACTTGTATAGATTATTTTTGTAGCTTTTTCATGACGAATACCATGATTTAAGTACCATATTCCCCAGCCTCAATTCGTATCACGTGGCTAAATTGGGGCCAAGCAAGCTAATAAATTGTCATAAATGTTGCATGAGATGCAAATTAGATGCACAGATGCAATGATCCAAAATAGAGTAGAGGAAAGCAAACAAATGCCAGGAACTCGACTCTGTTTGGGGCGACAAGAACAAGAAATATCAGAGAAATACCAGAAAATACATTTGCTAATCCACACAAATTAAATGCAATTGAAATAAATTTTTGCATGCCTAAGAAAATTGACAAAGTTTTTGCTTCTGGGGGCATGCAACAAGTGTGCCAATTGCATAAATTTATTGGCAACGAATTCCGCGACAATGCCACAGGTCGTTCCAATAAACACACACAGGTCCGAACGAAGAGAAGAGCCCCATCGAATTCTCATCCCAAGAACCCCCAACAACCCCCTCAAGCCCAAGCCCAACCCTTGTCTGAAGCGCGTTTCGCTTGGCTGCCACAGTTCAAAGTGTTAATTGTCGCATAAATTTTGATAATTGAGGCAAATTGTTGCCTCACACAACGTTCCTACTTCTCCTCCTCCACCCATCTCCACCTTCCGAAACCCCAAAAGGATTGCTCTCAGCCAATGAATACTACTTAAATATGCAAAAACATACACATATCTTCATTAGGCTTCGAGAACATACTTAAGTGCATCTAAATGGAACAATTATAATAACTATTTAAGGTTAACTAAATTCGTTTCTAAACAAACTTAACAAACTTTGTCAAAACTAAACTAGTTTTTATGCAATTGTTTATGGAAATAATGTTGGATAAAGAATAAAATTTAATTAATAAGCAAGCATAGGTAGAAGTAATTCATTTTATCGTAGTAATATTTGTAGTCCCTGATAGAAACCTTAATGTATTTCATGATTTAGTGGTAGAAGTACCCAACTTCGGTAGCTTCAGGGCACACTCGAGACTTTAAGAATTAAGCACTTACAGATTTCAAAAACAATTAAGAAGACTCTAGTCGAGTAAGCTCGACTAGAATATACCCTTGACCATACAGACGGACAGATTGTCGGGCTGACAGACATACACATACGGGTACTACCGGACCAATGTTTGATGGTTTCATATCTCCGGTGTTTCTTAATCGATTTTAATAAAAACTTCACAGATTTTCATTATTTTGTTAATAGTTTCAATCTACATTTTCATGAAATGATGACATTCAAGATTTTTTTGTTATCGTAAGCCTGAAAAGTTTCAAAAATTTTAAGCAAACTTGTTCTAGGGATTAGGACAACTCATATTCAACATCTATACATATATAGTTTATGGGGCCGGAGAAGCTTCCTTCTGCCTGTTACATACTTTTGCACAAAGTCATTATACCCTTTTTTACGCATTTTATGGGATAAGGGTATAAAAACATGGTTAGGAATGCTAAAGAGTTGTCTTCAGCACACCTAGATACCATTCTTTAATAATGCTTTTGAGTTTTTGGCTATTTATGGATCGAGCGACATGTTATGGGGCTAAGACCAAACAAAAAACAAAATAAAAGACAGCTCAATAGGAGAAAAAACCAAAAAGAAACCTGTCACGCCAGAACAAGCTTGTTCTTTGGCGACGATCTCGAAAATGTTAACGGTCATTCACCATGCGGCATGAGATATACATAGTATAAAAGAAAAGAAAGACGAAAGACGAAAGAAGCGAATACAATGCGAAATGAAAACAATGCGAGTTCAACACAATTATTTATTTTGTGTGTATATATTTCTTGATTTGCCTTTTTGATTGGATTTATACGTTTTCAACTTGTATTTCGTTTATTCTGCTTTGTCAGAACTCTAAAAAAAAGCGAAGTTTCTGGAATCGAATCGAATTGAATTGAATAAAGATTTACTTGATATGCGCTACAAACAAAAGAAATGAGAACAACCAAGTTTCTTAATATGAATGATGAATATATATTGTCTATTTTGCCTATGCGAGATATTAAGTCGTTTACAATGACCCCAGAGCTGGGACTAGCGATGCGTGCGAGCATTCGATATATTTTATTTTTACAATACATGTTAATTTTTGTAATCCAAAACTTATTTGTGAGTATTAATGTCTAAATATTTTATAGCTAGATTCCATAGAGAAATATGTTTTATTGGAAAGACTTATCGATAGTTTGAAACAAACTTTTTAAGCTGCTTCAAGTCGTAAGTCCTTAGGTCTCCGAAGGGCCCACCCTACTTGAACTTTCAGCTCTTCCCACTTTTTATTCACCTGCCAAATTGTTTTAAGGCAAACGATTTTCTATTGGGTTTAGGACAAGGTTCCAACACGAACGAATCATTTCATAAATTTCCTAGGTAACGAATAGGGTTTGAGGGTATCTCCTAGTCGAAGTTTTTATCTTAAAACCTTCAAATTTTATTTTTTTTTTTGTATTTTTTATTTCATTCTATTAGCTTTAAGCACTTAAAACTCGACAGCAAACACATGTTGAGTGTCAGACGCGAAAAAGGGGAAACTACAGGTGGTTAGAGAGGAGCTACCGGGGCAAGACGGTAAAGGCGAGGCGGTACGTGGCTGACAGCTTGGACTTTAGCTCAGACTCCGAGTTAGACTTCAAGTTGAATTCAACTCGTTGGCATTGACCGCAAAACAAACAGTCGTCAGTTGGCAACAGAAAAGAATAATAATAATAATAATTGGCAAATATCTAAAAAGAATTACACAAACGTAACGATTTTGAATGTGTTCTTGTTGTTGTTGTTGTTGTCAGCCAATAAAAAATATCAACTAAATGCGGTTAGGTCGAGTTAAGTCTCGTCAGAACGAGAGACGTGCTCAACTTTGGCGAATATGGTCCGTAGCTAAGCAGGTGTCATAACTAACTAGCAATTACACATCTACTTATACGGAGCTACCGAATATGCTATGGTTTCGGTTTTTGGCCTTTTTCGTTGAAAGCTACAAATATAAAGTGTCGAATGTCGCGTTTGGTAACGCACATCGCACATTAAATGTAATGGGCTACAAATTGACATCTCGTCCATAAAAGTACAATATTTAAGAAAAGTTGTTCGGTGGTACCGCGAGAAGGTCTTTGCTTTGGTTGGATCTTAGAGAAAATCCGTCTCAGTGGAGTATCTAGGATGTACACTTAAGATTGTGAATATACATTTATTTATCCCCCAACACAAATCAAATATATCATAAAACACATATGTGCGACGTACATTCACGACCCAATTGTGATACACAGTGATATATGACCTGAAGTCAGATCTTTGATCTGTGAATGAACGAAAACCACAGCTGTGGGACGCATTTGCCACGCCTGTACGCGTCGCGTGTCAATTGAAAGTGGGTCAAACCACAGTCCCGATAAGTGTATGTAGTTACTCGAAGCCAGTGTCAAATCCAAAGTCAAGATAAAGTCAAAGCAAACAAAAGACTGGGGGAGGCTAACTGTTTCAGCTGCCACGCCCACCCAAACACAGAGATCAATATGGCTTAGCCGGTTTTCTAAACGGGCCCCGATTCCAGTTTTGTTCGAGTATCTTTCTTTTTATGTTTTGGATAATTTGAATATTGAAATTTTATCTGAAACCCGTTTCAAGCCGAGGCCACACCACAAAAAAAGAAGGCAGAAAGAATATCTTAGCAATAAATATATATTAGTAAAAAAAAACAGTGACAAAAAAAAAGAAGGAATTAATACTTAAGGCAATAACAATTAATATCCTAACTAATTTATTGATTAAGGTGCATAAATAAAACCGCTGTTAAACCAGCAACGTGGCATTATCTGTGGGTGAATCCGGTGCTGTACCGGGGCCACCTGCTGCCGCTCGATGATGCAACAAGGGCGAATCCACCGTGTCCAGTCGATCGAGCTGTGGATATTTGACGGAACTGCCGCTGGCTGCTGCACGTTCGCGTGCTCGATAGTCATTGATATCGTTATCGTGTATCGCTTCGTTGGGAAACTCGCTGGCCAGATGATAAATGACCTTCTTGAATAGGAATTCCGATAGATTGGTGCGCAGGAAGAACAGGAACATCCAATTAGAGAAATTGCATTTGGCAATAACTGACTTTATATCCGATTCATCCAGTTTACCAGGTTTGGCCCAATACAAAGACCATTTCGTAAAGGTAACGCTGGAAAGAGAAAGAATGTGAGATCGATTAAGCTCTGAAAACCTATGAAAGCCCATAACCTAGACCCCTTAAATTCTAATACCCAAAAATGGGTTTTGCTTATAGTCAATTCGAAATCGTTTTTAAACTTACTTTTTGTAGAAAAAGAGCGTAAACAAGCGCCAAAGTAGACCCAGGACGGTAATGGTCAACAAAAAGGTGTACCAGAACCAAAGTATAGTATAGATCTTCTCATTCATAACATTCAGAGCCATCACACAGAGTGTATCGTGATTTTGCAACGAACCGGCGGCACCATATTTATAGAATGTACATTTAGTAACCTTGGGAAAGACGACATCAAGTGCATCCATCTGATCGACCCAACGTTCACGCAACACCTTCACACCCAATGTGAGAAACTCATAGCCCAGAAAACGATTCGTCCAATAGATCTGTATGCAGAGATTAACCAGATTGAGCAGCTCGGCAAAGACAAGATGGGCACCCCACGACTGATTCAATCGCATTCGATCAATCATTGTCCGGCGAATGTTAATCACACGCTCTTCCGCCTCCGCCATCGAAGGTATATTCAGTTTCCCAATTCGCATACTATCGTGCTTGAGGTACCGGGTCAATCCGACCATACGCAGACCATAGACTAATGCCTTAATGCGTCCACCCTCCCATTTCTTCCACAGCACGTGCGGTATATAGAAGCACAGAGACTGGGCAAACAGTACGAAGGGCACCCATTGGTAGTAGGCGTGTCGTTTGACTTCATCCTCCTGGCGATTGTAGGGACCAATGCCCGGTTGAAATATAGTGCCTGCTTGCAGTGCTGTGTTGTTCATATGACGCACCTATAAAGTACAAAACACATTAAAATGTGACCAAATACTTTGTGTTTTGCTTTGTTTTCAACAAAGATCTATCTTAAGACTCATTGCTGAGCTATTGTATACTTGGGAAACTTAATTATTGAGGAAATAGTTGTTAGTCAGATGAGACGTAGGGCCCTTGTGAATCAGAAGTTTACTAAGCGGCTAAAACAAGTGAGGTTCGGAAGATTTCCCAACCTAAGATCAATTTGTGGGACCACTTATACTACGTGTAATTCAGGTCGTTTTAGGAACTACCGACAAAATTTAGAATAAATGCAAACTTACCACTGTAAACGTGGGCGTAAAGAAGCAGAAAGTGTTTATGACTGGGGCGACCACACTATCGGATATACACTGTATGTGCTCGCCAATGTATTGGCGGGATGTGATCAATAGGGTTGCCACCAGCAGAAGCACAAAGGTCCATCGGTAGTGCAGCTTAAACACAATATTATCGATAATCACACGCGATAAATCGAACTTAAGATATTGCTTAACCGAACTGAAGGTGCTCAACATGTTGACAGCTTTTCTAGCTGAAAAGCCAAGACCAACACTTCAACACTTGATATCTCAGATACCCTATATATAATCGGGATGTTATTGTTGTTGTTGTTGTTTGTGGTTACGGTTGGATTTCCGTGCGGCAAGCTCTACGTATCGTTGCTGTTGTCCGCACACTGCAAGGCTATACACTTTTCAGTTGTTGGCCAGCCGATCGAGCCAAGTGAGCACCGGCTCACCTTATCAACCAGCCAACCTGCCACCCTACCCTGCCTACCTTCATGCCCTGCCCTGTTGTACTACCTAAGCCAATTGGGAGCGCTAAAAAGTGTTGACGATAAGATAATGCAATTGAAATCAACAAAGAGTTAAGCACTTTGATTGAGCTTAAGTATTTCTTTCTTGGTCTTGTGCCTTTTATGCTTCCTCCTGCACATACTCTGTAATCATAATGGTTATAAGAAAGTGTCCAAAGTCTTGAAACTTAATGGAAATACACTTTTCACTTTTTAAAGCATTTTTAATATCTTTTGGGGCTTATCACTGCTTAAAATCAAATGAAATGGAAGTAGTTTAGTTTTTTTTAACTGCTTACAGGGTATCTATAAGTCCCAAATTCTCTATTTCCTAAGTTTGTTTTTGTGTACACATAAGCAAAAAGTATAAGGAAGGTTAAGAAAGAATAGAGAGAGAGAGAGAGAGAAAGATAGAAAAAGAGAGCAAGAGAAGTAAGTAGATTTTGAGGGACAGAACACTCAACTTTTTGGATTGGTAACTAACATATTCAGTTGATGGAGGTTTTCAGAGTTGAAAAGGGTTGTCCGTCATCTCGGGACCTTGTCATAAATAGCTAAGCACTTGATGATTGATTCGAATCAGTACAAGTATTGATCCAAATCAGTAGAACATAGTCTTGAAATTGGTAGAATAGTGTATTCTGACTTCAAGATCGATAATTGATGGAAAAGTATATTCTGACTCCAAGGAGAGGAGGATAATCGAAGATGATTGCTGAATGTATGAAAAACTTGTTAGCCTCTTGACAGCTTTATAGCAATACTTTCATCCCATTGGGTGAATAACCAACTGATTTGAATTTAACACACTGAAATATGGTTTGAAAAGATGCGTTAAATAATCTAAATACAAAAAATAAGCCTTTTGGAAAATACAATAGACAAACCATTTTGGAAAAGTGTAGATAAAGAAATCAGAAAAAGAGGTGTAACATTTTAATAACATTATTTTTGAAAAGAATTTTAATAAAAGCTTGAACTCAATGCAGCTGTACTCGGTTTTAGTTTTTCAAACTCTAAAACCTTAAATCATATTTTACAAGAACAAGAATAGGAGCAATTGTGACCCCATTAAAGTTATCAGTTCAATTCAATTGACCGACTGGAATATGGAACGCCTTATCTTCAGTTTTATATTCCGTATAAGCTACACAAATATTGACACAGATTAGTCGTTGGCACTTCTTTTAGCCTCGATGATTAAGATTCTCGGGTTTCTTGGCAACTGTTTTTTAGTCTATCCCATCTGCTTTTGCCTGTTTTTTGCGTCATGACTGATTCATGTTCAGGTGTGTACAAGTTACCTGGACTATATACCATGATATCTGGTATCTGGTTTGTGGCTTGTAGCTAAACTAATTAGCACAGTCCCAATGCGAACACAAATTCTTAGATACTAAATAGGGTACGTGGCAAGGGGCAGGTAGCTCATTGCCAAAATCTAATCACCGAGCATTATGCGACATTGCGACACTGCGACTGCGTCAATGCCAAGATGTGTGAATCCAAATTGTAATCGTGATAAGTCAATATTTTGTTGTGTCTGAACTAGTTTGATTGACGCTTCAAACCAAAATCATGTTAGAAGAAGGCTCTAGTTGAAGTCTAAGTTCGACTAGGAAATACCTTACTTAAACCTTTCTTTATCACAAACGGTCATCGGCCTGCTCCAATGCTCGATGATTAAACTTCATCATCGTTTTCAAGTTTTCCAAATTCAAGATTTAATAGTTATCGATTACATGTGTATAGCATAAACCGAAAAAGTTATCGATATTAGAAGAAGTTATGTTCCTCATCTGAAGTTTGTAGATCTGAAAGCTCCTAAGACAACTGTTGATTCCGATCCTGAAAATATGATTCTTTCTTCTGTCTGTTACAAATACTTGCACAAAACCATTATACCCGTTTTTAATAAATTTTTGTGGGCTTAGGGTAAAAGAAAATAAAGAAGAACTTATCTTATAAATATACTATCTTTATTCGTCATTTCATTTGTGTATCGTCTCAATTTAGAAATATGAGTAGCATCATTTAGATAAGACAATGAATGTAGTTCCCTTTTTTTACAA
Organism: Scaptomyza parva; assembly: GCA_035044645.1. Lineage (NCBI taxonomy): Eukaryota > Metazoa > Arthropoda > Insecta > Diptera > Drosophilidae > Scaptomyza > Scaptomyza parva. The sequence continues at coordinate 12,775,097 of JAWNNT010000139.1, forward strand.
ACTTCCCAAGCACTTAGTTTTCGAAATATTTATATTTATTTGTTGTTTGTTTGTTAATTAACATTTATGATTTCGATAACATGTATTCATCAATCTCATATCTTCTTGCTGCATTTTTTGTTTAAATCTCTGACTGTATAAGCTATTACTATATTCTTATCTAAAATGATATAATATCATATCATATCGCAAGTTGCAACATTTTTCATATAAAAAATCTCAAGGAGAGTGAAATTCGCAGTTCTGAAAATTTCTAACAATGTATTTTGATATATGAAAAACTTTAAGTTATGATCTCCATTTTCTATGTTTCATTTTTGATAGAACATCAATTTGTTTCCGCAAAATCAAACACTCTATAAGTCTAGTCTGATCTGCAATCTTCAATTCGTGCTATTCATATATGGCTTCATTATCTGAATCTTGTGGCTTTATTGGCTTTTGTCGCTTATCTAAGTTATTTGGGTGCGTATTACTAAGTAAGCTTCCAAGCAATTGGCAAACAGTTAGCTAAGTTAGTTGAGTCTGTCGCCGGATAAGATTGGCCATGTCCATACGAGAGATACGAGCTAGTTGTTACGCATGCGGCTGGCTCTCTTGTGTTAGTAATTTGTACATTTTTAGCCGGTTGACTGGTTGTCCCCGAAATGTGCCAGATAAGAACTTTGCTTGCTTGTATTTTGTATTTTGAATTTTGTTATTCGTTATTCGCTTTTGATACCCTAAACCCATGAAATGGATAAGAAAGGGTATAATGGTTTTGTGCAAATGTATGTAACAGGTAGACATGTAAAGGAAGCTTCTTCGACCTCATAAAGTATATATATATTCTTGATCAGCATTAACAGTCAAGTCGATAAAGCCATGTACGTCTGTTCGTATGTATGAACGCGTCGATTTCAGGAACTACAAAAGTTAGAGTCCAGATAACAAAATAATCTTAAATTTCAAAAACTCAAAAATGGGGATTAAAACTATTAATAAAACAATGAAAATCTGTGAAAGATTTATTAAAATCGGTTGACAAACACCGGAGATATGAAGTTATCAAGCATTGGTCCGGTAGTTCATGTTCTCTCAGCTCGACCGTTTTTTCGTCTGCTTGGTCGACGGTTAAGGGTATCTTCTAGTCGAGCTAACGCGACTAGTCTACTTCTTTTGATTGCATTTAAAATTAGTTACTGCGTTTTTGGGTAGTTTTTGTTAATAGTAGTAGTTTCTTGTTTCAACCTTTTTCTTCTTTGCCAATCGGCAGGTGCGACACAAAGTTCATTGATTGATGGACGTGAGTTTTGCAACGATTGCAACAATTTATAAACTTCCTCTAACCCCCCTCTGTTAACACCCTTCAATCTGTGTCGCAGTTGAATTGAATTACAGGCGAAATTTGAATACGGCCAAACCACAAAAGAAATCGAAATGCAAGCCATTCATGCAAGGCGTGCATAAAATAAATTTTAAAACACGTCGCAACTCATTTAAAAGATACAATTACAATAAGCACATCGAGCGCCACCAACTAGGACAACAACAACAACAGCAACAACAACTGCATTAGCAAAACAGTTTGAAAAGAACGCGTTTGCAATTTTTTGCAGCAAACTGCAACTGCAACTTGATCAGCTCGAAAAAAAGTGAAAGTGTTTTCGAAACTAATTGAAATAACATTGCGCAAGCCGCCGCAAACAAAAAAACAAACTAGCTAAACTCATAGAAGCCAAAGACAACAGCTGTGTGTATACGACTTAGTTTATGCCCTATAATAATTGCTTGAAAAAACTTTTTAAACTTTTTTCGAAATTGAAAATATTTTTATTTGTTTCTCAAACGAAAACAAAATGGACTCTCAAAGATAAGTTTCAATACAGCCTTTGTTTTTGATATTCTTGAACTACATTCATTGGAATTAATTAGTTTTTGAGAGAATACCATTATTAGCTATCTTCTTACACTACACTTGTTATATCTTACTGTTAGAATTCATTGGGATTCATCCGTGTGTTTGGCGGAAGAATATCCCCCATGTCACTGCTTGTCGTATGAGGCGACTAACAGAGACACCCTTTTAACCGAGCCCTGTTGTCGGTACCACGGGTTGAGAGGAGATTGCCCTCCAAGGCTGCTTATTAAGGTAGGCTCCCTTGGGAGTGGGAGTTTCGTGGAGGTTGTATTTTTGCTGGTAGTTCTAACTCTCATCAATTGGGTGTACTAGCCCAATCATGACAAAATCTAGACTATACATACTTATATTAAGCACTTACCCTTAAAAAACCCAAAGAAACATTTCTAAGTCTTACAAATATTGATTACATTCCTAGTAACGCTTACACTTAGTATGATTCAGTTGACCTGATAATACAAATGAAAAGTTTCTGGTAAGCTTATCTTTAAAAATGAATATGTTTTTCTTTGTAAAACTTAGCCAGGGATATTTTTGTGATATGACAAAGTAATTGAATTTTGTAATTTCAATTCACTTTCGTGAAACTTTCGTACAGAAAGACGTATAAAAATATTATCAAGAAATCAACAAATAAAATAACAATGGGTATACCAACCAATTGAAGATGGAAAAGATCTGAGAGAAGGATATAAATAATAAAAGCATGATGAATCTAAAGAGTAAAGATTTATATTTAAAGAAAGATATGTCTAGACTAAAGATTTAATATTTTTTAAAATGTTGAACTTTAAAGACATTTAGAAAAGTTACAAGTTTAAGTCTTTAATTTAAGGAATTGAAACAAATTATCAATCAATCTTAACCATATTTCAAATGATCATTCATAAAATTTGCATACGTAACCGTTGTGAGATCGTCATCAAAAGCAATCAATTCTCTTAACCTACTTTATATATGTATACGATATGGTTGGTGCACGGGGAGAGTCTCTCACGTAATGCCGTTATGCTTGATAAAGTCGCGCTCTCCCTCTCTCTCTCGCTCTCCCGCTCTTTCCGTTTGATATAGTCGCATTGCATGAGGAAATCAAAAAGGCGCCGCTAAACAAAAGAAAATTGATTAGATTTGCGAAATTATTTACATATATATCTGTATAAATATATTTATATAGTTAATAAGTCATATCTAAGCCAGCTGGCTTATGATAAGAAACCTAGACCTTATATGATCATCTCTGCACTACTGCACTACCGCACTACCGCACTACTCTTAACTTGAATTATTTAATATGCCAGGTGTGTCTCAACTAGCTTCAAGATAGATCATAGATTTTCATTATTTTGCTTAGAGTTTTGAAAATATTTGAAATAGATCAATTTCCCAGTTTTCCAGATTTCCAGATTGAGAATCTCATTGTTATCGATTACATATGTACATATATGCAAAAGTAACTACAAAAGTTATCGATAAAGCGCGGTAAACGTTTGTAAATATTTTGTTCTTATAGTTCCTGAGATCAACTTTACAGCCTTACGAACGGACATCGGCTGTTGCTGTTGCTGATCAAGAATATAAGTATATAGGTTCGGGAATCGAAAATGCTTTCCTCTGTTTGTTACATATTTCTTCACAAAATCATTATACCATTTTCTCCAAAGACAAAACAGGGAAATCCACTTTTAATGGTTTCCCAGGGCACTTTGATGACACAGCAAACATTTCACTGAAATTCGCAATGACTCAGCGATCGAAATGCGTAGAGCATCGTATTTTGGAGCTTACACTTCATCCCCTCTCCACTTCCGCCGACCGTTTCAAGCCCCTTCGAAACGATTGATTCATGCTAAAATTAACATGTGCTGATTCAAGCAATCTTTGCGTGGCAACATCTAAATACAAGTATCAAACATTTGATTGTGATGAAATTGAAGAATATCCTATATATTTTAAGGAATAATAACATAGGATAAACTGGGAAAAGTTATTTGAACTGTTGATGACCGATGAAATTATACTTTTCAACTTCTTGATCTGTGGAAAGAAAGTTCTTTCTACCCGAGTTCAACAGGGTATACGAAAAAATACAAAAAGGGAAAAATAACATAGGAAAAACTGGGAAAAGTTATTTGAACAAACAGTTGATGACCGAAGAAACATAAACTTCAACTTTGACCCGTGAAAAGAAAGTTCTTTCAACTGACAGTTAGATAATATCTACTAAAACTATCCGACTTCCGAGTTCAACAGGGTATACGGAGATGTACGAGACAATTAATAAAGAAATCACAGCAAAACTTCTTATCTCGCGTTTGTGGATTTTACCTTTTTTCTGTTGTAGGGTGCGAAATTTAAGCAGTGTTGATCGAAAAATCAAATAACGATCCCCCCGCTAACAAATTGAGTTGTTGTTCGAGGCGTTGATTTGATTTATGCCAAAATAGACGAGTTATTCCCCGCCCCCCACAACAAACATCAGATATGATATGATGATATTATCAATTATGTCAGCATGTATCTGTCCGTCTCTCCCTCCGTCCGTCTGTCTGTCTGTGTGTTTATTTATAGTCAGTTGGTTGGTTCGATCGAGCCTCACAAACAAGTGCTATACATTAAGTTTCTCATTCTTTCATTCTGTTTTTTTTTCGATTTTGTTTTGGCATTGTATCTAATGGATTTATAACCGTGCGACTTTTGGCAGGCGTAACAAAACAAATTAATAGATATGTTAACTATCACACTTTGTAATGGGCTTAACAATATTTTGGTTGATTGTATTATAAAGAGGTTGAGAACTAAGGAAAGTATTTGTCAGCCTTCAAAAGGTGTTTTTATCATAATTAGGCAAGAAATTAAGAATTTCCCTAAACAAAAATGTGCTCAACACTACAAATTCTTGTTTTCCTACAGTTATGAATGTCGGTCGATTCCACAATCTTCAAATGTTACAAGAAACCCCTAAAAAATTCCATACAGAAATTTAAACTTATTGTTTTTTTGCGCTTTTGCTTTTCAAAATGAAAAAGTTTCGACAATATCTGATAACATTTTTAATTATTATTATTTGTATACCTGAGGGAGTTATGAAACAACGAATCTGAGTTAAATTGAGTGCCAAATACGGGGCACTTGAGAATAAAGAACTCGTGCAAAAACATTTGGCCCGTATATTCTAATAACACTTAAGGCGATTATTACAATCTGTGATAAGAATTGGGCAGAGAGAAAGAAAGAAAAAAAAAGAGAGAGAGAGAGAGAGAGAGAGTGACTAAAACCAAAATCGTATATAACTTTTTGTTTGCATTGACATTTTAAAAATTTATAATTAAGATAGTAAGTAAGAACTATACTACATCTACAATGAGCTTGCTTAGTGGGCAATAATTTATGGTCAAAGTGATAGAAAGAGAGAGAGAGAGAGAGAGAGACAAAGAATTGAACAATCCAAAGATTATGTATTGGTCTCACCTACAGAAAGGCCACAAGAACCATGAGAAGAAGAAAAAGAAGAAGCAGAGAATGAAGAGGAATACGAAACGAGGTGTACAACAGGTAGTCAGCCGGTTTTGGACATATGTAGGCTATACACAGTGTGTGTGTGTGTTTGTGTGTGTGTGAGGGCGAACTGGAAAAACCATTGATTGAACGCTTAAATGTATCTTTCTATCGATGGCATAGATTGAAAGCATAAAACGAAAGGTAAACCAGATACACACACATACACACACACACACAAGCACACAGGTAGAGTAGAGTTTTATGTGCAGGTAAGATATGAGAAGAAAACGGAGAGGAAAACGTTGCGCTCTCTGTCATTTTTGAATGTAATTACGGGCTATTATCAGAAGAAGACGCGTCAGGTAAATAACAATTTTAGAAGCAAACACACGAGGTCCAGGCCCAAGTGAAAGCAAAGCGACAAACACAAATGAAAATCAAAAAACTATTCTTCTTCCACTACAACTACTTCTTCTTTCTCTTCTTCTTCTTCTTTGTTATGTCTTAAACAACATAATACATAAGCATACACACACACACGAACACAAACAAACACACATGTTCATAAGCCTATGTACATACATATATCTGCGACCGTCAGTAACTTGTTTCTTTGTGCATTGTGCAGCCCATGATGATTGGGCTCTGGAATGAAGAAGAATCCACTTTACACACACACACACACACACATACCCTCACTCACTCAATTGAAGAGTTCTGAGAAGTTTTTTTTTTATTCCCTGCTCTGATCTGTGCTCGATGTCTTCTCGCTTCTTCATCTTTATTTCCATTAAGCGTTACATACTAAATTGAAGAAGGTGCAGTTTATGTTTTGGGTGTTGCCAGAAAATTCAATTTTTTGAAACTGAAGAAATACATATATATTTTTGTAATAAAAATATCCTGTGAAAATCATTTTTATACCATAATATGAATGAAAATCATATCATATCAAATTAAAACAGCTTAAAAAATGAGGCAATATCAAATATTAGCTTAGTCAGAATGATTTTTAATAATGTTTGTTAGTTTAATTTTCGAAATTTAACAATATTGTAGGTTCGGTAAACTTTCCACAGCATTGCCAGCTCTCAAAAATAGAAGTTCAAGGCATTGCCAGGCTAAGCTAATCAAATTGATCTCTATCGAAGCGTTGCCAGATGTGCATCACCCAAAAGTGCAACTGCATTAAGCTACCTATAACTATATATGCGTGTATGTGTGTGTGTGTGTGTGAGCCAAGTCCAAGCTGGCCCAAGAAAACGGCGACATGTTTTATGTGGCATCACTGAGTCATGGTCTACTCAAACCGTCCATCACGCCCCACTCCCTCTGCCCCAACAAATGCCACTTGACCCCGCTGTCGCCTTAGCTTATTCCCCCCAATTGCCGCGCTCTTGTTCCACACACACACTGACGCGTGTGTTGCCAACTTAAAGAGACGCGATTCAGCTTCTAGTTAGCGAGTTGAGTCTTGAACTGTGGCTGCCACTAAATCATGTCTATGGGCAACAGTTTGTGCTCTCGCAGCAGCAGCAGCAGCATAAAACAAAACCCAACCACAGCAACAACGAAATAGGCAAACAGGTCTGACTGCAGACACAAAGGCAAAGCGAGTGCATGTCACTGTGTGTGTTTGTGTGTGTGTGCACTCAAAGCGCGCACTCAACAAGATCCACCCTATAAACATTAAAAACTTACCTGGGCAACAACTCATTCTCTTCTGTGCGCTCTTTCTCTCTCTCTCTATCGGTTTCGCTGTCTACCACATATCTCTCTCTCGCTTACTCAATCATTTGAACGCACACGCACACAGCGATGAAAAATGACTCGAGCGCAAGAGACTTGCTTGGCAGCTCGCTCTCCCTCGCGCTTGGCTTTTTTATGTTGTATGAGTGTTATGCTCTCTCTCGCTGCCCGTTACTCCAAAGTTTGGGCTCAGTTGGAATTTTCTATCCGAAGAGTGCGCTTAGTGCCCGCTGCTACGACGGCGTTTAAATACAGAACCAAATTACTACTCACCACAACAACAACTGTCTGTGTTAGTTTGTGTTTTTTTTTTTTCGTTACTTTCCCGTCTGTCTGTCTGTCGGATAAACACAAGCAGCAGCAGTAACAAACACAACAACAACACTCACACCACATTGCACGACGCTCAATTTAGTTGTTGCTGTTCTTCGTCTTTTTTTTGTATTTTCTGTTGTTGTTGTCGCGCGGAGAGCGTCGTCGTCGTCGTCGTTGTTGTCGTCGTCGTCGTCGGTCGTAGTCCGACTCAAATACACTCGAGGGAATTTCTTCAGATCAGTTCAGCACGAAGCAGCGGCAAGTTTGAGCCTGCACAGAAAAACAGTTACGGCTCATTACGGCCCGCCGCCAGATGTGCATACATACATGCCCTGGGTGCATTCTCGAGCCAGAAACTCAAGCGTTATGTTGGACAAGTGACGTGTGGAAGCAGCAATAAAAAAACTAAAAATAGAAATCAAAATAAATAAATCAACATACATAATTAATCAATCAATCAAACGAAACAACATACAGAAAGAACGAACTCTCTTAAAACCAATCAACAAACAACAAACACAACATCCAAAAATAACTTTTTTTTTCTGTTTTGTTTTGTAAATCGTCGTCAATTGAGCGCGACTACGACAAAGTGCGAAAATGTTTGATGTATTTGGCTCCGTTAAGGGGCTACTGAAAATCGATCAGGTGTGCATCGATAACAATGTATTTCGAATGCATTACAAGGCGACGGTAATCATATTGATTGCCTTCTCGCTGCTGGTCACCTCACGTCAATACATTGGTGATCCGATCGATTGCATTGTCGATGAGATACCGCTCGGTGTAATGGATACCTATTGCTGGATCTACTCAACGTTCACCGTACCGGAGCGTCTAACTGGCGTCACTGGGCGCGATGTCGTTCAGCCGGGTGTTGGATCGCATGTGGATGGCGAGGATAAGGTCAAGTACCACAAGTACTATCAGTGGGTATGCTTTGTCCTATTCTTCCAGGCCATATTGTTCTATGTGCCGCGCTATCTGTGGAAATCGTGGGAGGGCGGACGTCTCAAGATGCTTGTCATGGATCTCAACAGCCCGATTGTCAATGATGAGTGTAAAAATGATCGCAAAAAGATCCTGGTCGATTACTTTATGGGCAATCTGAATCGTCACAACTTCTATGCATTCCGTTTCTTCGTCTGTGAGGCACTGAATTTTGTCAATGTAATTGGACAGATCTATTTCGTTGATTTCTTTTTGGATGGCGAATTCAGTACGTATGGCAGTGATGTGATCAAGTTCACCGAAATGGAGCCCGACGATCGTATCGATCCGATGGCAAAGGTCTTTCCCAAGGTCACCAAATGTACATTCCACAAATACGGTCCCTCTGGCGGCGTACAAAAGTTCGACGGTCTCTGTGTGCTGCCCCTTAACATTGTCAACGAGAAGATCTATGTCTTTCTGTGGTTCTGGTTCATCATCCTGAGCATATTGTCGGGCATTTCGCTTGTCTATCGCATTGCTGTCGTCGTTGGACCCAAACTTCGTCACCTGTTGCTGCGCGCCCGATCACGTCTGGCCGAGAGCGATGATGTCGAAACGGTGGCAAATCGTTGCAACATCGGCGATTGGTTCCTGCTCTATCAGCTGGGCAAGAATATCGATCCATTGATCTACAAAGAGGTGATATCGGATCTGTCCCGTGAAATGGGTGGCGACGGTCAAAGTCCGCAGAAGCAGCGCTTTGAGGCCTAAACGCTCGAAGTCGAAGGAGTTGGAGTCGAAGGAACCTGGGCCCCCCCCCTTGTGCTAGGCCGGGCAGCGTGCCAGTGGCCGTAAGTTGAGCTACCCTCTAAACACACCACACAACCCACCATACCCAAATTCAATCCAATCCAACACAACCCCTACCCGTACCCCTCCACTCACATCAGCAATTGTAGTAGTAACACATACAATACATACACATATACTTATTAAATACGTACATACATACACACATAAACGATCTTAGCTAACGATGTGTTGCTCTATTACATAGCTGCTCTCTGTTAGCGTTAGAGTTAGGAAAAGAGTGAGAGAGGAGAGAGAGAGAGCGCGTATAACAGTTGTGACATGAAAAAGACATTTAACATTAGCTTATAGTAAACACACAAACACACACACTAGTTCGTAAACACTTAAACTATGTAAAACCCAATTACAGTGGACGCTAGCAATTTGAAGCGCTTTTATTTTGGAGTTTTTGGTATTCAAAATATGTTTTTAAAATAAGAGTTTTATATTCAAGTCGTCTAATTTAAGAAAGATCTACTTAGCGAGCGTCCACTGTATACATTTTTTTTTTCTTTTGGTCTGTACAAAATTTGTAGCTTGCTTTACATTTACCTTTATTATTATTAGTTGTAATTATTATTATTGTCTATTTTTTGTCACCTACAAATACATACAAATTGCAGACGCACAACGAACAACAACAATATCAATAAAAATGAAAATATATACACACACATAAATTCTCACAACATAAAACAACATCATCAACAACAGTAAATTTGAAGTTTATGTAAAGCTCAGCACAGCCACGCGCTTTTTACAGCAGCTCAAAGAAGAGAGTTTCTTGTAACAGACGTCTCTCTCACTAACACAAGGCGTAGAGAGCGGCACACGCATACGCAGCCACTGCTGGTCTTACGCGCTCATTTAAGCGTAACGCAAGCAGCTAAAGTTGGCTTGAGCACATGTGCAAGCGAGATGCCCGTATCAACTGCTACGCCTGCGCACTGTGCACCTAGACGTTATGTATGTCTCTCTCGCTTGCACGCCAAGCCACATTCCAGACTTGTAGTTCTTTTTCTTTCGTGTTTTCTTTTTGTTTTAGTAGTTTGGTCGCTGAAGCTGTTCAAGTGGCTGAATCTGCATGTAAACTGGTTTGACCAGCGCAAGCCCAGCGGCAACAAAAGCATGGCAGCAGAAGGGGAAACGGGCATTGCGGGGCGGGAAGCCGGCACAAGTTCAGGGCAATTGCGAGGGCGCATTTGCCTCGTTGGCAAATGTTGTGGCCAAAAGAAATCGTCACGTTAATTAAAAGAACTTTTGAAGACAGCGAGCGAGAGAGATAGAGAGAGAGCGGGGGATGAGACCGTGACAGGTTTTTTTAAAATGTTAATTGGCGAATATTTATTACTTAATTAGGTTCTGCAGCTAAAATCAATCAAGTTATAATTTTTAATAGCTATACTATAATATCTATATAGTATCTTAAAGTTCAGAGCGAACATTGCCCTATTAAATAATAATATGTGCTATAAAAATGATTTAATCATATAAATAACAAATTTCCCCTACTTATTTGGTCCCAACTAAAAAACTGCTCAACCTTTCATTTTGGGACATTTTACTGTAATCAGTGATTGTTCTTGCTCAAGTGTCTCTCTCTCTATCTCTCTCTGTCTCTTGCTGTTTAGTTTAGTCTTAGGCTTTGTGTGCGTGTGAGAGTTTTTTTCTTTTTGAATGTATTTAACTGTACACACAATGGCAATTAGAAGAAGTTAGGCAACATGTCGAGCTCTCCTTTCGTCTGCTCAACTTGTCGACTACGAGACTTCCTATCTTATCTATGCCCTTCTCCTCCCACCAATGCTACATGCGCTACAGCACCCCAAATAGCAATCGGGCCTCGTTGATAAGACACAAAATACATACATATATACATATATATATATCAGAAGTGAAACGACAGAGATGCTGATGGCTTGGCTTGATGTGTTTTGTCGCTGCCTTTGACTGCCGCATTTTCAAGTAATAAAGTGTTATACTTAGCACACATTTCAGCACACACACATATACAGTCACTTAGAACAGTTATTGCCGCCTTTTACCCGTCATTTACAATTGATGCAAGTGACACACAAAAACAGCTACCGTTCGTTAGTGCACAAAGAGAAGCTACCCTGTACTTTACATGGACTACCATAAGTAATTGCTTCTTCTTCACCACACAGCTGGAAACCCACCTCTAAACAGCTGTTAGTATTACACCACTCTCCTTTATAGTACAGAGAAGCAGTTTCCCATTTTTTTTCGAGGAAATCCTTAACAAACGCAAAACTGTTTAAACTAATTCAGGGAAATATTTGTTTTTACTTTTCTTATAGTAATACTCATTGCCAAATAATTCTCATAATCATTTTGTTTGCGATGCTGTTCTTCAAAGATTACGCAAAAAAGGTTGGAAAATTAGGTAGTTTCGGATAGATCATTGAGATATTATGTGCTAAGTTGGAATGGCTTGTTGTATGGCATGGTTCATGAGTTGAAAAAGTAATAAACAGAACAATTTGTGTGTGTTTTTTTGCTAGAGCTCAGCCTCCGCCTCCGCCTCATCATGATAATCAACAAAACACACTTACAATTATACGATATATAGTATATAGAAACGGATCGTCTGTAACCGTCTGACCGTAATTTGAGGTATCAATGAATGGGCCGCCTCCTCCCCCTATGACAAAAAGTCATGTGTTTGTTTTTGAGAATGTGTCGCGAATGAGCAGAGTCTATTCTTCTATTCGTTTCGTTTCGTATTGTAAACGAGAAATGAGGCAGGCTGCAAAAAGCGTTTGACACGCGAAAAACGAAAATGAAAACATTAATGAAAAACATACACAAACACACACACACATAGTCTATAGTTACTGTTGTTGTTGTTTTTGTTATTGCAATTGGCACGCACAATGAAGTGCCGCAAAGTGTATTCAGTTTAGATGAATGTGATGAAGAGCGACTTGACTTATTTCTATAGAAAAAATAGTTTTTTAATTGCATTAATTACTTTCAATTACGACAAAGACTGCCAAAAACGGAACGGAACGAAACGAGACAGTGTCCAAGATTAATTGCCGTTAAATAATTGTGTCAAAGTTTAGCGCAAACCGCAATGAATCAATAATTAATCCCTCTATTTGTTTCTCTCTCTTTTTCTCTTGTATTACAGTTGCACGCAGCCAAACTTTGAAGAATATGAAAACAATTGAAACACACACACACGAACACAAACACACCCACACACATAATACACATATCAACGAATTCAATGGTAGATGCCGATTGCGAAAGAAGATTGTGAAGAAACGAAAACGAAGAAGACAAAAACAAAAACAATGCAAATGCAAATGCAACAAATACTAGCCCAGATATACCGTAAACCTATCACTGGACAAAGCCCAGATATACCGTTAACCTATCACTGGACAAGGCAGCTCTGTTAAAAGAAGCCAACGACAATCATTTATCATACAGTTCATAAGGTTAAAACTGAAAAGGAAGCGCAACAGGAAAAAATATACAAATAAAAGACAAAAAGTAATATGCATAAAAGACAACAAAGCCACACACACACCCACACATACACATTTAGTGCAAGCATTTTTTTATATACATGTATGTTCTACTATATACAAACATATACATATAAATACAGAAACAGATACTACCTATGTATGCTGCTACATTTATTGATGTATCTACATAATGCTTAGATACATAATGTTTAGATACATTTACATACATATATACACATAAATATATATATATTAATGATGCAAATGCCACATGCGATTAATATTTATGCTAAGAGTTGTGATCATTGATTAAGCTGTTTATAAAATTTATAAACAAATTGAAATAATAAAGAAAAAAAAACAAAAACAAAAACACAATAATAATTTACGCCTAGTAAACTATATATGCAAATGCCAACAACAACAACAACACAAGCACAACATACAAAACAATAATAATTATTTTTTCTAATACATATATATATATACTATTATATTATAATTAAAGAACATTTTTTTCCCAAAACGCCCATATTAGAATATAATAATAATCAATATTATATAATTTAATTTTTTTTTGTTTTTTTTTTCTTAGCAATTTTTTTGCCAGCTTTTTTGCATTTTTTTTTTTTGTATTTTCAAATTGCAATTTTTTGTCATATTTTTTCTTAGCATTTATATATATACATATATATATTTTAGTTCTTAGACCATTTTAGTTTAGCGAAATTTTTTTTTACAAAACAAAACACAAAATAAAACCGAGAAAAACCGAGAAAAAACAAGAAAAAAAAAATAAAAAATATATATACAAATAATATTTATACAATTTTGTAAGCAGCAAAAAACTTATTTTTGTATAAATCATACATTTTAGATATATATATATAAAAAGATGAAAGACTCAAAAGCAATATTTAATACAAGAAAAACTTTTAAACAAAAAACAGCTAAAAATTGACCATGCAACAATTGTTTGTTGCAACTTGATGATGAATATATATATATACATATAATTTTAATATAAATTTATAATATATATATATATATATATATACATATATGTGTGCACATTTACAAGCCAGCTTGATAAACAACTATCTATATATATATATATATAAATATTTTTAAATATATATCGATTTATCGACTTATCGAGTGTGTAAATGCGCCACAGGCCGTAAGCTAAGTTTTATAAAATCCATATTATATTTAAACTACGATTTTTGAATAAAGCAGAACAACAACAACAATCACGAAAAGAAACGAAAACCTCATAAAATTCAATGTTTATTCAGTGTGTACTATTTCCTTGATTATCTTATCTTTTCTAATTGCTGTCCCTTGAAACAAGTGAACCCAAGAACCCTGCACCTGAACCTGAACCTGAACTCGAACTCGAACTCTTGAGAAAACAGTCGAGCTATAAATCTAACCACAAGCGAAGCAAAACAAACATCACATGACAAACATGACAAAGTTCATATGCTCTACCGGAGACCAGCAGAGACCGGAGACCAGAACTGAGTTATTCCTTACGGTTTCCTTGAGTTGAGTCCTCAGCAAAGTCATCTACATAAGGATAAGGACATCAACAACAAGTGAACCCAAGACCTGCACCTGAACCTGAACTCGAACTCTTGAGAAAAGAGTGAAGCTATAAAGCGAAACAAACATCATGTGACGAATACGACAAAGTTCATGGTTTGCTTGAGTTGAGTCCTCAGAAAAACCAAAACAATACCCATTGTATATCGATAACAAGTCGAGATACACCTCGAGATGCAAATAGATAAAAAGTTAGATCTTCTCGTTCTCCCCGTACTTTGTAAAGCATACTCCCTAATATCTGGGTTTTATATGATGGGCATTAGAGTATTACTCAGTCGGTAACGTTTTTACCGTCCCTAATATCCGGGTATCAATGGTTATTAGAGTATTACTCAGTCGTCAACGTTTTCACTGTTGTTCCAAATGCTTCTTGGTAATCCTAGATAAGTTGACATTTTTCGAGTGTGCAAAGTCTCCCCAAAGGTAATATACACATCCATACACATCTACATATACAGTTTGTGCTTGTTGTCATTTGTTTGTTTGTTTCGTTGGTTGTTTCACTTTGTGCGCCTCAACAGATGCCAATGAACTGAGTCGCCGCATCCAACCGTTGGTTGTTGCACAAGTACAAGTACAATCGTGTGTGGAGTACCGGCACTCGTCCGGGCATTCAAACACGTGTCTTAAGCTAACCATTTTTTTTTTATTCATTTGTGTTTCAGTTTGGTTTTTGGCTGAGTCAATGTTGCCATAGTTTTATGACATTTAAGTATTCCTGGAACCAGACACGTTCCACATCAGTGAATCAGTCGGAAAAAACAAAAAACAAAATATAACCAACACAAATCTATGAGAAACATCAACAACCAACACGATCTCATCGCTCATCTCGTTCATCTCTCGTTCATCTTGTATCAGCAACAAATGGTAATCGGAGTCCAAATTTCTATATCGCATAATATCAGATTACAGCTACGCCACAAAGCCACTCGTGCCATTATTTGGATATATGTACATACATATATATTTTTGTTTATTTGTTTAAAGGTTCTCAGTTTTCGCTGGTTAAGCGCCTTACAACTACGGGAATGTCACTGCTACACTTAGCTGGTTAGCTGGTTAGCTGTCACCAGCCAGATTTGGTTAAAACAATCCCATGAAAATCTGAAATACTTGTATAAACAATAAACATTTTGACTAGTTTTCAGTTTTGCAATTGGTTTGTACACGCAAACAATCTGATTTACAAATAGTATTTCTTAAGTCCATTTGACGAATGAATCTCTTATTCTTCATCGAAACTGAACATCTATCTCTCTGATTTATTATACCCTGAACCGATGAAATAGTTAAGAAAGGGTATAATAAGAAAGAGTATAATGGTTGATCTCAGGAACTACGAAAGCTCTTATTCCCTAGACATAGCAAGTTTATTTTCAAATTTTCGATAATTTTTTAGGTTTACGATATACACATGGAATTGATAACAAGAAAATCTTGAATTTCAAAAATTCGGAAATTAGGACTGAAACTATTAACAAAACAATGAACAGCTGTGAAATTTTTTTGAAGATCGGTTAAGAAACACCGGAGATATGAAGTTATCAAGCATTGGTCCGGTAGTTCACCAGTATATGTTTGTCTGTCAGTCCGACCGTCTGTCCGTCTGTTTGGTCAAGGGTTAAGAGTATCATCTTCTACACGAGTAAGCTCTTCTTACTTGTTTTCTGTTATGTTTCTAGAAACAAAAGTGTATTTCATTAAAGGTGTCAATGGGTTAAGGATTGTTGATGATGTGCTGCAACTACCCGATGTTAGGATGTATCAAGCCAATGCCAATCAATGATGAAAGCAACAAAACAAACACCAGACTATTGAATTTATGTGGAAAGTGTGGCAAGTCAACCTGATACCGACTACAACAGTTGCAATTGTGTACCTAGTTGTGTGTACCTTTTAAATAAATATAGATAGATCGTGCCTCTTCAAGATATATGTATGCCCCTCCAACACCAGCAAAGTTATAGTGTGGCTGGCATCTTCTTCAATCGCCAGATTGTTCAAGCAAATTAGCATATGAAATTGAATTAAACGCTGCAATTGTCCCAGGCGTGCCCTCAATAAAATAAATAAATAAATAAATGTGACGGCGACGACAAACGACGGAGAAACGAAGCGAAATTCAAGTGGGTTACGGAACTCGGAACGTTTCGTTTGTGTACATATCGTATGGGACAATATGGAACCCAAGGAACGGGGGCTTGGTTAGGGTCAACATTTAAGTCAGAGACTAATGGCAATTGGAATGTGAGAGTCGCCCACAACTTAAGCAATTTGATGAGAAGTATTACGTTCGTAATATTTATATACGGATATATGTATATAGTATGATTATGACAAAACTAAAATGTATTGTAACTGATACTGGAATCACTTGCTATTCGATGTGAAAGACTATATATGTGTTTATATATTGAACAGATGTTCAGATCAGATTTCTATCTAATAGTTATAAAAGTTAGTATCAAATATATTTTTATTAAAGATTTCTCAAAGTAAGTTTAGGCTTCAAGAAGAAAAAGCTTAAATTTCTTTTGATTTATAAATAAATTGAGCTAAAATAGGGGAAAAAAAGGAAGAAACTTCGGAAAAACTTTCGGAAATACTTCTAATATGTACTTACCATATTCTGACTCGGTAAGACTGGACAAAACCTAGTCTTAGTTAAAGAATAATGTTTGCTAATCTGCAAAAGCTGTTCTGTTGCCAAATTTGCTGTTAAATATTCGATCTAGCTCCAACTTTTGTTGAATCCACATACATATATGAGAAATCATCAATAAAATTCTAAAGATATATTTTTCGGAATTATATCGGTTATCGTGAGCAATCAAACCAAACTCAGTCTTTTACAAAAACACATCAAGAAGATATTCTTATGGTTTTAGGTATAATTTGAACTATATGTCCATGTATGTACATAATCGAAACATATACACACAAACAGATATGTTTGTTTTATTTATTTTACACAGAACTTGAAATGACCTTGAATATAGAGCAACGAGAGGTTGAATTACATCAAACAAATGCCGCGTAAAATGTCAAATAAATTGTAATTTTAATTCAATCTAAACAAATTGGCAAAGCCGACAAACGTATTGCATAAACTGTGATCAGGGGCGACCTCTAGCGGTTATAAATTGCATAACATCACATAGCGTTATGTGTGTGTGTGAGTGTAACTGTGTGTTTGTTTTTTTGGGGTGAAGATCTACACTTAATTTTGAAAACAATTTATTTATTTATCCCAAAAGTCAACCATCAAAAATTTTATTTTTCACTTGCTTTTCTTGTTGTTTATACCCTTAACCCATGAAATGGGTAAAAAAGGGTATAATGGTTATGTGCAAAAGTATGTAACAGGCAAAAGGAAGCTTCTCTGATCCCATAAAGTATATATATTATTGATTATTAAGTCAAACACGTCGATCTCAGGAACTATAATGGCTAGAGACATTATATTTTGGATATGATTATATGATTATTATATATTATATATGTTGTAGCATGTTAGTCGATTCTTCTTTGTATACAATGATGAGATATATATTATTATTATTTTTTTTATTTCCTGTATTATTTGTTCTTTGTTCTTTTTTTGAATGTCACTCTGTTTATGTTCACAATTTTAAGAGCTTTATTAATTAATGTTAATTTATGATAGCTTTTGATAATAAATCATTTAAAATAAAACTTTGTTAGCGTATCATTATCTCTCTCTCTCTCTTTCTCTCTGTCTTTGTTTCTCTTATTACATTCTGTTGCCATCCCTTTCTATAGGTCAGGCGACAAGCAAAAAATAACAAAATTGTTTATACTTTTTCATGAATGATATCATTTGTCTATTATCATGTGGCATCAATCCATTTTAAACACATTGATTAGCATATCAAAATTATCGATAGGACCCCCTTTCGATAGGCCCCCCTTTTCGGCATACCCTTGCCATTGTTTTTGTTTAGGTTAGCATTTGTTCTTTGATATTTTTGGCAATTGTTTATCAATCGTCGCTGACTTTGTATGCAAATCCTCTACATTTAACATTTTTATACCCTTAACCCATGAAATGGGTAAGAAATGGGTATACTGGTTTTGTGCAAAAGTATGTAACAGGCAGAATGAAGCTTCTCCGTCCCTAGAAAGTATATATATTCTTGATCAGCATCAACATTATTAACAAAATAATGAAAATATGTGAAATTTTCATTAAAACCGGTCATGAAGCATTGGTCCGGTAGTTCACTTTCAGTATGTGTATGTCTGTCAGCCCAACCAAGGGCGAAGGGTATCTTCTAGTCGTGCTTAGTCGACTAAAGCCTTTTTGCTTGTTCTTTTTTGGTTTTTTTCCTTTTGGTTTTGGCCGCTTTTGTTTATAGTAAAAGTTGGACAAGAATTTTGTAGCTGTCGCGAATTGCGAATTGCCTAAATTAATGCACAATGAGCAAGCGGGGCTGACGCATATTTATTTCTTTTTTTCGCCGGGTTAGGGAACGGAACGGGAATTGCAACCCTTTATTACTTAAATGAAACACCCCGCCAATCTTAATCACTCGTAGCTTGTGTAAAACAAAGGCACTGACTGTACAGAACAGAGTTTTGTTTTGTTCTGTTCTGGTTTATCAAACCATACTTTGTGTGCCAGAAACATACATTTGGAAACTAGATATACAGAATAATATCAACAATATGTTTTGTATTTGATTCAAAATGTTTACATTTGATGTACAAAAATATTAAATTTAAATATAAGTTATATTTAATTTGAATCTAAAACATTTTTGTTTGACATCTCGGAACCAGTTTGGAATTCGTGATTTTCCATTCACTCGCAGAAACGTTTGAAATATAAATATAATAATGTTAGAAATAGACAAATAGTTTATTATATAGATCAATTCAGACATACACAATACATAGTACAGGTACTACCGGACCAATGCTTGATCGTTTCATATCTCCGGTGTTGATTTTTATGTGGTTTTTATTTGTCTAAGTGAACCAAGCTAGAAACCGTGTTGGCCGTGTTTTTCTCTCTGTGTGATTTGAATGTGATTGATATGACCCAACTATTTTTGCTCTACTTCTGCGTTTCGCTATTTATTTATTGTTTATTGTTTAGATCGTCTCAAAAGGTTCTTTCTTAAGTAATTATAACTCTTGAACAGCTTGTGCGGAAGTTTCAATCGTGTTTAATGAGCTTTACAACGAAATAATCATCAACGAGAGACCCAGAGAGTGGCAAGAACTACTGCAACGACTGCTCGACGACAAAGATATCCTACATTAGATACCTTAAGTCTGCCTTTATACAAATATGTATACTTATATACGAGCTTTAACAGTTAAAATAAGTTTTATAGTTGAATGGGAAGTACATTTTTTAGCTAGGATACTTTTATGATTTACTTTAAGAATCAGACAATCAGCTACGTTTTTTTTTTTATTCATAAGCCTTTCCAAGCTTAAGCAACAAATATTCGTTCTTCCTTACTTGCAATGTTTTACTATACAAATTTAAAATTTGATTCGATTATTACAGGGTATATGAAAATTTCATCAAATGTGGCATCATTGGCATCGCCTGTCGCTGCAATTTCGTGTGTGTGTGTGGATTTCCGTTGTCTACACTCAAATGCCTCATGCTTAAATTAGTATGTGTGTGTGTGTGTGTGTTTTGGGGCACAATACGCGTTTCTAATTAGCTGGCCAGACGCTTATTAGACTTTGGATTTTTGGGCAACGGACTCAAGTTTCAAGCTGCAGTTTCAATTTCGGTTCTGTTTGCCAGCTTTTCACAAAACAAAACAAGTAAGAAGGCTCTAATCGAGTAAGCTCGGCTAGAAGATACCCTTAACCCTTGACCATACAGTCGGACCAACAGTCGGGCTGACAGACAGACATATACTGAGTGTGAACTACCGGATCAATGCTTGATGGTTTCATATCTCCGGTGTTTCTGAACCGATTTTAATAAAAATTTCACATCTTCATTATTTTGTTAATAGTTTCAATTCTCATTTTCGAATTTTTTCCTTAAAAGTTATCGAATTTTTGCTCAAAACCATAATACCCTTTTTTACTCATTTTATGGGTTAAGGGTATAAAAAACAACTGACGTTGGTGTTTTGTGTGTTTTGTAGTGTTTGGTTGATTGTGGCTGGTGTTTAACTTTCGCAATTGAACAACTGAACAACTGAGAAATGAACTGAACACGAGCAACAAATTGTAGCTCAAACATTTGCACAGTGCAAAATGAACAATGAACAAGTTGCACAAAATTATTATTACAAACACAAATGCACAAATGCACAAATTGCATGAAATACACTTAAACAAACAAACAACAACAACATTTGTTGTTGCTAATGAGAAATGCTTGTATCTTGTCGTTCGTTGGTTGAAGTTATTGATTTTTAGTTTTTCAAATATGAATATGATAATCAATAAGTAAGATTTAACTTAGTTTAGGGCTAAGTTACAGTTGTGTCTGACTATAGAGAACAAACACATGATACAGTTAACCCTTGGCTTGATGAACAATAGACATTCCTTTCAACTTTTGCATGCCTATCTATAAGAAATGTTAACCTGAAAAATGTTCTCAAATATATTTATACTAAAACTCTCTTCTAACAACAGAAAAACGTAACATAATTCTAAAAGGAAATGAATAACTGATAAGTCAGGATAACTTCTGATTCTGTTTCTTCTTCAGTTTCAAGTTTTAACTCGATTAAACTAACTTTTCAGCATATTAAAGCCAATTTCAATAGGCCAAAGACAAAAAAATTATGAATATTTCCAATAAAAATGCATATTATACACATATTGTTGGGGAGAAAAAGAGAAACGGAATAGACTTTTAGAATCGATTATTACAATGCGAAAGAAAAGGTTTTTTCCATAAAATCTTATCTTTTTTTTATTGATTTTTGAACGCAAATGTGTGTCTTCGATCAATATCAATTGCAAAAGTTTTCTGTTTAGTTGGGTATGAAGAGTGGGGGGGGGGGGGGTGGGGTGGGGTGGTGTGGTTGTGGCACGCCTGTTGATGCATGAATGCAGTTGCATCTTGCATCTAATTGAAATCACTTAGCACTCGACAATAGTTTGCTCTGCATATTTCGAAACTGGAGCATCAAGTAAAGTTATGTTAAATAGTTTTCACTTATTTTTTGGAGTTGGGTTTGGTCTGGGCTTAAAGTGTGTGTGTGTGTGAGAGTATGTGTGTGTGTGTGTGTGGCGGACAGGCGTTAACAAGCTAACTAACAAACATCATTTATGTAATCTGATCTTTGCTTCACAGCAATTTCTGACAAACCCAAACACACACACACACACACAGTGGTTACTAAAAGTATAGGCACATTGTGTTCGAATTGGTAGATTAATGGATTTCTCGTGTTGCTTTTGCTTTTGCTTTTTACGTTCATCACAACACAAATTGATTGAATATGTTTTAGAAATATAAAAATATTCGCTATGCTTATAGAGATTAAGAATCTTAAGTTGATTTAGGCTTAAGGCAAGCAAAAATTTAGTGAAAAACTATTTTAATACTTTACATAGCATAATTTGGTTGTTCTCTGGGAGATCTGACTTATATCAAATTTTATATAGACTTTTTGTGATATACCAAAAACGAATTTTGAAAAATTGTACTGTAAAATGTTCCCCAATTAAAAAGGGAAAGGTCTTTCAATATCAAATGCTTTATGCCAAACGTTTATATTGAAAGTTTCTCAAGATTTTAAGGTCATTAAAAAAACAAAAAACGCGAGACTTGAGAGCTTTAATTTCGAATGTTTCGAATAACTCGTTTCTCCATTTAGCCATTTGGTTCTGCAATTGTCGTACGTTTCCCCCCGCCTTTCCACCCCCCACCAATTCTACATCTATCCCTAAAAGTTTTGTTGTTGCTTTATGTAAACGATTTTGTGTATAATGATTATTCAGGCACTTTTGTACTTATTTATTTCACACACAATTATCTCAACACTTGCTTGGCCATAATTGCTGCGGGCCATTTCGAAAACAACAACAACAATAATTAAGTACTTGGCCAGCTTATGTATGTAAAGTGTATAGTGTATATAATGTATATAGTGTATAGGAGAGTGCGGCATCTTATAAATATTAATGACAGTTTAAATTCAATTATCAGAGCAAAACTGGGAAAATTATTGAAATTGAAAATCGAATGACTTATGCAACGAACTTGCCGGCTTATTGAGCAACACACAGCAGAGAAGGCGGTGGGGCATGCCACATGCCGCTTCTTGTTATATAGTTCTCTCTGTTTGTTGCGCCTCAACTGAACTGAACTAAACTGTAAACGAAAAATGTTTCCCACGCTCGCAAATTTTCGGCCAAGTTAGGACATGTGTGTGTGTGTGTGTGTGTGTCTAGCATTGGGCTTGGACAGAGGCGTATCCTATGCGATGCTGCTGCTGCTGCTGGCGCTTGTTGGCTACCGTTGCACGCCACCGATCCAAAAATGCTTTAAAGCTAGACCCAGACAGGCTTTGCCAATCCACAGAACCGGTTACCAAAGACTTGCAAAAACTACATATACTAGAATACACACACACACACACACATATATATATGTATGTGTGTATTTATATATATATATATATTATATGCGCCTGGTCAGTACAAAAATAAATACAAAAAAAGTCGAAGTTTTGCATTTTCATTTAAATTTATTGGCATTTTTTTTTTGTTCGTTGCTTTGCTTTGGCTTTGAGGTTGGAGGTTTGTTGCCAAGCAGCCAGCAGACGCAACGAACTTGCAACTTTTTTGCCAGTCAAGTGGCGAACAAGATTCTGCAGCCAGTTTTTGTTAAATGGCGTTGCACACACAAACACACACACACTAATGCAAAAAAAACTTGCAGTTTGCATTCAACATATTTTGTGTTTGACAAATGCCAGCAATACGTTTTGTGAATGTGTTTAATTGACAGATACCCCATAGCCACTAGTTTACAGTCTTGTCTGGCTATTGTGAACATAGTTTACATGCTACATTTCATAATGAGAAGAATGGAAATTCGCATTTGATTGAGAGTTCTTCAAAAAAAACAAGTTAAACCGTGAAATTGCTATAGTTTGTTATTATGCTTGGATAATGTTCAGATCATGGGCGTGGGAAATCGATAAATTAAGAAAAATGTCGCTTAGTTAAATTGGAAAATTTAAGAACTATAACTAATTACGTCGAAAAAAAGTTCAATGCTGGCCAGATCTTATCGACAGCCTTAAAAATCACAATCAGACTCTTTATCGCGTGTTTTCCTTTGGACTATGTAATTATCATGGCAGAGTATTTCGTAGTCAGGTATAGACACGACAATTTCATATCTATACATAATGTATTTAGTTTGCCTCAACTGACTGATTTGTAATTAACGAAAAATGTTTGTCAACCGATTTCGATTGTTTTTTGGTTTTTGAACGGCGAAGTTATCGATAATTTGAAACAAATTTGTTCTGCCTATGATTTGACAAGCTTATGTTCAAAATGTGGAGGCTGTTGAATCTGGGAATCGATACATATAAGGGGTTTTCGACGTTGTTTCTTTATAATGTGTCCATTGCATGTGCTTAGAATACATTAAGGCTCACTATGTCCAGATCTGAGGAGTATATGTTAATTCACTTCAGGAAAAATTCATACTTAAAGCCATTTAGCATTTGTGATTTTCAGTTAAGTGGCATACTAATAATCTATTTGTTTTTTTTGTAAGAGATAAGAGATGGGGCTTGTTCGAAACAGCTTAAAAGTATTTTTACATTATGAAATTACAGATCATTCACATTTTGCTACACACATTGGTTTTTGGTTTGTCTTTTTTAGGATAAATAATTTTTTGAAAAAAAAAAAAAAAATGGAAATAGCATTTAACAACATATGTTGAACATTACGCTTATAGAAAGTATGGTTTGTATGGGGTTTTGTTTTATACACTTAGTTAAAGCTGAGTAGAGTAGGCCTTGGCGTGGCTGGATGGGCGTGGCTTGGGGGCATGCAGCTACATGCGCACCTGGAATTTGCCCGCTTTGGTTAAATATTTGACACCCTTAAAGGGCTTATACTTCTCGCCATACATATCTAGGCGATTGACTTTCAAGCCCGAGACGGCAAGCTGTGAGATTTGGAATTGCACATTGATAGACGGATTGGCATCAATGTTAGTGCTTCCCGGCATTATGGACACCTATAACAACGAATAATAACAATATATAGTAAGGGCTTAATTCAAAAAAAGTGTTTGCTTTGTTTACCGTGCCGCGAATGTTGGGCAATTTGGATACATCGACGCGTCCAACATCCCAGGAGAGCGTTTTGCTCACCGAATCGAACGTGTATTTGCCCTGATTGGGCGTTAGCAGGCAGTTAAGCACACATTTGGGCATAGTTAGCTCCAGCTTCACCTTATCGACAGTGCGTCCAAGGGTGTTCCGTGGCCCAATCGTCAAATCAAGGCGACCCTGTTCGCCGGTCTTAATCGAGAAGTTGTGTCGTATATAGATGGGTATGGCGACCACCGATTGTGAGCTAATGTGATAAGACATCAGACGAAAGTTGCCATCTGGTGGTATGAAGGAGAGCAAGCGTTCGGATTCCCAACGCTTGAAGCGCACACATGGATGAAACGATACATCGTCAAAGAGACGCGGATTCATAAAGGACAATGTCAAATCGGGCATGCCAGATAGCTTAATGCAGCAGTCAATCTAATAGAATAAGGATTGTGTTTTTAGATTGTGTGGGGCGGGGCATACTTTTTAGTTGGGTTTGTCTTACGTGGCCCTGTATCTCGGCAAAGACAGTGGAACCCGATTTGTCAATGATGGCATCCACCTCCTCGATAACATCGAAATAGGCCTCGTTGTTGGTATACCGGACGCCACTGCGTCGCCACGGAATAGCCGATAGCTGGCCCGACGGCAGAATCGTACTGACACTGAAAGACAGAGAGGGAGAGAGAGAGCGAAAGAGAGAGATAGATTGCATTGTAGGAGTCGTTTATGAGGGTCATGAATGAAGATTTATACAGACTTGCTTTTGCCGGTGACGGTGTTGGCAATGGTGCGCAATATGTTTGGCGGCTTGATAAGCTCCTTAAGTATGTTGCTTTCGGTGGCAAGGGGAAAACCATTGTCGAGCATCTCGTCGAGCAGCTCATAGACGACCACATAGTTGTCTTTTATCACAGACTCGGAACAGTCGCCGAAATAGTCCTGAAACGTGTCGACGACGCG
This sequence comes from Scaptomyza parva, assembly GCA_035044645.1. NCBI lineage: Eukaryota > Metazoa > Arthropoda > Insecta > Diptera > Drosophilidae > Scaptomyza > Scaptomyza parva. Next base: position 12,800,734 of record JAWNNT010000139.1, read on the forward strand.
ATGCAGAAACTCGATGACAAACAGCGGTGGCACCTCCTGCTTGCAGGCAGCCACCAATGAAACGCTATCTCGTTGCACCGTGATGAGATAATAATGGGGTGTGGCAATCACAGGGGGCACATCCTACAACAAAACAGCAAATGGGTGATTAATATGTATATACATATTTGCAAACGTGGCTCGCAACTTACATATGGTGCTGCACGCTGTGCATCGAGAAAGTATTCGCAAACGGAGCGAGAGACTACAGACCGCCAGTGCTTTTCCAAAAAGACTTCGCTGTGTATACAACCAAACATATGTTCGAAGTTAATTGTTAATGATTTGTTTTTTACAATTTACTGCACTTACCCGCTGCTGTTGACTATGAACAGGCTGTGTATCATATTTTGTTGTTTATGGACTACTATGTCATATGTTTATAGCAAATGCGTTTTGTGCATGAAAAGTGAATATTGTTTACGTGTTGAATAAATAGAAATACTAAACAAACGTACAATGGAACGCAAACTTAACAGAGCACGTAAATGTGGAGTAATTGCGATAACGTTGCAAAAAACGCAAAATAGAGCAAGTTAACATCATAAATATTTAACACCTGTTAGAGAACAGCAACTTAACAGCTGTAGAACACATTGCTTCAACAGCTGTTTATGCGAAACATTGTGAGAATTGAAACACACGCAAGTAGCCTTTTCAAATAGGCTACTTTATTGAACAGTTAGTGTATATATTAAAATTGACTGCTTGAGTCCAGTTAAATGCAGAAACGTCTGCAGAACTTAATGCGTTAATTAGTCTGTAAATCAAATTATTGGAAAGAGGGCAGTTGCCTGGGCAGCTGATAGCAGCGGGCCGCTTCTTATATAATCGCCCAATGAGTCTGCACAGCAGCTTTGTGCGACGTCTCCTCGACAGTTGGCCCGGAAAAAAACGCTTTGGCGTCTATCGTTTCCTGCCGCTCTTCTTTGCGCTCGGAGCTGGTCTCGAGTTCTCTATGATCAACTGGACTGTAGGCGAAACGAATTTTTGTATGTCTGCTAAAACACAACCCTACAATGAAAACTCAGTGACTGAGTTTATTGAATCTTTACAGATCGCACGTTTAAGCGGAGACAGGCCAAGAACTACATAGAGGAGCAGCAGCATCATCAGCTTCATCAACAACAGCAGTTAACCACAGAACAGTCAACAACAGCCTAATCATGCCCGCTGGCGTCTCGTGGGGCCAATACACAAAGTTTTTGGGTAGCGCTCTGCTTGCCATGATGGCCGGCTCCCAAGCTGTGCATCTCTACTACAAACCTTTGCAGGACTTGCCCGTTTATATAGAACGTGAACGGCATGACCATCATCAGGACCAGCCCAGCACAAAAGCACCGAGTTAATTTACATTTAAATGTAGTTTCCTTTCTGATTTTTTTTGGTTATGTTTAATTAAAATTTAATGTTGTATACAAAAAGGCTCCAGATGATTAAGAGAAGCTATAGGGAACTAATTCTTTCCAAAATTAAGTTGATTTATATGCATACAAGAAGCATCTCCCACTAATAAATGACTAGAATATTAATATATTTATATGATATGCAAAATGTTTTTTATTTCAGTTTTTAAAGTTGAAACTTTCCTTGTTGCGCATTTTTATTTGGGCTTGTCATGGATTTTGCTGTGGGTCTTGAGGCTCGTCTGCTGGCGAAATGCCTGTCCACAGATGACGCAAGCGTACGGTTTCTCCCCGGTATGGATGTATTCGTGATGTGTTAGGGTTTTGCGCGAGGCGAATGTCTCGTCACAATATTTGCATGAAAATGGTTTCAACTTCAAATGGACGGCACGAATGTGTGACTCGAGCTCGAATCGACGGGCGAAAAGACGGCCGCAGTGTTCGCAGGGCAACTTCTCCGCATTGTGGCTGAGCATGTGCCGCATGAGCATGAATCGCTTGGCCATGCGCCTGCCACACACCTGGCATTCGTGATGTTCGCGATGGGCGGCGGCTTCTGTATGCTGTTGCAGGTTATGGTATTTGAGGGTGTAGCGGGAATGGAAATGCTTGTCACATATATCACATTGAAATTGATGGGGACTGAGAGCTATGGCCGCTGCCTCTGCTGGGGTCGGATGCTTGGTGCGACGATGATGTGTAAGATTCGCAGTCTGGTTGAAGGTGGCGCCGCACTGTTCGCACACATACTTGCGTGGTGGTGTGGCGGATGGGTTGTGCTTGAGGCGTTTGTGTTTAAGCATGGCAATGCGACTGACATAGATACGTCCGCAATCGGGATGATCGCAGCGATGTGAACGCACCTGGGTGCCATGGATCTCCTTGATGTGTGTGTAGAGGCCGCCCATATAGGTGTAGGTCTTGTCGCAGAGATCGCATTTGAATGGACGCTTGTTGCCTTCGTGCACCTTGCGCACATGTGCGTCCATGGTGAGTCTGCGGACAAAGGAACGATCGCATTGCCAGCACTTAAAAATATTCTTTAAACCTTTAATTGGACTGGGTCGCGATGGTTTGGTTTGGTTAGGCGGCGTAAACTCTTCGAACGGGTCTGGTGACGGGGTTTGGTCCAACCATTCATCCTCAGTATCTACATCGGCATCTACAGGGAGCAGCGAGAGTTCTGGAGATTGCACGGAATTCTCTTCATAGATAGTCTCAAAGCCGGCAGGTTCGGGCTGTTTGGTCTGAGCGTGGTTTACCATGTCCAGTAGCTGTTGCCGGCATAAGCGTGCCTGTTGTTGAAACTTCTCAAAGCGTTGCAGCAGCTGGTAGCAGTTGCAACACAAACGTTTGGGCAAACATTCTGTTGAGAGTTCGGTTTGCTGCCAACCCAAGCACTCTATAAGTAGACGCTGTAGGTCTGGGTCGATGATATATGTCGAATCGACGCTGTCCTTATCTATTTGGTGCAGACACGTCAAGCAATTGTTGCTATTCAACGCTTGCATCCTGTGCGGAAATGCTATAGAATGAGAGGAGTGCGCAAACTGTAAACAAATCGTTTTGTTTTCTACGGCTACACAACTGCGACTCAACAGTTGTGTGCGCTTAATGTTAATGTTAAGCTAATGGCGTTGCCACCTTCATTTAATTGGGAATGCTTATGCAGTATAACGGTTTTATGTTTAAGGCTTAAATTTGAATTTTAATAAGTAAAATGTTTAAAGGAAACGCGTTGTATAAACTGTTTAATGTCAAATTACTAGAGTTGCTGTAGTCTTCGAAAATTAAATATAAAATAGTGACGTTTAGTTCTTTTAATTGTTGATTTGCTCACACAAACACAGTTAACAGTGGAACAGAGTGACCAAATTTGCGCATTTATTTGCCATTTTGTACGTTTTTGTGTGCTATTATTTTGGTGCCTGCACATTTTTTTGGAGCTCACGCGCCAAGTCTAGCCACTTGCGCGTCTTACCGTCAGTCGCATGCTGGCGTTCAACAGCAGCGCTTGTTTAGAATTGGCCACACGGCATAACCAAGCGCAAAGCTATTTGCCAAGTAAACATATTTTGGCGCGAAATTGAATCGACAAGCGCATATGTAGTGCAGAAGTTGTTCATGTTCTTTTAAAGAGATTCTGAGTAATTGCATCGCTTATTTCGTTAAATTCATGCGACACGAATAAACAGCTGCAGTGTTTTTGTGACTTCTTGACACATTTTGGTATTTTTTTTCTACATTTTGTTCACGTGTATTTGCGTGTGTGTATGCTTGTGTGGCTGTGGGTTTATGTACTTAAAACTTTGCGCTTGAACAGAACAACATGTAAAGCATTATCAATGGCGTCGAGCAGCAGGCTTAAATACCGTTACAAATCCCTTGGCGCTGCCGGCACGCAACTCCATTGGCTGAATTGCCTCATACAGCTCTGTTTGTTTACCAAAGGTAAGTCCATTTACACCACACGTCCATTTTTCGTATACTTTAGTTATTTAATGTTGTTGCTGTTGCTGATTTTGCTACCATTCATGCATTCAATCTAATTTGGTACTAGTACTTAATGAAATTAAAATATATGTTCTACTTGCTCCATTCACCAATCACCTCATTCTTGTGCAGCTGCCAGGCGTTAATGTGTTAAGCAGCCACAGCAGCAGCCGCCGCTATAAAAAGGGAAATTCTATTAATAATGAGAAATTCCCCATAAGAAATATTGCACATTATCATAGCTTGAACATAAGTAAATAGCAAAACTACAGTGAACACTCAACCAAAAGCACTTTCTTAGACTTTGTAAAGGCCAAAAAGCGAACCAACTTAACTTGACTTAACTTTATTAATGGTTTGTAAACATTTGGTACAAACAATCAAATCAAAATTTTTTATGGTTTTCGTTATCTAGTGCAAACTGTACATTGACCATGCCCCACTCCCAGTTTCACTTCCACAATTATGTTTCTACACCATTCCAAAGCTAAAGCAAAGCAAATACCAAAGACCGAAGACCGAAGCAAACTGCAACAAGAAAAATCAAAGCAGGGAAAATAAGCATGCAAAAGAAATTAAATGGGTGAGACGAGGGGAGGTAGTTCGGTATAGTACAATGGGGTGCACATAAAAATAATCTGTGGAAGTGTGAAGAAACTTTGCTTGTGTTTTTCTAATGCAAGATGCCATTTCTTTGCCACACTCTCTTTCCATTTCTATACATGCTCCACTTCTGAAACATTGAATGCGTTTTGATTTTTTTTTTTCATCGAGAATCGAGCAAAGAGTCTTAGGCATAAGCCATAAGCCATAAGTCGACTATTGATTGACCAACTATTGTGGTTTCTCTGTGTCTCAGTTCCGTGATGCAAAGTAGCTTTCGTTTCATTCAATTCAACTATTGATAATATGCAAAACTTTAGCAAATTCTTAAACAGAACTGCATTTCACGGTAGTTAGTAAAAAAAAAAACCAATAGCTTAGTGCACTAAAACGATTAAAAGTCATTTGATGGTCTTGCATTCCAAAATGCTAACACTAACAATGTGTGTGTACGTGAGATAATTGTAACCAATCAAATTCGGCAAGTGAATTTTGAAAACTTCAGGTTTGATTACTAATGATAGAAAATTATAGCTTTTACATACATAATATATTATGCTTTATGAATAATTTTACTACTATCTTTAGTAAGTGTTATCGGAAACAAGAAAAGTTATCGATAATTAGATTTCAACATGATCTGATTAAAAGCTTCCATCCATTTCTTCACAAAATATTTTTCCCATTCACTAGTCTAAAACACTTACAAAAATAAATACATTCTCTCTTTGAAGTCTTTTCATAATTTATGAACAAAAAATCAATAAAAATCAAAACGAATAGTAAGAAAAACTATTTGTAATTGCTAAAATTGGCTTCTAAGCTCAAAATTTCATAAATAATTAAATGAATACAAAAAAAAAAAACCAAAACAAATGAAAGAAGAGAAAATGAAGCTAACTAGAAGAGTAAAATATATATAAATGGAACGTATATAGAAGGCAATCCCGATCAGATCAATTTATATAGCAATTGAAAGGTATTTAGGATTTAACTGTAATTTGTTTAATTGTAATTTTGGTAGCTGACCTGGTTCGTGATCTGGTTCGTGAGATATGAAGGCGTAGGCGTAGAACAAGAAAAGATTTTAATTTCTTTAAGATTATGGGACTATTTTAGACGTTAATAGGCAGCTGGATTATTTCAAAAATCCAACAAGTCATTTACAATTGACTTGTTGGATACTTTGACAACCAATTTGTTATCAGAAATTCGACCACTACTAGTCTTTGCGTGTGGAGTTCAACATTTACATCGTTGCTATTGAGAAATAGTCAAATAAATAAGAAGATACAAAATTCAACGCCAAATGCCACTGAACACAAGTAAGAACAACTAGAAGATACCCTTATCCCTTGACCATACAGAAGGACAAATAGTCGGGCTGAGAGACATACCTGACATACGTGTACTACCGGTCCAATGCTTGATGACTTCATATCTCCAGTATTACTTACCCGATTTTCACATATCTTCATTATTTTGTAATAGTTTCAATCCCCATTTTCGAATTAAAGATTTTTTTTGTTATCGATTACATGTGTATATCGTAAACCTAAAAAGTTATCGAAAATTTGGAACAAACTTGCCTTCATAAACTATGTAAAGACTTATATCTCAACTTCTTGGCTAAAGTTGTTCTTATATGTATATATATAAGCATATGCTTCTGATATTAAACATTAAACTTAGCTAGTACTAGGTATCTGTGAACCAAACTGAATGAATTATTTCTCTAATATTTATTTATGAGTTGAAATACTTTCATTGTTTACAATGCCCCAAAGCAAATAAATAACGGGGGCCCTATTCATACATCTTCCATTTTTATGTTGAGCTTTTTTTTTGTTAGCTGGCAGCTAAAATAAATAGATAAAAAATTCTACACACCTGCATTTAAAATGTATATTTCTTTTGGTTTTTGTTTTCATATCGGATTATGATTCAATATTATTTGTTTAACTTTTACTTTTTGTTTTTGTGATGTAATAAAAGTTCTTTTGTTATTTTCTCCGTTTAAAAATGTATATTTGTTTTCTTACTTACTTTTTTTTTTGGTGATTTATGTGTGTTTGTTCTTTGTGTGACATTATTCATTAGAAAACAAGTAAGAAGGCTCTGGTCGAGTAAGGTCGACTAGAAGATACCCTTAACAGTCGGGCTGACAGAAATAACTGAACTTTTGCACAAAACCATTATACCCTTCTTTTTTTTACCCATTTCATGGGTTAAGGGTATAATCAGCCGCAAAAGAGTTCCTATACAAGCAAATTATTAGATTTCTTTATATGTATAAATCTTAAGGTATGTATTTTTATTTACATTCTTGTATTTGTGATGCGCAGTTGAAGGTTTTCATGGTCGTCGTCTACCAAGGTATGCTTATGTAAATGATTGCTGGCAACGACAGACTTACTTACCTTCAAGTGTGCCCAGCCCAGCCCAGCACTTCCAAGCCGCAGGATTCATAATATGGCTCCCCATTCTTTAGAAAGGGCTACACAGGGTCAGAGTTGTGCAAGACTGAACTGCTTTGGCTTTGGCTTTGTTCGTTTTCTGTTCCCAGAAACTTGCCGTAATCGTTTTGAGTTGCACTTAAGCTAAACTTCCCCCAGTTAAATAAAGTGACAACTAATCAGTTGCAACAGGGTCAAATCAACTCAATGACAATACGCGCATTTTCCCCCGATATGTATTTCTGTATATCTTTTGTTACATCTATGGTCTATGGTGTGTGTTTCTCTGTGTGAGTCTGTCCTCTGTTCTCTCTGAGGATTTTCTTTGTCTTTCGTGTGACAGCCAACGTAAGCCAGTTAACGCAGCTCTACCCACCCATTTACCCGGTACGCACCGCAACCAAGTGTCTGAAGGGGCTTTGGATATGGAACTGGGCATTCGTAACATAAATTGACAAGCTTTTCATCTGCCCAAAACCGTCGTATTCCTAAGAAAAGAAACAGTATAAGTAACTAGTTCTAGTAATCTCTGCCAACATAGTAGATAGTAGATTTGTCTTAAAAAGAAGCATTATATCTTTAAAAATTGTATTCTATCTGCTATTTTGATATATATGATATATTATTGTAGAGTTTGATTAAAATCCATTCAGTAACAAAAAAAGTTTTACATTTATAATATTAATGGGATGAAATATTGACATTTCTATGATGTTATGATGTTCATAATGTAGGGTATTACTAGAAACCTTGCGACCTTTCACAATATTCGCAATGAAAAGCTTACTAATTTTATGTAAAACATATAAAGTATACGTCACGTGCCACACAGTTGAACTGTCAATTAGTAATCAGCACCCGAGGAGATGTGTGGAGTAAAAGGTGTGCCTGGATAAGAAGAAGAAGAAGTAGAAGAAGAAACCGTATCATGGCAATAAATTCACATCGAAGCAGCTTTGAAATGTGTTGTGCAAATATTAAAAATTTCGTACATTAGAATCGCAAAAAAAAAATATTGAAAAAATCAATCAAACTCGCTAACGGCTCCAAGCAATGAAAAAGCAAAGGAGGCCAAGAGTTAAGCCCACACGGTAGGGGGGCTGTGGGGCTAGCTGCTTCAATTGTATATTTGTAAACATTTCAACCGATTCTTTTCTTTTTTTTATATACCCATGAAATGGGTGAAAAATGGGTATAATGGTTTTGTGCAAAAGTATGTAACAGGCAGAAGAAAGCTTCTCCGACCCCATAAAGCATATATATTCTTGATCAGCATCAACAGCCGAGTCGATTTATTAAGCCAGAGATAGATTACCATCAAACATTGGTCCGGTAGGCGCTCAGCCCGACCGTCTGTATGGTCAAGGGTTAAGGGTATCTTCTAGTCGAGCTTACTTTGCTTTGTTTAGCTCGTTGTGTGAGGTATAAATGAAACGATAAACAAAAATTTGTGCGTTGCTTTTGCCAAAATTGCGAACGCTTCAACATCTTGCTTAATCATTTTCAGCATCATCATCATCGTCGTCAGCATCATCATAAAAATCTACTTTATTATCGTCATCAACATCATCTTTCAATTGTGTGTTGGTATGTGTGGTATGTGTGTAAGTGTGTGTGGGTGTGTGTGTGGGTGTGTGTGTGTGCGTGTTTAAATGCCTGTCGCTGTTGCAATATTTCCAAATTTGTCAACCGTTCGTTCCTCCTCGCCTTCAGACAAACAGTTTCATGTTCTTTTCAGGACTAAAGAACGCGCATGCATATGATATATGTATGTAGCTAAGTATGAATGTATGTCGACATTTTTTCGTGTGCTGTTTTTTTTCGTTATTTTATACCACAAACAACAACAACAACAACAATTACAATGACAAAAGCCGCAGAAAATACATTTCTTTTTTGGTTGGTCATTGAGCGAGTGAGAAAGAGTATTGTGTACTTTGGTATTGTGCCCAAGCAAACCATTGTATACCCTAACCAGACCAGATCAGATCAGATATGTATGTTTGTGTGTTTGTGTGTCAATGGCATTTGTCTGTCATCAGCTAAAAAAAAAAGGAAAATGCTTTTGTATTATTTGACCTTAATGTTGAGATTTTTGACATATTGTTTTAGATTGATTCTCAGCTTACAGATAATACATATATATATCATAAAGCGATGACATTTAATGCGACTTTAAGCATTTTGCGTCTTTACTGAAATGTTTAAAATGGAATTGAGATAACAATGAAGAATTGTATTTTATTTTTTATTGTTTTTAGCTAAAATATATAGATATAAATATATTTATATTCACTTAAAGTGAAACATTGAAACAGTGTTAAATAAAACAGTTAAAAATAGTAAACCTATATATATATATATGATATAGTTTTCTTATTACTATGCAATTGCATATCGAATCTTTTGTTCCTGTTGCCAATGAATTATTGTTCTCGGAATTCTTTTCTTTTTGGTCTCTTGCTTTCTCTCCCTTTCTTCCTTTCTTTCTTTATCTCTCGCTCGTTCTCTGTCCCTTTGTTAGCTAAAGCTATGTATTGTTCATGCCGTCGGCTAACACAATATGTGTTGTCCACACACGCACACACCGGCCGGCGGCTTTTGAACATTTTTTTGTTTGCCAGTGTTGTAAAATTTGAACGTTTCGTTCATTTCATTCATACAAGACATAAGTAAAGAAGCCTACTTCGGCATGCCGAATATTATATACACTTGAAACAAAGCGTATTTCTTTACTCCTACTACTACTATATGATATTGAAGTCCGATCTCGTTAATTTTGACAAATGACCTAAATGACCTAAACTGCGACTAACAAGCAAAGTTTAAGGTTTCAGGTTTCAGTTTTCGAAAAAACTGAACACGTCTCTCTCAATCGATTCAGCTCGCGATGCTGATAAGAAATATGTAAGCTTTATAGAGTAAGATATATGCTAAAACATAACATAACCAAATAATATAACACAAAATGTGTAAAAACATAAATTCCAACAAACATTTTTAGCCGGACAGAACTTGAAAACATGAAAGCGCATTTTTGTAATCTCTACCCTTACCCATGATTTCCATTCATGAACCAACCCTTTCCATGCTATCCATATCAACTCTTTACCTTTCACCATTTGCGTGCAAGCTTTTTGAAGTTTTTTTTTTTGGCATTTGGGGTTTCAATTCGTTTTACGGTTTTCGGTTTTCGGTTTTCAACTCATTTATTTATGAAACCACAACCACGAGACCACACACACGCGAAACATTTTCCCACAATCCGCAATTCTAGCTCACTCCCCCTAAAAAAAAACCGCATAACAAATACTTCTTCCACTCACAATGCCAGCTCCCGTTCCCTAACACATCACGCAATTGTAATTGTTTGATTCTGACCAGCACAAAAGTGCAACATGACATTGCTTATTACGATTATAATTGGGGGAAAAGGTTGAAGAGTTGAAAGCTAATTAATTTCCTAATTAATATACTATATATTTCAAAATCAATTGTCAAAAATGCAATGTGGGTAATGTTTAAGAACTATTGAGGAATCAAGAGTTTAATGATATTTGTCACATTTCGAATATCAATTGATTTGGAAATCTCATTCAGGAAAAGTTGTTTAGTTGTGAATCAACTCGATGAAATGCCATCAATAGAGTATAGTTTAGTGAATGGTTTAAATAAGGTATATTACTTAACTTCCTTATGTTTTTTTCTAGTTTTTTCATAACTTTTAGCTGCTTCAGAAGCTATTTTCACATACTTAACGCCTTATTCATTGTCCCTTTCCGCTCGAATTACGTTTTCTTTGTGCATTTTCTAGTCCTTGCTTTCTCTTAATTACTTAAAGTGCACATTATTTTGCTTCTTGTGCTTCAACCAGCTTCAGAGCTAGCTACACTACCTACTCCCTACCCTACCCTACCCTACTCTTCCCTTCCCTGTCCTTCATTTTCTTTACTTCATTCTCTCTTTCTGTTTTGACTTTGTGTAAAAATCTGTTCCAGACGCTTTAATTTCATTAGCCTTAAAGATATTTTAACCTTTTTTGGCTGTTGCCGTTTTTTCTCATTGTTGTTCAAAATCTGTCTAAAAACCAAAACAAAACCTATTGTTTTTGTTGTTGTTATTTTTTTCTGTGTGCTGTGCAAATTGAATTGTAAAATGCCAGGCATTTTCATAGATAAAGGCTGACAACTCTTGCTTTACACTCAAAACGATGTGTGTTGGTGTTGGTGAGTGTGTTGCTAAAATTAATTCAATAATTCAAAGTCAAATCAAGTCAACAGACCTGAACGCTATAATAGAGATGAGACTGGATAGAAGACGTACAAAACAATATTAAAAACAAGTACTAAGGCTCTAGTCGAGTAAGCTCGGGAAACAGTCGAGCTGAGAGACATACCTGACATACTGGTACTACCGGACCAATGCTTGATGGTATCATAACTCTGGTGCTTCTGAACCGATTTTAACAAAAATTTCACAGATGTTCATTATTTTGTTAATAGTTTTAATCCCCATTTTCAAGTTTTTGAAATCCAAGATTTTTTTGTTATCGGTTCAATGTTTATATAGTAAGTTATCGAAAATCTGAAACAAATTGGCTGTGTCTAGGGATTAGGTGCGCACATATCCAAAATCTGGACAGACGGACATGGTTAAGTCGACTCGTCTGATCTAATGCTGATCAAGAAGATATATACTTTATGGGATCGGAGAAGCTTCCTTTTCCCTTTTTTTTACCAACTTCATGGGTTAAGCGTATAAAAACGCATTGCTTGATTGAAATTTGAAATGTGTGACCATAAGCGGCTTAGTTCCATTCAACAGCTCATCAGCAACAACCAACCCAAAAATGCGATGTCCGTTGTTTGAGTCATGTTTGAGGCATGTTCACACATTGTCACAGCATGCGACCAACAGACAAGCCAACAGACAGAGGAGACAACAGCCAACAACCAACAGATCACAGGCAAAAGTTTCACAAATGTCGAGCAAAAGTCGAGTTGAACCGAACTGAACTGAACTGAACTGAATTGAACCACGCCCACGCCACACACACACACACACACACACAGCTCTACACAGACACATTAGTAGACACATCAAGTTTGGCGACAGACACACAATTTTAATGAGCTGTCGAACCGAAAGAGCGGTTAGAGTTACCTGTAGGTTAAACATTTAACAGGTAGCACTCGACAACTCTCTCTTCATGTCTCTCTGTTGCTGCGCCTTGTTTATATTGTTGCTGACTAATGACAATAAAATCCTCTAAAACAAAAAACAAAAAAACCCTTGAAACAACATACTCTTACAGAGTTAAAATGTTAAAGTGTTACACATATATCGTGACATTACTTAACTTTATATAGTTTAGTTACAGCTGAGCTCATTGTGTGCTCTTTTTCCTGTCTGTCCTTGCACTATTGCTCAAGGGAATTTCGTGGACTAGGGATTAATTTTGTAAGCGGCTCAATGCATAATTAACCAAATGAAACAGTTACCAACTAACCCAACCAACCCATCCACCCACTGGGAAACGCCTTCTACACGTTGTCTCACATCTTTCACATCTATTTATCACAGAGTTATACTCGGTTTGAGTTCCGTTCCCGGTTTAATGCCCATCATTATTATACAGACATGAACACAGTCTATATCTCTCTCTCTCTCTTTCGCTCTCGTTTAATGTATCACTTGCAGTAATTGTTGGGACAAGAGCTTTTAGCCGTGTGTGTGTTAGCCACAATGTATTGTGTGTTTGGTCAGAATACACAACACAGAACAACCAAACCCCTACCATTCCCCCCAAGACATGACATGTATGTAATAGATGCCACGATTTTATGTTCCTGCACAAACACACCACACACACACATGCAAACTCACCAGTGTGTGTGTGTGTGTAATGACAAAGTTGACAACTATATTCTATAGTCTTTTGGTAAGAGTTAAGTTGAAGTTGCGATTGAGCAATGGATCACATCATCAAATGGTAATGTTAATGGTAAAAGTTATTTAAATATCAATCGATAATGTTGTATATGAAGAAATCATTTCATAAGGAACATTGTGGACATTCTCCCCACAAGCTAACCAAATCGAATCAAAATCGAATGGAAAACGCGGAAGTTTGAAATGTTTAGAGTTTCATTGTAATCTTGTAAGCAATCTAGTTAAATTAGAAAAATCATCTGTAACTAACTCAAGTCCACAAAATGAGTAATCTATCTATCTTACTCAGGCTTCACATACATAGTATATCATTCATTGTTATATAACCTACAAGAAATTATACTTTCCATTTCGTGGACATACAAAAAACTACAAAAGATTCTACTTCTGATTCCGATTGGTTCTAGCGGAAAAAAGAAAATTCTTAGAACAGTTCTCAGTTGCTTTTCTTTCAGTTATAAAATGCAATTTTTTACTACCTGAATCACAATTGAAAGTCAGTTTAATGATTTAAAAGGTGTTTTTTTGTTTTGGCAATTCATGTGCCCTAGATTTGGAGTAATCTTCCTGGTCATTTTATTGCTCTTTGCATTTCTAAGGCTATAAAAGATGTTACTTTTTTTATGTGAATCTGCGACTTTGAAAGCTTTCACACACTAACACCTAAATCTCTGACACACACAGACACATGAATAAATGAAATGAGAGCAAGAATGAAACACTTGGGAAACGAAAACAACGAACAACAACGACTGCAGTTAAAAAACAAGTAAGAAGGCTCTAGTAGAGTAAACTCGACTAGAAAATACCCTTAACCCTAGGGATTAGGAGAGATCATATTTAAAATCTGGAGTCTCTATCTTTTGTAGTTCCTGAGATCGTTGAGACATGAGACGAACATGGTTTTATCGACTCGGCTCTTGATGCTAATCATGAATATATATACTTTATGGGGTCGGAGAAGCTTCCTTCTGCCTGTTACATACTTTTGCACAAAACCATTATACCCTTTTTACACCCTTTCCATGGGTTAAGGGTATAATCAACTTTCAACTGAAACTGTTGCAACATTTACAGCAGATACAAAAAAGCATGAAATGCAGTTGCAGATTCGGTTACAAAATGGTCTCTGTGTGGTCGCCGCTGCTGCTGCGGCAAGTTGAAAACGGAAACGGCAATTACATGACTCATCAATTACTTTGCACCATTTTTGCAACATTTTTGTGCCATTTGCAACCAGATAAGTTGCAATATGAGTAGGAAGCCAAAACAACAACAGCAATTTTTTCGAAATTCTTTTGTGGCCAACTCTTTGTTTTTTTCAAAAATGCACATTTGCGCAATTTGTTTATATACTGTATTTGTTTATTTATGCATATTAATATTTACTTGGAAAATACTTACTCATTATATAACATAGAGCGAACAGTGTCTTTTGAAAGTAAGACATCCAAAGGGGTTCTATAAAATAGTATATGGTATAGGAGCAGTTAGGTAATTCTTCGCTCTATCGCTCATATACTTTGATAGATTTTTAGGTAATTCTTCGCTCTATCGCTCATATACTTTTATCGATAAGCACATTGAAAATGAAAAAGCTATCAATAAAACTTAAATATATGATTTTTCGAAAATATTTGCTTTAAGTTTCTGATGTTTCTTTTGCTATAAATCTCTTAAAGTTCTGGAAGTGCTGGAAAGTATGAAATTGCTTAGGCGATTTTGATTTTAATGCGAAATTAAGCGAAAACAGTGACAATGATTTGAATTTGAAGTACTTTTAAGTATTTTATATTATATTACAAGTGATATCAATTATGTGCGACATTTGCCAACACTGGAACACTCGAAACGAAGAACAAAACGCATTGATCAATGCCATTTGGGGAAATGCAATTAAAGTTTATATTTTCTTAATTGTCTCAACAATTGGCAATTAATTTTGCCACATACTGTGTGTGAATGTGTCTGTGTGTGGGTGTTTGGGTGTGTGTGGGTGTGTTTCCTTTGGGTCCATTCATCAATTTGATTTAGATAAATGCAAAACAAACCGTATGCCCAAAGGTGTGTAGGTGTAGCTGATTGTATGTGTGGGTGTGAGTGTATGTGTGTGGGTGTGAGTGTGGGTAGATTTTCTATTTGTTTATTTGAGTTATGTACAACATCCAGTTGCCACACTTGCCTCGTGCCTCATGTGCCCCATGTGCCACACTTGCCCCATTGCATGGTCTCTAATTTGCATATAGGCATTGCCCGTCTTTCCAATTTTCCAATTTCTCTGGCCGCAAGAGCCAGAGCTAATAGACAGACAAACAGAATAAACAAATTACAAGGCCTGGCCAAGCCACAAGCCACAAAGTCAAAAGTGGCCTTATAATTATGGATAGACACACACCCCCGCCCCCCTACTACTACTATATATGTACACACATTATGGTTTGTTGAATATGTTCGTTCGTTTGAAATCAATTTGAAGACATTTGCGATGAACGATGAACGATAAGCGTTAAGACGATAACAAAACCAAACATAACAAAACAAAACAAATAAACAAGGAGACAACCTTTTGCCAAAAAGGCCCAAATAGATACCCAGATAAAGCCAGCGAGAGCACAATAGAATAAAAGGGATGCAACACAACCCTAACCCCTTACCGCCATTCTGCCTTCTTGGGTCAAGCATCAAGCAAAACTGCAAAACCTTCAAGATATCATCAGAGAGAGAGAGAGAGAGAAAAACATGAAAGATGATTTTTTATCTTTTTTGTGTTGTGGCTACTTTGGCTTTGATGCACATTTTGATAGATAGCCAACTCCTTTAACATATACCATCTAATAAGTTACTTTAATCTATATATATACTTAAAATTTTCACAGTTATTTGATGTTGTTCATCAGAAGATTTCTTTCAACAATTAACATAAGATGAGGGAGTCGGAATTTCGATATTCTTCCTTCTTTATATCTATTGCGAATAAATGCGATTAAAAGTAGTTGGCATCCACAATTAAATCCCTTACCTCAAACATCTGTTGTGGCTCTATATATATATTTTTCTATTGTTTCTTTGATTTATGCAGCTCCATTTCGGGTTTTCTCGGTTTCCTCGGTTTTTTGGTGGTGAGCTTCATTCCGGTTCGTATTGTTATTAGCCAGTTCTCGACTTGTGATCGTTGCCAGTTCTCGTAGGGGAATTGTCTCGCCGGTAGCTTTCGGATTCACCGGCTGCTGTCCAATTGTCCAGCCCAGCTGAATCAACTGGCGTTGCAGCTCCAATTGTCTCCTGTCCGACATGTCACAAATGCCACAAATGACAAATGAAAAAGAGTTTTTGGTTTAGTTTATTACGAAATGAAAGAGGGTTAATTTAATTATGTTTTCTGTGCAGAGTTTTTTGTTTGTGTTTTTGAAAATCTTGTTTTCAAATCTAGATTTTCGATTTGTCTTTTCGTCATATGACATATATGAAACTGATTCGAACAACAAATCAAGGTTAACAAGATGAAAGCAAAAGCAAAAGCAAAAGTGTCAAACTGATAACAAAAAACCTATCAGATGTTAGGGTATTCCACGTTCGACGTTGCTTTTTAGCTTTTTAGCTCTTTTTCACTTTTTACTTTCTTTTTGTTGTTGTTGTTGGGGCAATGTCTTTTAAAAGTGTTCGGATTGCCCCTTTTTGTTATGGCGCAAAAGTGAATCATAAAATTAAATATGCGTAGTATACTTTTCTCTGTGCCTGCTTCCTGCTGTTCCCCGCTGCCCCGCCTGCCCGCCGGCTGCAATTGACTTAATATCCTTTGGGCAAACAATCAAAACAGCAGCCAACTAACCAAGCAGGCAGGCAGAACGTTTGTTCTGTGTGGCACGGATGGCAGGTGGCAAGTGGCAAGTAAGCAAAAGTGAACTGGCAGCCATTCGAATGGAAGAGCCCGACCATTGAATACCCTATACTAGAAACACAGGAACACAAACAGACTTCTTACATATAACCTTACCTTCTTTTTCCAGGGTATAACAAACCCAAAAACCGCAAAAGTTGGGCGGTGGCCAAATCTACAACCAAAACTGTGTGGCAGCAATTGCGCTGAAGAAAGAGAGAGGGAGAATGAAAGAGAGAAAGAGTAGAAAGAAGTTAGAGTTAAAAACTCAGAACAAAACACTGAGTTTCAGGGGGGCGGGTTAGTAGGCAGGGGAGATAAAGTGGATATGGTTAGATGGGAATGGGAAATGGTTTAAGGCAAGTTTTGGGATGATGCGGCGGCTCGATTTGCAACGCTTAGTTGCACGCATTTATTGGCAGCACTTTGCAAAGAGGCGTTCAAAATTGGTTCATTGGTATGGCGATGATAGAACAAAAAGTGGTGGGGAGAGGGGTTGTTTACACCATTTTTGGGTTTCATTCTTTTCCATTTTGTCTTCCTTTTATCACACAGCTGTTTTGTTTTGTTTTCATTTGATGGCTGCAATTATGGCATCATTTACATTTGGCCTTGTCGACAAGAAAACGAAAACGAGAAAAGCGAAAAGATGTTGGTTTTTTCCTTTCCCATTTGCCTTGCACCCCCTCTCGGCTGTCATTCTGCTGTTAGATTATTGTTATTGTTATTGTGTATTTTTTTTTCGCTTGCTTTCAATGCCACTTTGCTCATTGAAGGGCGCTGTTAAGTATGCTACAAAATTTCTTTCAATTTTCTTTGTTTTTCAGCGAAACGCTTGAGTGCCAACATAATTAGCGGTAGGGGGGAGGGGGGGTTCTTAAAAAAGAAAGATAAAAGTGCAACTTGGCCCTGGCATAAATCTAGTATAAAGCAATGACTCGTGACATTTAGTACTAGAACCTTTCTTATAATCAGTTTAGATTGAATTAATGTCATGTTCATTAATCGGAAAGACAGTATCGATTAGTGATATATAGGGGAATACGCAATAGCAATAAATTTCTTAATCAACAATCTTGATTGTCAGATATCAGAGCAGTAAATTAGCAGGGAATGTTGATAATGACCTAAGCTAATTTATTACATATTGATTATGGCTTAAGATAGTTGTGCCAATTAGCTTAATCTTCAGTTAATCTATACTTAAGCCTTATTATAAGCTGCTTGCTGCAAATCTGAAACTGCAAATGAAATTTGGGCGATGGGAAAATGGTTTATTATAATAAAAATATCTCTTAACGAGATGAGAAAGAAATCTTCTTGAGGGTCAAGTACGAAACTTTCGCACTTTCAATCTCTAAACTTTGCCTTTTCTTCGTAATACTAATGTACTATATATATATCTTTAGCTAGTTGCCGGTAGAATTTGATCGATGGTATGGGATTGAAATCAAATCACATTTAAATTATTTAGCCAATCCAATTTTAGGATTCCCGATTAGGCCTGAGCTTTCTTTGTGGGATTAGGTTTCAAGTTGGCTTTAAAGCGGTTGTTGGAAAGTTGCCCTTGAGCATAATCTCAGCATAAATCCGTTTGTTAACATTTCGAATGTCAAATATATATGTACATATATCACTTTTTATTGGGGGGTACATTAAATTAGAGACCAGTTTTTTATTCTCTCTCCTCTTTTTCGCTTTGCCTTTCTTTTTATACCCTTAACCCATGAAATGGGTGCAAAAAAGGGTATAATGGTTTTGTTGAAAAGTATGTAACAGGCAGAAGGAAGCTTCTCTGACCCCATAAAGTATATATATTCAGCATCAACAGTCGAGTGGATATAATCATATGAGAGACTTTGGATATGAGCTCTGCGTCTGTATGGTCCTGGGTTGAGGGTATCTTCTAGTCGAGCTTCTTACTTGTTTCTTTTCATTTTTCATATTATTGCTGACTGTCTGGGCTTATTTAGCATGCCCTTTCATTATCATTTACTTATGTATGTCCTTTTCTTCGTTGTTTTTTAAATTTTTTTCGTTTGTTTGTTGTTGTTTTTGTTGTTTCTTCTGGCGTTTTTCGTTTTTTGTTTTAGCTTTTTAATTGGCCCTTACGCTTAGGCTTTAGGTACAAGCCATGTCGTTGCCGCGCGCTACAACGCTCCCTCCCCCCAACCCAACGCGGCTCCAATGCCGCCCTCCTGCTGTGTGCTTGCTTTGCCTAATTTATTTTTCGGCAAATGCCTTTTATCCCTTTGTCATTTGGTGTTCGTCCCGACTCGTCCCATCCCGTCTCCTCTCCCCCGCCGACTCTCTCGCTCTCCCCACCGACTCTCGCTCTTCCTGTCGCTCTCCGCTCTCCGTGCGTTTGTGCCTCCAGAATGAAGTTCAACTAATTGCGTAACGCATACGCAGCGTGCGCCTTAAGTGGGCTTTACTGCAACACACTGCAAGGACAAGGGTCTTAGAGACACAATCACAATCACCCCCTCCCCCCCGTTGCGTCGCATCGCTTAGCTTAGCTTTCTGGCTGACTGGCTGGCTGGCTGGCTTGGTCTTTCAAGTTATTGTGCGTGTCCATGTGGCGTTTTATTATCTCAATTTGCCGTTGCCAGCTAAAATCCAGCGGGATTTGTGGCATGATTTAGTGTTGTGTACAGTGTCATTAAAATTTAATTAAGCACCAACTTCATATATATATATCTATATATATATCAAAAACACCAAAGACACAGGGAGAACGATACAGAGAGAGAGATAGAGAGAGGGAGAGCGAGAGAGAGAGAGCTGAGCCAAGAAAAGAAACGAAAGGAAACGGCAAAAATCTAATTTACTCTTGTGAGTGCGCGCATACAAAACAGCCTGTAATAATTTATGACATGATGAACTTGTTTCTGTCACACACACACACACACATGCATACGCACACACTCGAACACACACACACATTAACAGTCTGACGCGCATGCAAATGATTTGTTACAAAAACATTTCTGCATACATCGTCGTACTATATATCGGCCATAAGACAGGCCAAACCATACAGAAAAGCGCGCAAAAATCTTCATAATAACAATCATGACAACAGGCACAAACACAGACACAAACACAAATACAAACACAAACATATCAAATTAACTCTATGGGCATGCTCAACTAACTGAATACCCTGTAAGGCGAATGCCTTCAATTATGTTGTAAACATAATATTGTCAGTTGAATTTTGTGCCTTTGTTAGTATTTTTAATGTTTCTTTGTTAATGTTTATGTTTTTTAAGTTTTGTTTATTTGGGTTTAAGAGATAATTAACTGAATCACTTATAAAAAATTTAAAAAAAAAAGTAAAAACAACAACCAAAGTGAAAATATCAAAGTTTTTCACTATGTGTAAACACTTTATTGGCAAACTGTACATAAATATCATTTCCTGAATACCCTAATATATATCTCCGAGCATATATATTGTGATCTATAAGCAAAACTAAAAACTGAAACTTTTCTAATACAATTTTTAGCTTTTTATTTTACAAACTGTAAGAAATCTGTTGATTAAATATGGGAAATATGAAAGAAAAACAACTTTATTCACCTAAAATTCTTTATTAGAAGTTATAATGAAGATTCTTTTGAAACCTTTTACTGATAATCATCAGAAAAAAGAAACGCTTTTGTCAATTGGTTGGGTCATGCTTTTGGGCTAAAATATGATGTGTAATAAGCAATTCGCAAGAGGTGCAAAGTGTATAGGATTCTTTTTAGGAGGGGGTAGTGCGTATATGTTCTTGACATTTGTTATCTCTGAAGTTCCAAGTTCCAAGTATTGCACGCCAGATGGTTAAGCAATTCTGTTAACAACAATTGATTGCGAATTTAAGTGGGAAGCAACAGGCAACAGGAAAATAAATAAAATATAGTCAAGTAGCAAGCAAGCAAGTAGTTCCAGGAACACTTCTTCAATAAGTAAGAACCAAGTGCACCAAGTTTCATAATTTCATTTTTAGGTGAAAGAAACTCTTGTATATACAGAGAATACCCAATACCCAAGCGACAACAACATACGCACAAAGATGATGATGAATATGGCACAAGTTGTTCGATGTTGTTGCCGATGATGAGCATAAATGGCCAGTCGGCGGCAAAGGTAGTTGGCAAAGGTAGAAGAAGAAGAAGTTGGTGGAGAGGTTGGAGACGGGGGGTAGAGTCATAAAGATTGTTACCATATTGCTATCATTTGCACACAATCAGCGAGCGGCGGCGGCGGCGTCAGCTTCAACTCAAAAATGCTGGGATGGCGAAAAAAAAACCACCAACAAACACACACAAAGAAGAAGAGAAATGAATGTGGGTGGGCGGGTGGATGGTGGTGGTGACATGTAATATATGCATAAGGCATAAAATTGGCGAGTGTAGCAGTCAGTGTCAGGGACACACGGCCACCCACCCTGCCTCCCCTCCCCCCCGTCTCCGCCATGACTGCCTGACTGACTGTGTCGGCCGCCGGCGGAAGCGTCAAAAAGGAAATAAAACGATTTGATAGCGTTGCCAACGATAGCGGCTGCGAATGACGTGTTGCCAACCACAACAACAACAACAACAACAACAGAAACCAAAATTCAACATTTTCGCATATAAAGTAAGATGATGATGTGAAAGTGGGCAAGGGGAGTGGGGAGGTGGGATCGATAAGCAACACAAAGCAGCGACCAAAGTTTTGCTTGTTGCCAATGCAACAATCTCGATTTATCTTTATCAACGACGAACGACGTTGTCAACGTTGCGCGTTGAAAAGAAAAATGTGAAAATTGCGGAAAAATTGAAAAATACAATTTTAATAAACTGCACACAAAATCAAATTTCACAGTAACACAAACACAGCAACAACAACAGATACGTGTCTGTGTGAGTGTGTGTGTGTGAGTGTTTATCTCATGGCAACAAATTGAGCATTCTGATAAATTGAACCATTTCAAAAGGACTCAATTCAATCTTTGTCCAGCTAACAAGTGCTAGTAATAACCCTTAAATTGATGTCGTCTGTTAGTGTGCTTGTGTGTGTGTGTATACACCAGTGCTGTGGCAAGAAAAACGGCTAGATTTTGTATCAAAATTGTGTATTGAGTGTGTGTCACAAAAAATCTATTTTAACTAAATGGAAAAAGTTGTATATCTATAAAACTTATTTCGATGATAAGATTTTGATTAGATTTTTACAGATTTTAAACAGATTGAAATTTTCATACTTTGCCAAGAGAATATAAGTGTTTTATACCCTTAACCCATGAAATGGTTAGGAAAGCGTATAACAGGCAGAAGAAAGCTTCTCCGACCCCATATATTCTTGATAGGCATCAACAGCCGAGTCGATACAAAAAAGCTAGAGACTCCAGGTTTTGAATATGAGCTCTCCTAATCCCTAGACATAGCAAGTTTATTTCAAATGTTCGATAACTTTTCGGGTTTACGATATACACATGGAATCGATAACAACAAAATCTTGAATTTTTGATTGAAACTATTAACAAAATAATGAAAATGTGTAAAATTTGTAGTTAAATCGGTTAAAAAACTTGTTACTTGTTTTTTTTCTGATATTTGAAAGTGAAATTTCCAGCATTTAGTTATTTTCCGCCGCAGCACACTTTCTTTTCTAGCTAAATTCAATGGCTAAACGAATGTATAGTTGGCAACACTGGTGGTAAACACTAGCACAGCCTCGAACCACTTCACCTCCCCACCCATTCCACCCACTTTCATTCATCTTATCCTAATACACACACACTTACACACACACCGTCGCACACACGCCTCAATGAGCTCCAAATTGTCAAATGATTAAGTTTTGTGGCTCCAAAAATAGCTAGCAAAACAGTCCCCCCCCCTTGTCAAGTCTTGTCTATACAAGAGAGTGAGATAGAGAGGGGGGAGGGAGAGAGAGAGAATGTCGCGACCCACTTAAAATGCGTGAAATGTGGCAAGACGCATAAACTGACATCAAAATATATTTGATTAGCCAAAGATGTGGCGGCAGCCACAGCGCCTGCACGTATGCAATCATTTATGTTACATTACGTTATGTTACGTCCCCCCCCCCCCCCCGCCATCTTGCGTAATGCGTAATTGCCATTAGAAATGAGTTTGTTGCGGACGACGGTAAGTGTGTAAGTGCCTTGCTGCTCCTTCTCCTTGTCTTTGATTCATTGGTTCGCTTTCGGCTTTTTGTCCTCATCTTTGTTCTCAACTTCCTTCCACGCACTTCACTGCAACGGCATTAGTAAGTCCCTGCTCTGAAAATTGAAAAGCATATATATATATAGCTGGCTGTTTGTCATTTTGTTTCTCTTCTTGTTGGCTTTGTGGCAAATCTGAGCAGCTTTATTCGGTTCAGTTTGGTTCGGTTCTGTTTTGGGCTGTGTTTTTTTTTTTTTTGAGTGGGAAGCACAGAACATTTTATTTTGCTGTTTTGTTGCCCATCTTACACTTGAATACTCTATGAAGCAAAGCAAAGTCAGCTTTCATGCCACATTGAATATGTAAAAGGTTTCTTTTCTCGTTTTTTTCTACACTTAACTTTTGATAAACAACGAATCAGATCAGAATCAGAAGTTTCTAGTTCTAGTTTTATAGGGTATCTGCTAGTCGGCACTAACTGTAATACCTTTTTCCACTTTATATAGTTATACACATGTATTATTGCATTAGTTCGGTTCAGTTGTTATTATTATAAGCTGCTTGCTTCTAGCTATATTACGTATGAGAGCGTTTCGACGTTACTTATACGCCGCATGTTGCATGCCTCATTTGCCGTCCAATACGGCTGTCTGTCTGTTTGATTCTTGTTGATATGTTGTTGGTTGTCGGTTGTTTGTTGCCTTTATGTTACATTTGCCTATAATTGCCTATTAGTTTTCATTTGTTGAATTTGTTTGCCTGAGGGAAACGCACGTGACACGTCGTTTGTGGCATTCGCATTGCCATTGCCATTGCCATTGACATTGGCTTTGTGGCAGTGTGGCATTGCCATTGCCATTGCTGTTGCCATTGGCATTGACATTGGCTATTGATTTGCCGTTCACGATTAAGCCAACAACATATATTGAAATAGCCTGGATATGGGGGGGTGGGGTGGTACAGCAATTTGGATAAATGTATTTGATATGCCTTTTTCTGATTTCTGGTTTCTGTTTTTTTTTGTTTTCTGATTTATGGTTAGGCGTACTATTAGCTGCGATTTATTTTATATATATATATAGGTCAAAATATGTTGGACTTGTCTCTTGATTGAGTTAATTTACTTGCTTATTGCTGCCCCTAACTTACCATTAGTTCCCTTTCCTTTTCCGCCGCCTTCTTTGGTTTTTTGTGTCTTTGAACTTGAACCAAATTTGTTGTGTTCCATTTTCGGTTTCTGGCATGGGTTTTCGGTTTTTTTTTCAGCGTTTTGGTTCGTTCAACTTGTTTTGTTTGTCATCATCTTGTGTCTTCTGTCTTGTGTCGGCGCCACAAGTGCCACAAATATTTCATTGCGGCATTTGCATTATGTAGCGCGTCGTTTTTGGCAGCCTCATAAATCTCTTAGCTCCACCTTCCACCTATGCTTCCCGCCCCTCCCCTTCCGATTCTTGACCAGACGTCAACGCACATTTGTTGTCTTCTTGTCTTCTTGTCTCTTATATTCATTTTTAGACTAATGAATGAATTTTCGAATTGAATTTTGCAGCTTTTTTCGTTTCTTTCGTTTTGTTTCTAATCAAATTTAAATCAGAAGCGACAGCTGCACAAAAATCAAAACAAATAAAAAGAGAACAAAAATATTGGCACATCATCAATATCAATCGCCAATTCCGAGAACTCTGAAGATTATATTATGAACTCAATAAAATTCCACTCAATATATCATTTATAGTACTTAATACTTAAAGTTCTTAAAAGCTAAACCAAAATGTTGAACTTGCTTAAAGCAAACAATTTTCCCGTCGCATTGCATTTGTTGGCTGCATTTTTTTGGCCAAGTCGTTTCTTCGTTTCGTTTTGTTCATTTCATTTCTTTTGTATTTTTTCTTTTTGATTTGTTGCTTTTTGTTGTTGCTTGTTAGCTTTGCGAGTTGGCAGCAAAACGCATTGACGCTGATTAATTGTGAACGCGCCAGTGTGACCCTGCTCTCGTTTGGGCAGCGTTTTGGTAATTGGGGCCAAAACTGCAAAGAATTCGTCTAGATTTGTTGCCTCATTTCGAGTATAAAAGTTGGCTGGCTGCCCCACAAATTACAAAGCACTTTTTGGCTTTTAGATTTATCTTCATCTTCTTCCATATACATTACAGCAACGAGATGAACTTGTGTCTTCATTAAAAGGTGTTGTTTTGCAGTCGTTTTTTGGACTTAAGTATGTTTTTTTTTTGTTTTTGAGGTAAAGATAGATTTTCTTTTGCAATATGGATGTCATTTGCATAGGTCTTATTTATAAGATGATTGATAAATGATTGAATGATTGATGAACGTCTATTACTATTTACTGGTTGATTGATTGTTTGAATGGTGCTTTTTAATAATTGTTTTTAGACTTAAGCGCTTTTTATGATTGAATTGAAAATAAATCGAAACCGTTTTGTACTTTTAACTTGTTGATTGATTGATGCTCTTGACAAACTTTTCATTTGTCTAAAAGAATAAAGTAAATATGTTAAATGGTTGATATAGAATAGCATTAATACTTGTTTATAGACTTAAGTTAGGTTATGTATAGTTTTAGGTATAGTATAGGTTATGATGAGTGATTGAATTATTTAAAGTGATGTGAATTTGTTGATTATGATTAATGACTAAACATGAATTATGAACATGACCTTTCTATTTACCTTTAACTGGTTGATTGATGGATGTTGATTATTGATCAGTTATGCTGTTTTGCACATACATCTATACATATATGTGAAAATAAAGTAGCTTAATTACTTGGTTTACCTTTTTGTTAAGTATGATTTTATGTTAAAAGTGCAATCGAGTGATGTTTCCAATTTCCATTACAATGATTGATTCCTCATTTTGATTGAGGTAATGAAAAGTCAGTTCCCCTTGCTAGTTTGCATAACTTTAATGCTTAATTGAAGGACTAATAAATAACATCTAACTAACCTTTATTTTGAGTAAATAACTAAAAAATGTTTCTACTTTATAAGCTGAATTTTATTCAAAATAAAAAAAAAGGTTTACATTTAAGAGTTCTAAATATGAATTAAAAAGTTATCACAATACGGATACAGATACAGATTCTCCCTATTATTTGTGTGTGTGTGTGGTTAGAGGCGTCTTTCGTTACGGCGCGCATAATAGAATCCACCATAGTATTCCTCTAGATCGCGCAACTCACGCTGCAGTTGCTCCTCGAGTCGGGCCTGAGCGGCTCTTTGGCGTGTCGATAGACGCCTGACGCTACCCTGATTACTGCCGCCGTTGGGCAATCGAAAGCTTAGACGGCGTCGAATCTTTTTCTCTTCGCCCGCACAACTATAGATCGGTTGCTCCTCCGATTGCTCCGGTTCCACTCCTGCCGCCGACGCCGCCTGCTGAACACAACGCCTTGCATCCGTATGCGAGGGAAAACCCCGTGGCGTTGTCTGACCCGACAGTGCCTCACTGATATCATGTGGTCGGAGTGTGGCTGGGGCTGTTTGTTTGCCCGATGCATGCTCAAACATGCATTTCCACTCGGCATAGTTATCCCCAGAGTTGGTCTTCCTCTTCTTCTGCTGCTTCTGATGGCTGTTGCGTTTGTTGATGCTGCCACTGGCGTTGGGCGATGCCAGCAGGATTAGAGTGCTGCAGCTGCCAAATGAGGAGCAGCGTGGCATGGGACGAAGCAGGGCGGTGCGTGCACCACAGCCGCGTTGAAAGGCGTTGCGACGTTTACGCGTTGATGGCCGTAAGTGGCGCAACAAAGTGCGTCTTAACTTGGCCCAGAGCTGCCCAAAACTTGGACGTGGCGCCAGACAACAACCGCAATTACCCATAGTAGTTGGTGTGCTGTCAGTTGTCTTCTTTTTCATCGTCATTGTTGTTGCCACACCTGATGCTGATGTTGATGCTGATGAAGAGCTGGAGCTGACCGAAGTGGAATGTGTAGTGCCCATGATGTGTGTGTGTGTGGTAGTTCTCTCTTAACTTGTTGACTTGTTGACTGCTTGAATGCCAAAAGGCTACTGTTTAATTTGCACGAAGAGCGTTCTATATTTATATGTGTGTGCTAGGTACTTGGGAGGGGTAGGACTAAGAGGGTTGCAGTAAGTACCTGACTAAGCCCGAACTCTCAGGTACCCCAAAACTCTCTCATGTCACCCAATAAACCGTTATGCGCGCAAATCTTATTGCATGTACACATATGGCTATTACTGTATATATATTTATGACCTGCCATTAAGTTGGGTTTTGGGTTTTGGTCATCGCGGCTTTTTAGGTTTTAGGGTTTTTGTCGCCCGGTCATAAATGGACACGTGTTCCGCAACAACAGCAGCACCCTACCCTACCCTACCCTACCGTAATGGCTAATGGCCTGTCAATGTGCCCAAAGTGCGTGGGGAACATGTTTAAGTTGTCACTTTTCAGTTTTCTGGCAAAGTCATTGGAGAACTGCGATTGGCGCCCGTCCGAGCATCCACTTAAGACATGACTGCAAATTGTTAATGAATTGCAGCAGCAACAACTATTAATGACAAGGATCGAGATGGTGGCAAGGGCCAAGCGGCAGCTTCCTTTGCTCCTCGTCCATGACGATGATGATGATGTTTTCTCGGATGCGTCGTCGCCCACACAAAGTCAATTGTGCCTCTCTCTGTTCAAGCCATGTGGCATCACCAGCAATGGCAGCAACGACAACGTGCCTTCTCCTCACCATCATCACCATTTCCTTGCCGTATGGCTTTGTATGTCAATCAGGCAGACGACATGAACGTGGCTTTTGCATGTCAGCAATGCTGCCCCCTCAACAGGCATGCTGTTGTGCCACTTGTGCATGCAACTTGTGCCGCAACGAACATATTCAATATGTTGTAACTTGATGAAGTCCGCTCCAATTAAAGGCACACAAACTATTCAAAATGCTTAAGAAAACGACAGAAATATTCATCAATAAACATCATTAGCATGAAATGATTTTGTGAAGCAAAACTTTCCATTAAATATTCACAACTTTGTCTCACTTCAAGTTGCATTTTGATTTTGATTTGATTATGGTTGAAATATGATTAGTTTTTGGCAAAATGTTGCATATTCAGTTCTTATTTGCATTATGAATTTTGCAAATTGCAAAAGTTGTTTTTTTTCTGTCGTTCGTTTGAAATGATATTAATTGGAATGTTCAATTATTGTGCGTGAAACAGATGTGGAAAATATTAAATTTCACATCCATGAATAATTCGAATTCGAATTCGATTGTGATTCTTGTTGTTGTTTTATTCAAATCTCTGATGACGTGTTTTAATTGGATTTGTTATTTAAATTATCATCCATCCATCCATTTGCTGCACATTTCTGTAATTATGATCGAAATGATATGCAACACAGTTGAACTTTGGGACCGTGCGGCATGTGTGGCATGTGGTATATGAAATGTGAGAAATTGAATGTAGTTGCAATGGCAACAACTGCAACCTGCCACTTGGCCACAATCAACATTATTCAACATGCCACAAGCTGGTCGGAAAACTCGGCAACAGTCCCAGCTAAAAATTCATTTGAAAATTCCAACACAGACCAGAAAAATGTTTGCAACAAAAAAAAAATTGAATAGAAAAGAAAAGAAAGAAAACCAAAACCACAGACAAAAAAACACTGCAGCAAAACTCTGCAAGGACCAAGGACCCTTTTCGTATGAGCTTTACCTAACTTCTTCTGATGATGATATGTGCTTAACGTAATCAAAGTCTCTGGATAAAGTAACTAGACTACAATAGTCTCTCCTTTTTGGCCACAATCTGTAATGGCCGCAAACTGTATTGTAACTTTAGTCATGATCCCAAACCCAAAGAACTTTCTACACAAGAATAAATATGGAAATGAAGCACTTCAGTGCCGGATTCTGGTCAGAATGTGTGTGTGCGGAACTAGTTACCAAGAGATATAAATTTCTTAAGCACTATACATATTCATGCTTAATCAATGATCATTCTTGGTTTATAGTTTGCACACACAAACAACACAGAGAAAAGAAAGAAGGAAACCCTTCATAAAAAGCATTTCTGTGCTGCCGTTAATCTTTTACTTCACTTTTTAAGCTGTAAAAAGGACTTGCAAGGGCGGGGCAACTTACATACATAAAATGCTTTTACTGTTGCCGTTGCAGTTGCAGCTGACAGTGACATGCACTTGTGTGTGGCAAATGGAATATTAGTGATGAACAACAGGGCTGAGGGCGAGAGGACTCTCTCTCAGTTTTGGTAAAGAAGGCCAAAACAATTTGTCTACTTGGAATGCAGTTGAAATACGTTTCTGTTTCTCTACAAGATGTGGGCGGAATGTGGTCTTTCTCTAAACAGATATAAACTGGAGCCACAAAGATGATAAACTACTTTCAGCTGTGAAATATGTGAGATTAGATAAATATAAACAGGACTTTGATCTATTAAGCATCACAATGATAAAACGCTTAAAAAAGAAAGAAAATTGTTAACTGAGAAAACTTTTTTTAACTCCTTTGAATCCCTAAAGATTCTTTCTGATTGTTATTTTTAACTTAATTTAACTTTCATAAACCATTTTTGGAAGGGAAACATTTTGCAATGGTAATCAACGTTTCGTTGATGAAAATTTAACTCGGTTTTTGGGAACGAAATTTCAACTTTTATGTCGTTTTTGCCATTAAAACAATATTATTCTGATGCAAAACGATGATAAATCAATAGAACTCATAGCATGGTGCATGTGGCAAGGTGGCATGTTGCATGCTACATGCTGCTTTATGTAAATGCATTGAATACATTTACATTTACACAAACAATAATAATAATAATGCTGATTATTTTTGTTCTGTTGTTTTTCACTTTTTGTTTGTTTTTGCCACAAATTTCTAATTGATTTCACAGCCAACCGCCAACAGTTAACCGCTGAAATCAAATTGGAGACTTTAACAGCAGGAAAATTGCAAAATCCACTCGCTTTTTCTATCACTCTCTCTCACTCTCTTTTCTTGTCTTTTTCACTCTTTACTGACAACTTACTTATCTCACGACAGCCTCGCAATGTTTTCCACGGCTGAAAAAGTTTTTCAATTAAAGTCGACTACTCTATATAGGTGGTTTTTTCTGCGAGTGGTCTGTGTGTTTGTGTGTGTGTGTGCAATCGACAACAATGGAATGACATGCCAAAAGGTGCAGCAGCAACAACAACAATGACAACAACAGGTGGCATCACTGTCCACCTTTTCGTTTTATTTGGTTTGCATCCCAACTGAGTTTTCACCACACACAAATAATAATATTTAGCGCCGCCTGTGACTCAATTTTTAGCCGGCTTGTCTCTCTCTCTCCCTCTCACACTTCTGTATGCCGATGAAATATAAAATCGATCATCATATTTCATAAAATGGATGGCAAAACAAAAAGTTGCACAGTACTAATTTAAGCAAATTATAATTAATAATAATTATAAGTTATTGTTTAAAAAGTAATTATCATTAATGAGTTCATTATTTACATACATAATAATGACTGTTATTAAGTTTTACTAAATAAAACATAAAGCATGGCATTAAAATATACAAGCTTAAACTGACTAAGTGCAATGGAGAAGTAATTGTTACGCGAGGCGGAGACTGAAGTTAAAAGGTTCAGCACAAATAATTTGATTCCGTCGCAATACATTGTGCACACAAAGAGCTTTTTCACTTTTACAGTTAACTTTCGATTGATCTCTCTCCCTCTCAGTTTACATTGGTTTGCTTTGTGTTTCATTTTTATGCGTCGCACATTTCCAGTACTGTTCGCTAATGCAATTTAGTCGTATGCAATGCAATGCAATGGAATTGTATTGGAATGCCATTGAAGCGTTCAAAACTGTTGTTGCTTTTGGTTTGATATGCGTGGCGGAGACTAAAGTTAGAAGGTTAACCACAATAAATTTGATTCCATCGCAATGCACTGTACACAAAAGAAGTTTTTAGAGCAAATCACTGTTACTAGTTCACATTTACAGTTGGCTTTTGATCGATCTCTCTCTCTCTCTCTCCCTCTTAGTTTGTGTTTTATGTTGCATTTTTATGCGTCGCACATTTCCAGTGCTGTTCGCTAATGAAATTTAGTCGTGTGCAGTGCAGTGGAATTTTATTGGAATGCCATGGAATGGAACGAAATGGCGCGCGCGACAGAATTTAAAAGCGTTCATAACTGTTGTTGCTTTTGGTTTATGACTGGGTGACTGGGCCAACAAGGCAACCATACATACATATGTCGACGCCATAAAACAGGCCATGAAAAATTCTTTATTATATTGTAGGAGTTCATTTTTTAAGCGAGTGCTTAACCCTTTTACCCGTCAAGCCGTCTCCGGTCTCAGGTCTCCGGTCTCAGGTCACCCGGCTGGCATGGAAAGCATATAAAAAACGCATCAATTGCCGTCTGCCATTCCGGGAATACGAATCGTTCCCCTTTTAACCCTTTCCTTTTTAGTATTTTGTTTTTGTTGTTGTTTTTCCAAACAAAAGGCTATGCAATATTCGTTTTTTATTGAAGCGCTACATTTGCTCTAGCGCAACAATTGACACTATCTATCTATATATCTATCTATCTATCTGAACACATTAACTTACACATACCTGTGTGTGTGTGTGTGTGTCTCTATTGTTGGCCAGGCCACAAAAGGTCCTAGGCACAAAGCTGACAATGCGAATTCTACCAGCTTTCAATGCTTTGAATACCCTGTAAATCTCATCTCGCCACAATGTGTTGTACTGAGATATAGACCCTCGATGGAATGCACTCAAATTTATATTTTTGTTAGGTAGTTTTTCTTTCTATAGGGCATATTTGTACTTCATCACTTTTTAAAAGGTTTTTCTTGGTTCGGTTTTTTCTTTTTGTTTGAGGTCACAGGTGAATTGCCATATATAAGGTATGTAAAATCAAAGTTTTATTTTCTTGATGTTGAACAAAAAACAGGTCACAACTCACACACACACACACACACACACATGCATGCATTACTTAGCAGCTAGAGAAGTGTAAGAGAGTTTCCCCAAAGGGGAAACAAATTGTCCTCGAAATGTTTTTGGCTGTTAAGTTAGCAAAGTTAAAGCGCATATTGTTAACAAAGAAAAAAGATTTTAAAACAAAACTTGAACTTGTAAATATTCAATTTCTATTTACCATATGTTGTTGGTCAATGCCAAAGTAGTTTTAACTTTTTCCCCAAGTTAAAGTCTTAACTTTTTGAAATTCTCATCATTTTGCATCATCGTGCTCTTGACACAGTTACGCAGTCAACTCTTACTGCCATCTTATTTTTTTAATAATGATAAGTGGGACTTGATAACAAAGTTTACAGAGCGAAGTCAAAAGTAAGCAAAAGTTAATATTGCACACACACACACATTCAGAAACACGCCTGAAATCTTTTGGCAGCTATCCACAATTTGGTCAACCCAAGATAGTAAAAGAAAAGTAAACCAAAAAGCGTTTTCATAATAAACTAATATAACTGTGTATGCGTATAGATGATTGTTTGTTTTTGTCCCTTCTATGTATGTTTGTGTATGTGTGTGAGTGAGTGTATTTCAGGGTTAAGGACAACGGGTACACGCATCAATAGCAATCAATCAATTTGCGCGCTGACAAACAAACGGAACCAAAATAAAATAAAAAACAAAACAAAAATCAAACAGTGGCTAAAGTTAACAGCATCTAATGTGATTTTGACACACTCGCTTACCGATAACAACAACTACCCACGAAAATAGATTACACTGAGCAAAAATGGGTGTTTCATTCATTCATTTCTGATTATAGCTCTGCTTATAGCTGTCATTGTAAAGTGTACTAAAGAGTAAATGAGTTCTGAGCTTAAAGACTCAAATGAAGTTCAATTAAACTAGTTACTAGAAATGAAAGGAACTAAATAATGGAACATTTTATATTCCCTTCTTGTTTTTAATACTTATTTTTAAGTGTCACCTGCTGCTTTTACTGCTTTCAGTGGTATTTACTTTTTAGCCTTTTAGTGTTTGCTTTGGCTTTTTTTGTGTATATTTCATAATTGAATTTGATTAAACACAAAACGTTTCGGCTTCGGTTTTGGTTTGTTTGGCTTTCGTTTTGGGTCTCCAATCAACGCAGGAACACGTTTCTCCCACGCCTGTTCCGCCCGACGACGTGGACACAGTTATTGTTTACACGTTTCAAATTCCAGGGCAACGCTTTTCGTTTCGTTTCGTTTCTTGTTGTTTCTTGTTGTTGTTGGAAGGGCCTCTTTTAGATGGAGTCCGAAATTGCATGAGCGGAACGAAAAGTAAACGGGGCGGGAACAAGATGGGCCATAAATTCATCACGAGTGCTAAATGGCTTTGTGATGCTTGAGAGGTAGAAAGACAGATACAGAGACAGAGAGAGAGAGTGGAAAATAGTGAAACACACAGAGATACACAGAGACAACACACAAACAGCTGCATATAAAACCGCAACATGAGCCATAATCCTGCCAAGGATTTTAAGTCCAACGCCTTTGCGATGAGAGCGAATTAAACTGAATCCCCGCGACGTTTTTCCATAAAATGCCAAGTGCTATAAACCACACAAACAGAGAGAGAGAGAGAGAGAGATACGTGTGGGTTGACTAGTTAATCTGAGGCTTTGGCTCAGCTGCGGTTATCATTGGCCCAGCCCAAATCTTGGCTAGAAAACGGCGGCGTTGAGCACGCGACAGATTCAAGTGGGATTGAAGGAAAGAAATGGTAAATCCTTTTGCAACCAAAGAGCATACACTCATCATTGTGCCATCATCTCATTTCATTTCAAGTGTTGCATTTAGTAATTAGAGCTGCTTAAGCATACTATATCCTACTCGCGCATACTCTACATTTACCACGAGATACCAATTCAGTTTACTGATCCGCTCCAGGCTCAATGCCCGCTGCTCTACTTCTACTTCTTCTGGCCAGGCTTAATTGATTGTACTGGCTTTGCTTTACTTGGCTTGGCTTGGCTTGGCTTAAGCCACCATTTTCATACCAAAGATATCCACACCATTTCTCTCTCCCTCCGCTCACCCTCATTCACCCTGTGTTAAAGTGTCGCAACAAACACTTTTACTATCCCTACTGTTTTGTTTCGGGATATTTGGTTTTTGTTTTGGCCGCGAGCAAACGTTTAAGTGCTTGAATTATGCATGGCCAGGGCTAATAGATTGTTGGCCCTGAACACACACACACACAGTAACAAACTCCCTGACCTAACCTGACCTGCTGGCCAACGCAACAAAACAAAAAGTTCAAGCTCTGTCTAAAAGAATTTATTATGAAACAATTTTACACAGACTACACAAACTATGAACTATTTGTCGTGGGTCGTTGTGATATTATTCAGTTGCTTATTATGAGCTAATTAGCTTATCATAAGTTAACTTAAAGTTTTTTTCAGCCATTCATTTTACATTTACATTTCTTTCATCTTTTGAGCCTGAGACGAAATCCGCTTTGATTATCCGACTTAAAGCATAATTAATTTGTTTTAATTGAATTAATTAAATGAGCGGCACAGTTTGTGCTTGATTTTAAGTGTTTGTTAAATTCATTGAGAGACTTTCTCGGTTTTCGTATTTATGAGCTTCAACTTTGGTTATACCAAACAGGGACACGGGGACACAGATGGAACCCCATTTTTATGCAAACTGTCGCCTTTTTTTCAACTTTAACGCATAAATTCCATAGAAAATAGCTCGACTTACTATTTATTACTGGCCACATATGGACGATGGGCGACCTTTCCTTTCCTTTCCCTTTTTTTAACCCATAACCCATGAAATGTGTAAAAAAAAGGGTATAATGGTTTTTTTGCAAAAGTATATAACAGGCAGAAGGAAGCTTCTCCGACCCCATAAACTATATATATTCTTGATCAGCCGAGTCGATATAGCCATGTCAGTGACCGTCCGTCCGTCTGTATGTATGATAGCGTCGATCTCAGGAACTACCAAAGCTAGAAACTTTGGATATGATCTCTCCCAATCCCTAGGCGTAGCAATGGGTATTAAAACTATTAACAAAATAATGAGCTACTGTGAAATTTGTATTAAAATCGGTTCAGAAACACCAGAGATATGAATTTATCAAGCGTTGGTCCGGTAGTGCAGGTTTGTGTATGTCTCTCAGCCCGACCGTCTGTATGGTCAAGGGTATCTTCTAGTCGGGCTATCTCGACTAGAGCATTCTTACTTATTTTGTTCTAACCCACACGTAGCTGCCCTTGAAACCCAAAACCCCAAACCCAAAACCCACTCGAACACCTCGCTCCTTTTTGCCTTTAGGCCAAGCGTTAAGAGCACTCGAGCCTCGGGGCAGTTGTCGTTTGTTTTTTATCGTTCTATTTATTTGTTACCCTTAAAGTTAATAATTCCATATCATTTTTATACATAAATATATCTAACTCTCTCTCGCACATTCAGAGATATTTGCAAAACTTTTATTCGCATAAACCATTTTGCCATTTGCCATTTGCTAAAGAACACAAAAAAAGTTGCGCCGTCTGCACTAAAGAAAAAGCAATGTTAAATTGTGCGTTCTCTCATATTATTAGCACTACAATACCTCTCACACCCCTCCCATTCACCCCCCCACCTACTTTCACCAACAAATAACTACAGCCATGGTCAAGCACGCCATACTAACTAACTATCTAACTAACAACAACAACAATGACAATTAGGGGTGGTGAGAAGGGGGGGCAGCAAGAAAAAAAGTTTTGCAATAATCATGGCGAGTCCTCGGAAACTCGTGAACTTGGTGTCGGGGGCACATGCGTCACAGGTGCGCAAATGTGCTGCAATTTGCCCCAGCACAAAAAAAAAACCAAAACACAAAAAAAAAAAAAGGTTTCCAATTTTCCCTAGACGTTGCGGCAAGGTGTGTGTGTGGGTGGTCGGTGGGCGTGGCACTTTCACAAGAGCTGTAATTTGTAAAGGAATGTGTCTGAGCTTAGACACAGACAGCAACAAAAAGTGCAATCGTGTCCAAATGCACTGCAAACAATTGGTATGGTTATGTTGTTACTAACTAAAAAGATTCCAAATTTTCTATTTCAGGATCTCTAAAGTACTTTTCTGATATAGTAGTTCCGATCTGACTTCCAACTCGTCTTTGGGAAATATAGATCCCTGTCGTTTCTTCTGTCAGTTGTTATCAGTTGTTTTGCGATATTCACCTTAAAGTTGTCATTACATTCGCTCAGTGTACTCGGTGTAACACAATATTGTTGTTGACCCCAAATTGCAACCTTAAAACGCAACTTGGCCACCTGTGCACAGGTCAGAGAGGTGATGGTGCTTATAACTTTTACACTAACCAGTCCGGACATCAGACCGGAACGGACTCACTAACTGATTGAACAATTGCTTGGCGAACAATTATGGCTAGCACTGTCACGTCACGTTGTGGCAACAGCTCAAAAATGCAAGCTGCTTGCAATGTCAGGGTTGCACTTGTTTCTCGGGGGCAGGGTTAGGGACAGTGGTAAGTGGCCAAGACCTATTCATAGCTGTTGGCTAGAATGTCAATTCTTAAGTTGGCCATAACCAAGGCTAACAGCGAAAAAGAAAGAGAAAGAGAGAGAGACGGTCTAAAGTGGCCCCTCGTTGACGATAACGATATTGTCGATGACAATGTTGAAGCCAAGAAACCGACGACGCCACCTGTTCCAAAACACTTCACATGGCCAACAGGGGGGTTGGCTAGTGGGAAAGTGAAAGGTGAATTGTGAAAATGGAATGGGAAGTGAAAGAAGGCTAAAATCAATATTACTGGCTTTAAATTATAAACAATCAAACGAATTATTGTCGTGCCTTTGCTGTTATTATTTTCAATTTCGCTTTGTAATTTGAGGAAAAGTTCAAACGTATATCAATTTTCAACCTTTGTTGGCAAACTTTGAACATTTTGGAGCAACTGTTTTAATAACTAATGTCACGGCACATGTCTGATAGTTTGAATATTCTTGATTGAGTTGAGTCCTTATATCGATGTTAGTTAGGCCAATTATTGTCTGAAACCGAATAAAATTGTTTCCCGGATAATACTATAATAATGATATAATACTACCCCCACAACATTAAGCTACCGACTTACCGACCCTATAAGGTATTCTCTATTATCTTGACCAGCATCAAAACCAGATTTAACTTTCTTCGTCTTCGTCTTCGTCTATATGTTTGTCTGGGAGACCATAACATAGACTAATGTTAGCTTTTGCATTACGATATTGCATATATAATAATGAAAATCTGTAAAATATTCAGCTAGAATGTGAAAGAGAAAAATGTACTCTGAAACAATAATCAAGCTAAAGCTAAAGACACTTAGGGTATTATCTTCTCATTTTCTTTCTATCTGTTCCTATTCGATCTAAATTTTTCATTTGATTTTTTTTCGTTTGTGGTTACCTTTAATTGACAATCATTTTTTTGTTGTGTATGCGGTGTATGTGTATTTTGAATATGAACTACGGGCGAATTATGGCTATTGCATATTTATTCCGAAATTAAAAGTATTAATTTGAACATTGCGCATACGACGTGTGGTCAGTCGATTGTGGTATGCAATTTATTTTGTTGTGTTGTGCTGCCTTTTAATGTGTTTGTGGTATAATTCATAATGCACATTGATTTTTGTTATTGGTCAGCTTGCGGCTACCCCCACCCACCCCCACACACACCCCCCCTATTGTGTCCAATTTACTTTGGCTTTGGTAAAATATAATTTGAATTTTGAATTGTGACAACACAAAGAGGAAATGAAGATGATGGCTGTAAATTGCTAACTTGAAGCTCAAGGCTACTTCAACTTCAGCTACAACACACAACTTGCAACGTGCAACGTGGTGTTGCTGGTGGTGGTATTGTAAATTGTGAATAATTTAATTGTTTGCCAAATTGAAAATGTTACAACTGACAAAGTAGAACGAACTCTCAAGTTCTGTTTGTTCTGTTTGCAAAGGGGTACAAAAAAGGGGAAAAAAGAATCTCAAATCTCTTCTTTTCACAAGATAAATATTTAATCAATAACAAAAAATGAAAACTGTTTGGAGTGACGGCCGGCCAAATGAGGAAAACGATAAGAAGAAACACAGAACACAGAAACACAGGAAAACGGAAGTAAAATTCAACTCTGACAGCAAACAGAACAGAACAGAGATTTGAGTTGAGATTTTGCAAGCAGAACACAAAAGGCAATTGGACTCTCGACTTTAAGAGAGAAATCTTTGAAGCTACTAAATGAAAGAATAAATGGAAATGTATACAGCAACAATTAGACAAATTAAATGAATATTCAAAATAACTCAAATCAAGATAAATATGAAATGAAATATTGGAGAAAATGTTGTTTCAATTTCGGTTGAAGCAAGTTTAACCTTTGGCGAAGACAAGATTTCCAAGAACTTGCTCAAGCATTAAGTCAAATATATGTATGCCAAGTGACCTTTGACCCGTTGCACAACAACACTGAGTTCGCCTTAGTTGGTTACCCGCTTGCCCGCCTGCCCGCCTCTCTGCCTTTGCCTTATTGTGTTTGCTTTTGACTAATTAAGAAAGCCCACAAAATGCTCGGCTTCAAAGTGTGTGGTATGTCTTGACCAAAAAGGAGCAGGAGCAGAAGCTTCTGGCAAGACTTTTATTAAATTTCAAAATGGAATAGTCGAAAAAGTAATTTTGTGAGATATTTGGTTTATTATTTAATATGAATCAATAATAAATTCGTCATTGATTAAATTTGATTCTAAATTACAAAAATAAAAAAAAAAAAAGGTGGAAGGAATTTTGCATCTTAACGCTAAGCATAAAAAAAGGGATAGAAATGTTGTACATTTGCTAGCCAATTGTTCATATTATATATACATATATATACAGAATGTTGAGTGATGCCCGATGAATTTGCATCTGTTTACAAGCTTGATTGATCGATTGACTGACTGACTGACAACCAGTTGCCAGTAGCTAATAGCCAGTAGCCAGCAGTCAGACCTGATCAGACCTAATGTGACCTGTGACCTGGAACCTGCAACTCCGATCCGAGCGGAGCCAGACCAGTTCTTTATAGATCTGTGCTTATCGTATGCGTTAAATGCTGCTGAAGGGGAGACCGGGAGACATTTGTATCGAACTTGAAACGCTTGGCCGCACTCTCCATTTCCTCCAGATCGCTGAAGGCTGGAAAATCGATGGGACAAAAATGACCGGCTATTGCCTCCGGTATATGGCTGACATTGTTCAGCATGTGAACGGGTGTACTCTGCAGATAGTTGCGCCACTTGTGATAGGGGCGGGAGTTCGGGTCAAAGGTTGTTGTTGTTGCCGCATTGCCGCTGCGTCGCTGGCATATCGGCGACGAGGTCTTCGACATAATGCGCTGTGCATGCTGCATCATGTACATCTCCCACTCCAGATTGCCAACGGCAGAAGACAATTCACAATTGCTGTCGGTTTGATTGTTATGGCTGCTGCTGCTGGAGCTGGCATTGCTGCTGTTGCCGGTTCGATTGGCCATTTCCATGTCCTGAGTGCGACGCAATTGTTGTTTGGTGGGCGTGGAGGCAGCACTGCTGCATGTATAATAGCCATAGGACCGCTCCAGTTCCTGTTCCGTTGCGCCAGCTGCAGCAGACATTGCCGATTGCGATTGCGATTGGTTGGACATTGCCGGTTGCTCGGCAAAATCATCGCAAATGGGACGCGTTTGGCTGCGACTCCAAATGCTGCGATTGCAACTGCGACGTGGCGTGCTGCACTCACTGCTGCCCAATCCACTGCTGTTGTTGCTGCTGTTGTTTTTGCTGTTGTTGCTGCTGCTGCAACTGCTGCGACTTCGCTTTGAGGCATAAACGCTGCCATTCAAACTGCGATTCATATCCATTTTGAAATTACTCGTACAACAACCCATTTTGAATCAATTAAGAATTATACTATGAAAAAGGCAAAACCGTACAACTCTTTTCTCTCTTTTCACTTAGAAGTAGTTTGTGTTCGTGTTGTGTGCGTTCACTTCAATGGTTTGGTAAGAACTGTTTGGTCTAAACGCCCGTTTGTTGCCTCTTATATAGCTGCGCCTGGGTCTGGCTTTAAACTCTCTCAGGTAGCTTCTCGCGAATTTTCCAGGAATTTTCAATGTTTTGGTTTTGGTTTTCGCTATCGCATCGCATTTATTTTTACCTGGCTACAATTGGCTAATCCGGCTGCGCGGAAAAATGTTTTTATGGCCGCGCAGCCGAGCAGAGAGAAAGCCCGATCCGTCCGATTCGTCCAACTGACGGACAAACTTTATGCACGTGTGCGTTTTTGGCCATAATTTTGTTTTGTTGTTACCTGCTTAACGTTGTTAACGTTGTCGTCCTTGATTGTCGGATCGGATTTGGCTTGATGGATTTTCAATAACTCAATCTTGGATTTTCAGCCCAAAGTGGTTGTTAGCCAAATCAAAAAACTGAACATTTGTTGGCCAGTTGTTTGTATTGGCAACCCTTTAACTGGTTATCTCCATCCCAAACTATTACCGACCCGATTCGATGTACTATTACCGATTACCTAGCCAAATGCATATTTATTTCCCGATTTCGATTTGGATTTTGGTGTGCGGTGTGTGTGTGTGTGTGTGTGTGCGGCGCTGTGGCTTCGCCTAACCTTGGCCCATTGCGATTGTTGTGGGCCATTGTTGTGCAAACGCCGTTGACGCCGGACAGCGTCGGATGCACAAGGTGCACATAGGTGCCAGGACAATAGGAGGACATCTTCGCTGAACAGAACAGAAGAGAATAGAACAGAACAGAACAGATGCGCGTTTCAATCACATTCACTTACTTCAGAGCGATGTTTGTTGAAATGTGTTCTATTGAGAGTTTTTGGCTTACATTTCACATGAAATTTCTGAATGGATACATGGCAAACATTCTTGGCCATAACTACTTATGACTGTGCCTCCTGCTGTTCTATTGCTTTAGATCTTCAAGGCTGCCCAACTGCCCAATCTGCCAACCTATGTAAATGTTCTTCAATTCTTAAGTTGCTGGCTCTTGTTATCTATCTTGCCAATCAAATGTTATGGAACTCAATACTGAAACTTAATTGTTACAGTTAAAATGACCTAAAAATTATTTGTAGTAAATTTTTTGGTTAGAAAAAGAATGGTGCAAAAGTTAAGCCTTTTTAACTGCTTCGACAAAAGTACCTAAAACATCTCAAATTTCATTGGGTCTTAAGATTTAAGGCTAAGGGACTACAAAATAATCAAAGTCCTATTATGAAAGGATTTACTTAACGAGCTTAAATAGGAAACCTGATTATACCATAATCCAACTTGGTCTCACTTAAAAATTTCCAATATCTATATTTAAGTCTTTGCAGCAATGTCCTAAAATACTACAGTTCAGTCATAGAAAACGGTGTTGGATAAGTTTAAGTACATTTCCTAATCAAAATCTAACCTAATCTATGTCTTGGATTGGAATCAATAATAACCAGATCAATTTTTAAATGACATCCAAAAGTTAAAGCGGAAACAAAATATGTTTTCAATTACGAAACACACTTAAGATTACTGCTTAGAAATTTCTGGAACATATGATGTAAACAGTCAACAGGATCTACCCTGCTTAGGCTTAAGATAGAAAATTATTTGCTTTGGAGTCACCAAAAATACCTCATATGTATTTCCCAATGCAAATTATGTTTGGAAAATCTATCGGACAATCCACTTATCTATCCACAGTTTGCAAAATCATGAGCCCTCTCTCTCTCTCTCTCTCTCACTCTGAGTAAATAGTGATGGGAAATACTTATCTATGGTTATGAGAAGAATCTAAACACGCACAGCCCCCGGTTGAATCTGGTTAAAGGGTTTCGAAGGCGAAGGGTTAAGGCGTTACATTTCCCTACACTCGCTGATGTTTTGGGTGCAGCCCATTTATTTCTCGGGCTCGGTGTCAAAAGGTTGTGTGACTGTGCGAATCTCTTGGGCTCTTGTTGTGCTCATTTGACCATATCGCCGAATCGCCAACGAAACGTTGCATTTTCACACGCAATCGTGAACAAAGGTCTAAAGTTTTTCGCACGGGCCAACTGGAATTTCCCCCCACAAAACCCGAACCAGCGGCAAAAAATACTATTCCCACAACATTTTCGGAGTTTATGATCAACTACAAAGTCGCCTGTGTATGTGTGTGTGTGTGGTTGACAATTTTCTAAATCCCAAATGGAATTCGGCTCGGGGTTTTTTTATTCTCTGCTGTTTATCTGCGAGTGCGTTAAAAGAAATACCGGATGCCAGATTGGACCAGACCGGACCAGACCATACCGGATAGCCAGGCCCGAACATACCATACCAGACAGGACCGGGACCAGGCCCGAACAGACCGTACCGGATTTAACAAATGCTTTAACTCAGCTCGAGACTAGACACGTTACCCAAACAACATCAACCAATATCAGCTTGAACGACCCAATCCCCAACGCAATCGCAAATTCACTTGCACATGCATTGCCAATGTTTCAATTTTGTTTGTTTTGCGTTTTGCCAGCACGTGACTTGAACTGCAGCAGTAAATAGTGAATCTGGCCAGGCTAAAGGGGATAAAAGCAGACAAAGAAATTGAAGTTGAATTGAAATCCTTCACCCATGAAATGGATCAAAAAAATGGGTATAATAGTTTTGTGCAAAATATGCACATGAAATCGATAGCAAAAAATTCTTGTATTTCGAAAACCTAAAAATGGGGATTAAAAGTATTAACAAAATAATGAAAGTCTTTGAGTTTTAATTGAAATTGATAGAGAAACACCGGATATGAAACCATCGCTTGATGGTCCGGTAGTACACGTATGTGTATGTCTGTCCACCTTAATGGTCAGGGGCTAAGGACATCTCCTAGACGAGACTACTTAACTAGCGCCATCTTACTTACTTTTCAGCGGTACTTGCATCAAATTGGTAGATTCTACTATATATAATACTAACAACTTCGACACACAAGGCTAACACGTACTATTCAACCCATTCTCTATCATAACAAATATCCAATTAAGTTTTTAAACATAAGTAAAAGGTATATTTACACACACTTTGTACACATTATCAAAACTTATTTACAATCACTTAACCAATGCGGAGGACCTGTAGTCCCAGTGCGGTACCAGGTGCTACTTTCTTTATTCCCCGTCAATTAGTAACGCCTTGAATTTTCCACTAAATGCAAAAGTTGCACCCAAGGTGAATTGAAGCACAAGTTCTAATCTGTGTGCGCCCCAAGCTGAGAGCGAAAGCACCAAGAGAAGGTCCTTTCACTCCCTACCACTGAACACATCTGCACACATCTCAACCTTGAAGTAAACCGAACTATTGAAATGCCATTGACACAGGTTCAAATGTGTGTGGCGTAAAGTAAGCCACAAGATCTTGAATAGAATATACCCATTGAATTGAAATGAATTGGAGATAGCAAAGACAAACGACAAAAGATTAAAAAGATTCGCATATACCCTGTAAAAGGGTATCTAATTAAAGGTCTTGACAGTGAAACCCACATAACAATGATGCCATTCTGAGTATTTCACTCCATATATGTATGCATATACCCACTCTTCTCTCTTTGATGTAATTATGCGAGGTACAATCGAAAGCACTTGAATAGAACATTCAGCACAT
This sequence comes from Scaptomyza parva, assembly GCA_035044645.1. Taxonomy (NCBI): domain Eukaryota; kingdom Metazoa; phylum Arthropoda; class Insecta; order Diptera; family Drosophilidae; genus Scaptomyza; species Scaptomyza parva. Next base: position 12,844,431 of record JAWNNT010000139.1, read on the forward strand.
TCAGCACAGGAAAAAGAAGGCCACTTGATTTAGTCTGAATCGTGTCCGAAATGCTAAAACTCAGTCAAAAAAACGAAAAAACAAAATACTAAAAACACATAGATATGTAAATGTTTTGGATTTCTCATATGCAACTTTTCATGTTGTGTTTTGTTTTGTTTTCCCTTTTTTTTTTCTGGTCGGTCGGTCACAAGTGCGTGTAGAACAATTGGGCAAGGACGAATGCATTATTTCAAGAGGGTATATGCTTGATGATAAAAAGAGAAAGTGTGACGGAGAGAGGGAGAGATAGAGATAGAGCGAGAGATAGAGAAACACTCAACTTGAATGTTGAAGCACATCTGGACACATTCAGTGATTGTTTTGGTTATTTTTTGTTGGCTCACTTCCTGAAAAAATAAAAACGACAAGATAACAAACAAAACAATATACAACTTTTAGTCTGCTTGTTTTGCTGTACATCTATATGTGAGTGTGTATGCGAATGTGTGTGTGTGTGAGTGTCTGTTTATGAAATGCATTTTTGTTAGCCAGCCCATTGCCCATCCATTTAGCCATAAACGTTGCAGTCGCACAGTCGATAGTCAGGTAGATGACCTATCTATGACCTAGGACGTGGCTAACAGCAATCGTTATTCGTCGTTCGTGTTCACTTGTTGATCCGTCTGGCCATTCCTGGTTCGTTCGTCAAGTTGGCGGCCAAGACGAGGACCGGGTCGACGGGGCGCTTCGAATATCGCGCACTTCTTAGCGGTATTTCCGTTTGGTATTTCCGCATTGGGAAATCGCGAAACGGGGAAATCGGCAAATCGCGTTCACATGTGGCACACATAAGTTATGCTCGTTATGCACGTATGGCACGCGGGGCGGCAACTATTTAAATGTTAATTTGGTCCTTGCTAGCTTGCTAGCGCATTAAGCACTTGTTCGAACGAAGCAACAACAACAACGCTCTCGGTTGGGTGCTTGCAACAAGTCAAGCAGAGAGAGACCAGAGACAAGTGTGGCAACTTGCCGGTCTGGCCTGGCAACCTTTGGGATTTGCCCACAACAACATCTTGACCAGGTGACAAATAGCCAAACCGCTTAGCCTAGGTCAACTCAGCTCAACTCAGTTTAGTTCTGCTCTCGATTGCGTACAGTTGTGTTTTGTGAAAGTGAATTCAATTAGCAACTTTAATCAAGCAGTCAAAATGTCATTCAGTCTCAGTCTCGGTCTGCAGTCTTGCTGACTGCACTGCACATTTCCTCAATTTCCCCCCGGTGACCACTTAGAGACTGGCAAACACTCAGCATTTTATGTGGCTTTCGACGTGGCTAGCACAGCAGCTGCTGCTCTTAGACATGGCTATTACATTGCTCCTTTTGCTGCTTTGCGGGAGGCCTTTTATCCATTAAACAGACACACACACACACACACACACAGAGAGAGAAACCAACGCCTATCAGCTATGCAGCACATTTTGTACACTAAGTTTGAGCTAAGGAAGAGTTTTAGATAGTTAAGTAGGTACTACGCTCAATTGCATTAAGCCTAAAAAAGATACGCTTAATACGCTTATTCATGAAGATGAAGTTGAAGATCTGAATGAATTCATAAAGCTTATAATAAGTCGCTTTTTTGTGCGCTTCCTTCCGTCCGTAATATAAAGTATTTTCTAAATACGTTTCATATTTTGTTAATACTTCTCAGAACAGAAACACGGAAAGGTAACGGTGAAAATCGTTTAACATTGTTACACTGAAAACATTACTAGTTAGATTTTATCAATTGAAATGCTTAAAGTTGAATAGTTAATAAATAAATTTATGTTTTATTCAATAAAAAAATTAAAGTTGATTAATATTTTATTTTCTTAAGTAAAAATTTATGGTTTAATGCAAATGACAGATAGAATGAAAACCAGTTAAACTTCAATTGAAATCATTTAAGAAACACCGAAGATATCAAAGATTGAAATTAAGTCCAGTAATGCATGCACTTGCTGTTTACGCATGCACACACACAAGAAGGGGTGAAAGTTCTCGACTAGATGTTACTTACTTACTATAATATCTTAGTCTTAGTTCGTTTTTCAAGTCAATATTTTCATATTTTCTATTCGATATCAACCAATGAAAAAAGTGTCAAGAAACATGTTTTAATAATCAACTTGACACCTTGACTTTAGCTATTTCTTAGTGTGTATCTTAGCTGTATTTTGCTTAATAACATTCTAGTTTTTTTTAAGTGTATTTCTAAATCGGCTTATTGTTGTTGTTTTTTTTTTTTGCTGTTCTTTTTGTTCTTTCCACAAATGTAGCTTTTGCATGTGTCATGTTGAATTAACAACGCATGAGCTGAAAGCGTGTGTGTATGTGTGTGAGTGTAGTGTGTGTGTGTGTGTGTGTGTGAGTGCGTGTGTTATTTGTTTGCATGATTTACAAAGTAACTGGCTGCCATTGAAACTAGCAGCGACTTCGAGTGTGTGCCTGTGTGTGCCGGTGTGTGTGTGTGTGTGTGTATTGCAATATATAGAAAATCAATAATATATGGTTTATTTTGTTATTTTTTTCATTCAATATGTGTGCGTGTGCATGTGTGTGTGTGTGTTGTAATTCCTTTTATGAATTATTAAACGGCAATGAATTCTCGCTTTGTCTGCTCTCTCGGGTACACTTACTCATAATTAAAACGACAATCTCGCTCTCTCTCTCTTTATCTCTCTCTCTCTCACACAGACACACTCTTTCGCTAAGTGTATTTTGTGCGTGTGTGTGTGTGTTTGTGCCCCATACGTGATAATTGAAGAGTAGAAGAGTGTAAAAATAAAAGGCAGCTGGGCGAAGTTCTTTTTCTGTTCTGTTTTTTTTTTTTTGCATAATAATTGCTGTGTTGTGATGTGGAGCCATCATCAAAGTGAAAATTGAAGTGTGTCTGTGTGTTTTGTATTTGTTTATGCCGGCTTGTGATACCCTGTGATTCCTGATTCAAATTGGGATTTTACATTAGTTTCACACAAGATTTGAATTTGGTTTCCAACATTATTCTATATACAGAATAGAGAGAGTTTTTAGTCAGGAAGAATGTTAATAGTTAAACTTTTATGAAGTTTACACTTAAATATGATATCATTTAGTCGCATACACATTTTACTGTTACTTTTACTTGTTTTTGAGAGTTGTATCCTCTTTCTCAATTTCTCTCTCTCTCTGCTTTTTTGGCTGCAGTGTGTAATTGCGTTAAGTAATTAGAAAGGAGCTCACATCCTGCTGTTGCTCCTGCTGCTGCTGTTGCTGCTGGTTTTGACTTAACGAGCATTTAATTGCCAGACTTAGCCTTGGTAACACACACACACACACTGATTACCTGCACTTCCTTTCCGGTTTACCCTTTAAGCAACATATTTTTCACTTTTAATGCAACGCTGCTGCTGTTTCTTCTTCTTCTTCTTTCATTCCATTTTACTTTTTCTTTTCACTTTGCATTTTTATGCGCAGTTTCATTCATAAATTACACAAAATTTTCACATTTTCACATTCTTTCTTCCACCAACAGAGAAACAAGTTCTAAGAAACTAGTCAAATAAACACTGTCTGTGTGTTGGTGTGTGTGTGTGTGTGTGTTATCTAGTGTTGTTGTTGTGTTCCCTGATCTTGTTGCACAGTTGAATTGCCTTGAGGGAATTGCGCATAATTTGTGCATGTTAATTAGGTAATTTTCGGGCGCAGATTAAGCAAATTAACCAAATTAACTTAATGAGCAGCAAGTAAATAAATAAATTAAACAACAACAAACAACAACAGAGAGAGCAGCATGTGAGACTATGTCTGAATGGAGACTGTGTATCAAGGTCGAAGAACACTTATGTGTATTCTCAGATGGAGGGTAACTAACCCTAAACTATGCTAATTGGATATAATGGAGAACCATTTGGGATTTGTAAAGAGTTCAACAAGAAAAGGACATGACGAACTTTATACTTATATAAAGGAAATTTTTCAAGGAAATTTTTCTACTTCTAGCATAGTAAATAATTGAAATAATATATTTTTCACATACCTACATATATTCATACATAGATCAAGCAAATATTTCTAACCTAATGATAAAAAATGTTATTAAAATGAGTATTCATTAAGAATAAATTTATGATCAATATGAACAAAATTTCTTTTCGAAGTAGAGAAAACCTTAATATATTCATTACATTCTTAAGTTAAGAAACTTGCACTAGAGTAATCTATTCAGTAAAATCAATAGCAGTAAAGTCAGTACTAGGAACACGTGCACGCAACTACTTAAGTTCTTCCTTTCTTTCGCTTCTTCTTCTTCTTTGAGATGGACTGGACTCTTGACTTGAAGATGTTAAATTGATGGCACTTGGGCTCTGGCTGCTGGCTTTCTTGTTGCTCTTCTTGTGGTCGCGCCATAAATCATCATCATTACATTGGGCATTAAGTAATGCTCTCCACTTCCGCACCCTCCCTCTCACTCGCACCCTCTCTCGCTTCATTTTGCTCCTGACCACTGTAGAGCATCCGGGTTGGCCACACGTCCTTCTGACTGGCTCAAACTCACAACTTTTAATGCACTAAACAAGTGGCAAGTGCCAAGTGGCAAAAGTTGCGCCTTAAGTTGAGCATATTCGTGAATTGCGTGCATGTGTGTGTGTTGGTGTCTGTGTGTGCATTGCCTGACACAAGCACTTTACAAGTTTTTGCAAGTAAAACATTCTAAGGCAACGCGAGAAGCGTTAAGAACTGTTTGAACTGCTAAAGGCAGTTAGTTGCATGCAAAACTTCTAGTTGCACATGTTACTACTTGCAACACTCAGTGGGGGGCAATGTGGGGTGGGTGGTACTAAAAATGCTGATGTAGTGCTTCTTGCTTCGTTTTTTTTTTTGTGCCTGCTTTCTCTAACTCCTTCCATTTTGGGTAATTTTAGCAATTTTCTCACTTACAATGACTCGACTTGAGTGTTGCACGGAGTCACAAAGTTAGCCATATACATAAATACATTATTGCAAGTAAATTGTGTTTGAATAAAACTAAAATTGAATTAGCAAACTTTAAATGAGACTGACTAGACTGACTTAATATATATATCACAAGTTGACTGGCGAGATAAAATATTGACAATTAATTGAGTTTGAGTAAAGCTCTAGAGATAACCTTATTGAAAAGTCGCCTTTAACTTCGACTTCAAATATGTATATGTGTATGTGTGTATGCGTGTATATGTGTATGTGTGTATATGTGTATGTGTGTATATGTGTATGTGTTATCACAACTATTGACAAACTTTTGGCAAAGTTTTTTGTCAATTCATGAAGCAAGTTGCATTCACAACTTGGTTCTTGGTTCTTGAAATCTTGAAACCGAAATCTATATTGGCTGTTGGCCAACGTAAACGCAATCGAAAGGAAAGGAAAGAAAGTCAATAATGCGGCCACAATAGTCAACACTTGTCTTTAGTGCAACCCATACTTACTCAATCTTCTCTTAAATTGTTTATTTTTCGTCTTCTCTTCTGCAGTTTCCAAGCTGGCTGCATACGCTGAGGAGGTCAGCACCGCAACAGGCATCTCGGAAGGTGAGTATTAGTGCCACGTGCCACACACATGGGCACTCCGGAGCACGTGGCATGCTGCTCAACTCGATTGATGAACTTAGTAATAACACGCGTTGTTTTGTTTTTGTTTTTGTTTGCATTTGCGTATTTCGCAGAATGGGGCTCCGGCTGGAAGGACGGCGGCGGCACCAACTTTCTGGTGGAGGTCGAGGAAACAGCTGCCATGTCACCCAATGCCGCACGTGGCAGCAGCAACACATCCGGGGATTACATTGCTGAGCTCAACAGCAACAACAACAGCAAGGAGGAGGTTACAACAAACCCAGCAAATGCCACAAATCCCGATGCGGGTAAGTGCAACTGGCAACTGGCAACAAGAAAAAAACCCCTCTGAATGATGTCATATACATATATACTATAGCCAGCATATGCATACATATATAATTATATTACACCATGAGAGTGTTAAGAGCATTTCTCAATCGCTTTATCGTTAACGAGCAAAACTTTAATTGACCAGATTATGGTCGGTTAGTTGGAAAATCTTTCCAAATCCAATCAACTTTATCTTTTCATTTGTAATCTTCAATACAAAAGTTCAGCTGTTAAAGAGAATAGAGCCAAAGCAAACTTACTGTCACAATACTCACAAAATCCCCTGTAAAAAGTTAAGGCGCAGCCAACTTAACGCACATGGGATGGGGGAAAGAAAGAAGAAGAAGGCAAGGTGTTGCCATGGCAAATCTTGGTCTTGGGCTTAAGCTTGTAAAAGAAATAAGTAGAATAACAAGTTAATGTCAATGTCGTACATTTTTAAAAATATCATAAATTATATGTGTGGAACAACAACGAATTGGCTTGCAGGCAAATCCTTAAAGATTTGTTGCTACACATGCTCGCATCATCAGAGGAAGGAGAAAAGACGCACAGACGCACACGCGTGTAATTGAATGTTTATGGTCTTAACTGTAATCCAATTGCCCAAAATACCAAACCAAACCCAGCCAAAGAGACAGAATGCGAATGTCGGCAAACCGCGTGATAATCAAATTCCAATCTGCGGCTCGAGTTATTTATGCTTTGTACGTGTGTGTCTCAAACAGAAAAAAAACCAAACAAACAACCGATTCAAATCGCATTGAATTGAATTTCACTCGTACTCGTAAACACGCTTAACACTTGTGTCTTTTGTGTCTCTGTTTGACTCTCGTTTGGCTAGGACCCAAGATCATCGTGCGCACCGAGGAGGTCTTGATTGTTGGACTTGTTCTCATGCTCTGGGTTGGCGCAATAATGCTTTTCTTTAATCGCTGGGGCAAGATCCGAATGCTGGAGCCATACCAGCCAAAGTTTCAACAACAGCATCGCAGCTCGTGTCCCTTGGTCGATTTGGATGCAGTTCCAACGCATCAGGTAAGGAAATCCTAGGTGATTTTTGTCTTGTCATGACTCTCTGATTTCATTTTCATTTGTAGCGCACCTCCGTTTCTCGTATGTCAATGGGAATGGTGCATAATCATGCTTTGAATATGCCAACATGTCAATTTGCGGCCTACAATCCGAGCCTCTATGCAAAGGGTAAGTGGCGACACCGTACATTCTCACGTTGCATGCAGCATCACATAACACACAACAAAATCTCATCGAATGCCAATGCAATTAAAAACAAACCAAATCTTCACGTACATTATTCATTCACATACACATTTACATACAGATATGCATCTGGTTTTTGTGTATTTTGTGTTGCCTACTTTTGAGCGTCGCCTCTGGTTTTTGTGTATTTTTGCGTTGCCTACTTTTGAGCGTCGTCAATAGCCATAGATGCAAAGTTTTGAGCTGCATACACTATATATATATATTTGACTTGAACAACGTGTTAATCGCATCGCATATTGACTTGCAAAAAGTTGTCGACAAACTTTTTTTGACATTTGCACTTAAAAACTTTTAAGCAAATCCTCAAAAAGTTCTGCTCACGAAATCACGAATCTGCGCTAATCCCTGTGTGATACAATCTTTATAAAAGTTGAGTTGAGAATGTTGAATCCTTGACAATTGGATTGGTTAACATGGTTAATGGTTAAGTCTATGTAAGCAGCCTCAACATCTGTTCGACAATTAAGTTAATATATTTTTAACTTAAATATGTTTTGTTCATACGAGTATTTGCTTTTAAGAACTTTTGCTGCAAAAATATATATATTTCTATGCGCATACATGTAACCTTATATAGTATGTATAAGGTAAGTATGTGCAGGCTTCATTCATTATTTATTCAGATCTTAATGTAACACTCGGTTCACACACACACCGTAATACCCTGTACGAATGAGAAATAAGGCAAGCGGGTATCTTGTTTAGCTTGTTGAGGAACTACGAGTAAACCAGTACGTAGTATCTTCTAGTTAGGCATTGTGCTGCTGTACATACTTTCGCAGTGGCTTTTCATTTTATGAATCTGGCTTTAATTGTGAACGAACCTTTTACCAGATTGCAGCCAGAATGCCAAGAAAAAGCTCGGTGTCAAAAGAGACCGAAAGAGAGAGACGGAGAGAGAGGGAGAGAGAGAAAACAGCTTAAGTGAAACATAGTAAAAACAGAGTGTTTCTGAATACTACGCTGAATGTTTACCAGTTGCGGCATGTCATCTGTTTTTAATGCAACGTAACGTTTTAGTTGGACTTTTAATGAGTTGCCACACTATTAAGCCGCTCAAGTGGTGGCGCCGCGAGCAGTGGTTAGGAGGGGGTTTGGCAAATGGGTGGTGGGGCAAATGGGGTTTCCTCCCAGAGCACATATAACAATACAATTTGTATGCCATTCGTTGGCACTCGAGGATGCTGCGCCTCCGATTCCGATTCCAATTCCGACTCTCGCAATGGCAATGCAATTAAATCTTGTGGAAACGCACGCTCAACCACACTCACACACACATACACACACACAAAATCACACATACACTTAGCTGAGCGTAGCAAAGGGGAAATGGGGCAGAGGAAATGGTAATGAAAATGAAAATGGAAGCACGACCAAACAGCAAAAACGTATTTTTCTGTCTTTTTCCCCAAGTGTGTGTGTGTGTGTCAACACATGCTTAATATTCGTAAGTGAATCTAATGAAATGATATTTCAACGTTTATGGCTTAACTTATTTCGTGATTAAGTTAAACGATTTTTTTAACTTCATTTCATGTTTAACTAAGCAAATTAACAGTAAACTACAACGTTGCTAAACTACTGATTATCTAGATTGTTAAGCACTATTAATGATAGAGTATAACATTTAAAGAAATTGTTATAAAAGATGTAATGTGTATTGTGTCTGTTTTAGTTTTAGCAGCCATCAATCATTTAACATAATAACATTATCACATTAACATTGCTTTAAGATTCCACTACTCTCTACTCTCTGTTAACTCTCGCTCTCTCTGATTACAGTTTATTTCAAATCTGAATTACTGTTTAATTTTCGTTCCAGGCTACGCTTCGCATGTCTCGAATGCATCACGACCTCGTCAGAATTCGGTGTTTGTGGGAGCGAGCACGAGTCATTATTTAATGCCGAGAGCGCCGCGAAAGACACGATCGGCAATGGATTTGCATTCAATGGTTTTGGATGAGAGCGCGGAGCAGGTGTAAATATCGCATACAACAGAGATAGAGTTGAGGCGAAATTGTGAGTGAGTGAGTGAGTGAGTGCATTTGTATTTTGTATGTGTGTGCGTGTGAGTGGGCGTATGAGAGAGAGAGAGAGAGAGAGCACAGCTAATGAATAATTAAGTCAGTAAGTAAGTTATTTGAAACTAATTGTCAGAAGATGATGATGAAGAAAAGAAGTAAATCTAGATGTTAGAGCAAGAAAGCAGATTAAGCAACAAAGTCCATTAAACTGCAAAAACTACTATTTACAACGTGTTTATTAAAAAAACACTCAGACACTCCTCATTTTTGTTTTCTCTATCTCCCGCTTGCAGTCTCTTTCGCATTTGAACTTACTAAGTGAATAAAATGCCAAAACACATGACGCACACCTTAAGTCAATTCTGCTTGAGCAAATGATGCTGATTGCTACATAATTGTAAACAGCAAATGCGCCACTTAGCTTTTGTCAGTCATGCGTAAGAAGAAATAAACATATGTTTTATAGTATTATACTACCTAGTAAAGATCTTAAATCTATTCTTATATATAGGCTCGTAGCAGTCTTCTCCTTCTTCTGATAACTCATTCACACAAAATGATTTTGCTATAGCCGTTGATAGAAATATACCTAGATGTTAAAAAAGTATTATACAGTATGTAGTTCGTTTTGAAAAAAAATAGTTTGGTTGCAAACAAATTCAAAAGCTCAAATATCCCAAATACTCTACATATTTCTCTATATCTATCCTCTAACTACTAGTATCTATAACTATTTACATATATGAATACATAAATATATCTACACATTGGATAGTAAGTCCCTAATTGTTTGTTTGAATCGATTAGCTTGAGTCTAATTCTCGTTTACATTAAACTTAACGAATAAGGCAGGAAGGAAGAATGAGGCGGACAGAACGAAAGAGTATAAAAACAATAACGAGTAAAACAAATAGCAACGAGATTTCAACCAACATCAACGAACTAAAGTAACGAAATCCGAATTCGAATTCCAACGAATTAAATGAACGAGAACAAAACTCATGCAAATACGATTACAACAAGACAAGTGTGTGAATTCAGACTTGTCCTGTTGCCGTTGCCTAATTTTGTCAATAAGTCAATTTGCCAATCTCCTCCTTCAAAGAGGTCTTGCCTTTGTTTGCATAATGCATTCATTGTGTAAATAGATATTCTCTCTTGTACCTATCTTATCTTATAGCCTGTTTAGCTGTTAACTTTAATGTTAAACTTATACCATCTGGGTTTGCCAGATGTTTCTGTCTCTAAATAATCTTGTTGTCCATTTTATTGACTTTCGTCTAGATGTGTTGCTCTATCTACATATTTAACTGTCTATACATACACACTACTCTCTTTTTCTTGAACTCTATAAACAAAAAGCAGCTTAGGCACACGTTAGATACTCTATTTTGTAAGTAACTGTGCTAACTTTCGACCAAAGAAAAACAAATACTACAAACAAATGTATGACTAACGAAAGCTTTAAACAAATAAACAACCCATCCAACTGAATAAACTAATGTTATATAACTCTATATACACAACTCTATATAATATATACTATATACAGTAAAAAAACATATATATTTTAAGATTCTTATCTGTATGGTATAAACAAAAACAAAAACATAACAGAAAATTATTCAAAAGTCTTGTGCAAACTATGCGGAACAACTAATTTTACCAAAACTGCTACAACATCAACTAAATCAAAAACTAAAATATATACATTTATTATAAAAATGATGTCAACAACTTTAAGGCACAATTGGGGCGGTATTTCCCAGCTCTGATAAACTTGAGACCAAATTTCAAATTGATTTTGGTAATGGATAACAAGATATTAAAGATAAGAGCTTGAAACTATTCGTTTGTGATATGCGATTCAGTTTATTAGAGCTGCCGAATATTTCCCCAAGAAACAAAAAAAGAGATTTGTTTTTAATTCAGATAATGGATGGATTGGATGATGAACAAAGCTAACATATAATATTTGTGAAATTGTATTTTACATAATGGACAAGTACGAAGGGAAACTCAAAAATTTTAATTACATATTTTTACATACTGTATACAGTAAAGTAAAGTAAAGTATGTAAAAGTGCGAGCAAGTTGGAGAAAGATCTTGCATATATATATTATATATTATATATACTGGTATACTACAAATATCCAACCATACATTATTTAAAATAACAAATATATATCTACAATACATTTCAATAAAGAAAAAGGAAACAATTATAATTGGTTCAAAGCAGTTTGAAGTTTCATTTGGGTCGGTTAAAGATTGACAGACTTAACTCTAATCAATCAATCAATATAGGACATCTTGGTAAGTATAAGATGGTCTCGTCGGCAGTCGGTGCTCTCTCTTTTTGTCCCTTATTGTCAGTTGCTTCTTCACTTCTTCTACTTTACGCGTTTCATTCGCACTTATTGCAAGAATTGGATAAGGGACATATTTTTGCCGACGAGACGACCTTTTACGCGGGTTCCTATTTTAGTCCGGACTCGAACTTGAAGCTCCAGAGAGTGTGTTTATTCAAGGCGCCTCATATATATCGGTGACTTACTCGACTTTCTCGACTCACTCGAAAGATAAGTTTCCCTTTTATTCGCCTTATGCGACAATCGGAGACATAATGTTGGGGATACTCGCTTGCCCCACGGGTGTAGGCAAATAAGATGGCACAAATGCTAGAGAACAGATTCCAAAGTAGTTTTAAATCCATATATATTTAGTTTATCTACTTTAGCTACATTTGTTATTCCTTTTTTTGAGTGGCTTCTTCGTTTTGGTTGGCTTTGTGCTTTGCAATAGAGAGTTATGTGTTTAGTCATTATGGCAATGTGGCATCATTACAAAAGGCTTTGTGCGTAGCCAGCCAAGTGGTCTTCTTCTGGTCTGCTTCTTGTTGGCAGCCAGATGACTTTTGGCTCTTGGCATTTGGGTCATAAACAATTTAAGCAAATGGCCAAACGGCGCGTAAACTGCTGACAAGGATCCATAAAGCAAGAGGGGAATTGCACCCTGTGGCCATCATAAAGCAGCCGACCCGACTCCGGCACGGCCCAACCCGGCCCAGTTCAAGTGCATTGAATTTATGGGCTCGACCCCTCGACTCAACAGAAGATACACAGTTCAAAACATTAAGTACATTTGAACACGTTCGTTACATAAAATGTGAGTATAAACTGTCGTTGTGTGTTTTTGGGTTTTTTTATCACCTCATTGTGATCATCTCATTGTCTATTTTGTTCAAATCTAAACTCGATTATCAGGAGAACAAAGTTTAACAGCTAGAATACCAGCTGATATAAGAAATCTTCCTCTTACTCATTCTGATTGGTTTTACTTCTTTTCGGTTTCCTTGTTTAGCTTCTTACTTTTGCTAGCTGTCAAAAGCTGCTTGATATTATGGGAATTTGCATCTAGCATTTTAGAAGCCCCGTTAGTTTGGTCTGGTTGGTTAACCTTACCTTCGAACAATCAAACCGAAATTTGGTTGTTGTTGGTAGGTTCGTTATAGAGAAGTGCGATATATCTTCTGATACATCACATCTTTATTTCCTTAAGTGTATTTTCTCCCTTTAAGGGCCTCTTTAAAGGCGAGCGCCACAACGTCGTCGCCCAACCTTGAAGACAGTTGCTCACAAATCAAGCGAAGGACGGACGCAATTGCAACTTGCAACTGCTAGGGCTGATGCTGATGCTGCAATACGGCGGCAGCACAGCTGCACATTGCTACATTTTGCTTTTACTGAAGCTGCTTCATTTGCCATTTGCCATAATGCCAATGGCTCTTTTAAAGGGCTTTAACAACTAGTTATTGGCTTTGCAGTCAGTACGTGCTTGCGTGCAACACTCGGCACACAACCCAACCCAACCCAACCAAGAACCTCACAAACTCCTCCTCTCCACTCTCCTCTTACCCATTGTGAGTTTGTGCGTGTTTTTCTCTTGGTTGTCCTTGACAAGGACACATTTATCTGTTCATATTCGTTGCCTATGCAATAGTAGCAGTTAGCAGCAGTTAAAGTGCGTTTGTTGGTGTTTTCTGTTTTCTGTTTTCTGTTTTTTTTTTTGCTTTTTGGCCAAGTTAAGCGCTGCCAATCTGCATAAATGCCAACTAAGTATTCAGATCCTTCACATGATATCCATGCAAATCTGCTGCACATTGTCACAAATCTGCGCACCAAAGTTGATTGACAGCTGTCAGGGGGATAGCAGTAGATAGAAGCAAAAATGCACGCACACACACACACACACACACACACTCACTATCTACCATCTACCACACATTCCATGTTGCCTAGTCTAATCCTATTTGTGTGTTTCATTTTTTTTGTTGTTGGGAGGCACTTGGAAAATTTATGTTCTGCAGCTGCGAAAAACTTAATTGCTTTTGTCTATCGCTCGGTATGCGCCCCCAATACCCTGTACACATTTGAAAACGGGTAGACACATATATGTTTTCGGTTTATGTTGAGTTTTTATTGGATTTGGATTGAAGTTTCTTTTCTTAGCCGAGTTCCAACCAGATTCAAATGTTTTAATAGCTTATTTACAGGGTATCTCTATGAACGAGTTGACCATGTTTGAGCTCCACACAGATATTGTGCGAAACGTGTTCTGCCACTTGGTACTTCTTCTTAATCTTGTTGTTTTTCACCGTTGTTGCTGATTTTTCAATTTTCCTTGGTGCGCGCTTTTCACCGTTTTTACTTGTTTTTTCCGCCTGCTACTGTTTGTTGTTGTTGCTGTTGCAAGCGCTTCGTTAACTTTGATTTGTCCACTGAGAGACATTCAAATGAAATTTCACATCCTTCCCACACACACACACACACACACGCACACACACACAGATGGAGCATAAGGCAAGCATAAGCAAACGCAACATATTTTCAATTGTTCATTTGAGTGGGGTGGGGTGGGGTGGGGTGGGGTAGCTTATCGACGTTGTCAACATGGACTCACTTTTCCTCACTTTTCAAGAAGTGTCAATAAAAGGTTTACGAATGCAGCATAGAAAGCAAAATCAATCAAACAAAGCATTTGTTTGCCTAGTTAAAGTGAAAAGTGTGTTTGAATTGAATTGAAGAAAAAATTTATCAAGGAAATTTTGCAAATTTTACAACAGTCAGAACAAGAGAGAGAGAGAGAGATGAAAAAGGAAGTGTAAAACTTAGTTTTAAACAGATTTTTGATCGAGCTTATGTTATTACTTCATTTACAGGGTATCTAATAGTTTGTATTGACTGGCAATGTTACTTGTTGGCGGAAACCTTCGCCTGTCCTCCACCTTCATTGTCTCTCCCAGCAAGGACAAAATCATAACTGCGCATTTGGAGACGTGTGTAAGTGTGTGTGTGTGTGTGTGTGGGGGGTGGGGTTGGGAGTTAGTGTGAAAGAGTGTAAATACATGCGTGTGTTATCTGTGGCTGCCACATGAGAAAGTTTCAATGTTGCAACACGCGTCTGTTGCATAAAGAGCGATCCCCTTAATTGCTCCATTTCGCTTGATTATAAACTCAATACCGAACACTTTTAGATGGCTGGCAATTTATTATATTTCGGAAATTAATTTAAATAAAGTTTTTGTTTTCCCTGAAACCTACGAAATGGTTAAGAAGGGTATATAGAATGATTTTGTGTTTTGAGTAAAAGTTAACTTGTGATTTGCCTTTAATCAAAATGAAGCCACGATTTAGTGAAAGTATTATGTTGCGATAATTAGAAATTATGTATCATCTATCTACTATTATTAGAGATCTAAGCAGTAAATGATTAGATTTCGACTTAAAGTTTATTTTTTTTTTTAAACCTTTTTATTTGGGCTTTAATTAATACATTTTTGTGTGCTCGATTAGTTTTCAGTGCCATTTTGGTGCCGATTTTTCTTTGTACAGAAACACGTATAGTACATCGCACTAATGCACAATTCCATTTTAAAGGGAGAACCAGAGAGAGAGAGAGAGAGAGACGGAGATGCGGATAGGAAGAGCATCATTTAAGTGAGCTTTTGATCTAATAGTCTGTCCAGCTGATTGATTGCCTCCACTCGCTGCATGTACTTGGCTTTTCGTTGCTTTTGCTGCTTTTGATGCTTGACTGAATGAATGATGGCGTCGGCGGACGCTGTGTATCCGTGCAGCGTGGCATGTGGCATGTGGCATGCGGCATGCACTCAAGAGACGCGTGTGGATTTCCACAAATGCAAACAGAAATGAAAACCGTGTTAGAAGAGCTGCCCCAGCCAGCTGTTTTCCAATTTGTTTGCCCGATTAATCACAAAAAGTTTGCC
Source organism: Scaptomyza parva (assembly GCA_035044645.1). Classification (NCBI taxonomy): domain Eukaryota; kingdom Metazoa; phylum Arthropoda; class Insecta; order Diptera; family Drosophilidae; genus Scaptomyza; species Scaptomyza parva. The sequence goes on from JAWNNT010000139.1 coordinate 12,859,960, forward strand.
AACTTTTATTCAAACAAATATTCTACATTCACCTCCCTTTACCACCCACCCCCACCCCTAAATTTGTTTAATTGTAGTTAAAAATCAAACAGACAGGATCAGAAAAACCATTAAGTAGATTTGAAGAATGTTTGCCTTACAAAATTATGTCAGCTATGTCAGAAAATATAATCAAAATCAAACTGAAACCGAGACGATGAAAGAATTTACTTCTTCTTTTCTGGCTAAACTAATTGTGAGTAAAACTTTTAACGAATTTTAAGTTCCCAACTATTTTCGAAATTGATTTTTTATTACATTTTCATCAAAATAAATTTTTTGATAACAAGAATTTTGTTCGTCCCTCAATAAGTTTTTGTTTATTGAACAAGTTTTCAAACGTTGATGGTGGAAAGAAAAGAATTATTGTCATAAGATCAATATCGATATGATAACTATGATAATTTGAATGTAATGGGAAATAAAATGTTTATTAAAAGTACTGTAAATGTAACCGTAACCGTATCAAAATAAAAACTTAATACCAAAACCGAAAAATGTAATTTTGTTATTTATTGATATTAACGTACGTGGTAATACTTGCGACTGGACACCCTGTATTTTATCTCTCTACATAAACATGTAATCGATGACAAAACCATAATTCTTTCTTTCTTCGCAAATAGTTATGGTAAGAATCACTTAAAGACTACTTATATATAAAGCTTGAATTGAGGTTAACTCTTTGCCCAAACTATATAGAGCTGGTAGTTCCAACAACACCACACTTATTTTTTGGAGTGTCTCGCATATTCGGATAACACTTTTCAGATGGAACGGGGATCAAGGGATACCCATAACTAGACACCATCACCGTGGCCACAATCAAAACAAACCAATAATAATGCTTCGGTTGACACAAAAAAAAAGAAAAAAGACAACTCATGGTAGACTGGAGACACAAGAGGAACAGAGAGGGACAGAGGGTAGAGGGAAAAGGGTCGACCTTGCCCTGCAAGTGGCACATTTCCCATGCTACTCATGAGGAGATTATTGGGTTGGGTCCGAAACTGAATCGTCTCCGTTTCGGAGACTGGCTGGGTGACAAATGCAATAAAACCCCAAAAGCGACGGCTATCATTGCTATTGTGGGCAGGACGCGAGCAGTCTAGCGAGTAATGGTGGTGGTAGGAGGTGCGGTAGGGTAGAGGGGTTATTTGGATACAGAGCGAAGCGGACCGGACCGACTCTATAGATGTTGTTGGATAGTGGGCGGGTGCTTTTTGCGCTGTTTGATTAATGACTGGCATTGCGGTGCTGAGTGATGAGCAGCTTTGACAGTGGTACACGACGCAAGGGACACAACCCAAAATACCAACTTAATCGATGGGCAAACGGGAAACTGAAGCGTGAGGAGAGCGGGAGCAGGGCGGCAAGTCCAACCATGTCCACTCATCGTTATGGATGGCACTTTATTATAGTGCAGAAGGCAAAACTAAGTTTGCCGTTTTTCCAAACGAAGCCATTTTAAAAGCAAACTTTGCTAGGGGGTATGCACGACTAGACAATGCCCTTGGTTTAGGGCAAAAGCTGTGTTGGAGAGTATGTTCCAGGTCATTTGACAGCTGAAACACAAAAAAACCATGACCTGTCTTGTCTGAGCTTGTTGGAATCAATCAGTGTGCACGAAACTGGGGCGTTAAAGGCGGCAAGGCGTGGCCGTAGCGCCCAAACTGTCATCAATGTTTACGACCGGTCATAATGACAACATTGCGCCTAAAAACTTGAATCAGTGAGAATGAAAAGAAAAGAGGGGAGGGGGTGAGAGTGAGGGAAATAAGGGCTGCAAGTGAGCTATGCCATAATCAAAAGACTCGCAGTCTCATCAAGTTTTTTGTTGTTGTTCAGTTCCCATTCCCACTTACACACACACACACACCAACACACAACAAAAGGCAGTCTTGGGCAGCTGTGTGAGATATAGTAATGGTCGAGTTTGGGCTCTTCTTCAAGCTCAGAACAATGCGTGCGAAAATAAAGGAACGATAATGAGTGCGTGGCTGAACGCTGACCCGACAGCTGGCCAAAACCACCCAACCACCCAACCAACCACCGAACCATCCAACCACCGCCATTCACACAGTTCACAGTTCGGAGTTCACAATTCATAACAACAACAACAATAGCCATGTGCGACGCAATCAAATTTTGCGGCGAAACAACTCAAAAAGGCAACAAGCCTTGCGACGCGACGCTTCGGTCGCCACATAAAGCGGACAAGCGCTCCCCAAACCCTCACCCAAGCCGAAAATTGAGCTGTCAAGGACAGCAGCATCAGCAGCATCAGCAGCATCAGCAGCAGCATCAGCAGCATCAGCGGCATCAAAAGCACCATCGGCAAAAGCATCGGCATCAACATTGGCTTGGATGCTTCCCGTCGTGCCCCTAAATAATAACCGCAGACATTAAGTCCGGGGGATTCAAGAGTTGCATTTGAGCCCTAAGCTTGTGCCACTTCAAGTTCAGTTCTCGTCTTTTATTATTTTTAAAACGTTCAAACGTTTCGTTATATTTGCTTTGGTCCCTGTCTTTAATATCTTATTCTCCTTTAAGCTGATAACAGCGAGAACGAAATCTAAAAATGAATTCAATTTATGGCCCGTGTGGAAGGGGATGCAACTTAATTGAAATGATAAACATTTCTGCAACAATACATAGTATAATGCTCAACTATTCAAATTAGTTTTGTAAGCAGTCTTTTAAGATCTACTTACTTTATTTAGGATTAGAGTTGAAACTGCTTTTCTCTGTCTGTTCAATACATTTTTAATCACTTAAAAAAAAAAACACACACACACTTATACACGATTTGTTTGTTTATTGATTATGTATTGTTGCAACAAACAAAATGTTGTGATGTTTGCCTATTTGAATTTTAGCGCACCGCTCTTGAAAATGCGCAAAGCGTTGCCAGACTTTATGCGTTCACGATTATTAACAGAATTGCTCCACACATGTTAAAGTATCACTGCACAGCCACCGTTAAAATAGTGTAAGCTTTCTGTGCTGCAATTCGCAAATTTGTGTGGTAAATTGGGTTACAAAAAAAATGGTTAATTTAGTTGTATATTTATAATATGTATATATAAGTTATCGTTAAAATGCAGCAACCGTCACACCGAAAAAAAATTAAGCGAGGGTCAGTATAGATAGTCAAAATGTCTACCCATACACTACTACATAAAGTCATCAGATTCATTGCCGGCATCATAGTTGGTGCGCATGTTCTCCGTCTTTTGCAGTGAGGAGTAGCTGCGCAACTCGGCCTCCAGTTCACGCTGTTTGGCCGCCTCCTTTTCCTGTTCGCGCTTCTCGCGCTGAACTCGCTTTTGGTCCTGTCGATCCGCTGCATCGCGTTTCTCGCGCTCACCGCGAAAATCGGGATGTTCCGTTTCGGTCTTGGTGCGATTTAGGCGATTGACAATCTCATTGACACGCTTTTCCAAACGTATTTTGCGCACAGCCTTCTCGTCGTGATAGGCCACCTGACCGGGCTCCATGTCCGGCGTTTTCTTAAGGTTCTCCCACATGGTGTAGACCACTTCCAGATTGTTTACCTTGTTGCCCTGAATGCTGTTGGCCTTACACAACTGAGCGGCATCCACAAGCACATCGCTGGGTATATCATCGATGGTTTGTCCCTTTTTCAATCGCAGATAGACGTGCGCCGACGATAAGTTGTGCACATGGAACCACACATCTTCTGGCCAGCCCCAGCGAATAAGCTCCTCGTTCTCGTATTTGTCGCGACCCATATAAAGCAACGCCGTCGGCTGCACGACATTGCTCTTAAAATAGAAAACCATTTTGTTAAATTTGATCTTTTAGTTTTTCGTCTGTCTAACTAAGTTTGTAATATTCTGAGAGCTATTTCCAATTTGTCGCAAATTAACATATAATATTTTAACATAACTATGTTTATAATGCCATGCGGCCAACTTCATGTTACTCGAATGTATACGTTAACAATATTCCCTGTTAAAGCTATGTTAACAGGCATCTTGGGGCCTCTAAATGCTGATGACACACTACAGCCAACTTCACGCCACTTCGTTATGAGGCTGTTTTTTCACCTGCGTAACAAAGCAGTTAGCTTTTTGACAAGCTAGCTAACGGACTTTTAAAGTTTGCAACGCAAACAAATATTGGCACAGTGAATATTTCAAGCACCGCTGTTGTCTTTAAACACTTTAGTATTTGTTGTTTTTGCAGTCGTTGCAGATACATATTTGCAGACCCCAATGACAATCCAGTTTTTTTTTTAGACACAGATGCTTTTACATTTTAAAAAACATTTTAACAGCTGTGTGCAGACGAGTCTTATGTAAATATTTACATGTGTGCCTGTGTTTGTACACGCCAATTAATTAAGTATGTATGCAAGAAGAAGAAAAATATTTGAGCTAACTCAGTGCTTTGCCATTCGCAAAATAATTGAGTTCAAATTGTTCGCTTACTGACATTTCTCCATGGTACTTAACAAAAGGTAAACAATTGGCAAGTAAGCCAGAAGTTTCGCCAACCAGCAAAGAACTATTATTATCTGATTTGTTTTTGTTTTTGTTTCAAAAATTACCTACATATGTGAAATACTTCAAACTAAATCAATAAAGGTCTGTCAGTGAGTGATTGTGTGCTGCCTGTCAAGAACTAATCAGGTACACCCGGTACCAAGTGACGTTGCCATTATCTGGAACTTTGGCCCAGACACGTTCGACATGCTCTTTTATTAATTTCTTTTTCCTGATTGCTTTCGCGACGCTTCACACAATTAGTTAGAAAACATTGAATAGCAAATTGAGCTCTTAAGTTTGCTAATTAATTCAAATTGCGGCGGTCGGATAAACAACGTAACGCAAAATTCATAACTAAACAAACAAATCATTTGCTTTCAGTGGCTTTTTGCCCTGATGATAAGCAATTCGATTAAAATTCCACATATTACTATCATATCGTTGATCACGGCACGGCATAATTTATTCCTCTCTTCCGCACAAAGAAGAGTGAGAGAGCAAGAGTAGAAGAGAAAGAGAGATAGATGTAGAGATAGAGAATAAGATAAGCAAAAGTGTGAGAATTTGTTACCCATTGGCTTCAGGCCAGCTGCAACTGAATATTTCACTGACCACAACAACGAATCCAAAGTACTCTAAAACACTTAGTTATTATAATATTTAAAGATATTTTATAAATTGCACCAAATATTACGTTCCTAAGCATAAGATAAGCATTTGTGTAATGGGTTACATATTGATTGTGTAGTTGTGATTACCTTTCGTAAGGGTATTACACTCCCACAACCTTCCTTCCTTAGCCCACTTTGCCGACAAGTTCGTTGCCAATGTCGTTCGTTTGTGGAAACAAGAGAGCGTTCTGGGGCAAGATGAATCGTATCGTTTTAGGGATGGTTTGGCTGCACTCGATTGTCGCGTGGCAACCCAATCAACAAACCTGTCAGCAAAATAGTAGTTGCAAGTACCGATTATGTATGTAACTAGCTGATACTTGTGTATGGTATGCGGGTCGCATACGTAATAACAACGATTATCATACGCCGCGTTGAACTTCAAATCGCAAAATCGATTTGTTTGAACAAAATAACAAAAGATGTTCAAACAGACTTTGGAGTTAGAGTCGACTAAGAGTTACTCTATAGAGTCTTAGAATCACAAGTAATGAAACTATTTACGGCATACCGAAAATATTTACAACTTTTCTAATCAAAGTTAATATCAATTCACTTCGCAATGCTGATAATGAATGTAGTCAGATATGCCCTCTTCTGACCACAAACACGTTTCATGACAAGTGTATAACAGCAACAACAACAACAACAAAAAGGGCAACAAAGCCACAGCAGCAGCAACAGTTGCTGCTTGTAGCCAACAAGAGGAGCAGATTGTTGCTGCTGCATTTGGCAAGAAACTGTTTTCTTTTTTGTTTTTGTCAGTTGCTGCGCAAACGTTGCCGCCAGCGGACGCGTTATATTCTTGCTGCTGGCGTTGACAGTTAACAGTTAGTCGTCGATTAAGCAAATAGTAACGGTGAACAAGTGAACAGCAGTTAAACAGTTAGCAATTACAGAAATTGAGTGATTGTTACATGCTGTTACGAGTGGAGTGTGGAGTGCGGTCTGAAGAGGCTCGTCGTCATTGGGCGCCCGTCAAATCGATAGCCAAAATCAATAGCACGCCGCGCGCAAATGCACAAAGCTAGAGCTAGAGGTGAGCGCGTGAAACTTGTCAGATAAAGCGTTTTGAAATGATATCTGATATATATTTTTTTGGTTTTGTTACTTGTTACAAGTTGTGAGATTGCAAAAATGATTTTCATTTGTGAAACATCGTTTATGTTTCGCGTGATCGTGCTTTAAGCATGCCGCCGCACGCGCTCTTCTCTTTAAGCACGACATAACTGATAACGGTAAAACGCGAAACGAGAAACGCGAAGAAGAAGACTCGGCGTCATCAAGTGGGAAATACCTGGGGAACAGCAAAGCAAAAAGGGTTTCTTTAATGTTCGTTTTTTTTCTCGTTTTTTTTTTTTCGGTGCCCATTAAGCGAGCTATGAAATTGATACCGAGTTGGTTGGTTGTAGACGCAATATGATTAAAATGCGCGGAAGTTTCCACTTGTCGCATTTCAATTAGACAAGTGTCGTACAACAACAAGAACAACAACAAGAACAACAAAAGCATCAACAACTGTAAAAAAGTCAACACTACTTAGTCAACGGGCCGCACGCAATATAGTCACAGTCGATTCGCAATCGACATTGCGGTAACGCCTTGCCAATATTGTTAATAGTCAATTGATAAAGGACACACACACGCAGAGAGAAAGAGAGAGAGCAAGAGAAAGACAGACAGATAGAAGATGGCACTGGAGCAGGAGGAGTTGATGCCACCGCCATATGAAGCGGGCATGGCCATCATCTGCAAGGATCTCAACAAGACCACCGACAATAATAATGCCGAATCAACAAACAACAAAACCAACAACAGTAAAAGTAAGAGTAGTAACAGAAGTAAGAGTAACAGCAAGTCGCATAAGCGCAAAGAGAGCAGCCTGCCGTTGGGTGAACGCCATTTGGCCGTACTCCGCCAGGAGCTGATGGTCTTTCTGGGCAACAGTGGCGTTCTCGGCTCTGGCATGGTCGTCAGCATGCCTAGCGTGACCCTCAATCAGCTGCGCGATGAAACACAGCCGTTCTGGCTAAACAAGGATGAGGCCAGCTGGTTCGGTGAGTACTGAATGCTAAAAGCCATAACTCCATTTTTATTGGTACATTCGAAATCAACAGTAATTCCTTATTCAGCTATTCGAAATACTTAGTTAGACTTGCAAAAATGATATAGCTTGAATTGAATTTATATATATATACATATTTTCTCACTTAATGATTTCCTTCCATTAAGTTTTTTGCTAGTGTAACTAGAAAAGCGAAAATATCTATCAGGGTTACCTTAACCTCCCATCTTATCCCACTTAAATCACTATTTACTTTACCGATTAGCTTCCATCAATAATATGGCCTGTCCGCTGGGCGGACTTATGGTTGGGTTCTTTCTGGATCGCATTGGACGCAAGTATACCATACTGCTGACGAATCTAATTGGATTGCTTGGCTGGCTGCTGCTGGCGACCAGTTTTCTGCACACAAATCGAGATTACGTATACGCCCAGATGCTTGTGGGTCGTGCCTTTGGTGGCGTCATGATTGGCATGTTCGTCTCACCCGTTGGCGTCTACTCGGCCGAAATAAGTTTGCCCAGCATCCGCGGCCGACTGATATTGGGCACCTCCATAGGCCTGGCCTCTGGTATACTGTTGATGTACGTCCTCGGCTACTTTATACGTCAGAATGTCGTCCTCATTGCCAGCATCAGTTGTGCCTATCAGTTGGCCGCCACGCTCCTGGTCATACCCATGCCTGAGTCACCCAGCTGGCTACTCCAAAAAGGTCGCATCGAGTTGGCCCGTCGCTCGTTGCGCTACTTCCGTGGACTGGAACGCAAAGGTAAGTTGGGAACCAAGAGTCGGAAGTCAAAAACTGAAAAAACTTTGTGCTTTGTGCTAATTCCTTCCTCCCTTTACCCATCATTCATTCATTCATTCATTCCGATTCCGATAGATGATGACTGTGTGCCCGAGTTCGAGGCGGAGCTAACCCAAATGAAGATGACGGCGGACAACAGTCGCGATACGGCGGCAAGTGAATCAATTGGTCAAGCCATACGCCGTCCCGAGGTGTACAAGCCGCTGCTCATGATGATCGGGTTCTTTGGGTTTCAGCAGGCATGTGGCGTCGTTGTGATCATTGTGTATGCGGTGCAGATAGCCCAAACGGCCGGGGTGACCATCGATCCAGTGCTGGTTGCCGTCATGCTGGGCGTGGCACGGATCATTACCACGTTCTTTATGAGCAGCATCTTTGAGAGATGGGGACGGCGACCGGCGGGCATATTCTCCGCATCTGGGATGGGCTGCTGTATGCTGCTCCTTGCCGCTGGAGGATGGTGGCGCGCCACAGTGGGAACCTGGTCATGGCTGCCCGTCGTCTGCATTGTGGCCCACATTGTGTTCTCCACGATGGGCATGTTGACGCTGCCATTCATCATGATATCAGAGGTGTTTCCGCAGAGTGTGCGAGGCAGTGCATCGGGCATTTCGGTCTTCTTTGGCATGATACTGGCCTTTATTTGCCTGAAGATCTATCCGAACATGGAGGCTCTGCTCGGCACGGCCAATCTGTTTGCGTTCTATGCTCTGGTCTCATTTCTGGCCGCCGTCTTCATCTTTAGCTTCGTGCCGGAGACGCGTGGACGCACTCTCATCGAAATCGAGGAACACTGGCGCATGGGCAGGCGGGGTCGGCGTGCCCAAAGGGCATCCACAGCGGCTGCCGTTAACAATCTGAAGGATGTGGAGCTGCACGAGGTCTTCCTGAAGAAATGATCAAGGGGATCTCGCGGCGGGGAATGCAATCTGTGATGTGTTAAGTACTTAGCCTTGGCGCAAATGGCAAAACAACTAACTAAACAACTAACAGTTAACAAATAATCATACTACCTACTATTATTTACAAATAAATACAAAATACATGCCACTTATGTGTACTTGAAAAAAAATCTAAACGTGATATTGGGCACTTTTTTTTGTATTGGGCAGTTTTGCAAATGAAGCTCTATAATTTATTTTTCAGTCACATGGCCCTTTAAGGTCACCCTCACCAGAACTCACAATTAGAATTAACCAATAAACTATAGAAAGTACTCGTAAATAAAGCCCGTTTAAGTGCTTTCGTGTTGGGAAGTGACATTTATTGCTCGGCGTAAGCTCGACGTAACGTGACGTAAGGCAGGCTTCTCATCATATATATACCATAACCATATCTATATAAAGTGAGTCAATAATTGAACAAGTTTTTAATTCGACCCAACAACATTTCAATTACCATTGTTGAAGTCAAAGCAAATAACAGTATCTATAATGACGTGATTCCAAATAGACTTCCCTAAAAGTTATACAATTAGTGCAACCGAATGATCAAATGACAAAAAAGAATGCAATTCGACATCACTGTTAATCGATATAGCGGCAAATATCAATTGAGTTTAACTTCTTTTGGGCTAGTCATATCGCACTTCCATTCCAAGCAAAACTGTAACTGTTTGTGTTCCAGTTTCAGTTTCATTCCATTCATTTGTCATATTAGTCCAAGAGAAGTATATAAAGATACAACGAAAATCTAACTAAACTCCCCTGCCGGATGGTAAAAAAGTAAAATATGTTTTGAGTTGTCGTCTTGACCTTATTGACCTTTCAAGAGTTTTGCAGTTTTGGTTCGAGTATGGCCATATGATAAGTGGCGCTAAGCCATTACCATTCGATAGAAAAACAACTGCAACGAAAACACAACAAAACAAATACTTCTAGTTGTAATTGAAAACGTGCAACGTTTATCTCAATCAAATCGATTGGTTATCAGCGGGTTTGAATGCGTTTGAATGTCACATGGGGTATGGACGCTTTGTTTACCTCTTGAGGGCCACCAAAAACACATTTCCACAAACTCATTTGTTGTCTCCAGCCAGCACTTGTTTGTTGTTGATGAAAATAGTTTCAAATCTGTGCAAGATACGCGCGCCTCTACTACGCCGACTATAGCAGCGAGCTTTTTGTCTGAAAACAATAACATTGAAAGAAAGTGCTGCCAATTTAGTTTTTTGTTGTTGTTTGGTTTGGTTGATTGGTTTCAAATTTGAAGTATTTTCGTTTATTTGTTCTTAGTTCTTGGTTTAATGTGACTTCTTAGTACAACAATTAGCTGCTTTTTGTTAATATATATATATATATGTAAATGTAAATATATATATATTGATGTATATATATTTGTATAAACGAATTAAAATTCAAGTTGTTCGATTTCACTTCTATATATATATACATACATGCATATATATATATATATATATGTATGTCATCTACGAACATGTATGTGTATGTGTGTGTAGTGTAGTTTATCGTATTCATTCCATTTTTTAAAAAAAATTGATTTTTTGTGAGCGCATTTAATTATTTTTGTTATCGCTTAACATCGTTTATCGTTTTTTACTTCTGGTATATAGTTACATATATAATTTGTTTGGTTTCGTTTTTGTTTTCTGTTTATTGATTTAATCGATTTATTAATTGTTTTCTCTTCTTTAAGTTTGTATATAGTATATGAATGTATATGTATATATTGTTCATGCTTATTCCATTATTCGATTACTAATGCATATATATATATATTGTATATTGCTTATGTTGTTGATTTCATGGTTTTCGTTTTCGTTATCGTTTATGCCAAGGCATTTAAGTATATAGTATGTTTTTGTATATATATATAATTGTGTGGCCTTCTTTAAGTTTAACATTTTTTAAGTTATTTGTTGGTGTTTTTTGTTTTGGTTTTGGTTTTTTAAAAATCTTTCATAGGGCAGTTCTCGTTCCACAGACAAACACTTTTTACTTCGCTTTATTGACTTATTGTTATTTGTTTTTATATATATATATATTTGATTCTATATATGTTTATATATGTTTCACATGCACTACGTAGTTCAAGTACAATTTCTAAGCCCAAAAAAAAAATCCTCATCATCAGTATCATCATTTAGTAGTATTTTATATATATATGTTTATATGTATATATGTGTACTATGCATGTACTAAATATGTATGTACTAATGTCTATATATGCGTACGTAATATGTTCCTATGTATATATATATATATATATATTCAAAAAAAAACTTTCGACTTTTCTTTGCAGTGTAATTTGTAATGTATTTATATATACATATAGTAGTAGTATTAGTTGGTAAGATGAATGTCAAGAGAAAGATGATATTTCAAATAAAAATGTCTAAAATTGACTGAAAATATTGAAATGATGTTTAGGAAAAAGTAATGAAGAAGAAGAATTAGCGCCTTATTTTCAAATACTTATCGGAATTAAACAAAAAAATTGTTGTTGCTATTTATACTCTGTGTTGTTCTACATATTTCTATATAATATATATATAATTACATGAGTCTGAGATTTGTTCTTTCTTTAAATTTGCTATGCACTTTGGTTCAATTGCTAAATGACAAAAAAATACGTAAGAAACTATTTTTTCTAATCAGTTTTGAGGTTCGATTCGTTAATATATATCATTTTCTTATTGTTTTGCTTTTGTTTTTTGGTTTTTTTTTTCTTCATCTATATAAAAAAATGTTTTTTAAGGATATTTGTATTATTTTTATCGTTAATCGTTAATCGCTCGTTTTACCTATGCTAAACACAAAAAAAATTGTATGCTTTCTTTCAGTTTGTAATGCATTATAAAAAGATCTATTTACCACTAAATATTTTGTGTTTCTTTTGATATATGTATATATATAAAAAAAAAATGTATGTGTACATTATTAATTATATATATTTCTTTTTCTTTGTGTTTTTATTGATCAACATTTTAAATGTATGCATGTAAGTATTTCTAGTGAGGTTTCCTTTAAATTTATGCTCAAATATATAAATATATATTTATTTATTTAATTGCGCTTTTCTTATTTTGTTTACAAAAAAAAAACACACACACACATATAACAAAATTAGCTTGGCTGCTTATGCCTAACAACAAAAAAAAAAAGTATTCTTTCATTTTAGTATAAAACATTGATGTTAAAAAAAAAAACACTACAAAAAAAACATATATATTTATATATGTATATGACTCTTACACATGCTCAAAAAAACATATTTGGCTTTCGAAAAAAAAATGTCTATGTTATTTTATTTCTTATAAAAGATTTTGTAGATTTGTTAAATATGAAATTCATTTTTTTTTCGTTTTTTTTTTTTGGGATTTTTTTTTTGCTTAACTTTAAATTTGTGAACATTTGATAAAACGCATTAATGCTATCGACTATCGATTATCGAATATCGTTTGCCGTTTGTCGATTAGTGGACAAGGAAAAAAATTTGCTTTACGCTTTGACCTATAACTAGTTACGAGACGAGACGTGACGCGACTCGACGAGACGTGTTAAGTGCTATTAAACTAACCGTATTCGTTATAAGCTAAGGCTACATTTGGTTGAGTATTCAGATTTTTGTAACTGTTCGACTTCATATACACTTGGCATGCACATAACTAACTACATGTAATGCATCATTATGGCTTGTGTGCAATATGTTTTAATATTATTTATAAATTATTGCGCTGTGAGCGAGTTAAATTTGTTCTCGCTACCTTAACTCCGTTATTCTGACTCGTTACTTTACTTTAGCTGCATCTTTTTAATGTAATGTATATTGTATATTAGAAAAAAAATTGTCTTTGTATATATATTTGTTGTATTTTTTTGGGGATTTCGTTTTCTTGTATTTAGAATGTTTTTAGTACTCAGCACAACCTAGCTGTATGCAAAAAAATGATTAATTATATATATATGTACTCTATTCAACAATATTACAATTATGGCATAACTTTGCCATTATATATCCTTAAATTGGAAATGTATTTTGTTTTGTTAAATGTATATATATTCTTAAATGTGAACTTTGACTTTTCGTTGTTGCACATTTAACTCTGTTTCTTTATTTTATAAATTTTCTATTTTAAAACTGAAACCTAGAAAATAAAAAAATGAAACAAAACAGAAATAAAATTTGTTTGGAAAATGTTTTTTTTTTTATTATACTATACGAAGTTCTGTTTCCATTTATTTTGGTGGTTTGGTTGAAGATCAGAATAAAATTAGGTCAAATTCATAATTTTGATATAAATGTATTCAGGAATTTTGCGACAAAATAAAAAAATGTTTACATTTGCATTTGTTGATTAAAACTGGAAACCAAAAATAATGAGAAAATCGAATACAAATTGAAAATAATTCTTTACGTTTCATGATTACACAATGTACTTTTCCTTTCTGGTTAGAGTTAGGGGCGTGGCAAATTCAAACAACATTCGAAAAACAAACTTAAAAAGTTACCAAAAAAGTTTAAACACACAAAAAAATTATAAAGTTTTCATCAAGTGCCACGCCCTTTTTACGCACAGGCGCCATCAATTATCATCGATTTTCTTCATTCATTTAAATATTTTTGGGTTTTTTTCTGTTCTCTATTTTTTGTTTTTTTTTTTTTTTTTGTTTTTTTGTCAGGCTTTTATCACGTGATTTTTCGTTTCGTTTCTTTAAGATTTTTCTTTAATTACTAAGTATTTGTGTGTCAGTGTTGATAAGTGTCGGTGTGTGTTGTGTGTGTGTATGTGTGTGTGTGTTTAACATGCTCAAGTTGTTTAAACGCATACAAAAAAAAAAAAAATTTGTTTCAAAAAAAAAAATACATCTTTATAATTATGAAAAAAATTCTTTTTACAAACTATGAAAAAAAATTAGGTTTCTTATCATTCATTTTCTTTGTTTTTTGTTTTTGTATTCGCTTTTTTGTAATTTTGATGGGGAGGTAGGTTTGAAGGGGTTAAAGCCACCATCGCCCCCTCCCCATAATAAGCTGCACATTTTGTACACTTTTCTCACAAGAGTCTCTCCCTTTTCTCATACTCTATGCATCATTTATATATGTATGTATATATCTATATAGATAGTTGGTAAGAACAGCCTGAACTTGAGCATGCTAACATTTTTATATTATATTTTGTATTTTGTATGAATATATATAGTTATATATAATAATAAAAAAAAATTTCATTTATAAATTATGAAAAAAAAAATTATAAACAGATCTTTCAGCTATATATAAATATACATATATATATATAGTATAGTTTATACTTCGGTCAGTTTAGAGACACAGAAACAGAGAGAGAATAAAAAAAAACAGAGCTTATGCCTTCACGCCTAATCGTATATGCTAGTAATATTAATATTATATATATATTTAGTTATATATGATTGAAAAAAAATTATCGTTTTGCCTTAAGTTAAGCACAAAAAAAACCTTTCCTATATATATATGTAGTTATCCTTTCCTACACAGTTACAATTTAGTATTTTCTTCTTCATATACGTATATCATATATGATGTATATATATGTTCATAAATATATATAAATATGATTCACATCACATATATACCCATGATCGTATGTGTATACAGAGTTGTTTAAAGAAAGAAACAAAAAAGAATTCCTCCAAAAAAGCACAATAATCGAAAAAAAAAATAGTTACAACATAATGAGGAACATTTAAGGATAAAACACAAAAAATTTGGGGGGAGAAAAAAAAAATAGTAATTTAAATTAAGATTAAATTGATTGGTATTCATTCGTTGAGAACATAATATTGATGATCCACATTATATATATAGTTTAAAATGTTTTTAAATCAGTTTCTACTTTCAGAGGGTTTTTCTTAAGTGGTGTTGGTGTTGGGGTGTGTAGGTGTGTGTTTTGAGGTTATGTGTGCCACATAAAGCCGCCATTTGTATTTGTGTTTGTTGTTGTTGATGTTGACGATGTTGCAGTTGCAGTTGTAGCTGATGCTGTTGCTGTTGTTGAGGGAAAACTCAGCAGCTTTTGTTCATGCTGCTGTTGTGGCTGCTGCTCAATGTTGAAGCCATGAAAATCATGCAATTGTTGCTGTGTTGAAAGCGGAGGTATGTGGCTGTGTTGCATGCTGGTACTGCTGCTGCTGGTGTGTGGTGGTGACAAGCTAAAGCTATTGATATGGCCAAAAGCGCCATTGCTATTGTTTGTGTTGTTGCTGTTGTGTTGTATTGGATTGTTGCTGCTACTACTATGTAAATTAAAGCTGTTGCTGTTGCCATTGCTGTGACGTTGTGAAAACATGTTGTTGCCGCTGCGGTTGCTGTTGCTGTGAGTATCTAAGCTTAAGCTTCTGATTTGATCAATGAGCAAGTCGTGTTGTAGATTGATATCTCTGCTGTTATGATGTTGTTGTTGTTGCTGTTGCAGCTGATTGTTGCTGCCGTGTGGCGATACATTAAGGCTATTGCTGTTGTGTTGGAACAGCTGGTTGCTGTTGCTGCTGTTATGTGCTTGTTGTCGCGATTGTTGTACCAAATTGCCATCCAACGGCAACTGTTGCTGATTGTAGTTGAGCGAGTGTTGCTGCTGTTGACGCTGCGCATTGAGATTGTGGCTGGAGGAGGGACTGCTGGCATTGCCGCTGTGTTGATGATGATGATAATGATTGCTACTGTGAGGTGCAGCAGCAGCAGAACTGCTGAGGCGTGACGACGACGGACCATTGTTGATGTTCATGTTGTTGTTGGTATGTGGTTGTTGGCTTTGTTGTTGGCTATGTAACGGAGACTGCTGTTGTTGCTGATGATGATATTGTGGATGATATTGTAACATGTTGCTGTTGGGATTTGGGCTGGTGTTGTTACTGTTGCTGTTGTTACTGTTGGTGATGTTGCCAAGAGGATTGAAGCCGCACGCCTGCTGATAGAGTTGCAGTTGCTGCTGCTGATGCGGTGTCAATTATAAGTAGGGATAATGGTACTTCCTGCGGTACAGGCCATCAAGCAAATCGGCAAAGTTATCACCTAAAGTTTTTTTTTTTCAAAAAGTCATCAAAATAAATAAAAAAAAAAAAGAAAAAAATATATTATATTAGTAAATTGCATTGGTAAAATGTATTTTCGTTTTGTTGTAGCGTCTATTTGAAAAAGTTGCATTCATAATTTAAAAGTACAAATTTAAGTTAAGTTAATTTAAATTTAAGCTAAGTATTTGTGATAGTTTCTCTTCATCATCATTTAAAGTTAAAGACATATATAGATTATGCGTAACTAAGTTTTAGATTGTTTTCTTTAAGTTTTTTCTTTGTTTCTTTTTTAAGTGCTGTCCTAACTTAAATAACTTAAGCAGTGTGTGTGTGTATGTGTTTGTGGGTTTTTAAGTAAGTTTTTTTTAGTAAAGAACTATTTAGTCTATGTTGTAGTATATTGAATTGAGGAAGAGAGTTTTTAGAGTGTTACGTGTTTATTGTTGTTTTGTTTTTGGTATTTTTTGGGTTTTTTGTTTCGTTTTTACGTTAATAATTGAAATTTTAAATTGATATGGTATTGTATTGGATTTAGTTTACTCTCATTTTGTTTTTAAAGATTTTGCGAGATTTCGTTTTATTTTTATTTTGTATTAATTTTCTTCGAGCTTGTTACGTGTCAAAAACTGATTCTTGGACGAGATTTCATTTTGTTTTACACGACGTTATATTGTAAGTAAGTATTGGAAGATTTCGTGAGAATTGATCGATTGATTACTTCATCATCATCATTCATCATTCATTCATTAAACGTGCCATGTTTTATTGTTGTTGTTGTTGTTTTTCTGTGGAACTTTGGGGAACTTTAAGGTTTCAGGTTTCGGGATAGAGGCAGAGATAGAGGCACGGGGCACAAGTTACAAAAAAAAACACAAAACCAAAAACATATACCATATGAATTCTATGACAAGATGAACGTGCATAGAGCATTTAAAAGTTCGGTGTTCGTGTGTCGCGCAACGAAATCGAATCAACAACGAATCATCTAAGATAAAAACACAAATTTGTTTGGATATGAATATCAAGTTATATATAGTATGTATGAAGAATGTAAGGATGGTGTCTATGCGATCTAGAACTTCTCAAGAACTACTCGGACAACAAAGAGCGCGTTTTGTAACGATAAGCTGTGTGCTAAACTGAAGGATCTTGTGATTGTGATGGTAAGGATAAGATTTTTGAGGAGACGAAAAAAATACATCTATATGTAAAAAATGTCGAAAACACACACACAAAAAGTTTGAACTAAGACGAAACGCAAATAGAGTTAATTGCATTATTGTATTAGAAGAAAAAGCGCAAGCAAACTAATCGGTAGCAAAACGTGAGACGTGAGAGGTATTATAACACACATATTTGGGGGGGGGGATGGGAAATGTTTATGATTGAGAATATTTAGTGTTTATAAGCTTTATTATTATTATTATTTGGATGATTATTATTTTCTTTGCCTTTTTATTTGATTGCAATTGGAACTTTTTCAAATAACGCTCTAGATTTTTGTATTAAAAATTTAAAAAATACTTAATTTTGCGAATTTTTTTTTCTTTTTTTTTTTTTGAGAGAGAGAGAGAGTCAAATAAGTATACAAATATTACGAATCATGTTGATGTTGTTTTTTGGATGAGATGAGAAACTGAAGAACGGAAAATGCATAAAACATGGCACGCTTTTGAAGATTTTTCGATTTTTTGAATTGAGTTGAGGCGGAATTTGAAGCTCGCATTGATATTGATTGAAAAAAGAAGACGAATAATAATAGAGATTGTATACAGATCTGAGCTGTGTCGAATATATATATAGTAATGTCGGAAGAGTATGTCGAATTGTATGTCAATGTGTGTGTGTGTGTGTGCGTGTGTGTGTAGAGCTGACTTTCAATTGGATGCTAAAGAAACTAAGAAATTTATGAAAATCTTTATGGAAGATTTTTTCTTCTTGCATCCAATTTGATAGCCGGACTCGAAAATTGTCTGTGTATGTATGGTGTATGTGTGTGTGTGTGTGAGTGGTGTGTGGGTGTGTGTGCGTGTCGCTTTGTCGTAAACTACTTAAATTATATTATATAAAGACTCGAAATTTCTTATGTGCTCTCAAAAAAAAAAAAAAAAAAAAAAAAAAAATTATTTCAATTTCAATTATGATTATGATTATCATTAGGAATAGTAGAGAATATAAAAGGAATAATTACTATCGAGACCAAAGATAGCATCGCATATTGCATCGAATAATGAGCGTAATTTTTCCATTGCTCCGTCTATAAAAAAAAATGAACAAAAATAAACAAATTGTACAACTTATTAGTTGTGGTCGGCGCCAAATGATTTTTTTTTTTTTTTTGGTTTGTTAAGTTGATTTTTTATGATTTTTTGTTATATAAATATATATGTATGTCTATATATAATTTGGTTTTTCTTTTCATATTTTTTTTTTTTGTTTTTTTCTTCTTCTTAATATGTCGTCGATGGTTCAACAACAAACACATTTTGTAATTAAAACAAAATCAAAGGCAGTAGGATCGCAGGATCGTAGGATCGTAGGATCGCAGGATCACAGGATCATAGTCGATAGAATAAGTATGTGATAAAATGAGAGATATCTGTGGAGGGGGGTTAGTAGAGTAGTTTGGTTTCGGCTAATCAAGAAAAATGCCTAAGCACAAGTTAGTGTATGTAACTACGGCAACAACAAAACAAATTGGGTTTTTATATTTAAGAAAAAAAAAAACCACAAACTACTTGAAATACTAAGAAATATATGAACTAACTAAACTTGATATATGAGTTTATCCTTGCGGCTCTAATTTAAAGTAAACTAAACTAAACTATAAAAAATATAGAAAATAAATAGCATACATAATAGAATACAATAAAAAATATGTTGAGACTTAAGTTGGACAAACAACAACACAAATAAAACAAAAAAAAAAAATCCAAAACAAAATCACAAAAAAAATGAACTAAAATTTCTTGTTGCCACTTTTATTTGCTCGGAGAACCGGAGAGAACTGTATATAGTCTGTGTTAAATTTTGGTTTGGTTTAACTGTCTGTTGCTTATGATTAAAAAAAAAATAGGAGAAAGCTGCATAGTTGGAATGAATTATGAGATTTTAATATTTTTTTGGAGGGTTTTTAACATTTGGTCTTTTTTTTTTTTTTTTGATTTTTTTCAACACTGAAACAGCAGGCACAAAAAAAAATGTGAGAAAAGTAACTTTAACTTGTAAGAGAAAACAAAACTTGATAAAGTTTCATGAATGTGCTTTAAAAATGCATTATTAACTGCAAACACCAGAACAAAATATATAAAAAAAAATTATATATACATTTATATAGTAGAGTAGGGAGAGCTTTGGAGAGAGCTCTTCAAAAAAAATACACTTGTCACTTGTCGAGTTTGACAAAAAAAAAATATATAGAACAAAACCAGTTTTCTTTTTTTTTAATCGTATGATCGTTTGATATGCATGATACACTTTCAAAAAAATATGAAAAAAAAGAACAACATATATATATATATATATTGTTTATTGTTTATTTTGGTTTTATTTATAGTTATTATTATTAGAGTCGTTATTGAACTTTGGGCACTGAAACCGATAAAGGGGTGTGGCAATAGCATTTTGCTCGTTCTCAGTTACTTTACGTACTTTCGATCTATTATTTTCTTTGGTAAAAAAAAAACAGCGGACACCATTGTAAAAAAAATTGAAAAAAAATATTTATGCATGTATGATCGTGATGTGATGATCATCATCATTCGAGCGCGTTATAAATTTGCACATGAAAAAAAATAACAAAAATTTTTTTGATGATATCGATAACACTTTGTGAAGAAACAAGCACCCCGTTATCGTTTCATAAGTGCGCGCATACTTACCATGCGCCACGCCTGCTTTTTTTAACATGTCAACAACAATAGTCCCTGTCATTGTCTCTCTCTCTCTCTCTCTCTCTTGCTCTCTGTCACTCTCTATGTCCTTGTGTAACAGTTATTTCGAACTGTGCTGTGAACGAAAAACTGCCGAATGCGCGTGCGCCCCCTGGCGTTCACACACTTTACTACTCCAGTTGTTGAAGTAACGGTACGTTGAAAAAAAAAAAACACAATACACACTCACACGCACACGCACACAAACACACACACACGAGAGGAAAGGCACACACGCATAAGTTTCCGTTATCCTGCGTCCCACACAATAAAAAAAAAGTGATTATATATATATATATATAGGTTTGAGTAGTAGTAGTAACTGTAACTTTTTTTGCTGATGGTTGGAACAACAAAAAAAATAAAAAAAATTTGTTTTATTTTTGTTTTGTTTTGCGGTTGGCTTTTTATTTTATATATAGTATATATATTTTTGTTTGTTTGTATATACATGGATTTGTATATAGGCGATATATACATATGTATGTATACTATCTATATAAATACATATGTATATTGTTTAGATCTTCTTTGTCTTCTTCTTATTTCTGTCGTTTGACGTTGTTGTCGTCGCTTGTTTTTGTTGTAACACACTACATACTAAATAATTAAAAAAATTTAACGCTATTCAGAGATATAGGTACGTTATATAGTCAATGTATGCTATAATGTTGTATGTATATCTTCTATATATGTATATAAATTTTACTCATTTTCATATTATGTTAAACTGTTTTAAGAAAAAGTTGATTGCTGTAGTTGTTCTTGTTGTTGTTGTTGTTGTTGTAGTTTCGGGTTGCTGTTGTTGTTGTTTCGTGGATATTAAATCATAAATATGAAGGGCGATTGTGTGTATATAGCTATATAGTATATATATATATAGGCCAGAGAGGATGGATAGTGTGACAAACAGGGCAACGCTTCTCGATTTCGATTTTAATTACGATTTGATTTGGGTTTTTTTTTTCTTAGTTAGGTTATGTTTATTATCAGTTCTTTTTATTAAGTTAAGTTTATTCCATCAGTTCAGCTTCTTGATTTGGTGTTTTTTTAGTTTGTTTCATATACTTAGCACAAGAAAAAAAATATATATATATATGCACTTTCTTTTAACAAGTTTTTGTTTTCGATAAATCTTTTTTAAGTTATTTGAACGTGGGGAAATTTTTGTTGTTGTTGGATTTGTAGGTTATATTGCGGCTCAGTCCGTTGTTGTTTCACAAACACAAACACACACATTCAATATTTTTTGTTGTTGTTGTTGTTGTTGTTGTTGGTATTAAAGCACATTTCCTATGTATATATATATTTGTATGTAAATATTATATACACATGTTTGCATGTAGATATACGAGTATATATATAGTATATAGTATGTATCAAAAAAATTTCTAAGTCTACAAAAAATGCAGCGCAAAACAATGCTGAAACAGCAATCGACTCGATTTATATATATATATATGTATATTGTATATATATGTAATAAACTGTACAAGTACTATTATGTTATGATTCCTGCGTCGTGACACGATCTCGTTGTTTAAGGATGAGAAAACCAAATTTTAACGGCACTTTGAGGTTTCTTGCTTTCTCGTTTCTTCTTCTGGTTGTTGGTTTCGTTTTGTTTTGTTTTGTCGTTTTATTCATTTGTAGCTATGTGTGTTATATGTATGTGTGTGTCGGTGTAGGTGTGTGTGTGTGTATGTGTTGAGTTGCACTAATCTTAAGTGAGAAAAAACGCTATACCGGAAAAAAAAAAGTATTTTGTATCTTATCAAAAAAAAATTTGTGTTTTTTTTATATTTTTTTTGTGGTTTTTTTTTTTGTATCTCCAGCTTTTGTTGATTTTTTTTTTTGGGTTTTGTTTTTGTTTTTTTGTTAGTATTATCTAAAGTTAATTTTAATATACGAAATTAGTTTTGTTTATAATATTATTTGTTTTCCTTTTTGCTTTGAATGTTTTTTGTTTTTGTGTTTTTTTTTTTTGGTATTTTATACTAAAAACGGGCAAATGTACAATTGAATTTTGTTGCTATTCGCTCATATATATAGAGTATTATATATATGTGTGTAAAAAAAAAGTAAAAACGAAAACAAATAAAGAAATTGCAACAAGATATTTGTGTGTGTTGGTTTTAATAATGAGTTAGAAATATATATGTTCCTAGGGTTTGTTTGTTTGTATTAATTAGAAAGAACTAAAAATTATTATTATAATTAAGTTTACTTATTCAATTTTTAGGCAATTTGTTTTTCTGGTTTTTTTGTTTTTTGTATATGGTTAGAATTGTGATTTTGCATCTGTTTTGTTGTTTGTTTGTTGTTGTTGTTGTTTGTCAAAAAAAATAGATATATATATAGATTATATATACATAATTTTATGTATGTATAAAACTGGTCTGTTTGTTGTTTTGTTTTCCTGTTTTTTGTGTTTTTTTTTTTTGGGTTTTTTTTTTTGTTTTTTTTTTAGATAAATTTTTGTGCATCGAAATATGGATGCGTTTTTTGGAAGCGCTGTTGTGTTTTGATTGATCTACCTCTGTGAACCATATTATTGAAGGTGGGCGCCATGTGGGCCGGCGGTGGTGGCGGCGGTGGTGGCACCTGTCCGGGTCCCGGCGGTCCCACGCCCATCTGGGACATAAAGTGTGCCGCCTTGGCCTTGCCATGCTCCTCGGCAAGGCGCACGGACAACGGCTGTGATCCTCCCTCGGGTATGACATTGTTCAACGCCGAGATCGCCTCCTGTGCCTCCTCGCGTTTGTTATAGCTGTATATAGGTTTTTACGGATTTCATTTTTTTGTGTTTTAATGTTGATGATGATGTTGATGCATGGTGAAGAATTGAGATTGGAATTGGAATTGAAAAGAAAAATGCATGTTGTTGTAGTGGAAGGCGAATGAATTTTGAAGTGTCAAAATTAAACATAAAGAGAGCAAAATGCTTGGTTTTGGTTTTTTCTTTACCGTCCTAACTTACCGTACAAATGCCACACCCCTTGGCCGACCCGTGAGCTTATCACGCAATATATTCTTCTGAACAATCGAACCGTATTTGCCAAAGATTGTGTCTAGCTGATCATCGGTTATCGTGCGGGGCAGATTGGTCACATACAGATTGGTATCCTTGATGGATTCGCCGCCAGGACGCGCATATGAAACCTATGAGAACCCAAAGAAAGAAATGTTAATAATCTGTATCTATATCTGTTGTGATGACGATAGTTGACGATAGTTTCATACCTTTAGCCGCTTATTACGCACTGTGATCCCATTCAGCACTTTAATAGCACGCTGCGAATCCATTTCGGACGTAAAGTCCACGAAAGCATAGCCAAAACTGTAACCAGTCTACAGGAAATATGATATGATATGATTATTATGATATTGATTTTGATTTTGATAAAGATTTCGATACATACCTTATAATCTCTCATGATTCTGCACGTATTGATGGGTCCAATGGCTCTGAATAGCGCATACAGCTCACGATCAGTCATATCCTGAGGCAAATAGTTGACTATCAAATTGGTATTGCTGTTGCTGTTGCGTGGATCGTTCATCATTTCATCGCTGCCGCCGCTGCCTATCGATAGGCCGCACAGATTGTTCATCGAATTGTTGGTCATCGGCATATTGCAGAGTCCGCCAAGCGAATTGGCGCTACCGCCATTACCGCCTGCGAACTCATTATAGCCGCGACGCGACGAGGAACTTGGAAATGTAAATTCTGTGTCCTGTGGTGAGAACGCATAACGTGACTGTAATCAAATTAACCATACAAAGATATTCTAATGTTGAGAGCACGCCTCATAAAACGCTGTACTATTTTGGGGGGTTGTGGATTCGCGGTTCGATTCGCGTTTCGATTCAGCTCACTTGACTTCGAGATCTTGATATTGGTAGCATCTGTAGTATCTATACACCAGCATCAACAACAACACACACACACTCTCTCTCTCTCTCTCTCAATCACACAAAGTTAAATTTTCTACATATTGTTTAATGCATAATTAAGAAGTCGCCAAAATAAATGCATATTTAAAAGATTTGCATGAAATAATGTCGGCTGAATTTTACGTGCTTTACTTAACAGAATGGGATTATTAATAAGTTCGCATGTTAACTTTTAACAGCGCTTTGCGCGCTTAGTGCAAAACGTTAACAGCAGCGTGTGCTGTTAACTATGTGTATGGTTATGTGTGTATGTAGAGTGTGGCTGTGTATGTGTGTGTGTGTGTGTTTGTAACTGTAAACAGTTAACGGCATTCATTAGCGTTGCATTTATTTTAAAGAAATGTGGGAGAAGAAAAGCGTTCAAAATGAAAATCAAAATGAAAACAGAAACTGTCAAGGAAATGAAAGGAAAAAGAACAAACGAAACGAATGCGCTCTACAAGCCGCTTAAAGGCCGTGTGTAGTAGTAGTAGTGTGTGTGTAGTATATAATATTTTGATGTCAAGGTGTACATACAACATACGTGTGTGTGTATGTATGTTTGTGTGTGTGTGTAAGGCAGCCAAAGTCATTGATTTCGGCATTCGGCTTTCACACAGCAAAGAGAAATATGTAGTTGTGTGTTTTTGAGGGATGGGAAAGAGACAGAAGAAGGAAGTACAAGAAGATAACGGAAATTCTTTGGAAGGTTTACAGAGTATTGTTGTTGTATGTTGTTGCTGTTGTTGTTGTTGTTTGTTTTGTACCAAAATGCATATTTTTAACTGTAAGTTTATTTATTGTTGGACAAGTATTATTTGTTTTTGTTTTTGTCGTTTTATTACTGAACGAACTTATTGAAAGTTTAAGTTAAGTTTTGAATAGTATTTTGTATAAATCAAATGTTGAGCATCCACAAAAAACGAGTTTATTATTATTATTATTATTTGAATCTGATTAAAAGCGTGTGCCCCAGGAGCGTTCAATGAGACAAACTCAATAACATTCTCAACTAGAATAAATTCAAGTATATTTTGAATAAACATACAAAACCGAAAACAAAAAATTCAATTATCAATGCAAATTGCAAATTTTATTTATTTTTTTTTTATAATATTTTATGTTAATATTTTCGAAAATAATATGTTTTTTTTTTAAGATTCTTTTTTTTTTTTTTGCTCATGCAATGAAATTTGAGTTTCGATTGATTTCGAACTTTATGTCCAAATAAAATATTTGAAATTTATTATCTATTATAATCAAATAACAATACGTACCATTCCAGAAGGCAGTGAATGAGACATGCCAAATACACGCCCACCGCTGTTGATTGATCGATTGATTGATTGACGGGAGAAGAAAATATGTTATATTAGCATTTTGTTAAAATAATTTGAAAATCCAAATAAATAAAAATCAAATCAATAAACTATAAATAAATCATAATAAAGCGCAATTTACTTTTTTGGTTTTTTTTTCGAAATATGAACAAGAAATGTTGAAATGTTGAAATGAATTTAACTTACAGCACTTAACTTAACTTAATTTGGCTTAAAACAATTTAAAACAAGCTTAAATCCAATGCCAATGATTGATGTGCCATAAATAACATACATCAATCAATGTCATACATAGTATATACTAACTAAATGCTATACTTAAATTAGTTCGAGAGAGAATGCAAATAATTTGCGGCAGAAGAATCATCGAATTTTCTCCAAAACTCGCATTTACGAATTTATAAGAGAGAAAAAACGGAACTAGTTCTGCGCAGTTTCAGAAGAGATAAAAAAAAAAGAATCATTTTGGACCCACACAGATCAAGGATCAAGGACGATATTAACACCTTAAAAAACAATTATTTCACTTGAAAAAAATTTGAAAAAAATGTATCGTGATTTATGTTTAACATCTCATGCACTGACCGCACTTGAAAAAAATGGACACCGGGATTTTTTTGGTATTTTTTTAATGCACAGCAAAAAAAATGTAAAAAAAAATTTTTGCAAATTTTTGCAAATCTTATTTTGAGCACTTGAAAAAAATTTAAAAAAAAATGTATATATCTCTTAGTGTTGTTACACTTAAGAAAAGTTGGAACCCCTATGGAAAACCTTAATTAATTAATATTAAATTCTTATGTTGAGCACTTGAAAAAAAATTTAAAAAAAATAATAAAATAAGTGACTGCACTTGAAAAAAATGTTTTAAAAAAATGTATTTAAAAAAAAATTTATTTTTTTCAGTGGAATATTATTGATGACATAGTCTCCCACGTGGACAGTCGAAATAACTGTGTTTGTTGTTGTTGTTGATTGTAGTGTATTTTTTAATGTGTCTAGTTTAGCTTAAAAATGCATGATTATAAATATGTTTGCATTTTTTTGTTTTTTTTTTTTGTAAAATATCGATTAATGTTTAGAGGGGTATAAATGTCAGTCTTTACTTACAGGCGTTGCCGGCGTCTTCGTTTAAGGAACATTTTGTTGTTGCGTCACAGAGAGCTTATCACACCATTTTAAAATCAAAAAAATCAAATAACGGCTAACACCACCACAACCTCCCTACACATATATGTGTACTATCTAAATGTTTGGGTCTCTCGGTTTCGCTGTTGAGATCGCTTCATTATGCTGCTGTTTGGTTGCTGCTGTGAAGAAAAATGATGTCTACACAATTAAATCAACTGTCAAAATCATTCATTCGAGGAAGAAGAGTATTCAATGCTTCGGGCGTCGTCATCATGGAACTTTCAGTTTGCTGTTTTTGTAGTTAGCTAGGTGGGATTGTGTTGTTGTATATTTATTGGTGTGTGTGTGTGGGTGGATGTGTGTAGGGATGTGTATGTCTATGTGTGTGTGTTTGTTTGTGTGTATGTATATATAGGATATTATAACGGTAATATTGTCAATTGACATTTGGCACAGAAAAAAAACAACAAAAACGGGCAATAATATGCCATATTATATATATGTGTGTGTGGTAACTGGTCACACTGCTGTTATTGTTGACTGTTAACGGAAGTAACGGCTGAAAATGATGCTGGTGGTGCTGATGCTGCTGATGCTGCTGCTGCTGATGTTGTTGTTGTTGTGGCTGCTTGTTGATAGTTGATAGTTGCTGTTGTTGTTATTGATGCTGCTGCTGCTGATTGATGAATGTTGTTGCTGTATGGCTCAAGGCCTTTTCTTGTTGTTGTTTGCTTAAAACTGTTGTTGCACTATGGCAATTGTAGCGGTTTTCTTTTGGTATTTTTTTGTGTTTAAATTGAGAGAATTGATGCATATGCATCTAATATAGGCGAGTTCATCGAATATGCATTGGATATATATGTGCGGAGACTTTTACATTGGTTCTGTTTAACTGTGTGTATGTGTGTGTGTGTGTAGGTGAGTGTGTACGATTACAACAACAACAACTGTTGCTGGTACTGCTGGCGCTGTGCTTAATGTTAACTTACAGAGCATAATATATATACAAAATACATAACTTATGATTAACAGTGCTGTTAACGCAACTTCCGCTGCTATTGCTGCTGCTGCATGCATATGTCAAGGTCCCGACACAATTTTTGACCGCCCAGCAAGCAAAGCACGTGACTTGATTCGTGTGCACGCTCTCTCTCTTTCTTTCTCTCGCTCTTCGTCTTCGTCATCGTCATCGTTTGTTTACATTTAAACGCATGCACAGCAGCAGCATCCAGAGCACATGCTGTATGCAATCAATTTGCAACGTAACAAAAAAAAAACGAACGAAAGAAAGAAAGCTTGCCATATGACGCCAGCGCGCAAAGTTCAATGGCTGTGACATTTTTGGCATATAGAGCAGAGTGCACAATCTCTCCCCCCCTCTCTCTCTCTCCCTCGGTCACTTTCTTGTGTGAAGTGCGGCAACAGCGCGCTGTACACAAAACTTTTTGTGCATTTTTTGTGTGTGAAATGCACACGAGAGGAAACTAAATCATTGGGCAGGCAGCCCAGAATCCATAAACAATGGTTTGTCGGAATGTTAGGGTCTGACAGTGGCGCCTCACAGACTTGGCACAAGTCAAAGTAGGGCAAAAGAGCTGCTGAAGCTGAAGCTGCGTTCGTTGTGGGTTTATGGGTCAACTAAGGACGCGTGCACG
This sequence comes from Scaptomyza parva, assembly GCA_035044645.1. Taxonomy (NCBI): domain Eukaryota; kingdom Metazoa; phylum Arthropoda; class Insecta; order Diptera; family Drosophilidae; genus Scaptomyza; species Scaptomyza parva. The sequence continues at coordinate 12,888,066 of JAWNNT010000139.1, forward strand.
CGACAACAAAAAGGGCAGTCGTCGTCGTCGAGTACAACAAATTAATTTTCAACTTAAAAACAATATACATATACATAGCTTATACCTAACAAGCGAAGAAACATAATGATGATGATGATGATGAAGTTGAGTGAGTGATATAACTTTATTCTCTTATTTATCTTTTCTTCTTCTGATGATTTCTGGTGGAATGACGTGATTGATTAGAAGTGAGAGCGTGAGAAGGGGTGTGAGGGCGTTTAACAGAAGAAATAATCAAAGCAAAAGCGCAAAAGCAACAGAAATAAGAACGTTTTGTTTTTAAAATTGTTTTTTTTTTTTTGCTTGTTTTTGAAAACATTTACCGGTACATTGTGAGGCTGTTTAGGTTGCACAGGCCGCACGAAAACGTTGTTAGGCCGTTACGTTATCCTTGGGGGGCCAGAAAAAAAATAAATGGTTTTTGTGTGTTTTTTTTTTTTGGTTTTGTTTTAAATCTCGTTGGATTTTTCTAGAGCGTCGCGTTTTTTCATCATGTTTCGTTTTTTTTTTTTTGATTTTTTTTCGTATAACGATTTTTGTTTAATTTTACTTATTTTTCTTGTTAAATGCAGTATTACAGTTGTTTAAGTGTGGAAGAGCGTTTCTTTACGTTACGTTAACTTGCCTTACGTTACGTTAAGTTTATTTATGTTAACATTCATAGTACATACATATAGTATATATATATATATTTATCACATTGCAAAACTTGCAAGACACTGCTGCGCACAAAACGCGACCCGTTGCGTTACGTTACGTGACATGACGTTACGCTGCACGTAACATGGCGTTACGTGACTTTAGAGGCACATACACTGTACGGCTGTTGGCTGTAAAGCGGAGCGCTGTAGATAAATCGTGTCTGGTTAAATATTGTTATGAACAAGAAAGTATGCAATGCCAGATGCGAGATGCAAGAATGATCATGATGAAACGACGTAACTACTACCGCAAACAAAAACGTAACTGTAATATGAGAGAGGATTTAAAGAGAGAGAGATGATCTAACTGTTCTTCTAAATGAACGCTACAACAAGTGTGTGTGTTTGTTGGATGAGAACGATGAGAGAGAGTAGTTTAAATACAAAACATAAAATAACATAGGGTGCCTAATTAACGGGATATCGTGTCGTATATTTGTATATTGTACGAGCTGAAAGACCTGTCTTAAAACGAGACTGCTTTTTTTTGCTGTGCGGCATACGCATAATTTTGTTTTTGTTTTTGATTATTATTAAGGTTAGGTTAAGCATGTTGTGCTTAATTTAGTTTTTTTTATATAAAACTGTACAATCTAGTACATATATAAGATAAATATACATAGGATCTGCTTGCTGTTGTTGTTGTTGCTGGTTGCAGTTGTTGTTGTTGTTATTCATATTGTTATTGTTGCTGTTGTTGTTGTCGTAGCACACTCAAGAGTTTCCATTGTTGTGGTTTCTGCTGTATTCGCAATATTTTAAGATAAAAATAAAGAATATGTGTATATGTGTGTGTGTGAGTCTGTGTGTGTGTGTGGAAGGGAAGGTATGTCTGTTATTGATGGGGTCTCGTCTCATAGTTGTTGTTGTTGTGTAGTAAGTGCACATGTGGCACATGTGGCAGCAAAAAGCTCAAATCAATAGCAGCAGGAAATAAATGATGATGGGAAAACTCGGAATTTTCTCACCACATTTAAGTAGCAATTTTTGACAGCAGCTCTTTTTGCCACACATGCGACACATGTCACACACCTCTCTTTATTGACACACACATATGTGTATGTGTATGTATATGTGTGTGTATATACCAATGCATATCGCGAAGTTGCCAGATTAAATTTCGAGAGCCTAGCAAAAAAAATGTTTGTTGTTGTTTACTATATCTAAAGTCAGCTGCAAAGTAGGCAGCACAAAATGTTTTAAAATTAAACTGTAGGTTAAGGAAGGAGCAAACTGGGAGATAAAAAAATACTAGAAGAGAAACGTTGGACGTTAAGATTTCTGTTTTCTTTGTGTATAAGTGTGTGTGTGTGTGTGTAGTGTAAGGTGTGTATTGGAAATAGTTTTGGGGGGAAGGAAAATTGGGAAATGTATTGGGATTTTTTTTTTTTTTTTTGGTATTTTTTGTTGTGGGTTGTTGGTGTGTATGCTTGAAGATGAAGAAACTGAAGTTAAAATTTACCTCGACTTGTTGTTGTAACCGTATGGAGGGTAACCACCGTTATTATTGTTACTACCCGGGTTATTGTTGCCGTACATATCCTGAGAGTGTGAGTGCACGAGTATTTTTTGCAAAATACTCTTCAAGTGCCCTTTGTGTGTTTGAAGGTATCGGTTGCTGTCTTTGTCTCTCTCTCTGTCTCTCTGTATCTCTGGTTCTCTTCGTATTTTTCTCACTTTAGCCACTTTTTACGTGATCAAAAAGAGAGAGATCTATATATTAGTCTCTCCCTTTCTCTCTCTCTCTGTGTGTGTGAGGTTGTTGGCGCTCTGCGCTCTCAGCTGCCAGCTGCTGGTTAATGTCACGTAGTTGTTGTTGTTGTTGTTGCTTCTTTTTACTCTTATGGGTGCAGGTGTGTGAGTAGTATGAGACGGGGGGGTACAAGTGTGTGGGAGTGTGTAAGTTTCTCTATATATTTGTTTATATATATATATATGTATATGTGTGTTTGTGAGTATGTGTTGCTCGCAACACTGAAACGCAAAAGACTTGCGGTAATTTACAGTTGTTTATTAATATTTTTATTTTTTATTTTAGCCTTTTGTTTCCTTCCTTCCAGCCACCGTCCGTTACTGTTTTATTATTTTTTTTGTTGTATCAAATATATATATTATGTATATTATTATTTTCTTAAGGGTACGGCTCTCTTTTGTCTTGTAGATTGTTGTTTGTTGTTACGTTTCTCTCTTTAGTATGGTGGCTCTTTCTTCTTCTTCTTTGTAGCAGTTATAGTTGTTGGGCGCGCTCAGCTGTGTTGTTGTTGTTACTAAGGTTGTTGTCGTTGTTGTTGTCGTTGTTGGTTGTTGTTGATTGTTATTTTGGGAGTGAAAGGTGAAAAATTGGTAAGGAAATTAACATATGATTCAAAGAGAGACGTGCTTTACTCAAATTCTATACTACATGCTTTTGTTTGCATGTCTGTGTGTGTGTGTGTGTGTGTAGCTAGGCGATAAACTCATCAAAACAAATAAACAGCGAGCATTTTACAGTAATATTTAGCAACATTTGTATTGTCCTTATGTGTGTGTGTGTGTGTTTCACGTATCGAGAATAAGTGTTACCAGGCTTAATATAAAAAACCGTAATTTTGTAAAATGAGTATAACCAGAGTTGTCACTCTGTCCGTATACATAAAATACCAAATCGAATCAAAAGAAACAATATTTGTTTTCCTCTTTAACATGATTATTTAACTGAACAGAAAATATGCAAAGTAGTTTAAGAGAGAGCAACCAGAGTTGTCACTCCGCCCAATATTATACGCATACTGTAAAGGCATACATAAAATACCAAATCGAATCGAAACAAACAATATTTGTTCACCCTTAAATATGTCTTTTTTAACAAAATATTAGGTATAGTTTCGGAGAGAGCTCAACCAGAGTTGTCACTCTCACCTACGTGTACATAAAACATAAATCGAGAATGCTTAAATATAGTTACATGAATATTATTATATTAAGAATATTTCGAAAACCAAATCTCTTTCAAATTACGCTCTATGAATATAGAATAGATACCACTAACTAAAGAGTTAATCACATACCTTGCCATTTTAAAGTTTAAATATGACGACATGGTCGTCGAAGCTGTCATCACAGAATCGAAATTGAAATCCATTTTGAAGGGATATAAATTGTTTATTTCACAAAAGACAAACAAAAAATAAATCACAATTTTTTTTGGCACAAGTTAGACTTGACACGAGTGGAACTCGACTGAATCCAGAATGCATAGACTCAAGCTATTTAAACGACGATCGACGAGAAAAGGATCCGAAAGTCCAGTGGGTGGCACTACCTGCTCGGTAGAGCAATAAACTAGGCGCAAGGTGCGCGCGTGCCAGACGCGTGTGCTACCTGAGAACCCGAATCCACCCACACCCACAACCAACCCAATCCGACCCGATCTACCAGGAAGCGTGCCATTACATTTGGGTGGACTTTCTGTCCTAGGCCGGCTGCAGAGTTAAGTTCTTCAGGCAGATGCTTTGTGTCTTCTCAGAAGCTCTACTCTCCGCTGAATTCTGGCAAGGTGCTAGCCGCTGCTAAGAAGGTGGCAAGGTGGCAAGAAGATGGCAAGCTGGAACACACTAAAGGTGCAAGAATGTGACAAGCTGCAAAATTGATTTTACTTGGAAACTGGAGAAGCTGCAAAATCTTGGAAACCAAACACTATATACTCTAAGTAGTTTTTAAAGGAATATAATGTTCAAGATAATTAGTATTCGTTTTTTGAAATTTCTATTCCAGGTAAAAAAATGTATAAAAATCAACACCCCAAAGATTATTTTTCATTTCATAAGATTATACTTAATAAATTTTGAATATATTTATAATATATAATCAATTTTATATTGACTTTGCTCAAGTGAAATTTCTTTAATACAGTTTATTATTATCGATTGTGTAACATTTGGTACAACATTTGAGGTCTCTAATCTTGTTGGTATGGTATCAAACAATCGAAGTCAACTCTATCGTTGGATGATGGATGGATTTAACTTATGAACTAAAATCTATATCTTTTTGGTATATTGCAAGTAGAATTAAAAGTTTTGAAACAAACAAAATTGATTAAAAACAATATATTTGGTATATAGATCATGAAGGAAATGCAGCTGCTGAAAGCAGGTGATACACAAATTGAGATTGAGCAGATGCATTCACAGGGTGGATTTTTTCGAAGAATCGGATACCAAGAATGTATGAAGACGTAAACCTTCTTTTAGTGATAATTCGAAAATATAGATATAACATAATTCGGATATAAGTATTTCAATTGCTACGATATTTGATTCGTGTATTTTTGGGGGTCATTTCTCTGACACATTTCCAACCCAACCAAAAAAACAACAGAACAGTGAAGAGAAGAGAAGAGGAGGGAGGGTCATAAAATCCAGAAAGTGGACACAACTTAACCGTTAAATCGAAGAGAGTTCGTCCGTTCATAACAGCCTCTCAGCCTATTTTTCTTCTTTTCCACACCCCCCACCCCGTACGCCACAGTAGAATAAATGCGTAACTGAACTGAAGTAAATGGGCATACAAAACATGGGGAGTGGGGGGGAAGCTGAGAGTTACGAGGGGTTGGACAGGGTGGTGGTAGCAAGCGGCGAATCCTACACAGCAAGTGCCACTGTGCCATGGCTACAAAAAAATGCTCTCTCCTTCTCCTTCAGAGAGCAAGCATATACACACACATATATACAAACGTATATACTTATAACGGTACAATACAAACGTATATACTTATAACGGTACAATTTGCCAAAATAGTATATAAGAGCAACGAATCTTATCGGGTAAATGGCAAAATAGAAGAGGCGGAAGTGGAGAGAACACAAAGCGTGAAGGCAAAACCAAAGAAAAAAGGTACAAAACAATTTGGCAAAGCACAGCACAGTGTTTAAGTGTGCGGGGTGGGGTGTAAAAGGTTGGGTTTTGGGACTGTTGCGACTGTTGTTGTTACAGCTACAGCATTTACTGTTGATTCTGATGCTTTTGCTGCTGCGAGTGAAGCGTAAGAAAGAAAAAAGCACCCAACGTAACAAAGTGTGCTCCAACTCACTCAGCACAAGTGGAATAAGAAGAACAAGAAGCCTAGAGAAGCACATATATATATATACGTATGTACTTAATTTGAATACATATGTATATGCTTATACATATGTAAAACAAAATGGTATTGGTATTATGGTGAAAGCAAGCGACAAGAGCTTGGGCCAGAAAAACAAAATCTATATAAAAGAAAGTCACAAACACACACACAAGCACACTCTATGTAGTATGCGCAAGAGCGAGAAGCAGATCTTGATTAGTACAACAAAACAAAACACACAAACTTCAATGACAAAGCAAAAACAAAAACGAAAAGCTTGGAGCTTTTAACAGCAATCGCAAATGCAAATGATAATAACAGATAATGAAAGAATAACGAGAGCGACGAGAGAGAGATAATTAAGGGAGCTCAGCTGTGAGCATGAATCACATTCAATAAAAAAAAAATGGAAGCAAAGTGTATACATGTGAGAAACCCCTGCTAAGCGTTGCCAGACATGATCGACACACAACAACACAAAAGCCAGAGTGTGTGTGAGAGAAAAAGAGATAGATGACACAAGGCCGGCAATCCACAGCTGATTGCTTATAGCAATTGCTTGTTGTTATTTGGTACACATACATACATACATAAATTGTATATAATCGTGTAGATGTTATTTAGTTGTGTTATGTTTGTTGTTGCACTTTTTCAACTGCTTTTATATGAGTCTGTAACGAGAAGACAGGTACTTGCAAACCACTAACGATCGCTCTCTCACGGGGGGAATGGCCCGGCCCCACCCGCTGCCACAGGAAGTGGAAGTCGGAAAAAAAAAAAGAGAAAGAGAAACGATCGTAATACTGAAAAACCTTGTATGAAGAATGCGGCAGCTGCTGCCAAAACAACAGACTGACGGTCTCTTACGTCGCTATCTACTACGTCGCTCGCTCTCTCTTGCTCTTGCTCTTGACGACGACGACGACGGGCAGCTGCATGGCATGAAACTGGAACGAAGCGAAATGGAACAGGAAAATGCAGCTTGCACTGGACTGGACGACATTTACTACCTGTACCATGGCAAAATTTAAAGCTTACACACGCACACACACAAATGCAGACGACGCACTATCACATTTACACGTTTGCACCTTTTCTTCAATGGAAAATGATCATAAAATGCTAGACAAAATCAGCATAATTTAAAGTCAGCCGCGCCGTGCGCGTGTCTGCCGCCGGTTAATCTTGTTGTTTATATTGATGCAGTATGCAGTAGCGGCAGCGTGCCAACATTTTATGATGCACAAATGCGAACCGAACGTCAATCGATCAACGCCAAACAACTATACACTATACATAGCTGTTAGTGTTAACAGTTGAGCGCAGTCGAGCGAAGAAAGTCGAACGAGTCGTGACGTGACGACATTACTGATAATTATTATAATTGCTAATGTTTTGTATCGGCGTAAACAACAAGAGAACTGCATAAACACAAAATTTATTTGAATGCAAAAAGAATATATTGACAGAAACAGATAACAGCTGCCCTATTTTGATTTCATTATTTTGAAAGCATTTCAGAATTAGATTATAATATTCTGAAGATTATTAGAAGCTCAACGCGATCGATAATATCGATCCAAGACCAAGCTTGTAGTCGATAATATTTAAGTGTATCATGCCAACATCCGGAACATGACAAACCGGAAGCAGACATGCAGGACACATACATAGAAAGACTCCATTAGGTAGATGAAACGTCGAAAGGCACGAAATGAAAAAAACAAATGCATAAAAACAGTTTGTAGTTTGCATTTTTGAGAGGCGGAATTTGAATCCAGGTAGAACTCTTTTGCTGGATGGGACTGTATATATGAACGGATGTTGCTGTTGTTGTTCATGTAGCAGCTTGCAAGTGTTCACAGTTCCCTTTCCTCTTTCCCATTCCATTCTATTACATACACACATGACGGCAGCAAAATGGTAGTTTATACATATGGACATATGTATATGTATGTATGTACAAGAAGACAAAACAACAGACGGCAACTCGATTTACCCACGTTGCAAACAGAATGAATTTTAAGCGAGAGAGAACTACACAAAAACAAAAATGTATACATGTACTATGTGTGTACATACATACAATCATACTCATACATATGCGAATACGTAGTTTGTTATGATGTTTTATTATGCTTTTGTATTTAAAAACTTACTGTTATACCATGTTTGCTGTTTACCGCTTGTTATTTCTTATTTATATTGTTGTTGTTGAGCTTCGTCAAAACGGGGAAATAAATACAGATACAAAAAAAGAACCCAACATGAATTGGAGGTAAAAGAACGAAATGATGCAAAAGCCACTAGCTAGCGGTGCGAGGGGCGACGGCCGGCACGATTAACAGACCCAGCAATACACACAAACACGCGCGCGCTCGCATACAAACACACACACAAAGAGCTTCGTTCACTCACACGTATTCGTCATCGACGCTAGCAGCGAGTGTCGGCAACAGCGGCCTCAGTGAACGAGGACGTTGTGAATGTGTCTGTATGTGCATGCGTGTATTTACGTCTGTGTATGTGTTAGTGCGCGCGTACGTTTTCAGCGGCCCGTTGCCATTTTGCTTTGGTTTTTGCTCTTCTTCTGCTACCGTTGTTAGCTATATATGTACATATACACAACAGTACACTACGAAAATTATGCTGACCTCTATAAATGTGCACACAACAAACATACACATATATGTATGTATGTATATTTAAAAAATTTACTTGAATAACAATTGTTGTTATTGCAGAAATGCGGTGCACACTTTTTCGTACGCACTGTAACAGAGTTCGTTTGTATGTATGCATACATCTACAGATACATATGTATGCGTTCATACATAAGCGGCTATATTGTAAACACCACCGTCAGCGTTGTCGTTGCACTTTTGTAATGCAATTGTTTTGCATTTTATTTTATTCGCATTAAATAGCCCGTTTTACACCAAAAAAACAACAACGGAGAAAAACAAAAAATTAAAAAAAAAACAGAAGAAACAAGAAAAACAATACAGCGAGTAACTGCTACAGTTACTCGAAAATGCTGCCCTGCTACTACTCGCTGTCTTCTCGCCGCACACAAACATACATACATAAGTACGTAGTAAATGAATGTGTATGTTATACAAAAAAAAATATATAAAATAAATACAATATTGAAGCATTTTGTTGTACTATGGAATGCAAATAACTACGCATGTATTCTGAATGATACGATTTGTCAAAAACAAAAACATTAGTTGAATGCAATATATGTTTGCGTATATTTCACAAATGTCTGCGTGTTTTCTTTTTTCATTTTCTCTTTTCGTTGATTCATTTTTTTCAGCTTTTTTATATACACTTCACGTCACGCTAAGACCCATTGTGGGCCCTAATACATACATACATACGTAAAATATGTATGTACATGCACACGCATGTGTCTGCATACGTGTGTGTGTATGTATATTATATTGTTTGTAGGCTTTTTTGTCTTCGATTACACGTCAATGCCAGTCGGTTAGACGATTTAACGCATACGAAAATATTGCATTGTTTATTTGGTTATAGGAAAAAAAAAATTAAAACAGTACAAAGTGGAGAAAAAAAAAGTTACCAGAAAAAAATGCACTGCGCGCGGCGCTACAAATTTCCTTCACAGTTCACAGCCGACAAAATGATACTGAAAGCGTGACCGACTGGAGCGGTGGCAGAAAAACATACCGATTACAGCATTCTGCACCAATACACATTATAAAGTGGTCACATTGCTTCATGTTATGCTCAATTGGGGCTGCTAAATATCGGTGGCACTTAACTTTCAAAATGCTAATGAATTCCTACCCTGATAATAAGTACCGTGCATATAAAATACATATTTTTTTTTTACAATAGCTCAATATCAATGTATATATATATATATATATATAATGAATATTTCCCATATTTGTTGTTAGCGATAACTTGACGCACCTTATTACTCCTGTTAACGCAATGTTGAGCCAGAGATCATTCTGACAGATTTTTGATATTTTACTCAGCTGTCAACACTGATCATTTAGCCATTTTACATTTTAAATATTTGAATCATGTAAAATGTATTTATCATATCAAAAATAACCGAAACCTTATTTATAATAATACTAAAATCTTGCCGTTTATTGTGTGTCTACAGTATTTTTTGTTTTGATTACAACAATTGCTAAAACGACTAAAAAAATTGTTGTTGAGTTGCAATTATGTCTAAATTTTGTATCAGTACATAATTATACATTATAATTATATGTATATGCATATATACACAAGTAAATGTAAAGTTTTAAATAAGCAAAAAAAAAAATAGGTAGTCTTTATATAATATATATATATAAACATTTATAAATATAAGTGTATGTGTGTACGTGTATAAGTTAAATTCTATGGATTCAAGAATTGTAAAAAAAATTCCTTATAATTACAATTACAGTTACATAGCAGTCATAATCCGATTCTTTACAATAAGCGAATGTAGCAAAAAACCGATAAAGCTTTACAAATGTAACATTTGCATTCTGTTTTTTTCTTCTTTTTTGTGTGTTGCGTGTTTGGAAAGGGGGGGTGGTTTAGAGAAAAGGGAGTTCCGGTCACAGTTTTTCTTTTTCGTTTTTTTTGTTGTTTGTTTTGTTTTTGTTTATAAAATAATTGCTACAGTCTTTGTGTACGCGGCGCGAGGCAGGGTGAATAATATTTGTTTGTTAGTTTTAGATTTAGTTACGATTGCGATTATTGCCACGATTACGATTATTGCCACCAATGTTGTAATGGCGTCCCTGATTGCCACCATTGTTGTTGTTATTGCCACCCGGCCCACCGAAATTCTTAAAGTTGCCGCCAACACCGCCGCCGCCGCCTCCTCCATTGAACGGACCACCCATATTGTTCATATTCATGTTATTCATATTATTCATGTTATTCATGGGATTCATGTTATTCATCTGATTCATTTGATTCATGTTCATGTTGTTCATCTGATTCATTTGATTCAGATTTAGATTATTTAGGTTATTCAAGTTATTGCCAGCCGCAGCGAATGGATTGAATGGATTATTATTCAATACACCCATAACGTTCACATTGCCCACATTTGGTGGCATGCCCAAAATGCTATTGGCACGTATCAGTTGTTGTTGTTGTTGTTGTTGCTGCTGCTGTTGCTGCTGTTGTTGTTGTTGTGGAGGCGGTTGATTAAATGTGGACATGGCCATGTTCATGTTCATCATACGATTGACATTTGGCGGCGGTTGACGCAACAGTTGCAACTGGACAAGATTCGGTGGCGGCTGCGACATATTTGGCAGCATGGTCATAACATTGGGGCCACCAACGTTACCAACGTTGACATTACCAACATTAACATTCTGGGGCGGTTCCTCGGGTAGCTGGACAACGAGACCATTGTCATCGATATAGATGTGCAGCTTGGCAAAGATCTGCTGCAACGTCTGATTGCTAACAATGAAGTTAACATCAAATATTTTGTTGGGTGATTCTTCCTGTTGATGGAATTTCTTGAGTTCGGTAAACACAAGCGCCAACTGTTGATTCACCATTATTTTGTTGTTGCTGCCCAAGTTCTTGTACCAATTGGAGTTTTGTAGCAAATTACGAATCTCCGATATTTGACGATTGCAATCGTTAACAGATGTCGTAGCTGTGGACGTTAACGTTCCACTTCCAGCTGCTGTTAAGCTGCTGTTAACAGCAGTTGTTGTATTTAAATGCGCACGCCGCGGATCACGGCGTGGATCGGTGCGACGCGGATCCTTTGAGCCAGTAGTTGCTACTGCTGGGGTTGCAACTTCTACTGTTGCTGCTGTTGGAGTCGCCGCACTGGGAACAGGTGTGTGTGTTGGTGAACTGGGCGTCGAATCATGTGCCATATATTGTGCAGCATCTGGCGATGAGATACAGTTGCTTATTTTGCGTTCGCGTCGCTCTTTGGTACCAGTAGCATTACCCAACTGGCTGCTACTGGTGCTGCTAATGGTGGTGTTGTTGGTGCTGCTGCTGCAGCCACCAGCAGTATTCACTGGATCATCATTAAGGGTTAGTTCGGCCAGGCCGAGTATGCGACGCAATCGAGGATCACGCAACTCTCGCTGCTGCTTGTGCGATGCACCCTGACGCAACTGGGCATAGCAGGCGGGCTCCACGAGCACCTCATCCATGCGCCAACGTATTGGTATGTGTGAGAATATTGCCGCATCAATCTCAGTCGCTGGCAAATAATGTTTCATTGGCTCCAGCAGCAGACGCATATCGATGTCACGATCCCGTTCACGTTTTGCCTCGCTGCAGCGTTCATCCTCGGCGGCTGCTTTCGTCGGATCATAATCATACATGGAGGGGCGCGCATACATGGATGGCTTTGCTGTTGCTGTTGATGTTGATGATGTGGAGTCTGCTGTTATTCGATGATGATCTTCGTCGTCATGTCCGAATCCTAAGCCTTTGGGTGACTGTGAGCCCATCTCTGGTGTTGGTATTGGTGTCAATGAACGTGAATTTGAATTGGAGTGCAGCAAAACATCAGAATGGTTAATGTTGTGTTTGTTGTGATTGTTATGGTCGCTGCTGTCATCGAGATCTGCATCACTGCTGTGCGCCTTAAATGGATTACGTATGATGTCACGATAGAAGGCAGCATGCGACTCCGGATCCTCCTTTTTATTGTTGTGATCACCGATGCCGAGCAGTGTTTTTCCACTACTTGAATCGACATCGAATGGACCCCAACCAGGAAGTAAATTTGTTGCTGTTGTTGTTGATAATGATGTTGATGTTGTTATTGATAATGATGTTGGTGTTAGTGTTGATGATGTTGACTGTTGTTGTTGTCTTTGCAGTTTACTCATAAATGTGGGCAAATCAAAGACGGAAGGCAACGGCGGCGTCTCTTCCTCCTTCATTTTCAATTTATCATCCTCCTTGTCCGAGGTATTCTCATTGGATTTCGATGCTTTCTTTACCTCCGCATCGGATTCATTCTCCTCCGCATCCTCATCATCGTTGCCATCATCAATCACCAGCTGCTCATCATCCTCTTCGTGTTCATCGTCCACTAAACGTACAAAAAACGAAATGTATAAAACTATGTTAACTGCTGTTAGTTAACAGCGAACTGTTAACAGTGTGTGCACTGTTAACCGTTTCAACTTACGCAGATCATTGCCTTGCAACAGATTACAGTGGGCATCTTTTAAATATTGCGTATAGTCGACGGTGACGACGCCAGTATTGCTATTATTGCTATTGCTATTTGAGTTGATGATGGCATTCGGATTGACGCTCATTGTGGGCTCTGGATCAGCAGGAGTTCTGCAAAAGTAATACAAACTTGTATGGATTAATGTAATCAAAAATTTGGCAAAATGTTTCTTACTTTACAGCTGCTGCTGCTGGCTCCGCAACTTTTCCTGTTCCAACTGTTTCCACTTTTTGGTCTTGACTTGGCTTGGCCTCCTCCACCTTGCGTTGAATCTCGCCAATTTCGAGCAGTGTAAGACCAACTTTGGTCAATTGGCCGAAGGGCACCTGCTGCATTTGCTCCAAATTGGTTATGCCCAGCTTGTTAAGCTTGGCCATGTGCTCCACGCTGAGCACCTGCGTCAGATTTACCAAATCCAAATGGACAGGCAATGCTTTAGCGGCACTAACGGGATTTGTGATGGAATTGGCAGCAGTTGTTGCTGCTCCCGATGATGCTGGTGGTGCTGATGCTGTTCCTCCTGCTCCTGTTTTTCCCGCTTTCTCCGCCTTTTCGGCCCAACGCGATTTGCGTTTCGTTGGCGGATTAATGACCATATCCAGCAACGATGGTATCGCTGCAGCATTGACACCACCACCACCACCACCACCTCCAGCATTAGCCACAGTTGCAGCAGAAGCAGCAGCAGCATTGCTGGCATTGTTCGCCTTGTGGGCATTGCCGGCTTGGACAGCAGCAATGGCGGCCGCTTGATTGGCTGCCTGGACGGCAGCTTTGGCTGCCGCGTGCTGCTGTTGCTGCTGCTGCTGCTGCTCCTGGTGACGACTCATGCCGGCGCTGGCCAACGTTGTCCAGGTGCTTTCCATTTTGAATTGCTCGCAGAGCTGTTCGTGCCTGCGGGTCATCTGGACAAGGGCAACGTCGCGCGAGATGCGCTTAAAATCACCAAGAATCTCTTTGGGTGCAGTTTCCATGTGCTTAAGGAGTATGTTGCGCAGCTGTTCGGTCAGCGGCTCACCATGATGGAAGAGGCAATCGTCACCGGCATAGCAATCCATGCCCAGATAGTAGTACTTGCATGGGAATTCCTTGTGCATGTAGCTGCATTTATCTCGCTTGGCGCAGCAATCCTTCAGATAAAACTTACACAATTCTAATTTGCGTGGCTCGCGGCTCATCTTCTCGTCAAGCGAATCGCGTCGACTGCGCTTGTTGTTGTTGATGCCACTGTTGCCAATACCACTACCACCACCTCCAACACCACCTCCACCCAATATGCCATCCTGACGACGATCCATATCGCGTTCTCGATCGCGCTCCCTGTCCCGATCACGATCCCGTCGCTTGCGTCCGCCGCGTGATGATTCCTTTTCACGTTCACGGCGCTGACGACGTCGCTGGGCAGCGCCAACCGCTGCGATCGATGCATTTATTGACTCATCCTCCGAATAGGATTCATAGCTGCTGTACATGTCGGGCGTCGTATCATAGCCACCACCACCACCGGCGAGACCATCTGTTTCCCACCTACTAGTCAAGTTTGTGACGGTGGAGGCACCACTTGGTGGAGGACTACCGCCACGCACATTCATCATTTCATACTCATCCATGTCCATCTCATCGCTGCCGGCAGCAGCACCTCCGACATCATCCATTGAATCGCGTCGTGCACGTTTCTATACGTAAAGCAAAAAAACAAAAAAAAATGAAGTTCGAGAAAAAACGAAGTGAGACCCGAGGAAGAGCGGTTTGACGTTCGGAAGTGCATAAGCTGTCGAAAGTGACACAACTTCTCAATGGTATCGATAATTTTGCGATAGCATCCTGATGTCAATTTGTATGTCAAAACAGATTTTGACATTCGTTAATGAATGACAATGTATGTATGTAGGGGCAAAACAAGTTCTTAAGACATCTCTGACAATCTTAGGGATTAGGGAAGAGAACAGAAATAACCTTTTTCAACTTTGCTCAGCTGCTTCTCTGTTTTGTTCATGTGTTCTGCTGTGATCAATGCAATCTCAGCGGCGAGGCGTTCAATTCGCTGTCAGCCTTTAAATTTACCGTTACATTCGCGCAGTAGCATTTGCAGAGGCAAAGCGAATGGTGAATTTGATTTGCTTCGGTTTGGTAGGGAATGCAATGTGTTGGTAGGGCGGGGGATAGATTTTACAGCAATGACAAACTCACCTGATGCTCCTTGTCTTTCTTCTGTACGCGTTCGCGTTCCTTTTTTCGCTTGCGTCGACGACTGCTGCGACTTTGCGCCGATGCAGCACCAGCAGCATCATTGGAATTGGCAGTGGCGCTTACGCCGTCGCCGACGGCAGCTGCGTTGGCAGCATTGTCGACATCACTGATAATGTTGTTGTTACTGTTGTTGTTGCTACCGCTAGTGTTCAGTTTGGATAAGGGCGGTTCAATGCCGCCCTTTTTGAGCGCTTTGGCAATGGCGTTCTCAATACTGACCGCATGATCATCTGTGTGTATGTGTGTGTAGGTATGAATGGGGAGTAAAAAATTTATATGAGAGGTGAGTAAATCAATGGCTGCAGTTGTAGTTGTAGTTAGCATTATCTTTGATTGATTTTACCTTCAAGTGGTCGCGGTTTCTTTGATTTTGTGTTGTTGCTGACAGTTGATGGGCCACTGGATGTTGTGTCGCTGCCCAGGAATATTACATCGTCGTCATGAAGTGGCGGCTGCTGTTCAATGCCAACAAATTGAACATCATCATTGGAAATGGCAGCTGTTAAGGCTAATGGCTTTTGTGGTGTTTGTTGTTGCTGCTGCACCTCCTCTATATCATCATCGTCGTCGTCATCAATTTCACCATCTTCTAGATCCTCGACTAAATTAATTAGCCTCGTTTCGCCATCGGCACTGGACATTTTAGGATTCGTTTTCAAAACGAATTAATAATGCTAAGAGAAAAAGAGTTGTTTGGATTTAAGCTTAAGTCTGGGGTCATATTTCACGCATAATAAATGTACACAAACAACTAGATATGTATATATATGGTCTAGACACATTTACGCATAAAGATTCACACGGACTGTTTACCACAGTGCGCCATAGTGACATGTTGCTAACATATCGGTTGCAACATGTTGCTGAGTGGGTGGGCTAGCTTAATAGCAAAGTAGTAAACCAAAACAGAACAAAGTCTCTGTTAAAACATACATATAAACGCATACCCACACACGCACATGCAATTCCATGTATTTACGCATTTTATATACAGAGACATCTACGTACATTGTTTGTATATTGGTACATATACGACCACACAAGGGTTCCAAATTGCATTTCACTTCGCACATAACAGACTGCTGTTAACCGCAATGGCAGCGCAGCTACAATGTTGCGAGCAACATTAAATGCACACACTTGTTGCAGCGATGGGCCCGCTATATAAACATTTAAAATATACAATATTTTGATACATACATACAAACACACACACACATATATTTGCCATGCATGATCAAATTTATGGCTCTTTTTTTCATTGAAAAGTTTGTTTGAGCATATAACAGCGAAATGTTAGAAACGCTGTTATAGCGGTGAAGTATATATAAACGTATGAAAGTGTATTATATATGTATGTACTTTCATATTGCACGTTTCACACAATTTGTTGTCGGTTGAGCAAAAAAGTTGCTAAATTACACATGTATATAATATAATTTTGCAAAAAAGTTTCGTTGGCCTTAGCAACGCATACACTCCCACGCATGCAAACGCAAACACACACACCCCAAAAGAGAAGGTAAAATGCAACGCTCTCACACGATTGAAGTGTGTGGCTGCCGTCGTGTTGTCTCGCTCGCGCGCATGAACTTAGCATAGAACGCAAAGGCGTGACACACATACAGACAGCCATGTGTACAGGTCGACATGTATGCGTAACCATTCGTGAGCGTGTATGTGTGTGAATGGGCTTTTGCTAAAAAAGTATGTAAAAATGCATAATTTGTGCATATATACATATGTACATTATGAAGTTTGTTATGTTACGAAATTACACTTTGTTTCTGTTGATGTTGTTAGGTTTAAAACTGTTTGCAAGTTGCCACAATTGTCATTGGCCACGCTTGGCGAAAGTTAAGTTGTCTGTTAATGACTTTATATATATAAGTATGTACAATGAATGTATGTGTGCATATGAACTGTAAGTTAGTGGGTGTGTAATGCGACGCCCCGCATGACACACGTATGTTTTTGAAAAAGAAAGGAGCAGCAATAGCCGCTGCGCAGTGTTTACAATGCTTAAATGCATTAGGCATAGACATGTGTGTGTGAGGAAAACGTATGTATATACGCATGGACATATGTATGTATGTACATACATTTGTTGATGGAATATATAGAATTCCTTGTCATTTTACATTCGTTTTTTTCTTTTTTATATGCCATTGCTGTGCGGTATTTTATTGTCGAACACACGAGCAACTCGTGCGACTAAACAAAACGAAACCGAGAACATAGATTTCGTTTTGAAAAATTTGGAAAAATGTATGTGCAAGGCATTTGGAACAATTTCTCTTACGTTTCAGCGTGTGGGCGTGGTTTGTGGTTACGGAACATTGCAAATTACAGTTATTATGATTTATAACATTTCTGTTCAATTTGGTTTTTTGGTTATTGTTTTTGTTTGTCGTTGATTTTTTTTTGCATTTGCGAGTTTGCTTCTTTTTTTTTTTTTCTTTAGCTTTGCTTGTTTGGCGTCGTAGTCTCCGCTGGCTTACATAATGAAGTGGTACAGTAGGTGAATAGATATGCATATACATACGTATATCAAATATGTGAAGGTATATACATATACAGCCATACACATATACATATGACTATAGCGCAATGTGTGCATACACGCACATATACATATAACATTTATTTATGCATATATATGTATGTGCGATATATATATATATATACATATATATATGTACATATGTATGAGAAATATAATTTCTTTGGTTTTTTTTGTGGTTTTTTTTTATACAATATATGCAAGCTGTCGCTCTCTTTCTCTCTGACTGTGGCCCTGGCCTCTGTATATGTCTGTCCCTTTCTCTCTGTTTCGCTCATAGACAGAATAACAAATACATTAAATAATTAAAAACTCGTCAACATGAGCGTTGTTAACAATTCAACAATATCTACTTGAATGATTTGTGAATATTAATACTGTATGCCTCGACCTTAAACCAGGGATGCGTACGCATGTGGTGGGTTTGCACGAATTTGTTTATTTGTTCGCGGCAGCGCTTTATGTTTTATGTGCAACTACTTACGAAAATGCAAACCAAAAGCATATTTTATTTCTCTTAATGTGATGGTGTTGTTGAAAATGTACACTGATTAGATTAAATATTTCTGAGATACAAAATGTTTGATTGCATTTTGTAAATGCGCTGTGAACGCAAAATCTACCGCATTGCCAACGTGAGGTGAAATGTTTCGATAGACAGAGTTGTTGCGGGTAAAACAATCGCACATTACACTGATTTAAAGCAAAACGTTAACCGATGTATTTTAATGTTTGGTAGCGAAGTTTTTTAATTGATATTATTGTGATATAATTGGGTTTTTAAAAATATTAATATTTCATATTACCTTTGAAATAATGTTTGACCAATCTTTATTTTCAATGCGCAAACGAAAATTGGTATGATTTTTTCAATAACTTTTAGTTTTTCTTTTCTTTTTATTTTAAAAAAAATTTTTCTAATAAAAATTGACCTGCAACATTTGCATGAACACAATTCAGAACATGGAGCAGTACTAAAATAAAGTAACAAAACATTCGATAAGACCTTAAAGTCAAAGCTACTGCCTTCAAAAAATGTTCTTATAAGTTGAAAAGTATAAAAAACAAAACGAGAAGCTACATCTATAGATCAGGACCAAGATTTAAATTGTTCAATTCTATTTTTTTCTCTTTATATTTGAATATACATACATATATTATTTTGACAGATTTTCTGGGCTTATCAAAAGATTATTGCTAACACTAATTGCATAAAACTAAGTTGTATTCTATTTGATTTGAAAAATTTATTTATTTATGCGACGTGATCAGCAGATCGATATTAGTGCCTATCGATATGCAGTATGACCTGATTCGCAATTGATTGTTTGACCAAAGGTCATATTGCGCCGATCCCATGTGTTGTGTTTTCGATTTTGCCTTTGTTATTGTTTACAAGCGAATTATGCCTTTAATGTTCATTAGCTAGCATTTAACATAATAATAACGCTTTACATTGTATTTGTGCCTTGCTGCTTGTTCGAGTGAATCGGCTGTAGATCGGAACTTCCCCGCCATTAACACTAAAAATGAAAGATGAACTGGAGAACATACATGTGGACGATCTGCCCTATCTAGAACGCGATCTTAACTTTGCTCAAAAGGTAAATCCAGGTATATAAAATGTATAAACATATCTACATATATTTTGATTTCTTTCTGCAGGTGTCGTTGGCGTTTTTACTTTTCGGGGATTCACATGGAAATGCGACATACATACTGCAAAAGCTGCTGGCTCTAATGCGTGCACCCCACACAGAACAATTGCACAGCGATCTGTTGCGACAATATGCCCAAAATGTCAATTCAACGCATTGGCGTGGCCATCTGATTGAGGCGCTATGCATCATCGATGCTCGCCAGGCATTGCGCCGGTTGGGCTTTAGCTGGCCGGAATTGCGACTTCACTATTTGCCACATGTACGCGAACTGTCGCTTCACGTGCATCCGCTGCTTAAGGCCATGTATCACATTTGCGAGCAGCTGACAATTGCCCAGAGTGGTCGTCTCGTTGTCGATGTGAAGGAGAAGCTTGCACAGGCACGCCCGGAAGAGAACGAACCTTTGCGCTTCTATGATGCTGCCTATTTGGAGATATTTTTGCTCGACTGGCTGACGCGTCGGCATCTGCGTTTGGGCGACATCAATGCGACGGGCAGCGATGTTCAGCTGCTCATTGAATACTTTAAGTTTAACGATCAACAATCTTTGGCAACGCTTCTTATCGACACGGTGAATAGTTGCGCCGCGACGCAGGACAACAGCAGCAGCAGCAATCTCTGTGTATCTGATGCTGCAGCTGAGGAGCAAGTGGAAACAGTTCCAGTTTTATTACCAGCAAAAACTGATGTTGCAGCCGCTGCATTTGATCGACGTGCAAATGCGCTTCAGGTGCGACGGGAATATGCCGGAATTATGCTGATTATAAACCAGCTGAGTTTTCATCGCGAAGTCAGCGAAGAATTGCGTGTGAGTTTAAATGTCGGCCATCATCCATATATGATTCATCAACTCAAACAAATTAACAATCATTTACAGTTTGAAGCTAACAATCTGTTATTGATAACATGATCTGCTTGCTCGAATATTTGCAGCACCTGCTGCCGTCCCAAAAGCTTAGCGATCGCAACGGCACCAACAAGGACAAGGAGCGACTTACCGAAGTCTTCTCGGCACTCGGCTACACGGTGGAGGCGCACGACAACGTGGACCATTTGGAGTTGCTTGATCACATACGTGGCATGTGTGCGCGTTCAATCCTGCGAGATTCATTGATCGTTTGCATATTGTCGCATGGATTTGATGGTGCCGTTTATGCGGCAAATAGCATTCCACTCAGCATTGTTGACTTACAGAATGTGCTCTGTGCCGATGCGAATCTGCATGACAAGCCAAAGTTGCTGATCATACAGGCATGTCAGGAGAAAAATGAGAAACAGAAGGAAACGGTAAATAAACTAAAAAGATTTGAACTGACTACTGACTCTGGTCATCTCCGTACAAAACTTTATCTGTGATTTGTATATTGCAGTGTGATATAAATGCAAGAACGGAGTCACCAAGTCAGCATGCCAATATGGTGGTTGCCATGTCCACGGTGCAGGGCTTTGTTGCCCTTCGTCACAGCGTTCAGGGCAGTTGGTTTATTCAAACGTTATGCGACACAATTGATCGGTATGCGGACAGGTAAATTGAGTCCATCAAGTGGTATAGCAATATGCTTGTCAATTAATACCCTATACCCTACCCACTTTTGTTTTGCCAGTGAACATGTTCTGGACATTTTAACTATAGCCAATGGTCAGGTTAGTGAGAAGCGTGGTGATAAGGATCAGAAAATGGTTCCATTACTTTCCAGCACACTTAAGCGGAATGTCTACTTTCCGCATAAATAACATCAACATCAAACATTCTCAATTTAAACAGGAGCTTGAACTTTATTTATTTATTTTTATTCAACGTACTATTTTGTATGTATGTAAGTATGTCTTAACTGTCTATAACTTAATACTTTTATTGATTTGTATATGTTTTAAAACATTGATTGAACAAAGGTAGTTAATGACAGTTTCTTTTCTCGGATTTGTTCATTTAGTTGATATGCGCATGTGCTATCTATCTCTGTCTAATCGGATTGTTTTGAGATGAAACTGAATGTCTTGTTTTATAAATGTATTTTCTTTTGTTTTGGTAGTTTGTTACTTTAATGCATTTACATTTTTAAATGTAAGCAACATTTTTCCGTTTAAGAAACTAGTTTAAATAAATAAGCATCAAACAAATTATATGAATTATATTGTGTTTTGTTTTTTAATCAATTATATAAACATGTTTTTTTTTTTTTAGTTTAGTTTAAGTATCAGAGTACTTCCCCCTTACCCAACCCTTGCACTATTTAATAGTGCCTACATTTTTTAAAATTGTTAAAAAAATAAAAAATCATGCGAGCCCAACTATTTCAGCTTGGCAAGTAGCTTCTTTATCTTGATGCGATCATTTTTGGATTCAGTTTGGTATTCGGATAGCGCAGTTTCCATTTCGTTAATTGAAGCCTTGTCCTCAGTCTCCATAATGCGCTTAATGTGCCTTATACGCTGGAGCAGAATGTCCAGTATTTCGGAGCGCCGTTGCCTGTTCCAAGTGCCTGCTTCGGAGAGCATCTTGCTGATGCGTATGGCCAGATGGGGTATGCCATTCCAGTGTTCATCCAGGAAACGCATAATGTGATTGCTTGGGGTGCCGCTCAAATATTTGTGCAGCAAAATTGCGACGGAATCCTTGCTTAAATCCTCCTTCTTAAATTTGGTAAACAGATAGATGATACATGAGTTGCGCAATACACTGTTTTGGCTCTTTGTTGGACTCTGTCTCAAAAACTCTTCGATGCTGTCCACAATGAGCGTGATGTCTACCACGCTGGGTGTGCTCAGATTGGGGCTAATCAATTTGCGGAGTAGCTTGGCGGCACGTTCCGACAATGATTTTTGGCTGGTATCAAAGGCGGTATTGAAATAGAGTTCATACACCCGATTTAGCGTATCCAAACGTATTTCCATATCTGTATTCACGGAATTCTCACTAGTGATAAATTTCTCCACCATGTCTAGAACACGTATGCGAAAGTGCAACAGTGTGGTAGAGTTGATGCGCTCTGATTTTGTTTGGCGTTTGGATTTAGATTTCGTATTGCCTTGGCCGGCCTTGGGCTTGAATGCTAGGAAAGCGGTCTCCAATGCCTGATTGAGCCGCTCGCCCTGCTCTTCGGTAACATCGTTCCAGTCGACACTGCTGGCATCGTTATCCTCATTGTCATTGGCAAGCAGCGCCACGCGAACACTCTCGCGTCTTTGTGCCAAAATAGTTGCCTCATCGTCCTCTGCCTCGTCAACGTCGCTGTCGCTTGCGCTGTCATCTTCATCCGATTCATTATCGCTATCTATGGCATCCAAATCCATTGCGTTCTTGTCCTCTTCAACAACCTCCTCGCCGCCGTCATCATTTTCATCTTCATCTTCATCAGTATCGGGGTCGCCGTCCTTACCTAATGGATTTTTAGTCATATCCAGTGTGTCAAGCATCTGACCTAGATTGTTTTTGCCTAGATGGGGCATGAGTAGATCGAAAATTGATTTGACAAATTCACGCCAGAACGAGCTAGTTTGCAGCTGCAACTGAAGCAGCACATCTGTGAGTACCTCCTGCCAGCTGGGATTCACTTCAGACTGGAAAAATACCAATTATATATATAGCTGAAAGCTTTAGATGTATATATTTACTTACCACTGCGTTATTTGACTTTTTCTTTTCAGTTTTGAGAGCATTTTGCTTGCAGATCAAAATATCTGTGACAAGTTCCGGTGAAGTACTGTAGCTGCGCATTAGCATGGTCAGCCCAAGGGACATGGTAAGTGCGTCAAAAATAATTGCAAGCATTGTCTTACAATCGACGGGTTTATTTGGCACGATCTTCTCTGTGTTAGCTTCAGCAACAAGACGAATCTGCTTGCCCAACAGCTCTGACTCTGGCGTTATTTTCGCTCTCAGCATTTTCTCAATTTCGGGCTTTGGGATATGTTTGGACAGCGTTTTGTAAGCATTACGCAAAAGCTCGTTAAACAGGGCCAACTGCTCCACATTGGTTATAGGTTGTTGTGATAAGCAACTGAATACAAGCTCCTCGCAGCGAGATGCCGTCTGGCTACTGAATGGAGATGCTTGCTCTGCGACGCATGGCTGCTGCTCGGTATTCAAATGAAAGATGGCAGCTGGAAGCAAAAAATCGAGTTCACTGCGCTTTCGCAACGTCTGCAAGTGGAACATCTGATTGAGATAGTAGTGACGCTGCCATTTGCCCATATTTTCATCTTGGCTAAGCAAATGTTTTTGATAAAAGTCGTACACCTTCTCCTGGCCGACATCGTCCAGCTCTTGAAAGAGTTTGTGTGTTAGATTTGGTGTTTGCATCACATCGTCTAGATCGGGATTTTGATTCAGCAACGACATTAGAATTGAAAGCTTTGTGGGCTGCGTTAAGAGTGTTTTAAAGCTGGTAATCAAATCCATCTCAAATTCGTAAAGGGAATCACGCAGCTCCTGCGACATGGGTTTCGCTATCTTTTTGAGTTTTGCCTGCCGATTGAATGCCCACAGTTCCTGCAGCAGACCGGAAAATAACTCCGAGTTAAACAACTGCTCCAGCTGATTGGTATTGTGCTTCACTTCGTCATAGTACAATAGTATTTGGGACAATGTGACTATAATATAGCACTTGGCAGCCATGCGCTTAAGCGGCAACTTTGTGAGTATATGCTTCTGCCATACCATAAGCAGTTGCTCGTCATCCGGACCGCTGGCCAAAAAGTTGCCCAAATGCTCATTAACATCATCGCTGGACATATTGTTGTTGCTCTCAAAATAGAGATCGAATAGCTGGGCATATTGTGGCTTCTGATTTGGCCACAAGATCGAATTAAGCTCCTTGAACGGAAGCGTTGAGGGAAAGCTAAGATGCACGGCCAGCAATAGATCGCAGGTGCGCAGCGTCTGTTTAGTGATAGGTTTGCTTAGCTTCGCCTGCAGCAGTGGCCAAGCATTTGACTTAAACAGTTGTTCCTCAATCTGTTGTTGTTGGAAAACAAAATAAAATGTATTATTGATAAATGCACCAAGACGCTCTTGGTATTTGTACATACTTGCGAGAACGATTCTGTCAATATACGGGAACACATGTCCACCAGATAATCTCGTCCCTTCAGATGTGCAACTAATATGGGATAGATGGTGTCTACCAGCTTCGTTGCGTTTTCAGCAAAATGCTGGGATGTCAATATTGAGAGTGCTGTCAACAAATGACCCACAGCAGCCAACGAGTCGTCTTTGCCCTTATTCTCGCTTTTAACGGGCAGCACACGTTTTAATATATCAAGTATTTGTATTGGATCAATGCCATCCACCTGGCGGACCATAGCGTTAATATAGCTGGCACTCAAGGCCACTGCATTTCTGTCATCGGAGCCAGTGCAACGCACCAAACGCCTTACCGCATATGCACTGGTTGCCGTGCGCTGTGAGGGGGAAAAAAACCAAATGCAAAATTTTAATTATCGGTATTTTCATTTGCCAACTATGCAAATAATATAAACAAACACTGATTATTAAGAGCTATATTAACATCCTGATCTGATGAAACACATTGAAATCAGCAAGCGTATAAAATATGATAGAAAACATTGTTAAACTCCCGGTTCAGATACTTTGTGTTAATGTTCAATGGCGCATTTTTTCAATGGAAACGTAATTTGTTACTCACCTTAGCTTGATCGCTTTCGTCGTTGAGAAGTTTTATTAGAGTATTCAAGTGTTCTTGTTTCTCAAGACTGTTTGAATCTAGTAATTTTGTTAAAACGTCGAAAGCGGATTTATTTAACTGACAAAGGTCCAGCTTTAACGCGGTTAGTTCTTCTTCTTCCTCTTGTGTCTTGCGCTTCTTTGGACTTTTTGCTGAAGGATCAGGCTTTGGAGATTTTCTTTTTTTGTCCATTTTTGAAATTTTGACAGTCCGCTTTAGAATTAAATTAAATTCACTGGCACGTGCTCCGAAAGAAACTTATTGCTTTCGTTGCGAGTGGGCGCACATGCGTTACCGCGTTATAGTGATGTGCAAAAAATTATCGATGTTTTTGGTGAGATTTCTTGATGTGTGATGTGAATTCGATGCATCGATGTTTTGCGCTATATCGATTATTTTCACAATTAATTGTTCACTTATCTTTGATAATCGGCATTTTAATGCGCTCTCTTCGCAGTTATTTATTTAACCTCGACCTGATGTATTTCATTTTGAAATCGCCTATGAACATCGACACCGCTGTTTTCACTCATACTTTGATTCCCATAAAGTTGTTTTACGGCACGATTACTATCGATAATAGCTTTTTCGCCTTGCATTATATAGGCTAGGTATGCAGCTTATTCTCAAATGCTAGGAAATTTACGAAATTATTAGAACTTCGATTTTAAATTTATTAAATGGAAGCGTATACATTTAGATCTTAAGCTTTGTATATACAAGATTTTCGCATGATCATAAAAAAGAAAAGCAACGTTATTCTTGAATTTTATTTAATGGCAATCGATGAGAGTTGAACATCGATATGTATACTAGTTTCACCCCAGCTGTTGCTCGAACGATAGCACGTGTTGACAGAGCTGCATTTAAATTTTTCCCATATTTGGCTGTTGTTTTGGTGTTGCTTCGCGGCAGCGTCTTTTAACCGGTAATTCGCAAACAAGCGCATTTAATTGAAAACAGTACACAATGGGCAAAAACAAACGCAACAAACAGCAGCACAAAAATGCTCAGCAAGCGTCGTCGTCGGGGGCGACGTCAAGCAAAAATCAAACGCCAAAATGCAACAGCAACATACCAAAGCTAAATGAAAAGGATCGACGCGTCTTGAATCTTATTGCACAAGTCATATTGGAACTGGTACAAAAACCAACAGCCAATGCGAACGACGAGTGGAAGCAATATATGGAATTGCAGCGTCTACTTGAGAGCATGATGATACTCGAAAAGCCTATACAACAGGCCGTTTTACCCTCCGACGACACCAATGTAAACGAACAGGCGCGTCTCGAAAAGGTGGCTGCCTTCAATGAGTGGGCGGCTGCTGGTGGCGTGCAGAGTGATGGTGTTGAAATAACTACATTTCCTGGCTATCAGCTTGGCTTGCGTGCCAAGCGTGATCTCGTTGCTGGTGAGCAGGTTCTAAGTGTGCCGCGCCAGCTAATTTTCTCTGAGGAGCTACTGCCCGAAGAGAAACGCAAACTATTTCGCAATTTTCCCACCCATCTCAATGTCACATACACGTTGATCATTGAAAAGGTTCTCGCTGCCGCCAGCACCTGGCAGCCATTTATCGATACGCTGCCCTCGCGTTACAGCACCGTTCTCTATTTTACCGTGGAGCAAATGCAAAAACTTCGCGGCACATCTGCATGCGCACCCGCAATGCGCCTTTGTCGCGTTATTGCTCGTCTGTACGCCTCCATGTACAAGTGCGCCTATGTTGAGGCTGGCGACAACGTTATGGCCGCCAAGGCCAATCTCTTCACCAATTACGGTCTCTGCTACGAGCTCTATCGGTGAGTAAACATATATTGCAACTTTCTATGTGCATACAGTGACTCACAGCTTATTTAAAGCATGTATAGCAGGAAAAAAAAAGAATTTTAAAATCATTTGGGTATTTATAAACATCATCATAGTCCCTATCAAAAGAGGAAAGTCAGTTTATCAGCCAATTAAAATTATTGTTTGACATAAGCTGTTAGCCACTGTATGTGTATTTACATTGTAGATGACCTCTTGGGCAACAGCTAATTACCAGCTGGCCCGATCTATTTTTGTTGTAATTCGATTTCTATTGTGTTTGCGTAAAAGTGCGTCCCATAATTCAATGCCAGAACACAAACATGCTTGTGGCCATTAATGTAAGAAAAAGAGTGGCGTCACTGACGGTATAGCATTTTATTATCAGCACTCATCTATTGGCGCAATAGTACCAAAGTTAGTTGAAGTTAGTTGAATTTGTGAAGCAATTTACAAAACGGTGCGTTTGATTTTGAGAGTTCAGATTTGTTGTTGCTTTTTGTGTTCATTTCATTTGCAACATATGCAATGTCAAACATTGGGTTTCCTTTCCGAAAATGCTAGCATCTGGAAATCTGAATTAAAACAATTGAATTCAAAAAGCATTTCTAACGCTACAGTACTAGGTACTCCCTAGTCGAGCATTAGTTACCTTCTTAAGCAGCCTTAAGATAATCCATTTCATCGTTGCATCTGTAGGGTCTGTCGACACCTAGTGAAATGAGGACCCTTTTGAGGGATGGTGATATGACTATGAAATATTTATATCAAAGCTTTTCGTCATGCTTAATGACTAAACTTCAAACTTCCATATCTTCGTTGTTCAAGATTTCAATAATAATTTCACGATCAGAAAGTAATCGATAAACTTGTTCTGTCTCTCAAGCTCCCAGAGCCTCAGAGATCGACGCGTTCATCGACGCGTTCATCGATCCGCGTACGGATACATCGACTCGACGGTTGATGTTCCACAATAGCATTGTATCTGTATCTGTATGTGTTTTGTCCATATCATGGGTTGCGACATGCCTGATGATTTTTGTCTGTTGTCAAGAACTTAAAACCATGAAAACTATATATTTTCACATCTAGCAACAGTTATCCGATTTGATGTTAAGATAGCTATGGATAGTCCCCGAAAAGTTTTTAATTTTTTTTTCTACACTTTATTTCCAAAAAAAAAAAAATATATATATTTATTTTAAGAAACAACAATAAGTCGAAAACAAAACGTAACTTATTTACATGCTTACATTTTACGTATATGTGTATGTAGATTTTATTATTATTATTATTCTTATAAATATTTATTATTTTAGTTATTGGTTTTCGTACTTTGTGGGCACACCAAATTGGAAATCGGATAAACTATATATTTGTAATCATTACATGGTTATTATAATACGCTGATGTTTTGAGCAATTTTGCTGTTTTCCAGTGATCTCCAGAAAAGTCAGTTGAATTTTAATTTTGGAATGGAAATGCAAAATTATCAAATTTTATTTAATTTTTGTCTTGACTTTTGTCAAGTGCAATATTTATTGTCCTCCAAAAAGTGTTTTGAAATTTCAAACGAATCGATTTTGAATCGATTTTTTCTTTTGTTTCATCCGTCCAACATAATCGCAATAAATATGTGTGTCTATTTCTATTTCCAATTCTGTTTGTGCCCCTGAAACGCAATTTTATTTTTTCACTTTTCAATTTAAATCACTTATCTTGACTGTTAGGCTCTCAAAATCTTTTATTTTGCCAAATGTTTTTATGGTATTATGGACTTTTTAGGGCTAATATTCTAATAAAACGTGCCAAACCAATATCTTAACGGCGCCCAGGCTTTGCTGGCCCAGTAGTTTGCATTTCAAGAAGAGTTTAATATCTAAGTACTTTTTCTATTGAAGTACAATTATTAAAAACAACATGACACCGATTACAATACAAGCTGCATTTAGCGAAACTATTAGGTGTCAAAACCGAAAATGAGAGAAGGGTTTCTTTCCAATATCTTGCTCTCTCCTTTTGCCTTTAACCCTTTGTTTAGCACATGGTTCCATTCAGACCTGAACTAATGTACTTCTGATCAAATTTAGATGCCTTTTCTTAACTTTTTCATTAAAAAGATAAAGGATAAAAACATTTTGATCGTCAATCAATATATTTGTATGCAGGCTAAGATTTCGTTAAGTTGACTTTTCCGCATGTTTCGCTTCTCTTTCACAGCAGAATCGTTTGTTCTTCAATGTCATGTGGTCTTTAAATAGTTCATTTTCTAAAAAAAAAATGTTTCTTTTCCCTTAGGCTAATTAATAAACTAACGCTATGCAATTGAATGCGTTTAAATATATATATTTATTTGTATATATATAAAACTTGGCCTAAACGGAGCGATCCCACTACTACATGTGCCTCTCTAGTGTAATCTAAAGTTTGAGCGTGTTTGTGTTTTTTGTTTCTGTTTGTTATCTAGAGCCTAGAGCCTAGAGCATAGAGCTTAATTATCGAATGATTTACGCAATGTATCGAATAGATACTCTTGCACCTCCGGCGAATTGGGATCCATGGTGTTGAGCTTCTGGTGTGTGCTGCACAGGGTTAATGCCAGTGAATTGACACCACCGCCGCAACGGCCGCTGCCACCAGATGTTGATGTTGCTGTTGCTTATGCCGTTGCGGTTGATGTTGTTGCTGGTGCTGGTGACGATGTTGCTGCTGTTGAGCTGCATGTGGAGCCCTCGCGATTGAACAACAACAACGAACTCTGACGCTGCAGCTGATGATGATGATGATGGTGCACTGGCGTGTTGCACGATACAGTTGCGATGCCAACAGCTTGCTTGTGGCAACCATTGTTATTGTTGTTGTTGTTGTTGTGGTGATTGCTGTTGCTGCTGCTGCTGGCACTGCCAATGACAAGCTCTTCCATGTGCTGCCGCAACGAATTGCGTCGCGATGCATTCGCTGTTTGTGCCAGCTGCGGCAACTTGCTCTTCATTGCATTGTAGGTCTTCAGATAGCTGGTCTTGCGTCGCCGATACTGCTTCCAGCGGCATACCACAAATATGACGAGAAATGTGGAAAGCGATGTCAATACGATAGCAGCACTGGCAACAATTGCCGATCGTATGCCCGCCGGCATGCTGGCGTACAAGTTGCTGCTGCCGCCGCCACCATTGCCCAAATGTTGTTGCGACATTGATGTGGCAGCTGCTGCGGATGGACTACGGCGAAAACCATGTCCGGATAACTCCAGATCCAACAGATCATGTGCACGTGCCACCTCATTCTCAATGGTATCGATCACATCGCTGTTGTCCTCGTTGTTCATTGTTGCTGCCGCTCTTAGCTTTGTTGCATTCCCGTTGTTCCCATACGCATTCACACTTAGATCAATGTCCACGCTGTCGTTGTCGTCGTCCTGATCCGGGTCCCGCTCCTGATCCAGTTCCTGCGAGCTGCCAGCGTTGCCATTGTTGTTGTTGTCTAGGAATAGACGAGGCGGCGGCAAGTAGTACGCATTGCGTCGTTTATCCTCCATGTTGTTTGCAATGGAGGCAGCCGAGCGACCAGCTGTTGCAGTTGCAAGCGAGGCGAGCGCCAGTGTTTTCCATGATGGAAAAAAACCCATAGACTTTTCAGCACGCTGTTGTTGTTGGGATGTTAATGTGGCTGCTAAGGAAAGTCCTGTGTCTCACAACAAGAAACACACACAGAGAAAGAGTGAGAGAGGGAGAGAGAAAGAAAGAGAGAGAGAGAGAAAGATAGATAGGGTGTTGGTGAAACAACTTATGTTGAATAGTGGCAATTAGTGGCATATGTGTGCTAAATTACCGGTCGTATGATTTTAAACAAACATCAGTTATCGATAAATATCGATGAATTACTTTATTGGCCATCAAGTTGTTAAGAATTGATTAGCATGCAGCGATCGACAAAATGTATTCTGTATATATGCTATTGATTCATATTAATGTCTAATTGACTTATAAAACCAACACATTTCGTCTTGGTACATCGATACATATCGATAACAGTTACTTACGTGTGTGTGTGTGTGCATTTGGCCCCGTGCTGAGCTGATACCGCATTGTTGTTGGATGACAACAGAAACAAGAACAAGAACAACACCAACAACAGCAACAATTATACAAAATAAAATAAGAAAACAAATACAAATAATAATCGATAACACACGGCAACAGCTCAGCACGAGCCCAAATGCTCAACGCTCGCTTCTTTCTGCACACGCTTTTACTGCAGCTGTCGCCGGCGCTGCTCGCGCTGGCGCTGACGTTGCCGTCGCAGCCGCAATGCAGTTATACCTTGATTGCGATTGTTGTCGCCGCCGTTATCGTCGTTATCGTTAATGTCAACGTTATCGTTATCGCTGGGCTCAATATCAATTATCGATGTGAAATAGCTGGAGCCTTGCGAATCCGTTTTGATCTCATCCGGCTTAACACTCTTCAAATCAATCAAATTGAAATGCG
The DNA here is from genome assembly GCA_035044645.1 of Scaptomyza parva. Taxonomy (NCBI): domain Eukaryota; kingdom Metazoa; phylum Arthropoda; class Insecta; order Diptera; family Drosophilidae; genus Scaptomyza; species Scaptomyza parva. The sequence goes on from JAWNNT010000139.1 coordinate 12,919,565, forward strand.
GAAAGTTCTCGAATGCCGTCACAATATCCATATTATCCTGCAACACAACCTTCTGGCCGGGATAAAACCGTGAATGCCCATCGCCATTGCTGAGTATGGTCGATAAGTGCAGCTGACTGGAGCCGCGTTTACGATGCTCAATCAGTTCCTCCAGCGTCATATTACGTTGCTCTAGCACCTTGAACAAACGGTTGCCCGAACGACGATCCTCAATGAGTTCCAGAAGATCGGTACGATCATCCACATCATCCATTAACGGTGGCGGCTGTGGCAACGTGGCTAATTGTTGCTGCGGTCGTTGCTTTTTTTGCTGCTGCTTGTCACGATTCAATATAGCAGTTGCAGTTGCAGTTGCTGCTGCTGTTGGTGTTGGTGTTGTTGCTGCTTTGGCGACTGTGGATGTTGGTGATTGGGTTGGATTGCTGGGTGCTGGGACACGTATATGATGAGTATTGCTTTCGACCTCGTCGAAAAAGTTCTCCAACTCATCATTGCCATCATTGTAGTTTGGTTGCTCCTCACTGTTGCTGCTGCTGCTGTTGTATGTTGCTGCTGTGCTAACTGCAACAATATTGTCTGCCAGCTCTAGTTCCACATCTTCAATGCTCTCCACAGAGTTTTTATCATAGTTGCTGCCTATAAAATTGTCGCTAATATGTTTTGGTTGATCATTGCTGTTGTTGTTGTTGCTGCTGCTGCTAAAGTTTCGTGTTCGATATCGTGTTGGCGTTGCTGTTGGCAACTCACTGCTGTATTGTTGTTCCTCAGACACATCTGGTTTTGGCTCTGCTTCGGCAGCACCAGCACCAACCGTTGCTGGTCCCATTGTCTGTGCTGTTGTCTCCAGCAGTAGCTCTCCTTCATCTTCTTCTTCTGCTGATACTGCTGCTGTTGCTGTTGCAGCTGCAGCTGTGGTTGTTGTCGTTGTCGTCGATGTTGCCTTAAATAATGCTGGCGGCTTAAGCGTAGATCTCAATTGCTGTCGCTTCTTGTAGAGCGGCAGGCGAGTTGTTGTCGCCGCTGTTGTTGTCGTCGTGCTGGCAACAGTTGTTGCCGCTGTGTTGCTGCGCCGGCTGGTTGCGCTGCCATCGCGCGATGAGCTACCGAATAGTTTCAAGCGCTGCAACGCGGGTAACTTGTTCAGTTTGGGTCTAAACAGCTCCTCTCGTGAATCCTCCGACGACAACTGTTGTTGCTGCTGTTGTTGCTCCTGCTCGTCATGCTTGGCATGGGCCAAGAAGGCTGCCGGTATGCGTCGTACACTCTGCTTGTTGTTGTTACCTTGGCCAGCTACTGTCGTCCTTGGCTCCTGGCTAGAAAATGGAACATGGATGGCCGGAGCAACAGCTGTGGTTTGCAGAGCCAGAAGAGCGTTTTGTTTACCCTTAAGAAGATCATCAAGCGATAGATTCTTCTGCTGCAATATCTCACTGAGACTGAGCCCGCCAGAGTTCTTCAATATGTTCTTTAGATCGACGGGTGTCTTGTTGGCAACAGTTGGTGCTGGTTGTTGCAGATGCTGCTGCTGTTGTTGTTGTTGCTCCTGTTGATCCTGTTTCTTTGCCTGGCCATAAGGTCGACGATAGGCTTTGCTGCCACCGCCGTTGCCGCCGCCGCCACCAGGTGGTGCCTCGGTCTGACGTTGTCGTTGTCGTTCATGCTGATCCATTGTTGCCAACGGTTCACGTACCGGCAATTGATTGCGCCGGGACAACTGATCATCCTCCACATGACCGCGCCAGTAGACACTGCTGCCACCACCATTAGCACCGACACCACCATTTGGCGATTCCTCCTCGTTGGCACCCATTGTAGCCAGGGGCAACTGTGGTCGACGCTTGCGTTTACCGCCGCTGGGACGGCGACGGGGCAATGTTGCCTCCGGCGTCGATTGGCCATCGTCCACAATAAGGGAGACGCCAGTTTGGAGCAGCTGCTGCAATTAAAAGCAAAAAGCATTAAGCATTAAAGCATTGTCTTAATAGAATATTGTTACTATAAAGTTAACCTTAAAGAGCAACAAACGGTTCTTGTTTAGTTCGAACATTCGGTTCTTCGGTTCGATCATTAGGTCAAAAAGTATGATGAAGTAATCAATATAACGTTTATCCAACAATTAGCTAACGTAAATAACCAAATATCTATACACTTAATTGATAGTTGCTTAAATACATTGTGAATTTATTCAATTTAAGTTTTAGTGGTGCTTTTCGATATTACGATTGTATAAATACTCGTTTATCCTTTTGACCCCTGGTATATAGGGTATAGAAAAGAGATTTATTAAGTCAGTTAGCACATGGTAAGCGCTTGGCTTTCATTGATTAATGGACTGACTCACTATTGATTGATGGCATTTCTGAATGCAGCCAACAGGGAAATCACGGCTTGTTTTCGTCTCTCTCTCTCTCCCTCTCTCTCCCATCTATCTCTCTTTGTTCCTTAGTGTGGATGTGAATGTAATCAATTGAATATCGCTTTTTACCGTTATGTATATCTTTTAATATAAATCGGTTATTTATTTACCGATAAGTCAAAATGTGTGTTTTTAGGCGAATAGAGAAGCAAGTGATACCCTGTAATATGGGATCTTTGGCCATCATCTAAGGCAATCAATATCTGTAAATCTCACTCAACCAAAAGCTAACCTTAAGAGCCTTACGTGCGGTGAGAGCATGTCCCATAATTAACTTGTGCATCTTGTTTAGCGTAGGGCCAATTGCTGTTGGCCAGGTTAATGCAATTTAAACACACACACACACACATACACACATCGTTAACGGACAAGTTGAAAGCTGTCTAAACTTCATAAACTGCACTCAAATGAAAATAGTAAACGGGATGACAAACAGCAAGAGAGCGACAGAGACAAATAGAGAAAGCGAGAGAGAGACAAATAGAGGAAGCGAGAGAGAGAGAGAGATGGGGGATACTCTGCAGGCGCTTTTCTGCTCACGTAATTAATTTTCAATTTATCGCCGTGCAGACAATCTATACAACCTTTCACTTCTCCCCCGCCTCATTTCACCCCTATTCGACCATCCGCTTTGCGCTATTTCCCATTCAGAATATACATATATATATATAGAGAGAGAGAGGGAGACAGAGCGAGTGAGATAGAGAGAGAGAGAGAGACAGACATTGGCCCCGCATATTATGTTGATGTCTGCATCAGAAGAGCTGAATAGTACTAGATTCGACTCGAGAGTCGGATTATCATGTTGCTGTGTTGGCATCCACATCAAAAACCCTTCGTAACCCCCCCGCCTCCCTCAATCCAGCACATTGCCATCACTTTCTTGATTAGTCTGAGTAATTGCCTCGGCCCAAACTGGCAAACTCTTTCCGTCACTCACACTCTGCCTCTGCTCTCCCTTAAGCTATCTTCCTGTTTTTGAACTGTAATCAGTCTAATGCAAATGCCTGCCGATTTGTACATTTATGAACCCGCTGCGTATGTGTGTGCGTGTGTTTGTGTGTGTGTGTGTGGAATTCTGCGGTTTGGCGCTTAGAGTCAAAATTGATAATTTTGCTGTTTGACGATATCATTGCAAACTCACGGGACGTGAATAATTTTGTCCCCTCATTTGTATTGCCTCAAGAGACGGGAAATCATCAATGATTCACCACCCACCACCCAGATGAACCGTGAAAAGCGTTAAGATTAAGATAAACTAAATCGAATTGCAATTAAAGTTTTGGTAGTTATTCAATGTAACAGCTGCTTCTTTTCTGTTCTGTAATCGTTTCTATTAGAGTCATTAGAATACAAACAAACAAAGAAAAAAAAAGATTCAACAAATTACCATTTACTTAGCGTATTTGCCATTTCAATATGCGACCGTGCAAATAATTAAGTTGAAGGCTAATGACAAAACTAAATTGTTGACGAAAAAGTTACGCAAAACAATGGCGGCAACCCCCAAGAAGCTTTTTCAGACATAGACTTTTGGGCCAAAAACTCATTACACAATATGCCAGCCTGAAAGCAGGAAAGCAGGAAAGCCAAGGCAGACACACGAAGGAGAGGCAAAGAGAGAAGCGGAAAAGTTTTTGCGACAACTGCAAACAATCCAAAAATAATGTGAAATTGAAAACACACAAACTACACCTCATACCTCTTCCTCTTAAGTTTCTTACAGCCAGGAAACTACTGTGAAAATTGAGATAAGACAAAATCCTGGCAATTTGTGATTCTATTTTTAGCATATAGTAGGTGTGGGATGAGCGATAATAACCTTTTGCTAATAATAATTCGAAAATGTGAAAAACTTTACATTTAAGTTGTTTTCAGTTAGGATTCAAATGGTCGTATACCATCTTCAGAGGACTGTGACGATAACTGTTCTCCTCGTTTCTCTCTCTCTCTCTGCTGTGTGGCATGTTTTGTTGTCTACCTTTAATACTGAGTGACGACTACAGTTCCCACTTCCCACTGAATCAAGCAGAGAAAGGCTTTTGTTTTCCTTTTTTTGGTTTTTTGTTTTTAATTTGGCCAAGTTTTGGCTGTGAAGGAGATTGCATGCATAATGAAGATGGACGTCAATGGTAATCGAATTGTGTCCATTCAGCCAAAGAGAGGGAGACAGACAGAGAGAGAGGGAGAAAAGCCTCTTTCCTTTCTTGCCACCGAAGAAGAATTAAACAGAAGCTGCAATCGATGGTGCATAAAAGAGTCCGAAACAAAACAAGGAACGAGGAAGTGGAAGTGGGGAAGCGAAGAGAGCTTTAAAAAATGCAACCCGGCGCGTGTTTTGACGCTGCATTAAATCAAACTCAAACACAGACTCTAGCGTGACATGTGCGTGTGTGTGTGTGTGTGTGTGTGTGTTTGGCAGTGTGCCTCCGTTGACAGCATTGGCAACACTCTGGAACTTGGCCTGTCAGCAACAGCAGCAGCAGCAGCAGGGGCAGCGGCAGCAGCACTAGCAACAGCCTTCAAAAGTTTTGCAATGCGCTTCGCTGAGCTTTCGCAGGCGGCGGTTTTATAGTCACATAACCCCACTTTTTATGCTCACATTTTTTATTTTTTATCCATTTCTTTTTTTTTTTTGTTTTTTTATTTTGTGCACTTGTTGGCCTTGTTTTTTTGTGTTAGCCAACGGGCAGTTTATTGCCAAGCTGTTGACCTGCAACGCTTTCTTCTGTTCATCTGTTCGTCTGTTAATGGTTTTCTTATTGTTGCCATTGCCGTTGCCGTTTTTAGTCCTTCCAGTCTTGTCCAGTCGATAAATGTCAAGTTTTGGCGCTAAACTTGTCACCGAATGTGCAAACATTCTGCTAAACTTATTTGATGTTTGTTTTTCTATTACATTCGAGCACGTTAAAGTTGGTTTAAGTGTGTGTTAATAATGATAGGTTAATATATAGCTAAAATAAAGTTGAATATATACTGTTAACAACACAGTCATTAAACTTTGATATTGTTAGTTATTTGAGCTAATAATTCTGAATGAAATTAAGTTTTAGTTTTTGTTTGTTAATTATGGGTTAATTGGCTTTTAACCACTTTTGCGACAAACACTTTAATATGGCTTTGCGTTCCTTTATTTAATGAATTCCGTCAAAAAAACGAACACTTTGGCATGACAACCTTCGGCAGATGGGTGCAAAGGCGACCCCCCTGAAACATATAATGACCATTCCATTACAGAGGAGCGCAATGTACATTGCACAAAGCTGCAGGAAAGAGGAAGAAGAAGGGGAAACGGTTTCGAGCTCGAGCAGTGGACTTGTAGTCCGGCAACCACATAAAGTTGCTTAGCAGCTTGTTTTTGTTGTTGCTGTTGCTGCGGCTGCTGCTGTGGCTGTGGCTTATGATGATGATTTCTAACCGTACCCAGTCTCACTCTTTCCCGCTCTCTCTCTCTATCTTAGTCCTTAACTCGTTCGTTCGGCTTTTGTGTGTGAGCGTTTTTTCTTTCTTTGTCGTTTTTTGTTTAACCACTTCAAACAAGTTGCTGCTTTTCATAATTAAATTGAAAAATTTATGCGCAATTAAATGGAAAACTTTTCTTTGTGGTCGACAGCCATGCAAAAAGCCAATGAGAATCAAGTCTAATAAGCACGTTAGACGACCAAGAGAAAGTGTATGAACGACTTGTGTATACACTCTGCTATAACATTCATGATATATTCAAATATATATTTAGGCTGATACTGATCAAGCATTTTTTCTATATGTTTTCAGTTGGGCTGTCTCGACGGTGACAACACGTCAGAATTTGGTGCCGCGTTTGCTGGCCACGGAAGGTGTTGTCGAGCAGTTGGCTCAAATGGATGGTTTTGGCGATGGACCGGATGTGAAGCCAGATGGCGAGGGTGGTGAGGGAATATCACGCATATCGGGTTTGATACCGTTTTGGGATATGGCAAATCATCGTTGCGGCAATATAACCTCGTTCTATGATCGTGCCACTCAGAAGATGGAGTGTACCGCCCAAGAGGATGTTAAGGAAGGCGAACAATTCTTCATCTACTACGGGGATAGATCCAATGCTGATCGTCTCGTGCATCATGGGTAAGCACAAATAAGTACAAATTCATTTCTGTATCTGTATTGTATCAATAATTAATTCGTTGTCTTTCGATTTTGTTTTCTGATAGATTTCTGGATTTGAATAATCCAAAGGACTTTGTGCAAATCCGTTTGGGCCTCAGTCCCACCGATGCGCTGGCCGAGCAGCGGGCTATGTTGCTGGCCGAGTTGAAGATTGAGCGCAAGGCGGAGCTGCGCGTTTTGCCCGCACCGGAGTACATATCCGGCGAGCTTTTGGCATTTGTGCGTGTGTTTAACATGAGCAAGGATCAGCTGGAGCATTGGTGCAGTGATCTGGAGCGTGCCGTCGATTTGTTGCACATTGATTGTGCCCTCGAAACCGATTTGGAGACACGCACCTGGCAGTATCTGTACCAGCGTCTCAAGCTTCTCCTCGGTGTGCTCGATGCAACGCTCAATGATGCCGATGAGCAGCAGCAGCTGGAGTCCTTGCAGGCACTGAATGAGCCGGCGATTGAGCGCGATATTGATATAATGGTCTTACAATATCGTCGCATAGAACGCCGCATACTCACTGATTCTCTCGAGTATGCACAGGAACGCCTCAAGGTCTAAATACGGCGTCCCCACTAAACAAAGATAAAAAAATACAAATACCTACTCAAGTGGCCATTTAGAGAAGTCACCAACGATTTTTTTTTTTGCGTAGTACTCCATACAAAGACTATGATCCTAGCCAAGTCTATGAAACCAAACGAATTATAAACATATATATGTGTCTATGATATCAAACGAATTATATACATATATATATATATACATACATATATATATATATGTGTTTTATATTATTTTTTTATTCTTAATTTAATTCTTGCAAAGCACAAACGGTTTTTCATTTAAATTAAATTAATTTTTTATATAACATAAACTTAGTTATGCGAAAAAAGATATATGAATATAATCTTTATTAAATTGTTGCTTTAATTTTTATTATTTTGAGTATTTATTATTTATAATAAGCAAAAGTCATTTACTAATTGTTCTAGTATATTTTTGTTATTTTTGATTTTAATTTTGAATTTGATTTCTTCAAATACATAAAATATACTTAAATAACAAACTTATATTATGAATGTCTAATACATATAATGTTACAATTAAATGCAAACTTAAAAGTCAATAAATTATTCAAGCTTGAAAAACAACAAATGCAACCAATATTTATGATATTCAATTTGAAACGAAACAAAATGTGCATTGCAGCATGAAAATGTGACTTCACAAAACGAATTCTGTTAATGGTCGCAACCAGATCAAGAAGAAGAGAGACGAGAGAGCAACAACAAATGCAAATGAACATTTGTAACGAAATCGCATTAAAATATATGAAAATGCGCTTAAGTTCTAAAGTAGCAAAGCTGCCACACAATCACACACAATCGCCGCACTCACACAAACAGACGCAAACAGACTCATATAGCGGTATTAAAGTAAGCAAAGCCTTCAACCACGTGTCCATGCGGCTGTCCTTCTGTCAATGTTGGCATGCGGCATGCGGCAAGCGGCAAGTGTATGTGTATTGGTGTTGGTGTTAGTGTGTGTGGCAACATGCGTAGATTTTTGGAAACACACACATAGTGAGAGAGAGAGACAGAATCCAAATATGCAAAAGGGATAATGGAAATCAACAAAGAGAATGATGTAACCAAAAAAAGGAAAAACTCAAACGAATTTAGAAACAACTAACTACCAAAAAAAGAATGGAAATAAGTTTAAAAAAGAAAATCTTGTTTCTCTTATGCAATTAGTTTATTTTTTTTATTTGTAATCAATTGTAGTTAGATCATCATCAATTCGAGTCCGAACCGCTTCAACGAAAAATAAACAAAAATTGTTGTATTGATAATTTAACCAATTTTCTATATGAAAATGAGAAAGTTCTAAAAACAATCATATATATTTAATTGCAACTAAAAGTCAGTTCAAAGGTTTAGAGTATGTTTGCATGTCTGTATTGATGTATGTTTGTACAAATATATGAACATGGGATGGGATGGGAGAGTGTGTGTCCACAATTTTGAGAAACTTTTTTCTAGTTGCTCTCCAGTTCGTTTCTCGTTTTCTCCATTGAGAGGGAGAGAGAGCGCAAAAAGGGTTGTATGTGTTGCATAAATGTTAAGCCGCTTAGGTTTCTGAGGTCCAATGGGCGTGGCCATTTGCTAATTGCTTGACAGCAACAAATTGGGCAGCCCAATTAGTAAATTTTCTATGTACGAGTCTCTCTCTGTGTGTGTGTGTGAGTGTGTTGGTTGTGGGATACCAATGTTGTATGTGTGACTGTGTGTGTGTGTGTGAGAGTGCGGGTGTGCAAGTTTAAGTGATGCGATTGCAATTTCGCCGCTTTGCGTTGCGTTCGAATTCGAGTGGCCCCCACAAATAGGAAGGAGAAATGTGAGAAATGTGAAACTCTACTCGACCATATAACAGAACAAGAAGAAGCAAAAGCAATAGCAGCTGCTACAGCGGCAATCGTTGGCATAAACCAAACTAAATTGCCAACAGATTGTGTACAGGATACACACACACACACACACACACACACGAACACGAACACACCACATACATTCATGGTATATTTCAATCAACCGCCTAAACACTTTTCAAATTGTGCAATTGAATTTGCAAGTGCAAGAAATTCGACTGCCAACAGTTGGCGTTTCATGCAGAGTACAAACTTTTCGGATGACAGCAGGGGAGGTTGGTGGGGTTCTACTACGCTTAAAATCGCTATTCAAGTGTCAAATGAAATGCCGCCGCACAAAGTGGGTTGCAATTGGTTGCTGCCACCGTTGGTTTTGCATTACTGATGACTTTTGTCGCGTCAGTTTAATGACATTTCCAAAGTGTTTGCATTTGCAATTTGCCAAGCGTACTACCCGTGATCATTTGGGTAGAAAGGTGTGAAAGGAGTAAGCAACAACAGCAACATCATCGGCAACAACAGCAACATCATCAGCAACCACAACATCCCCACGAACACAGAGCCAATCTAGTTTCATAATTAACATTACACATTTGAAAATTGTATGATTTATTTTTGGGCATCAACCGTTATTAGATTGAGAGTCTCAATATTTATTTGTTAAATGTGTGTGATACCTTTAGAAATTGTGGGCAAAAATACGGGCTTGTTTCATTTCATTGAAACCAACAGCAATTATTACTAATTGGCAGTTGCTGAATTCTGGATTTTATATTTAGAAATGCCAATAACCAAATTGATTGGTTTTTTGGTGAATGAATTCGAATGGAAGACAAATAAAAATTGATTTAACAAAACTTTGAAAGCTTTTTTTGAAAATTCAATCATAAATTTAGTTTCTTTCAACACATTTTGCCGAAAATTAAAAAAACTAAATCGAAAGAAAAGTTACTTCTTAATAGTCGTTGGGCATATCAGTCAACTAGTCAACTTGTTCGGTTAGCTTATTAACACATTGTTAATAGAAATTCCCTTGAACAGCTTAAATATTGTTGCAATTAGTTGCTTGTCACATATACACAAATATGTGTGTATGTTTAGCAATATGTTCGTCTGTATGTCATCAATAACCGGACATAATTTGGTCAGCCACGTTTGCGTATACGTAACATATGCAGTATAACATTACGTATACGCAGCGTTGTGTTGCGTTGCGTTGCCTCGCAATGGTCATTAAAAGGAATAAATAATGCGTTGCACACACACACACACACACACACACACACACTCTCTCTCTCACACACACACACATACAAGTGCAGTGTGTATGCGTCTGCCTACAACATGATTAAACATATTATTCAGCCGTACAACAAGAAAGAGAAAGCCAAAATGCTGTCCGACTGCACTTAAGGTCAGAACGAAGGCTGCACAAAGGGAGGGAGGAGGTGGAGGGTGTGTGGTGGAGGGTCATAAAAACACAGATTGTAATCTGTGTAAGTGGAAGTGGCCACATTTGGTTGCAAGCATACCAATGCCCCTGTGCCCCTGCTCCGTTGTCCCCCCACACACACACACTCGAGAGCGGAGCATGCAAAATAAAAACACAAGCTAAAAAAAACAACAACAACAACAAAACCTTTTAAAGAAGTTGATCGACAAAGTGAATACCCTGTTATCACTTTTAAAAAGAATAAGAAAGATAAGAAGCTGAGGAATTGGCATAAAGGCATAGGTATAAAGAGTAGTATAAACATTTTATAGCCATTCGACATAAGTTTTACAATACTTTTGCCTTCAAAAAATGGTTTAAAATAGCTATTTTCTATTTCTTTTGCTATGTAAGATTAACAATTGTGACGAATACAAAGTTTTGTTGCAACGCCCACTTAATGCAACTAAATGCAAATGATTACAGGGCACATGCAAAAGGGAGCAAAATAATAGCCTGGCAACTGTAAGAGCTCTTAAATATATCCCAGCTGCCATATGAAGAGATTCACATGTTTTCGTTTCGTTGTTGTTGTTTTCAGCCCCCGAAAAATTGTAAGGGGTTACTTTATGTTCTATATTTCCTTTTCTTGCTTGCAGCAGTCAGCAGTTGCATCATGCTGCCAGCTTTCGTGTTGCATGCAACACACACACACACACACACAGACAGCAGACACAACAAGCCAGAGACTTGATGAAATTTAACAAGTTTCCGTTATTTCACAAGCATGTGCATTTTTGTCTTGTTACATTCTGGAATCAGCTCGTAATGAAGATGAAACTGTTAAGCACTTCATGGGAAAACAATTTGAAATTTGAAATAGTTTTTAGTTAATTCATTTACAGATTCACAGATCACAATGAATTAGATGTGAAATGAGCTTAAGCCAGATTTTCAGATATGTTTTGTTACTTATCGATTAACTTATTATTATTATTATTTTTCTCCTCTCTTCGATTGTTAAGACTTGTTACACAGTTTGATATTTGCATCCCACTTTGCTTTTTAACTCTTAGTTTTGCGGAAGCCGAGCTAGGAACTTTAGTAAAATAAGTCTTCCCCCCAGAAATAAATGAAGAAACTTACAAAATTGATGGTTTCAGTTTTTCCTTTGAATGCTACCCAAAAATTGTTAATTAAATGAAATTTGGTTGTTTCTTGCTTAAATTCCTTTCCCTGCAATTTAAGCTTGGGGTTTTTTTGCTCATTCCTCAGACATTCAACATACTACACTGATAAAAATAAATCCGTTCTTTCTCTCAAGAATATCCGTTGAAAGTATTCTGACGGCACCCGAATTTTCATTCTTCATTCTTTTTATTCCCGGTGTAAAGGAGTAGCTGAATAACTGAGTGTAAGTAGAGTGCTTGAGAGAGCTCGAGTGGCAGATGCTGTTGCTGCTGTTGCTGTTGCTGCTGTTGCTGCTGCTGTGCCTAACAAGGTTACCTGGGTAACTAATTTGCATGCGACGTGACTGTACGTAATGGCTGTAAGGCACTGTGTCGCAGTGTTTGTTAGCAATTAGCTTGGCCATTGTTGTTCTCAACATTTCTTAGCCAATTGCAGCAACAGCAGCAGCAGCAGCAGTTTCTTGCACTTTACATTTGCCAATAGCCACGCAACAGCAACAAACAACGACAACGACAACGATGACGATGACGACGAAGACGACGATGACAAGGGCAGCTGCTTATTTTATTTGCTAATTGCAACACTCAACGGGCAAGCTGACAAGGATGAGAAAAGAACGAGCCCTCTCAACGACAAGTGCTCGACAAGTTTCTAGCATCAGGGAGCAACAACAGCAACAACAGCAACAGCAACAGCAACATCAACAGCAACAGCAACAAACAAGAGACATGCGACAACGTTGTCACCAGCGTGGGCCTGGAGGTATGCATGGCTTAGTTCTATGCCTCATCGCATCCCACTTTTTATACCCTTAACCCATGAAATGTGTAAAAAAGGGTATAATGATTTTTTTCAAAAGTATGTAACAGGCAGAGGGAAGCATCTGCAACCGCATACAGTATATACATTCATGATCAGCATGTTGATAATAGGAACTTCTCATCCAGAGGCAGAACAACTTTGCTTGAAATGATCGATAGCTGTTTCAGTTTCCGGAAAAACAATGAAATCTTGAATGTGAATGAAAATCAAATTCAGATTAAAGTTTAGTCATCATGATTTAATGCAGGCGTTTAGAGTATATGGGGCTTAGGGTATCTCCTAGTCGAGCTTACACGACTAGAGCGAGTTTCTACTTGTTCTGCATCTTCTTCTGCTCTGCTGGCAAACAAATTAAAAGCAACGCATCTATATCTTCTTCTTTTCATTTCATTCATTCTTTCAATGGTGTCTGCATCTTCATCTTTTACATTTACATTTATATTTCTTTTCCATTTTTTTTCCCCCAGTCATTTTGCGTTTTTTGTGCTCTCTGTTGTTTCTTACAGCCTTCACAGTTTGCAAGTTGTCTCAATCCGCACATTGCTGGCAGCTTTCAGTGGGTGCTGGACTTATCCGACAGGTAAACAAGATATACAGTTGAGTGCACATGTTCTGTAATGCTCGCTCTAGGCTCGGTGTTATACGCAAAAAGCCAAAGTAATTGTTTCTTAGCCTCAGAATCTTAAACGGAGATGAGTACGACCGGTTTCCAAGGGAACTTACACACATAAAGTATCTAAAATTTTGAATATTATTTCATATGTTAATGTCGTTGAATTCGTATGGGTTCGGACGACCTGATGCTAATGTGTAGTTTAAGGTAATACAGTCGTGTCGGAAATAAGTGGACATCTAGATATCACTATCATTTGGATTATCTTACAAGAGAAGAGCGACCAAGTTGCATCTTAGAACTCGAATGTTATAGGGTATAAAAAGTTTCATGCAAATATTTTAAATAATTTTCTAAGTTTTTGCAAATGTCAACACAATCAACTCAATTGCAATTGGAGAATTTGAAGCTTGGGAATATATGTTTGTATATCAGTTGTTCTTGATCAATTCTCCATATGAAAATATGGTGATGGTGAAGGGGAAGGGGTAGGGTGGAGAAGTAGCAGATGATGCTTACACATGAATGGCAAAAGAAGAAAATGTTAAACAAGCTAATAACAAGCTTTTGCAGTGCAGACACACATACACAAATAAAAAAGGGTTGGTGTGTGTGTTAGAGAGAGAAAGAAAGAGAGACAAAGAGAGAGAGATGGGAGACAAACGAAAGAAGGCAGTTAAAGTCAACACACATCCGCCATGTGTGCAACAGCAGCATCAAAATGGGCTATGAAACGGGGTTTTTGGGTGCTGTATTGTGGTGGTGTGAAGCAGTGTGGTGAGTTTGGGGGGTGGGTTGTCGTATGTTGTGGTGTTGTTGGGGTGGGGTGGGGTGGGATGGGTAGTTCGTAATCCATACAAAATAGTTGTACATGTGATGCATATTTCATTCGATATGGAGCAGAGCTTAAGGCAAAAGCACTGACTACTACTACTACTACGACTGACTGTCATCCTGTTGGTCATGTCTGGCCATTATATATTCATGTTTTCTCCCCGGTTTCGCCATTCGATAACAACAGCAACAACAACGCACACAAATTGAATATGCTAATAGGAGTGGCAAAAGAGAGGTAGCGGGTGCGGGAGCGAACTGGAGTTGACTATTTAAAATGAATAATAAGTAATAAATGCATGAGCTTACAATACAATACAATACAATAACAATAACAATAATAACAATGACAATGACATGACTTGATGACTTCATAATATTGTTTGATGCTTAACACTAATGCGATTTCATCTCTTTGTTGTATTCCGAAGGGAGTTTAGCGTTGCTTTCGTTTTGAGTCGTGATTCGTAAATATTTCATAAATTCTTTATTAATGCATACAAAAAGTACAAGTAATAGTTAGAAAGAGACAGAGAGAGAGAAACACTTTGGTTACATTTACTAAATAACACACACATATGTGTTATGTGTGTGTGTGTTTTCATTACTTAATCAGTGTCCACAGGGAACGTGGGTTAAACGGGGTGAATTGACAGTCAGACGGCTAACATCTAACTACAGAGAAAGAGAGATAGAGATAGTCAAAAAGGGTCAAAATCTTTCAGTGTACTTTTGGGAAATATCGCTTCATCTGTCAATTGCTGTGCATAAGGCTCTCTCTGTGTTTGTGTGTTTGTTTAGTTTGTTTGTGTCCCAATTCTCTGCACACTCTTCATAAATTAACATAATTGCACAATTTTTCACTATATGACAGGTTCATAAATATTTAATTTTAATTAATTGAATGCCGTTAAGAGTGGCCCAAATTGCAATAGCTTCAAGTGTTTGCACACTTTCTCTCTCTCCCTCTCCCTCTCTCTCTTTGTTTCTCTTTCTCTTTGTGTGTGTGTGTGTGTGTGTGTGTGTGAGTGCGTGTGCGTGTGCATTTAATGCTGGCAATTAGCGGCCGGTCAACAGTTTCATAAATATATCAAACAATTAATCAAATTGCGACACGCCAAAAACCTATAAATAAATAAAGAAATGCGCCGCCAAAGCCAAAGCAACAAAAAAAAAAACAAAGTAAGAAGTCTTTAGTCGAGTAAGCTCGACTAGAAGATACTCTTAACTCTGAAAAAATCAGCCCGATACCGATTCGATTTGCAGAATTTAAAACTTTTTGTTGTTTAAGGTAAGTTATTGATTTAAATTTGGTGTTGAGTTTTGAATCTGTTACGCCAAACTTTTCAATTACATCTATTCAAATTTCTATCAATAATCACCTAAGGGCGAACTTTGAAGTTTGGCAAAAGACAGTTTAAGAAACCCCTTTGAATTGACGTCATCTCGGTGACATGCAGTCAAAATACCCTTTCCAAAAACTATATGTAAATATATAAATTAATTTAACAACAACCAAATGGTGACAGACGCATTACTTTGATTAAGTATCCTGTCTGTAGCCACAAGCGTTGATCAGATCATATGCATATTATATATAAGTATTCAAAGGGAAATACATATATGTATGTACATATGTCTGTGTGTACTTAACGTAAATCACAGTAGGTAATTGCATTACTTTAATTTGTAATCGGCCGTTCAATTAACAAATTTATGTGCATACATTTTGGATAACTTGTTGAAATGGCAAATTTTCGGCAACATTGCCGAATTAATGGCTTAAAGACATCTTCAATTTGCATATCGTCGTGCCACATTTGTGCGCCTACAGCGACCAAAGAGACACTATTGGGCAATTTGTGAAACTTATTATATCGTAAACCGGAAAAGTTATCGAAAATTTGATACAAACTTGTCATGCCAAGTATTTCCTTCTTATACCCTTAACCCAAGAAATGGGTCTATGGTCCTGGCCTAAAAATGGCCTAATCCCTAGGCATAGGAAGTTT
The DNA here is from genome assembly GCA_035044645.1 of Scaptomyza parva. Lineage (NCBI taxonomy): Eukaryota > Metazoa > Arthropoda > Insecta > Diptera > Drosophilidae > Scaptomyza > Scaptomyza parva. The sequence continues at coordinate 12,935,453 of JAWNNT010000139.1, forward strand.
ATTTCAAATTTTCGATAACTTTCAGGTTTCGGATATACACATGAAATCGATAACAAAAAAATCTTGAATTGCGAAAATTGAAAAAAATCTGATAATGAGGATTGAAACTATTAGCAAAATAATGAAAATCTTTCAAATTTGTATTAAAATCGGTTTAGAAACACCGGAGATATGATACCATCAAGTATTGCTCCGGTAGTACAGGTATGCGAATGTTTGTCAGCCCGACGGTTCTTCCTACTTGTTTTTACCGCTTTTATGTGTTAAGGGTATGAAAAAGAGCAGTCGCTAGTTTTGGGCAGCAGTAAAACGCATATCGTACGCGATTTTGTGCAAATATTTGGTGAACGTTAAAAGTTCAAACTAAACAAATTTGGCGAACAAGTGAGTGGCATAAGCAATTGGGTATTCAATTGGCAATTGCGACAGTTGGAATTGATTATGTCATTTGGTTCATATGCATTGTGTATTGTCCATTGTGAATTGTGCATTGTACATTGTGCTTTTTGCCATAAGGCTAAACAGGCCAAACGGTTGCGAGTTGATGTTGCATTTTATTTTTAAATATTTAATATTTCAATTATGCAAGCTCAAATGACAAACTTCAAACGACAATCACGCACACTTGTGCAGGTCATTGGTTCTAGTGTCGAGCACACACACACAGACATTCTCCTGACATGGCCTACTTTGCTTGGGTTTGTGGGGTTTGGTTGAAAGGAATGGAGCGAAGGAGCCGCTGCAAAGTTGCCCCAAGTAGCAAACGTCGACGATGTATTTGAGCCGCTGAATAATTTAAAAACATTTTTAAATGAGGCAGCATAATAACCACAAGCAAATTACTGCAAAATTGACCGCACTTAAACAAAGTACACACACGACATAAAAAACAGAAAAAAAAAAACAGAAAAAAAACAATTTTAATATTAAAAGCCAAAAGTCATAAAAAAAAACCATAGCAACAACAACAAACAACGATAACAACGATAATAAAATGATACAAAAGCAAAGGCAAAAAAATGAAAACAGATTGCAATGTTGACGCCATTTTGGTTTGTTAACGCGGCAGTTACAAACGGTCAAAAGAAATGCCGCTGCAGCAGCAGTTGTTCGTTCCTTCGTTCGTTTTTCTGCAGCTTTTTTCAACACTTATTATTTTTATACCCTTAACCCCTGAAATGGCTAAAACAGGGTATAATGGTTTTGTGCATAAGTATGTAAGGGGCAGAAGGAAGCTTCTCCGACCCCATAAAGTATGTATAGTATGGATATGGATATCCTAATCTAATCGACCGTCTGTCCGTCTGTATGGTCAATGGCTAAGGGTATCTTATAGTCGAGCTAACTTGACTAGAACTTTCTTTCTTGTTTTGCGGAATATTTTACGAGCGGCAGACACTTGCAGCAAAATATATATTTAAACTGTTGAATTATGCAATTGTAACTAAGAAACAAGTAATTAGTCTCTACTTTTGTAAGAATACTGCAAGCAGTTGTTAGTTCTGGAATAATTATACTCTGACAGCAAGTCTATGTCTGTGTCTGTGTGAATGCAACTATTTTTTCGACATAGCTTTCAGGCTGTCGATTGACTTGAAACTTTGCAAATATATTGGCTTGTGGAGGTTAGGTTCACCGGAAGGCTGAGAAATCGATGGCAAGTCGATACACCTCCAAGTGCAAATCGATATTATACTTAAACCTTCTTATTTCCCACAAAACTATTATATAAAATTTGGTGATGAGATTTCTACTTATTTACCCCAAATATCTATCTTTCATATTTTTACACGGGATCGTTTCACAATTTCCAACTGGAAAGATAGTTAGTGGCATCAAAGGTCATGCACCTTAACAGCTTGGTAGTTCGCAATCAACAGCATTAAACTAAATTGTTTCACACATTTTCCTTTCAGATTTGCATTAACTGGATAATTAGTTAGAGTGCTAGAGCGTAAGCAAGCAAAATTAAATCAGAAATGTCTTTATCTGCTTTGTGTTCTCAATACTTAATATCCAGAATGTATACATATCAAGGAGCTCAGTAATTTAATCCGTGAACTGTAATTACTGGTGTAACATTTTTGGTCAAAAGCTTGCAAATTGAACTGACCTTGCATGAACATGTGTGTGTGTGTGTTTGTTTGTGTTTGTGACATTTGAGTGACGTCGAAAACAGTGCCCAACTGCAGTGCTCCAGGCTCTGTGTGAGTGTGTGTGTGTGTGTGTGGGTGGCATAAAGGTAACAAGGTGACCTGATTGACTAAGTTTGGAAAGGGGTGAAACACACACACACCCGTACACACACACTTGTACACACACACATAGAATTTGACTCACAGGCCGCGCTCTCGGTTAAAGTAGGCTACAAAGTTATGCATGCAAATATATACGAAAAATATGTATAATAAAAAAAAAGGAAACACCAGCTTAAAACTGATGACATTGCTGCTGTGTATAAGGTAGTGTGCGTGTGTGTGAGTGTGCACGTGTACGTGTGTGTTTATCGTCACGTTGTGGTGGTAGTTGCAAGTTTGTGTTGTAGCTGCAACGAACAATTTTGTGTGGCTCCGCACTTTCACGTGTCGCATATTCATTTAAATTTCAATTTAAGCAAATACACATGAGTGTGTTTAGCTCTATGCGAGTGTGTGTGTGTGTGTTGGTTGTAAAAGCCGCAGCTAAGTGGCCGCAACAGTTGCACTCACTCTCTCTCTCTCTTTCTAACTCCAGTGTTGCCGTGTTCTGCCAAAACGTGCGCACATCATTTGAATAACTTGCAAATATTCATAATGAGCTACTCATTACTCATATAATAATGTTTACACACCATTAGACAGGCACTCACCAAAACACTCAGCACGCACTCACACACACACACACACACACACAGAATAGCAAAACATTTTGTTGGTATGGCAACTCTGCATCCAGCTCGTTTTATGCTTTGCCGCAAGATGTTTATGCAGCAATTAGCAGCAACAATTTATACAAATAATTTCTTAAGCATATTTCGTAGATTTTGAAGAATTTCAATTACAAAATGCAAACCAAAAGTTTTCCCATTATGTTATTAGTTTTAGAATACAATTTCAATTATGCCAAATGATAGATATTCGATTTCAATTCATATGTTTTTAACAAGATGCTGAATGTTAGAAGAAAATTCCCAATGGCAAAAACATAAAATTTATTCGAGCATAATTTTACTAAATCAAGTATTGAGCAAACATTTGTGGCACTTAATAACAGTGGGAATAATAAACAAAAATCGTAAAGTTCACAGATATTACTCAATATTTCTATATATGAGTACAAGCTATAGGCACAAAATGCGTAAAACTTTTTCAATGCATTTAAATTTATGCAAAATGCAAAAGTTCGAAATCCCATCCCACAAAGCAAAAAAAATCCAATCAGAGTGCAACAACAAACAATATGAATATGTATGTGTGTGTGTGTGCGTGTGTGTACACATATACATATATGTGGATATGCAAAACGTTGGGAGTGTAAAGCGTAATAACTAATTATTTTGCATGGCAGCACCCAGTGCGTATGAGTGTTGTTTGCGTATATTGCGTATACGTATACACACAGTGCACTGGGCCGTAATGTGAGTTTCTTTAAATTGAAATCGTTGCTTGTTAGTGTGCGTGTGTGTGTGTGGCTGTGTGTGTCGGTGTGTGTGTTGTCAAAAAATTTCTGTTTTTTTTGGGGAAATTGTTGGAAAGTGCATGCAAAGTTGTAACAGTTGCTACAGTTTTGTATGTGTGTGTGGCAATGGGAAGTGGCAACAATTGACAGCGACACATATAAAAGCTTTTAAATCTTAATAAATCTTGCATACAATTTCAAAAAGTAAAAGCAGCAACCGCACCACCAGCAACACCAATGGCAGCAACGGCAGCCGCAGCCCAAGTTGAAGTTTCGTTTCGCGGGGCGTGACCGAGTGACAATGATGTGGCATAGATTGTGGCAAAACAGCACTGGGTGGCAGCGCCAACAAGGCAATAGCAACAGCAACAGCAACAGGGGCAGGTGCCTGTCTGTCTGTGGGTTAAGTTGCTCGAGCTCGACTGCTGCTTGGTATTGGTCCTTGGTCCTTAAGCATTTTCTCTTTTTTACTTTGGCACATCGCACATTGAAAGTGGCAGCCAGTACAGCTGGTACAAGCAAGCTGTCGGTGTGTGTTGCAAGAAGGGTGTCGCAACTTACTTTGGGGTGCCACAAGTCAAAGACAATAAGAAACGTTCACCTGAAAACGACATGTTTCTTCCCCCCCCATTCATTCTTTGTGTCTTTAATATATTTTTCTTCAATTTTTCTTATTATTATTATTTTTTTGTGCAGGAAACTTTTTTTATTACATAAGATTGTGTGTGTGTGTGTAAGCGGATAAGTATTTCATATTCTTACAACTGGTCTGATGGCTTATATTTTATTTGGTATCCCAGCTTTTCGCGTTGAGTAGCTTAAGAAATAATAGAATAATATGATGTACTATGAAGGGAAGAATAAAAAAGAAGTCGATGAAAAACTTGCTGAATATCAGAAACCAAAAACACGATTAGTTTCTCTAAACTCTGATTTTCTCAACGAGCAGATCAAAAATCTTTTTGGTTTCTAAACGGTCTAACGGTAAACGATCTTATTAAAATTGAATGGAAGACGCTTGAATCGCGTGTTTACATTGGTTGTGAGTGGCTCCCTCTGTTGGCAGTTGTCTACCTTATACTTTGTAGTGCTGCCCATACAAAAATAAACTTGTAACGCTGTCAGGTTGCACTGGTTTTCCCGTTTCTCCTGCGTCTTGGCTTCTATTCCCATTTTTCTCTCTCTGTCGCTTTTCCATTTTGTATTTTGTGCAAATCTGACATAGTTAGAAAGTTGCTGTTGATGTTGTTGTTGTTGTTGTTGTTTTTACGATGCTTTCAGTTTTAAATGGGGGCAACACAATGTTGTCCCACATACACACACACACACACACCCACAGACAGATATAGAAAGGTACACGTACATAGTCTGTGCTTTTACCTGTATACATTTTGCACAACTAACTGCGTCACATTTTGCATAAGTGATGAGATCGATTTCCGGTGATGGTGCGTGATGATGATGAAAACAAGAACAAGAAGAAGACAGAACAAGAAGAAGAAGACAGCCACAATGTGTACAACAAAGAAGACGAAGAAGAGACTTTACGGGGCAACATTGAAAGCACCACAGCAACAGCAGCCAAAAATCTTTGAAGCCAACACAAGTTGCCAAATATTGTCAACAGTTATTGCTTATATGCCAGAGAACATTGCCATCGTGTGTATAGCGTGTGTTTGTTGATGCTAGCGCCAAGGTGTGTGCGTCGGTGTGTGTGTGTGTGTGCGTGCAATGAACCGCATCGCAACTTGCAACTTAAAGTGGCAGCTGAACAAAATAAACCAAAAGTGCCATAAAATGTTTGCACACACTTTTTGCAAGTTTCTGGCGCTTTTGGTGCTTGGCTTTTGGCTCCAGCAGTTAGTCAGCGCCACACTCCCCCCGCCCCACACACACACCACCACCAACCGCCGCCTCGCCTGCACTGTCGCAACGCCGTTAGCCACCGCATGGCCATTCATCCATTGCCAAAAACGAAAAACGAAAAACGAGAAACGAAAAAATAAATTGTTTCACCTCGCACCTTTGCTGCATGTTTTGTTGCTTATTTACGTTCTTCGTTTTGCCCATTTTTATACACGCCATTTATTTGCGTTTCTTTCTCTTCGTTTCCTTCTTCCGCCGTCTTCCAGTTTTTGGTCTTCTTGTTTGTTTTTCTCTTATTTATGTTTAGCTACAGCACGAACAGCAGTTTTTCTTCATTATACGCTTGCAATCGAGTATTATATGGCTTGTTCTTGAAAAATGTAAACAATAACTTAGATAACACGTATGTATCTGTGTGTGTGTGTGTGTATGTCTGAGTGACTTCAATTCAATTGATATTGTCACTGTTATTGTTACTTAGATCAACTTGAGCGTCGCCTAAGCACATGAAAATAAGTGTTTTTTTTGGCAGTTTTCAGTCAAGATAAACTTGTCAAAGTATTTATGATTGGCATCAAGTTGCGTGCGGAATGACGGAAACATAATGTCACTTGAAGTTAAACACACACAGACACACACACAAACTATTTTTGTATTATTTAATTTTATTGTTCAATTTGCGAGCGAAAAGAAGAGCACACAAACAACAAAGAACAAACAACAACAATGAATGCTTTGCTCTGGTTGTGGGGCATTGTGTTAAGGGCATTTTATGATGAGCATTTTGAATTTTGCATGAACAACAACAACAGCAACAACAACAAGAACCACAACAACAACAATACTCAAGAAAAAGTTTGCGTCGGGATAGACAATGTTGAAAGTTGGAGAATAGTTGGTTGGGGCGAGTTTGAGATGAGCAGCACATGACACATAAGGACGGACTGACATGAAACCGCCCTTAACGAGCGCATAAATCTTTTAACTGGCCCTGCAACCCGAGTGTGCAGCGGTGTGGGATGGTAGAGAGGGGGGCGTGGAGGGGGAGGTGGCGGCTTTAATTTTGATTGTGCACACATTGCAATTGTGAGTGTTGTGTGTGTGTTTGTGTGCCTGTGTGTGTTTGTTGTGTTCGCTTTGTGGCAGTCAGCACTTTTTGGGCTGTGCTTATTTTGTAGCATACTTTTTGGCATGCCATTAATTTAATATGCATCCAAAGGCAAAGCCAAAGCGAAAGCAAATGCAAAAGCAAAAGAGAAAGCGAGATAGCAGCAACAAACGAAGTACTACACTCGTTGTTTATGTGTCAGTTTGTGTGTGTGCGAGTGTGTGTGCGAGTGTGTGTGTGAGTGTAATTGCGCGCATAGCACTTAAGTCATTTTACTGCCAAGTGAGTGAGTGTGTGTGTGTGAGTGTATGTATGCATATGTGTATGTTTTACTTTAAATGCTTCTTTAATTGTGTTAAGTGTCATTTACACAGCACTCTCTCTCTCTCACTCTAACACACATGTGAAAGCTTTTGCTTTGCGCCATTTTGGTTGCAAAACTTTTAGCTAACATTTTAAATTATGTTTCCCTCCTACACACCCACACACACACACATACTGGCATGCACGCGCTTACATGCATATGAATTTAAGCGAGTCAGTTTTCGAAAATTAGTTAGAGCAAAAGTTGCGACGTCTTCATTACGCCCAGATAAACACCCTCTCTCTCTCTCACACACAGGCATGAATACTGTATGTGTGTGTGAGTGAGTGAGTGTATATTGTCGAGATCCAGACAGGCTTGTCAGGCATTCCAGCAGAATGTGAGCTCGTCTGGCACTCGTCTCACACATATATACGCAATCTTAAGTAATATGTATGCAAATTCGACTAAACTGAAATAATTCTCGACTAATAATGAAATATTTCTTCTCTCCATGTTATGTTAACAACTTGCAACATGCAACTTGGCTAAAACGGTTTTGCATTTCATGTGGGAATTGAAGGAGACTTAAGGCTAGACTCTTGCAGGGTATCTTTCTCTCTCTCTGTCTCTCACAAGAGCTTTTAAATTTTGCTGTTTTCTAGTTATTTTTTCTAGCGTAAGTTGTTATTATTTTATGATTTTGTGTGTTCTTCTTTTGTACCTTTTTCGTGCTACTTTTTTGTTAACTTTTGCTAGTAAATTTTCTCTGGCATATTATTTTTAGTTGACGTTCACAGGAATATGAAACTTTTGCCTTTTTCAAAACTTTGTCAAATAGAAACAAGTCAAGAGGCTTTAGTCGAGTAGGTTCGACTAGAAGACTGGAAGATACCCTGTATAGCCATGTCCTCAGTTTGTTTCGAGAGACTTCAGATTTTAAACAGGTTTGTTTCAAATTTTCGATAACTTTATCTTGAACTTCGGAAATTGAATGAATAGGGGCTGAAAACATTAACAAATTAATAAAAATCTGTGAATTTTGTAATAACATCGGTTGAAAAGTTGAATCTAAATCATCAGGCATTGCGACAGTAGAACAGGTATAAGTATACATATATACTTTTTGGGATCGGAGATCCTTCCTTCTGCCTGTTTCATACTTTTGACAAACAATTATACCCTTTTCTTTCTCCATTTCCTGGGTTCAGGGTATAAATAGGATTATCCTAACCTGCATATTAGATGAGAATTCTTCTCTTTCTTTAATACTCGTTCTTCGTTCAGGTATCCGAGAGTATACCGCTGTCAGTTTTGGTTTGTGTGGAAGTATAAAAAATTTAATTTCATTGTTTTTTTTTTGTTTTTTCGATTTAAAATTAATAATTATAATTGTAATTGCTGTTTGCCATACTTTTTTAACATTCTCATTATATTCCAAATTTAAATTTATTTTGATAATAAATTTCACTTAAATACTGAACTACACACAAACATACACACACACACACAAACATACACACACACACACATTCACGCTGGCAAATGTTTAATGATTAGCAGAAACAAATTTGTTGCTTTTGTTTTTGCTGCTGCTGCTGCTGTTGCTCGTTTAGCCACGGCAGGTGGAGTGAGTGGGGAGTGGTTTAAGGTTGGTTGTCGATGGGGAGGCGGGTAGGGGGGTCAGGGGCGTAACGCTTTCAATTTAAATTAACAAATAGTTTAAGCGCTTTCAGACTGGTCCGTCCGTCTAATTTGTTGCACACATAAATTAAAACGGCAAGCTAATAAATAACGGCTCATTAAGCCCACACACACAAACACACACACACACACATATATACAGCAAGAGGAAGCAATGCAAAGCATCATTAGAGCAGTGTGTGTGCGTGCGTGTGTGAAAGAGAAAGAGAGAGAGACGAATGAATAAAGTCTGTGTATTTGTTGCTGGACAAAATTGAATTTAAAGCAAGGGCGGAATAGGTAGATTAGCGGAGGGAGGGGTGTGGCGGGAAAAGCTCTTTGGCAGAAGCTCTTTGTGAAACGAAACATTCTGCATTCTACATCCCCCCCCCCCACTACGCCCCCCAATTCAGGCCTGTCTTGTGTTGGTCAAACTTGCCTATGAATTGCTGGTACGGATAGGGGTAGGGATAGGGGTACGGGGGATGGGGGGCGATGGCGGGCGGGTGTTTTGTACAGTTAGTAAAGCCGGGCTTCGTCCAGTCATACGGCCAGTGTTGACATCCGCATTAAAACCGTAAATTTGACCGCTAATTATAAATCCAGAGCGCGTGTTGCCAACTTGAATGCACATGTATGCGTATGTATGTGTGTGTGTGTGTGTGTGTGTGTGTGTGTGTCTGTGTTCGTTGTGTAAACGTTGCATTAATTAGCAATTAAAATACATAAATTAGTAACGCAATCAATTTAAAATGCAGCGCTAATAAATTTTAGAGTAACTTTTTGCCCCTTTCATATATACTACATTAGTGTTGGTGTGTGTGTGTGTGTGTAGGCGTGTGTGTGTGTGTGGCTCTTGGGTAAACAACACTTGTAATTTGCAACCCTGGGGCACTTTATCAACCGTTTCCACACACTTTCCACACTGTCTGGCAAACAAATTTAACAGAATCAACTACTTTAGACAATATTTAGTTATGCAATGCGGAATTATCACTAAGAATGGGCAAAAATGTTTATTTCATATACAAAATTGATTAACTTGTTTAAAAATAATAGTTTTGCATTTTTGATTCGATGTTCAAACAAAATTATTTAGACACAATTGTACCAAATTCCAAACATGGCTTCAATTGTTGTGCTTTGGGCTTTCAATTGGCTTGTTTCGATGACGTTTAAAACATTTTTGTGGCATGTTGCATGCAAAAGTTTTTGTTTGACATGTATTCAACATTTAATATTTGAGTGCATAATAAAAGATTGTGAATACCAGTTTAGATATAAGCTTATAAAATGTTATTTTTCGAGGTTTTTATTTCTTGAAACCACACACAAATAAATTATGAAAATACAAGGGGGCGGGCCTTAAACATTAAACATACTTAATTTAACTATCAAACGAAGTTAATTTAACTACAAACAAAGTTAAAAAGTAAAATGATTATTCAAATCACATTCATTGAGCTATGATTGAATATTTAATTCAACTATACACGCATACTAAATAAAAATATTTTAAATAGAAAAAATCGATTTAATAGCAACATATTTTCACACTTTCCATATTGACAATTAGCATGATTGGTATTTAAATTTATTTAGCTTTCGCCCCGAAGCATTTTTGTTTAAACATCAAAACTCACTGCATATGAAACATGTTCAGCATCAACAAAATGGCTGAGACATGCGCTTAGTGATTCAGTTAACTTTATTTCCGTTTCTAGCATTTTAAATAGTTAAAATAGTAGCTTTAACGTTTCTAGTAAATAAATGCGTTCGGATTGCTGAGCTTGGCTTTAAGGTATCCGAGATGTCTTAAGAAATAGTTTTCATATTAAAATTCATTATGAATTTATATTTAAATTTAATATTTTTGTGCATCAATATTAATATATCGACACTTAAATCACTTAATGTGGGTAATGTAGATATTACTAATTCATAGTTTTAATTAACAAAATAGTTGGATTAGCCATTAATATGCTTATTTGCACTTTTTTTAAACGTTTTTTAACTCAGATTTTTATTATCAAATAAGCGTAATATAAGTTAAATACATATTTAATTTAAACATATTTTCTCAATTGACATATTTTGTTGTTTTTAAGCCAGATAGAACTTTAATTGATAGCGAATGTATTATGTTTATACATTTCTTAAATGTTATACTCTACTATAATCCTTAATTTGTAGGTGGGTTAATATCCATATAATATTCAAAGAGTCAAATGGCATTTTAAGCCTTCAAGCCTCCAAGCCTTGAATGCAAAATGCATTGAGTCAAGATATTTTGCAAATATGCCAAACAATTTGACTTTGTGTGTAGTTGTAGTTGTATTTGTTTGTAGTTGTAGGTGTGTGCTTATGCTTCTTTGTGTGCGTGCGGGTAATCATAATTACCCATTGACATATGCTGCCACATTGTGCGCGTGTGTGTGCGTGCGTGTGTATGTGTGTGTGTGTTTGCCTGGCATCATAAATAGGCATACACGAATTATAATTAATTGAGTGTATTTCAACGAGCAACTTTAGCTAAACAAGTCAAATGGTGTGAAATAATTTGTAGTATGTGTTGCATGGATTGTGCCCCATGGTTGTCGACATTGTAAATAATAATAATAATCATATTCACCAACAACAACAACCATAATATGTGCCATAGTTGTTGTTGGATCAATTAGCTGAAATGGAAAATTGCACGCTAACCAAATTTTGAAACTATTTGCTTTCGACTTTTTGAAATGGTATGTGCCACCAATACAAAGAAGCATTAAAGCATTTAGCAATTTATTTCGTTTACAAACTATTTTTATGTCTATGCTCTTCTGACGGAAATATTCTGTTTATTTACCCTCTTTTCCTTAACCCTCTTTCCCTTAACACATGAAACGGATAAAATCAGCCCGACCGTCTGTCCGTCTGTATGGTGAAGGGTTAAGAGAGACTTCATACTTGTTATTGCTGATATCCTTACCCATTTTACACGATAATATTAATGTATCAATAATTAAACTTGTACAATAAAGAATTTCAATTATGTTATACATATTATTTTGTATATTGCGTATACGTCGTGTTGTCTGCGATGTCTGCCTTGTAAAGTCATGGTATTCGTATTAGCGATTTCAGAGTACAAGTCCTAAGCGAACTGCACTTGGCGAACTGCTTTAGCTTGTAGAATGCGACTTTTGTCACGTTCATAATTGTATAATGTATTATGCAGATTTTGCATAACAAGTTTGGTAGAGCGGAGAGGGCGGCGAAGTCGAAATCCAGCGATTGTCGTCTTTGGCTTTTGCCATTCATTGCATTTGCCAGCAGGGCTTGGTCGGGCTTGGGGCGTTCAGATTGCAGGGCAAACAGCTCGCTGGCAAAACAAAGGCCAAAAGTGTAAAAGAACTATGCTAATAGCTTGGCCGGGCTGTTGCCAGAGTTGCCAGAGTTGGCTTGGTCATGGCGTGGTCTCTTCTACTTTGTTTTAGTCTGAAGAACATATACTTACATACATATATATAATTAATTATATATAAATATTAAAATATATATATGTTTATGTAAATACATACGTATATTAATGACATTGAACCAACTTTCGATAGCCCAATTGCTAAGATTTCGAATGCAGCTATAGCTGCAGCTGCTTCTCAACACTGGTAATCTATAAGAAAATAGTTGTGTTTAAATATAAGACGAGCTCTTAATTTTAAAGCTTAATGCGTATTATTATTAAAGATATAACCTTTTGTGATAATCATAATCCATAAAGCATACGACAAATGCGAAAAAACATTCCATTAACCAACACTTGAATACATGCTTTGTTACGACATTGAGTTGAAGTTGCGTTACTTATTCTTTTTTGCGTTTGCAGCTTATTCAATTGATATCGTGCACTCCACAACTCGTTGGCAGCCATTTGAGAATGTTGTGAACTACCGTTGCACACACAATATGGAACGACGATGAGTGGAGAAAAGTGCTGCATAGCGGTAGGTACGCGAGGCGAGACGAAAGGAATGAAAAAATGAGAAAACGTTGCAACAGCAAAAACAGATTCGTGCAATTTGCATATTTTCAATGCACGACACTCCCAATGTCGTTTGCCAACACTGAATGGGCAAGAAGAAGCAGCAGCAGCAGCAGAAGCAGCAGAAGCCAAGTGTAGACAAAAAGCAAAGCCGAAGGAAAAGGAAAAGAAGTCTTTTGCATATGGAAAAGCTGCGGCTAAAGTCACCGCCCACAGCGTGTCTTTGTTTTATTAAGTACTTCTTCTTTTAGTATTATTATTATTTTCATTACTTCTATTTCTCCTTTAGATGTTTTGTTCTGTTCTGTTCTATTCTGTTGTTTGGGTGCCAGCAACAAGAACCGGCGACAACGTCGACCAAAACTTTCTATTGAAATATGTGTATGTAGGCGTATTTTGTTCTATGCTATTTCTACATCTTTTGTTTTTAGTTAGTTGGCGTGGATGCCCTTTACTAAACGGACATTTATGACTGATAATGCACTGTGCCAAGTATTTTGAAATAATTATATACGAAACATTTGGTCAAAATCTTTCTCAATGTTTTTCACGCAAAAACAGCAGAATGGATTTGAATGAAACTTAACAATCATTTGAACATACATATGTAAGCTACACTTCTACTTAGTAGAAGAGTATAAACTATTTGGCACTACTTCTGAAATCGAGTGTTCTTACATTGTTTTTTAGATATTCTCTTCTTGGTGTTTTATTATTTTTATTGTTTTTATATATTTTTTTTTGTGTTTCTTTTGTTGTCTGCAACGCGGCGCGGCTTTTGTTGCCGAGCAGGCAGCAGCCCAAAAGTGAACATACAAAAGACAAAGTAGCACAAATTTCCATCCAGTCGCAGTCGCAGGCGTGCGGGGAGGATCACGAATAGGGTGGGGGGTGGCGGGTGGCAGTTGGTTGGTATGGTGTTCTGTGTCGTGTCTTAGAGACTTTGTGCATGCCAGCAGGCAGTAAAGCGAAAGGCGCCAAAATGAAAGCCTTTTATGTCGAAGCGCTCCCCCCTCCCCCCTCCCATTCATCTATCACTCTCTCCACAGCCCATCCCACCTAACACATCGTTCAACCAGACTCGACTCGACTCGAGAAAATGCCAAGAACAAAAGAATCAACGCTTAACACAAATTTTTTTTCCTTTCTTTTTTTTTTGTTTAATTTTTCCTATTTTTGTTGTTGTTTTTGTCGGTTCAAGTGGATTGCGGCAGGCACACACACCCCATCGCCAAGGGGGGAGGGTTGTAGCGGGGCGGGGAGAGAGCTTACATATGCAAGTCTGCTGCGGCGGCTCAAGTAGGCTCCAACATCGTCTGCTTCACATGTAGGACAAGTCGCAGGTGTAGTCCTCCGCCCTAGGATCCTAGCCTGCCATTGCTGCTGCTGTTGTTGATAGAATTTATTTAGTTATGCACACCTTCATTTTAAGGCCTTTTACGTGCCACACGAACACATTCTCAAGTGTCCGAGTCTATGTGTGTGTGTGTAAGTGTGTGTGTGCCACAAAGTTTTTGGTGTCACGGCTTCGCATGAAATTATTACAACGTGTCCCACATCGGTTGTGGAGGGAGGGGCGAGTGTGGCACGGTTTATTGACCTTTGTCAAGACACGAATCGGAATTTTTATTGCTATTATGTATTAGTTTTATTGTTATTGAGTATTATTATTGATGGCTGGCAAAGTTGGCAAAGCTTAGCTAGCTTAACTTGTATGCAATTTGTATAGCATACTTTTAAGCTGCTGCCGAATGGATTTATATCCATGACATGACTTGAGAGATAGTAGCTTATCACACTTATTTTTGTATAAGTTATTAGTTAATTGACACTTGGAAATCATAAGCTTAAGGTTATTTGTTGTTTCTGATGATCTCAAACAAAGCAGATTTCCTGTTCCAAGGAACTTACTCCTCGGAAGGCAGAAACAACAGATAGAATGGAAGGTACTCTGCATTCATTCGATTGATAATATATATCAATAATCGATTTTCTTTCACATTAATGAGCTCTTTGTCATAAGCTCATAATGAGAATGAACTGCTTTGCAAACTAATGAATGGAATGAATGTCTGTGAATTGGAAATGTTGCCACGGACTTGTGGCACATATGGCGGTTTTGACTTTGAGACGGAAGTGCAACGCGGCAAGCATGTGGTGGTCAAGAGATGTAATTAAGTGATTGCCTAGTGCCCACAATGAGCACTTCATTATTGGCAAACAGGTAACTGAATGGCCTATAAATATGTAGTCAATGAGGGCTGAGAGGGTGGCCGAGATGCTGGGAGTGTTTATTTTTGGATGGTTGTCTCAAGGTCATTTTGCTAACAAACTTTCAGCTTTAAGTATTTATTTGTTTTACTTTTTTTTTGTGTTGTTGCAAATACACACCCACACAAACACACACAAACGCACACCCACACACAGATAGACAAACAACAAAACTTAAATAAAGCACTTTGCATTTTCGTAATTGGTAAGAATTTATGTGTTGTGTTTTTGCGGTGGCGGTCAAAGACACGGTGAAAGCTGCTCGCAATACCAATTAAATGAGGACGAATACAGAGAGTGAGATGGAGAGAAGGGGAAAAGAGGGTGGTGGGGTGGCTGTGTGGCTGGGTGGTTGCAAGGAACTTAATGTTGAGTTGGAATTTCCTGTGGATTGTTTTTTAGGTTAGTCTCTGTGGCATTTGCGGTTGACAGCTTCGTTGTTGCTTTGGCCTTAGCTAAATACTTAAGGTCAGATTTTTACTATATATTTATTTAACACCCTTTTTGCGCTTTTTCATCTCTCTTATCTTTCTTTTTCTATCTATCTTGTATATGCAGGTTCATTAGGGTTGTAAGCATAGTGAAGAGCTTAAAACAAAGACTCATTAAACTTGTTAAAACACAACACAATTACTGTAAGCATCATCATTATGAGTTAATCTTTTACTTTAGCTTGGTTTATCCTTCTAATATTATAATTGTGATAGTTTGTTTGGATGTTTTTACTTTTTCCGGCAAAAACTACTGAACGGATTTCAATGAAGCTTTGCTATAATATAGCTTATACATAAGAATAACACTTTTGGTAAAGTTCTTAAAGATTGGCGTTGATCTGATTCGGCAGAAACTGAAGTAAGGAGCTAATACTTTTAAGGAACACAGTCGCGGACAACCTTTTTTATGTACATATTTAATTCCAAAGTGGTCATTTTAAAAGTTACAAAGCTTAGAACACAAAGCTGCCGCCGCATAAAACTTAAAATTTGTTTGAATTCGAATTCAGGCCAATTGCATTTAAGATTTATAAGTTTTGTGGATTCTGTGAGTTTTGTTTTTAAGCAATTACCCCCAATTTTTTATTGCACTTGCAATCACTCAGATAAACAAAGAACAGAACAATAAAATATAAAACGAAAGCTTTTACCTGATTTGTTCCAAAAAAACTTTTGCATCAACCCTCTCGTGTTTTTCTTTTGTTTTTTTTATATTTTTTGTGGGCTTAGCCCAAAAAACTGTCACAAAATGTGTTTGCTTTCCTTTTTTGAAAAGGGAACTAAAGCTAAATAAATAAACAGCTCAACCAAGCTGAAGCTGAAGTCGACTGTGATTGTGATTGTGACGTCAGAAGACTGAAAGTCTCTCTAAACACGAACATAAACCACGACCAAAGTTTTTGCTATTTTTGTTGTTGTTGCTATTTTTGGAGATGTTTGTTGTTTTCACTTTTGCAAATAGGTTCAATAGGTCATTCACACACATAGAAGTTGTCAATTGGACGGCAACCTTGTCAATGACACAATCATTTGCTTCAATTGTAATGGAAACAAACATACCTAATGAATATGTTGATTTATTCAGGATATACAGTTGCAATATTTGGCAATTAATCGATCATTTTTGAATATTGCATGAGACAAACAAGCAAGTAATTTAATAAATAACAAATTCAATTTTAAGCTGATTGTGTGTTCTTGATGAGACTGTTGACTGTTGATTTGGGGAATTGATTTGTGAAACTTTCAAATCAATCATTGTTGTCGAATTTCCGGTTAATAATTAGAAATAATTTCAATTGCTTGGGCACTTCTGACATCAATACACCACAGATGGGCGAAACCAACATTCGTCCGATGCGTAAGTATGCGTAAGTGGAATGGGATACGAACCGGATTCTAAACGGAAAAGGGTAGTGCACATTGACAAGCACTTTGAAAGCTTCAGCTCCCTGTTGAAGTGTGCACTTTATCATTACAATTTCCGTTCCGTTTTGAGTAAACCGGAGACAGTGTTGAGGAGTGAGGAGTGTGGCGAGGTGTGGTTTCGGTTTTCGGTTAGATAAGATGCTGCAACTAATAAACGTTATAATAAGCGTGACAAAATGGCGGCGTCATAATTGTCACGTTCTCTTACTCACTTTACTCTCGCTTTCTCGCTTTCTCACTCTCTCACTGTCGCACTCTTTGTTTCGGGTTTATCGTTGAGAATTTTCACTATCTGTGTCATTAAATTTTGTTGCTAATTGCTTTGTGCGTTGTTCACAGCTTGAAATGCGAGCAAATATTTCGTGGGTTTGGGTTTGGGCTGCAGGCAACCCTGAAAGGCAACCCTGGGTATCATTATGGCTTGCTATCTGGATTTGTATTATAAACGAAATGACTTGAAGTGTTTCATATATCTGTTTCATTTGCAAGGTTTTTGATTTAGGAACTTATGTTATACATGTGAAATACAATGTGAAAGGCAAGTAAGTTGACTTTCGTCGAGTAAGCTTTACTAGAAGATTAATACTTAACCCTTGACCTTACACATACGGTAAGGCCTACCCTATTGTACCAATACTTGATGATTTAACTTGAATCTCATGGGTTAAGGGCATAAAAACTTATCAAAGAAACTACATAAAAATGAATTTAACCAAAGGTTATTAATAAGCTAAGTAAACCTAAGATCACACTGTATTTACTTGTTACTGGTCTCAACTAAGTGGCTAAGAAATGTGGCTAACCATTCATTAGATTTAAGCGTGAGCTTGAGCCGTAAAATGCAATATTCAGCTGCCGTACAGGGCAATAAAACAGTTAACCAATTTGTTTGGCACGTCCAAAATGCCACATAAAGATATCTGCCATATAGAGAGTTCAAGTTAAAGTGAAAGAGCTAGAGAAAGAGAGAGAGAGAGAGATGCAGTCAAGTGCATCATATCATAAATATGCGCAGCTAGTGCGCCAAATTTATAGAACAACTTAAAACCACTAAACTAAAATCCAAATGTTTATAAAAGCAACTGAAACTGAATCGAAAAAACGAAAAACCAGAGCATAAGGGGGAGCACGGGGCATTGTTGGCATTGGGACTGTGTAGGCAAACGGAGCTACATGTGGGAATGCACAACAACAACAGCAACAAGAAGGACAAGCAAAAAATGCTATGCCGGAAATACGTGCTTAGCATGCAAACGCACAAAACAACAACTAAGACAGACGACAGACAGACTGCGAGACAACGAGACAGACGGATAGGCAGAGTCAGTGCTTTCATTGCTAATACACAGACACACACACACACAGCATACACACACACAGCAATACATATAAACCGCTTAACAATGCCACTTCCGTTTTTGGCATGCGGTTTGCCCCGCTCGGTTGCCGGCCTCATGGTTTTAGACATCAGTCGTTGCTCATTGTCGTTTGTTTTTGTTGCTGTTGTTATTGTTATTGCTGTTGTTTACTGTTTTTCACACACACACACACTGACACACAAATTGTGTGCTTCACCAACAACGTCTGCCAAAATGTCAGCTTAACTTAGTTTAGCCCAAAATGTGTATAAGCATACCCTGTACATACAGGGTGTAAACAGCACACGCACACACACACCCACACAGTGTGCAACAGTCTGTCAAGTAATGCACTGTTGTTGTTGCTGTTGTTGCTGTGGAACGCCAATTGCATTCCATTTGTTGTCTAGTCCAGTTATAAACAAGCATATCTCGTTTATGCTCCTGATGTCAAAATGAAATTATTTCAATTACATTAGTAACTGAGCTAAGACAAATGACAACAGCTGCTGCTGCTGCTGGTAGGCTAGGTGTCCGGGTGTCCTGGGTGTCCTGGGTGTCCGGGTATTTGGCTCATTCTTATGCTTAGCCACATTCTTAGAGACATTCTGTTTTGGCATTTGTGATACTTAATTTGAACACTTGAACATTTGTCCTAAACACCATCTGCTCCTCACTCGCCCTCTCTCTCTATCTGTATCTGTCTCTATCGTTGTGTGTGCCTAGCATCTTGATTAGTCGTTGGCGCCTGCAAGTAGGCAACGATATATTGTGTCCAGGCTGCTTTAGATTTGAAGGAACTTATGTCACAATGGACGATGGGACATTTTGCCAAAAATGAACAAATTGCTAATGCAATTATGTTGTAAATATATTGAATATTAATGTTGCTGTTTTGCTTAAGCGTGAGGAGCATTATAAAACTTATTTTTGTAAAGTTTCATGGCGTTTTCTCAAAAAATAACAAATTTTGACCGAATGTATTCATTGAAACTATATGATAGGATGTTGGTTAGGTATTGTTATAAGACTGGCTGCCAAGTTTCATTGGCTTACACGTTAAACATTACGAATTGCCCATAGTACAATGGATTCAAATGACTGCCCAAGAACTATATGCAGTCACTTGCAAAATCCAACAAATTGCAGATTTTTAATTAAATTTTACGAATACAAATACGAAAAGGTTTTTTCCCCATTTTCGTTGAAATAATAAATGAAAATGAGATATTGGAAAGATTCAGCGAAATGCGAGCAGCAATTGGATTCGAAACCTTTTGGCTATTTGGTGCCTTCGGCTACTTCGGCCCTGCTCCACCTGTCGATAACTGTCTTGTTAAGAGCAAATGCCCTTAGGCTAAATCGCAGCTGAGCTCAGCGGGCCAAAATGGGCAAAAAGGCATCGAGTAGTAAAGTGTGAAGGAAATGAAATCGTGTGCTAACTAAATTCACACACTTAATGCCTGCAGCACTGCACAACTCTCTCTCTCTCTCCGTCATTGCATTCCTTCTCGCTCTATCTCTATCTGTTAACAGTTAAGTGCAGTGCAGCTCAGCTCAGCTCAGCAGGGTGCTCAGGAGAGTGCGGGGAAAGAATGGTTGTTGGTTAGTGGTTTGGTTTCGAAGTGAGTGTAGTAGTAGTAGTAGTAGTTGGGGTTACTATACTATATATGTATGTGTGTGTGTGTGTGTGTGTGCGTGTGTATATATCGTCTATCAGCTGTGCTGTGATGTGGCGCTGAAATGCTTTGGCAGCTTTTGCAAGTGGCAAAAGGCTGCAAAATCCACTCAATTCTTGCCAGCTGCCAGGCCCCAAAAAAGAATTTACAGTCAGCCAAAAAGCCAAAACAAAATGCCAGCAAAAAACAACAAAGAATGACAACACTAAAATAAACAACAGCTAGCTAAATACCCTGTGTTTTTTTCGATTTGATGAGTTGATGGGGCATTTTCGTTTTCTTATTTACCATTTGTGCTGATTTTTCTAGTTTTTCAAGGAAAACCAGAAACAGGAGAGATATGCCTCTGACAGATTCCTGTTGTCTGAGTTTGTATATACTTTAATATACCCCGTTTCACACTTATATAGTTGCAGGGAATTTTAAAATTGTTCGTTGTCCAAGTAAGTGTGTTTGTGTGTGTGTGTAAATTGAGTTTCGAGTTTTGGTTTTCATCGTTTTACTCGCTTGTTTTTACGTACAAAATGCTGCGCATTCGATTTTCAGTTTTCAGTTCCATTTCCAGTTTTCAATTTGTCTTCTTCTTCTGCTGCTGATTCTGCTATCTGTCTCTCTGTCTGTTTGTCTGTCTTTGTCTGTGTCTGCCTGTCTGTGTGTGGGCTTGTGTTTGGGCTCTTTAAATGTGTCATGGCAAGACGTAGGAACATTTTCGACGATTCTGGGGCTTGGGGCCATATTGTGGTACGATGGACGCGGTACGAGGTACGAGGGCCAAAAGTATTTTCACGTGCTTGTCAGTCCCTGTCACTCGGCCAGTCAATTAGCCAACGCTTTTCAATTACAAACAAATCGAAGCAATGGACAAACAGCCAGTGGCCGTGGCAGAGAGGAGGGGGTTTGGGGGATTGGAAACACACATCGTGTGCAGCGATTGCTGTCTGATGCCTGCTAGGCATTCTGTTCCGAAAAGCCCAAAAATTTACATTTTTGTCACCTCCCCCAACATAAATTGGGTCACAAATGAACAATCGGATGTATGACCCAGTCCCCCCCTCCCAACCCCTGTTTACCGCTACCCTCTTAGCGGCCCTTGAACCGCATAAAGGAGAACCGCATAGAGCAGATCCGCATAGACCAGAAATGAAGAGGGAGAGATAAAGAGAGGAGGAAATGAGCTAGTACTAGCTAGAGGGAAGTTTGGCTGCTTCGAAAGCAATTGTGCATTATAAATGACCTAATGCCGTTTGCTATATTGCCTTATTTCACAAAAACTATTTGGGTCAATGCATTGATGGGAATGGAATGAATGAAACCAGAGTGAATGCCAGAAAAATACAATTTTCATTCACATTATTCAAAATATTTTATTTTGCGATTTCCTATCTTGCATACTTAGAGTAGTTTAAGTTTGAATAAGTTTTCGATAACTCTACCCCCTGTTCAATATGCACACACATGCTATCGATAACAATAAATACTTAACTTTACAAGACTATTCACTATAAATTATATTTTTGTGTACCTTAGTACATGATTTTAAAGACAAATTATGATTTAAGCCCTATTGTCTGTTAGCCATTCATTAAATAAGCAATTCGAGTTCGATAACTCTACCCAACTGTACTGATAACACTTTGCACAAAAGCCTTCTTACATGGTTTTAAAGTCATCATCATGCTTTAAAACGTTTTCTTTGTGCAACCATTAAAAATCTGGTACAATGGTTGGTTGGGTTTAAAATAAACAGTTATAATTTACGTTGCATAATTGAATTTTGGTATATTATAAGGCGTTGAGACCTCCTAACGGTGGCTGCATTTAAATAATTCAATTACAATGTAAATCCTTTAATTATATGAATATAAATTATACTTGGCCCAATGCACATACACACACACAAACACACAAAACGGTAAGCTGCTGCTGCAACACGAACACTCTGAAAGGGTCGGAGAGAGAGAGAGATGGGTTAGAGGTTCGACTGGTGGCATCCATGTAAATGCATTTACCACAGCACTTCCGCTACACTGAACAACAATATAAAAACGCAAGCGGAAGTTATCAGATTTCTGCCAGTCCTTTCAAGTGCCCCAGGGTGTGCAGGTGTACGTGTGTGTACGAGTGTGTGTGCGAGTGTGTATATGGGTATATGTTGTGCGTCCGGATATCAAGTGCGAATACAGCATCTTTCGTATAACTATCTGTCTGTCTGTCTGATTGTCTCTTTGTGTCATTACGAAATACTTTATTTTTATTTTTATATCCATTTTTATTTGTTTAAAGGTAATTTAATTGAAAACGGCTTAATGCACACACACACATACACATGTGGCCAACATTAATGCCTGTTCTTTAGCATTTCTCACTTGCCGCTGAATTGGGTAACTTTGGGTAGTTAATTTTTACCACACTCAATTCACCTCGATGGTCCTTAATGCATTTAAAGCACACGTAATTTTATGGCAATCAATGAGTCGGGATGAATGATGCTGCAACGTGGGCATTACTGGGTCATAACGTGGGTTGATCAAGTTGTTCTGAATCTGAATCTGAATTGTTTCCTTTTCAAGTGTCAGTTACAAAAGTCAGACGTTTCTAGTCAAAAAACTAAAATCAAGTTTGTACACAGAGCGAAATTTACTTCAAAATAACTTCAGTCACGAATGTTGACTTAAGTTTAAGTCGAATTTTACATGATTTATGTTGAGTTTTATTTTGGTTTTAGTTTCTTTTGCGCTTTTGACAAACAGTTGATCATTATGTAAAAAAACAGCAAATTTTTTTTTATATCAGCAATAGATTTTTATCGATAAATCGATAACAAACTGTAATCCACTCACAAAAACAACTCTATAGATAGACACACAGGTATACCAACTGATCAACTGTTGATTAAAAACTTTGTGAAATCGAATCAAATCATTCTGCCTTTTACAAGCTGTTTCACAACTTTAGTTGATTTTGTTTTCAACCGTTTTGAATGGGCTTTGGCTGTGAAGTGTGTCAAAATTTCTAAAGCTTCTCTCGTCTTACCGTTGAATGTGCATTTGCATTGGCATTGAAGCTGCAGCTGCAACGAGCTGAAACTGCAGTAAGCCAGTTAAGAAGAAGAAGACGACGAACAAGCAGACAAGCAAAAGCATAACCAGAACCAAAAACGCAAAACCTCGAATGCTCCAGCATCCTGTATCCTCTGTATCCTCAGTATCCTTGCAGGCAGACAAGCAGACAAGCAAGCAAGCAAAGTCGTTATGGTACTCAGAAAGTTTTTGGCACTCGGCAGCATTGCATTTAATGTGGCACTTAAATATCTATGCGACTTCTATTCTTCTTCCGCTTCGTCTCTTCTTTTGCTGTTCTCTCTTGTTTTTGTTATAGTTATAGTTATAGTTGTTGTTGTTGTTGTTGTTTTTGGGCTGATCATTTGCATAGGCAATGAAAAAGTTTGCATGCGACATCTCGTTGGCCATTAAAACTTGGCCCACTTGGCTATATGCTTATGATGTGCCGTCAAATTTAAAATCGAATATTATACTCACTTTCTACTCCTTCGCCTGCCCCCGCCTTCACTTGGCCCACCCTTCGCCTGCCCTGCCCTGCCCCGTGCCCTTAACTATGTGCACGTGCCAAACGGAACAAGCAAAAAGAACTTGTAGAAGCAATTGCTGCAATTGAATTTAAATGTAAAATTCATTTAATTGCTTTAATTAATGGCTCTGACGTGGCCCACTGTCCGTCTGTCTGTCTGTCTGTCTGTGGCTCCCACTGTGAGCTCAAAGCGTTAAGTGTGAACTTAACTTTTATTTTATTTTATCATTTTAATACCCTCTGGTAGAGAGAAAACCATTTGGAAATGCATATATTAAAACTTAACACTTTAACTTTTCTGTTTCGCACATTTGCGTCGCTGACAATCTCCAAGAGATATAGTAGATATATAGTAGATAACATATATTATATCTTTTTACAGGGTATACGACCAGTTAGTTTCATAGTTAGTTTGTACTTGTTGTACTTGCACACACTCACACACACGTATTGATTTCTTTCTTCTTTTTTTGTTGAATTGTGCTGCCCAGGAAAACCCCAAAAAAGAAAAAAAAACAGCGAAGCGAAACGAAACGAAACGGGTCTACACTGAGTTTCCATATGAGAGAAACCACTGAATTTCAATTGAAAATCGATCAGTCAGTCGACGCATGTGTGTGTGTGTTGTGGCTGCTTGTCTGAAACTTCCGCTTGGCGCTTAAAAGTATGCTATGAACTATGCATGACATCAAGTGGCTCCTCTCCCTCTCTCTCTCTCTCTCGCCCACGCCCACGCTATACCGCTTGCAATCCTTGTGTGGGCTGAGTATTAAATCTCCTGGCTATTTTGTTGTTTATTTTCTGGTTTTTTTTTGCTGCACAAAAAACAATGCATATTCATTTGCCATATGTATAGATAGTTGTGTATGTATATGTGTGTGGGTGTTGGTATGTGTGTGTGTGTTTGGGAGTGTACTAAATCTGTCTATGCAAGAAATTGTCACGTTTATTGGCTCGACTCGCTTGGGCTTTTGTCAGCAGGTTTTAGGGCAATGAATTTGTGCATATTTGAGCGTTTGAGTGCAAAACAATGTCGATTGCCGGAACTAAAGACTTTCGCTCTTTTCAATCAAACTTAGACAATACGCCATTGAACAAAGGGGAATGGAAATGGAAATGGAAGTTTGCAAACGCAATGACCTAACAATTTATTAAATATTAGTTTTGGGCAAAGACATAGATCATTGATGCAGTTTATGCAGTTGAATGCCAGACAGACTGTAAAGCAAATGGATATCCTTTTGGTTGGGTTAACTTTTCCAAGTTAATGTACATTCGGCGTTGATTCGCAATTCGCAATTCGCGATTAATTGTATTATTGCACTCGAAACTGATTAAATGCGTGCTTAATATATTAACTGAATAATTAATTAGTAAAATCGCCCAGATTGTTAATACAATATTTAATTGCAGATATATGTGAAATATATTTTTGTATGTTTTCCGCATTCCACACACATTCACAACATTTGCAATTGGTTGCAGTTGCATGCTCAAATGAATATTGTGCTGTGCTGAACACAACGCAACTCAACTCAGCTGAATATTGAACGTTTTATGGTCAAATTACTTACATCAACTGGATACAACTGAAAACAACTGTTTCTGTTTGGCTCTCTGTGTATACTTTATTGATGGCCCACATGCGAAATGTGACTACAGCTGGCGAACGCTTCATTACACAAACACAAACACAAATAAAAAACCCAGAGAGCAAAAGAAGAGAAGGATGAGCCAGATTGGGCTCTTGGGGTGGGTTGGGTTGGGGGCATCGATGGAGTCAGAGTTGGTTGTCACTCAATAATTCAATGGGGTTTGAGCTTCATGACGCTCTGGCATTTGTTCCTCGGATGCCATTCGAGAGCCGATGCGACAGCTCAACCTCAAATAGCCGGGCCACTTCAAAACTTTGCTAGTCGCTTTTATAAATCTTTGCTTAACCTCGTCTGAACTTTCGACGGCACACACACACACACACACACAGAGGTGGGGTGGATAGTGGGACAGTTTCCGTGCCAACACCTGCAAAAGGCAGTTAAATCAACTGTCATGCAGTTTTAAACAGTTTACGAGGCGTATGAGCGATATTTGCACAGGCATTGCTTTATTTTTCCACACAACACCAGCAACAACTGATTGTGTGAGTGTGTGATTGGTTGTGTTTGTGTGATTGGAAATCGTGGCAGAGAGGGTAAGAGTGGAGAGAGAAATGTTCGCACTTTAGTTGCTAGCATTTATTTCATGGTAGCAAGTTTTCAACCCGGTACTTAATTCAGCGTAACATTTCAACGATTGGATTCAATGCAACTAAGTGAGTGTGTGTCTGTGTGTGTTGTGTGTGTGTGTGTGAATGAGTGTGAGTAAGTGCTCAAGTGCGTGTATGAATCACTGTTGTTGTTGTCGTTGGTGTTGTTGTTTTTGTTGTTTCTGGCAATTAAAATACCAAGGCAAAATGCCGACATATCACGTTATAAATACAAATGCAAACATAAGCAAAAACATCTGCAGGTGTTATAGATGTCTATATATGTGTGTGTGTTTGTGCTTGTGTGTGTACATAAACCATTGCTTATGTCATTGGGTTGGGGTTTGGTGTTTGGGTTGCATATTTTGCGACATCATAACCAACTCCAGTGCCGTACATACGTCGAAATGTCTGACTAAAAGTGATTGATAATGAGTTACCCTGTAGCTAAACCTAAACCTTTTTGTGAACCTTTTTGAAGTTTTAGAAACATATTTCTAAAAGCAAATAACCTAAGATGCAATGATTTTAATGAAAATTCTATTTACGCTGAACTGTGGTTCAAATGTTAATCAGTACTTAGGCATAGGTTACAAAGTTTGTTTAAGATAACCGTTTATTTTTCAGTTACTACAGGGTACAATGGAAAATATAGAAAATTACAGACAATGCGATATTCGCATAGTTGATGGTATCTCCGTCCCTGGGGAAATGCATTGGGGGCAAATCGACTAGTTTAATGTTGTTAATTGCAGTTGCAGTTGCAGTTGCCGTTGCTGCTGTTGTTGTTGTTATTGCTGTTGCTACTGTTGCAATATTAAGCGAGCGTTGAGCTTCTGAGAATGACATCGCACACGCACACACACACATACACACACAGTTATCACTGGGGAGCTACTAAGTTTTGAGCGCTCCCTTAAGGATATGGTAATTGCGATAATTACATGCCGTACATGAAGTTGCATAAACGTAAAGAGTTATTACGAAATGAGCATTGAGCAAGGGGGATACCATTTGCAGTTATATCGATTATTATCTAACTTAAGTTATCGTTATTGTTCTCGTTAATGTTCATATAATGTCTTCTTCTATTTATTTTGAATTATTTTCATTATTATGAATTGTTGATTAATTGACTTAAATTTTGTATAATTGCTTAACCATTGATACACCACTTATCGATAACTCGCCACTTGCCACTTGCCAATCGCCATTTGCCATTTGCCACTTGCCAATCGCCACTCGCCACTTGCCACACTTCAGACAGCGGAGCAAATTGAACATATTATGTTTTGCACAAGTTAAATAAATATAAATTCCAGTTGAATGTTATACAAAAGCACAAGTGTGTATATGTATAATATATATAGGATATATATAGGGGAACGCAACAATGTAGAATTGCTGTTCAATGGCCGATAACAACGATAGACACATATACATATACATACATGGGTATTGGGAATGGGTTTCAGTTGAATTGAGTTGACTCCGCACGATGGCTAGTTCTCTTAGTTCGCTTCGCTTTTTACACACACATATATACATATATATATATATCTATATATATGTTATTTGCATTCGCATTGCTCACTGGTCATGCAGTGAAGTGTGCAATCGCAACACCAAGCTACAAATACACACACAGATACATTTAAACATTTTTATGTTCGCTTAACTGGTCAAATGGCTCGAGTTGTTCTATTCTATTGTTGTTATTATATCGCATCGATTCGATTTGATATTCTCCTCGCCACCGCACCGCACCCCACCCTTTGTGTGGACCAATACCAGTTGTCACAACCAAAGTGGTAAATGCAATTTCGAATATTATTTTACTAATTATTTAATTTTAGGTCGTTTTGATGTTCAAATGAAATAAACTAGGACACATGACCCGGAGTTGCTATATCCCGGCACTCTGATCTGATTTGATTTGATGCAAATATAGTCTCTTAGTTGTTCAGATATCAAGCTGAAGGCAAACTTTATCATATTACTGTCATATTAATGTAAGTTCTTGCTATAAAACTTTTTCGTTAGAATTGTTTTATTTTTTAATTTCTATCAATTCTTAATTCCTTTTTTTGTCTACTAGATTTTACATAATACTGTAAATAGATAATATAGAATAACTTATGAAAGTAATCGCTGCTTTTGTTCAACTCTGAATATTGTATACCCTTACAAGGAGTATCATAAGTAAAAATATCTTAATCAGCGTATGTAAACCTTAGTTACTACTCTGAATTTCTGAATTATGATTTTCAAATAGTGCATTACATAATTTCTGTTTGCAAATAAGTAAAAGGTTAAACTTTCAAAATGAATTAGTAGTTAGTAGCTTAGAAAGAGTATTTAATATTCACCTACATATTTAATTACAACTACAACTTTTACATGCCTGAATTTCTTTCTACAGTTTTTAATTTGATTTAATTTTTTTGTGTTCTATTTTGTGCTGCGGTTTGTAATTTCGACATTTGGAATTTAATCAGACTGGCATGTGTGTGTGCGTGTGTAAACTGGTATAAATTTATTTAGTCAAATATTTGCATTTGCACTTTAATTAGCTGCATTAATTTTCATGTGTGTGCTGTTTTTTTCTATATACCCTTAACCCATGAAATGGGTATGAAAAGGGTATAATGGATTTGGGCAAAACTATGTAACAGGTTGTACTATGGTCCGGTAGTACAC
The DNA here is from genome assembly GCA_035044645.1 of Scaptomyza parva. NCBI lineage: Eukaryota > Metazoa > Arthropoda > Insecta > Diptera > Drosophilidae > Scaptomyza > Scaptomyza parva. The sequence goes on from JAWNNT010000139.1 coordinate 12,963,861, forward strand.
GAACTATGTGTATGCCTGTTATGGTCAAGGGTTAAGGGTATCTTCTAGTCGAGCTTACTCGACTAGAGCTTTCTGACTTGTTTTTAACTGTTACTGTTAAGCAAATATTTAACATTGGTGCCGAAAAATGTTTGCGCAAATTTTCAGTAGAATGAAATGAATGAGTGTATGAGTGTGTATAATTGTGTGTGTGTGTGACTGTGTGTGTGTTTCACATTTAACGCTAATGAAGCTGTTCCTCAATGGCATATTTACACAGTCTGTATGTGCTAAAAAGAGTAATTGAGAAAAATGGGATGAAAAGCTTTGAAACAATTCAAAATTATTTGCACAAATATTATTCAAGCTAAATTAAATCTTATGAAATTTCTGCTTTTTTTGTTAATGGGATAAATGGGTTTAATTGTTAGAGTGTACATTTTTCGTAACCGGATGTGTTAGGTCAAGGGTTAAGGATATTTTCCTGTCGAGCTCACTCGCTTAGAAGCTTCTTACTTGTTTCATCCGAAGAACATTAAAATCTGGATGCTAATTGCCTATTCGTTTTTAAAAGTTTCTATAGCTGTAATTTCGCTTTCGTGTTTCTGTTTCTGATTCTTTTATCCCATTGCATAACACACTTGTTTGTTTGTTTTGTTTTTGAATCTCCTTTCATGTTGTTCTCGTTTTTTTCGTATAGAATCTTAAAAGTCTTTTTTAGGTCCTTGGCTAATTGTTTCGTTTTACTTTTCCTTTAGACCTTACAACAGACCTCTAATTGCAGTTGCGTAACAAACTTGTTCAGTTTGCTTTTGCATTTTCATATTTTCTCTTCTCTGTAAAGCAACAATCACAACAACAGCAACAACAACAACATCAACAATTGACCAAGAAACCAAGAAACAGAATGGCTTTTGCAATGACCAAAATCGTCAACGAAACAAAAACGAATCCTTTGCAATCGTAAACGCGTTTCCTGTTCTCGTTATGACAAAAACGAGCGCCTGAAAAGCGCAATAAAACCCGCTCAATTGCGATCCACAAATCCCATAACCCCAATCCCAATCCCAATCCCATTCCCATCCCCAAACCCAATCTTAATCGCTTTCATCTCACCCCAGCCCAGTCTTAGCCTTAGCTCTATGCCATTATACTTTACTTCTCCCTGGGGTGAAGTTTAGTAGAGAAGTTGACAGTCAGTTTGTGTGCATTGTGCATTGTGCCAGCGCCTGCAACGGAAATGCGCTAATTATGCGGAGAGCATTACAGCATTACAAAAGCACAAAGCTGATCAAAAGTAAATATCCACTTGGCCACTGATAGCTGAACGACTGAGAGCATACCCTTACTTAAGACAATGCATATTATTTGGATGTCAATTTTGGATAACAAGATGCCTTTGTATACACTGCAACACTGCAACATTGCAGGGTATAAAAGACATTCAAATTCTTATTGCGATGCGATGCGACATAAGAATGTTGCAATGACACCAACTGGGGTCGGGGGGGAAGGTAAAGTTAGGTCGCCAAGGGTTGCCTAACCAAAGTAGTAATGTTCTAGTATTGTTGGCTGATTTCATTGTTGTTGCTCAACGGCCGTGATTATAAAGAGTGGTAGAAACTACCAAAAAAAAAAGAAAAAATGAAATAAAAGTAAGTAACATTTCTCTAATCGAGTAAGCTCGACTAGAAAATACCCTTAACCCTTGGGTGTTGGATCAAGAATATATATACTTAATGGGGTCGGAAATGCTTCCTTCTGCCTGTTACATACTTTTTCACAAAACCACTCTATCCTTTTTTTTCCCATTTCATGGGTTAAGGGTATAAAAAAGGTAGAAAAAGAGAAATTTAAAAAACAATTGTAACGAAAAGGGAGTGGGAGTGGGAGAGAGAAAAGAGTGATAAACACAGAGAATGGGAGAGAATGGAAATATTTCCGCAACGCTGTGTGACCTCAAAAATGAGTCAAAGTTGCAAGATGCATTTGTTGTTGCATATCTGCCACCCGACTCCTCGACTTTGCCTACAGCCACCCACCCACCTCCCACCCACCGCACTCACTCTGCGCATTCCCGCTGTTTGCGTCACTTAATCCGCTGCGGGCTGTTGTTTTGTTATTGTTATTGTTTTGGTATGTTTTGGCTGTTATTGTTGTTATTATTATTGTTGTAATACCGTAAGCTTAAAGTGCTTCCCAGAGCGCTTATCATTCGGTTGCAGTTGCGGCCGCAGTCGCAGTCGACGCAACGTCGCCGTCAAAGTCAACGTCGCGTCTGCGTCACTTGTTTTCACATACATATGCAAAAACCAAAAACATAAAAAAAATTTTAAAAAAGTTTTCGCTGCTTTTGGCAAGCCACATAAAAAACAAGAAGCCAAAAAAAAAACCAGGAACAAAAATTGGCAACGCTGCGATTTTGTGTGGGTTACAGCCTCCCTACCCCCACCCCCCAGCCATGCTACACTTCAAACAACAACAAAAACGACAACAATATCAAGTCAAAGGCAGTGCCGTAACATTTTTGCAACTATTTTGTGGCATGTTTATAACGAAATGCTGTAAATTGGTTTGGTTTTGACTATGACTTTTTCAGCGCCAGAAAGAAAACCGCGTTGGTAAAAATGTTCTGTTTTCGATATACACACATGTTATCGATAACACTATAATCTTGAATTTGTGTAACTGCCAACAAGACAACATTATACCTAGACCTAATAATATTTCATCGTCGAAATTGGTTGAGAAACATCAAAAGTTGATCAAAAGTAATGATGGAATGCATTACATACATACACATCAGGGTATGTCTTAGTCGAGATTTCTAGAAGCACAAATGAACATGTTCATTATTATAACTGTCCTAAATCTCGAGTCTGTAGAGTCTGTGGCAACAGCAGCAGCAGCAGCCGCCATGAAATCTGATGCTAAGCAGGCGTAAAACGCTTTTAACGGGAAACTTATAAACGCAACGCGCTAATTATTTTTCGCGTGGCATGTAAAGGCGTTACCCAAATCCCCATTTCCCAATCCCCCGCTTCCTGCTAAGGCTTAGCGTAGAACATTTCCGTGCACCGGTTGCAAAGTTTTGTTCGCAATGTTGTTGGGAGAAAGGGAGAGAGAGTGGGTGGGTGTGGGTGGGTGTGAGTGGGTGTGTGTGGGTGTGTGTAAGGTGCGTGTGAGCGCAGAGGCCGAACATAAAACATTTCATTTTCGCTCAAAGGCAAGTGCTTTCTTCATAAGTTCTTAACACATTTCGACTCAAAAAACCTCATAAAACCCCTCCCAAGATTATCATCAAGATAGCAATGGAGTTAAGCACAGATTCTAGAAATAAAATAATATTTTGTCATAAAATGTGTATGTGTTAAGTGGCATGTAGGTAAGTAGGTAAATCCGACAATATACCATATATTTTTGATCAGCAACGCGCGCTGAGTCGTCTCTCAGTTTTTGAACTATCAACCTGAAATCCCTTACTCTACACATCTGGCACAAAGTTATTGCTTCGGTGATGTTGTCATTTCCTGTTCCGTTTCCGCCTGCTCACATATACATATGCATAAACGCAACGGAATATTAGGCCTAGCTACTGCGTGTTACTTGAATAGGCACACACACATTACTGTTGTTGTTTTTAAGTTGTTACCAGCTCGTTTTTTGGTTTGGCGCTTATTGTAGTTAAGTTTTATGCCGCTATTTTCTTCCGCTCTGCGTGCTGCACGTTTGGCCATATCTAAATTCCACCAGCATCCCCTGCTCTGCCCCCTTTACACACTCGACGACTCCTCTTTGGGGACTGAGTGTATGCATCTTTCTATCTTTCACTTCTTCTTCGTTTTCGTTTTCGCCTTCATCTTCTTCCTCATTTTCTTAGTTGTTGCTGTTGATGTTGATGCCCTGTGAGCGCTCTCAAGGCGTCCTTGCACTTAATTCCATTTCCACTTTCTTTGATGGTACTCAATTTTTTGCATCATTAATCTTAAGCGATTTTCAGCTCTAACGCTGACTCACACACCCACCAACACACACACACCCACCAACACTCACACATACAATGCAAAATGAACTAGCTCAATCTATCTCAACAACTCTCCTTTGCTTGCTCATTCTCCCACTGTATTTCAACATATCTTCAACTTTTGCTTTCAGTTTACACAATGCGAACATTGAAATATAACGATATAGATTTGAATTATGAATACAAGTGGGATTCGGTTGTGTTCGAAATCAAAAATATGATATTTTACCATTTTTCTAAAAATGTTTCAACAACAACATTTATCATGTGTTAACATAGATTATGTTTGTGGACAGTTCTAAGCCTATGTAAACCGGGCTTATGTTTTTGTTTTTGTTATTCTAAAATATTAAGAATTACATATTTTATAGCATCGAGTTGGTAGGCATAAGCATCACTTTAATACTTTGTACTAATATACTAACAATACCATATGCATATTCATATTTTAACATGTGAGTGCCTGTGTGTGTGTGCCTGGGTGTGTGTGTGTTGGTGTTGGTGACAACCCTAACAATTTTCCGCTCGATTTGCTGCTCAGTTTTGTCAGCTTACAGCAGCTGCCTGTCGCTGACTTTTCATAGTTCGTTCGCACAACACAACACAACAAAACAATTTTCCATTTTTCCCCAAACGGAAAAGAAACTAAGCTGACCAAAGCTCAACGGAACTGAAGCAAACATAACAAAAACCAAAAACCAAAACAAAACGAAACAAAGCTAAACGACACGATGCGATACCATACCATACCATGCCATGCCATACCATACGAAACGGAACAAAACGAAGCGAACCGAGTCCGTGAATGGATGGAAGGGGTTGAGGGTTGGGGGTTTGGGTTGGGGTTGGATTGGGTTACGCCAGCGTTTTGTAGATTTTAAGAGCCATAAATTTTAAGTGTCAATATATAAAAACCGCATATGTGCGGCCAGCGGCGGCAACGAGTCGAAATTCATAAATTTTGCCATGGGACGAAATGGTAAAATAAAATGCAGCAGCAGCTTTAGTTGTGGCACACACACGCAGACACAGACGCACACACACACACGCATGAACAATACATCTATGAATGGGAGTTTTGCTTTATAGTTTTTGTGTGTGTTCTGTGTGTGTGAGTGTGTGTGTGTGCTGGTGGTTCCATGTCCATGTCCATGTCCGTGTCCGTTGCATGTGGCCAGAGGGCATTTGGCTGGGGAAAAAGCTATGGCGTACTATATAGCTATATGGCTATATGGCAATGCGGCGGCCACATGACGCTTTGGAGTTTCTGTGGATTTTATTTTATTGCAAACGTAAAGTAAAACAAGTAAAAGTGCCCGAAATGAGAATGAGAAATGCCTCAATGCCTTCTCAATGCCTCACTACGAGATATCCAGTAATATAAAATGACAATCCCTGACTTGCAATCTGATTGACATGCATACATATCTTGTTAATAATAAGACACCAAATATTAATTAAAATTCCCTTAATCATTTTTCTGTCTTGAATGTTTAGACTAGCTAAAAGTGTTTGCGTGCAATTCTGTAGATATTTTCGTGGAAGAAAATTCAAATTAATGTTTTTTTCTTAATTATTAGAGTTACATTTAATGGTTACGACACTGATTGTGGTCAATACCATTCCATACCATTCCATACCATGATCAAAAGGTTTAACAGGCCTTGACAATTTGATTATTATTTGCAACAAGACTGTTAACATATTCATAAGTAATTAGATTATTATGTTTATTTTATTATTATCCACAATTACTAATTGAATGTGATTACCAAAATCCAAATTTCATCATGATTATTAAAAGTATTAACTTAGTATATAAAATAGATATTATTAAACGAATCTTTATTGAAAACTTTAGAAATTGATTTGTGTAAAAGCTCAGCCAATATCAATACTTGTAAACTGTTTTATTGGTAACTTAGTTTTGCTTCAACAAGCAATTCTCTTTTAGACATTTTTTCTATTGGCAACAGGGTATTGTTCCAAAAACAACAGCAGCCAAATAGTTGACAAAAAGATAAAAAAAAATGAATGAATCCGAATGAAAAAAACAGTCTGAAATAAAATAGACGACAATGGCAAAGAAAGAGTATGTGGAACAAGAGACGCATTCAGTTAACTTTATGGCCAATGCAATGCGAAATGTGAAATGTGAACTGAAAGCCACTTGAAGATTCTTGGCCAGCTGCTCCTCTACAATGGCTAGCTAGTGAGCTGGCCCAGACAGCAGGCAATCAAAGAAGCGTCGAACCAATCGTGATGACTGTCGTCGAGTCATCGAGCCAAATAACGCTAGCATTCTCAATATAGTATGTACTTGTGTGTGTGTTCATCTGAGTATGTCTGAGAGTGTGTCTGAAAGTGTATGTGTGTGTGTGTGCCATAACAATTTTGTAAGCCACGCGAACTCCGAATTGTTATTGGCCCACGACCCAAAGCAAAGCAAAATAGAACAAAAACCCAAAAAAAAAAAATAAAAAAATCCTCGAAAAGTAAAATAATATTAAAACGCAATCGACAATCGGCAATCGCCAATGGAATCAAACACAAGCAATTTTCCAACAAAGTGGTTTATGAAATCACTTTTCCATGCTGCAAGTGGTTTCAACTATCGATGGTGGATGGTGCTGGTTATTGGGTGGCTATTGGGTGTCTGATGGCAGCGAAAGTGCAGCTGAAATAACGGTAGAAATGTGCTTTCTTTTAACTATATTTGAAAGATATTTCAATACGATTCTTTAATTAGAGCATTAAATCGATTTATGCTTAGACAGCTGCAATAACTTTTAGTCTCAAATTCCCTTCAGAGAGAGATATACATTTGAAGATTAAAGTCAACAGAATATATTTATATATATTACGATCTTAAATGCTTAAAATTATAATCAAATAACTGTTAACTGTTGAAAAGCATCACTTAACAATCGTTAGCAGAATGTCAAATTGTATTATCATTGTACGAAGTCATCTATTGGCGAGAGAGTTCATGTGGCGCCTCTCTTTGCGCTTCTCAAACTTTAGCGTCATCTGCATAAATGCAAAAGTCAGCCCCAGCCAAAACAGCTTGCACAATTTTACAACAATTTCAGTGGCTTGGCACAAACTTTGGCAAATTAAATGGTTTTTGGCTTTGGCAGCTGCTCTCGCTCTCAAAAAAAAAGGAGTAAAGATGGCCAACAAGAAAGTTGGCTCTAATTAAATATTACTTAAAGTCTATCAAAACCAAATTAATCACTAAGCGGCGCAAATTGTGCACCCGAAAGACGGAAAAGAAAAGAAAAGAAAAAATAAAAACAAAAAGCTGAAGACAAAACCAAAGTCAAGTCGTTTTATTGATTTCGTTTGGCTAATCAGCTTATTGAACTTTAGGTCGCTGTAATGGAGGGATAAGAGCAGGCCACCACCACCACAAAGGAGAGAGAGCACAAAAGAAAAGAATGAAGTTGACGTAAAATGTAGCTGGAAAATGGTTTTAAGGTCTTTAAGCAGTTGCAGCGGTCTCACAATTCCCCCAAATCCAATTCGAGTCGAGCTAAGCGAGAGAGAGAGAGACCCAGCAGCTGCAGCTGTGTCGCCAAATTAATTAATTACACAAGAAGTTGAGTTCAAGATAAGACAAGACAAGACAAGAGTTTCTCAAAATGGGTCTTCCCATTGTAATGTAAGTCAATCAGCAACAATTTCAAATGCTTTCGAATACATATAAAATCTCAAATTACTCAAATTATTACTTGAAGCCAAGTCCTTAGTCCTGAGTCCTTACTAATGCAAGTACGAAATAAGATTTGTGCAAGTTGGTAAACACTTGAAATCGGCGCTTCAATCAAGATTTAAATATTGTTGAACAGCACTCACCTGAGTTGGTTGGTTGGTGGCCAACAAATCGATGGGTTGCTCCGGTAACGCTTGTGCTTGTGCTGTTGGCAGCACTAGTTGCTGCTGCTGATGTTGCTGCTGCTGTTGCTGTTGTTGCTGCTGCTGTTGTTGTTGTTGCTGTTGTTGTTGTTGCTGCTGGAACTGCTGTTGATAATGCTGCTGCTGTTGATATTCATATTGCTGTTGCATTTGATATTGCAATTGCTGGTATTTTAGTTGCTGCTGCTGTTGGCCGCTGCCAGAGTTTGAGTGTTGCTGCTGCTGCTGTTGCTGTATGCCTTGAACCAGCGGCAGCAGCATAAATTGAGAGTAACAATAAAATGCGATTGCCAGCAATTGAACTATGTTGGCAAGTCGACGTCTTCTTGCTGTTATACTTCTATTCTTAGATGTTGTTGCTGTTGCTGCTGCTGCTTCCGATTTTGCTATTGCTGGCAACAACGACATGTTGTCGCCGTATATGTCCTCTTGTTGTAACTGCCAAAGTATGCAACAAATTGGCTCGTTGCAAGTAGCTGTCTCTCTGTCTGTCTTTCTGTCTGTTGCTCCTCCTTCTCCAGTTGTTGCTGTTGTCGTCTGGCTGGTGCTCCTGTGTTAATCTTGGCCGTTGCGCTTCAGTTGCTTCGGTTGCTTCGGTTGCTTCAGTTTTTGCGGCAACTTTTTTCCCAAATTGTCAGACACTGCAAGCAAACAAACAAAACACAGCAAAAGCATAAGAAACAGTAGCAAAAGTCACTTCAAGTTAAAGTTCCAGCTCAAATTGCTGTCAATTGCAAGTAATAATATCTTTCTTATTGGTCCAAAAACCAACAAGAAGTTTTGCCATCTTTTCCATTGAGTATTTGTTTAATAATGCCTAAAGTTTCCCCACAACGTAGAATATAACATTTAATTGATATAATAATTGGAAAATATTTTGTACTTGTATAAAGGCAGCAAATCTATTTTAAGAAGATTCGATTTCAACACCATTGCAATACAATTAAATAAACCGATTTATCGCTTCGCGGATGGCAAACACAAAAAACCAATTAAAAGATTACTTTAACACTACAAAAATAAAAACAAGTAAAAAGGCTCAAGTCGAGTAAGCTCGACTAGTAGATACCCTTAACCCTTGATGGTTTCATATCTCTAGGGTTTCCTAACCGATTTTAATCAAAATGGCACAGATCTTCATTGATTTAATAATAGTTTAAATCCATATTTTCAAGTTTTCGAAATTCAAGATTTTTTTTTGTTATCGTTATCAACTCGTCTGTTGATGCTGATCAAGAAAATACACATTATATGGGGTTGAAAAAGCGTTCTTCTGCCTGTTACATACTTTTGCACAAAACCATTATGCCATTTTTTGTCCATTTCATGAGTTAAGGGTATAAAGAGAAGACGATTTTGTACTTTCCATGTTATAAATTCCAATGTAGTATGTATGGTGCACATGATGCACGCACTTAAGTAAGTATATATTTTTTACTTCTTTTAATGATAGGTGGTATAATTGCTAAAGTCCCATAAAATGGTGAAGAGCTCGTGGTGTGCTCGTGGATATCAATGTTGTTCATTTGTGCAATTACGGCGCAATTAAAGCGGCGACTCGAGAAGACGCACAAATGCCAACACACATTAAGATCAGAGAGGAGAGAGAGAGAGTGAGACGGGAGACGGGAGACGGGAGAGATAAAGAGTGAAACAGCAACAGGCGAAACTCACGAAAGCAATGTTGCAAAAAAAATTAATGAGCAAAAGTCGAAAGATTTTCACTGTTAAATCTGAAAAGTAGAAAATAAGAAACACAACAAAAGCGAGAGAGAGAGAGAGAGAGAGCAAGAAAACAAAAAATTGAAAAATAAAAAACGTTAAGTGTATGTATGTGTGTATATGTGTGTATGTAAACTTGTTTATAATTTCAATAATAACGTGCACAAGAAAATGAGCAACAAAAGAAAAACCAGGAAAAGCATTTTCACTTGCAATCAACTTGCAGCACACTCGGTGAAAAATCAATTTCACTTTTCAATTAATTGCGATGAGGAAAACCCAATGCAAAAGCAAAAGCAAACGAAAGCAAAAGGCAAATATCCCAAAAAAAAAAACAGACAAAACCGACAAAATCATAAATCGCAAATCGCCAAAACTAAAGATGATAAATTCCATGACGCGATAGTCATGTCGCAATGATGACATGTTGTTTGCACTTTACAGCGGCTTAAAGGGCTTAAATTTTCAGCTGCTGCAGCACAGCAGGAGTGCGGTGCGGTGAGGAGTGCGGCACAGTGGCAGTGGCAGCAACAGCAGCCAAATGAAAATAATATGCAATAATAACGTCAGCGAAAATTGCGCTTTTGATATAGCGCTTTTGGCGCTTGCTGCAACAAGAGAGACGCCAACGCGTCGAGTCATTGGAACGTGCAACACGCGGCGGTGGCGGCGGCATGGAGTACGCGGGGTACGTTTCGTAGTTTCGTTGCGGCACTGGGTTGCAATTATAAAAAAGCTGCCCCAACGAAAAACGAAAAAAAACCAAATAAAAATTTTGTCTGCAATTACAGTGCATCCAAAAGCATAGCCAAAGCAACAGCAACAACAGCAACAACAACAACAACAATATCATTACAATTTACATTGCGATCATTTCTCTCTCTCTGTTAATCCATCTCTCTTTCCCACGACTGAAATTCGCGTGTTGAGTTTAAACAACAGAGCATTAACTAATCTAAATGAGCGTTTACCTTTATAATACCACATCATAAAGAGAATGAAAAAACATAAATTGCAAAGAAAAGAAATGAAAATTCGTCACTTATACCAAAACTATTCCAATCTTAATAATAATATTAACTCAAATGCAAACTATATTCATTTTGACTCAAGATATCTAAGCCGAGCAAGCCACTCTGTTTGGGATATTAAAGAAAAGAGAGAACAGAAAGAAACAGATCCGAAACGAAACGAAACAGACGCAAAGACGCGAAAGTAAGACGAAAGCACACATATAAATACATATGTGTACGCATGTATATATTTGTAAATGCAAATATGCAGAGATTTATACAATTTCTCTTCATGCTGCATGCTGCAACTGTCAGTTAACGATTTCCAAATGGAGAAGAGTTTATACCCTGCTTAAAATGTTGTGAAGAATCAAAATCGTATGGTTATATATGCAATGCCACAACCATGTACATACACATATATTGAAAATATCGTATGGGGGAACGGGGAGAGTGAGAAGCGTTAAAAATTATACAACAATCTGGGCAGCCGGAGGCAAAGTTGCCGACACCGAAAAATATTTTGCAACTTTTGAACTGTGTTAACAACATTTGGGTTGAATGTTGCTCTTGTTTTTTGTTCCCGTTGCCGTTGCAGTTGCCGTTTCTGTTGCTGTTGATAAGGATTCACGGGTTGCAGTTGCTGCTGCTGCTGCGCTTGTTTGGTGTCAATGATAGCGTGAATGATACTTTGTACACACACGCCCCCATACACACACGCACACACACACATAGCATCGTTGGCATCGTTTGCATAAGTGGGACGCCAGTTTCCGACAAACGTTGCGTATACACAATATGCAATACAAATATATAAAAAAATAACGAAACGAAACGAATGAAATGAAACACACACACATAAGGCCAGAAATTCTGTGTGTGTGTGTGCGTATGCGTATGTGTACGTTCAGGCTTAAAGCTTTATGGGCACTCAATGGCCTTTCAGCGGTCAACAGGGCAAAGCAATGGTGAGAGAGGGGGAGAAAGAGTGCGGCGGGGTACCGAGCAACAAGAACAACAAGTGTGAGAATCTGCATCAGGCATCTGCATCTGGACATGAGATACATGAAGCATCGCGGTGTGGTGTGGAGTGGTGTTATACAACGTATGAGTCTTAAACATTAAACATTGTCCAAAAGTCCAAAAGGTGTCAGAATATTGTGGCAATTAGCGCATTTCATTTGATCCATGTGGGACCCATAATGCAATCCTCGCCTAGCCATAAATTGCTTGAGTGCGGACTTAAATCTGCCTGAAACTGAGTAACACAGTGAAACCTCGAAGGAAGCAGAAAGAATAATATGAAGAAAAAGTTTACGAGCTTAATGAACAAATTATTATTATTATTAATATCATCAGTATTATAGTATATATATAACTCCAAGTGTTTTCCATACTAAACCTTCTCCTAAAATGTTTCTTTCACCCCCCCGCCGCCCAGTTGATTTATTTTATTAAAGTCCTTTGATTTTTTTTCGCTCTCATTCTCAAATATCGAGGCTAAAGTTTATGGGTCCAGGTCTCACATAAAATTGATAAACAAAAAATGAGTTTTTCAGAGTTCAGTTCGAGTGGTATTCGGTTACATTTATAGCCAACGCCATGCGCCATCGCTTGTTTGGATTTGTGGGCGTATTACGTATACGTATTATGTATACGTATTCGAATTTACCAACTTGTAATGCATTTTAACGGCCCATTGGCCCCGCCGGCTGGCCAAACAACTTCACATTTTATCGCCCGAACCAACATTTTACATATACATTTATATATATATATAGCCAGCCATATATATACATATCCGCCTGCAACTTGCGGCCACAAAAATGAGCGAAAAATTGCAAGCAGAGTGTAAAATTTATGATAAAAACGTGTGACGCTGATAAGATGGGCGGTTTCGGTTGCTGTGTGGTGCGGTGTGGTGCGGTATGGTGCGGTGTTTCTGGATGGCTGTATGGCTGAATGGGTGGGCAGAAGATGAGGAGTCTACACAGCCACTGCAGCGCATAAAAACTTTAAAGGAAGCAGAGTGGCAAGTGGCATGTGGCCGACGGTTTGGTCAGACAACGTTGTTCGGGGGCGTTGGTGTGTGGGCGTGGTGGGCGTGGTGGGCGTGGTGGGCGTGGTGGGCGTGGCGCATCTTGTTGCTCGTTAGGCTAATAGCGAACACTTGAGGCACTCTCAAATGCCAAAAGTAAAGGTGGGCCAACTGTGAATCGAGTCATGCATATTTACGGCAATGATACAGCTTCCCCAAAAAATTGCATTGCACGGCGCAAAGCGTGTTGTTGATTGACTGCACACACACACAAAGAGAGAGAGCGAAATACAGAGAGAGAGAGAGAGATAGTGCAGATGATCTTCTACAAGATAAATTTCATTTATCTCTGTGAATTAAAGTTTTCTTTTCTTAGCCTATTCCACGTGTATAACAACATTCACTGTCTGTCATACAAAGAAAGAAAAAAAATAATATGCGCAAAAGCTTGTTTGAGACGGCCAGGTGTTAATTGGGCACCGCGAGCAGTGCAATCATGACCAGGGCCAATACTTTGAGCCAGCAACTTCAATCAACTGTAGTCGAGGAAGCTCGACAACTAGTCGACACCTTTAACCCTTGACCATACAGACGGACAAACAGTCGGTAGCAATGCTTGATGGTTTCATATCGGAGAAGCTTCCTTCTGCCTGTTGCATACTTTACCTCAAAACCATTATACCCGTTTTTACCCATTTCACGAGCTAAGGGTATAAAATGAAAACATTTTTTTACGTTCTTGTTGTTGCAGCTGTGACTGCTGTTTGATTAGAGGAATGGATGGTGTTTTGACTAAATGAAATCTAATTTGATTTGATTTAAATCTCGTTTCAAATCGCATCACAGACCAATTGAAGCTGGCTTATCCAGCTCGACTTTTATTTAATCGTTTTGCCAACGAACAGAGAAGAACTTTTAATCAATAGAACACTGAACACAGAAAACGGAACACAGAACGCTTCAAGGACGCACACAAGACATTTTAATGAACAGTTGTCAGCAATTAACCTTATGGCCGAATGCGAATGCGAATACGACAACTTACAACTTACACAAAACGCCTTCATTTCAATGACCAAGGCCAAGAGCAAATAATTCCCAAAACTAATCAGCATGAAAGGAAGAACGAACATGGAACATACCCAACGACATGTGCGAAATGAATCAAACACCAAAACATACAAATTCAGATACATAGATATATCAAATGATGTAGCATACAACATGTGGACCACGCAGTTACAAGTTACAGTTACAAGTTACAGTTACAGTTACAGTTATAGAATCAGCTTCAGTGCTTCAGTAGTTGAGTAGCGAAGTAGCCAAGGCAATAACACGCATATTCAATGCCCAGCATTGCCGCTGTTGTAAACTTGTCTCATAAACGCAACGCTCTGAGCCAAACTGCGATCCACACAAAAAACCATTAATCAAATGTCTGTTCCATAACCCAAGCGACCGACCGACCGACCGCTCGCAAGCGACTAGTCCGCTTGGTGTTAGCAAATGTTTGTATCTATATGTGTTGGTATTCGTATTGGTGTGTGACACGAGAACGAGCATGAGCACGAGCACGAGGAAACGGAAGTGTTACTCTAAGCCATTTTGTCTGTAGCGTTTGTCAACTGTCAGTTGCGCTGAGCAGTAAGTAGCAGCCATCTGTAATAAACTTCAGATGCAGACGAAGATGAAGCAGAGCTATGACATGGACGGGAACGGGGACGGTGAGGAGAAGCAACTCATTCCCATGGACAACTCATGGGAATTGGCAAGTTTGGTTTAGTGTGGATATCACTTTTGTTTTGCATGCCATTTGCATGAGTATGAGACCAAAAAAGAGTGAGAGAGGGGAAAACTTTTTAAGTTCAACTATTAATATTGAATGAGTTTGTGATGTAGTTTTTGTTTGTAGTTTCAATGTAATAAACCTCATACAACATAAACTAAAGCACATCAAATAATCAGTTAGTTCACTGTTGTCAAGTACTCAACTTTTAACTTGCAACTTGCAACGTGAAACTTGAAACTAGTTTTTAAAGCTCTACAAATGAATTATAGTGATTTTGGTGATAATCACCGTTGCTGCCACTGCCTTTGCTGCTGCTGCTGCTGCCGTTGCAAAATGTGTGTGTGGCAAATTGAGTTATTCACAATTTTGTTTAGTCCGGGCAAAGCCCGATAACAGCAGCTGGTGTATATGAAGTGTACTTTAACTTAATTGATGCACACACGTTGCTCTCTCCCCCTCTCTCTCTCTCTCTCTCTCTCTCTGTCTCTCTCGTTATTGCCCCTAGCGACTTGGGAAAACATATTTGCAACGCACAGGTTCAGTTGTTACATATATCGTGTGGAATAGAAAAATGCGGCAAGCACATTGCTAAATATTTATCTGCCAGGCGTTTGTTGTTACTGTTTACTGTGTGTGTATGTGTGAGTGTGTTAGTGCAGCTGTTGGCTAGCATTAACTTTTGGCCACCTTTCGGTTAGCAGTTTGGGTTGTAATCCCGGTTCCTGCCTCCCTCCCCGTCTGCCTGCCCGCCTTGGGCTATGGGCAAAGCCAAAACTTTTTGTATAGTTTTTGTGCTTCGGCTTCTGTTCGGTGTCGCTCGACACGTGTTTGACACGCACACTAATACATGCAAATACACACAAACACACACATAGACATATAGACATGGTCACAACTTTTATGGGAACATGTGTTTGCGCATTTAGTTGCCAGCTATAACGATAAACAGGTTAAGGGGGGTGTTGGCCACAGTCAATTTGATGAAGTGCGAAGAAGCAAAAAACACCAAAAATGAATAAACAACAACAACAGCAACAACAACAAGTTTCACAGGATGAGCTCCGGCAAGAGTTTGGTCAGAGCGGGAGGGTGGGAGGGCGATGAAAAATCAAAGGTCTGACAAACGGGAAACGGGAAAATCTGTTTTGTTGCTGTCATATGGCTTAAGGCGCTAAGACAGGTAGTTCTACACCCTTCAAGTATTTCTTCTTCTTTGCTGTTGGCTAGTTAACTAGAGTTGCTTAAATCTGGGCTTTGCATCAAAAGCAAAATCAAAGCAACAACAACAGAAATCACTTGTTTTCATAGGCATCCATTTGGTTTTTTGGTTATATGTATGTATGTATGTATGTTCAACGATCTTTGCCAGCAAAGTTATACGCTTAAGCTACTGGAAAATTATAAACAAACAACTTTCTCAACCAATGTTTGTTTATTGATAGCCTGATTGCGTCTGTATGTGTGTATGTATGTACTTCGGGCAACTTTGCTCTGATTATAAACAGGTAAACTTAGTCTTGATGAGAGTGAAGACACTTTCAGCCCGTACACATCTTGGCCATGTGAACCAAGACGCTGTATCCATGTTTTCTACATACTTCAGTGTACTTCAGTGCATCGACAACATGTTCACAAAACTTTTGTGCGCTCTCGTTTAGTAGTTAATGATATTGTATACCCTTAACCCATTAATTGGGTAAAAAAGGGTTTAAATCTCTAAACTCGAAAACGAGGTTTGAAACTATTAACAAAATAATGAACATCTGTGAAGTGCAGAAACACTGGAGATATGAAACCGTTAGGCATTGGTACGGTAGTGCAGGTATGTCCGTATTTGTAAGGTAATGGGATAAGGGTATCTTCTAATCAAGCTCACTCGACTAGAGTCTTCTTACTTGTTTATACCTAGTTTTTACTTCAACTTTATTGCAGTTGATCAATATGATACCAGGATTGGAATAGCCGAAAGACTTGTTTTCACTGCTATCCAGAATCGGTCAATCGATAATTATCGATAAACTGATATAAAATTAATTAGAGTTTGCAATATGAACTTGGAAGCATGTCGTTAATGTCTTAATCGTTAAAGGTTAAATGGTTAATGGGCTAAGCATAGTGATCCTACAGAAAATCTTGTCTAACTTCTGATTAATCGCAGATAAACATTTGCGCTTAAAAGCTTATTACACTAATTATGATATGTTGCCGTTGGGAAGTGAAATGAAGCTGGTAAAGTTGCAACAATTTAATATATACACATATACACACAGTAAGTAGATAATTATCTCACTGAAAAATTTTCATGGTACAAATTTGGTATAATCTGCATTAAGCTGATGTTGGCAAATTAAATTATGCCAACAATATAAGTAACTCGGATTACACACAATTATTTTATTTGAATTTTTCAGTACAGATTTGCAAACTGCTATTTTCATATTTTCGGTTTAATTATGACCAGAAAGCATTTACACGCACACACACACACACAACCAAAAATACGCACACAACTGAGTGTAAGCGCTTCACGCAAAGTTGATTTATGTATTTATTTATTTATTTAAAAATTTTATGAATTTATGCATGATTTTTGTTTTGTTTTGGTTTTGGATTTGGTATTTTTTTTTTTGTTATATGTTTTTTTCTTGCATCTTCTCTTTCTGCAACCGCAACCGCGTGATAATTAAAAGGCATTTTGAATGCATCGCTGGCTTTGCTGGCATGTTGCTGGTCCATGCTGATGGGCTATGAAAACTGTGGGGTGTGGCCGCTTAGAGAGTATATTTTTGGCTGCTATTTCATTGTGTTTTGCAAAGAAGACTTTCGATTGTCTTTTTAGCTGCAAGTAAAGAAGATTTTCAAGATGCAATAATCGATTTTGTCGTCTGTCTGTTATGATTGGCTCGAAGGGAAACCATTCCATTGTCGATCTGAACATCGCGAACTGAACCTATCTATATATCACTATTATTCTTTGGTTGACACTTTGTTAAGATTCTTCTTTTCAGATTAGATTAGACAATCAAATTACAATTACACAGCTCTCATTGAAATGTTAGATATGTGCAAGATCTTACTGTGGAAAACAAGTAATCGTAGCAAGTGTATAGAATATTCGGTGTAGACAGCATTGCTTACACTATGCCTATTTCAACAAAGATGCAAAACCTAGAAGGGCTAAGATTGCAAAAGATAAGAATCTTTTATTAAAACTTCTTTGTTCTCCATTTTAGGCCTACAATTTGAACATTTACACAAAAACATAAATATAATATAAATATAATATTAAATTTCACTTGTGAAAACTCTTCATTTGCTATCTTTGCTTTGCAATCAGAACAAAACAGAACAAAACGTACATAAAAAAGAAATATAAATTCTATTTTGAAATACATTTCTTATAGAACAAAATGTTATCCGTTAAAGGTAATGGAAAAAAGGCAACCTTCCGTTTGGCACGTTTGTGCTGCGTTCAGAGCGGCCTCAGCAGAGCAAAAATAGTTACATTTTCCATAAGCAATGAAGTATAATAATTTAATTAGAATGGATATTTTTTGCTATTCAAAAGCAATATATTAAATGAAAAGGCTTCGGCTTCGGCTTTGGCTGGACACATGTGTAAAACGGAGAGTTGTAAAGAACAAATGAAAAAAAAAATCGAAATCAAAATCAAAATCAAATTTTGAATTTAATTTTGTATGAAAATCATAACTAAATGAAACAAATCGCAGCAAAAATTGTAAAACGTTTGACAGCAACTGACACTTGACATGAGGTCAACCAACACTCAGATGTAAATACATACAGAAACATATATAGAAATACATATGTATATAAATGTGTATATATGTGTGTGTGTGTGGGTATATATGAAGTGTTTATCCTTGTATTAGCTCAGACATAAATCTAGAATTTATGCAATTTGGCATGTCAATTGCATATATTGAGAGAGAGAGCAGGAAATGCATTTCCGACTGTGTATATTTTTTTATATTTTTCTACCTTTCCATAAAATTTACAGTGTTCATTCACACACTCCCGCTCACACACCCGCATACACACACAGTATTGGGAATGTGCATGTGTGTTCGGGGTTTTGTGTGGCATTCGTAATGAAAATTGAACTAAATGGGGTAAAATACTTTTGGTTATTGAGTAAAGGCAAAAAAAAAAAAAAACTAAAACAAAATTAAATTGCAAAAACGCAACAACCAACAACAACGAGCAATTGAAATTGTTTATGAAAATGGCAAGTAAAACAATTTGTTTAATTGAATAACAGTTTGCTAGAAAAGTACTCGATGCAAATCATACAAAAGCAACCAGCAACCAGCAAAAATAATCGACAAATCAGCAAAATGGCCAGCGAAAAAAAAAAAAATAGAAAAAAAACAAAAAGAAACAGAAAAACATGTATTTATTCATGGCAAACTATAAATTCAGCGACTCTTTGCGGAGAAAATAAGAAGCGAACATTTGCAACGCAAGCGATGAAAGCGATGATAAAATGATTGGTTATATTGACATGGCTGATCAGCAATATATAGCATTCAATAATATACATATTCGCTTTCAAAAAACGTTACACATTACATATGAGAAAGTGTATTTAAAGTGTCTGTCTGATAGTTTTGTTGTTTAACATCTTTTCAAAGTTGGGTTGAAAGCTAACAAACGTTCAGACAGCAAACAAAACATATATAAATTGATCTATTGACTGTCCAATAAAGCGATGTTCGTTTTGGGGTACAAAACGATGCAAAGCATTTTTATGGTGAAAATTGAGACACAGAGACTGAAAGGAAAAGCGACGAATTGTCTGTGTGAGCGAGTGTGTGTGTGTGTGAGTGCAGAATGTGAAGCAAACAAGAAATTTCACTTACCTATTCGCTACGACCAATTAACACAAAACAAAATTGTTTTTTGGCGTCAAACGCTGCGTATGCGTGATGTCAATTGTTGTTCAATGTTGCCGTTAAATGTGAGCTATGTTGTTGTAGTTGTTTTGTTTGTTGTTTTGGTTGTTGTTGCTGTTGCAGATGGATGATGGATCGACAATCCGTATACATATATAGTATATGTACATATACAAAAGTTCAAGTTGTGTGTGGCGCGTTGCGATGACACAAAAATAAAGTCATTGCACACATGCAATTTTGATTTGCAAACGTGGCGAAATCTCTTTTCACATATCTTTCTGTCAATTCACTCGCAAATCCACACTTCTTTCTTGTCCCAACATTCGCAATTCGCATTAGGCGCATACATTATCTGTGTTTTCTGTTCTCTGATCTGTCTGTTTGATATGTTGCTGTTGTTGTTGTTGTTATTTGTAAGCCCAAAAATGCAATTGAATCAGTAATCACAAAAACAGTTAATTGAAAAGCAAGCTAAAAGCCCTCTAACTAGTTCTAAAGTTACTCCCTTTGAAAAACGCTTTCCTTCCCTTGAGAAGTTGCCTCTGCATGACAAGGAATCATCATCAAATTAAACAGATTTTCACAGCATTAAGTATATGCACTTAAAAAAGCTTTTGCACTCCCCTCTTTGACAGAATAAGTACAGGATATAAGGAGAGAGCAAGAACAAGAACAAGAACTATATAAATGCAAGCAAATGAGTAAACGCGAAAAAGCAAAATGAATAAGGAACAAAATAAAAAACACAACAACAACCAAAATGCCGCCACTCGCAAATGCTGAAAAACATTTTCATTTTTGCTTTCACAGTACACACAGGACTCTTACACTAACCCACACACACACACACTCAAAAAGGGAGCCGCTGCCTAAGGGACACGGTTTTTTGCTGCCTGTTGTTGTTGTCGCTGTTGTTGTTGTTGGTGTACTTAGTTGACAAATGCTCACAGGATGCGCATTATGAAATTTTTAATCAAATGAAATGACAATAAGATTTTCAATAAAACGAAAACGAAAACGAAAAAAACATTCAGCATGGAAGCAGGAAGTAAGCATCATTAATGAAATATTATGTTCAAGTGCGACTTGAATTAATAAACATCAGCTTTAAAGAAGCCAGTTGAAAGCTCTACTAAGCTTCAAATAATTAACGGTTTCTGCATGATATCATAGAAATTTGCTTTGTGTTGAAACTGTTTCAACTCTAAAATAAAAGTAAAAGAACACATTTTTTATATTTATATAAGTTTTTTTTTTCTTTTTTTTGTATAGTTTACTAAATGGTGACTGTTATAATAATAAGAATAATATGCACAATTTTAACAACAGAAAAAGAAGCACAAAAACATTTAAGGAATGATTTTTAGTATTAAAAAAACAAAACCTATCAACAAAAACACTTCCAATAACAATAAGTAACAATGAACAGAGAGATATTTACCAAAAACTTAAGATCGTCAAACAATATATGCTCAATGCAACACAAATAGAACCAAAAGTTTGAAACTGATTTCAATCAAATGTTGTGCAAGGTAAGTTAGTAAGTTAGTTTCAAAATTATTTCATATATTCTGATCCTTTGATCCTTTAAAAGTTTTTTAAGCACACACTCATCTGTTTACAAGTTTTGTATTAAAAACTTTTTAGATTTTGTGCCAAACAAAAGATGAGATCTACTTAAGAATTTATTGGGTATTTGACTTGATTTCTTCAAGAGCAAATACAAAAAAAAAACACTGATCTTAAATATTCTTTTTCTTTTTGTTTTGGTCCACTTCAACAAGCAACCTTCGCCAAGTCACATTAAGATGCTAATTGCAGCAGCTTCTTGGGGCACACACACACTCACGCACACACACACGCACAACAAACAACCACATAAGCTTTAACAACAACAACAACAACAACAACAACAACTGAACTGCAACCGTCACACACAGCACGTGGCACGTGGAAAAACGCGCGAAAAAACACTTGGAAAAACACTTGAAAAAAAATATTGAAAGTAGTCAAAAAAAGTAACAAGAAGAAAACATACGGCAAAAGCACGCGACGTTTACGCTTCACAGTGACTGTGACTGTGACTACTGCTACTGTGACTGTTGACTGTGACAGTTACTATTATAAGTTACTGCTATTCAGTTACTGCTACTGCCAGACACAACGTTCACACGTTGAGCGCTCGCTTGCGACTGAAGTTGCCGCTTCTGCCTGGACCTGATAATGCCGCCTGACGTTGGCGCCGCCAGCAATAGCAGCAGCAGCAGCAGAGGCAGAAGCAGCAGCAGCAGCCGAAGCTGATGGAAAATCGTCGCACTTCGTGTGCAATTTGACTAAGTGTGTGTGTGTGTGTTGGTGTTGGTGTTGGTGTGTGTGTGTGCAGCCGAGACACAGGTTTGACCACTTTTCTCCACTGCCTGCCTGCCTGGCTGCCTGCCTGCCTTGTGTGTGGTGAAAACTAGCGCCAAATATATGAACTTGCACTTGGCCACTAAGCAAAGCATTGGGGCAGTTTGCACTGCTTAACTTCGTACACAAGAGGCTCAAGTTACTCTCCCCCTCCCACTCCACCTAATGTTGCAACACAAGCTGATGTTGCAACTAATGAGCCCTTAAATGTAAATATTGTTCTCTAACAATCGTAATAGTTTAAAATATGTATATATCGAAATCGTTAATCGTTTCTTAAGTATGCGATTCAAATTAAGAGATAGATTAGATTAGACTAAAGACTTAAGAATAATAATAAACTAAGAATACTTAAAATTTCTTAAGTGTTACTCTTTGCCTTACCCAATCTCTCGTTTGGAAAATAAGCCATTAACTGCCAACTAGCTTTAAAACTCGCAAATGCCAAACGAAATTAGTGAGAGCCTCTAAAAGATTCTCTATGCGCTACAGATAAAATATATATGTATATGTATATGTGTATATGCATATATACGAAGTTGCACAAAAAACTGTCGCAGTGAAAGAAATATTATCGTTGTCGACGATGGCGAAATCCGCGGACAGCAGCCACATGAGACGCGGGTACTATCAAAACACATAGTCCAATAAAATTAGTCGCAGATAAGAGCAGCAGCAGACACACAGATACACAGACACACAGACACACATACATACAGACAGACAGGGAGGCAAACGGCAAACAGTCCTTCTTCTAAGCCCTCCAAACTCAAATTCCAACACCAACACTGCAACTGAAACTGCAACTCGGATGCTGACTCTAACTGCAAAAAGCTTTAACTTTAACATTGCCTGCAAGTGACTCCAATGCCAACTCCGCGACTCAGAGCGACCTTTGGTCAGCGATGCCATTTAGTTGGTTGGTTTAGTTGGTTTAGTTTGGCTTAGTTTAGTTAGTAGTAGTGTTCATGCACACTTGATGCTCTTACTTAATACTAGATACTAGTATACTAAAGGTTCTGTAGGTCAAAACTGAACCAAAGACAATAACGAACTGATGCTCAATCGGTTAAATGTTTAAACAGTATAAACAGACAGATGATATATTGTATTAATATAAAACTAGATAAAGGTTATTCAAATGTCTTCACATTGCAGTTACGTATATGCCATTTTAATTTTTATACCCATGAAATGACTAGAAAAAAAGGGAAGCTGAGATAATAAATCCGGAAATAATCAAGAAATAAGGATCTCAAGTAAACAAACTGTTCATAAATAAAGATCATCCAAAAAATTAGAGCCTAAGTAAAATGAAGCTACTAATATTTGCTCTTACTATTTCTCACTGTACAATGTTTTGTGAAAATTTATGAAGAAGACAAAAGTAAACATCTCTAACCTCATAAAGTGTATATAAACTTTTGATCATCATGAATAGAATTCTGTCTGTCCGTCTGTATGAAAGCGTCCGTCGTTCAAAAGAACTATGAGCTTCTCTTTATCATAAGCAGATCAAGTTTCAGACTATCGATACTTTGACTTATACATGTTATCTTAAGAAACACAAGATATTTTGGAGATTAAGTTTAATTTCAGTAATCATGCATTAGCCGAACTGTGCTTAGATTTGAGGGTATTTCCTAGTCGAGCTGTCTGCGACCTTCTTACTAGTTTCCTTTTGCATTTTCGCCGCAAATCTGTGACAAATGTAAACAGTGAGCTTGTTTTTTTTTTTCTATTTTTTGCACTTTCTTGCTGGTCCTGAGCTCTTTTTAGCTTTTTATCGTCACTGGCAAGGGCGAACTCGGTTCTACTTGTTCTCTTTCTTATTTCTTTCTCTCTATTTTTTTCCTTTTAAACTATAATATTTATTTTTATACTTTAAACCCATGAAATGGGTAAAAAAGGGCATTACGGTTTTGTGGAATCGATAAAAAAAAACTTAAGTTTCAAAATATTTGAAAATGAGGATTGAAACTATTAACAAAACATAGAACATCTGTAAAATTTGTATTAAAATCGATTCAGAAACACCAGAGATATGAAACCATCAAGCATTAGGTCCGGTAGTACACGAAACCCGACTCAAGGGTTAAGGGTATCTTCTAGTCGAGCTTACTCGACAAGTGCCTTCTTACTTGTTTTTGCATGTGTGTGTGTGTGTTTTTTTTTTTAATTTTTATTTTTCTGCTTTTGGCGAGTGGTGGGTGTTCCAACTTCAGATTAGAGTTAATCAGCTTAGCGTGTCACTTTGACTATTAAAAACGACGTGTCGCCAAAGGGTTTTTGGGTCGTTATTGGTGGCTTACCCACAGCACAGCACACACACAAACACACACACACACATACTTATATGGTATGAAGGAACGCGAAAAATGGACACATGTGTGATTCGGGAATGTTAATTATAGTCCATAGTATAAGGTTTGACATATTGTCAGTGTCACGACATTAGTCAAATGAAAAGGAAAAAGTTGTTAATGAGATTGCTTAGCGGATAACTTGTCCGCTTTTGCTTGGTGGAATAAGTGTCGATATAAGCTTACAATGATTACATATAGTACATAATTCTGGATGGAAAACCCAACGGTTTCACAATTTTTTAATGCTCTCGCCATGTGCAACCATTCAAAGAGTTACAATTCGTCAGTATTTCCTCTACGAAACGCACACACAACATAACAGAGCGATAATCAATTAATGCTTTATATTTTCAGCCAGTTTTCTGAGCCGTTTACCTATTTAAGGCCCAGTCTTGAAGCTGTTTGAAGATACTGTTGCTGTCGTTGTTGTTGTCGTTGTTGGTGTCGGTGTCGGTGTCGGTGTATCTCTCGCATGAATTTTGAGTGGAACATCGCAGATAGACAAGACTTCTCAGTCAGTACAAGACTTGAGACACACTGGTCTAGCATAGAAAGTGAGCTGTTGGTGCTGTTGGTGTTGATGTTGCTCCACATGGACTGTGGACTGTGGCCAGTGGAGAAGAAGTTGAGACAGTTTTGTGTTGCTCCACAAACAAAAATAAAAGCGTTCGCCGTACCGTACGTATTTTCACCAAACAGCTAAAGCACTTGACTTTCCATAACGACGCCTCCACCTGCCTCGGATGGTGGCAGCAGCAACAGCAACAGCAGCGGCAGCGGCAGTCACAGTCACAGTCAGAGTCACAGTCACGCCTGCGTCTCTCGACTTTGACTTTGGCAAATGAATGCAAGTGCAAACAGGATTTTCAAGTTGTTTGGGAAAGTAACAGTGATGTGCTGTGCGTCTAACAACGTCAACGTCAGCTGTTGCAACAACAAGTGCAACAACAAGTGCAACAAAAACAAGCAGCAGCAACAAAAGCATACATTGATTGCCTTTTGGTATTAGTTTCAATTTATTTCACTTTGAGTGTGATGGATGGCAACAGCGACAACATCCAACGAACGTGGCATGCCACACTAGTAGCAACAACAACAACAATAGGGTCATCAATTCGCTGGCTTTATTTGCAGTATGTTTGTTTTTATTACTACGCCCAGTCTGACCATTTCATTTTTTGTTAAGCACCAAATAAATGCATCGCCCATTGAACACATTGAAAATTCAATTGCAACTGAAAAATCTTAAGTTGAATAACTATAAAGCTACAATTCCCATTAGCCATGAATATAATATATATATGTATATGTATATACTATTCAGGGCTGTTTGTTTTTGGGGCTTAGGCGGCAGCTTTGACAAATGCGACACATTTTCTTGGACATTGTTTAATTGCCAAAACCAAAATTAAAACAAAAACTAAACAAAACCGGGCTGGCAGCTCTCTTTTTTTAAAAATGACCCATCGAATCGTTGTTGTTGTTGTTGATGTTGTTATTGTTGTTGTTGCAAGCAATTTCTAATTGACTTATTGCCATGCACAGTTGCTCATCCATTTGTGGCACGCAGCTGTGCGTGCATGCGGATGAACTGGTTCCCATATTCATCTCCAGCTGCAAACAAAAAAAAAACATAACAAAATAACAAAAACAGCAACAATTAAATCGCACAATAATGGCACAATAAATTGGCATTTTTTATTGCTTATAATCTCATCTATGTATATGATCATTTCAAGTTTGGCGTCTAAACAAATCAATCTCTATATAAATGTATATGAATCTGTCTTTCTAACATTGCTATCAACATAAGCTAAGCTTTCTTTTCTCTATTGAATCTAATCAATCTAATTGAAATTATAAATATGTAATATGTAAATATGACTGAAATTCGCGTATATGCCAAATAAGCTGCAAAAGTTTTTTAAAGCTTTTTGGCCCTTTTAAGGAATACGATATAAAATATTGTTAATGTTAAAATGTTCTAATTTATTTTGCAGTCCATTATAAACTTCTCATGTATATATATTTCTCTGTAAACGCCCCGCTGTGCTACACCTGTAGATCATATATCTGCCAAATCCTACGATGCACGCTATCAAAACAACAGGACCTGGGATTGTCCATTTGTTCATTGTAAAACCAAAGTGTTCGTCTTTGACACACTCGCCATCCTTGCATTCGGAATTCTTATCACATTCTTCGGCACAGTCAGTAAAAATCTCTGTTATTGAGTAGACCTCATCAGAAGTCTGTGCCTTGATAGTGACAAAGCCGCAAGTCATTACCACGAACAGCATCACCAAAGTTTGAGCCATTAAATCTGATATCATTTGAATCTGAAACAACTATTTACGTATGTTATTGCTACGAGGTTTCGGCTGGCTTGATCGTTAAACTAAACAGCAATATCTAAAGAGCAGTGCTTTTTATACGTTTTATATAGGAAGTATGACTCGACACCTTAGTTTCAAAATTATTTACTTGAACTAGGTCAGGTAGTCAGCAAAAAGCAAAGATCAGCGACCTAAAGTCAGTAAACTCTAGCGACCACCTGAGGTGGCAAAAAGTGGCACCACATTCTGCAGAAGAGTGGCGTAACAAAGCCGGCAAATACAGTAATGAATGAAAATGCAAGTGTCAGCATTCTTATTGTATAAAAGTTTGTCAAATTATAGTCTTTAAGTCAGACTAAAATAGCCTTTGAATAAATCAGATGTACCATCAACCCATCAATTCGAAGTGTCTCCCTTTTAGTTCCCACAAGTAACATAACTAAAGGCTTCATAGAAGTTAACATAAACAAATAAGTATAATAAACTTATTAATTTATATATATCTGAATGTCGTCCGCAGTATAGTTTATTATACGCTTGCAATTAGCAGATGAATAAGATTCTTAAGAAAAATCATTGAATTACTTGCACTGCACTGTGTACTGGACAGACAGTCGGGCAGCCAGACAGGCAGGCGGGGTATGCAGCCAGACAGGAGGAGGCAGGGTATGCAGTGTGCTGTGCATAAAATTGAATAAATAAGAGTGAAGCGAGGTATATTTATTAAATTTGCACAACATCCGCTGCTGTTGTTAACCATTTCCGTGTCCGCTCCAACTGCGAATGGCAAATACTCACCCACACACACACACACACACACACACACATAAAAATGACCAAGGCTGCAGCATATGGGCTCTCTGAGGGGGTGGGGGTTGGGTGGTAGAGCCAGAGCCGTTTTGTACACTATTCGATATTGTTAAAACCGAAATATGCGAGCAATAAATTCATGTGGAAAAAAGCTAGCGAACCAAATACAACAAAAACAAAGAAAAAAACACGAAAAAAAATGTATGTAAAAAAAATAGTAAAAATGTAGGCGTGGCAAAATAAAATCAAATAAAACACATACGTGTAGAGGGGGCGAGGGAGCGTGGTGAGGGGCAAGGGGCGAGGGGCTGAATTGAGCATTGGGCATACAAAAAGTGCATACAACTGCGAAAACCATATCAATAATGACGATGATGATGTTCTCCAGCCTGCATCAACCCAAAGGTGGGCAATGGGGACGGGTGGGGTATTTTGGAAATGGAGAGCAGCATGTTCGCAACAACAACACGTGTGTGTGTATATATGTTTATATGTTTAAAGTGCTACGGTAACGGGTAACGGGCAACGGGGGGGTAACTGGCAACTGGAATTATTGCCGTAGTTGAACAACTTTTCGTGCCCAACATATTTCAATTAAGTGCGAAAGTTAAGACATGGGAATTGGCAAAAATATTGCAAAAAAAAAAATACCAAAAACAAAAAAAAAAACAAAACATAGCCACAACTACTTTTAATTAAGTTGAAAAAGTTTCGAGAATGTATATAAATTCTTGTACTACGATATGGTCTACATTCAATTGAATCAGTAAAAACAAAAAAAAAAAAATATAAAACAATATTCAATTGTTCATCTGTTGTTTGGGAGGGGGATGCAGAAAGTGGGAAATCCGATTTGTCATTGATATCAGACTGATGAACATTTTAATATAAGTAAATTAACAAACGAAATGAAATATTTATAATAAGTTACTTTTACGTTTTCTTCTCGAACACCCTACAAATGTCAAAAGCCGTGTGACAAGGTAACGTCAAACAATTGGACAAGACAAAGCCCCCCCTATGTAAATATACCATAAAGAAGAGAGTGGTACGGGGGGGCAAGAGACTGGTGAGACACCGAGGAATCAAACAAAAATACAGCAACAACAAAAAGTAAACTGGGCAGCTGACATATGTCAACTGTGTACTAGCCAAGAAGACGAATCAAAAGCGAAACCAGGCGGCCGGGCAGACAGTTGAAGAAGGTGTAGAAGATGGAGAAGGGGGAGAAGATGCCAGATGCCAGATGGCTGATGGCAGTTCGTGTGTCAAGTGCTCAAGCAGCTCCACGTTTTATTTTTTTTGTTTTTTCATCATTTTTTTAGTTCCTCGATGGGTCGAGAAAGAAAAGTATGTCAACTAAAAAAAGCAGAAATGACAGGTATGATTGATCTGACAGCGAATACACCACTTAAACTATACCCTGCACAAATACGAATCACACTTTGTGATTAAAGAACTTTCTCTCTTAAGGTTGATTTGAATTTAGTATGTATATTATTCCTGGCAATGGACATTTACAATATTACGAAGAATAAATAGTGAAAGAGAATCGAGAATCGCCTTCCTTTCTTCAAGTTGGCTAAGAATTTCAATTCACAATAACTTTTGGTTAAGAAAAATATATGCACTCCATTTGCCAAGCTTGTTTGCAGGATATCAAAAATGTATATGAGCTCCAGAAAATTCTTTCCTTTTTTTTGGCATTAATCTGCAAATTTGTGTTTTGTAACTTGAAAAGCAAAGAAGAAAAAAATGTTTTGCGGCGACCAACACTTTTTATACCCTTTATCCATGAAATGGGTATAATGGTTTTGTGCAAAAGTATGTACCAGGCAAAAGGAAGCTTCTCCGACCCCATAAACTATACATATACATCAATCATTAATCATTGATCCGGTAGTGCAGGTATGTCTGTCAGCCCGACCGTCTTGTTCGTTTGTCCGTCTGTATAGTCAGGGTAAAGGGTATCTTCTAGTCGAGCTTATTCGACTAGAGCCCTCTAACTTGTTCAATTTATTCTTGTTGCTCTGGAGGGTAAAGTAAAGCGCTTGGTGTGACCCAAGGTTAATGCGGGTATACTTTGGGTTATAGGATGAATGAGATGAACGAGCTAAGGGGGAGCGGGTAGGGGGAGAGAGATTGTTTGATCGCGAACATGGTACATGGAACATGGACAACATGGCAGTCACAACCGCCAACTTATGGCCCGCGGCAATTTAACGCTTGCGATTTTCGTTATGGGATTTGCCGTGCGTCGGGGGATTGCGATTGCCATTGCGATTGCGATTGAATGCCAAAATGCACACAAATTGTGCAAATGCCATGCCGTTGCATACTTGCAGGCGACAGCAGGGCAACTGGGCAAAAGTGCGCAATCACAGAGTGAAGCGTGGAGCGGCAGGGAGGGAGGCGGGATCATGACGGGGTCGCGAGGTCTGCTTGTCACGCTCTGGAGCTTCTGTTTTGCTATGAAGCTATGAAGCTTATAAAATTCACACGCTGCACTTGCCAGTTTGGATTTTTTTTTGGTGTTTTTGTTCATTTCGTTTTTGGTTTTTACTTTTGCTTTGTGCCGTTTAAGTGCTTTATTCGCGTCTCAGTGCCATACGGCAGAGGCAACGGCAACGGCAGCGGCTGCCATGGCCCATAGCGCCTTACCGCGCGCGCCAAACCTTTTGGCCAAATGCAATTTACTTTTGTGTGCTTTATTGCAGTGGCGCCACTAAGCGGCTCCTTCTCTCCTCCGCACTCGCTGCCGCCTTACGCAGTGGCAGTAGCAGTGGCATTGGGTAGTGGCGGCAGCTGCCTTTTTCGGTTTTGGCTAATTAAATTTTATGCTTGGTAATTTTAGAAAAAGGCCTTTCACGTTCCGTTCTCTTATATATACATATACACACTTACATACATACATACATATACATATATATATAGTTTTATTTTCTTTTCTTTTTTAGGGGTTTTTAGCGGTAGTTGTGGGCGTTACAGAAGGGGCGTAAGTACTTCGCTCAGTGTGCATTTTTTTTGGGCTATGTGCCTTGGTTCAGTTTGCAGTTCGCAATTTGCAAAAATCGCACCGCACAAGTTGCGCATAAAAGAGGCGACCGGCAGGCAATTGCAGGCAATAAATAAAACATCCACGAAAAATCGCTGCATACTCTCAGGCGCAGCAGTAGTGCCAGCTAGAGAGGGTAGATAGGGGGCGGCCGCATTTCTTTGCTGCCCAAAAATGTACAAAGCCAAGCAACAATGTACAAAAAGTACACTGAACTAAAACTAAAACCAAACTTTTGTGGCCCCCACAAAGAGCCACAAAGAGCTTGATCCATTTTTGCCTTTTATTAGACAATGCCTCAAAAACCTAAGTAAATTTGCATTAAAATCGAATCGAATCTTAGTTTATAACCCATTTTTCGTTATACGATTTTGAATTAGCCTCTGATTGCATTAACCAAATATTTTTTAAGATAAATGTATGTTACCATTTCTAATAAACGTTAAGTTATGCGTCTAAACAACCGATTTCAATGAAAATTGAACAGATTTATAGTATTTTGTTCAAGGTTTTAACAAGAAAAGCTTAAAAACAAACATATTGTATGCAAAACTTAAGTTCTGTTGCAGGTCCTTTAGTCTCGAATCTCGAAGATCAGCTTATGTATGTCGGACTGAACCTTTGAAGCCACCATAAAATAAAACAACTTCTTGGCTTCGTTAACTTATAGTTTCTCTGAGTGTAGAGCATCAACAGCTGCTTCAGTACCTAGAGCGCAACAACAGCTTTAATTGAAAAGTCAACTAGAAAAGTGTTAAACAAACTGCGAAAACTATTTTTTGAAAAATGTCTATATGTGTATCGTTGACATGATGGAAAGCTGAACTAAGCTGGCAGCGCATTAGAGCCTTTGCCTGCGGCCCTGCGGCGCCTAAATGCATGCAACATTAGTCAGTGGCAGCAACCCAGTGATCCCACAGCAACAAAACCCGGTGAAGGATACTCCGCGCATCATAACAATACATAATAAATAGCAGCTGATGCGACAAGCCAACAATGAAATCGATTCTCGAGCGACATCCAGCGAAATGCAACAAAAGCTGCCGTAAAATATACTATATAAAAAATCGTCTGTGCAACGGCAACAACGGCAACAATGAACGGCAGAAACGAAAGAAACTGCAATTGACGACTACGAAATGCTCTACGAAAAGTTTTACTTGACTTTGTGGTAGACATAACCAAAAATAGTAAAGATTATGAAATTTTGATATGAAAATTGAAATTGAATTTGAAAATTCTGATTACTTGTTAATTTTTACACGTTAGGGTATCAATAGGGTATATACTAAATACTATAGATACTTCACTCGTTACGTAAAGATTTTTCGATTATGAAGAAAAATGCACAGCTGACGGGCGGACATTTATCACTTGGCGCAGCGGGCGGCACACACAGCCAAGCAACACACGGAGGCAACACGAAGGCAACACGGAGGCAACATCGAGTCCAACGGAAGCAACAAAGAAGGCTGATGGTTGCAACGAACGGTTGCTGCTCCTGCTGCTGCTGCTACATCCTGCTTCTGGCTGCTTGTCTGGGCTGCTGGCAGGCAATTAAAATGAATTTTTGAAGTTGATTAAAATGTTGATCGCTTAATTTTGATCGAATTATGCAAGTGTGAGTGTGTGCAACACCAACAACGGCAGCAACAGGGGCAAATTAAATTTACACCCGAAAAATATATATAGTCAAGTGTCGTTTATTTTGTTCAAGTTTTATGCCATTAAACTTCATTTAGTTTAGCATACATATCCAATCAAAATAGCTACACACACAGAATATAGAGACGCAGAGAGAGTGAGAGAGAGAGAGAGAGAGAGAGAGAGAGAGAGAGAGAGAGAGAGCAAACAATTTAATGAAAACTTGACTTTCTTAAGAAACAAATTATGCCACGTTCGAGGTGTTCAGAGTCAAGCACAAATATTTGCCAAAGCCAAACGGCAACAACAACTAAGCGTGTGTGTGCTTGTGTGTGTGTGAAAATGAATTTCTGACAGCAGTTAGGAATAAAGACTCCATAATTTAAGGTTCTTTTGATTTATGTACAACAACGCACGCATAGCTCATAAATGAAAAACGCAAAACGGACAACGAAAAAAAAAAACCAACAATTTATGCACTTTTTTATGTGAATAAGTTATTGTGAAGTGTGTGTGTGTGTGTTTGTGTGTGTGTGAATGCCGATAATGTATTTAAGCCTGTTAAACTGCGGGTTTCTTAGCTTTATTTTGTATGGTTTGGTTCTCAGATTCATTAATATGCAAACTTGGCCAACCCCAATAACCAAACTATGCCAATTTTGAAATGTTCTCAGCTCACAACTCAACTTACACACTCACACACACTCAAACACACACACACACACAAAAGTTCAAAAGTTCATTGAGCAAGGCCTGAATAGCCCGAACTTGGAGTTGCCCCACGTGGCTTAAAGATTGGCACATTTTATATAACCAAAGACATCATTTATACACTTCCTGTCGGAAAACCAATATACTCTTTACCTTTGGATATTAGAGTATAACAAGGCCATGTGTCCAGAGTGTTTCTATGTCTTTGTTTTCATGTCCCCTAACAATTATAGAAATATCCCCAACAACATTCTTATTTGGCATAAAATACAAACAGCTTAATGTTAACTTTGGGCATCGCTTTAAGAAATCTAATTAGAATCTAAGCTTAATTATTATTTACAAAATATTTATCTGCACATATTTATTCACAGTTTTAGTTAAATTTAAAGTTCAATTCTAATATTCAAATATATAGAACACCGAATATTTCTTATCTTATGGATTGTTAGTAACTTTCGAGTATTTTAGCTATCAAAGCGTGTCAAAAACTAAATAAAAAAAACTTTTTTGCTTAAACTTTTAAAGCTTGAGAAGAGTGTGGGTGTGGGCGTGTGTGTATATGTGGGTGTATGTGTGTGCGCATTATGCATTATGCATATTGCATTGCCTCTCAAAGCAAGCTGGCCTGGTGAACCTGTTCCAGTGTCAGAACCTTTTGCATAAACACACACACACCCACACATACACCTACACACATAGAGAGATCAACACACACACATCGACACGTTCTGTGCTGATGGTTCACTTTGGCCTGGTTGCACAAACGATAGCCGGCTGTCAGTTTATTTAATTGAAATGTTCCTGGCAACCTATAAATTACAAACACATGCAACACAACAAACATGTGTATACATATATGTGTGTGCACACCCACACCCACACACACACATATATATACACTCATGCAAACTTATTCACATTAGCAGCTAAAATTTAATGCATGCCAACTAGCAAAATGCATCCCCTTAACTAGTTAGACACCTTAGAGATACCCTGTAATCAATGTTAGAGTAAGGATTATCTATGATGTTCTATGACAAGTTTTCTAAACGATCTTAACAACAACATTAGATACAACATTAATTGCAAAAGGGAGATTTTCTACTTTCTTCTACTTCTAATGCAAAAAAAAAACTTAGCAAAAGGAGTTTAATCTTTAACATAAGATACTCTATTGAGAATATAGTTAAAGTTGTTGATAAATTTTCTTATCGATTTCAATCAAGAATCAAAAAAGTTTCTGTTCAAATTTATGTATTGATATGATACTGCGTCAAATGCCCCCCACAGCCTTTGGTATATTGGTATTATAGTTTATAGGGTATTCAAAAACAAAAGCGTACGAGAGCTAAAGTGTGCTTATAAAACAAATGCGCAGTCATTTAGCTACCTTTTCGGAGCTAAACAGCCGGACAGCCAGAAAGCCAGAAAGCCAGCTAGACGGTTAATTGAAGTGTAAAAGTGACAAGAAGCGAGTTCAGTCAGAAATTGGCATTGGGTAAAATATCAAATATAACGGATTTCGATACGAATATATCGAATCAGTCAACCGAAACTCAAAGGATATTATACATATATACATATTTGATGATGTTTATCCATACTTTTCCGTACTGGATACAAGCATTTTCATTTTCAAGAATTTGTATTTTATAAACGCGAATACATTCAAGTACTTAAGTTTAGCATGCCTTCTTTTCTATCAGTGTAGAATTTTCTATATTTTTAATTTTCAGCTCTTATCTGATCTCACCGAGATTAGTGTCTTAATCATAGAACGAAAACAAAAGTATTTTTAAAGTGGATAAATTTGAGATTCAATTCAATTTTACATATAGTTTATTTAAGTGTTTGAACATACAACTTTGAAGTTTGAAAACACAGCTAAATAATAGATGAATAGAATCTCTCAGACCTAAACTTTTCTTAACTTTGTTGCTTTTGCTTTAGTTCAAAACGTTCTCACATTAGCATAAACATGCAATCTACTCAAGGATTCTAAAACAGATGCAATAGTGCCTTTATCGACAACTCACTTGAAATCAATTATGGAACGCAATAAGCAGAGTTTGCAGCAACAATAACAGAAACAACAATAACAGAAACAACAATAGCAACATGTATAATTGTTGGTTTCAGACATTCCAAACGTGTTCGATGTTGAAGTGGAATTTCACGAGAAGAACGAAAACAAGAACGAAGAACTAACTGCAAACACTTAACACACACAGAAACGAGTTGAATCTATCTAACAGCAATTTATCGTTTAGGCAGCAGGAATGCAGGAAAGCAGCAGCAGGTGTAATGGCTTCTTCAGCACACACATACACGAACACACACACATACACACACAGACTGAGAGACTGAGAGACAACCCTATATGTTACACGATGTACACTCAACAAATAGAGGCACAATTTGCATTCGACAGAGGCATAGTTACAGTTATTTAATGCTCATGTACACAGACACACAAATACCAACACACACACAGTAACACACACACCTACTTAAGTAAAAGTGGTTGTGCTTGGCCAAGCAAATGAAGCATTGAAGGACGAGGACGAAGGACGAGTAGACAAACGAAATTCTGCCGACTTTCGACTCCTTTTCCCTTCCACTAAATTGTGCATTTGTGCAAGAGAGAATTTGTAGGTGTAAGACAGGACGGTGACAGGGTGACGGTTTTTTGAGGGGGGGTGGCGGGGTAGGCCCTCTGTGTACTCCCCAAAATGCTTGTCGTAAAGTGTAAAGTCAACATTTTGTTCTGCAATTAAAGCCAAATTGCAAAAGCAAATAAATTTGCCCAAGTAAATCGGTTGAAAGTCGCCACACACACACAACTGCCCTCTCCCTCTCTCTCGCTCTCGCTCTTCGGGTAAATCAGTTAAGGACTAAAATTTGTATAACCTATGTTCGGTAGGTCAATTGTGAGTGTGTGCTTAACGGTATGCCAAAATGTTTCGAGTGGTTTCGTGGTACAGTTTAGGTATTGTAATGATAAGTTTTAGTAAGGCAAACTCTTCACATTACGTATACGCAGCTGGGTTGGCTAGGTTGGCTAGTGTGCCATTTGGCCATTTGGTGGTTAAAGTAAACACACACGCAGATGGCCAATGTAGACGACACGAACCGTAACCGTAACCGTAATCGTAGTCGTAATCGTAATCGTAACCGTAAGCATAACTGTAACAGTAAGTGAAGCACAAAAAATTTCGACGCACACAAATTCAAACTGACAGAACACAGACCTACCCAAAAAGCCTTTAAGCCAAGATGGCATAGGCTCCAAAGGGTTCACAGGGTGTTAAGACAACACCCAAGTTAGCCATATGTCAGCCATGACGCCATTTTGTTCGGCGAACGGCTGGCGAACTCTCCTCTCCTCTGTTCTTACCGCAAGATTTGTACGATTTGTGTGTGTCCTGATTGCGGTTGCCATTTGCGGCCGTATTTGCCAATTGCCAAATAGATTCGGTTGTGATTCTGATTCTCAGTTTTAAGTCTGATACTGATTGGGATTCGATTTCGATGTCGGATTCCGATTCGGATTCGGATACAAATTCGGTTACAGCCAACGCTTCTGTTCGATTGCGGAATTGCGTCTGGCAGTTATTAAATAACATTTGCGGTTAGCTTCGAATCTCTGGTGTCGGTTTCTGTGTCTCTGTATGTGTGTGTGTCTGGATTGTGTGTGTGAGTGTGTGTGCTTTTTTATTTTTATTTATATGCGTCTGGTTGTTGGTCACTTTAAAGATTTATGTTTGCTATACGCTGCATGTGCGGGACATCAATTCAAATTGTTTATGGCATCACATGGCGTATGCGCAATTTGTTATAATAAACATGTTGCTCGGCATTTTGAGCGTTGCACAGCCTTTCCTTTCCTCTCCGTACATCCTGTCAACTTGTCAAACAATTTATTACGCCTGCTCCGCCAAACCCATTCCTTACCGCCGCTAAACGAACCGAACCGAACGGAATCGTACCGAACCGTACCAAACAGAACCTACCAAACTAAGCCCAAACCAACCGAACCGAACCCAACCCAACGAAGGCAACAACCCATCACATCATGATTTATAGCTGGCCGCCTGGTTTAAGTTGTCGCCTCCAGTTAGTATTTCTTTTCTTAGCATAGATTTTCCTTATTTTTTTTTTTTCACTTTTTTTGGTTCAAAAATTTAATTTTCTCGCATTGTTTGTTTGATGTTGCATACAAATTTCCTCCTTTGTCACTTCTCCCCATTCCTTCACCTTCACATAACATAATTGATGACGCAAGCGTATATGAATTCAAGTGTTAGAACACACATGAAAAGTAATCAATTACAATCAAGAAGAATGGCAAAAAGAGACAATTTTTAAAGATCGTTGCATCAAGGCAAATGCAATTTTGATTAACATTTCGTTTCCTCAATTAATTCAATCAATAAGAAATGAAGATCTTAAGTTCAATATAATCTTAATCCAAGTACTTGATGATAATTGTGTTTGGAAGCATAGTAAACTGGTTTCTTAACCATCTAATTGACAATTGGATTCGCAATGGTCATTGGCCATTGGGGACATTGGGGGACTGTTACGTAAAGCAGTCCCCAGATGACAGTTGCTCGACAACGATGAAGCTCAGACGAGGGGAGGTGAAAACGTTTTGCACCCGCACTTTGGTATCTATTACAATCAAATTGCAAATTAAATCAGAGAAACGGAATCGAGCGACTTGCGAAAGTCGCAGGAAAACGCAGGAAGCCAAGACCCCTGAAAGCGGCGGGAGCGGGGAAAAGTTGACAGAAGAAAGAAATGCAGGAAAGCGAAGACAAAAAGGAATGGCACAAAAAACAGAGAGGCAGCAGGCAGCTCAACTGTGAAAATAAGATGAAAATCATTTAAATGCGTTTGTTAAACAAGTCAAGTTATAAGTTCATTTTCCGGCAACCGCACATATCTGTCCAAAGTAAAACGCAAATCCTGT
Source organism: Scaptomyza parva (assembly GCA_035044645.1). Classification (NCBI taxonomy): domain Eukaryota; kingdom Metazoa; phylum Arthropoda; class Insecta; order Diptera; family Drosophilidae; genus Scaptomyza; species Scaptomyza parva. Next base: position 13,001,572 of record JAWNNT010000139.1, read on the forward strand.
AGAACGAACACACAATCCCTTCCCAATCCCGCCTTTACTCTCTTTTTCTCGTCTCTCGTCCACACCACAGGCAGCTGTCGCCAACGGACTAGCGAAGCGTGTGATTCCATAAAATCGTGCCCAGGTGAAAGAGGAAAGAGGAGAAAAAAATAGTGCGAGTGCGACTGTGTATGTGTGTGTGTGTGTGTGCGTCCAGGGAATCATTGTCGCTATGCAAGCAAATACGACTAGCATACAGACGAAGAAGAAGAACATGGTACTACTAGTAATACTAGGAGTAGGAGTAGGAGTAGGAGTAGGAGTAGCTTATCCTCATCGGCTAGCAACCGACCAACCGACCAGCAAAGCTAAAACCTTGAGGCAACAATAACAATAAGCCGAACTAGGAAATACCCAATACTTTCTAACAGAAACCATTAGAAAGTTCATTATTGGTTATAATGATAATTATATAAGATAATATATGAGATATGTTTAAATATAGTTATGTCGAAAAGTAATTCTTGCTACATTGTGAACAGGGTATATCTCAATAAAAACAAGAAATAATACAAAGAAGAAACTAAGTCAAAAAAAAAAAATGGACCAGAAACAAGTTAACGCTCCCAGTTGCACGTTTTGTGAGGGTCTTCGGCCTCGCCTGCGCTTCACTGCTCCGCCACTCAACTGAACTAAACTGACGACAGCGCAGCTGGGAACTGGGAACTGAGAAGCAGAAAAGCTGAGAAGCTGAGAAACTGAGGAGCTGAGGTACTGAGGAACTAGTATGGAACTGGGGAGCAACTTGGGAGCATGGCCAACACGATGGCAAAGGCGATGGCGATTGGTAACTGCTAGCTAAAAAGATGAAAACTGGTGAATGTCAACTAGCTGACCCCCGTCTCTCCCCCCTCTTTCCACCTCTTTAGCTTTAGCCAATGCAATTCCCCCTACCCAAGAAAAGAGAGGACAAAAAAAAAACAAATTGCAACCCCTTTAATATTTTTAGTTTAGATGAGATAACGAACATTTTGCAGGGGCAGAAAACTTAATGCTGCGTTTGACGAAAAGGGTATTTGGGTATTTGCGAAAGTGAGTGAGCAGCTGCAGCTTATAAGGGGGGGAGATGCCACCACCACCACCACCTGCCCTTCCGCCCTTCAATGTAATGCCGCATATTTGTGTCAAAGTTGTCCAATACCCAAAAAGACCACACAAATGCAATGAGCAAAAAAAAGGAAGGAAGGAAGGTGTTGGCTATGGGTATATGGGTATGGGCATGGGGAGTTTGGGCACAGGAGTAGAGAAAGTGTAAAGTGGAGCGAACCGTTTAATTAGCGTAAGTAAGTGACATAGAACTGTCAGCTATTCATTGGGTGACAACATTCACATTCACATTCACATCCACACCAACAACACCAATACTAACACCAAGACTTAGTCACCAGAGCGTTCAATCATCTCAATCCCAAACCCTAAACCAAATGTAAGCCCGCATATGGCTGAATGTGTTTGTGTGTGTGTGTGTGTGTGTTTCCCTTTGTGTGTGCGTGTGTTGGAGTGTGTAACCAACCACGATAACAAACACTCTGGTTACGTTCAGGGTTCGTGGCCCTCTCTCTTCTCTCCCAATAACGTTCTACTGCAATTGTATTACGAACACGAAACGGGCATATGTATGTGTGTATGTTTGTGTGTTTGTGTGTGTGACAAGCCATAGATGGCCAATACAATCCAGTGGTAAGCTCAATAAGAGTAAAACAAGTGTTCAAGTTCAATGTTCCGTAGTTCAAAGTAACCGAAAAACTCATTTTTTTTCACAACTATTAGTAAGAGATGTTAACTGTAAAATTCCGAGACTCTTAACGTATTATAATGTGAAATCTTTGGAAATAGTACCTAAACATAAAGTCATGAGTTTACAACCATCGTTCTGTATAGCTATAGACACTCCAGACTCTCAAGCATTGATATTACGTATACGTAAAAGTTGCTTTACTTTACCATGTACTTCCATGGTTATATAGTGACTTAAATAGTGGCTTATATAGTGACTGTATACAAGAATAGCAACTGCAACTGCATTCAACCTAGTCACAGTCAGGCTGGCTGTATTTGCCATTAGTTGCTATTATGGTATGGTGAACAGTTGAAACTATTTTGGCCAAGTAGGCCGGCCGTCAGCTTAGCCTCACCCACGCCCATAAGTGTGCTTGACATTTTCTAAATGCAACTGGTAAAACTTGTACAAATCTCATTTATTTATGCCGAGAGCGGGACCGAAGGGACTTAGTCACAACTGTGACCAAGTCCATGTCGATTAAGAGATTTAACGGCCGAAAACTGAATGACCTAACTTGTTGTTGTTGTTGCTGATGTTGTTGCTGTTGATGTTGTTGTTGTTGCTGGTTTTGCCATACCGTATTCGAAAATCTGATGCTATCCAATCTTGTAAGTTTCGGCCCTAACGAGCGTTGACAACATTAAAATTTAACTTTAATTTCGAGTGCATAAATGCGAAGTTGGCAAACTAGCCAACAGCTCAACTGGATCAAATCAAAAACTCCACACATGCTCAACCATTCCACAATATGTATGTGTGTGTACATGTGTGTGTTGACATGACACCAAAGCAAGTACACTTTGTAGTTTTTTGAGTAAGTCGCACAACAATAACAAGCAAGCCAAGTGCATAAATGAATGACTCAACACTCCACTGGCTGTCAAGACAGAAATGGCACAAACAGACGAAGAAATGGGAAATGCCACAACTTCAACAATTCAGCATACAGTATACTACAGTGCTCCTCCTCTTTAAAGAGTGAACACTCGATTAGGTGAACCACTTATAAGAGTGCCGTAGTAAAGGATGTTGTTTGGGTAGATTGAATAGAATGGTTGTGAATTGCTTTTGCTGTGAACTAGTGTATACAGTGGATACTAGCTTATTTGAGCCAGCTGGTCTTGGGTGTAGTTATAATTTTATGAATCTGTAAAATATTTATTAAATTCGGTTAAGAACAGAGCTTAGGGTATTACCTAGTCGTGCATACTCGACTTCTCACTGCGCTTTAACAGAGCTTAGCATACGCTTTTAGCCTGGTAAAATATTACAAATAATGAATTCAATAATTATAAGAATATGTTGTTGTTATAAAAATTTGGAATATTTTAGTTTCGTGTGATTCTCACTTGGCTCATTTCCTTTTGTTGTTGGTTTTCCCATTTTTTCCTTTTGTTTTCCACTTTGTTGTTGTTTCATCATCGTTACTTGACATTGTGGACTGTTTTTACTGCACGCCTGACACTCATATATGGCTTATAATACAAGTACTTAACTACATACACACACACATATATACACACACACATATACACATACATATACGATGTCTTTTACGGTTTGTACGTGCGTTTTGAATGCGATGGTTGGGGCGAACAGTGCGAATTCAAGCAGGGATTCAACCCATGCATAAGTATGTATGTGTGTATATACTTTATATATATATGTTCTCTTTAGCAAGTTTACAGTAGCTAAATTTTGATGGGTTTCGCAAGAGTTTAGATGGTGCTGAAGCTAAATTTGATGATGGCTTCAGCTGGATTCCATTCGGGATTAACTTAAAGTCGGGATTTCATTGTGAATACAAACAAAATTGGTCTAAGGCACACACAGGTACATGATGATTGTGTAAGTATATGCGCTGTAAATCTGTGTGAGTTTGAATATTTTTGAATAAAGTTAGACCTTATGGAAGAGCTCTTTAATGATTGACACAAAATGTGTGAGCGAGACAGTTATATAGTAAGAGAGACAGATGGAATGAACACACATACTTCAATTAGCACATAATTTACTTTGGACTCATTAGAGTTCATCAGAGAGCGCTAATTGAAACGCATTTAGTTGGCAGCCCATAAAAGTCAAGGCGAGTGTGCGTGTGCACATACATACTATATGGTATAGAAGTGTGCGTGCGTGTGTGTGTGTGTGTGGCAAAGTGTTGAGGTCAACTCTTTGCACCTTTATGCTTTTATTTTTGAGAAAAGTTATGCCATTTGCCTCTGGTTGTGTATAGTTCCTATTAGCATAAACCACAACCATAGTTGTGTCCCAAATGCGAAACTCAAATTATATACATGCACATATTTTACACTCTCTTTTGCTCTATCTCTCACACACACACATACACGGTCTCTCCCCTCTCCCACTCTCTCTCTCTCAGCCTTTTTGCTCGTTTAGTCAAATGTTTTTTTTTTCAGTTTGTTGTGGTTTTTGTTGGCTAATTAAAACCAAAACAAATGCAATTGTCACCGCTGGCTGTCAACGTGACAACAATTTTCGGTGCATGTGTGTGTGTGAGTGGGTGGGTGTGTGTCATTGCTTAGCCACTGCACAAACCGCAAAACAATAAGCAAGGACAATGCAAATGAAATGGGGAGAAGGTCGAAAAGGAACGAAAACAGAAGCAAAAAAACTGAGAACGACAAATGCACAAAGACAATGAATGTCACTAAACACAGAGAGAGAGAGAGAGAGAGAGAGAGGGAGAGAGTGCGAGAGAGAACCCACTCCGAACCACTTTACTGTTGTTTTGCTTTGTTTGTGTCCGTTTGCTTTGTTGTTTTGTTTGCTTTGAAACATATTCCCACTGCGTGCTGTGGTTTTTATTTGTTGTTGTTGCTGTTGCTTTTGTTGTTGTTGCTTCATTTATATCACAGTCGAACAAACGTGCCCAAGAATCAACATAGAATAGATTGCCTTAATTGTTGGGTGGAACAATAAGTTATCAAAAAGACCCTTGAACACCTGCAACACTTCTCAAAAAAGTTTAAGTTTTGTCAAACATTCTTAAAAGTTTGCATCAACAAACCAATAATTATATTTCATGTACATTTTATACAATATTCCGTTGGGTATTTTCAGTTTTCCTTATCGATTTCATTGGTTCAAACAAGAAATTCTTTGAATATATTATTTAGTAGAAAAAAAAAAACAGAATTTTTTTATTTTGCACATAAATATTTATATAAAAAAATAAATATAATACATGATTAATTTATTGAATTCCTTATAAACTAACTAAACCGCCCATCACTTGTCACAGTCACAGGGAAATATTTCAGTGAACAGTGAAAGCCAAGGCAAACAGTTTTGAGGTGGTGATGGCATATGAAACCAACACTTTGTATTGTAGCCGTTGTTGTTATTTCTCTTGCATGGCTATTGTTGTACACTACACACACACACACACACACACACACACATACACACATGCATAGGTGGTATATTGTTTGGAATAGAAACGTTGTTTTCTGCTCTGCTCTGCTCTCGCATATCCTGACCTGGACTCAGTGACAAGCTATGATACTACTTCAACAACACCCCTGCACCCCTCATCATCATCTCTGTCTCGCTCTCTCTCTCTGTCTCTATCTCTTTCTTTTGAGTTGTGTGCGGGTGCATGGCAAACTAATGTCATAGTCACGCCGCATGACGTTGACAACAATAATGTTGATGATGATAAAGGGATATAACGGCATGGTGATGGGTTAGAGGGTTAGGGGGGGTGTATAGTAGTATTGTATATGTGTTTCAAAGCAGCACCTGTGCATTGTGCGGCTGACACACGCACACACACACACACATGTGTAATGAGCAACATTTGCCATTTGCCGTTTTGCTGTTTTGGGATTTTGGATTTTGCCTTCTTTTGTTGTTATTGTTTTGTGGCCTTTGTTACCAGCAGCTGACTTGCAACGTGCAACTTGCAACTGGCAAGTGAAATGCAACAGTCGCTGATGTCTCATATGCATTTTTCTTTGTCTGGCTTAATGCAGACATCAGTTGCTACCCTTCCTCCTCTCCCCACCCCACCCATAACTCTTTCTTTCTCTCTCCCTGTCTCTGTCTCTGTCTCTGTCTCGCTCTCACTGTAGTATGTATCTGTCTCGTGTAGATTATTGCTCCATTTCTGTTCTGCCACAAATGAGCTGCAAAACAGAAACAGAGAATCGAATGACAGCCGCCTATCGTCTGCCATATTGCAACATGCATGCAGCTGCAACGGCAGCGGCAGCGGCAAAGAGGCGAAAGCCGTTACCATTTGAGCCATTGGTATGACACACTGTGTGTGTGCGTGTGTGTGTGTGTGTGTGTATGGCCCAAAGACTCCAATTATAGGAATGAGAGCGCATGATAACTGTACATGGCATAAACCCATCGCGACTCGTTACTGTCGCAACGGTGGCGCCGCCGCCGCCGTTCTCGGCTAATGGCAACAAATTTTCAATGAGCGCCATCTGTCTCCCACTCCCCCCTCAACCACCATCACCCCGCCCTTGTTCTTACCCCCTGACACACAGTATGGAGTGTCTGTGAATTTTTATTTTCCAGCACAGCTGACATCGCCTTTTGTGTTTGACAAATGGCAAAAGGGCTCGCTGGGTCGCCTATCTGCCGTTCTATCTCTGCCTTTCTCTCTCTTTCTCGCTCTCTCTCTCTCTCGCTTGGTCGCTGTCTCTGTGTCTTTAGGTCGGCAGTTGAATGCCACTGCAAATGTAATAAGTAATGCATGCACAATAATAATCATATAGATATATATCCATGTGTGTGTGGGTGTGGCATACTTTTGCCCGGTGTAGAGCAATTTGTAAGCTTGGAATAGGTATAAATCATAGTTTCCTGACAATGTGTGCGTACACACAGAAAGAATTGTACTTGAATTGAAGTATTAAAATTTTGAAAAATTCATGCTTGAGAACGGAAACTTAAAATGAGCATAGAAATACGTGAGCCAAGTACAAAGTTTACTGAATTTCTAAACTAACTTTCAATCGTTTCGAATCCTTTCCATTGATGCAATGACATTCAGTTCTAACGCTAGCGAGATTAAGATTTTTACCCTCATGCCAGCCTTGCAGAGAGTATATCGTAACCCATGAAATGGGATACGGGTTTTGTCCAAAAGTATGTAACCGGCAGAATGAAACCATGAAGCATTGATCCGGTAGTTCACGTATGTATATGTCTGTCAGCCCGACTGTTTGTTCTTCTCTATGGTCAAGGGTTAAGGGTATCTTGTAGTCGAGCTTTCTCGACTGAATGAAAAGCTAAGAAACAGACATTGCTACTGATCAGAATTTAGCATGTATATATATAGCTTTATTGTTTCAGCACAACTTCGTTGTTTAAATAACATATATCATGAGCATATTCGATTAGTTTAGTTTCCTAACAGTTTGAACTTATTTAACTGTTGACGTGGCGTATACTTAATGCAAGTAGAATAGCTAAGTGAAGGCCTAAGGCAGACCGGACATATTCATCTACTAGTATTTAATGCATACACATACACACTCACACACACACATACTCTATATATGCATATGTATATATGTATGCTATACACTTAAATCGTAAATTGCCACCGACATTATCGTGGCCTTTGCATAATTATGTAATAAATATAATTTCCATGGAGAGAGCCTGATGATGGTGACAATGTTCACAAACATAAGGGCGGCGCTAAAAAGGGGCGGGGCGGGGTATGGTGTGCTTGGTGAGGGGTTAAGGGTGATTTTAAGCACACTATGTTGGACCACAAAATTTTGTAATAATAAAGTTTTGCTACAGAAAGTATTGCAAGTGTGTGTGTGTGTGTGTGTGCGTGTGTGGTTGTAGGTCAACACGCTCACGTTTAATGCCAAGTATGTGTGTCTCTGCGTGTGTTTGTGTGTGTGTGTGTAATGTGACGACTTTCATATAATTCATTATTAAAAAGGCTTAATGACAAAACTTTTGGCATTTTATGTGAAACACAAAATTACCAACAAAAATAAAAATAAAGTAAAATGCACAACACTTGCTGGTATAATATGGTTAAGGAGGGGGCATGGAAGGGAAGGGAAAACAGTGACAGTTTATTTTTAAAACTCGACCTAATTGAAATTAATACATGCAATTAGACAACAACAAAATGAAACAACCCAAAAAAATGTTGGATTTTAATAATTCACAATCACACATAAAAGCTTTAACAATACTAACCGACAGCTGTCAGACGACTAAAACTAAATTACTACAAAATGCAATTTTAGTTGATCGTGTGAGAGAAAGAGAGACAGAGAGCGAGAGAGAGAAAGAGTGCAAATGAAACAAGTCATGGGTTAAGGGTATAAAAAGACAGTCAGAATTAATTGTAAAAATATGTTTGTTATTCGTTTCGTTTTTTCGGACAATAGTTGAAAAATGGTAAAATATATATTTTAATTTTGTTAATCACTTTTATCATAAAGTATTATAAAAGAAAAAGGTTATTGCAAGCATTGTTCTACGATGAGAAAGAGAGGGCAGATTTATTAGTAAAACTCTACTATCATAGTGGGAAGGTAAGTTAATGTTATTATCCCAATTAGGAACACCAAAGTGCAAAGAGCAGAAATGGTTTTTTCGCAAAACATTATTAGAAAAACCGATAAGAAGCAAAGCGTTTCCCTTGTTAACTGCGCCTGAAAATTCAAATATGCAAGTCGTTAAGTAACTCCATTAAAAATAAACTAAACAAATCTTTTCCGTTAAGCTTAGCGAAAGGAAACATTTCAAGCTGAATGGGCGCAGCAATTAGCAAGAAAATTGAATGCCACACAGATAGCAAACATTCTAATGAAAATGAGAATAGATAGAGACAGAGAGAGAGAGAGAGAGGGAGAGAAAGATAGAGAGTGGAAAAACGTGACAATTATGTCGACATACTATCTATGGCTGCCATTGTGCCACTGTGTTGCCGCCATTTTGTCACGCTTATTATAACGATTATTACACTTAGAAAAAAAAAACAAAAACGAAGGCTCTATTCGACTAAGCTGGACTATCAGATACCCTTAAACCTTGACCGTATAGACGGACAGACGGGCAGACTTTTTATACCCTGTTTCATGAGTTTCCAATTCATGGGTTTAAGATATAAAACGAATGAAAAGTAAAAAAGACTTGTTGTTTTCAGTGTAGTTGCAGGCACCTTATCTGTCTGTTAACGCCCCCCGCCCAACACTTCTCAACACCTTGCCTTCTCTCAATTTCAAAACGGAAATTGTGTTAATAAAGTGCGCACTTCAACAGCGAGCTGCATTCCGCATTCTGCATTCTGCATTTTGCAGCGCTTCTTTTTCATGTACATCGATACACAACCTCGACATACATTGACACCCAACCTTATTGCCTCATCACCCCCCCCATCTCACCACTTACGCCTCAACCTTGGGGATTGACTTCTTCAAAACATCGCTTAACAAAATTGCCCTATCAAATGTATTATTTCTAATTATTTAAGTGAAATCCAATAACATTGTTAGGCTTGACCGCATTTTTATGACCCTGACCTGATTTGACCATAATTTGTAGTTCGAGTAAAATGATTTAATTTGAAAGTAATCACTGTTGTTTCTTTGTAGATGTTTGCAACTAGTTTGTATAGTAGAAAAGGGCTTAGTTCAATATGTATTGTGGAATTTAGTTAATTACAAATAAAGTTGAAATTATTATTAATAAGAATTTAGGATCACATATTACTCAAAACAATCAGTTTATTATAATGTCAGCATGTTAAAACCAATTGAAACAAGAAAGAAGGCTCTGGTCGAGTAAGCTTGACTAAAAGATACCCTTAACGCTTGACCATACAAACGGACAGACGTGATCTACCAGAGCTATGCTTGATGGTTTCATATTTCTGAAGTTTCTTGTTTCAAGATTTTTTATTTATCGATTCCATCGTAAGCCGGAAAAGTTATCGGAAATTTGAAACAAACTTGCTATGCCTAAGGATTAGGAGAGCTCATATCCACGGTGTGAAAACTTATAGGGTATCTAAATTACATAGCAGGAAATAGGAATAGAAAACTTTTTAACAAAACGATTTTGTATACAAACTTTCACACTGAAAGTTGTTGAATGTTCAATCAGTTGGAATATATAAATACAACAAAAAACTTTCGACGCTTTCTTAACAAAAACTAATTTTGTCAACTAAAGCAATGGCTGCTTACATTAGTTTTTGTTGCCGTTAGGCTAACGACTTGGGAACTAGAATATATATTGGTTTAGTTTTCGGCAAAATCTCACAAGCCTGCTGATGGCGTTCTATTAACTTGGCTCAACAAAACTCCGGCAAGTGCCAACTATAAGAAGCCTAACTAATTACCCAAAAAATTGGCCTTTTCTTGACACCTTAAGCAGGCAAGAAAGTGTCGCAAAATGTTGGAGGAGGGCACGTATGGCAGAGGCGGAGACGGAGGCGGCGGCGAGACGTTGCAGCCACATTTAAGGAACCAACAACTTTGCAACACTATCAAAAAGTGGTGAAAGAAAATGGAAAATCAGACAGCGTTCCGTTCGTTTACTTTCACGATGTTGACGATAAATTACCCTGGAAAGTTATAATTTACTGTATTTAAGTTAAGCGATTGGCACTTTCTAAAGGGTTCATAAAGCAATATGCATATATGATATGTATGAGAGTTCCTTAAAAATAATCCTGAGTGAAAAGTTGCCCAACTTTAATTTCAGTAAGATAGTGTTTAAACTTCTTTTATAAGATTGGTTAAGCGGAACAGAATGTTGGGAATACTCGAATCTCTTTCTATATAATCATCTATAAGTAAATGGAATTTTAGAGAGCTTTGATAAATAGGTTATGTATTTTTTTCCGTATAGGTTCATATAGATTCTGAACCAAAGTATCTTAAACTTTAGCCATCTTAAAGTGCAAACAAAATCAATATATAAGATAGTTTAGTTAAGATACCCGATACCCGAACAGACATTGAACAGTTGCAACAGCAACCGAGTTACAAACAAGAAGAAGAAACTGGAAAAATAAAAGTAGAAGTAGATGTAGAAAAGGGCGACAACAATAACTGGCAATGAACTGCAATCTGGCTGCAACTTGAAGCGTCTTTTGGCTAACACACACAAAGTGCAAACGTTTTGGCCATTTTGGGTACAACCAAGACGTGGCCAACTGTTTTGCCAAGTCACTAGCGAAAGTTGCCACAACATGAACACCACACACACATACACAGACACACACTCACACATCTTCTCGACTGCAATTGTAAAATGTTTTTTAATTTGACCAAAAATACTTTTGCAATAGTCACGGAGGCTGACAAACAAACAGAACAAACAGAACAAACCCAAAAACTTGCCAACTTGCCTCATATAAAGCACACCAAGGGCAGCAAGGGCAGCGTTGCAAGCGTTGCAGAAGGGTACCTAGAAGGGGCAACTTGACCAGCTTAGCTGCAGCAGCAGCAGCCCTAACAATATGGGACAAAAACGTAAAAACAGAAAATAGCCAAAAGAAAATTTGTTGTGCAGCCAAAAAACTTCAAATGCGAAAAACTGCAAAATGCTACAAAAAAAAAAAATACCAAAAATTCAAAGATAGATGGGGTTGACTGGGTGGGTGTTGAGTGGTGTTTAGTTTGGGGAGGCGTGCGAGGCAAAAGCAAAAGTTAACAACAGTGTCTAGGCAGCAGCAGCGGCAGCAGCAGTGGCAGCAGCATGACATGCACCAAGTTCGGCAATAACAATAAAAATTGTACGTTACGCTTCGAAGCAAACACAGCTTCGAACAGGACACCCAAAAATGTGGCAGGTAACAAAAAAAGGGGAGAGAAGGGGAGGGGGTATAAGTAGTAGTTGGCGAGTATCGGGTAAGCATGAAACTGCACAGCTGGACATGGCATTTCAACAACAACAACAAAAACAACAACAACATAACCGTCTCCTAATGTTTATGTATTTTTGTGTAGGGTGCAACGGGGAAACGGGAAAACTTTTGGGTTGTTATTTTCAACTTAATGAAAATATAAGACAAGGATTGAACATGGCAGAGAGCCAGAGAGACAGGGGGGGAGGCGCAGAAGTGCAGTCACAGTTAAAGTGGTCAACTTTCTTGTTTTTGTCTAGTCTTTTGGTCTTGCTCATTGCAGTAAGCGTTATGGCGTGCCAAAGCAATATATATATATATACTTTTCACATAACATAATCAAAATTGCAGTTGCGATGATGATTACGTGATCTAATTGTAATTTATAATTTGTTGATACCCTTAACCTATGAAATGGGTAAAAAAAGGGTATAATGGTTTTGTGCAAAGGTATGTACAAGGCAGAAGGAAGCTCCTCTGACCCCATTAAGTATATTTATATATTCTTGATCAGCATTAACAGCCGAGTAGATATAGCAATGTTTTATTAAAATCGATTAAGAAACACCGGACATATGTTACCATCAAGTATTGCTCCGGTAGTTCAGGTCAGCCCGACCGTCTGTTCGTCTGCTATGGTCAAGGGTTAAGGGTATCTTCTAGTCGAGCTTACTCGACAAGAGCCTTCTTACTTGTTGAAGCTTCATTTGTATAACATGCATAAGCAAAAATTTCCGGACTAATGCTCACTTCAGTTTAATGGGGCTCAATGCGGTTTTACTTACTTAAAACATTTAATCATTATATAGATAAATACTTAACATAAACGAATTAAGTGGTTTTCATTAAAGCTAGAATAAACCATTTCCAGTATCAAATATAATATACACAATATTTAAACTATTTAAGGTTTAATAGTTATACTAAAAATCTACTATGAAAACCGATTAAATTTAATAGCATTCAATAATAATAAATCTTTTTGCTAACGCTTTAATTGCTTTAACAATATTAAAGCAGTTTATATGGAAATGCTTCAATGTTGAACTGAAATCCAATTTCAAACAATAGCCAAACACTTTAAAATTAAAAATATATCTAATAAATTGCCAGACTTGGCGAATAAATTGTAAAATAAATAAATCTAAAAGTTATCTAAGCGTGTCCAAATCCGATATAAAACTGCAATGAACGAACGCACAGACACCGGTGTCTGCAAAATAATATAAAAAAAAACCAAAAACCAAAAACAAATAACGAGAAATAAAGTTAAAAAACGCCAATAGAAACGAGGAACAAAACGCAAGGAAAAAAAAATGCAATTTAAATTGAGCTGGTCACAAATAAAATGGATGAAATACAAATACAGGTATATATCGAAAAGTGAATGCTCTTAAGGTAGCCGAATCTTAAATACACTTGCAACAATGCCAACTTATTTTCCATAGTGATTTGTATGACAGCTATATAATATAGTGGTTCGATCTCGCTGAAAAATAAGACAATCATCAGAGTTTCAAATCATTAGCTTATAAACTGTATATCAAGAATAGTATATATATACTTTATGGGATCGGATATGCTTCGCTCTATACGTTAAACCAAAATACATTCATGATGAATGATATGAAATGTGGTATTGAATATTGTATGGAATAAGTTCAATTGAACATTTCACTATAACATACATATATACCTTATTTATATTTATTTGTCTAAACCTCTATCTATTTTATCTATGACAAACAGCTTCAGTACATTAAATATAACTCAAATAAAACGTCAAGTTTTTTTCATAATAACTATGAAAAAGTGTATGCAAATATTTTCGCCATTCACAATATTTGTAAATATATATATTGCATTTATTTACATGGTTTATCCTACACATACATATACATATCTTGTCTATCTGCGGCTTTGTGTATTTTTGTGTATAATTGCTATTGTCTGCCAACTTTTGAATTGTGATTTATTTGCTTTTTTTTTCAATTTTTTTTTTTTTAATAACATTTGCATTGTTCTTGTCGCATATAGAACAATGAAGAATCTGACAGATTGCAACCCGATTAATATAATGTAAATATTTGAATGGACAAACATTAAACAAGTAAGAAGGCTTCGGTAGAGTAAGCTCGACTAGAAGATACCCTTAGCCCTGGAACATACAGACGGTCGTTAGCCCGACTTTACAGAAACGTGTACTACCGGACCAATGCTTGTTGATTTCATATCTCTGGTGTTTCTTGACCGATTTTAATAAAAATTTTACAGATTTTCAATATTTTGTAAAGGGTTTCAATTCTTAAATTTTTAAATGTTCGATATTTAACATTTTGCTAATATCGATTCCATGTGTATAACGTAAACCGGAAAAGCTATCGAAAACATTTGGCATGCCTAGGGATTAGTAGAGCTCATATCCAAAATCTGGATTTTCTAGCTTTTACAGTTCCTGAGATGGACGCGTTCATACATACAGAAGGGAAGAGGAATAGTCAGGGAACAGGGAATATAACGGGGAATCTTTAATCTTTAAAAATAACGAGATTTTTATGATAGTGTTATCTAGAATCTAAGGATATGTCATATGCTCGGCAACAGTGCTGGTTGCCAACTAAAAAGAAATACGAACAACGGCTTTTATAGTAGCCGAAACTCGAAAGCCGAAAATTCAACTCAAGATGTGTGTGGTGAATTGGCTGAAAAGTCGAAATGTGCAGAGAGTGGGAAAACGGGTGGAGAACGGGGAATGGGTAACGAATGGGGTGTCTCGCTTGGGGCAAACAACGGCGGCTGCTGCTGCTGTTGCTGTTGCTCCTACCGCTTGGGGCTGCTGTCTGGAACGGTTAGTTTGCTGCTGTTGCCGCTGTTGCTGCTACTGTTTGCCGGTGATTGTTTGTCTATTTATATGCTCATTATGTTTTCGCGCTTGTTTTACCAGGCAGCACCGACATAAACAACAGCAACAACAACAACGGGAATAACAACGGCAACAGCAACAACAACGTTAACAGCAACAGCAAGGAGAATCCTTTGAATAATGTGCGGCCATATATTGTGGCAAGCAGAGATGTGCGACCAAAAGCTTTGGATGTCAAATTCCTTGGTTGTTGTCCATAAACAAAAAACAACAAACAAAAAGCCGGCAAAGCGTCGCAATTTGCCAACAACCCGTTTTGGCAAAAGGTCAAAAACATTTTTTTTTATACCCTAAACGAAGAGGAATAGAAGAAACGAGAATTTGCATTTATTTGTTGTTCAGTAAGTTGAAATTTTCTTAAACAATATTTTTTTTGTCATTTCCCTTCGTAATATTAAAATAAAAAACCCATTTCTAAATCGACTCGGTTGCTCAAGAATATATAATATATATGTTTCATAGGCTTAAAGATGATTTCTTCTGTCTATTACATAATTATTTCCTTCTGTACTCATAGAATGGGTTTCACAGAGTATCTCCTGGTCTAGCTGTTGACTAGTACTAGGACTAGTCTTGTGAAACAAATGAAATAAAAAATAACTCTGACTTGTTATACCCTTACCCCTGAAATGGGTAAAAGAGGGTATAATGGTTTTGGGCAAAAGTATGTAACAGGCAGAAGGAAGCTTCTTCGTCAAGAAACACCAGAGATATGAAATCATTAAGCATTGGTCCGGTAGTACACGTTTCTGTAAGGTCGGGCTAACGATCGTCTATTTGTTCCGGGGTTAAGGGTATCTTCTAGTCGAGCTTATTCGATTAGAGCCTGCTTACTTGGTTTTTATCTCGATGGCCATGTCGCTTGCAATCAAACCGCTTGTCAATCACATTATTTCCATTTTTCTTACTTGTTCTTTGAGTCATTAATTAGTCAAGGACTAATTACAAAGTTAGCTGGAAACGTTGTTTTGCCACAGTACACTGGAAAGAGAGAAAGGGGCAAAGCCCTTAAGATATATGATTGCAATTAAAAATCAATAAAGAATAACACATTACAAAATGGTGGAAGGTCTATTTGTGTTTCAGTTTTAGTGCCCAGAAACTTTTATTCACTCTCGAAATGTTTGCAATTTAACTTTATAAGCAATTTGTGTCCGAAATCTATTATGCAACCTATATTCTCTTTTTTGCTCTTTTTTTTTTTAAAGATATTTCATCTTGAACTACTTCATAATTCAGATGAAAGCTTTTGTTTGCGGTAATGATTTTTTCTTGTATGCATTTTTTTTTCCGCTTTCCGTGAAATTACAGTTTTGTATATGGCCCCATGTAGGGTAAATGTGGGAAAATTGAGCGAACGAACTGAAACTGACTACAAAACGTTACAGATTGCAAAGGATCAACTTTTTCTGTGAATATGTCGGAAAGTCAACGTGTTTCCTGCAGGTGTGTGTGTGTGTGTGTGTGAGTGTGTGTGTAAATGAGGTAAAGCGGGGCGTGAACGAGCTGTTGTGGACAGGGACCAATGTATGTGTTGTTCTTCCTGCAGTGCCGTGTTCCATGGCTCTTAAACGTAGCCAACGGCTATATGTGTGTGTGTGTGTGTGTGCAAATAAACAAAGCCGTATGCCACACACACACACAGCGCGTGGCAGCGTGAAAGTTGCAGTCAAAGCTCCCGTGGGTCATGTTTATCTTGTGCTTCCACTGGATATTCCCTTGAAAACCGCATACACTGAACAAAAAAAAAAAGCGATAGTTTAACTATTTTCGACTCCACAAACGAAACTTTTGATTTCCGAATTAGCATATATATACATATATTTTGTGTGCACCTGCCCGCACCCCCGCATCACTCGTTCCGCTCGTTCGCAATATTACAATATCAAAACTGACATGACACGACGATCCAAGGTCCATTGGACAATGGACACAATGTAATTACTGATGCGTCATTACATAATAATGAGATATAGTTAGTAATAGAGCTTTCCGTTGTAAAGAAAAATGTATAGGTATATATCGAGAGGGAGCAAACACACAGACAAACCTTTAGGTATATATAGCCAAAGATCTCAGATCTGGGGAAACGTTGAAATTTCAGGAAACAACAAGGCGGACGCGGCAGGAACTAAGGAACACAGAGAGATTGTTGCGGACACCAGGAGTTAGGAAAGCCTCTTCCTCTTTCTCTTGGCTAGCCAAGATATATAACAATAAACAATAACAATATATTCATTTGTAAAGCAAAGCTGGGAGCAGCCGGTAGCGATATCTGCAGGTGTCACTGCTTTGAAGGAGAAGAATACTTGTAAGTTTTGCAGAATGTTTAACCTTAGCTTTACAAAACTAACCAAAAATCCTTTCATGGGTAGTTTTTCTGTTAGTGTAGGCAGCATTAAAGAGACATATAAAAATAAATGGGGATCAAGAACTGGACAACTGAGTAAAACTGTATTCAGAATAAATACAACAAAGCGTTTTATTTATGTTCGCTCGTATTTAATTGTGAATGCAATTTGCAGGAGCGTATTCGACATGATTGGTTGCCAATTTGCTTACGGCATTGCTTTTCAATATTTTAATTTATTTTTTTAGCCCCTAAAGATTTGTATTGCTATTGCACGTACCCAGTTGCAGCCCGAGCTACCGACAACGATAATAATTATACAAATATAACGATAGGGTCATAGCATTTATTTGGTTTCATTTCATTTATGATTAGCATTATTGTTTGCATAGATTTTGCACCCACACAAATACACACACACACATATATACATATTTTTGATTAAGTTCCCGCCACATTTTTAAGTTTTTGTACTTCTGCGCAATGAGTATTTCGTATCGAGTTAGCAACCGTAAATATCGATTAATTATTGCAGTATTGCGATGTTTGGCAATTAATCGCTAGCAGCATTTATGGAAATTGTTATTATTTATATATAAATATTAAATAAACCATATAAATTAGCAAAAATTGTAGTAACATTTTAAGAATTGTCGATATCATTTTCTTTTGTAATGTGACTATTTTTTTTAGGTATAATAGTTTGCATACGCAATGAGATCATACTGATTTTGCAGTTGAACTTTTAACCACATTAAGATTGTCAAATCTTATCTTAATACATTGTACTAATCTCAGTGTGCTTAAATACATTAGTCACACTTCATCCGTGATAAAGGCAGGTACGCTGCAACAATCAAATGTGCATAAGCTATCGATATATCGTATCGCATTGAAGAAGAGTAATTTCGACCGATTCGAGCCGATAAGCTTTTAAGACTTTTTTATGTATACTAAATGAAATACATATACATATATATAAATATAGCCCCAACTAATAAAATATAATATAATACAAAATAGCAAAATTATTAAAATATATCAATTTGTATTATTTTGATGTTTGTTTTTGTTGTTTAAAATCACTTTGCAATTTTATAAACAGCAAATAATTTGATACTTTGAATTTGATATACACATTACATTACATATCCGCCTCTCCTAGTCTAGTCTAGTGGAAAAGCAATAGATTTGGGGCTGCCATTAACAGGGAGCACTTCATAGTGAAAACTATTATTGACCGTAACCAAATTCTTGTCCTTGAAGGGCACATTAATGCAATTAAAACGGAAATTTGAAAATTTCGACAGGCCATAGAGCAGATCATAGCCCTCCGTTAGCTTGCTCGTCCACACGGAAACCGTATCGAAGTCAATGCCCTCCCGATAACAAAGCTTAACGGCTTCGTTTAAGGTCCGAAAGGTGTTTATCGTTATAACAGCTGACGGCCTTTCTCCGAAATAGATTTGTGGAAAGTCCAGAACAATGATGGGTGATTTGTGTTTCATTCGACCATTAAGCTTTTGCTTGTCGGACGGATCATATTCCTCAATGTACAGGGTCCTACAATTCATTCGTTCGATCATCTTGACGGTATTCAAAAAGTTTGGATGCTCAGCAATGCGCTCATCCATTAGTTCCAGGCGTCCTCGAATCCTACGTAACAATGTCTGTGTAACTGGCTCCTGCACCAGTATACTGGTCACTAAGCCTGTGCCAATGGGATGCTTTAGATCGTTGACCGCGGTCTCAATCACCTCATTCATATTGCCCGACTCAAAGAGTATGACGACTTGGGGATCTGTATATTTGAGATGTGTTTTATCGGGAGGATAGAATTGAACATGTCGCTGCTTCAAATGCGCATAGATATCTTCGACTCCCTCGACAATGTTCGGTAATCCCTTGAAGCGTGGCAAGATGTCGACATCCGCATCCTCACCCTCACCATGATCGCCCCCAGCTCCGTGCGCAGCCATTCAAAAGCCAATTAAAGTTTATTTGCCTACTTTCGTATAAAAAAAATATGAAAATGAGTGAAAGAGAGAACGAGAGTGATGTGAAATGAGGCGAAATGAAAATATTATGAATGAGAAACAAAAACCTGCTACACATTGCCGGCCGGCTTGAAACAAAAAGAAAGGAGAAGTAACTTCTGGAGCCAACTTCCGCTTCCTGGTCAACATGTGTGTATGTACATAATCATAATTAAAATACTTTCACTGACCAAAGTTGCCATTCACCGGATAGCGCGCACAAAACCCGGCAGACAGATTGGTGGTGGTGACTTTTGCTCCAATTTCCGTGTCGGGCATAATTACTAACACACTCAACTGGTGACGTTAACATGTGACGTTAACATATGTAAAAACCAAGTGTATTCCCATTTGCGACTTCTTACTCGACTTGCTTTCATTTGTTTTGACATTCAATAGGATGCTCACAGCTGCGAGTTTGTTGTTGTTGTTGGCCTCGTCCATGTGCCAAGCGGAAGAGAAATTTCCTGTGAGTATGTGTGGGTGCGTGCGTGTGTGTGTGCATGTGTGTGCGAGGGTCCTTTTGTGTATGTGTATATAAATAGCCGAGCGACCCGCAGGATTCGCTAACATTGCGTGTTGTGTTGTTCGCAGTTGGGCGTCTCTCGGCTACGCGGCAGTACCAAAGCTTTCTATATTTGTATATTTTTTTCGCACACCAGCTTAGAATCAGTTAACAGTTAACAGTTGAACCGTTGCACAGTTAACAGTTGTTTTTTTTCGTCATTTCGTTATTTACCACCACCAACACAATAAAACGTAAATAGAAACATGCGAGGTCAATAGCATAGGGAATCGAACATGGAGATGTCAGGCTATCAGGATATAAGTGCTTTGGAAAAATCGGTAAGACAGAAATAAAAACAACAACAACACACTTACACACAGTTATACAGAGCAGAAAAGTGAACAAAAAATACAATTAAAATCTTGTAATTAAGGTGGAAAATGCTGGGACACAGCTTTATACCATGGCCCACAAGCTGCACGCTGTGGAGCGCAGCCTGGGTCGTACAGAAATGGAGCAAATGGACGATATGGAGGTGATGGAGCTGCTCGAATCCATGACCGAGGTGACGCACGAATATCAAAATCTGCGCAAGGACATACAGGAGGTGCAGCAATTGCAGCGTGACGTCAGCACCTCAATACGCTACCAAATGACCAACATGCAGCAAACATTTCAAATGTTAAAGAAACGCATCGCCAGCAGCCAACAGAAACACAGAGAAAAGCAGAGGAGCAGCAATAACACTGTGGCCCAGACCCAGGCCCAGGCCCAAACCCACGAGCACTGAGTAAAATAATAATATTATGTGTAGTGCATAAGTATGTGTGTGTGTCAGTAGGGCATTAGCTGAATATAGCTGGCAATTAATGCATATTTTATTAGTTTAGTTTAGTTCTTGCTACTATTTTTAGCAAGGGTGTGCAAATGTCAGTGTAGCCATAGCAGCGATTTTTGTTTTGGTTCAAGTTTCTTATTGATTTTGCTTAACGGTAAAAGGCACTTAACCGCAATATTGACGGCTTGGTATACACAAGCGTTTGTATAATGCATGCATAATTAAGTAATGAGTGAAAGAATGTATTCTGAGTGGAATTCAAACAAAGTCAAACCTACCATGAAATTGTGTCAAATTGTGGGTAAATTATATATACTCTATACGCTAAGCAATCAAATATGTATGTGTGAACTATTTTTACCAATATCAGAAGTAACACCAACGTTTTTTTTTTATACTCAATGCAAAAGAAAATCCTAAAAGAGCAAAATACTTATACTCGTAACTATATATTATATATACTCTATAAACATATTCGTAGTAAATGCATTTTACACTGAAACTCTACTTTATGATGCAAATCCAAATGTCTGATACCATTTTGAAAAGAATGCACTTTTTCAAACAAAAAAAAAAAAAAAACAAAAACAAAACAAAAATTTGCCTTAACATTAATAACCATATTATACCAGAATTTTTGATATATACACATTTTAATGTAAAACTTATTGCTTATAATTTATCTATATTATACAATGATAGGCAAGTGCAATCTATTTCGTTTTTGTGTTCATTTTTATATATATATTTATATATTTGTTGTTATTATATTGTATAAGCAATTAAAATTAAGAAAACACAGCACATAAAACAACCACAACAAATAATCTTTTAAATGCGCGCCTAAAATCATCAGCTTCGCTAATACAGCATACGATACTTCAGTCTAATCGATATACTTAACAAGCAACACTTGTAATCGAGCACGATAGTATCGATACCTCGGGCAATTGTTTAATAGCACTGCGTCGCGGTCGGTTCGCACTTAAGTTTTATACATACTGTAAAATATATTTTTAAAAGTAATGTTTTTTTTTCAATTGAAGTATGTTTTTGCTCTAATTTGTCAATGAGTGTAAGTAATTAGTGCAGTGAACCTTTGTGAGTGGAGTGTGTGCGCTGTGTGCGTCTCTTACAGGTAAGTTAAGAGCGGCTCTTGAGAGTGCACGTCATCATCATCATACAGACAGTGCAAAAGAAAGCGGTCAAAGAAAGAAAAGAAACCCAAAAACAACAAGCAAGTGTAGCAACACATTGATTAAAATACGCATCAGTTGTTCAAACAATAACAAAAGAAGTAGCAATCGATATATTATTATTTTGTTATTGCTGTTCTGGTAAAAGTGGCCACATTGCAATTATCGAGTAGTGCAACAAGTGTTTGCGATCTCGCTCACACCTAAGAGTGTTCGCGCGCCTGCGCCTACGCCTTTCTCTTGCCCTTACGTTGTTTATGCTGCTTACGTGTCGCGTCGCGAAATGTACGCCTGCGCCTACGTCTACGCCGTCGTTGCATTTACGTGCCTAGCACGGACAGCAACCGCCACCCCCACACCCATACCCGCACATGTTGAAGTTATTTCCGAAGCGGAGAGCTTTCTGGATAATGCGCATTATCTCAATAACGAGGAGATTGGCGAGCTCTTTCAGAGCCTCACCAAGGATTATCCAACACTTGCCCAAACCTATAGCATAGGTCGTACCGTACAGGGTCGCCCCCTGCACGCTCTTGCCCTGAATGCACCCACAAGCGATAGCAATCATGACGGCACCGGTGGCAACAGTGGCGATCTCCTACGTCCCATGGTCAAATTGGTGGCCAACATCCAAGGCGATGAGACATTGGGCCGCCAAATTGTTCTCTACATGGCCGAATATTTGGCCAGCAGCTATGAGGTCAATCCTCAGGTTCAGCAACTGTTGAACACAACCGAAATACACTTTCTACCCAGCTGTAATCCGGATGGATTTGCTGTCGCCAAGGTGAGTAATAGTTCAACCGTTATTTGAGCAAAAACCAAGGTTAGGTTAGATTGAAATACAGTGTTAAAAAGAGTAAAATTTACCATTTCTATTTGAAATTTAATTATGCTTTACCCATATAATATGTATCATCTACAAAAAAAAACTTGCGGAAATTGTCTTAGCAACTTTTTCTCTTTCCTTTGTAACAATTAATTAACATATTTGTGCTATTGTATATGCTTATGAATTCAACTTTATTAACAGCTGTAGATCTTGGCAGTAAAAAGTGAATGTACTTCAAGTAATTTGCTCTCGGAAACATACAGATACATACATATATATATGTATATTGTGCTCTGCCATTGTTGTTGGGTTTAGTTCCCAGTCGCAACTGAATGAGAAAACGTAGAAAACAAGATAGTAAATTGCTAAAGCTGAACTAAACAATAATATTTGGGTCATTATTATAACTTTCTGTGTTCAACATGTTTGAGGTCAACGCAACACGATTCATTCATTAGCATCCGTCAATCAGTTTAGATCTAAGTGTTTATGTATACATATCACATTTATGAATAATGCTCGATAAGTGCTCCACTTAAGTGCTCTACATTTTGATAAGCAGATGTTAGACTTGAGCCGCTCTACAAACACTCTAAAATCAAATCAATACATACTTAACTGTTAACAGGTAGCATTTTTAATGCTATAGGATTTTTGCGATATGTAATTGAAATGATTTGAAATGCTTTTTTAGATAAATATAATGAAAAATTTCATGCGTTTAACGAATAGTGCATTTACACTGAAGCCGCTAGCGTTTTGCCTTAAGGTCGAAAGCGCCGTTATTCTACGGGCGAATACCGTTTTTCTTAATCAAATTATTAATGGCGGCAAGCAAAATCAGATGATTCAAGCACAAACATTATTAGTAATGCCACGAATGATATCATTTTTGTAATACGATGGACTTGATTGGCAAACAACGTTGCCGGACTAGTTTCTGCTCGGTTTTTAATTCATAAACTAGTAGCTGCCAGCTCATATTTAGGTTTTGTGTGAATGAACTGTAAAACATTCACCATATCAAATCTTTATATGAAATATGACCCATTGATTGGGTTTCAAACTAGCTTATGCAATTTATGTCTCATATCTTCCGCCATTTACTTTTATCATGCATTCTTAACACTTATTATTGTAATCTCAAAACAAATTGAAGTCAAATTGACTTATCATATACTCAAATTGTCATTAGTAAATGGTTTGAGTCTATGTCTTTTTTATTTACTTTGGTTTATGGCACAATTAGTACTTTTGTTTGTTTATGTGTATACACATATTATATCTTCCATATATAATGCTCATCGCGTAACCGAATCATTTCCCAAAACACTGACACGTTTGTCGACTGTTGCTATTCGTTTATATTTCTGTCATACTCTATGCTTGACAGAATATGTTTTGATTTTTTTATGGAATGTGTGTTACGCTTTGATGATTAACATGTGATAAAGTTTTCCTTTGGACTGATTGATAGGTGAATGTGTTAATGTATAGACAGGTTTTTTTTGTTTTCACATTTAGGTGGAATACAGCGAATATCATTTAAACTTTGGCATTAAAGTCAGTCAATTAACGCAATTTTTAACTATTTATATAGCAAAATGTCTATATGTATGTTAATATTATAAGAAGGTTAAGATTGGACGAAGAGATTTTGAATTTTTCGCATTATTTGTTTCTGTCACAGGCTATATATAGGCTATATATATTAAGCCGAAATATGATAAGACCCCTTTGTGGTTGTTGAACTTATAAGATTTTGATAAATACGAGTTTTAAAGCAAAAATTGAACTTAACTGTCAATTATTTTGTTAAATTTTGTGATTTAGTTAAAAACTACAAAAGCTAGAGGCTCCAGATTTTAGATATGAGCTCTCCTAATCCCTAAACACATGTAATCGAAAACCAAAAAATCTTTAAATGAGGATTGAAACTATTAACAAAATAATGAACTTTTGTGAAATTTTTATTAAAATCGGTTCAGAAACACCGGAGATATGAAACCATCAATTATTGGTCCGGTAGTACAGCCTTTTTATTTCTCATTTAGTTCTCACACCGTATCCAATTGATTTTACATTTTCAAGAGTATTTTCAAGACATCATATGTACATACTTATGTGTTAAAGATTGCTGTCACTTCGTTTGTTTGCAGTTCATATCAAATTTGTTTCTATATTTATATTCAGTAATAAAATTTTTATTTACAACTATTATTAATGGACCCCATTGAGGCTTTGCTCTAGTGGCCTTTAGTCATATCTTATCGCAACATCGAATTGGATTACGAGCTCAACGAGCTTTATGATTGGCCTCCCCGCCCGATGCCCCCTTGGCCTATTGTCCCATTGTCCCAATGGCTTTCACATCAAACCCCAATCGTTTCTGAAGGTTTCTGAAATTAGTCATGATGCGCAATTGGACCCTTCCAATTGGATTGACGTATAACGATTCCTTGTCTGTTTGTCCGGACAGTTTTATGATGGGTTTCGCTTTTAATCGCCTTGCTTCTAGTTGACGTCATGTGTTGCAAGTAACGGTAATTGCTTGAACTACATACACATATATAAACATATGTATGTACGTGAAACTGGTTTTGTTAAAGACAACAATGTCGCTGTCGATGTCTCAAAAACATTTTCTTGCAATTTTGAGAACAAAAACAAAACAAAAATCTGAATCTGAAACTGAGCAACCGGTTGTTGTTGTTTTGAAAATACCCTGTTCTCCGAAAATGACTCAGTAGGGTTTTTAAGAGCTTTTGCTGTTGCGCATGTTTTCCATTGTTTGCCAAAAATTGTTACGATTCATCTTTAGCGATGACTTTTATATGTCATAAGGTCATAAGTATAGAGTTTAACACAATGGAACATTGAAATCTTTATTGATCTATCTATACAAAAACGATAAAGCAGCATTAAGAACATTTAACGAATTTTCGCAACTTTTTGCCTTGGGATTTCCAGCTTTTTGCGGCTTAACACACTGAACTTTTACTCCATGTAAATTGAATGCGCTGTGCAAAAACAAAAAAAAAAAGAAAACAAAACAAAAAATACTGATAATGATAAACTTTGGCATTAGCCGAGCGAGAAATACAAACAGATGCGAAGTTGCGACGTGTCGATTTGCTCCAGCAGAATTAACAGTGTCATTCTGATAAGAAGGCAACGCACGCTCACGCTCACTTACTCTCTCTCTCTTTCACACTGTGTAATTTATGTTTCGGCCTACGCATTAGAATTATATGTTAGTGTGAATGTTGCTGTGACGTCACTGGAGAAGATATCGATTTTTATGTTTGTGTGTGTGCAGCCTAAAAATAACTGTATGTCCTTTTAGTCAATTGCTGACATTACTGACGCGTGCGTTGGCGTTCATGACGTTTGAAAGATTGGGCAGCGCTGCTGGCGTCAAAGCGCCAAACGCTCACATTTGGGCTCTCATTAACTGTAGTGCCGCTCTCCTTGACTGACTTGCGCAGGCGCTTGACTTGCATCTGGCAACGCCGCCTTCACGCCGCACACGCCGATTTCACACCGCACACGCCGACTGTGCAAAAACAAAGCCGCAAGCAAACAGTGTGTGAAATATAAAAAGTAATAAATATACAAAGTGGAAAAATAACTGAAAACTATTAGTTTGTGCTTAAACGCAACGTTGTCGCCATAATGCAGCAATACACTAAAACATAAAACAAATAACAAACAACCATAACAAAAAACTCGTGACTTTTAAACGCAGAAGCATCGGCAAACGTACTCTCTTGCTCGCTCGCTCGGCCTCTTTTGCTCTCCGTCAGCCGTGTAATTTCCCTACAATTATCGCACGTCGTCGCTCTCAGCAGCAGCGGCAGCAGCGACGCCGTAAGCAGCATTTGGGGCAGAGGGCGGGCAGCACAGTCTTATGGCCAATCAACGCAGCAAATTTTCAAACAGTACATTTTTTGAAGCTGAACCGAAGCGAAGCCAGTAGGAAACTCTGCTGCACAACACCAAACAACAAACGCTGAGGCGCGCGGCACTCAAAAGCTCGCTTTATTTCGCACACCAGTGATAACTAGCAGCCATCGCCAGCCTAACGGTAACCACCAACAGTTCCGTTCCACAATGTATTGGATATGGACGCTTTGTTGCCTTGCGCTCGTGGCATCGTCACTAATCGCCGTCGAAGGCTTTATCATCAAGGAGGATGAGAGTTTTCTGCAGCATCCACACTACAGCACCCAGGAGGAGCTCGAAGATTTGTTTGCCGGGCTGGCCAAACTCTATCCAGAACAAGCGCGAGTTCACACGCTCGGCCGCTCGCTAAACGGTCGCAATCTGTTGGTGCTGCAAATTACGCGTAGCACACGCGAGCGTCCACTGCTGACGCCGCCTGTCAAATACATTGCCAACATGCATGGCGATGAGACTGTCGGCCGACAGCTGCTCATCTATTTGGCGCAGTATCTGCTGGGCAATTATGAGCGCACCTTTGAAGTGGGACAGCTTGTTAATAGCACCGACATTTATTTAATGCCCACCATGAATCCTGATGGTTATGCTTTGTCACAGGTATGTCCATCCATCCAGCTATCTCTCACCTGTTTGCATTGCGTGTTTGTGTTTTATGTTTCCTTTGCTGGAAAAATCGATACGCTATAAAATTTTAGACGGCATTTTTTCTTTTTTTTTTTTGATTTTTTGTTGTTGTTTGCTGCTGCGCACTTTGATTTTGATTGCGTTAGGGCTCAATTCTCTCACCCACACTTGTTCTCTCCACCTCTTTCTCTCTCTCTTACTGTCCACGGCTTCGCCGGATTGTTGTTGACATATTGCACAGCTTGTTGCTTTTTTTTTTTTGCTCTGGTAAACACACTAGGTGCACACACACACCTAACATATGTGTATTCTGCGTAATTACAATATCGACATTTGTGCTGCCGGCCATTAAACAGTTTCCCATTGAAATCTCTTTCACTCAATTAGGCAGGAATACCGATTACTGAATAACCAATAACACGCACACTTACATACACATATTTGTATGTATGTGTGTACAACCGTATGCTAACATAAAGTGTGTTTGCACAATTCATAAAATCATTCAATTTGTTTAGACTTAGCCTTCACACTTAATCAACAGTAAACTTTTACTACTTTTGTCAGCTCATAAATGCTGCATCATTTGAATTTGCAAAATTCAGAATTTATTAACAAGTAAATGTATATGTAAATACTAATCATATTAATGATATTCAATTCCCAGCTTTTGCACAATTCTGTCTACTCATTAGATTGCATTACTGTTACAGAGAGCGAGCTTATTGTACAGTTACCTGTATTTGCCAAAAAGGAAAAAAAAAATACCTCTGCTCTCAAACTCTCCAACTTAGTGCTGCAGAATGTCAGCCGCAATACACAGCTCCGCAGTATGTTGGGATTTCCCCTGTCACCTCAAAGATAGGGGGATATTTTTGTGTTTTTTTGCTCTTGAGAGCGCCACTTTACGTGATCGGCCATTGTGACTAAGTTACCCACCTACATATACACATATATATGTATGTATGTTTCTGTTTGTGTTTGTGTCATTGTGCATTTATTATTCTGTATGTACACATTGCAATTAGTTTGTTTATTTATGCAATCGAGTTGCGCCAATTGTCTATATCTCTCTCGCTCTTTTGAGTTTGACTCTGTATAACCCGCATTTGAATGTGTTGCCTTTTTGCTTCAGTAAAGTGATTGACAGCTGCTCCAATTTGATTCTGATTGTAGTAATAGAGCCTAATTGTTGTAGCCTGATTTCACTCTCGCCTTTTTTCTACTCTCTCTTTCTCTATAACAAATGCCTATCTACATACATATAACGTGTTGATAATGTGTTGTAAGAGTTTTTAACTGTTCACCTGACTGTCATATTAAAGACATGTTTGGTCAACTCTTTTTGAAAATTTCAATGCGTGCGTGCGCGCGCGCGCCTCTTCTGAATGCCAAATTGGCCAAACTGTAATAATTCATGTAATCATTCATGTAATGTGGCAACTCTATAATTGACCTCTCTTTTGCTCTCTTTGTGTTTGTTTTCTTGCAGGAGGGCAACTGTGAATCGCTGCAAAATTATGTGGGACGCAACAATGCAGCTGATGTCGACTTAAATCGCGACTTTCCCGATCGCCTCGAGCAGCATCATGTGAACCAGTTGCGTGCTCAATCGCGTCAACCGGAAACGGCAGCCCTGGCCGAATGGATTGTGAGCAAACCATTTGTGCTTTCTGCCAATTTTCATGGCGGTGCTGTCGTTGCCAGCTATCCCTATGACAATTCACTGTAAGTTTAACATCAATTGGGGTAAATGGGGTGTACGAATCCCAATCCGAATCGGAATCTTATTTCTGTTCTGTTGTTCCTTGTAGTGCACACAATGATTGCTGCGAGGAGAGTCTTACGCCAGATGATCGGGTCTTTAAACAACTGGCGCACACATATTCCGACAATCATCCGATAATGCGACGTGGCAGTAATTGCAACGATACCTTTACTGGTGGCGTCACCAATGGCGCCAACTGGTATGAGTTGTCGGGCGGCATGCAGGACTTTAACTATGCGTTCAGTAATTGCTTTGAGCTAACCATTGAGTTGTCATGCTGCAAATATCCGCCGGCGAGCAGTCTGCCCGAGGAATGGGCACGCAATAAGCCGGCCCTGATGCAGCTGCTCAAGCAGGCACACATCGGCATTAAGGGCTTGGTGCGGGATGTCAGCGGCTATCCGATTGGGGATGCAACCGTTATTGTCTCCGGACTAGAGGAGAAACCCATTCGGACCTCAAAGCGTGGCGAATATTGGCGTCTACTCACACCAGGCATTTACAGTGTCTATGCGGCTGCCTTTGGGTGAGCATCATGCAGCATGCAACATGCAACATGCAGCCGGCAATTAATACAATCTCTCTCTCTTTCAGTTATCAATCGAGCGCACCGCAGGAGCTGCATGTTACCAACGATAATGCAGAGGCAATGCGGGTTGACTTTAAATTGACGCCCGTTGAGAGCAATTTTGATGGTATTAGCAGTTATTACAATCCATACTTTTTTAGGCATTAGAAGACACAGGTTCTGTGTGCGCCCATAACAAAAAAGCAAAAGAGCAACAACCACAACCACTGCAAACACCTCCAGCACCGCCACCCATCGGGGTTTAAATGCCTACAATAATAATACATATACACATACATATATATATGTGTGTAATATATATATACATATATATTTACTAATTGAAGCATTGTGTAGCTCGCGTCTATCTCTCTCTATTTGCATACTAACAAACAACATGTGCCACGCCACGCCAAATGCAACATGCAACATCTCTTTAATGCATCCCCCCCAATATGCACAACCACAACCACGCCCACACCAAAACCCTCTCACACACTCACACATTTTCCATTTTTTGTATAATTTATTTGTGCATATTTCATAAAATTATTTCGTTTTTATTTTTTGTACATTTTTCTTTACATTTTCTCTCTCTTTTCCCCCGCATCTATCTCTTTTGCACCCAGCTTAACTAAATATCAATTGCATTGGAAAGAGAAACATATACTTAAATACATCCCATATTATTTGATTTGTACATATACACTCGCAATTTATTCTCAATGATTGACAAGCACACAAATTTCCTCGAATCTCTTTTTCAGTCTTCTAGTCCCTTTCGCTCTCTATCTCTTTATATATATATATATTCAGTTCTGGTAAAATCTTACGATTAAAATTCTGATAGGGATTTGCCTAAGTCTTTTTTGGCTAGTTTCAAATATTTAGCGGCTTTTCTTTAGATGACGGCAAAAAAGCCATGTGTAAAAAACTATATAAACTAACTAAATACTATATACATATATAAATAACCATTAATTATGATACATACAGATACCCTATATATGGTAACAAAAGATTGTTAAAAAACCTTTTTTTTTGTTTCCCGTTAACGTCGTTGTTAAAACTCTATTATGCATACATGTATAAACAAATATATCGATTAATGGCAAAGCACAAAATAGTTATAAACATAACATACATAACTAATCACAATGGCATAAAGAACTACAACAAACAAAGGAATATTAAAAATGATACCTTAGCAAAACTTTGCAAAATAAAATTGATGATTTTTGCCAAGTGCGTTTTATTTGAACTACACAAAACTAAAGAGAACTAAAGAGAGAACTGCAATTATTATATCATAGTCAATCGGCGAATCTAGATTATATTATATTAAAGCCGCAATGACTAAAGCTCTTTTAATTACAATATACATATATAGTAAAGACTAAGACAAAATGGTGGAATGCTTTTAATTGAATCAAGAAATTTTAAAGTTTTTATGATAAGTCTTGATTTTGAGCTACCATTTAGATACCAATACAATACATATTCAAAAATAATATTTATCTGGAACTCCGATTACGAATACGAATACGAACATTTTTCACGTTTAAAATTTTATGCAAAGTTACAAATTAAGTTTTAACCTTTAATAATAATAATAATTATAAACAATAGCAACTAAAGAGAGAAAAGCAAATAAGGCAATATTATAACTCAGGGCTTATTTTGTCGATTAAATTTTGTCGAATTAACGTAACGTGATTGGCTGCTTGTGAAATTGGCCTTAACGTTTTCTTATCTCTTTCTCCCCAATATCCCATCTCTCTCTTTTTCCCTTTTATTAATATTAAATCAAATAAATATATATATATATACAATATATGCATTGAAAGCAAACATATTCAAATTTGATTCATTGCTGCGGCGTTGGCTCAAATATTTATTGACTCTTAAGCATGTGCTAGCTATACTATATAGGCTATAGGCTTTTATTTTGTTTTAAAATTATGATTATTATTAAATATTAGTTGACTTGCTTTAAGTTTTAAGTCACAGCCTAGTTGGTTTTGGTTTTGGTTCTGGTTCTGGTTTTATTTTCATTCATTTGCTTTGCTTTCACTTGCTTTGGGTTGGGTTTCCACCGTTTCGTTTTCCTCAGTATTTCAAGTCTGTCAACTTTTCTGTTTTTGTTCTGTTATCATCATACAGGAAACTTTCGCAAACAGAAAGTGGAACGCGCTGAGCCGCCCGAGCAGCTTAAGGAGCAATATGATGGTTTCCTAACACCCACCAAATTCGAGCATCACAACTATGCATCCATGGAGAGGTGAGTAAACGCAAAACATACAAATTCACCATACAACAAAACTACCATACTCCCCACACAGTGTGCCATAATTGAGTTGGGCAGATTGATTATGAGAAATACCAGTACCAAATGGTATCATCATCTGTAATCCCACAAGTTATATACGTAAATTATCGATAACTTATACCGTTATCGATATACTTATGCTGCAGTTGAACCTAGTACTTAGTACTACCCATAAACGTTTTTTGATCTGATGTAAAGAATGGGTTAAAAGGGTATATGGCAGGCAGAAGATGACCCCATAATATATATATATATTCTTGATCAGTACAGAAGAACAACCGAGTATTTCACTTTAATTGTTATCGTTTATCGTTTTGTTCGTTTCAGTTATCTGCGAAACTTAAGCGTTAGTTATCCAACATTGACACGCCTCTACAGCATTGGCAAGAGTGTGGAGGGACGAGATTTATGGGTGCTGGAAATATCGGGTACACCGGGCACACATGTGCCGGGAGTGCCCGAGTTCAAGTATGTGGCCAATATGCATGGCAATGAGGTTATTGGCAAAGAGATGCTTCTGCTGCTCAGCAAGTATATGCTGGAGCGTTATGGTAATGATGAGAGGATCACAAGATTGGTGAATGGCACACGGATGCACATGTTGTACAGCATGAATCCGGATGGGTATGAGATATCCCGCGAGGGTGATATGACTGGTGGTCTGGGACGTCCCAATGCGCACGATGTGGACCTGAATCGAAACTTTCCGGATCAATATGGCACGGATAAGTTCAATAAGGTGACCGAACCGGAGGTGGCGGCAGTCATGAATTGGACACTCTCACTGCCATTTGTGCTGTCGGCGAATCTGCATGGCGGCTCCCTGGTGGCCAATTATCCGTACGATGACAACGAGAATGACTTCAATGATCCGTATTCACGTTTGCGGGATTCGAGCATCACTGGACGCAAAATGAATCCCACCGAGGACAACGAGCTGTTTCGCCAGCTGGCCCTGGTCTATTCGCGTGCCCATCCCACCATGCATCTGGGCAAGCCGTGTGCTCTATTCAAGAGCGAACACTTCGACGATGGCATCACAAATGGCGCCCAGTGGTACAGTGTGACCGGTGGCATGCAGGACTGGAACTATGTGCGTGCCGGCTGCATGGAGCTGACCATCGAGATGGGCTGCGACAAGTATCCCATGGCCAAAGAGCTGCCCAGCTATTGGCACGATAATCGCGAACCCCTGCTACAGCTCATCGAGCAGGTGCATCACGGCATCCATGGCTTTGTCCGTAGCTCCATTGGCACACCCATACCCGGTGCCGCCGTGGCTCTAGATGGCGGCAATCATACCACATACAGTGGCACCTTTGGTGACTATTGGAAACTCACATTGCCCGGCCGACACAACGTCACCGTCCTCGCCGACGGCTATGCCCCGCTGCGTGTCGAGGTTGAGGTGCCCTACGCCGAGCCATTTGGCATGCGACTCGATGTGACACTGATGCGCGATGATCCACAGCACTGGGCATCGGCAAATGATTATCGTATCATTGAGAATGTCGTCAATACCCGATATCATACCAATGGGGAGGTGCGTGAACGTTTGGCCGAACTGGAGACACAGAATGAACAAATCGCCAGCTTTGGCTATGCCGATAATGAGTTTAGTCAGCATTTCAACTACCTTAAGTTGACCTCCAATGTAAGTATCTACTATCTATTTTTAAGTATTTTATATCTGATCGCAACTATTTTTGCAGATTGGTGAGCCGGAGGAACACAAGTTTAAGCTGTTGGTTGTTAGTTCAATGTACGACACAACGGCACCTTTGGGCAGAGAGATAATGTTAAACCTGGTGCGTCATCTGATCGAGGGTCATAAGCTGCAGGAGGCATCTATCATCCAATTGCTACAACGTAGCATTATCTACTTTTTGCCACAGACGGCAATGTTCAATCCGATCTTTAACATGTACAATGCCAAGTAAGTTATATCTGATGATTTTACCAAATCATATAAATATCTGATTTTCGGTTATCCGATCAGCAACTCGATCTGTGATCCCGTCCTGCCGGATGAACTGGCCGAGCGCATATTGAGCCCGGAGACGGAGACATCGCGAGATTTATTGCTGCAATTTTTGCGTAACCAACGTTTCGATTTGATGTTGACATTCACGGCTGGCAGCTCGGATCTCAGCTATCCACGAGGTGATTCGATCCTGGAGAAGTTCGCACACAGCATACAGAAAACGGAGTTCAACTATTCACCGCTACAGTGCAGCAGCTCGGCGACACGACAGCTGCATCGCGAGACAACGGAACGGCTGACGAATCTACTCCACAAAATGTACAATATACCAATGTTTACATTGGGTTTGTCGTGTTGCCGCATGCCACAACACGCACACATTGCGTCCGTGTGGCGCACTAACATCGAGAAGATCAAAAACTTCTTCCATCTCGTCGAGACTGGGATCAGTGGCATCGTTCAAAACGACAAGGGTCAACCGTTGCGCGAGGCCTTCGTTAAGCTCTTGGAGCATCCAACTGTTTACAATGTGACACGGAATGCGGCACGTTTCCAACTGATGCTGCCCAAGGGTCTCTATGGCCTGGAGGTCAGTGCGCCCAACTACGAGTCAAAGGTCATCCAGACGCAGGTCAATCATGGCATCAGCAACGATCTGGGCATCATAAAGCTGCACGGCTACACACTAATCCGAGGCGAGGTAACCGAACTGAATGCCAAGTCGGTTACTGGCAGCACCACCAGCATATCAGGTAACATCGGGTAACCTATGCACCCCAGACGCAATCTAACAATATTATTATTTGCTCCTTCGCAGGCATTGTTCTGGACGATAGCAATCATCCCATACGCAATGCCAAGATCTCGGTCATTAAGCCGCAGGGTTTGTCGCGCATACGAAACTTTACCAACAGCATGGGAGAGTATCATTTGGCGGCGGTACCGCTGGGTGGCATCACCTTGAAGGTGGAGGCACCGCGTCACTTCGAGGCGACACGCGATCTTCGCCTGCCCCAAGGTGGCCAATCCGCCGAGAATGTTGTCTTTCATCTGAAGTTCAATGCGCATGTTTTCGGTTTGCCTCGCTTCATTTTCATCATTGTGGCCAGCGTTCTAATCATTGTGGGCGTGGTCATTTGTGTGCTGTGCGCCCAGTTCTGGTTCTATCGACGACATCGACGCAAGATGCCGTACTACAATTTCTCGTTGTTGCCCCAAAAGGGTAAGGAACAGTTCGAGTTGGATGACGATGCCGGTGACGATGGGGAAACAGAACTATTTCGTTCCCCTATCAAACGTGAGTTTTTGGCTACATCAATCCCTTATCCCTTATTCTTGAATTGAATCAAATGCAATATCTTCTTTAAACACACACAGGCGGTATGACTATACAGCCGTATTTTGATGAGGAGCAACTGGAGCATATCTTACACACGGACGACGATGATGATGAGGATGAGCGGGATCTGGATATGGAGCCGGAAATGGAGATCGATGTGGCCGATGATAGTGGCGATGAGATTGTCATGTTGCATCATCATCACAATCGACGCAAGAAATAAAACACTAACTCACACACACACACCCTCACACACACACACACACACACACACAACATAACTGTGATTTAAACGTTTTCAACAAACCAAGCGCTCTTTTTTTTTTCTTATATAATCTAAACTTTTTTTTTTTTGCCAACCTTGCTATGTACATACAAATACATACAATTATGTATATATACATATATAGACGACCAATATAGCCTTGTCTCGATATGCGATATGCGATCTGCAATCTGTAATATGCAATCTGATGTATTCGCGAATCTCTATGTATAATAATATATGTTAACAAAGATATTTGATGTATGGTATTTGCTGTCCAAATAACTGTAAATGTAACTACTTTTAAGACTGAGCCTTAAACAAAAAAAAAAAACAGAAAAAAATAATAAAAATTGACAAAATGAAAGGAAACGAAAGTAGAAGAAGTACATACAAATATATAACGCATACATTCACAAATAAATACATATATATATATATTTATATTGTGTACTTAAGCAGTTTTAAGAAACAAGCAAACCAATTACATTCCAAAAACAAATTAAAAAAACATTATAACTAATATATAACTCTACATACATATATATATTGTAACTTCTCTTGAATTTTCAAACACATACAATACACGTATGTAGCTATCTATATATATAAATATATAGGATATGCACGATTTTAATACAATTTTACTAAGCACTTTATACTTTAATAACTATATACATTTAATATACTATATTCCAAATGGTGCACACATACGTACATACAATGAATTGACATGTATGTATAGTTATTTTAGAACATATATGTACATATCTAGATACATTTTATAAATATATATATAATATGAATATCAATATCAATATTTATACAGTATCTGTAAGTCTAATATGCATTTTAATCCAAATAAATACGACTATGTACAAGAAGTACCTTATCCAAAAATAAAACATTCATATCCTAAATTTATTTCAAATAGTACATTGAGTGTCAGCAACGTGCGGAACGGAACGATCGAAATTTAGAAAATCAACGATCGAAATGTGAATTTATTTTGGAATTTAGAACAGGTCTGAATAAGTACTTTTTGGTAAGCAGATAAACTAATTATTGAATAGAAATAAACGATATAAAACATTCGACATAACGACAAATAAATATTTATTTATATAAATGTATAAATGTATAAATATATAAAAATATTTATAATAATGATAATGATTATAATCTCACAAGCAACGTAGACAGCTGGCCTGCGTGCCGCCCTGTTGGGGTTTGTGCTTTCGTTGCGTGCCCGATATTTGACGAATCCTTCCTCCAGATCAGAATCCAATTGAAGCCGGAACTTCTCTGTGACCTCCTCACAACCCATTTCAAGCATGAGTTGGTTATACAGGTCCTTGGCTGCGGTAACGGCAGTTAAGTGATTCGCATATGCAATGGCCGCTAGCGTGCACTTCGGCTCGGGTAGCTTGTTCCCATTGTACTTGCTCACATACCACTTAAAGAACTGAATAAGATCAAGGGCTCTAACACGCTGACCGCTAATCTCCTTGTAGTCCAGATTGTCGGAGGCCAGCTGCATGGGAACAAGCGAGCGTAGACTGTTCTTAAACTCGGGAGTAATATCCTTCAGTTGACCATCGAACTGTGGATTTGTGGCAACATTGAGACCCGGATGTGGCATCGGGAAGCAGGCCACCTCCGTGAAGCACAATGAAAATTGTCGTCGCAGTGACTGCAGTTCCGGATGCTGCTTGACTGATATCTCCAGCGGGCGCTCGACTATTTTATCGCCACCCACGGCGCCATATGGAAAACTCCAGTCGCGCACCAAGTACTGCAGATGCTGGAATGTTCTTTTGTCGGTGTCGTTTTCGGCCAGCGCCAGGCGGCCATATTCGGTGAACATCTGCAGATCTGCAGCATCGTCTTCATGGATATTCTGTGATAGGATCCGACTCATCGCCCAGCCAATCGCTTACTTCGTGTTGCATATACTGAAAACAACAAATCATTATTGATGAATAACATAATAATGGATTTGGACCAACCTTTGAGTACATATAGCGAAGTAAGAAACTGTTCACCCGATAATCGCGGTATAGCGACTGTCAACCCAAACTGTACTGCAGAGCACGCAAGTTGCCCGCTGTTCGTTTAGCCAAAAGCAAATATAATACAGTTACTAGTAGTTGTGTTGTCTGTGCTGCCAGTTGATTTATAATTTTTTTCTGCAGTTTATTTATTATTATTTTTTACTTAATTAGTTTCGTTACATTACCTTGTAGCTTATCTTGTAAACACACATTTTTCAAATTAAATTTTCAATTAAAATAAAACAGCCGGTATTAGTAGTATTATTATTATTAGCACATAAAAATTATGTTTTGGTATTAGGAACTCGGTTGCGGTCAATCTACATCGCTAGCTGAACGCGCATCACTGATAACAGCAGCATAAAGGGGATCATGTAAGAGCTCTCTCGCAAGCAAAAACTGCGCATGAACCACACGGCGCATAAGAGAGTAAATCAAACTTGAGAGAGAGTCTGCACATGCAGAAAACGATATGTACATGTGTATGTATGTATGTCTCATTAGACAAGGGCCCCGCACCAAAGATGTAGCGAATGCAGCTTTAAAAGAAATGAGCAAAAGAACGGCACACTGCACGTTGAGCAGCAGCTGCGAAAGCACAGCTTAAAGCAGAGGCCGTGACATCGGACTAGACTAGGCAGCATAAATGACACGTGCGCATAATAAGAGAGGGCATGCAATGTAGATACGGCGAATGTGGGCGTAAGAGCGAGAAGACCACACAATGCTATTGAGAGCACATGGATTGGCAGAAACCGCGGCAGAGGATGAAGCATCGATAGTGACGACGAAGAGCCAAGCGCTGGGCGATTTAGTCAGTTTTGTCTGCTTTGAGCGTTGGACATATTTGCGGATAGCACTGTATTGTTGTATCATCAATAATAGCATGTGTCACAATTTACTTTTGAAACCCTACATTGATTGGATATTATTCGTTGTTTTAACATTAATAAGCCTGTTTGTGGATCTTCCCGACTCTTCTTCGCCTTCAAAAAGTTTGGTGCTAACTTTGCACTGTATCCCTTTGCGAAGTTACTTTGCTGAAAGTTCCTTCTAAAAACTTCTTGTCCCACTTTAAAGGACACTTCGTTCGCACAAGAGACACATACATGGTTTTTGTTAGGTAGGGGTCGTCGAATTCCTTCAACCATGCACGATTTGCAATTGAAGATATATGCTTATCGAGCTTAAGCTTTGGGTCCATTAGAATACCCAAATTCTCAACCCATTCAATCCGATCAAGTGGTTGGTTATCCAGAAGATATGTATTGAAGTGGGACGTTCGTCTGTAAAAAGACATAACTTTACATTTACTGCAATTCAGATGCAATAAATTTGTTCTTTTTTTATTATTTTTTTATTTCGTTTATTGTCTACTTAAATTAACCTTACAATAATATAAAAAATAAAGGGGTAAGTGGAATCGAGCGTTCGCGGTACGGCCGTTAGGTAATGCGTCGCGAACGCATAGATTCCCCTACTCCGTGGTTAGCCTTCTTAACCTTTCGGCCTTGCGCAGGTCCGACGTGACCGCCACCGCAAAGCTGCTGACCGCCTCCCAGTCGTGTGCATTTGGCAACATTACGTCTACTAAGTTGTTGACGGTAATGCTGACACCGACTATGCCCTTCAGGGTGCTGCGACTCGCTTAAAGCGGGAACAGTGAAACAACACGTGTTCCGCATCCTCGATGTGGGTATCCCCGCAACATGTGCATGTTGGGGCCGCCTCATGTCCGAGGCGGTGGAGGCAGCTCCGGAAGCATCCATGCCCGCTGAGCAGTTGGGTCAGGTGGAAGTTCAACTGCCCATGCGTCCTTGACGTCCACTTCCGGACGTGTGGTATGAGACGGTGTGTCCACCGCCCCTTGGAGGACGCATCCCAGTGCCTCTGCCAGTTGATCAACGTTTTATCCCTCGCCGCGAGTCTTACCGCCCTCTTGCAGGCAGCCGAGAGATCACTTCCTCGTGTACCCTCGTACACCTCCGCTGCCTCCCTGGCCATCTCGGTAATCGGGGTGATTCCAGCTAGAACCAGGCACGCGTCGTCCGAGATGGTTCGGAAACCGATGCATACCCTGATGGCTCCTAGCCGGTGTGTCGCTGTCATGCCGCGGTGTAGCTTGCATAACGAAGATCAGTATTCCATATGGGTGCTGCATACAACATTACTGATCTCGTTATGCTTGTCAGGAGCGCTCTCCTCAGCTACTTTTTACTTCAGCTACTACCTCTTGTGTTAGGCATTATCCGACAAAGCGCGCGGTTTGTGGTCGCTGCTTTGGTACTAATGTAGCCGAAATGCTCCTTGAACGACAGGCGGGTGTCGAGCATCACGCCCAGGTACTTAATAGCTCTCTTCGACTCAATTGTTATATTGTCGACTGTGACGTGGGCTGACTCCACAACCTTACGGCTGCTGACGAGCACCGCCTCGGTTTTTTGAGGGGCTAGCCGGAGTCCCACAGTCGAGACCCACTGTATTATGTTGGCTATCGCCTGGTTGCACCTTCCTTCCGTGACCGCTAACTGCTTTGCCACCACCACAATCGCCACATCATCGGCGAAGCCCACCAGGGTGACATCCTCGGGCATCTGCAGGCGCAGGATGCCGTCGTACATAACATTCCATAAGAGGGGTCCGAGTACTGAACCTTGGAGCACCCCGCTGGAGACTTGGTACTCCTCCGTGTTCTCGCTCGTGTCATACTTTAGGACCCTATCCTCAAAGTAACTCCGTATAATGTGCAACAAGTAATTCGGCATACTCAGGGTCTTTAGGGCATCCAGAATGCACTTCCATTTCGCCGAATTGAATGCATTTTTTACATCGAGGGTGGTGATGTGTATGTGTATGGATGTGTATGTGTATGAATGTGTTTGTGTATGGATGTGTATGTGTTATCATAAAAAAACCAAAACGGCATAGCTTGAAAATAAATCGTACATTTTGTAAGAATTGGGTAAATACTATAATTATACTAAACAAAATTTCACTTAATTCTCTTGATACACAATATCCGCAAAACGCATCGCTGTGGGCATCGCTGTGGGCATCGCTGTGGGCATCGCTGTGGGCATCGCTTATTCTAAACCAGGGACGATACCGCAGGTGTGGTGGTTAGGGGGAGGGGGGGCATGCGTGTGTTTAACACATGCGACCACTTCTACCAGCTGCGTCTGCGTATGCAGGCGTTCGCCTATTTTAGGCCTTATCCATCCTCCTACGGGCTTATGATGCCTCGAATTGAAGACTTACACGCGTCTCGAGCCCTTATACGAAGGGGTGCCGTGAGAAGTGTGGGGGCGGTAATTTTGGGACGGTGGCTGGAGGTTAGGTAGAACGCACCCCCGTCACTTGTCTGAAAAAAAATAACAATACACCTGATTCACGGTATGACACTTTTGGCACAAGCTTACCTTTCACAGACAAAGGTGCAAAATGCACAACAATATTGGCTGCAGCAATCTGTGCTGGAACAGCCGGTGTCTTTAGCCGAATTTATTATTGCGAAATTCACGTTGAATTTGCGATGTAGGTGAATTAAAAAATTGTACGCGTCTACTTGTTTCGATATGTGCTCCGGAAATGCGTTAAGCTGTCGGCACACGTGTCGACAGCGCAGCCGTGCAGGCTTGCATGAGGGTCAGCTGTTAGTTGCCTGCGGATCAGCTGACGGTTAGGGTTCAAATTTGAATTTGAATACTAATAATGAAATGAATAATTATTTGCATTCTCATCGAACCCTTACAACGTCCAGATCCTCCTGCTCCAGTTCCTGTTCCAGGCACTGAAGAGCAAGTGCTTCCCATCTTGCACATTCCACTTCACTCATTCGAGTCCTTTTTGGCTGTCGTCTGCCCGTAATCCGCGAAGTATTGCGTTTGTTCTTGCGCCGGTTACTTAGCATTTAATTTTGTTTGAGTGTCTTTTTTGTTGAGTGTAAATTAGTTAATTATTGCCAATCGCAATATTGATTTATATATATATATATATATAAATGGCATATATATATAATTTTATTTTCTATATTGTTGAGCTATTGAGCT
This sequence comes from Scaptomyza parva, assembly GCA_035044645.1. Classification (NCBI taxonomy): domain Eukaryota; kingdom Metazoa; phylum Arthropoda; class Insecta; order Diptera; family Drosophilidae; genus Scaptomyza; species Scaptomyza parva. The sequence continues at coordinate 13,042,891 of JAWNNT010000139.1, forward strand.
TTTTCAATAGCTATCGAATTTTCACAATAGAATAAATAAATAGAAATGCACCGAAATTTGCTTTACTATAAATTTAGTTTATTTGCCTTCGTGGCCAAACTTAAAAATAGTTACAATTGTTAATTGTATATATTATTTAGTGCCGATAACGTTTCATTTATACTGTCATGCAGAGCCTTTATTGATTTTGCCTCATTAGTTGTATTTGGTTGAACCAATAATTTATTAATTAACGCGTTACATAGTACCCTCTTGTTACTAAAACGCTCTCGTAGCATATTCCATGCTGTTGTATAGTTTCCTTCAGTTAAGGACAGATGGCGTATTAGGCCTTCCGCATCTCCAGTCAGATTTGTCTTTAAATACCACATCTTTTGGATGATGGGTAATGGAGATTCATGTATCATTTTCTTGATAATATCATGAAACTGCTGCCATTTTAAATAATCTCCATTAAATTTGGGGATTTCTACCTTAGGAAGAGATAGTTCTGCATTAAATTGTGCTGTATGCTCAGGTCGCTGAACCACTTCATTGTCGGTCATGGTTTGTTGTAGAATGACAGCATCCTCAGCAGCCAAGTATCTGCTGTCATCATATCCAATTTTCTTAGGATCAGCGAATATTTCTGTAAATTTGGATGTGGATGTCTCTTATCTCACTCCAGGATTGACTTATGATCTTTTGAAATCCTTGGCGAGTTTCATTACTCATTTTGTTCATTATTCGCTCCAAACTGTTGAGCAATACATTTTGCTCACGAATCATTGGCTCTATTTCCAACTCATCATTCACAGTTCTTCTTGTTTGAACGTAGATGTACTAACGGACAGTACAATCAAGTGGCCCAAACGATACTAAGCACCGGCTTGTTAACGTGCGGACCCAAGCATAGAGCGACCCACCTCCCGCCCATCCGACCGAGGGGCGCACAGCGTAACGTGCGGTTACGAAGATTGCAAACATATAGAACATGCAGAAGTGGTACTCGTTATAAGGTGGGAAAGATCGTTATATAAAGAACATACGATCCGAAAAGGGTTATGGATAGCATAGTTAGATAAGCAAGGTGTAGTAGGCAAATAAAATATATGGTCTTATCTTAATATAATTCTTTGTTTAATCATACATCTGTTTATCTTCACGATCATTACAAGACTGACTGCTCTGAGCGCGTCAGTCTTAACATGTTCTCTTTCCTTACAGTACTTAATGAGTACTTAACATTACAGAGTATAACATTACAGAGTAAACCATTACAGAGTATTAGAGTATTAGTGGTGGCCTGCTACATGTGTTAGTGGTGGCCTGCTACAAAGGCTATAGGTAAAAAATGTCTACTACTTCTAATGGGTACAGCAAAGTTAATTTGGTTAATTAGTAAGGGGGAATTTAGTTCACCATTTATTAATTTGTGAAAAAAAGTTATTGCTAGCATAGTTCTACGATTAGTAAGAGAGGAAAGATTTATTAGTAAAAGTCTACTGTGGTAAGCAGGTAAATTTGTACTATTATTGACAAGGAATAAGTCTCAAATTCCATTGAGTTTATTTCGTTTTGGAAGATTTTGGTATATTCAAGTACTACATTAATTATTTTCGCATAGTATTCGTTTGTAATATAGCTATGGTCAATTTTAGTATTTTGAATCAATTTTTTAATATTAAGATCTTCCGAATAGAATGTTTGCCAAAGACTATTTAATTTTTTGATTCTCTCTTCAAAATATCCTGACTTTATTTTGCGGTCTTGCGGATTCTTTTTAAAGTTCCAAATTACTTGATTGTCTAGCATAACCTTAAGCTTTGTTGATTCCATTTTTTTTTTTATTAAAAAATGTCAATTTGGCATTAGGAATGTGAATCACTTTTCCTACATTTGATGTAACTGCAATTCTTTCTGGTGCTAAAGTTGAACTGATGTGCTTTTTATCATCCGTTTTCCTTTTAGCCTGATGTAGGTAGTGATCGCCAAGTTGATCAGGTACCCTTTTTTTTTATTACCGCTCGGTAAATGATGAGAGATTGGTCGCAAGTTGACCAAAACAATTGGTTTGCCAAATGAAACTTATTCCAACGAAGAGGTTCACCCAATGTAAGAAAGGTGATTTTGTTCGTAACGTTGGAGTTGTTTGGACGAGCTGGTTTTACGAATGGTTCGTGTTCGTCTCACGTTGATCGCCAGTTGACCAATAAAAAAAAATTTGTTCGCCAAATGAAACTTAGTCCAACGAAGAGGTTCACCCAAGTTGGAAGTTGTTCGGCGAGCTGGCTTGAAGAAGGTTGAGTCTTCGTCGAAAGTCGGGGGTCACTCATTTTGTTAAATGTCCAAGTAACTTTTTTTTTGTTCACGATTTAATGTAATTTAACAAAACTGCTGACTTCTTTTTATTTCCAATCACTTTCTGATCTTGACCCATAACCTTTGTTGGAATTTAAATCGCAATTGAAATCTGCGCATTTATTTTAATAAAGGTCTGCAATGGATGACAGTAGAAAAAGAAGTGTGTAACTACAAACTAACAGAGAGAGAGAGAGAATTCATTGCTCTCGAACGGTGTTGCAAGATCTATAATATTATCGCTTACATTCTATCGAATATAATGCAAATTAATATTTCAACAGTTCGTCGAGAAGTCAGGGGTCACCAAAATGTAGAAAAGTTATGCACTTTTCTGGCATGCTGAAATGAGTTTTTTAAGAGGGATCCTGATAAAACTGTAATCTACACCTCGACAGGTAATTCCTATAACATTGGTTTTTTGGGACTGAACAATTGGAACGAGCAATCAAATATGCAGAACATGCAAACGGTGAAACAAAGGCTAAAGAAGCGCCGCAAGGCTCCTAAAAACGCATTTGTAGTCAGATCGCTAACCAGCTGGACCGCCTTTGTGAAGAAGCAATAGACTATAGCTTTTTCCGCGAACTTTATGATGAATCCAAATCGGTCCGCAATAGTCTACGTCTATAGGGAGAAACACTTAAATATATATATTATTGAAATAATTGTAACACAGGCGGGGAATCAGCGATAATCGTTATCTCTAACGAGGAGTCTGAGTGCGAGGAGGAGTCGCAGAAGGCGCGGCCGGTGCTAACAGGGTTTGCTCTAACGTATCTAGCCTCTGCAACCGGCTGGGTTATTATGTGTTATTTTGCAAAACTGAACGGATTTTTAATAAGAACTTAGTGCTTAGTTCTAAGCCCTGATTTTCCATCAGCAATAATAGTGCATTCATAGTTTGAAACGAGATTTTTTGAAAAAATAGTTTGTAAAAATTCAAATGCACGCGATTCAACTCCTCGACGTCCAAAAGATCTTTTGCCGTTGGTGAGAGCTGCAAGGTATTGAAGGGAGGGGTTTATTTTTCTTTCTCTTAATACAAAGTTAAAGAAATTTTAACTTCGCACTGTTTTTAATGTGTTTGAATTTTTAGTTTGTTGTTTTGACTAATATTTTGTTTGTTTATTTTATTTGCATGAACGTTGTTGGGGTCATCGAGGGAAAACCGCCATTCGTCGCCAAAAATGCCAGGAACTGGAGCCGCAGTATGAATAATCGCGTTCTCCAGTCCATCGCAAATGAGAACACAAGTTTTGCGGTGTTATCTTTGGCAATTGCTCAATCGAGATTTACCAATATTGTTGATTGGCAATGACGGCACTTAAATTTGTTCAATTTCTAGGGAAGTCCTCAATTTCTAGGGTTTCGTGGCCGTCTGTTGATTGGCTTCTGCGAAATGTTTGCAACAATAATAGATTCGGGCAATTGTATATATATATATTGTAGATATTGATTTGTTTATATAACTTATAAGAAGACAAATTAAAATCGATATTGTGCCAAATTCGAACACTAATTAGAAAGCCTACCGGCTACTGTCTGTCAAATTGTCAGGTGCTGTTTCTGTTACTGTTGTTTATGATTCTCGGCATAGTTATCAGGCAGCCACCTAAAAAATTCACAAACAAACAAGAGTACAGACATGAACGATGTTGGCGGCTTCATGATTAGATCGGTGGTGTGGAGCGGCGTGTGTTGTAGAGGAACGCTATATCACCAAATTGTTCAATTTAATTGACTATTGTGGGCTGGGCCGGGAAACAACGTTATCAGCATTGTTATGATGTATACTTGTTGAAACGGGTCATGCCATATGCTCATTGAGTTTGTCTAATATATTCTTTTATTATAAGTTTGTTGTGGAAGATCATCGGAGAGGTCTTTAGACGTAACATGATATTGTTCTTTTATTGTATGAGTATTTCCTAACAAATAATGGAAAGGTTAGATGAGTATAGGTTTTCAGGGGGAAAATAGTTTAACAAATGTTTTTTGTTCTTCGAGAAGAAGCTTTCGTATATGACAATCATTATATGAAGGAACCACTATTTTTTAAGTTCTTAAGTTCTAGAAGAGTTGTCGAACATTTGTAAGAGCATTTGGCAAATGTTGGACCCAACATCAATGAATCATTGCTTGTGTTGTTGGATTAGACATTGTTGGTTGGAAATTGTCAATTGGTATGATAAGAGCCGTGGTAGAACTTTAGTAAAAGAAAAAAAAAAAAATAACAACCGGAACCGAGCCGTGGCGTAAGTGGGCTGGGGTGGGGTGAGGCGGTGCGGGTTGGGTTCATAACAAAATTCAAGCAAATCAAAGGTTTTCATTTAGTTGACGCTACTATAAATAATAAAGAGTTCGCCATGGTAGAGCTCATTCAACGATTATCATTCGCAGCAGTTGGAATAAACACTCAATTAACAAATTTTTGCTTTTGCGTCTTTAAATATCAATCAAATCATAATGTGCAAATTGAGTTTGTGTCTGTTGGTTGCCATTTTTGGTTGCCTGGTTGCCGATAGCTTGGCGGGCGTGAGCCGTACCAACGGCAACAACGATGTTCATCGCGATATCATTGTGGTTAAAAATGTGCGTGATTTTGCTGCCCAACATCCGGGATTGAAGTTGCAGCGTTTGCAAAAGCAGCCGCCAACGGCTCGCGCCAGTGGACAATCTGTGCGATATACGCTGGGTGCTCGTGTTTCGGGTAAGTGCTCGGTGCGATGAACCGATAGTTCCTAAAACTATGCAACTATGCTTATTGAGTCGATTCGGTAAAATGTTGTCTACTTTCAGGCGACAGGTTGGTGGCTCAGGGCGCCGATGTTTACAGCTATCCGGCACGCAAGGACGTTAGCTTGCAGCTAACTTATCCCGAATCTGGTGCCGGTGCGATAGTAACATTCGTGGAACTCATCTGCACCCAGGATAACAGTGACGGCAATGCCTATGTTGTTGCCGGCGGCATTGGACAGCGTTTCATTTCCATTGTGCTCGAGGCAAAGCAAACCAAAAACTTTGCCTACCAAGCACAATACTTTGGCTCCGATTAAGGACACACCAGGACATACCAGGATCCGCCTCATTCTCATACCCAGCCGGTCGGAGTAGTAGTACGTTATTCTTTTTTTTTTCGCTGCACCTATCGTTTAAGCAAACAATTGTACAAAATATATCCCGATGAATTTACACCACACTATCTACACATATACATACATATAAATTGTATGCACACGAAACTTTTGTTTCATCGTGTGTTTTTTGTCATTCGTAAATCTGCTGCAGTCAGTATCACAGTAGTCACATCTATTGGCAGATACATAAATTGAAAACGCTCACGCGGTTCCCACTCGACAAAAAAGCTCAACGATAGTCGTAAATAAGCATTAAGCTGTACGCCGAATGACGCCGATCGCTTGGCGCCCCCCATCTTCTAACAATGATCGGGATATTCCGAATAGGTGCGTAACTATCGTTTTGACATTATCAATTGACGACGCCGCCGCCAACAACAATGGAACTTTTTCACACGACGCTCGATTTTTCGCTCTCTCGTTCGCTCTCTCGTTCGCTCGTTCGTTCTATCTCTTGTTTAATGTGTTCTCTTTTTTTTTTTGTTTGTGGTGCCAAGATCAAGGACTAAAACAAATAATAATGTTAAAGAATTTGACTTTTATTTGACACTTTATGTTTCGTGGTATTTTTTTTTTTTGATTAACTGACACTCTTGTTATCGATAAGTGCGAATCAGTCAAAAGTGACAGTCTCGCGATTGGCAACTTTTATAATTTGATTAAAACATTATTATTTCGTTTACTTTCCACAAGCATTTAAGTGGATTTTGTGCTAACGACGATATCAAACCATGAATCATAATATTAAATATAGAAAAACACAATATGTCAAGTTGTTAACCCTGAAATGCTTGATATATATTTTTGCAAGTACCAAATGATATCTAGCCAATTAAATTGAGATACTCTTCTACTCTCTAAGTGAAAGGCTTATCAAAATACTTTTTTTGTTTTCATTCTGGATGGTTAAATATAAATTCCAATTTGATATGCCTTTTGCTGACGTGCTTGAACGCGTTTTAAGGCTGATCCCATAATTACATATATTTAATTGTTGCCCCATTTGACGCTATCGACGCGGTTTTTTTTACTACCCATTTAATGGGGTATACATATCAGACATATAACTTCAAATTGATATCGCCGAGTCAAGTGAAAATGTCGTTTGGCTGCCATTTCTATATGCTTGAAATGCCCATTTATTAGATTGTTTGCCTTTATTTTGTGCGCAATTATGTATATCAAGGTTAAGATTGCAAAAAAAAAAAAAAAAAAACACTAGAAAAAACAAGAAAAACAAAAATTCAAGCAACACGCGTCGAGAACAAACTTCAACAACAAAACACGCCCTTTAAAAAAATATAATTATATTAAAAATAATAATAAATTTCAAGAGCCAACGATAACAGTGTGCTCATTGGGTTATAATCTCAACTAAAAATGTATATACATATATACATTTATCCCGTTCATTAATGTTATTGTTGTTCTGATTAAATTACTATAATTTCTGTGACTTCATTTTTGTTTTTAAATATTGTTAATTCATTGATAAAGGTGAGGCATTTTCTGGAATTGGAAGAGTTTTATTTTTCTTCTATTTTTGGACATGTTGCTAGGGAAATTATTGAAACATTTATAAGGGGCAAAACTTTTATACACTCAAGTTATATTGGATTATGATAGGGGCAAAACTGTTATATGTTTAAGTGTGTTTTAGGTAATGATTCAGGAGTAACTTTATACGCTTTTCTATGTTATGGGTTATGATTCAGGTAAAACTGTTATACGCTTTAGAATGTTTTGGGTTCTGATTCAGGAGATAACTGTCATACGTTTAAATTTGTTTTAGCTTATGATTAATCAAAAGATATAGATAAATGCATGGTAAATAATTTTTAATTTTTGAAAGGGGAAATTTTTATTTATCTTTACACACGAATGGATGCCTGAGTTGATGATGAAATGTTCTCAAAATAATAATAATAAACAATCGAATAAAAGCAGGAATGCATAATCATGTTCAAAACCGTTATTTGACGATTGGAATCAGGATTGATAAGCAAATATTGATACATGGATGAGGCATATTGTTTTGATATTTGAATGATAAATTGCCAATTGAATTTACTGGTGCAATACGATATACAAATATTTTCAATTTCTTTTTTTTTTTGTCATCGATAAGGAAAAACGTCAGAAAACGTTCTTACGTCCAAACAATTGGGCAAACAATTTGAAGTGGCGGCCAATACGGAGCCGGAAGTAAAAGTTTGTCTCGAGTGTTATTACCTAAATGAAATCTAGTACGTATGCACTATTAATAAGTTCTAATATAAAGGAAAAGAAGAGAAAAAAAAACAGTTCAGCTTTATCACATGTCGCCATGATCAGGTGAAAACGATCACAATATATCGTTGTTGTTGTTGTTGTTGTTGTGACTGATATCGATTTGAAATTGGAATTGGAATTGGGAATTGGGGCCACGCGCAACAAAAAACGATCGATTGGTAATTTGTTGTCTTAATTAACTGCTTAAATCCAATCGGTATTAGAGCATGTCTAGAAATATTATTATTATTATTGCCACAAGTGGGGCTATTAATAGGTACGTAGCGAATTATGTATTGCCAATTAGGGGCTCCAAAAAAGAAAAGTCATTAATAACAACAACAACAACAACATATAATCTTGGCAGCAAAGTATCAACCATGGCCAATAATGTGAGGCCTGCCAGCTTTCTGCCAGCTTATCGTTCAGTCGTCGAGGTGCCTTATCTAATGCTGACCGCCGATAAGAGAGCGCTCGGTATAAAAGCCATCGTCAGTGCGAGCGAATGCACAAAACAGTCGCCAAATAGATTGCATAGGGCGCGGAAGCTCAACTCAAAGACACACGAAAAAAAAACATAAGTCGATTGATCTTTTAATTGTTTTCGGTTCGTTTTGTTTTGTTTGTGTTTTTTTTTGTTTTTTTTTGTTTGTTTTTTTCCTTTTGTTCGTTTGTTTCTGTTATTGGTTATTGTCGTCTCGCAAAATGCAGCGAATGTGCTTACCGTTATTCGTTATACTATGCGCTTGCGTACTCGCTGCGCCAACGCTGTCGCTGGTGCAGTCGCAGTCGTCGCAGCAGCAGTCGCAGCAGCTACAACAACGCGCCATTGATTTGGACTATACACCAATTATGACAGTGACCGATGAGACCCGTTATATGACAGCCAATCTGGTCCCTTTGACTAAGGTGAAGCATGCCAAGGGCAATTTTGTTTTTACTGCCGGGGAGCGTATAACGGGTAAGTTTTAACATAACTGATTGATGTTCAACTTTATTGACTAAATGACTCTATCTCGTTCTCTCTCTCTCTCTTCGGTGTTATTAGGCGATAAGCTTTTGGTGAACAACTATGATGATGAGAGCTTCACCACGGCCGTTGACATTGAGGTGAAGATGAGTTATCCATCGTCGAGCGGCGGCGTTAGCGCCACCCTGACAGCCATTGAGATCGATGTGGATGCCGGGACGACGGCCGATGATGCGAGCGCCTTCTTCATGGCCGGCGGCATTGGCAAAAATAAGGCATCCATATTGTTGGCCAGCAATAAGACGCGCACATTCTCGTATGAGGCTTTCTTCTATGGTTACTAGACTAGAGAGCAAATTGAAGCAAATAAAACAGCATCATCAACTTGGAACTGAACTGTGATCGACATCGACATCGACATCTCGCCCAACTCGTCCATAGCCCATAGCCCATTCCTTCCTCCCAGAGAGACAAGTATTATAGTGCTTTAACTTAAAATTAAAAACAAAAAAAAAAAAAAAAAACAAGCAATGACTAAAAAAAAAAAAACCAAAAAAACCCACATGAAATGAGCAAAGAAATTAGCAAAGAATTTTTGTGCAACTCATTTAATATTTTTCACTTCAGCTTAATTGTTTTTTTTTTTTAATCAATACTTTGTCTGTTTGTGGGCATGAAAATGGCACTGGCTTATCGTACACACTCCTACACACACACACACACACACACATACACACACACACACACAGATACATATATACACTTGGATGTATCTGTACATTGTTAAATTGACGCTGGGGTTTTTCCAATGCAGGGCGATTTTAATTAAAAAAATTGTAGTCGTTCAAATATTTCGATTCGCACACTGTTTGATCGATCGATCTTCCCTTTCCTCTATCTGTTTACTCGCCTATTTGTTTGTTTCTTAGTAAATACTATTCAATGTGTATCAAATAATCTAATTGATAAGGAGACGCAGCTCATGGCACGTGTCGCACCTAAAGAGAGAGAAGTACCAACTATTAATTGATGTGATTTTCATAACATTACGCAATCGCAGTCTTCGCCAAGAAGAAATGTAATCAACACAAAAATGCATTGTCTATGCATGCAAAAGAATGATGTAACTTAGATAAGGGCGCTAATTGATGCTTGGCTTACGAAGATAGGAAAATAGGTCTTGGGAAAATATTTTGATTGACGATAAAAATAGATTGTAATAAAATCTGTAAAGCTAATTTGGCTCAAGTATTTTTTGTTGATAATCTTCTTTTATAGAGTCGATAGTTATCGATTAAAATTCGATTATACCTAGAATCTAGCTATGAGTGTGAATACTTTTAATAATATTTCGCAATTTATTTCCTGATTTACCATTTATTTCAAGCAATATAAACCGCAAGCACCACATGTCGCGTTCAAGATAACATTTTAAGCTTATCTTAAAGTGTTGACGGTATTTGTAAAATATCGGATCTGAATATATGCTGATTTAGTATTGTTCTGGCTTTCCTACATTACGGAAGTGAATGCAATTAGCACAAGCTTAAAACAAAATGTCAATTAAAAACATTGGATTGATCGTACTGTTGACATTCCTATCAGCAGAGACGACCGTACAGTATGTGTATGAATACCGTGAAACACAAATATCAGGTTGGTCTCTCACAACTCAAATGTCTGGATGAATTGTTCCTTATATTATGTATGCAATGAATCAGTCAGTCAGCCGTGCTCGATCAGACATGGATTTCCCAACAGCACTTGCTTGCTAACGGAAGAATGTACCACATTGAAGTACTACAAGGACATAGAGAACACTATACCAGTCTGTGGCTTCATAAAATGGTATGGTAAAGAGCTAATCTGCTGTCCCAATCAGTTTCCCGAGGGTTCCAAAACTACAACCACGACTAGCGCAACGCCACCTCTAGCTCCAGAACAGCTAATCTATAAGCATCTGGCTACCTTGTCATACCTAAAACCAATTACTTTTGACGACCATGTGTATCGCTGTACGGCTGTAATCCTGTCGTCAACCCAAGTTCTGGTGACCAGTAAATGCGTGGGAGACACACTTGTCGGTGTTGTACTTGGCGTCAGTGATCTAAGAGATATCTATGAGCCTGAAACGTACTCAATCCAGGTACAAACATTTTTGATCTATGTGATTTGGTATTTAAGTTCATTTAAGTCCATTAACAGAGCAAAAAACCGTTATACAATAATCTAACGCTGCTCAACCTAAATTCGATTGATTTCGATGAAAATATTGGTGTGGCAACGCTCTGCACAGAATCCGATCTGGAGGGAAAGCCTGAGCTACATGCCGTTGGCTATGCTCAGAATGCTGATGGTAGTTCCACTTCATTTCATTATTAATTACAATCAATTGAAAGATCTCTCCATGAACAGGTACCAACTGCAATTTATTCCGGACGCAACTTGTCAAACATGACGATTGTAGCAAGGTGGAGAACAAGCGTCGAGTTGAAGGTCTTGACGTACCCGGTTCGCATCTGTGCATGAGACCCGTTCAGCTGATGTTTCGATCCAGTGAGAACGAAGAGTGCTCGAAATGCTTGACGGCCAGCACCAGTGTGTTGCATGTGAAACGTACTGATGGTAGTGAATGTGTGGCAGGCATTGCCACGCCCACAACGGATGAGTGCATTGTGAATAACAATCCGTTGTATTACACGAGTATCGTGAATAACGCTGTAAGGAACATCATTAGTCACAACTAAAGGAAGTGAAAAATACTTGAAATGTTGTATCGGAATAAACAGAATATGTCGAATATGTACAATAAAAACTATTATCAACAAATGCTATAAGTGCAATTGTATTGTATTTTTGAAATACGGTTTTTTTTTTTGTTTTGGCATCGTACAATTTTCTACTGAATTCAAGTACAAACAGATTAACAGAGAGCGAAGGGCAATCATATTGAGATAAAAGAATTCGCGGAATTGTATAAAAAAAAAAAATCGCAGAACTTCAATGAAGACATACCCTGAACATAATTTTTAATCTATTTGTTTTTTTCTTGATTTAGGAAACGAATTGAATTATCAATAAAGTAAAATAAATCTCGTCTAGGCGAACACCCTGAACTCCAGATTGAAAGCGCTTAGTCCATATTGATCTTCGATGTATCTTGATTGCTTTTCAACGATTTTCATAATTTCCAAATTTTAGATTGTTTTTGATTGTTATCGATGACATGTGCGTATCGGAAACATTAAGAGTTATCGATGCCAATGGTATAGAGAAGCTTACATGTTGAATCTTAAATGATTCCTTCTGTCTGTCACATACTTGTACCGAAAACCAATATACCCTAAATACTTATTTCGTGGGTTCAGGGTTTAACAAAGCAAAAAGAACAGAGAGCAAATCTGATTTCGAAAAAGTGTCTTTTTTACTTAATCTTGTGAGTTGAGTTCAGTTTTGCTTTGATTTTAAATCTAAACGGACGCTAATACACGAACGCATAATAATGTCCCCTATCACCATATTGTATGTGGGACTTTCATTAATGGCGCTGTTAACGATTCCAACAGCCAATGGAAGTCCACCCATGCCAGTGAAGCGCATGAAGGGTAAATCCATCTGCAAACATACATACATATATCTGCACATTTACTGAACTTTAAAAACATTTAGTGGGAGATGCCTGCCCAACTAGTAATTTTACCGAAAGCTACTGTGAACTTCCCGAAAAATGCAAAACATTGCCAGAGTATATTAAAGCAAACATGTTCTCATTAAATGATATACCCAGCTGCGGATTTTTAGGCGTATGGACGCATTCGGAGATGATGTGCTGTCCCTCACAGATGCCAGGTGAAAGGACAACAGAGCCGCCGATGTTTGTCAATTTTTATTGTCATTTTGATAACCTTTTAATAATCAAGTTCTTGGTTTTAGCATCAACGATAAAACACTCTATAATCATCTGGCCTCTCTTGCATACATTGACCCAATAAGATTAGACACTGTAAAGTTCAGATGTACGGCGATTATTCTGTCCTCAACCCAAGTCTTGGCAACTAGCAACTGCGTTGGACCCACAAATGTTGACAAGCCCCTCGGAGTTTTAGTTGGTGTCGACGCTCCGGGCGATGACTATGATGCCGATGAGGAGATTGATATAAGGGTACTGCAACAACTTGTTGTTAGAAAAATTCAATTCCGGAATTTCCTAATTATTGTTCTTTTTGAAAACCTATTTACAGGCCACGAAACTATTTAACAATGATTTGGCGCTCTTTAAACTCGTCCAACCCCTTGATATGAATCATTCGTTAAGGGAGGCTACGCTTTGCTCCGAATCCGATCTGATGGGAAGCCCCATACTGCAAGCCGTTGCCTTTTCACAGTACAAAGATGGTATATATGATCAATATTTCATTCATGCCACCAACTAAAAGACCCCTTACAGGCACCAACTGCGAAATTTTCTCGATAGGACTTGTCGAACATGACGACTGCAGCAAGGTGGAGAACAAGCGTCAAGTTAAAGGTCTTGACGTACCCGGTTCGCATCTGTGCATGAAACCCGTTCGGCTGATCTTTCGATCCAGTGAGAACGAAGAGTGCTCGAAATGCTTGACGGCCAGCACCAGTGTGCTGCAGGTGGAACGGACTGATGGTAGTAAATGTGTGGCAGGCATTGCCACACCCACAACGAATGAGTGCATTGTGAATAACAATCCGTTGTATTACACGAGTATCGTGAATAAAGCTGCATGGAACTTTATGTCAGGCTAAAAATATATATATATATTTTCTCGATATTTCTATAGCTGTCTGAGTGCTGTGTTTCCGGTTTTGTGTTTTTTTTTTAATTTTGAATAGTACAGAAAATTAAATTCTTCCAAATGTGATATCAGCACAAAATTTCCCTCCACCGCTTAGGATCTTCCTGTGAGTGTTTTCCGAGGTCAGAAAATCAATTGTTCATCAAAAATTGCTGGTTTTACAATATAAATAATTTTGTATCAAGCTAGATTAAATGTGTGAAAAATAAACCAATTGTGAACTTTTTCCATCTGAATATGAATCATTTGATTGGTTTAATATTATGGACGCCTTAGGTACGTAGTTTCTGGTAGTCTTTAATTATATATATTAGATACTTTAGCTGACTTTTAAGCTATCCTCATCTTTGTCTCATATTATTTTCCCATTGATTGTTTTTACGGGGGATGAAATGCAAAAAGTTTTTGGAAAGAATTTTGGGAAACTTATATTCACACACAAAATAATGTTTAAAACGTGCTCATCAAAAAAAAAAAAAAAACATAAATTAACTTTCTGCACATTCATTCTCAAATGGTAAACCTAACTGAATTTGAATACAATGAAAAAAAAAACCGTATGAGTATAAGTTGTAGAACGTCGTCATTCAAAATGATGTATACAAAATGCGTACAGTCATCGAATCTCCCACGCCCTGAATCACAATTTTATTTCGATAATAAGCTAAATTAAGATATAAGATTCAAAAGCAAATGCACAATCAACCATCCAGTTTAATCACTTTTGGTTTTCTATTATTAAGTCATATATATATTTAAAAAAAAAAATGGAGCTTAATCTAACTCGGATACAACTAAGGCACTTCCTCTGTCTGCGCTGCTGCTGCTGTCGTTGCTGTTGGAGCTGACGTAGCGTCGGCTGCGGCTGGTATTGCTGTCTCTGCTTGCGCTTGCAGCGCTGTCGCGTTGGTTTGACTAGTTTGACAAGAGAGAGAGAGAGAGTTTTAAGTTGATTTGAGCGACAGTTGAGCGCGAGCAACGCGCCTGTCCAGTTCGATTGTCGGACCGATGATGACACAACGAGTCTTTGGCGTAATATCAGCGTTGCTTGGTATCTATCTATGCAACACCCGCGCCTACTACAGCCTGGAATGTGAGTTCTTTCTTGCACCCGTTCCCTATTCCCGGTATTCATTTTGTTCTGTTTTGCAGTGGGTGATCCCTGTCCAACGCAAGAGTATCGCAGCAGTTGCCAGCTTGCTGAGCAATGCATAACCCTAGGTCGATTTATTGATAGCGGCCGACTCTCTGTGCAATCTGTAAAGAATTGTGGCTTTTCCGTAACAGGAGAGAAAGTGTGTTGTCCCCTCGATAGCCCGGAGTATAGCCATACAGCGGTACGTTTCTCATCCAACAGTAAGAAAACTGCAACAATAACAACAACAACAACGGAGAGTCCACCATGGTTAAGCATATTCAAGACAAATCGAGAGTATATGCAACGCTCAGTTGCAACAAGTATACCATTTAGTCGGGAGAGCATTGTGTTCCCGGACAGAGAACGAAGAAATGGCGCCGCATGCAAAACGCCACTGTACGAGGGCCAATGTTTGGCCATCTCGAAATGTGAAAGTCTAGATGCATTGCTAAAGCACCGACGATTGCGTGATGAAGATGTGGAAACGTGTCGGTATGGTAGCATTGAGGAGATCATATGCTGCCCCATCAACTTGCCATTGATGCCGCGGGGTCAAGTTGGCAGCGGTACGCGTGCCGCCTCTCAGCCCAACCGATCAACAACGGAAACGGAAAGGGATCCTGCCGCGTCGAGCGTAGCTGAGGATCAGGAGGATGAGGATGCAGTGAAGCGTGCTGCGTTACTCCTGCCACATTATAAGCATATGGCGGCACTGGCATATCCAAATGCTGCCTTCGATGGACACGTGCATCGTTGCACCGCCTTGGCGCTTACACCACAGCTGCTGCTCAGCGTTGCCAGCTGTGGACGGCCAAGTCATGCGGTTTTCGGTGTTCCCGATATGCGTGATGTTGATGCCGATGAGGATTATCTCGTCAATATAGTAGTGGGTGTTCCGTCTCTCTCGCTCTCGCTCTCTATCTTATACACTCTCTCACTGTTTCCTTCTCGCTCTGTAGCGTGTGGCTGAGCTGCGTCATGACTTGGCCCTGTTACGGTTGGAGCAACCATTGGATCTGACCCCAAAGCTCACTCTTGCTCCGATGTGCACACATTTTGAGTTAACACGCATCCAGACCAGTGGACAACTCGTGGCCAGTGCTTGGGCCAAGGGCAATGGTAAGCTTGTTCACATTTCAAGTTGAAATCTTCTTTCTTCTTTCTTCAACTTCAATTTCTTTCCCATTGCAGCCAGCGATTGTCCCTTCTATGAGATGCCCATGCGTCTGCTGCCCTATGAAGCCTGCCGTTATATTGATAATGCGGCCGGGGTAGAAAATTTGCCCGTATCACATCTATGTGTGGGACCCATACACCTGGATACACTTGGCGCCAACAATGCGAGTTCATGTGCACCGTGTCCGGCAGTTGTTGGGAGCGTTCTTCACTTGCGGCGTTCCAGTGGCTCGCGTTGTGTGCTGGGCGTTGCCACGCCCACCGGCAGCAGTTGTGATGCAAAAGCAATGTACTATACCAATGTGCTGGATGCATCGCTCATCGATTTTGTGGAGCAACAGCAGAAGCTGAAGCAGAAAACTTGAGCATAAAAATGTAGCAGTTACTTTTTTCCACTGCGTTGCACTCTAGTAATAATATATATAGTTTGTAGTCGTGATCGTTCCAAATGTGATTAATTAACTTAATATTATATAAGTATACTAGATATATATATATATATATATATGTGTGTACGACTATATGATTTGTTCTTTACTTGAAGACAAAAGTCGCTCAATATGCATATTTTGTATAAGCTATATTAAAGCTCGTAAGCTCAAGCACATTGAGATATGAAATAGAAAATTATAAAAACGAGTTTTTCATTCAATATGTAAGCGTAGAAAATCAAAGCACAACCCCAAAAGCCATTATAAACACTGCAAAAGTGAACACTTTGCATTAAATCTTTATGATTTACTTTGACAACATTCTATTTTATAGTATCAAAACATTGTTTTTGTTATGATAATAGCTGAGGAGCATTGAATAAACCATATACATATTCATGGGAATTTTCATGCGCTACAAGCGAGTAAGTCAAGTAAGCTTGACTACGCGATGCCCTGAAATAGTGATATTACATGTACAGTCTTCGAAACATAAGATATTATGGTTATCGATAACGTGTGTTTATCGTAAAAGGGGAAGGGTTATCGATAACTTGAAACAAACTCTATCTTTAACAGACTGTGCAAACGAACCGTTCATACAGACAAATCTAATGCGATAACGTGTGTATATAGTAAACCGGAAAAGTTATCGATAATTTGCAAGAAACTTGCTCTGAAGCTTTTATCTTTTACAATCTGTGAGAACGAAGTGTTCATACAGACAGTTGGAGAGACGGACATGGCAATATCGACCCTCAGAGATGCTATCTTCCAAGTGTTACATACCTTTCCACAAAACCATAATACCCCTTATACATATGTATGCTTATAAGCATAAAACAAAATTACATATATTATGAGTGTAGACTTTGGGCAAACCCAAACACTAAATGGTTTTGCGATTCAACTCAACTCAATTCACTTGCGCTCTCTGACACTGGCTTTGACTGTGTATTTTCCCCTTGAATCACAGTGTTTTTGTTTGCAACTGCCGGTTTTTTATTTTAATGTTTTGCAGTTGTTGTTTTTATGAAGCTCTGCTGTGTGCTGTGTTTACCTAATAACTTATGAACGAACAGCTTGACTGGCTTTAATACGCTTTTGTATTGAACAAGTTTGTAAAGTTTTGCCGCTCAGTTGCGTATTTTGATTCTGTGAAATGCGAAATGAAACGTTAAAACCGGTTCAACACTGAGCGCTATCAACAATTGTTGTCATATCTCTGGTGCTATTGCTGGTGCTGAATTCTGTTGTTGGTGCTGGGTTCTGTTGTTGGTGCTGGGGCAACGTTTTGGGGTTCTAATCGCAGCTTCAGTTGGCAAAGCGACGCGTTGCTGAGAGGTAGACCTCAGCCTCCAGTGTATCAATCACAGAGAGACATACAGAAAGAGAACCGATAAGCGTTCAAGGCACCGGTTTTCAATAAATATATATATACATATATACACATATATTCTGCTTTATATACAATATTTGATTTGGTGTGTGTTTTTTTTTCTGTTTTCTGTTTTTCAATTTTCTTTGTGATTTATTAATTAAAGTGTTTCAATAACGGTTGAAAAACATAAATAAACAAAGGAAATCCTGTTTTTTTTTTTGTTTCTGTTATCACATGCAATAACAGCAAAGAGCTTTAAAGCTTGCGTGTCAAAGGTTTGTCTAAAAAAAATACGACAGCAACAATATAATAATAATTCGCAATTAATAAAATGGTGCATTTTGATTTAAATCTATATAGATATTCATTAAATTAACATATAGTATATGTACATTCGATCGTTCGAACACGAGAGCACATGAACAGTGGAAGAATTGTATTGACGCGATTAACAAGATTAACCAACAACTGGTGCAACGGTTTGTCACGTCATTGGCCAAGCATGCCAACTTATTCCTACTAGAATTAGTATTCAAATGTAAACCCGGAAAACTTAATAAGAAACACTTGACATACTTCAACTTATTCCTTATCCCTACGGAAATAAGTATAAAAATGTAAAAAATGTAAACCAGGAAAACTTAAAAACAACAAATACATAAAAACATGCTTAAGGTCGTGTTGATGAAATTTTTCCTTGGTTATCTTGTGTTTAAGCAAAAGCTTATGGCTGCATTTGAAGAATTTCTTATCTTAAGAATTTCGAAACTTTTTTCGAATCAATTCGATCAACATGTTCTGTATATTAGTACTTTTCTATTTGCACAATCTGTTTGTGATTCAACATTGGAGATAACTGAAGCAAAAACCAGTTCAATTCCCAGCTAAGAAACAAGAGTTCATTTGTTAATATGCTAAAAATAATTATAGAATTAATGTTGAGAAAATATTCATTTGAGCTATTTTGCTTACAAAATCTTAATAGAAAATTCGTTGAAAAGATTAAAGCGTTAAATAATTTGCCTATCATTAGATGTAGTAAAATCATTAAATCAGTGATATAGGGTTGAATGTGTATGAAAGGGGGGATTTTTTTGTCAATGAAATTTTCCCTTAAGCTGATGGGACCAACATATGCGAGAGTATTGATTGATATATAGTAGGTCAATGGCAGGTCTATTATTATCAGTAAAGCTGCGCTCCAAATGCCACACACAAACAAAGACATAATATATTTATTTTTGAGTGGCAAATGAGTAAACAAGTTGAGATACCTCCAGAGCCACACGAATTAAGACGTTGAAACAACAGTTTCAGTCATCTTTTGTTAATCGCAGCGTTTAATGCGGCTTAATAGGAAACTTCAATACAAAAGTACTTAACCCACTTAAATGTGTCACATTCTTTCTTATAAATGTGTAAACATTGTGAACTACCGAATGATTTTGCTGTGTTGTATTATTATATTTTGTATACTCTTCATACAAACAATTTCCTCAGGTTTTTATTTATTAGAGTGACTTTTTTTTATCGATAATTTTGTATACCCTTAACTCATGAAATGTGCAAAAGCATGTAGCAGAAAGATCTCAGAAACTAAACTCCCAATCAATTTCAAATTTCCAATAACTTTTTAGGTTTACGATATACATATGAAATCGATTACAGCAAAATCTTGATTTTCAAAAGTTGTTTGAAATTTTCATTGAAATCGGTTGAGAAATATTGGAGATATGAATGATTAAAGTAAATCCTCAGGTATAATCGTATGTGTAAGGTCAAGGGCTAAGGGTATCTTCTTGTTGGTTATATATTTATGTATGTAACAAGTTTGGCATAACAAAGTTTTAACAAAAATATTTGTTTTCAGCAACAAAGTCTGAGTTTGTAAGTGGTAATAATGGTGTTGGCTCTGAGAGCATTGGCTTATAGAATAGGAGACGTCAACATTCTAGGCTCCAGCTGCTTGCTGCTATGTGCCCTTATGCTGTGGCAGATGCCATATTTGGAGGCACTTGAAGGTTTGTGCATGCATCTGCTTCTCATTTACACTCAACTGATCAACCGATTATATAAAATATATATATTTGCTGTTGTTTTAGAGGGCGACAACTGCATGATTAAGGAGAGTTGGCCGGGCGTGTGCCGAGTATCATCGAAATGTGAGCCAATAATCTATGATTATATTAAATCCGGGCGATTGACCATTAGCGAAGTGCCCAGCTGTGGCTTGGGTCCACGCGAGGAGATTGTCTGTTGTCCCACCGCTGAGTTAACCAATGGCACGGGGTAAGCAAAAATGGGTTTTAATGGCTATTTACGCTTTATATGTATTGTGTATGTGTATGTGTATGTATATGTGAATGCGTATTGTTGCTCGTGCTGTTATTGTTATTTGTTGTTGTTGCTGTTGTCCCCCATAACACCCATCCCACCCCAGCTATGTGCCAATTGTTGTTCTCGCATGTTTAAATTGGTTGGCATCTAAAGTTCTCATCTGATTTACATATGCAGCCCGAGCCAGGTCCAAAGAACCACCACAACACGAACAATACTAACAACAACAACGACAACGACAACTGAAGCTAATAAAATATTCGGCAGCAGCAGCAGCAGCAGCAGCGTGGAGCAGAGCGAGAAGCGAGCTGTTAGCTTAAATCTAGATGTGGATTCGACCTTTTTTGATTTTCAGCAGCTGCTTATGAACAACAACAACAACAACAACAACAACACCAACATACAAAAGCAGCCACAACCAAAGCCTCAGCCGGATCTTAAGCCAATGGTGCCGCTTGTGACCCATGAACCGTTGCGAGAGCAGCCGAGATCTCTGCCCACTCAACAGGGGGGAATCGAACAGTTTCAGAGCGTTGGTCTGTGGGGTGAGGCGCCCGCAACGAATCCCAGAGAGCCCAAGATTATAAACAGACCGTCAACATTAAATTGGGCAAGACCAACAAGAAGAAGACCACAACAGCAACAACAGCAACAACAGCAACAACAACAACAGCAACCGATGAGTCTTATCCAGATGGTCAATGATCGATTGCGTCAACAGGGCATGAACATTGTACCAGCACAGCAGGTCAATCAAATTCAGCTGCCCGATAGCAAAAGACCGATTACACCGACAACACCGATAATATCGACCAGCACCATGGCTAATATCGATTTGGATCCCTGGGCACCTTTTCGCTTTCGCGAGAACCCAATCGATGAGATCGTAACAAACGAACTGGGCAATGGTGATGCGACAATATTTCGGTTCGTTATAATGTCCATAGAAGCATTAACATCAATTGGCCTTAGCCTACCAACCTACAAACCGATCCCTATCCCACTCCCAATTCTTTTCAAGCTAACCTATTAATCGAGTAATTATTGTTTTTTACATTATTTGACAGGCCAGAGACAACAACGGCGAGAGTTATTTCACCCACGCCAACCACCCGAATTGATCCATTCGGACAGGATCGAAAAGCGGTTCGAGGTTTGTTTATAGACATGCATGTAATCAGGGATTATTGATTATGATATGTTCGCAGCCTGCCGTATTTTTGGGACTACCAGGGTGCACGGCTTAACTCCCCATGTGCTCGATGGTATACCAGTGGAGCCCGGCACTTATGGCCATATGGCGGCTATAGCGTTTCAGGGTAATAGTAAATACGATTATCGATGCGGTGGCTCTCTGATCTCAAGTCGTCATGTCCTGACGGCTGCCCATTGTTTCAACCTCGATACACCGGTTTTTGTTCGCCTTGGAACCGTGGATATCGAAAACCCTACAAATCATCAGGACATTAATGTATCGGTGGGTTATAAGCATAAAACCCAAAAAAAAAAAACTTTTTAAATTTTTCGTTTTTCGTTTTTCCCTTTTTGCAGCGAAATATTATAATACATCCGGATTATGTGGGAAGCAGTAAATATAATGATGTTGCCATTCTAGAGCTGGTCGAAGAGGCAATATTCAACTTTAATGTATACCCGGCGTGTTTGTCCCTTGAACTCAAGGACCCGCCATTAACTGCAAAACTTTTTGTTGCCGGCTGGGGCATTATGGATTCGAAAAGTAAGTTCCCATTCCCATTGCGAATAGCGTTCCAGTACTTCTCTATATTCATATCCTATATCCATATTCTTTGATAAGCGCAAAAAACATCAAAAATATTGCTGCGTGCACCGTTGGGTATTGTACTATTACAGGAATGCGAAAGATTGTATGCCAGGCAGGATGTTAGCAGGCGACATCTAAAACAAGGCGTTATCGATTCGCTGATGTGTGCTGCAGACGAAGGACTCACGAAGGACGCATGTGAAGGCGATTCGGGTGGGCCGCTCATCCTGGAAACAGATATTGAGAACAAAGAGTATACCATATTGGGCATCGTTAATTCGGGCTTTGGTTGTGCAACGAAGACACCCGGATTGTATACACGCGTCGCATCCTTTTTGGATTGGATCGAGAAGATCGTGTGGCCTGATGATGTTGTGTAACTGTGCTGATGTACACAGTAGTGTACTGATTTTATTTGGGGATTTTCAATGAAAATCTGTGAAATCTTAAGCAGAACGATTTTAAAAACGAAGCTCATATACTAAGGAATAATACCAGCTGATATTTGTTTACCTCAACAACAAGAAACAAGCAAAAAAAATCATATAAACTGTGTTTGCATTACCGTTAAATTCCTTGTGACAGCATCCCTGGCATCCCAGGTATCCCTGGTTAGCGCTATTGCGCTCTATGTCATCCACTCGCCTACGTAAACAAAAAACTTCGCAAAGAGTAAGTGTCACTGGTGCTTGTCCCTCTCTTACGCTCTCTCTTTCGCTCTCTGTCAAATTGTGCTCTTGGTGTGATAGCATTGCCAGATGCGAAATAAAAGGATAGCAAGAGCTTTGAGCTTTTGACCTATGTGGGAGAGCTTTTATGGCTTTTAATTGCCAACAGCAGTTGAGTTAACCGTTACAAAATGCTGCTGCCTTTTTTGTTGGTTGGTCGCATTCGCCTATCAGGCATTAAACACCCGCTGTTGCCACACACACACACACACACACACACACACCGCACACATACACGCACTTCGTAGAAGGCAACAACTGTTTCAGCTGCTTCTTAAATGCTGCTGCTGGCGCTTTGGGCGCCTCAGTTGGTCGCGAGACTGCGTTGCCGTTAGTTCGTTTCCAGCACCAAGGAAGCAACTAAAATACAGAGCACAATCAAAGAGCTAGAAGCAGCGCTTTCTTACTACTGATATCACTACTAACCTTTGTTGTTGTTTTTTTTAGAGTGTGTTTTTTTTTGTTGTTTTTTTTTTGTTGGTATATTGTTGTTGTTTTTTGTCTGTGCCGCCGATTGTTGCGCCGTGCGGTATGCAACGATTTTGGCGCGACCAATCCAAATTGAAATAAATTGAAATTTTTTCGAAACGCATCGTGCATCGTGTCTCAAATGTAAGTGTAACTGTTTATTACCATTGTTACTGTTGTTGTTGTTATTGTTATTAACGGTTTTGCTTATCAGCGCCACATATTGACGCATTAATCAAAAGCTAGCTGGGAAATTGATTTCAAATATACATCTGTTTTGTGACCATATTCGATAAGCAGCCCAAAACAATAAAACTATATACATGTACATGTGTATATGTATATATTTATAGAAAAAAAAAAACCTGTCCGGTAGCAGCTCTGTCTAGCCCATTTAGTATACTAAAAGTTCAACGTTTTGTGCAACGTTCGATAAGAACTGGATTAAAGCACCCCATAGACAACAGGTGCCTAGACCCAGCCATAGAATATATCTGAAATAGTAACATACGGGAGTTGCATATTTGACTCTTTTTTTTTTCGAAATCAACTCAAAAAATCGGAGCTAAGCCACTTGAAAAAAAAGAAGAAGAACTAAGATTCGTATTTTGACTTAGAACATTTTCAACTGATCATAAAAAAGAAGTTTAATTTGATTTTGGGAAGTTTTTCTGTTGCACCTGTTTGCTGTTTAGCCGTTTAACAAGATGGATTTATGGTTAGTTAACATATTGACAGCAAGCTTAATTGAATTAAACCAAAAATATCAAAGTTCAATTAAAATGCTGGTAGAACTGTTTGCGAAATTAGTCGACTGGTGTCAGTTGATTGAAGCCAAATCAAATTCAAAAACAGAGCTGAAACGAATAATTCAATGAATTCAATTAAAATCAAACTCAATAGCAGATACAGTTAAATAAATATCTTTTGACAGCTTTAACAAACGTTGTTTCAATCCATTTGAGCTTGTTGTGGTTCTGTTCTGTTCCGTTCTGTTCCGTTCTGTTGTGGGCTTAAATCTTTAAATTGTTTTAATAAAATTGTGACAAGCTGTTGTTGTTGTTGTTGTCGGCATAAATTCCGTTTGATAAATTGCCAGCAATGGGACAATTTTCACGCTTAACCGGTCAATCAATTAGACATTTTGAAGTGCATTTTAAAGCAATTTGTTGGCATTACGTTTTGCACTTAACATTCATGGGCTGTAATGGGCTTGGTATAGCGAACTGTTGCTGCTTAAGTGTGTGTGTGTATGTGTGTGTGTGTTTGTTTGTTTGTTTGTGTGTCCTGAGGGTGTCAGCTTGTGGGTGACGTGGGTGTCCTTCGAATGTTTGCTGGCGGCAGTTCGGTTAGGAAAAGGCGACTATAAATGTGACACTAAGTTAATAAATTTATGGCCAAAACACACCCAGCTGATATGGTGTTGTGCTCTATGCTCTGTGCTCTGGCTTGCTGCTAATTTTCCTGTTTGTGTTCGTATAGTGTGTGTGTGTGTTTGCGTGTGTTTGTATTTGTGACAGTGACACGACTCCGTTTGCAGACATCAGCGAGGCGGATGCCAAAAAGTCCAGAAACAATCCTGGACACAGAAGTGTCATTGGCATATTAATTATATTTTTATTGGCCGCTTATTTGCCTTTTGCGGCCAAACTCTCTATTGTCCATATATGCCTTTCTGTGTGTGTGTGTGTGTGTGTGTTAGTCTCTGTATTAGTGTATGTGTGCTAAATACTGTTCTAATTTGAGCTGACAAACACAATCGTCCACAAATTGTGACCTCTTTTAATTAATAAATGTGAGCGCAATAAATAAAAAGAAGTAAGGCAAGTATGCTTTATAATAAATACACTGTAAAAATCATATACATTTTATGACATTTCCCAAAAGATAAAATGAAACTTACCCAAAAAAAATCAATTTTTCTTGTTTACAAACTTCTATTGCAAGCGGCGGCCATTAATGGCTGAAACGTCGTAAATGACGGCCTGTCAGCCAAAAAAGGGAAATAATGTTGAGGCAGGTCGCAGGTGTTGATTATAATGTGTTTCTCCGGCAGCTAAAACATATTCACTTCTTTTGTTTTTCTTGCTTTTTTTTTGTTGCTTTTGAGTTAATGACAATAAGGGAGAGCGTATTGAATATTTATGTGTTGTAAGGAAATGTCGTTGGGTACGATACGATTTTTGGATAAATATTCATAATTTATTGTGAATGTTGTTTGTTGTTGTTTTTTGCATATTCGCATATCATAAATCATAATCAAACTCAAATCGCGTTTCAATTGCAAATAGAAAAAGTTGTATAAAAAAGTATAGCATACTTTTTAGCACGTGCCTTAAAATGTTCTCATTTCTAGTTATACATAAATATAACATATAAAATTTGTAATGAAAATTAACTTTACAACAAATTTGAAAGGCAAACGCTTTTAAACTTTTCGAAACTTAATCAATATATAATTTGCGATTATTGACACGTAGTCGATCGAAGCATAAAGATGGCCAGATTTGTTTCAGTCTGACAAAACATATATGTATTGTGCATGTACATGAAGTCTTTTGAGCATGTAACGAGCAGAAATAGTTGTAATTTCTTTCATCGTGTCACGTGTCTCAAAAATAGCAATTACAAATTAAATTCGAAAGTTAAAGGAAAACCAAAGAACATCGGAATGTTAACAACTAATTGATTGATGATGCCCCTAATGCTTGTGCTTCGTGTAGCAGCAACGATTGAATAGTTCCATGTGCAAGTACAAAAAAAGATAATGGTTGCGTTTCCCCGTAGGGTCTGGAACTGGAGCTGAAACTGAAGCTGACGAGATGCCCTTCAATAGTCTGTCATTGCATTCGCTGTCAATGTCCAAAGCTGGCTTAGTCGCAGATTTCTTACCCAGATATATATACTTTGATGTTGATCTCTCTCCCTCACTCTCTTTGTGGAATGCAGCAATAAAAATGCCTACAGAGCGCTATTAGGCAGGGGGTAGAGGGGAGGAGTTTGGCCAAAAAACTAAGCGGACTTATGTTGTTAGTTACTTAGCGGAAGGCAAGAATTCAAGCAGGATTCGTTTGATGGAGTCTCGTCTGCAGCTCAAACATTCACATGCCATTAACGGACTATGTATGTGTGTGTGTGTGTTAGTGCTTGTAATGCACATAAATTTACACAAGTTCATTTTTGTGTAGCGCGTAAATCTTCACACAAATCTCTCATTTCGCTGGGTCATACTACAAACAGAAAAAAAAGAAAAGAAAATCAAATCACGCTATAAGGAAACAAAAAAGACAAACAAAGCATACACACACACAAACAAAAACCAATTTACTTATGTGTGTGTGTGTGTTTATATGTATCTGTTTATATAATACTCTCATATGGCGGCACTTAACTCTCAGCCAAACTTGGGGCTATGCAATGTTAGACATAATTTTTTCTGCTCTCTCTCATTTTTGTTTTTTTTTTGGTTTTTTGGGGAACACTGTCATTTTGTTGTTGCTATGTGTGTGTCTGGCTGTGTGTATTGTCTTGGGTTGAAAGGTCGTTGACAATGGTAAAACAACTGAAAATTTATGGTTTGGCATTAAGGAAATTTAATCGATTCGCTGCAGCACGTGTTATACCATTTACTTCCCTGCCACATTTTACCACACACACAGGCCACAAGACAAAATCCATTCACTACCCCCCCTCCACCATACACCCCCGTTCCTCCCCTTTGGCACCACACTGTCACGCCCTTGTGTCGCTGCTGCTTTAACTTGGAAGCAAATATGAGCGCGTGCCTTTGCCTTTGCCTTTGCCGCTGCCTGCATATGTTTGGCTCTCTCTGTACCCCTTTGTGTTTACTACAGCACCATCCCCGCCGCCGCCACCAACCCCACACAGTCTATAATAATTTTTTTTTCTTCATTTTTTTTGCCGAGCACGCATCATAAAACTCTCTCATATATGCACGCACGTTTACCTTCTGATATTTTCTTAATGAAAAAAATAAAAATATATGAATGAATGAAAGCTTTAAATACACTTTTCAAATAATAAACTTAAATATTTGCACTAAAAATGCTTGCAATACCGAACATATTAAATTTGCTTTATACTTAATATGTTTTATATTTGATCATGCTTATTTTTCGCATACTTTTTTCCCGGAATCCAAAAAAAACTATAGCCATTAAAAAGAATGCAATTTATTGTTTGTTTGTCAGCTATTTTTGTTGATTTTTCAATATATTTAAGTTAATATGTTTTATGTTTGTTCATGCTTATTATTGGCATACTTTTTTCCCGGAATCCAAAAAAAACTATAGCCATTAAAAAGAATGCAATTTAAATAGTTTGTCAGCAATTAGTTTGGAGTACGACAAGCTTATAACAAAAATAGTCAAATGCTAACCGTCTCAGCCGTTTTAAAGTGTATTTGGCGTATTGGGTAGACATGTGTGCATTTGTTTAACAAATTTGAGCTGAGTAAAAAGTTTAGTATGTGGAACTTTTTTTTTTGGTATTCTTCTTTGTTCTTTTTGCTGTGCGTGCGTGTAAAGTGGGTGTAAATTATTTTTGGTGCTAATCGTTGGTGTTTTTTGTGATGTTGTTGTTGTTGTTGATAAAATGCCTGTTGCTGCCACAACTGGCAATTAGAAATTGTTAAAGGACAACAAAATGTTGTCACAGAATGTCACAAAAAGAATTACAATGAACAAAACTCATGAATATTCAAAAAGTTAATTAAATCTCGAAAGCTGCATGAAACATGTTAAAAGTCAATTTGAACTTAATAACATATAAATTGTTGATATGCTAAACTTCAAAACAGCTTCTTATTTTGGAAGACTACTTAATACCCTTTTCACTCTTGCCTTTTGCTAAAATTTTAAGTTACATTTTTGGGGTAATGCTTGAAATTGTTGATTTGATTGGGAAGAAAGCGCTGCTCCCCAATGAAAGTGTTGAGTGCTGCCATTTGTGATAGTGCTTGACTTGATATATATACATATATATATATGTATTCGCACATCGAAGAATGAAACGGCAGCCAGGCTGTCAGCTAATAGAGCTGAAATTAGCGAAGCTAATTGAATTAGTCGCGTGGCAGCCAAAGAACCAGCAAACCAGGCAACTGGCAACTGGCAAGTGGCAAGAAGCATGTGGCAAGTGGATGCTGGTGGAATTTCGCTGCTCGGTTGCCCTTTTTTCTTTGTGTGTGTGTGTGTGGGTTGGGCTGTCAATTAGCCTGTGTGTAGCTTACAGGCTTGCTTCAATTTCAAGCCTTTTAAAATTTGCCATCCGGCAATCGGTTCGCCTTTGCTTTGACTTCTTCTCGCCTTTTGCCTCAGCTCAGCTCAGTTGAGCTCGGTTCAGCTCAGCTCAGCTCAGTCAGAGGCAGAGTGAGAGTGAGAGTGAGCAA
Organism: Scaptomyza parva; assembly: GCA_035044645.1. NCBI lineage: Eukaryota > Metazoa > Arthropoda > Insecta > Diptera > Drosophilidae > Scaptomyza > Scaptomyza parva. The sequence goes on from JAWNNT010000139.1 coordinate 13,071,290, forward strand.
AACCCTCCCTCGGTTTATTCAAATTTTAAATGAACTCATTAAACTTAATGAATAACAGCGCTGGTTGGCATTAAAAAATTATGGCAGGCAGCATTTGATAGACTTAAAAACTGTATTCGACACGACTAATTTTGCAAAATATATTCCAAAAAGCATAAACGCTTTTTCATCAAATATTTTCATTAAAATACTATGTATATTTATTCGTTCGTAGTGCTTTCCCCGCAAAATTGTATCAAAAAACCGACAAAACCGACTGACGGCAAACTTGGCTATTTAATTTGAGAGAGACGTCAACCCATTCGTTGACTGTGAAAGGCGCCTCATGGTTGGCTGCTTTTGTCATTTACAAAGTGTTCTGCTTTACGCTATTACCCCGTCACCCTTACACATTTTCACCCTTTCATCAGGGTTCAGGTGTAAATATTTCGACCACAATTTCGACTAAGATTCACAAGAAGCCATTGAGCTGGGCCGCACGCGCCGTCTGTATTCAATTGTACAATGACCGCCAGACTTTTAACTTTTATCAATAGTCTGTGCACGAATTATATATACTATTTTGCTGGTGCTGGTGCGGGGATGGGGTGTTTGGGGAATAGGGAATGCGTATGGCAAAAAGGGTTGTTATCCAATTTGGCTGGCTGGCTGGCTGGTGGGATGGCAGCTTGCGGCTATCCTTGCGTTAATATTTCATTTTCGGCTTGCCTACTTCAATAAAACATCAAAACACTTAACGAAAACTCCAAAATTCACATGGAGAACACAACTTGGGAGTAGAGAAGCGCAAGCAACTGCAAGCTTTTAAAATTCCTTTAAAAAAACTTTTGGGCTAACATTTCAATTAGTGTTAAAAATGTGAAAGTTTTTTATTGAATGCCAAAAACTAATGGAATGAATGGATTTGAATGAAACTTTACAATAATATAGCTTAGACTTAATATTTCATTTTCGGCTTGCCTACTTCAATAAAACATCAAAACACTTAACGAAAACTCCAAAATTCACATGGAGAACACAACTTGGGAGTAGAGAAGCGCAAGCAACTGCAAGCTTTTAAAATTCCTTTAAAAAAACTTTTGGGCTAACATTTCAATTAGTGTTAAAAATGTGAAAGTTTTTTATTGAATGCCAAAAACTAATGGAATGAATGGATTTGAATGAAACTTTACAATAATATAGCTTAGACATTGACAAAGTAGTATATAGTTTATGATCTTTTGAAGATATTAATGTGATTGGCTGGAAGGCGCTTGTCAACTGCATTTGATTATGTCAATCATGGTGGAAATGTTCTTTTCGGTTAACAAGTTTCGACTTTGACTTTCGTCATTTCTATTTCCATTTCAATTTCCAAGTAATACATTTTATTTTCTCCTGCCTTATTAAGGAATTTCTTGGTATTTTTCCCCCTCATCACTCAGGTTTTTTCGATTTACGTTTGCTCTAAGAACTAACATTTCTTAGAGCTTTTCGCTCATTTCCTGTGACTTCTGTGTGTGCAATTTTCCCTCTTTGACTTTTGACTTCAACTGCAGTCAGCTTGTTCTCGTATTGATAGTTTCCATTTTCTTGCCAACTATCATGAAGTAAATTTCTTTGACGCTGTCATTCCTGTCGAAAGCATTGTGCAACATGGCGTTTACGATTATGAAAAACACATTTTTCAGTTGTGTTTCTTGTTCTTTTTTTTCTGCTTCTTCTTACAATAATAGTTAACCCTTTCATAATAGCAGGCATAACTTTTTTCCGTTTGTTTTTTTCACTTCCATAAAAAGGATGAAAATGTCACAAACATTTTGCCTTCAAAATTTTTCAGTTTACAAACGGCTGAAGTTTACTCTCCCCCCTCCCTCTTTCTCTCACACTCTGAGTGTGTGTGTGTGTGTTCTTTTCTGTTGTCATGTGTCATTGTCAATGATGGAGTCTTTTGGCATATTGCGTATACGCAGCGCAGGCAGCGTCTGGATTTTAAATGAATATATGAGAAAATTAAAAATGGTTGTCACCTCGTGCCACTCGACTTTGTTGTGCGTTGCCATCGTTAATTTTGTGTCTTTTCTCTGTAAATGCATACTTGGGGCATGGAATGGGGCAAGCAATGGGGCAAGCAATGGGGCATGGAATGGGGCACTTCATTTTTTAATAGCAATTTATTAGGTAAAGTCTTTACTTTTGTTGCCCCTTCGCCTTTGGGGCAATTAATTCGTCGCATTTATAATGTCGCGTCTTTTTTAATCTGACAAATTGTTGGCACACACACACACAAACACACACACACACACATATATATATACATATACATGGTTTCTAATCCTCAAGCGAACAGCAAACAGTAGCAATAGCAGATAAAAATTTAAATTAGATTGCAGAACTCTCTCTCTCTCTTGCTCGCTCGCTCTCTGTTTCTGTCTCGCTCTCGCATATCATCATATCTTGTTGTATCCCGTTGAAATGATGACAAGCGTTAAGGGTGGAGGAGGGCGGTGGCGGCATCTTTTTGTTATTGTTGCCTGACCCCAAAAAAGACAAAAATGCAAATGTGCTCGACATTCATCGCTGTACGCCCCGAAAATACAGAAGCGTAAACAAAACAACAATTCACAGCCTAGTACACACACACACACAACGTCTGAACTGCTCATCTTCATGGCACCCCTCCCCCGGCTACTTACCCACAAAGTTCAAGGATATCGAAGCGTCAGCGCATTCAAAACAAGCCAGCGAACTGTAAGCTGTGTGTGGCATAAAAACCAAGTCAAGGTAATTTTAGCGCCCAGGTCAAGAGCCGAGCAAAACAGTCATCCAAAAAACGCAACGCAACGCTATCACTCAGCTACTCTTTAGCATAGGGCCTATGACAATTTGGCAATGGCCCTGCAACAAGTCAAACAGGTTCAAATACGAACGAACGACGAGAAAGTCAATTTTCAAGAGCGAAAGCCTTTATGACATTTATTTGTTTTATATATCAAATAGTTAGAGAATGTTTATCTCACACACATAAATCAAGTGCAAGTACAGTGAACACCTTTATACGAGTGACATCTGTTTGACATCTTAATATTTAATGGTATATTTTTATAGTCTCATAAACCAAGAAACACACATATTGACAGTTTGTTTGATAATTATTTGATTGTTATCCCATTTGAAGCTTCCTTTATCCTTTTCATCATCATTATCATTCACTTTATCATCATCATGACGATGATTGTTCACACTGATTTGATGGTTTTCCCAGCTGGCGTATCCAATATGAAAACACAAAGCAGCTGCAACTGTCGCTGTCATAAATTCAATTGTTCCATCCGAGTGAGAGAAAGGCAGACAAAGAAAGAGAGAGAGAGAGAAAGACCTATGCAAATGTATACGCGAAATGTATATAACATTTTTGGGCAGCTCTAGGGGCCAACTTCTGGCCGAGATTGGGATCGGATTGGGTTTTTGTGGAGCGCACAACAACAGACAGAACGGAACGGAACAAAATACAAAAATCAATATTTCTTCTGTCTCCGGAGACGTCCGTCGGCAATTAGTAGGCAGTGTAACCCCTTGAGATTTCCGGCCGGGCTTTCAATTTCACTTTTATATTGTGCTAATTTGCAATTAGGCCAGTACACTGTTGTGGTTGTTGAGCGGTGAGGGGGCGTGGCAGGCAGCTGTGTATACAACTTAATTGAAGAAAGCTGGCCAACACTAAAATCAATCATACGCACCGTTAAACAATTCAATAGCAAAGAACACACACACACACACATACACAGAAGAAGAACACAACAAGACAAGCCACAATTTGATTATGGAATTAACTCCTTGAATGGTCCACAGACCATTGACCAGAAATCAAAATGATATTCTCGGTAAGACTTTGTCATTTTGTCACTTTGTCTTCTTCTTTCTCGTCTCTAACTCGCTGGCTCAACGATTTTGTATACAGCTCATGTCGCTCTTTGAACTTTTGTTGCTATTGACAATTGGCTTGGGGAGGGCACTCTATGTGTATGTGTATGTGAATGGCTGTATGTGTCTGTGTGTGATTTCTTGGAAATTGCAGTCGCGCCAAACGAGTCAATGACCGACGACGACGACGACGGGCAACTGAGCAAGTCGACCGAGCCACTGCACTAAGTGGGCGTGCCACTGGGCGTTGCAGCATTTTGCCTCAGTGCCCGCATCGACAGCCGTAGACACAGAGTCAAAGCCATAGGACATAGCCATAGCCATAGTCATAGTTATAGTCATAGACACAGACATGGAAATCCATATATACTATATATACTGAGAAAGAAAGAAAGAGAGAGAGATAGAAAGACAAACCGTAGCTTGAGCCCCAAACGCCAATGTTCTTTGGCTGCACACTCGAGCTGAAACTTGTCAATTTGTAGAGGCTCGCTTCAACAACCCACTAGCCCATACACACAACCACACACAGACACACACTACCCCGACTCACCCCGACACACTCCGATTAACCCCTTAAGCCAAACCAAGCAACCAACCAACACACCCATCTATCGTCCTTTGGCTAACATCGTCGCCTTTGCGCTTTTATAGTTGTCTTGTTACTCAATAAAGAAGCAGCAAAGCAAAAGGCAAGTAGCGAAATCAAATAAAACGAGCACAACCTTAAAAAAGCCGACTATCATATGCACTATCCTGTTTCGTACACTATTTGCCATCATTACTTCACTTTTTTCTGTCATTTATATGCTCTCTTTATATGGTCAGTTGATAGCAAAATCAGCTCTGCTTTGATTCACATTTTGCTAAATTTTTTTTTTTATATATTTTTTTAGGTGTTTTTCGCACATATATTTATGCAGAAACCTGAGTCATTGAAACACAGACAGAAACATTTAGTTTCAAGTCGAGAAACCAACTAAACAAAACAATTTTAGCAAATAAATATTCATTTCTTATAAAATTAGGAAAACTCCAGGTGACCTGAACATTTTTGATTGATGAATAGATTCTTTAAAGGCAAGATGCTCAAGTTTAGTTGTGTGGACTCTAAGTGAGTTAGTGTATAAATATATATATCGAAAAATCAATGCCTTAACTACTGGGAATGTGAATGTTGCAGAGCAGCTGATCTGCCATCGGCCTGCAAAATCAATTTCCGTTCAGGGTTTGCCGTTAAGCGCCAGCAGCACTAACACCAGAACCAGCCCAAGAATAAGAATGAGCATAAGAAAGGGATTGGGAAAGGCAAACGTTAAACACCAAACGCGAATGCGAATTTAAGTGGAAATTAGAATCGGGGAATGAGGAGTGGGTACGTGTGTGTGTATCTGTGTGTGTGTGAGAGATTACACACAATTGTAATTATTTTAAGTGCCATAAAACAGCTGAGAAACAACTCTACTCTGACTGTCTGTCTGTATATTTATGCAGAAAAATATGCAATTATACGCACGCTCTCTTACAGTTGGGGATAATGATGGGATGAAAAGGGGTGTGTGTGTGGGGGGGGGGGGGGGTCTGTGTAAGAATGTTGGGGGCAACTGTTGCACTGACACCAATGACAATTGCCATGACAGGGTCTCCGTTTCGCCGTTTGTTCAGTGTGTAAATTGGCTTGATTGGCACCATTAAAATAATTAGCTCGAGTTCAGTTCCCTTTTTAGCTGTTCCACTTTTTTGCTGTCTTTCATCCCTTTTCTACATTTCCCTGGAGGCAGTGCACACACACACAAACACACACGCACACACACCTTAATTGTTGCACATTGAAAACGGTTGACACACATTCAAATGATATAATTGCGCAATTAGTTGGGTTAAGTTTATCTTCGAACTGGCATTTTGCGAACTCAATTGCAGAATTGGCCATTTCCCGTTCCCGTTCCCGTTGCCGTGCCGCAATGACCCCAAAAAGCATTAATTGCATTTCCTTCGACGCAGATTGGATAACGAACGACTGCGCATTTCATTGGCTTTTCCTTTTTCTACTCGTTCTATCAAGAAGCAAGCAAACCAGCTGAAAAACAATGAATGCGCTTTTTTTTTGTTTTTCGTTATCAGCACAGATATAAACATAAGCTATATACTATATATATGAAAGACCGATTCTTATATGATAGAAAAACGTTTAATTGGGACGCTGGGCAACTATCTTGTAAGTAGGATATAATACAGCTAGTAAGTAAATTACTTTTCAAACTTGCCAAGTAAAAACTTTTACAAGACTTTGAATAAGAAAACATTTTTCTTTTCGTGTTTTCTGGTTTCTTGCTCTAGAGTTTATTATGAAAATGAATTTAAGCTAGAATGAAATGCATATTATTTCTCTAGCCAGAAAATGGCATTTAAATCTTTACAAAAGTCACGTTCTATCCCGAGAAAAACAGTTAGTTTATCAAGTTCGCAAACACAAAATTGAAATGCACTAAAAAAAATATTTAAGCTAGAATGGGCAAAATAATATAAACATCTCTATTACAACTTAAAAGTTTGTGCTTAAAGTTCAATAAAACTTTCACCAGTTGAGTAACTTTACAAAAATTGTGTATTGCTTAGCTGAATACAATGTCTCGGGCTTAAAAGGTTAAATTCGTTCAAGACAAACTCAAACACATACAGGAAATAAAAGCAAAATTGTTTTTTTTTATAGTCATAGGCCAGAAAGAGAGAGAGAGAGTGAGAGTGAGAGAGAGAGAGAGAAAGGGAGAAAACGCCAAAGTAAAACAGCAACACTTAATAAACGATTTTAATCAAAGAGTTCAAGTTCAGATCAAAAGTGCTGATTTAACCGTTCGATACTGTTTGGGTATTAAGATTTAAAAAGTTTAAAAAAAACGTTTGTTCCTAAAAATATTGCCAGTGAAAATATTGATTAAAATATTCTAACACAAAAAACTTTTAATAGTGTTTTCTGTGATTTTTACTTGTTTTTGTTAAGTTTTGTATGAGCAAAGTGTGAGAACTTCAATCAAAAGAGAAACCAGAGAAGATTCGGATGGATACATAGCCATTTTATTCGATAGTCAAGCAGCAATAATAAAACACTCAATAAGACCAAAAAGCTGGAAGTTCTGGGATCACACAATGGACTAGTCCACAAGGGGTGACCGAAACATGTTGATATAGTAGAATATGAAGAGAGAGAGAGAGAGATTTTTGCTGAGCAAATGACAACAGAACTCAGGGCAAGCCCAGATCTCTTGCGTAGCCACAATCTGAAATTACTTAGGCAAGTAAAAATAGAGTTGGGATACTTACCGGTCATTTGAGAGGACACTGAGACTAACAGGTCACAGGCTGGTTCTGTGACATGAAAGGAGAATGCTTATTGAATGTTTTTGGGAAGAAATGTTATTTAAATGAGGGACTTAGAAATCATCAAGCCATCAAAAAGGCTTGGCTTTGTGCATGACCTAGGTCTAGTAGGGGCACCTCTCTCTCTCAGGTCGCAGTGCATCCATTCCCATAACAGCAATAATAATAATAACTATGTTTTACGACTTGAAACTTAGGCTTCAAGACACTTAAAATAAACACATTAAAACTAACGAAATGGCTTTACTCTCCCAAAATCCAATCGTAAAATTGTTTGTCAACTAACATCCCCCAAAAAATATGTTCGAAGATACCGGTTTACAGAACCGGTTTAAAGATATGCTCCATTAAATATAAACACGCAATCGTGTTAAAAGCGACACTTTATTTGCCAAAGTGTTTAATCTGTTGTATTTATGGCTCAACTACAGAGAAGGACTAGATTAATGCGAAACCGACTAACCGAAAATAACCGACAATAAATTTGAAAAAGCGCCATATTCTCTGGCAAGTTTCAGATGAATTGGCTTAGTTGGTTGTTTGGATAACTTTTTCGGCAAGGTAATGTCAAAGGTGTTTTTAGTTTGGTTTGAGATTTTCAAGGGCATCATAGGCCCCGGAGGCCCCGCTAAGTATGCTACACATACTTTTATTCTTTTTGTCGAGTAGCGAAAACCATAAACATAAAATGCGAATACTCCCTGCTCTGAGTGTGTATATGTATATGTATGTGTGTCTGTTTGTGTTTGTTTGTGTGGCTTATCAATTTCAATGTCTCCCCACCTTCAAGTGTGTGTGTGTGTGTGTGTGTAACTGTCACCCGTTCGTTCGTTGGATTCGCTTCTTTATTTGCCTTCGCTTTGGTTTGGTTTGGTTTTTGCCACTTGTCGCGCTCATTTAACAGCCATATTCTCAGTCAATGCTAATGGCAAACGGTGAACGGTGTGGTGAAAGGGGAATGGGGGGCGGATGCCTTTTTTTTGGGTGGGAAGGGGGGTATGTCTTTGAGTGGCTGGTGGGGCTATAAAAAGCTGAGCTGATAAAAGTTTCTTGAAACGCCTTACGTCTCAATGCCTTTTGCTTTTGCGCTAATTTATGGCCGGCAAAAACTTGATGGCATTTCGCTTTAAAATCCGATTGCCATTTAACAATTGTCAGCGTGTGTCTTTACTATATACACATACACATACACATACATATATATAGTTAGACCGAAAAAGAGATGAAAAGGGCTTAAAAGAAAGTTAAGCCACAAACATTCAGTGTTTGTTCACATACATATGTTTGTATATATATTCCGACTTTATGGCAGTTTTTATGGCCATATAATTTGGCTGCTTTGTTCATTTTATGGTTCAGCTGTTGTAAGGCATGGTGTTAGATGTGGGATAAGGAAGAGCGGAGAGCGGAGGTAGGTTTTCTACTCTTTTTGGGAAATCATTTGTTTGCTAATTAAAAATATATTTTCAACTTATTCGGTGCAGAATTTTCGGAAAAACGTCGCTCTTTGCGTGTTGTCAAACAATTAATTCTCATTTGTCTATTTGTCGCACATTCAAGGATTCACTGTACACACACACACACACATCCATCAAATACACCATGCGAATGACAGTTAATTGAGTTTTATGTAATGTCAACAAATAAATAACGAAAAAATGTTCCCATTTTTTAAGAATTCTACCCCATTATAACATTCGTGTTTTTGTTTATTGTTGCCTTTCAATTTGTACATCATTCAAAAATGCATCAAATTTCAACGCGTTGAAGTATATATATATATATATATGTACATATACAAGGGTCATTTCATGTGGAGTCACATCATTTTAATGGAATATGATATGATATGAAAGATTGGCAAAAATATAGTATGAAAATTGCCAAATGTGTAAAAAATATAACAAAATTATGAAACAAAAATAAGATTAAAGTAGAGTCAAGTATGCATAACGCTGTATTGGATACTCTTTCCGGACACACACACATACATATAAGCACTAACTGTAGTTGCAGGGTATCACTTGGACTTGAACTATATTCTTCTTAGTAGTTATAATATCGAACTCATATAATACACCTTTTTTTATTCATTAAACTACATTTCGTACTAATTGGATAACTGTTACGCACACAAACAATAACACACACACACACACATACACATTGTGTAAATGTAACAATGCAATAAGTAATACAATGCCAAGGCCAAATTCATCGAAAATGCAGTGAAATGCAATACGCTCTTTGGCATATCCAATACCAGTTATTGGTATTATACCAATAATAATATTCGCTTGATTGGTTTAATTGATTGGTTCTCTGCTTTATTGCATTGTTTTTGGTAATTGTGTAAAATTACAAGAAATTTGATTTCTAATCAAATGAGTTATTTTAGCTCAAGAGAGAAGAAAAGCGGAAAAATAAGAAGATTCAATTTTGTTACAAACTAAAACAAATTTCATTTTTCTTCTTTAAAAAATAATCTCTTGCAGAGTGCAGCACTTTGCTCTCCAAATTGAATTCGCATGCAACGCAAAAATGTATTTTAGTTATTTTCATCTTTTTCAATTGGCAAGTAAATCGAAAATAAATTTGGCTCGTCAAGAGCTCTCTTTACAATTCAACAACAATTCATGTTATTATTTTCGGTGTTAATAAATGATTTTCAACGAGAACTCGGCAAAGCAGCAAAGGTTTTCATATATTTTCCCATTAAATTCCAGTTCTATGGGTTTATTCACATTCACGGCACTTAATTATCATTAAGTATGTGTGTGTGTGTGTGTGAGTATGTAAATCTGTCGTCTACAGTTAGTTAATTAGCAAAGTTTTATTTTATTTAGTTATTTTTTCTATTCATTTGGTTAAATGCGTAAAAAATTGCTGTGGAACAATTTGAAGATGCGATGGGTAAACAAAATGTGAGCGCAAACAACTTTTGGTTGACAGGTAGGTGTGTGTGTGTGTGTGAGTGTGTGTGTGTGTGAGTGTGTGCGTGTGTTTGTGTAGGCATACATACTTATGCATATGTATAGTATGTACAACCTTGAGACGAATAAAGTTGTTAGTTGTTACCTGCTTTTTCTTCTTCTTTCACACACACACACACACACACATACATGCATACATACATACTATTTTGGCTGCTGTTGTGGTGGTATCATTGTTGTTGTTGTTGTTGCTGTCGCTGTCGTTAGTGGCACCTTCGTCTAGTGTGCGTTGTTCCGCATCGATGAACGTTGGAGAAATCAGTATTAATTACTTACTTGACTTCGTCGTCTTCTTCATCTTCATCTTCATCTTTATCATCATCAGCATCAGCATGATATGTTGGCAACAACAAAGCAGCAGGCATCAGCATTGGCACATGTCAGACACATAAGCATACAAACACCCACACACCCATACACACGCACACTCACACACACTCTGTAGTGACATTTAACTTGGCAAATTGTTTTGGTGGCAACTCGGAACGCAGCGTCGCCGTCGCCGTCGCCATTGCCATTGCCATCGCCATCGCCATCGCCAGTCATCTAATGGCCAATTAAATGGCGCATCGCATTGCTCTTTTAGCCATGGCTAAAGTGGTTGTGATTGATGCACTGTCGCTTTTTTTCTCTGGAACACACGAGCATACCTAGAAGTGCGTTAAAATCATGTCTGTCGTCAGCATTATGAAGTGGATTCGGTTGAATGCTAGCTAGCACAGAAAGTGAGATTCGTCTGCGTCAACTTTTAGCCAGGCTATTAGGTAGAGCTCATTTAATACACAACACACACAAATGGAGGGGAAAATTTGTTATCTAAAGTTTGCCAACGCTGACAGCTTGATGCATTTTTGATGTTGAAACTTTTGTGCAATTCCCTTTATTCGCTCAATTTCCCAATATACAAAACTAATTACATAACGAGATAAAGTAAGTCTTCTTTGTTACATGTTGGCATAAAAGAAACAAGTAATAAAGCTCAACTAGCCGATACCCTACAAATCTGCACTGCCAGAAAAGTCATCGGGAAAGTTATCGCAAACTTGAAATAAACTAGTTCTGCCTATCTGAAAGGACAGCTGCATTTCAATCTAAAGTCGAAAGTCATACTTGGATTGAGCATAAAATCAAACCAATCTAAACGACAGACAGACTGACATAACGAAAACCTATTGATACTGATCAAGAGTATATGTATACTTTATGATAAAATATGTTTATTTTTGTCTGTTCCACACTTATATACCCGTTTTACGCATTTCATGGGAACATTTTTGAATGAATTAAAGTTTATCATTATTGTAGTCAAAACTGTTTTGTTTTAGGAGAAAGTTTTGAAAGTTACTTCAAATTTATCAAAAACTTAAGAGTTATACGCAAAACTTAAAGATCGTTTAAAAACTTGCTCAAACTCTACTAAAAGTAATTAAAATGTGGCATCTTAACATATTAACAATATTGTTGTATCAAAGTAGTCAAAGTGTCATAGAAACTAAACTCTCAACAAATTGACAGCATTTGGATAATTCTCTATGTGTGTTTGTTGCGCGCGTGTGTATGTGTGTGTGTGCTTTGCTCAACAAGTGTGGAAAATCGCACGTTATCCTGAACCGTTGGTTGCATTCTTGCGCCAAATGCAGATGAGCAAGCAAACTGAACTGAACTGAAGCGAAATTGGGGCGATAGTTGCAACCTGCCTGCCTGACTGCCTCCCTGACGACTGCCTGACTCCCTGACTGTGCCTGTGTTTCACCCTCGGGACAAACAGCCTGAGCCTGAGCCCCCTCCCCCCCACAATTTTTCTCGCCTTCCCGCATTCCCACGCCCGGTGGCCCCGGTGGCCGTAATGCGGCCTGTCAGTGCCGCATAAATCATTGAAAGGCATAATAAAGTCGAGAGGCGGGCAGTCAGGCCGTCAGGCAGTCGCTTTGCACAGGCTGCACCAGACGTGCAGGCCGATAGATACTATATCCTACATACATACATATATACATATAGTATAGTATATAGTATATATATGTATGTGTATACCACAAGGGATTTGGACGAGCCATAGAACCGAGCAAAAGAGCTAGGCCATCTCAATTGGGGCCGTGCACATATGCACAAACATATATATACAAGGTGTGTGTGTGTGTGTGTTTGTGTGTGTGCGCCCAAAACGTAGCAGAGATAAGCCTAGAACACGGCCAGTCCCAGGCAGAGGGCAAAAAACTTCTAATGTTTGATGGCGATGCCGTTCGGGTTGCTGGTTGTGGGTTGGTGGTTGCCGGGGGGTCGACGGGGTTGGTAGAGCATGTTCAAATAAAATTAAGCGCACCAACAGTTGCCAGTGCATGGGTCATCAAACCGAGCGTCCGCTGCAGTTGGGGCCAGTTCAGCACATCACCGGATACAGGGTGATCCAAAGAGATCCAAAACCCAAAACATTTTGTTCCCCATATAGAGATAGACTTCAAGTTAGGACTAACCGAATTTTGTTCTCAAATTAAAAAGTTATAAAAAAAACCACTTTGTAACAAACTGAAATGATGTTTTACTAATTATGGTAAAATTCCACTCTAATTTAGAAGTCATTTTCAATTTGAACAATTTCATTACATTTAATGCATATTTAAAATGATCTCATTATCTATCTGAGTTCTATCTGCAAAAAAAAAGGTTTTGTTATGCAAATTTTGAAATTTTGTTAATATAAATTGAAAGAAAATATGATTCGGGGAGCGCCTTTTGAGCCAACACATTTCCGTAGCCCAAAGGCACCCTTTATTCCCTCCGACAGCTTCGTTTGCAAACAAATATTTTACGAAAGCGAAGAAAAATTAGGCACAATAAATTGAACGGAAGTTGCTGCTTAAAATGGAAAATGGAAAATGAAACAACAGAAACAAGCAACAAAAATCCTAAAACAGAGAGAGAGAACACATACAGACAGAGAAAACCCAGAGAAAAAAAAAAAGAAATAGCTGAAATAGCGGAAGCTTGCAAAAATACAAAGAAGAATGCCGGCAAACTACCAAATGTCGACATGGCCAAAAGCCAGTTCGTAGTAGAGAATAGACGAAGTATGGCCTGGGTCTGGGCTTGGGCTTGGGTTTGGGTTTGTTTGTCTGCGGTTATTGCTGTGGCTATTTGGCCAACACATACATATACATTCATTCATGTAACATACGTACGGTATGTCTATGTGAGTGTGTGTTGTGTTTTGTTGTGTCTGTTCTTGTTGTTATTGTTGTTATTGTCTAGCCATCTAGATTGAAATTCTTGAGCTGCAATAGGCATATTTTTTCTACCCTACCCCATGGTATTGTCAATTTGCCGCAAAGTCTTTTGCAGTTTTCATTATGTGTTTCCGAATTTATAGCCATTTTTTTTTATCAGATCAGATACTTTTATAACATAGTCGAAGATTCATCATATCATTTTCGATTATCATTGTCACACCTCTCCACATCTCATACATACATTACATCCTGAAAGGGTATATGACCTGCGGTTATATACTACAACTGACTTTACTAACTTGTTTTACATGTGTAAACATATCTACCTCTAAACGTTGGCCAGCAACGTTTAGCAAAACTCCGCATTGCCAGCTGTTTAACAAGGATAGTCAACAACTAGACTTGCAGCAGTTGAAAGTTGCAAGACAAAGTTCCAGTCGCGACTTATATATAGACTAAATATATATACATACGTGTTTTTATATGGGCAGAGGTTATATAGTACATATGTATAGAAAAGATGTCGCATACAGATTTTCAATTTTCACATAATGTGGCATGTCTGTCGGTGGTGCAACACCATTTGAAATGCTTTTGGAAATTTCCGTTTCAAATACTAAACAATGGTAAACCAAAAACAACAAGAGTAACTACTATCTCTAGCTGTAAGCTCAGAGCATAGAGCAGTTCCAGAGCAACTGGCAAACAATGAAATAAATGAATGAATAGAATATTTTTATACTGGCAATACCAAACCGACCAACACATTGAACACACTCATCGACACAGGCGACAAAAATGTCAGACAAACACAAAAGTGTGAAACCTTTTTTTCTGCTTAGACAAAACAGGTTGACCTTGTTGCTCTTGACAAAAGTTAGTTAGGCAAGGGCTAAAAACAAAAAGAAAGCGATATACTCTTACCAATTACATATATGAATATATAAGTTATGGAATTCTGATCATAGTTCCTCTTGACTTTTACTGCAAAAAGCTTTTAGCCTTAATCTTTCGATTGTTTGTTTGGTTAGTTGGGTGTGCAAAGAAAGGTAACTCTCTGTGTGTGTGTGAGCGTTTCATAACTTGACAAAACCCACAGTGTACATTGTCCGCATCATCTTTCGCCTGAACCCACCCCACCCCACCAATCCCCGATCTCCCTGCCTCCGTTCTTTATTCAACAAATGCTATTTTTGCATGCGTAACGCTAAACGAACGAACGAATGAATGAAGTAAGAAGCCCCCAGGTTGGCCAACCATTGTTGGTCTAACCTCCGTCCCGTCTCCCTCACCCTCGCTATATTAGCTCCCACGCATTGGCTTAAGAGCGAGCACTGGAGGAGCGTGGGGCGGGCGGGGTGTTTGACGTGTAAGCGTGTTAGAGATATTCATTGTTGCTGCTCTGATGCTGATGCTGCTGCTGTGATGTTGTATCCTATCCTATCCTATCCAATTGCAGGTGGTAGAAGAATGTCGCCCGCTGAGCATAATAGTGTAGGAGGAGGAGGAGGTGGAGGCACTCCCAATGCGGCTCCCAATGCAGATGATGACTTTCACATGGCGGCCAGCACCAGCGAGGAGAAGTGGAAGGATGTGCCCGACAAGTATTTGCTAGTCATTGCACACTTTCTGGCCGGCCGAACAAACGATACGGCAGACATGGAGCTCTTCAATGGACCGATACTGAAGGCCAGCATTAAGTCCGTCTATTGGCTATTCCTTATACAGTATGCGGCATTGGCGCTGTTGGGTGTCATCCTTAACATCGCCATCATTGTGTACATCATGTATCATCGACTCTACAAGGATATAACGCATGCGTTCATCATTAATCTGGCTCTGTGCCATTTTGTGCAGTGTGCTCTCGTCTTGCCCATTTCACTGATGGTAATGCTGCTCCAGAACTGGATATTTGGACAGTTTCTTTGCTTCTTTCTGCCGATGCTGCAGGTGAGTGTGTGCCAACATGTTTTTTTACTATTTTTACCTCTTACCTTTCTTTTTTGATATTTATTACTTATTGCGCAGCTTTCTCGGTCGTATAGCACAATTTTTAATTAACCTTACTCATGAGCATTGTTATCTATTTTCGCTCGCTTTTTTGTTTCTTTTTCTCTCTCGACTTGGCAAGCTTTTAAGCTGGCTAGATGCTAGATATAGCGATAAACCCTCATGGCACTGTGACAAGTTAATAAACTTAACGCATTCTATTTTATCGCTTCTCCATTCTCCCATTCTCTCCCAAAAACATAGAGAGAGAATGAATAGTGAAAACTGAATATGGAAAAAGTCATCAAAACCTTTTTAACCTAAAATATTAGTTAAACATTTTCAATCAAGACTTGAATTAATGAAAACAATTAATTGTCAATATGTAACTTAATTACATTCTTCATACTCACAATGCTCAGAAGTGTGTCTCTTCTGTCTGTCTGTCTCTTTTTTATGTGGCAATTAAAAAAAGGCTAGCAACTGAACCTAATTGGCATGTGGAGCTCATAAAACTGGGTTCCGCTGGTATCAAAAAATCTCGTTTCAAACATAACAAAGCCTATCGCAAACGGTTTGCCATGCCAGTCCTTAACTGAACTGAACCGAACTGAACTGAATTGAATTCAACGCCTTGTCTCCATGTCTCCATTTCTCCTTGTCACCTGTGACATATTTGTTCGCAGCACCCACGCAATAGCTTCTGTCGCTTCGTCTTATTGTCACAAAGGCCACAATGATGTGAGACGTTTAACGGTTGCAGGCAGTAAATACATACATACAGACGACGAGATCAGACATCAAAACATTGAAATAAAATATAATTTACTCTTATTCGATTTGATTTGTTACTTTCATTTAACTTCATCATTTCATTTATGTGACAAAAATAAATGTTACCCAACAATAAAGAAAGAAAGAAAGAAAGAAAAAAATCGAAAATAATTTTCTTTGGTTTTTATTTCCTTTCAATGTTTTTAGTAACTAAGTAAGAATAGGATTAGAATTGTATAAGGAAAAAGTTATGTTTTTTCATCTTAATGATAGTATAATAATGATATGATGATAATATCAGTAACCATATCCGATATAATTGCTAGACACTGTTCAAGATTGTATTAAAGCTGTTCTCGCAATTGCGAAAAGGAGCATAACAAAATGCCAGGCAACGAATATGATTCGATTTGATTGCTATCACAATGGGTGACAAATATCACACACACTCGCACACACAAAGGCACAAACACTCACTTATCTCTGTGTGTGTGGTTTGAACTCTGCGTGCTCAACATCCCATTCATTCAGTGTTGATTGATGCTACTGGCATCGCTGCAGGCTTCCAAACCACATCTATAATATATATATATTATTGGTACACCTTTAATTTTATCACTTAAAGCCGTATTGAGCATTCAGGAACTATGAATATTCAAACACAGTTGTCAAACGTATCGCAAACTATTGCTTACTTATTGCAAATGTGATTTTAACTGAATTGTAGTTATAACTTACTTAAACATTATTAAGTGACTATTTCGTTAAGTTCAACCTATCTTAAAGAAAACCCTTTTATGGGCAGTTCTGGCATTGGAATTTGGCATAGACAGCATTTTACACTTCTATGCGATGCAGACGCTGTCTAAATTCTTTAAAGAAAGTGAAATAAACTTCAAGCTGTGAAACCAAATACCAAAGCGTATAGAAGGGCAGTCAGAAACTATTCTATTAGTTGGTTCATAAACGTCGAGGATTGGAGGGATTTTTTCTTTTTTGTGCCTGGGTCAATGATGATGGGCGACTTCATCATCAACGAGACAGCGACGACGACGACGATGACGAGACAAACAAACAAACATGGCGATGTCCGTTTGAGGTGTTGTTGTCACAATATCCAATCTCTAAGCACAAACAAATAAATAAACAAAGCGAAGGCCTAGTCAAAATGGATAGCCATAGCAAATCTTAAGGATTTCGCATTTGAGCATAACAAGATGCCTGAATGTGCCCCATTGCCCCAAAAAACATATACAATATACATATATGTATATGTATGTATGTAAAAGGCAAGCTTCAACTGGTTGTTGGGGTTGGTTGGGGTTGGTTGCTTTCCAGCAACAATCAGAGGCAAACAAATTTGTTTCAATCACCGCACACGGTCGAAAAATGGTTGCCTAAGCCATTGGACTAAGTAAACAAAACAGAAGAAATCTCTCTTTGCCTTACCCCATACCCCATACCCCATACCCCATACACGATACACTAAGAAAAAGAAATGCATAATGTTTAAGGTTAGTTCGAACCCAGAAAGTTTAAACAGTGTAATAATACTTTTATATGTATGTCTCTGGATAATTTCTTATATATTTTTTATATATTTTTCAGGATATACCGCTACATGTTGCCATGATATCGCACATTCTGATTGCCTGGGATCGGATGAGGTGGCTAAACGATCCGCTCAAGGGTCGCATACCCGGCTTTGTCTGCTGTTGTGCCACCTGGCTAACTGGCATGGTTATTGCTCTACCCTATCCCATCTATACGATTTATGTGGAGCTTGGGGTGAGTATTGAAACGGGGCGAGACACCGATGAACGGGAGGCAAATGTGTGTCTGTGTTGCCTTTATTAAAAATTACGTGATACGAAATGTGTCTCTTACTATGTATGTATGTGTGTGTGTGGCAAAGTGTGTGTGTGTGTGTGTGGCAGAGTGTATGTGTGTGTATGCATTTTACCTATCTAGATCAAAGTGAATTCATCAGACCGTTAAAGCATTGAGCAGAGATACTTGACGTCGTCGTCTCTCAACAGTGACAAACTCTTTTTTGATATTTGTGTATTTTGTCTGACGAATTTTACTCGGTTGAAGTTATGAAAACAAAAATAAACACAAATATCATGAAATGACCTAGATACATTTACTTTAAGTGGTTTTAGTCTGCTTTTTGTGAAATATGAAACACAAAACAATTTGCACTCAATAGCCTTTGACCATTTACGAACTAACAATATATCCGTTCAAATTGAGAGAGATTTTCAGATATGTGTGTGTGTGTGTGTGTGTTTGGGCTTCCGGAAAAGTACTATTAGTACAGTGGCTTAGTGTGTCTCATGTGCAGATCCATAATTCGTTATACAACACACACACTACACTGTCGCATCGTTTGCATTCACATACACATTCACATTCACATCGCCGTCGTCGTCATTCGCCATTGTATGGAAAAATCCCCAACGGCCTGATTAGCGAGCGACTGGCGACTGGCAAAAACTGGCAAATGGCAATTTTTACTAGGGTTAAGGGGCAAGGGAAGGGGGAGAGCTGGTTCATGCCAGCACGTGTGATGATGTCTCTATGTGTATGTGTGTTTGTGTGAGTGTATGGGCCAATTTGAAACTCGTTAACATGGCTTGTCAACTGCGCTTGCATTTTGCTGCCAAAAAATATTTGCAACATGAGCTCTTAAAGTGCGCCCAACGGCAGCAACGGCAGCAACAGCAACAACAACAATGACAACGATACCAACAACATCAACGATAACAACAACAACCTACTTGTACATAAATATTTATGGCCCATAAAGTGTTGCAACTTTTTGATACACTCAAAGTGTTCATCTATCTCTCTCTCTCCCTTTACCTTGCTGTTTCTTGTTGCTTTTTTGGCATCGAATATTATGGAAATCAGCTATACCACTATACTATTTGTAATACCCTATAGCTATGGAATGGCCCCAAGAAGTGCATGTTATGTTCAACAATAAAAACTTATGACAGTTTTAACTGTTCGGAAGTAGTTCTATCGAGAGTGTATTATGTCAAGCTCTTAAGTACAACTTATACAATTCTAATGGCAGGGGCAGGGAGGGGAGGGTGCTTATTGTCATATATCATTTCGTATTTGGTCAGTTGCTACAAGCAATTATATGCGGAATTTATGGGCCATGATTCTATATGCTTAGGACGGCATGACAATTTGTATAATTTATATGGCAATTCAGTGAATGTCCCATAAAAAACTGACAAGCCGATGCCAACAAGTGACACACACACACAAATACACACACACAGACCAAGATGATCATGATGATGATGATGATGAAGATACTATTACTATTAACATCAATAATCATAATCATGAAGATACTATTACTATTAACATCAATAATCATAATCATTATAATGCTGATGATAATTTCGACGATTTATCATATAAGTCGATTATCGTTAGGTTTTGTGCCCACTTGTAAGGCAGTCAAACTCAATCAGTCGTCAATAATTTCATTAATTCAATACATCTCTCTCTCTCTCTCTATGCGTATACTTACTTTGATAGCAATGCCAGGCAGAGCAGACATCTCCAACTCCCACTACCCCTCCTCCTTGATCCCTGATCCTACGAGAGAGGGAGACGGAGTGCTTATTATCTCATTTGGGTTCGCCTCATATACTATTTATGAATCTATTTTCAATACGTATACGTAATATGGTCAAATTGCTGCCAAAGTGGAAGTAGAACTGCTGTTTATGCCATTTGCCATACACACACACATACATATGTGAATATTTTGCCATTTGGGTTCAACAAATTTCTTTGACATTCCCACTCACAGAGGCATTTGTGAACTTTGATTCGTCATGTGGCAAAAGATTGCGAATGATGTTTTACGAATCTGCAACTGAAACTGTGATTAACAATGCAAAAAGTTGGCTTAAACTAGGTTTTTACTTAAAAATAATATTTCTTTATTGTCGATTTGGTGATACGTTCTTTTAATTTGTTCGATTGCTTGCTTTATAAGTTTTTGGGGCAAACACTTTTAGGTCGTTTTCGTTTTATTTATCGCCTGAAAGTAACAGTAACAGCATAGAAGAAGTGTTTGGTAAGTTTTTTTTGGATTCTGCTACGAGTTTCGCAATGGTGCGCATGGCCAACTTTTTTGTTTATCTCTGTCAAAATGTGCCAGAAAGTTTTTTTGTTTGCGCCAAAAGATTTTGGAAAAAAATGAAAGAAATAACAGCATAAATTGAAAATGTTTTATACACTTTTATTGGTCCGGGCTTCAGTTTCGGCTTCAACTTCGTCTCCATGTTGTGCAATGAAAACGTCAACGCTGAAACAAATTTGGTTGAGAGCAGAAAAGAATAACAGCTCGACAGACAGATACCCCGTACCCAAGAAATCTTTCCACTATCCCTGTTCATATACACATATACATTTGTATAACTTTATTATGCCCCTTTTGATGCATTTTTAATGTGAAAAGGGAATACAAAATACGAAATATTCCGTTTTACCTACATCAAGTTCAATCTGTCATCCGCTTTGGACTTTCTTTCTCTTGCCTTAGATTTCAATTTACATCTCGGCAAAGAGCTGTTTTTCGGGGGGCTTCGACCGCAGTCAGTCAACTAACTCAGTTAACTAATTACAAGTTATGAGAGAGTCGGAAAAATGTACAGATAAGAATGAGATTAAAGGATTTATAACTTGACTTAGATGAAAGTTTTGGCAAGCGTTTGGCGCGCTACGTTTTTCTTGCTATGTTTTTCTTTATGTTTTTTTCGTTCGCTAAATGAAATTCAAAAGGCTCACAAATACTAGCTCAAAGGCACCCATGCATGCCCTTCGTTCGGGGTAGACAACAATGTGGCCAGAGTTTATTTATGTTTACCACGTTGCTGTTGCTTGTTTTTGTTGGTTAGTTGTCTGTGTGGCAAGAACATCTTGTTGCGAATATCCGCATACCCGCGTTGACTTTGGCACGAAGCGTTTCCTAATCCTTAGGGTATCACCAACACCGCTCCGTTGCCTCAACCTCGCCTCAACCTCAACCTCGCCTCGCCTCACCTCGCATGATCAAGCACTGAACTTAGCCCGGATATGCGCTTGGAAAACGAAATTATGCTACAGGCTACGAGCCATGAAAATTCAAGTGACTACCAGCAGCAACCAAATAGAAAATAAAGGGAACAACAAACATAATCGTAAATATGCAAGAAGGTTAGCCATGAATAGGGGGTTATTTTTTGGGGGTAAGAAGACGTGCGAAAATTCGTATGACCCTAAATGATTGTCTTTGGTTCAGTGGTTAACATTTAACAATGTCTATTAAACTGTAGGGCGGAACTTAAAAATGCAAATAGACATTCACTAAAAGGTATATGGTAAATATTAGAGAGAGACAAAGAGAGAGAGAGAGAGGAAGAGAGAGAGAGAGCTAAAGTCCGATGTCAAACAAGTATTTTTATGCGTTTTACACTGTTTAGATACAAGTAAGAACGCTTGACTAGGAGATACCCAAAATCCCTAACCGTACGCGAACAGTCATGTCTATGCATGAAGAAAGAATTTAAGATTGAAGTGTTATCGATAACGGGCAGAGTTATCAATTGCTTTAAATATGCTCTACCCATGGTATAGGAAAAGGCGATATTATCTATATCAGACGGACAGATTGAAACTATATCAACTCGGCTGATTAAGAATATATATACTATATCGATAAGAGATTCTGTCTTCTGTTTGTTACATCAATTCCCACAATATATTATTATCTATATCAGACGGACAGATTGAAACAATATCAACTCGGCTGATTAAGGTTTATTATATATACTTCTGTCTTCTGTTTGTTACATCAATTTCCACAACTGTATCACATTTATTAAGCTGCATTATGCACATTCCATTGGTTAATTGTGTAAAAGTGAAACTAATACTTCACATTCCTGCTAGTTGCAAATGTAACATAATATTTCGATACATGACGCTGCTTGAGGGTGGAATGCATATTTGTAATTTGCCCACATTAATGGCAAATGCAATGAGCTCCAATTAAGTTCTGGTAAAATTTGCAATTTTATCGTATGTGTTTCAAATTAAATCTATAATTGCAGCTCGAATTTCGTTCGAATTGTGATTTCGACCAGAAATTATATATACATATATTAGCTTGCATTTCATACAAACTTTGTCGACAAACTCGCTCTTCAGTTTGCTTTTTTGCTTTTGGTATCCCCGCTACGAAGCATATGCAATCAACATATAACAAATGTATAAAACTAACACACATACACATGCACACAAAGTCATATGTCGTGGTAAATGTAACTTCCGGCCTTGTACCGGAAATCGAAGTGCCCAATAGGCGTAGTATTGTGTGGCAACCTTTTGTGATTGCGTTGCCCCTTCTTGTGTTTTTTCTGTCTTTTTTTATATTTTTTTATCATGCCTATCATTATTTTTATTATTATGTTTTGTAACTTTGTTAGTCCTCTCCCTCTGTGTGTGTGTGTGTGTGTGAGTTAGTGTGTGTGCGGGCATGTCTAGGCCCTATTAAATTGCCATTTAGCAGGCACAGGCCCAGACAGACAGTTAGACAGTCAAACAGACTGGCAGACAGTTAGACAGTTAAAGAGAGAGCCATATACACTGTGAAAAGCAAATTAGTTAAATTCCCCTATCTTGGCCAAGGGCCATAGGCTGATTGCATTGATGAAAGTTAAGGGAATACATACGTATACATATGTGTATATGTAAGTAATACGGTTTTGTGCCCCTCGCTCCGATTGTTTACTGCACTCTCTCTTTTTCAGTTGTCATGTAAGTGTCTAACCGTGGGAGACTTGCCACCAGGCACAACAACATAAAAGCATACAGAAACATGGTATATGGAATGATGGAATAATGATTGACTTTAAGATATCCTGTCAAGTTTGAAGCGATTTAAAGTCCCTTTGTTGTTCTGTTTTGGGTTTCTTTGATGTTGTTTCCAACCAAAACTAATCAAGTGCCACGATGAAAACCTTTAAACGTTGAAAGAGTTAATGTCAATAACTAACAACAAGCATATGTAGTGTGTGCGTGTGTGTGTGTGTGAGTGCGAGTCGACTTCCGTTTGCAAGGACGACATATTGAAAGAAAGATGGGGGCAGTGGGGGGCTAGTGTAGCATACTTATAATGGTCATACATCAGCTGGATATGTGCTTTTACTGTTATTGTTTGCCATTAATGGCTAGAATCGAAAATCGCAGCAACAGCAAACTGCTTGGATTTAAAATTGGTTTTTGCTTTGTTTCTTCGCAAAAGAACACGATTTTATTGGCTAAAAGGGGATTGTGTGTGGAAATTGCCAATCGACTACGAACTATTCATTGCGTTCATGCAACTTGCCCAATCAAACACAGATTTATTACAAGCTTACTACAGCTTCAACAGCTGCAAGTTAATCAACTAGATGAGAAAACATCGAAAAATGTTGCAAAAAGCTTGCGCATTGGTTGCTTTGCCAACAAATTTTAATACCTCCGCGTGCTTGAGCCGCAGTCTCAGCCATATGCCCGATCTTATACGTTTATAGACTCTGTATGGTTTGTGGCAAGCCCCACGCACACTCAAATTCCAGATAAATGCTTTACATATTGTAAAATAATAATATATATATATATACACGTTTAGCACAATTCAAGAGACGAGTAAAAAAAGCAAAAAAAAGGCAAGATTTCGTGGGTTGCTAAAAGAACAAGAAAAAGATTACTTTTCATATGACAAAAAAACAATTTTGCTTAAGCTTTTCGTAGAAAAGAAAAGCGTTGCTTACACACACACACACACACACACAACGAAACAAAAACGAAAAGCAGAAATTCCCGGAAAGCCCCATTTTCAGTTGCTTGGATTTTAATATAGATTTTAGCATGCAACGATATCGTTTGGGATATATATTAATCTTTTCGATTTAAAATTAGATCACATATTACTGAAGTATGGAATATGTTTTGTATTGACCCTCGCACATTGGGCTTAAAGCTTGCCGAAACAGGTGAAAGGACAAACCAACATGTTTACGGTGAAATTTTTATGCACTTGTCTGTTTTTTTTTTTTATGTATACGAAAGTATCTTAATTCCGCTGCTGGGCACTTCAGCGGTATTCAAACGTTTTGACAATTTCTCAACATCCTGAAAATGTTCTAAATATATACATATGTCTATAAAAGATATTCCTTAAGTGGTTGGCCCCGGTTCGTGCCTTTTGTTGTTGTTGCTGCTGCTGCTGCTCATCTTGTGTCCGTATACTTCTGTGACACACTGTTGAAAATCAAATCAAATGCGATTGCGTCAGGCATATCCTTTTGCCGAACTATATATGTATGTATGTATGTATGTGTGTGTGTGACAACATGTAAGCAGCTTATTTGTTGTAAATCTCATTGTTGTTGTTTGCTTGTTTGTCTTGTTATTGAAAGGGTTAAGGAATTCTACGAACGGCTTAGGACGCAGCAGACATACTTATGCGATACGATTGACGAACTGTGGCAATACATTTGTCAATAAAATGGCAAAGTACCGACGAATCGTTTAAGTCCCTATCAGATTGAACAGTTTATCATATAACACAAACCGAACAACGCCAATCACAACAAAATATCTTTAAAACTCTAGATAACATGTTATTCTGAGGTTTAAGCCATGTTATTATAAAGTTTCACTTAAATCCATCAAGTAGTTATTGTCTATATTGTTAATATTAACTAGAATAATAGATCAGAAACAAGTTCACCTTAAAAGGAAAACTTGTGTTGGGGACCAGTTTAAAGAATCAACAATGGGATATGTTGATGTCGATGTTGATGTCTATATATGCTGCCCACGTATCACTCAATTCACTTAGCATATACACATACAACATACAACATACATACATATATATGCATATATATGCATATGTATTCACATATACATGGTAAAGTCTGGTACATCATCTCAATTTCCCAGAGGCGAATCTCATCTGCATTTTGCCTGTCTGCCCATCGAATGCGAATGCGAATGGTGGAAAAGTGGGGGTGGGGGGGTGGAGGACAGGCACAGGCCGAATTTCAAGTAGACAAGTACAAGATACTCTGTTTGTATGTATGTGTGTGTATATGTATATACAAATACACAAATACCCAAATAGTACAAATACACAAAACACAGTTTCAAGTGTTCAAACACGTTTAACAAAGTTCAAATGTATGTGCATTTGTCAATTCTATCACACACACACACACACAAACCCACTTATACAAATACACAAAAGCATCCTCCAACATTGGCCAAATGTTCTTTGCCATCGCTTGTTGCCATTGTCAGCAACATTTGAAAATCAAACCACTTGTTGTTTTTGTTGTTGTTGTGGCTTTTGTTGTTGTAGATAATGCTATTGTTATTGTTCCTGTTGTTGTTATTGTTGTTGATTGTTTTTGTTGTTTGGCACTGTTCCTCGTTGTTATGCACATAAGTATTAAATATTAATACCATTAAATTTAACAGCAAACAGTCAAAAAAAAAAAAACCCAAAACAATACCAAAAAAAAAAAAAAACATAACAATACCAAAAATATTTCTTCTAAATTGGAATGTTGAAAACCCTTGTGGGTGTGGCTTAAAAAAAAAACACACACACACAATATATATATATAGATATATATATAGATAAGCTTCAAAATAGGAAAGAGTAGAATTTTCTGTGGCTTTTTCGTAAAGCCTTTCAATTTGGGACTACTTTATTATGGAATTAACACTGATTTCTTTGGGTTTGTTAGGAACAACAACAACAACGAAATAGCAAAATTACAAGGTATTCCCAAGTCGAATTTCCATCCCCTACCATTACTTTCAATCTCAGTTTTAGGCCGAAATTATAGTTTAAAAACTTTTAAACTAACATAAAACGAAAAGAAACGAAACGAAAAGAAAGAGAATTTGTTTGCTTTGCGTCGCTTTCCATGCATATTTAAGCTGAACTGTTTTTCAACTTTTGGGCAATTTTGTTGGGTTGGGTTAAATATTGCTAAAGGTTCAGCTGTTCACGTTTTTATTTGCCTTTCTTTACTTTTTTTTTGTGTGTTTGTATGTTATTTGAATCAAAGTCCGTACATATGTGTCTCCCTCTCTCTCGTACTCGCTCTCTCGTTCTCGCTCTCTCGGTCTCTCTCTCTCTCTGTCTCTGTTCCATGCTTGTGTTTTTTGTGCACTTTACGACTTTAATTATGTAAGTACATAATTGTGTTATTATCATAAGCGTAGGGACACGGTTCTGGTCAGGTCCCGTGCAGCTCCTTATGCTTCAGTGACCCAAAAAACAAAATGTATGCCCGTTTGTATGTGTGTGTGTGTGTGTGTGTATGCTTTGGCCTGACCTTGTCTGGATTGGTCTGCTTTGGCAAGCATTTTAAGGCCATTAAGCCTCTGCAGTGTCTTTGTTTTCCTTTTTTTTTTTTCGTTGTTTTTTGTTGTTTTTTGGGTGCCTTCATGGTTCATGTTGTTATTGCTGGTTTGGGTCGTTGCCACGCCTTGTGTTGTTAACGCCCACATTTTGGGTACGCTTCTTACTTACATTATAATCTGTGCTCGTTCGGCTTCTGCTTCTGCTTCTGCATCGGCTTCTTCTTTACTTCGTATTATTATTTAAATTATAAAATGCGCAATGATTTTAATTATGCATCGAAACATTTGCCGTGCTTCCCGTTCTCATTTTCGTTGTTGTTCTTGTTGTTTTTTTTTTTTCTGTCCATTATTATTAAACTTTAAAAAGAAATCAAAAATTAGACTGATACCAGGAAGTCCCAAAAAAAAAAAAAAAAAGAAAGAAAAGAAAACAGACACAAAGAGAAAAATTCGAGGAATACGAGGCTTATAATTATAACCTGAAAGGTGATTATTGCCTTAAGTTTTTTTTTGGTTTTTCAATTTTGCTTTGGTTGTTATTGGCAACATTTATTTGCTTTTAATTAGAATGAAAATTAATTACACATACGCCGTGGGTAGTATTTTTGTCCATTTTTTGTAATTACTTTTTTTTTGGTCTTCATTGATGCGTTGATTTTCTCTCCCTAAATTATATATAATTAGGTTGCAGCTTTAATATTGTATATATTCAATTTTCATCAAGAAATGTCTCAGAACACATAAACAACTTAGTGTATATTAATATTCGGCCAGTCTTTACTGTCTGCAACAAGTAGTGGCGTTTCCAGTGGGGCAGAAAACTTGAACTCCAAATTTGAAAGATTAAAGATTGTTAATAGATTCTTGATATTCATACAAGTTACTTAGTTCCAACAATTATTTCCAATAAATAGCTGATCTTGTGACAATATAGTATCTGTTTGAAACTGAAAATACCGACGCCTCTGGATCCTTCACTCATTTTGCACTTGTACCAAATTATTATTAAGTGCTTTTCATTTTAAGTTTTAAGCAAATACAAACAACAAAAAGGAAACAAGCCGAAACACACACAAAGAACGAAAAAGAGAGTGAGAAAGAGAGCGAGGTAGAGAGAGATAGGAAGCTTTTCGGCTTGCCTTCTGTGATATCCTTTAGCAACAATTCGTCAATGTCAAAATTGCGACAGTGGGCACGATTATGCTTACGAGTACTTTTTCTGCGCCTGCTGTCGCAATTTGTTGTCAGTTACACCCGCGACCGCCCCCGCGCCACCTTCCACCTAGCCACCATCAATGCCCGCCCACTTTCTGCTACTTATCTGCTACTCGCCTCCGCCTCCGCCTCCGCCTGGCAACCATGTCCAACCATACAAAATTTCTTTCGCTTGTTTTTGCCTTTAGGTCTTTGTGAGTCTGCGGAATCTGTGGAATGTCGCCTATGTTGCTTGCCCCTTAGCTGCTGGCTACGGCTATGCCTGCTTGTTGCTTGCTTGCTAGTTGTTGGCATGACGGAAATAAATTGTTATTAATGCGTTTGCTTCTTACACACACAAACATACACAAGCACACACACACATCCAGAGAGAAGGAACGCTTTCGGCCTTAGTCTTGCTTTCCCTATATATATATAGTCAATGAATTATTTGAAACGCGGGCTAAATTCGAAATGTTGGATGTCTGCGTGTCTGTGTGTGTGTTTGTATGGCGTAAAGCTCAAATAATGTGCGGCAATTTAATGTGGCTGCCACTTGTTGAAAAGCAAAAATGAAAGCGGATGCGAGAGCGAGAGAGAAGGATGTGACGCGTCCATAAACTGTTTATGGCTGCCGTCAAATTGATTTGTGCCAAGCAAACGAATCAAATCAATTGCACTGTTTGAGACCAAGGTAATCATAACTCGAAGAACCAAACACACACACAACACAGATTTCTAGTGCCTTCTCTAAGTAAGAGTGCCCCTGCCCCTGCCCCTGCCCCTGCCACCCCGCAGAAGTAAACTTAAAAGACCAGACGTTGACGCAATAAAAATCCAGCCAACAAACACAGAATCTAAAAAGCCATAAAAGAGCAAAATATTACCAATGAAATCCGAATAATTTAGTTCGAAGTTAACGAGAAAAAATGCGTGAATACAAAGAAAAAACCTCTCTGGCATCCATTGATTAATCGACTTGAAGTTGGACTTAAATGAGATATTTTGTGGTCTGGTCTGGTCATACAGATATAGATACAGATACAGGCAGAAGGGACATCAGTCAACGTTTCTACTTCATCATCTTTTTGGTTTTAATGGGCTGACATGGGTTTCATGACACAGTTGTGATGTTATTGTCCCACTGTTCCCACTAATAAAAAGATGGCCGCAAGACTCGTTAAATGGCGTAAAGCTTCTTCTTTGTTTGTATTCACGTTCCCATGTCCGTGTTCGTTCCTGTTTTCATTCCTGTTCCCGTTCCCGTTCCCGTTCCTGATTACGTTCGCATTGTCCTAACTGTTACCGTTAGCCGCGTAACCGCGTTTCATGGGCGTGGCTCGTCGTGGGCGCCGCGGTTGACCGTATCCGCAGCTCTAATAAAATCATTGGCTGTCCCGTTTAGCGCCGTGGGTGGTTGTTGCGGATTGAGGGAAAAGGACAAGAGAATCATTCTCATCCTCGCCCTAATTCCTGCTCATCATTTTCATCGTCATCGCCGCAATCGTTGTCGTTGTCAATGTTGTATTTGTTTTTGTTGTTGGCTGGTCGTGATCCTGGTCCTAGTTGTTGTCCTTTATTTGAATTTGCGTTGTGCGTTGGCCAGGGAATTCAAAAACAGATTTCTTAGCCAGATTGTACAGCGCTAACAGTTCATTACCCAAAATGACTGCTGTGGGCAGGCAGTCAAGCAGCGGGATAGCAAAAGGCATAATGTCGGGAGTCTAGAGTCTGGAATCTGGAGTCGGGAGTCAGATTCTTGTTCTTGGGTTGGCCACATCGCATTTTCGGCCAGTGCACTCACTGAATGCTTTTGCTCAAAAAGGTTTCGGGCTAGGTTAAGAGGACAACACAAAACTTTTGCTTCATGTTTTCTTCTTATGCATATTGCTTGGTAGCTTATACATCCTATAATTTAGCTCCTTTAAAACTTTGACCCAAGTTTTCTACAGCCAACACACACGACTCCACCCGGCCAACACACACACACACACACATATACAAATATATGTATATGTGTAGTATATGTATTTACTTCTTTATTCAAGTTGAAATGGCGCCGTCTGTTGTTACTGGGTCTGGGTACTGGAGTCAACTTTTTAATAGTTACTCATACAAAATCATTTTCGAGTGCCCTCCCATTAAATGCTCTATGTATGTGTGTGCGTGTGTGTGTGGGTGTGTGCGTACTAAACATATGCAAAGAATATCAAAAGTTGAACAAAGTGCCAAGTTGCTAAGCAAAACAAAATTTTGTTAACGAAGAAATGTCAAAGCATCCTTGACGTCTTCTTTACGATACTCCAGCTACAAGTAAAGGTTCAGCTACAGCTCGTTCCATCTTCCATCTTCCAGCTTCCCAGCTTTATCTTTTGGTAATGCCTGTTGCCAATCGACAAAGCTCAGGTGGCCAGTCTGCCGGAATAATCACATAAATCGGCGACATCTACCACGAAACACTTTAAGTACGTGTTACATATCGAATCAAGTAAAGTTCCACTAACCTAAAGTCTGGCCCGACTAAGTGGTCTCCATTTATTGCTAAACTGAACTCAACTAGTCAATCCCTTAAGCCTTATTAGCTGGCTGGCTGGCTATCTGTGTGTTTGTGTTTGTGCCTTGTGGCTAAGAAATTATAGAAAATGATTTAAATTTTGTAAAAGTTTTCGCAAAATATATACATAATTAATTGAGAACATTTGTTATGCCTCGGGACTCGGCCAAGAAAAAGTCTTAAATCTTTTGCAAAATGATTAACTTGAGAGACTCAAATGGGTTTCAATAAATATTTTATACATGCTTAACAAGTAAAAGTAAATAAACAAACTTAAAATATGTTTTTAATGAAAAAATCGAATATTTTGATCAAAGTTTCTGATTGAGTTTGATCAAGAGTGTATATAGTACTTTATGGAGTCGGACATGCTTTCTTCTATGCGTCAGATGACATTTCATGACAAAATGTATAATAATAATTAAGTTCGTAATGCATTGCCAAGGCGTAGGAAGAGAAAGCAATATCTTTACGCTTTTGTTTGAGTAATTTGAGAAGTTTTCCATTAAGTTTTTGATAAGAAACATTCATGCCATCAATTCTTATGATGTTCTCTTTGCAATACTAAAACGTAATGTCATATTTGTTATTTTCTTTATTATTATTATTATTATTATTATTATGATGATGATGTGTCTTTTTTTCCGCGCTTGTTGTGCACAGCTGAGACGCATGTGTGTGGGTGTGTGTGTTATCATTTGGGACATGGCGGCAATAACTTTGTATCCATAAATTCATTTTGCTACCCTACCCTACCCCACCCTATCTCCCCAACCATTCCCCACCACAACCACACACACCTTGCTTGCTTGCTCGTGTATGTGTAATTACAATTACGCAAAATACGACAACAAGCCAGCGGCATGGAGATTCACCCACCCACACAGACGACCCCTGTGTACTGTGTGATATGGGTGTATAAACAATATACAAATTTGAGTGGGTGAAGAAGTAATAGAAGCAAACGGGAGCTCCATGTGACAGCAGCAGCAGAGTCAAAAGTGGGTGTTGGTAACAGCAACAGCAACAACAACATGACATCTGCCTGCCATTGGCCAGGGTCACAAGGGGCAACAGACCGGGCTCGGGCCATTGCAATTGCCATTGCCATTGGCATTGGCAGGGCCAAGGCCCACGGACGAGGGTCAGGGACACCCAGCAAATAAGAAAATTGAATGTTTCGTATGTGCTCAACTTTGGCGGAAATTTCATTCAATTATCTGTATTTGGCTATGGTGCTCACGGGTCGGACTCGAATCAATAAAACTCGATGACCGATAGACCAACTCACCTGTACTCTAATTACATCTGATACCCTGTAATCGAAAACTTATGTTACGAATCGATCTGTATTCTGTTATCTTTATGAAAAGAGCATTCACTTGTCGTTGATCACATTATTATTTGTGTCTTATGTCTTTGTGATAATTATAAAGTCAAATTTACAATCGCTATACGGTTAGATTAAGTAGCATGCGCTGACCTTTTGACTGCGTCAGTAATTTGTTTTTAATGATAATACGCGTATGCGAAATGTATTTGTGTGCTTATTGTTGGTTTTTTCTTCTCTTTGTATTGTATTTGCAGGACTACATGCCACAGCTGGCTGGCATTGGGTTGTGCGTTGTCAATTTGATGGATGACATGCAGGAATATTCGAGGGGATTGTTTCTAATCATGTAGGTTTCACACAACACCAACAATACCCACAACACCCACAACACCGACAACAACTCAATTGTCATTTGGCAGCAGCCTAAAACCTACAATTGTATTGTATCTCAACGATTTGCAGGTATTGCGGTCCGGCTATTTTGTTGTCCTACTTGTACATACGCACCTCCCAGGAGCTGCGTCCTCCAGATGGACCCTTTGCTGTTATGATGTACGAACATCGAGCCGATGTTCGCATGAGACAACGGTAAGTGTGGAACCCTTACATAGAATTCTTTCAATGCTCAAAAGCATAAAAGGTTATTTAGTTAAAAATCAGACAATAAATATCCAAAAGTAAATTCAATAGCAACCCTATTAATAATAACAAGTTATTATATGATTACTTATCCAATCATGCAAAGTATGTCTGCAATCGAATTCTCGCTTATAACTGTAATCAATAAGAATACATTTAAAGAAGGGCTGGAAAAAACAAATAAAAATGGTCTAATCAAGAAAGCTTGACTAAGAGATACCGTGAAACCTTCAATGTTTGATATCTCCGGTTTTCATCAATCGATTTTTCACATGGTGTTCTAGATTTACATCTTTATGATTTCAATGCTTTCGATAATTACTGTTTATCGGAAATGGAGAAGGGTTTAGGAGAGCTTATCTGAAGTCTTTTGGTCTTTTAGCATTTGGGATCGACCCTGTTTATGTTCATTAATAACAAATATGTAAGTATATATATATATATCTTATGGGCTCGCAGATGCTTCCTTCCGTCTCTTTGTACACAACCATTATACCCTTGAATACCCAATTCATGGGTTCAGGGTATCAAAAAATGATGAGTGAATACCTGCGGTTGTTGTTTTTCCTTTTGGCGAGCAAGGTGGGCGTAAGACAGGGCGTATACCATTAAATTGAAATATTAAGCGCTTGTTGGCCATCGGTAAAAAGTGAGTTCATTACTCATCCGGGTCGTTGGGCTCTGTCGATTTGGGTTTCAGCCGTGTGCGAGTCGTAACACTGCTAATTGCGCTGATTAATTTTCTGAACGGATTGAGATTGAGCGGATAAACTTTCTTGCAGGGCGATAAGAGAGGGGATGGCGGAGAGGAAGGGGGAGAGGATAGGACAGATTACAGGTAACTCGAGAGCAGCTGGGCAACCTGGGACACCTGAGCTGCGTCCCCGGTTCTCTGGTCCTGTTGCTAATGAGCTCAATTCCAAATCCAATGGCAGTTTAATGACTTCGAATGCTTCGATAACTTTCCTCTATTTTATTTTTGTTTCTTATTTTTTGTGTACATTTCTCATGCTCACCTTTCGCTACTTTCGACTTTGTTTTGCTTTCCCTTTGCCCTGCCACCCTTAGGAACTCTTCAACAACATCCGCTGAACCGCGCCCGCATGCCGGTGGAGGCGTGGCTGGTTTGGCCAATGGACACGGTTCCACCACCCGTTCCTACGATCTGTACAGCGCCGAACTTGACGTGAACCGTGAGAAGCGTAATCAGCGTAACTTTGGCAGCATGGCCGCCACTCAGGTGGTCTGTCTGTGTCCGTTGATGATACTGAGATTTGCACGCCTCTCCCTCGAGGAGACATATGAGAATCAGAAGCATTTTGACTTTACCTACTTGATGTTTGTGTGGATTGCATTTCTGCCTACGGTCATATTTCCCTGTATCTATGCCTCTCAGATATTGCCGAGGTAAGTATTGCCAACAATAACACTAATCTTGTTTTCAAAGCGTAACTCTAATAAAGGGTTAAATGTCAAGAGACACAGTATTTAGAATCTTTTCGCTGCTCTCTCATTAACCTTCTCAGAAATGAACAGGAGCGTTTGCGGGGCTATTTGCGATTGTCGTCCAAGCGTAAGACCAAATCAAAGCGTCGCAGCGAGGATTTACGCGAGGATTCCATTGAAAAGGATGAACACACGAATACAACCAACATTGCTGGAGCCGGGCAATCAACTGTACATGCACCAACTGACCCACCAAAGCCTCAGTCCAAGGGAACAGTCTCAACTGTGCGCCATGAGCGTAGTCAGGGTCATGGCTCAAGTTCAACGGATCGGTATAGCGGTGCACCTCACAGACAGGGTCAGTCGGGCGGCAAGGAACGCGAACGTGATAGAGATAGGGAACGGGACAGGGAAAGAGAGAGGGATAGGGATAAGGATAGAGATAGGGATAGAGATAGAGAGAGGGGGGATCGACGGGGACGGGGACCTGGCGATGCAGGAGTTGTGAATAACCTTGGCAAAAATATGCGCGGAAAAAAACATGACGTCAAGATCAACATCATCTCGGATGGGGCACATGGAACGGGCGGAACAGGTGGCACGGGTGGGACGAGTGGAACAGGTGGACCAGGACGTAAGCAGCAGCAACCCCCAAGCAGCAGTAGCAACGACGGCAGCTGCCGCAACAAAACACCTGGCACCGCCCACATTCAACCGACCCACTCTCTGTCACGCCAAACCCACGGTCATGGTCACAATCGGCACAAGGTGGCCATTGAGTGCATGTCCGTGTCCAACAATTCGGTGTCCAATTTGACCGGCTCGACCTTTTGCAACGCGAACAGCAGCTCTCTTCTGGATGACAGCGGAACCAGCAACTATGGTGATGGCGAGGAGAGCTCTGTGGTCAGCAGCATGATGCATCCGCCGCAACGTTGGCCCCAGTCCGCCGGCATACGACACAAGGACGTCTCTTTTAGCGAGTGCAGTAGCACCTTCTCCTCGAGCACCCTGGATCGCGACCTGGAAATGATTGATTTGCTGGAGCGTGAGCGCAGCATGGACATACAGGAGATGATGTATCGTGAGCAGCAGGGCGAAAAGGTGCGTCTATCGGTTAGCGGAGGTGTTGGCCGTCAATTGCCCGACATTGAAAAGATCTATGCTCAACGTTCTCCGAAAAACAAGCGAGACTCCGGCTATGGCTATGACAAGACCTCTCTAGCACTGGTGATGCCCGGCAGCGATCCACTCAGCATGTCCCTTTCCAGCAGCAGTCAGCCCACTGAGTATAGTCTTTGCTCCACGCTACAAGATCATCATCTCCAGCATCAGCAACAGCAGCAGCAGCTCCAACACCAGCAGCATCAACTTCAACTGCAGGCCCATCAACAGCAGCAGCAACAGCAACAGCAGCAACTGGAGGAGGAAGTGCCGCAGGACTTTTACGATTGCTATACACCGGGTGGCAGCACCAATTTACCGCCAGCGATGAAGGTTGCCATGGTGCAGGGATCTACAGCCGCTCAACCCGTTACCCCGCCCACCTATCAATATCAATACAGTCGTCGTCAAAGCCGCAAGACCTCTGGCGCCGGTTTGCATCATGTGGCAGGTGGCGGTGTCTCCACGCGTGGTGCCAAGCGTGACAGCTTCAATTCGCTTAACGGCACCGATCTGATTGCGGGCGCTTTCTGTGAGCTAGATCCCACCCAGCCGCTTAACAAGATGACCGGTCTCGATGGTCGGATGCGTCGCAGCAGCCCAAGGAACGCCAGCTTTAGCTCCAACTCTGCACGTAGCTCAATGAAGTCGCGGGATTATGGACACGGCTCCACACACTCGGCACACCCCGAACTCGATTTCAGGGAGAATATTTTTGCTGAGCTGTAAACGCACACAACGGTGAAAAAACGCAACCAAAAACAAAAGTCTCCCCTGTTGTAGAGGATTTTTTTTTTTGTGTGTGTGTATAAGAAATAAGTATTTTTGCAGCTGGAACTTTTTTCTACTTGTTAGATTAGGAGTAGTTTGTAGGCGATGTGAAACGGGAGAGGGTGCTGTGACAAAAGGGGGAGAAACTGTTGTTGTTTTTGGTTTTTCTGTGTGCGTGTGTTGAGTTGGTAAATTTATGCAGCCAAAGATTCGAGCTGCAACATTTTTGTAGAAAAAATTTTTAGCTGCTTTAGCAAAATTTTTTCCCACAAAGGGATCGGGAAAAGAAAAAATTTTTAAATGCATAAATAATGCAAGCCCGAACACATTTGTAATTGTATTAAATATACAAACTTATACTAATCAAAATCCAAGAACGAAATACAAAAAAAGAGAAAACCAATTTTTAAGCGTACAATTCGCTATTGCCGAAAGGGCAAACAACATGAATTTTTAACGTTCCATAAGAAGTGAAAGTTGGGACTGCAAACAAACAGTCGCTTTGAAAAGTTGTTGATCCAACACGTAATAAAGGATAAGGCACAAAACAAAAATATTTTTGAATGAAAAAACGTGGAATAGTTACAACAAAATATCAAATGATATAAACAACACAAATAAATATACGATATCAATACACAAACAAGAAAATCAGAAGAAAACGAAACAAAAATTAATAGTTTGGTAAGACAGTATATATATAATTATATATATATTTAACGAATTTGGCAAAAGCCACAAAAATAAATAATAAAACAAAAAACTTTTTGCTGTGTTTAGCTAAGAAAAACAACAACAAAAGAAATATTCTTAAATATGGCAATGCGTCAAAAATAATACAAATAAAATTATATTATTATATTCAAGCATTGCTAAAAGCGTGCAAAAATGTGCCAAGCAACAATATAAAACAAAAAAAAAAAACATTTTTAAAAATATACGAACACATAAATTGTACATATAAAACATTTAACAAAACGAACCTCATTATTATGAGACCGTATGCAAGATGCAAAAATTTATTGTTGTTATCTTATCAAAGTTATCACAGTTTCAATTTGATGTTTAAATATCGATGAAGAAAACAAGTCAAGTCAAATACTTAAACAATTTTATTATATATATATTATCAAATACAAATAGATATACACAATAAATATATATGCATATATGTTTATGGTGAAATTTTGTGTGAAACTTCTTAAAAAATATCAAAACACTTAAAGCAAAAGCTTCAAATACAAAATATAAGCAAACAAAATATTGAAATAGTTTATTGAATGTTATCAAGTACAGAAAACAAATATCTTCAAAATATCTAAGCGCATATTACACAAATAGCAAAACGTATACTTATGTCTGTAACAATAAACAACAACAAACTAAAACTAAAAAAAAAACAAAACACAAAAGCTGCATTCAAATCAATTTTTGAACAGTTCTTGAGAGCCCCAAGAATTGAGGTTTATGTTGATCCTTTGTGTGCTTACTATATAATGATGATGACTGTTTTAATGCTGTAAACTCAATTTTATTAAAAACTAAAAACGAAAGAAAATACCAATGAAAAAAATACAAATAATACTAAATCTATGCAGCAAATACAAGAAAAATCCCATGAAATTGAATATATTAAAAATATATATGGATATATATGTTGATATATGTCTATGTTAAGTTATATACATGTATGTATATGTATGTGCTTGTATATGTGTTTTATCGGGTTTTTTTTTGTTTTTTTTTTCGAACTTTTTTTTTTGTATTTGGTGTAAAAAACAATGAAAGAAACTAATAAAAAATATTTTATGTGAGTTAAACCCACAAAAAAAATCTGCTGCATTGGTGTTCTTATTCTTTTTGGGTTGACTTTTATTTGCGTTTCAGGTACAGTGGTGCAAAGTTGATTATAACGAAAATCTGCAAAAAACAAGACATTAGGATACCGAAGCTTATGAGGTTCATAACATTTTGAACTTCCTGCAAATCATGAACCGTAACCCATGAACGCGTCGATTTTGTATATGAGGTCTCAAATGCATTGAAACTATTAATACCATAATGAGCAGCTGTGAAATGTTCATTACACTCGGTTAAGACACACCGGAAACCATCAAGCATTGGTACAAGTAGTACACGTATATGTATGTCTATAAGATCGACCGACTGTACGGTCAAGGGTTAAGGGTATCTTCTAGTCGAGCTTACACGACTAGAGCCTTCTTACTTGTTATTTGTTGCTTTGCATTTTTGGGATATACTGCGGACACTGTGTCGAGGCGTTGCCATAAAAAAGGTAGATGCCAGCGTTTTTGTGTATTGGGCAAGGGCTAGGTAAGCTGCGGATGCGATTGGGGAGCTGAAGCTGTTTTAGCTGGAAACAGAGCAGGCACGTGGCCTGTCGCCTCAATTTAATCTCTGCAAATGCAAAAGTAAAAATATATAAATGTATATATATATATATATATGTGTGTGTGTGTATAGATATAAAACGAAAATGGGAGCCAAAATAATTCGCAGCACAATAAACTTAATGGAATGTAACACAGAGAACGAGACAGAGAGAGCAGAGGGAGGGAGAACAGAAGCTGGGGGAAAGAAATGGGTAATGGGTAACAATGTGCGTGTGTTTGTGTGCAATGAGGTCAGTGTGCGAGTTCAAAAGTTCAGCAATGAGGTTTAACAGCCTCGAAATGGAATCTGTTCTTCTCATTTACTCTCGCTCTATCTCTATCTCTATTTTGCTCTCGTTTTTTGTTATTTTTGGTAGGTCAGTTGGCAGAACCGCAACAAAGGTCACTGTGCGCCTTTCGACTGACCCAGTAAAATGATTAAGTACCGTTATTTAGCTGCCATGTTTTGCCGATTCGCGCCGGACACGTCTCAACACTTATATATATATTTGGTGAAATATTTAAGTAAATTTATTATTTTATTACTGATTTTGATTACTGATTATCGTAATGAGCTAAATGAGCAATAATCTCTCTCTCTCTCTCTTGGTCTTGGTTCCTTGAAAGTTTTGTTTAAAGTTAAGTTCTTAGAAACGGTACTCAACTTTTAGCCATTTTGTTTATTGTTATTGTTAACATAAAGTTTTGCCCAATCGGTCGATAACCCAAAGCATGTGCTTTTGGTCAACAACCGTTACATATTGTAAATTCTTGTGATATGCTTGAATATGTTGGCAACAGCCAAACAACATCTGGCAACAGGTTTTAGTGTCTTCATTGTCAGCTCATTGTCGCAATTACCACATTGCATCGTAAATCTCTTCCCCCGAAATCCCCCCGAAATCCAAGCACATTTTCATATACTTAGCGGTGGCGAAGGGGGGTAAGGCAACTACGTGATGTTGCCACTAAATGACATACATAAACAACTTTCAATCATTTGAAATGCGCTTTCAATTGCGATTGCGTCTGCATGAAATGAAATGAAACGCGATAAATATATATATATACACAAATCTATATATGTATGTCGATCACGTATACGCAATGTGCTTGACCACTTCAGCTTAACACATATATGTGTAATGTGTCTGTGTGCGTGTGTCGCTCGCCTTTCATAATCGTTTTTTTTTTTTGGTTTGTTGTTGGAAAAAAGTTGGCAAAAAGCATTTGAGCCAATTGCAAATGCAATCGTTATCTCTTAGCCTTAACCCCGCTTTCTTATCAGTTTGATTTTAGTTGGTTTTTTTTCTTCAGTTTCTGTTTTTTAACGTCTCTTTTTATTGATATCTTAAGCTCGACACACTGTCACGCATTTTGCTTATGCCACGCACGTTTCTATAAACCGCATTTAATGCCGCTCTCTTTATATTTAGTTGGCCCTCGGCTGGTCACATAATTTCCTCTTTTTGGGTATCGTATGTAAGTGTGTGTATGTGTGTTATGTAAGCATTAAGAAATTTGGTGTTGTTGTTGGTTTTGCTGTTTAGCATTTTAATGCGAAAAAAAAGGTATTTATTGAAAAATAAAAGTTTTGTGTGAAAAGAAAACTTAATATTCACTTATTAAACATATATGAATAATCTTAAAGTTGTCAAATTTTGCCAAATGACTTTCTTTCTTTCTTTAAAAACGCAGTAAGCAGCAAGGGGTGGTGCGGGGTGGAGTAGGTTACGCATCACGCATGGTGGATAGGTAATGCGGTTTTAAATTGAAAATAAAATTTCCATTTACCATCAGCTGTTGTTGGCGGCGTTTCGACGCTTCGCCTTCGCCGCATGCCAAGTAAAAATGGTAAGTAAATGGCCAAAAAGGCGAAAAAGAAAAAAAAAGAAGTCGCAGCCAAAACGAACCGAGTATAAAACGTTTAAACGGCGGGCGGGCAACGAACAGTCGCAATTTGTTGTTGATAACGTTGCCGTTGCCGTCGCTGGACGTGAGGATTAATTAAGGCAGCCATTAGCAGTAGACAGAGAGAGAGAGAGAGAGGGAGAGAAAAGTGCAGCGTGTGGCATCATCTGAATCAATTATAATTTGCATTTTTAGCTGCTGTCCGTCCCAAAGTCAACGCACATAAATCATTTCAAAAGTGTGAAAAACATGTCTCAACCCTCGCGTTCCTTCGCCGTCCTGTGCGGGCTGTTTGTGTGGCTCGGTTGCCTGCATGTTGCATGCCACGCACAATTATCCTTTCATAGCGATGCCAACGAGAACTCATTCACCCTTAAGACACCCGGATTACAGCAGAGCTTTACACGCTATTATGGCGCCGCCAAACAACAGCAGCAGCTACAACCAGAGCTGCAACCAGAACTGCAACAACAACTACAACTACAACAACAACAACAACAAGTGGTAAGTTAAGTTATTGCAACATTTATTGTTTACGACAGCATCGATAGCTCGCTTCGTCGTCTCCTCCGTCGTCCAATCGGTTGCCTCACTGCATCACCAAAGCCCAAATCCATGCCACCGCCCACCTTCTGCCCGAGCACTTCGATCTCCTGTTCGTTGCGGGCTGCCGCACCGCTTTCCAGCAATTGTTTGGCCTGTGCCACGGCCAGCAACATGCCACCGCCTAAGTCCTATAAATAGACACACACTCGCCCATAGAAACAAAGCCATTGATGCAGCTCGTAAGCTTACCTGAGGCCTGGCTTCTGTGCCGCTCTTGTTGCACAACAGCAACAGTTGCAGGCCAGCAGCAACAGCCACAACAAAAGCAACATTCAAATGCATTTCTATGGTTATTGTTTTGGTTTGCGTTCTCGGACTGCTTAACTTGTTCGCCGAAGCAGCTTATTTAAGTGCAGGCATTCGCATTTTGATCCGATGTCATTAGGCTAATTGGCAGCAACAACAACAGCAACAACAACAACAACAGCAACACTGTTTCTATAATTAGACTAGTTGCTGTTGTGTTTGCTCAGATCCGTTGCTGCTGATGCTAATAATATCTCAGGCAATATCTCGCTTGCAATTTACATAGTTAACGGCGCTGGCATGCCAACCATATGGATCGACTCGATTTCAATTGAGTGTCAGTGTTGTATAACGAATGATAAGTCGCTTAACAGTTTGATACTACTGTTGGGTAACAGCAAACTGAGCATTTCTAAACCTTTCCTTATGGGCAGACTAGTATATGCAATTGTTTTCAATTGTTGAAAATGTTTCCAATATTTTATTATTTTGCTTTCGCTTTACATTTTTTCATACATTTTCTGTTTTGACTCTTATGACAAGTTTATTTATTTTTTGACAAATAATTCACAAAAAAAAAACAAAATAAAAAGAATTATACATGTTAAGCGGAAACTGGAAAGGTATCCACATTGCCGTCGATGCCATCGGTGAATATATTGCTCCACTCCGAAAAAAAGTTGTGAAATGAGTCCACCATGCCCTGCCAGGCCTGGCGAATGTTCTCGCCAAACTCCTGGGCCGCTGCACTTAGCTGCTTGTCCAGCCTCGGCTCATCCGGATAGACTAACTGTGGTCGCACCATATCATACTCATTGGAATAGTCCAGCTCCAAGTCGTCCTGGCAGCTAACCAGCAGCA
The DNA here is from genome assembly GCA_035044645.1 of Scaptomyza parva. Taxonomy (NCBI): domain Eukaryota; kingdom Metazoa; phylum Arthropoda; class Insecta; order Diptera; family Drosophilidae; genus Scaptomyza; species Scaptomyza parva. The sequence goes on from JAWNNT010000139.1 coordinate 13,113,112, forward strand.
CTACTCCCGCTAGCCCCAATACCAGTCCAAATAGTTGTAAACGACAAATGGAACTCATTGTGTTAACTGGCTCAACGCTAACGAGGCTTTGTTGCTTTTGTTGTTAGCCTGTAACTGTGTTTGGGCCAAGATCAGAAGTGATGGCGTGTGGGGTTAATTGTGGCACATGTTGCATGCCGGAAATGTTAACTAGCTTTTTTTGTATTGTTAATTCAAACAGATGCCGATTGCGATTGTAATGCACTTGAACCCAAACTAAACTTTTTTTCCGCTTTTCAATAAGCTTAAAAATATATATTTTATATTTATATTTATATTTTGTTTATTGTTTAGTTTATTTCCGCATATCTTAAAGTAGATTACAAAAAAAAAAAAAAATGTTTTCTATTCAAAAAATAATTATTATAATTATTGCTGTTGCTGGGCTTGGGCAACGGCACCCTTGATCCTCTGACCCATCTGCAGCATCACATCGCCCATATTGTTCATGACCGAGAGCCAAAAACCCTTCACTTGATCCCCGACGCCGCCACCCAACGACTGCTCCGACTCCGGCGGAAAGGGCATGGTCATGGCCTGGCGACGTTGTCGCAGCAGCGTCTCAAGCAGTTTCTTCTTCTTGGACTTGGTTTTGCGCTTGCTGGCGGCGGCACGTTTGCGTGCCCGCCTCCTACGCGCCTCGACATCTTCATCATCGGCCGGCATCATGGTGGTCATCTTCATGAAACATGGCGAACGCCGGATACGATGCATTGCCTGATAAAGATTCAAGTCATTGATGTGGATGTTGCTTGAGATGCTTCTTCGTCTACGTCGACGCCTTTCATCCGATTCGGATGAGTCATCATCGTTACGGGGTCGCATGGCATCACCATAGCCCATTGTATTCTTGGAGCGCACATTGACCAAGCCAGTCTCAAAGTTCATCTGGTGTGTGGCAACTGCACCATCCTGCATTGTATTCATGATCTGGCTGCCCACCATTAGAGCTCCGGTCGCCATTTGCTCCAAAGGATTTTGGGCGGTGGCACGCGACCAGGCCAAGCCCAAGACCAAGCCCACTACCAGCACTAATTGTATTGGCAACTGCATCTCTGCAACTGTATCAAAGTCGTGTTTGTGCCGCCTATTTTATGGCCAACACTCGTAATCGGCTCGGCTTGCGTGCAGCTCATCTCATCTCGGCCATCATCTGGCGTGAGATCAATTTCTGTGTTTTTTAGCACTTTTGTTTATTTCAGTTATGTTTGTTTTGTTTTCAGTTCAATCGAGGCAGGCTTTGAACTTAATTTCCGGGCTACATATGGGGGGGATATTACATTCAGTCAGTCTCGTTCTCGTTTCCTAGCTATATCAGATTTAATTTTAAATTAGAATTTTCACAAAATTTTTTGTCTATTCTTTTTTTCTGCATTTTCAATTTGCTTTTCGCGATTTCAAACGTGCTTTAAATCAAAATTTATTAAAGTGTGTTTCTTACATAAAAAGATGAAATCAGGCAAGATCACAAAACATGGTCGTCGAGTGGTAATGGCCTATAATATCTTTATACTTATTAACATTCTCTTTATATTTTTCTTTCTCTCTCTCTCTCTCTCTCTCTCTCTTTTTGTCTTTTTTCTCGTAGCAAAATCCAACTCAACTCGGCAGAGTCACGGCCCAAAGCGTACAATATCCAATTGAATATTCAAAGCCGGCCCCTGCAGCAAGCATCAAGCCAAAGCAGCAGCAGCAGCAACAATTGCTGCAGCAACAACAGCAGCAATATTTGGCACAACAACAACAGCAGCAACAGCAACAGCTGCAGCCAAAGATACCCAGCTATGCGGAACAAATGCAGAACGCCTATCTTGATTACCAGCGTCAGCGATTGGAGTTTGAACAGCAACAGCAACAGTTGCTGCAAAAGCTCTACACCTACTATCCCGATGTATCCGGCCAGCAGCAAAACCACCTGCAGCATTCACGCGAACAGCAGCCAGAGTCAAACTTTAATGCCGCAGGCAATCGCTTCATTACACGCCAATCACCCACCACCTCCTTTGTGGGCAACAATGGATTGCAGCCGCAGCAGTATCAACGCCAGCAGCAGCAGCAGCCACAGCAACAGCAACAGCAGTTTCAACAACCGGGTGCCGGCGACGGATTGGGCAATTTCTATTCGACCCAACACCACATCGGGTTCATGCAGCAGCAGCACCAGGATGTGCTGCGACACCAGCAGGACAAGGTTGACCAACAGTTCGCCACTGGCCAGAGTGCCCCAAGCACCACCACCAACTATGGCATGGCAGTCCCAGAAGCCTCCATCATGGGAGCTCCATCGTACCAACCTGCATCAGCCGTATCCCATGTGAGATTCAGCAGTGGCAATCTCAACTACAACTTCTAACTTTCTAATACACTACAACTACAACTACATGTCCATCAACATCCATATAATGCCAGGCGCACAATTGTGATTTAAATACGCCAATGTGGATCTTAACTGAGATTATCACAATACACACACACACACACAAACATTTTTTTTTCTCTATATATTTTTTTTTGTTGTCGGTCACAACTAGTCCTAAATTATTATAATCCTAGTAGTTATAATTATCTGTAACACAAATCCTTTTTTTTTTTTTGCAAAAAATTCAAAATTATGCTGTTCAAAATTGTCAGTTAATAAAATTCTTGAAAATAAATTCAAATGTGTCACAAACAATTAATTATTCAGGGCTTAAGGGTGGTTATATGCTTGATTTATATACGTTCTGGGCTCCTACAGTGACTAACATATCTTTTTGTAAGCACTTAAACTAATTGTTGTATGTTGCGATTCCAGGGAATTCAAAAGTTTCCCTTGAGTTGAAAACTTGACCTTTGATATTTTTGTTTTTAGTTTATTGTAGCATAATAAATATTGTTATATAAAAGTTTTGTGTAGTTTTCCCTCGAAACATTGAACAAAAGCATCATTTAGCCATCATTATGTGCTCGAAATTTGAACCAACTCGCAACTCTGTTGTTTTGTGTAGTTTAGTTTGATAGTAATTCATTTAATTTAAGTGGGTGTACTCTTGTGTCTACTAAATAATTGAGCAAAAGCACAAACACCACCACCCACTTTGAACATTTTTGCAACTCTGGTTTAACTTCATTATTATTTCAATTAGAGTGGAGGCAGTTAGAGTGGACCTTGGTCATGAAACTTTTTAATAAGCTTATTAAAAATGCATCAAAGGGTAGGAAAAATTGTTGCAAGCTGCACGCGCAACACACACATACACACACACACAGAGAGAGAGTATGTAAAAGTTGGTGAATAGAAAAATTTCAAGGTTAACTCTCATACCTGGGCATCCGAGCTTACAAATTATTGAGCATGCCTGTGGAGAAGATGAATTAGCGAGTAATTGCAATTGTCAGATAAGGCAAATAGCTAGCTGTTGCAAGTGTTTGGAAGTCTGTGTGTGTTTGGATGTGTGAGAGTGCGAAATCTTTAGCATATTTGGTGTGACATTGTGCAGTTGGCCAAATTGAAATGCGGCCCAGTTGTGTGTTCCGGTCCACAAAAACGAAGCAATCAATCTCTGTGGCTAGGGATGGGGTGGGGGGTCAGGGGAGATATTGAAACTGATGTTGCATGTTTGTTGTGACATTCGTCGCTGTCATTGCTTGGCATTTTGACTTTGCTGTGTCCTGTCTGTCATTTAAAGGAAATGAACAGGATGCTGCCGCTGCACAACAGAGCATTGAAACACCGTGTTTTTCGAGACTGCATTCGCTCCAATCTGCAAAAGGTAGCATATATATCTCTTACTCTCTTACTCTCTGTTCCTCTGTTCCTCTGTCTCTGTCTCTATCTCGGTGTGCTAACCACATTTCAGTTATTGGCTGGACGCACTAAATTGAAATTTTCTCTGCAAATATGCTTGGTTGGTTCTGTTCTGTTCTGTTCTGATAGTAGTCGTCGTCGTATTAGTATTGGTGTAGAGCGGTCAACACAACCGCAACACTACACTACCTCCCCCCCGCAAGAAGTTTGTTAGTGAAACCTTTTTCTTTTGTTTTTAATTTATTTAGCCAAATGGCTTTTATTTCATCAGTATCAGCTAGGCACATTGAGATTTTAAGCATTCCTTTTAGTATGAGATATTCTCATCAGAGTTTGAAGGTATTGCTTAACGTTTAACTTGAATAAAGTAAAATTGCGTTTTACTATTATTGGCATCCTTTTTTTATGAACACCAAGAAGCACTCGTTTAAATGGCTGCATTCATTTCACTTATAGTTTAAAGTGTTGTTGTCTTTTTGCTTGGCTTCTTGTGGAGGTTAAACATTGTTCAGTTTTCTTGAGTACCTACTTCTTTTTATGCCCTATACCTATGAAAAGGGAGTGAAGGGTATGATGGCTATGCGCTAATGTATGAAGGACGGGGAGAAGGAAGCTTCTTTGATCCCAAACTGAATATTATACATATGTATATATACAGGCGACCTTAAATGTTCGTCAAACGATATTGATAACAATAATAGCCATGTCCATTTGATCGTTTGTTTGTCCGTCGATTGAAATCGATAACTTTTCTAGTTCACATGTAATCGTTAACAATAAAATAGCCGCCTTCATTGAAACCGATAACTTTTATGCGTTGCGATATACACAATCAATAATATTGAAATCTGGACAAAAGTACAACAATGTCTATCTGTTCGTTTGTCTGTCCATCGATGAAAATCGATAACTTTTCAGTAACACATGTAATCGATAACAATCAAATGTAGAAGAAGTAATAAAAAATAAAAGTTCAGGGTATCTCCCAGTTGCTGCTTACTTTTGACTAGAGTTTTCTTACTTGAATCTATTTCTTCTCAGGCTGACTGACATGACCTTGCCCCCCCAACCCACCCACTCTTTTCTTTTTCTCTAGCTTGTCTCTCACACTCTATACCCCCTGCTCGGCTTTATAGTTGAGCTCTATTGCAGATGCAATTTCTAATGCAATTGTCGTGTTTTGGCTTTGACTTGTTCTTCTTCGCCGTTTTCTTTTTCATGGCTTTAGCTGTTTGTTTGTTCCTTTGTTTGCTTGTTTGTTTATTTGTTTATTTGTTTGTGCTCGTATTTATGTTGGAGGCGAATTCTGTTGTTGTTGTTGCGTCCTTGGTCGCAGGTGTCCTGTATTTCAGCCACATAAGGCTTCGTTTGTGTGTTTTTGTGTTTCCTGCTTCTTTAAAGAAGTATGTCAAAGAGATTTCTTATTTTTGATTGACAATTGTTGCTACACCGTCGAGAAAGAAGTTAAATGAGCCACATAGTCACATATAGAGGGAGAGTGAGAGAGAGAGAGAGAGAGAGAGAGTAGGAAGGGTGTTTGCGATCAGGGTTTGGCTTAAGCATAACATTGCATCTTAATTGATATCCAGCTGCTTTTCGCTGCTTCGCTGCTGCTTTTGTGTGTTCAGCTTAAGACTCCCTCTCTCCCTGTCTCTTTCTCTCTTTCTCGCTCTTTCTAGCTGTTGGTTGCTTTTTGAGCTGTTCTCTCTTTTTTGTGGTTGGAGCTTTGTGGCTTTAGCTCAAAATAAACAGAAGTAATACTTGTGTTTGTTATGGCAGCGCCCTCGTTAACCATTTGCATTTAAGTTTCGCAGAAAAACCCAAAAACGTACACACACTCAGTTATTACCTTAACGCGCTTATACATAATCATATATATATATATACATCTTCACATTTCTCTTTGTTTGTTTGTATGCACAGAACATTTCATTTACGAACTGCTGCTGCTGCTGCTGCTGCTGCAGTGTTTGCCTTTATTTGCATTCAGGCTGCATGCTGAGTGCCACAAAGTCGCCTGAGTTGAATGCAACTCCAACACAATAATAACCACAAACACTTTGCGTGCGAATCCAGCCATAAAAGGCAGCAGCAGTCAGTAGTCAGTCACTCTCTGGGCTCGTGCAAAACCATTCCTGGATTTAAATTGCAATTCAATTTGACATTCCTTGCAAATTGCATATTTTAACTCACCAGAAACAGAAACAAAAACCAAGCCAAAACGACAATCGTATAAGATTTCGTTAACAAGTGTACAACACAATATGAAACAGAACCAATATTTGCACAAAATGCTTCAAGCTGGCAATGGCAAACCAATTATGAGATACAAAGGGGAAAAAGTCTACTTAATTTTCATTGTCCAGTTGTCATTGAAGGCATTCAGGCAATGCGTACAATTTTCGAATTTATAGTGTCAAAATGCCAAAGGTTGACTGGCTGCTGGCTGACTGGCTGCAGGCTGACTTTAAATTGATTTGGCCTAAGGCCAAGCTGCAAAGATTTTATTAGTATTGAATTAAGCTGCAAGCAATGCGATAGGAATGCCTTCACTCTTCTATAGAAATTTATTGAATTTATTGCCTGATGGAAAAGGTAGGAAAAAAATATGCAAAATATTTACTAATAATTCTTTGAATATGTTCGTCAGTAATTAATATTTACTTCAAGGCTTACACAAAACAAGGCTAATTAAAAGAGGCAAATGCTGGAAAAAATATGCAGAATATTTACTAATAATTCTTTGAATATTTTCATCATATATGTATTTTATATTTGATATTTACTTCAAGCAAAAAACACAAAAAAAACGCACTTGTTTTTCTATGAAAATATTAATAAAATTGTTTGATTTAAAATAGATTTTAAGCATTTTGTGCAATAACGGATTTTGTTTTATATCCTAATTGCTTGAAATGTGTCAGTACATGGTATCAGCTTCTGGTTAATTCCCAATCGAGCTTGCTTGTCCAGAAAGTTCTTTCTTGTTTTTAATTAAAGTTAACCAATTCATTTGAGTTCTACGGAAAAGCCACAAGGGATGATTTTAACGAGCTTCAATTGGATTTGACACTTATTCGAGCATCAACTTCTCATGAATTGCAGTCAGAATTCGCACGAGCATTTCAAATTGTAATTGAAAAGTATATTTTACGATTTTTCATGTCTATTTTGGTTAACAAGTTAACTTTAAAATGTTGTCTTCAACTTTATTTCTTTTGTAAAGATTCTTAATAAATAAATAAATCCAATCAAATATCACAAATGTTCCCTTTTTGTCAAACAACAAAGAAAGTTGTAAGCTGTAACATTTTTAGATATTTCGTTTTGCTATTTTAGTACTAAAAATACTTTGAAATGTGTTATTTTTGAGCGAACACATGGTGCGTATGCGTGATGCAAAACATATTTTAAGATTATTTGGTCATTTGAACTTTAATACCTTCGCCATGCTTTGGCCATTGGCACATTTGCGACTTAGCCATTGATCTATCTAAATATAAAACATGAACTTTATGCTGTTGCTGTTCAGCCAACGACTACTTACACACACATACACACACATGTGTATGTATGCGTATGCATGTGAGTATGATAAATTTCACGCACTGCGCCATAAAGTATGCAGCAGTTAGTGCTTCTATACTTCTATAGTTACTACATGAGTGCTTAACTGGAGCGTGGCATATAAATCGCAGCATAGTTTTTGGGCCATCATATATCATGTTATAACTGCTGTGATTGTGTGTTTTTAGGGTGGAACTGAACAGAACAAAACTAGCACAAATCGCATATATGTATTTTTGTATATGTATATTAAATGATTTTTTTTATTTTTTCCAACATTTCACATGCATTTTTCTGTACAAAGTAAGCTTTTTTTTTTTTAAATAGAACGTGAATTTAACCGCGATTCACAGAAACAAAAACTGAATTAAACAACAAAAACAAAACACAATTAATTAAATGAATATTTTGTAGTTGTTCTTAGCATGGAGCCATATAAAATAATAACAAAACCAAAACAAAACGAAAAATAATAAAAACAAAGTTAAATTATTAAAAAAAATTGAATAATGATGACTGTGCACAAAATGTTTTGCAACGTTGCACAATTTTCGAGTTTCAATTCAAAAATTGGCCAAACAATGTTGGCCAACATCGCATTATTAACTGTGTTCAGGTGTTCCAGGTGAGTACTATTTTAGGCCATGCTACTAGCTCCATGCATTTTGGGGGATCGTTTGGTTGTGTTGGCTTGGTAATGGTTGCTGGCGGGTGTTTGTGATTTTGTTATATGTGCTGCATGCTGTGTGGATCATCCGTTGTCATCCCTTCTAGTAACCATAGTGAACGCCATGGCCCGAGACGGATGTGTGCAACAAAGCGGGCGCAGCAACAGCAGCCCTAATGATGATGATGACGGGGAGAATAGAATGGATGATAAGTAGGATGAAACATGAGGCAATCCATCTGCATAGATATTTTTAGATTTTTGCCCACTGGCCATACTCACTTGAGAACGGGGGCGGCAGCCAGATGCGTGGTGTAAGCAGGTGCTGCATAGGCAGGTGCTGCATATGCGTGGGCGGCGTAGGCGGGTGCTGCGTAGGCCGCTGGTGCAGCAAGTCCGATGCCGTGTCCAATGATGCCAGGTGCTGCGAAAATAAAATAGCACCGAATCGCATTAACAACGAAATGTGGCGGGCGGGCAGGCGGAGAGCGAAAAAAGGCAATAGGACTCCATAATCAGTAGTCAAACTTTTGGGGTGTAGCATTTCCAGGTATCTAAAATCCCAAAGAGTCCCGGACTGATTCTCATTAACAACAACTAACAATGGATTGACCATGAAATCCAATTTTACTACCTTTTATTCGTGCCATTGTTACGGCTGGACAAACAGGATCTGAACACATGGCGTCTGACAAGTCGACATCAATCAACTGGCGACTGAAAACTGGCAAAGGTCTGCAATTTTGTATTGTCAAGCATGAAGATGAACTGAGATACGCGCAACATCACTTACACTGTGACAAAAGGTCAGCTCCGAAAAAGTGTGTCGTCCACTTTTGAGCAAAAAGTGACAGACCATTGGGTCTGTGAAGTGTGGCAACAGCGCTTTGCTCACATCGTGAAGTGTGGCAACAGCGCAGCCACTTAAAGCTGAATTGTGTGAAGTGTGGCAACATCGCACAAGCAAAAAAGAAAATCCTAAATATTCTATGAGCAAATAAAATGATACTCTTACTTGCAGACCATTTAATATTTATTATAACAGAAAATGGCTGGCGAATCGACAATGGCTGCTTATAATTGTTAGCTTGACCTAAAAACTACTTCAACTACATGTACGTATGTATGTGTGTATGGCTAGTGCAGTTGTGTGCCAAGCTCTGCCTGTCCTCGCATTGTCCGAAATATTGCATTGCGACAAGGGAACGACATTTAGGTTTCTTTGAAATTGGACAGATAGTTGATGGTCGCGAACCATTTTTCTGTCAGCCCAAATGCCAAATGCTACTTCCTCGAAGAATGTCTGACAAGCTGACTGAAGGCGCCCCCAATTGGGCAAGGACTCTCTCTAGTCCTCCATCATCATCGTCATCATCATCATGATGATCATTCTTTTCTATTGGCCACGTGTCGAATGCTTTAAAATAGTTGGCAACAATGAATAAATGATTGATTATATGGCATGCGTTGTCCGACATTCGCCTCTAAAAGACAACCATTCCACACCCCACCCCTACACCCAACCACCAACCCGTAATGCTCCCTAATACTCTTTTCACCGTCTCGCTTATTGGTTTGCCCAGACACACAGGCACAGACAGCGAAACCGAAACCGACACAGACATCAAACATTTGAAAAGAGCACGGCCCTGGGGCAACGCAATGGCTGAAAACAGTTTTCTACAATGTCTGACTGTTTTAACTTGCAACACGCCCATATTTATTGACAATGTGTATATGTGTATGTTTGTGTATGGCATTTGGACAGGCCCATCAAATATTAATGAGCTAATTGCATAATGCCTATAGTCGCGCGGTCGGTCGGTCGGTGTACATATATCGATTTAAGTGCCTCTAGTTCTATGGCACAATAATTCAAAATGTCTTCTTGTTGTTGACTGCAAGCCAATAATTAAGTAATTACTTACAGAAAGTATACTAAAACTTGATCCAATATGACTCATTTCGATTCAAAAGTTTTAATTTTCTATATCTTTGATCATTATTTTAATGAGAAAGCGAAAAAGGGGGAGATAAAGGGAGATCTTACTAAGACCTGTTTTTATTGCCAATAACAAGTTGTTTATGTTGATGTCATGGCAGATGGTGCAAAATTCTTGAAATTCTTCAAGTTAATCATTGCATTTTCCTTACATTCCAAACGATTGACAACAATAGCCCCCCTAACCCCTGACTGGTATCGGTCAAGTTAAAGTTAAAGACATACCAAGTTCAAAGAGAGAATGATAGAGCTGTAAAATAAGGATTAAAAAAGAGCTTTTGCTGGAAAATTAGTACAGTAAAAGAAAAAAATGCCAAATACAACTAAAAAGCGGTGAAGAACAGGTGCAAAAGGTGCTCAGACATTAGAGAGATTAAAGAGGCAAACTACTTGGAATAAGTTATTTCGTTTTATCGAGTCGAGTCGAGTCGAGTCGACACCTACCATAAGCTGGAGCGGCAGCATATTTGACAACTGGAGCAGGTGCAGCAGCCAAATAACCATGAGAAATGGCGGGTGCATGTGCGGCATGGGCACTATAGCCATAGCCGAGACCCAAGCCGTAGCCCAGACCCAGACCATGTGAGCTGTAGGCCGGTGCACTGGCCGCATAATGTCCGCCATAGCTCAGGGCCGGGGCAACGGCAGCGGCAGCATAATGACCGCCATAGGCGATGGCCGGGGCAGCGTGGTGGGCGGCGGCGGCTGCATAGTGTGCCCCACCGCTATAGGCCAATCCGTGTCCGCTGTCCAACTGAATGTGGCCAACTGCGGGTGCAGTGTGTCCAACAGCATATGTTGCTTGAGGTGCAGCTAAATTGTGATTTCGTTTTTTTTGTTTTTTTTTTCGATTTCGATCTTGTTAGCATATTAACTACGTGCATAAATTCATATTCAATGTGCATGTGCGTATGGGTGTGCGTGTGTATGTGCGTGTGGTACGTGTGCAATGTAGTGTTGTAAAACGTGTGTGTGTGTGTGTGGGTGTATGTATTTCTTACCAGCATAGTGAGCGGGCGCCAAACCGCCATCATTACTAATGCTCGAGCGCTGAACATGAGATTGAGAGTGTGCGGTTTGCACCTGGCTGGCATAGTCGGATTGGGATGATTGGCCGTAGTGTCCCTTGACTGTGTGCTCCTGGGTGTTGCCAACGGAGGCGTGGTCTACGCTTGGGGCACTGATCGAATAGGCAGCTGGTCCCCCGGGTTTGGCTTGAGCGCAAGCAATCGCCATTGCGGCCAAACAAAAGATGAGCTGATCAGATGAAGGGGTTACAATGATAAAGATAGAGTATTAAGTATTAAGTATATACATAAACGTAAAAGAGCATTAGAATGCACCCACACACCTACACACATTTCATGCATAAATCAGTGAGTGTAGCGGCAGCCGCTTGACAACTCATTTGGTATTTTGTTTGCATATCGACAGAGGTAAAACACCAAACACCAACACACACACAAACAGCACAGAACAGAACAGAACAGCAAGGAAATTGCAGGCGCATAAACTTTTAATTAAGTTGGTAAAGTAGTTGAAAACTCGCTTCTCTTCCCTTCTCTCTTTCTCTTTGTCTCTGTCTCGGTGAATGCCACACGGCAGCCGTGCACTATTGCGGTCTTGCCTTTGGCAATGCGGCGTATGCGTACTATTTGTGTGTGTGTGTGGTAATGGCTTGGTAAGCTGCATACAAATCTGACACGACTTAACGGCATAGCAATTATGTTAAGAGCTAACTATTTCGGTTGTCGTTTTACTAATCATTTTACTTTTACCTTCAGCCTCGTTACCTACAATTCGTAACTAGCTACTCGCTACATACACTCGTTGCTTTCATCTAACTGTTAAGAATTGTTCACTACTTGACATATTCAGTTTAATTTTTTGATATTTTCATTATACTCTAACTTATTCTTCCACTTCGTTAGCTACAATTCGTTGCTAGCTACTCGCTACATACACTCGTTGCTAGAGGAATCTAACTGTTTTGAAATTGCTTTTGGTATTTTCATTATAAACTAAATGTCACACGAGTGTATTTGTTGTGTATTTCATTCTCTTCTTTTGTTGTCTTTGGCGACTTTACATTTCACGTTTTGTAAACAATTCCATAGAATTTCAATTTACGCGCAAAAATGCAAAGAAAAAAGGAAAAGAAAGAAACGTTTTTGGGTTTGGAACACGTCAGGGAGATTTTTTTTTTTTGTGTGTTTGGCTTTTTTATTTAAAATTTATATCATTTTCGTTTTGTTTTGCTTCCTTTTTTATTTTTCGGCCTGACTCGCTGCCAGGGCAGCCTGGGCAGCTGGCAGCCTTGGCGCGCAGCTTTTATTTGTCTTTGGGTATTTATCTGATTTTAATTAAGCGTAACTGACTGCTGGACATGATGGGAAGGGCAGGAGCTGGGCAGGAGCTGGGCGTCGAGACATACCAACAAACAAATAAACAAATAAACAAACAAACAAATGAACAGAAAACAAAAAGAACAACATCAAATACTAATACACTAACACTAACAGTATACACACATTATTAAGCTGCTTTTAACAATGTGAACAATTTTCATTTTCGTTTTCAATTTCAATTACATTTTCAAGGATGTCAAACTTGACACACATAATTTAAATACTTGTTGTTCAGTTTAGTGGTTTCTTGGTCATTACGCATTTAATTGACCCACTTTAGTTGATCTTAATTGGTTTTTCATATTCAGTTTGCATTTTGTATTTTGCATAGAGACCAATTGAAATTTTCTCATTGCCATCGCAATAGATAATGCAACTTGCCGCTTGAACTTGATTGCCTTGCAGCATATACACACATATTGTTTGTCATAGCTGCATTCAAAATTAAAGCAAAACATAACTCAGGTCAATCTTGTGAAAGTCCATTTGGGGCCAGACAAAACAAGAGTGTGTTTTTTAATAAAATATCTTTTTGCTTGAAAACTGATAGCAGGAAAAATGACCTTAAGCCTTTCCCTGAAAGTGACTTTTAATATAAACATCAAAAAGTCAAGTTAAATTTTGATAAGCTAACGAAAGACATTGTGTCTCTGTGTTCTGGGAAATGTTGTGTTAAGTGAGAATTGTTGCAATTATCCTTATGGCAAATGGCTAGAACGACCCTGACTTGACTTTGGCTCACTTTGTCAAGTCAAAACAGATAGATAGCGTTAAAAAGGGAAAGACAGACAGAGAGAGAGGGAGAAAGAGAGAGCGAGCGAGCGAAAGAGAGATAAGTTAACTTCAATTAAATTGTGTCAACTGTGGCCCCAGGACAATGACCAGTTTATTGTGTCTGGTGCAGGACAGGACTTTCAGTGCAAAGGATAATTGCAATTGCAATCGCTGAGTCGTGAGTCGTACTCTCTCCCTTTCTTTTTCTCAGGAACAAACTGGCAGATAGTTTTACTTGTCCTTTTTGTCGTTAACCAACACTAACACACACACATACACACACAAACACACTTTATACCACTTTCTGTTGTCCTTTTACGCACCTTGAATGCCATTTTATGTGGTTTGTGTTTTAATTTTTGATTGCTTCACGTGAAAAAAAAAGTGATATAGATATATATTTGATATTGCACCGGGCTGTTGGGCTTCGTAATGAAAACTGTCTCAGTATCGCGTTCTTTGCGCCTATTTATACCACATGCCACATGAATAAATATTGCTGGGAAAAAAAATATATGGTCCAGCCGCCGCACCAGCCGCAGCAACCATGGAAAACTTGTTTTTTTGCGAATCGCGTCGCGCGTTGATCATTTTGATTTTTGTTTTTGTTTTATTTTTGTTTTTGGCAAAGCAGGCAGCCCGCTTCAATCTATTGTGAATGTTTGCACTGCGCAGGCGCGGCCAACGCATTGCAACGCAATGCAGACGCAGACGCAGACGCAGACTGCAGATACAACTTGTAGCATGCCACATGCCGATTGCCGCCTGCCGCTTGCCGCCTGCCGCTTGCCACTGGAAGCCAACACCCGCCTTTAAAATTGTTGCTCTGCCCATTTTTTGATTGCCTTTCAATTTGCAGTAACGAAAGATTCAAGTTAATCAAAGCCATTGTTTAATTGGTAATTGTTGTTGTTGATGTTGTTATTGTTGCTGTTGTTGTTGCTGTTGTTGCATTGACTTGGTTGACTTATTTGTTGATCCGGTCAAGGAAATTTCAATGCAACCAACTAATGCGGCATGCGGCAGCAGGAAACCCTCAAACCTGCTGCACAACCTGCTTACTGTTCATGAAGTCAATCAATTGTTAATGCCACTAACAAGAACTACTTACGATTGAGTGCAACAGGAAGAGACAAGATTGTATTTAATCTATCGGAAATATCGGAAAATTCTTAAAATAAATTAAAGTATAATCTTTTTACTTACTAGGTCAGCTATATAATATATTTTGTGGATATAACAAAAAGAAGATCTTCACCAAAGCTTCAGCTCATAAACTAAGGGTATGCCCGACTTGGCTATAATTACTCAGGTTGATTCGTTATACCTTATGGAGTCGGATAAGATTCGATTCACTCGCTAATCGGTATTCCTAACCTAAGAATTCACAAATTCTCACTCTCTTACTTAAATATTGTTACTCGTTACTCGATTTCGTCAATCGTTACTCGCTACTCGTCACTACTTTTGACCCAAGAACCCATAACTTTATAGTTTACTTTTTACTTCTTAGTTCTAGTACTACTTACAGCATGCTTTGCCCACTCCTTTACTCATTCCACGCCAGACGTATGTTTATCAATTTCTCGCTAGTTGTTATTTTTGACGCGTTTTCAATTATTTGTTAATTGGTTTGGTGGCGGAGTAAATCGCAATAAATTTGTAATATTTATTTGGTCAATTTCCTTGGACCTGGACCAATACTGAATACTGAATACTGAATAAATTGCCTGCAATGCCTGCAAGAGAAAAAAAACACAAAATATATGCGTGCACAATTTGAATTGATAGGCATAATAAAATGTTATTAAAATGCGTTTACTTGCAACGCGCGGTGGCACGTTGTTGTTAATTGTTCTCTGCCCCGAAGCCCAAAAACCAACGAACAAGTTGTTCCCCTTCTCCTTCCATATCTAATACTACTATAGTGCAATAGGTGCAACTCTCACTCGCGTTGTCTATCTAAAGTCCCCACACACAAACACACACACAGAGACACACACACACACACACACACACACGCACTTATTACATAACTGCAGTCACGACTTGGGCAACGAACAACGAACGCATAAAGTGCGCATAAATTGTGCTGCGACCCACAAAATCGAAAGCCAGCTCTCAGATTTAAGCAGCCAACTACAACAACTACAACAAAAAAAAATATCATAAAAATTGCCAAAATCACAAATCAAACCACTTGCAATAAGGCCTCCACCCTCCCGCCCCTCCGACGACCCCACTCCACCCCGCTCTACCATTGTTGCAAAAAGGCATTTTGAAAGCGTTTTTTTTTTTCAGTTTTTTGTTTTTCTTTTGGGCCATATACGCATGGATACCGCTGACTGGGCTCTGGCTCTGGCTCTGGCCCTGGCTGCCTGCCCAATTTCCGCGCCTTTTTGGCGGCGGCGGCTGCTGCGTGAGAACCCCAAAAAAACGAACTAGGCCAAAAAACCAAAAAACGAAAAAAAATAAAATATGTCGCTGCAGTTTTTGGCTTTTTGTTTGTTGTGCGAATCAAACAAACAGTGAGACCCATTAATAAAGCTCAATGAAAATGTTAGCCAAACATAAAAAATGGCTAATGCAAATGTTTTCAATCAATATAATGTTTTATTCGCTGGCCTTTTAGAGAAATAACATAAAATGAATGAAGCTCAAAGAAATTTCAATGCTTTTGAATGCTACACAATTGGAGGTCACTTGAAAGTTAAACAAAGTATTTAAGCATTTCCTTAAACATTTTCTAATCGCAAAAATATATTTATTCTTAATAAGCATATATTCAAAAGATTATTAAAGATATTGAGAGAAAGGAATTCAAGATACATATTCATAATATAATCGATCTTTCAAAAAGCGAGTCGTAAAGGGATATAACAAAACTTTATTGTCAATACCTTTTTAAATATATTTTAAATACATTAAATTTGGTAATAAATATGTAAAATTCAGAACAAAACCCATTATTATGTTTATATTGACATTTCACATTTGACAAATCGTTTATGGTAAAACATTTTTATATTTGTTTAATCATATCAATAATTTACAACGCTTTAAGTAGGTCAAACAAACAGAAACTATTCTGTTTGAATAATTGTGAGTTTTGTTTGAATACGCAAAATGCTGACCCAAAATTGTCAAAACACTCAACACAACAGTCACGGACTAAAGAGTTACTATAAAAGTATTATACTTATACTTTGCTGCTGGCTTGCGGGATTGGCCAATTGCAACAGCTTAAACTGACAGCGATGAAGGCTAATAAGAAAACCAAAAAAAAACCAAAAAGCGAACACAAACACAAAAAAAAAGAAGGAAACTTATATAAATGGTTAGCAAGTGCTTACATTGAATCAAAGGCGACCTTCACAACACATGCACAAATGTAAATTGCAGCAGGAGCAGAATGGAGATGGGCATTAGTATGAGTATATGGGTATGGGTATATGGGTATGGATATGGGTATGGGTATTGGAAGATTGGAAGTTGGCCAATGCGAATGCTTTGCTTTGTATGGACGCCATATTGCGTGCCTGAGGCAGCTTCATCTTTGGCTGTCAAGGCAAAACTCTGGCGATTGCCAGATGAGATTCTCTTTTTATACCCTTGAAACCCATGAAATGGGTAAAAAGGGTTTAATGGTTTCGATCTCAGGAACTACAAAGGCCAGAGACTCCAGATTATGTTATTGTATTGTATTCCAGATTGTATTATAGAAGCTCTCCTAATCCCTAGGCATAGCAAGTTTGTTTCAAATTTTCGATAACTTTTCCGGCTTACGATATACACATGTAATCGATAACAAAAAAATCGTGAAAATCGAAAACTTGAAAATGGGGATTGAAACTATTAGCAAAATAATGAACATCTGTGAAATTTTTATTAAAATCGGTTAAGAAACACCGGAGATATGAAACCATCAAGCATTAGTCCGATAGTACACGTACATATGAGTGTGTCTGTCAGCCCGTCAGCCGTCTGTCTGTCTGTATGATCAAGGGTTATGGGTATCTTCTAGTCGAGCTTACTCGACTGGACCCTTCTTACTTGTTGTTTCTTTCTTTTTTAAAACATTGTTGTGTTAAGTGAAAGCAACTATCGATAATATTGCAGCTATTGCTGGCCATTGTTTGGTTCCACATATTTGGACACGTTCTTCTGCTTCTGGCCACGCCCCAAAATGGAACAAATGCTTCTGTCTTGTTGAAGAAAACAATCTGCACGCTTTTGTTTTCCAAAAATTAATTTGTATAATTGCAGGGACAACAAAAACAAGAGTTGTTGGAAAGTGCAGGCAAGCATATCCTCATTCTTATTCTTCTCCACCCCGCCCCCAAAACACTTCTCCCTTCTCTTCTTTAGTCTCTGCCGCTTGCCGCTGCTTGTCAATTGTGTCCAGTCAAGCGGCATTTTATGGGTCAAAAATGACAACAACACAGACAACAATAACAATAACAACAACAAGCAACAACAATAACTAAAAGCCAGACAACAAAACAAAAACCGATATCAAAATTCTCTCATGGCTAACTGTAAACATATACACACACACATATTTATGCAGTATATAGATATCTACTAATATCAATTTCTAAGAATTTCCATTAATCACGTTTGTGTGTTTCAATGCAACTCGGGTTTCTGCGAATTTCCCCAAAGCCTGAACACCTGAAAATGCAATGCAATACTTGAAGAAGTTTCGCATATTCGCAATTCCAAGAATTTGTAATTGGATAAATCTCTTTTTCGGAGAAGTTAAGCTTTAAGCTTATTAAAATGTTTGCTTGCATTATGATTTGATTATTATAATCTTTGTTTTTGCTTAAGATGTATGTAGTTTTGACTTTGAAAGTTCAGTAAACTCTCGAAAAGGATATTCAAATAAAAGAGATGGTTTCTCTGCTCTTGCTGTCACTGTCAACGTCGCAGTCGCAGTCACAGTCGACGTCGCAGTCGGTCGGAGTGACAACACTTGTTTCAATTGCGCCTATTGATGTCATTGTTGTTGTTGCAGTTGTTGTTGTTGTTGTCCGCCCATTGTTCTGTTGCCCAAACTGTTGTTGTTGTTGTTGTCGTGACCAAAGCTTTTATTGCTGTTGTTTTTGTTCTTGTTGTTGGGGTGCAAAAACAACACATTTCCCTAAATACTCAGCACTGTCAGGCCATTAGGACACGGCGCGACCAGAACAATTGAAGAGTGTGCGGGGGGTGGGGAGAAGGAAGGAGCAATGTGCAAATTTTCTGTTTTTTTTTTTTAGGTAGTTTTTGTTGTTTTGTTGCCTTTTTTTTTTGCTGTTGCTTTTGTATTTTGCATGGCATTTTGACGACGACTTTCAAGATTAATGACCGGCGTTTGTCAATTTGTATTCAGGCATCGACCCAACACAAAACACCCCCTCCCACCTCCCCACCCCACTTACTCACTCAACCCTAGAAAAAACCATAATGTGCATTACGCGTCCTGCTTTGCATGTCAGCTCTCGATTGAATGTGTGTGTGTGTGTATGTGTGTGTGCTCACAATTAAGTTGACCCATTAACAAATGATTCTGAACATGATATTATCATAATAATGAACACACACATACCATATGATATATGTGAAGAGAGAGAAAGAGAGAGAGAGGGATTTTATTTACTTTTGCCTAATAAATTAGGTTGTTTAGCACTCAAGTCAATATCCCTATAATGCTCCAAATCGTAATCATGCTAACCTCTCTGACCTTTTTTCTACTTCTTCTTACTTGAATATCTATTATCTAGTTTTCATAAAATCAGAAAAAGTCTTCCAAAACATTTTATCCCAAAAACTAACTTCATTAGCTAGAACAAATATTTCTTAATCACATTTCCAATTTGTTTTTCCCAAGGGCGGGTGGCGGAGAAGGTGGAGGCTTGGCTTGGGGTGGCACGGCAATTTTCAGCTCGATAAACTCACAGATTGTCCAGCAAACTTGACCGCCAGGTGTCGCTCCAAAACAATTGAATTTTCATGCTCTTCGCACAAAAACAAAAACAAAAAGCACTTAACATTAAAGTTGAGAAGCGACGGTGATTTTGGTCCATCGCTACACGTATATATACCTATATATATATTTATGTATGTCTGTATTGTATATGTATCTAGCTAGTACTTGCCTACTTTTGATTAAATTAATAAAGTAGATAAGTGCTTATGGATAGAAACAAAGCCAAAGACAACATCAAAAACTCAACCTTCAACTTTTTGGTATGTTTTTTTGTTTTTGTGTTTAAATCAACACACAACAACAATAAGAATAAGAACATTAACAACAAACAGCGCACGCCTTGATTTTATCTGCCGTCAAACACGCCCAACATTTTGTTGTTCTTTTTTTGTTGTTTTGTTGTTTTTCTTAATCTCAATCAACTTAGCATCAATGCCACCCACACTCCGGCTTTTGTCTGTGTCTGTGTGTGTGTGTGTGTGTTTGTTTCTGTTAATTTGTTGTGAAATTTGTGCATTTATTTATTGCTTGTTGTTGCTGTTTTTGTTGTTTTTGTTGTTTTATGAACAAACAACATTTTTTTTGGTTTGTTCTCGATTTCATCTCAATTGACAGCTGAGCTGAGACAACAACCAACACAGCACACTACAGGTGGAGTAGATAAGTTAGAGAAGAGGGGGGGAAGGGGGTTGAGTTGGTCAGTTGCCTTTCTAGATAATAAGATTAAGCATAGGTAAACAGCAGCAACACGCCACAATCTATTCGAACCGTTTCGTTAAAGCTGAATGAAAAAACTGCAAACAAATAGAAAGAAAATATTTCTTCTTTCTTTCAAAACAAAGTTTGTCTTCAATTTTAGTGTCAAAATCAATTTCAAAGAACTTCATCTTATACTTTCTTGTCCATTTCATAAAGTTTCAACTTGAATGTTTCATATATATATGTATGTAGTTAGGAACCCGAAGATTATCTCTCTATATACAACAATATTGGCTTGAAATAATTACTTAAATGATTGATTTATTTATTATTAAGGTAGGAGGAGTCGAAGTCTCTCGGCTAATCAAGTCGATAAACAGTTCTCAACTTTGGTTTTTCTCACTTTTTTCTTTACTTTTGTTGGTTTTTTTTTTGTATTTTGTTGGTATATTGTGCTTGCTTAATAGCACGTAAATGCTTTTTTGTTTTCTTTTTTTTTTTTTGGGGAAACTTTTCAATCTGCGTTGATGAAATTTTTGCTGGTCTGTTGATAATTTCCACCCCCCCTTCACCACCCTCGGCACACACACACACACACCTCTTAAGCCAACATGCAAGTTGGTTTCGCTGCGTGTGTGCGCGACAGAGTTGCCAAGTATTCTGTGTGTGTGTGTGTGTGTTTGTGTATGTGTGAGTCAACTTTTTGACGCCACAGCAACAGCAACAACAAGAAGAAGAAGAATTATTCTACAGCATAACAATTGCGTTTTTTGTGTTTTTTGTGGGTGGATGGAACTGGAATTTGGTTTTGGTTTGGATTGGTAACGCGTAACCACGCCCACCACCCACAAAACAACAACCCACCACAAACAGCTGCAAAAGCAACAATAAATACTCCTTGAATAATCATTCAATGTTTTTAAGATGTTTTGTGCAATCAATTTTCCCCCTTCGACCTCTACGAAAATATAATATAAACAAATTTTGATTGAGCTGAGAGTAAGCAAAGCGAAGGAAAAAATTGAATTAAGTTCAGTCTAGTCGTCGGACTTTTGCTTAATTGAATGTTATAATTGATTACAAGTCAACGAAAACCGTTTGAGACATGACAACTTTGTACTCTATATGTTGCATGCAACCGACTAGAAATTCGTGGATAATTGCGCATAAGTGCAGCAATTAGTGGCGCCACCCAAAAAAAAAAAAAAAAAACCATAACCATTATTTTTGCTTGGGCAATGCTGCGTATACGCAATATGGCTACAAGGCCCAGCCCCGTCCAATGTGTTCCAGTGTTGCAGTGTTGCACAAACTATCGAGTTGTTGCCCAGGAAATGTCAAAAGCTTATCGCCACAAAATTATCTTTAAGATTCAAGCTGCAATCAAATTGTAAATTGCAGCTGCTGCTCCATCTTATGTATGACAAATCCTTCCTTCCTCCCATCCACCCCTTTCGCCTGTTTATCTAATCCCCCTTTTAAGCTACTCCATTCCACCGCACTCATGCTTAATGCCACGCCCCATGTTGCATGACCATCAAATGTCGCAACGCAACCTGCGTAACGTAACCAAAACCAAAACCAAACCACAAACACACCGTTTTCCCAATACTCTATTTGTGAAAATGTTTATGATCATTATATATATATCATATAGTTGCTATAGAAATTCTAGATTTCTTACAAGATTTCAGCCATGAAAAAATGATATTTAACTTATTTATATATATTATTATATAGAAGATAGATTGCTTATTTCATTTTCATCATAATCAAAATAGGAAAATTTTTTCAGATTTCAAACTTCTTCTGGCAATAACTGAACTGAAATCTGACTCGATTTGAATGAAACTTTACAATTATACAACTTAGACATCAGAATAGCAAATTGCCGTTAATTTAAAGAGATATCGCTGTGATTGGCTTTTCGCAGGAACAACGCAGACAGACAAGACAGAGAAGCAGGAGGAAAAGTTATTTTCAGGTATCAAAACCGAAAATCATTCGGTGGACAACATTCCAATGTTGGCAATACATTCCGCTTTCAAAATGTGAATACAAATGAAAGAGTATTTGCGTGTAAACAACTAGTTGACATGCTGTTCAAAGATTTTATTAGGTTACAAAAGACACTTTTTTTGGGGGGACGTACTGATTTTTTGATCTGACTCGGTTTCGGTTTCGATTTGAGTGGTTTGATTGCTGCTGCCCCTTCAAAGCGAATGTGTGTGATGTGTGTGTGTAGGTGAATGTATAGATGTTGTAATGTTTTGATGCCATTCACTGCTGGTGGCTCTGGTTGCTGCCCAACCAACCAACGAACCAACCAACCAACGAACGGTTTCGTTTTAATTAAATTAGTTTCATTTTTATTTATATTCACATTTATAGCGAAAATCATTTTGGGCTACCCACGTGGCCGCCCCAAGGGGCAAGCGCAGCCATACAAATACTACACACAAACACACACACACACAGACACAGATTCTCGTCTCTGATTGGGAATATTTTTGTCAGCAAACGCGTCGGCAGCTGCTGCTTAATTGAGTTGCTTTATTAGTTTTTCTTTTTTTTTTCTCTCTCTCTTTTTCGGTTTTTTTTTTTGTTTTTTTGTTGGTTTTTGCTGTCCAAAATCAGAACTGAGCCAAAGGCCGAGATGAAGCCCAAAAGGCAATATGCGGTACACTCGATTGGAATGTGCTTTGAGTATGAATGAAAGAGATAGAGAGAGAGATAGAGATATACAGTTGTCTGACTCTTAAGCTGGCAAGCATTTGGTTTGGCTTATGATGATAAGCTGGCAAAGGATTAAGCCATATGGTTCTTAAGACACTTAAATGAGATAATAATCATTGAAAATATATATTTTCACAGTGTTTACTCTGTTTTTGGCTTGACTTTTGTCTCTTTGTCCATTTCTTAGAATTTATTTTGTGTCTTTTTAGGTTTGAAAATTGTAAAGGAGAAAGAAATTTCATTTGCGATAACCGCAAACATTTTGTTGATTTCAATGACTTCAATAAGGAGGAGGCACGTGCAACTAACGCAGTTTGGGGCAAGTAGCACCCACCACACATAGTGCTTAGGATAACGACAGACGAAACGTGTAGGTAGAAAGAGACAGAAAGAGCGACAAGAGCGAGAAAGACAAAGTGCCACAAGTGCCACTTAAATATTTACATACATTGTGAAATGTTTTCTAATGTATATAATTTATGAATCGATTTTGTTCTTGTTCTTCTTCTTCTTGTTGTTGTGGGTTTGCGTAACCCAGGTAGAGGTGTCTGATAGCCACCCTAACCCCAACCAGCCCCTCCCTCCCGACAAACATCGCGAATTGATAGCCTTCTTATGTATTCAATGAGTTGAATACACACTAGAATGGAGTCAAGAGTTGCCTCCTTGATAAATGTGTGTGGGTGTGGGTGTATGGAAGTGTGTGTATGGGTATGTGTGAGTGTGTGTGTGACTGCTCCACTTGTGGCCTGCCTTACTGTATCAGAGTCTTTTGGCTGATAGTTGTTATTGCGGGGCAGCCGGCTAACTGTGATTTTTTTTGTTTTTTTTTTTGGGTTTTTGCGTTAATTACGCATACGCAGCGTAGTCCGTCCATTCGTCTTGCTATTAAAGCCGTCGTTGTCCGCGCGACTCATTAAAGCAGACCAAAACACAAAAACATATATATATAAATAAAAACAGAAAACAGCAACAACAGCGGCAACAGCAGCGGCAACAGCGGCAACAGCAGCAGGCAGCAGCAACAGCAGCAGGCGGCAACAAACATGATTTGAAAGGCCCAACCCAAACAACGGCCCAAAAAACACAAAATGCAATTAAGGTACGTCGGAGCTGTTACTATTTTGCGCTTTTTTTTTTTTTTTGACCAAATTTGTGAGGCCGCTGCAACAGCTATAGCTATAGTTAAAGGCAACAATTGGCGCTGTCTGCACTTTGCACATGAACATGGCCAAAACTGGTTTTGTGGTTTCGATTTGATACCCTAACGAAAAGTGTATCACAATAATTAGTTTTAAGATAAATGTTTTTTGCTGTTATACATATATCGATAAGAATCGATTTTGACACACATGTGATGAGAAACTTGTTAAATTAGGTATGCAAAAATAATCTTCAAACCAATCTTAGATATGTTTTTTGAGACAATAAAGTGTTCTAATAGATCTTGTACAGTATAAAAGGGGATAATTATCACATCTTTTCCATATCTTTTTAAGCAAAATAGAATATTAATATATTTTAAATATCGATATAAATCGATAAATCTATGTAAATCGATTTGTTCACACATTTAACGACAAAATTGTTCAATATAGTGTACAAAATATGGAGGAAAATAATCTGAGATATCTTTTCAAGCCGAAAAAAGTACTAAAAGATCATAAGCAGTGAACAATTATCGATAGAAATCGGTATTAATCGCTTTTAAAACATATTTGATGACAAACTTGTTAAATTTAGAATATAAAACGAACTCTGTTAAATTACAAATAATAATATTAGATATCTTTTCGTACCTATCTAAGATCTAATATATATAAATACAGTGAAAACTCACATAACGGACAGCCCCATTTGGTCGAACACCTCTCTACCCTACCCACATCAGAAAGTGTATTTATAGGTTGACTTTTGTTTTTAATGTTTGTGGTCTTTAACTGCACTCCACCTTATTGTGCCGTTAGTTAGCCCAAAAAAACAGAAAACACAAAAAAATAAAAAAACATTTTGCGCTAACTAAGCAGCTAGTCCAAGTTGGCAAAGAGGGCAAAAATGTTTTGGCCAGCAGCAGCATCGTTGCCATTGTGAACGAATGTTGTTGTTGTTGTTATTGTTGGTGTTAGTGTTAGTGTTAGTGGCTTTTGCGTGGTTTACGCAGTTATCCAGATCGCTTCCAGGCCACTTCACTTCACTTCACTTAACTTTATTTACCGTTCATACCTAGGCATTAAGTGCGAAAACAGCGAAAACAGCGCCAACATCGAAATGCTCCCGTTTTCTTTTGTCGCTGTTGTTGCTGTTGTTCCTGTTGTTTTATGGCCAGTTTATTGAAAAACCCGCCGCAGTGCAGCTTCAACTATCTTAGCCCGGCCAACATACTGTGCAGCTTAGTTTGGTTCAGTTTGGTTCAGTTTAGTTCATTTCAGTTCAGTTCAGGTGATAAAACTGTTAACTGAAAACGTTGCGTAAGGCGATGCCCGCCAAATGGCCAAATAGCCAAATGGCCAAATGGCCAAGTGAGTGTCCAAATACCCATTGGCCATTGGATATTGGCCCAAAGCACTTGCACACTTCGACACTTGCTTTTTTTTTGTTTTGCTTTTTTATTTCTCTTTCTTTACTTTTATCTTTAGCGCTTTTTTTTTGGTGCTGGACCGGCACCAAATGCGGCCAAAGGAAGTGCAGTTGCAAGTGCAAGGAAGTGCCTCGTCAGCCGAAGTACGTGCAACATTTATCAACTGATGTTGTGGTGAAGGGCGGCGAGAGGGGGGCGTATAGAGTGGTTGTGGCATTCGTATAGCTAACACATCGAAGTGAGATAAGTTAGTGCAAACAAAAAAAACAACTAAAACAAAGTTTGGCATTAAATCAATATATATGTATGTAACCCCCCTCCCCAACAAAAATCATATTATTAAATATGAAAACATATGAATACAGTCAAACTTCCATATTACGAATCTTAAGGGCTTAACTAACCCAAGCTCCACTAACATAATGGAACAGTTACAGTTTACAGTTAGCGCCACTTTTTCAAAAATTAGATTTGCCGCCAAAAACAAACAAGAAGCAAGAGATCAAATGTAATAAAAGGCCGGGCAGCAACTGACAGCACTGCCAGCTGTTAATGAGGACCCATTGGAAGCTTTTTGCTTTGTTTACAAACAACAACGAAAGCTTTCGCCGGCATTCCACTCTCTCTCTCTCTTTCTGTTTGCCGTTCTCTTACGGGCGCGCTCTCTTCGTTTCTTTGCACCTGACTAAGGCGGCGGCGGCGGTCACGTTGTGAGAGCGCGTGCGCTGCAAACGTCAAACGGCAAATCGGCAAAACGGCAAAATTGCAATGTTAAGCAAATGAAACGGAATGTGTAGAAACTGTGAAAAGCGAGCGAGTGCCGTTAAATGAATAATAAAATAAAACTTAAATATGTACTGTAAAAGAAGAAGTCGAGCAGAGCAGAAAACCACACAGAACAAACAACAAACCGGCGGTCATATCATAAATTAGTGGCAGAAAATTCCCAAGCAAAAATTATCTTTTCACTCTTCACATTGAAAATTTGTCCATAGTCGCCGCATTTCGTTTCATCGCGACGCGACGCGTAAACACATTTAATTTATGTATGCTCATTGTTTTTGTTATTGTGAAAAGGCAATTTGTGGAACAATAATAAAACACACCTAAGAACAGACGACATATATGTGTTTTTAACCTGTGTGACCTGCTTCAAGAGTTGGAGAGTGTTATGAAACGTTGTTTGTGCAAATAAAAAAACAATCAAAACTATAACTAAATACATATTTAGTGCAAGGCAATCCGTTTTAGACTACCAACCATTCATCTAACTGTATTCAGGTATTCAAATTGAGTGTGTGTGTGTGTGCGTGTGCTCTTGTCTGTGTTTTTAAATCAATTATATACTTACAATTTCAATAGTTTTTTGTTCTTTTCCTAATTAAATGGTGTGAAAATTCACTGCTAACTGTAAGTGATGACTCATGTGTGTTTGCTGTTTCTGTTTCTGTTGTTGTTGTTGTTCTTTTCGCACACGCGTATATGTATATACATATATATGTACGGGCTACGGGCGACGGGCCTTTGGAGGCTTATTTTTAGAGCCCCGGCCTCGTTCCATCATAGCGTTTGATTACTGCGCCGTGATAGATCGATATACATACAAACATCGGTACCTGTACATACGTACATACATATTTATTAGACGGTTTCCATTATAATTTCACATTAAAAATTGTGTATTTTCTCACGTTTTGTTCGATTCTTTCCGGCAAACACAGCGAATTAGCATGCAAAACAACAACAACAGCAATAACAGTTATGCACATATATATATGTAAGTATGTACGTCAACTTATTTACATACACATACCGTATGTGTGTATATATTTAATTGTAAATCATTCCAACAAGTTCGGTTTCACATTCCTTGCAGCATACTTTTAGGCGAAGCTTTTTAATTGCTTTTTGCTCTTTGCCTGTGACTTTTACATACATATAATATATGCCATTCACGTTTTTAGTTGGTTTTTTATGTGCTTCTGTTTGTGTGTAAGTTTATTTTTTATTTTTCACTGATAATTGCGAATAAATAACCAATGCCAAATCATATAGTATCATATAGTAAACCTCTATACCATTCCTTTTGTTTCATTTTTGGGTAAATTGCTTTAACACAACACGCGTTAAACATACCTTTAGTATTGCCATAGTTACAGTATTACAGTATTGCCTACATACATACAAAAACATTGCATGTAAGTGCGATTAATGGCTTATGTTAAGGTGTCGCAAGTGTTAAGGAACTTACGCAATGGTTCAAACAATTTGCAGTTTATCCGTACAGCAATAACAATATCAACAAAACCTACAAAAATAACCAAAACAAGCGCATCAACAACAATAAGAACAAGAACAGATACAACAACAACAGCTCAAACAGACAAAGCAACAAACAGAACAACAACAACATTTAAAGTCCAAAATACTTATTGCGACGCCCTGCTGCGTCAACTGAGCAGCAGCAGCAGCAACAACAACAACAGAAGTCATCGTCGCAGTCGCAGCATCATTTCACATTGTCAACGTCAAAAGAAGAATAAGAACAACGACAACAATAACCGCTATAAAACAGAGAAAAGCAACAACAACAGAGCAAGCAATAGCTTCTGCACCTATGCGAACTTAATCAAAAGGACAACAACAATGTCGGAAGACAGTGTGACGCTGGAGCTGGCAGAGGCTCAGGCCCAAGCTCAGTATGCAAGAGAGTATTACGACTTGCCCTATCAAGTAAGTGTGTAAGGGAGAGCGAGTGCGAGTCGAATAAGAATTGCAAAACTTGCAAGAGACAAAGTGACACAGACACAAACATAGAGACATACACGCATGCATACACACATACATATACATATACAGACAGACATCAATCAGCTGCAGCAGCAAAGCTCATTAACTTACTGTACCAATTGTGTCACTCAGAAGACACAACCACACACACACACACACACACTTATGTGGAAGAGAGCATAAGATTTGCGCTGTACTTGAATGTTCTTTTGTACATTTAATTGCTTTTACTGCACCCCGCCTTCTTATTCTTCTAAACATCAACTACTTACTATATTCACTGCTGTGTTAATCTTTTGTCCAATTCAACTAACTTCAAAATTTTCCAATGCGTAAGTGTGTTACTGTGTGTGCGTCTGTGTGTATGTGCGTGTGAAGTGCATTGGACTAATTCATTTCTCTCTCTCTCTCTCTGTCTCTCACACGCTCTGTCTGCGTCTTTTTTGATATATAACTGTTATGAACGAACAACAATCATATGTACATAAATACAATCTATTACAGTGCGATATGAGCGATTCAGCACCCAATACACCCGGCCCCTGTTCGGCACCCAAGAAGTATTATCGCCATGCGGCTCACAGGTAAGTTCAAAAAAATATAGTTAAGATCCCCCAATTGTAGATAGAATATGTGGGATATATGGAAAAATGTAATTTAGTTGGGAATTTGTTTGAGATTTTGATACTTTTTTCGATCATCCATGTTTATCTATCGATTTCAATGAATTAACTTGATTGGACTGGAACCGAACACCCCGTAATAACACCCCAATATCCAATCCATCAATATATGTATGTATTTCCATATACACACACACACACACACAAACACTTCATTCAAATCCATAGGGCGTTGTGTCTTCATACAGACACACACTTGAGAGGGGGCAATTTAAGATTCAATGATAACGGTAAACAAACTCAAAGTGTAGCTGACAGTAAAAAGCTTTTCCTCCTTCTGTCAAGTTCTTATCGCTTGTTGTTGTTATTGTTTTGGTTGTTGTTGTTTTGCCTCAAGCCTGTTGATGTCGATGTACATACATATATGTATGTATGTATGTATATAGGTGACATACTGGCAGATAGATAGATAAACATACATACACATACATACACATGTAGTACACATAGCAACCTTTTGTTGGGGCCAATGTGATAAGTTTGAAGGTTAACTGAAATTGAATCTTAATTAGTTTGAAGCTTAATTTATTTGCTTTCACTAACAAAACTAACTCTGAACTCTGAGCGTACGTGTACTTATAAATCACATACTTCTACACGTTTAATTCTACACTATTGTAGAGATCGCGTATCGCTCGAAACTCAGTTTCTGTGTGTGTGTTCAAGGCCAATGCCGAATGCAAAAGTGCTGCTGCTGCTGCGGTTGCTGTTGCTGTTGCTACCTTATCAGCCTTATCGGAAAGCACACAAAGAAAAACACCAACACCAACAACAAACAAAACAGCAGCAAAACTAATCACAAACACAACCACAACTCGGTAAATGCAGCGTAGCTTAACTAACCTAAAACTGTTGACATTCGCAGACGCATGTTTGTATGTACAGTGAGTCACAGCTTATTTGATTCATCGAAAAGTTGAGTAAGCAAATTTCACTGTTTTTATATATGTATGTAGTATATGTTATAACTATCTTTTAACTGTCTGTCTGTTTGACTTTGATACACTGCAACAAATAAGTTGAACTCAATTTTAATACACTACCATAAACACGGCACAATCACCACCCTGCCGCCCCTCACCCCTCTATCTCTCTATCGTTGCCTGCTCAAGGCACTTTTGCCAGCCAGTTGCTGTGCCAATATTTGCCTATTTTTGTTTTCGCTTAATGGAATTCGATTTCAGTTTTTGCTATTTTGTGAGTTTTTTTCCATTCTGCTTTCATTTCGTTTTCAGTTTTCAGTTTCCAGTTGTTTTATTTTTTTTCCTTTAATCAGCTGAAAAGCTATCTCCGCTAAGAGTAAATAAACAGATTACCAGTTCAAAAAGAGCTACAACAAGAACGAAATTTCATTTATTGCTATTATTCTTCCTCTATTTATTTTCCTTTTTTTGTTTTTGTTTTTGCAATGGTCGGTCACCTAAAAGTTGATTAACGAAACTGAACGAAATCTAAACACAAACAAAACAAAACAAAACTCTGAAAAGTTTCCAGCGAATTATGTATGAATAATAATTTAAGACATGTGTTTATCATTCGAGTTGTCACAGTGATAACTGAAAGACCGAAAGAGCGAAAGAGAGAGAGCGAGGGAGTGAGAGCTTTCGAAGACAATTATAAGAGAGTGGATATGCGTATAACTGTAAACTGTTTACTAATCCAAACTAATCGTGTGTGACAGGTAATGGTGTGAGGGGAGGGAGGGGAGACATAAGTGTGTCCCCTGCCACCAAACATGGTGCATACATATTAAAATATTAATGCCGAAATACTATGCATTGCTAATAAGCTGTATGGACTTATAAAATATTTATGAGCCACACTCAACAAATCATTATGATAATTGGACCAGCTTAAACAGTGTATGCAAAATGTATGCGCTCAAATGACAGTTTGCTTTCAAAAACAAACAAATCACAGCAGGCCACAGGCAAATTTTAGTATACGCCTATTATACGTATATTACTGATATGCCAACTTATTGACCTCAGTGTATACTAGAATGTAAATAATATGGCCTTAACATAAAAAAAACAAACATAAAATCAAAGCAATTTGTCTGGCAAAGGTGTCAAAGTATTCATAAAATCGAAATATATGCATAAAACACAAAGATAAAACACCAAAAATACGAAACCATATTGATTATGCAAAGTAGGAGCATGTGAACAAAATAAAATTATAGTTTATTTTACAACCGCTTTATATGCAGATCTGAGAGACACGTTTCACTTTTAACAACCATAACAACAATAACAAATGTCAAAAACTCCGTCGGCTTAGTCGAGTCACAAACCTACGCATAAATATCGAACGCCTAAACGCGATCTTATATTTGAGTTGTGTTTATTTGTGTTTGTGTGAATATGCGTATTCGTCTGTGTTTGTGTGTGTGTGCTATTTATAATTTCTCATTTGCTTTCATATGCGTCTTTTGACAGGCACTTGAAAATTTCCCTAGGTCCCAGCTATTTTTGAGTGTGTCTGTCTATTCGCTTTATGGCGTGAAGATAAAAAACGAGTAAACTCAGTAAACTTCACTCGCAAAACGAACATTGAATGCTCTACTACGCAGTAGATAGTACAAGCAAACATGTACATATTTGTATGTAAATATGAATATATACATAAAAAAATAATTAAAACTGAAATGATTCAGGAAACTTCTATTCTTTTGGTCTGCGTGTTTGTGTTTGTACGAATGCTTTGTCATCATTTGTTACACGTAGCAAAATATGTATGTAGCTATTTTTTACCCTGACCCTCACTTGTGTAAAAGTTATAATGCTCGCCGACAAGAAGAGATGGCAGCCAAAATAAAACCCACAACACTTTGTATTTATTGCATAAAAGGCATATTGAGTCAACAACGACAACACAAAAATCCAATGACGGCCAACAGCAACAACTAGCACACAGCTGTCCGATGCGCGCCTACTCTTTGACACGCAAATGTATGAACGAAGAGCTTTCAACGAAACAGAGAGAGCGAGCGAGCAAGCGAGAGAGAGTGAACGAATATGCGCGCGTCGCTCAACTACGTTCGTTCTCAGTTGCTAGTGCCTGATGTGTGTTGTTGTTGTTGCTAGTATTTTTGCTGGTGGTGGTGTTGCTTCCTTCCCATTTCTACTACGTTGCATTCATTGAGCGAGCGCTGCCGTCGACGCCGCCGTCAGTTGAATTCCGAACGTTGACCGAAATTGTTGCTCTCGTCATACATAAATTCAGCAGCGCAAAAGGCAAACAAAAAACAAGCACAATTGTTTTTGTACATTCACTTATATATTTTTTCTTGAGTGTTTGTGAGTGTGTTTAAATACCCACATACACATATATGTGTATTTTGTTTCTGTGATAAGCGTAATACTGTCCAAAAACAGCAAAGAGAAGAGAAACACAAAACAATAACAATAGCAAGAAGCAGAACTTTGCGTGCTTTGCCCACGCACAAGATCATTCCACAATTACACACAGTACGCAGTAGTTTGTTGTTGTTTTCCTCGGCTGCTGCTGCTGCTGCTACTGCTACTGCGCTGTCTGCGCAGATAGATTCGTGACGTTTTCGACAAAACCAGCTGATAAGACGCCATCGCCATCGCCATCGTCTCCTTCTAGCACAACATCAAACGCCTGCGCTTTCTCGCTCACTCTCTCTTCCTCCTACTCTTCTACCGATTGAGCTTTGCTTTTTGGGAGAGCTCTGAACTCAACGAATCGTTTATCGGCAGCGACGCGGCGTCGCTACTTTGCTGGCATTGCTCTTTGGCACTTTTCGCTAACCAGTCGCAGAAGCAGCAGCAGCAACAGCAACAAGCGAAAATACACAAAAATGCCGCTAACTCAACCCAAGCAACAGCAACAACAAGCACATTCCAATATGAATAACTGCAATTCCGTGGCACGCGAACGTACACAAACAATTGGCGAAGCTGACATGGATCAGTCGGTGCTCAATGGTCTACACCTGAGCGCCGATAACTATCACGGTCACAAGCGTCAGCTGGGGCACAGGTGAGCACCAAACGCAGCAAGAACTGCAAAAAAAAAATGCAATCATCTGTTCATCTGTTCGAAAGAACTGTTATCTACTACGGCAAACCTTTTGATGACTTTCGTTCAGTGCAATACTTTCGTTAACTTTCGTTTAGATGTCAGTCACTGTAAAGGTTCTGATCTATGATTTTGCTTTCATACTGATTTACGTTTTGCCTGGATACGATCAAAGTTTGTTTTTGGAAGTCTTTTTGTATACGTCTCAATTGGTTATTATTATTACTTTTCAGAACTAAACCATCTCAATCGATAATAATGAAAATTGATCAATATAATACTTTATGGCATCAATGATGTTTCCTGTTAGCTGTTTATGTAACCCTTCCATGGGTTCAGGGTATAAAATGAGGGTTACAATCACTTTTGACCATTAAAGGGCAAAAAATCAAGCTCTAAAAAGGATGTTTAAGGATGCTTGAGAAACTTGGGAAGGGTTATCCTAAAAAGTAAAAGCTATTCGATTCATTTGATATGTCTAGTGTTGATAAATGCTTTAAAGTCAATAGCAAATGACAGTTAAATCTCGCATCTACCGTTAAAGTTTTGGATATGCAATCAGTGTTGTACAACGCAACAAAATCCCTTTATTAATCCCTATTAATGCTATGCATATGTTTCATTTACGATTGTCAATTTTCAGCACTTTTAATTAATCTTAATGTCTTTTCGATCGCTATATACATAATCTATCATATACAATCAGCACACATTGTACAAGTTTCTCATCATGGAAGGCTTAAAACTTTCTCTGTCTCTTTCTCCGTCTCTTTGCATAGTTGCAAGCCATAAACTGTAGCATGTCTGCCTTACTTTGCATCTTGCAAGCCGCAACCGCATACCCCTTTTGCGTCTCGCAACACTTTCACTTTGTCGCTGTGTGTGTGTGATAGAAAAGTGATTGCATACTTAAAGGCGTATATATGTGTGTGTGTGTGTGAGAGAGAGAAAGAAATGTAGGCAGATTGCATAGAGTAAAAGGCGTTTATTAACGTGCCCTTGGCCCAACTCTCTATCTCTCTCTCTATCTCTATTTCGCTCTTTA
The DNA here is from genome assembly GCA_035044645.1 of Scaptomyza parva. Classification (NCBI taxonomy): domain Eukaryota; kingdom Metazoa; phylum Arthropoda; class Insecta; order Diptera; family Drosophilidae; genus Scaptomyza; species Scaptomyza parva. Next base: position 13,146,911 of record JAWNNT010000139.1, read on the forward strand.
CGTCTCTTTCTCGCCTTTTTCATAGTTTTATAGTGGTGCATTTTAGCTGGCAGCTCGCCTAATTGATGTCGTCGTCGTTTAAAAGTTTTCTTTTTTTTTGCCTAAATTTTCTATCATTTTTTTGGCGCCCCTTTTGTTTTTGTCATCAATTAACATAAATTTGCTGCACTTTAACCAATCTGCAACACTAATCAGTGCTTATTAGTGTACACATCTCTCTCTCTCTCTCTCTCATTCTCTCTCATTCTCTCTCACTCTTTCTCTCTCTCTGTCTGTCTGTCTGTCTGTGTTGTAAATCAGTTAAATTGACATTTATATGATTTTCGCTGACAAACAGTTGAAAAGGTTTTGCGAAGCTTTGTGTGTGTGTGTTCACTATCTCGCCTTCTCTTTCTATCGCATTCACTGTTTGGGGTCGCCATTTTGTCATTCAGTTGAGTCGCAAGACGTGACCGGCTGCACCTGTTCTCATGTTGCTAACAATGGCTTACAATGAGACCGGCCGGACTCGGGCCGGAACACTCATTGCACACAGAAAGTGTTCAGAATGCTTACACCCAGAAATAGCCCATCGTTAAGCTCCAGCTTCACTCCCCTTCCCCGCTCTCCTGGCACTCACACAGTTTTTTCTGGGTTCTAACGTAGTGAAAAGTTTTACAAAAGGTTTTTTCTTGGTGCAACACCGGAAAATGCCGGCGAAAATCCCCACCAACTGCAACAGCAGAAAAACGCTGCAGCTGCAAAAATATGTATAATAAAGAAAAATAAGGAAAAATAAGGAAAAATATTTAATTTGCAATTCATTGAAAATGTATTTTATAGCCCTGTGTTATTATTTTAATTATTGTACGCTCGACTTAATTATTTTTTCATATACAAATTTTACATGCGATTTTTTTGTCATTTTCATGTGTGTTTTTTTATATATTTGTGTTTCGGATGCGCCGGCAATGCTTAATTTATGTGCATATTAAATAAAAACAAAAAGAGAAAAAACATCGAAAAGTGTTAAAAAAAAGCTGTGCAAATTTGTGTACTATGGCATGGGGATATGTTTTATGGAGCGTGTAAGGGATTAATATTTTATTTTTTTTCCATCAGCATCAATAGTCAAATCGATTTGTGTATTGATGTTCTTCAATCTGTTGGAAACATGAACAATTTGTTATTATTATTAATTATCAGAAGATGGAAAACTCTGTCTTTATCTTGTATGTTTATAAATCGATTATAATCGATAGTTATCGATATAGTATAGAAACTAAAAGGTTTGCTAAAACTCTAAGCAAAAACAGGACTAGTCTAGAACTAGTCTAACTAACTTTTCTTCAAGTTTTGTTTAATTCTGGTCAACTGTAACGAAAAATAAAGCTTACTTAATGGATAAAGATTATCTTTGAGGTATATTATGCATATGTGCATAGTGAATATTCCTTTTACAATCATTGAAGACCAGCGTATGGCAACCAAAACAAGTACAACCGAGTAATAATTGAGTACGGTTTGATTGATCGAACAAAAAGTGCTACTACTTCCGAAATTTATTATTAAGCTTATCAGCTGATAAATATAGCCTAGACACAGCGAATGACGAATCAGAAAACCTTGTTATGAAATGGTTATCTAACATACAGAGCAATATAACCACGACAAGCCATGACAAATAAGTTCATTAAAATCGTTGTTAGGCCTTAAGAATCTCAACTTGCACAATTTCATAATACACTGTTTCTATATAATATAAATCAATATTTTGTGTTTACACTTGTCATTCATTGTGTTCATGATTATTTTGTAAACAATATGTAAATCTAATTATTGCATTATGACCTTACAATGCAAGTGTATAGGGTAGGGTCGACTCGGATATATCCCACAAACCGGGCGAACTTAAATCTTTCTTATCGACGATGTTCCTTAAGCGATTTCAATCAAAGGTTTAACCGATTATTGTTTCGTCGTCTGTGGTGTCAAAGACAGTCTCCAAGCTATTGAAGTTAATTATTCGCTGGTTATCGGCAACCGGTCGTTATCGGTTATCGATAGTATAAAACAAACTTGCTCTGCCCTTGGCCCTTGGCTTACATACATATGTATTAATATATTGATGTTGATCGAGATAGATATATATTCTATATGTTACATACAACATAAAGATACCCTTTTTGCCCTGACCCCATGGGTTAAGGGTAATGAAAAGCGTGAAAAACAAACTAACTAATTTACACATTGCACAACACAGCTAACAGCTTTATATTTTAAATCTAATAAATTGAACACATATTTGAGAGAAATCTTTTTTTTTTCTAACTTTGTAGCACGTTTGATTTGAACGTAGATAGATTGTCAGTCGATTGGAAAAGTGGGCGTGACCTCGAAGTTCAAAAACAAATATTCCCATTAAAATAATATTTTCAAAGTGCGTCATTAAAATGCAAATAGCATTTGAGGTGACTAAAAGAGCAAAAACAACTATTGCCACACCCCCTTTTGAGTATTTTTTTTGTTTTTATCTCTCTTCTAACGAACGTTTCAACAACGGTTTTGGGCACGTTTTGTCACGACGCAAAAGATACGCGCAATACGGGGCGATAGTAAAGTAGATGGTGAAGATGGCGGTGGGGGTGGGGGCGTTGGTGATGGCGAAGATGAAGATGGAATGGAACTGGCAGCAAGCAAGCAAGCAGTTTGACAGATTCTGCAAAAACTTCCATTTGACATTCACAGAAACCAACAACGTTTACGTGTCACCTGCGATTTGCATTCCAGTGCTCTTCTTCTTCTTTCTCCTCTCTCCACTCTTCGTCTTTTTTGGTCAGTCTGTCTGACATCTGACTGTGTTATCGTGTTTAAACATGCTCAAGATGGACGCGCTTTTTGAATGGATTGGTTCTTAAGTTAAGGAGCAGTAGAAGTATCTCGTTAGTTTGGTGGAGTAGAAAAGAAATTCTGTTCCATTATTATCGTATTAGATAATGTTTTGCACTTCCGGAAGCGCTTCTTTGGAAGCATTGTCAACCGCCGCTTTCTCTTAATCATTTTTAAGTACGCGTGAAAAAATTCCCAAAAACAGAACTAGTAACAATGCCAAACACTTTAATTTAAATTGATTTATTCATTTGATTAATGGGAATTATGTCGTTTACTTGTTGTTGTTGTTGTTGTTGTTGTTGTTGTTGTTGTTGTTGTTGTTGTTGTCCTCCCGACAGACAGCATCCAGCATCAAATGAATATAACTACAGACAGAGATAGAGAGAGAGAGTGAGAGAGAGATTATGGGGAAACTAAAAACAGCATTTTTACCCTTGGAACATTTGCCGCATTTCGCTGTCGCCGCTATGTACTGAGAGGGGGGTGGGGGGCCTTGGAGAAGCCCTTGCCCCTGCCTAATTAACCCCGCCATTCACATGCTAAGCCGCCCTCAATCAATTGACAGCGCCTAGGGGCACAGATGCGCTTCAGACCGATCTCCCCCAACCACCAACCCCCCTCTCAGTACCCGCAAAAACAATAAAGTAGTAGAAAAAACAAAAAACACCCCATTCAACTTTACCTTTGCCAAATGACCAAAAACGTTCCCCTCTTTTGGTATTTTTTTTTGGTATAGTCGGCAACTCGGCAACTCCAAGGTCGCACGCAATGGGCTTGAAAATTGAAAGTGCGAGTCATTTTTTTTTTCGGATACCCTAGACTTATTTGACTTATAGACGGCAAGATAGACACGGAATGTGGAATGGTGTTTAGTTATTTTTTTTACATAGAGTATACGTCAGCCGAACACTCTTCTCATTTGTACTAAAAAGTCCCACTCTAATTCTATTTTTTTTTGTATTTTATTCGAAAAATTTAGTTGCCACACGCACCCAAAACTAAACTCAACTTAACTTAACTCAAAACGCAACAACTCACGCAGCCTAACTATCTAACTAGCTATCTCGCTCTCTCTCTCTCTCTCTCTCACTGGGACAGAGACTATTTGATCTCTGATCACAGGGGTGTGGTGAGGGGTGTAAACAAGTTCTACATACAAACACTAACTGACTAGAGCTCTGACGGCGACTGCGACTAGAACTGGTCGTTTTTGTTGTTTCAATGTTTCTTTTATATATATATATATAGTTAGATATATTTGTGTTGTTTTTTTGCGATTATTCCTCGTGGCCTCAGTTTGGTTTCGCTCGAAGTGCAGTTTGGACGAGAAAACACACAAAACACACAGAAAGAGACCAACTCAGTTCCACAGTTCCACACGGTTCACGCGAATCGTTCGTTCAAAACAGCAAAAACAGGACGAAAACAAAACAAAACAAATTTATAAGCCGCAATTCTTGTGCTTCGGTGCGTGTGTGAGCTTAATTGCATTGTTATTGTTATTGTTATTGGTGTGTGCATTGTGCATTCTGTTTTTTTTTTTCTTCTTTCTCCGTTTCCGTGCGTGTGTGTGCATTTCACAAACAAACAGACTACACACAGAGACTACATGTCGTATGTGTTATATTTTGAATCAAACTTTAGTTTGCTTTAGTTGTCTGTGTTTCAGAACACATTGATAAGGACATTAAGCTCATTTCTATTACACTTACTAACTGACAGGCAAATGGCAAAATTATATATTGAAACTATTTGTTATATAATGACATATTCATAGATTAGCTTAACTGATTATGGGAAATTTAGTTGAGGAATGAGTTTTTCTTTTTGTTTGAGATTAACATATCCTTTTAAGCTGAGGTTTTCTTGGCTGCTTCTAGTTGAATATGTATTAGATTTTGGGTTATGGTGTAGTGAAGTATTTCTTAACTCTAATTGTTCATGTTGGTCGTTGGTTTATCCTGTAGATGATTAAACCTTATTTGTCTCAAGAACTTTACTGCTCTACAGTTTCTACTTAGCATATTGAGTATTTTTATACCCTTAACCTTAAGGGTATAATAGTTTTTTTAATACCCTTTAGTAAAATACTTTAGTTAGTTCATACTTAAGCATTATTATTATGTCTTAAGAGATTTGGTTTATCAAAATTTTCTGGTGCTTTAAGTTTGAACAAAACACTTATTGTCACATGTCTACATGTGTATCAAAATGTGTTTATGTGCGTGTGTGTGTGTGTATTTTGTTGTTTGTTAGGCTATTTGGGTGTTTGTTGTTGTTATGCTTATTAAGTCAATTATCGCCCAATTGTCGTCCCACCGAAACGAAAGCATGTGGCATGTGGCATGTGGCCAGCAAGTGGTCCCCCAAGCTTCAAGGTTCCTGGTTCTCCGACTTGCTGACTTCCCTGTCTGCTGACCCTGTCTACTTCCCTGGGTTTCCTGAGTTTCCTGGGTATCCTGGGTGTCCTGAGTTTCCTGCTTTTCCCTGTTGCCTGTGGCAGCATGTTAATGCCCGTCCGCCCAAAACAGTGAAAGCGTTAGTGTTTGTTTTTGCAATTTGGCTTTTAATTGGAGAGCACATACATATACATACGAAATACAGTAATGGTAGATGTTGTTGTTGTTTTAGGGAAAACATTCGGACGAGTCGAGTCCTATGTGTGACCTTGGACTCGGCGGCAATTCAATTTTGATCGGTGGGAGCCCGGGAGCATTTTATGAAAATTGTTTTGCGATGCCGCCAGATTTCGCGTAGTAGAATAATTGAATAAAGAGCTTGACCACCTTGATAAATTCACACACACACACAGACTGCGGTTCGCTGTGTGTTGATGCTGGTCAAAGTGAATTTTAAATTCAAATCGAATCAATGAATTGCGAATCGCGGCGAATTTAAACAAGTTTCAACGAAATACATTTCATGGCTTCAAATAAAACTGGAACCTTCTTCAATGAGATATATATCCAACTATTTATCTTTCATTTCGCATGTGTACATTGTTTCTAACACATTCGATGTTGCAAGCACCATTTACTTAGTAAAGAGTAATAGACAACGACCCCAAAGACACGTGGCAACAACAACAACAACAACATAAACTTTGAGCAGCTGCAGCAGCTTTTGAATGTCTGACTGTCATCATCATCGTCATCTGTGTGGCAGTGGCAGTGGCAACAAAGCGCGAAATACAAAACTTCAAAATGTAATTCAACACAATTTTCTCGAAGCAGCAACAATGGCGGGGTCTTATATGACGTATACGCAACGTTCAACACGGTTGAACCCACGTGACTGTGACAGTGACTGTGAATGTGAATGTGACTCGAGATGAATGACCAAAATCAAAACTCAACAAAAATTATATTAATAATCTCTGTCTCGCCATAGCTTGACAAACAAAATTTGAAAGAAACTTTTGCATAAGAATTATATACAGTTAATTTTCACGTCTCTCTTGCAACACACTGTTGCAATAACTAACGACTTGAACGTATTATTACGGGAAGGAAAAACACATCGTCGAGACGACAATTGCGATTGAATGGATGTGTTATGAGCATTATTAGCTTGTTGTGTCCTGTTGTTGTGTCCTCTTCGTGTTGTGTGTCCTGTGTGCCATGTGTTCAGTATCCCTTGTCCATGTTGCATGTGTGTGTGCCCGCAGTGGCATTGATTGTCATTATCATGCTTGATCTGGATTCGAATCAGTCCTGCAGCTGCAACAGCAACGGCAACAGCAAGAGTGGAAGTGTAAGAGGGGAAGGGGGGGGACAGCTGCAGGATATGGTGCATTAAGCTGCTGGCTGGCATGTTGTCGCCATTACATTCACAGTTTTGGCAACGCAAGAATAACAGCAATAACAGCTACTTGCTTGACACATTTACTTGCCACTTGCTACTTGGTACTTGCTACTTACATGGTGCTGCATGCCGTTTATCGAATTGTCCTTCGGGCCAACATCCCAATCAACTATGAACTGCTTGTTTACAGTTACTTCATTGAGGGAGTGGGGGGAATGGAAAAACAACAACAACAACAACAATGGGAACATTAACAGTTACAAGTGAAAAATCGTGAATAATATTTTTCGATATTTCCCAATCAGATTCTATGAAAATGTTATGGCTTCTCATTCTTTTGTCTTTAGATGTTGGTGTAATCGATTACGCAAAGAGTTATCGATAAAGAAGAGAAAATTTGAAACTAATACAGATCAAGAATATATATGTTACTTTTTTATAAAGAGCTTGTAAACTTAAAATGCATTTCGAATATTTAAATATGTTCAACACAGTTTCAGTTTTTCAGTTGGTTAAACAAAAAATTTCATTTACCAGCTCTGAATTCTGAATTCCAGCTAAAATCCACTTCTGCATTAAGTAAGTTTTCTGCATGCATAGTAAACAATTTCATCAGCTAACAGCTAACAGAATAAGTAGCTTATTTCTGCAGCGCGTGGCATCATTTAGTTGCGGCCCTAACTAATTCCAAGAATATTTAGCGCTTGAAGTGCGTTCCACACTTAGTTTATTGTGAGGCTTGATGCAAACTAGAATGGAGAAATACAACAAGTAAGAAGGCTCTAGTCGAGTAAGCTCGACGAGAAGATACCCTTAAGCCATGACCATACAGATGGACAGACGGACCGACAGACAGACAGACGGACTATATCGACTCGGCTGTTGATGCAGATCAAGAATATCTATACTTTATGGGGTCGGATAAGCTTCCTTCTGCCTGTTACATACTTTGGCAGAAAACCATTATACCCTTTTTTTACCCATTTCATGGGTTAAGGGTATAAAAAATAAAAACTTATTAAAGTAACATCTTGCATAATGGGTTCCAGTGAAAAACTTACACAGTATAAAGCAGCTCCAAGAAGCAATCTATTTAATTATATATTTATAGAATTTCTATTAGTTGTGCATCCTTTCTGTTTGTTACTCAACTAACAAGTTCCGAGAAAGGAGAAACGAGAAGCAAACGCTAGACTCTTATTTCATAAGCTTAAAGTGAATGAAAATACAATGAACAACAATAACAACAATAACAATGTAAACTTAAACTGTTGTAATGCCAATTTGAACATAGAAACAATGGCAACAACAACAACGACAACAAATACGTCACGGCTACAACAACATTTAGAGGCAGGTGTTGTGGCAACAACAATGCAACAATCGCTAAATTCGTAAGTGTTAAAAATACAAAAAAAAACCAAAAAAAAAAAAGAAATCAAAGAAAATCGAAAATAAATACTTAATATATATATACATCGTTATGTATATAGTATATAGTATGTCAACAGCCCTATTATAATGCCAATCCACCCAAAAAAAATCAGCACAAAAATGAACATCACTTCACACATTCTTTGGGTGAAATGATTTGCAATCTGTTTTTCTCGTTTTCCGTTGTTTTGCGTCTCAACAAACGTTGTGTGTTGCACTTTGGCTAATCAGTTTTTTTTGCTGATTATCAGCTAGCATTATTATCAATGCCGTTGTGTGTAAATACGTGTAAATACGTCTTTATTTAGGTATGCATGTGTGTGTGTGTGATGGCAATTGGAATAACAAGATTTGCACTCGATTGCGCACATTTAACGCCTGATCACTTGGATCACACCATATATAATCAAATATATATATAAATATAGACTAAATTACATAGTTGTCTCTCTTTTCTTCTCTCTATCTCTCTCTATTTATGATACTTGGCCAATACACATTAAAATTTAATTTATGGTAATTGACATTAACGCAAAGCCATATAAACAAACATTACACATACGCAGTGTTGCACTTGCAACGGGGATATAAATGTTGATGTCAAACTATACATATATATATATGTATGTGTGTGTGTGTTTTGATGTAATTGACTTTGTGCGTAGTTTCCTCGATTTTTCAGATTTCAAAGCATATGCAAAATCTGACTACAAGTCACGGCGAATCAACAACAAATTAAGACTCAAGACCGTGGAATAAACAAAAATTTCCACTAAAAATCTATTTATTCTGAATTTGTGCTATTCAATTCTAACATTTTCCAAGCATTTGCATTTAAAAATACATTTTTTAGCTTAGTTTCCGAAAACTTTAAGAAAACAAACTGATAGAAAAACTTTCAAAAAACAACTTCTGATTTCAATAGTTATTTTGAAGATTTGCATTTTGGGTTATTGTTTTTTCAGTTTTGGCCTTTCTTTTTGCTTTTTCCTATATTGTTTTCTTTTTCCTATTTTTGTTTTTTTTTTTTTTTTAATTTTATGCGATGTGTTCTAAAAATAAACACTACGATTTATGGCATTGCAATTTATGATTATTATTAGAATTTGTATTCCTCATTTTTTTTTCATGTGATTTTGTGATTTTAATTGATGCCCCATCGCCATTTCTGTGGCAATGACAAACAACAACAACAACAACAAGAACATCAACTGCGAAAATGAACTCGTCAGATTAGTGATAATTTATTTGCATTTAGCTGCGCCGCTATTTATAGAGTATACACATAGACATAGACAGACCAAACATAGAGATTTTTCAGCAGACGCAACGACGCAATTGACCATAATTAGGAATTTAACGGGATTTCCGTTTGGGATTTAAAAAGATTTCATTCCCGTCCTCGATTTGTGTCCTTGTTTTGGTTCAACATAACAATTATTGTTGTCGGGTTTTTTGGTTTTTTATCGTACATATTATAAATTCTTGACCCCACAACACATTCAGCATCTGACTGTGTGTGTTTCCCAACGATTTATGCACTTGGTTCGAATTTGGGTTAAACAACAAGCGTGGTGGCAACAACAATCAGCAGGAGTCTTGTTGCAAGGATGCAAGGAACGTACAAGGATGCAACTTTTGCGCTTATTTGGCAAATTTTCAAGTGAAGCAAATTGCAAAAAGGGCCAAAAAACAATATAAATAAAAAAGCACAGAAAGGGAGCAAAACTCGTATGTCTGCCAATGAGATCAAAAACAAAAGCAATAACAAGATATATACTATAGTCAAAAGTAGCTTAAGCAAACTTTTACTTTAAAGAAGCTTCTTTAATAACTACTTGCGAACTGAGCTGGGTTTTTTCTTACTTTTTGCGTAAAGTTTCTTAAGCAGCATCAACTTAAGTTAAGGTAAAACTGATGAAAATCGAATTTAAACTGAATTCTCTGCTTGAAGCTTAATAAACTAATTAAATCAAGTTGCATTGCACTTTTTTATATTGTAGTTTGTATAGAATAGATTTCAACTTTATCTTGCTAAAAGTGCCCCCAAAAACCCCAAAATCAAGCAAGTCCCTTGAGTTGTTGCTGCCTTTGAAACATTGCTGCCGCTGCCGTTGCTGCCACTGCTGCTGTTGCTGTTGCTGTTGCTAATGAGTTTTGCCGCAATGGGGGCTTGTGTCGCTGGTGGCTAGTGGGCGTGTCTGCCACAGCATCATCAGAGAGCAACCGCTACTGACAACTGTCAGTGACCAGGCGGACAATTGGGGGCGTGTGGCACGGTGCCGCCCACAACAAGTTTTCCCTACACTAATTGTTGGCCACAGAATTGGGGCCAAGCAACATTGCTTACATCGGGGACATTAAGAGCCACAGCAGAGAGACAGAGAGACTCGAACGTTCGAGACTTCTCGTTTCACGTCTCTCATTTGTAGGCAATAATTGAAAATTGTCATTTTACAGCAATTTGCAACACTCGCAGGCTTATTGCCCTGCTTGCTTGCGGTTTCGTTTCAATCAAATTTTGTTAAATCTTACATAATTGCGGCATCAAGGCGTTCTTCTTGATAAACTTTTGACTTGATGTGTGATGCACTTGAATACATTCATTTGCATTCATTTTTATTATCAACAAAGCCTTTTTGAATTGAGTTTAATCACACCGGTTCAGTGACGTCAGTCAAAAGTCAATCAATGGCAATATTATTGAACTTATTATTCAGTTCAATATATATATATATATGTTTACAAAACATCAGGCAGCCAAGACATTATTATATTGAACTTATGCACAAACATATGAGCTAAGAACTTGTCTTATGAACAGATAACATCTTAAGAATCTTAAGAAAAGAAATGTATTTTATAATACTGCCTAAGAGTATGCGATAAATTTTTTTACTATGAAAGTTTCATGTCTTTCGTATTCAATTCGTAGTACTTGAATGAACGAACCACTTAAGATTCACTTTTCGTTTACATTATTCATTACAGAGTATTTGTGAACCGTTCGCTGCATTTGGAGAATATTAAATACTATGGCTTCGATATGGATTATACACTGGCAGGTAAGACTCTCTTTACATTAAACTAGTATTTGTATCTAGTATACTTAATGATTTCAATTACAGAATACAAATCACCGCAATATGAGCAGTTGGGCTTCAATTTGGTTAAGGAACGACTCGTTTCAATGGGTTATCCCAAGGAGATATTGCAGTTCGAGTATGATCCAACATTTCCAGTGCGTGGCCTGTGGTTCGATACGCTCTATGGCAATCTGCTAAAGGTGGATGCCTATGGCAACATTCTGGTCTGTGTGCATGGCTTTGAGTTTATCAAGCAGTAAGTATTCAGATAACCTTTTCAATTGCTAATAATCAAACTTAACATATACATATATAATGTGTCATCAGCCATCAGGTGTATGAGCTGTATCCGAATAAGTTTCTGAAGCTAGACGAGTCCAGGGTTTATGTACTAAACACTCTATTCAATTTGCCGGAAACCTATTTGCTGGCCTGCCTCACCGATTTCTTTACAAATAGCGATGAATTTGTTCGGTAAGTACGGGAATTCCCCTTTCACGAAAGGAAAGCAGGGCTATTCTGTTTGTTTCCATCAACTTATTCTCTCTCTCCCCTTTTCTCTCTCTCTCTCGCCATCTCTCTGTTTTTTGTTTCTCTCTCTCTCTTCCTCTCTTTATGTTTGCTGTCTATCTATATTCGTATACTCAACAGCGTTGAACGCGGCATCAAAGCTGGTGATTTTCTATTTACGTATAAGTCGATTTTCCAGGACGTGCGACGCGCCGTCGACTGGGTGCATTCCGATGGCGACTTGAAGCGTCGTACCACACAGGTAAGGTTTATCCAACTACTATTAACCCCTAATCGACCTTATTTTGGAAACCAATCAACCTTAAGTTAAGGTAGTTCTATTCCTATTTCCGTCATCTCTAGTTCTTTTGTATTTTTTTGGTATTCCACAGAACATGGCATACTATGTAAAGAAGGACAAACGTCTACCGACGGTCCTGTCACGCATACGCGAGTCCGGAGCAAAGCTCTTCATGCTGACCAACAGCGATTATACGTACACCAATGAGATAATGACCTATCTGTTTGACTTTCCGCATGGCGCCACTGTCGATGAGCCGCATCGGGACTGGAAGAGTTACTTCGATGTGATTGTTGTGGATGCACGCAAGCCGCTCTTCTTCGATGAGGGCACTGTCTTGCGTCAAGTGGATACAAAGACGGGTGGCCTGAAGATTGGCACACACATTGGTCCCTTGCAGCCGGGTCAGGTGTATTCGGGTGGATCGTGTGAGCTATTCACCAAGTTCATCAATGCCAAGGGCAAGGATGTGTTGTATGTTGGCGATCACATCTTTGGCGACATACTCAAGTCCAAGAAGATACGCGGCTGGCGCACATTCCTCATTGTGCCGGAGCTGGTTCGTGAGCTCCATGTGTGGACGGATGAGTGCCAGCTGTTTGCGGAGCTACAGAATCTGGACATCAAGCTGGGCGATCTGTATAGGGATCTGGACTCAAGCGCTAAGGTTAAGCCGGATATATCGCAATTGCGCACCTGCATCCGGGATGTGACACACAAGATGGACATGTCTTATGGCATGATGGGCTCACTATTCCGCTCTGGTTCACGCCAGACCTTCTTCTCCAGCCAGGTGGTGCGATATGCCGATGTGTATGCCGCAACCCTGCTCAATCTCATCTATTACCCGTTCTCCTATATGTTCCGCGCCCCGGCCATGCTGCTGCCCCACGAGTCAACGGTTGCCCACGATCAGGCCCATCAGCCACCGGCGCCACCCTCAAGCTCAAGCTCATCGTCAGCGGCCATTGATCATCCATTGGATGGCAGCAGCACTAGCAGTCTCATTAGTGCTTCCAAGCTCAGCTCGGCTTTGCGCAACGATGAGGCTCTGTCTTTCGGCAGCAGCAGCAACGGCAGCACCAATCAAGTCAAGGATGCCAAGGAGAGTAAGGATGGCAAGGAGAGCAAGGATGCCAAGGACTTGCATCGCGCTGTGAGTTATAATAGAGTAAAAAAGTAGATATATGAGCATTTCCAGGAGCAGCACCGCACATAACAGTCGTAGGTTATCATCAAAATCACAAAAGACCAATCAAAACCAAATTTCATTACTTCATTTTGTCATTTTAAGTTTGATTCCAATCACAGATTTTTCGTTAGAATTGGCGGGCTAAGAGGCATGGTACACAAGTGCATATGTTTTAATAGGAGGTGTCATCAACTCTTATTAAAACAGGAAAATTCTTTACAAAATTTAATTCATTTTTGCAGTTTGCTATTTTGTTCATTATTTTTGCTTTGATTTTTTTTGTTTTGTTTTTATAGAAATGATCATTAAAATCAATCAATAATTACAGAGCTCTATTGTGCACACGCGCCCATCCACGCCCACTGTGGTAACTCATACCCACGATGAGGATTACTCGGAGGAGGAGGAGACGGCCAGCGGTGCTGAGTCCACATCGGAGAAACAGCAGCAACAACGCGATAACTCCGACTAAATGTCAGCTCCCCGGCTCTCCCTAATCCTCTTTGCGGAGATCAACGAATTTGCAATGCTGTTTCTTTATACTTTGTCAATTGTAAAATGACAGTTTTACTTCGTATACCTTGAGGAATGTTGCAGGCTTCCTTCCTTCTAGTAACAAAAACAGCAACAAGTGAGAAACGTGCGATTTTTTTTTTCGATTTTACATATACAATTATGAAAGTCTATATACAATTATAATATATGTATACATACTATATATACACTTAGCTGGTTGGTTCCATTTGCCCAAAAAATATATAAATGTATTTTGTAACAACAAAATTAAACGAATATGGTTTTTCTTCATGCTTATTTATGTTTACTACTTTACAGATTTGTTTTTCCAAGGTTTTTTGTTATATTATCTATCACTTAACAATTTGAAACCGTTAAAAAAAAGTTAACATCAAATTTGTTTTGTACTCATTAGGTTGTAGTATGTAGAATTTATGCCTCGAGCGAGTCGAACAGCATTTGTAGAATATCCTTTAAGTCGCTAGCAAAAGATATCTTTTGAAATGTCTCCGAGCGCTCCCTTACCATAACCTCCAGATGATCGGACAACATTGTAAGTCGCTTGTGTAGTTTGGTGCCACGCAACATTGCTCGGCATTTGGCATTGTAGCCATACAGCTGCCACAGGCAAAGTACGGCCAGATGATGTTCCTTATAGGAGTCGATGCTGCCATCACCAACACCACTGCCATCCTGCACCGACTGTGACACAATGTCACGCAACAGATCCACAAATTCATGCATATTGACCAGCTGCATTCGGTTGGCATTGTCAAAGCACATGTTGCGCAAAATGCCAAGGCAGCGCAATCGCAGTAAACCCAGTGAGGGAGAGCGACGAACGACATTCGTCAGCGAAACGAAATGACAGAGCTTGGAACCATATTCGTAACGAGAGAAGACCTCCCAGAAGGTAAGCCAGGACAGCTGCACTTCTGGCCTTACCTTGATCATATTATTAGTTGCCGGCAGCACAGTGTCGAACATGTCCAGGACACGCAGCTTGCTCAAACTCAGACGGCCCTCGACGCAGCAGCAACAATTGATCATGACACGCAATGCGGCCTCAAGAATTGTGTGACCATGTGTGCTTGGTGGCGTCTCCTTTTTGGTTGTCTCGCTTACGGCCACATGCACCAGCAGCTGAAGCAGCGACTGTGAATGGCTCGAGTGGGTCACCGATGCCTGTTTGCACATTTCCAGGGAGTGTTCGGTAAGCAGCATCGATAGGCGCACGGTCATGTTCTTGAGTATCAACGAATGCGAGAGCCAGGGCCACAAACGTAGCAAGAGTCGCATAAAGCGAGCGGCTATCATTGGATCCATGATGGTAGCATGTGTGGCGCTGTGCCAGTTAATCAGCATGTTGAGCAACACGAGCAGATTGTTGACAATGTCACGCGTCTTGTGGGCACCCACACGTCTCACATAGATGCTGGCATTGCCTACGTTAGCATCATCGAGGAACGTCTCGAAAATCTGGAGAACTCGTTGTATGAATCTGTATTGAGCTGACATGTCATTGGCACAAGTGGATAGCCGAAGAAGATTGCCCATCACTTCGCAGACATTCACATGACTTTTCGTTGGTGGATTCAGGAAGCTGTATTTGCTTTCCGGATAGTGGATCTCAAACAGCCGGTCCAGCCGTTGATAGAGATGAAAAATTCCAGTTCCTTTGGTATTCATATCTAATGACCGTTTTGGGCTAGCAGACCGTTTGGATTTGGTTGGTTTTGTTTGCTTTGAGTCCGTTTTCAAGCAAATCATTTTAAGTTGTTTTCCCAATACGTTTTCTTCGGCACTGTCTCTGGCCGTGTCCTTCTCCTCATCATCGTCGTCATCACTGGCATCGTCCAGATATTCTTCAAATATGACCAGCACATTGACATCCTCACCCGAAAACGGTACTTTTGATAACATCAACGAGAGCGTTGCCAGTGTATATTCCTGCACAGTTCCTTGCAGAAAATCCAAGCCGAGTCCACAAATGAGCAGATCAAACAGCAATTTAGGTTGCATGACAAACTTCACGCACAGGTATTTGTAGGCACTCTCATCTTTGCAGAAGACCATCAGTAGCTTAAGCAGTTCAGTGAGATGCATTTGCGGCACTGGCATGGGCTGCCCGAGCACCATGTTCATCAAGGAGTAGTAGCCGTCCAGTAGCACCGTGTCGCGACAAATGCTGCGCTGTATAACCTGAGGGTTGTGATTATAACATAGCACATAAAATCGGCAGATTTCTGCCGCACATAAATCCAAATAGCCCTTGTGGCTAGTCATTTCCGTCTTCGGCATTTTCATGACATTGCCGACGGCATGGAAAAAGGCGTGCTGGCACAGAGTAGCACAAAAGCCGGGCTCCAACACAATTAAACGAGTGCATATGCTTACATAGCAGCTAATAATCTCGCACGAGTGTTTTGCGCTCGATCTATCAGCGTCAAGTTCGACATTTAAGGACACATGCAGTGTGCCGAGTGCCAAGTGTGCTTCCTTAAAGAACGAATGACGCTGCAACAGAGTGGTGCATGCCTCGGCGCCAGTTTGCATCATCAGCAGCTCAAAGAGACGTCCGGCAAGCTGACGCACCAGCATCAGCTCATGACAATTGAGAAATGTCACCAGGCAACATTCGGGCAGACCACTGGGTAGAAAATCGATTTCCAGCAGAGCGCTCAGTATCTTCTCATCACTGTTCTTGCACCAGGTGGACACAGCCACCCAGGCTAAAGAGCGCACCTCGCCATCGGCATGACCGCACAGTCCCATCAAATATCGCAGCACTTTTACACCAGATTCAATCTTGTTAATGTTCACTAGCTTAAGCTTACTGTTCGTCTGCAGATGACAGATGATCAGTAGACAGTCTCTTTGCCACTGGGCTCCGGTATGAGTGTTTGTTCTTAAGCTGCTCGACAGCTGCACAAACTGCTTACAATATGCCTACAAACAGAAAGAGATAGAGATAAGAACTGGCTGATGCATATGTAAGTATCTTCTTACCCGCAATGTATTGTCATCAAGATCCAATCTTTGTACGGTGAGCTCTTGCAAAACTCTTAGAAGACATCGAACGTGTTGCAGGTTGCGAAGTTCAAAATGTTTGCGAGCCAATACGCTTAGCTCCTCGAAGAGTTTGGTGTGCCAAGTGTTAAAGTTGTGGTTGTTGCTCTGGTTGGATTGGCTGCGCGGCGAGGAAATAAGCAGCATCAGACACTCTGTGACGAGATGCAGCAGATGCAGTGACATATCGCTGTCGTACAGTATCAAAAAGAAACTGTGATCCGGATCTGTTTCGAGAGCTTCGCACAAACCATTCATAACCTGAGGCAAACGATGGCGTAAACAGCTGTGGCACAGTTGCAACAAAGACGTATACAACTTGCGATCCGCATCGTTATTGGGCATAAGGCGCAAATACTTGTGCAACAGCAACCATAGAGCGTTGCACTGAGCCGCCTCCATGGCGCCGCGCATGTAAACCAGAAACAGTTCAATGCTCGCAACCAACTGATGCAGCGCCTCGTGGCTGCTACAATTATTCGCCTCCATCAGTTGATGTTGCAGCTGGCGTTGCACTTGGGTAGCATGAACCAATGCCAGCTCTGGTGCTCTCAGCTTAAGTGTCTCTCTAATATCCAATCCATGCATCGCTGACAGAGTTAGATCGTTCACACTGCCGCAGACACAGTGTGCCAAAAAGAATCGCCAATATTGGGCATCTAGCTCCGCATTGCCCTCAAAGTGATTGGCAAGCAAATTCTTCTGCATTGTCAATCCTTGCATGGCAAATGTGGATGGCACACTGTTGTTCAGCTCATAGCTGATCGGCACTGACATTGCCGATAGATCCACGTCCAGCTCAAAGCCAAACTCAGTGGCCGTAATGTGCTCGTGGAAGAGTAGCAGGAAAATGCATGTGCTCACCTCGGCACGCAACTGTGGCGAGTGGGGCAATATAAAAATGCAGCGCATTAAATAAATGAGCAATTCTGCATCTTTTGTTTTGCACTCGCTGCGAAAACGTTCACTGCGAAGGAGAACACGCAGCAGAATGCTTATAGCCGGAAGCAGTGTGTCCGGATCATCAACGGAGGTACACCTAACCAGATCATGTATGGTCTTAACGCAGAGCAAAAGAGCGCTTGCACAAGTGGTGTAAGTATGGGCAGCCTGCCAATTGTTCATCAGGATATTGAGTTGAGCAAGCGTCGATTTACGTATGGCCGGCTTCAGTTCGGGCGTCTCTAGCAGACGCAGCAGCACCGGCATACTCTTTGTGGGTGGCGGATTCTCACGATTACAGAATATATTGGCATATTCAATTGGTGGCCGAATTATGCACAGATCATGGCCAAGCAAATCCAGTGATAGCTTATTCTTGGCTGGCTTATATTTTTGCGCAGGATCCTGGGCGATGAGAATATAGGCCACACGTGCAGTGGCATCAATGCGCCTTTGTGCATCCGGATGAAAGAGATAACAGATGTTGCCGAGCAATGCTTGTACAGGCGCCACATACTGTCCATCGGGCTCGAACAGCTCCCACAGCAGCATCTGCAATTGTGGCTGATTGATGGCCCGGAAAACGATTAGCGGCACCACTGGCATCATCATCTGGAAGATAATAGCGAAATCCTTAGCTGGAATCAATTTGAACAAACCTAGCAGCATAATCAGATAGTCAATGCACCACTGTTGCAACATCAATGACGACGACGACGACTGTGTTGTTCGCCAACCTACGACGAGCAGTTTGCGCAAAAGTTGAGAACTCATTGGCAGACCGAGAATGTGCTGACGGACCAACTGCATGTTGGTGCAGCCCGGCATATAGTTTGTCTTGTTCAGGAAAGCATGAAAGTGCTCTACAACGGGTTGCTTTAGCAGACGTAAGGCATAGTTGCACAGTGTCTTGTTCGGCAGATCGAAAAGTGTGTGGAGCAACATTTCCGCCTGGTTACGCAACTCAGGCTTGGTCATATACAAGCAGGTGCACTTGACAATTGCCTCACAAAGCTGTTGCAGCAAGGACTCGCTACCCAGTTGAACGAGCACATAACTCATTTCACGCTGTTTCTTCAATAGCTGGACTGCAGGCAGTTTTGTTTCCGTTTCAAGCTGATCCAAAGCCAATTTATATGACTCCTGTAGAATTATCAGTTGCTTTTGTTCAGGTGATGTCTCTTCGACGAGGAGGCCGTACAGCTTGCACAATTCGTTACAGCGTTCCGGAACACAGTACAAATAGGTGCTGTCCAGTATCAAGGGATGCAGCAATACTCGAGCGGTGGCATGATCGATGATGGATGCATTCTGTTTTATCACATCCAGCAGCAGTCCATTGAATATGAGTGATTGAAGTCGCGGTATCATCAGCTGTTTTTTCAGGTTGTGCGTCTCGGCCACAGTGAACACAGCGTTGTTGCAACTGTTGTTGCAATAACTTATGATTTTGGGCACAATCGTGCAAAGTCGCTGCACAAGATGCTCAGGAATAGGAGTAGCTAGCTGAGCGTATGTTCTGATCACCTCGACAATCAGTTCGATCGGTTGCCAATTGTGATCGCAATGTTTTAGCTCTGGCTGTTTGACCTGATCCACACAGCCAATTAGCAACAGGGCCAAGGCGCTGGATATGCGCAACTGTGGACTGGCATCAGCGCCAGCTTCAATGCTCTTGGCATACTGGATTGTCCGGCTGCGTTTCTTGCATCCAAGCTGCATCTGCTTAACAATCACAAACAATACACGATTAATATGGAACAGTGTTTCAGATGATTGTGGCAGATGTTGCTGGATGTGCAGTAAGTGAAGAAACATATTCGGTGTCTGTAGCAGATACTCAACCGGATAGTCAGATAGTTTAATCTCTATGTATATTAACTCCTGCTGCAGTTGCTCGTCATTTTCAGCGGTAAGCCCATCTCCAATGGTGGCCAATGCGGCTAAATCATCAACGCTCGCTCGTGTCCAAGCAGCTTCAAAATCGCTTTCTTGAAGATTGAATCCTTCAACGGAGAATTGCGTATCGCATGTGCGGTTGCTCTGCGATTCCACTGAAAATTTTCAGAAAAAGAAAAATAAATAAGCATGATCACAGATAAATATGATGATAGTAATTTGGAATTATATTTGCATACCTGAATTATTATACATTATGTCAAGTAGGTTTTGTATATTTTCCAGGAGTTCCATACAACGTTTTGTTGGCAAATCACACAATCTTAGGCGAATTTTTCCGAGCTCTGTTTTGAATCGCTGGCAAGGAACTTTAAGAGCAACTTCATCGCCGTAGTCAGAGCGCATCAGCTCAAGTAACAGGGTCAGGATGCGTTCTGGTACGGCCGGTGGTGTGAAGCCAAACCAGCGTATCAATTGTTTCACCAGTTGGATTGGCTTGAAGCTGATGGGCTGTTTCGTTACCACACTGTGCATAAAACATGTTTCAATTTGTTCGAATGCGCGCATGCGAATATCTGGCGATTCATTTGTTAATTTAGCTAGTTCTTCGTGGGAAATTATTTGTGTTGTCGATGATTTCGACATTATGTGTCCGTGTTATTAGCACTGAGAACATAAACACAATTATCTACATTTACTTGTTCAATTTGTTTTCCGATTTAACAATTCCACCTCACTAACAAATTCATTTTGAAAGCGGCGTCAACTTTGCCGCGTACGAAGAAGCCAGCAAATATTTTAATGTTACGCCGTTGCATGAAACAGGGTTGATATTAAACAAAAGACTCATTTCTGCGTTTTTTTTTTTGCTAAAAGTCTCACAAACGATCTGGCAGCACTGACAATATTGTAAAAGTATTTTTGAATTAAAGACTACAACTGATAATAAAACCGAATACTATAATTTTCATCATATTTATTCATTGGAGAAAAAAAAAATAGTATGCATATCTAAAGTTAATAATGATAGGCTGCAGTCACAATTATGTAACGCTGCATTTCTTAAAGCTTAGCAATCTTGTTGCCATCGCACTGAAGCTCGCTGTAGATGTGCTCATTCTGAAAATCGCTCTTCAGCTCAGTGACCAATTTGTCGGCATTATCCTGCATGTAAGGGGGACAGATAAACTTTAGGTACAAATCAATACACTACAATTTTTATACTTACATCAAAAAGCACATTCGAATCACCCTTCCGATACTCGCCGAAGAGTGCAAAGACATCGACAAATTTGCCATGAGCACCAAATTTGTCCGAGATCAAGGAGAACAAATGCTTGATGGTCTCCTGTTCAACCGATGTGGTCTCGGAACGGGCAAAGATGGCACGTGGCAACTGCACCTCCACGTTACAGTTGGCAAAGTCGGTGACAGGACGACGCTCCAGAGTGGGGCAGACAAGTTGCCAATCCTTGTGCTCTTCCAACTGTTTGGCCGGCACAATCAATACCTGCTTCTCCTCGCTTGGCGTTATGTTGCACCAATCCAGACTGCGGCGCTTGTTCATCAAGGCAGCGCTCAAACGAGCACGTTCGCAGTTGGCATCATAATGTCTAAACAAGGGAGAGGATGAATTCATACATACATTAGAGAGGATACAAAAAAATCAGCTTTATTCTTACAGTGGAGCCTTTTGCAGTGCATCACGATTAAGCGTCGGTGGGGCAACGGCAACCATCATCTCCTCAGGTGCCATCTGCTCATAGACGAGTGGAATGAATTTGTGCTCCCGGGCATCTGCATAACCTGCGGGTGAAACGATCATCATGTCCGCCTTGTTGTTGGCCAGTGTATCAGTGCAGTCATTGGATTGAACGCACTCGATCTCCGGGCGTGCATCGCGAGCATAGGCTGCATGATGGAGCCCCTGGCACTTGGAGAACTCAGTATCACGCTGGACGCAGAAACGCAGTTTGCGTATGGCGCTGCCATCGCGCTCAATCACATCCTTGTAGCCTGCACGCTCTAGATATACCTTGGGGTCAATGGCCTCCTGTTTGTTGTGATAGAAGGCATTCGGTTGGATAAGCAGATGGGCGGCAGCCTGCTGATTCTCAGAATGCAGTCCATTGGTGAAGAAGCGCTCGAGACGTGACTGCAGCTGATGCAACTTCTCTGTTCCGTGCACGGCCTGCTCGTTGGAAATATAGCCGCTCCAGGGGCGTTGAGCCCAAGAGCAAGCTGGTCCGGTAATTGGACGACGAGTTCCATCCTCGCACAAATACTCAAAGTCCTCGGGCTTACCTTCAGCGGCGGGTGCCTCTGGATTGCCAGTTAGACCGAAATACTTCTTGATGTACTGCACCTTGGTGAAGGCGACCTCACCCTGACCCTTGTCCAGGCAACGTATGGCACCATCGTAGCCACTGTACTTGTCCGGGTAGTTGCACTGCGCTGGCTTCTCGCAAAGGGCGCACAAGTTCGCATATTTCTTCTTCAGCAGGCGATCTGTATCCTGATGCGCCGAGTAGTTGCCAACCAGACACGATTGCGTAAAGAATTCCGACAGGGATTTTAGCTCACGTTCGGTGGCCGATATCTGTGGATCGGCGGAGACCTTGAGGACATGCGTATTCTTCAGCTTTGTGATCGGAATCCTGTAGCCAACATTGCGTCCAAAGCCTGTGTGGCAGGACTTGGCGCCGCGCAGATCCTGCAACGTTTTAATCGCTGACGATTTTTTTACCAAAATAATGCCCTCATAACGGAAATCAGCTACAAGAAAAATCGTTTTGTTTCATAAGATATTAATCCTGAACACATACCAGAAGTTTCTTTCAACTTCAAATAGGTTATTCAAAACACAATATATGACACAGTAGAGCAGTTTTGAGAAATTTTCCACCATGTGTAACTTTCTTTGTCAATAAATTAACCTCGTTAACGTTGATTACTTAACAATTAGCACCGCTCTCTCTCCCTCCATTTCCTAATTTGATTTGCAAAGCTGTTGTCTAAATCACAATTCTTTGTCATGGTAGAAAATGAACCCCACACATATGTATGTACTGAGGTTATTGAATCTTAGGGAATCCAAAAGTGTCTGATTCGATTGAAAAGGAATTTTCTTAAACGTGATCACGGCACATTCAACTTACCGGATCTTTTTCCTTAGACACTTTCTACTATTAATATATTTTTGACTCACTACACTACACTAATTGATTTTATCTTCTTATATTTTTTTGGGATTTCACTGTTTACAAGCAATTTATAAACACTTACCATTCTTGTCGTCCTGGGTGCGTATCTCGGAGATGACACGATAATCTTCGTTTTTGCGATGATATGCCATATACATGTCCTCTGGCTCGCTGGCCATCACATCGGCCTGACGCTGTTCAATCATCTCCAGACAGTAAACACGATCCCGTCCAGAAACGCACACCATCCGTATGCCCGCTTCCGATGGATCAGCCAACAGTTTCTGGCAATCACTCATATAGATTTGGGGCACACACAAACGATCTGCAAAACAGCATTATCAATCGAACATTCTGGTTCATCTATAGATGATTCTATTCGCTTACAGATGGGCTCCTCGGCGGCACCATGGCTGCAGTGGAACATCAGCAGCAGCGTTGCCGCTGACAACAAAATCCGAGTCATTGTCGTTGATGCCATCTCGTCGCTCTCTAGCTCAACTCTGGAGCTCAGTTTGCCGGCCGGCGCTTTTTATAGCAAGCCAAGTCATAGCTAGCCAATCGTTCCCCCTTACCGCAAGGGTCGTTCATCAGTTCATCAGTTCGTCAGTTGCGATGTGCTTTGCTTGCTTTATTTGCTAGTTTGTTTTATTTTTTTTTTTTTTGTCATTTTTCGCATTTGAGTTTTTTGTTGTTTGTGTTTGGTTTTGTTTTGTTTGATTCTTTTCTACCTCGCTTTCTCTCTCTCTCTCTCTTTCTTTCTGCATGTTTCTATCTCTCTCTTGTACTGATCTGCTGCAACGAGCGCCAATGTTTTGATTGCCGGTGATCTTTCCATTAAGCGACAGCCACAAAGAAAAAAAACACAAAGTATAAATATGTAGTACATATACAGAAACGTTGCGAGCTATTTTGACCGATCGTCGGAGGAGGGTTCTTCCCAGCCAAGCCGAGATCTGCGCTACGCAACAGTTGGCGGGCATGTGGCTGAACCCAATGCGATTAGGCTAGATCAAGTGGTGTGTTTGTTTTAATATCAATCAAACCACAGACTTGATGTGAACTCTTATCTGTTTCAATTGCGAAAAAGACCCATTGGGGATGTACAGAGGCCTTTCCATTGTTAAGTGAAGAAAATTATAGATATCTTGGTATAGAGCAACTCACGATATAGTCACGATATAGGTTTATTGCTTTCTGTTCTAAAAACAATTAACAAGTTAATCAAGTTACTATTTAAACTGAATTTTAAATCAGCTGACAGACTGATAGACAAGTTATTAAAAATTAAATAAGTACAGTAATACCTCAAAAGGGTGATTATAATTCCTTTATTCTCAATTTTACTGAAGATCTATAATATATATAATATATAAGACAGTCGAATCTCAAGGGGAAAGGCACTCGTTATATAGTTTCTATACGGTCAAAACCCAATTCAATTTCGTTGGTTCGCTTTTACCAATGCTCTGAATTAGCTTAATGCTGGACATTTCCATATCTGTTTACATATATAGCATATATGTATGTATATGTACATCTGTTTAGATTATTTTTTGAAAAGAAGAAAGAAAAAATAATAAAACAGGTTATCGCAGAGCAGTGTCGGTTAGACAGTGCCTTCAATATAATTTGTCGCTACTGATTTGATTAATGCAACTTAAGCACTTTAGCCCAACCCGGCTCGAACTTTTTGTATGTGTCCTAAGTACACATTCAACACATACATATATCAACACCCCCCGCCTTGAAGAGGTTATCGTAGTTTCTATCCACTTTCAGTGTCTGGTACTTGACTTGTTGCAAACTATAGGAAGAGAGCTGGCAAGAAGAAACCAAACAACAAAGATCAACAAGCAGCAAACGCAACTGCCATTATTATTTTTTTTCAGTTTCATTTTTAGTTCGCCTTTTTGCTTTTTGTTTGGTCGAACAATTGATTTATTTGCATGTCAAAGCCGGTTTATGGAGATCCCACAGAATCAGGCAACCCCATCGAAGCCCCTTTCGGAATACAAAATTTTTGCGATCTATTTAAAATGCAAGTGCGCTGGCGATTCTCTCGTAGGTGGGCGGGAGGGCGGTCGGTCAGTCAATCGGTTGAAAAGAAGGGCGGGGGTGGGAAGCACCGCAAAACGAATTGTCAGTGGTTGTTTGTGGTGCTGGTTGTGGTTGTGGTGGTGGGCGGCTAATAAATGAAGCTTAATGAAATTTGCTGGAAAGTCGAGTAAACAAGATCACAAAAGTAATTCTTATACGCCTACTTTCAAATACAGTATAATCGCAGAGGGAGAACTTAATTATGTATTTTTTATTATTGCTATTTCTATTGTTGTTGGGCCGGGTACCGAGTTGAGCCAATTAAATGTGGCTGCTATACTATACTAAGTATGCACTTAGTTCCTTTTGCTATTTTATTTGTAGTAATCTACATAGGTGCATAATATGCATATTTGAATTCTATTAGAATTTGTTGTTGTTGAATAGGGGGTCAATTGAAAAACAGAGCACGTCTCCCCAACTCGATGGGACTTTCCCATTGACGTTTGGGTAATTTTTAGTACAAATTCAGTCAATAGCACAGGCAATTTAAAGTGACATTTATTATTGTGGTTATGCATAGAGAGAATTTATATGGAGAGCGGGTATTATGAGTAGAGCGATAAGCGTAATTGAAAGTTCTGTTGTTTGTTCTAGAAACAACGTGCGGTATTATCTACACATTTAAATTGTAATTTGAAGTAGCCGCCAAGTGGCAACGCTGGTTGCTATTGTTTTAGGCGTAAAGCACCACCTGGCGGTAATATGCTACACACACACACTAAATCAGTCTTATCGACTCGGACTAGTCATACAATGCAGAGAGCTGGTCACACCGAGTTTCGTGCCTCGAAACAAATGACACGTCAAGTGAATTGCATATTGGGAGGCAAACAGTGAAATAAATTAGTAACAAATTACACAATTACTATCACAATTGTATTATTATTAAATTTTAAATCGTGGACAGCGTTGCTGGTTAGTTTGCAGCAAAGATGACACAAGTGCCGTGCTACATAATCATCAATTCGCCGGACCTCGAGGTGCCGAACGAAATGCAGCTAAAGCAAGATCTCGAGAAAGGCGACACGAATGTGAAAATTGAGACGCTAAAGAAGGTGATCAAGCTGCTGCTGAATGGTGAACGTTATCCCGGTCTCATCATGACAATAATACGCTTCGTGTTGCCCGTGCAAAATCACACAATTAAGAAGCTTTTGCTCATCTTCTGGGAAATTGTGCCGAAGACCTCAGCCGATGGCAAGCTGCTCCAAGAGATGATACTTGTGTGCGATGCCTATCGCAAGGTAAGTCCACCACCACCATCCATGACTTAAATGAAATGACGAAATTAACTTTTGACATAGGATTTGCAACATCCAAATGAGTTTCTGCGTGGCTCCACGTTGCGTTTTTTGTGCAAGCTTAAGGAGCCAGAGCTGTTAGAGCCCCTGATGCCGGCCATCCGCGCCTGCCTGGATCATCGACACTCGTATGTGCGGCGCAATGCGGTCCTTGCCATCTTCACAATATACAAGAACTTTGATTGGCTAGTGCCGGATGGACCCGAGCTGGTTGCAACCTTTTTGGACACGCAGCAGGATATGTCGTGCAAGCGCAACGCCTTCCTCATGCTGCTCCATGCCGACCAGGAGCGTGCCCTCAACTATCTGGCATCGTGCATCGATCAGGTGCAAAGCTTTGGCGACATCCTGCAGCTCGTCATTGTTGAGTTGATCTATAAGGTGTGCCACGCCAATCCCGCCGAGCGTTCGCGTTTCATTCGCTGCATCTACAATTTGCTTAACTCATCCTCGAATGCAGTTCGCTATGAATCGGCCGGCACTCTAATCACGCTCTCGCTGGCGCCCACAGCAATTAAGGCTGCCGCTGGCTGCTACATTGAGTTAATCGTCAAGGAGAGCGACAACAACGTGAAGCTTATTGTGCTGGATCGTCTCATTGCCATGAAGGAGAACGAAAACATGGAGAAGGTAATGCAGGATCTGGTTATGGATGTGCTGCGCGTACTTGCCGCCCCAGACATTGAGGTGCGTCGCAAGACTCTCGCACTGGCCATGGATCTGGTATATTCGCGGAACATCAACGAAATGGTACAGGTGCTGCAAAAAGAGGTGGCCAAGACGCACAATGTGGAGCATGAAGACACGGGCAAATATCGTCAGCTGTTGGTGCGAACCCTGCACACGTGTTCCATCAAGTTCCCAGATGTGGCCGGTAATGTAATTCCCGTGCTGGTTGAGTTCCTCTCTGATACAAACGAATTGGCCGCCGTCGATGTTCTGATCTTTATACGCGAGGCCATACAAAAGTTCCCAGCGCTACGTGAACTGATCATCAAGCATCTGATTGAGGCATTCCCACAAATAAAATCTTCGAAAATACATCGTGCCGCTGTCTGGATACTGGGCGAGTACGTCGAGGGCGATGCACAGATTCTCGAAGTGGTTGCTGCCATACAGCAGACACTCGGCGAGATACCAATGGTAGATGCGGAGCAACGCCGTCTGGCCGGAGATCAGACCGAAGAGCAAAAGCAGCAGCAACAAGGCACAACCACCACTGGCAGCGAGGCAACCAGCAGCAGCAGCACTGGCACCACAACAACCACGACCAGCAGCAGCACCAATAAGGTCACCTCAGATGGCACATATGCCACACAGAGTGCCTACAGCCTGGCACCGTAAGTAGTTGGCACAAAATGATATACCCAAACTTTTATTATTTTATTTGTTCGCCTACAGCGTTGCCAAGAAGGAGAAGCGGCCACCACTGCGCCAGTATTTAATGGATGGAGATTTCTTTATTGGTGCCGCTTTATCCGCAACGTTAACGAAGCTGGCGTTGCGCTATGTGGAGTTGCAATCAGATGCACGCACACAGAATCGTCTCACCACACAGGTGATGCTCATTATGAGCTCCATATTGCATCTAGGTAAGTCTGGCTTTCCCAGCAAGCCGATCACATACGATGACTCCGACCGCATCATGGTTTGCCTGCGCACGCTTAGCGATCGTACCCCGGAAGCAGTTGCTGTGTTCATGTACGATTGCCGCACTGCACTGGGCAATATGCTGGATGCGCAGCAAGAGGAGGATCAGCGCATTCAGAAGGAAAAACAGCGTGCCACAGCCAAAGTGCAGCCAGATTCGCCGGTGTTGTTCGCGCAGCTATCTAACGGACGTGACAATCAGCTCGGTGAGAATGTATTCGAGTCGAGCTTGAATCAGGCATTGGCTGGCACCAAGACCTCAGCTCAGCTTAACGACATGTCCTCTCCCAACAACAAACTCAACAAGGTCACCCAACTAACCGGCTTCTCCGATCCGGTCTATGCTGAAGCCTACGTCAATGTCAACCAGTACGATATTGTTCTGGACGTGCTGATTGTCAACCAGACAAGTAAGTTATTCTTTTCACCAGAAATTCGTGACAATCATAATTCTAATTGTGCACTTGGCACTAGATGACACATTGCAGAACTGCACATTGGAGCTGGCCACATTGGGCGATCTGAAGCTTGTGGAGCGTCCACATCCGGTGGTATTGGCGCCACACGATTTCTGCAACATTAAGGCCAATGTAAAAGTCTCCTCCACAGAAAATGGAATCATCTTTGGCAATATAGGTAACTAGAATTGAGTTGTTCTCTAACAGGTTGATATATCATCTCTATGTAATCTTGCAGTTTATGATACTGCACTTAACACAAACGTCGTGGTACTCAACACCATACACATTGACATCATGGATTACATCATACCGGCCAGCTGCACAGACACTGAGTTCCGTCAGATGTGGCAAGACTTTGAGTGGGAGAACAAGGTCACGGTCAACACCAGCTTCACAGATTTGCACGAGTATCTCAAGCACCTGCTAAAGAGCACCAACATGAAGTGCCTGACGCCAGAAAAGGCGCTATCCGGCCAATGCGGCTTTATGGCCGCCAATATGTATGCCAAGTACGTATCTGATCTTTACAGTCGTTCTAGCCGACAATCTCTTACCATTTTTCGTTTTGCAGATCGATCTTTGGTGAGAACGCATTGGCCAATCTTAGCATTGAGAAGCCCGTCGATGATCCCGACTCGAAGGTAACAGGCCACATACGTATACGCGCCAAAAGTCAGGTGGGTTGTTATATGAATTTTGTTTGGTTTGAATAGACATTGATTTCTTCTCTGTATTATCCGCAGGGCATGGCACTGAGCTTGGGCGATAAGATTAGCTCCTCTCAGAAGCAGTCGGTGCAGGCCGCCTAGTTGACCATCGGTATCAGTTCGAAAAACACCAGAAGCAGCATAAGCACCAGACGTAGCAGCCAGCACAAGAAATTGAAGAAGAGATGGCCAAGCCATGGCCAGCATTCCGCCTGATTTTGAATTCAACAAGCAGACCACAAACGGGCTTACATTATTACACACACACACACACACATACACATACATATATTTTAAAGTAATGAATGAAAATATATATATACTTATTAAATAAAGTTAACCAACCCAAACATGAGTATATTTTTGTGTATTAGAGTGGGATAGCGTATGCTAGAGGGAGAGAGACCACTAACGTTATTCAACATACTTCGGTGCTTTTCGTGTTGGCATATGCAAACTATCTTATCTTATTAGTATTAAAAGCAAACGCTTTTCTTCTTTGTAAGTAGTACTAGGTTTTTTTGACTTCCTAGTTTACTTTTGGCATTACTTGATTTATGCTCAAAATTATGTTTTTCGTACAAGTTAAACACGACAGTTATTAAAAAATAAATATCAGAATTTTTCTTTTGTTTTTGTTGCTCTTGGCAGCTGTTTAAATAATCGTTAAAATTTGTATAGTTATTATTACCCTAACTAACCTTTATTATGTTGAATATCATCAATTAATTTAAATTGTCATTGGCGCGCTCGCTTAAAAATCGGTGATATCGCACACATCGATACACATTTCGGCGATAGTTGCTATATATCGCTATTTGACAGGGCCAGCGCCAGCCGCTGACGTGTTTCCAGCAACACAAAAACACGACTAAGTGCAGTTCACCCAACATAATTTCGCTTAATTAACTGGCAATGTGCGAGAACTTTATTTTGACAACATATTAACATAGTAAACGCTTAAAATACAATCGAGAAGTAAGACAAAGTGCTGTGGTAAACAATTTTCTGTGTAATAATTGCAGAGTAATTTCAGGCTTTGAATGAAAGTTGGTGGCAACAGTAAATCCACTAACAGCCACAAAAACAACAGGAATATCAATTGATATCAGCGGTTAGCACTGGGTAGTAGCGGCCACGGCAACAATAAACGAAGTGGAAAGCCAGCCGCAATAAACTGTAGCCGTGGCCACATTCGAATAGCAGCAGCAACTGCACAACAACAACACTCACACGCATTAACGTTGCCCAAGTTTAAGACATACTAACAAAGAGATGGCGCTGTTAACTATGATTGCCCGTGTGATAGATGGGCTGCCACTAGTTGGTACCATGCAGGACGATGAGCAGGTTGGTTGACATACAATACGTACACCCACACAGCCCCCCTCATCTATGCATATTAAATAAACACACTTTCACTTTTTGCATACGTTTATAGAGCGGACGCAGCATCTTGGACTATCAAAACCAAGCGAAAATGTTATTTCGAAAGCTTGGCACACACTCACCGGCACGCAGCAGCATCGAAACAGGACCATATCTATTCCAGTAAGTACATAATCATGTCTCAAGCATTCATGAGTCCACAGTACATGATATGATGAAATTTCCGAATTGACCTAATAATGACTCTTTCTTTTATAAAATCATCGCCACAATCGCATCGACAGCTATCTTATCGAAAACGACGTTTGCTACTTGGTAATGGTTGATAAAATGTATTCAAAACGCTTGGCATTCAACTATCTAGAGGATCTGGCACAGGAGTTTCACACAAACTATGGTAGACGAGTCAACTCGGTGACACGGCCCTATGCCTTCATCGAGTTCGATGTGTACATACAAAAGGCGAAAAAGCAATTAACCGATCGTAGACGCAACATTAGCAACATCAACACACAGCTGCAAGATGTGCAACGCATAATGGTCCAAAATATTGATGATGTGCTGCAACGTGGCACTGTATTGGCGGGTGCGTAATGACACCTCAACAAACATGATAAAGTAACTTAATGGTTTTTATGTTTATTTCATGATGATTTACAGAGCTGGATACAAAAACGCAAAACCTCTCGATGATGTCGCAGAAGTATAAAAAGGATGCCAAATCGCTGAATCGCAAATCGATGTACGTGAAGGCGGCCGCTGTTGGCACCATATTTCTAGTGTTTATATTATACTTCTGGGTTTTGTAATATATATATACTGTGTACGTACGTTAGTCGCATTAGTTGTTAGTTTGTTAATTGTAATTGGCGTTGTTTGCGACGCGCCGATGATGATGATTGCCGCTGTTGTTGTTGTCGTCGTCATAGACGTCGTCAATGGAGAAGCAGCAGCAGCAACAGAGCAGTAGCAATTGTGCTGCTCGTTACAAAGGCCAAAAGACATTAAAAAAAATTATATATATATATATATGTATGTATATTATATGAAGTATGAAAAGAAGCAACAACATCGACAACAGCCAGATAATAATATCCACTAAATTGGAGCAGGCAATTTTGACATGCGTTGCGCTTTGCTATAATTTACCTTTACCACACACACACACACACACACAGCCCCAACAAAAGAGAGCGGCAACAATGAGCGAAACAACTCCATAAACCAGCGATAAGTTCCATTGACTTCTGTTTATGACTCGCTTTCGTATCATGTTTAATTGGTTTTGCTGTTCAACATTTCGAATTGAATTATATTGCATGCAGAAATTGAATTGTATCTGTTTGTGGAAGCGTCCGAGGCGAAACGAAAATTGTAATTGTTATGAAAATGAAATGTGTGTAAAAATAGTAACTAAATATGATTATGATCATGATAATGTCTAATGAGGAATGGATGGTTGATATGTTATAACATCAATAAAATATAATTTTAGACAATTTATATCAATAATTAAGGAACAAAAATCTTTTTGTATATGACATAGACTGGTATTCCATACCCAGTAAAAAATCCAGTTTGTTGTTTTTGTAGTTGTTTAATGATTAATTTTTCCATTATATAATTTCTTTCGTTTCGTTTCGATTGATGATATATATTCTCCTATTTCTTGCCATATGTATGTATGTTTATGTATGTGTATATATATATATATATATATATATAGTTGAATGCCGGCCGCTTTTCGATTTGCGATGTTGCATATAAATTTTTAATATCAAATTTGTTTTTTTTTTACAATTAGGAAAAAAATGCGCTGTTACACCATTTACACATTTATAAATGTAATTCTTGTATAATTTTCATTTGTTAAATATATATGCGACTATATATATCTATATGTATATATATGTTTGTGTATACTTATATATGTATTTATTTTTTTTTTTGTATTGGTTACTTCAACAGAATTCAAAAATATATTTAAAAGCGTTTTGACAAATACTCAGTAAAAATTACCAATCCGACAAAGTGCAATTATTTCAATTGCAAAAATATTGAAAATTATCTAAAGAAAAGCGATGTTTGTTTTTGTTTTTTGTGGCATCTTACAAGTGCTATGCTTTTTTTGTGACTGTTTCTAAGTGGTATGACATGGAATAATTGTTTAACAAATATTCATTTAAATTTTTTTAGTTTTATATCTTTTTCTTTTCACTTGTATAATTGTTCATGCATATATCAATTGCAATTGCTCTATTTGCATAAATTTGTATTATTTTTGTTTCGTTTTTTTCACTAGAAGCTCTGGCTGTGTTTGGTTGGCTATTTGATACTTTTACACATAGAAAAACTTGTTAAACTTTTAAAAAGATATTTTTTAAGTTAACAAACGAACATATTTCGCTGTGAAATGACATGTGTTTTGAGGGGACGACAAATACAGTTAAGAAAATAATAAAATAAAAATAATAAACTGTTAACTTAAATGAAAAAAAAAAAACCTTTAATATATAATATCTTGTGCTCTATGTATGCAAAAACTAGTAAGTATGACAAGAGCAGAAATCATAAAAATATTTTATACTGTATACATATATTCATCTGGTATCTATATAGAATCCTATATATGCTACATCATTTCTAACTCCTCAACTAGTGTTACGAAAAAAAAAAACGTATTTAATAAGCGGGTATGAAAAATGATTTACAAAATATGGTTATACAATTGTAAATTCTTCCACCCTGCTGCTCATGAGTAACCCTAATGTTTATTTAGATATTGCTTTAGCTTATGTTTGTTCTTGTTATTGGATTTTTATTTTGTTTTTTTTTTTGAATATTATTTTTTTTTTGGCTTGTTTCGTTTTCCTGGTTTGTCGTCATTTTATTTTTCTACATTCGAAAGGCAGTTTTTGAGCATGGAGGGACAAAGTGAGATTCGTGACGAAGCAATAATTAGCAAGAATATTGAATATATCAAATATTACGAGAGTATTACATGTAGGTGAGAGTAGAAGAATACGAAAACAGATCAAAAAAAGTGCTAGAAACCCTGCGCAAAACATTGGCGCAAAACAATTTGTACAAATTTCTGTACACAATATAATCACATAATACGAAAAAAATGTTTAAAATTATAACAAAAGTAAGAGAAATACAGATATATATATATATCTATATATATATGGTATATAGTGTTATATATATGTACCAAACACGCGGTACGACTTAGATCTATTTAAAAAAAAAACTGTTACATGTATGGTATTATGTGTTTAGAGTACGAATACCGTAATTAGCTTAGCTTAGGAAAGAACGTCCTTTGTTTTGTTATAGTGTTAGGTAGCGCAAAAAATACAGCCGCGCTAAAAGCACTTAGCTGTATGGATCTGTCTTACATTTATGTATGTGTGTGTGTGTGTGTGTGTGTACTATATATGTTGTATATGATACCTAGTAATAATGTACATGATCCGGTCTCGAAGCTCACTTGATGCGCTGATGATCGGGCGTACTCTTCAATATGTCCGGTTGATGTGCATGTGGATGTGTATGGGCATGATGATGATGATGATGGGCAGCTGTCTGTGAATTGAGTGTACCCTGATGACTGCCACCACCACCAGCACCACTGGCACCACCATGATGCGAACTGCTCAACGTATGCGAATGTGTTGAGTTCAGTGTGTGGGTCGCATGCGAGTTGAGCGTATTGTGTGCCGTTGTTGTTGCATTCGTGGAGAATCCCGTTATGCTGCCAGGACCAGCACCCACAACCGTGAGGCTTGTGAGGCCAGCAACACCAGCAGTAGGGCCACATCCACCTGGGCGTTGCGAGGTGCGCAAGGAACGATGCGAACCGTTGCGGGTCAGGGAGTTCATTTGTGGTGTACCCGGCACGGTATGTCCCAGTGCATTCATATAGTCCGCAATGAGTAGAGTGATCTCGAGAATCTTTGGTTTGCTCATGGCAAAGAGTAGCTTCTGTTCGCAGCCTCCGGCTAGGGTGCCATCATCGTGCGAGACCACAAGCATAAAGTCATCCTGGCAGCCACCAAAGGTCATCACGGTGCTGTAGGGATAACGCGCGATCGGCGCCATTGTTGACAGCTCGAGCACATTGAGCGCATCCTCGGCAACGGCCAGCCAGGCGACGGGCGAATTGTTATGTGCCGTATGTGGTTCGCACTGACGCGGCTTGGCCTGGAAGAGGCAGGCACCGAAATAGGTCCATTTGCGACAACAGGTCAGATAGATCCGAACACAGTCAAGTGTAGAGCGTCCCTTGAGTAGGGTCCACTTCGATATGAGCAGCTCCTGTACATCCTTCAGCTGATCGGCACCCAAGGCATCCCGATAGCGATACGGATAAAACTTATCGAGCGCCTTAAGTCCGACGTCGCGCGACTTCTCGTGCGTAAAGTCACCCATATCAATTTGAGACATCAGCGATGCCAGCTCCAGTGCTAGCTCGCGCGAGAGTGGAAAACGACCTTGGACAATCTGGGCATTGGTCTGGTAGCACAACAGCAATCGCTCCTTGTCCGTTTCGCACTTAATGGTATGCTTCCAGTATAAGCGGTTCTTGTAGCTCAACTGTATGACGCGTGAGTTCTCGAATTTGCCGGAGCCCTTCTCCCTCAATGCTGTCTCCCACTTGCTGATCACGTCGCACAGCTTGGCCAGCGGTTCCAGATAGTGTTCCAGATCCTTTTCAATGGGATCGTCACTGAATAGGCAAAAGCCATTGGTGGCATCGCGGGTGCCCAGCTCTTGCGCGAGAGTCGTCTGGAATTCCTCGATAGTGGTAGATCCATCGAACGAAACCACCTGAAAAGTGAATTGAGTTTGAATACGTGATTCACTCGTAAGCTAATAAGCTCTTACCTGATAGGTGATATTCATCATGTGCACCGGAATGGCATGGGGAAGGGAGTGATGATATGGATTCTTCAGCAATATCGAAAGGACTTCCATGCGTGATGGCTTTGTCTCGCGTCCTCCATTCTTCAGGGTTCGCTCCAGTGCACGCTCACAGTAGGCTGCGTATTTTCCTGTCTCGGTTTTTGTATCCGCATTGCGGGACAAATGCAGCTTGAGATACCAGAGTAGACGACTAGACTTGGGCACAAATAATGAGACGGCCAAGGCTAAAAGTTGCCAGCCCTGGACAAAGCTGTAGGCGGGCGGATTTGACTTGCAATCAATAATGGGTGCAGGAACAGGAGCCTGCTCAAGCAAACCAAAAAAACAGATATAGTATAAAGATAATTATGTTAATTAGTTGTAGTTAGTAGGGATGAAAAAGAGGGTTTTTTAATTTGGCAACTCTACATTTGCCCTACTAGGTTTAACTAAAAGCAATTGTTGAACTTGGACTTGAAACAGACACACAACATAAACCAAATA
This sequence comes from Scaptomyza parva, assembly GCA_035044645.1. Lineage (NCBI taxonomy): Eukaryota > Metazoa > Arthropoda > Insecta > Diptera > Drosophilidae > Scaptomyza > Scaptomyza parva. The sequence continues at coordinate 13,182,761 of JAWNNT010000139.1, forward strand.
ACGTATGTCAAGTATCGTTAATCGTTTATCGCAAATAGCGTATCGAAATCGATGCAATGACAAGACAAAAATTTCCCCTCATACCTGAATCGAAGTGGGTGAACTGCCGTTGGCTTGAGCTTGGCCAGCCTGTTGGGTATCACAGGTGAACAGGCTTTGGGTTGCGCACAATAGTAGTTGCTGTAAATTTCGTCGTCGGTACGGTACAGTGTTGGTAAACGGTTGGTATATACGGGTTTGCGGTTTGCGGTTATCGGTAATCGATATTGGATTCGGTTCGATACACATACAAACGAAACGGAAAACACGTTTCAAAAACCAAAATGAAAACAGAATAGAATAGAATAGAAGAAAAGCCAAAAAACATTTGCTGATCAATTTTTGTTTGTTAAGCTGACAATATGTTGGGTTTCTTATATGTTTTTATGTTTTTGTTTTTTTTCACTAAATGGTGTGAAGTGGATTTGTTTTATTTTCCTTTTTACAGAGATTTATACAAATGTATCAAACGCTTTGCAAAAGTTGTTTTTGTAATGTTTGTTTTTTTTTTTTGTATTTGTTTTTGTTTGGTAAGCGCAATAGGCAAAGGAAACGAGTTAACTTGATGTATAATGCGAAACATTCAAAGCCATAGAAAACAAGAAAGCAGCAAACTGAACAATAGATTGGATCAAACCATAAACAAGTTAGAAAACTCTAGAGTTTAACAAAGATGAAGACAAATACGAACACAATGTATATGTACATACGTTTAATTTCGGGCAAAGTTAAACGCAATTAATAGTTGATCGATAAAAATCGATTACAAAATTTGTTTGCTATTCAGATAACGTATCGCAAGAGCGGATGTTTGTGTGTGCGTGTATATTTATGTGTTTGTGTGTGTGAAAGAGAGAGAGAGTGGAGGTATATTTTGGAGTGGGGTGAGTGAGTGGTTCGGTTGCAGTATGGTATGTATTGGAGCTCTGTCCATTCGTGTACTTGTTTCTATTCAAAAAAAAGTATTACCGCTTACAAATTTATAGGCATGAATGACAGATTGACGAACTCGGAACACTTTTTGAAAGTTACATTTAAGTCAGATCTCAATTTAAGTAAGTATGTGCATGTATTTAGTATGTTTGTTTATCTATGTATGTATATAGTTTGTTATGTTTTGAGTGATGTGCGTTGTATTTATGTATGTATGTATAGTTTGTATGTACTTTAAAAGTTGGTATATATATATTTATATAGTATGTATGAAATTTACAGCAAATACATTATACATAGCTAATGAATCAATAAGAATCAGAGAAAACTATAAACACGAATATTATATTCAGTATTTTTTTTTTTTTTTAAGTTTTTGGTATGTTGTATGTGGTTATGTGAATAGATCTATATTATATATATAAAAACTATGTACACATACAAACAATTTAGATCTTAGATTAAGTATGACATTTAGGGGGAAATTTATTGTCTTTTCATAACTTGAAATGAAAAAATATATTCACAAAAACAATAATAATTTGTATACGAATAATTAGTTGGGATTGATAGACAATGATAACATGCTTAAAACTACAGGAATAAAATAGTGCAAGAGTATGATATTGTTTAGTTAGTATGTGAGTATGATTATCTTATGTATAAGGTTTGTCATTGAGTATTGATTTAAGCAAAGCTTTTTATAGGCTGGCATAAAGTCGCTGATTCAGTTTACAAAAGCTATAATTTGAGAAGCAATTAAAATAAATGTGATTAAAGAACTTTTGTGGTATTTGACATACGATACCTATGCTTTTTGGATAAGGTAACGGTCGAAAGCTTTCGCTATAAGAAGCGAGCGTTTGATTTGATTTGATTAATTTGTAATATATGGAATGATAGTTGTACATGAGACAGTAAAAGATCTGTGTGACAGTTAAGTGTTTTTTTAAGAAATGTGTTCTTGAAAAAAGAAGTATGAAATGCTTTAACTCTGATACGGACTAGTCGGGAGTCGGGCCAAGTGCTAGTCATGTACACACAACTAATTGGTAAGTGAATGGAGATTAGTGAAGGACAATACATACAAAAAACAATAGGAAATAAGAATGTTAACAACTAATTGGGTTTAGGTTAGGTTAGGACACACACAACTAAAAGAGCCATTTAAAAGGATAAGAAGCTTTGCAACTTAAAAACTTACACGCGTTTGCTTGCCCAGTTTCTTGTTTACCTGCACACCGACACTTAGTTTCTGACCCATGTGTCGGGAGGTTTGCTTTATCAAAATGCATATCATTTCGGTTTGAAGCTCCGGCATGTCCAAGCAATGCTGCAGTGCGTTCTGGGCGAGCACCACATGGTAATCAATGCCCGGCTGATTGACAGCCACAGACATAAACAACTGAATGCTCTGTTGGGGTAAAGTTTTAAGTAAATATCGATTGTTATTCGAAACTTTAAATTCATTTAGTTACTGATAGGTACCTTGAATAGCTTAATGGCCTCCGGCTGCATAGTCTCTGTGTGCATCGATGAGAGGGGCGCTGTGATTGTATCTTTGGTATGCAGCAATATGGGATGACGCCAGAGCACGCAATCTACAACAAGTCGAAGATAAGATGTTAGGTAAGGGTAGGGCAGGATCTCTCTTTAAATAAAACTTACTTGGATCTCCATCAGTTTCCATTAGCTTCTGCACGAGCTGCTCGTACTGTGTGCCCGCACTGGGTCCACCGCCAGAGACGACAGTCAGATGATAGAGCCAATTGTCACGCTCTGGTTTACCGGATAGAATCAGATAGGTAGGACCCTGGTGGGCCGGATAGATGGCAACAGTGAGACGTGCCTGATCCTGTGCGGCATCCTCGCGCTCCTCCGAATCGGAATCGGAAACATGTTCCACTTCCTCAACGCGCGCATCACGCATATTGATCTGACCCAATGGATTCTGTGAGAGATTACAATGAATTACAAGGATCCCATTTGGATATTGAATGTTCGCCTTAACTTACCGTCTCAACGGGCGCTTTGAAGTAGAGAAACATTTTGCCGAGCAGTACGCACCAACACTTTTTGGCATGCCCGTTCTTAACCTTGGTCACCCAACCCTGCACCGTGGGCTTCTGATCGTCCCGGCTGAGCAACAGTTTGGTGGCATTCCGACGTTGTACATTTTGCAGCACGCGTATCCAGTCATCCATGGTGGCGTGTGAGTCGGCTGTCAGATAGTATACCTTCTTGCCCGTATCGATTTCAAAGGTGGAGGCACCCTCCGCCCGACTGATGCGACAGGCCTCGTCCAGTTGGATCTGTCCTTGTGGTTTGCGCTGTACATCGTGCTGGCTCTTCCAGTAGTTGAGGCTGCCATTCTTTAGGACGAACCAACGCTTGCGCCATGTCTTCAATTTGCCACCCAACTTGGCCAGGTGACCCATCTACAGGAAAAAACAGGAAGGGATGGTGGGATGGTAAAGTAAGCAAGGAATACCTAACTGTAGATGCTAAAATTACTATTAATTGAAACTATTCTTACCTTCTCGAGCGACTCGAGTTTCTTGCTGGGCGAATCGACATAGGATTGGCGCATCAATAGCGATGGCATCGAGGCGTCCATGCATGTGGATTCGGAAACGGCATCGGGTGGCAGGGCGTAGTCATCGGAGAGGCCTGATTCAAAGGAAAGATCTGAAATTACTGTGCCACGCATGTGGGGGCTCACGCGCAGTTGCGTCAGCTGCGCGCCAGTAGTGGGCGTATGTAGGCGTGGCAGCGTGCTCTGTACTTTGTGCACGGACGCCAACGCTGGCGCTTGTGGGTGTGGCAAAGTCTGATGATGCTGATAATGGTGGTGTTGTTGTTGTTGTTGGTGGTGGTGTTGTTGTTGTGGTTGTAGTGTGGATGTGCGTGTGTGAACTGTTGTTGTTTTTTGTGTGTGTAATTATGTGTGCGTGTGTGTGTGTGTGTGTAGTTAATGGCGAGTGAATTGTAAATGGTGGTGGTTATTAGTGGTCATTGGTTGTTTTTCAAATGAAAGGGCCCAGCACAACAGGATAGTAATTGTGTGGAAATTTGATGGCGAGGCGAGGCGAGATGAGGCGAAAGAGGAGATGCAACCAGTTTGATGTTGTTAGAATACGGATTACAAGTTAGTAGTTGTCAGTTATTTAGTGGGCTTAAAGTTGGAAGTGTAAATTAAATATTCAAGCTAAAAAGGAAACTACACTGAAAGTTGGGAAAAGAAGGACTAGGGATACAGAAGTTAAGGAAACATTTAATATTAAACAGGTAGGGGATAGGAAACGAAGAAGGAATAAGACTAAAGAAAGGAAAAGGATTTAGTTAGGGACTATTAACTAATACGCAATATGAACTTAATAATACATCTAATAGTTAGAGGGAAAACAATAAAGTAAAGTAAAAATCGCAATTGAATCAACATTTTCGGGGACTGCAAAATGAGTTTAAGCTTAGGAAAATGTTAGGAGTTTTAGTTAGGTAAGGTTATTTTGTACTTTGTTAGTGCTTTTGTTGCTGGTGGTTGTTTACGGTTTACTGTTGCTGTTGTTGTGGTTGTGGTTGTTGTTGATGATGAGCTACCGCTACCGCTACCGTTACGCATATACTGGAATTTCTATAACTGGGCAGGTGGCGCGTGCGAGGAGATTAAAGTATTCAAGGGGTGGGTCGGGCTGGGGTTCGTAGTACATACCACGCGCTTTAGCATTTTTGGGGCTCTCGGAGCCACTGCGTTTTGCCGGACTGAGACTCGAGGAGGTCTTCAGACTCTTTGAGGGACTCGAAGCGCTGCCGGATGTCGAGGTCTCCGTATTGTCCGTACTGGATGAGTTGTGCGAATTGTGTGTGAGCATGACGGCATGATCCTCCCCGTCACTTGAATCATCGCTGGAATCGCCCGTAAACGGCATCGATCGAATTTGTGAGGCACGACCCTTCACTGTGGCATAGACGGGCACAGAGATATCACAGAAGCCGCCGCTGGCGGTTTGTTGTTGCCGCGTCATTGGCGGCGGCGCTGGCTGCGGTGTGCCCGGTGTTCCACTGCTGCCCAATGTTCCATTTGCATCCGGTCCATGTCGCGACCTAGTACCATTCGATAGTGTCCCCAACTGACTGTGACCATGACCATGTCCATCCTGCACATCTGGCGCTGGCGCTGGCTCATTTGTGCCGTGACTCTCGTTGCTCACATTGCTGTTAGCTGTGCCAGTGGCATGGCCTGTGCCATGACCTGTGCCATGACCTGTGCCATGACCTGTGCCATGACCTGTGCCATGACCTGTGCCAGTGCCTGTGCCAGTGCCTGTACCTGTACCGGCAAGTCCATCGTTGGCTACCTGATAGATTTTGGCCTCCCAGCTGGGAAAGCGATGAAGCGGCGGTGTCGGCGGCCTGGGCACACCCACATCACTGGTTGTGGTTGTTGTGGTGCTCGAATTGCCACCGCTGGCCATTAAAGCCGGATTGTTTTTCATCCAGGCGGGCAGCTTCTCGCACGAGGGCGTATAGATCTCTGCATAGTCATGCGCTGTATCCGTATCGGAGCTATCGGGTCGTGTGCTACCAGCTGATCCTCCAGCTGTTGTTGTTGTTGCTGCTCCTGCTCCTGCTCCTACGCCTCCCGTAGGTTGTGTGGCCACCTTGCTCGAGATGCTGGAGAGTGGTGCCAAGGTGAGACCATCAACGGCCGCGACCAGATTACGTTCCAGCTCCTGCGGCTCCATGGAGAGATTGCGTCGATGCTGATGATGCGGATACGAACTGGTCAACGGTCGGCTTATAATCTCCTGAGGATCAAGACTCTCGCTGCGTCGTCGCGTCTCTGGCGTACTAGCAAAATCCTGCACATCCAAGCTCAAGCTATTGCGGACGGGTCCAACAATGCTGTGACGTTGCGACTGATTGGCAATGTGATTCTTGAGCAGCTCCAGCTGCTGATTGCACTTGATGTTCTGTTCACGCAACAGCTGATTTTGCTCCTCGAGATCGCGCAGCTTATTGTTCACCCACTCCTTGATTTTGGCTGCCTTTGCTTCGATCTGGCGTGCGTCATGTAAACGCAATTGACGCTGTTCCTCCACTTGATACTCCAATGAGTTAATCACTTTCTCCGCCTCGTTCTTGGGCTGGTTGCTGCCAATTGTTGTTGCTGCTGCTGTTGTTGCTGCTGTTGCACTCTGTTGTTGATGCTGTTGTTGACAGGCAGCGGCTAAAGCTGCAGCAGCAACTGCCTGTTGTTGCTGTTGTTGATGCTGATGTTGTTGATGTATGGGTGAACTGGTCGCTGTTCCCTGCTGTGAATGTTGCTGCTGTTGTTGTTGTTGTTGCTGTTGTTGCTGTTGTGCTTGGGGCTTTGGCCATTCACTCAGCCGCTGCTCCATAGCACGCACCTGCAAACAGGTAAGAAGAAGCAAGAAAAAAAACAAGATCAGAAACTAAGTTTTTACTTTATAGGATTGTCTTAAAAATACACTGCAACAAAATAATGAAAAACTATTATATCATATACATTTAACACTTTAATTAAAGTGTTTCTCAGAAACAATATGAAAATGAAGTACATAAACCCAATCTATTATATGTTTTTTCTTAGCGTAATATGGGAAAAAAGTGAGGGGAAAAACAAAAACTTTGTAAAATTCAATTAAAAATGCTCTAAGCTGTGGGGCTGTAAAATGAAATGTTCGTTTTTTTGTTGCCAAGGCTAATGGTAACATATGAGCAGAGCAGCCAGGGATTAGTTCCAAGTCCAAGTTGTGTGGGCAAAAGTTAAGGCAACAAAAAAAAGCACAAAAAAAATAGTAGTCAAGTCTTAAGCAGTTAGTGCAGCTGAGCTGAGCTTGGGGTAAATGGAAAAAGTTTCTTAGTTGTTAAAAGTGCACAAAATTGTGGATATTTCTTTGTGCTTTGACTTTGTGCAAAAGAAACGGGCTAAGTTTTATAATATTAGCCATAAGCCAAAAAGAAATGTTTCGAAGTCTTTCGAATGGAAATTTTAAATGGAAATATAAAACAAGATTTTGTTAAATTGAGTTAACTTATATTTATAATTATCACATATTCATATGCGAGTTGCTTCATATTCAATGAGTTTTCACGAGTTTGGCACGCTCACTCGACGGACTCGAAGGACCCTAAGGACTCGAAGGACTCGAAAGAAGAGTGTCGGGCGCGTAGCTAAATTATGAGGCGCACTGGCGCAAAAACTTGTGTAATTAAACGCAACCATTTGGGGGCAAAATGTGGCGACCATTTAACACTTCTCTGTTGCAGTTGCAATTTCAGTTGCAATTGCAGTGGCAGTGGCAGTTGCAAGCTGAGTTGGCATGCCAGCAATGTGGCAAGTACGTGGAGAGATGTGGCATGGGGGCATTATATATTTTTATGGGCAGCCAACAATTTGCCGGCAATGCAACTAAAACACAGACAAAACGAATTATACGAACGACATAGAGAAGAAAAAAAGTGTTAGAAGTGAGAAAGATAGAGAAAAAGAGAGAGATATAGTAAGGTTCACCAGGACTAGGAAACAAGATAACTTGGCGCATCGAATCACTGAAAAAAAAACAAGAAGGAAAATAAGTTCATTTGGCACGCCAAGTTGTCAGGTTGAACTCTCAAGTCTTGGTCACCGGAAACCAAGAAACTGACAAAGCAAAAAAGCAAAAAAAAAAAAGGCACACACACACACAGTGGCAATGTGGCAGCTCCTCTGTCTATTGCATTATTAGTTGCCACTTTTGGCTTTGAGGACAATGCAAATGGGTCAATTGCCTAATGTTCAATGTGTGTTCAGTGTTCGGTGTTGCTCTCGACTTTTGTTCAGGTCGTGGAACCCGGCGGTCTCAGGCAACCGCCACTTGCCACTTGCCACGTGTAATGCCCCCTTCGAAAAAGCTCAGCTGGCGCATACATGTTACATGTTAAAAATAAATACTCAGTTAAAAATAACACAAAAACACAAAAAACCCCAACACCAGGTTATTGGACGCGACGCGTATATAAAATGTCAAAGTTTATGCTTGTCGAGAACAGAAAATCCTTTTTTCTCCTTTCTCTACTACAAGCTGGAAAATAAACATGCAAACAGCTCAAACCGCGAACGAGCAACGAAAAATAATAATAAAAAGTTAATGGAAAGGTTTTTCGGTTTTTGTGTTGACAGCGCGCTGATAAGAAACGTGGCAAAATCCCTGCTAAAGAAAATATTTGAAGCCACGAAAAAGAAAATTTATGATCCTGAACTTAACTTCAACAGCACTTGAGCTTAAATCCAGTCAAATATCATGAATCATTAGTTAAACCACAAATATTCCCGGTTCGGCAATCAAAACTTATTTAGTTGTAAACTATTAGTAAATCAATTGCGCCTGTTCAATGGCAAAAAAGTCTCACAACTTTCTTCATTTGAAAGCCACTTTAGAAAGGCTTAAAGGCTTCAACTTTTTTGGGGCTTAATGTTAAGCCGGGCTAAAATACTTCGACAGCCAAACTCAGTGTCAAAGTCAATAAAAAAAGACGACGACACACAAAAAAGTCACAAAACTATGCAACTTTTGTTGGATAGTGTATGGCTAGGCCAAAACTAGTGTGGGCAACACTACGGAATCAGGGAACATGTCGTTGCGGTTACAAGTTTTTGGCCAAAAAACTTGTGCCATAAAATTTGATAGTATTTCGCCCCCCGCCCACCACCTAGTCGCTAGTCGGTTGCATTTGTCGCGCTTACTACGATTTCTCAGCCACTAAAAAGGGATAAAGGCCAATAAATGCGCTTTTTTTTTCAGCTAAAAACTTTTCGAATGTGTGTTTCCTTTTGCACATATGCAAGGTTAAAGTTTTGGTTGCATTTAGGCATTGGACGCGCGCTTAAGACTTAAACTAAAACAAATAGCAATAGAAACTTGGTAACGAGTTGACTTTATCTAAGTTTGCCGATGTCGCGATGGTGGCAAACAAATGTTTGGATATGAAAATAAATCTGCGACCTGTCAGTCCAACTAAATCCGGCAATTTGCGCCATTCTGATTAGATTTGCCTGCCAGCCAGCGTCGTCTATATGCATATGTGTATTTGAGAAAAAGATAGGGAGAGTGGAGAGAGAGAGAGAGAGAGAGAGAGAGAGAGAGAGAGAGAGAGAGAGAGAGAGCGAGTATGTCCTTTGCAGCTGTTAAGTATCACATAGAAGAATTGTCTATTTCAAGTTCTGTTTCACATAAACTGCTTGATCTGGGTCTCTTGGCTTTGGTTGAGCATTTTCCACCAGCAGCAGCAGCTTGTCCTAGGTTCAACAAGGGACGGGGATGGGGGCGGGGGTCAAGTTGGGGGGCATACGCTTTACGGCTGAGCGCAGCTGCAACTGTCAGGCGCAGAGCAGAGAAAAAACGAAAAGAAAGAAAAACGCCAGAAACAATTCGATTTTTATTGCAGAACGACATTTTTATTGCCAAGGCGGACAAAAGCTCTAATGGCCAATGGGGGGAAGGGAAGGAAGAGAGTAGTAGAAAAAAGGAGTATAGTAAGTAGTAAATGATGCCCATCTTACCTACCACCCCCAAACCCACCCTCACACACTTACTCACTCACTTAACATAAATCTCGTCTGGCGTCGCCTTCGCTTTTCGCTTGCGAAAATCCTACACAATAATTTGCCCCAACGCACAATCCGATTATGGAATATAAGAAAAGTAGACACAGATAATAGTAGAGTAGAGATAAAGCCAAGAAAAACTAAAAAAGATATCTTAAGCAAAGACGAACATAATATACCCTAAAGAAAGAGCGTTACTTAATCGAAAATCCCTGAGAAAAAACCTTTTGCAAGGGTATTTCTCAATCTCACACAATAGAGACGTGAATAATAGATGAATAAATGATTTCAGCAACGAATAAACTTCAAACTCATCTTTATTTTCGAGAATTTAAGCGCATTTGCATACAAATTTTGATTTGAATTTTTAATGCGTTTGACAGGAACGGAAACGGGAACGAGAGAAAAGCGGATAAAGTTTATCGCTCGACATTCTAAGGATAACGCAAATATTCATAGCCATCCTATTCAAAGACATCAAATAGAAGTCCTTGCAAATGCGAGCATTTCTGTAGGTGTGTGTGTGTGTGGAAAAATGTGAAAAGCGAATAGAAAAAGAAGAACTATTCAATGCACTCATTCATTCATTCATAGTCATAGTCACAATCATAGTCACAATCATAGTCGTAGTCGCAGTCGTGTTCATAGCATCCTCCATTTCACATGGAGGAGGAGGAGTTCCATACCCAACGAACCAGCAAAACGGAGTCGTCTCTCTTGTGTTAGGTCCACCACTTTGTAGTTGGCTCATGCTTTTGCCCAAGCATGAATCCCGTTTTTATTACTAAATGAGCAGACGCAATTAAGTGGCGTAGGTTGCACATCCCCCCCCGTTTCGAAGGGTTGAATGAACGGGGTTGGGATGTGGCAATGTGCCTGGGTGTTGCTGCCTCTTCTGCTTCTGCTACTGCTACTGCTGGGCAGATGACTAACGACAATGAGGGCCATAATGTTAGGTCGCCCAGCTAAAGAGACATGTTTCATGGCAAATGTGGAGGCAGCAACATGGTCTAGAGGCATGGGTTTCGTTTAGGGTTCGGGGTTACATAGCGGGGGGGTGGGGTAATAGAATGGTCATTTGTGGTGACTCAGGGGATTGCCATAACACACACACACACACATACATACATACATAAGTGTTGCTGTCATAGTCGATGATTAATAAGTTTGTAATGAGCGCTAATGTGAACGGTAGATGGCGCTACAGAAAAACCGAAAAAAAATATCCCAAAGGCAATTATGAGTACAGTAATTAAGTAATTACTAATTACTGAGTGGCATAATGCGAGCGAGTTCACCACATTAAGGTTTGTTTTGTAATCTATTTGGTTTTAGATGTGAAATTAACATTCTTTTAGCTTCCGTTTAGTACCCAATCCCTCCGTCTCTGTCCTTTCACCCCGTCCTTCCACGTCTTTTCTTACTCAATATGTTCGCTTCTTGCTCAATCACTTTTTATTTATTTATATGCGATTGACTGCTTTTAGCTTTAAATTCAGGCTTTCGATCTATTTTATCTTGACAGCTGTTCTATCTTTGCCACAAATTATATAGGGAGAGAAAGGGAGCGAAGGGGAGCGAAAGGGAGCGATTGACAGTTCGATAAAGTTGTATCATTCAACTGAACTGTTTGCAACAAATTGATGCCGTTGCCAGCCTCTTTGGCAATTTGTTAATACAAATGTGCCACGAACACGAATATATATACTATATATATGTATATGTATATGTATATGTATATGTATATGCATGTGTAATAGCTGTCCAACTGTCTCAAGTTGTTTTCCCCTCGGCTCACACTCACTTTTCTCTCTTGAATTGTGGCATCCACTTTGGGTGTGCATCATCTTTTGGGGCGTCTTTCACATATTTGCTGTTTCCCCATTTTTGTTGTTTTTGTTTTTGTTTTTTTTTTTTGCGTTATTTGCGTTTCTTTCAGTTTCTTCGTTGACTTTCCCCCACATGCTTGAACCACCCTCCCCTCTCCACCCCCCCTACAACACTGCTTTGCCGCTTGTCATGCCACATTTTCGACGTTTAATTTCGAGTCATGATTCCATTGTTATTTATAGTCAACAAAGCGGCAGCAACTGAAGCAGCAGCAGTGGCAGCCACTCTAGACAACACTCCATAAAATATTGTTGACTCCACTTCTCCTCCTCCTCCTCTAAGCATCTTGTTGCCCCCCCACCAGACCCCAACCCCAGATGGTGGCACGCGACGCGTCGTCGTCGTCTTTTTGTCTGGGGTAGTTGCCACTGCCACTGCTGCCACTTAGCTGCCTGCGCCGCAGCTTCCGTTGCGGCTTTAAACGTTGCCATACAAATTCTAATTCAATAGAAAGAACTAAACAACAGAAAAAAGTGGAAAGTGTGCAACATAAAGTTGCAGATAGTCATTTGCCTGCTGTTGCCGTTGCTGCCACTGCCACTGTTGCTGTTGCAAGTTAGCAACTGTCGCCGCCGCTGTCTCCCTGATGATTTTTCCATTAGAGTCAATGTCAATATTTGTTGCATGTTTTGGCAGCTTTGAAATTGAAAATGTGCTTGTTGAAAATTATTCGCGACATGGCTTCAGCTGCGGCTGCCACTGCCACTGCCACTGCCCCTGCCGCTGCTGTTGTTGTCAAACGACTTTCTACACACCCGGTTACCCCCCTCTCGCACTCGCACTCGCACTCGCTCCCTCTTCTAACTCGTCTCGCAACAATTAAAAATCTCGCGAACGTTGCCACGTCTATAATTGTGGTTGCCTGGCTGCTGCAGCTGCAACTGCTGCACGTTGCATCCTTTTTATGTTTTTTTCATATATATTTTTTTTCCATTTTTATTTTCCTTTGCCATCATCCCAAGTGGCACTCGTCAGCGGAGTGTTGAGCCTGTAGCATGTTGCCGTTGCCCGTTGCAGTTGCATGACGTGTGTCATTTTGAGAAAAGTGTTGCATACTTGCTGGCGTCTTTTAAGTGTATGCAAAAACACACAGCTTTAAAGCTAACAATAAACGCATTTAGCACTTTTCTATTTATTTTCCCTTCAACAAAAGGCAGATAAAATCTTATTTTTTTCTCCCCGTAATCAGCTTCATGATTATCAAAGATTAAATTGATATAATTTAAGTAAACTAATTTCAATTTTCTTTTGAGTTGAGTTTTGATGTTTTGTTTCTCAGGTTATCTCCAACATAAAATACAGCTTGTTGCATCTAAAGTAATTTGCCTGCCAGCTGCTGCAGTTGACAGCTATCAAACTTGCAACACCTCCCCACCCCACACCACCCCACAGTGAAAAAGAAAGAGAGAGAGAGAGAGGGTAGCGAATGGGTAGAGCGAAACTTAGTTGCTCCATCTTTTTTTTGGTAGACAATAAACTAAAACAAAAGTTTCGCTGCTGATATGAAAAAGTTTTCAAACTCTTCTTCTGTAACAAACTCTACAGAACGCGTTTTACACAACAGCGGGGGGGAGGGGGAGTTGAAGTTGAATGTTGGTAATGTGCTGGACTTAAAGTGCGCAAAACTGTTTTGGGTCATGGGCTTAGGGCTAGGAGCTCGAAGCTCGGAGCTTGTGCATCGAGTGGGAATACGTTTCGCATTTCAGATTTAGCAAACTTCAGAAGTATCTCATGGATACGGTACGGTTCGGCTTGCAACCGTATCTCAAGTATCTTTGGTCACATTGTTGAGCATCAAAAGGCAAACAATGTGCCCGAGCAACACCAGCAACACCAGCAGTGGCAGCAGCATGGGGCATTGTGTCTGGCTGCCCCACGCAGCAAGATGCCAAAGCAAAGATGCCGACAATTTCGCGACAAACATCTTTTGTATACAAAAATATATATAAAATGCATAGAAAGTGGACAAAAAAAACAACAAGGAAAATGTGAAAAATCGTTAGCGATATTTTTGTGAAATTTTCAATAATTTTCATTCCCACTTTTTGTTGTTGTAGCCTTTCTTCTCTGTATTTTTTCTTTGCTTATCCGGCTAGTCGCCCCAATGTCTGAAGCCAACTGTTTCTGACAGTGGGTGGCATGCCACGCCGTGCCACGCCCTCCTCTCGATTGGACTGTGTTTTGGGTGCAAATGATGTTTTTACGCTTGAGTGGCGACAACGCCGACAACTGCAGCTCCTGCCCCCGCTGTTCAGTTCAGTTCAGTTCAGTTTCAAATTAATATTAAAGATCGAGACACTCAGACTCGAGACTCGTGCAACCGTGCAACAAAATGCCCAATTCATTGGGCAGCGATTTGCCTTTGGGGCTCCGAAGCCAGTTGCCGCCTCACCCTTTTTCTGTTGTTGTTGTTAATTATGTGGGGCGGGGCGGGAGGAGATGGAAACCCCACAAACGCCACTCTACTCCACATCAAGTTGCACTTTGTTTTCCCCGGTTTTTTGTTTTTTTTTTGTGCTAAACTTTTTTTCTTCTTTCTTTTTTAATTTAGCAAAAGGCCTTTGTGCAAATGTTGCCTAGCCAAGAGAACAAAAGTGCATTCAAGTGTAAGCGCGTAGGGGTAGAGAGGGGTAGGGGAGAGCGAGGGAGAGAGAGAGAGAGAGAGGAAGAGAGTGTCACAACTGTCTTTGCATATGAAAAGTTTTTGCAACATTTCAAAAAGCTTTAAAGTGGCTCAGAGTTAAGAGAAAATGTTCAGAATAATAAGTTTTCCAAAATCAAAATCAAAAAATTCTCTAAATAAGAAAGTTTTCGAAACTAAATAAGTAAAGTAATTATTTTTGCACTTAATCACCTTTGAGAAGATATTTTTTCAATTAGAAACAAAAATTTCCCAATAAAATCGAATAATTTATTTTTCTAACTTTTCTTTTGAGTTTTCGGAAACAAATTACATTTAAGTTTTAAACACACCCTAACAAAAATCTTTTCTATATTATTATTTCCCTTTTTTTCTGTGTCTGTTTTTCAAGGCAAAACTTTAAAGAGAGAGAGGGGGTGTGGGGGAGGGGGAGAACAATGGGCAAAGGTGCTGGCTGCTTCAAGTTTTCGATCACAATTCATAAACGTGACCTTTTCGTTGTCGCTAACCAATTAAGCGTGAAGCGACAGTCCCCATCTCCCCATCTCCAACACTAACAACAACAACAAACAACAAAAAGACAACTTCATCCAAATTCGCCTTGGCGGAGTTCACCGAAGCGTTTGACAGCGTTGTGAAAACTCGAAAAACACATATAAACGACAAAACGGCAAAACATTGTACAAGAAATCCACATCCACAAGACCAAGACCGACAGAAAAGTTGTAAGCAATTAAAAGCATTTTCATTTTTACTTTTACCCCTCTCACATTGTCACTTGGCAAGTTTTTGGTTTTCTTCTTCTTCTCCTTCTTCTTCATTCTTGTGGCTCATAAATATTAGATTTATAGTATAGCTTAGGAACTGCACACATCGAAAACTCCTTCAGACAACTATTTGCAGCTGTGAGATCGTGCTACGAGCGGGAGAGAGAGAGAGAGAGGGAGAGAGAGAGAACCTGTCCTGTCTGTAAAATCCACCCAGGGAATTAAGATGTTAACTTTACTCATTTGGGGTTTGGGTATCATTTTGTGGTTTGAATATAATTAGTAAATGAATTTCATTTTCATCTGTCTAAAAACCACTTCTGCAAACATTATAACTGAAAGAAATTAGAATATTTTATCTTATTTACTGTTTTATTTCTGCTTTTCTCATTTTATTACTGAAAAAACTGAGATGAATCAAGTTTTAGTATCTATCAAGAATTATTTAATAATATTTCATACTACAAAACTTAAGAATTTATAGTTTTGTCAATTCAAAAGATAATAACAGTTTCAGCAAACAAGTAAGAACATCTATCTAGTATAGTATTTTAAGTTTAAAGTAAGTTACACAACAAGTTAAATAAAATGAAGTTTCGCAATAGAAATAATAGATTTTAGTTAGATATTACATACATTTTAGGCATATTGTGCGTTCAGCCTGCTCCATTAATGAAATGATTGCCATTTTATTAGAACTTTTCATACAATTTTCACTAAAAAAGTTTGAGTTTCAATGAATTTGGATTGTGAACACTGTAACAAAAAAAAAAACACAAACGCGAATGACGAATCTTATTAGATCAGTAGAAGTTCATTGGCATCATATGTGCCTTGCCTTGCCTATAAGGGTTGGGGGTTGTTTTCCCAATTCCCAATTGACGCACACACACACACACACACGAAACTACAAAAATAAAAACCGTCGTATTATAATAATTCGCGAGGCCAAACTATTTTGAGCGATAGCAAACCGGTTTGTTGGTGGTGGGCGGAGAGAGGGTAGGCAATCAAAAGTAGCGGGAGCTGATCGCGAGTTCAGCTGCCAAGGGTTGTTTTAAGGCACCCCTTGACAAAATAGTTTGCTATACGCACCAAAAAAAAAAAAATACAAAAATTCAACACCAAAATATATTTAAAAAATATATATATATATAATTAATAAACACGTTAAAAATCACTTTAAAAGTGATTAAGTAAGCGACGCGTTTTAAAATCAAATTCAACAATTGGTACCGTTTACAGTTAAAATCACTTTTGCGATTGCCGAAAACACGCGACGCGCACGAGTCGAGCCACACTGAAGCACTGAACCGGCTGCCAGCAATGAAACGAACAATAAGCTGGCAGGCAGAAAAGTACCAAAAAAAAAGTACCAAATGAGTGTGAGTGCAGAGGGAAATTCCTTGTGGGAACTTTTAGCTGACAGCTGAGCGAGGGAAGTTTTAGTGATGCGAAGCAAAGCAAGAGTCTCAGTGTGTGCGTGCGAGTGCGTGTGCGTATCTCTTCGTGTGTGTGGGTTATTTTTGGGGTGGCAGGTAATTCATCTTGTAATATATGTCATATATCACACACACTGTGGCCGCACGTACATACATACATTAATACGAAATAAGCACAAAGTATTGCTTGTAACAAGTACATATATATAAATTTGGGATATTTTGTATATCAATGGGTTATCAGTTATCGGCCAGTCGAAAAGTCGACCATTAATGTGTCTGCTGTCTGGGCTCGGTTTTAATGGAGCTTAATGCCTATGTAGTTGAAATGAAATTTATGGCAATAAAATACGCAATTCAGTTCAGCCAGAACCCATTCCGGATGACTCACGTAGCGACGATGACAAAGTTAAGGAGGGTTTTGGGGTAAATTGGAAAATGCTCTTAACTTATTTAAAAAAGGATTACGATATACAATGTACAATACATATGATGATTATGGAATACTTTTTCTAGGCAAAAACCTTTAACAAAATATTATATAAATATTAAACTGAACAAAATTGTCTTTAATTCGAATCGAAAGCACACAAAAATCTTGTGAATTTTCCTCTACTCAGTGTCAATGACTTTTGCCAACTTTTGCGAGCTTCATTCAGATTCTGAGATGTGAGAGATTCGCCGATTCTGGGGTGGTGAGGGGTGGGGCGGAAGGGAGGAGCTGGTCTTAGCAACAGACCAAACATCAGTCACTTTGCCCTCGGCTTCCTTCATTCCTTCCTTCCGGCCAAAAGTGCGTGTCATGTGAAAAAGCAGAACGGCAGGGAATGTGTGGAGCGGGGCGGGGGGCTTTAGATGCATGTCAGTTGTCAGATTATGTGTCGGAGAACAACATTGAGAACAGGAGCAGCATCAGCAACAGCAACAGCAGTAATAGCATCTCGCCGCACAATTTATCTTTCTCTTTCGATCTGTTTTGCTGAGGAACTTGGTCTCCGTTATCCAAATTTGTTGCCAGCTCCTCCAGCTGGGTACCCCGAAAAACAGCAAGCCCGGATACCCGGACACCCGGACTATTAAATATATAAATGTATGTATGTAGTAGTGAGGGAGTAGCGAGTAGTAACATGTTGTGCCATGTAATGTAGCAAAGAAGCCAGCCCATACTACGAATCTGGAAGCTCTTTAGCTGATTGTATTCGGTTTGGTGTCAACAATTTGGCTGATTAAAAAACAACAACAAAGCAGCAAAAAGGGAGCACACAGTGTGTGAAAGCATCAGCAAGTCGGAAAGAATTGAGCACCATACATATGTTTTCTATGTATGCATGTATGCGTGTATGTGTGTGTGTGTATATGAGTTGCGAGATGAGTCAGTTTCATTGTCGTCCTCGACATCCATCAGAGCGCCAGCCAGCATGAAGATTATTGGCTAGACGCATACAAAAACAACACCGAAACACCCGAAACACACCATAAAAACATGCAAGAGAAAGGTTTAACTTTCGGTAATGACCGAATAAATGAATACCCTTACACTTGTTAAGCAACAAGCGACTCAAGACTCTCAAGAACTTGATATACACTACACTGTAAGGGTATAGGCCATAGTCAAAAAAAAAGATATATAAATTCTCCTCCATTTATAAGCGTATAAGTGTGGTATTAACCCCGAACTAGACTGGCTGGCAGCCAAATATACAACTACTCTTCACCCAGCGCCCTCCCCACATACCCTCACCCACCACCCACTTCCCATCTTTCGCTCCTCCAACTACAAAGCGAGGAGCTTGTTGGAGTTAGTTTTTTTCACTTCTTCAATAAGTAAGTGATTAAATCTTTTTATTTGAGACACATTTGAATTAGTTAGTTTTTGGGCATTTCGGTCATAATTTAAAGGCTGGCTATAACAGAGTGTGTGTGTAAGTGTGTGTGTGTGTGTGTGTAAGTATGTGTGTGTGCGATGTGGCACATCATTCACAAGCAGCAACTGTTGCATGGATCTTGCCCCGCTGGCTTTGCTATTTTTAAATGCATATTAATATGTTTGTGTGTGTGTGTGTGTATGAGTGTGTGTGTGTGTGTGTATGAGTGTGTGTGTGTGTGTGGCAGCCAAGTCGCGTTGCGGCGCGCCAAATGATGTCGTCGACTGGCTGATGAGTTTTAAATATATAAAGAAAAGTAATAGCAACAACAACTTAAAAACACTTTAAAGAGTATTCGACTTGGAGATACCCTGTGGCAATTGCATTTATGCATAAGCCATTTGAATTGGAAATGTGATTTATTTTGGCAAGCAATTTATCGACATATTTATTCCAAGTTATAGATATATAAAATAAAAACTTCACAAAACAATAAATTTAAGCTATATTTGAATTTCTTCATTTATCCATCTGTCTAACTATCTCTACATATAACTATCTATCTATTTGTCTCTCCATTTAGTCATATATCTATCTATTTATCTATTCATTTCTCTATGTATCTTTCTAATTTACCTTTATAATTTATCTTTCTAATCTATCTGTTTAATCTATCTGTCTATCTATCTATCCATATCGATCCATTTATCTATCTATCTTTCAATTTAGTCACATATCTATTCATTTATCTATCCATCTCTCTATCTATCTTTCTATTAACCTATCTATCTATCTGTCTTTCTGTTACTCTTTTCATATATATTTATATTTATATATATTCTATCTATCTATCTATCTAATTACCTATCGATCTTTGCATATATCCAACTATTCATTTATCTATCGATACAACTAGCTCTCCTTATACCTTGCCACAAGTTGCATGTAACCCTTCCTTTCGTTGTGTTTGCTCTCAATCTAATGCACACAACACAGGGTATACTAAAAAGACCACTTAAGTCATAGAAAAATGCAACGCATAAAACGCATTACATCTTTCAAATGTGCAACAACAACAGCAACAACAACAACAACGGCAACGGCAACTGCCACACCGACTGACTCCGAGGGCCAACTGTGAGAGTGTGGGCGGCATCCAATGCAGAGGCGGGCGTTTTCAAGCGAAAGTGGCGCCGTTTTCAGTTGCCGTTGACGTTGCCATAGCTGTCGACGTCAGCATCAGCATCAGCATCAACGTCATCGTCATCGTCAGTGCTGCACTCTGATGACGGATGCATGCATCATTAATTCAACGGCAACAGCAACGCACAACAAAAGTGAAGCAAACGCCAACGCGCTTTGCTTTTTTCCCCATACTCTGACTCTGTGAAGTTTTATGCATAATCATCGTGAAAAACGGGGTAAAAATGGGGAAACGGGGAAACGAGTAAAAATGGCTTGGTCTATGGAGAGTATGGGTCTAATAAGACCAACCGAAACGTATCGTAAGAAAGCCATAAGAAACAAGTAAGAAGGTTTTAGTCGAGTAAGCTCGACTAGAAGATACCCTTAACCCTTCTACTACTCTGTACTACAATACCAATACTTGATGGTTTCATAACTCCGGTGTTTCTTAACCGAAAAATTTCACAGATGTTCGTAATTTTGTTAATAGTTTCAATCCTCATTTTTGCATTTTTCAAAATTATTACATGTGCATTACCTGAAAAGTTATCGAAAATGTGAAACAAACTTGCTATGCCTAGGGATTATACAGACAGACGGACAGACAGACGGACAGACAGACAGACGGACACGGCTAAATCGACTCGGTTGTTGATGCTGATCAAGAATATATATACTTTGTGGGGTCGGAGAAGCTTCCTTCTGCCTGTTACATAGTTTTGCACAAAACCATTATACCCTTTTTTTTACTCATTTCATGGGTTAAAGGTATAAAAAGCACAGCTAACTAGAAAAGGGGAGTACGGAATATTAAGGAATTTTTATTTGAATTGTTGTCCCAATACATAAAACACAAAAAAAAAATGTCTTTAAGAGATTTTGGAATAAGGTAAATGCGTAAATATTGTATAATGATATTTCTCAAAAAAAAAAAACAAAACAAAAATCGATTCAAAATGTTTCTGCACATCTCGTTGAAATGTGATTGAATGCGCAAAATGCATTAATGAATAATCTGACAAATGGAATCAGCATTTGGCCCACATCTAGAAAACAGAACACAGAACAAAGAGTACTTGCAACGAATAACGTGCAACAGTAACTGTTTGTAATCAGTCTCAATGCAATCATCTCTCTGCGCTTTGTTTGTATTTGTATTTGTGTTTGTCAGAAGATAAATGGTCAAATGGTTCGCGGAAGGAGAATGATAGAATACGAGATGAGAGACAAGCAAATTGTGGAGAATATATATACATATATATGAAATTCTGTGTGTGCGTGTGTGTGCAACATTGTTCTGTTCTGGCACGTGTTGGATGCCGCGCAACAACAACAACAACAACAATAACAAACAAACAACAACAAAAATATGCAACATGAATCGTCTGCTGCAGCATCAATCGACAACTGGTTTGGGAGGGGGGTGGTGGTGGTGGCAGGCAGAGCGCCAAGTTTGATTGCAGCAAGTGCCACTGGTAATCAATCAACTCATGCAACGCCCACGTTGCACGTTGCGCGTTGCACGTTAATTGATTTTGCAGTGTTTGCTTCCACCATTTCTACCAATGAACAACAAACTGTACAGCTCTATGCTGTATGCTGCATGAATGAATGCCGCAAAAAGGGGCAAACCACAAACAAACAAACAAACAACAACAACAGTACACAAAGAGATGACGACGAACAGATAAGTGGCTAAATAATTGAAAAATCCTATCAACAGATTGACCCAATTCGCTTCCCCTCAACCCTCCCTCCACCCACCAACACCAAAAAACACAAAAAAAAGGTTAAAAGTTCAAATACGAAATGCGCAATTTTTAATTGAATTCTGTTTGCCAGCCATCTCTCCTCCGGATGCGGCACAAAGGCGGGCGGTAAAGGGGGAGGGGTGGTGCACCATAATTTATGAGCTGCAATGGCTGAGCGATTTTGAAATGCGACATAAATTTAGTTTGTGTGTGTTTATTATTTTTATTTTCTTTTTTATTTTGAGTGTTATGACTTGGCTTTCAGATTTGATGGGGATGGGGAGTTGGGAGGGTTGGGGAGCGACTGGGTTGGGGACATTCATCGAAAACTGGGCCCTCTAATTTTAGCCAACTCAAATACTATATGGACGAAACGAGAAAATTAATAAAAAACAAATTTGTTATGCATCACGCGTGATTCGTTCAACATGCAACAGTGGCAACGGTGGCAGCAGTGGCAACGGTGTCAGCTTGCAACCAGGTAGGCGGCGTTCCAAAACGAAAGTGATTGCCCAATCGAAATTCTACACATACCATCACGAATGAACGAGAGTTTCCAAAATATGTTTTGAAAGTCATTTTGATTTAGGATCAATGCATAATAAAATACAAAATTGTTAGCTGAAGTGACAATTTCATTTCGGATGATCTATGTGTTATATAGAAGTTTAACAATAGAATTTAAAAATATAAAATGTTCAGTTCTTATTTCCTTTTTTGTTGCTTTCTAAGACAAGCTAACGCAATAAAAGACTTTTGACACATATGAAAAGTATTAAGTTCAGTTTGTCATGAATAAAGCATATCCAAGCAGATAAAGCTTACATATTCTTACAGTTTTAGAGCTATCGATCTGATATTTTGGTCATGGTTAACTTTTTGTCGCAGTAAGATCATTTCCGAAAATCATCAAGATCGGACCAGTATACCATAAAGATTCTTAACATTGTTAACAGTTATGATCCTTTGATATCAATGTTGAACATAGGCTTTAGCTTAAACACGCTTACCTTTTTTCTATAGTTATCCATTCATAAAATTCGTTGCACGTTTTTTTGGTTTTTATCAATAATTATAATGTTAAAGTTGTTATCGTTATCGTTATCGTCGTTGTTATCGTTGTCTTAGGCTTAAGTTGTCAACTGTTGTTTGCCAAATTGTTGTCGGGTGGGCGGAGAAATATTTGGCTTGGCTCATTTATCTTTGTTGCTTTTGGACGACGACAGCTAATGAAGCTGCTGAAGCTGCTGCCGCTTGTCACATTTTCTTTGTTTGTGGCGGCAGCAAACGCAGCAGCGGCGACGCTTGGCGGCAACCACGCGGCGGCGGCGACAGAGCAACATTTTTGGACACTTTCCACAACTCCTCCTACTCCTCCTCCTTCTAGCCCATTCCGTTATTACTAATAATAATAATAACAGTTATAATTTGTAGTTGTAGCTCTATTCTAGTGACTATTTGTGTCTGGCAACGCTTAAAGGCGATGCACGCCGTTGGCAATGCTTCAAAAACTCTCTGTTGTTGTTGTTGTTGATGATGATGCTGCTGCTGTTGTTGTTATTGTTCGTTTTATTTTAAATTGTTCTAATATTTAACTTATGTTATGTACAAATGAGTTTGTTGCTGTTGCAGTCGTTCTTGATGTTGTTGTTGTTGTTGTAAATGGACGTTTCTTGTATGTGTGTGCGTGTGTGTGTTGGTATTGATATGTGTTTGTCTGACGCTTTTGTTGTTGTTGTTCTTCTTGTTCTTGCTTGCGCTGCTGTTGTCAACAAATTTGTTCTTATTTGTTTATACACAAATCACG
Source organism: Scaptomyza parva (assembly GCA_035044645.1). Classification (NCBI taxonomy): domain Eukaryota; kingdom Metazoa; phylum Arthropoda; class Insecta; order Diptera; family Drosophilidae; genus Scaptomyza; species Scaptomyza parva. The sequence goes on from JAWNNT010000139.1 coordinate 13,205,692, forward strand.
CACACGTTTCTTATTTTCTCTTATTTGCTGTCTCCTTTGCTAAACGCGTATTTCTTTGGCCTTTGGTCTTTTGCCTTTTGCTTTTTGGTTTTTTGGTTTTTCTTTTGCTTATTATTTGATTTTGCCTTTGCTTTGTGGCTGGCCCAGTCAGCTGTCTGTCATTGACATGTGCGCGCGCTCTCACAACGTTCTCTCCCTCTCTGTCTCTCTCTCTCTTACTAGTTCCCTGACGTCGTCGTCCTGCATTCGCTCTTCGCTGCTGCTCTCTTTACCTCCCTCTCTCTCGCTCTCTCTCGTGCTTTGCGTAGGGTGGCACTCACTCAGTCACTCACTTCACACACACACAACATGCACGTTGTGAATGGATGTATGTATGTGTATGTTTGTGTATATTTTTGCGCAATACAATGCGAAATTTGGCCTATAATTTATTAGGTTTAGCACTTTTTGCTGTCAGCAACAACAAACAGCAAAGTCACACACGCACTCACACTCTCACACACACACACACAATTGAAAAACTATTGGAATTTTTGGACATGAACACATTTTGCCAACAACGTAACCGTAACAAATATCCTTTAAGTAAGAGTTTTTTGTTGGTTGTCGAAACAAAGTTTTCCGTTTCGTTTCGTTCGTTGGTGCCACCCCGCACCCGCTCCGCGCGCCTTTCACTATGCACTGAATATTTAAATCATTTTAAACAACTATTTCAACTATTATTTTATTTAATTTCACACACTGCCTGCCGCGACCGTTGTCCTCCTTGTCGTTGTTGTAGTTGTTTATTGTTGTTCACCTTTTTTTTTTCGTTCTGTTTTGCTGCTGCTTGCGCGTAAAAAATTGTTTGTGTCACATTAAACGTTAATTTTGTTGGCTTCCCGTTTGGTTCGGCGGCGGGCGGCAAATGTTGGCGGTTAGTGTTGAAAATTGTTTAAACAAATGTAAACGCAAAAATAAAATGCAGCCAATGCAGCAGCGTCGAAGCAGCTACAAGTCTTCTTTTGCACAACTCTTGCGCCGTGCTCTTTGTTACGCTGCTTTAGTGGTCCGTGTGCTTTCGTTTCGTTCCGTTTTGTTTCGTTTCGTTGTTTCTCGTCTTTTTCGTTCATTCGTTGGTTCGTTCCTCTCAGTCAGTCACTCAGTCAGTTAGCTTTTTTTTTTTCGGTGGTTGATTTCACATTTTTGACTTTTTTTTTGCTTCTCATTCTTAACGTTCTCTCCTTTGCGCTCCTTTACGCTCCTTGCCGCTTCCGTTTTGGGGTCTTATCCTTTGTGGGACAGCTGTATTAAACTGCAGCTTTGTAGCTTAAAAAAAATGTCTAGTCGCTTGATTACAATGATAAAAAACACGCACTCATAAATCTCTCTCTCAAACACACACTCTTTTTCACACGCTCTCTCTCGCTCGCTCGCTCTTCCTCGTGCTCTCGCACAGCTGCTTTTGCCCGTCGAGCTTGAGGCGAAGCAACCCCCAAAACAGTTACAGCTTACAGTTGCAGAGGCACACATACGAGGTTTGGCATGCATTTAATAGCTGTTTGTTTTGTTGTTGTTGCTTGCTTGCTCACATGTTGTATTTACGCAAATAAGAAGGCAAAACGCACGCGCGCGCGATTGCTTCGCATTGTGTTTTGGTTTCGGTCTCGGTTTGCACTACCGGCGTTTTGCAACACTGCACATCACTGTGAACTGTGCACTGTGAACTGTGTGTGTGTGTGCAATGTGTGTCATGTGTGCCCCCCAATGCATGCAACACAAATCGTTATGACTTTAAGGCAATTTAAAAGTCTGTCAACCCCCGCCCCGCCTCAAGCTTTCTCTCAGTGCTTGCTTGGCTCCCCATCATTTCCACACCGACAATCTCAAATACCTGCCGCACTTCCTTTTCATTTGGGCGGGCGGGCGTTGCACCTAATTGCCATCGGCGTTGAGGCAGATTTAAGTGTGTTTATGTTTTTACATTATTTGCTTTTCAATGCATAATTAATTCAATTGCCACACGACACACACACACACACAAAGAAAAAGGGGAGAAATCATATTGTAATGGTTAGGCAAATGGGGGAAAGCTTTGAATGTAGAATGTTTAGGCGGGTATTGTGAATAAACAAAAGAAATAAAATAATATAAAAGACAACTTCTGAGTATATGAATACCTTGACTTAGTTAAGTACTACTATTAAGATGAAATAAATTAGGATTTGCTTATCGTCAATAATTTATATATTGATATGAGTATATTTGTTGAAAAAGTTAGTACTTTCTATTGGATTCCCATCAAATTTTATATATTATTTAGTATATATGTAAACTTTACTGCTAAAGCCTTTAACTTTGGAAATTAAGTTAAAAACTCTGCTAATAAACTTTTCTTTTACTTCGATTCAATACTTTTTGTATGTCTCTAATATATCAGACATCATGAGATAAATAAGTTCATAGCTAAAATGCTAATTAATTACTTTTTTTATATTCTACTAATTCGATTAATGTTCTAACCCTGAAAATGTTTGTAAACATAATGGATTTGAATGAAACTGCACACTATATTATAGCTTAGACATCTAAATATCACATAGGCTATTATTTATTATAGATATTGTGTGATTGAAGTTGCTCTGTGTTATTGGGGAACGAGAGGCAAGTGGAGAAGGTAATTCCTAGAATTTACATACATTTCCAACATTATCAAGTAGAAAATGTAAGGTTAAAGTATAATATTTAACTAAAATTTCATATCAGACACATAGTTTATCGTATATAAGCAATGAAATTGACAAAAGTACTTTGAATGCGGAAACCTTTTAAAGCGTTAATCAACACTCCACATTTCCCCCACTCAAACCAAACCACACCAAATGTCTACAGGTTGTTTGGGCGCAACCAACTTGCTTGTTGCTAATAGTTTATAATGAATGATGCAATTTGGAAAAGGCCGAGACACACGGGCCACTGACTAATTGAAGCATAAGTAATGAGCGCCTGTTAGCGACTTCAATGTGAAACGCTTTTTGGCAACTGTTTGTGTTGAAAGCCACCCAATGAAGGGTTGCCTGCCTGCCTACCGGGACTACCGGGACTACCGGGAACGAACAAAGTTAAGCTCCCCTCTATGATTTTGCCCGGTTTGCAGCTAGTTAAATAACATTCAAACACACCGAGACACACACACACACACGTGTTTGCAGCATGAATTTAATCTCGGCGCAAACAAAGTAACAAGAATTCAATTTGTCACAGTGGTTGGCAACGGCAACCGTTAGTAACGGAACGGTAACGGTGAAGGTAACAGTAAAGCCAAAAGGGCTCTTAACGAAGGGCGACAACGATAGCCGTTAACTTCAGCGCCCAGCTCCCAACTCCCAGAGAGAGCAAGAGATAAACCTGCCAAAGAACTCCTGGAAAATATTTGCATTTCGCCTGATGTTTTTGTTGAATGAAAGAATTTTTGAAGTTGGGGGTTGAACTGTCTTGTTGTTGTTGTTGTTGTTGGTGGTGTTGCGTAGGTAAAAGCCAAAAGCCCCAAGGGACTTGTTAATGCAAACAATGCGCATTTGATATTGAAAACGCGCATACATATATATATATATATATATATATATTGTATATGTAGAAAGAGAGATAGAGGGAGAGTGGGTGGGTGGTGGGGTGGGGTGGGGTGACTGTTTGTTTGTTTGCTTGTTTGTCGCATTCGGGGTAGTTTTATCTGGCTGGGTACACGAACAGTACAGTGGGTGGGGAGCGGAAAGTTGAGGGGGAGTTGGAGTTGGGGGCAAGTAGGCAACAGAAACATGCTTTGCTCAAAGCCCAGCATCACTTGCAACCACACGAACTTTGCCAAAAAAAAAAAAAACGAAAAAGACGAAGGGTGAGAAGAGAGAGGGGGGTTGGGTAGTGGACAACACAGCGTACGCAGCGTTGCATTAATGCGTATTTCCGGGCTCTCAAGCGGAAGTCGATTTATGTATATGCATGTATGCATGTGTGTGTGTGTGTGTGTGCGTGTGTGTGTGTGTGTCTGGGGACAGTTGGTGACAACATTTTGTTGTTGTTCGGTTTGTTGTTGTTGTTGTTGTTGTTGTTGCTTGTTGTTGTTGTTTGTTTGCCCGCATGTGACCAAAGTTTTAGACTGTTGTCCATTCGGAGTTGGCTGGACAACAACCAAACATATTTGAGACCCCATCTCGGGGCTGTTATTCAAAAAAGTTTAGATTATAACATATATGTATATCGAACATGCAATTATCTGTTTCTGTTTTCCCAAAACTTAAAAGTGACCTAAACCAATGAGATAAGTTTGACAACCATAATCAATATACCCCATTGGTGATGATGTACACTTTAAGGGTGCAAAAAAGCCGATGTGACCATGACTTTGGTGGATGTGGGGACGGGGTACAAGGGGGCAAGGACATTATTGTCATGTAAATGGGCTTTGCTGCACGCGCTTAAATGCTTTAAACTGGCTTCTAATGAGGCGATTCTTTTGGATACAGACGCGGCGCGGCGGCTTGTGATGTCTGCTGCTGCTGCCTTCTGGCCAAGGATGCGCTACCCTTGTTTTAATATCCTCTGTGGTTAGGCGGGCGACTTGGGGTATGGTATGGTATGGGGTGTGGGTTTGTAACTGTCAGCCATTTAATGACTTACCTTATCTTCAGCTTCCTCGGCGCGTTCTTCCGCTTCGATGACGCGTTGTTCGAGCTCCGTTAACTGCAAGTAAACCAAATATAGAAGGGCGTATAAGTATGTGTGTGTGTGTGCATGTTAAAGACAAGATAAGAGAAAGAGCGAGCTAGAGAGAGAGGGAAAATATACGGTTCCTTCAAGTTACTTAAACGACGGAAATCATGTGCAAATAATCGAGTAGCCAAGTTTATCAGCACAAGACACATAAATTTAATGGTTAAAGTTACGAGTTTGTTCTTAAATGTTTCATTTGGTTTGAATCCAAGCTGAAAGAGAACTTTCACCATTAAAGTGAAGACTTTAAATTATTATACTCTTAAATACGTTCGAACGGAAAGCTCATTGGTAACTTTTCATATATATGTAGTTATGATAAAGTAATTCAGCTCAATAAATCAATCAACTAACTTTCAACGATATGAAATCAAGCTTAGAATATGATATAAAATATATTAACTGTATAACTTTCTTCCATTTCGTTCTGATATGTGCTTTTGTTCAAGACTTAAGCCAAGTTTCAAAGTCCAACTTAGCACGGACAGCCACCAAGTGCAGCTGGGAAACCCACCAGTGTGCCGAAAATTCCCTGTATTTGGTGTGGTAAAGTTTGACAAGATGGCGCAGCAAGTGTGTTGAGTTGCGTTTGACCAGTGACAGGTGGCGCCACATGTGCTGTCCTTTCACTCATCCAGCATCATCCACATCACTTGCTCATTCAATCAATCAATCAATCAATCATAGCAAATGACAGACAATTTGCGGTTAGTAAGGCTATAATGCGCTTAGCTAATACAATTCATGAGCAAATGTTAAGGTGGGCGGTGGGTGACTTGGATGGAGTTGGAGTTGGTTAGTGGTTCAATGGTTCAGTGGGTCCATTTTGAAGGGTACGCGGTGCCAAAATGTCTGCCCAGAAAAAATATATATATAATAATATACGCACACTTTATACTAGCCATTTGGGCCCGTTTGGGGATTTTGTTGTTCATTTTTTTTTCTGTGTGTTTGTGTGTGTTTTTTGCTGCCACACCTTGCTGCACCCCAATGCCACTTAAAGCTACCAGTGGGAGGGAAAGAAGGCAGAGAATGGGCAGAGACAGGCAGGCACTTGTCAAAGGAGCTCGAGGTTTTTGCTTAGGGGGCTTGGGGCTTGGGGCATGGGCTTTTGACTAGGCGGAAATGCTAATCTCGCACTTTTAACTGCTCAATGGTTTGCCATTAACAGGCCTATAACGGATATATAGCGAAACGTAAGCAACCCAACCCAACCCACCCACCAATCCACTTCCTGTTCTGTTTTGGTGGGTGTGTTTCGGCACTGAGGCACTCTTGGAATGCCATCAATTAATCACCAGAGTGGCCCGCGAGGCGAACAACAACAACAACAACAACGACAACAACTAACAAACCATCGACGTTAAAGACTTGATTCCGTCGTAATAAACTAGAGCATGGGCTTAAGCATTTTATCCTGCCCCTTTTTGGAGCTGAAGAGCTGAACGAACCCCTCGATTTGAATGTGAATGCTTTTGAGTGCATTAATTTGCGCTTTTTATGGCATTTAAGTGGCCATTGAGAGCGTGAGGAGCGAGGGAGGCGAGGGGGGCGTCCTCCATTGATTGATGGATATGATGCCTGAAATATGAAGGACCTTACGCCAAAGGAATACTATAATACACAACACCCAAAGCAAGTGGTTTCAGGTGCTGCTCTATCTTTCTCCCTCTCTCTTTCTCTCTCTTTCTCTGTGTGTGTGTGTGTGTGTGCGGAAGTCATAGAGCCATCAACTCAAAAGATGGCATTTAGCCCGAAGGGTGCCCCCAAACAGTGTGAAGAGACGGGAGGGGAGGGCAGGGCGGTTCTAGCTAATGTTTGAGTATTATATTTGAGAGATGTTAAACCCAAGCAGCAGCTGCTCGAGAAGAAACCTTATCTGTACGATAAACGGATGATGATGGCCAAGTGCCAAAATTTAATAGCTGATTAAGTCCGGTAATAATGTTCCATTCAAGGCAAACCAACAACAATATTGATGCATTGTGTAAAATAACTCTTCATGATAAGCAACAACAAAATACTGGCAAAAGCAATAAGGCTCAAGTTTCATTGTTTAAGTGCTCGATATACTCGCTCGAAAAAGCTTCTAGAGTTTAAGTTACTTTAGATTAAGTTTGTGTATCGATTGACTCGAGGAAAGAAAACACTTTTTGTTTTGTTTTTCTCTGGATCACATCACGAAAATCTTAACACATTAACTTATTTCTACAAGTTTCGTCTTCTAAAACATTTTTAATTATGTACACAAAATGTATTTTTATTTTTGCAGGGGTCAAAGCACCATTAAATGGGGCCATTGTTCGGTTGTGTTATGATTGGTTTGTGTAAAATTATCCAAATCCTCATCGACAATGACAATTTCCAGTGTGAGTGTACTGGCGACAGCATTTCGGGGCAATCCCAGTCCATCGCACTTGCCCCAAAAAAACCAGCAACAGCCACCGCAACAGCAGCGAGAAAAAATCCGACTCCAAATATTCCGCCACATCACCAAGATGGAGTCAGAGACGACGCTTAATGCGAGTTTGCGAGTTTCACTTAAACTAAGTCAAACGAATCAGGCCATAAAACTAAAATAGACAAAACAAATGCATCACAAAAACACAAATCACAAATCAAGGGCCTAAAACCAAAACCCAAAACAGTTGTCATTCACTTTAGTTGTATAAATCATCATCAACTGTGTTTGCTATCAGACTATGAGTATAAAGCAGAAGCTGTTGGTTAAGCTAAGTCTAAGTCAGAGCCACATTGCAGCGATTAGAAGACAGCAGCAGAGATGTGCAGCAATCTGGGCAAATTCTTTCGATGTACCAAGGCACCCGCATCCAATGAGGATGAGGAGGATGAGGCAGAGGATGAGCAGCGGCAACAACAGCAACAGCAACAGGAACCCGAACTCCAACTTGAACGCGATCAACATTTGCAATTGCAGTTGCATAACCCAGGCTTAAGCCGACGCCAACAGTTGATGGCTTTGAGCAGTTTGAGTGCCATGACGCTGGCACTGCGTCGCCCGCTGGTGGCGCCACCGCCGTTAGCTCTGCCCATACCAATGACACGAATAATAAGGCTGCGGGAGCCAGGCAATCCCCAATGCACTTGCAACTGTCATGTGTATGACACTGTCGTTGACTCATCCGAAGATGATCAAGTCGAATCGAAGAACGAAGGTGAGGGTGAACTTTAACGCATAGACAGAGACAGAGACAGAGCACATCTCTGTTGCAACAACAAACCTATCATAACAAAATATTATATTATATTATATATAGAAAAGTTAAGGAAAAACATATGTATATATTAAAGAGCAACATGATAATAAAGTTTGCTCAAAATGCCTTATCAATATTATTAGTATGAGCATGGTTGTTGTTGGTTGCCGGCAAGAAAGGCAAGAAAGAAGAAGAAGAAGTTGTAGCCGACCAAAAACCTAATGGATTAGGCCCGATAAAATTGCGAGCTGGTCAAAAGTTATGCGTGGCTTGCGTGCGTGGCAACGGCAAAAAGAAAGAAAGAAAGAAAAAAGGAAGAGGAGCAGGCAGGACGGGAAATACACTTGAAAGAAAACTCTAGTTGTTAGTGTTGAGAAATGACTTCAGAAACACACATTTTGTGTGTGTTCGTTTAGAGAGTTTCAACAAGCAATTACTTTAAATTGAATTCGTTTTTGGAAGGTAAACATACAGAAAACAGTTTGAGAGTCATTTGGGTTAACTTGAACTTGATGGCCAATCTCAAAAGGTTTTCAATTTGGTTACAACATTTTTGTTTCTCTGTGTGTGCGAGCCGAGAGCTAAGAGGTGTGTGTGTTCAAAGGTGTGTCCTGGCTACAAACACACCAACACACACACCCACACACACACACATACACGCATACACACATGGGTAAAGAGCAAATTGTTGCCTGTAGCTGTTTAATTATAGGCGCTGCTGCTTTCTGCTGCTGCCAATTGGCAAGTTAATTAGAACTTTTGACCACGGCAACAAAAACAACAACAACAACAACATGAAAAACAAACGATTTTTGGCTTTAAGCAGCTACAGTTTCGACTACGACTTAATTGCATGGGCGTTCTACAACTTGTTGTTGTTGTTGGTCATAACTTGGGCCAAGTTTGAAGTTTGCAGCAGTTAACCGTTGCCGAATGGCAATCACACAAATCTCATTTGCCAGCCACGAATGCAATTGGCCAACAAACAAATGACCACACACACACACACACCGAGACTGAAGCTGGAGCTGGAGCAGAAGAGACATTTAGTCAAACAACAGAATAGTTCGTCGTTTTGCTTCATGTTGTTTGACGGCGTGTGTGCGAAAGGGAAGGTAAGGGGAAGGGGAGGTGACAATTGGCACAGACGAACTGTCAGCTTCACAGACATGTTCAAGCATGTTGTTGGGCGTTTAGCCAAAAAGTAAAAAGAAAAAAAACCTGGACACAATGATGAGTGTTGTAAAGGGCATTCATTCATTTCAAGTTACAAGCAAAGGGAAAATATACTGAAAAAAGATAAGAGAGAGTTCGACTAGAAGATACACTGAATCGTTATGATGAGCAATCTTCAATCTTGAATATATCTCCGGTATATCTCAAACAATTTTGAATAGATTCCAAAAACATTTTTTAATATCTCTGGTATTTATCAACTAATATCGATAAGATATAGATATAGATTTGCATTATTTGGTTTCCAAAAATAGTTTAAAAAGGTATTAAATTTAAGATGTAAGTGTTATCGATAACACGTGCATACAAGTTATCGATTAACTTGTTTTACCTTCAATATAAATAAGTTTATATTTAAAATCTTTAGGTATTAGTTTATTATATAATCTGTAAGATCGACTGAGACTAAGAAAACGAATATATATCGGTCGGAGATTCTTTCTTTTGTCTCTGTTACATACTTTTCTCCAATTATTATTATTCTGATTTCACACGTTATAAAAATTCTAAAGCTTCTTTTGATAGAAGTTTTCATAAAAGTTTCATAAAAGTTTCAAGAAAATCAGAAATCTTCTTTATGCATTTCACACACATATCATTTATTATTTAAGTTACCTTTAACACTCAAATTTTTGAATAAAATGTAACTGAAAGCCGTTTGCAGTATTCAGTTTATGCAGTTTATTTGTTTTGTTTTGTTGTAAACAAAAATGTTTTAATTATTGCAAATGCTTTGATATTATATATATATATACAGTCTGTGCATGACACAACATGATAACACCAAATGCAACAATGGGGCGCCACAATAAATCCGATATGTCTATTGGTGGCGGGGGGGCGTTGGCGGGGGGCGGGGGCGGGGACAAAAACCCTTTTGTAAACATTTGACAAGCGGATTAATTTGTTGTGATATTAAATTTCTATACATTTCATTTATGTTTATTTATCTACAACTTTTCTGTGTTTTTTTTTCCACTTTTTTTCTACCCGTATATCCGTATCTCCCCCCTCTCTCTCTCTGTCCTTCTGTCAGCTTTAGGCTGTTTTGTGCATTTGTTTTAATTGCAAAAAGTTAATTAAAAATTGTTGTAATTGAATTGTTGTTGTTGTTGTTGTTGTCGCCTCCATGCTGTCATTTGGTGTCTGATTAATTTTTTTTTCTTCTTTTCTTTTTTTTTCTGTGTTTTTTTTTTTGTTGTTGTCTATTTGCATTATATTGTCAATTGGCTAATTAAGCACTTTAATTGCACCATCATAATTAAAAAAAAACCAAAAAAAAAAAAAATGAAAAAAAAAACCAAAAAAAAAAAATGAAAAAAAACATAAATAATTAAATATATTGAACTAAATTATCATCTCGGGCAGCCGGGGATCATCATAACCAAAATCCACATCATCCCCATCTACATCTATATCATCCATATCATCCATATCGAGTTCGACAACATGCAATTCTAGATTCTGTGCCGATTCATAATCCGCCAAATCCAGATCGGCAATATCAATGGATGTGGCAGCATCCGCTGTGGCAGGTCCACTCTCTTGTGCCACTTCCGGTACTTCCGGTACTTCGGGCATTTCGGGTACTTCTGGCGGTGGCGGTGGCGCGGGAGGAGCTACCGTTTTGGTGCACATAAAGAAATTCAATATTGCAGATAGGAACATTCGAAAAACCATAGCTGGCTCAGCTCCGTTCAAGACCAACTGATAACTGAAAAGTTTTCGCTGTCCCTTTTGTATTTGCAACTTTCTGTGTGTTCTGTATACACATACAGCAACAGCTGCAACTTTGGATGTGCGGCGCCAAGTGGCACAACACAAAACAAAACATTTTTAATGCCAGCTGCTTTTACACACACACACACACATACAATTTGCCTATGAGACACACTAGTTCCATAATAAACTGTCTAAAAATCAATTTTCTATAATATTTAGTTTGATTGCGACTATGACTGAATTCTGTTACAAGTACATTTACTTTTATGATGCACTGTGTTTCTGCACAGAGAGAGACAGGGAGAGAGAGAAAAAGAGAGACAGAGAGCGAGAGAGAGAGAGAGAGTTGAATGTCAAATTAATGTTCACTTAAGTCAAATGGCAACTTTGGGAAGTGATTGATTTTTAGAATCATTTTCGCATTTGTTTGAGTTTGTTTTGAATGAGTAATGTAGTAATGTAGTAATGTGGTTATGTAGTAATGTAGTAATGTAGTAATGTAGTAATGAAGTAATGTATAATGAATCAAATCAAATCGTAAACATAACCCAAAGAAAAGACTACTTCAAATCAAGATCATATCAATTCTCATACAATTATCAGGCATGAAGGATTTTAGTTCGAAAATTCGATTATTTTGTGATAATATTTTAAATGAGTTTTCTTTCAAAATGAAAGAATGATTTACTTTAAAACCATTTGGCTGTTCTTTTTGGGTATTCATCATATCGATGACGAGTCTCACTTGTCACACTCACTTGTGTCCAAAGTGTTGAATCAATCTTGTATTCATTCACATTTTATCTGAATCTGAATCTTATATTTTGGATCAAATAAATCTTAAGTGTGAATATTTTGATAAAAAAAAACCCAATCATCAAAATATTTAAATATTGTGAATTTTAAAGGTTTTGCATTGGGTTTTTGTTGTGCATTGTCAGAGTGCATTAAATAGAGCTCAAACTGTTTTAGTTTCACACACACACACACACAGCACACACACACACATTCACAGAGTTGTAATAAATACTTATACAAATGGCAAAATTAATTAAAATTTAAACGAAGCAATGAACGAATGAATCGCTTGTTACGATGCCATTATGAATAATAAATATATATCTATGTAAAATACTTTGTAAATGTATTTATGCAAAAATATATATAATATTTACACACACACACACACTCGCACACACACATACAGAGACCGTTTGGTCTGCATCAAATGCATTATGGTGCATAAAGTGCATTATATAATTACATTTATGGCGTCCATCCGCCCGCCCATCAAATTGAATGGCTCTAACACACACACATTTGCATAATGTGCACCTCACTCACACTGCTCCCCTTCCCTCTTATCCTCTTAGCATTCAAAACAGCTGCTTTCCTTTTTGCAAAAATAGTATTAATGGTTTGTTTGAGTGGTGGAGAAGGTGGGAAAGGGGGAGAAGGTGGGAAAGGGTGACAGGGGGAACAGGGGGGGACAGGAGGGGGGGCGATAATGCAACTGCAAATGGTGCATGGCACGTTCAAACTCAAGTTTATGCATTTTATGTATATATCTCGCTCTCTCTCCCTGTCTCTCTCTCTCTCTCCCTGTCTTTCTCTTTCGGTCTGTTTTAATTAAGAGGGTTGTCGCGCTAGGGTTGCCCCACTTAGTGTTAGTCAGAGATTTATGACAACTGCAGCATGAAATTCAACAAAATAAAGTAATTCAATATTAAGTTGAATACGAATACAAATTGTTCACAACAACTTTCTATATAGTATGACACAACTATGACAACCGATATATATAGACTATATATATATGCATAATAAATTGATTTATTTGATGGCTGCCCCGTTAAAAGAGGACAAAAACAACACACATTGCATGTTTTATGCAAATCGAAATATTTCGTTGTGTTTATTTTTTTTTTGGTATTTTTTTGGTGGCGCAGTGAAAAGCAGGCCAACTGTGTTGCCAAATTGGTGTCAATTGCAATGAAGGCCAACACGACACACACACACACACACACACACACACATACACACGCACATATAAATGCATTTTTGGTGAGACTTGACACAAAGTTGTGTGTTTTGTGTTGTGTGTAAAGTGTTGTTGTTGGCTTTCGGGTCAAGTACGATATGGCAAAAAAAAAAAGAAAAAACAGAAAAAAGTAAGTTGAAGAAGTAGGCTAACTGGGGTTAAGGTGGCGCCTCATTAGCCAACAACCGCATACACGCACAGCGCTCATTATGCAACTGTGCCGCGGCGTCTTTAACATGCAACTTAATTGGCTGCAGGCTGCAGGGGCTAATTGAGATGCAACACCAGCAACAACAAGATGCAACAAGAACAAGAAGAAGATGGAACCTTGCTTAAAAGTAGCGCAGAAAAGTGCTCAAGGTGCATCTCTCATCAGCATCTGTTAAAGTTGCAACATTCTTATGCTTTTTGACGAGTTGCAAGCAACACAAATTGACACAAATTGGCATGAGGCAAGGCAAGAGAGTACATCATGTCAATCAGATTATCAGGAGTAACGACAACGGCAACGACGAGAAAGTCGACAATCTTCTTGTCAATGTTCGCTCATCATCATCATGATGGGACGTCTTGCAACATCTCCCCCCACCAACTGCTTCTGCCTGTGTGTCTGCCTCAATTGAAGGCAGAACACGCAACGTTTTTACAGATGCTTTCAATCATGACGCACGGATTAGGACTCAGGTTAAAGATTAACAACGGCAACGACAAAGACGGACAGCAGATAGAAGATAGCAGGCAGACGGCGGCAGATAAGAGTATACAGGTCGGGGGGACGGGGATGGGGGCGTGGCAAAGCATAGCAACGGCTACGGATGATGGTGGCACGCCACGCCCACCATTAGTTTGCTTTGTGGCACAACAGAAAAGCAGCAAAAAAGTCGAGAAAAGCTAAGCCAAACGACAACAAAAGCAACAAAATCAAGGAAAAGGGCATTGATATCTTCAGCATGACGAATATTATATACACTTTAAGCATTGTCTTCTTATTCATAGTTCAATCTTTGTAATAATCTTGCATGATATAGCTGGAAAACCAAGGAAAACCAGGGAAGAAACAGAGGAACAAGCGGAAATGACATTAACACACCATCGCGATGCTGATCAAGAATATATATATGTATATATACTTTGTTCAGATTAATTGGGATTTACTTACATTTAAGCGTTACACATTGAAAGAAAGGGATAAAATGGTTAAAGCCGAGTTAAGCTTTAACTCGGGAACATTTTGGAATGGAACGGCAATTAGGTAATTGCCTTTAACTTCAAACTTCAAACATCAAACAGAAACATTTGAGATAGCATCAAAATGAGAAACTCTTATGTCAAAATAATCCCAAAATGTCATGTCAACGAAAGTTTCTCAGCTTCAGTTCTAATAAGAAATCAATAGATATTATATCTATATATATATATATCAAATAAATAGGCTCAAAGCTTATGAAAACAATTATAAAAGTAACGCCAACGCCAACGAATGTGTATTCAAATATATATAGCACCTGACTTGAACAAGTTTTGTTTACAAGAAAAAGTAAAAACGAATTCTCTGAGAATGTTTAACGGAAAACTCACAGCTGCAAAGAAATATGTAAGTAAAACAAGCAGAGTTTTGTTTTCTTTGCCTTCTTTTTTTTTTGTTTTCTTCACAAAAGTTTCAAGTGCTGTTCAAAGCAATTTGAAACTTGAGAGCAGAGAAAAAAAAATAATGCCCCCGCTCTCTCTCTACACTATATCATATTGAGGCAAATGTTCAGAATTGTGTTAATTTAAAGTTAAAAATGAAATAAAAATAAAAAAGAAGAAAATGTGAAAAATATAACATGCTAATCAAATGAAACAAAATGTAAGCGCTTTACCCGAGATAAATGCCAAAATGAGAAGCACTTCAAAAACCAACAACAAAAACTCAAAAACAACTCAAAAATTGTACAAAACGAAGCGAAGTTTGTCAGAAAAGAAGAGAAGAGAAAAGAAAAGACAAAGTCTATTAGCTGTTGATAGCGATCCCAAAAACACTTGCGGCTCAACAAAACAAAACAAAAAAAAGTGTCTAAAAACCAACAATTTGGAGAAAAAAGAAGAAACTTGCACAATCAGATGGCAAGAATAGCAATTAGTGCATACTCTTAGGCTTAGAAGCGTTTCATGCAAAAAGCATACGAAAATAGAAACAGAAACAGAAACAGAGAGAGAGAGAGAGAGAGAGACTGACAGGGACAGAGACAGAAAGAGACAGACAGCACAAAAAGGTAAATGAAAAGACGCGCTGGCAATAATCACAGCCAAGTGCTGCATATTTATAGGCGCAATCAAGTTAATTGCGCACAGAAAGCAAAGTAACAAAAAAAACAAGGAAAAAAAAAAACACAAATAAAACGAGATAACACAGACACAACAGGCCAAAACTAGACGGAACGAAAGAGACAGCAACAGCGAGAGCGAGAGCGACAGAGAGAGCGAAAACGAAATAACAAAAAGTAAGACAGCAATTGTTAATGGACTGCGACTTAGCAAAAGGCTAAGACTCTTGGCCAGGGGAATGAGCAAGGGAATGGGCGCTTTTTGGCTGAGAAAAATGTTTCGAGTCTCTTAGTCTTTTGGGGTAGTAATGTGTCAGTTTAACGGTTGCCTTTTGTTTTAACGGTAGGGAGCTTTATCAAACTGTGTGAAAATATTTTTAACTTCATTTTGTATAAGATATCCTTCAAACCTCTTATCGTGTTATGATCTTTGATCAATTAGTTACGACTCGATCGAATATTAAACATTCGATAAACCTTTTAAACCTCTTTTCTTGCTGTTTTTGATCAATGCTATATCAAAAAATTACGACTTTTCGATAGCATTCATAAGTCAACTCATAGAATATCAATAAGCAACTTGCCTTTTCACCTTTATTGACTTTTAGCTGAGAAAAACGTTTGAGTATAGTCGAAAAAGAGCTAGAAGAGCCGAGTTCTTTAGTCTTTATGTCAGTTTAACGGTTGCTTTCCTTTAACGGTTGGAAGGTTATTAAGCTTTCCCTTAACTCGTTACGATTTTTGATAGATAACAAACTTGCAAACCAACTCAGAAGAGTATCAATAAGTCGCCAGATTGCCTTTCCACTCCATGTTTCTTCTTTTTTTCGCATACCAATTAAGTTAATTGTAGTCATTTGGTTTGGCATTGATTGGATTCGATTTGATTCGCATTTTTTTATGCATTCTCGAGTGCCACTCAGAAAGTTGAATGTGCAACAAAAGTCGACACACTTGACTCTACGGCCGGCGTCACAAAGTATGCAATAATATTTTTTTTGCTTGCCCCAGCTACTCAAGCCAAACTTGCCACTTGAACTTGTCCACTTCAGTCAAGCAGACAAGGAGCAGAGAGTCGAAGAAAGAACGCAAGCAAAGAGCACAGAATAAATATGCAGAATTCAAGAAGAAGAAGATGAAGAAATAAGAAATAAGCTTTTGACTTAATTTACGATTTGCTACAGTTGCTCTTGTTCTTGTTGTTGTTGGTTAAAGTAACATGTTTTGGATTTTTCTTTATGCCCCATGTTGAACGCATTACAAAATTAGCTGTTGCTTTAATAAGACCAAGACCAAGCGGGGAGAGCGGGTGTTGCGGGGGTGCATTTGGGGTTGGCTTTTCATAATCCGACTCGTTATATAGTTATTTTTTTTTCTTGCTGCTGCCGCAGACTTTTGTTGTTATGCCTCATGCCACACACATTCCATTTTTTTTTTTCCTGTTATTTTCTTTGGCTTTTTAAGCCTGCGCCTTGTATTTCATTTTCAGTTTTATGCATGAGACGCCGCCGTCGCCGTTGCCGCCGCCGTTGCCGTTGCCGCCGCCGCCTAGTTTTTTCTGCCCATTCTGTAAAACTCAATCTCATCGTTTTTTACTTGTTTTTTTTCCCTTTCTTCCAGCTTTTTTTTTTCGTTTTTTGTCGTTTTTTTGTGCTCCGTCCATTTGCGCTGTGAATTGTTTGCATACAATAGAGCAACGCGCGCCACGCCCCTCTTCTCCTCAGTCCGCCCATCATTTCTCCGTCGCCATTTTGTTCAAAACTTCAGTTTCAGCTTCAGTTTCAGATTCAGCTTCAGCTTTAGTTCACGTTCAAGTCATTTGTTGTCGTCCAGGGCCTGGTCCCGGTCTCGGCCCGGGTCTTAACTTTTGGCGCGCGGCTTATTTGTGCGGCTAGATTAAGTTTCAAATTGATGGGCATTTTCGGAGTCCCTAAGCCAGCCCAGCCAGCCAGCCAGCAGCAGCCAACAAAAGGGGAGAGCCCCAAACACACAGAGAGAGAGAGAGAGGGAGAGAGAGCGAGGGGGGAGAGGAGAAGCTAGTTTCTGGCGCAACTGTTTTAAGCTTCGCTATATTGATGAGAGCATATTAAAATTGGGATCATTTATTAAGCGGCATGACAATTTACACCTTTAAAATATGTTGCGGCCAACTAATCAGTTGGATCAAAATCATATATATATATAAGAAAAAGCGAGAGAGAAAAAGGGGAGAGGGGAGCGGTGTGGGAATGACACAAATTTGCCATTAAATGTCGCGAAAAAAACAATGAAAAAATGGCAGAGACAAAATGTGTTGCACTTGATAGCAGTTGGTGGTGCCACGCCCACAGATATAGTTGCAATTGTTACACAGTTAGGGAAGGGCGAAGGGGTGGGGAGGGGGAGCGGGCTGCTGCTGCTGTTGTTCGGCAGCGACTTCCGGCAAGAGCAGAGAACATTTCCGGCATCATGGCTGCTTTTGCAGGGGCCAATTTATGCGTTGCTTGTACGACACACTGTATGTGTGTGTGTGTGTGTTTCGCGGCGGACACACAACGCTCGACTATCCGCCTCGACTGACACCTGAATGTGCCACTTGGTTGCGCGCGCGTGTTAAATACCAAGGACATTGCTGCCACCAAAATGTTGCCTCCACCTACCCCCCTGCCCCTGCCCCATATCAGAACAAAATGTTCACCTGCACAAAACACGACTTAAGACATTTCTCCTCCTGATCCTCCACCTCCTCTCTTTCACTCTCTCTGTCTCTTTGTGTGTGAAAAACTTGCGCATAAAATTTCCATATCAGCAATTTTATTTGCAACAATTTGGCAACACTTTTTGTGTGTGTGTGCCCTTGCCCCTGCTCTCCGCTTACCCCCTTGGTGACGTATCAATTTCCGCTTGATTGCATTTAAAACGAAGTAAAGTAAGGGGAACTGAGTGAAGGGTAAGGGAAGAGAGAGAGAGAGAGCAAAAGTTTTCTGTGCGCAAATTAAGTTTGGGTACCCCACACAAAACCCCCTCCCCACCCCACTCAACCGCGAAAAACCACACACACACACACACTAACACACACATAGACAGCGAGGCATTCATTGCCGCAACAAATACAATTTTTGCGGCAAACGAAAATCGAAAATAAAGTTAAAAATTTTACGTTTTACGAAACGAAAGCGTATATGTATGTATGTACATATGTATATGTATGTATGTATGTATATGTATGCTGAGTGCGACACTGACTGCAAAAAGTTTGCAGCCCCAACAAACTTTTGGCGAGTGTAAAAGTTTACAATTTTCTTTCTGTTTTTTTTTTTCTTTCATTTTCGTTTTCTTGTCTGTGTCGACCTCTTCCTTTCTTCTCTCCCTCTCCCTCTCTCTCTCCCTCTTGCTCACCCTCTCTCTCTGTGTGTGTGTTTTTGGTTCGCTCGCTTGCATTCAAGTTTAAAGGTTAATGATACCGCAAAGTAACACCAAATAAGTTAAGGACCACCACAGGCGAAAGAAAAACGCTTCTGATTGGATTTGCTACGTGCAACATTACAAACAGAGATAGACAGAGACAGACATATATGGATGTGTGTGTGTGACAGTGTGACCATACACGATAAGATAAACGGTAACAATTGGAATTGAAACACGAAAAATTTTCAATTGAGTTTTTCCCGTTCACTTTTTAATATTTTGCAACACTGTTTTGAATACTTTTTCATAATTTAACACTGAAACGAACATCGTACGGATTGAAATCCAAACTCATCTCCGAGCTTAGCCAGAGCTCCTCCATGGAACCAATTGTCTCCAGCGGTGTTGTTGCCGTTCCCGTTCCCATTGGTGTGCGATAGGCGAACTGTTGGGTAACCGGTGCCGAACCAGTTACCTTTGTCAGATTGTAACCGACGCCCAGATCCGATCCAGAGCCATCGAATGCATTTGGCTGCATCTCCAATTGTCTATTAGCCCGTGTACGAAAGGATATGCAGGCGCCACTCCAAAAGCAAGAAATGCGCAAAACTCGAAACATTCTAACTCTGAGAAGAAACGGCAATAAACTGATTGAACGACGACAGCCAGTTGATGTTGAGATGTGTTTATAAGTAATCAAATCTTAACTGAAACAGTTGACAGTTGTTGATTCGTTCATTCTTTCATTCGTTCTTTCTGTCGTTCGTTTTTTAGTTCGTTCTGAGTAATCTTCGTTCTCTGAGAATCAAATAAAACACATTTTTGCACACATTGCAAATTCGGCTTAATTCCGTTTGAGCGATTACAGCTAAAACTAAATGAAATGAAATCCAATAAACAAATAAACAAATTTATTGCGAATTATATTTATTTCATTTAAAACTAATTAAAGTTAGTGAAAGTGTTGGAAATTTGGAATATTCAATTGGGCGGAATTCGAAATAAAAGTTAAAAATTCTAATCAAACAGTTGCAAGTACTTACAGCTGCTGTTTGCCACATGCCACATGCCACACACACACGCACACACACACGGCACAGAATGTGTTGAGGTGGCGCATTGTTTGCTTAGCGAACATTTAATTGTTGTTTACATTTGTACTTTGGTTTATTTTGGAGCAACTTTTGCTTGTTGTCTGTTTTTGTTTCGTTTTGCCTTTTTCGCTCCCTAATGTACAGGAAACTCGAGCTATTTTTTTCTTCTTCTTTTAATAAGACTCCCAACACATAAACATAAACAACAAATACACACACACACACAAACACACACACAACAGTGTGGCTAAAGAGCGAGAGTGAGGGAAAAAAAATGTTGAAAGCAAATTTACATTTTAATTTCTTTTAATTAAAAGGGAACGACAAAAAAAAAACAACACACAAGGAAAATCAACAAAATATATACACAGAGTGTGCAAAATAATACATTAAAATGTTTTTTTTTTCGTCGTTTTTTTCTTTTATTATTGGCATTAGCATTTGGCATTCGCCAACGGGGCGAAAAAGTAATGTGGAATAAGACTCTGACTCCGACGACAACAGCTGTCAATACGTTGTTCAAAAGGATTCTATTGGTGGGGATATTTTCATTCTTTCATTCATTCTTAAATGCCGCAATGGTACCTGGCGCACCTGGCGAAATCCTGCTGCCAAGCCAAGCACTCAAGTCCTAGTCCCTCGGCGCGTTGGAAAGAGTCAACTTTTTAGCATTAGCAACAACTTCAATTTGAATTTGTTATTCGGCATTTGAATTTTGGAATTTTGTCTTTGATGCGACAGAGAGCGAGAGAGAGGGAGAGCGACAGAGTGAGAGTGAGAGAGAGAGAGGGAGAGGGAGAGTGAGAAGAGCGTTTTCGCTTTTTAATGTTTTCTCTGTGTGTTTTTGTGTTTTTTCGGTAATCAGTTGAAGCATGTCAAAGCGACCCTTTTTTTTGCCATTTCCATTTCCGTATCCGTTTTTTGGCAATTGGTATCGTAAGTCGTGGGTGAAAAGTATTAACTTCTGACGACAGCGCTTCACTTAGGCGAAGCTTAAAAGCTGACACAAATCATATTATGAGTATTGGAAGCAAGAAGAAGAAGATTATTAAATCAGTGAAGAAGAAAATGTTTGAAAAATCTCAATCTTCAACCAGTTTTTTGCATGTTTGACGTTTTTGCCCTTATGCCTCTTATGCGTAACAAGGTGAACAAGGTTGGGTTGGGGTTGGCTTGAGAGAGAGAGAGAGAGAGAGAGAGAGAGAGAGAGGGGAGCAAGCATTGCAGGCATTACAGGCTAAGGCAAACATGATACAAACCATCATCATCATTATCATCATTATCATCATCATCAACATCATCATTGGGCAACAACTTAAAGCCCAGAAATGAACCAAAGCACACACACACAAACCAACACACACCAACACACACACACACAGCAATGATCCAGAAAAAGCCAACAACAACAACCACAAACGGACAGCTTCATTAAGGCATATATGTATGTATGAGTAGTTGTGTGTGTGTGTATCTGTGTGTGTGGAGAAACTTTTCAATTTCTTTTGCAATTTTCCATTTCACTTTGTATTGCTGTGGTGTGGTGTGTGCTTGTGTGTGTGTGCTTGTGTGTGTGTGTGTGTGCCGGTTGCATGCAGCTGTGGCTCTATGGCAAATGGCAATGTCTGTGGCAAATACACAAATGCGAGTATATTTATCTTACATTTTTCCCTGACTGACCCACACAGCGTACTATCCCCCCTTCCCCCCTCTGCACACACACTCTAGGGTTGCCTCTCTACCTGACAACATTTTGCGCAAATTGAAGTATTTACCTTTTTGGTCAAGGCAAACATTCTACTTATACACACATATTTGTACACATACACATACATACATACATACATACAGACATGCGTATGTATATACTCTACCCAAAGGGTAGCTTCATTATAGTGTGAAAGTGTGTAACGCTTAGTTCAATTACTGAATAGTTAATATCTTAAAATCTCAACTTTCAGCTAAAACCCGAAAATAGTAAGAAAATCTCTTTCAACATTTATTTCAAAATATTATTTTTTTTTTCAATATTTTACCAAGAATATTTATTCCATTCTCTTCACTTTCAGGGTATCTGTTTTCTTCAGCAAACTATTATTTTTTTTATTTATTTTTATTTCTTTGAATTTTTTCTGGTTTCTTTTTTCCCATTTTTTTTTTTTTTGTGTTAGTTGCAGTTGCAGTTGCAAGCAGCCCATCTTGCATTTCAGGTTCATTTGCTTTATGTAAATTTGAGAAAGGGTAGGGGGGGGGGGGGGAACACAAAATTGGTCTCTCTCACTGTGTGTGTTGGATTTCCCAAAGCTTTTAGTGACTTGCAGCAGCAGAGAGTCGTCCACAGTTTTTGTTGTTGTTGTTTCATTCGCTCCGTTTGCTTGGGTGGCTTTTTGGTGTGGGTGGTGCAGCACCTGTCAGACAGACACACAGTTGCCACTGCCACCCATGCGGCAGCCATTTGTCTCGCACTGTGCCACGTGGCATCCCCAACCCCATCCCCCCCTGCCCACCATGGCAATGTTGTCTGCTCTCAAACAAAACGTTGCGTAAGCGCTTGCCAATGTTTAACTGAGCCCCAGCCTCAGTGGGTTAGTGCAGCAGCAGCTTTCCCAGCTTTCCCAGCAGCAGCATCCCAAGTCGGTGGCTTACACTCTAACTACTCAGCACTGCTACAGCACACCCCCCTCTGTGCCCCGTCTCCTAGTAGCTGGTGAACTATCGTTTACTGCCCCGGCACATGTCTGCACGTTCTTTTTGTTTTTTTTTTTTTTGTCTTTTTGTTCTTTCTTTTTGTGTATGATGCTGCTGCTGCTGCTGCTGCTGCTGTTGCTGCTGTTGCTGCTCCCACTGCAATTTTGCTGCAAACTGGAAATTGCATAGTGCATGGCAAAAATGCAGCCAACCCAAGGGGGGTGAGGTAAGGTAAGGTTGGCATTGGCATCCATTTGTTTCCTGAATTGCGGCGTGTTACGTTTCATTTTCAATTTTCATGGCATTTGCTTTGGCTTTTGTTTGCTTTTGTCTTTCTGTCTCTTTCTACGCGGCGAGACTGATTCCAAAGACTGAAGAATCTAACTAGCAATTGGAGAAGGGCAGGGCATAGACCAGGGCAGGTCGCATTTAAGATTCAGGGCTGACGATGAAGATGATGATGTTGCTGTTATTGTTGTTGTTGTTATTGCTTAACCACAGTTTAACTCTTATATTAAGTAATTTTCGTTCAGCAACAAAAACAAAAAAACAGAAAAACAAAAAGAGAAAGAAAGAAAACGAAACCATGTTGAAAATATAATCATAATAAAAATGAAATTAAATAAAATGAAATGCCAAAACACTCGTTCAAAAAGTAAGCAAAACGATGAAGCAGCAACAGCAACAGAAAACAACAACAACAATAACAGCAACAATAACAGCAACACTAACAGTTTACAGTTTACAGTGAGTGAGTCCATTAGCTACGCACAGAACCGTTGAGAACTTATGCGGATGCGAATGGGAATGGGTCGGAGGGGTCGGGGTCCGGGGGGGTCTGTGTTGGAATGGAATATACCGCCATTAAATATTTACTTCGCGCACTCATTTCTTTTACTTAGGCTGCCCACTTTTCCACTTTTCCACTTACTCCCACCCACCTCCCCCACACCTCCTTGCTGTTGGCGGCCGCTTTTTTTTTTTTGGGCACAAGCCAGATAAACATAACCGTTTCATTTTATGAGCAACAATCATTGCTTTTGATTGCCGCACTGATGGCCAACTGAGTTTCCAACTGAGAACTGAGAACTGAGCGTTGAATGGAGGCTGGAACGGTTTTTTTTTTTGCACCAGTTTCAGTTTCAGGTTTGAGTTTCCTTTAGGTTCAGGTGTGTTCAGGTTGGTTCGTTCGTTCGTTGGAGTATCATCCTTGGCAAAAGGTGTAAAATGCCGCATTGCTTAAATTTTTTATGGTTTCCATTGCGCTCTCTCTCTCTTCCGCCCTCTCGCCCTCCCTCTCTCTCTCTCTGTTTTTCTTGTGGGTGTGGCATAATGGGCGTAACAGTTGATGTGTAAGTATCAGTGTGTGTGTGTGTGTGTGTGTGTGTGTGATGTTTTGCCGGTTATTGTATCGTTCTCATGATTGAAACTCATTTTGTTGGGCGACTTTTTTCGTATTTTCGTTGGTTGGCCAGCTGCCCGGTGCGGCATGCCACATGGCCTGCCGCCTGTCACATTTGATTGTGGCAAGGCGACTCATTGAGGCAATCGTTGCTGCTGCCACACGAGACACGCTGATAGTGCCATTAGTTGTGCTCGATTGGCCATCTCCTCATCTTCATTCAAAAGCCTGCATATCAATTATGTGCCTCGATTTGTCGTTAAGTGTCACGTTACGTGAGGCGTTACGACACGTAATTGATTATTGTTTGGCAAAAAAGACAAGGAAACGAAAGATTACCTTCAGTTTGAGCCTTAAATGTTTTTCTGTTTTTACTTAACATTTCACTTTTTTGACGTAATAAGTGATTGTTGGTTGGTGCAGTCTATTCAAACGGTTACCGAACAGTTAACGTAACGTCGAGCAATAACGTAAGTTTGAATGCAACTCTGCTTGAGTAAACTTAAGTAAATACAGCGTTACATAAGCTGTTGAGATTTAGAAACAAACACAACGAAACGTAACTAAATCGTAAGCACAACTATAACATGAGAAAAAATAAGAAAATATTTTATACTTGATTTCACTTATAAGAATAGTTTGTGTGTGTGTGTTGGGTACAGTCTATTCAAACGGTTACCGAACTAACGTAACGTCGAGCAACAACGTAAGCGTGAATGCAACCCTGCTTGATTAAACTTAAGTAACGTAGCTAAATCGTAAGCAAAACTATAACATGAGAAATCTTGACTACAATGTAATTAGATACTTGAATTCATATAAGAACAGTTTGTGTGTGTGTTGGGTACAGTCTATTCAAATGGTTACCGACTTAAGAATCTCAACTCAATCTCAACGTAACGTTAGCTAATAAGATTTTAACATACAAAACACAACGCAACGTAACAAAATCTTAACGAGACGTAAGCTGTAATGTTATTTTTGGTTTTTATATGAGAAATCCTAGATATAACGCAATTAAATATTTGATTTCTCTCCACTCTCATTATTTAAGCATATAAAATGGATAGAGCTATCGTATACTTTACACCCGAAACTACCTAACCTACCTAACCCGACAACCGACAACACTGTTCTCTCAACTTGTAGCAAACTTTAATGAAATTTCCTGCATATTAAGCGAAAACTTCCGTCCAAGGAAGCAAAGCAAAAAGAAGAGTATATATAAAAAAAGAAAACTACAAAAGCAAAGCAAAAGTCGCTTCTCTTTTGCACGCGTTTCAACATCAAATCCAAGTCTCCAAGTCTGAAGTCCAAGACGAAGACGAAGAAGCAGAAGAAGACCGGGGAAGACCGGGAACCGGGGAACGGGAACCAAAAGCAAAGTTGGAGTCGCTATCGCTGGTCGCGTGGAAGTGTGAGTTTGTTGCGTTGCGCTTCCTTTTTAATTTCCGTTTTTATGTGTTTGCGCCAACTGCCGGTTCGGATAGAAGAAGTTGGCAAAGGCAAAGGGGAAGGCGGAGGGGAAGGCGGACAGGCGAAGGGGAAGGCGGACAGGCGATGATAGAACACAGCGTTTGTCTTTATATTCACAAAGCGTTTATTTTTTCCGCTGCAAAAACACCTTTCTTTCTCCTTTGGCTTTGGCTCAAGATGAAATGGCGAACCTGAAGCAATGACAAAGCGCTGATGTTGCAAATTAGAAGACGCCACGCCAGCAGCAAAAGAAGAAGCAGTAGAAGCAGTAGAAGCAACAACAGCTCAGTGCTGATGATAAGCATAAAATTATCGACACCAAAGCAAAATTTTCGTAATAAAAATTTTAATTAAGCGTTTTTTTTTACCCTGCTTTACCCTGCTTCATCGGCATCAGAATTGTGTTTTGTTTGAGAACATAATAGGGTTGCCAGGGCTGGCAGGGATGCCAGGGTTTCTTTTTTGAGAACATAATGGGGTTGCCAGGGCTGGCAGGACTGGCAGGGTTTCAAGTGTCTTTGCTTGGCTTACATTATATTGAAATTTCATCTAAGCCGGGAAAGTGGGAAACTCTAAGAATTCCTTTTTACATTTCTCTTACCGAATTACAGGGTAACTTTTAGGTCCTGCCATTTCCCTGCTCTTCTAGGTAAATTACACTTGTTTATTTTTTTTTTTTCGAGCCACTTTTTGGTGTCATCGTCATCACTGTGTTGGCGTCGCCATCATCCTGACTCTGCCTGACTCTCTGGACATCAACACCCGCGGCTTCTATTTTCATTCGAGAGGAGACGACAGCGTTTCATCACGGACATGACACGAGGGGGGTCATGGTAGGGAGGATAGGGTATAAGGGTATAGGGTGTCTATAATAGCGCGAAAATTTATGCAAATCGGTTTTTGTGCGACGAGTTGCGACTCCTTCCAACTCCCTTCAACTCCCTTTTGGCACCGAGAATTAAAAGTAAAGTTCCCCCTCTCTCCACCTCATCCCCATCCCCATCCACACCCCACCCCTCCTCCCCCGGAACAACACCGCCCACGAAATGCAAAACACATAAAAGCGTAATCGAAACGACAGCGTTGCGCAGCGATTAACGGTTTTAATGAGTACTAACTCGCCTATGCAATTATGAGATAGCGACAGAGTACAGAGACAAGATACAGCGAAAGAGAGAGAGAGAGAGATAGAGAGAGAGAGAGAGGGAGTGAGGGAGTGAGAACGAGCAACATAGTCTCTTATTGCCCAGAGCCCATCAAAGGAGAGAAGCTTAAAAACGTGCTCGAGTTTATGGCGTGATTACAAACGAAGGCAATGGGAATTAAATGGAATCTAAGCTAGACAAAGACACAAAATGTGAGGGGGAATAAGAGAAAGAGAAAGAGAAGAGAACAAAAAGAGAAAGATATATAAAAGTAAATCTGAACTTTGATTGATTATAACATATATATTTTTGGTTTATACTTTGATATAATAACAAAAAGTTCTCAAAAAACTAACCAAAACCATAAAAAATTTAAAGAGGAAATTCCAAAAGAAAGAGATAGCAAGAGACTTTAATAGACATTGCCATAAATTGTTGGTGGCATGAACTGAGATTAAAATCTCTCTTTGATGATGTCTAAAGTGCTAATCAGTGAATAATACACATGCGTATGTCTAAGAGTGTATGTGTGTGTTTGGGTCTTAAACTGCATAACGGTAATGCAGTGCAATCAATTTAAGTGCCTGTGTCCTGTGTGTCCTGGCTTAAGGAATGGCGGCGCTCTTAGTCCGCCAGACAACTGTCAGGGACTTGAGCTGCAAATCTTCAGACCCGAACATTTGTCACACCTTAACAGAGAGAGAACGAGAGAGAGAGAGAGATAGAGAGAGAGAGCGAGAAAGAGAGAGAGAAAGAGAGAGATCCAGATAGACCAGAGTATGTGCGACAGTTAAAGTTGCAGTTAATTTATACAGAGACAGGTGGAAAGAGAGAGAGAGAGAGAGGGAGAGGATGAAAGAGAAGAAGGAAAAAACGGGATGTCTCTGTCCTGTGTCCAACATGAACCTGAACCTGAAGCTGAAGTTGGCTGAAAGCAGAATAAGCCAAGCCAAAGTAGCAGCTGGAAAATTTATGCGCGACCATTTCAAGTCAATAAGCGCATTTATCTTGCCAACGGGTGGAAAATGCAACGAAATTTATTTAATTCACGTTTACACACACACACACACACACAAAAAAAGAGAAGAGAGAAAGGGTAAGGGGGCTTGAGTCAGCTGTTTTTAGGATACAGAGAAAACAAAAGGAAGAAAAGACTGTGGAAAAGAACTTAGAACTAACTACATACATAATAACAAGACTAAGAGAGTGAAAGAGAGATGGAGAGAAAGAGAGCTGGAGAGAAGGCATTTTCCTCTATTGCTGGAGGAAAGAAGAGTCAAAGAGGAGATAAAAATGAAGGCAAATTTGATTTTTACACACTGCTCCACACACACACACACACACATTGGACATAAACACGCGTTGCAGACACAGACACATACACAGACACAGACAGAGACAGAGACACAGCCTGCCGCCTCTAAGCCTGGCCAACAACAATGTGCAAGACCATAAAAGGCAACGATTATTAAACGACCTGTCCAACACAACAAACGAGAATGAGAATGAGAACGTTCACGTTCATAAGGCAACTGAAAAGGGTAAGAAGGGTAGGGGGAAAGGGCAAGTCAAACAGCTGGCAACATACTTCCACAACTACTTCGACTAGAACTAGAACTGGGAACTGGGAACTGGTCTAGCCCAATGTTATAGCGCTTATGATGATGATTATTACAAACTACACATACACATACATACACACTACTCACATACTTACACACACATATATACATACTTACACGAGAACAGAGAGCATTACATTTATTGTTATGTTTATGCACTGGCTAACAACACACACAAACAACAAGAACAACAATGAAAACAATCCATAGAAACTACTTACACTTGTAAATTTGAATTTATTAACTTTGCTGATATTTGCTTTAAAGTCAATATAAACAGAAACAGAAAGAGAAAGAGAAACACATATCGAAAATGGAATCAAATGCAAATTGACACAAGAAAAACATTTTTTCATTTAGAAACCAATATTGAATTTCAAAGCCAGCTCAATCCTTGTTAGGACTAACAACTAATGATGGCTTGTTGATGGCTATGCCTTGAATAGCTTTAACCCTTTGACGAGTGAGACTCGACATCGACATCGATATGAATAACCAAAGTAACAACGAGTTTATTTCTCAACAGTTATATTCCTCATATTATCTATATTATAATATAGTAATATCTCAGTTGCATTTTGAAAGAAAAAAAAAGGAAACAAAACAAACAAAAAATCAAAACTGAGAATCCGAGAGATTGCAAATGATAATGCGCATACAACAACACAATTGCTAAGATTGCCTGCAGGGGGCAATGTGGCAAAAAATATATATACATATATACACTTATATACATATTTATATATATATATATGTATAACGACCACATAACAAATCCCACGTAACAACTATACAAAAATCTGGCAACAAAAACATCGAGAGAGAAAAAAAAAACAACAAACTTGATGCCATGGCCATGACCAATGTTTTTGTTTTTGTGTTTTAGATGGTGAAATGGTGAGAGAGGGGGGGAGAACAACAACAGCAAAATGCGCTGCCGCTCAACGGTTTTTGTTATCTTACGCTTCGATTATTTTGCGTTAGTCGTCGTTGTAGAAAATTAGCTAAATTGCTTATGGCAACGCACGTAGCGGACGCCAACAAATGCCCCCCCTCTCCTCCCGTCATTCACCCACCCTCACACACACACACTACAAAGAAACTGGCGTATTGTTGGTTGGGTTTTTTTTTTTTTTGGGGATACGGGCAACGCTTCTGAGGTTTCTGTTTCTGTTTTTGCTGCTGCTGTTTTGTAATTGTTAATCACAGAAATGTTTAGTGTATCTGTGTGTGTGTGTGTGTGTGTGTAGGGGTAGTACGGCACACACACACACACATACACAAAATTTACATAACGCATTTGGTTTTTGCTTTCGCTATTGCTATTCAAAAATGTTTCCTACCGCTTTGCCGCTATTGTTTTGTTGGTTGTTTTTTTTTTTTTGTTATTTTGCTTCTGTTTTTCGTGTGGTCCATTGACTTGGCAATACGGTAAAGGTATGGGGAGCGGGAGGGAGGGGCGGTTGGGGGCAGGTTACCATTTGCAAATCTGTTGTATCCCCCCCCCACATTCTCTCATTCCACTCTCAAGTTGCGTACGTGCAGCTAACGCATAATTAGGAAAATTTTCTAGAGAACGTTTCATTGTTGTTTGGTCCCGGAATTAGAAAGCACAACAACAACAGCAAGAAGAAGAACTGTAACAAAAAGCACAAAGCATAAACGGAAATGATTTCGTTTTTCCTTCTTTTGTTGTTTGTTGTTGTTGTGAGCTCTGTTTTGTAACTGACTTTTTGGCAATCGCCTCGCCTCGCCAGCGAGCATAGTTTTGATAATGATTTAAATTGTTTTTTTTTTTGGTAGAAAAACGAAAAACTTTAATGAACAGCATTTGGATACGTGGAGAAGTAAATTTAAAAAGTTTCCCTCCCAAACAAATGTCAATCAAAACTTCAAACTTATTTAGCTATAAATTGCAACTTATTTAGCGGGAATTTAAGAGGGTTTCGGGTTTCCCCTTGCGAACTTTTACCGAAACACAATCATGAGGGGAGGATTCCAAAAAGATTTGTATAAACTAAGTTAACATAAATTTGTGTCGAAAACGTCGAAAACCAACAATTTTCCATCTTATATTGAATAATCTTTAACTCACGGCCATCGTCCATGAAAAATCCAGTTGTGGCATCAAAAAAAAAGAACTCACCTGCAATGAGAAATGAAGAAGAAAATGGAGAATGAAAAATTGCACAAAAATAAATTAATTCATATATATGTACATGTATGTGTGTATGTTATAAGAAACGGTTAACAGGTCGTATGAGTGATTTTATTGCTCCTGCTGCTGCTGCTGTTTGTTGTTGTTGTTGTTGTTTGGCTCACATGTTGTTTTTATGCGTTTGCCAAAAACAGGCAAATACATTTATTTGCTCGCACGCATAAAATACCATTTTCCGCCCCCACCGTCCCCTCCCTCTCTCTTACTCTCTTTCTGGGAATCGGTTGTTTTTCTCATGGCTCTTCGTTTGTTTTTATTGTCTTTGGCGCTTTGTGCTTTTTGCTTTTCACACGTTGCCTTCGATTTGGTTGCGCGTCCCTAAAATTATGCCATAAAAAAGATTCCGGAGCAAAAGTTGCGCCCTGCTGCGTTTTCTAATTAAATCAACATAAAAAAAGCTAAAAACAAGGCAATAGCTAACACACACACACATGTAAAGCTCTTTTAATGTATTTTTGTGTGAGTTGGTGGGCTGTGAGAGAGGAAGGGAGGAAGGGCGGGGGTAGGGAGGTTGCTGCAGCATCCGCTTCCTTGTACTTTTTCCGGTTGCCTCCAAATGAAATGAAAAAAAAAATTAATGATGTGGAAATTGCGCAAACGCATTGCATACTTTCAGGCGATGCTCGTTAATTTTATGTGTGCCAAGAAGGAAACAAACTTCTCGCGTTCCGTTGATTTGATTAGTTTTCACATCAAACGCATCAAAAATCAAATTGCTTAGCTAGCCCACCCCCCGCCACCCGAAACACAGTACGAAAAGAATTCTTCGTCTTTGATTTCAGTCAGTCTAATATTACACAAATTGCTGACCAAAGACCGAATGCTTGAATCTGATACGGATACGGATTTGCTTTTGGGCATCTTGTTTCGAGAACTCGGAAAAGCATAAGAGCTTTAAGCTTCTATCTTCTATCATCTATCATCTCATGCCTCAATCCTTTATTTCAATTTTGGAAAAATTCACTCAAATTCTAATGGGAAGTAATTTGCTTAAAAATCAGTGAGAGAAACCCAGAAAATTTCTATTTTGCCTAATCAATTTGATGAAGCCGCAAATTTTTCATGCTTCAATATGCAGTAAAATGTGTTGTGTTAGCTCGCCACTTGCCACTTGCCACACAATTTTCAGCAGCAGTCAGAGTAGCAACACATATATTTTTCGGTTTGCCATTCCGGAGGGTAACCAGAAAAAGAAAGGGGAAACGGGGGGTGGGTGGGGGCGAATGGGGAAGGGTAGCGGCGTGGTACGCACACTGCATACATAAATCAATTTCAATTAACGTTAATTAAATACGCATCAAGTGGGCATGACCACAGAGCGAGAGAGAGAGAGAGAGATGGGGAAGAGGGGAAGAGAGGGGGAGCGGACAAGCGGATCGAGCAGACAAAGCAGCCACAAAATCCAAATGGCAACAACAGCGTAGAAAGAAGGAACCAAAAAAATGGGTTCTCAATATGGGGTTGGAATCAAGTGCGCGGCGTGGCGGGGCAGGGCGGTGAGAAGAGGGAATGCGATATGCCAGCAGCAGCAGCACCTTACACACACACACACACATAAAAGTGAAGGAAAAAAAGCTAAGTGAGTAAATGAGATTTGCAGCAGCAGTTTTTTTGGTTTAGTTTTGGGCGACGCTCGAAAGTATGCAACACAAATTGAAAATAGCTGCGTGGCAACCAACAAACGTGCAACAAGGGGCCACTTGGTGGCATACAGTACATACGCTACAGCCTCGCAACACCCTCTCACTACACCTACTAACTCTCCCCCGTACTCTATGTGTGTGTGTGTGTGTACTGCGGTTATGCGCTTGGTTTGACAGCCATGAGACCAAAGCCAAATAAACAAGCTAGCTAGCTAGCAAGCAACAACAACAAGAAAAATTCTCAATATACACTGTGTATATATAGAGGAGTATAGCACCAAATCGCCCCGGTCTGGGTCTGGGCAAAGTGAAACCGCAATGATGTGCCCCAAACAGCAACAAAGCACCAAAAAAAAAAAAAAAAAAACACAAAAACACACAAACGAAACAGACAACTAACATTACATAACATACTACCACACACCCGCCCCGCCCCCACTCACTCAAAACCGTCCCTCCCCCCGAACACTCGACCCTTAAACCACAAACGAACACGAACACGAACACACACACACACACACACACACACTGACACACACAACTGATAAAAGCAACCCCCAATTTAGCCAAAGGCCTGTAAGTGACATTGATATTTTTCTAGTTTGCCTGCCGCAAGTTGCAAGAAGAAAAGAAAAAAAAATATCTTTAATACACACACACATCACACAGACACTCAAATACACTAACACAATTGATAAGCATACAAGTTGGGGGGCATTAAAAATCTCAAGTCTTATGTTCATCTCAACGTAACGTATACTTAATATTGGATTATCATCATAAACTAATATCATTTCGATACTGGGGTGCTTGGGATAAGCAAGAGTATATAATACTAC
Source organism: Scaptomyza parva (assembly GCA_035044645.1). NCBI lineage: Eukaryota > Metazoa > Arthropoda > Insecta > Diptera > Drosophilidae > Scaptomyza > Scaptomyza parva. The sequence goes on from JAWNNT010000139.1 coordinate 13,238,475, forward strand.
TCTTCAATTTCCCGGGAAATTCAATGAAAATGTTTCATTAAATTATATAACAGTTCATCTGAGAACTTGACGACGGCGGGCGGGCGAGCTTAGAGGGAAATGAAATGAATATGTTTTAACATAATTATTAAAGATTAAAGCGCTTTTCCTTTGCACATTTCCTTTTTGTAGCTTGTAGCTGTTGTTGCCGAGGAGGATTGAGGGTGGCATTTATCATTGTATTGCTGTTGTTGTTGTTGGAAAAGCATTGGGAGTTTCTGTGTTTTTCTTTTCTCTTGTTGTCGTTGTTTTTGTTGTTCTGCTTATGCTTTTGTTTAAATTTTCATTTTGTTCTTTCCTTTTGAGAGCTGCTGCTGCTGTTGTAATTATATTCAACTTTGCATAATTGCAAAACTCATTAGAGGCAAAGTTTTTTTTGGTTGCGGAGAGGTGCGGAGAGGGGGGGCAGGAAAACACAAAAGTAGGCAACAGAAAGTGTAAATTGTGTTTGGCACACCGCCCCCAACTCCCCCTACACCACAACGAATGTTGCTAATTGAAAATGCAAACGGTTTTTTATAACACAGATTTTGGTTTTACCCCAAAAAAAAACAACAAAAAAACATTATAACGAAAAGCAGAAGTAGAAGTTGAATTGTTAATGGAATAAGATAAGATCGATGAGATCATATATAGTATATACCGATTAACCTTAACCTCTGTGTTCTCTTAACACATTGTATGAAGTAAGAAGTATGTTCCAGAGGGTTTAAGCATTTTGGTTTTACCCCAAAAAAAACAACAAAAAACATTATAACGAAAAGCAGAAGCAAGTTGAATTGTTAATGGAATAAGATAAGATCGATGAGATCATATATAGTATATACCGATTAACCTTAACCTCTGTGTTCTCTTAACACATTGTATGAAGTAAGAAGTATGTTTCAGAGGGTTTAAGCACTTAACTTAAGTAAAGAAAAGCAGCTGCTTAATGTTTCGATAAGCAAAAAAGAGAAAAACAGCTGACAAACCCGATGTATTTTGTGTTCTGTTCTGTTCTGTTCTGTGTTGTGGCCATAAACTGTTGTGAAAATGTAATTTGCATTTCAATTAAGTTGACCAGACCAGACATAAAACTACCTGGCATTGCACACACAGTGTATTTAAACTTGTCCACCGCACCGAACCGAACCGCACATTGCTGTTCCGCCGAGCACGAACCGTTCTGGGTTCTCTGCATCAAGCGATGCGCATATTTTCCAATTGTCCACTGTTTGCATACTGCTTCGAGCGCCATGGGGACGATGAACAAACCCTGGCCGGACTGGATCAGCTCGAACAGCAATCGCCCGCACCGAATATTAAGCGGAGTGAACAACCCAAACCGCATTCCGAATCCGAGTTGCGAAGCAAAAGTGCTGCCATTGCCATTGCCATTCCCGTTGGTGGAGGCAATGTAAAAATACGCGGTTCACATTCACCGGCGAGGCTCGAGGAGCTGAACATTTCTGCTCAAGTGCATCCCGAATTGATGTTCGGCAACGTGCAGCAAAAAGTGGCAGCAGCAGCTCCAATTGCTACTGAACGCAACTCGGGCATATCAATTCGGGATGAAATTGAAATTTATACCGAAGTCGATTTGGGTAGCAACACGGCAAGGTATTATGCCTACTAACACACACACACACACACACACACACACACACACGCACACTCTTACTCATCAGCATCATCAACATCATGAAAAGAGGATCAAAACGAATCGAAATCGAACACTCGCCAATCAGGTTGCCTACTGCTTCTACTGCTGCTCGAGAAATCAATCAAAAAGGCACACAGAGTTTCACTTTGATATCCAAACTCAAATGACACACACACACAGAGAAAGTGGAGAAAGCGGAGAAAGCGAAGGAGAGTTGCATGAAAGTTGTATGAAATTTGAAGATGTCAGTTAATAGCTGATACTAAGTTGCCCCTCTTATCAACAACAACAACATTGCCCTTGTCAACGCATTTATTTGCATTTGCAAATTGGTAATACAATATGTTAACACACACACACACACACACACACAAAAGCAAAATTAAAACAGAAATTCAGCAGCTGATTATCAATGGCCGCAGTATTAAACATAATTATATTAATTTATACGCCAACACATATTGTTATACTCTCTCTCGTATTTATAATTTAAATTGGTGATTTAATAATAATCCACACACACCAACGCACACCAACACACACACACAGACACACATAATTATTGATATATCAGTCAGAATTTTTATCGTGCGGCTTTTGTCGCACCACCAACAACAACAACAAGAACAACTTGATTATCTCGCCTTGCAACAATATACAGTTACAAATTTGTATTTATTACTTCCAAAAGTTCCCCTTCATTCCCCCTCCCCGCCCCTTTCGTGTGTCTGGGACAACATTTGCCAAGCACCGAGGAGCACACAAAAAATTCCCGCTAAGGCAACATACATTATAAACAATTTTGAGTTCGTTTAAAAAGCTGTTCCAGATACGAATTCTCTGAAACTCTCTCTCTCTGTAGTAGAAGGCTATATAAAACGATGCCACGCATTGAGTGCTTGCAACAGTTGCCTACTTGCACTTGCCACTATAAGTATAATAAAAACGTAAAGTGAACCAAAAAAAAAAAAACATTCTAATTGATCTTTGACTGTAAGTTATTTTAAAACGGAATCAAGTGTAATCTCTCTCAATAACTATTCTCCAACTGTCTTTTTTCGCTTTTCCGCTAATAGTATTATTATCTAACACTATTCTCTCTCTTTCATTCTCTTTCAGTTTCCTTTGGAACTTATCCCCAACTTCCCAACATTAACATTATGGTAACAAACTACTTTGCTGTCTTCCCAACATTTTCATCCCACTCACTTTCCACCCCTATCTCTCATTCACTTTTTATCGTTATCGTTATCGTCACTTTGCAGCTACCGATCAACATGTGTCTGAACTTTTGTCGCTGCTGTTGCTGCTGCTGCGGTGGCAAGAGTCGGCCATCTTCGATGAACAACAACAGCCAGGAACAGTGTCAGGATCTTGAGATGAAGGATTTGACGCCCGATCTAATGATCTCGATAACGACACAGCCCCAAAACAGCAGCCTCAACAATCTCAGCTCCTATGCACCGCTCAGTGTTGTCGAACGTCCCAATATAATGGTAAATGGCAGCGAGGAGATCGAGCATTATAATGTTGATGATTATGAGGCTCGCACACCGACCATGTGGCGTGCCTGGTGGCTTCAAGGTGCCGGCGATCAACTCTCATCCATAATACTCTAAAAGTCTACTCACACACACACACACACGCACACAAACACACACATGCACACACACAAACACACATTGGAAGAGGTATAGTTGCAGAGGAACAGAAAAAATGAAATTTCATTAAAAAAAAAGTGGGGAAAAAATTAAATAAGACATGTTGATTAAATAAAATTGTAAAAAAAAAAAATAATATTACTAAGTTTCAGAAAAAAAAAATATATTTTTCATCACATCAAACACAGTTTAAGCAAAATTAATTAACTTTCATAAATTTACACAAGATATGTTTTTTATCCCATTTTTTAATGGCTATGTGGAGTATGTGGCAATGGAATGGAATGGAAGGAAAACTGTGGCAAAAAATAAACACACACAAAGCAAACAAAAATGATTTTTTCTTCTTTTTCCTAGCTGCCAGCAGACATTGTCTGGCCTTAAATAGTTTCATGTAACCAACACACACACACACATAGACACATAGACATAGACTAACACACACACATGGGGCACATGCATGTTTAAAATGAAATTACAACACGTTTAGTTAACTGTCTGGCGCGAGGCGAAAAGCGGGCGAAAAAGAGAAGTTGGTTTTGGTTTTTTTGGGGTTGGGGGGTTTGGGGGTTGGAGTTGGGTGCTGGAAAGTGGTTAAGAGTAGGTAATAAAAATTTGATTAGCTGCTTGTTTAACTTTAATTAAGTTGATTTCATTGCGCACAAAAGTCTACAGCACAAAAAATGGGAAAGCAAGAGAGAGAGAGAGAGAGAGAGAGAGAGAGAGAGAGAGCCAAAAGCTAATCAAATATTTAGGCAATGAATGCGCTTGGTGGTTTGACTTTTTCGTGTGACTTCGCTGCCTCAGCACATATTAACATTATATATTGGGCAAACAAAGCAGGCAAAACACTTTGCCCAGAAGCACACACACACACACATACACACACAAAATACACACACACACACCACATAATATTCATGATTATCATTAAAACACACACACACATACACACAGAAACTCTGTTTACTGCATGCATTGTAATTTCATGAGATTCTGCACAAGGATCCTGCACAAGGATTTTGTTGCTGTTGCTTTGTTGTTGCTGACATTGCCGCTAACATTTGACGCCTGTGCATATCACAAATGCAAGCTGAAAGGCAAATCAAAGAGAGAGAGAGAAAGAGAGAGCGGGAGGGGGCGAACAAACACAAGCTAACTGGCATTTTAGTTGACACATGACCGCAAATATGCCAAGCATTTAAATTTATAACTTTACTTTAATGATAAATTGACCAGAATTTGGGTTTCTTTTTGTTTATTGATTATGAATTCTGAGTTGCCAAAAAGTAAAATATATATTCCTGATTTTATCAAACTGTTTTTGGTATCAAATCTTTCAACTTGAACTATTTTTATAATGATTTATGTTAAGTAAAATATGCTCAAGACTTGAGAATATGTTTTTCGTCACTTGACTTTTTACTTTAAGTCAACTTATTTATTGTTTGATTCAATACACACACACACACACACACATATACATATACAGCGGTCTCAAGTGGGAGTTGGCAACATCTTGAGTGTTGGCTGTGGCATGCCATTAAAGACCTTTTGATGCCTTCAGTGCTTGCCACTTAGCCAAAAAAAAGAAGGAAAGGAAAACCCAACGCCGCATATTATCGATGGCCATAATGCTAGGAACCAAAGTCAATTGCTGTTTTTTGTTGTTGTTGTTGTAGTTGTTGCTTGTGCGTAAGCCATTAAAAACTTTCCGGCAACGCCATTAAAATAAAAATCGAGAGCGTGTTAAATGATTTACAAAAGCAGCAAAAGCCAAGAGACGAAAAGACGAAAAGACTTTTGGCCAAAAACAATTTCGTTGCTTTTGCGGGTTTATCGCATTGGCATAATGTGTTTCAGGTTATAGTATATCCCATTTGTTCACCCCTTCTCCAAGCCCCAACCCCCCAAACACCCAGCACCAACCCCATCCCCCCAATCGCTCCTAATGCGCTCCACTTTCTCCCTCTCTCTCTGTCTCTGTCTTGTTGTGTATTTATTTTATGCGGCTTTTGCGACAAGTTAAGGCTTTTGTGCCACAAAACCCGCAACCTCCCCCACTCCCCCGCCACACCAATTTAAAGACAGTCTGTGTGGGGAGGTGGGGGGGACGCCTGGCAAAGACATCTTTTTGTATTTTATGGATTTTATGACTTTCCAATAAGTTTTGGCCATGTTTTCTTGGCGTACCCAAAACTCAGAAGCCAAGAAACTTGCGCCCTGGCAATTTAAGTTTATACTTATTGTTAAAGTCTGTAATCGGACGCGATATCTTTATAACTTTTACGTACACACGATCTCATCTTGTATCGCATTTTATTTAATGACACAAACTTGATACAATTATTGATAACATTAACGTTAGTGTTTACTCTCTAAAACCAAGACCAGAATGATGATGAGAGTGAGAACTGTTTAAGAACTGTTTAAGAAATTTGGAACAACTTTTGACCCTTTAGTTATCTCAACTTCAACTCCTTATTCTTATATACTTATATCTCTTAAGATCGAAGGTAAGCTAAACTAATAAAACAATTTTATATAGAATCAAGACCAGAATGATGATGAGAGTGAGAACTGTTTAAGAAATTTGAAACAACTTTTGACCCTTTAGTTATCTCAACTTCAACTCCAACTCCTTATTCTCATTCTTATATACTCATATCTTAAGATCGAAGGTAAGCAAAACGAATAAAACAAAATTATATATAGCCAAGCTCTCAGGCTCAGGCCATTTTTCCATTAACTGATTGACTGTCAACTACAACATAAACACAGAGTCGTATTCCTTGACATAGGGATTTTCCCTTTTCAAGTGTGTTTTCCTTTTTCCTTTTGTCTTTTGCCTGTCCCCCATCAAAAGAGGAAAACTATTCAATTACGCACTCACTTGATGGCGTTTACGAGTGAGGGCTGGAGATAGAGATAGAGATAAAGATATGGAGAAGGAATCTTCTCTCTCTCTCTTTCATTCTCTTGGTCAACTTAATGCAACTAATCGCCTACCATTAACCGCCAATGACACTTTTATGCCACTTTAATAAACTTAAGCAACACACAACTGACACAACACAAGAGAAGGGTGTGTGTGTGTTCTATCTTTGTGTGTGTGTGTTTGTTGGTGGTTTTCGTAGTGTGGTTAGGATTTGGTTGTTGGTTGTTGGTTGGAATTCGTGTGACAGGCGCTTGTCCAAGTATCACAAAACTTTCGGCACGTTGTGGCAATGTCTTAAGGAGAGCGAGAGTGTTTCCTCTTCAATCGTTCACCCCACTCCCCTCTCTCACGAAGAAGAAGACAACTGACTCCCTGGAGTTTGAACAAGTTATATACTGTATACCGTGTTGTTGTTGTTGTTTCAGCTGTTTGATATAACCACACACAACCACTTATATCAATAATAATAATTCCCATTTGTAATAAAGCCAACTTAAGGGCGGGCGATGGCGATGGCGGCAATAAGCATCATCAATTGAAATGCATAAATAAACATTGTATATGTGTGTGTGTGTGGTACTGGGTAGTACAGAATAAAACTGTTATTTTTGTTTCTGTTCTGTGGTTTGATCCCTTTCTACGTTCTGGTAAATTGATACAAATTGTATAATAATCACGCCATTGCATTTTATTTTTGTGTCATGGCACAACACACACACACAACACACACACACACACAGAGTAACAACAATGGCACGTGTTTAATGCCTGTAATGGTAAACAAGAACATGATGGAACATCGAACAAGAACTGTGCATTAGCCTGGCAGCAATATCATTTGTTATTAATAGCATATGGTCACACTGAAGCAACAAAAGTTTTTTTGATGAATAAAATCTATCAACTTTCCCCAAAAGCGACAAAGACAACTCTCTCTCTCTCTCTCTCGCGTTCAAAGAGTTTTCTCTGCTTTAAGATTTAAACTTATTTTTTTCTTGATCTAAAGATTGATGAAGATTAAGCAAATGCAATTATTTAATCAACTAAGTGAATATTCGTTGCGTTGCGTTCAGTGTTTTGATCGATGGTTAATCTTGATACATAATCAATAAAGCAACAACAACCCACATGATACATGAGCTTACCTCTATTCTCCTCTCCACCCTCCCTTTTTGGTTTAGCACGCAGCATTAGAAGCTCGTATTCGTTGATTTTGGATGCTCATTGCTCATTGTTTCCAATTCGTTTTAAGTACCGGGACACGCTTATGGTGCCGGCGTGCCGTCGTCTCTTGTTTACCGCCACCCACCGCCCACCCCCTTGTCAGAACACCACCCATTCGATGTTATTTATCATGTGGCGAATGTTGTAATGCATTTTGTAATCGATACAAAGCAATCACATAGAATTGAAGGCCCAGCCGCCCCGTGCGCCCCCCCGGCCACAAGGCAGGCACGTGACCAATCAAGCTTAGGGTTTTCGTTGTTTGTGAATATATGTGTGTCTCTCTCTCTGTGTGTGTGTGTGTGTATGGTTAAGGGTGTGTGGGTAACGCCTTCTACATCGCGGGGAAATCAAAACCACAAAACAAGTTGAAATGAAAAATACAAAATATGATATGGAAAATAGCAAAAAAAAAAAGTCTTAAATCATTTTCATTTAGACGACGAAGCAATCAACATTGATATGTGCCACAATGTCTGTTTACACTCTCTTGATTTGATTTTGTACATTTTTGCATTTGCTTTTGCTTGTTATCAAATGTGTCTCTCGAACCGAATGAAAATGGCCCAATCAAATTGTACACACACACATATGCAAATTGTATGTATTTTTAGCTATATCTAAACGGATATGCGTGGCAACAGAAACTCCCCGTGTCAGCTGGGGTGGAGAGGCGCGAGTTCTTGACTGATAACAAGAGTGACAGTGAGCTGTGGCAAGACCCAACCACCGAACCGAACCCCAACCCCAACCCCAACTCCAAACCCCAACGAATTGATATTTGGCGCTGTTTGATTTTGCTGAGTGAAGAGTTTTCGTCAGCTGACAGTAATCAGTGGCATAAGTGGGAGGTGGCAAGTGGCAAGTGGCATCATCACTCCCAGTGGCATGCATCTTTAGCTGTATTAATTTGTCAGCATTAACAGAATCAAGAGCGGGAATGCAGAGGGAGAGGTGAGAGAGGGAGCAAGGGGGTTCTAAATCGAATTGAAACTTTAATGACTTTATGCGCAAGTTGCAAGTTGCAAGTTGTGTTTTTTTTGGCAACTTACTAGTTGCAACTTGCCACTTGCAACTTGACCAAAGCCAAGTTTGTAACTAGTTGCCAGCATTTCCGTTGGCCAGACAATTAAGTGCAAAACTTTTTTCTCTTTACTCTAAAGTTTTTTGCCACGCCCACAAGCCGCCCACATTGGCAATAGCTCTATATGGATAGCTGGCCATTGCTGGTTCGAGAAGGATAATGATGATGATGAAGATGAAGATGAGGATGAAGCAGCATCGCTTCTGATGCTTCTGCTGCTGCAACACGTTGAACAGATTCAATTAATTAACTGTCAATATTCTAGCAAGCACGAGCGCGTGCCACGCCCCCCCTCCCTCCACCCATAGTGTTGTTTGTGCGCTTCGCTTTGCTTGCTAAATAATTAATGAAAAGACAAATTGCTGTTGGCAGCAACCTGAGAAGCCTTTGCCTTTGCCTTCGCCTTTCTGGTTTTGTTCGGTTCCACTGCAGAAGTTTTTAATTTCCATTGCATACTTTTATGCGCTGCGTTGATTTTTTCTTCAGTATTCTCATTATTCTGTTTCCAATTTTGCTTATTTCTATTTTTTGTTTTCCATTTCCTTTTACAAATTGCGCTTCATGAATTGCATTACTAATTGGTTTTGCACAAAAAGCATCAGCAGCAGCAGCAGGATGGAAAAGAACAATGGCAGGGGCAAGACGAGAGGAGAGAGAGAGGATTGTGGAGCAGTTTGTCAGTAGTTGTTAAGCAAACTGCCATTAATCGAGTTGCATTGAATGAATAATGACACAGTTTCTTGATATAGAAAACCAATTTGATAATCATACGAAAACTTTCTTTCTTCGAGTTTAAAGTTGAATATTATTCTAAGACCTTATTTCTTCTTCTTCGCTTCTGTTAATATCGCTTGGGTGGCAGATCATGAACAGATCAATTCGCCGCATTAGGCCAATCTGAAATGCAAATCTCACCTTCCCCTAAATCCTTACCACCTTCCCTACCTAGCTCCTATCCCAACCCTATCCCAACACTACCCTATCCCAACCCTATCCCAACCCTACTCTACCCTATTTAAACGTACTTTCACTACAAAACTGAAAACTGAACCTGATTTAACATGCAAATGTGGTAGAATTTTCACAGCTTTGCCTTTTGGCCAGGACTCAATGCATAAATCATGGGCTTGGCCTTATAAGAATACCAAAAAAAAAAAAAAAACTCATGAAATAAAATAAAAGAAAAAAAATAAAATAAAATAATAAAAGGGTTGTACAAGTGGCAGCTTTCGCTTTCGCTTTGTGCCTGTGATGGGGTTTTAGCTTCAGTTGTTATTGTTGTTGTTGTTGCAATCGATAGTCGGCGTTTTTATGCCGCCAATATTGGCCTTAGCACGTTCACCATTCACCGTTCAACATTCGGTGTTCACCGTTGAGCGTTCAGGAGTGCGCCGCAAAGTATGCTAAGCTTATTTATTATTTACACAAGTGAAACGTGTATGAAACGAAAAGAGCTGCTAAAAACCTGAACGAACTAAGCTGCCCCTTGCCACAGTCACTGCCCCTTGCCACAGCCACTGCCCCAGCAGCCGTTGCACAAGACTAAAGAAAGGAAGAAAAAAAAAGAAAAAAAACAGAAAGCAGAGCAACGACAAGTCGTGTGTGTTTGTGGTTGATTTGATTGCTTTATGCACCCAGTGAGTGGCCGCATGAATTTCAAATGAGCCTCTTTTTCCCCATGCCACACTTCACAAACACAAACACACACACACACAGTGCCACATGCTACAGGCTAGTAGTAGTAGTAGTAGCTATACAGCTTCAGTAAGAAAAAAAATACCAAGGTGCCAAATAATACCAAAAGGCATATGAAGAAAAAAGGTTTAAAAACGCAAAATAAAAAAAAAAGTTAAGATATGGCCACAGCGCAGTCATTAGAGTACTCTCCCTCCCTCCCTCCCTCATTCTTTCTCTCTCTCACTCTCACTCTTGCTGTCTCGCTTTCACGCTGTGTGTGTGGGAAATCTAACGTGTTGCACACGTTTCGCCTGCCAGTAAAGCAGTGTGAATCGCAATAGAAATGGAAATAAACATGAGAATGCCACTCCAAAGAGTGAGAGAGAGAGAGAGACAGTCGACTGTGTTTGTGTGTGTGTGTGGGGTCAGTGTTCACACGTCTTTCTGCAGGCTTTTGGACATGCTCGCCCTCCATCTCCATCCTCCATCTCCATCCTCCATAACAACAACAACAATAACAACCAGAAGAAAAAGACAAGTAGAAGAAATAATTCCCACATTGGAACTGGTTAGCTGGTTCTGGTTCTTGTTCCTTTTCCGTTGTGTATTTGTGAGCGTGTGTGTGTGTGTGTATGTGTGTGATGTTCCCACAGTAATTTGAAATTCATGCGCTTCGTATGTGGAATAAATTCAAGATTTTGATTTGCTGCTACGTGTGGCGTCTTATTTTCAGTCTTACAGCCACGCCACGCCAACCTCCCCTCCCCCTGCCCCTCTTCTCGTACTCACTGTTTCATAATGTATGTATGTGTGTGAGTGTGTGTGCAATTGAAGGTGTGAAATCGCACATAAAGGATAATAAAAGTGAAAAGCGTGAGCGCTGTTCAAGCTGTTGCCCTTTTTCTTTTTCGTTTACATTTTTTAAAGCAAAAGTTTCTGTGTCTTTTTTGTCCGGTTTTGGGTTGAAATATGTTTATAATTGTATCATTGCGATTCTATATATTTAGGTTCAAGTGTGTTTAAGCAAACTTTGTTATAGTTAGATTATGGTTTTGGTTTATATTATTATATATTTAGGTTCAAGTGTGTTTAAGTTAACTTTGTTATAGTTAGATTTTGGTTTTTGTTTCTATTGCGAAATGTTTGTTGATAATACAATTTAACTCTCAATGTCGCTTGCTGATAGTCTTACCCCTTACCCCAACTGCCCCCAACTACCCCAACTACCCGCGCTTTGGCCTGTCTTGAGGTTCTGGTTCCATTTTGGTAAAGCTCCATGACGCAGTTGTTTGCAATGGGCTTTTCTCGCTGTCACAACAGCAACAACAACAGCAAACTCTTATTGTAAGATTTTTCAAATGATGCCGAAAAGTAGGCAGAACACACACACACACACTTGTACACATACTTATATGCACACACATACAGAACGTAACATATATATGTTATATATATATATATATATATATATATAGATACAACAAGCAAATAAACACGCGCGAATATTACGAGCTGTTTGACTGCTGACGTCTCTCACTCCCCGCCCCCACTCCACCACCCTCCATTTCCACTCTTACGGTGTCTCCCTTCTTGTTCTTAGTGTTCTTTGGCCTGTTCGCGCCGCCATGTTCATCCCGGTCTGTTTGCACACACACACACAAACACAAACACACTGCTCGCACCTCGTCTCTGTATCTCTATCTGTTTCTGTCTCTGTCTCTGTCTCGGTAGCCGGCTGTGCGTTTATTTTTGGCATCGCCGTCGCGCCTGTAAGTATGCAGCGGCAGTCAGCAGGAGGAATACATGTCAATGACTTTACAGAAAGCGGAAACTCATAAAGATAAGTGTTGACATGGCTGCCAACTTGGGCTAGGCACACTGTATGCGGTACCCACCTCGTCACCACCCCCTAACCCTTACCACCCTGCCAACCCCAACCCCTTCCCCAACCCCAATCCCATCTTACCCCCCCGTCCAACCTGCTCTCGCTCGCATCCGTAAGTGGCATCTGTCGTCGCGTATTTGTGTCATTCCACTGTGCGTCTCTTCACGTGATGTTCTTCCTACGCGCACACACTTACCAAATGTCCCCACACACACACACACAAACCCAGCGAGAATCAGTACTTTTTGAGTATACAAATCGCTAAGAAATATTGTCGGTAAAAAAATCTATTAAGTTTCACCAAAAAGTCAAAACTGATCGAATGCAACCTGAAAATATAATCAATTATGATGATATAGACGCGACTAACTGAACTATAATATCGATAAATATCGAGATATTCGTTTTTATCGATTTTATCAGGAAAAACAAACTAAAGTTTGTATTTCTAAGGTAACATACATTATTTATAAGTCAACAAAATGGATTTTTTTATTTACATATGTCGATAAATATCAAGATCTTAGTTTTTATCGATTTTCATCAAAAACAGTAAAATGAAATTTGTGTTTCGTAAGTAAAAAACATTATTTTAAAGTCAAAAGTCAAGTATTTTGTTATATATACAAAACACTTAAATCGATAAACATCGATAACTTAGATTTTGTAGATTTTCACCAAGAACAACAAACTGAAATTCAAGTTTAGTAAGCAATAAACATTATTTATATTCAAACAAGCTGTTAAAGTATTCATTTCATTATATATCCAAAACACTTACTATATGAATTATGGGCGAAAAGTAATTCATTCGCACAAAATAATGAAAATATCTATGACAAGCACAAACCCACACAAATCCAAGCCAGTGCACTTCGAATGTGTGCGCTATAATAATAATAATTATTATTATTATTGCCAAAAATCCTTCTAATCAAGTTGCCAACGCAAGCAGGCAACCAGCCAACCCAGGCAGGCATTCAAGTTGCGCGCTCATGAGGCTCAAAAGGGCTGAAGGACAGGCGGGCAGGCGGACAGGCACACACAGCACATGCTTTATATGCATAACCGAAAGCCACAAGGCACCAATTGTTAGCTGGGAGTGTGGTGTGGCGAGGGGTGGTGGGGATGGGGCGGAACCTGGTTAGGCTGCTCTATTGTTGTGGGCCCCGAGCCGGGGCTAATTAATGTTATCGCATTTCATGCATCACTGCTAATTGTTATCGATAAATAATGCAATGTCAGGCGGCAATTTCTGTGTGTGTGTGCCAACTAGTGAGTGTGTGTGTGTGTGTGCCAGTTGTTACCAGTATTTATTCATACTCTCTCTCCTCCTGTGTCTATTTCTGTGTTGTTATCGGAGTTGCCGCAACGCGTTTCTATAACGCAAAGTGACAAGCTTGCGGCTAAGTTTAACAACAATACAACAACAACAAGAAGAAAAAACATAACATAAATCTTTCAAGGCAATCAAAGGCTTATTAATGGGCGGCATGCAAACGGAAATGGTGAAACGGAAACGGAAATTGAAACGTTTAACGGTTCCAGTAATAGCTTAAGCCCAAATGCCGCATTGGTTCAATGGAAAAACACTTTCAAGCCACTTGCCATTGCGTGATACAACAAACATGTAACCAGAGGGGGTGGGGGAACTTTCTACACATTCCCGGAAGCATTTACATAGTTTATGGCCTATTTAAAAACTGACAAGTTGATTGATTGATTAACGGTTTTCCCTCGACTTGTATGGAGCGAGAGAGAGCGCAGAGGTATTTTCTAAAGTTTGTGACTTAAGATTTTTGTTTCTAAGTAAACTTTGCAATCACATTAAATGTTTAAAAGCGACTTCAACTTTTTCTTTTGTTTTGTTTTGTTTCCTAATGCCAAAGGATCTCAGAGAGAAAATAATTAATGTGCTGTTTGACCAACTTGAAGCTTGGTTGTGTTGCATGCAACACAAATGCCATCAAGCTATTAAAACTCATTCGAAAGTCATGTTAATTGCGGCTAGTAGATGCTAGCCAAGGGCCGCTTTCTGTGGGCGGGGTGGTGGTGGATAGCATTAATTAAACCTGAAATATAAAATGTACAAAATCATAAGCTAAAACTCCCTAACAAAAAAAAAAAAAACAACAAAAAAAACTAACACAAAAGCAACGAAACGAAACAAACAACAAAAAGTAAAATGTCCAAAATAATTACCAAGGCCGGAAAAAAGGCAGCCGCTGTGATTTTGTTAGCTAGCCAAAAAAGACAAAGAGTGACAGAGAGAGACAGAGATAGAAACAGAGAGGGAGAAAAAAAGAAAACAAAGCTAAGGGCATAACAAAGATTTATGCCTTGTCCAAAGGTGGAAGCATAAATTTAATGTCCACCGCCCTTCCACGCCCCGTCCCGCCCTACCCAAAAAAAATATGTAGGCGGCATGGCAGCAAACTCAGCCAAAAGAAGCCAACAAACATGAAGAAGAAGAGCAACAACAACAACAATAAGCAGGCGCAACCACTGCGAAAGTATTAAAGCAAAAAGTTTATCCCTTCGAAAAACTCAACTCTGGCCATTTGGCTTCATTTTTGGTTTTTTTTTTTTCTTTTTATATTTTTATTTTCGGCTAAAACTTTTCAATGTTGGTGCAGTTTTAGTTGGTGTTGTTGTTGTTGTTGCGGTTGCATGATACGGAAATTTTTGTGGCTCGCAAAAAACTTTTTTGTGGCCAACACACACACACACACACACACACTCATGTATGTATGTGTGTGCAGCTGTTGGTGTGCTTGAAAGTTCAGTATTTAGCCGTAAGTGGTAATAATTACGCATCTGAATCTGCTTCCGTCGACTTTTTGTTGTTGGCCGGGTTAAAGTCATAATGTTGACTGGTTTACAGTTACACACACACACACACACATATACACACAGACACACACACACACAGTCACATGTATGCCAGTTAATTAAGTTAAATTGGATTAAAATTATAAAAAATTATACACAATCTGCACGGCGCAGAAACAGATGCAGAGAGAGAGAGAGAGAGAGACAGTGAGAGAAGGGAAGGGAGGGTGAACGGCAGGAGGGAGACAGAGAGAAGAGAGATAGAAAGGCAAGCGAGAGAGACAGAGTGTGATATCGACATAAAACGACTTTAACTCCATTTAAGTATACGTATTCAAATGCCACAAAATATCAAGTATACGCACAGACACAAAACAAGCATGTAAGGCCGAGTATAGGGTATATCGGGTGGTCGAGGGCAGGGTATGTGTATTAGATCGCACTATTCGTTACACTTAAGCAAACACAAAATCACTGCCTACTTTTGGGAGCAACGTGGAAGTCTCGTCGCGCCTTCATTGCTTTAGGCAGCCAAATGGAAAATTCTATTAGGCCAATGATGTAGGACAAGTTGTCATTATGCAGCCAACTAATTTGACTGGCGTCTCGCATTTTAGAGCCATTCTGCCGCCGCTGCCAACGCCCGCTGGGAGAGCGAGAGCCCCTTGCCCCTTGCCCTTAGCCCTGTTTGCCTGTTTGCCAGGGCAAGCCCTGGATATAATAAGCTAGAAGCTAGTCATTGCAATATAGTAGTTTTTTTTTTGTTGTTAAACACAAAAGCTAAAACACTCCCCAGTGCACTATTGTTGGGCCGCAACAAGCTGAAACGGGATGGGGGGTTGGGGTGTGGTGTGGTGGGGTGTGCCTTTCTCATTTGATAGCCGTCTCGTTCTGTCTCGCCTGTGTTGCTGTTGGCTGCTTTATTGAAATATTATGCAACAAAGTTGATGAATTTTTAGCCTGACAAACTTGGGGCCACTGCATGGGGACTGCGCATTAAGCAAAACTTGCCACACACACACAAAGAGAGAGAGAGAGGGGGGAGTGAGAGAGGCTCTCTGGTTGCCATTGTATCAGGTGTTTACCAACGAAAAAGCAAAGAAAAGCAACAACAACAAAGGCAAAGAAAAAGAAGAAAACAAATATTATAATAGCAATTGAGAATTGCTGATGAGCTTTGCTGCCAGCCAAGCAACCAGGCCTGTCTACTACCTGGGCTGTCTGACTGCCTACAATGACAAGCAAGGAAGCAAGCAAGCCCGCCAAGACACAAGTTGCGCCACCCCCCTCACTGCCACACCCTGCCATCCCCCACCTGCCTTCATCGCCATCGTCTTGGCTTTAACCCTCCTATAAATTGTCAAGTCGCTGGCACAACAACAAAAACAACAAGAACAAGAACAAGAATGCAAGCAAGCAACAGCGGGAATCAAGCTGGCAAACTGGCAAACTGACAAAATGGGAGAGAGGAAGCCAACAAAACTTGTAGAGAGGCTGTAAGCTGAAAGATGAAAGCTTGAATCTGAGGCCAAAGCTGCTGGGCCCCAAGTTCTGCTCTAGTCTTTGCACACACACAGACTTGTGTTGTCGAGGGAGCATTTTAATTATTCAACATTGTTGACAAAGTTTCAGCTGTGACTGGAAGTCACTGTAAGAGTGCACGACCAACACACACACAGCGAGTGAGAGAGGGTAGGGGAGGGTGAGAGGTGTGGGTGGAGAGGTGTGTACTATAAAGCAATATGATTTGCTGCTTGAGCAGTTTGAAAGTTGAGAGGAACACACACAAAAATTGGTCGACAACAAGCTGCAAAATCTGCGGCTGTTGACAGATTCCAAAAGCAAAAATGTTAATAATAAGATTCAACAACAACAGAAAAAAGGTCAAAGCTTCAACTCAAGTGGAAGTAGAAGTTACCTGAAGGTTGGTATTTAATGTTATTCCTAGTTAACTGCTCTCTTTTTTTAAGTGAATTAATGAAATATTGTTTGAATTTGATTTAAGTTGTTTCTTTCTAAACTTTTGTAAGGGTTTTGTGGATACATTTGACGGGTGACGGGTGAGACTCGTAAAAGGGTTAAGAATACTTTTAACTTTCGTTCGATAATGAAACATGAATATCTCTTCATCATAAATCGCAATCCCTGCAATCGCTGTGCGAGCGAACAATGCGCTTTTCGCTTTGCCATTTAACGTGATTTTTCCAATCACTTTCACATGAAAAGCAACAAATTGTTCAAGAGTTCAGCAGCAGCAAACAGTGTTTAGAGATGGCAGATGTGTGTGTGGCTGACAGACAGCAAAGTTGATAAAGTTGAAGTGGAATGTGTGGCGTGGCGCCACAGTTACGCATTCAATGCCACACATGCCATTTATGGACATATTGACGCACATCAGAGATCAGATCGAACTGGCTGCTGCTGCTGATAAGTCGTCAAGTCAAGTCTTTTGCCAGCCATGGCAAATGGCTGTAATTTAATTCTTTTTACTCTTACACACAAACACACACACACACACACTGCAGTGTGACGACTCAGACAAGCCACAACAGCCACAATGGCAAATGGCAACATGCAGCATGCAGCATGCAACAGCATTGAAAATGACTGAGGGGACAAGCGGTTGGTCAAAAGGGGGGGAGACGTTGTTCATATGGCTAGCAATTCCCATGCTTCTTTCTCATTTCCTTTTTTTGTCTCCTTTCGAACATCGCGCTTCAATAATTCTGTTTGCTTTCACACACACACACACACACACACACCAATACATACACATATTCGAGTGGCTTTTGTGGCATTTGGGTAAAAGACAAAAATGGCAGGCAAAACTGCAGTCAAAGTTAACAGCAGCAAAAATGTTGCCAGAGCCAGACCCAAAGCCACCCCGAACCACCCCCAAAAAATCACAATGCAATTGTTTGGCAACGTTGGGGCAACAACAAGGCGAACAGTTGACCAAAAAGTCAAACATAACCGGAACCGGATCTCCACCACCCACACACCCAAACACACAAAGAAAAAATTGCTGCTTGACACTTTGTGTGTGTGTGCGTGGGTGTGTGTGTTGGCCATTTGGCTGTCATTAACAATTTAAAGCGTTGATGCACTTTCATTATGAAACTAATTGAAGCCGAATCTCAGAATGAAACTGTAGTGCGCCCCAAAAAAAATGAGTAAAGGCACTCTCAGCTCTGAGAGAGAAAGAAGAAGAGAGAAAATGGTAGAGCATTTAAGTGATTTAAAGTGTAAGCCGATAAGAGCGAATCTTATATTCCGTTTTCACTGATAATCGGAGGGTACGGGTGTCGTGTCACGAAAAACACGAATGTTGTGCAAAGTAACTTAAAAATACATACAAAAATCATACAAAAATGACAAACACACACACACGCACATTCATGTACATGTATATTTAAGCTCATGAGCCGCAACACTTACATGTCTGCGCCACAAACACGCCCCCCAAACCCCAATCATTCAGCCCCCCCACCTTGCCATCATCATCTTAACATTGCTTTCCCCAAAAAAAAAGCACGCAGCTGCGTTTGGCCGCGAACTCAAACAATGAGGCCTTTGTATGCGACAAAGCGTTTGCCTTTTTGCTGTTGTTGTTGTTGCTGCTGCGGTAGACACTTATACACACACACGCACGCACGGCACACACATGCAGCAAAAACATACATGGCCATTGTTTTTTCGCAGTATTGAACCCCCAACTCCGACAGCCAAGAACAATCAGACTATTTGGTTGGCCATGGCACGACAGAGAGAGTGTGTGAGAGGGAGAGAGAGAGGGCTGTTTTTGTGTTGTCTGTTGTCTGTAGGCCTGCCTGCTGATGCTGATGTTCTTTTGTCGCCTTTTTTGCTCGGCGTTTTCATTTGCGCCTCAAATCTAAGAATAATAGCCGCCTTGATTACATTCACGCCGCTTTATGACAAACGAAAACAACAACAACATCAACACCAACAACAACAACAAGAACTGAAGTGAGAATAGCTGAGACAACAATCAGATGCTGGGGTACAGTGGTCAAAAACCTATACAAAAGTAACTTCAGTTTAATCGCAATTAAAATTTTGGCTAAAAACTTGACTTTAAACAACAATTTGAAATGGGAATAAAAAAATTTTATAATTTTTAACATAAATAAAATGAAGTTTTTAAGCCTTAAGTTTTTTTATATATATTTTTGACATGACATTATTTGAAAAATTCCTAGAAAGTCTTCAAAAAAGGTTACGTAAAATTGTAATCAGTTACATTTTAACAATATTATAATAATAACATAATATAACAACATTATAACAGAATATTTATTAATCACATTTTATTCATATATCTTTGCACCAATGTGCAATGCATTGTTGTTGCCAAAATGAAAAGAAATGAAATTAAGTGGCATGTTATTCTCTCTGTGTATGTGTGTGTGTGGGTGTGGAGGTGGCCAGGACGTGTGGCATACAGTATGTGTGTGGAACATCTTTTCCCCCACCCCAGCAATAACCAACATTAACAGCCTCCTCCTTGTTAAAGCTCTGTTTGAGTGTTAATTGTGTGTGAACAACAACAACAACAACAACAACAACAACCAGCAACCAGCTAAGAGACAAGATTGAGGGGGGACGCGGCACAAGTAGTTGTTGGTTGGAAAAGAAATTTGATTTGTGCACACACTCATGTTGCACGTACACACACATGCCACACTGGCACACCCGTTCCACGTTCAACTTCTCGCTGTTAGTGCATTCAGCTTCAACATTGGCTCACACAATTGGAATTCAATTATGCAACATGAAAGCAAGCGGCAACAAAGCGCAACAATAGTGTGGCAGCAGCACATAATAATATAAAAAAGCCGCAGCAGCAACAGCAGTAGCAGCCGCATTCACCTTTTGTTGCATGGAAATTTTATTAATAATTTCTTATGGCTGCTTCCTGTTGCTTGCCCCGTGGCTGCTGCTGCTGCTGTTGCTGCTGCTGCTCCCAATGGCAAATCAATTTGCGCTTTACATAAAAATCAACAAAAGACTTGCGCTCGCTCTCTCTTTCCCTCCCCCGCTCTTCACGCTCTCTCTTTTTTGAAAATCACAGCGCATAACCCATTAACCCCACGTTGCTCAAACTACTTACAAAAGTGCCCAAAGGAATGGAGAGGGGGGCTGCCTCTCTCCACTCTTTCTCTCTCGCTCTCGTTCAGTCTGTGTGTTATGTATGTGGAAATGGAGCAGCAGGCAACAAAAGGCGATTTTCATACAATTTTCATTCGTTCCAGCGAACGAACTGGTTTGGTTTGGTTTGGTTTGGTTCTGCTGGGTTCGTTGTCGGGTTGATGTTGTCGCATTTGCATAATGAATTCATATGTTTAATAAAATCTACACGTGAACACACACACACACACACACACACAAACAAACACACACACACACAAAGGGCAACCTGAATCGGTAACTGGTGGCACTTGGAATGGGGATGGGGAAGGGGCGACTGGTATCTGGTTGGAAAAGTGAATGCAGACGCAGCGCACAAAAGTATGCTAAAGAAAAGAAACGAACCGAAAAGCCGTGCGACGAGATTTTTCCTCCACCCTCCACCCGTCACCCAATAGTAGTTTGGATGCTGACAATGAGGATGATGATGATGACTGCAGCAGCTACATAAAATGATAAAACCCTCCAAGTGTGTTGTTTTTGTTGTTACAAATTAAAATCATATTCAATTTGCATATTTCGAGTGCATTGAGCAGCAGAAAAAAAGCACTCAAAGCAAAATGAACTGTTTATCAATAGATTGGCAAAACACTATACTACACAAGAAACATTTAAGAAGATAAGAAAGATTTTACCACACCTCTTATATGGAGGCTTATAGAACAAGTTATTGATTTTCCCATTCTTTGGCCAATTATGGCATATACTATATATTGTAAAAACAGAACAGCAAGAACTCTATGGATACAAACGAACGAAACGAAAAACTTTGAAATGACCTAGAGAAGAGTTTGTCGATGGAGAATATAGAGAATAGACCTAAATTGTGTGTGGCAAAGGCAAAGGCGGCCGGCCGAATGATAAGAACAATAAAAAGCAAGGCTATGCCCCGATTGCGATTGTGAGAAAAACTCATTTTGACACACTCTCAGATCGAAGAGAGAGAGAGACAGAAATAGTTAAAGAGACAAGGATCCTAGTTAAAAAACTTGGTCAGCTAAAAAAAAAACCAACACACACACACACCACACACACAATAGCTTCCAATTGGCAATTGTGATAAATTGTACTTTTAAGCAATTTAAACAAAAAACCAAAAAAAAAGGAAGAAAAAAATACCATAAGAAAGTACAAAGAGTAAAAAGTTGTAGCAAAAGCAAACCGAAATAGAGTGGTCCCTCGTCAAAGTCCGTCCGCATCAAGATACAGAAAGCAAAAATACAAAAAAAAAGGTTAACTCCCTGACCAGGCGGCTGGACAAGTCATTGGAATACCCTAACTAAAAACAGTTCTTTTTTCTGTTCTGTTTTCTTTGTCCGTTTGCAGGGCATTAGAAAGTCGAGCTTAGCTGCATTAGAGCTCCTCTGGGTTGCCTCGATATGTATGTAAAACTACTTTACTAATAATGCCTCAATTGTGCACCATTTTGAGGGCCGAGGGGCGAGGGCTGTGGGCTAGTCTCCAGCTTTATGGCATGAGGTTTTTTTGGCTGTCTGGTTTAGGGTATGTAGGTGATTTTAGGGTTTTTATTCCCCCCGAAAACTGGACATGCATACACATATATACACATATGTGTATATATGTGTGTATAAGGCATTACCCTAGTTAAGCGAACGCAACACACACTCGTTGTTCTATTTCCTTCTTGGGTTATTCTTTCTTGCTATTTTGTTGCTTGTTGTTTTTGGTATCTTGAGTATTAATCCTAATTGAAGGGAAATCCCTTGATGGACACGCACACAGCTAAAGGGATCGGTGGGGGGGAGGGGAGGCGAACGGGTAGAGCGCTTAAGCGGTAACCCTTTTTTCCCAATACCCTAAGGATATGTGTGCAGAAAGGGTATAATAAACATAAATTGAGATAAGCTTAAAGTTTGAAAAAGTATTTTTTTTATAACGTTTAAAATCGATTAATCGATAATTGCTTTTTTCATATGTTTAAGGAAAAGTTTGATAATGCTCTTCACTCACAGGGTATCGGCTAGTCGAGCATTTGCTGGTTCTGCTTCTTTTGGGACCGAATTCGTTAGTTTTTGCTATTTTATGACGCTTTGTATGTGTGAGTGTGTGTGTGTTGGTTTTTTGTTGTTGTTGTCTATTTTTACTGTTTTTGCTTCGTGCTCTGCTCTTTCCCATTTTATTTTGGCTTATTCTGAGAAGTAGCGCTTAAGGAAATCTATTGTGAAGGGTTGCAGCATCCATGTGTGTGTGTGTTGGTGTGTGTGTAAGAGTGTTTGTTGCCAGAATTGCCAACATGTGGCGCAAGATAAATGCGTGGCGTCTCAAAATTAGCTGCGTCTATCAGCAAAACCCCCTCCACTCCAACCCCCTCTGTCCCACTCACGACTCGAGTAGATTTAGACGATATGTGAATTGAGAATGATTCCCAGCATTCTTATCAGCATTAGCTTTGACTTTAAAGCTTGTCAGCATGAAAGCGAAAAAAAGAGAAGAATAAACTTGACAAAACTCATAATAACAATATTTTATTTAACTAATTGCCAAACGGCGGACATTTCATAGAACAAGTGACAAGAATAACCAGATAAATCTACCCAAGTCACGCTAAGCTTGAAACAGAACATGCAAGAACATGTTGATATCAACAGCCAGAGTACTGATATTATAAAAGGTTTGAGCAAGAGATATATATGTTCTTTAATGCATTTCACACATCACGACATACACATACACATATATAAAAACCCCTATTGCAAGGGTATTAAAAACGTTTCTCGCATAACACACACAAAACAAGCGATAAACAATGAGATCTAAGCTAAGTTATCAACTACTTGTATACCCTATAAACTTGACAAAAAAAAGAACACTAAAATATTTTAATGTTGTCTCTTCAAATTTTTTATGAAATATCAGAAAATTTGTTGGAAATTAAACACTTTCTCTTATACTTTTATAAGATTGATTTAATCTGATTTAATTTTGTTTAGATAGCTGATGTTTTACTGACAGAAGGTTAGAAACATCTAAAAAAAAGATATTTTAAATATTTTTAAAGAAAATATTTGATGACAAATTTTTACCTGAAAAAGGTTTCTTATACCTCTTTTTAAGCCATATGTTGTAGGGTATTGGAAAAAAGAAGAAAAGCGCAAATAAACATTTAATGATTCCCCATTGTCATTACATAAAGGTGGCTTATAAAAACATTATTTCACAATGGAGGTGTTAAAGATGTGTGTGTGTGTGTGAATGAGTGTGTTATTCGTTTGTTTGCTTGTTTATTTCTTTGTTTGAGGGTGTGTGTGTGTGTGTGTTTATGTTTGCTTGAGATGTGTGTGCGTTGTGGCATTGTGTGTAGCAACAATTGTGGCACCATGCGGACAGCCACTGCTACTGCCACTGCCGCTCCTGCTACTGCTCATTTGTTGGCTGCCACAGCTCCCCGAACGCAGGCATTTCATGGCGTCTAACGAGCAGCTGGGGCATATATACTATATATACATATATCTAACCCAATGTCAAACGACAAGCCTCATGCAAGTAGAAAAAGGGCTTGTCCCCATATTCTCATTCATTTCTTGCTGACACATACACATGCATATGGTATGTATGTACATGCAGGTAGAGTAATTATGTCAAGCTCCACATAATTGTTGGCTTGGCATTTTGCTGTTTTTGCTGCTTTTGCTGCTGGTCTGCGCTTTCAAAGCAATTCGAATGGCATTGATAAGGCGTAAAAACATTAGAGCAAATCGGTCAAGTGATAAGATTATGATAATGGGAAAGTTTAGCTGGTCACACTGACACCCGAAGTAACACAAAACATATTCAATTTGTCAGCTCAATTAAAACTTGCTTTAAGAGATTGGCAGAGACTAGCTTGATCATACTAAAACGTTTATTTGGTCAACGGTTTGTGTGTTCATGCGGATAACTTAGTTAAAATCAGCAACTTAAAACGGTCACACTGTCACACCAAGTACTTGAATATAGCCAATTGTTACAGGCTGTAAGTTAAGGCGCAAAAGGAATAGATTGATAGAGTAGATTGAGAGACTAGTTTGATCAAATTGGATGCATTGAAAGTTTATAGGGAAAATGTAGATGAAAACGGCTACTGAAAACGGTCACACTGTTTACCAAGTACTTGAATATAGCCAATTGTTACAGGCTGCCAGTTAAGTCGGAGTTTTCGCCTTGACTTGAACACTTTAACTAAAGAAAAGGGCAGAGCACAAAGTTTTTTATTATGAATGTGGGAGATACGAGGAAATACTTCAACTCAATAATAAGTTGAAACTTGTTGTTGTTGTTTTTGGTTTTGCAATTCGATTTAGGTCTCTCAAACACAAACACTGCACTTTAACTGCATTCGTGTCTATTGGCGTTTTGCCTTTGACCTCCTCATTCGTTTATTACCATACCATAAGTTTCGTTGTTTCACCTTATTTCTATCTAATTTCTAGGATGTGTGTGTGTGTGTGTGTTTACGTCAAAACGAATCGTGGAAAAACTTTGATTGCCACCAAGTGTTCCAGTTAACGGTTAAAAAGAAGGAGAATGGCACAATACTGTTGCAAAACAATGAAAATTTCTGCATATTTTGGCACATTATTCAAATTGCCATTATGCACGCGCTGGGCTTAAAAGTATGCCAAACAACAAAATTGCAAACGGCGAACGCAAACGGCAAATGGCAAATAGCAAATTGCAATAGCAACAGCCGCGCGCCACACAATCCGCAGGTCCGCAACCCAGCAAACCCATTATGGCGGCCACAAATGCAATGCAGCAGCAGCAGCAGCAGTGGCAGTGGCAGCAGCAACAGTGGCAGAAGCAGAACCAGCTAAAAGTGCTCTCTGGCAAAACACACTAATATATGTATATGGCAATACCAATACCAATACCAAAATACCGATGGCAACGTTTCAGGTTTTGTGAAACCTGTGGCAATGCGACATTGCAACAATA
The DNA here is from genome assembly GCA_035044645.1 of Scaptomyza parva. Taxonomy (NCBI): domain Eukaryota; kingdom Metazoa; phylum Arthropoda; class Insecta; order Diptera; family Drosophilidae; genus Scaptomyza; species Scaptomyza parva. The sequence continues at coordinate 13,263,600 of JAWNNT010000139.1, forward strand.
GAAAATAGTTAGGGTTATCTACAGAAGAGAAGGAGTAGGAAGTGCTAAACGATTAGATACCCTAGTAAATAGTTCTCCTCAAAACGCTTTAAAACTGTTTTCAGTTAGGTTTTCAGATCAAAAAGCTAAGAAATCGATTTCACCCTGACTCACAGACCATTTTACACGGTACAGGGTATAAGCAGTAACTGTGAATAGAAGTGCAGCTGAATAGAAGTTAGAAGGGCTTCGAGCCACAAAGTATGCAACGGTTTTGTTTGGTTTCGCATCGTTTCGCACTGGCGCACGTGGAGTTCATTATCGCTAATAAAATGCAAGCGGCCCCAAAAAGCCGTTACGCGATACACACGTATACGTTATATACGTGTACTTATACGTATACGTAATGCAAATATGTGCACACATAACCTCAAAACAGTTACGGTGACTGCATGGCCTAGCCCCTGGTCACCAGCATTGTTCCCTACCTTCCTCCCTCCCACCGGTTACCGGTTACTTCTACCCACCTTTTTGGTCATTAGGCATTCTTTACTAACGGGGGGCATTACAAATTTAAATTGTTTGCATGCTGTTGCATGCCACACACAAAATAAAAGTGAAGCAAAGAAACATTTTCTTTTTTTCGTTCATTACGAAAAAATAAAACTTGTCGCATATTATTTATGGGTCGCCTCCGCGTTTTAAAAATGTTCAACACGTAAAAAGCGTTGCATATAGTACAAATAATGTTTTTATGTTTTGTTCTCTTTTTGAACAGACTGCGCGTCTTGCTGCAACAGCCGTGTGCCACACGCTGTGCCACACCGGACTAGGCTTAAGATTTATGGCCATGGCATGGACCGTCAGACAGACAGACAGCAGACGGACGGACAGCAGACCGACGGGCCCAGACAGGCCCAAAAAGATGACGACGACCGCTGGATGCAGCAGCTCTCAATGAAATACTACAGAAAAAGAGACTGGCAGAGAGGGAGTGCACTCAAAATGTGAACATAATACGTTTACGAACATAATATGTTTAATATGCGAGCTTATTGCTAATATGTTCATATTTAGTTATGGCTAGTAAGTAGTTTATTCCTAGAAGGGTTGAGGTTGAGTTTAATAGAATATCGCTTGGAATATGTAAAATAAAGGTTTTCAACTAAAGGTTTCAACTTTCGACAAGAATAATTTGAGGTAAAACTTTCAAAATAATACATCAATGATGGTTTTTCCTTGAACTGAAGCATTCAATACTCTTTTCATCGATATTCTTTCTGATTATCACATTTTTGCACATTTAAATTTTAGTTTAGCTTAGTTTTGAATGAGTTTTCGTTCAGTTCTTACCTTTCGCAGCATGTCGTCCAGCGAGTCCACATCGAGTCCGGCATAATTGTTGTTGAACTGACTGGAACAGTTGGACGAGGTGCTTGTGTAGCGTTTGCGTCTGCCCAATGCCGGGGAGTTGACCAGGGAGCTGGGCCCACTGGAGCTGACATAGCCCAGCTGGGCGGCGGCCATTAGTGGATAGAGCTGATGATGTGCTGCCAAATGTGGCACATGTCCCATGGTCAGATGATGATGCGATGAGGCAGCCGATGAGCTGCAACAGACGGCCAGACAAGCGCCAGGGGGTGGCGAGGCATTCGAATGAGATTGCTGCTGTTGTTGTTGTTGTTGCTGCTGTTGTTGGTGTTGTTGCTGATGACGCACCGTGGCAAGTGGCGATGGTGGCGCTGTGTGATGCAATTGCAACGAATGATGATGATGATGCAACGCATGCGAATGCGAATGCGTATTGTGATGCAAATGATGATGTTGCAGATAAGACTTAGCCGGCGAACTGTTGCCCGACGAGCTGTTCGAAGTGCCAGCTGCTGCTGCTGTTGTTTCCGTTAAGATTGCATTTGAGCTGGAGACGGTGCTGTTAACGGCGGTGGCAGTGGCAGCCGCAACAACAGATGTGCCACAGAGCTCATTGGTTTGTGTGGCACCACCAAGTTCGCTTGTTCCCACGTGGCCACTTGAATGCCGCTGATGGCCATGATGCCCCCCATGTGAATGATGGGGGGAATGGGGATGGGGATGCGGATGCGGATGCGAGAGATGCTTCTCTGTTGGTGATGCATCCACCAGCATCAGCGTTGTACCGGAGACATCCATGTGGGGCTCCACTTTGCGAATGTGTGCGTGTATCTAATATCTAATAATAGTTGTCTCTCTCTCTCTCTCACACAGTAGCTGCCACACTTGGGCGTTGCATGCACTGCTTAAGGCAGCATTTTGCTGTTGTAGTTTTTTGGTTTTATTTGCTTATTGAACTTATTTTATGCCTAAAACAATGCAATTTTTAATTGTGTATGTGTCTGTGTGTGTGTGGCAAAGAATTTTGTTGCATGCTTCAATACTGCACTCTCTGCCCTGTCCCGTCCCGTCCCGTCCTGTCTGTCTGGGTCTGCAAAATTTATGTTTGCTGTTGCGTTTGTTTGCTTTTTAATTGCATGCCGCAGTTGCTGCATGCCACAACAGTTGCTGCATACTTTTAGGCATCACCCACATGATTAATGGTTACCCAGGGAACACACCACAGCGGGGGAGGGGGGTGCGGTGGTGGTGTGGGGGTGTTGTTAACCACAAATGCGCTGTGTGCGTAACTGAAAACTGAAAACAGGAAAATTGCAAACTGCAAACTGCAAACTGATTGTTGTCATCTGGCATTTGATGGGCTCACCCGAATCGAGAGAGACAAGCGCCATAAAGTAGACAGCAAATATAATAAATGCAATAAATAAATACTTAAAAAAAATAAGGGAGAAAAAAACAATATTGCAATTGGCAATTGCTCCCTCCAACAATGCTTAGTGCTGTGAGTGCATAATCAATAAATCAGTTGGCAGTAACAGAAAAAACGAAACGGGGAAAAAAAAACATTTATTGCCATTATTATATATTAATGAGATTGGGTTAATCTTTTGCAAATGGCAATTCTTATCGAACTATCTAGATGATATATATAGCATCAATAAACAATATGTTAGCCAATAATCTCCCATCAATATGTTATATCAAGTATACGCCAGCAATGCTGTTGATTCCTTTTCATAATGAAAAAATATCATAGCATACTTTCAAGCGCAAAATGTCAAACAAATATGCATAAAAACAAAGAGTCAACGAGAAACAAACAGTTGTTGTCGTTATTGTTGTTGCTGTTGCTGTGTTGTGTTATGCTTGACCAGACAGAAGATAGAAGTGGGGGGGAGTGGAGGGTGGGTGGGGGTTGGCGGGCAATTTACAACAAACAGCAATCAATTCTGAAGCATAAATAACTCAATTTCTAGCATTAGCCATTGACTGCTGCTGCTGTTGCTGCCTGGCATCAATAAATTAGCAAAGGATTGAAGCCAAGTGAAGGGCAGCTCACTGTCAGTCTGTCGTGTCTGTCTGTCTGACTGACTGACTGAAGCTAACAACAGTTAGGTGGGCGATCCATGGATGCATGATGGTTAGCAGTTTGAATATGGAATATGGATCGCTGCCGCTGCCAATTAATGGAACGAAAAAGCTTATTGCGTTTATGTGATGGCCTGATTTAAAATTCCCAACGTGGGTGTGCTGTTGACCAGGGGGGCAGGGGGGCGTGTGTTGGTTGGTAGAGTATATCGAGATCTAATTTCAAGTTGCACAGCACCAAACACCAACAGCAAGAGTCGAGTAATTCGACACAAGAGCAGCAAGCAGGCAGCTAGGCAGCCAGTCGGAGGCAGGCAGTCGGAGGCAGACAGTCGGAGGGGCAACAGACAGTGGAGAGAATCGTGGTGGTGGACACCAAAGTGCCAGGCGACATGTTTGGCAGGCAGCAAGCAGGCAGCAGGAGCAGGACATGTTGCCTCATGCCCCAATCGAGCTGTTTGTTTGTTGCTTTCTATCTGTGTGTGTGTGTGTGTGTGTGTGTGATAGAGTTGAAGTTTTGTATCGTCCATTTAACAATGTATGCCACAATGCACGATGATGATACACACACACACACACATGAACATTGACCAAGAGGAGACAGTTTGAATGCAATATACACAGTAAGAAAAAAGAAGGTTGAATCAAGTAACAAGAATTACTTCTATACTTAACCCTTTGAGTTCCTAGTTCTTGATGGTTTAGTTAAGCTAAATGCGACGAGTTAGACTCGTCATCGATAATGTTAAAGTCAGATTTGACATCGAAATTTAACGTATGCGTTAATATGTTACAACAAAAATCAAATATATCGGTTCTCAAAGGGTTGTAAATACTTTTTCTTTGTGTGTAGGAAAAAGGTGCCTGTTTAGCATGTGTGTGTGTATGTGTGTGTGTGGGGGGGCAGACATTGGCCAGCAGTTGGTGTTCTTGTAAGGACAAGCCGTTTTGGAATCTATATGGCCAGGCCATAATTCACTAGAGATAATATACATATGTCTGGGCAGCTTGCTGGCGTTGCCTCACTGCCTGCCTCTCGCTGACTGTCCTGACTGCTTGGCAGAAGAAGAAGAACCTTATGGACACAATGCAAAAGGCAGCGGCGGCAGCAGTAGAAGCAGTGTCATGCAATTGCCTTGCATGCACGCACAACAACAACAACAAAAACAACAGCAACAGACACACACACATAGAAAAGGCATATTAATGACACGCCGCCTGACTTGCAACTTAAACGCATGGGACGGCGTTTAAAGCTGTTGCAATTCTATACTTTTTTGGTTGTCAACTGAGAAAGTTTTTCTCTTTATGATGTGATTTTTGAATATGTTTTTTCGTTTTCGCTTCGCTTTCTCACACTTCATTTATTTTCCGTTTGAAATGTTGCTCATCAAATATTAAGAGAAAATATATGTATGTATGTGTGTAAACACCCACGCACACACCTTCCTTACACACACGCATATATACACACATAAACAAGCACGCATTTCTGTTGGCAGATGAATTCATCAAATATGCTCGTGTATTTGCTTGGCTGCGCCAAAAATTATGCTACAAAAAACGCGCTCTAAAAACAGAAAGAACCAAAAAAAACAAACAAAAAGCAAATATCCTAAAATGACAGTTTTTTCCTTAGAGTAGACGCAAATGAAATACCCTTTTTAAAACAGTAAAAACAAGAAAATACCATTAACTAATTAAGATAAGATTAGTTTGTTCTAGTTAAAACCAATGTGAGACTTTAAAGTGATAGAAATTTGTTCGCAAAACTTTTTTGCCAAATCAATTTTTGAGGCTTAAAAAAAGTATTTGCTTTCGATATCTTCGTACAAAATGTTTCACATTTGATGATAACATTAACATACCCAACTCAAGAGCATTTAAAGACGGCCAAAGCAAAAATAACACAGAGAAAAACAAAACAGAAAGAACCCAAAAAAAACAACAACAACACCAACAAAATGAAAAGCAAACACAAACGTAGCTCAAATTCGATCGCAAAGAACACAAAAAACGAAAAAAAAACCTTATGGCTGCGTCAAACACATCATATACATATATATACATATACATATATATATATTTATGTTATTTTATTTGTATATATCTGAGGGAAGCTTATGAAATTGGCGCCAGTGCGTCTGCCATTGTGTTGGCCTTGGCAACGGCCTAAGCTGACACGGCTGACACGGTTGACGGCTGAAACGGCTTGGCCCAAACCATGATTATGAATACAATTAAAGAGCTGAGCAAAAAGTATGCAACAATTGCCAAACGACACGCACACAATTAAATATTGCAGTTGTCATTCTGTGAAATATATATAGTATTTAATACCTCAAAGACACAAAAACACACACTTGAAAAAAACAAAACATAAAACGCGAAACGCGATATGCGAAAGGAGTACAAATAAATAGTGAGAAACTGTTTTCACTTTTTCTCCTTCGAGCACACAAAAAATCCAAAAAAAAAAAAAAACTGTCGCGTTCTTGAAGTTTTTTGGTTCTTGCTTGTTTATTGTATCTTTATCTGTTTTTGGTCTGAACTCGAAAACACTAAAAACAGAAAACACGAAAACACGAAAAATGGTCGAGGAGCCAATAAATGCGAAAGCGAGGAGGCCGTGTGAAAAGCACGCGTTACGCGTTACACAGCCAAACACAAACTGATTGCCGTGTGCCGTGCCATGGTTGTGATTTACCGACAACCAACAACCGACAAGCGTCCCAGTCAGTGCCGGAGTCAGTGGCACAACAAGGAAACGACACACGAGCTAAACGACACAGACACACAGAGCCCCCAACACACACACACACACACACATGCGCACATCACACAGCTGTCCTAACTGTTTGTGTGCGTCTGTGTGTGTATGTGTGTGTGTCAGAGTCAGAGTCACAGAGTGTTGAAAGAGCATCACCACACAACCGAGCGTGGTGAGCAAAATTTCCCCAAAAAACTTGACTGGGAAATGCGCAAAAAATAGGGTTTTAGCTTTGTTCTTGTTGGCGCTGGTATAAAAAATGACCGCAAAACAGCTGATTTGAAAGAATTCAAGCAAAATAATTCAATGATAATTTATGTGACAATCAAAACAATATACATTGAAGTAAGAAAAGTTTGGTTCTTAAGCTCTTTACATAAGTAAGAGAAAAAAAATAATATAGCTAAAAAGAAATATGTGCCAAAATCAACTTTGGATTACCTTAATGAGCATATTTATGAATCGAAACTTAGCCAAGTTCGATTTGAATTAACAAAATTCATTAACAAAATTTAGAAGTTTGCCTTTTTAATGCTGTTTCAGCTTACAAAACAGTAAAATCGTGCTTAAATCATTTCTATACTTATGTTAAAGAAAAGGAACTTTAATAAACTTTTGATAACTTTATATTATCATATTCATTATCGAATATAATGCAAAGCATAAATATTCTTCTACGTTGAGCAAAATGTATTAGTCGAATGCTTGGTGAAATTGAAAATGGGAATTGCCCGAATTCAAAAGGCACCTTGTACCAGAATTTCCCTACGTTTGGGACATTTTGTCTAACGGTGTGGTGAATTAAGCGAAAACAAACGAGTTCGTGTTTCAGCTGCGTGCTGACAACCCCACTCCCTCGTTCTCCCCCTTTCTCTGCGCTGATTGTGTATATGTGTATGTGTGTGTGTGTGTGTGTGTGCGTATTAAAGCCAAAGTTAGTTAGCCTTAAAGACACACAACATTTGCTAGGCCGCCCGCGAATTTTAATGACTTTGACTAACAGTGTTGGACCTGTTTCTCGGCAAACACAAACAGTGCGTTGCGTTGCGTTCGTTCGTTGCCCAAAACATGTTTGCATTTAAATTTTAAATGATGACGACGATGATGCTTTCGATTGGGAGAAGCGGTGGGGGGTGGGGTGGAGTGAAAGGTGGGTTGAACATGCTGAGTTAAAGGGGGGCCCGGATGGGGATGACAACATGACAGAGGTCGGCAGTCAGGCAGTCAGCTAAACGGCAAATGCTATTGATTTTTGTGGATCTGACCTTTGGCCTCAAAGCAAAACAACCAAAAAAAAAAAAAAAAAACAATGTTTTGGCCAGTCAATTAGCGTGTGGCACATTGGAACAATGTTTAGACTTAAGACAACATGTCAGAGCAACAAACGGATCAGCCGACAGCAGAGAACCGCTGACAATAGACAACAGACAGCATCTCAAACCTAGATGTATTAATTGTAGATCCATTCTCAGAGATTGCCATATGGGAAAGAAATATATTCATACCTGCTGCACACACACACACACTTATACACCCGTTATGGTACATATACAGCTGTCAACAGCATGACATTAGATGTGTTTCTTTTTTTTTTTTTGCCACATGTATGTCACCAGGCCTGGCAGGTGGTCTCTTTAGCGAGGAGAGAAATGGCAATGCTTAAATTGAATGTCAAATTGTATTTCTATTCGTATTTTTTGTTGTTGTTGTTGCTGCTGTCGTTTAGGTTTAGGTTTTGGGGTCTCTGGCAGAGACGCCGCATGATGCCAACTTGTTGAGCAATTAAGCCAAAAGCGCTTAAAGCGCCAGGCAGACCCCTTCCCCCCCAAAAGCAGCCAAAGAAAAGACAGAGGGAGAGAGGGCGATTCGGAAGGGAAAGGCGAACCCCAGCTGCCAAGTTGTTGAATTTATGTAAACTGCAAATGAATACGAATACGAATACAAATGCACACACACATTCGCTTACATGTGTGTGTGTGTGTGTGTGTAATGCACCCTGTGGGGCATTGCCAGGCGCTAAAGTTGAACAAAACACACTTCTGGCAAATATTTGCACAGTTCAAATGTAATTGAATATGTGTTGATTATTTTTCAGCTTTAATTAAATCAAATTATGTATGCACAAATAGTTATTTGAGGCATTTCCATCCGATTGTTAAAAGTGCTATTGTATTTGTGAAAAGCATAAATAATCTATTTAAGTAGATTTTGATGTATTTATGATTGACATTTATTGATAGTTATTGAATTTTTTAAAGCTAAAAATGCATTTAATAATGTTAGCTTCTGATTGTGTTGTTCTTTGAACCATTAGAGACATTTAAGGTAAAACTGCAAACAGCTTTTAAGCCATTAAAGATAGATTCAATATTATTTACTGATTTTCACTTACAACGAAAGCTTGTTAAAGCAATGTTAGTATGTTTAGCAAGCACTTGGATTGAGTTTGGTTTATGTTTCAGTCACAACATTTTTAAGTATTATCTAACATAAGATTAAAGTACAGAAACATTTCACATCAATAAGTTATTGTTTAGATAACTGTATGAAATCCTTAACTTTATGTTTATCTCTATATATAGCTATTTTTGAATCTTGATTCATTCGACATCTCTTTTTCTATCTTGAACTCTATCATTACTATCACTATCTTCAACTTTACCTCTATTTCTATGTCTACCTATATCTATATCTATATCTATATCTATATCTATATCTATAACTATATCTATATCTATATCTCTTTCTCTTTCTATATCTATATCTATTTCTCTTTCTATATCTATATCTATATCTATAACTATATCTATATCTATATCTATATCTATATCTATATCTATATCTATATCTATATCTATATCTATATCTATATCTTTAGCTATATCTATATCTATATCCACATCTACATCTACATCTCTTTCTATATCTATATCTATATCTCTGTATCTATATCTCCATACATATCTACGTATTCTTGACTTATTGACCAAAACGCTTCGTTCACCTTTTGTCGCCTGTCGCCATTGGTTGGTCATTGCAGTCATCTGTTATCGCTATTGTTAGCACTTGGTCGAGACTTGCTGCACAAGCGACAGTTGGCTAATATCCTTTTTAATCCCGTTGCCATAAATATACATGCTAGTAGTGCCTAGGACTAACATTGAACCCAACTTCGTACACTCTCGCACTCCTGCACTCCTTCATCTAAATGTATTTATGTACATATGTGCACGCGTGTGTGTGTGTGTGTGGTTGTAAGTATTATTGGTATTTGGTGTTTGCCTTTTGTTGTTGTTCTTGTTGCTGTTGTTGTTGCTGTTGTTGCCCTTTCACATAGTTTTTCATAAATTTGAGACGACTATGGACTTTGCTATAGCAGTAACTCCTCTTAGTCTATCTCTCTCTCTCTCTTTCTCTTCTTTTTCCATCTTGCTTGCTCTTTTTGCTATTCCTTTATCTCTTTTGTGTTGTGTTGAGCAGCAATCCGCTTAATATCATTTTTCGGCATTACTTTGAGTGTCGCGTTGTTAGCAGCGTTTGTTGCCTTCTTCTTCTTCTTCTGGTGGTGGTGCTGCTTCTTGTGCTTCTACTTCTGCTTCTTCTTCTTGTTCTAGTGTCCCTTGTTCTGGTAAACCCCATCCTGGCGTTGGCGCAAATTGCAGCTGACATACGGCCCATGGCCCATAAGAGGGTATGAAATACTGTATATACACACAATATAACTCGTGCAACTTGTATGTGTGTTTGTCTGTGTGTGTGTGTGTTTGTGAGTCGTGTGTATTTCGCAGTTACACGTAACAACATAAACGGCTTAAATACGCAGCCAAAAGCCGCTTAACACACAACTTTAGTGCGGTTTTTGTGCAGAGAGTTCCGGAGTACACTGGATTTTATGTATGTAAGAATGGGTAGAAGGGGTAGGGGTGGGCGAGTGGGGTGTTGCGCAACTCTTCGCGGCTTTAATTGCAGGCACAAGTTTCCTTTACGCCCCATTCCTGACTGGCGTTCATAATCATGTTTTATGCTTCGACCGCACACAGCACAGAAAGTACACAAAAATGCCAAACGAATTTGGCTTTCTTTTTTTGAGAGAGAATGTGTGTGTGTGTGTGTGGGGGGAGGTTGGAAGGGAACTAAAGTAGTAGTTTTTGGCCATTCCCCCCACACTTCAGTTCGTCACAATTAAAAGCGACCGCAGCAGCAGCAGCAGCTTGGCCTGTTCCTGTTTTTTATTTTATTTATTAGCTTTGTTTTTAGCTTTTTTCTGTTTTTCTATTTTTCTGTTTTTGTTCTAAGTTTTATTTGGGTTTTTGCGTTTTTTGGTCGGAGGCATTTGAAATATGCTGCCCTCAAAAAGTCATGCATGCAACTTATTTAAGCCATGTGGCTTAAAGCTTACAACAAAAGTGGCTTAGTACAGTGGGGCAAGACGACGAATAGAAAATCACAAAATTGCACAACAAAAAAACGGTTTACATCAAAATTAGCAAGGAAATATGCAAATAATGATTTATCGATAACATATTGCATTTATCGATAGGCATTAAAGAAGTAAGTTTGTCAAAAAATCGTTTATCGATTATGAAGAAACATCATTTTGAGCACAATTTCAACATTTTCCTTTGCCTTTTGCCACAGTGAGAGTATTTTTGATTGTTTCCCCACAAGTTTGGCCCACATTCAAGTGCTGTTGTCAGCAACCAAACACACACACACACACACATACAAACATGCATAAGTCAAGCATGGCCAAATCACGCTCAAATCAACTCACTTTCAGTTGCTCAAAAAATAAAGCTGGACGGAAAGAAGAAAGGGAAGCATGATGAGATAAAAAGGACAAAAGGAACGACAATAAAAAAAAAACAAAAAAAAAAAAAACGGAAAACAAAAAAAAGAGGAAAAAAACCAAAACAAAAAGAAAACGAAAAAGACCAAAAAAACAACGAGGACAAAATATTTTTGCCTTGAAATATTTATTTGAATTTTCTACCCTGTTCTTATAGGCAGTGCCCCAAACACAAAGAGGGTATATACACATAACAGAAACTAGGAAATAATATTCCCCTATATATAAAGATCTAATAACCAGTTTCAGTATAATGAATATATTGTTATGAGTACAGGGTACAGGGTACAACCAAGTCATGCATTATCTTCATTGTGCTACTTTCTTTTTTAATGCTACGCTTTTGTTTTATTATAATGACGTTTTCTGTTGTCGTTTCTGTCGTTGTCCTGGTTATTTCCTTATTGTTTGCAACGACTGTTGGGCTGTGTGCTAAATTTTCACCGCTTTTGCTGGATTACATTCTGTGTTTAAGCATGACAAAAGTAAAACAATTCATAACAAATACTTCTTCCGTTTCTTCTTCTAGCATTAAGTATTAAGAGTAATGCCACAGTCTCGTCTCGTTTAAACAAAAGAATTATTAAACAGAAAACCAAAAAACTTTATGCAAAACGCAAAAGTGTCTTAGTTTTTTCTCCACTATGTAGTCTATGCCACTTGAGAGGTCTTTAAGCTTGACAGCAAACCGAGCATAGACGAGGCATTGAGGGGGGTTTTTTTGGCCTAGGGCAGCATCCATATATATATATATAAAGATATATTCTGTATGAGGCATTGTCACGCATAATTAAAATTAAATGCGCTTTTGGGAATAATTCAAATGAATAAACGAGCGTGGCCAACATGTGTGCGTTGCATACACAAAATGAGTTGTCCTTGTCTGTTTTTCGGAGACACTCACTTACACCACACACACACACACACACAGAGAGAAAGAGGAAGAGTGTGTGTGTGTTGGAGCTGGCCACGCGAATCTCTTGTCTTTGACTTCGTCCAGGCCTTAGACACAAAACTTTAGAACTTTTTGCCTTTATGGTTGTGTGTGGGCGTGTGGGTGTGTGTGGGCGTTGATGGGCGGGCGTAGATGGGCGTGTTGCAAAGCCAAAACTGGCAAAGACATCGCTTCATTTATTATGCGACTGATGGCCATTAATTTTGCAGGCCACAGTCGCTTGGCAGTTAGTTTTGCCTTCTTCGTCTTCCGTCTTCTTCATCTTCTTCGTCTTCCTCTTCTTCAATGTTTGTCGCCCGTCTCGTTGCCAGACAGGCGACGCCGAAAAGTAGGCAGCACATGTTGCTCCCAGCACACACATACGTATGTGTGTGTGCATATTTAAAAGTTGTCATAAACACAAAAACCCAAACACATCACACAACCACTCACACACACTTACACTCACACTCAGTTGAATGGACATGAAAATATGCCAAGAGCAGAGCAGCGAAGACCAAGAGCAAAAGAGATGGAGAGCATCGAGTGTCGCCCTTAACCCATTGAAGCGCACAAAAGTATGCAATGCATTTCGGCTACTAATTAATTATACGCAAATGCTTGCTGTTGCTGTCCCCTCTCCCTCTTCTTCTTCTTCAACGCCCCTTATCGAGCCATCCAGCCTCAACACTCAAATTGACTCTCGAGCCTTTCTCTTCCTAATTGCTGAAATAGTTGAGCACAAAATTTTCGGTCTGTTTTTGTGTGTGGGTTTTGTTTGGATCCAAAACACTTTTGGCGCATTGACAGGCATTGATGCGCAATTTATGCTCAGACACGAAGTTGTCCAAAATTTTTAATTAAAGCAGCAGCAGAAAATTGTCCTCCACTCCAACCCCTTCTTGGGCATTCGCTACCCCAACCGCCCCCAGCTACCGCCAGCAAAAAAGATTAAAAACAAATTTCTGAGGGCAACTCAATAAAAATTAAGTGGATATAGTATAAAGCGAAGTACTTAAGAACTTTAAAACGATTTCAGTGAGAGGCTCTCTGTATTTGACATTTGATTTTTTGAGTCTGAATCGAATCGAAAAAGGTAGATGAAAAAAAAACGCATTGAATTGAAATCCGTTACAACTGGGTTGACAACTCTGGGAGACAACTCTGGGAGACAAACACATCCTTCCGGCTCAGTTCAGTTCAGCTCAGCAGAACAACAACAACATTTTCAATTTCCCATTGCATAATGCGCCATAAACAAAAGGCAACGCCTCCTGCAATGCAATAATGGAAGCTCATGCAAACTGAACACAAAAACCGATTCTCTCTCTGTAAGTGTGTTCGTGAATGTGTGTGTGTGTGTGTGTTTGGAAATCAGCGCAATGCACGTTTATAGGCATCTCTAGTATATCCGGCTTCGTTGTCGGATGCGCCATTCTTACACACTCTCACACATACACACACACACACACATTCACATTCTATACACACTCTGGCGCATTGTCCATTTGAAAAGCAAAGCGCAGCAGTCAACGACCAAACGCAAACGCAACCAAATGAGAGTTCTGTCACATGTGTGACTTTTGTTGTTGCTCTTGTTGCTGTTGTTGTTGTTGCACCGGGCAACGGCACTACGTGTGCCCATTATTGTTCCTGTTCCAGTTCCAGTTGCCATGATAGTCTAGTATACTTCATCGGAGTCACTTTAATTGGGTATATTCACATTTGTGATTCGAGTTGGTAATGGCAAAAAAAATAATCGTTGTAAAACTTTCCGAACTGTCACCAACTTTGTGAAAGGGTATCTGGTTGTCGTCGTTACTAACCCTTTAGTGTGTGACGTACCTTTTACTTGTTTATGTCATGCATTTTCTGGTGCATCCGGATGAATGCAGCAAACTTTTGTCACCATTTGCACTGCATTTTTCGGGGCAGGCATTTTCCAACCAATTGCCAACAAATTGAAATGGTGTGCAATGCCTCTAAGCGTGGCTTTCAACGCGTTAACGCGTTGATGACACACACACACTGGTACACTCGCACATATGGTATACATCACGTATGGGCTTATGGCACTAATGTGGCCACTTTTGGTGCTGACTGTTTTTTGTGTGTTTGTGTGTTGTGTCCAATATGCAATCAGCAACAACAACAAGAACAACAACAACAACTGGGCCGGCCGCCGCTGGCATTGCGGATTTATGAGGCCCATTTACGGCCATGGCCATGGCCAGTCTCATAAAATACAGCCAAAAACCCAAATGAGACACAACGCGGCGAATAGCGACGACAAACAGAAGAGCATTTCCCATTCCCATTTCGATTCCCATTCTGATTCCCATTCCCATTCCCTACTCACGGGCTGTTAGGAGATGAAACCATTGGCAATTGACAAACAAAAATTTCATAACAATGTGCGCGAAGAAACGAAGAATTGAAGGACGACCAATGCCACTTGAGTGGGCCAATGATGTCGCTTTGGCAAATGCACGCGGGGGGGAAGACAAAGCCATAGCCAAAGCCGAAACCGAAGCGGAAACCGAAGCGTTTTCTTACAACCGTTGCCTTAACACTAGAAAGCCGTACAGCACAGCACTTACACAAAAGGGCACTTCAACTTCTTCATAACAAGCTGTGGAAATGTTGAATGGAATTTCTGTTTGGCAAAATTTCTGTTCTCGCAGAACAATAAAATCAGTCAATAGTTCTTCTGCATCTGCTTGGGGCACTGACCTCTTGAAAAGGTATTGGAATTTTTGTTTAGTTAAACTTAATCAAGAATCAAGTTTGACAACGCCGAAAGTAATTGCTGATCAAAAAGTTTTAAATGATTTTTGATGAAAATTGGCAACGTTGCGCTGTTGTGCATTGACTTTTCACCTGAAATTGGGCAACGTTGCAGCTGTGAATTTTGGCAACGTTGTAGCAAAAGCAAAAAAAACATTTGAAAGTTATATGCCAAAGACAAACTTGCAACTTTTCTTATTCAGCTTAGTGTGAAATCTGAAATTTGGCAACGTTGAACAGAGCTATAAACACTATTGTTGTTCAAACACACACATATACATATACATATATACGATACAGGATATTGTGTGCCCAGCTACTTCTGCAACGTAAAACTTTATTCATTCTATATTCTTTTCGGCACATTTCCTCAGCCTGGTTGCCTGCTCTCTTCTTGCCTAGTTGCCGCCCAGTTGGCTTTGGGGTTTGGGGGGGGGTTTGAGTTTTGAGTTTGTTGTTGGCTGGCTGACTGCCTGGCTGGTTTGGTAATAAACTTGAATTTTATTGTCGTACAAGAATGTTGCAATATGCTTGGCCATAATTTCACGTCTTGCACATTGTTGCCAAAAAAGCAAAATAGCAAAAAAACATTCATTCCGAGGCACAGCCGATTTTGTGGTTTTAGCTTAACGCCTCTTTTGATTGCTATTTTGGGATCCCCTTGCCCCCTCCTCCCCCCCTCACACACACAATATCAGCAACCTTTTCTACTATTTCTTCTTCTTCTTCGTGTTGTTATTGTTATTATTCTTGTGCAAGGACTTTTGGCTTTGACATTTTTAAAAAGTAACCGAGAAAAACAAACACATTTTTGTTGTTCTCAAATGAGAAATTTGCATTTTATGAGCACTTTCCAAAAAATGTTTCAATGCAGATTTTCTTCGTATTTAAATGAAGTTTTTCTCGTTTTTTTTTTTGGCAACAAAAAATACAAAAATAAATTATAAATAATAATAATAATGCCGGGGTGACGAGGTGGCGGCGGCAGCAGCTTGTGCATTGCCAACTTGCCAGTTTGTTGGAGCTAATTTAAAATTTATGATGACAAAAATATGCTGCACTTGAACGGCTGGCTGCTGCAGCAAAAAGTTGCAAGGCGACAACAACAACAACAACAAATCTACTAGAAAGCGACAACAGGCAAAAGGCAAACAGGAAAATGCATAAAACAGAAATAAAATATTCATTGCATACTTTTAGTCATTGAAGCTGCTACATTTTTCATTTGATTTTCGTTATGCGTTGATATTTGGCTTAAGTCTTGGCTCACAAATACTCTTCTTAAATACTCTACAAAGCCAATTAAACTCGAGAAAAACCACAAAAACATTGAACAAGAAACCAACTACAATTCCATTTTACTTAGTTATTTTAGCTTCTTCTAAAACAAAACAAGTAAGAAGGCTCGAGTCCAGTATTAAAATTATTTACAGAGTATCTTTAATTCAAAAATCTGTTAACTTTTTTTCATGTTACTTATGTCACATTATATGAATGTATATAATATATATATCATACATATTTTCCCCAGCACTTTGGCGAAATTTGCTGCCAATTAAATATTGAAAAGTGCAGTAGCAAAATCCAATTGGATATGTTACAAAAAAAAGAAGGAAACTCTTTGCGATAAACCATTCAAATTGTATTATTCGCTTCTTTTTGAGTAGCTCTTTCATTAAAAGCTTCATGCCAGAATGCACAAAGCAAGCCGAACGAACGCATTCAACACATTCAATTCAGCCAACAATCGCTCGAATCAACAATGTGCCTACGAATCTTTTCCATAACACTAGAAACACACACACACACACACACAAAATAGTGTTATACAAAAGACAATAGTATTGTTACCTAAAAGTTTTCCTGAATAGGTCATTTCGGGTTATTCGTTAGCACAGGAAGTTTGATAGGGGAAAAATAACGAACGGATAGACGAACATGTCTAAATCGACTCGACTGTTGATGCTGATCAAGAATATATATACTTTATGGGGACGGAAAAGCTTTCTTCTGCCTGTTACATACTTTTGCACATAACCATTATACCATTTTTTTCCCATTTCATGGGTTAAGAGAATATAAAAAGTAAAAAAAAAGTTGAAATTTTTTAATGTAGAAAGTTTATTTTTGATTTTGCTTAAAAAACTGTTCAGGCAGAAGCCAGAAAATCAAACAAATTTCAACAGATAATTGAACTAAAAATAAATAAATAAATAAAAGTGTTATTGGACCACTTTTTCATATGCCAAATGACCCTGTTTTTTATGGTAACACTTTCTGTGTGAAAACCACTCAAAAATCTGAAATTTTTTCATATTTTTGTGTTTTTTAGTATTAATGTATTTTTTTACAGAGTTGTATTCTGAAATTTATTTCATAAAATTGCATTATTTATGAGAATACCAAAACAAAGCAAGTAAGAAGGCTTGTGTTGAGTAAACTCGACTAGCAGATACCCTTACACATATGTATGGTCAATATTTGATGGTTAAACTTCAATCTTTTATAATTTCAATGTTTCATAATTGATATAAAAAATAATAACAATTTTAGAGATTTGTATTATTTTCTCTATTGTTTTCAAAACCAAGTTAAAAAAGTTAAAAACTTAAGATTTTTTGGTTGCCGATTACAGGTGTATATCAAAAACTGAACATGTTATCGATAACATAAAACAGCTGATCAAGTCTTTAGACACTTTTTGGGAGATTCTTTCTCATATCTGTCACATACACTTACACAATAATAAAATACCCTTTCTTTCACCCATTCTATGAGTTCTGGTTAAAAAAAAATAAAAATAGGAAAAAAATACAACATTCGATAATGCAAAGTTAATACAGAATCATATTCGTTAATATTTATATATGATGTGATTATAGAGCTCGACTCGATAAAAGGAACAAGAGATGATCATGAAACGAAGAACATACACACATACATACATACATACATACACACATACATATATATAGTGTATGGATGGGAATGACGCTCAATTCATGCATAATTCATATGGCAAAAAAAATCATTGAAGTGTAATTAATTTATGTCATGACTCATGATTGCTACATACAATAAATATATATATATCTATATACGATATGTACAATGGGTGTCATGTTGTGTGTGTGTGTGTGTGTGTGTGTGTGTGTACTAAGAGATGAAAGTAATACCCACTCACACACACACACACACACACAGCATTCACTTTAGTGGCACATTTTAATAATTCATATAGTTTTTGCATTTATACGCGCCGCTAGATGGCGCTGTCAATAAGCCTAATGACAATGCTGTGTGTGCTGCTTTGGGCTCTGGGCTCATGGAAACATGGAAACATCATCGCTTCGAGGCCTTGCTGCCATTTTGGCCAAATGCCTAATGACTTAATTAGCCTAATCATAAAAGGACTACACACACACACACACACATAGAGAGAGAAAAATGTATACATGACTGTCAACACAGACAGCTGCACTATTTCCGCTACATATTAACCAAAAAAAGGAGGGGAAGTTGCGGTTGGGGGCAAAGTGGGGAGGCGACGACTGTTTCTCATTCTGGCAAGTTGATTACTTTTTGGCCGGAGAACATTGTAGAGGGGCCGCCGTCATAAAAATGTTTTAACCATAGGCCCCCATAAATCATCATTAAGCACAAGATGTGCATTAGTCTCCACTATCTCCCCACTCTCTCTCTCTCTCGCTCTTTGTCTCTATGGTGTGTGTGTGTGTGTGTGTGTAATTAATGTGTCTGTGCGTCACACAGTTGTTGCTGTGTTTTTTTTTAGTCATCTTCCTCTGCTTTATGCTCACTTATTAACTCATTTACGCTAATCAAAAAGTCCCTCAGCGCCACCAAATAGAGGAATAGAGCAGATAGAGTAACATTCTCATGAACCTCATGAAACTGTGAACCGAACCGGTTTTTGTGTTAAAGTTTAGACTTATTAAAGAATATTTATTCAGTTTCAATTTTGTTATAGATAGTTTTTATAGGATATAAAGATTTCCCATTGTTCCGAACGTTGTTTCGGAACCGTTTCAAAAAGGACAAATGTTTATAGTAAAAGAAATACTCTTACCTTTTCACGCAGCATATCGCGAATGCGACCTGCTTGATTCTTGGAACGATGCAGCTCCAGTTGCAGCTCCAGACAGCGCTCCTGCCAGTTGATCTACGGATTAGGAAAGATTATCTCTAAAAGATCAAAAGTTGGATTGGATTCGATTGAGCCTACCTCTGGCAATGACTGGCCATAGTTGTTGATCTGATGCACGTCCAGGTGTTCGGTCAATGTGGAGAAGTGTGGCCAAGGCGCATCCGGAGCATCTAAGGCGGCCAGCACAGGATTAACTGGTGCTAGCGGCGGTGTAGTAGTAAGGGGAGCGGGAACGGGAGCGGGAACAGGAGTAGGAGATGGAGATGGAGATGGAGATGGAGTTTGGTTTGGTTGCAGCTCCTTGGCTGCTTGGCCCGGCTTAGCTGGTATGGGCGGTGGGCGTGGCTGGCGTCGGGGCATGAGGCGCGGACTATTTGGTGTGGAGGCGGCAACCAGACGTGCCTCATGCAACTGTGCGGCACGCGTCAACGGCATTTGGCCACTAAACGAAGTAGCTCGCTTCGCCAGCAGCGGTGAACCGTGCAGCGATTGGGAACCAGATCCGGAACCAGAACCGGAGCCCGACCCTGGCCCCGACAGTCGACCGGGCAGCGAGGGCGGTTGCTGTTGTTGATGTTGTTGCAAGAAGTGTTGCTGTTGCAACTGCTGCTGTTGATAGTAATGTGTGGCATGCTGCGGAAAGGTGTGCAGATAGCTAGCGCCATCTTGCGGCCGCAGAAAGAAGTTATGCGTGTGCGTGTAATAGAGTGTCTGTGTGTGTCCGGCCACGCCCAACACTTGTGAGGGCGTGGCCCGGCCAGAAGTTGACGCTGAGGCACTTGCCGACGGCGACGGCGATGAAGAAGCGGAACGACGTCGCTGCTCTGCCGCTGCTGCTGCAGCTGCAGCTACATGCAGCTGATGTTGTTGTTGTTGTTGCTGCTGCTGCTGCTGCTGTTGCTGTTGTTGTTGTTGTAAATTGGTGAGCGTATCAAAAATTTGCGATAAACGACCCAAAGGCACTTCGTCAGACATTTAGGCAAGCGACGTCGGTCAGCTAAGCAAAACAAGAAAGCAAAAACGAACTTGATTAAAGTTAGTTAAATAGTAAATGACATGTAAGAAGAGTAAGCTGGACGACTAGAAGATACCCTTACCCCTTCATCCCTTACACATACGGTGAGCGTACCTGCACTACCGTACAACCAAGCTTGATGATCTTTCAAATCTCCGGTATTCCGTAACAGATTTTAATAAAAATTGCATTATTTTGTAAATGTTTTCCATCGGGATTGCATTGTTATCGATTTCATTTGCATAAGTTATCGAAAACTGGAAACAAACTTGTACTACCATATACCTCATATCCAAAATCTGTCAGTCTCTAGCTATGGTAGTTCCTGAGTTCCTGACGCGTTCTTACATACAGACAGACATTTCTTGGGTTGAGGGTATACAAAAAGGTATAAATAGACATATAAAAGACATATAAAACAACAAAATCAGTATACCCATAACAAGACTATATATGTTAAAAGCCTGCCAAATCACAGGCGAATAATGACCAACCGTTCACTCTTAAGTGGAAGTTAGTTAAAGAGTAGTAAAAGGTATTTGGGAATTGCAAAACTGTGAAACTGTGAAACAAGAACTAAGATAGACAGAACGAGAAGAGAGAGACAGGGAGAGAGAAGTACAACAACAACTGAAAGCTGTCAGTTAACTATGTTGGCAACTCTGTTCTGTTCTTCTGTTCAACTGTTTCAATGTCGGATGGTGGCAACAACAGGTGCGCGAATCTGGGGCGTCAATTGCGATTACGTGTACGAAATGTTTAATCATCAGAGAGTTCAGTTCAGTTTTCTTCCATTTTTTTCTCTGTTCTCTTCACTTTTTTCATTGTGACTTGGCATTAGCAATTATGGCCAATGTGCAGGGCCAACTTTGGCAAATTGAATGTGCCACAAAATATGTGTGTATGTGTGTTTGTGTGTGTGATAGTCAAAAGAACTTGACGAACAAGATAGTGAGAGAGGGTAAAGCGAGCGACTTCAGTTTAAGGTGAAAAATGCCACTTCAATTGTCAAAGGGAAAGCGAAGCTGGAAAATGGGGAAAAGAGTTCTCTGGTCTTTCATCTTTTGTGCGGTTTTGTGACCAGTTCAGAAGAAGAAGAAATGCCAGCAAAATGTCTGAACCAAACCAAAACGAAACCAAACCAAACTACAAACTGGTACAGAGAAGACGGCCAACAGACAACAGTTGATGGCTGTTTTGGCTCTTGCCTGATGGCTTTTCGAGTACATGCAGGTTACAACCGAAAAGGGGGCAAAAACCAATGGATTTGTCGACATTTCTTTGCTATATACATTTTTGTGGCTAAAAGCCTTTAGCTTTAGCTTCAGCTGCAGCTGTAAGAAAATCCCCCCCTCGCCCAACCCCAACACGAAACTAAAGAGAACTCTTCTCTTGGGGGCATTCATGAGAATTATATTCAAATTTTGTGTGCTGATTACGAAAAAGACGAAACGACGAAACGAGAACGAGACTAGACGCAGGCTAGACGCAAGGAAGGATGCAAGGACGACAGAACTGGCAGCTGCTTGTCCATGCTTGTCCATGAAATTGAAATTGAAGTTAAGTTTTTAAAGGGCTTTTCTCTAGCACTTAGTCGAATATCGAGTACCTTCTCTCTCTCGCTCTGTCTCTCGCCGTCTCTGTCTGCACTTCATTTTACAAATTTTGATTTAATTTAAGTTGATTGAAATTGAAATTCAGTTCTTGATTTGACAAAATGTAACACTTAAGGGCATCTGTTCTCTGTCTCTCTCACTCTCTCTGTCTCTCTCTCTGTCTCTATCTGTGTATTCGGTCAAATGCATTTGTTACTAATTGCAACATGGTTGCAAGTGCTTGCCATTTACTGAGACTCGAAACTGGAGTTTAACAAAATTTTGCAATTTAAACTTAAATAATGAGAAAATGGACGCGCAGCTGACGCAACTGGCTTATGCAACAAAGGATGTGGCATGCATATGATTATGATTATTAGTATTATTTTTGTTTTTGTTGTCCCCACAAACAAGTTGAATGAACTGATTAGCCCCAACGACCGCGAGGAGAAGCTTACAAATCATATAAGCTGCTTAACAATATGTAACTGGAAAAAGTATTATATATATAGACTCTATACTCTACTATATATGTATGTCGTAACTATTCATGTTTGTGACACGGCTTAATATGGAGTTACCTATACACACACAAACACTAACACACAGACAGACAGACTGTGAATAACAGTGGATAAGTGCAGTGTTCTCGTATTGCGACGACTTTATTGTCTTGTGTTTGCTTTTTGGTTTGGCAACAACTTGCTAATGCACACACACACACACACCTACACACACACCCACACACACCTACACCTACACCTACACCCATACCAACACCCACCCAACATATAGCTCTGGATGGAAAACCAAATAAGTAGAAGAATAGCAAAGTCGCGACGCATGAAAACTCACTCAAATAGTTAGCAAACTTGTTTAGTTGCAATAAAGTGCGGCATGTTGCAAGCGCAACCTCTTGTTGTTGTTGTTGTTGTTGCCCAAAAGCAAAAGCAAATTTGAGACTCCCAGACAACGACAGTTAAGCTGCTGCCGCTGCCGCCGCCGCTGTTGCCGCCGCTTGACTCTCTGCTTTAGAACTTTCTTCTTCTTCTTCGCCGTCGTCTTCTGCTTTAGCAAATATTAGACAATGTATTTATGTATGTGTGTACGTATGTATGTTAGTGTGTGTGTGTGTTTCATCAAATACATGTGTATGCCAGGTTGCGGGCGGACGGGGATTCACTTGCCTCAACTTGGCCTCAACTCATGCAACGCAATGCATTTTTAGTGGAACGAACTCAATAGTCAAAACTTTTATTTTTTTTGAAAACTTTTTGGGGGGAAAACAAAAAAAACTGTTTTTAAACATATTTTTTTAGATCAAAGTGAATATTTTCTTATAAAGAGTTTTGTAAACAAATATTATGTATCATCATCAATAATTAATCTGAGTTAAAACTGCAAAAAAAAATTTAATATTTATGCATAACATTTAAAAGGGCTTAAAAATGAACCCAAATCGATGTCAATTAAATTGTTGCATGTCATTTAAATAGCAATTGGCTAATTAACATTTAAGTTAATGCAATAAATAAAACATAAAAAAAATATTCATTAAAATTACAATTCTGCGCTTTAATTGTAAAATAATAAAAATCAACTTGATGGAAAAAAAAAAAAAAAATTAACAACACTTGTCGTTACATAAAGCAATCTGCAATCTGTACATGATGAACCAAACACACACACACACACACAAACATACATATACATTGTAAATGAAGTGTATTTGGCTAGCTGGGACATCTCTCTGTTTATATATACTATATATATATATATATGGAATGGCCATGTTGTAAAGCTACAAAATGCAAGCTGTAAAATTAATACAACATAAAATGTCAAACACACACTCAAACTGAAAACTGAAATGCAATTGAAAGCATACGTATATACGTATATGCACTGCAAGAAAACATAAGTAAGAAAGACAAACATGGCACTTGAAACAAAGAACTGAGATCGCAAAGTCCCTAAGATTTTGCACTCATCATATCATGTATGTAGATCTGTAGATCTTCAGATCTTTGGGTAACTTTGACGAGTATGACACGTCATCAATGAATGAATAACTAAAGTAACTTATCATCTCTTGAGTTGTGTCATCGAAATTAAACATATTTCTCTCAGTGTAGTGTAGTATGTTGTACACACATCTGTATATTGCAAATACAACACAACCCCTGCTTGCGTCCCCCCCTTGACAATACTTCACCCTATGTGTTGTGGCACTTCAAAAATTTAATAAACGTTGCAGCATCGTTCGCATGCCAATAATTTTACAACGAGAGACACGCTTCCACAACTTTTTCCCCCCTCTCCTTTCCCCTTCCCCTCCCTTTCCACCCAAAAAGCAAACAGTTGCCACACCACCACCTACAACACACCTCCCTCCCTCTGTGTCCCCCCCTTTAGTCACTGTGTTTTGCTATCTCTCTATCATTTTTATCACTCTTAGCCTGTCTCTCTATTTGTCTCTCTCTCTGTCTCGCTCACACTCGCTTGTAATGTGTCGTCAATTTGAAAAACATTGTCAATGCATATTTTGTCTGCACATGTTTGTGTATGTGTGTGTGTGTGTGTGAGTGAGAGACAACTACTAAGCGTCATATTAACAACATTGTAACATGCACAACACAAGAGAAAGAGGAGGGGGGGTAGTACTAGACGGGTTAAGAGATAGTACACACCCACTACCGCCCACCTCTACCCCCGCTATGTCTACACACACACTTTATGCACTCTCTTATTTTGTTTCATTCTCTTTTTCTTTGGCCTTTTTTGTTTTTCCTTTTGCCTTTTGCCTCTTTTCGTGTACCAATGTACTATTTTTCAGTCAATTCCAACGAAAAATTTATAATAAATGCTCGTGCATATGTGATGTCGCGCATTTTAATTGGTATGCTATGCACCAACCCCGCCCCTCCCTCCCCCTACCTATCTTGCCACATGCAACAAACACACACCCGCAGACCCGAAAGACAACTAGAGAGGGGCTTGGTTTGGGGACCTTTCTGTCTGCGCTGCGGTTTAGCTGTAAAATGATTGTCATTGTTATTGCTTTTGTTGTTGCTGTTGTTGCTGGTTGTTGTTGCTGTTGTTGCTGGTTGTTGTTGTTGGTAAGTGAGTACTTCTGGGGCCAAAAGACAACAAGGTGTTGGCCATGCACACATGCGTCAGTGGCTGGGGCAGCGGCAGCGGGAACGGGAAGTAGCTACGTGACAGTTAAAAAGACAACAATTTGGTCGCTAGATCAAGTAAATATATGCGACTATACATATATATATATAGAGTGTATATGGTGTGGGTGCTTTTATGCTTTTTAATGGCAACTGCATAATGCATGGCAAATTCATTCGTTGCAATCGTTCAGCAGCAGTTCATCAAAATGCAACCCGCCGCCCCGAATGGCCAAAACCAGTGTTGCAAAAGCTACGAATATGTAGTGCATTTTCTTAATGGACTGCGGAATGTGGATCAATAAAGTGAATACTGTTAAGAATATTTAGAATAGAATATGTATTTGTCTATTCGCGTAACAGAGCTTAATTTCGATAAACGATTATTATCGATAACAGTTAAAATTGATACATTTTGCTAAAATTTAAGGTTTTAACATCTAAAAGTTAAAATTCGAACAAAACATAAGCTTCTAGCTTCTTTCGATTACAACATTCATAAAGAACTTTGATATTGAACTCGATTCTTTAGTAGTAGTGTTAAAAACAACTCTGTCATGTATCCTATGCGTAACACTGAACAACTGAACGAAACAGTGGCAAGCTTATAGAGGAGAGTCTCATATCAAGTTTGTTGTGTTGTGCTCCAAAAAAACCGGTTCATTGTTGTTGTTGTTGTTGTTATAGTTAACAAAAACTTGGCGAAGTAGGAGAAGAAAAAAAAAAGCATCGTCTCTAATGAGACAACAACATCAACAGCGACAACAACGACAACAACGACAAAGCGCCAGCAAATATAAGCAGCTAATTAAGAGGCATGTCGTTGGCCAGACAGACAGTAAGACCCACAAAACCAAACCAAATCTAAAGACCAGACCAGACCAGACCAGCCCAAATCCAACCCAACCCAACGACACCAAACAAACAAACAAGAACGACCTTCGCTTGGACCAGTTTGCAGTTTGTGGCTTAAATTCAACACACAAGTTGGCAAGGCATCAAAAAAAACCAAAAACCTATAAAATAAATAAAACATATGTGAACATTAAATACATATAGAATATTGTATACCCTGGCAGATATACAGCATATAAAATCGATTTTGTGAATTATTTTTTTTGTAGATAATACAAAATTATTGAAAAACAAAGAGAAAATTTTTAAAAATTCCAAAAAAAAATGATATAAATTTAAAAGTTTAATTGTTTTATGTTTTAATAATAATATTCTTAAAAAATCTCTCAATATGATTCCCAATCTACACACATATTATGATCAAGAAGATACAGCATAGACATATACCTTTTACTACAATCATTCGAAGACCCGAAAAGGGAACAGGAACAGGAATAGGAAAAGGAACAGGAACCGGTGCTGGAGCTGTTAAATGTTTTGTTAGAAGCCCAAGCTTGGCCCACTTTCTGTTCTATTAGTGTCGTGGTGTCTACGACCGTTAAATTGAGAGTGGCAGTGTTGGAAGTCGACTCGACAACGTTTTCCAACAGCACCGTTATTTGACAATTGCGTTTTTACAGCTGCTGCTGCTGAATGCGCTGAATGCTCTGTGCGGTGCAACAACTATTATAATATTTATGATTCGCATTCGCATTCGCTTTAATTAAATTGTAAGACATCCCCTCGCGCTCACCCCTCCTCTCTCTCTCGCAAAGAATGCGAATATCTCTCTATCTCTGTCTCTCTGTCTCTATGTGTTTGTGTGTTTTTCTCGCGTTCTGCTGTAACCGTTCCACACACATTTGACTTTACGACTTGCATTTAATTAAAGTCAATTAAAGTTGTGTGCACGACTCGAGAGAGAGAGAGAGAGAGAAAGAGTGTAAGAGGGATAGAGAGATAAACAGTTTTGGTGGGTTCTTGAAACCAAACCCAAACCCAAAAAGTTAGTAGGTTACCGAATGCCTTACATATCTTTGTGTCTCTATATGCACAATGTAATTGTTACTAAATCACAAAACTTGCATGACAATAATAATAGGTCTGAGCATTATAGCTGATCGCTAACTAACTATCAACTAACTAACTATGCAATTCACGCCCAATGCTTAACTTCTACTTAATTGTTGATGAACTTTCCACAATAACTGATATGCATACATAAGTGTGTGTGTGTGAGTGTGTCATAAAGAAAAGTTATCTTAATTAAAATGCAAAAACAATTTTAACATATAAGTCTTTTTTTTACAAACAAATATTGGGTTGACTAAGCAAATGCCCTGTACTTTAACTAAAGATTGCGAATCTATGAAAATGATTAAATTGAATATGTTTAATACAAATTTTTCCAATATTTACTTTCATCAACGTTTCGTTTAGTTTCGAAACACCTGTTTCCTGTTTGTTGTGTGTAAAGGGTAGCCAAAGAAACAAAAAAAAATCACCCACAACAGAGCCAGACGGAAATTTTATCAATATATGTATATGTACACACATCATTTACATATGCATATGTAAAAATACCTTCTGTCTGTGTGTGTGTGTGTGTTTGGGTATCGGTCAGCTTACAGATTGAAGCTTTATCGTTAATAAACAAAACGGGCTTATGCATGCGTATGAATAAAGTAGAGGCAAACCATGCAAAACTGAGAGAAAAAAAATCTATACAATATAATGGCAATACCAATAACAACAGCAGCAGCCGCCGCAGCAGCAGTGGCAGCGGCTACAACTGTGACAACTGCGCATAGCGCCAACGCCAACGCCAACAGCAACAAAAGAAACTGAGAAAAATTGAAAAAGTCAATGGACTGCAAAAACAAAAACAACAAACATACTGACTGCAGCGGTTGCAGTCGAAGCGAACTGCAGCAGCACCAACAGCAATAGCAGCAGCAGCAGGAGCAGTCAAAACGTCAACGTCAAAATAACAAAAATAACAACAAAAACAGCCGCACATTACAAGCAATGACTGCGCTGCTCCCCCACTTGCACAATTGGCGCTCTCGCACTCTCTCTCTCTTTATTGGTACTACTGCTGCTCTCTGCGAGCAGAGTAGTCCAGTTACATTGAATTGGGCTGTTGCGCCGCTGTTAGCACTTAACAGACGCCTGTTACAGCAAACAATGCAGTCAGGCGGCGGCTTGCAAAACAATTGTTATTGTTCTTCTTCCTTTTCATACACTTGTTTTTCTTACAGTTACCGCTGCCGCTGCCGCTACCGC
Source organism: Scaptomyza parva (assembly GCA_035044645.1). NCBI lineage: Eukaryota > Metazoa > Arthropoda > Insecta > Diptera > Drosophilidae > Scaptomyza > Scaptomyza parva. Next base: position 13,291,512 of record JAWNNT010000139.1, read on the forward strand.
TGCCGTTGTTGTTCTTATTGCTGTTCGCTTGTTTTTGCATAATGCAAACTAAATGAGCATATGCCGCCCGCCGTCCGCCGCCCGTTGCCCACCGCAGGTAGAGTAGTTGTGGGTGCGGTTGACTGCTTTTACTTTTTGCTGCGGCTGCAAAATGCGCACCAAAACAGCAAGACAAACTTTGTTTGTTTATTTTTTAAGTGGACTGCGCTGTTATTTCATTTTATTATTTTTCTAGTTTTGTTCTCCCCTCTACAGCTGACTGCTGTATACATTTCAACAACTTGTTCATACCCTTTTTCATGCATTTTTAATAGGTATGGAGGCAAACAAATTTGTGAATATTTTAAGGTTTTTGACTTTTTAGAAAGATTGTACTTATATTATATTATTATACTTAATATTCGGCATATTTAAAATGCTTAAAACTCGAACTAACTTGATTTTTTCATAGTAAAATCTTATAAAAGATCTAATATTTGTATGATATAATGATTCGATCTCGCCGATTTTGACACATGATCTAACTGCAATCAAAGGAAGCTATTTTCAAAGGTTTCAGCTTAAAAGATTGGAATCTGAGGGACTAAATCGACTAGGCTCACACAGTATACCCCATACAACTTGGTATAAACTTATTTTTAGACATTCAATTCTGATTGGCAAAGGTTTATTATACTTTATTTTGTTTATATTATATGTATGTACATAGAGTGGAGGAATTCGCAAAGTATAATCACATAAACAATATCTTACTTATACATTTGTTTTTTCACTGTAGTACTTGAAGGTCAAGTGGAGTGCAGCAATTGACGGCATCGATTAAACAACAACAAAATAGGCGTCACTAAAAGATTTGTTGTTGCTGTTGTTTGTTTGTGGCACAAACATTTGATTGGCAGCAAGAACAGAAAGCGCCAACTGTTGTACCAAAGAGTGGAAATCGGTGTAAAACTGGATGACGAAGATAACCCTGACCTTCTTATTTGAAGGGGGGCAGGGCAAAAGGGTTATAGACTCTACTACCTGGCAATGCTTTGCGACGGCGCATTCCAAATTGATATTGAATAGATTTTGAACTCAAGAAAGGAACCCAAAAGCTAAATATATTGAAAAACTCTAAGCGAAATCTATACTCAAGATTGAGAACAACTCTGCCCAAAAGATAACTTTCCCTTTGACTTTACTTTATATGGTAAATAAATATAAAAATGGAAAAATGGCAAAGTAAAAAAAAATAAATATGTGGAAAAATCATAATTCTTGGCTTTTACCAGAATACCACACAAAGAACAAAGAGAACAGAGAACGGGGGAAATTCAGCTCATTAAACGAAAGAAATGACAACAGAAGAAGAAGAAGAAGAAGAACAAGCCAACAAGATGTTGCTTCTTGGTATTGTTGGTGGAGGTAAAGGAACGGAAAAAAAGAGGAAAAAACAAGGCCGAAGTGCAGGAAATGTCAGCGTTGACAAGAAAATGCACTCGCTTTACCAAAAGGATATACACTTGACACACACACACACACACACATAACTGGCATTAGCATATGGTGGCATCTGAAGGAAAACGGGGGGGAATTCCCTTAAGAGTGCTTGCCATTTGGCCCTACAACAACAACAACAAACACAACAACACACAGTGCAAAAGGGTGTTTATTTTGTGTGTGCCTCTCGCATAGGCAAAGTGGAGCCACAAGGACTCGCCCCCCTCCCCCTCCTTTAAGGCATGGCAGAAACAAAAAAGTTCAAAGTTCAACCCAGCAAATTGGGGACGTGAACACACACACATACACACACAGAATAATTAACTTATTTCGAGCCTTAACAATTGCATTCAGGACAAAGACAAAGACATTGAAAAGAAAAATCAAAAAAGAGCTAAATCTAATAAACAAATATAGAATGTAGCTAATAATATTGAAAAAAGGAATGACAACTTGTATGTTTTATTGTTTGGATACATCTCTCTCTATAGAGTAGAGAAACATCCTTTTAACTCCTAGGAACAAATTCGATGAACTTATATCATGTATCATTCGGTATTGCGCCGAAATTTAGTTAAGAGAGAGATTTAGGGTTGTATTGAAGCGAACATTCAATGTGAATATACATATACATTGTGAAAACATTTAATTGACAGTTGAATTTCGTAACTTTGTTAGTATTTTTAATGTTTCTTTGTTAATGTTTATGTTTTTTAAGATTTGTTTAATGGGTTGAAAAAATAAATAACTAAAACTTATAAAAAAAAAAAAAACCATTAAAAACAACAATCAGTGTGACCCTATATCTCTAAAGTGAAAATATCAAAAATTTTCACTGTGTGTAAATAAATCCTTGACAAACTGTATATTGAAATCTTGAAATCTTCAATTAGGAGCAAAAAATCTGACGAGTCAAATATTTTTCTTCACATTACATTTCGAATGTAGCCAATAATCAAAACACTTATCAGACGCCATAATAAACATTCAACATGCAACAACATTCAACATGCCACATTCAACACATACTTTAACACACATTCGCACACACACACAGATTCATGAGTATATGAAGGTATATGTGTATATGTTGCTTCAATTTCTTGCCGCCGTAAATATCACATTTTTAGGACTGCTTCTGGCTGTTGCAGGAAGAGGTTATCGTTGTTTGGTGTGTGTTCGAGATGGGGCGTGGCATGCTGCAAAAGCAAAAGGCAAACAATTTGAACGCTATGTATGTGTGTGTATTTGTGTGTGTGTGTGTGTGCTCGTTATATGGCCAGTCATTTAATCAATTATGCAAAAAACCAACGTCGACAACGACAGCGAACGATGTATCCGATGTGTTTCTGTTTCTGTCTGTGTATGTATGTATGTGTGTGTGTGTGTTTTTTTTTTTGGCCATGACGGCCAAAACTGTAGGTATATGTAAATGTTGATACGAGTATTTTTGTATACCTCTCCCTCCCCCCCATCCCCTCATCCCACTAACTAGCTCAGTTTTTGGCTGGTTGCTTTAGCTTCTTTTCCTGCCTTTGCAAAGCTTTGCCCAGCGGCGTCTGCGTATGTATGTGTGTGTTTTTTTGGGGGTTATAGGGGTGATGGGGGGAGGGGAAACATAGAACGTCGTGGCACGTTTACCTTTTCTTGTATAAATAATTAATTAAATGTACAACAGTTTTGGTCCTTGCCAATTGCAGGTTGCAGGTAGTTCGGTACGGTACGACACGGTACGGCAAGCGGGTGCCAGACCCAAAAAAAAAGACCACTTCGTTTAGCTGAATGGCGATTTGAATGGCGATACATGAATGCTTGAATAAATGTGAATGGAAGTGAATTTCGAGTCGCTCATTCACTCAATCACACACACACACACACATACACACACACACAGACACTCAAATGGTAGGTGGCAAGTGGCAAATAAAAATCCTGGGAAAGTCACAAAACTAAACTTTAGCAAAAACAATAAAAAAAGAATCAGTTACGAGTGATCAATTGAATCAATCGACTGTTGCATGCAGCTGTGAATTATTTAAATGGTTCGTAAGAGTGGTTCAAGTGTTGCTAATTGGTTCAACGGATTAGTTAGGGATTACAATACAAACTCATAATATTTCTATTGAATAAACATGTTAGTTGAACCATTTGCTAGTCATTTGGAATCGAATGGTTAAGAAAACGAACTAATTCAATCAATTGTTGAAAAAGGTTCCGAAGTGAACGAACTAGTTCCGAATTGAGTTTTTTTTTAAGTCTTGCTTAAATTTAATTTCCATTAAAGTTACGTGCTTTCATTAAATGAGTGTAGCAATACTTGTTCAAAATGGTTCCGAAATGAATGAACTAGTTCAAGGCATTAATTACTTACAATTTCAAAATAATATGCTTTATTATGAATTGTGTTCTTATTCAAATTCCAGTTCCCTGAAATGAATGGTCCAATACTAATACGAACTAGTTTCATGAACTTTCAACCAACTTAAACAGATTTCTGTTTGCATTACTTTTCCGAACCATTTCAACCCATTTGCTTTGGGCAGGCACAAGGTCTTTAGATCACATCACATATGAACGGAACTAGTTCAAAGTGCAGAGTCTTTGATTTGACTTTTTGAGTGCGCTCAAAATTTAAAATCGTTTTGCATTTCGTTAGCACCATTAGCTTTGGCCTTAGAAAGAAAGAGTATAGCTGCACTTGACACCAAAACTACGCAACAAGAAGAATGTTGCATGCATTGCGTTGTTTCAGTTGTGCGTTGTGCGGCAATCACACACATACTTGCCCCACTTGCCCAAGGAGGCACTTGCAACAACACCATGCACCACCAGGCGGGGCTCTCTCGTCAAGTGGCGCACTCGTCAAAAGCAGGCCGCGTGTCCAAAATTGAGCAAGTTGGGCAACCATCACGTAGAGAGCCCGAGCCCGAGCCCGAGCCAGAGCCAGAGCCAGCGGCTCAATTCGCAATGGTGTGGGAAAAGAAGAAGAGGAGGGGGGCGGGGGGGAGTAGTCAAAGCTTGTGCTACATAGAGAAAAATGATCTAGAAGAATGTAAATAAAACCATAAAGAAGGCTTTCTATATTCTTCAATATCTCCGGTATTCTCTAACCAGTTCCGATGATAGTTGTAATCGATTACATGAGTACATCGGTAATAGGGAGTGTTTTCTTCTCCCTTTTACTTATTTCCTTTTCTTATAAACATCTTCCAAGAGAATAAATATGCAAATATCATTGCAAAAGTTTGTGACAAAGCGAAATTCATTCGTTTTTCTTGCAGTGTGTCTTTGCAGTGGGTGTCAAATCTGTGCCCAAGATTCATACTACTGGTAGACCGCCGTTAACGCCTTTACCATGTTACCGACGTCGACGTCGACGTAGACGTAGAAGTTGGCAGCGACGTTGACGATGTTGCCACAGCCCCAAAAATAATCTACGGCAATTGCATATGGCAGGCAATAAACTTGGTCAAGTCCACAAACGAAAACGAAAAAAAAAGGCGAAAAACGCGCTGTGGGTGGACAGCAAATTGTGCGGTATCCAACAAAAATACATAAACAAAAACAAAACTTAAGCCCAACTCGACTTGGGGAGGACTTGGCGAAGCAGAGCGGGAAGAATAGTTGCAGAGTGTAGAGAATGGGAGTTGACGGTTTTTGGTGGTGATGGTAGTGCAGACGGTTGCGGGCGGTTACATGCGGTAGTGTCGGTTGCGTAGGCATCATTAGTTCTGGCACTGCATTGCAACACCGAGTGGCAGCAACGATGAAAAGTGCTCTTGACATGTTTTCATATTATTTACCTCATCTGTGTATACTCTATACATTTATATATATAAACTAGCTAAAGAAATAGTAGAATAAGTTTCATCGGAACTAGTAGAAAGTAAGTTAGTGAGATCTCGAAAAAGTCTTCTTTACTTTTGCTTCATAAACTAAAGAGTTCTTTAGAAGTATTCGTATACTTAAGAACATTTAGTTCCCTCACAAAGAACAAAGAATATTAGTCTTTCATTTCAAGAAAAAATCTCTTTCAAGAAGTTTTAGTGCAACAGGAAGCAAGAAGCAATAATGTATTACAACAATATCATAGTGAAGAAAGGGTATTTAATATTCTGCTTGCTTGTTCTACTATTTTTACTTTGACAACTATGTATTTTTCTTGGCCGGCTTGTTTAGCCATATGTGTACGGTTTGAGGTTTGAGGCAAACAAACAAAATAAATATGCTCCAAAAACGAAAATAAAATTTTGTTGCTGCATATGCGAGGGTGTACTATGTTGGTGTTGGTGTCTGTGTGTGTGTGTTTGTTGTGGCAGAGTAATGTTTATGTTCGTGTGCGTGTGTGTTCACAGTTCATGGAATTGGCATTTAAGTCTTGCATTTTGCAACAAAAACCCAACTCGGAAACTTCTATTCGTTTGCAGAATTAACTAACGAATGCAATTTAGAAATCACAGCTGCATTATTTTTGAAGGGTTTTAAGCCCACATTAAAACACTGTTCCTAAGAAATTTCCATTCGAAATATTCCTTCATTGTAAATGGTTTTCCCCCGGGATCAGAGATTTATTTTACACTTAACCCATGAAATGGGTAAAAAAGGGTATAATGGTTTTGTGGGAAAGCTTCTCCGACCCCATAAAGTATATATATTCTTGATCAGCATCAACAGCCGAGTCGGTATAACCAAGTCCGTGTGTCGGTCCGTCCTCCTGTATGTATAAACACGACGATCTCAGGAACTATAAAAGCTAGGTACTCTAGATTATGGATATGAGCTCTTCTAATCTCTAGGCCTATTAGGTTTGTTTCCAATTTTCGATAACTTTTCCAGTTTAAGATGAAGATGTGAAACCATCAAGCATTGGTCCGGTAGTACACGTACATATGGTCAAGGGTTAGGGGTATCTTCTAGTCGAGCTTACTCGATTATAGCCTTATTACTTGTTGTATTTGTTTTATATAAAAGTTGCCTTTGCAAGTGCATATAATATTCGGCTTGCTGAATATAGCCATGCCTACTATATTATTCTTAAAATTCTTCTATATTATTTAGGAAAATATAACTATTATTACCTGAAACCGATTGGAAAATCGCTTAAGCTAACAGGTTCAAGTTCAGTTGACCTTTAACAAAGATAGAAAAAAGATTACACAAAGAACTCGGGTTAAGAAAACTTCAATTGACCCAATTTGTTGCAAATACAAATGCAACTGTAAACGAAACATGCCACAAAAGCAAACTAAACGAAAGAAGAAGAAATCAATTAGAACCACAACGCGACAACAATAGATTTTCTTTCGCGTTGAACGCGACAAAAACGAATCGAAGCTAAATCGAAATGACAACAACAATTGCAATTTCTTTTTTTGCCACGATGTCAAGCAGACAATGGTTGTGTTGGGGGCGGTGCGGGGAGTGGGGAACGGGGAGCGAGAAGGTGCTGATGGTGGGGTGGTAAAAGGTCAAAAGTCTGCAGGTGAATGTTGCGCACACAAAACAAAAGTCACGCTTGGTTGTCAAGTAATTGCGGAAAATGCACACGGGAAAAAGCAAATAGATACAAAAGAGTCGAAAAGTTACAGACTGCAAAATACTCTAATCCTTATTATGTATAGAATACATAGAATAGAAAAAAAAAGCCAAATTACATAAGCTACTGACTGGATTTTAATGAAATTTTACAATAATATAGACAAGATATTGAACTAACAAATAAGCTATAATAAAAAGACAAAGTAACTGTCAATCGAGTTAGAGACTAAAGTGAGAAGGTTAAGAAATAATATTATACCATAAAAAGACATATTGCTTCTAACGTGAAAAATACGCCAATACGCCCCATTTGATGAACATGGCGAACAGTGTATTAAAACGGTGAAACCCAGACAGATGTCGATTGAGGTGAAGGGTAAAATAAACACTCAATGCATAAGCTCGGGGCATACTAGTTAATTACACAATCAGCAAACAAATCGATTTAACGTAACTCAAGGATAAAGAAAACAGAAACAAGACAGCGGATGAAGAAGAATACTGTTTAGTTTCATATAAATATATTGAAGTAACATCAGATTTAAGTTAAAAAAAACTGCTTAGGAATTCAAATTCTTAGTTTCTCAATGTTTTGATAACTATTTTATTAACCCCAGAACATTCCCTAGCCATAAAAAAATGCGAAACATTCGATTCCAATGTAAATATCTCAATGTTAAACTTGAGACACCCAAAAAGCAAAACAAACGAACGAACGAACGAACGAACGAACGGTAAATGAAACTGGATGCGGGGAATGCGTACTGGTTTAACCGTAAAACTTAACCTACCCCAACACCAAAAAAAAACAAAAAATAAAACAATGAACTGTAAGCCCGTAAGAAAACCAAAGCTAAACCGTTGCAAAACCAAAACCAAAACAAAGCCATAGCTAACAACAAATAAGACAAAAGAGAAGAAGAAGAAGAACTGGGTTCCTGGAATGTGTAGCACCAAATTAACATAAATTCCGTTTTTCCAAGCCAAGATCAAGCTGAAACTTGAATGGAGGAATGGGAAGGGGGGTAGAGAAAGGGTAATACAAACACAAAAAATGTAGGAAATAAATACAGGAAGAAACTATAGTACAAATGGGTTCGAATAGGGTTAACAAATTGAATGATACACTGCTCTTTGAAAGATAAGTTAAGAACTCCAAGAAAATAACATAAGAAAAAACATACCCTTAAGATAAATCATAATAATTAGTATGTAGTATATACCCATTTTGTACACAATGTGTCATTGTTACAGGGTATCTATATATATAGCACATACAAATAGACAAAAACTATATATGTATGTAGCTAAAGAAGCATGTTGCAAAAAGTTCAACGACGCGAACGAACGAAACAAGTCGCCGCCGCCGCAAAGGGTGCGAGAAAAAGGACTCGCAGGCAATGTGCCAGGCACCGCCAAGCTAAAGGGAATGTAGAGTGAGTGTAGGGGTGGGGAAGTTGTGGTGGATTTGTCTATATCTATGTCTATGTCTATGGTCTATAGACTATGGACTTGCTGTTACCAACTACTACTACTCGGCACTTATATTTTTCGTATTCCCACAAGAAAAATCAATGGAATTGTTTGGTATATTGTTTGGGCTCTATGTTTGCCTACCAAAAGGAGGGGGCGGTGTGGAGGAGAGTGTGTTTTGAACGCCCTTTCTCTTGATTTGTCTTTCACTAGTGCTATACTCCTTTTTTCTGTTTTGGCACTTGCTTTTGGTTTTCGTATACTTTTTCGACTACTTTTTTGAGTGCTTTTGTTGTTTTTTTGTCGTTTTTCGTTTTCCTTTTGACAAACAGCTTTAACTTTGTATTTTTCTCAACCATACACCCACCCATCCACCTTATTTTCCATCTGCCGCTCTCGCACGGTGTCCATCTGCTGCTTCTGTGCCAATGCTGGTGACTCGGTTGACATACTTATTGATGGCACTGTGCATTGTGCAGGCAGCAGCGCCAGGGGATATGGGGTGGTGAAAGCGTTGAGAGGATATTGCAACAAAATGCAACAACAACGCAGACTAATGGCAACAAATAGCACCAATGATGTGACAATCAAATCGAACCGATATCGAAAAGATATCGAGGAACAACTAGAGTATTTAAAAGTGACCATCAAAATTGCACTTTCCTCTTTGTTAACATTTTGTTTATCATTTGCATTGATCAAGCACCGTTAGGGCCTCTCAGAACTCACCTCTCTCTCTCTCGTTCTCTCTGTCTGTCTGTTTGCAGCGTTCAAGACGACGACGTCAGCAGCAGAGGCCAAGTAAATGAATGGCCCACTACATGTCCGCTGTAGTCGTAGGAATAGCAGTGGCTGAGGAAATATAACAGTAGGCGGCACACAAAATAAGCTGTAGAAAATGTACTAAACGGCCGCATGGGAATTTCTGTGCATTTATCAAAAGGCGACGCGGCTCGGTCGACGTCGCAGTCGGCGCAAACACGTGAGAGCGCCAAACTGCGCAGGAAAAATACAAAAAAAAAAAAACAAAAACAACAACAGAATTACAATTTCAAAAACACTTTTTGTTGCCACTGTAGGTTTTGTTACTGTTGTTTTTATTATTGCGGTAACCGTAGTTAACTGGCGTCTCTTTCTCTCTTTTTCTCTGTCTCACTATCACACAAAAAAACGGTAAATTTTGGTTTTCGATTTGTTTTGGTGTTTGTATTATTTGGCTGGCTTTAAATTAATTTTAAATTTGGCATTGCGACACTTGTCAACTGGCCAAACAGCTGTCGATGTCGTTTCGTACATATGTAACTGTTGTTGTTGTTACTGCAGCTGCTGCTGCTGCACTTGTTGTTGTCGTTGTTGTTGTTGCTGGAGACGCGCGCTGTTAATTTCGTACGCTTTTATGTTTCACAAGACGCCGCACAAAAACAAAAAACACAAAACAAGTAAAACCTAATTAAAAGCTGGTATATATCTTCTTATTTTTATATACTGCATTGATTATTAACAACAAAAATTAGAATAAATAGTCAAAACGAAGACGACACAGTGAGCGACACAGCCAGCGACCGCGACACGGACCCGACTTGACGGCTGCTGAAAAACTGCTCTTTCCCAATAAGAAAGAGAGTATAACATGTCGAGGCAGCGTAGTCAGGCTACGTCGACGTCGCAGCTGTCACGCGCGCTGCTCTTGCTGTGGTTGTTCTTGTTGTTGTTAGTTGAGGCGTTCTATGCTTTCGGTGTTTGTTGTTGTTGTCGTACAACGCTTTTTTCTTCTTTTTTTCGCACAAAACAAAAAGTACGAGAGAGAGAGAGCGTGAGAGTCATCGCTCTCAAGCTTGCTCAACAGTTGTTTGTGTTAACAGTGCGCTGTTAAGCAGCTCAGCTGGACAAGCCCCCCCGCATATAACATTAGACATTTTTATGTCTGTTAAAGTTCAACTGTTATTCGATTTGAACACAACAAAATTAGTACTGATAACATTTTAGTGCCCAAAACAGTTAATTAGCATTTTAAGTCGGTTTTCAGTGGGTTATTGACAAGCTTAATCTAAATCTGTAGTCAGAAAACACATATTCTAACAAATTTAATGTCTAAATACATTTTGAACTTGATCTTCATTGTATCTTGATATTTACATGTTTCAAAAAAGGGCGTCTTTAAGGAGCTACCTTTAATATCATTTTTGTATACTATTAAGAGACAGTTGGATGGTCAGTTGAAGGTGCAAGAACTTGAACTATGGGATCCAACTCCAATGGCGTCTGGCATGACAACAATTAACGGCATTCCAATGTGTCTGGCCTCTTGCAGACTGACGGGAAATTTCAAAAATGGCAATTCACAAAAATTCACAGGAATGCGCCCATTCACATGGACATACATATGTTTTTTACCAGCACCTCAATGTGTGTGTGTGTGTGTGAGTGTTTGTTCGTTTTGAATGGAGGCTCTGCCATGTCTGAACAGGTGTACCGTCCCCCTTCTCATTTGTTCCCCCCGATGGCCACGATGGTTTGTTCAATAGTTGTAACTTGAACCTCAAGAAATTTCCGATAACCAACACTTTACCGCCCCGCCACGCCCCTTGCACAAGAATGCAATGGAAAATTCTAAGGCTGCGTATCAAGTTTGTGATTGCATCAATAAAATATTCTTTGGACCTTTTGCAATCAATTTAATTGCTTTATAACTGATCCAATCAATTCTCAAGCATTGTCAAACACTCAAGTTTTCTAAGTGTCTGTGTGTGTTAAAGCGAGAGAGGAAGAGAGAGAGAGAGAGCACTTAAGAAAAGAAACACAAAAACTAATTGCATAACATTTGCACTTAAACAAATAATTCGTTGACCACTGTGCCAAAATAGGTTCAAAGCTTTTTAATCTCAATCTTTACATATTTCAGATAATAAACAAATTTGGATTTGGTTATTTTTTTGGCATATGATGAAACTTTAACCAAAAATCATCTCTTAACTAATAGTTTCTTTAAAGTTCTCATAACATAATGCAAGTCCGTTGTTAATACTTTTCATAAAGCTATATTGTAGCATCAATCAGTTGAAAATTCCAGTTTCTATATTAAGTAACATTAACATTAAGTTGGTTTTGGTGCTTAAAACATGCAACCGAATCCTGACACTGACACTTTGACGCAAATAGAGTGGCATCAAGTGATGGATTTTTGAAGTGAATCTATATCACACACACACACACAAGCACACACACACACATAGGGAACAGTGGTACTTCCAGGTACTTCCTGTATAGAATAGATTCGCATAGCTTTCATGATTTAACACTGAAGTACTTGATGCATCAGCATTCATCACAGCACACACACTCACACACACAAACACACACACACACACACACACACACACACACACACACACACACGGATAATCAACAAGGACACTTCAGTTACAGCGACAACAACAGCAACAGCAACAACAACATCAATCAAGGCATTGCAATTACAATAATGTGCATGAAACAACAACAGCAAAAACAACAACATAGTCATCTAAAGTTGAAGTGGCCAAGTGTCGGTGACATGGCCAACAACAACAACAGTAGCAACAACAACAACAACATTCACATTGCGCCATGGCAACAATGAAAATGAAGCAAACGTTGACTGACCAGAGACGCCTCGCCTCGCGCCAACAAAAGTCAACAAAGTGTGGGGGGGGGCCGACCCCCGCCAGTGTTGCCAGACAATGCAGTCAGGTGCTTCGTGCTCCGTCCGGTCCGGTCCTGCTGCTGCTGCAATGAAGTGGCTCATGGACCATACCGTTTTGGCCAGTGATTACACGTGGCCATAAACAACAACATAAACGGGCCAACAAAACGGTAAAACGGGCCAAGTTGTAAATGCCAGCTAGACGACAGACAGGCAGCAAACACGAAAAACGAAAATCGAGACGCTTGGTGATCGATTGCTAGATACCTTGTAATTATCAAACGAAACACCGAAAAAAACTTTTTATATTTCCAAAAAATTTATTTAATTTTTTATTTCCAAAAAAACATTTAAAAAAGTTTCGATTGAATCAAGCCCTACTGTTTTCGTTTTAGAGGGTATCCGTCCGTGATGAAACAACATCATAAGAGCTCCGACTAAAGCAAATGCTCATCATCATCATCATGGGGCATGCCTCAAAAGATTTATGTGGTCGGACTTTAGTTTTAATTTAGCAAGATGCCAAATTATTAAGACAGGCTCGTAAGCGGCGGCAGCACATCCTGCCACATACTGCCAAATGCATGCAACAAACAAACACACACACAAACACACACACAGATACTTACAGGCAGCTTTGGTTGCAACGACAACCAAGGACAACACCAACAACGACGACGACAAAGTCAATAAATTTTGTGGCACTGGATTGGCCGAAGAGCTGAGAGCTGAGCAACTGAGTTGCACTTATTTAGCCTGGCCATCCACTCTCGCAGAACCACTCTTGCCACTGCCACTGCCACTGCATTCAGTACCTGCCTCAAAAAGAGAGAGTACTCACCTTATTGTCCCAGGTGTCTATTTTAGTTGCTTTTAACTTTGTTATGGCCACAACGTCTTACAAGCTTTTAAGGATAATGTGCTCCGGCTTGGGCTTGGGCTGCACAGGATTGCATGGATAACTTGCTCAAGATGTGGTCAGTTAAGGGCTAAAGGGCGCCAGGCTCCCAGAAGTTAATATCTATCAGCACTGATTTTGATTTTGTGTCTGCCACACGACGAGACACACCGAGACAAACCGAGACACAAACCTTCAACAGCAAAATGGAAAAAACAGCAAAAAAAAGACAACAATTTTTACATTTAGTTTGTTTGTGTTAAGAAGTTATTGATTTAAACTAATTTGTTTTTGGTACTGAAAACTGAGAACGAAGTTTTGAATACATTCATCAAAAGTTTGTTCAACCGTTTTTTTTTTTTTGGTTTTTTCTTTAAATTAGAATTTAATTCTTCACCAAAAACTCTTCAATTCAAGTCAAGTTAAAGCAACAAATAGAATGGAATGGAATACTCTAGGCGGCGATGATTGAAGTGGCTGCTGCTTCATCTCTAGCCTACAGAGATTCCAGGACATTCAGGACATTCAGGATGTGACAAAAAGGCACCAGATAGAAATGGTATAAAAGCAACACCTTGACATTAAATGTGATCACGCAGTGCGCATAAACAACGAATGCCGCGTAAAAGTTATAAGCAACGCACCTAAGTGGGAGAGAGGGAAACAGGGGAAGGTGGCAAGGTGGCAGGGTGGTGCAACTGAACTATAAACCATAAGAATAAGACGTGCGAACTGATAAACATAAAACACACAAACAGCAAGGACAACCAATAGTTGCGGCCAACTGGAATAAACAAAAGCGCTTTTTCTTAAGTTAAGATTTTTTTTCAAAGAAAAGAAAGAAGAAAAACCTTAAAAACTATATAGAACCCAACAAATAAGTAATAATTTTGAATGAAATGAATAAAAAACACATTTTAAATTAAGAAAACTCTAGAAAAAGAAAAAGGAAAAATAATGAGAGAGGCTTGTCCTTGATATGAATAACCAAAGTTACAGTTGACAAGTCTAGCTCGTCATTGGAAATTAACATATATCTGGTGTTTCTTCTTCACTAATCTTGTATTTATTCTAAATAACATTTTATTTTGGTTATAATTATAAAATAAATATGGAAAAAGAATGAAATAAATCGAGACTTAAGAGGTTCAAACAATTTTTAGTAATTCATTATCAAATTGTTGGCAAAAGGCAATCTCCGAAAGTTATTCGAAACCAATGTACACTATCCGAACTCAGGTAGAGTATGTGTCGAGAACATATGACAGATTATTTTACGCAATTGTGGTGGCAAAAGGACGACGAAGTGGGGAAAACGCTATCTCCAATTCATGTTTGTTCCTGTTTGTCCTGTGACCCGTGTGTGTGTGTGTGTGCGTGTGCGGGACTTGGGTGCGAACACACACACACAGACAAGCACACATATATATAGATATAAAGTCATGTTGCCAATGCGAACTGTACGTGTAGAATACGTGTACTGCTCCGGTACTCCGGTACTCATTACAAATGAAAGCCCCGACGAATGGAACACCTGTGCCAAGGTGTTGACAACAACAACAACAACTACAACAACAACGGCAACAGCAATGAAATCAGCCATTCAAGATGGAACTGGATGGCAAACGATGTATTGTTGTGCCATTAGTGTATCTTTCGCAGCCAGACAACGTACAGTGGGGCAAGACAAATAAACAATCAATAAAATATACTTATATATATGTGATTTTATGTATATGTATTACTAAAGTTATTAAATTAAAGACAAAAATACCAAATAACTACTATTATCGTTTATTTTTTATTTTTTATCTTAAAATACTTTTATGTGTTGTAAATAATTTAAACATAAGTTTTACGCTTGATTATTTAAAATGATGTTAAGGAAAAATATCAAATAAATACTTTTATCATGAAGTTTTATTACTTTTTAACATAATTATCAATCTAAAAAGTATATAACTTTAAGCCTTAAGTTCTTAATATGCTTTAAATAACTTTCTAAAAATGAATACGTGTATTTAGACAATTCATTGAAAGTAGATTTTCGAAAAAAATAAAAAACAAAAATTATTAAATAATTCATAATTTTGGGTGTTCACAGTGAACACATTATGTTGTTCCCACTGTGCGCGTGTTTTTTTTCTTTCTTTCATATAAACGCCATCGCGAATTGGACAATGGAACGTGAGATGCTGTCGAGCTGTTGTTGCATGTGGGGCAGGGGCAGGCAGCCGTAACCGTAACCGTAACCGGTGCGGCAGGACTTCACACTGAAGGCCTTCTTCCTGTGCCAGCCAAAATTAATCAGAGTTTCAATCAAACATAAAATAAACGCTGAGATTTGATATGACAGGTAAACGTCCCCCCCTCTACCAACCTTGCTGTGGCAACAAATATGTGTTAAGTGCCACCTGACAAACGGTTGACAGCTGTCACATGTGTATTACATGCAA
The DNA here is from genome assembly GCA_035044645.1 of Scaptomyza parva. Taxonomy (NCBI): domain Eukaryota; kingdom Metazoa; phylum Arthropoda; class Insecta; order Diptera; family Drosophilidae; genus Scaptomyza; species Scaptomyza parva. Next base: position 13,307,041 of record JAWNNT010000139.1, read on the forward strand.
CAACATCAAAAACAACAACACATAAACATCATGTTGCATCAAAAGCATATTTTATTTTGTTGTTCATTTCATTTCATTGATTCATTAAACTTGAATGCAGATGTCATTTTGGGGGTCAGATATAATAAAAATCAGCTGCTGGCAATACAATGTTGCAAGTTGCAAGTTGCAAAAGGGGTTAAGAGAGGAGAGGGGTGAAACCATTGAATATATTTGTGGAAGTTAGTTTAAGTGAAAGTTAAATTTATATAACGAAAGGATAAACTTTAAGTCGAGTTTCCAGTTCTTTCTCCCTCTCTGTCTCTGTCTCTTTCGCACTTTCACTTTCACTCTCTTCTCTATTCTGTTATCTCTGTATCCTTCCACCAAATAATTACACACCTTTGAAATTTGATTTAATGCCAAAGTGTGCGTGTGTGCGTGTCATGTAGACACGGTAATTTTTCAGACAATTACACACACACACACATGGCACACACACACATGTCACACACACACATGACACACACACACATGATACATTACACCTGCAAGTAAAAATATTATTCAAAAATCAGTTACAGCGCTGCCTTTGCCTTCGCCTTTGCCTTTCCCTTTGCCTTTGGTTGTAAAATTTATTAGACTCGGCATTAGAGCAAGGGCAACCCCCTCCACCCCGCCCCAACCCTGAACTTAGAGAGCAACCCTACTTTAAGCACTTAACAAAAGCGATGTATAGAATATGAAAAAATAAAAGTAAAAGCGGGAAAAAAAACCTTTCCCTTTTTCCCCCTTCCCCCTTCTTCCATTTGGCAAGTGCTTGCTTGCTTGGCTTTAGAGAACTACATTAAGAAAATCACTCGAAACTCGAAGCTTGAACGAAGCTCACAAAAGCAGCGGCAGCTGCTGGTCGAATTGAATTGAATTTATGGCTGCGCTCTCTGTGTGCGTGTGTGTGTGTGTGTGTGTGTCGCGTGGGCGTGTCATTAGCAGCAAAGAAAAGAAGTAAAGGTATATGTTTTATAGCATGTGTGTGTGTGTGTGTGTGTGTGAGTTATGTTTGGGGCTTGAACACAAGATTTACATTACACCTTGCTTGAGAAATTAGCGTTAACCCCTTCTCCCCCCTGACATTATTTTATTTCCTTAACCCACTAGGTAAGCGACAGGAAACGGCATTTTGAAGTCTTATAATACAATTCGGTTAAATATTGTGGACTATTAGTTAAAAAGATTTTTTGGTAGGAAATTTCCTACGTTCTCTTTTGCAAGACAAACTAATCTTATGTGAATATTTTTTATAGCCTCAACCCATGAAATGAGTAAAAAAGGGTATGTAACAGAAAAAGGGAAACTTCTTTGACCCCATAAAGTATATATATTAGATATAGCCATGTCCGTCCGTCGATCTCAGGAACTACAAAAGCTAAAGTCTTCAGATTTTTTATATAAGCTTTCCGAATCCCTAGACATAGCAAGCTTGTTTCCAATTTTCGATAACTTTTCAGCTTTACGATATACACTTGGAATCGATAACAAAAAAATCTTGAATTTCGAAAAATGGAAAAAAGGAATTAAAAACATTTACAAATAATGAACATATGTGAAATTTTTATTGAAATCGGCTTAGAAACACCAGAGATATGAAGCCATCAAGCATTGGTCCGGTACTACACGTATGTATGTGTATGTTCCTCAGCCCGACGTCAAGAGTTAAGGGTATCTTCTAGTCAAGCTTACTCGACTAGAGCCTACTTACTTGTTTTAATATATTAAAGGAATGTTTCTCTTGCAAACTGTTTATCATAATATAATAATATATAATATAATTATTTATTAACAAATATATAGGAAATTTCCTCCGCTAGAAACTCTAATCTTATATGAATTTTTTAATATATTAAATAAATATTTCGCTTGTGAAGAGAGGTTTATTGGGCTGCTCATATTAAAAAAGAAAATCAACGCTACGCCCCTTTCAAAATGAAATTTTCATTTCCTAACTGACAGTATGTCAGAGAAGGGGAGGGTGGGCGGTCATGTCTCATAATCCAATCCAGCTAACACTAAGTCCCCATTGTCTTGGCCAGCTGCCGTTTGCCTTTTGCCTCTTGCCGTTTCCCGTTAAATGTTTTTCTTATGCATTTTTCCTACCACTTTCCACCATTTTTATGATGTTTTTGACTGACTGACTTTAATGAAATTAGATTGATTTTTATGCTGACGTCCGGCAATTGCCGACACGACACGAACGGAACGGGACGGGTGGGGAAGGGGAAACGGGAAGTGAGGAAACTGCTTCCACGTCGGACTTCACAATTTTACGGCTACTTATTCATCAAGTTGAGCGACTGACTATATAATTTAATTTTTGTGTGTAGTAAAAATAAATTTTTGATAGATGCGTTTTTTGTGTTCGTTCGGGCAGCTGTGTTCCGACGACGTCGCTCTTCTATATAAACACATATATATATATATATATATTTATATATTTTTACGACAAGCAGCGACCCAGGTGAGCCAACCAGTCAAAATGAATTCTTAGCGAAGTTTTTCCTTTCTTTTGTTTTGTTTTGTTTTTGGTGTTTTCTCTGAGAGAGATATTTACGATATGTACTTGTGTTTGGGATGTTTTTATGACCAAACAGCTGAAAGGCCAGAAAAAAAATAATGTTGCATATGCTTAGGCTTGCGAAGAACAAGAGAGAACGAGAAAAAAAACATAAATAAATTAAAGTCGTTCACAGTTAACACTTGAGAAAATTATTAAACTTTATTAACCTTTTACACTCTGTCTGCATTTGCCATGCGGCCATAAATTGCCAAAGACAAAGAACATTTGCACAACACACACACACATGTATGTATGAAAGTGTGTGTGTGTGATTGTGAAGTTGGGGGAATGCACTGCAGCCAATTGGTACGCGCCAGCCAACCAGCCAACCAGCCAGCAACTTGTAAATTATGGCCACAGTCGACAACGACAACGACGTTGACGATGACTTTGACTTTTGGAGGGGGCAAGAGTTGCAGCGGTTCAGGTGGGGGGTGGGGCCGGGCAGGATACGCGACATTCTTTATTTTGGATGGGGGTTGGGGTTGGGGTGTTTGCCATTGGGGGACAATCGCTTGTGGCTTTAAAGTACTATTTGCCATGTGCGCATTTTGTAGCCAATATATTTGAGTTTAGGATTGCGAATCCGAATGGCGAATGCGAATCCCTCCCAGAAGCCAAAAGGAGGAAAAGAAGAAGAATATAAAACGATTCAGCAACTGCGCCCTGACAATAAATAGTTGGTTGGTTCGCTGAAGCAATTGGGACACAGCAAAATGGTTTTGACAATATATCGATGACAGCTTATCGATAGATTCCAAAAATTCCAAATAGCTGAATTATACCTGTTCCCAAAAGAGTTGCGAAAAGAGTAAGCGATAACAATACTATCGATAAGTGTTAGCAGTGTTATCGATAAGTGTTGCCAGTGTTATCGATAAGTTAGCAGTGTTATCGATAAGTTAAGTCAAATTTAACACAACAATGTTGTCGTAAACTTTTTTTTTGCTCTTTTGTGCCCTTAACACTCACTTTCACACACACACACACATGCGTTGCAGAAGGGACTGTGTGTGTGTGTGTGAGTGTGAAATTTGTGCCATAAATTTGCACATTACACGAAAAGTTAACACGAATTACTGTTGTAAGTGAGCAAAAATTACAATGCTGCAGCACGGGGTCGAGCACATTTCAAATGGGGGAAACACAAGCTCAGAATGGAAGGGAATTCCAAGCAGAAACAGGGTGTGACAGAGAGAGAGCGAGAGGGAGAGTGAGCTAGCGTAAGAGATGGAGAAAATGAAGAAAGAATTGTTGGAAAACGCCCGCTGTGTATTGAATGGCCATAAATTTGGTAGAGTTTAAGCGTTTAGCTGAGCTGGTGACAAATATGTGAAACTTGGAGCAAAATTACATTGGTTGACTTTTGAAAGTCAATTGACGATAATTTTCTCAACTAAAAATCTCGTTTTCAACTATGAATGCAATATTATTCCTGGATGGAAAATCATTTCTTCGTGAAAATCCGTTCAGTTTTTGCATTTTTAGCTGTGACATTTCTTACAAATTGACAGTGGCTTATATAGAGAGAGCTTAACAATAGTTGATTTAATGTTAGCCATAAACAGCTTTTGGTCAAAGCGAACATGAACACAGTTTTGTTCATTTGGCCAGGCAAAACAACTGTGCATACACTCAGAGAAAACAAGTAAGAAGATATAACTAACCCTTGACCATACAGACGGTCGTGTACTACCGGACCAATGCTAGATGTCTTCATATCTCTGTTGTTTCTCAACCAATTTTTATAAAAATTTCACTAGTTTTTATTGTTTTGTTAATAGTTTTAATCCACATTTTCAAGTTCTCAAAATGCAAGATTTTTTTGTTATCGATTCCATGTGTATATCGTAAAGCTAAAAAGTTATCGAAAAGTTGAAACAAACTTGACCTCATATCCAAAATCTGGAGTCTCTAGCTTTTGTAGTTCCCGAAATCGACTCTTTCTATTATAACGGTAACGGGAATAACTATAGTCAAAGTATTGAATACAGATTTAAGGTTAAACATATTCAAATCCATATCCATATGATGCTACTAATTAGTAACGATAATAGATTGGATTAACCATGAATATGTTTATTTCTGGCACACATTTTTCGCTGAGTGCACACATATGTGTGCATTTGTGCATTTGTGTGTGTGCGTGTGCATTTGGCAATGACATTTGTGAATCTCTTTTTGAAACAGTGAAGTGAATGCATTTGGCATTTTGTGGTCACTTTGTGGCATCTAAATGCATTTAGCTCGATTGCAAATCGCTTTCAATGCCACTTTGCTAGCTATTTGTGCACACACACACTCGGTCTTCCCCTCTCACTCGCACTCTCTCTCTGTCTCTTTCAATCTGGCTATGTGGAATTGTGGCCAAAAATGCACTCTATGCACGAGTGTGTTCACAATCACAAATTGATGGCTGGCAATTGGTTATGCGAGAAACATTTTTAATGTCAGTCGGTTTGTCGGTTCGTCGTTGGCCCAAAAAAATTAAGTTTTCAATAATTGATATAAATATACGTTTTTGATTTGAAGTTGCCAAAACAAATTTGGTTTAACTTTTTGCTGGCATTTCCATATTTATTTTGTTTTTATTTCTGACTGAATAAACTCTTCTAACTATTTATAAGCTTTTTATATGAATGTTCTTCTTCTGCCATCCTTCTCCCATCTCCCATCTCCCCCCCAAGAGATCGTATAACAAGAGTATTATTGTAAAACGTGAGTTTACAACTGGTGAACTGGTGAAAATTGCATTGCATACTTCATGGCGGCTTTATGAAATATTTAACTTGCTTTTCATTGTCTCAATGTTCGTTGTTGTTGGTTTTTGTTCTTCTTCTTGTTGTTGTTGTTGCTGTTTTGTGTGTGTGTTTATGTGCATAAATTTTATTACACATATGCTTTTGTTTATGCGACGCAACAAGAGAAATAACAAACAAAAAAGTTAATGCAAAATGAAATTTCGTTTTTATTTATCACTTGTGTTTCTTTATTTTATTCGTTATTCCCCGTACAGAATTTAAAATTAAACATGGAGCATGATGAACTTGGAACTTGGAAAATCGTATGAAAGAGAATTTTCGGCTGATATCGATTAAAATCGATTATCGGTATTTAATAATTGTGTTTCTTGATATTATGAAATTTTTAAACAGAATTCATTATTAAGTAAAAAGACGTGTGATGAACATGGAAAAACGTATTAGTACAGAACTTTCGCTATTATCGATAATAATCGATTGTGAATATTCGCTAATTTCGTTTGGAACAACAGTTACAATGCAAGCCAATGATAAACAGGGTATTTTGTAGTGAATTCCTTTTGCCTGTCTTTCGTTTTTTTGTTCATTTTTTGATATGCTGCCCCCAAGGCACAGGCCAAGAAAACAAAACCAACAACAGAAAAAAAAATAGACTAAAATCAAAGGGAAATACAATAAAAAAATATAATAAATATATGAATATGTGAAATACAACAAGGACACACAGAAAGCGAACAATAAAACTGCCAAACACACATAGACACACACACTCGCGAGAGAGAGAGAGAGAGATAGAAAGAGAGAGAGGTGGCATTAACCACAGACGTGATGCCACGCCCACAAGGCCATGCGCATTCATATATCACAAATATGCTAAATCAGCATATTTGCGAGTTTATTTACAAGGACATTTATAAAAATTTACGGCCGTGCCGTAAATTGCAGCCGCCGGGCAGGTCTTGAGATTTATGCCTCGCCGATTATATCAAAAAGGGGCACACACACACACACACCAAGAGACAAACACGCACACACACACAGGCACACACAGCTTTGTTTCCTTGGCGTATTCGCTTATCGTTCACCAGCGATTTCTCACATAATTCAAAAGTCGTTGCATAAAACAAGAAAGGCGACCCACCACAGAGACAAAGAGACACAGAGACATAGGCTCAACCAAGTTGAGCCGGGTCAAGCCACGACGAATAGGGCAGTAGAGAGGGAGTAGAGGAGTTAAGGGTTGAAGCTGAAGCTTACGATTACGCTTACGCTAAAGATGTGACCCAATTTAAGATAGGGTTAAGTAGGCGTAACTTAAGTCAAGCAGCTGTCGGGGCAGCTGTCGGTGCCAGCTTTTATGCAACATGAACTGAAAGTAATAATAAGTTTTTGTTGTCGTTACTGTTACTAAAATATAATTAATGTTAAGACTGCCAAGCGAGTGTAAGCAGAGAAATCATTGATTACTTTGCTTGAAGCTGCGTTGTAAGCAGCGACAACTCTGGTTAACTTTGTAGCGACCTTTTCATAAAGTCAATGCCTTGCCTTGCCACTTACTCCCCCAGCTGACTGGTAGGGGGAGGGGTCATTCATCAGTGATTACTGTCATGCAACGCGTTACGTTGTATTCGTCTTCGTCTTCGTCGTTGTCTTAGTCTTCATGTTCATGTTAAATCAATTTCGATGCTGCAATACTAGCTGTTGGTAGGGTTGCTGCTGCAGCTGTTGCCAGCCAGACCTTATACGGTAGTACGGTTGTGCACTACCGTTACACAAATATCATTGGCGTTAATCCTTTTCTACATCATCAAACAATTTCATCAAATAAATCTAAAGTGATTTGTATTTGTCACACAGTTTTCAACTGTGCTGCTCCTCGTCTCATTCGTGTTGCAGCCACCATCCCCCAAACCCCCAAACCCCCCCTAACCCACTGGCTCTATGTCTTGTGCAAGCGGCAAGTGTTGCCAACATGTCTGCAACATTGCCAGCGACCAGCAAAAAAAAAAAATAAAAAAACTCCAGACTCCAAACTCCAACTCGAACTTCAGCTTCAGCACGCTTCGTCTGTTTTTAAACGCTGTAGCACATTTTATTTATTTTTCTTGACTTATTTTCTCTTCCCCTACCCTTTATTGCCCTTTCGTTTCGTTTCGTTTTTTTTTTGTTTTTTTATTTTGCGCTGTTGCGCGCTGACTGCTCGCTGATTGACTGCCATTGCAGAAGCAGCATCAGGAGCAGCATCAGGGGCAGCATCAGGAACACCAGAAGTAGCACCAGAAGCAGCCACCCAAATGCCGTACACGTACCCACATCCTGCACAACAACAACAACAGAAACAACAAGAACGAGTAAGAAGGCTCTAGTCGAGTAAGCACGACTAGAACATACCCTTAACCCTTGACCATACATACGGACAGTCTGATAGACATATGTTACACAATGTTTGATCATATCTCCGGTGTTTCTTAACCGATTTCAATCAACATTTTACAGATGCTCATTATTTTGTTAACAGTTTCAATCCTCATTTTCGAAATTTCAGATTTTTTTTTTATCGATTACATATGTATATCGTAAACCGGAGAAGTTATCGAACATTTGACACAAATTTGCTATGCCTAGGGATTAGAAAAGTTCATATCCAAAATGGACGGGCGGACAGACGGACAGGCGGACGGACAGACGGAAGGACAGACAGACAGACAGACGGACAGACAGACGGTTATGGCTAAATTGACTCGACTGTTGATGCTGATCAAGAATATATATACTTTATGGGGTCGGTGAAGCTGCTCCTTCTGCCTGTTACATACTTTTGCATGAAAACCATTATACCCTTTTTTACCCATTTCATGGGTTAAGGGTATGAAAAGAGCAAACCTTTGAGGGATCCTGTCAGGCATCCTGGAGTTCGCTGCATGTTTACTCAGCTACATTTCTCATTTAATGCTTTGGCAATGACGTTGACTCGCCGGCTCAGCTCTGGCGGTGATTGAAAAGTTTGTTTTAACATTCCCACTCACTAGTGTATATGTATGTGTGTTCGTGTGTGTGTGTGTGTGAACGGAGTCCTTAACACAGCTGCTGCCACTTTGACGGGTTGGGTTATAGTTTTAGTTTTGCCCTTTTAAAGTTTCAATCAAAAATTCTCTTGACCAATATCTAAAAATCTTTAAGAACTTAAATTCAATCAAAAACAATTACCATTAAAAACGTTCCATTCTCAAAAAACAATTTAACTTTAACTTGTTTTTATACACTTTTATGTCGTAAGCAAACATTTAATTAAGTACTCTGCCATATTGAAGAGTCTCTCGTTTCGTTTACATATTTTTTCCATTCCGCCCTTCTCTAAGAAACTGGATGCCGGCCGTTGATAACTATATAATTTAGCTGGTGTCAGAACAATCTGTTTTCTTATTTTTCGTAATAAAAATCTTTGAAATGAAAAACTTCAACTTTAATTTGCTAAGTATAAACCGAACTTAATATGGAAAATAAATTCATATATATTTTTATGTATAAAACTAGCAAAATCAGCTTTGCGTAGCTTTTGTACAAAATCTATTACAAAATGGCCTGTCAGCAGTTCTCTCTGTATGTGTGTTTGTGTGTGTGTGTTTGTGCACTTGACATTTTCAATTTGCTGGCCATCAAGCGGCAACTATGGCTTGCAACATTAACACACAACCAACAAGCTGGTTCTCTTTTTTGGGAAAACGAACGAAAATTGAAATCATTTTGTTTCTTTGCTCATTTGTCAGCTCTAAAAAAAAAAAGAGTAGAGAAGGGCGAGGGCGACTGAATGTGTATTAATAGCTTGCTTTTGGGTTTTTGTTGTTGCATTAAAGCTAGTTGCGTTGCGTTGCGTTCAAGTTGAGTTGTTGCAAAGTCGCAAAATGGCAAAATGGCCGAAGGGCTGCTGCATTGAATGAACGAATACCAAATATGCACATAGAAAATACAAAATAAACACACATATATAAGAGAATAAAGCGTTTGCCTGGGCTTTGTTTTTGTTTTGGCATTTGCTGTTGCTGCAACTGTTTGTTGCATATTCATGCACGCTAAAAACTGTGTGCAGCATTTGTGTGTGGCGCATGCATTGCATTGCATATTTTGGAAACATTTATAAATAAATAAACAAACAAAGCGAAACAAACAAACAACAATAGAAAATGCTGCATGGGAACACGACAAAGGATTTAACGGGGCGTATGCGTAATATTCTTTTTGTTCTCGTGTCTGCAGCTTCCCTGCAGCCCCTGCAGCCAGCCACACAGCATGTGGCAGACTTAGAGACGACTCCACTTCTGCACACAAAATCCAAAATCCGCTGCAGTTTTCATGAATTCAGAAAAAGAGTTTTGTTTTGTTTTTTTTGGTTTTATTACTTCTTAGCGGCCATTTGGCAACCCTGTTATGGTTATGGCTGTTGCCTACATTATGAAAACTGCATTTCAATGTTGCAATTGCAATTGTTGCAACTAAAGCGCAAGACGTGCGTGCCCCAAAAAAACAACAACAAACAAAAGCAGACAGCACAAATTCCCATTAGCGCTTTGCCATTTGACTGGTAACCCCTTACCCCCGCCGCTCCCCCTTGCCTTGGCTAGTGTGGCAAAACAAACAAAATACGCTTGCAACTCTGCCCCAAAGCCGTCGACAGCTTTGTGGGATAAACTTAAGGCGAACATATGGCTGAGACTTCGACTTTGACTATTCATATTTTCACAGCTCTTTCTCTTTGTTTGTTTGTGTTTGAGTGTGAGTGTGTGTGTGGTGTGTGTGTGAGCTTGTCTGTGTACGTGTTTGCATAACAAAACTAACATTTAACAATAACATTTCCTACGCAACGTTGTCGACGCCAAAAGCTGCAAAAGGATAAACATTTTGCGCTCATCGCCAGTTAGACGGTTGCCCTACAAACTGAATTGGTCATTTCAACTTTCTCATGCCTTTTGTCACACACCGGCGGGAAGAGTGAGAGGTAGAGTAGAGGTACCTACTGACAACATATTATCTTTAAGATTCGAATCGAAAAATATATCTACTTTGGAACTATCTATCTATAGATAGGTTAAGGCATTTCTTAGTCTCACAATAGAAAAAGTTTTCGCTCTCTAGAAAGTTTTCGTTTTATATCAATGAACATTCTCACACTTGAATATCCCATAACCTTTTCATAACCTCAAAAACCTTTTCCTCTTTTTTTGAGGTCATCTCGAAAACCTGATCTAATGAAAAGGAACTAATTCTGATCCTAATAGACATATAATAGACATTGTTAGAACTTCAGTTGAGAAGCTCAATGGATAGCAACTCTAAGCCCGTAAAGAGTATTCAAGCATCGGTTTGGCCTGTTTCCTGTTGTTCCTTACTATGTGGGTGGATGGGCTTTGATTATCATATTTGCATCCATGAATTCTGCATTCCGTTTGTGGCACAAACACACACAACCTTAACCCATAACCACCCACTTAACTCTCTCCCTCTCTCTCGCTCTCTCTCCCGCTCTCTCTTGGGTTTCCCGTTGCCATGGTGCTCTGTTACTTTGGCAGTTTTTCTTTAGAGTTTTGTGCTACTTGAAATGCATTTTCTATTTCATATTTCAATGCCTGCGGCTGTGGCAGCCTGTGAATAAAGTTTAGCGCAACATTTTGATGCGTTTTGATATCCGTCTGTGCAACTTGTATCTCCCTCTCTGTGTGTATGTGTGTATGTGTGTGTCTGTGTGTGTCTCCCTGATGGTTGGTTACGTTGGCGTATGCGTAATATGATTTTTATTGTCTTTGTAGAGTGCAAAACGTTATTTGGCCCGTATCCCAGCTTGGCTGCTGCCAATTTAACAACAGACACAAGCAGTAGCATTAAAGCAGCATTAGAGGGAGATAGGGCGAATGAGAGAGAGAGAGAAAGAGAGAAATTTATCATGTCCGAGCTGTCCATTGCCTGACCGGGATTTGTATTCAAAGCAGGTGAAGAAAACATTGAAAGATAATTTCAATCAAAACAATAATCCAAGACTGAAGACAGAACACAGAAACCGTTTGAAACCTATTGAAATCAAATCTGACAGGAACAGGAAATAAAACATATTCGGATCTTAACAGTTTCATAATTGTTAAATGATGCAAACCGAACCTAAGATTGCATTGAGAGATAAGAATTTAATAACTTTCATACCTAATCACAAATTTATTCGACCCTTATGTTGAACAATTCCAGCTGTCCTGTCCCTGTCCCTGTCCCAGCTCTGTTCCGGCTAACTTAACGTATAAATGTTTCATTAAAATGGACAAAAATAAATTTTATGTGCAACTCAAACAAACGGCAACGAAAAGTGGCCAATACAGAAGAAAAACAAAGGAGTCGGAGAATGACGAACTTAACTTAAAGGTTGGCAGCTGCCAAATTATGACCAGGCCAATAGAGAGCAAGAGTGAGAGCGAGAGAGAGCGAGACAGTGAAAGATACCATCATAAAAAGCATATTGTTTTGGGACCCAAAACTGACAGCAATCCAACTCCCACTCCCTCACCCCACCCCAACCCCAAACCACGCCCATTGTCCACTGTCCAAAAAGAAAGAGAAAGAAAGAACCAGAAAAAAAACACATACTGAATTGTTGTTGATGCTGTCGAGGCTGCTGCTTGTCAATAATGTCAACAATGTTGTTTGTTGGTCCATAAATTACAAACTCCCTTTCCTTATCCAAAAAAACCAAAAAAAATACCCAACCGAACCCGCCCCCCGTCTTCGCCAACGCCAACAGTTCACCTTCACTCTCATTTACTTCCACATTTTGTGTTTTCTTTTCCGTTTTCCGTTTTTCGTTTTCCGCTTGGCCAGCAGGTCCAGCATTTTATGAGTGCAGCTGGTGCTGTTGTTGTTGAGAGAAGGCAAGCCTGAATAACGATATGAAATGAAAAAACCATCTATGGCAAACCCAATCATGTAAATACCCTTCAATCTTCAATGTTTCGAACTCTAAATTTCGAACTGGAACTAGAAAAAGTTGACTTGGTTGAATCCAAAATGTGAACTTTACAAGCAGTTGGCAACTCTATTATTGTTTAAGCAGTGTTTGATTGTATTCCCAGAAAAAAACTCTAATTAATAAATATTAGGAAAAATGCCATTTTCATTGCCAGCCATAAACTGAAAGTAGACAAATCAATTTTGAGCCTGCTTAACATTAATTCTTAAGTTTTTTTTTCTGCTTCTCGCAGTCTTCAACAAATTGCAAATTGTTCAGCTGACATAAAATGTTTATGATGCGTCTAATTAGAAGGCAAAACTTTGGCTTTGGCTCAAGTCGGCGACCGACCGACCGAGTCATAAAAAAAGCGACGCTCAACTCAAATGGTCGCGCGACATATTGAATTAAATATTCAATCATAAGAACAAAAGGCAAAAGTTACCACGCAGCTGGATACCAACTGGATGCCACCCTCCCCCCACCAATCACCCAACCACCCACTTATGTTGCTGCTTCACTTGTTTCAAGTGGCATTTTATGACTGCGCTGCCATTGCACAGTGGAGCGAAAAATATGGTTGTAAGATATGAACAATAAAGTGTAAGATCTGTTAATCAAGGTGATTTGATGATGAACCTAACATGAATGATTTGGAGTTGAAAAGGAAAACATATATAATTCACTTTGCTAAGATTCAGATTTTTTTTTTATTATTTTCCTTAAAAATTCATAAAAAAAAACATTTTTAAAATGAAATAAGTAGAAATTTCATTTATGTTGAAATGAATATGTATATATTTGAGCTTAAATATGTAGAAACTATATATTCTTGAAATAAATATGTATAGAAATAAACGTAAATAAGTATAAGTTTAATTTTCTTGAAATAAATATGTATAAAAAATAATATGTATATAAAATAAATAAATAAACGTTTGTTTTGGAATAAATATGTATATATTTAAAATTAAATAAGATAAAGCTAACTGAAAACACATTTTCTTAAACTAATATATATATATATTTAAATTGAATTAACTATAAGCTTAACACATTCCTTTTATGCAATTGAGAGCAGCTTCTGCTTTACTGAAGTTTCGGTTTTGGTTTTGGTTTTGGTCGAGGCACGAATGTTGCTCACTGTGCAACGTGTGTCGCGACATCGTCAGCTAAACTTGATAGACAATTTTGAGTACGTCATAAACATTTACCGTTCGACGTGAGCCGAGGCTCAAGGAATGCAAGAGACAGGCTCAAGTGGCATCCAAGTGCCAAGTCTAAGGCAATCTGTTGTTGTTGTTTGTGCTTCGTTTCTATCTCTATCTATCTCTGCACATGACTTAAGCAGCAATAGACCGAAGACTGAAGACCGAAGACAGAAAACAAATACACCAGATGCTTATATTGTATATATTATATTATATGTATACTTCATGTACATTTAAGTCTGTCTTAATACATAGTTGTTGATTATGTATTTCTCATAAATATGTTGATATTTATAATATTTTATGATAACAGCAAAAAAAAAATATATATATACAACTCTTATTAATATGAATAATGTTATTTTGCTTAGTGCTTCGTGCACACAACAGAAGTAAACAAGCCTTCTTCTTCTTCTTTGAAGCCCTTAAGCTGCTTTGCCGCTAATACGATGAGTTTATGCCACATGCACACATGCACACATACATATACGTTTCGTTTACAATTGGCTTTACTAGTTACGTTGCAATTTGGGCAGGGGTGAGAGGAAGGAGAGGGTTCTGCATTCGTGGCAGATTGGATGAAACGGAAATCTTGCGACTCCTTCTTCGTGATTCTGAACTTCAGTTCACATCACATCCACACATCCACATCCTATGTGAATGCATATGCATATGCATGGCATGTAATTATTATTTTATGGCATACAATTAGGCGCAGGGCCGGAAATGCTTAGAGCCACGTACAGGCATCGTTTGAGCCATATATATAGATACGTATATATGTTTTGTGTACGTGAGCCGAACTTCCTCCTCGAACTGCCTACCCTACCACCTTGCCACATCCCGCTTGCCGCTTGCCACACTTTTGATGGGCTTTGTGAGCTTTGCTCCTGCTGTTGCAGTTGTTATTAGTTATGTCAGAGGCAATTAGCCAAAATAATTTGTAATCTTATTAGGCACACACACACACACATACGTACACACACATACAGTGTCTATCAAATGTTAGTGGCAACCTCTTGAAAACATGGCAACCCTGCCACTGTCTCTCTATCTCCCTCTCCTGTGATCTGGCGATAATTACATGCATCAAAATTATGGTTTATTGTATCTGTCTGTATACTATGTGCATTTTAAATTGAGTTTGAGTTTGAGTGAAAAGAATCAACTATTGCATAAACCTCGAACTCTAACCCTAACTCTAACTCTAACTCTAACTCCTAACTCTATATCGCCAACGGCAATAGACAATGTTCTTTGATAAGCATTAACATTATGAATTTTGCATCGATCGATGGACAAACATAAAACACATTTCACATTTCACATTTGTGTTTGTGTTTCTGCCTGGGTAAATACTTCTTTACTTATGCAATTTATCAGCTTGAATTTATCATTATTTCATATTTGCACAACATTCAATTCAATTCAATTCAATTCAATTAATGTCTCATTGTGCATTGTCTTGACAAAAGCTTTGCCCCCCAACAATAATTTGATACAAATCGAAATTGACATTTCAAATCGACACTTAAGACTTCAGTTTCTTACAGTTCGAGGAGAAATAATCTTAAGCAATAAATTTGATATGATAAGGTGTTAACTTTGACTTTAATAGAGATTTTGATTTAAAACATTTACATATTTATTTTGAATATGTTGAAATAATAAAAATAAAACAATAATCAAGCTGAATAAAAGGCTTAAAAGGATTAAAAAGGTTTCAAATTAAGTATAAAAATGTAATCAAATGTCGAAAAAACTAAAAACTTGCTTCCAACTCAAATATTGCTTAAGTCAAGCGCAAAAAATAAGACATTTGACAATGCAAACACACAGACACACACACAGCTCAGAGTGTTATGTGTGTGTGTGTGCGTCTCTGTCGAAAGTCGGGAAGTCTACTCAAGAGCTCTACTTATTAGCAAAAGTATCTCATACTCATACTCATGTATGAATGTGAAGCCTTCTTCTTTTTCTATACACATGCACAACTATTATGGGCTGGCGCTGGCACTGGTAAGAAAGAGACACAGAGATGTCGTGTGTCGGTTTTTTTTTTTACCGTTTCTCCCGTTTCGGTTTTTTTTGGTAGGCAACGCCATGCCAAATTCACTGAGCCCCTGAGCAGGCAATCATTTGGTCCATAAAGCACACGATGCGCCCAAATGTCATGTGCCAAACGGATTTTATGTTACAACACGTGAAGTGGCAGGCAGGCGGGCAGGCAGGTTTGAGAGGAGAGTGGAGGGGGTCGGTATATGCGGCAACTAGGTCTCATATAAAAGTTAAATGGCAGAAAAGGAAGCGTTGACGTCGCGACAGGAAATCAGTTGAGGCATACAAACAAGCAAACAAACATAAAAAATAAACTTTCCTCCACACCCTTCACACACACACACACACACATACAGTTTCTATGCCAAACATGGCATGGTTTCGGTTATTTTAAATAGCATGCATTGAACTTTAACCTTTTGACACACAAACATACATACATATGCATACAATGGTGAAGGCGAATGTTGACGAAAACTGTCATAAAGTTTAGCATGAAAACTATCGCCAAGCCATAAAGCTGACGATAAGCGCGACCTGAGCGACAAATCCCAAATGCCAACAACAACAACAACAACAACTGAAAAACAGAAAAACAGAAGAAGAAAAAATTGCCCTTCAGCGAATGTCACACGAATTCACTTAACCAGCAAATGAGATTTTAAATGCCTTTGCGTTGACTGTACCCCAAAGCAGTCGGAACAGCGGCAGCTGTACCAACTGTACAACTGTAAATGTTAAGCATTGGGTAACGGTAACGGTAGCGGTAACGGTAAAAACTTTGCATCAGCATCGACGGCAGCATCAGAGCAGAGCAGCAGGTAAAACGTAATTACTTTATTTTGCATTTTTCTCTGTCTGCCCAATTAAACTTCAATTGCCAGGTGTTGTTTTTATATACCGCAAGGGAGCACACTGAACAGCAAGGGTATATACTTAGCCCATGTTGCAACATGCAACACATGCCACATGTCACAAATTGCACTCCAACATTCAATTTCCTAACCTCTTTGAAGTGAAGAAATTGAAATAATTTCATGAAATCAGATTAATTGCAGGGTATTCATACTAGTTCATACCCCATTATGATGTTGGGCATTGCAAGTTTTGGGTGCTTGGGGCGCAGTTTTTTAATTAAACTTCTCTAGGGATATGCAATGGCAAATTGTTGAATTGAGTTTTGGCTGCTGCTGCTGCTGCTGCTGCTGCTGCTGCTGCTGCCGCTGCTGTTGGGTGCAACAAAAGCCAAACAAATCGAGAGCCAAATTGATGCCTTTAATCAGGCAGGCAGCCGCTTTAATGACACTTTATGAGAGGACCCAGGCCAGCCCCAGCTCAGTCCAGGGTAGATATGCGCCAAATCCTTAAACCAATAAATTAATCGAACATTGGTCGAACGAGACAAGAAAAAAGAAAACGAAAACGAAAAACGAACTTTGAAAAATGCCACAAGTCAATTTAAGTAAAGTTAACGCAAGACCCCTTTTAGCCAATACAACAAGGCCCATAACAAGTTAACCCTTTGTCAGGGGGTTGGGGGTTTCATTTCTTTTTTCATTGTTGTTGTAGTTATTTTTGGTTTGCTTCAATTGCCATGAAATTTATGTGTTGGCGCTCAGCATGAACTTGAAGCGCATAAATCCACATGAAACGGATATTAAAAAGCATCAGCAACAGACCCCCTCCCACCCCTTCCCAAAAACTACCCCTTTGACTCAGCACCCTCCCCACCTCTCACGCCTATTACCAATGCCTGCATATAGACATATTATATAGCTGATTGACTTCGATCGCTTTCGGGCCGCTTTGGCCGCTTTGTTGGCTTAAATTATGAACTTATAAATTGACAGGCAGGCACCAAAGAAAAAGAAATTGTTCTCTTCTTCAAGGAACTTTGAGGGTGAGTTTGGTATATAAGATAGATGATATTAACTTAGGTTTCCACTTGACTTGGCCATTGTACAATTTTTAGCAAGAGGAAAGAAAGAATCCATCTTAAGAAGCAACAACTTAATTAAACGTTACAAAGACTGCGAATTTTTATTTGTTCCAAAAGGCACATCCATTGTAAATGGGACATATTCATTATTTGATTTCGATTCAAGTGTGATTTTTGTGTAACGTTTATGATTTTTACTGATTACTGCGTCCATCCAACGCTAAACTTGTGCCCCAAAGGCTGGTCAATTGGTCAATTGGTTACCAAATGCAACTGATGGTATGACGAACGAACCGACGTACTTTGGTACCTGTTGGAATAGGAATAGGAAAAGCGAAAAATGAGATCAAGTTTGTTGCAGTAGTTCGTTTGTTCATTACACTTACATAACTTCAAGCCGTTGAATGGGGCGCGAACTTTCCTTTTCTTTAGCGCATTATGGCTGGCATTGGCAGCTTTAAGTCTTTCGTATTTCTTAGAGACATCTGGCGGCATGACAAGTTCCTGCAGACCGCAGGTTTTTGATGCTGACTTCTTGTCATTTTCCTTCAAGCAACCAACCTTTTTGGATGAAATCCGTTTCTTCAAAGCCTTGGCCAGCTTTGCCTTTGCCTTCTCCTTCTCCTTCTCATTATAAGTGTTAGTTAAAGTTCCTTTGTTTTTTTTCTCACAATTGGGCTCAGTTTGTGTTGCAGTCTCGTTCGGACCACCCTGATCCGAAATGGACAAAGACGGTTGATCGGAGATTGTGCGCGGTACCGCAGGGTCTGGCTGCTTCTTCTCGAATATAGCCACGGTGGCAGCAACACGGCCACTCAATGATTGAAGGCAGCTAGTTAAAGGAACCTGAGTCCTCTGCTCCTCCACGTTTACGGTTTCCGAGGTCTCAAATGCGTCGATAAGGTTCTGGACATTGCGGCTCCTCAGCGTGATGTCAGAGCACGAAATATGTTGACTTGTCATTGTGATGCAAGGATGTGTTCAAATACGTGAAACAAGTCGAAAAGTGAACAAAAAAAATATCAGATTATTATTATTTGAGACTGTGTGTGTACTGTGAAAAATAATTTTTGTTATACTTGTGAAATGTGAAACTGTGAAAGGTGAACTGAACAATTTTAGTTCTAGCCTGCTTGACTTCTCAGAGGCGTTATCGATAACATCGATAAATGCAAAGAGATCAAATTAAGTTAAGAGTTGACTTAGCTACTAGTTTCAATAAACTCATATTCGATTAGTTGGAACCAATAAACAAGCAATCAAAATGACAAAAGGCAAACGTCATAAATATTCATGCGAAAACTTTTATCGAAATTCTCTATAAATTCATCTACAGCACATATGTGTATGTGTATGTATGTAGATATATTCTGCCATAAACTTGCTCATAAGCAGATATAGACAATTGTATTATTGTATTGCACACACTTACCCCGGGGGTTCCTCACTCAATTCATTTGATAGTTTTCAAATAATTTAACATGTTTCCATGCCAATAAATTGAATTGTCAATGTACGCAATGAAAAGCGTGCACATCATTTCTCTTTCTCTCTCTCTCTCGCACTCTAACTGTCTCTCGCTCCCGCTCTGTCTCTGTAACTGAAAGTTTGACAGACACAAGGCCAACATACATATCCTCAAGCTCCTCATCCTTATGTCTCGCATAGGGATGAACGCGTGATAAACTCATTGAATATCAATGTAAACACGAGACCAAAATACATTTTCCTTGGAAGAAATGAAATCATGAAGTTGAAACCCAAAAAATATATGAAATCTCATCATCATCCAATATTCAAAGTCAAGCAGCTGAAGATTCACTTTTCGGTTTGAACACACTCTGAGAAGCAATACCTTAAAAGTATAGAGAATTGTAATACTGAGTTCATTATCAAAAATCCTATTATGCTATAAATGTGCAAGATTGTCAGCATTTTTGTTACTCTTTCACACAAAAACTACTGAATGGATGTTCTCATGAAACTTTACAATAATATAGTTTATACATCCAAATAACATATATAGGCTTTCATTGTTCATGATAGTGTGTGATTAAAGTTCATAATTAGATAATGATACAAAGATGTTGATTACTGAAAAAGGGTTGAAAAAAACATACCATTCAATATTTGTATTGTTTTATTTCTTCACAAAGGGACTCACGTCACATTGTCAGCTCTAATGGGCTCTATCATATTATAACAGTTGCCAAAAATGCTGCCTCTGCTCTCAGCTCAGCTCAGCCTCTGCTCTGCTCAGTCTCTGCTCTGCTCTGGTGTGTGTTGTTGTGTTCTGGATGGTTTTGTGTCAGCTTATTTGCCCGAGGGTTTCGACGACTTCTACTCTGGTCCTGGCATATTTGATTTTGTAATTTGCATTTGATAAGCAAGAAGCAGAAGTTGAGCCAAGGCATTGCAAGGAGCTCAACTCGACTCGATTTGACTTTGTCCTTGGCAGCCTTTTGTTTTGTTTTAATTTCACTGAGCCCGCTCCTGCTGCCTGGTGCCCTCCCTCCCTTCACGTTCATGTTCATGTTATCTTATATTATCCATCTCCATCGTAGAATGTTGCCATCATCATGCCCTATCTCAATGCTCAATGCTCAATGCAAGCCAGCTTTGTTTGTCTACAATTTTATTAGGTATTTGTATTTCTATTTCTATTCTCTCGCAAACTCGTTTTCAGTTTATTGTTGCCACTGTTACTGTTACTGTTACTGTCACCCTCGCTTCCCCCGTCCTTTTAGGCCCATTGTCAAGCATACGTACATATGTAATACACATTAGCACATTCTTCTCTCTGTATGTGTGTGTGTGTGTCTGTGGGTGTGTGTGTGTGTGTGTGGGTGTACGTTCAACTTTGAACTGACAGAAATTAAAAATGCCCAAGGGCACAATTTGACAGTTGCATACATATTAGGGTTATACCCTTGAGTCGCAACCTTGAAGCAACTCCAATTCCAATTCCTGGAGGCAAATAATATCAAATGGCGAAAATTTGATGGCACTTGATATATATAAATATATATAGAGATGATACTGGTCCCATATACCAAATTTTGCCAAGTGATCTAGCTGCAAGCAAAAGAAAACCTTAATCAAAGTTTCAGCTCATTACCTCCAAAGGTATATATATATATATCGACGTTTGAACTTTTCTTTATCAAGAATAGTATATATACCTTATAGTTTCAAATTCATTCCTTCTATCATATCATGGCCCAAAAATTGTACAAGAAAAACAGCAATTGAATCTTTTTGTTTTTTGTTCTGTTATTTTGTATATTTTATCGTTTATATTTCATCGTTTATTGTATTGTAAATCAATTATATACTTAACATATATATATATATATTTGTTTTTAAATTAATAATCTTTAATTATGTTTTAAATTTTTTTATGTTAGATGAAAAAAGCTAAACAGTTTTTATTACAATCTTTTTTTGTGATGGAATCAGAGACACAAAGTTTGCTTAGCAGCAAACAAATGATGTCGATTGGAAGAGCCCTAATCACGAATCGACATTACATTTGACTTATATGTATTATTTAGTTGTTGAAGCTAACTTAATGCATTTTCGATAAATGTTTATTCATTTGCTGCTAAGCAAAGGTTCGGATCTACTGATTCCAGAGCCCTCACAATTTTATTGTATTTATTTGAAAAAAAAAAATGATAATAACATCTGCATTTCTTCATTGTTCGATCGTCCTATAATTTTGGAAAGCAGGAAGATGACACAAAAAGTCTTTAAATGCTTCTAGTTCTCATACTTTTTAAGATATGTTCACAAAATGAAAGTGAAATCGATTAGAACTATTTGGTTTTGATTTGATAACTCGTGTTCTGATCTAAACACCTTATGACAGAAACATGTTAGAAAGCTTCAGTTCGAATTGAAGATACCCTGAACACTAGATCTTACGCGTAGAATAATCTCTGTACTAAATCAATCAATTAATCATTCATATCTTAGTATTTCCCGGCCGATTTCAATAATAGATTTACAGATGTTCATTCCAATATAAGATTTACAGATAAATGGTACTTTGTCAGAAAAACAAGTTAAAAATGTACAGAAGTTTTCCAAATTCAAGGTTTTTCGGTTATCGTTTTCGATAATTTGAGCTTATAGCCTAAATCAAGTCTCTACATCGGAAACCCGAAGAGTTGTCTATTGATAATAATCAAGAATATATCTAGATACTTGGATTCGATTAATCCCTTCATTACCCATTAGATGGGTTCTGTGTACAACAAGATAGTTTTGTCTTTCAATTGAGGAAATTTAGTCCATTTCAAAATTGCAGACTGACGATTTGAAACGAACAACAAAAAAAGGAATGCAGATTATTTGCAGACTAAGAATGATGAATTACATAGATGAGCAACAAGGTATACCATACGTACAAAGTAAATGAATAGCAATGGAGAGATAGATATATGTTTTGATTATGCATATAACTGACACTTGTTTGGTTCGTTCAGTGTCGTTTATGAATTGTGTGCATTGTATTATTGCTTGTATTATTATTTTGTATTTTGAATTGTGTATTATATATATATTATCTATTTGTATGTGTTTCTTGAGAAGGCACTAAAGGAACCACTCATGTGTCCTTCATAAGAGTTACTAATATTTCTACTAGCCGCGAGTCTACATTCTCCGATGCAATTCCTAAGGAAAAAAAACAACGAATCCAAAATCTAACAATGGGAATGATTAATTATTCGAGTGTTTGATTGATTTTCATTGATTTTTCGTTTTTGGTTTTTGGTTTTTGTTTTTTGCATTTTTGTTATTTGAACAAACGATTATCTAAGATTGGACAACAATTGGAGCCAAAACCATGAATATGTGGTCCAAATTTTAGATAATCGAGATCTGACAACGATTGTGAACAGTTAACTAGTATTATTAATATTGCCCGTTATGATCTCTATATATATATTCATATATATATATATATATATATATATATAATATTTATCTTAATACATATTTATCTAACATAAATCAAAAATTTATTTCAAAATTTCACAAGTAATAATAAATATATGTATGTATATTAAAAATAAATACGGCAAATAATATAAGTTAGCATAAAAATAATATTGCTTATTCAATGCATACAATAAAATACTAACTAAAAGTTTATATAACGAATACTAGAAACAATCTGTTCAAACAGAAACAACTATCACAATTCTAATCTTATATTTCATCATAAACATATCTGGCAAGAAATATGCAAAACAAAATGAAATTGACATTGAAAAATTTGCTCAAATTTTGTTTACTTTTTCTTACAAAGTTGCATATTCAAAACGTTACAAATTGAAAAAAAAAACATAAGAAGAGCTTTAGTATTCATTCATTCAAGTATCATCATAATATTGAACAATTACATAATATTTGATTTGTTCGATTTTCTTTGTTAGCTTTGAGCTATAGACATTAAGACAAAAATTTACGAATTCATATTTAAGTTTAAGGGTAAATTAAAAAATATACCGATAAATATTCATGCGTAATAACATATTATAAATTCTATGTGCATATTGTGTGTGTGTGTTTGTGTGTGTGTACGTACATATATATGTAAATATAAACATGCATACATTTTTTGAATATATAACATTAGAGTAATAATGAACAATAATTCTAGTATAGTATAATATATAACTCATTCAGCACATATAATATATAAATTACGTTAAATTATTGCTTTCGTTTAAGCACAAAACAATTTTTCATTTCTTCAGGTTCATCTTGTTGAGACAACAACTACTATCTTTATCTGCAGAGTTATATGAGTTGTTTATTTGCTTTTTCGAATTTGTTTGTTTCTTTTCCATTTTTTGTTAATCTTATAAAGAATATCTTCAGCTAATAAAAAATCATCTCTTTTGAGTAGACTCATCAATGAACACTTTTTAGTTTCAAAAAAGCACTTGTTAATATAATGTTAATATAATTTATTTTTTTCTTCAAGTCTATGCAATTTAACTGAACACGTTTAGTTCGTTTTTCTTTTGTTCAAAAATACTAGCTGTATCTCTAGAAACTAGCGTAACAATCATTTTGTCCATTAATTAATATTAATTGTTATTTGTTTTGTATTTTGTACTTCATCTCAAGAGGAAGACCACATCGGAATAGTTATTCAATCTTTGGCCCATACAAAGATCTCACATTATCTCTGATCTCTAAAAATTTGGAAGACTTATGAACGCCCATACAGTATTACTTTTGTTTCTATATATGATGTGATTTTCCCATATATAAGTTATCAATGGACTGATAGATTGTCACAAAAAATACATAAATTTGTTTGTTTTGCTTAAACGTTAATTATACGACAAAATTGCAAGCGTGTACAGTAATGTTAACAATTTTGTTATCCTTAAGTGATTATTCGATCGCGGTTATTCGCCTGATTCCACCAAGTTGATGAGTTTATTCAACAGAGAAACGGATGACAGTATTTCCCACTAACCAACTATCATTATCAGTTATAGTTGAGGAAATTCATTAATATTTGGGTATTGCAGAACTCTAAAGATATATGTATCCCTACTATCACGGTAAAGACTCACTGAACTAGCCTCACAGTTTGTATTTTTCCCTGGAACTAATGCATAATTATATAATTATTAGCATTTGATCGTTTAGTTCCTGGAGAACTAAGCGTTGTGTTGCATATTGCATTGTATGTCTAGTTCTGTGCCTTTACCTTAACAATAACCAGCTATATTACGAAAACAACTACCATAAAATACAAACAACTTTCGTACTTTCTATCTCTCTCTCTTTTGTGCTGCCGTCTGCTGGGTGTATGTGTGTGTATGTGTGTGAGTTTTGAGTTAAGGTACAGGGAGTATAGGGAGACTGAGTATGAGATGAGGTGGGTGAGTGAAAGGTTTAATTGCGCTACCAACCGCTACTGCTGCTTTACGTGCTACGTCCGATTTGCAACCAAGCGAGCAACAACTGCAATGCCGGCTGTAGCAGCACTAGCTTTCAGATATCTGTATTGATATTGATGCGAGTGAGAAACTCGCCTTGCGAATCGGCCACAGCGCGTATTATCTCCAGCAACAGTTCGCGCGACAAACCGGCTATTTTGGGCAGCCTGGCCACTTTGGCAAAATCTTTGACAATGAGTTTCAATGCATAATCTTTGATGTCATAAATTTTAGTTATATCAGACGCTTCGAGCGTTTGCAACACATTCTCCGACGTTATGTTATGCTCCAATGAGTATTTGCAGAATGCGTGCAAACGATTGTTGGACAGCCCATAGAAACAGGGTGCCTGGAACAAGTATAGAGCATCCTGTGGCGGCATCTTTGTCTCTCCATAATATATATAGCGCAACAGAGAATGGAAGGCCTCCAGTGATGGGGAAATTTCTCCAATTTGTATCTGAATGGATTGGATATTAATATACATACATATACAACATATAGTTTGTAAAGAATTGAATGTACATACATTAACGGTATTATCCGGTGGCATAAAAGAGCGAAACATGCCCTGGAAATAGGTACAACGTGACGATAACACAGATTTGTGTGCTGGTATAACATGATCATCCAGTATGAGACTTATATCGCAAAAATCCTTGCCCGTTGTCTCCAAGAACATGGACATATCATGCTCCAGCGTAGTGCCTAAACAAACACGATATAAATTACTAAATATACAAACAGGTACAAAGTGGTCAATCATATATAGATTGACATAGGAAACGATTATTGCTCGAGTCATATGGAGCTTCTCGATTAGCAAGATTCGTTTTGTATTTACATAAAGTGCTTATTTATTTATGTACAAGTAAAACCGTGTACTGATTGGCCAACATGACCATTACGAAACCTATATAAAGTGATCATTAGTAGCCCTGCAATTAAACGAGTTCCGATTTATGTGTACAAAGTAGAAAAACTCACCACTGTTTGACTCATAGGTAGTGTCAATTACCAGCTTGCTGGGATGCAAACGTTTGCGTATTATCTCAACCAGAAGTGGCTTGTCTAAATCACTAAACTCACTGGACATGACCACTTCGGTAAAGTTCTCTTCTTTGATAATAAACTGCATGCAATGATCCTTAATGATTTTGATGCTGACATAACATTTACAAGACATTTAATTAGTTGCAAAAATGAAAGCAATGCAAGACCACTAACTTGTTCTTGTCCGCATTGTAGAGAGCCTCGAGCACATTGATTTTATTGATCTTATAGTCCAGATACTGAATACAGCCGTGCGCCAGGCGCGGCATTGTGAATAGACCAGCCAACTGATAGATGTCCGTGATGAGAATGATAATGTTCTTGCTGTACGAGTCCTGCAGATCAATGCGATCCGTATAGATATAGTTGAGTATAATCTCAAAAGCCTCGGGTGAGGCATGCGCCAAGCGCACTTCCAGCATAGGCACACGATCCCCGCCGACGCCCGTATTCAAAGCCAACGTATCCACCTGTCCAATGCCATAAAGTTTCTCCATCTGCTGTTGTCGCGACTCGCGTGCCGCCAATATCTTGTTGCGCAGATATTTGGAGCGTGCCGCAACAAAGGCAATGTGTGCCTGTATACGTATCTCCTCGGCACCAATCACAAACTGAATATCACAGAATTGCTTCTCGTGATAAAACTTGCCAAAATCATCGCGCAGCGTACACTTCGGATAGCTAGAGAACTGAAAGCGATACGTATCGCCGCGTCGTACGCTATTGTCAACTGTGCCGCCAAAGATGTACATGGCATCCCCAATGACTGCTGATGCATGGAAAACACGACCCGACGGCATATCTGAGTTCTGCTCCGCCTGTATGACAGACCATACCTGCGAATCCAGATCGTAGCAGTGCAAATCGTTAGGCAGCGTCGAATCAGCTGAACCGCCAAATATGTAGAGGAAACGATCGTGATGGACCATTGTGTGGCCATAGCGACGAGATGGCGGTGCTGATGTGGTGCCACGCAGCACTGGTTCATTGGAAATGCGACGCCAAGTGCGCGTCTTGAAGTGAAACTCAAACAATGAATTTGTTATCTGAAGACCACTCTGCCCCGAGAACACATACATGGCATCACGAGCAACGGCAACCGGAAAATTGCAGCAGGTGGGCGGACGATCTCCCTGCTGTTCGACCTCCTCCCACTGATGAATCTCGTCCGTTAAGTCTAGCATCCACATATCGTTAAGTCGAGCATTACCATCATAGCCAGAATAAATCCACAATTTGTTTTCGTAAACGGCTGCGCCA
The DNA here is from genome assembly GCA_035044645.1 of Scaptomyza parva. Classification (NCBI taxonomy): domain Eukaryota; kingdom Metazoa; phylum Arthropoda; class Insecta; order Diptera; family Drosophilidae; genus Scaptomyza; species Scaptomyza parva. The sequence continues at coordinate 13,333,870 of JAWNNT010000139.1, forward strand.
TGTGCCGAACGTGGAACTGGTTGCCTACCGATACAGAAATAGAGATTGGTTTCAATGAAATTCATAACAACTTGTTTGCCATGCTTACCTGCCAGAAACTTTCCACTCCACCCACATGGCGCTGAGAAACTTGTACTCAAACAAATCATTCTTGTTGGTCAGATTCGAATTGGAGTGTATGTCACCCGTATAGCCGCCAAAGATGAACATCGAGCTGCCCGCGACAACAGCAGAATGATGATAGCGAGGCGCTGGCCCTATTCCCGTTGCACATGCTCGTCCCCATGACTTGTCGTTAACGCCAAACCGAATCAAATCGTTAAGCATTTTCTTGCCATTATCGCCGCCAAACACAAACATGGCATCTTTGTAGGCAACCACTGTGTGCTTGCTGCGTCTATAAGATTATAAAATAAAAAGCATATTGAATTGTGGTGCACGAGCATAAGTGATTGGATTATTTTGACTTACTTGGCGCCAACAAATTCGGCACATTCGAGCATGCGCGTCCACTGATGTGTTGCCGTATAGGAGTTGAAGTCAACGTTGAGGGCATTGCAGCTGTAGCTGTAGCTGCCCGGCGGGCTGTCTTTGCAACTGAAGGTGCTGCTGTTGCAGCTGCCGTTGCCATTGCTGTTGGCATCGTAGGCAATGCCATTGTTGCAATGCATTATAGCGGAGCCATTAGCAGAGCCAGTGCTGCAGCTGCTGTTGCTGCCGCCGCGAGTGCTTCGCGTTGAGCTTGATGTGGACATGCTCAGATTGTTGCGTATATGCTGAATGTCTACGCAACCGGCTGTCGATGCACTCTTACGCGGCTTTTGCCGCTTTCCTGACTTTGAATCGCGTTTATGCAATGCGTCAGCCTGTTGTTGTGAGCTGCTGCTGCTGCCGGCTGCGCATGCAGGGCAATAAACGGTTGCTGGGGTACTGCCACCACTACCACTGACACTTGCACTTCCGCTGCCACCAGCTGCTCTGCCACTGCCGCAGACAGCACTTAAGCCACTAGATATTGAGCTAGAGCCCAGACCGCAACTGGCACGGCTAAATACGCCTGCACTGTTGTTGCTTCGACCGCTGCCTCCGCTGCCACTACCTCCGCTTCCACTTCTGCCGCCAACGCCTCCGGTGGGTATTTCTTCTGCAGAACCATTCGAGTCCCCGCCTAGTATGGACTTTAGCATTAAAGCATTACAGGTGTAGAATCTCCTTCGTTGGCTTATCTTGATCGGATTTACGTTGCAGGGCTGTGTGCCTTGCTTAAATATATCGATGTTGTTGATAAATTCTCTTTTCACTACCTCTGCAGGTCAAGAACTAGCGATGACACATAGTAAAAAATTTACAACTGAATAACGATATTTTTGCTGGAATCACAATACATATCGGCATACGTTGTTTGAGTAGCGTTGCCAGTCATGTATAATTTTGCTAAGATTCGTTGGACACTTGATTCATGGAGCAATAAAGTTCTTTTTTTAATTGTATATATTTAATGTGCAAATGCACATAATTTCATTGTTATGATTGCATTTAAGTCCAATTTTTACATATTTAAACATAAAGCATAGTTTTTGTACTCTGTATATATCTATTTATATGATTTTATCACAATTGCATGACATATTTTAAAAATAAAATTAATAAATAATAGCATAAAAATAATGTGAAAAGGCTGAAGATATATTTCATTGATGTGAGACAAACGGCATTTATGTCGTAGCAGCCAAATTGTTATCGAACTGGTTAGGCGCTATCTTTTAAGGACGATAGTTCTTTGCACTATGCATAAATAAATGCAACCCTACTTTGTATATAAAACGCGGCAAAGACCACAAACAAAACATAAATAGGATATTAAAAGAATAATAATTATAAAAGAAAACTATAAAATTATAGAAAAATTCTGGTCCTGCAACACCTCCGCTCATCACACATGGCCAGCAGTTCGCGGATAACAATATTGCCGCAATCGAAGGAGGCGCTACTAAAATCCTACAATGCCCGCCTTAAAGACGACGTGCGCAGCATGTTGGAAAACTTTGAAGGTAAATGATGTATGAATGCAAATGTTTGTATGTTGTATATGAGGTGGCCTAGACGAGGGTCTTAAAGCGACGCTCAGCACGGGCGCGCTGACGGCGCTTTCTAATCATACGATAGAGCAGATCCATTCCCTCATGGAGACCCCTGTCGAAAGTGGCGCTAATGCCATGCACTTTCCAGCGTTGCTTTAGCTGATGCAATCGAAGACGCACCGCAAGATCGGCCGGTGCGATGGCATGTGGCAGATCCTGCTTGTTGGCAAGCACCAGTAAAACGCTATCCTTCAGCTCCCCAACACACATAACCGAGTGAAGCTCGGACATCGCCTCGTAGAAGCGATCTTCATCGGCAGCATCGACCACAAATATAACAGCAGCTGCATTATTGAAATAATAGTGCCACAATGGGCGCACACGCTTCTGCCCGCCAATATCCCAGACAGTCAAACGTAGCCGTTTGTATTCCATCATTTCCACATTAAATCCAACCGTTGGTATGTTGGTTAAAGCAGCATCCAGCTTTAGTTGATATAACGTTGTTGTCTTGCCGGCTCCATCTAAGCCAATCATAAGCACACGCACGTCCTCCTTGGCAGCAAACCGATCGAAGAAGTACGAAAATGAAGTGCCCATATCGTAATCGTATATATGTATATTGTTTTGTGCGCTTTGCAATCAAACAAATGACAAGATACCAGAGCGTTCTAACTCTAACTGTGCTGACCACAACTCAATCCGTGCCCAAAGCCTCGCTTAAAGCCCATTTGTTTATGCTATTCAATACAAAAGAGCGTTATATTTGTACGTTACTCTCACCAGATCTCTTGGTCTCTCTCGCTCTCTGTCTGTTTATCTCTCTACCGTACGTCCGAGTCTTTCTCCCGGTCTGGCAAAAACATAAAATCTAAACTGATTTATTATTGACTTTTTTGTTTACAGAGATACTGAAGTTGGCGCGGCGCGAGAGTCATAGTCAAATTTCAAGAATAACACAGTGCGAACAGGACGCCCTTGAGATGCAGGTGCGATCCGCGAACATGGGTAAGCATGTGCATACATAAACACACACAAACACAAACAGCCAAACATCAAGCAATTAAATAAACATTTATACAAGGAGTGAAGTAGAAATTGATAGAATTAGAGACTGAAGGTAGTACTATCTCCATGGTTGGCTTATTGTTCAGCTTTTCTACAAAAAGCAAGGCAACTCGAAATGCATATCATATGGACCATAAATATGATGGTCTATATTAGCCCAATTAAAACGGTTTTGTTTGACTTGACTTGACCAGTCTTTTATCTTAACTTTTCTAAAAGGGTATTCAATCTTCGGCATTTACTCCTACTTTCACTGAGTTCGACACGAAACTTTAAATGATTGTAAGGTGATTGATTGCTTTGTTTGCGCTTTGTACGACAATTACCCAATAAACTAAACTAATACTAAATTTGTATATTTTAGTGCGAGCTGGTGAATCGTTAATGAAACTGGTGGCAGATCTTAAGCAATATCTAATACTCAATGACTTTCATTCTGTGAATGAGGCAATCACAAACAACTCACAATTGTTTCGGGCGACGCAAATCGAATGCGATAAGAAGTTGATGAAGCTACGGGATGAGATGGCCATGGACTTATACGATCTAGAGGAGGAATACTACACGAGCATATTTAAATAATTGTACAGACATCTTAATTAGAAAATAATTAGCAACGCGTATTTATCGTATATATAAATTAAAAAGTGCATTCAACTAATGAAAATATCTCTTAACATTTACTTAGAAAAAACACTACTGGTGCTGGGTAGCTCTTTGGGATCCTGTTGATTATCTTGATTATCCCCAGCATTCGACTGGGAGGACAACGATGCCGATGTATTGTCCGCTGTGCACAGCTCATCATTGACACTATCCACAATGTCACCGGTGTAGAAGAGCACGGCCTTGGGCACAATTTGTGTGCGCAGCAAATAGCCCACCTCAAAGTCGGCGCCAAGCACCATTTTAGTCTTTTCATCGGCCAGCGACAGATCCATCGCCTGTGGCGGCGAGAAGAACCGAAAGAAGGACTCGCGCGGCATCACCTTTGGCAAGTTGCGTGCACCCTTTCGCAAACGCTTCTGCTTGACGGTCTGCAACGTTAGATTGGAGCCATCGCGCCAGTGTATGTGACATCCCTCGCAGCGCACAATCTCTGGACCCTCGAACATGAACGGATAGTCCTTATCTGCCTCATGGCGGAGAATGTATTTCTTGGTCAACAGCAGTGATGAAGTGTGCAGATACTTGTTGGGCCGGAACTGAAAGTGTACGGTGTAGCTGTCCGATTCGTAACGAATGCGCACATCAATCAGGCACTCAAGCAGTGGCTCATCATGCTCCTGCACCAGATCCGAGATGAGTGCCACATTGCGAAAAACCGTTAGCCAAAAACGTGGAACGCCCATTGCATTATCAGGCAAATGCTGTAGCTGCTCGGTCAGTTGCTTAAACTCCTGAGACGACTTGATTTCTTCGAGCAACTCATCGGGCTCCTCGTGCCAATAGCGCTCCATTGTCGGTGGCTCCACATCACCGGCAACAATATCGCGTCGGGCATCGAACAGCGTACAGCTCTGGCCATAGAAACGCTTTTCCAGCTCATAGACCTCGCGAAAGAACTCCTCCGAGATCTTAATCTGCTGCAGTTGATTGTGTTTCAGTGCCAGCACTCGATTCTGCACCGTCTGGGGCAAACTATCGACCATCTGCTGCAGGAAGGCCCGACGACTATTCGATGGCATCTCTGACGGGTTAAATTGCATACCGGTATTGGAGTTGGCAGCGGGACTATGACTACGGCTTCTACTGCGACTACTTTGTGCCGTTTTCCTTGCCTCTTTAACCGTGATAATCGTTGCATTTGAGCCCAAATCTGAACTGGAACCAACAGTGTGCAACATCTTGAAATCTTAGAATTTTGATACAGAATTTTTCAACTTGAACAATTTATTTTTGTATATACATATGTATATATATTTTGAAAACAAAATGAAATCTATTTTGTGACAAAAATACCATTCGAATTGCCCATCAAGATAAAGATCAACTGAAGTGTATTTAACCGAATAGCCACTTTAAAAGATATGGTCTTTATAACTTTATAAAGATTTTGATGATCAAAATTCTGAGTACCAAAAACTATTCAATACATATATGGTACTTTCTTAAAATAACTGAAAACTTTGTTCGTTGCTAATTTTATCATTTCTTATCTACTCAGAGCTTAATTAGCTGTTTGTTTGCATTTGCAAGTCTTTTCCTTTACAATCTGTTATTGTTGACATAAACATACAAGGAAAAATATGATTTGTCGCAGGTCAGTGACGCCAACATCAACATAATGCAGCATTGTCAGCATAATTGATTTACTTTTGAATTTGCCCTTCTTTCATATGCATTCATTGCCTTTGTCAGCAATTTTATACCCTTAACCCATGAAATGGGTAAAAAAGGGTATAATAGTTTTGTGCAAATGAATGTAACAGGGAGAAGGAGGCATCTCCGACCCCGTAAAGTATATATATTCTTAATCAGCATCAACAGACGAATTAGTTTGTTTCAAAATTGTCGATAACTTTTCCGGTTTACGATATACACATGTAATCGATAACAAAAAAATCTTGAAAACCAAAAACTTGAGAATGGGGATTGAAACTATTAGCAAAATAATGAACATCTGTGAAATTTTTATTAAATTCGGTTAAGAAACGCCGGAGATATGAAACCATCAAGCATTGTCAGCCCGACCTTCTGTAGGATCAAGGGTTAAGGGTATCTTCTAGTCGAGCTTACTCAACTAGAGCCTTCTTACTTATTCGTTTTGGTTTTTTTTAGCCTTATCGTATTACCGCTTCCTAACCATCTGGACTAGATCGTTACTAATCCCTGGCTCGGCCGTTTCGATAAGACAGCTGTTGTCTTTCGACTATATAAATCAATTGATATGGTCGTATAATACGTAAAATCGACATTGGCGTTTTTTTCCGTTTCGTTTCGTTCCTTTTTTGTTTTTGATTATTTATTGATAGAAAATCCAAAATAAATTTGTAATCTTATCCCGCCAGACCAATACCTGTATTGCTCAAGTGTTGTGCGATTTGTGTTATATTTATAAATATTTAGAGTACTTGTTGGCGGTCTCCCATTAATAAAATACCTTTTTAATAACACTCACGAAATATGGTAAAGTTTCAAAGAATGCAATCAATATGACAAAACTTTTCAAGCTGTTTTAAAAACCAAATAAAAAATGGGGCAGAAATCTGAAAATTGAAAAACTCAATTGTGGAGTTAAAGGAAAAGTTTCGGAAATCCTAGTTGGCTTTGACCAAGACTCGGTTTTCTTAGTCGAAAGTATGTAGAGATATTTTCATTCTCACTCTCGTATCAGTAAATAATTTTTTCACACTTTGAAAATAATAATTTTTTCACATATTTACATTTTAAAATTTTTCACTCTTCATTCAGTTACGCGATATATAAAGATAGTCAAACGTAGTGAAACTGTACATTTCATTCCCGATTCTAAATAGTATTATATCTATAAATATATATATGTATATCTCGAAACAATTTGCGCTCTCGAAAATGCACAAGAGCCGAAATATTCAGCTTCTAATCAATTTATTTGAAGAATTATGCGATGACACGGACCGGGAATCCGGAATGCTGACACCGAATAACAGTGTTGAATCGTTGAATGGTCATGTTGCCGCAACTGTGGCCATGTTCGAGCAAACTACAGTGGAGTCTCTGGAGAAACAACAATCTGGTGATCCTTCAAAGAAAAGCTCGCTTGTCGACCTAAATCTGAAGGAGCTGATACCGGTAGAGCTTAAAATGGTGAATGGGATAGAGCTTAAGATGCAGGATAGGAAAAAGGTGGAGATTGAGTTAGTGGAGATTCAGAAAGATAAAGAGATTAAGAAGGAGATGCAGCCAAAGAAGATTAAGAATGAGATAGAGATCAAGATAGAGCAGAAGACAAAAGATTATAAGAAGCAGGGCAATATGTGGCATTATGCCAGCAAAATAAAAGATTTAGTAGATGATTTTGCTAGAAAAGATTCAAAAAGTTCTAATGTCACCCTTAAGCCGAACCAGGATATGGGTAGTCATCCCAGTCCAACTAATGACTGGCCAAGTAAGTAACTAATCCAATCCTTAACAAATCTCTATTAATTGTATTAATTTTGAAGATCATCGGGTCCATCGCAGGACCCTTAGTTGCCTTTGGTAAATCCGTTAGTCAGTCCATGTGGCACAACCTGACGCTGGGTGGATGCAGCGATCGACAAAAAGATACAAAAAAAAAATCATAACAATAGAATTTATCGCACGGCTCAAAAGATAGTAGATGTCACGGATTGTGACTTAGTTTTCCATTCACGTTTATGGATATACTTTGTAGGCAATAATAAAATTCGTAGTCTTTGCAACGTTTCGTAATTATAATCTGTGTATTTCTTATCTAACGGGAACCAGATTCAATTCCCAAATATAAAATCGACAAAAAAAATATAATGAAAATCGTTTATCACATAGATAGTAGAGTTACTATAAGTTTATACCATAACTTAGAATATGAAATCTTCATCGCTGACCAGCTCCATATTGCTGAGACTGCGCTCATACCGCTTAATCTGCTGATACCACTGTGGATCCTGATGGGCAACGTCATCGGGTCGTCCACTGTTGTGCCTATAGAGATATTCGGCATGTCCCTGGCCAGGGATGCCATTCACAGTGCAGGCAACAAACTGATTATACACCTTGGACTCCCAGTCTCCGCCCACATACCTCACAGCCGTATGCTCCACACGTACTTGAACCAGATACGCCCGTTCCGCTGTATCCACTATGAAATTCTGATGCTTTGGCGGTATACCCTTTTCCCCGTACGAGTACAGCTCAAAATTGCTGGCCGTTATGGGCTGGTAGACGCCATCCGCCGTACACACATAGCCCATCTTCAGGGAGGAAAGGAAGAACGAGGGCTGGCTAAGATTGCCAACAACCATGCTGCTGCCATCGTCCAGGAACAAGGCAAAATACACATAACGATTAATGGAGCTCAGGCAGCGATCGGTGCCGAAACTGTGATCCCGCAAGACGCGCAATCTCAACTGCATCTTGCTGCCGAGCAGGGTTATGCTGCCCTTCAGCTCACCATTCTGTTCGTAGTGGGTGCGCTTATCCACATGGTAACCGACACACTTTAACATGCTGTAGAACGCCTCGTTCCATGCCTCGCGTGCTATCGAATCGGCAATGAGCGTGGAGCTCAGATCTCGATTATAGTTGAAATGTTCGGGGGAACTTTTGAATTCCAGATCTAGTTGAACCTTAAGCAGCTGGGGTTCCGCTGCGTCCGCTGACTCTTTGCGCAACTCACCATCAAATTTGAGTCTCCAGAGACGCATTGATTCCACCGGATAGAGATGAAAGCCGGCGCCACGAAATTCGGTGCTCTCCTCGCTGCCATCGTTGGTGAAGTGCACCATGTCCGGCAATTTGGGCAAACTGTAGAGACCACTGCCGGGTAGCCATAGGTATAGAGCTGCCTTGAGCAATCCTCGCCTGCGTCGCTCTAGTGTAACCATCAGTTTCTGACCCTCAGCATTGGCCGCCATTAGGCTGACCACATCATAGCTCTTGGGATCATTCGTCAATGGCTGTGGCCGATCCAAGGTGGCCAAATGTGCCTCCGAGCTGAGCACCTCCTCGTTTCTCTTGTAGATGCGATACCGCAGTTGGCGCAGCACAAGCAACGCAATCCCATATTTGACACGATAGAATATGCCCTTGCTCGGATATTTGCCAAAGATTAGCGCCGACTTTTGGCTAAGCAGTAACAGCGTCAGGCTAAGAAGGGCAACCAAAATGCCTAGGCTTAAGCAGATTACCGTTAGAATGAACATGTTGCTCACACTTCATGGACATTTATGTGACTGAGCGGCGGTTCCATTCGCTGCCATTGCATTGGCAAAAATGTTCTTGACCAGCGTTTGATAAGCAGTCGACGTAGCATGTATGTACACCTCTTACCCCCTTACCCCGCTGAACACCTGTCAACAGACATGAACATACACACACACACACACACTAGCCACTTGATCGGTAACAATCTCGAGAACGGCGTAAACTTATCTAGTACATACATATATACAAATCTGTATCAGTCGCTTGCACCCTTGAACCCATAACAATGCCCCCTTACGAGTACAGGTGTTTGGGAAGGCGATTGCTCAATTAAAATGATGCATTTTGCTTTCTGCTCATAAATCAGTTGTTAAATGGTTTCTGCTTTCTTGATTATTTCTTATTGTGTATCATAAACTCAAACTAATCAATCGTTATGAATCATATCATTTAGCTATTGTCAGGCAGTGAGTGTGATGTAAGCCGCTAAGCATTTTGTCACTACACTTAAAACATCAATATCAATTAGCTTTTGTCAGTGTGGTAAATAAAGAATGGATGCAAAGTATCCTTTCTATATATAAAATTAATTACAATGAGTTTTTTTATGGCGTTTTTTTTACCTTTAATCTTTAACACCAATATTTTAATAACATCATTATTGTTTTTAAGTTTCCATTGCCTGGCATTTATGCACTTCGCATACATATATACATACATATGTGCATACATGTGTTGATGCATTTTATTGTGGCGTTTTGCAACACTGATCCAAAGTGCATATTTGTATTATAAAACCGTTATTAGTTTTGCTACACTGCGACGTAAACGAAATGCGGCTGCGTCGAATATTTGTAATTCGTAAAAGTTGCCTCTCTCTCTCTCTCTTTTTCTCTCTGTCCTTTGCTCCTTTGCTCTCTCAGTGCGAGCTGACAGAACAACAAGGCTTAATCAATAAAAACATAAAATTTAGTGCGCAAGGAGCATGCATGCAGCAGAAGCATCACAAGGAGCAGCAGCAGCAGCAACAACAACAACAATTGGCACATTAGCGATTAGCGCAAATTGAATTTGAGAAAACCTTAAAACAAGTTAAAATAAAAAGTGTTGCTAGTTACACAGCAAAACATACAAAATAAAAGAACTGAAAACTGAAAGAAAAACGAGAAACGAGTAAAACCTAAGGAAAAAAGAAAAAAAAAAAACAAGAAACAAGAAACGAAACGAAACGAAAAAAAGAAACTGTTTGAAAATGTACAAAACGATACGACACGGCGAAAACAGTTTGCAATACACAATATTACCGCAAAACGATGATTTTCGCATTGAGGGCAAACTGACAAATGCCAGCTGCCTGCCAGCGAGCACCAACACCAAGTCCTCCTCATCCTCCCTAGCCGCCTCTGCATCCGCTTCCTCCTCTGACACTGCTTCCGCCTCCGCCTCCTCGTCCACACCCTGCGTTATTGCTGGTGGCAAGCAGCGTAGCAGCTCAACGCCACGTAAACGTCGCACATCCTTTGCGTATCTGGGTCTAATCTTTGTGTGTACGGTGATCGTTGGTGCCGTATTGATACCATTTCTGGTCTCCGCCGAGTGTTTACCCAGTCCCACAGAATGGTTCCTCAAGACCAAGGCCGCCTTTACGCACAGTGGCGAGCCGCAGCAGCAGCAGCAGTTGCAACGCATTGGACCACCACCGCCAGCAGCTCCACCTACAACAGCAACAGCAGCAACAACAGCACCAATCGCTCCCTTGGCTGCTGTGGGTCAAACTGTTCAGATCGTTAGCCGCAATGGTGTCGAACAGTTCATTTTGAAGCTCAACAAAACGATTGCAACAAGCAGCACAACAACTACCACTACAACAACAACATCAGCAAGTCCTCCACCAACAGCAGCAGCAGCAATACCAACACCAACAACAACGGATCAACCGATATTACCAACTACACAATCGCCGCCGCCGCAGCCGTTGAACAATCGGCTGGGTGGAACGATAACTACGCGCATTATACAAGTACCGCTCCTTAAGTCGGCAGCCAAGAAACCAATTATGCCGCCCGTATTGGCCAAGACACAGAGCACACAGCAACTACAACTACAACTACAACAACAGCAGCAGCAGGAGCAACAACAACAACAGCAGCTACAATCAAGCAACACTGATGAGGCACAGATAAACAAGATCAATAACAACAACAACAACAATGCTTGGATGAATACACGCTGGGCCTATATTCCATCCACATATGTCCAATGGTCGGTAAGTACAAAGAGAGTTGCCTAACTGATTGAAACCTTGGATTAATTGCCACCGCCCTCTCATACCTCCCCCTCCCACACAGGGCTACAAGGCAGAGGATAGCGTGCTGTTGCCCGCCTTACTTGGATTTGCACTTATTGGCATGATTCTAATTATAACGGTCTGTTTGGTGGCACGCAACAAGCGCACTATAGTTTCATCCGTGCGCAAGCGAAATCGTAACGTGAGTAAACAACAACAACAACAATCACAAAAACAATTGCAATTTAATTACCTTCTTGGAATACCCTTGAAGTACATACATACATACATACAAACAAGTATATACATAAATATGTATTAACATGTTTAAAGCGAAATTCTAAGCAAGAGCGTAATTTTAATTAGGTCACCTGGGAGTACAGTTTCATACCAATTAACCTTAGTCAAAACATAATTCCACGAAAATTTCGAGTAGTTATTATTTACACGTAATTTCTCATTTAGTAAGAAAATTGTTTTCCCATTGGGCATAATATTCAAGCTACGTGCATAAATAAGCCAATCTTAAATAACGTAAATAATATATTTGAAATTATCAGAGCGTATATTTCTTTGCAAAAGTAAATACTTTACAATCATTACTTTTATTCAAAAGTATTGTTTAGCAAAAATTTCTAACATGCAAGGACTTTTCCGATCGTTTGCTTTTTGGGCAGATATGTAATTTTGTTTGTTTAAACAGACTAAAATTATATTTATTTTTATATATTTATAATTATTACTATTACTATTAGAATAGTTTGGTACCGGAGCAGACATATTTACGTAACTCAAATATTTAATACTAATCGGCATAAACACTATGAATGACCTTTAACATTTGTGCAACTGTGTTTCGGTTTTTTAAAAACGTAACGTATATGTACTCACATACGGTGCACGCGTCTTAATGTGAATTGCATACTGCTTAAAAGGTAGCAACACTGTTTGTGATACACATTCGCTTTTCTGCGCATGACGTCAACATTATAATGTGAATGGATTGATTTGCAAAAATATGTGGCTTCACGATAGCTTGACTTCGCTTTAATCTTATTAGATTTATGTACATGTTTGCTTAAACATATGACTGAAGTCGAAAGGCATGGTGTTGTGAATAGTTGACATCAAATTGTGTGTGATCAGTGTGTAACCTTTTTATTTTGTGTCTATGGAATGCAAAGAAAGCAGAGTTGTAAAATCATTGATGACGCACTTTATGGCTATCGATAACACAAACAGACAACAATTTACACGTCACGGTCGGCTGGCACACGAAGCAAAACGAAAATGAAAACGGACATCGTGGCTAAACGAGTGGGCGCCCCAACATAATATTGTGGCGCTTTGGGCGTGTGAAAGCGAGAGCGCTTGAGTTTAGCCGGCAATACGTTGGCGCTTCGAAGTGTGCGCGCAAGCGAGCAAGCAATAAACAAACAACGTGAACAAGTGGTAGTGAACCAACATCACCAGCAACAACAATACCAACTACAACAACAACGCGACGTTGGAGCCGAGAGTCGTTTGCGTGGCAGTTTTTTTTTTTTTTTTTTTTTTTTTTTTTTTTGTTGACTGTGTTTTGTTGTACTGCTGTTGCGGCTGCTGGCAGCGCTCTTGTTGTTGCTTGGCTCTGTAGTTGGCTAGTAGGCCGCCTTGGCATTCGCAGAGCGCTGTTGGTGAAACGTAGCCACACATTTCATTCAGTCAGCCAGCCAGTCAGTCAGTTAGTCAGTCACTCACTCACGCACAGGTGAGCAGCAGCTAATCTAAAAGCCAGAGGCAGGCAGGCAGCAGAGGCGGCTGGACCAGAGGCGCACTGGAATAAAAATCAAATAAATAAATTGAAAACAAATCTTTTAAAAATAAATTTAAAAATATATATACTGTATATTAATACAACTGAAAGACGCCTACGTCAGCAAGTTGCAGCAACAAATTCCAATCCTGTAAGCAACAAAAACAACAACAACAACATAAGCGAGTGAAAAGCGCAAAAAAAGAAAAGAAATTGCTTGCGTGCGCTCTCTCTCCGCTGTGTGTATGTGTGTTTGTGCGCGTGTATCTGAGAGTGTGCGTGTTTGTGCCAACTTGGCAAATTTGTGTTGCATGTTTGTTAGCAGCGTGCGTGCATGTGTGTATGTGTGAATGTGTGTTTTCGTGTATGGCTATGCTGTTGCACTGAATCCTCAGTGCAATTGAATTGAGGCATGGTGCACATGCACATGGCCATAAATTGGTTGCCGCTGTCAGCTGCTGCTGCTGCTGTTGCTGTTGCTGTTGGTGACGTTGCAAGCGCCACGAACACACAAGCGCGCGTTTATGAGTTGAATGAGAGAGAGAGAGGGAGCGCACATGCAAGAGCATGCAAGAGATTCGCAAATCCTAACTAAATCACATTACACATTTCCAGCAATAACAACAACAATAACATCAAAACAACATCAACATGGCCATCAAACCAGGACTGGGACGAAAGACAACCAACAAAAATCCACCAATCTTAAGCCATGAGTTTGTCATACAAAACCATGCCGATATCATCTCCTGTGTGGCAATGGTATTCGTTGTTGGCCTAATGAACGAATCGACGGCATCATTTGCCAGCGCCTTCATATCGCTGCATCACAATGTTAGCGGGGAGGAGGCAAGCCGTGAGCAGCCGTATGGCAAGCCATATACCTATGTGGCTGGCATTAAGGATTACTGTGCGATATTCTTCTATACGCTCACCTGCATCATAATGCATGCCATCATTCAGGAGTTTGTCCTGGACAAGATTAGCAAGCGTTTGCACTTGTCCAAATTCAAGTTGGCCCGCTTCAACGAATCCGGCCAACTGGTTGCCTTCTATCTGCTGTCATTCGTTTGGGGTGTACATGTGGCACTGCGCGAAGGCTATCTGGGTCAGGTGGCCCTGCTATGGGAGAACTATCCGGATCATGCGATGAGCTTCCTGCACAAATTCTACTTCATTATCCAGCTGTCATACTATCTACATATGCTGCCGGAACTCTACTTCCAGAAGATACGCGCCAAGGAGGAGCAACAGCCCAAGATCATACATTCCATTAGCGGCTTCACGCTCATAGTTCTGGCCTACACCCTTAGCTACCAGCGTCTGGCGCTCGTCCTGCTCACCCTCCACTATGTTAGCGAGCTGCTCGCCCATGTCTTCCAGCTGATTGGCGTCTTCGATCGCGAGGAGCGTCTGGCACGCGTTCGCATTGTGAACAGCGTCTGCTTTGTGCTCGCACGCTTTGCCACCTCGGTGATTGGTGTGCTGACGCTCTACTATGGCATTGCCGGCTCCGGTGGCAGTTATAAGCTGCGTGCGATCATATCGCTGATTGGATTGATCGCCCTGCAGGGCTATCTGGTGTTCTCGTTCATAACGGAACAGTTGCGTGCCACGCGCGAAGCGAAACGGGAGGCTAAGCTGCTGGCGGCGCAGGTGAAGAAGGTGAAAGCCCCCAACAAGGACAAGGTGAAACGCAAAAAGGAGAGCGATCTCCCCGAAGCGGATCAGGCATCGCCCAGTCCCATCAAGCAGAAGCTCAAGTGAATCAGTTGTAGCTGATGCTACAACAATACAACAAAATCTTCCGCACACTTCCAGACGCTCAATCAACTGTAACAGAATCAGAAAATAGCAACAACAAAAGCAAACATCAACAACAACAAGAACACAATCGGAATAGACTATCAGCTAACTCGAAGCACTCAAGCAAACACTAAACACAAACACAAACAACAACAAAAACATAAAACACACAACAACACACATTTTTGTACTGTTTCGCGCTGCATTTATGCATTTTATATTATTTTTTATTGGTTCATTTCGGAGTGCAAGTTATTTAACTTGTAAATATATAGAGAAACCGAAATGTTTGCTTCATTTTAAGTCGATTTTTTTTATGATTATTTTTATTATTATAATTATTATGTTTACACATATACATATTACAAAACTTTTATTTTTTTATTTTTATACATGAATGCCACAACAAAAAACAAAAACAAAACAAACAAAATCAAAAAAGAAATGAAATCTAAAATTATGTGAACAAATATGCGTTTTTCATCTCTCTCTCCATAAGTGTGTGCGTATGTGTGTATGTGTGTGAATGTGTGTTTGCGTGTGTGTGTGCAATTGAGAATCAAAAGAAAAGCAATGTAATATGCTGGCATATCTATATACATATATATATATGTATATGTGTGTTAAGTTGTATATACATATGTAGATAGATATGTATGCATACACCATATGTACTGTTAATGTTAGTTTATCATTTTGATCGTGTGGTTTTTATACGTCCTAACAAAATGTAACACAAAATGAAACGAAACAAATTGCTAAATATATAATACATATAAATATATATATATATATACATATACATATATTTTGTATAAGAAACTGTATTTATTTTTATGCTGGGTGGGGGGGATCAATTTGGTATTGGTAACATTTTAAAACATTTTCAATATTATTAAACTAACTTGAACATTTTCTAAACTTTCCTGCAGGATATCGAGGAGCAAGGTGAGGAGGATAATGCCACATTGCTTACAACCACAAATATGTCCGACGATGAATAATTCGACGAGTTTACTATATGAAACAACAACAATTCATCTAGGCGTATTTATCAATGTTTTTTTCTCGATTTTTCTTTTTAAAATTATCGCTTTTTGATGTCATTTTGTTTATTGTCTTTTATTTACTATATGTATTTACATATTTTTATGATATACTATATACAAATGCAAATGCAAAAAACAAAAAACAAAAACCAAAAAGAGAATACACATTTTGATCAAGAGAGAAAAACAAAAGAAAACAAAACAAAAGCTTGATACAGAAAAAAAAAATATATAAAATGCATATTTTAATCAAATATACCTTATGCAAATATTTAAATATGTGCATGTTTATATAAGCATTCAAAACTAAGCATATTTTCCGAAAATCCATTTCAATAAGTGTTCAAAAAGCAGAATATCAAAAGCTAACAAAAAAGATTTTTAAAACCATTTTCTAAAGTTTCTATTGCCCAGCGACAATATATATGTATGTATACACTCTATATATACATATATACTAACTGATTATGCGTGCACACATTTACATATTTGTATTGGGTATATATTATATATATATATATAGACATAGATATATAGAAAGAACCTAAACATTTTCAAAAATGCTGTCCAAGCTAAGCTACGCAACATTCACCGCATATTCAAATTGAAAACGTTGACAAACTTCAAACATATTCAGGCAGTTTTCCCTGTTATGTTTCCAAAGTAAACAAAAAATCAACACAAAATCTAGAAAAGACTGTTTCTTGAAAACATATTAAGGATTCTGTATGTAAACTCTTTTACTTTATATAATATCAGTTTTTTTCCTTCTCCATATACTATCTGCACAAAGTCTATTTCTGTTTTTTTTTGTTGATTTTCCCTTGTATGTGTATACATATATACAAACATTCTTAAAGTTTATACACTTATCAGTATATATATAGTTATACTATCTAGTTCTTAGCACAAATATTTGCGAGTTTATTTTAAGCTTAAACTGCATTTAAACAAATGACAAATTTTGTGTGTTGAAAATGGGGAAATGGAAAAATGTTCTTAAACATAGGTGCATGGGGCGAAGGGGGAAAGGGAGTAGAGGGGGAGACGTACGTACACCAAAAACACTAAGTCCAGTCTATCAAAAAAACAACTTTTGAGCACAAAAAAAAAAAATAAAAAAAATGCAGCATTACGGTTTTGAAACGTTAGTATTAAGCATATATATATACATTTTTTTTTGCGGATCGTAGCAAAAAGATTTAGAATTGAAGATTGTTTGGGTGCAATGGGAGCTTAGAAAGATAAATATATATAGAAAGAGAGAGAGAGGGAGGGAAAGTGAGCTACATACAAACATATAATTATGTTGATTGGATGAGAAAGAGAGAGAGAAAAGGAAAGAGGGAGAGATCGAGAAATGTAGAAATGTAGTGTGAGCTTCTGAGGCTCAAGAGTTCATAGTTTGATTGATAAGAATGATATATATATATATACATTTATATATATAATTATTTGTATATTTATGAATATGTATGTAACTACGTATATAACTGTATGTCGATCTATATAACTGTGTATAACTGTGAATCATTGAGAGTTGTAATTGTAATTTGAGATGATCTGTATTTTTGTAAGCGTAATATTTAACACACACACTCACACCAACAAACACACACACACACATACACATATGGTAAAGGTGAGCTGGCCGTGACAATTGATTTGCTCAATATATGTATGTATATACCCATGTATAATGCACAGACACATATCTACATATATGTATGTGTATGTCTCTTCGTACCGCTTGGTATATTCAACGTATTTGCTATATAATATATAAGAAAACACGACAGCTTGCATTTACATACATACAACACTGCATATACACACTTACACACATATACATATATATTATTATATATTAACTAAAAGCAAATGAAAGATTCCAAAAAATTAGGATGTGTACACATATATATATCCGCCATATATCACTGTAACTGTTACAAATAATTTGCGAAGCTAAACAATTAAGTCCATATACCAGAGAACTACATATGCATACATACTACACACATACATACACATAAATATATATATATAACTTTATATATATAGTTATGAGCATACAATCGCATACACAAAAGAACACAAACACTATATTGAATGTTTTTGCTTGTTAAAGTAAATTAAAATAAAGAAAACAAACTAACTGCATTTCTGAATTGTATTGTATCTATATGGTTTATATACATAGACAGACAGACAAACTACAGAATACAGAAAAACTTTTCAGCTTAAAACTATGATTGTTTAAACATCGGTTTCTATCACTTAAGGTTTCGGCTGTTCCTGCTGTTCTCGCTGCTGCTTATCGCGCTTGAATTGCTGCGCTTTCAAATGACTTTGTACAAAACTTTGGAAGTTTTGTTCCTCAGCTTTGGTCTTGGGATCGCTTTCGATCTCTTCAGTTGCATCCACTGGCAAGGGCACAAAACTTGGCGCCATAAGGAATACACTGTTGTCGGTATTGCTTGGAGGATCCTGTAAAATACAGATATAGAGTTATATCAGATATATTATTAAGTTTATTTATATATTTGCTCACTTACACTGATATCTAGGCCTAGAGGCACGGCTGTGCCAGCTTCTTCGATGTTTGCTGCTGCCTGTGGCTTTGCCTGTTGCTCGGCCAATCGTTCTAAACGCATCTTCTCATAGACTGGCTTATAGTCGCGCTCGTATTCAGTGATACAGTCGAGGATGCGCGTCATCAGTGTGGCAAAGCCGATACCCGATTTGGACGAAACACCACATGTAATTAGATTCTCGTAGAAAGTGTCGAGTGTTAGGGACATGGTGCGTGTCAGATTGTTGACATAGCTGTTCTCCTCTTCTAGTGCATCGTGAAATACCTCAAAGTCGGTCATCCACTCCTGCACAAAGCTACAATCTTTTAGGTCAATCTATGTAATGGAATAAACAACTTGTAGTCAATCAGCATGGAAATGTGCATTAAACTTACCTTGTTGAGTGCCACCAGAAAGGGTAGTCGCGTTTTGTATAGAATGGAACAGGCGTAAAGCATGTTGGACATGAATGTGGTGGGACACGCAGAGCGCACCACGTCCATAACATAGACAACTATCGTAGGAAACATGGTGGCCAAACCCTCTGTAATAATGCTGCCAGATGCAGACCATGTGAATACCTCAATTTGGCCCGGTGTATCAATGATGCACCATTTGTGACCACGTTCGCCAGCCCGTCGCACCAGCTCCGCGAATTTGGGCATTTTAGTGGTGAACATGTTTAGGGAAGTCACAATGCCGCCATTGGGACCCAACTGATACTGTTTCATTACTTCCCTGTAGTTAACCGTGTCGCGAATGTCAATGTGCGCCGCATAGGGTACTTCACGACACGCCGGATCCAGGTTTACAACATACGGATTAAACTTAGATTGGGCATGCTCTATGAGGCTGCGTGTGAATGTTGTTTTGCCGGAGCCAGCCATGCCAAGCACAATGATGCAGACGGGCGCAACTTGTATGCCCTCGCTCAATGCCAATGCCTCCAGGTGGATGTCATCAATGCTGGGAGTTGCATTGCTTTTGCTGATAGACGGTTTAGCGGACATTTCGTTTGCAATATGCGGCAAATCAAATGCGCACGCTTTAAAGTTTACAAGCAGTCACAATGTGAAATACTTCTGCAAAAGCTGGCAGTAATGGCAATGCGACATATATTCAGCAGTATGGTTGGTTTTAAGCAAATGTTTTCCAATGATGTGGCAGCTCAAATATTAAAGTTCACCATAGATGGCGGTAGTCTTTGCTTGCAGAAAAGCTAATTTTTGAACGGTCTTTATAGTTTTAAGAGTGATAATAGCTTAATTTTAATTCAATAGGTTCCCTAGAATTAAGAAAATGTCTTTTCATTTGAAAAAAATATTGAAAATATTCGAAAGTTCAATGAATTGCCAAACATTGTCAATAGGTGGCGGCACATTGAAATGTGCCATTCGCCCCAATACGTCAACTTCTTCAGCTGTAGGGGCAGCTCCATTCTGTAAATAACTGAGTGGCAGCTCAATTCTCTAGTTACCTGAGTGGCAACTCAATTTCGTTTTTTGGCGCGGATATGGAATCACGTCTACAAATTAGACTGCAGGAACCGAATCCACTGTTTACCCGTTGGCTGCAACGCTGGCTGCACGAAGCAGAGCAGCGTAATCGTAAATCGCAACACAAATTGCGACAGGCTCTGCAAGCATTAAGTAGTTATCCATTGCCGCTTTATAGCGGTCGGGAATGTGCCGTGTTGCGTGGATTTGGCTCAACGCTCTGCCAGCTTATTGATGAGGAGCTGCGCCAATACAGGCTGCTGGCTACCCAGGCTGCGCTGCCAGCAGCTATAGACAGCACTCAATATGAGCAACAAGTACAACAGGTGGTCAAAGCAGTGCAAAAACAGCAAAATAAGCCCAAAAAGATGACAAAGAAGGCACAAAAGGAGCTTGCAGCTACCGAGGAAAGGGAGCGTGCTGTCAAAATGACAGCAGGCAGTTATCGCATTGTGTTGCTTGTGGACATCCAAGAGACAAGTGGCAAGAACAAGCGTGTCTTGGATCAGACGCGCAACTATCTGCAATCGCTGGGCGTGGAGTACGAAGTGCGTCGGTTAACAGTTGGTGACTTTTTGTGGATAGCATGCGATGCAGCCGGTAATGAACTGGTGCTGCCCTACATTGTGGAGCGCAAGCGTATGGATGATTTGGCCAGCAGCATACGCGATGGCCGTTTTCATGAACAAAAGCATCGCTTGACTCAGTGCGGAGTGGCGAATATTATCTATCTGATCGAAGATTATGGTGACAATGAACAGCTGGGCTTGCCGCTTGAGTCGCTGCTGCAGGCGCTGACCAACGCACGCATTCACTACAATAACATTAAGGTTGTCCGCTGCGTTAATCACTATCGTTCCATGTGCTATCTCAGCGGAGTGACCAGCGTACTCCAGAAGCTCTATGTGGATGGGAATAAGTCACTGCACAGTGCCGATAAGAGTCAGTTGGAGACGGCACAGACAGAACCCAGCAGCAGCAGCAGCTGTCAATCTGAAGGTCTGCTCAAGTTTCGTGCCCTGTACGAGGATTCGGCGCGCAATGCCCAATTGACAGTGCGTGAGGTGTTTATCCAGCAATTGGTGCAGTTGCATTCACTCTCCCTGGATCGAGCGCTGGCAATTGTGGAGCGCTATCCAACGCCACGACTACTGTTCGATGCCTACGACGAATGCAAGAATGAGTCAGAGGCGCGTCTGCTACTGGCCCCAATAAGATGTGGACCCACTCAGCGAGCCTTGGGTGAGAAGCTGAGCGAGATCATCCATCGATTCTATACAAGTGACTTCTAGTAGTTTAGGTTTAGTAATTGTATTAGTAGGTAATAGTTGATTGGAGATATCTAATGTTATATACACATATTTATACATTTATATATATATATAGATATAGCAATTATGATGATTTGGATTATTTTCAATTTCGAGGGAGCTCAAAAAAAAAGAAGGAGCACGCCGCATTTATATATTACGAAAATGTCGTATGGCCAAATCCACGGGCAGATCAAAGTCGTACTTGGACAGTAAGTCGATGGAGCGTAAGGAGTCGCGAAAACCGGTGCATGCCACATAGCTGTTGGACGTATAGTATGTGTCAATTAGCTCATTGCAGCTGAGTATCAGATTAAGCCATTCCACCAAAAGATGTGAGCTGTAAATACAAAATGTTTTTTAAATTGAAATGTGAATCATTTGAAAAGTGAATAATAAAACTTACTTTAATCCCGCACAGATAAGCGCCTTGAAGTGGGCATTGTAGCTGCGCTTGTAGGGCAAATGCATGGCCAGGATCATGCCAATGGCGCTGAGCAGGCTCTGTTTGGCTGTCACCGCATGCGCATCCACAATGTCCAGTTGGAAACTTTGGGACAACTTTCTCGCCGGCGTATTGTTATACTCCTCGCCATTCTTCAGATTGTAGTACTCCAGTATAAGTTCCCAGGCATGCATGGCACGACCAATGCCCAGAAACTGCATCTCTGGCGCTGTCCCAACACCCGCTGCTGCCATACGCTGTGCGCCTGGATGCAAACATCGCATGAATGGCACCATCAAACTGGAGGCAGCCGATTCGGCCGGTATGCGCAGTCCATGCTGCATCAGCTGTTGCAGGGTGCGTGCAAAGTTCTTACGCACCACACTGGTCAGCTCGCGTCCAATGGTGGCAATGGAATCACCGCGCATATGCACTATACGACGTCCCAGCGACTTGTCCTTGTCCCAATCATAACGGTCGTACATCTCCTCCTCCGAGTCGGATGAAGCAGCAGCTGCTCCAGCCGCATATGGCGTCAGCTCATGACCGACCACAGCAGCAACAGCACGCCTGCAACGTGGCGGTAAAGTGGTTAGTGCACCACTTTCTCCATCAATTGAACTACTCGGAATTGGACTGTTGGCATTCGACGCCTGTTGCTGATCTTGTTGTTGCTTCTGTTGCTTCTTTTGCTGTTGATGACGCAAAGCACGCTTAATGTTGGCCAACTTCTCGCGATCGCAACTCAATGTGGCGGCCAATGCAGCCACCTCCTGAATATCCACTTCAAGCTGTGCTCGCAAATCACTATTTATAATGGATTTATAGAGTATGTTAGTATAATTTTTGAACCGATTTCAATTTTATAGAAAAAGTTCTAATCGGGTCTTAGTTTCATTTCATGACATCAGGAATAACCTTGAAAATGCACAAGGCAAACTTATGTGTGTGTCAGATTAAAGAGTTCAGGGTATCTACTAGTCGACTAGAGCCTTTGTACTTATTGGCTATGAATTTGAACATATTGTGGCCCACAAATATGTTCCCACAGTTCAATGCCAACAAAAAATGATGCATAAAGAGAGGTTTTACTTGACATTGTTTAACATTGTAAATCGATAAGGGCAAAAAAATATATACAAATAATTCGGTTATTGCGACCCCCAATACATAAGTAATGACTTGCATAGTTCCCGATTGCCGTTTAGTTACAGTCAAACTGTCATATGGCGAATCTCAAGTTACACCATATTCGTTATATACATAGCTTCGTTATGGTTCCAACCCAACTAACTAATTTGAATTTGCCTGTGAATTGAACCATATTGTGTTACCAATAAATTAGTTCCCACAAATCAATGCCAAAAAAGTAACTGAACAGACCGTAATGTTTTATCAAATATTGTAACAGACATATACCCAAAATATCCAAATTTTTCGTGATAAATCATGTTTATAACATGTCCATAATGTAACCAAGTCAAATAAGCTGTGACCTGGGATTAGGGTACTTTTTTACATAAGGCTTACTAGGTTAGGAAAACCCAATTTATGGCGGTCAAATATTCATTTTGCTGGTTAATATTTGCCATGGGTCATTGGAATTTTTGAAAAATAATGTGTAACTAGTTTCTGGCACGCGAATTGTAGCCCGACCCTGAATCTCTGAATCATCTGTGAGACACTGAATATATTTTATGATGTTTTGTTGTTGTTGTTTTAACTCACCCCCAGTGATTGCCCTTGTGCGTCTTCTTTAGAGAGTTCTGCTGAAAGTCCCCCTGTCCCTTGGCAAAGTGCGTTGTGGCAAACATTTGCATTAGTAGGGATGCTTTGTCCAGTAAGCCGTGCGCCTTGCTGTGCAAACTTTCGCGTCTTGGTGCATGCTCTGCCGAGGATGTGCCATTTGCTGCAGCTATGCTATTGTTGCATGTTGCCGTTGTTGTTGTCTTTGGTGTTGTGACAGTAGCCAGCTGGACGGGCATCTGTCTAGCTGTCTGTTTGGCGGCATAACTATTGTATGCACCACTGAGTAGTTTGAGTTTCTCACTGGCACTGGTGCCACTGATGCCACCAGTGGAGCCGCCACCGGCAGTGTCGCACTGCAGAAATGCAATAAAACGTTCCAGATCGGTGATTTGGGTTTTCAATTGGGCCACCAGTTGCTCCTTCATTTTGAGTGGGCCAACAAACTCGCCAATTGCATTGTCCACCTGATGACGCAGCTGATCGGTGCTGAGTGTGGGCAACTGATGCTGTTCCACCTGCAGGTTAAGCTTGGTGCGCAGCTCGTCCAGTATGAACTTTTGTTTCTCGAGCAGCACATGCTGCGGCAGGACGCCCGGTGCACCCGAATCATATGCCAGCTGCTCCAGTTCGGTCAGCTGTGATTTCAACTGTTCGATTAGCTGTCCATCGGGTGGTGCCTGCAACTGTTGGTCTTCCTGTCCGTTGTCGGCGTTGTCATGCCCATTCTGCGGCTGGGTCACCTCAGGTATGCCTTGGAATGTGAAATCCTCCAGATCTCGCAAGAGCTGATCCCGCTCATCCGTGGGCGCCTCCACAATCTGGCGCACACGCAGCTGGACATGGGCAAACTGTGAGGTGAGCGCCAGCAATGAGCTGGTCAACAGCTCCTGCTCCTCCTCAATGTTGCGCAAACGCGCCAACTCATTGGCATTGTCCGCAACAGCTGTTGCCGCCAGTGTCAGCGTTGGTGGCTGCTGCTTCTCCAGCTGCAGCAACGTTGGCTCCAGCTCACAATCCCCAGATGTGGTCAACAGCTCCGAGCTGGCACTGTTCGCATCATCATAGTTGGCACCCAGGGGTGACCAGCGTTCACTTAATGGTGCATCTGCATCTGGATCTGGATCGGGATCTGGATCTGCATCGCCATCGACCTCGACATCACCATCCGTTTCTGTATATGATTGACCTTCCATGTTTTTACCATTATCAACTGCTGCTGTTGCAGCTGCTTCGACTTTTGTTGTTGTTGCTGTTTGTTGCACATTGTTACAGCTGGCGGTTGTGGCGAGCTGACCTTCGGCCAGCATGGCATTGATATCCATATGGTTGGGTCCTCCTGCTCCTTCCAGCTAATCCAATCTCAACTCGATGATGCAAATCCAACCTTTGTTCGCTCCAGTTTCGTATTGGAAAAATCAATCAGTTGCTCAGGTTCCACTAACAGCTGGGCATTTTCCGTTTCTACGTGTTTTCATGTGTGTGTGTGTGAGTGGGGTGTGTGTTCGTGTGTGTGTGTGTGCTTGTGTCGTCTGTGTGAGTGTGTAGGCGTATTTGAGTGTAGGTAGTAGTTGTGTCAAGAGTGTTATTGGTACGCCACAAACAAAAAAAATAATAATAATGCGGGCAACAAGGCCAGTAAGAGAGGATTGCAGTCACGTCGACTGTTCCCGAAGTACTAACGGTTGAATCCACTTTTCCATTGCAGTCGAGCTTTAGTCAATGGGGTTGTACTTTGAGCTTTAAGCTTTGCTCATTTAGGGGTTGAAATTGACAAGAAAGTTATTGCGGTTTTACAACTTTGTAGCTTTAAAGCTTTTTGCTCTTTAGTTAGTTTATAAACTGTTTTTATTTAACGTTAGCTTTTGATTTGCGGAAGGTGAAACAGGATAGAAAGTTGTCCAATGTTTTAACTGAACAAGATGGTTACGGTACTTCAGGAATCCCAGGTTTGCTACCATAGTATATAATTTCCTAGACAAAGTGTAGATCCAAAAGGAAAATACTCCACTTCTAATGAATCGAGTAAACAACAATCTACTATGGATATAGAAAAACATACATATGCCAATCTGAACCTATGATATACATTTTCAGGGCACAGCTTGTAAATCCTGGATGAAAGCGATGCAAATTCTACAAAATAAAAGTTCTCTGCTCTGGTGTAATTTTTATATAAAGGTTTAAGAATATAGTTAAAAATCCATATTGGTTGTAAGAAGATAAAAAGCTTTGCAAAATATTTCCCATAACAAAACTTTTAAAAAGGCAAATATTATAATGGCTCACCAAAGACTTTCGAAAGCTTTCAAAGCACAATCAACTGTGCCAAAGTTGTCCCAAAGTCAAATTTCCCCATATTACGGTTCGTTCCCCTCAAAGTTATCACTGACCTATGCTTTAAAGCTTTTCCTCTCTCCACCCAAAACAATACATGAAAACCCAATATTTCAAAGTGTATGATAAGAATAGAGAGACATTAAGATTATGTTCATGAGTTATAGGCTTGTCTGATATCTGAGTTAACTGATTGGCATTCCTGGTGGAAGTCCATTTTTGTGCCTGTCATTCATAAGCTGATAAGCTTGTCATCATGTGAAGTGCCCTGCTGAGGAAACCATGGCGGTCATTTTGGGGTCGTCTCGTACTCGAAAGATTAAAAGCGATTCGTTTATTCACTAATTCACACTTACAACTATCAAGAGGTAACAAAACAGAAAAGAACAGAAAGAAATACTTGGTGTCATTTAACGTGGCGTAAAATTATTTTTGCCACCATCGACGGGCAGAAGAGCGCCAGTGGTAAAGCTGGACTTGGAGCTAGCCAAAAAGGCCACAGCCTCGGCCACTTCAAAGACATCACCCACACGACCCATGGGATGGGAGTTGACGGCTCGCTCGTGCAGCGCCTTATATGCCTCATCCACAATGCCAATGCGACTGTGTATGTTGGTGACCACAAAGCCCGGATTCACCGAATTCACCCGGACACCCTGCGGCGCCAGCTCGAGTGAAACAATTTTTGTAAACTGATCCAGGGCTGCCTTCGATATGCCATAGCTGAGTGCACCGGCAAAGTGACAAATGCCGGCACAGCTGCTCACATTGACCACAGTGCCCTTGGTCTTGAGCAGATGGGGCACGGCCGCCTTCGTAAGCAGGACTATGGAACGCAAGTTAGTATTTAGCACAGCATCGAATTCAGCAATGTCCAGATCGATAAGTGGTCCATTGCCCAGAATGCCAGCGTTATTGACCAGCACATCGATGCGGCCATATTTGTTGATTGTCTGCTGAATTATTGCCTCCGTATCGGTGGTAACATCTGCTGCCACATTCAACACCTGTACACCCTTCGTTTGCTGTTGCACTGTTTTTCGCGTTGCCTCCAAATTGGCCACATTCCTTCCGACCAACGATAGTATGGCACCCTCACGTGCCAATACTTGTGCTATGGCCGCTCCAATCCCGCTGCTGGCACCCGTCACAATCACCACCTTTCCACTGAGGCTCATCTTGTTCGACTGTGACCGGCGTGCTCCAACCGTCGGTCATTTATGTGTGTGTTGCGTTGTGTTGTGTTGTGTTTGGCTGAACTGATAAGATTATCAAAAATTCAATGTGACGCAGAGGTGAAAGATGTCTACACACTGGGAAGAACCTGTTGCACAGAGCGAAAACCTTTAGTTTATTACTTGATTCTTTTTTTCTTTTTTTTTCTAAATTTAACTCAGATTCATTGACATACGTACATACTATATTGAAAGTTTTTTGTATACACCTGCGGGCCGTCGCTTTCCCTCTCTCTCTCTCTCTCTCTCTCTCTCTCTTTCGCTCTCTCTTTCGCTCTCTCTATCTCTGTCTCTGTCTCCCTGTCTCTGTCTGTCTTATGTAGTAAGGGTTGTGTAGGGATTTGCATAAGAAGGCGGTGACCATGCCCCTTCCATTTCGTGTAAAGTCAAGCGACAAGTTTTTAATTAAAAGTTTTTGCGGCTTCTCTGATTTCAAACATTTGTGAAATCATGCTCCAAGCTGACGTCGTTGCCTTCATTCCATTCAATCTGAGATTTAGATACCGTGTACTATTACTATATATATATATTTATATATATATATTTATGTATATATATGTATGTGTGTATGTATTAGTTTAGGGCCCTCTTAAGCGCCTGATGCCTGCCTCACATTAACTTTAAGCGTTTCCGTTGTCAGATAATTAACATTTCCATTTAGCCAGAGCTAGCCTAGCTAGATGGCTTGGCAGCTGGGATGCTTGGATGCTCGACTGTCTGGCTGTTTGGACTCATATATCAACAAGAAGAGCGTGCTCAAGATATATGAGGCAAAGCAAAGCAAGGCGAGTCGAAAGAAGACGAAGAAGAAAGAGTGCAACACACACATAGTTAAGGAATAAGATAAACATGAACGGTGGGGGAGGGGGCACAGACAAAGATTGAGAGTTAAGAATGGGTGCGATAACAACAGTGGCAAATTATCGCAGCACTTACTATTATGATAATAATAATAATAGTAGTCGGTAGAGTTTCTTAATGTGGCCCCAACACACCTAATCTAACCAGACAGAAAACAATAATAATAATATTCCGTAGGAAAAACCCATTAAAAACATTGTAAATTTTCCATTACTTCCCTTTCCCCTTTCCTTTCCTTTTGGGTTCAATAACTTGTTTTAATTTCGGAAAGTTTTTGCTTAACATATTTGAACGTTAGTCGTCTGGCATACCAAATGTGTTCTTGTTTAAGTATCTCTACCAAACTGATTAGAATTCTTTCGTATTCGCAGTTATCAAGTCAATTACACCAGTTTTGGTCGTTAAACTTCAATGTTAGGAGAAACTTTTCTTCACATTTTTTTCACAGTCACTTTTTATGGTCTTCTGGCTTCTGTTTGGTCTTAATGTATGCGCCGACGACGACGACAAGGAATTAATAAGTGAGTGCAATTAGGAAGTGTCAGGAACACGGTTTATGTAAATTAAGAACCAGCCGGAAATTGCATGCCAATTAATTCAATGTACAAACCACTTCATTTTGTAATAAATTATGTTTAATAACTTTGCAAAAACTATAAAAAAAAAATGCACAAAAAAAAAAAAAGAAAATATAAACTAACTTAGAATCATTGACTATATACAGCAAACTGTGGGAAATTGAATTGATGATGGAATATGGAAATTAGTTTATTTCAATGCCGCCTTGTTCTTCACTGGCAAAAATGAGGCCAACAGGCAGGCAACTAGAAGAGAAACAGAGAGAGAGAAAATAGAAAAAGTGAGCTTTAGAAATTTAAAAGTAGTAAATGCAAATAGAAACTTACAGAACATGAACAAGCTGACCATTAGAAAGGGTGGCAGACAGCCCATAGTCATAAGAGCAGGAAAAAATATGTTTCCAACCAGGGAACCCATGCGACCAACCATCATGCTAAGCGAGACAATCATTGTGCTGTGCATAGAAAAAATGCATAGAAAAAGTAGTTAGGGTTCGTCTTAGCGTAGTATGTCAAGTTCTTTGTGACCTTACCGTAACGAGGTGGGAAACATGCTGAGCGAGGCACTGATCAATGAGGTGCCCGAAATGCTGCCCATGGTAACAAAAACAGAGGCAAGCGCCACAGTGGCCGTTGATGAACTTGACCAATACATGCCCAAAGCGCAGGAACCGGCAGTAAACAGGCACAAAGCTGTAAAGAAAGTAGAAAATTTAGGTCATTAACTAAAGCACACTTTACATTCAATTTTAACGTTAGTATATCCCATCGATAAAAAAGATTTTGTTGCCGTTATCGAACAGATAAAGTAAGCTTGCCAAACTCAGATGGCTAAAACTTTTTCCTATAATCAACTTTTATATGTTTATTAAAAGCAAGTACATATTTTGCTACTTAACATTTATCGATGCAAAAGTTTTCGTTATTCGTATGAATGTGTTTCGAATCGATAAATGTAAGAAGTCTTTTACATACATATGAAGTGTTTGTCTAAGAAATACTTACACATAATGCACTTGAAACCGATCAAATTTACCAAAACACCAGCTAGCGAATAGGAAAGTAAGCCAGCGGCGGCCACAATCAAATTGTTTGTATAGCTGGCAGCGGTCACATTGACCGTACACACTGTGGCCGCCAATGGATCACCGAGAGCAACTGCCTCTTGTTGCATCATTGTGCGATTCACACTGTACTCAACGATGCTGCAGATGCTTGTGCCACTTGTTGTTCCGTCCTGATTCAATTGATTGCCTATCAGCTGATCGTATTCGGTAATGGAGGCAAACAGCTGTGGCAGCCACAGACGCATCGTGTTCTGACTGTTTCAAGTTGAGATTGATGATGATTAATGTTGAATTGAAAAGTCATCTTCGAAAGTACTTACCCAAGTAGAACACAAAAGTTGAGAAGATAAACCCAAAGGGATAGTCCTAAATAGGGTTTAACGAACAGCGGACGCAATTGCATCAAACCCGAATGCAGTGAACTCTGTGTCTTTGTCTTTGGCCGACTGGCAAGCTCCACATCTGCCGCTTCTTTGACTATCTTTGGGTTGTCCTCTTTTGGTTCATTCTGTGTCTCAGACTCTGGCTGATGTTGTTTTTGGGGTTTAGCGGGAACTTCATTGGCCAATTGCTTGATCTGCAAGGAAATCGAGATCATCAGAGAACTACTTGATCTCAGTTACTTTTTACTCACTGGAAAGGAATCGCGTGGTTGACGTGTGTTCAATGCATAAATGAACTTAAACGCTTCCAGTGCTTCCTCATTGCGTCCACGAGACATCAAGAACTTGGGACTTTCCGGAAAGAATGGGAACAGGGAACAGCTCAAGATGCTCGGCACAGCACTAATCGCCACAAATACCTGCCAAGCATGCACTGTGAATGGAATGGAATGGAATGGAAGGTAAGCCCACACAATATACATTACAATCATTAAACTTGATTGCTTTTTAATTTTTAAATCAATTATAAAGTCAACAGAAACAGTAAAATTAACTAAAACAAATATACTTTCGACAATAATGTGGTGTAAACAGGTTAAAATTGAATTGTTAAAATTGTTTATGAAATTGATTTAAAAGTCAATAAGTAAACAAAGTGCAAGTTACCAAAATAAAAAAAAAAAATACAAAAACAAAGTGTAAAATTCAATATTAAATATTTAAATTTGAACTATGAAAAAAGTAAATCAATGTACGCGTAAAAATCAATTATAAATTATTAAATTTAATTTCCCTATTAAATAAAAACTCAACCAAAATACAGAAAACTAACGAAAAGGATTTTAATGTCATAATAGTTTTGGTTTCGTAGCACCAACTAAATTTCAAAGTTCTTACCATCTAACAATGTATACAATGTATGTATATTTGGGGCAAAGAAAAAGCAGAAAAGCAGCCACAAAACATGATTTTGATTGACAGTTAAATTGAAATTTTTCACATTTATCGAACATTCGACAAACTTGCAACATTTTGTCACATTGAGACAATTCACTAGACAGAAACATAGAAAAGCCGGAAACTAAATCAAGTCGAATACTATATATACACTTAAAAACTAAAGCTATTTGTTCCATTTGTTTTGGCTTAGTTTAGCTTAGAATAACTTGACAATGGTTTCAAGAATAATACATATATATACATATATATTTTATGGGGTCGGATATGCTTTTTCCTCTACACTTTTCACGTGTATAAACGAACAATTGAACTGCTGTCAAGTAAAGCTCGTTATTGGCAGGAGAAGCAGAAGGAAACGTTCGAAATTTTGTGCAAATTCATGTAATTTAATAGCTATTACCAATAATTGAATAACCTAAGCTCCCCTCAATGCTACAGTAGACAGCTTTTCACCCTTTCAAATTGATGTTTGTGTAAAGTGTGTAAACAAACCAATTAACAACCCAAACAAATTACTATCTAAATAGAGCGAGAGTGAGAGAGAGAGACAGGGAGACAGAGATAGCTATAACTATCAGCTGTTTTGGTAATGCACGTCATGTTATCTCTAGATAAGATAATCTAATAATGCAACTAGTTTTAGTTTTTAGTTTTAGGTCGCGATAACAACAACAAGGTCGTAATGACAGGGAACTCAAGGACAGACAAGATATATATATATATACTTACATGACAAACCCCAAATGTTAATATCCCATTCGAGCGGTAATATACCCATAGCCAATCCGGGCAAACTAATCGTTCCAATGCAAAACATAACGCCAACAATCATCATGATCCGCTGACGATATTGTCGTCCATGCAGCTCCGTCAAATATGTCATCAAGACGGCAAAGGGTCCGCTCATACTAGAGATGTAGTATGTACATACAATGTACATCAAAGTACATCGTCGAGTTTCTTTTCTTGTCATTTAGTTGAAACTTACATGAACCCGCCCAGATACTTGAAGATCATTAGTTGCACCACATTCTGACTGATCGCACCGCCCAGCACACATATCGTATCGGCCAGATAGCCCAACACCAACAGCTTCTTCCGCCCCTTCGTATCGGCAACGTAGCCCCAAAAGATCGCCGATGATATCATGCCCGCATATGTGATCGCATTCAGTACACCCTTATCGATCAGACTCAGCTTCAGATCGCACTCGGCACTGGGCAGTATATATGACATTGTGGACGTCTCGTATACCGTGCCCACTGCGGCGAACACAGCTACGAGTAGCAGCAGTATATTAAAAATACCAAAACCTGCTGCATCAATGGCTGTCTCAAAATCTGCAGGTTGTTCCAAACCACTTTTTGGTGGCACTAGAGGTGGTGGGGTTGGTGGTGTTGGGGGCTGTGTTTCCTGTTGTTGTTGCTCCTCCAGTTTGGTCATTTTGTGATTGGTTCGGACTCGTGGCCGTTGACTTACTAAAGCACAAGTCACCTCAACTGCGTATCTTAAACAGAAAATGAGGCGAGTTTATCGTGTTTATCTGGCGCCCAAAGCAAATGTCAAGATCACTCCGGCAACGACTGTTCTCGCTGTTGCTATCACGACGACGACGACGGCGATTGTAAATCCAATGACGACAACTTTGCCACACACATTGCCACAACTCGCAACGGCAACGGCAACGGCAAAAACAAAAAACCACAAAAAAACTCGCAAACTCGTTGAAATCTTTGAATAAATAATTGCTAAGCACACTAATTGCAATGATTATATGTAGTATGTTGTTGTTGCTTGGCTCCCGGGGGGCACTAAAAAACCCGTTTGGGATTACTCATGGCTTGGCTTACAGCGTGGCTGTGCTGTGCTGTGCGTGGCATTGCAACTGAATGTGGCGTGCGCACACATGTTTGCACAAGTACACAAGTACAGTGGTGCAAAATACATCAAAAAAACACATACACAACACAGCTTTAAAGCGCAAAAAGATATTTACGCAAGTGCTCACAAGGTGTCTTCACTGAGGGGGAGGAGCGGTGGGATGGAAAGAATGAAAAGAAGAGAAATAAAATAAATATTCCTTTTCGATAAAAGCTCTCTAATGCAGCACACACACTTGATGTGGAGAGAGTGTGTGTGTGGAAAGTGGCAAGTGGCAAGTGGCAAGTGGCAAGTGGGAAGAGTGGAAAGGGTAGCAAATAGTGCTGAACGGGTGGAAAAAATAAAAATGAAAACAACACCACAAATGCTGTGTTTTTTTTCGTGTTTTTTGTGTTTTTCATGTGAGAAACGTGTAAATTGTGAAATGCTTTGTCGTTGGAGCTTTGCCGTTGCTCTGCTTTTACTTTTGACTTGATTATGTTTGTGCAGGTTCCGTTCCGTTCCTTCTTGTTTTTTTCCATCTCCTGTTTTTTTACACAATTTTGATTTGATGGAGTCGAGTGCGCGTTGTGCGTTTGTTGTAAGAGTAGATAGTCCTGATATTAAACTGAGACAAGAGTTCTTCAGCAGAAACAAACAAAAAAACAAACAAACAGAATGTTGCTTGTTGTGAATGTTCTGAATGTTTTGGGTAAGAGTAGTCATAGTATTCGTAGTCTTAGTCGTAATTGAAATGATTTCGGGGCAATCTCTTATATTTTTGGGCATTTGTAAAGATGTTGGGATAAGTGTTGGGAGCAGAGCTTAATCTCTGTTTCTATGGCGTAGCGTGTGCCACTGTTTATGGCTTTAAGCGTGTTGCATAGTGGGGCAAAACGGGTAATTGGAAATGAAAAAAAATGTATTAAACAAAAAGGTATTTAACATAATAATATTTAATTAATGAATCGCACACACACACACATACAATTAAGTATTTAAATTTGTATAAAAATGTTTAACAAAAAATAAATTTAAATCCAATTGTATTAAGATAATTGATACTTTACGCCAGCTTTTTATTTGGTTAATGTGTCGCTTCATTAAATTTTGTTATTTATTTATTTAATGCCACTGTCTGGTCTGATCTGTGTGTGTGTCTGTGTGTGTTGGCCTGGCCATAAGCTAGCTATAAAAGATATGACGTAGCGCGTTTTGAGAGTATTAACTGAAATTTTTCCACGCTTCAAATTTTGTGAAAATGTCATCAGCACAAAAATCTTTCTCGCTCGCTCGCTCGCTCGTGCCCTTCACTATCTAAACTCAAACAAAAACACAAAAAGCAAGCAACAGCAAAAGGCAACACGAACCAAATATACATACATATATATATATATATATATATATACTATATAACACAGATAGACACAGCCTCACCAAAGTGTCAAGTTTAGAGATGATTCGCGCTTCACTCACCTACTAAAACATTACCACCCTACCCTACTACCCCACCACCCCACCACTCCACCACCCATTCGCGTTAGAAATGCTTGGAATGTACATTGCGCGCATTTCTTAGGCATTTGGCCATTTGGACATCATCGCAACTTGGCAACAAATTGGACTTTTGTTTGTGTTTGCTAAAAGGCTTAATTTGTTGTGCTTCGGGTCGGGCAGGGCAAACATTATGAGAGGCCAACCCGCCAACCCACTAACCTACCAAGAGCAACCCACCCACCCACCACTTCACCCCACCCACCATCGCCGCACATTGAATGCTTAAATGTTGTTGGGCCTTAAGATGCAAACCAGGCTAAAGTGCTTGAAATAACTTGACGCCACCACGGCCAGCTAAATATGTTTGAGGTATGCGTGACTATATACATATATATACTTATATATATTTCTACATTAAATGTGTGTGCGTGTGTGTGTGTATGTGTGTAGGTGTGTGGGTGTGTGTGTGCTCGCCTAAATCAAGCTTAAACAATTTCAACTATTTGAATTGCCGAGCAAGCACTCTAATGTGCCACACATAGACACCACACACACACACACACACACACCGATACACACACTTATATGGAATGACATTGGGTTTCAGTGGGTGGTTGGGTGGTTGGGTGGCAGGTGGTGGTTCAACTAGCAAATGGCACTCAGCTAACGACGACGTGCCAAAGTAAATGTCAAACTAATGCGAACAACCCGAAGTGCCCACCACAATGCGGCTCCACCCGGTTGGAGCTTGCAAAACGGAAGTCAGTTCAGGTAACCAAGTGCAGCAGGTGTATCCCGTATACCGTACGTATACGCTATATACCATATATAGCGTATGCAGGATGCAGGATGCAGCCTGCTAGTCAGCCTGTCAACGGCCAGCGTCAACTCAATAATGCAATGTCCCCCCCCCTCATTGACGTTTTTAAGTTGATTTATGCAGCGCGGTTGTCCTGGTGTGGCGGATGGGCGGGGGAGTAACCACCACTTAACCAACCCACCCCCCCTACACCCGGTACACACCAACATGTTGCGGGTACAACCTACAAAACCGGTGTATTGATGACTGGAGCCGGCGAGCGGCACGGAAAACCGCAAAGTTTTACGCCATTCATTGCATTTAACGGTGCTTCGGCTAAGGTCGGCTCAATGGGTCGCGCCTTCGTCTCCGCCTTCTTCTCCGCCTCATGATACTCTTTACCCAATAGACAAAGAGGGAAAGAGCGAGAGCGAGGGAGAAGTAATGAGTGAAGTGAGTGAGAGTGACAGGAACTAGCGTCAGGCACACTCTACTAGTACTACATTGCACAAATACACTGATGAAAAAGTTAACTGTAAAGTAAATAAGTAACTGCAAAGCAAATTGGCAAAAGCAAAAGCGAAAGCGATGCAGAATGAAGCCAGCTGGATTGAAATTTGAGAGGAGCGGAGGGGAGAGAAACAAGAATGTTAAAAGTAATAACATCAAGAACATAACAAGAAGTTAATATTATTTATATTTACTTACCCAACTCTTTAGAAACTTACACACATACATATATATATATATATATAGAAATGCAAAAGTTGAATTGGAAATTTTCTTGAAAGAAACTTTTTAACCCCAAAAACCAGATAAAATTGCTTTGCTTGGGAAGCAAAGTTGATTATTACTTTTGTGTGTTACTGATTTAAATAATTATTTTCGATAATTGTTTTTTGGTTTCTGGCAACTGGCAACTGGCAACTAGTTTCTCTCAGTGCATGTGTGCATGTGTGCATGTGTGCATTGTGCAATCTATGCGGTATTTCATGTTGGGCAGCATGAGTTCGACGGGTTACTTATTAGAGTGGGTTGCATGCCCCGCCTGCCTCGCCTGCGCCTCTCTAGTCTAGCAAGCCTTTTGGTGGCAGCAGCAGCCTGGGTTATTGACAGCTTAGTGCAAGCACCATGATGGAGCTGTAAATTGGCATCAAATTGTTGCACGCACACATACATGTGTACATGTGTATGTGATGCAGTTCTAAGTTGCCGTTGCCGTTGGCGTTGCAGTTGCAGTTGCACTTGATGCCTTCATCTGAGTTACTCAATCGATCGTTCAATCACGCAGTCAATCAAGCCATTAATCATGCCTCTTAATGCTTGCAGTGTGACCGTGTGGCAGTGTGGCCGTGTGTCCGTGCCTCACCTGCTCGTACGTGATACTGAATTATGTGTGGCAATAATATATATTGACACAAAATTCAATTAATCGCACCTATTATTCGTTCGTACAGAGTTCGTGCCAGAGTTGCCAACAAACGCCACAGAGGCGGATTAATAATGGAACAATTTATAGAGATATAATTGAATACAAAAAGGTGACATCAGAACATGTTGAAACATTAAAAAAATAGCTCACATAATTTCATTGTTCTCGCTGTAATCCAATTGATAAAAGCATAAAAATTATTAATTGTAATCTACAAAAAATAGTTTTATATTCATTTATTCAACTAACGAATGAATATTTTTTATTGCTAGTAAAACTGTTCAATCTCAAGTCGTAAAAAAAGACAAACCCGATAGGGCGTAAACCATTCGATAAGCGGAAATAAATAACGAATATTTATTGAGCTGCAAAGTGGCAATACTTTAATATTTACAATCGTATCGTATCGTTCGCATGAATCGTATGAAACATGTTTGCGTTAACTCAATGCAATTTCTCAACATTTGACCGCTTACCGCAGTGGATTCAGCCCTTTTTCTTTGTGCCAGTGTCCCTGTCCTTACAGTGCCCTACAGGCTAAATGGAACAAAGAGAGAAACAAGAAATATTCACAATAAAATGCGGAAAGCGAAATACTTACTTAAATGGAGATGCATTTAAATTTATTGACCGGCGCACTGTCAACTTTTGAGCGTGCCACAATTTCTCATAAAAAACGTAGTATACATATGTGAACAAAACAAAGAGTGAGAGCGAGAGAGAGAGAGAGAGAGACCGGATTACAATCTAACTTCATGTCAACACAACGAACATGAACTTTGACATGAGAATGTGAAAAACTAGCCCTATAGTTGAGTAATTACATTGCCTTAAAGTTTGACAAATGAGTTGCTACAAAACTTAAACTCTGATCCACTCTATACATACATGTAGATACATACATACATACACCTATACCTCTATCTATGTATGTATTATGTTACGTTCGTACTATGTAGTATGTTCTATGTCCAGTCCATTGCCACCTTGGACTTTCGTTTAATTTTCACATTGTGTACGCTGTCATCGCTGTTGCTTTTGCTTTTGCTTTTGCTTTTGTTATTGCCGCTCTCTCGGCTCGTAACTTTACGCTTAAAGAAGCTTAGGAAATTTGCGCGCATGGGAAGCGAAAGCGTTCCAGAACCCTATATCTAAGTATGTACACATATACCTTATGTATGTGTATAGAATATGTGTGCACAGCGCGAAAAAGAATTGTTTTGATTTTTATATTCAATAAATAAAATATTATTAAGAAAAAAATATTTGAATCAAATTGAAATGGTCTTGAATCTCCCTCCATTAAATAAAGTTCCTTACACTTAGTAAAAACCTA
Source organism: Scaptomyza parva (assembly GCA_035044645.1). Classification (NCBI taxonomy): domain Eukaryota; kingdom Metazoa; phylum Arthropoda; class Insecta; order Diptera; family Drosophilidae; genus Scaptomyza; species Scaptomyza parva. Next base: position 13,371,739 of record JAWNNT010000139.1, read on the forward strand.
TTTAAATCAAGCTAAGCTTTACTTGATTTAATTGAAAATGTATTTGAATTAAGTATAGCTCTTGAATTAACCAAAACTCTCCTAGAAACAAGTAAATTTCTAAATAAATTAAGTGAACTTTCCTTGAACCAAGTTAAACCCTATAATCAAACTGTGTTTTAAGTTGGATTCTACTTAAAAAGAATTCCTAATCAAGTGAAAATCTACTTGTAATCATTAAAAACTTAATTTTATAAAGTAAATCTCCAATTAAGTCAATGAAACCTATACTTAAATAATGATTGACTTTCATAACTGCATTCTTGGCATTAGAAACACCCTATATATTCCATTTTTTGGCACTGTGTATACGAACTTCTAACCCAGACACATATAGTAGTACGTGTAGAGCGCTTTGTCGTAACTCTTCCGGCTAGAGCTTGTCTTTCTTTTTCTTTTTTTTTTTCTGCCCGGCAACTAACGGGGTAATAGCGGGTAATGCCCGCTTTAAGTTGAATGCTGAGAGAGTGTCGCTGCCGAGAGGTAGGGGAAGAGAAGGGAAGGGACTCTGCTTCGCTGCGTTGCACAGTTCCGGGGCCAGGAACGCAATTTGCACGCATAAACAACAACAATGCATAGACACAAGCTGAGAGTGTGAGAGCGAAAGAGAGAGAGGAATGGTTGGGGGAGAGAGAGAGGGTTAGGGTTAGGGAGTTGGCCTGCAGGCTTAACCGCAGAGCTAAGCCATGGCACATGCTAAATCCTTTGTGCCTCTAATTTGTTATTGTATTTGCGTGCCAAAGCTTTCTGTCGGTATGTTTATGTATGCGTATGCGTGTCTGTGTCTGTGTGTGTGTGTGTGTGTGTGTGTGGCACACTCAAATTTGAATGCTGTTGTTGTCGTGCGTCCAACCACACGCGACAGCCACCGAATGCTGCGCTGGTCACCCATCCAAAACAAGAAACTGTTAAATTTTTAGGGACGCCGACAACACAAAATGCAACAACAGCAACAACAGCAACAACAACAACAACAATAGCAACAACAACAATAGCAACAGCGGCAGCAAACAGACAACAAACAGAAATGAAAGCAACAACGAAAACCATGCAAACTGCCAGCAACAAAACAACAATTGCTTACACACACACACACACACATACACACATACACCGCATACACCACACTCGCAAGTATACATTTACACATGTAAGCACATCCACACACATATATGTATGTGTGTATGTGAGAACAGAACGAATCAGCAGAGGACAAAACAGAGCACACACACACAGACACAAACGCACACGCACATTCACACAGAGAGCCCCCTTACTCGGCACAGGCGACAAGTGATGGCAACAGCTCCCTTCTGGCGCTTAAACGAAAGATCAACAGACAAGGACGGCGAAGGACACTGATGCTGCTGCTGCTGCTGCCGCTGCCGTTGCTGCTGCTGCAATCATGCATTTCACTTTAAACTCTGACATACTTATGATAATTACAATCAGGTCTGCCTGATCAAATTTCAGTTTTTTTTCCACAAGTGTCGAAGTTTTAAATGATGATGACACCGGTAGCTTTTGACTTTTTGCTACACAAGCTTTTATTGAAAATATTACACTAATATTGTGTATTAATATTATATTATAATAAATTCTATATAAATTGAGGTGTTTTTTCTACCTTACACTATCAGTTTTACACATATTTCTACTGTTATATAATATTGTAAATGAAATTTATTTCAGGAACATATAATATCACAGTTATTTTCCCGTAAATTGTTAGTATTAAGTAAAAAGAACAGTAAGCAGAACGAAAGCAGTAAATAACAACAAAAAGTTTGTAATAGCAACTCTTGTTAAAATATCATAAAAAATTTCATTAAAATAGAGATAAAAAAACTATAGTATATCTATGTAATATACTTATTTTTGCAATGTACGCGCTCTGTTGCTTTTTGATAATAACTTATATACACATATACAGGTAAATATTTACAATATATCTGTTTCTATATACATATATAGTTTTTGTTATCTTATTATTATTTTTTTGTCGCCTGGTTTCAGCTGCTTTGCCCAACTTTTGCACTGGTTTTGCTGGGATGCATGTTTATCAGCTCATCTCTAATGGAACGTTATGCTTGCGCGTTAACTCTGGTGCTGCTGGCGTCGTCGTCGACGTTGGCGTCAACGTTGGCGTCCTCTGCTTGACTAACTTTTTGTAGTACTAGCGAACGGCAATGGCGACGGCAACGGCGACGGTTACGGCTGACGTGGTGGCCGAAGCCGAAGCTAAAGCCGCAGCCACAGCCATTAACCGCCCACGCACATTTGCAGCGCTCAGCTTCATTAGATGCGCAAATGAACAGCATCAACACACACACAAACACATACATACACACAGAAATATACACGTATACGCGTTAAGGAAAGAAGGGATACCGGGGGGAGGGTGTGCGGGGACGGGGTTTAAAAGCTGTGTGTGTGAACTTTAACAGCTGGCAGCAGTTGCGCTAACGGCAGCTCTGCTTCAATGTTGCCATCAACGCCACCAACCCCAACAACAACAACAACCCGAACAACAACAACAACAACAATGTTGCCAGATATACCACCTACAACATCCTGCTGATGTTGCTGCTCTTGCTGCTTCTTTTTGGCTGCTCAGCTCTGGCTGACAGCATTTGTTGTTTGGTGGTTTTCAACGTTTTTGTTTTACTGCCGTTGCAACTGCTGCTGCTGCTGCTGCTGTTGCTGTTGCTGCAACACACATCCCAAAGAGTGAGAGTCCGGCAGGAACAGCTTTTGGTGCTGGACACAGCTCAGCGACGCTTAACCCGCTACCACAATAACAACACACAACAACAGCGAGCCACGTTTTGGGAATGACTATAGAAAATGGGGATGAGTACAATGAGTGTGTGTGTTTGGGTGTGTGAGTGAGTGAGTGGCAAGTGTTGCACACACACACTCGCACACACACACACAATGCTCGTAGGCTTAAAAACAACTTTGTGAAGTGGCTGACCATTGGGCAATGGGCAATATGGGAACATTTGGTGGTATTTGCTAAACGGCTTACTGCCCAACAATTTTTAGCTTTTAATCTTGAAAACAAGTGCATCGAAATTTCCACTCGTCTGATTAGTTTCCCATTGCCAGTATGCCATTGCAGATGCAGTTGCAGCAGTTGCAGCTGTTGTTGCAGTTGCAGTTGATAATTGGGTTTTTGTGCAACGTGTGTACTCAGAAGCCTTAAGGCATCCCGCCCGCTCCCTCACACTCCCCCTTGCCACCTTGTGTGTGGGTGTGCTTTAAGTTTCCAGCTTCAACTGTTAAATTGTTTTTTGAAGTCAACTTCGAAGTCCAACAATACATTTTTAGATATCATATTGATTTTCAATCAACTTCACTGAATACTTTACAGAATACAAAAGTTGAACTATTCCCCATATAATAATATAGTAATAAGCTTAAACAATTGTACATACAACTATTGTGAACATGTAGTTTTGAAGCCTAAAAAGATTGAAGTTTCTAGCTTTATCTGTTATAGAATTCTTGTTCGAAGTCAATTTGAGGTCTATCAAAACATTTTCACTTCACATTTTTCATATTGATTTTGAATAGAAAAGTTAAGCTTGCTCCCAATGACTAATAAAGTAATAAGCTTAAACAATTGTCACTTCAATACATAACCATAAAAATTATATAAACAAAAAGATATCGAACATGCATTTGTGAAGATTGCCTGGATTATACAATTTGCTTTCAACATTTCAATTGTTCGAAAATCGAAAATCAAAAATGTATTCATTTTGTACTTTGACTCTGTCTCTGACTCTGTTCTGTTCTGTTCTGTTTGTGTGTGTTTTCCAGCATTATGTGACATGAATATAATATTTGCTGTGCAAAGGGTACCCAAAAAAAGACGAACATCAAAATGTCACCAGTTCCAATAAACAAACTCGATTGTGTATTTTTTTTGGTTTTCTTGGTATTTTTTATTTTCGGCTTTTTGTTTCGTTTTGGGGGCCCCGACAGAGTGATGAATTGCGTCCCATGTATTGATACAATATTTACAATTGATTTCAATAAAAATTTAAATGATTCGACATTTTGGATCTTCGTTGTTCTCCTTCCTTCCTTGTGTGCCGCCTCCGCCTCCGCCACCATGTGGCGTCTGTGGCATCTGGCATCTAGCATCTGGGATGTGTGGGATGTGGTATGTGGGGTATGTGGCAATGACAATTTAACATTTCAATACGGAAATGTTTTGTTTGCATGGTTTAAAGTTGAAATTTGAAGCCTTGTTATTGTTGTTTTTGTTGCTGCTGCTATTGCTTTTCGGTTTTCGGTTTTGATGCTCTTTTTGGGCCATTTTGACCATTTGGCTAAAGCAATAAAATATTTGATTTGTTATGGAAATTGCATTTGGTGCGGTGCCATTTCTGCTAAATTGTTTTTTTCCTCCCATTTTTAAGCTCAACTCGTATATATGTATGTACATATTGCTATACTATACTATACTATACTTATACTATACTATACTATACTATACTATATAGTATTTGAAATTTGCGCGCATTGCAAACACAATGCAATTAATGTACACAAAACGTCAAAAAATGGGTGGCAAAGTTATGGGTGGATGGGTGGTTAAGGGGGCGTATCGGGCAATGGTTTTTAATAAAATTACAATCTGTAAAATTTTGCTTAAACATTTGTGCAACGCATTGCGAAATTCTCTCACTCTTTCACTCTCTCCTTCTCTCTCTCTCTCTCTCTCTCTCTCTGTGTGTACTTGTATTAGTTTTTATGCAAACTGGGTTTTTCCTCGATTTTACTATTTTATGCGCATTGTTCCTGAACAAAACAGAAACTCAAAAAGTGCAGTAAAAATCTTTTGTTAAGCCTTCAGTTTTGAAATAGTGATGCGGCCGTGTCGAAAAACTTTCCTAAAAGTCAAACAATGTTTGGATAGTTAAAAGCACGAATATATTATAATACAATGTAAGGTTCGCTTAGGTTAGGTTCAGTTAGGTTAAGTTAAGTTAAGTTAGGTTAAGTTAGGTTAAGTCTATTTAGAAACGTAAAACAAATCAAAAATAATGATATCCCACAAGGACTGTATATTAAAAATGTTCTTAAACTTGTAAGATCTTAACTTAACAAAGTAAAGCTGTAAATTACATCAAAATCCTTTTCATTTTGTCTTAACGTCATGTATTCTGTGTGTTTTTCGCTTTCGCTTTGTAAGGCCTTGCCTTGGTTGCGGGCATGCACGAAACTGGCTTTCCTAACACGAACATATCGTGTTCAGGATTTTTGTTTCTTATGTTCGTACACACACGCTAACATCTCAGTTCTCTATTCAGTGTTCTTAGTGTGTGTGTGTGTGTGTTTGTTTTAGTTTTGACCAGCAATTGCATATGTTGTATACTGGTCAAGTTCAACATTCAATTAGAATGAATTACAGGCTCGGTATCAGGGGAGACCAAAAACCCGTAAACACTGAAACATACACACACACATACACACACTGAGACATGGAGAAACTGAATCCAAACAGTGTCTGCCCTTGGCACATGACCTGATCCTTTTCCTTGCTGTGTTGCATCTGTGTTGCCTCTGCTGTCTGATTTTGCTTAAAGATTGGGCACTGAACCAGCTAGCTGAACATTCTCTGTCCGCTTGGTCTATCTGTCTCTCAATTTGCCGCTCTCTGACCGCTTTTTAGTCTGGGTTAGTCATCTGTATACGTGTATGTGTGTGTGTGTGTGTGTGTGTGTGTGTGTGTGTGTGTAAAAGTTTTGGCCTGTGCAAAATGTCCGAATAGTTTTATATTCATATGCATATTTGGGCATAGTGAACACAACGAGTGAGCAATCGCCGGATGTTGAATTCAACCCGTAAAGTAAAGACATTAGACCGGTAGGGAGGGTGTGCAAAGGAGGAGGTGCAAAAGGGTGTACAAAGGGTGGGCGATGCGATGTTAAAGCAAAAGCACAGGATATACTTGTTTAAAGAGTTTGCCATGTGCCACCTTTTACTCTGTGTGTGTGACTTGACTTACCATTTGCTTTTACCCAGCACGTTGCTTCTGTCTGTCTGTCTGTGTGTGTATGTGTGTGTGTGTGTGTGCTCCCTCTTTTTGCTTGCCTTTTCCGGTTACGAGTTACGGGTTACGGGTTACGGGCTGGAGCTTGCCAAAGCTTATGTACATTTTTATGGCCAATGGATTTTCGTGTGGAGAGGAGTGGAGTGGAGAGAGTTTAGGGTTTTTTTGGAGGGTTTTTTTATGACTTTGTTATGAAGTTTGTTAGGTGTAAATTTGATGGAGCAAGCGGCTTTCGGCTTTCGTCTCCTCATGTCAGCCGTTTCGTATCAGTAGTTGCCCTTTATATATTTGGACACGCGCATCCTTTCACCCCCCCCAAGATACACTCCACATTGCTGCTGCTGTTGGTTAATTGCCAAGTTGGAGGCAACATAATTTATGACCAGAGCAGAGCGTTGGCATGTTATGAAACTGAAACTGAAAGCGCCAGCGAAATTGAATACAAATTCGCTAACAACTAATTAAACAGATGGCCCTCAAAATGGCGCCAGAGCACAAATAGCGAAAGCTAAAGAAACGAGTGAAATAGATAGAGAACGTGAGCGAGAGCGAGTGAGGGAGAGGGAGAGAAGTTCCACAAAATGGTTGTGGCAAGCATCTAGCCAATTAGGTATATAAGCTATAAGTTGCATGCCGCCACCGATGCTGCTGCTGCTGCTGTTGCTGTTGCTGCAGTTGCCATTGCCATTCGTCGCCCCGAAAGGCCTGTGGCACGCATAGCAAGTACGTGTATAACGAGCTGCCACAAAGCGTTGCATGCACCACACACACACAGACACACACACACACTGACATGCAGCTTGTGTTGTGTTGCCTGCAATTAATGCTTTGTCCATATTGTCTCTGTTGACGACCAGCTAGCTATTCAACGAGCTGGCACACACTCATATCCATATCCACATCCACATCCATATCCATAACCATATCCATATTCATGTTGAATGTCCAATGCAGACACATACATTTATACATGCATATATGTATGTGTATATATATGTGTGTGTGTGTGTGCCTGACAGCCTAATTTAACCAAAAATGTTGCAGAAACAGAAGCAACAGAAACAACAGCAGCAACAACAACAGAAATATGGCATAGCCAACAATCAGCAGTCAATAATTACAATTATTCCTAAAGGCATCATCGCTAATGTCTTTACCTGACTGAACAAATGAATTTGGGTTTCACTCGTATCCCCAATCCCCAATTCCCCATCCCTCTACCCATACACAAAATATAGACCCACTGGCTGGAGATTATTAGTTTCAGTTCTGAAAAGACATTAAACCAAAGTTCGTTATTATCGAGAGGGTTTAGTTTGAAACACAAATCGAAATAATTTTTATTTTGGGTTGCCTGGCACTAAGCTGATTTCGATTCCAGTGACCATCTGTAGAGTAATAGATTCTCAAAGGGTAATTCTAAACATATTTGATGAATCCCATAAATCCTGGCCTGGTATAACAAAGTCAATGTAAAGCTATCATCTTTAGAAAGAAACAACGAGAGAAAAGATTTCCCAAACTATCTATCGATTGTTGGCTGAGAAAGAAGGTTAACTTATTGCTATTAAAGTGTTGTTTAGTTATTTTTTCTTTGTGTCTCTTAACTGTTTCTACCGAAAACTTTTTTTCGGAATAATTATTAAAATTTCAATCAAAAGACTTCTCATAAGAATGTTCCATATATTGATTGCTTGCTCATCAACCTAACTGTAAAATAGATTGTTCTAACCTCAACTTATCGATCGATTGTCAAATGCTGTATTCTATTTGTATTTGGTAGATAAGCCCTATCTTGCTAATACTTGTTAGCATTTCGATGGGTTTGAGGGTGTTAAAACTTGATGTTTGTTCGAAGAGTGCTAAACTAAGGTAAGCTTCACTAAAAACGAACAGGATGTTGGCTGCTAGTTCGTATAAGACTATAAATGTGCATGTGTATATGTATGTACATCTGTAAATGCTTTCAGGCAACTTTCAATGTAACGTAACGCAACGTAACGTAACGCTCAATTTTAAGCTGTTTGTAAACGTTTCGACTTGTATGCCCCATCAGCAAGCGCGTGGCTTATCATTTGATGTTGTTGTTGTTGTTATTGTTATTGTTGTTGCTATTGTTGTTGGTCGTGTTGTATGTGTTGCATGCATGGCTTTTATGGCCGTTTTGCCGTGTGTCTCCAATAATAATGACAAATCGGTTCACAGCTTCGCAGTTCACAGACACATGCGAATGTCCGTAGTTTATGTTCTTGTTGCTTGTTTTTGCTTGTTGTTGCCGTTGTTGTTGTTGTTGGTGGCTTTCATGTCACGTTCAGTCACGGAATGGACTCCCATAAAGTGAAAGGCCCAGCCACAGACGTGAAATCTCGGCCAGGCTATAAAAGCATCAGATAAACAATATACTATATGCTACCATGCAAATAGTATAGTATATTGGGGTCTTCTTCTCGAGCACGAGCACGAGCTATCTGCAGATAGTTAGATATATAGAGAGAGAGAAATTCGTGTGTGGCACAGAACTGAAAAGTGTGCAAACCTTTTTTTCTCTGTTGTCTGTCGTAAAGACCGGAAGAACTAACCATCCAAATACCCTACAAAACAAATAAATGTTTCATATGTGAATCTATGTATATCCAAACAGAGAGCTTAACATATAATGCATTTGAATGCCAACAGGTATTTGCCAAATATAAATATATTTTTGAAAACTCTTTTTCTCTCGTTTTGCCTATGCATATGGAAATGAATTGGCTTTTAACTGCTGCAAGTTTGATACAGCTGAATAAAAGCAGAAAGCAAATGTAAATACATGTTATTGATTTTGAAACAAAGTTTCCTTTTATAAGTTTTAGTTATTTGAATAAATAATTGAACTGAATTGAAATTGTAACTAAGTAAGAATGGATTATCTGAGGCATAAAAGTTAAATATAAATTTACTTACTTTCTGATCTGATAATATACATTTGTAAAGCTGTTTTCTTGCCAAAACTACAATATTCAAAACAAACAAATAAATTTGAGGCAAATATTTTATGCTATGAAAACAAAACCAGAAGAAAACAATCTGAAAATGCTTGGGAAATTGAAAGAAAAACTTCACTTCAGCTAGCAAAAGAAAACAGAAAAAAGTTATTTCTGACATTGCTGTATGCCACACCAAGATAACATATTAAATTTCATTACTTCGTTAGTAATACCTGAGCTTAATGTCTTACTTTTACTTTTACTACTATGGTTATTAAATAAGCTGTTGCTTCGAACTGCTGCTGTTGCTTTCGGTGCTGTTGCCGGTGCTCTTTGCCCTGAATATGATTATTTTCCGCACTTGACTTGATTATACCCACCCACAGCATGTGGTTTCTGTATGCCAGGGTATACAGTATTCCGATTCGTAAGAGGGAGAGGGAGAGGGAGAGGGAGATGGCGATGGAGACGTAACTATTCATGCATTTGTCGCAATGAGTAGATAACGTTTATGGCTGGCTGGACAAGCCGTGTCGTGGTGGCCAACAAAGCTTATACGCCAACATGCACACACACACACTCAACATATTAAGTGTATGTGTGTGTGTGTGTGTGGGACAGGCAGCCAGTCAGGCAGTCAGGCATTAGCATGTGTCTTGGGACTGACAATGTCAAAAACTGTTTATGCTCCAACGCCTTCACACTGTTTGCCATGTGTGTGTTTACACACACACACACACATATACACATATACTACCACTACCAGAGAGTATATCCAATGGCCAAAAGCTGACACACCCCGCCGCCGCCCCCGACCTCGTTAACATGCTCCTTACGGCTCGCTGGCCAACAAGCGATTGGGTCGCTGGCCAAGCGATCGCTGTGTTATTTTCGCATCACTTTGTTTGTTGGGTGTTGTGTTGGGCTTAAACACGATATTTATTGGCTCACCACATGGTTGTCAGACGGTATGGCGTATGGTATGGCGGTACCCGGTACCCGATGCCCGGTCAAACTTTTCACAGTTGACATCTCAATGACGCTTTTTTACGCTTGAGAACAGACCCGTTTCCGAATCGCCCGAACACCCCCCCCCCCCCCGCCCCACCACCAACCCCGTTCAGTTTCCCTTAGGCACCCAGTTGAGAATTCTATGAAATAGTCCCATACGAGTATTCACACCATGGGAATGCAAATTGACAAAAACTACCGATTTCATTTTTTTCCCTTCCATTTCTTTTTTTTTTTCATACCCTTAAACCATGAAATGGGTAAAAAAAAAAGGTATGACGGGTTAGGGAAAATATAGTATGTAACAGGCAGAACAAAGCATTTCCAACTCTATAAAGTACATATATATATATATATATCTTTGGTCAGCATCAATAGCCGAGCTGATATGGTAAGGTCCTTCGGTTTGAATGTATGTACGCGTCGATCTCAGAGACTGTAAGAGTTAGAGACATTAGAAAAACAACTTTGCTTAAAGTTATCGATAACTTTTCGGTTTTCGTTATACACAAGTGTAATTGATAACAATCAATACTGGAATTTCAAAACAAAATCAAAGAAAAACTAAAATAAATATGAAGATTTTATAGAAAATTGGAAGAAGTTTAGAAAAATAAGTTTCACGTCTGAAGTATAAGAGTCAGGGCATCAGCTAGTCGAGCTTACTCATCCAGAGCCTTCTTATTTGATATTTTTTTTGCTGTTTGTTGCTTATACACAACACAACACAGACTCATGTATGTACATATGTAGAGGGGAGTATGGTATTTGCAAATGGCTTCTGTGTCGCCATATTTGTATCTGACTCTGTTTTTCGGATGATGGATGCTATGCATGCAGATTGATGGACAACAACATCAGTACGGATGTATAGCACCCACTATGGGGCACCCTTGACACACATACACACACACACATACATACGTAGATACGAATTTTATCGCATATATCATAGTATACATATATGTGAGTAAGTTTGTATGTTTTGGTACAGCAGCTGTCACATTGTGTAATGCACTTTGTCAGCCGCTTGACACGAGAGCAAAATCTGTAATGGCAATCAGCTCAAATCGTGTTATCGATAAATGTGTCCAAATAGCGGAAATCAATTCAATTATTATGACTATTGGTCGTAGGGTCGCAGGGAGACCGACTCCCCGATGCTGTGCTTTCCCACGCTCGATAATTGATGGGCTTTATCGAGTTAATCTATCGATAAGTCAACTTTGTTATGCTGTCCATAAATATGCGCACACTATGCATCAGTTCAATGGTAAAGCTGAAATCAATTCAGTTATTACAACCATTATGTTTGGGTGGGCTTAGTGGTTGGGCTCTGTAAACTAAACCAATCGATAGGATTTTGGACGATTTCTATGGCCATTAAGCTTCCATTCACATGAGTATTATGCATGCATGTTTGGATATTAAGTCTTTAAACCTATATATGCAAGCCACTAAAGAGCTACAGAATTCTCCACCATAAACAAAATGTGAAACTAAGCGAAACTAAGCGAAACAAACTATAAATAGATAATTTAATCTTTCAGCTTGCAACACTTCAACTATTTTAAACAAAATGTCTAATGAGTTTGATGAAGTTTTCTATGTACTATTTAAATGTGTTCTATTGTGTGTGAGTGTGCTTTATTATTTTGCCGTTCCACTTCAGTTCCGACGGCTATAACTTTCAGGTCCCATTTGCTTGTTTTCATTAAAGAAACAATTCCTCACTAACGCCAACGCATACTTCATTTACCCATACTCTAGATGCCCAGATGCCGTTCCCATACCCATACCCATACCCAGATGCCGTTCCCATTCCCGTTCATCATTGGTCTTGAACTTTTGTCGCCTGCTTTTCACAGTATTTATGCGTTTGCCTCTTTAGTCATGGCTCGGAAAATATGGCGATAAACATGTCACTCGTTTTGCTGTTGTTACTTCTGACTTGTTCTGGCTGTTTGTTCTCGTTCTCGTTCTCCGTCTCCGTCTCGTTCTCGTTGTTGTTTGTTTGTTGCTCAGTCACGGTAGCAGAATCAGTAGCCTAACCACCAAAGAGGACTCGACTGGGGATCACAACTTAACAGACTTCTACTTCTGCTCTACCAGAGGCAAAAACCAGGCGAAAAAAAACCATACCCCAAAATTCGATTCACAACACAGCAGGACCACAGGCACGCACCATGTCGGTTGTCCAACACAACAACAACGATGGAGAGGGGGGATGCAAAGCTGATCAACGGGCATATGGGGTAGGGAGGGGGATACAATATGGCGTTGCTGATAATACATACTCGTAGTTACTAACATAATACATACTTGTCATACTTGCACTCGCATATCATTTGATTTACGTTTTGTGTCGCTCTCGTGTGATATATGCGTTGGCATGCCACCCCATTCGACCCCCAAAAACCGACGAGACCGAAATCATCGCCTTTACCGTCGTCCCCCTCCCGCCCCTTCAGTGCCCCCTCCGTCCCGCCAGAGGGCTCATCATTCGTATGCTTAGCTGGCAGTGTCGTGGACTAAATGGCTATGTATTCAAACATTTCAGTTTCGGTCTTGATGGCAGCCATAATTGAAAGCACAGCGAGCTCAGCAGGACTCGGGAATTTCATACACAAAACACACACACACATACGCATACGCACACATACACAAAGCGACATGTGTAGCCAGCCATTTTGAGTTTAAGTGGCAATACGATTTGAATTCTTTATGTGGGCGCGCGAGAGAACAGGGGCGTGGCTGTGTCAGAAGGTTGTTAGTTAGTGTTTGTATCCACCTACCGCCTCCCACCCTACCCGCCCCCCGCCCACGGCATCGTCTTTGTACTGAAAGCCAAGGCGGTCACCAAGCTATATATTTCTTGGCTGTTTTTTTTTTTTTTTGTTCCGGGTAGAGAGGTTTGGGAGTTCGGGGTGCGGGGTTCGGGGTTCGGGTGTGTGCCAGTCCCTTGGGCTTGTTGTATTGGATTTGCTTGTTGATTGGTTTGCGTTGTCTTCTTTTTCATTCAATTTTTACCAGTATTTTGCTTTTTGTTGTTGTTGTTCAGTTTTGTTATTGCGTATTATGTTCTCTAGATTGCGCTGATTATTCATGTCTTCGACCCTGTCCCTGTCTTGTACCCGAACTTCCCCCCTCTCTCACTCACTCCCTGTGTCATTCGCACTTTTCAATGACACTCGTTTTGGGCAGCTGGCGTTTAAGTGTAGTTTCATTTTATTGCATATTTCTAGGAGCCGGAGCCAGAGCCGAAGCCGGAGCCGGCACATGACTGTTATGGCCATGGCTGTAATTTGTGTGTCAGCAACAGCAACTTCAACGGCAGCAGCAGCATTCGAGCAGCAAATTATGTAACTACATTTGAACATAACAACAAAACTACACAAGGTCCAGATAAATGAACAAATATAACAATATATATATACCCATACTTATATATACATATATGTGTACATGTTCATAAGTGTATATATATATGTATTCATCTGTATTATGGCTAACAATGAATTCAACTAGATTTTATGTTCATGAGCGTGTGTGTGTGTGTGCCTGTGTGTGTTTGTGTGTCTTTGTGTGTGTGTATAATGCATGCACAATATATTACTTATACGCGGCTTTGTTGCTTAAACAAAATAGCAACAGCAAAAAGCAAAAGAAATAAACCAACAACAAAGTTAACAAGAAACCACAGTTTTGTTTTTTTTTCGGTGGGTTTTGTCGGCGTCGAAAAGTTCCTAGCACCCAGCTGGGGTATATTCACTTAGATCTTTGATAATCCAATCAGATAATTACAATCTTCAACAATGAAAATCACTAAAGTGAAATTTAAGTATCTTCAACTCCTTTAGAGCTACTTTGAGATATATTTTCTTTTTTTATACGATTTTGAGTTGTTTGTCATGTTGGTAATACCCTTTTTGGTTAGTGTATTAGAAAGACAAATGAAACAAATGAAAGGAAGAAAAAAACTAACTGTGAGCTCTGTGAAACCCCGCATATGTTTGAGTAATATAGCACAGAGCCAGCGATGGGTGGGGGCGGACGGGTAAGTGATGGCTGCTGAAAGTTCGTGGGCGGCGGTGGTGTGGGGGAGTGTGGTGTGATAGTGAATTGGCCTGTTGTGGCATCGACAGCGACAGCGACAGCGAGAGAACAGCTTGCATAAATTTGTATATTGACAGACTATGGAATGGAATAACTGCTAAGTTCCATACACAACAAACACACACACACACACACACACACACACACACAAACCCATTCATATTCACATCCGCAGTCGCCTTCGGTGGTGGGATTCGAATTCGTTTTCGCATTCGTCATTCCACTGATGGCTCTTGGCTGATGGCTCTTGGGTGATGGCTGATGTCTTTGTCAAATATGTGAGTAACTGTAGCTGTCGAAAGCGGGCGGCGGCAATGGCGGCGACGGCGGCGACGGCGGCGACGGCGGCGGCTTCTTCAATCTCAATGGGACTTCGGAAGGCAAAAATTTCATCGCCCGAAAAACCAATCCAAATCCCAGTCGCATTCGCAGTCGCAGTCGCTACCAAACGGCAATGATTTGTCGTTATGTGGGGCATGTGGCATGCACAAAAAAATGAAAGCAAAAAAAAAAATGGGAATGACAGCAGTTTAACATACATACATACAAACACAGTAGGTCTACATCACACACATACATATATATGTATATGTATATATAGACTTTCGCTAAAGTAGCTGCTAACCCGAAAAGGTGATGAAGCATCTACTCAAACAATTTTCTCCTTGGAGCGGCACGAGCGTTATCTTGGCCAACAGCTGAGCAGCGATTTTGGTCGCTTCAATGACTTTCTATTTGTGTGTGTGTGTGTGTATTTCCGGCTTTAAATTGATATGCCATTGCTGTATCTGTATCTGTATCTGGGTGTAAAAGTTATGAACCCAATTTAGTTCTCATTCTCATTGGCATTGGTATTGGTATTGGTATTACATAAAAATGCTCTTTACATAATTGATGTTATATGTTGTACACACACATTTTGTAAAGTTGTTCTAATTCCCCGTTCATGGGAAACATTTTTTTTTTGCTCATGTTTTTCATTTATTTTCCTGAAAACATTATTAAAAACTTCACAGTTCACAGTTTGCGGCGCGGGAGAAAGTGCGGCGAGCGAGCGAGCGAAATACAATTTATAAATATTTGATGCATAATTTATGTACTCGGTTTTAACTATAAACAAAATGCTATTTTGCCTGACAATCGGTTTTCGCTTTGACATATTTATGGGATTTGAAAGTGCACGAAAACAAAAAACAAATCGAAAAAATAATGAAAAGCTTTGTAATTTTTCTTCTTTTTTTTTTTGTCGAACTTTGTTCAAAGTCGATTGAAAGGTGATAAAAAAAAAAATACTTAGATAATTTGATTTGATTCTTTACTTATGACACATATACACAAAAGTGTTACAAGTTTAATAATTGTTGTATAATAAAGTCTAGGTTAAGCGTATAAGATACTAAGAATGCCATGCTTCATGTATAATAATATTCGGTTTGTTTGCAATGCCATTGTTCTGCAGAACTAACGGCTTTGTTATGCGTACTAGCACAAGGCACAGAGCACAAGGCACACAATGCCACATTGTGTGGAACTGGTGCAGAAATGTAATACAAACGTTGCCAGGCCAGGTGCCGCCGCCGACGCCGTCGACGCCACATCATTATGGTGTTGGTGGTGTTAGTGGTGTTGGTGGTGTGGCCAACTCTCTGACTGGGACAAGTGGGAATATGGCAGTATGCTAAGATGCTTTGCAAATATTGTGATTTCATTTAGGGCCTACGTCCGCGTCTATCGCTTGCCTAGGTGCACGCGGCGTATGCGCAACATTTTGAATAATAACTTAAAGAGACAGACGGACAAATAGACAAAAAGAGACATAGAGACAGACAGAGAAACATTATTCAAAATGATATGTGTGTGCTTAAATATATCGTGTATATGAAGTGTATATAATTCATTTTTTTTACATTAATATGCTTAAGTACACAAAGTAAAATAATCGAAATGAAATCGATAGCAAATGGAATTCATTGAAATCATTTTCAATAGTTTTGCCGCCTGTGAAACAGCCAAACAAAATGAAGCCTTCAACAACAGTGCACAACATACACAAATCAAAAATAACATCGAGGGTGAGCGCATTTAAAAACAAGTACAAGCACCTAGTGTAGACCGACTACAAGATACCCTGAACACCTGAACAACAACAATCGCTGACATCTGTGAAAATATTCAAAATGTTATCCATAGTTTATAAAGTGTTTCAGTGATTTCAGTGCTATCGATGACATATTTATATCGCGGTAAACGGAAGAGTTATCGATCATTTGATAGCAAAATAGTTCTGTCTATGTTCCAAAGCTGAAGTCTCTAATCGAATGGTTCATACATTAAGACGGCTCGAACGTCGACGCTTTGTCAACTTGGTTGTTGATGCTGATCAAGAATATATATATGTAGTAGGTGGGGTCGAAAGTGCTTCTTTATATCTGTTACATGCATTTGCACCAAACCAGCATACCCTCTTTTTACCCATTACATGGTTTCAGTGTATTAAAACCAACAACTGGCAAAACCAAGCATAAATTTTTACTTGGCTACAAAATACTACGTAAAATAAACTAGTCTTTGGCAATTTATGACTTGTTTTGCCATAAAACTTAAAGAGAATGGAACTAAAAAAAAGTGTATATTGATTTTTTATCTATGATGTCTCAACTAGAAAAAATTCCAAGTATGAAATATTGAATTTTCTCATACTCAAACTGTTAAATCAGACTTTAAAGCTTATTGGGTTTATACATTTAATACTATATAGTATATTATAGATTTCCAAGCCAAGTTAAAGGTCAGCTATGCCCGTTTTTTTACTCTTTTGAGCTATGGCCTTTCTGACGCCATTTTTTCTGTTCGTTTTTTTTTCGATTTTTTTTTGTAATAATAAATAAAATTAAAAAGAAAAATATATAGTATCAATAATAGCAATTTATATGCATATATAACTATGTTTATTTTTCATAATTTAAATGCCGTTCGCCCCGCCGCCCATCGCCCGTCACCCCTTTGTCCATTGCCTGTCACGCATTGTCCGCTGTTCGTTGAACATTTTCAACAAACTATTTATCATTGTCGCATAGTCTATGTCCATGTATGTGTGTTAAATGTAAATGAAAATTCTCAATTGGTCAGCCATGCTAAAAACAATTACGCGCTTAAATGGCAGAAAATTTCTAAACAATATAAATTACTTGCATTGGCACAAACAAGAACAAAAACACTTGCATAAATAATAAAGTACGCGCCACTTGCTGAGGCAAGGCTGCTGTTGCTGTTGTCTGTTGTCTGTCCTCTGAGCTACAGATCCAAAAGAGCCAGAAGTGTTGGCTGCCAAATCGATTGGTGGCGCCCCCCTTTGACAAAGCGTTTCGTTTCAAGTGGCTTTCGTTGGTTTTTTTTTTTTTTGCGCTGCGTTGTAAAACTAATTTTGTGCATCATAAAGTTTTATGACAAATATTACGGTATTTTTTGACACTGTGTCAAACGCACATTCAAACGCAAACAAACACACACACACACGCACACGAATATTGCTGTTAAAGCGAATTTTGTGTTTGCATCAAACTCCCCAACCCCCCCCCCCCCCCCCCCCCCACCCACCAACCATATTCCCACCATTTCAAGCCAATCATATACATTTTTCAGCATTCCACCTTCATATCTGTCTGAATGCATACGCGTCTCCTCCTTTTTTTGAACTGTTTTATATTTTTTTAAACACACTCACACACATGTGTGTCTCTGTGTGTGTGTGTGTGTGCTTTAATAAAATGGCAATAAGCAGCGCTGACAAAATGGAGAATGCGAACCCAAACCCAAGCTAAAAAACGAAACGAAAGCAAAACGAGACCAAACGAAACGAATCGAAACGAAATGAAACGAAACGAATACGCTGCAAAATGGCAAAATAATACAATAATAATAATAACTGTCGAGGAAATGAGAAAATTAATATTTTTATGCTCTCGGCCCACTGGCAAAGTGCCCAAATCGGCTCCATTCAATTTAATACCACAATTGGTAACGCCAAATGCAGATCTCTCTTTCTGTCCCTCTCTCTCTCTGTGTCTGTCTCTGTCGCAAAAAAGTGTACTCCGCTCGCATTTGCATTAATCCCAATCATAACAATATTCAATTAAGTTACAATGCCATCAACGACTTAAAGTCTTTAGCACAGAACCAACTGAACTGAAACCAGGCGGCAATCCAGAATCCAGATCCAGAATCCAGAGAATATTCAGCTGGTTAGCGCCAGATGTTGAAATGTGTGCCTAGATTAATGAGATCTCAGTGTAAAGTGAAAGCTTTTTCACATTTTCTCCGGTTTCAACTCATTTTCATTTTATTTAATAAGCTTAATATAGTGTAATGAAGAATACAAATGAAAAATGGAAAACTGAATATGAATATGTTTTTCTTTCTTTATCCTTAAAAGTGAATATTTGTCTCCATTACCGCGGCATTACCGCATTCATTTAAAAAATTAAAACAAATTAAGTTCAACTTAATAAAGTTAATCAAATTTTGAAACATAAATGTCAAATATTGCAAATATGCGATATTCGCAGAATAATAAATACACACACACCCACACACACACACACACACACACACACACAAACACAAACACAAAAAACGAACGCAAAATAATGAAACAATCAACAAAATAAACAACGAAAAAAAAATACCTTTTATAACCGCAAACAGTTTCAATGATTTTTCCTTTCTTTCTTTCCTTTTTTTTCCGTTCTGCTTATTTTCATTGCATTTTCGCTTGAAATTCATCTGTTTTGCCTTTGTTTTGACGATTCGAATTGATATTTTACGGTTTATTAAACAGGCACATAATGTATTAACAAGTAAGGTGCGGCGAGGGGGGTATCAATGTCTATGTGAATTCAAATTCAAAGAAAAGAAGAAGCTATTTTTGTTCCACTTGGCATTCTTGCTCCAATTTTCCTGTTGCTTTAGCCCAAGTTTGAATGTCACATTTGCATTTGCAGGTTCGCCAAACTCAAACTTTTGCATTACACTTTATTCAATTTGCTATTTATACACTTTTCGCAAGTGTGTATTATAAGTTTTTCATCAAATTTGGTAGTCCACAAAACATATATATATATATATTCTCATTCGAATTGATTCGTTTGTTTTCTATGCAAGAAATTTCTTAAGATTATATATTTACAAAGTTGACTTTGTCTCAAGTGTATTAAAGTATTCGGCTTCAGCTTACTTACTTGTTACTGTTGTGTTCTGTTCGGCTTATTACAAGGAAAAACTTGTGTTGGAAATGCTTATTGGGGCAGATATGGTTGGTGTCTGCGTGAAGCGTGCAGCGTGTCTGAAGTTTCGTGCTGGCTGAATGCGGCCTTTAATGAATAGCGCAAATAATTGCGAATATATGACAGTGTCATATTTTACTTGAATATCATCATGTTGCCTTCTTTTTTTGCTCTTTTTTTTCTTTTTTTTTTTGGTTGTTGTACAAATTTATATGCAACAACATACAAATATATGTATGTATGTATATGCGTATTCAATATATATATATAAAGTTTTTTTTTTGTTGCTGCTATACATGTACAACACCAGCTGTACGTGCGTATGTATGTGTGTGTGTGTGTAAATGTAATGAGCGGATGAGCAAAAAGTTTATGGGCGGCAGGAAACGACAGCAGCGCCAACACTCGCAAGCCGAATCAAACAGCAGCAACAGCAGCAGCAGCCACAACACAGAAAGAGACAGAGACAGAGACAGAGACATAGAGAGAGATAGAGTAAGTAAGTGAGAAAGTGTGGGGGGGAGTGTGAAGACAAAGCTCATGTGCCGCCTGCAGGGTTTGGGAAGGGTGTTTGGGCGCCTTGAATGTGGTCGGTCAGTTGGTCAGTTTGGATGTTGCGACGACGCTGCAATTCATGTCCGCTAATTAAATTGTAATTATGTATGTTAATGTGTGTGTGTGTGTGTGTGTATGTGTGTGTGTGTTGCTGTGCAGTAGTATGTAGCAGCGGCTCGCGGTCACAAACAATGTTCTTAATTTAATGAAAGATTTCGATTATAAATGGAATTACATTTGCAGTTGCCCTTAGCCTTACCAACCAAGTAAGCTTCTCTCTTCACTGTCTCTGTGTGTGTGTGTGTGTGCGAGTGTATGTGTGTGTGTTTGGTTGATGTAATTTTTATTTTGTGCGCTTGGCGCTTTGGGAAATCCAATTTCAACTAGAACTTAACAAGATGAAGAAATATTTGTGAGTACGTGCCGAAATTTATGAAAAAAATTTAATCAAAATGAACTCTTGCGCTTCATTAGAACTGAACTCTTGCTGAAAATAATTGAAAAGACTTTGTTTGGAGGCCAAATTAAAGCCAAATTGTTTGCTTCTTCTTCACAAATACTACATTCTGACTCTCTGACTCTGGGTAAACAAAAGTTATGCATAATAATCACATTTTATTTTCATGCCATTATTTCAAGTACCCCAAAGTCGATCAGAAATGTTTGCCAGGGTCAGGTCAAGTCAATCACTTAACCTACACAAACTTGAACCGAACTGAGTGCAATTGCATTGATTAAAAGCAAAGATTCAAATTACACTCTGTGTTCGTGTAAAACACAATTCGCCATTCATTCAATTAAGTTTGCCAGAGATCAAGTTTGAATAATAGAACGAAATGTGCCAAAAAATAAAGGACAAATCCCATTCGAATACCAAAAAAAAAAACACAAATGAAATGTGAAAAAGAGATTATTTTGAAGCTGAAACGCATGGTTGCATTCCAAGAGCCACTCAAATGAGCTGCGAAGTGTACTCACTCTCACTCTCTCTCTCTCTCTCTCTCTCTTTCTCTGCTGCTATCTATACTGGATGATGGCCTGATGTCCAGTCAGTGTCAGAGTCAGAGTGTGCCCGAAGCCCGGGCGCAATGCATTGTTAATGAATGCCTAGACTAGAGAGCAACCGTTTTGGTTCAGCGGTTTGGCGTGAGAATTTTTGTTCAAATTTAATTAAACTAACAGAGATAGAGATAGCTGAAAGAGAGAGAGAGAGACAGAGAGAAAGAGAGTAGAAATTTTGTGTTTTGTGTGGTACACTGCTTAGAGTTTTTTGTGCCGAGCAGCACTTATAATTTAATGATGCTTAATAATTGATGCTGGCAGGCCGACGACTAAAGCGCCTTATTGAAAGAGCGCGCGCCCCAAAAAGTAGGCAATAAAACTTTTATGACACCAAAACGAGCCACTTGACAGAGAGAGAGGGTGTGTATTTCGCCCCTTAGTACTCAAGTCAACAACGGGTTAAGGCACTTAACTAACTTTAATGACTTGGCCTGGCCTTGCCCGGCCTTGCCTTAGCTTGTGTTGCCTTAACTGTCATTCCATAAGCCAAATGAAACAGAATTTAATGCCATTTGCCAGTTCTAAAACACAAATCGCTCGATTTACAACATAAAAATTTTTATTTTGTGCACCGAAATTCATCTAATTACTTTTTTTTTTTCTTTGTTCGGTCATTTTGCGTATTTTTGTCTTTTTTTTTTTAAATTTATTTCGATCCGTCTTTTACAATCAACAAAATTTGATAACAGTTTATTATGCCGCTGGCCAAACGGGTTTTCGCAAAGATTGCACGCTTCTATCGTCGACTCAAGCAGCGTCCCAGCGTTACCCGGTCGAAGGAGCCAATGAAACTGAAACGTCCATATCAGTGCAAACACTGTGGCGCCACATTTCATCACAAGTTCAAGGTGTACGAGAAGCACATGCATATGCCGGAGCATATGGAGCACTATGGTGCCTCCAGATCCGAGTGCCGAAGCGGCGTTCTTATCCAGACCCAGGCACAAATCGAACTCCAGCCAAGATATCCAAGATATCCAACAGATCCAAGGGATCCAATGCCATCACCAGCTAGGCCACCGATTGAACGTTGTGCCGCCGGTGAGGATGGATTGATCAACAATGATGATGACGATGGACCCATACTGGCGACTGGCATCTCGAAACGTGCCTTCTGTCGTCAACTGGATGAACTGCTTAAGCGTCGCCTCAACTCAATGGATTGCACTCGTCCGGCTTTCCGGTTTAAGCAACTTTAAATGTGTATCCAATTAGCCAAGTTTGCATTTCGGTCTATTTATAATTTGTGGCCAATAAAACACACACACCACCATACACAACAAATCGTTCTACATACACCATACAGATTTGTTTGACCTTGCCAATGGCTGCTCCAATCAAGCTAGTCATGAGTGGCAACAGTTAAGGGTTCAACCACACTTCTACCTCACCCATCAAATTGGCGACAGCTCATTAAAAAAACATAACCTGCCTGTAATTATGATGCCTCTGCCTCTGTGGGTGCGGTGAGGTGAGGTTGGTGGCAAGCACTCTCCGCTTATATACATATGTACGTACGTCCGCCCACAAAAAGCCACAGACCGTAAACAGAAAGGCCGTATACACCACACCAGTCGGCACTCGACACTCAGTCAGTCAGTCTGTCAGTTAGTCAGTCTGTCAGTTAGTCAGTCTGTCTGTCAGTTAGTCACACGGTTTGTCACACGGGCGTCAATTTATAAAGAGGTCGTGCCACGAAAAGCATGCAACATTTCTTTACGTTATACGCTAAGGACGCTCGCTCGCTGGTACCTTGGGCCAAATTGATGCTATTTGTGGCAAAATGTGGCAACTGTTTATAGTTTGTACCTGAGAAAATGGCACAAAAAACTTTTCACCTGCATTCATTATTAATGTTTAAAGCTTTGCCCAACTTTAAGGGTAACTAAACCACACGACACCGTCACACAAAATCACATAACATTATTTTCAGTTCATTTTCTGTTTCATTTTCAGTTTCAGCTTTGAGTTTCAGTTTTGTGAAGAGTGTGAAAATGACCCTCCGATGTGTTGTTTCTATTTAATTAACTTTTAACCGGGATTTAATTTGTACAAGTTAAGCGTTAACAGACAACAACATATTTTCCATTTGAGTTATTTTAATTCGAACTTGCTGCTGCTGCAAAAAAAAAATAAAAAAAGAAGAAAAACTGAAACATTTAACCTGAATTTAATTTTGGTTCACTTAGCCGTTAACTGAAATAATATTTATTGAACTTTACTGTTGTTGTTTTTTGTTATGTTTTTCATGTTGCATTTATTTGTTTTCATTTCATATAAGTTGTTTTTTTATGATATTAAATATTAATTTATAGAATTTAGCTGTTATTTTTTTCGTTTTTTTTGCCTGTAATGAATTGAAATGTTGTCCCACAAAAAACGCTAATTAATATTATATAAATGTAGATATTTATATTGAAAATAGAAATGAGAATAGAAATATGCAAAACAATAAACGAATTATGTTCACCTTAAGGGCAAATAGGGTTGCCAAGCAACTTGACATTGCCATTTCCTATTCCTTTTAGCTAAAATCTAAATCTAAAAAATAAACAAATAATAAAATAGGATAACAAAATGTGTTTTTTGGATAGTTTCAATGCGGCTTTTGTCAAATTATCAAATTGTAAATTTACGAAAAATATGTTTTGTTTATTTATTTTATTTCTAGTTGCAAATTTTGCTGATAAATGAAATCTTGATTTTATTTTCATATACATTTTCACTTTCATGCATATATTTTTTAATTGATGCCAACACACAAAAAAGTGCCCTTCGGTTTCCATGGTGTTTTGTTTGTATGTGTGGGTGTGGGTGTGGGTGTGGGTATATCCGGATGTGTGTGTGTGTGCATATTATTCAATTTGACGCATTGCTTTTGTTTTCATTTCTTTTATAATTAATTGCATTGCTTACGCCTGCCTGAGCCTGAGCTGGAGCTGGAGCCTGAACGGAAGCGGGAGCTGCGGGTTACAAGTTGACGAGTTGCGGGCGTGGCATCCATTTCGTGATGTGATTATTGGATCAAATACTAAGCCCCACACTCTATCACACACACACACATGTGTGCGTGTACATGCATGCAGATGTGCTGGCATAAACAAGGTTATTTCGATCAAAGTGTCATTCAATTAAATCACAAAAATGCAGAGCACATTAAGGAAAGTAAAGTTCTTCTCTGCGTTGTGTTGTGTTGATGTTGTGCAACAGTTGGCTCTGCTCTCTCCTATCATTGTGTGTGTGTGTGTGTGTGTAAATAGCTTAAGGCTTGTGAGTGCGGTTCATTCAATGGCTGACAGCATTGATTAAATGTCGTTTAAATGTGCAAGCAAATCAGTAGACACAAACAAAACATGCGAAAGCAGTTCCACACCCATTCCCATTCCCCGTCCCCGTTCCCAGTTCAGAAGCAGAATCAGAGTCAGGACAAAGTTGTTTCCCAACTTCAACTAATGCTCTTGGTGTTGATGAGCCGTGCCGAGCCGGGATGGTCGCTTCTTCATCCGTTGTTGGTCATGATGTGGTGCCTGCTATTGCCAGTTGGCTCTGCCAGTTGTTGCCCGCATGTGGTCTGGTTACCCCCCCACCACTTCCCCACACTTCCCCTGCGGGTGCAATGGAATGTGACGTAAGCTGTGCGCAGGCGGAAGCATGCAGGCAAAGGCGACAGCAACAGCGACAGCAACAGAAACGACAACAGCGACAGCAAAAGCACAAATAAAACAAATAAAGGCAACACGAATTGTCCAAAAGATTTGCTTGAAGATATCCTGTAGCGTATCAATCAGCAAAAGCAATAAATAACAATGGATTTTAAAGGAATTTATAGCTTAAGCATATTTAACTCAAAAAACCCTTGGTAAACCCTTTAAAATACCTTGTCTACATCTTCTGTACAGGGTATATAGAGGAGTAGCAGCAGCATGAATCATGAACCAGAGTAAAACCAGCGACTGAGAAGCAATTTGAGTGCATTGAATGTGATGCGATTGATAGAATTGCTTTACACACACACACCAAACACACACACACACTTATACACACACCCGCGCAATCACTCACAGAGATATGATGGGTATGAGGGTAGAGCGTGGCACAGCTGGTGGCATTGCTTAAACAAGAGAAAAAGAGTGGGAGCGGGAGCGAGAGCGGGAGCGAGAGCGACTGGCTGGGCAAACAAAGGAAAACACAACACAATAAGGAGAAGAAGACAAAAGATGGGGCACAAGCAAAAAATGGGATTCAATTAATTGAAAATAGCTTTGGCTTGTGATTAATGCAATGAAGTTCCTTTTTATGGGACATTAAACCGAATGATATCGATTGCAGATGCATATCGATTCGATAACAGTCACAATTTGTTTAAGTTGTAAGTATTTTCATACTTTGTCGGTTCTTAATTACATTTGACTTTTATTGCTTAAGTTTTGTACACATTCTGATATCGATAATATATCGATAATATTCAAAGTTTGCACACTTCATACTTTGTAACTTAATTAAAATAAAATTTTATTGTTCATTTATCAGTCGTTTTTGTAGATGAGCTTTTGTACATAATCTTATATCGATAATCTATCGATAACATTCAAAACTGTTTTTCTTAGTTCAATTAATACCATTTAAACTTATTTAAAGTCCAATTCTACCACTTAAATATCATTCAATCTCATAATTAAGTATTTTTACACATCCCTATATGGATAATATATCGATAACATTGAATTGATTTAAATTTATTAAAATAAATACTTTTAAATTTATTCAAAGCTTAATCTTAAGATTGATACATTATTATACATATATTTAAATACCGATAACTTATCGATAACAGTTAATTCACTTGTATTACATAAATTAATAATTTCTATTGCTGTTTTTGTCGTTTTAAGTGCTTACTTGTTCGCACAAGCAGCTGAAATTAGTGTAACCCCCATCCAGGGCAGCCAAGATAACAGCATAATTGGCAAAGTGATAAACAATTTCGATAATTGCATGCGATTAACCGAACATAGCACACTCACTGAGTACACACACACACACACCCAAACACACACACACACACAACAAAGTGAGCTTGTAATGTGACCCAGGGGCAACTAAAATGGTGAAGCGAGGGCAGCTTATATTGCTGGTGCCACAACTGCTTGCTGCCGTGTGGATGTCAATTAACCGATAAACGCCTTAAGGCGATACTGCTGCCACCTGTCACTTACTGCTTCTGCTTCTGGTTGCTGTCGTTGTTGTTGTTCTTGTTATCGCTGTTGCAACAAAGTTTCAGCGATTTTTGGCTATTTTCAACCATGCTGCTGGCCATATTGGCTGGCCAAACTGTGAACCCTAAGACGCACACGCACACGCACATACATACACACACAGACACAGAGACAGCCAAGCACACCCACACATTTAAACAGTACCGTGCAGAAGTAAATGTCTGTTCCCATATAATGTAAAAACCCCGCAAGGATATCCATAAAAATACAAAGGTGAAAGGTTTTTCTCTTCTTCTTTCAATAAAAGACAAGTTTTTCGCTTTTTTGCTTATGCCAAAGGACACACACTTTGCCACAGTACTGTACCGTACTGTGTACTGTGCACTGTGCCCTTCGTCAGCAGCGAATGTATTGGCAAACGTTGAGGAGCTCAAATTTAATTAAAGTTGGGAAAACAGTATTGACTAGAACAGTAAATTATGCAGCGCATGCCACATGCCACATGCCGCGCAGACAAAGCGAGATAGATTGAATGCCACCAGAACGAGATAGCTATGCAGATGAACAAAAAAAAAAACAAAAAAAAAACAAAAAAAAACGAAACGAAAAAAAGAAAGATGAAATAAAGGGCAAACAAAAGCCAAAGGTGCCGGTTATATTGCCATAGACAATCGCAATCGCAATAGACGAACCAGAGATAGATTGCTGCCATCCACACTGCAAGTGCAATCAAAGGCACAACCACAACAAGAACAACAACAACAGCAACAGCAACAAAATGTATATCCTACAAACTCAACACTCTTAGTAGTAGTAGTAGTAACCCGAATTCATAGTCTCTGCCAGCCAGCCATCCAGCCAGACACTAACCTTTTCCTTTCATATCCCATGGAGTTGTGTTCTTCTTCTTTAACAGGAGCAGGAGCTGGAGCAGGAGCAGGAGCAGGAGCTGGAAGAGCTGCCAGTTGCATTGGAAATGAGTTTTGTATGATGCCGATGCAGTTTGGCAGCTATTGAACAAGGCCCTTTCGTATTGAAATGCCAAATGAATCTCAGCAAACAGCAACAGCAACAAAAACAACAACAACACGGAACAGCAACACAAACAACAACAACAACAACAACTAGAAACACTAACAACATTGTGTCGATGCAACCACTATAAATGCCATCAAAATACGTGTAGCAAGGTTTTATGGCCACATTTTTGTGGCAAGCGAAAAAGGCATTGCCAGCTTCAAAACACAAGTACTGTTGAACATTGAACAACCCAAAAACTCGAAACTCAAACTGAAACCCAACCCCGTCCCCCCCCCCCCCCCTTCACCCATCACCCATCGTGTTTTCAATCACCTTCTTGCTACTGCTGCTGCTGCTGCCGGTGCTGGAAAATTGCATTGCAAGTTGATTTCACTTTTTATTGCATTTACGTTTGTACGCTGATAAAAATGAATGACTGCATCATCAATGGCAATGGCAACGGCAACGGCTGCAACACCGATGTCAACCAGGTGGCGGTTGCAACTGTCAGCTGTTGAGCGTGTAACTGTATATGTGCGGTGTGTGTGTGTGTGCTGAAATCAATTCGCTTGGCAACGTGCACAACGTTCACACATGGTGTTCGGGGTGTTGGGGTGAAGGGGGTGCGAAAATGCGACTCTTGCTCATTTGCAGCGTTTACGGCTAAAGTGGCAGGAAGCAGTCTACCTGATGCCAGTGTACTGTTGCTTCTGTTGCAGGATGCCACCATCCCATCACCTCTCTTTTGCTCTCCTCCTGCTCTGTTAGCTTACGAAGTCAACAAGTTGACCAAACCGCCCCCTTCTAGCTATATCCTGCCCGCCTCGCTGCCTCACTGCCTGGCTGCCTGCAAATCAGATGCTTAGAGAATCACATTATGCTAATGTCGTGGCATTTTGTGTGTGCGTGCAAGAGCGCACGTGTGCACATGTGTGCATGTGTGTGTGTGTGTGCGCGCGTAGAGACAGCGCATCCCCAGCGCAAAAAGGCAGCTTGTAATTACACACATAAAGCAACCAAGTGAGCTGGCAGAGCTTCAAATTTATTGGATCAGGGCAAGGCTGAGCAGCAGAGTGGAGCAGCAGAGCAGAGCAGTTAGTAGGGTTGCCAACATTTCGCATTATTTAACTCTGCATAACTGCACCAAATTCTACCCTTTATATATAGTATAGTGGTAAGTAGTATATTATAATGTAAATTGTTTAAATAAATATATATTAAATGAAATGCTTTTCAATCATGGCAAACAATTTTTGGGTTATTTTAATCACTTTTGCATCTTCAACAAGCTAAAATATGCATAAATTTATAATTGAATTCAGTCTGATAAGCACACAAACAGACACACACACACACACACGCACAAGAATCCATAAGTGGCCAGGGAGCAACTGTCAGGGGGCAGACTGTACTGGTGGTACTGGGTAGTGGTACTGTAAAATTCCATAATGGAACATCTTCAACATGATATTTTTGGCATGTAAAAGTTTGGTTTTACCCACACATATGTATATATATGTATATGTATGTATGCACGGTTGGTTTGTTGGTATGTGCATACTTTTGGGAAATGCCAAAACTTGTACATCAAAGCACAAATGCTAAAGGTATTATTATTCGTTTTCAATTGAAAAGGTAATTGTATAATGCATTTTGAGTGTTTCTGTTTGCATTCGAAAAGTACACACAACTATTTCAGCCTATGGGCCTAATTATGCCATACCTACATACGTATATATATGTATGTGTGTATGTTTATAGAGAAATAAACAAACAAATAACCGGAATTTTAATCATTCTATTTGTAGGGCCGCCCTTTGATTCTATTGTTCTTGGTTACAATGCACAAGAACACACAAGAACTGAAATTTTTGGCCAATAAAAATGCCAAAAAGAATGTGTTTAGGAACTAGCCGGAATCTGAAACAGAGGAACTCTCTGGTTGAGTCAGCTAAATAATAAGGATTCCCTTTTGTTTTTATAGTTTATTTACGAGCTTGTTTGTCATACTTCAATGTGTGTGTGTGTGTGTTTGGCCTTCCTGTCAATTTGATGGGCAATCGTTTTGTCATCGATTGTCGGGTTATCACCCAGTAGTAGTAGATGATATCGATTTATGCTCACTCATTTAGTTTGCCATTCAAACAACCATTTTGGCCATCAATTCGTTTCGTTTTGTGGCCACAGTCGCATTTGGCATTTGGCAGTCAGCCATTTGGCAATTCCCCTGTTGAACTTTTCCAAGAAAAAAGTTCCCATCGCTTAGTTCAACATCCACTTTCCGCCATCCACTAACCCCCCTCGAAATGCTTAGCACACGTGGCGCAGATTCAATGATAACGCGCCATGAAAATCTCATGGCATATAATCAGTGCCGCATTCAAGCAAATCTCCAGGTGGCCTCCTCTCTATGCTATGGTCTGGGCTCTCTCTCTCTCTCTCTCTCTCTTCGTATGTCTGTCTCTATCTGTGTCTCTGGGTGTCTCTCTGTGTCAATGAGTGTTGAAGGTAGCAGCATCTAGGAAGGAGCTCTGGAACCTGGAAGCCGGAAGCATACTCTCGCCAAACTCAAACGCAAACGCATTACATATGCCAATTTATTCATTTTATTCATATTGTGCCATCATGTGCAACTCCCCCCACCACCCTTACACATCTTCACACTGTTTTGCTTATGTTTTTCCCATCGCGCTTGGGGTTTTTTCTTTTTTTTTCTGTTCTGTTTCTGTTTTGCTGTTTTGGGGCCGCGACTTCGTCAACATCTTCCGCCTTTCCATGTGCGAACTTTGGCCATTTGTTTTTCCCTTCACTTTTGTTTGCTTGTTTGCGTGTGTGTTGGTGTGTGTGTGTTGGTGTGTGTATGTCATTTGTTTGCTTGTCGCTTTGACGTTCTGTCTGTCATTCAGTCTGTCTTTCGGTTTGTTTGTTTGTTTGTTTTGCGCTTGACGGCTGGGCGTCAAAAACGAAAAACGAAAAGGAAACAAAAGCTTCTCACCTCAACACTAAGTAGCTGTCAATACGCAGATTGCCACGCCTTCAATATGAATGGAATGGGTATGTGTGCGAGTGTATGCAAGTGTGTGTGTGTGTCAATCATTGAGAACTTGTGTTCTAGTTGCGGTTATTTTCTCTGTCAACATTTTTTAATTAAGAATGCGTTATGTTGCAGCCCAAAAAGGAAATTA
This sequence comes from Scaptomyza parva, assembly GCA_035044645.1. NCBI lineage: Eukaryota > Metazoa > Arthropoda > Insecta > Diptera > Drosophilidae > Scaptomyza > Scaptomyza parva. The sequence goes on from JAWNNT010000139.1 coordinate 13,402,261, forward strand.
GCATTTATTGTTATGCCACCAACACCAACACAATCAACACCAACACCAACACACAGACAAACACACAAACACACCAACACACACACATACACACCACTCGTACTTGTTACACGAGAACTCGATTATTTTTGCAGTCAACTTTGACTGCTCGACTGCCTTCCGACAGCGTCGACGACGGCATCTTGAAAATTGTTATCAACAGCGAGCCGGAGCGCGAGGAAATGGCATTTTGCGATTGAAACTGCCGCATGACCATACACCCATACACCCACACACACCCTACTTAACCCTGCTCCCACCACCCCCTACCTATCCACTCTTTAGGCAAGTGCATTTCGCATTTTGGAATTGAAATGAAAAAGACACAGCGGCAATAGCTGAAAATCAACGCAAGGCGTACTTTGAATTACAAATGTCGCCTGTAATCTTCACTCCTGTCGTTCTGTCAACTGGCAAACTCGCTCTCTCTCTCTGTGGCACACTCAATATCAAACGAGCATGACTAGCTGCCACGCCCATCATTTGTACAAAAACGTTGTGGTGGTGATGAGGTGTGGCACAGGGGACAGGGAACAGGGAACAGGAGACTGGAACTGTGTATATAAAATGTGCTAATTTGGAATGCGAACGCGAATGCGCTTCGAAAATGTTTGTCCAATTTGGTTGGGCAACATTTAAAACATGACTTGACAATCACGCACCGGTTGCCTTTCGTATTCGCATTCGCATTTCGCATTCGCATTTCGGCTACAGAGAGCTATAGAGTGAATGTGTTGGGCGGGGCGGGGGGCGTCGACGTGACTACTGTGCAAAAGTTTTTAGTCATCAACTAGATAGCGTTGAGCGTTGTTTAACAGCAGCAGAAGCAGCAGCAACAATAGTGGCGAAACACACAGCGAGAAAAAGAGATGAAGCTAGATGAAGACAGAAAGAGAAAGAGTATATGTGTGTGTGAGGAAAAACAGTTACTTTAATGCTAATGATAGCAGCTCAAAAGCTGAGCTAAGCATTAAGCTTAAGTCGTTTCGTGTATATCTTAATTTGCAGATCGATGGCTTTTATTCAAATTCACCTGCTGTTTTGCTCAATTAAGGATGATAATCTTTATACCGTTAGCCTATTAGAAAGAAAACTTCATACGCATGTGTGTGTGTGTGTCAACAAAATGGAAACTAATAATAGTTGTAATAATGAATTGAAGTCACAATTTGAATGGAATAAAAGCAAACTCTTCTTTAAGTTAAGACAAGGACAAGATGTCTATCTTAAAGTCTGTCGCTAAAATGTTAACAGTACTTATCTAAGCTTAAAGCGAAAAGCTTCTTTGATACTGTAAGACCTTAAAATGTTTAACAGGAATAAATTTAGTAAAGACCAATTAATCATGTATCTTAAAGTTGTAGTAATTGCAAGCTGGTTAACTTAATACTTCGTTCCAAGGTTGTGTTTCGTTCAGTGTACTGCAAAATAATTCTATAGCCAAAGTTGTCTTGGTGCGCTGCAAGGCACGTTGGTATAAATTGCAAGCCAACAAACTAGCAAACGGCCCACAAGCCCAAAACCAGCCTGAGACATACACAGACAATATAAAAAGATAGCGGATGCAAGAGAAAGAGAGAGAGAACGAAAGAAAAGGAAAGATAGACAATCAGACAGACAGAATTTACGCTTTAAAGTTTTGCTACTCAGATATTGTTGGAGCTATAATTTTAATTAAATCTGGATGCTATTGCACAGCGTTAACAATTTTTTAACATAGTTTTAGTTATGGCTTGTATAAACTGTAGAAAATGTTAAAAGTGTGAAGTATATTGTTGTTGATGTTGTTGGTGTTGTTGTTGTTGTTGATGTTGTTGTTGTTGTTGGTGTTGCTGTTGTTGGTGTTGCTGTTGTTGGTGTTGTTGATTGTTGTCGGCTGCTGCTTTTGCTGCTTTTGCGCCAACTCATCTTAAACTTTAATTAAATGTATTGTTTTGTGCCCCAGCATGCATTTTAGCGTGCGTGTAAGTAGGTATGTATGTGTGTGTGTGTATGTAGGTGTGTGTGTGTGTGTGTTGCGCTTCTTACGCTTCATTTGCTTAGGCATTAACACACTCGCTAAGTACATACATATATATTTATATATATATTTACCGCATTTACCGACACACTCGAACATTCCGCAGCACTTGCAGCAGCCAGAGATCGCCGCAAAAGTTTGTACAACTTTTGCGTTTTGTTCCACATGCTTGACGCACACTTCTGGCCACATAGTTGGCGGCAAGACGGACAGACAGACAGACAGACAGACAGGCAGACTCAGCGACTCAATGAGACACACAGAGAGAGAGTGCAAGTGCGATAGAGAGAGTGCGATATGATGTGTGCGTTCCTTCGTTTTATGCATGTTTGCTGGCAGCGAGTTTTGTAGCATCCAGCATGCAATTGCATACAAAAGAGCTTCACCCTTTTCACTCTCTCTTTCTCTCTCTCTCTCTCTGTTTTAGTTAAGATGGCCCCGCTCTGCTCTACTGATTCCAATGCGCATTTTTAAGCCGGTACGCTTCTGGCATTCGGCATTCGCAAGCAAGTCTTGCTTTGCCAAAGTTTTCTACTTTTCTACTTTTCTAATGAGCAAATTCATTCATTCATTCTGCATATGCAATTTAGTTCGGGGCCATTTTATTCTTCATCTTTACCATTTACGTGTACTTATCCCTGGATCATTGTTCTTCTTCTTTCGTATTCGTTAATTTCATTTTGAATTCGTTTACGTTGCAAACAAAAGACAGGATTTCTCTACAGTTGTACTACACATATAGTTTTACCCAGCTTACCCAGTCTTTTCTGCCTCTTTACTGCCAGCTTCACTCAAATATTATTACAGGGTATTTATTAAGGGGGTTTCTTTCCTTTAGTTGCATTGCACTTGGGCTGCATCTCACTTCATTTTCTGCAGGTATGATCCAACAAGAAATAAGCTTGCAAATCATTTTCAGTTTACGAGAATTTACATTCGCAGCATTTCTCTTGATTTGTTCGTGCCTTCAATGGCCTCCTTTTTTGGGTTCTCTGCTCTGCTGTTTTCTTGTTAAAAAGTTACTCTTTACAGCAATTGCAACGTGCAACTCAATAGAATCGTTGTTTTTGGTAGGTTGGTGTCTCATTTACCTTGGTTATACACTTGAAAAGTGTAATGCATTACAGGTTGGACCCTATTAAGTATATTTATATATTATTGATATATATTGCAAACTGATTCGATATAGTCTTGGCAGAGTTTTAATCCAGTTAAGGTCTTCTTTTTGAAATCGGATAACTTTTTCATACTTATTTACTCAGAAGTAGACAAATTGACTTTAACTTAAGTGTATATAATATTCGGTATGCCACAGACACAGTTTCCTCAAATGTCTTCCTCTAATATCCAAAATCTATCAAAACAACTAGAACTTGGTTCATTTCAAATTGGATTATGTTTCTGGTCGGTTTGCTTTTTACTCGATTCGATTCCAAGTTTGTGTAATAATTTCTGTGAGCTTTTTCAGCCTTTCATACTTAACGACTAACCGACTGACTGACTGACCGACTAACCGACTGACTGACTGACTGACTGTCAGTGGCTGTCAAATCTACTTTCTCTCGATTTCGGCTTAACAAGGGAAAATAAACTTTTCAATATACTCTTTATATATATATATATATATTTTCGCGCAAATTGTGATGTAAATGGAGAGACGGCCAATTTTGCTGTAAATTATCATAAGTAGTTAATCAGCTGTTTTATTCGTTGTCGTTCTTTTGCTCTTCTTGCCACGACAATGACAACGACGACGACGGCGACGGCAACGGCAACGGCAACGGCAACGGCGACGACGACGACATTTTCTTTCCTTTAATTCCTTTTTGCCTTCTTTTTGTTTGTGTCTTAACAGAGTGTTTGGTTCAACTAGCTTCATTTTTTTTTTTTGTGTTTTTTTTTGCTGCTTCCTTAAGAGCAGCCTGCCAGCACTGTCTGCACTGTAATCCAAATTCCTCTCTCTATCTCTATCTCTCTCTAATGCTCTCACTCTGTCTATTTCTCATTGTGCTTGTCTATGGCATCTGGTGCTTTCTGCTTCTTCTTCTGGTTTTTGCTGCTGGTTTTTGCTGGTTTTGCTGCTCTGCACTTCATGGCCTTTTTGTACAGGCCATCATTTCAGCCTGTCTAGCAGCAATCCACTTGAAGCCAGCCGCAATTTTTGCTTGCTCTCATGCCTGGCCGCAAGGAACAAGCTCAACCACAGCCTCACCATCATCTCCATTTCCATCTTAAGTCTCTCTCTTCCACTCTCTCTTTCTCTCTCTGGCCATGTAGTAGGTCTTTTTCGAAGCCCAACATCAGCCATACCACAACAAATTGCAAAAACATTTTCATGCGACTTACTTACGTTTCTTTGTGGTGCTCTTCAAGCTGTCGACTCCGACTGCCGACTGCTGTGTCTGCTGCCTGCTGCCTGGTCGCACCCAAATCTGAATCCAAATCCAAATCGCAGTCCAGCCTCCTTCTAACCCATCTCTCCTGCAGTCAGTTTTGCTGTTTGCCCACTTAATGCCTATTTATTGCCCCTTTAATCCGTGCGCAGGCATTCAAGCCTGAATTCCCCCCCAAACCCCCCAACCCACCAACCCGCCAAGCACACACAATGCTAACATCAAGCCAAGTGCTCTCGATTGCTGCCAATTCAATAAATGTCCACAAACACACACACACTAACACACACACAGACTAACACTAACACACACTTACCTAATTGATATGGCATTAGTAGTAGTTTGTAGCAATTCAATTTTAAATTATTCAATCGATTGAAGCAGCTAACAGTTGTTGGCCAACTAATCAAGCATACTAACACACAAAATGATTAAAATTATTACAAAATGTGGCATTAATATATTTATTTATCTTGCTGTTGCTCTTGCTGTTGCTGATGCTGATGCAGTCAGACGATTTTATTAAAATGTGGCACAGAGCTTAAGTTGCTGTTGCATGAACGAAGATGCCTCCTTCCGTCGTGCCTTCGTTTTGGACAGGCAAAGCAAAACCAATATCAAATATTTAAGCACTTCAAATTGCTGGTTTGCTGGTTTGCACTTGCAACACGAAAATAACTACGCAGAATTGAAGATGGCAAAGGCGATGAAGTTGCAACAACTGCTGCAACTGGCAATGGCAATGGCAGTTGCAACTTCTTCCCTGATAGATGGCATACATACAGATAGATGTGCATTCATATGATGATATATATATATATATATATAGTCAACTTCCACACTTCACATCTACACTCTGCTACACATTTTACACAAAAAATAATACTCACATACACATATACACATTTACACGTATCTTGGATAAGGATAAGAATTGCAGCTACATTTAACCTTTTGTATTTTTGGCTTTTGTTGCACTACTTTGTTGCTGCTGCTGCCGTCGCTGCCCCGGCTGCTGCTGCTGCTGTTGTTGGCATTATCAAAATTTAAAACTTTGCCATCATTACTTGCATTTCCTTAGGTTGCAAATTAAATTCCCACGCGTATCGAACTTGTCCTCCGCACTCCACTCTCACCCATACACATATACATATAGTACACATATATATATATACACTATGCATTTATATATAGTTTCTGTTGCAAATACTATATAGCAGTTATACACAGCATGGTTTATTTAACAAGAACAACAGACAGTCAAGCACACACAGAAACCTACACAGACACCGACACACACACACACAGACACACACGCATGCACGCTTACTGGCTTTCATTGGCGACGACGGCACGTAAATTGACCCACTTTTGGTCTTTGGCATGGGCCACCAGTGCCCAACGATGCTGCTGCCGCCGCTGCTCTTGCTACTAAAAAAAGAATCAAAGAAATCAAATGGAAGAGTTGCCGCTGAAGAGCAGCTGGCACACACTCCAACACACACACACACACACACTCCAACACACACACACACTCATACACAGATCTAAGCGGAGCAGCATATGACTAGAATCTGAAGTCGCGACTCAAGCGCAGATTTGCACTCAACGAGACTCGAACAACACAAAAAAAAGCGCTCAAAAGTAGGCAACACTTTTTTGCAGCCAAAGCAAAAGCTCGCATATGCTTGTGCAGAGATGCTCGCTCTCTCTCGCCTGTGCTCTCGCTCTCTCTGGTTGTGTTGTGGCGTGTGTGCTCTCCCTCTCTCATTGAGTCAAGATGTGTTTTGGCTGGGGTAAAGTGGTGTGTTTATGTTTCAACTTCAGCTTTGACGCCGCCAAGTTAATGTTCGCCTTCGTCTCGCTGCGAGTGTTTTGATACGGCTTGACTGCGATTGGGATTGGGTTTACGTTTTGGACAATGGGCTAAACGAGAGATTGGCTACTCTCGAGTGGGGTAAGGTTAAGGGCGGTGGGGCGGTGGGGCGTGTGTGACGCGCGTGTTTGCTTTTTGCTAAGTTCGTTTGCTGCTGATGCTGCTAAGACACAACTCAGCGTTAAAGTTTTGCGGTAATGGCGCTCTGGGACAATGCGACGTCTTTCGGCTGCTGATGGACTGATGGACTGACTGTCTTAGAGTCATCGTCTAGTTGCGCGTTGGCGTTGTCGTTGGCGGGTTAGGGTTGCCACCCCACCCAACTCTTAGCCAGTTTGCCAGTTTGTTTCGTGCTAGCTTTGGTCCATGCAGTGCCGGACCATTAGGCGACAAGTGCGTATTACTTAACTGTAAACTTGCCACTCGATTGTAGCAACAACAACATCGCCAACATTGCCACACGCCCCCTCCGGTCACGCCCACTACTTTACTCACTCACGCCCTGCGCCATCTGATACTAGACTAGAATAATTTTAATTGAAATTACGAGAAAGCAGCATTGAAGCAAAGTGAAAAGTGAAAAAAAAACAAAACAAAGCCAAATTACATTCAATCCAGATCCAGCAGCACTCAGGACTTGAAGTTAGACAGTTCGGGGAGTTGGAGTTTGGACGTTTTTCGCACACTTCGCTGTTCTTTGTTTCATTACTTTTATTATTATTATTATACAAATTTTCATTTTGTATTCTATTTTCTCTCTCTTTTTTTTGTTATTATTTTCATACGCCGAAATTATAATTTTAAATCATTTTGTGTGCGCCCACAAAAGTATGCAAATAAAAGTCGTAATACATTTGTGTTTGTTTTGTTTGCCATTTGCTTTGGCATTTTTTTTTTGTTGGTTTCCCCTTACCCTTGCCAAAAGTTTGATATTTTTGTCACACACACACACACTCGTACACACACACACACGAGCACACATCATTGAAACTGAAAACTTTTCACTTTTATTTGATGAAATATTTCAATTCTAGATGTGAATCGTATTTATAACACATCACATTATCAACTTTTACTTTTCGAGTCTCTAATCAAAAAAAAATATTCATATTACATTTTATTGTGGATTATTTTTGGCAATTTTCCATTTCAGCAATATGAAAACAAACAAATTTGCTTGGACATAGATGCTGCATATGAGAAAATGGAGGGTATTTAGATACTTGATTATTCCAACTTGTTTGTGTATGTGTATGTGTGTACCATGTATGTATGTGTGTGTTTTTTTAGCCGTAGTTCCGCTGTGCAAGGGCTGCCTTTTTGTGATTTTATTTTGCAGTTTTTCGGTTTTGGTTTCTATTTGATGCTTTCACATTTTTTCTCTTTCTGTTTCTGTTTTTTCTCTGTATTTTTTCTGTTTTTTTTGTTTTTATTATAGAACAAATTATATATACTATGCATTTGGCCTATAAAGAAGAAGAGCGAGCTCGTAAAACCGACGCTTCAAATAAAAATCGCATAGCAACAACAGCAACAACAACAACAACCATCAGCAACAACAACAACAACCATCATCAAGTGGAGCAACAATAATAAAAATAATATAAAAAAAAAAAAAAGAGAAGGTGGATCAAAAAAAAAAAACAAAAAAAACAGAACTGAACAGAACATAACACTGAACACTGAACACTGGAAAAAGAAGAAGCAGAAGAAGAGGAAGAGGAAGAAGAGTTGGGAAAAAAAAGAGAACTGAACTTTATATATATGATATGATAAAAAATGAGAAAAGCTAAAAATTGAAATGATTTTAAATAAAGCCAAAATGCCACAGGAAATGGAGACAAACTGGGGCAAGTTAGCCCTCCCCGCCAACCCGCCACCCCGTTGCAAATATCAAATGAATAACAAGATAAACAAAAAACAAACTTCATAAAAATAATATTTGGAAAATTTACTTAAATAAAATAACCACCAACCGACAGACAGACCGACAGACAGACAGACCATTCATTGACAGCTATCATTCACTCAATTAAACAATGTTCGTTGAAAAGCAACGTAACGCGAATTGAAAAATGATATTTCAACATATGTGAGTTTAATTAAATGGGATATATGTGTATTTATACATCTCTCTTTTGCTTTGTAATCAAAGTAAATGCCTTTACCTACAAAATTAATTAAAAGCCATCAATAATCAAAAATCAATTTTGTATATCAAATTTTTGGTTGCGACACTCAGAAATAAATGTAGAAAAATGTTTTATAGTTATTTAAAGAGTAAAGACATTCTTTTCACACTTATTGATAAGCATTTTATCGGTTTGGCACATTTGTTATCTTTCGCAATAATATTGCATTCAATCTGTCTGTCAATTCCCCATTTCACTCGACTCGACTCCACTTCACTCCATTCTGCACTCACCTCACCACCTCAGCACCACTCTTCTCTCCACTTAACACTCCACTCTCTACTTCACTTTACTCGTTTCAACTGAACTGAACTGAACTCAACTCCAAATGGACTCTGCTCTGACTCTGTGGACTTTGCTTTTGCCTTTACGACTGACCCAAACTGGCCTCTCTTTTGGATAGCCACTTGTACACATACTATTTGTATATAACTAACTAACTTTATACATGTATATGTTAGTGTGTGTTTGTGTGTGTGTGTTTGAAGATATAGAGTGCTCTGCAAACATGGAGGGTAGCATTGAGTGTTGTTGGCTTTGTTTCTTGTTTTGATAGTTTCTTTGTTGTTGTTATTGTTGCTTGTTTACTTAAACTATTTGCTAACTGTCGTATGTGTCTGTGTGTGTGTGTGTGTGTATATTGGCAATCTTTTTTTTTGTGTTTTAGAAAATATTTGTTGTCTATTGTACAAATGGATTGGTGCCATTGGCTACAACGCTTAAATTATATACTCAGGATCGCAAAACAAGCACAAGAACACAGCTCTCTCAGCTTTCAACTAAACCATTGCCTTTGATAGTGCCACACTTAGGGGCACTTAGGTGAGTTAGCTTAATATGACATAACTGCTGCTGTTGCTGCTTCTGTTCCTGCTTCTGCTTCTGCTCCTGCTGTTCCAACAACAACAACAAACAACAACAATAACAGTCATATCAAAAACAGCTACAGTTGCCTGTCAACTATCGTCACACTTACTTTTCACTTGCCACACCCCCCTCCACCCCACTTGGCACTCCCAGTGTGACTTTCCGGTGGCGCAACACTTGCTGCAGCTGCAGCTCCTCAATGGGTGCTTCGCATTTATGGGCTTGCTGCTTGCTGCAATAGTTTTGTGCAACATTTCGTTTCGTTTCGTTTCGCTGAGAAGATGAGCCCCAAACGCAGCACAGCTCCACAGCTGCCTCCATCCAATTGTTGGCGGATTTACCACTGTTTTCTTTATGGCCAGCCCGCCAGTTGCCCAAGCCCAGGTTTGCCAGATCCAGATCCAGATCCGGTCATATAAATATACACCACACACACACAAAACTCTGACGACGTCGACGTCGACACAGACAGCGATAAAATGAATCGAATCGGATGTGTTTAAGTTGAAACGGATTTTCCTTAACGTCGCATTCGACGCTTGCATCCTGCTCCTTCTCCTCCTGCTCCCTCTCGTCACTGGCACTTTATCCAATTTTCACACACACACACACAAAGAGCACTTTTATACATTAGTTTTGTATGTATATGTTTCTTAATTATCATAATTCCTATAATATCTGTTTAGAATTAATGACATTCGATGTGGATTAAAAGCTTTTTGGCTTTTCGCAATTCTCTTTGATTCGGTTATGCAAAGTTTATCGAGCACTTAAAATCCTCAAAACGTTTAAACTTTGCTTTTGTATTATCTTTTTATTGTCTAATCAGATTAGCATCTGTATTATGCATGTGAATAGCGTGCGAGAGATTCTTGTCATCTGCACAAATTACTGTAATTTTCAGGGTAAATTGTTTTAAATGTCTTCTAAGCCGATTAGGTTACACTTATCCAAAACCCAAAACCTAACCTAAAACAAGGCAAATGCAAGTATTAAGCGGGATAATACCCTGTATTTTTTTAGGTGTGTTATGCCAGTGAAAGGTATTTGAACTCAAATTAAGCCTTTTTTTCACCCTTAACCCATTAAAGTGCCTAAGAAAAATATGTGTTTTTTCGAAAACTTTTTTGGTTTACGATAGACACATGTAATCGATAGCAATATTATATTAAATTTCGATAATTTAAGAAAAGGTTGCAAAACATTAACAAAATAATTGAAATTGTTATTATTTTTCGATAACTTTTTTGGTTTACGATAGACACATGTAATCGATATCAATATTATATTAAATTTCAATAATTTGAGAAATGAGGTTTGCAAAACCTTAACAAAATAATTCAAATCTGTGAAATTATTTTTTAATCTGTTAAGAAACACCGGAGATATGAAAGCTTGAAGTTAAACCATAGAGTACTGGTACAGTAGTACCTACCGGAGCCAAGGTTATCTTCTAGCTGAGCTTACTCAACTCAAACCATCTAGTTAGTCCTGCAAAGGTATTTCGAGACCGATTGTCTCACTTATCAAATCGAATCGAATGAAATGCGTTTTAATTTGAACCGCAAAACTGTTGCACGTTTGGCTGTGTATTAATACAGAGTACACAGTACACCGTACCTGGTGTTGATAAATTAATTTAATTATGTTGCAACAGCCTCAATTATATAATAGCTTGTAAATATGTTTGAACATGTGTTGTGTGCGTGTTGTGTTTGTGTTTGTGTTTGTATTGTCTCTGGCAAATCTATAAGTAAAGAGAGCATAAAACTAAACACGTAAAATATGCTCTAAGCCATTCAATTACTGTGTATTTACCATACATTAGATATATATATATATATGTATGCTTGTGTTTTCCACAGAACTGACATTGTGCATTGTGGCATGTTTGCTTGTGGCAAGAGACAGAGAGACAGAGGGAGAGGGACACAGAGAGAGAGGGAGAACTGAATGCACAAAAATTCCAAATAGCAATTGCTTTCAACTTGTTTGCTGCTCAGCCATTTAAATATATTACCACATTGTGAGACGAGTGCTAACAACAAAGAGGCGGAATGCTAATGTGGCTAAAGGTGCTCTCTTCCCTTCTCTCTCCCTCTCCCTCTCGCTCTGTTTAAGTCATCTATTGACCTTATTACGGGCTACACATTGTGGCATTTAAGGCTTAATCTATTTCCGAATGGGCCAAAAAACCCCGAGACTTCAGGCTATCAAAAAGAGAAAAGGTGGAACAGAAGAAGAGAAGAAAAAAAGGCGCAATAGAAAGTTAAAGTGCGGCCATTTTGGGCCATTTTCTGCTATCTTCTGATCTATGTGTATATATCTTTATGGCGCATGTTCTGACCCTTGGGCCTGCCTGTGCCTAGCCTGGCCTGCGCCTGGCCTTGCCTTTATTTTTTTGTTTTGTTGTTGCTAGAACTTTACGCCAACTCGCATTATTTTAACGTCCATATAATTATGTATTTTAGCCTGGCCAACAACAGCGCAATGCATTGACAGTGAAGACGTCAAGCTAAGGTCAGGTTTTAATGTTTCTGTTGTTTCTGTTGTTGCTTATTATATATTTTTTGGCCTTAGTTTTTAAGTTAAATCGACCCCAAAGCGCACCACCCAACCACCCACTGGCCACCCACCCAACCACCACCCACTGGCTACGTGCTCTGTGCAATGGAATTTTTGCGCTTTGCTTGCTTTGCGGATGCGAAATGAAACTTTAACTGCAATGCGGGCCGAGTTGTGTAAAAATTGTGAAAATGGGTGAAATGACTGTATGTGTGTGTGTGCGTGTGTGTGTGTATGTGCGTGTAGACTGCCTGACGCTTAATGCCGACTGTGTGTGTATATGGCTTGGCTATTAAATTTCCAGTTCAATGATTAACGAAATTTATGTTTTGGCTTAAACATATATGTGTGTAAGTGTGTAAGTGTGTGTGTAAGTGTGTGTGTATGTGTGTGTGTGTAAGTAAGAGAGTGCGTGCCGCTGCCAAGGTGCGATTGTGACTGCGACTGGGACTGCGACTAGGGCTGGGAGTGGGAGTGGGAATGGGAGTGGGACGGGGAGTGGGACTGGGGAGTGGGACTGCGGCTGGAACGTTAACGATCCCACGCACCTAAAGTGTAAGAGAAGGAGTCTGGGATAGAAGTGAAAGCAATTGGAACCAGTTGCCTACAGCCAAACAGCCGACTCCATCTCCTTCTCCATCTCCATCTCCATCTCCTTCTCCTCATCAGCATCAGCATTGCCATCGCTATGCTCTCTAGGCTGTGGCTGGCTGTCGTCGCAAAGACGTGTCGAGGCTCATTAAATATGTATGTCTTGTGCTGAGCAGCTGTTGGCTGGCTGGCTGGCTGACTGGGTGACTTGGCTTTGGGTCGTTTGGATGCAGGGTTTGGTTTGGGTTTGAGTTTGGGTTATGCGTTTGGCTTTGGCTTTGGCTTTGGACGGCGTGTGGCATTCAATTAAGGCGCATTTTGTTGCTTTCAACTCTCTCACTCTCTCTCGCTCTCTATTTGTCTCTCTCTCGCGCTCTGTCTCGCTATGTCTGTAATCTGTTTGAAATATTGACCAAGCGCAAAATGGTGTCAGGCAGGCGCCGAAAAGTAGGCAACGCTTTAAAGAAAAAACCCGGTTAGCCAGAGCCAGGCAACTCTGCTCAGCTCTGTCAACTAGCTCAGGCGCTCAGGCGCTCAGGCATGCAAAATAATGAAGTTGAAGCGCAATTAATTTGAAGTTGACGCACCCGAACAAGCTCCAACAACATACTACACAACGTGCAACGTCAACGTCATCAACCTGCTGCTAGGCACAGGCACAGGCAGAGGCACATGCAGAGGCAGAGGTACAGGCTCAATCTCGGCCAGCAACTCTGCCACTGACTATAGGCGCCACAGCCTTTGGCACTGGCAACAGCAACAGCATCAGCAGCTGCACATTTCCCAACAGTTTTGCAACTAAACCAAACTGCCCCAACACTCTACTCGTTTTTTCAGGGGCAGAACGGGAACGGGAACTTGGGGGGGACGGGGCGGTGTAGGAAAGTTGGGGTGCATCATGTGCCTTGTGCCTTTTGGCCAGTCGACTGACTTACTTTACTTTGCTCAAATGGCATATAAAAAATTGGGAAGAAAATTTCTTGGCAGTTGTTTCATTTTCTTTTTTTCAGTTTTTTCATTGCTTTTTGTTGCATTGTGTGCAAGAAATAAAAGAAATGAAAGAATAAAGGCAAAGCAAAAGCAAAAAAAAACTAAACCTAAGCAAAACGGAGCCAGAGACTTTATATTGAGCTAAAACCAACTCGAGTTTACGTTGTGTGTGTGTGTGTGAGTTTTGGTACATAAAAAACCGTTTTTCTATGTCAGTTGCATTTTTGTGTTACGCCTCAGTTACATTTTTGTGTGTTAGTGTGTGTGTGTGAGAAGGGGTCGACTTGCGGTTGAGTTTGTTCCTGCTACTGTGTTGTTGCCCCCGGCAGTGTCGCCTCGACATTTGCTTGCAGCAGCCGCAACGCGATAGGGAAAGCTTTCTTTCAATTGTTTCCGTTTCGAGGTCATGACAAATGCATTCATTTCTCCACATTTGCTGGCTCTACACTATATGTCTCTCCCTCGCTCTCTCTCTCTCTGTGTTTCACTCTATCTTTCTCGCTTTCTCTCTGCCTTTTTTGCATTTTTGAAGCAAACAAGCAACATTGGCGGCAATGAACTGTTGTTACCCCCGTGTCACCCAACGACAATCGCCATCAACTTCGCCAGCAAAAAGCAAAATGAGAAAAAAGATGAAAAACACAAAATAAAGAATAAAAATGGCAAATGGCAAATGTCCCCCGCATCAAAATGTCCACACACTCTGTAAGCTATATGTCATTTTTGCGTTTAATGTCAAGACCTCAACAAAAGTTGCTTACCTTTCGGTGGGGCAAGGCGATAACAATACCAACAACCAACAGCCAACAACAACAACAACAACCAGCAACCAGCAACAACAACAGCACCAGCAGCCTCATGTAATAAAAACAATAAGCAGCCAGAAAAAAGCACACAAAAAAAACCAAAATAAAATAAAAATAAACAGCACACAAAAGCCAAGAAATATTCAACTTCAGATACCCACTATAAAAAAGAATACATTTTAAAACTTATTTTGAAGAAGTTTACATCACAATAAAAAAAACAAACTCAAATCATCTGGCCAAAAGTATAAAAGGGGCGAAACTCCTTAAACTTTACTATTGCTTTTGGGCACTTATTGGGTTGAATGATACGACTGTTTAGTACTATGTTATAGGGTATAAAGACAATACCGGATATTGTTCAGTGCTTCAAGTCGGCCAGCAAATGCTCTATAAACTCTCACCTTTCAAAATAGAAACTGATGCTGAACTTGATCACTCGCAAAAGCTGTCTGTGTTTTGTTATCAAGTGATGGTCACCCTGGCAACAGCCGCTACAAAACTTTCAGCTGATCACTTGTAAGAGCTGTCTCTGTGTTTTGGAATCAAGTGATGGTCACCCTGGCAACAGCCGTTACAAAACTTTCAGCTGATCACTTGCAAGAGCTGTCTCTGTGTTTTGTTATCAGGTGATGGTCACTCTGACAACAACCGCTACAAAAATTACAGCTTTCTCTTCAAATAATGGACAAACTTGAAAAAAAAAAACAAAAAAAAAAAGATTTTAGCGTTTGAAAATGAAATGTGCAAGGTGGCGACCCAACTGCATTACTTAGCTGTCATAGCCGCTTGCCAGGCAGCCAGGCTACAGCTGATGATGGGAGCCCCACTAACAAAATCAGGCAACGGCTGCTGCCGACAGCAACGGTGACTATTGCAAAGTGCTTTGACTTTGGCTCTGGTTGTTGCTGTTGCTGGTGGTGCTGGTGCGGGTTTCTGGTTTGCTGCTGGCAGTCGTAAAAAATGTAGTTTATATTCAAAATAAATGAGGTTGACTTTATTTACGCGCTTATGCTTTTTATGCGCCTTGCAACAAATATTTGTAACAGCAACAACAGCAACAGTAAAAATCATCAACGTTGCCGTTGAAGCTGCGGCTTCTCCTCCTGTTGTTGTTGTTGCTGCTGCTTCTGTTGTTGACTGCAATTGAGCGGGCGTACAAATCACCAAATGCCTGCGGCGTGCAAGGGATGCGGTTGGGTTGGGGGAGTATTGAGCAGGATGGGTTTTTCCTTTTCTGGATAAACGTAGCGTAAGTAAGTGATTTACCATTGTTGTTGTTGTTGTTGTTACAATTCTTATTACTGTTGCTGTTGTTGCTGTTTCTCGGCACACAAATCGGAGCGCTGCTGATAATTATGTTTGTGTACTTTCAATGCGAGAGAGACGAAACCAGCTACAAAGCCCCACACTCAGTCAGTAAGTCAGTCAGTCTGTCTGTCTGTCTGACTGTCTGTCACTCAGTCAGTAAGTCAGTTACCACAATTCCCCACCATCCACCCAACCAACCCCCAAGAGAAATTCGAATAATATTTGTATAGCCAAAATGTTGCTGTCGCTGCTGCTATTCCGATTGCGATTGCTATTGCTATTGCTATTACTGTTGCTGCTGTTGCTGCTGTTGGTGCTGCTGTTGTTGGCAAAACAGACGAAACCAAAACTTTCGCTGTTTGGTTTTTGAATATTTTTCGAAAATTAATAGCGGGCTAAAATGTGTAACGGTTTGTCATTGTGTCATTGCGCAGGGTATGGGGGCATGAGGTTACACGGTTACAGTTTACTATTGTTGCTGTTGCTGGATGTTGCTCGTTGGTGTTGGTGTTAGTGTGTTGGTGTTAGTGTGTTGGTGTTAGTGTGTTGGTGTGGGCGATGGCGATGATGGTGGGAAGTTTTGACAGTGGCCGGACGGACACATTTGTTTGTGATTAAACCGAGCGTCCGAGGGGCCTGTTTAGTTTTTGCGGTGTAGGCATGTACGGGACGGTGGTTGATGTCGCTTTTCCCCCAACCCTCACATCCCCTATACACCCCCACCAACTAACAAACCCGAAAGCATATCAATGTTTGCTCTTGATGTTGTTGTTGTTGTAACTGTAACTATTACATAGTTAGAGCTGACTCTTGTTGTTGTTGTTGTTGTTATTGCCGCAGTTGCCGCCGCTGTTGGCTGCGGTTGGAGGCGCCTCTGAAAGGATTGCGGCGTTTGTCCCTCCGTAATACAATTAGCAATGGTTGTTGTGGTGCCGAGCCTGCCCATTGAAAGCGAGCGTAAGAGAGAGGGGAGGGGGAGAAGAGTCCAGCACTCGAGCGTTGGCAATGCGTTGACCATGAGCTGGGGGAATGTTGTTGTTTGTGGCTTTAGCTTTATTGAATTGTGCCTGGGCGTTGTGTTTTCTCTCTGATGCTGATGGATGGTTAAGTGGATAAGTGGACTAGTGGGAATGTGGAGAGTGGGTCAGCGCCAAAGGAATCAAATCAATCATTCAAGTTTTTTGCATACGCACGAACTTTGTGTGTTTGTAAGCTTTGCAATCAAAGTTTAAATCGGATTGATGTTAAAGAGTTAGCATTTCATAGATTATATTTCTAGGAAGCAATTGACATAACATTCGTCTGAACCGCATTGAAATCAATCATTTAATCAAGTCCACCAGCCGGGGGCCATCAATCATTGTATCAATCAGCATCAGCCACAAATGGGATTAATTAGAATTCCATTGAATGGTCATTAAAAACTGTATGGAACAAAAAAAAAAAAAAAAAAACTGGGTCAGTAATGCAACAAGAATTTAATGTATCTTTTTTTTTAATTTTAATTTTAATTGAAATGTTATTTTAAGTAGTTAAGAATATTATAAAGAGTTCGTTTGAACAAAACAAAAAGTTACAAATTAAAAGAATCAATTTCATTAAAGCGAAAGATAAACTATTATAAATTTAACTACTATAAATTTCACAAATTTTGTAATTAATTGAAAAAATTAAATATCTTAAATATAACTCACTTGGCTTTGGGCAGCGTTAATGTCAGCATCCTTTTGCTTAAAGGCTCCTCCTGCAAATATTGTGTTTTTTTCTATATAGATCGGAAAAACTGCATTTTGAGCTGTCCGAATGCTGTAGCAAGGCTGCTGCTTTGGCATAATTGCAAAATATTATTATATGTTGATCGTCACTGAGTGGCTTAAGAGCCTCCAATTGCTGTGTCAGCTCTGCAGTTTGTTGGCAGATGACAATGCTGCAGTTCATCGATTTGCTGCCTTAGTTCGACACTGGACAATCCCGCTTACCTAGCTCATTTTGTGCTGCGGCATCGTCGAGCGTCTTTTGCCGGTTGTTGGCTTCTTCAAGTGGTTTGATTTGAGTTCTGATAAACCTTCTCATCTGTTTCCAAATCCTGATTTTGCTTGAAGAGCTCTTCACGTTTTAGCGTTTGCTGCTATATTTTTATCTCCAAACGTTGCATCACGCTCGACGTCTCCGTCTCCATCGAGAGTTGTTGGTTGGTTAAGCTCTTGCAGTTCAATATTACATTTCTCACAATCCTCGAGCTCCTTTACTTTTGACAGCACTTCAGCCAACAGTCCATAGCCCACACGCTGAGCGCTCTCGTCGTCCTGCTTAGCAATTGCAATAGCAATTGCCTCAGCTCAGCTTGACTCTGTGATTTAGCTCTCTGAAATGTATATATAACTCCCTACTACAGTGTTTTCTGGGAAATGAAAACTCATGTCATGACATTACGCACCTCGTTTTGCTCTCATCTCATCTGGTGTAAGGCTGTCTCCACTTCTACTGCATATATGCTCCTGCTGCTGCGTATATTTCATTTGTTCATCATTTGGCCAATTCGTTTGCCTTCTGCTTCTGCTGCAACATGGATTCATATGGCGCCAACAATTGCTGCCAAAATGAACTTCCTTTGCGTTGAGCTAGCAGCTAGCAGGAGAGGAACAAAATTTACATGATTGGGCTGTTGCTCCTGCTGCTGTCTATTAACTGTCTGCTTACCTTCTGCAGCTCTGCATTTTGTTTCTTCTGCGCAGTTAGCTCTTCTTGCTGCCTGCCGAGGCTGAGTAGCATTGAAATGAGTAAGCTGCCGGTCGTAGCATATTTTTCGAGCTCGGAATATCTTTTCATGTTAAAGGCACACTCCTGCACCAATTTATTTGCAGTTTTCGTCAGCTCTGTGCATTGCATATTGACATCCTGAAACACAAACAAAATTTGTTTTATTAAAATTATATTCAATATGTTTTGCCACTTGATGTTCCAACTGAGTTTTGCTTTTGTTTGCTATTGTTGCATCGCCGACATCTTGAATTCTGTGTTGCTTTTTCTCCTTGAACTCGGAATTGTTTCCTTTAAGGTTTTGCTTTTCTTTTGGCATAGTTTTGTAATATGTAACAATTGTATATCGTCTGTGGTAATTTGAGTATTATATTTCTCAAATTATGCGCAATATTTCTCAAATAATTGCTCAATAGATCGCACTGCACAAAAGCGCATCAGCTGGCTTAATGCAACGGTAAATAAGGTGAGCTTGCTTAATGCCTTCATGCAGAAATACATCGCGTAATCGATAGCTCAGTGTGGCAGTTAAAGTGATTTTAGTATTTATTTGCGCAATATGCCCGACAGAGTGCGAATCATTTGATCATTGAACACATTTGAGTAAGGCTGCCATATTTGGATTGCGCCTTAGGGGTAGACCTTTAATATGAATGTAAAACTTCACATCAATCATTATAAAGCTTATAAAGCGATAAATATCAAATAACTGGCTACTTATCACAAAATTATTTAATATCAATAAACAATGTAATCTGTTTGAAAATAAATAAATAAATCAATCACAATTGTTAATTGTATTTACCGTACACATGTATTATTAACTCGTTTGACATAAAATAAACAAATAATTTATACAATTATGCCATCAATTCATAAATTAACCTCAAGACCAATCAGTCGCTGACAAACGCAATTAAAATTAATCAACAATCAATCAAAATGTCGCCAAACACGAGCATATATATAAATATATATATGTATATGTAAAAGCACTGACAATTCCTGTCAGGCAATCAATTAGTCCCAGTCCCAGTACAGGCATTGAACCTGCTTATACACACACATCCACACACACACCTATGTATATACAAACACTGAGGTATTTTCTATTAGCTGACCTCGATGTCTGTGAGTTGCTTTGACCATTGCCATTGCCATTGCCTATGCGGGCGGTGTGGTCAAATAATCCAAAGAAAAAAGAAAAAATAACGAAAATTAGAAACACACACATGCGAAACAAAGCCAAATAAAAAAAAACGAACACAAACAAATAGAAAACATCCAATCTGCGCCATTAGCCATATAAGCCATCAGCTCATATAGCATATAAGCCGTAACCCCTAAGCTGTAACCCAGTTTCAATTGAACGCATTTTCACATGCCAGTGCACCTATCCGACCGAACCTTAATCCCCCCTCCCAATCATCCCGCTTACTCACTCAACTCAGCGCCTCATCATCATCATCATCATCAATTGGCAATGTGCAATGTGTGACCGAGGCGGCCTAGACGAGACCGAGGCTGGCAAAATGCTCGAATTTTTAGGGCTTGGGGTTTGTATTAGTGTGGGTTACAGTTTTGTTTTTCTCTTCTTCTGCTTTTCGGGCAATTGAGAGAAGCAGCCAATAGACGATACACACGTATGTATGTACGTACATGTGAATGTGGGGGAAATCGTTCTACTTTATGCCTATTTGGCTTATTATTTTTTGTGGCTGGCCAAGCAAAGCAATAACCCAACTAAATTGAAAATCAAACCCAGACGCACACATTTACTCAAACACACACACACACACATGCATACGTGAGCGTGTCACGATTTGAGCATTGAGCTTACGTCCGTTGCGTTGACTTTAATTGCTGGGGTCTGGTCTGGTCTGGTCTGAGCAGCGCAATCAAAATGCGCTGCCAAAAGCGCCATCAAATCGCGCGGATAACACGCGCGCAAACTCTTCAAAAAAACAGCAACAACACCTTAAACGCATGGAGAATTGAATGCGACAAGGGTACGTGCGGGAGGGGAGCGGAGGGGAGGTCTCCTAAGCTGAGTGTTAAATGTGGCGCCATTGCGTTAACAAATGTACAACGCTGCTTTTCGTTTAACACGCTGCCTAACTCACACGCTCTCTCTTTCTCTCGCTCTCACAATCTACCTCTGCTACTATCCTGTTTGTGTGCATTTTCGTTTGTGTGTGTGAGTCAGCTGCACTTTGTAAAAGTGTTTTGCCCATTTACAAGCCAGCGAACTCGGCGAGCGTCGGCGCGCTGATTTTAATGCCATACTGTTTGATGTTGACTGAGTCGAGGAAACAACTGCCAGCAGCAGTCCCTTAGCTGTTTCAACACACAAGCGCCACACCCACTCCCTCACCACGCCCATCAGCTGTTTTCCGTTTTTGTCAATCAGTGTGAGTGTCTGTGTGTGTGTGTGTATGTGTACGCGCGCGTGGCAAGAGTGGGCTTGGGCATGGGCGAGGCCATAGCATAAGCGCACTCTTGCACAAAGTCTTGTTTGCTGTATGTTTGTTTGTTTGTTGCTGCCCGTGCCGCCGTCGCCGCCGCCGCCAACTGTAACATTATTGCCAGAAATGCACACGCAGCAGCAGCACAGTCAGATGCAGCATGCAGGCAGCGCCCACTGCTCCTCTTCCTCCAGCCGTTGCATCCACCTCTTTCTTACACACAAAAACACAACCCCTCGCAGCCAAACCCCCTGCTGCAACAAGATATATGTTGACAGCTTGTGAAAATATGAGCAGCGTTTTGCTGCTGCCAGCCAAATGTGTTGAAAAATTGAAAAATATTTCGCCATCGATGCACTAAAATATGGTCCGTAGTATCCGGACTCCGCCGGATGCAAGACAAGAAGGCGAACGAAAAACGAAAAAAATATGCCAAATCGCTGGCAAAATGCAAAACAACACTAGTAACACAACAACAACAACAACAACAACAGCAGCAACAGCAGCCAAACTAACTGTTAACTAACACAACAGCAAAAGAGAGAACAAGCGAAGAGAAGGAGATGAAGAACGCAACGCCAACAACGAGAACTCGTTTTGTTTTCGATGCCAAAAGGTTTTTTGGCGGCGCGCCAGACTTTAACAACAACAACAACAAGAGTAACAACAATATCGTCTATATCATAAGCCCAAGCCGTCGTCGTCGTCCTGCTGAAGTCCTGTCGAATGTCGAATGTCTTCTGGCACCATTTACTCTTTGTTATACGTTTTTTTTTTTTTTGTGTATTTTTCAAAAATTTGCCGGTTTCTTTCTGTTTTGTTGTTTGTTAGTTGGTCGGTTGGTTTGGGGGCGGGCTTTTATTTTGATTAACTGACAAGCGGCTGGCAATTGGCACAATTGAAGGCAACTCCTTGGTCCCTAGTCCTTGTTGCAGGCATTGTTGATTTAGGATAACGCCAACCAGCTGCCAAAAGGTTAACGTTAACGAATTTATATTAGGGCCGCCGCCAAAGAACGAAATACCCAAATAAAAAGACAAAATTTACCAAAAAGGCAAAGAAAAGAAAACAAAAAGAAAAGATGAGCCGCTCAAAATTTGCTTGTTAGCCATTTAACGCGCGCGCCAACAAAGAGATAAGAGAAATCTGCTCATTGCTGCTCATAACTCGAAATCTACATTCAAATGTACGTGTACATACATACATACATACAAACGTACACGTTCACACGGACACACATTCAAAGTATTCATACTTTATGTGTAACACAAAGGGCAACAACTTGTTAACTTTGCTTTTTATTTTAGGGTCCCGTCTATAAGTTGCAAAATTTTCAGGCTACAGCCTTGCCCCACACTTTTCATACCCTTACCACCGTTCAAGCCTTACGAATTTTGTCACGAACTGTGTGCAACGCCTTAAAATGAAATTGAAATGTTTTTAGCAATCTCTATGTTACGACGATCAACCAGCATACTGGCCTATCTCATTTAAACTGGTCACACTGGCAACTGTCATGCACAGACGACAAACTGTTAAGCTTTAGCTCTTAACAGATGAATAACATTATTGCGTTGTGCTTTGATGCATTGGCTTCTTTTAGTTGATTAACAAAATAAAATAAAGAAAGAAAAGAAGCCATGCAGTTGTTCTTCTTCTTCTTCGCAAGGGTATGCAATCTTCAACATCTGCTTTCCAAATTTGCTTTTGATTTTCCTTCTCCCTTTCTTGCTTTTCGTTTTGTTTTAGAGAGCGCAGCTGTTGCGGCGCACATAAGAAAATGCGAAGGCTTTGGGGTCTGGTGCCTGGTGGTGCTTGGTGCTCCTGCTACTCCCTCTGCCCTCTGCTTCGGCTACTGAGTTTTCTTAATGCTTGGCGGTACGGCGGGTCAGGGTGGCGCCTATAGAGCCAGGGGGCCATAAAATTGGCGTCGCCGCCGCGTGATTAGGAGCCCCGACGCGTTTCATTTGACTTTGTCCTTAAAGTGTATTTGGCACACATATATGTACGCATACATACATATGTACACACATTTGTATATGAATATATGCGAGTACTTACAATATTTTTAAAAGGTTTGAGTGGCTAAGAAACGTAAATTGTGGAAGCCTGTGTGTGCGTGCGTTAAGATGAGAGACATTCTTGAAAGCCAATCTCTGGAGATAGCCATTTGTGGATATATAATGATACCCGCCGGAATTGCTCAATGTATGCCCCCCTCTTCCCTACACACATACATTACGTTTTTCCACTTATTTTGGCTTAATTTTTCAGACGATTCTTGTCACAATCCATTCAAAATAGTCGTCTCTTTAGTCATCAAATTTGACACAGTTTTGAAGACATTGGACTGGCATGGATAAAATGATAGCAATAAACGTTAAAGAGTATTTATGATATGATATGATTCCAATCGAAGGTTAGTTCAATTATTTCTATTAATACTCATTTTTTATGCAGATCTGTGTTCATAGCTTTAAGTTCACCAAATTTGATAATGTTAGGGGTACTCAAGTGTGAGAAATATGCGTGTTTTTTTTTATTGTCTAATTGCACATTGATAGTTATAGAATCCTTATCGATTTCTGACAAACAAATAGGACAAGCTATTTGCCAAGTTTCAAGTATCTCGCTTTAATGGCAAGTTTAAGTGACAGCTCTTCTTAGGATTAAATAAAAATAGCTCTCAAATATCTTGTTACATCAGACATATACGAAACATGAACTCTTTTGTGTGGGTTGTCTGTTGTGTTGGTTGCTTATTATTATTTTTTCATTGTTATTATCACAATGCAGATAGATTTCAAGGGAAAATGTGATTTTGTTGTTGACGCACTTTATTTAACCAATTTTAACTACATATAACATTCCATGTGATGATGATATTTTGATTACTTGAATGCGATTAAATCAATATGTGCTTTAAGCATTTTCATTTTCACGCGCATTTAAATTGAACAATCTTATCCGATCCGATTGGGTTTCAGTTTCAGTGTTTTTTTTTCCCTCCCCTCCGTTCCAGGTTGTCACCAATGACTTATTTGCATCCCCTTTGGCTGATGCTGGCAGCTCTGATTGGCACTCCTGGGGCTTCTGTTGCTGCTGCTGCTGCAGTCGCTGTCGCCGTCGTTGTCGCCGTCGTTGTTGTTGTTGTGATTGGGTGCTATAAGTTTTGTATTTAAATATTTAAGTGTTGAAAGCAAACTTAAAGCTCAACATCGGATTAAAAGTGCTTCTGGGCAAGGCTTGCAAGGCTTGCTTCCTTCGCACGTTTCGCATCGCATCGCATCGCATCTCATCGTTTCGTATCGTTTTATTAATGGTGTGCAGTCGGCGTGTTTATTGATAGATTCGTATTGAGTGGGTGGAGGGAGGGTGGAGGGTGAGAGGTGAGTTGGGAGCTAAGTTGAGTGACAGTTGTTGGCTGCTATGGCTGTTGGCTGCTATGGCGACGCTTATCATTAGGGTTAACAATTAAAATCCGAGTAAATGTCTGTGAAAGTCCTCAAGACTGAGTCGTATGACATACTGTTTGTCGCTTCACTCGGCCAAGAGTTACCCTCTAAAATAAATGTTTGGTAAGTTATTGGTGTTTTTAGTATTTTATATACTTGTTTGTGTTAGAAAGTTTTCATTTGAATATTCAAGATACTTTTTACGCTCATTAATGCCGAACTTTATGATATTATGTATGATTCTGTTAGCATAAATACAGGGTGCTTTAACTAAAACAACAACAAATCAAGTAGCTAACTAATTGCTTCTACATTTTTTGTCTCAAGTTGGTTCGCTTTGCTCCTCCGTCCGTCTATCGCCGTCTTCATCGCCGTCTGTTACCGTTACCATAACCCCTGCACTTCTACCCCCACCCCCTCGCACACGCACACCAACCAACACAATTCTTCATCTAACTGTCATTTCTTGTTGTTTGCTCTTCTTCTTCTCGTTTTGCCATTCGCTTCTCGTCTGTCTGCTTGCTGACTTCTGGCTGCTGCTGCTGTCTCTCTTTGGGGTGTCATGTGCACAAATTGCTGCTTATTAATGTCAGAAATTTCTAATTGCAATGCTGCATACAAATTGTATGCCCCCTCCTGTACCCCTGACCAACGTCCACCCCCCCTTACTCATACACACAGATACACAATGTGCTGCCTGTGAATTTGGAGCTCTCTAACTTACCGGCTGTGAAATATTTGCACTAATTTGAACAATAAATTTTGATTATTTGTGTTATGCTGCGGATACTGCTCGAGGTGTGGGTGTTGTTATGCATGTGTGTGTGTGTAAGTGATTTGCCTTGGTTGGTCAGGCCAGAGAGAGAGAATCAACTCAAAGCGAAAATTAAACTTAAAGCAGATCGAGACTAAGACTCGGCAACGGGAAACCCCCAAAAATTCATAACCAAACCAACAAAAGCTTTTAAGCTTCTCATCAACAAAAAAGTGTGTGTAAAAGAGCAAAATAGAGAAAGAGAGTGAAAAAACAATAACCTCTAAAAGCAAAAAGCGAAAAGCAAAAAAAAAAAAAAATACTTTTAATCAAAGCTCAAAAATTTGCATAGTTTCACACAAAACACTTTTTGTTCAACGAAATGAAATGAGAATTATGAGCAGAGTGCTTCGAACGAGGATATGGATTTAAGGATTTAAGGAGCACAAGCAAAGTAAAAAGTAAAAGATCCAAAGCTGTCAATGAAAAACAGATTTATTACGCTTTTGCTCTTACTCTTGCTCCTTGGAGGACAATTAAAAGGCCAATTCTCTCGAGTGTGTGTACGTGTGTGTGTGGGTGTGTGCGTGTGTTCATTTAAACAGGTTGTACTGTAAATATAAACAAACAAACACACACACACGCACACACACACACATTTTACCTGCTCTATCTCTCTGTCTGTATGTCTCTCTCTGGTGAGAGCGTAAGTATGTGTGTGTGTTTGTGCATGCATATAAAATATGTGCAAAAGTATAAAGCCCCGTTACAGTAACGCAGCAGCGAGAATAGCAAAAAAATAAATAAGACAGACAAAAAATAAAAATGGAATAATAATAATAATAAAAATAAGAAGAAGAAGCCGAACAACGACGAACAACCAGCAGCAGCCAGAAATGTAACCAGAGCCCAATTTTGTGGCCGTTGCCAATGTGAAAGAGGCAATGACGCTGACGCTGACGTTGGCGCCAGCCCGAGCACCCAAAAAAATAGCATTTGCATCATTGCACTATGGGGCACTTTTCCGAAAATCGGAAATAAATAATAATAAAATAGAAATATCATAAAAATGTTTATTAATTTTAATTTTAAACCGAAATTTTACGATTAGAAACGAGTTTTTCGCAAATTTATTAAATTATTTTTCGATCGTTCCTATGAGAGCCATATGATATAGTGATCGGATGTTGCTCATATTTCACACAAATACCAAAAGCTTAATAAAACATATTTTTGTTGAGTTTTGTGAAGATATCTAAAAAAATAACAAAGTTATTATGTACGAAACCGTATTGCGATCGATTTATTGTACTGGAGCTATAGGATATAGTTGACCGATTTTAATTATTTTTTGCCAAGATATTAGTGTCATTACAAGACTCATTATTGCCAAATTTCATTCAAGTACAGTCAAAATGAAGAAATTTGCAAACAATAAAATAATGAATAGGGGGCGTTGACACGCCTTTATTCCGAAAAAACCTTTTCTTTGATTTTTAAAAACTTTTAGCAAGAAACCAAATCGAAAAATCTTTCGTTTTTGCCTGATTTTCGTCAAAATGCCCCATAGTGCACTGGTACGGGCAGTGACAGAGGCAGCGACTGAGGCAGCGACTGAGCGGCTTATGTGTATGTGTAGTATGTCAGCCAGGCAGGAGTTACAGTTACAGTAGACAAAAGTGTGGGCAATTTTTGCATAATATTTACAAATATCCCATGGATTTGGCACAAAATTCATACATACGAATAAGTGCTTGTTGTTGTAGTTGTTGCTCAATAGGCAAAAGGCTCAATGCGACAAAATCAAACAAATACACATACAAGTATGTATGTGTGTATGTATGTATATCCAATTGT
Source organism: Scaptomyza parva (assembly GCA_035044645.1). NCBI lineage: Eukaryota > Metazoa > Arthropoda > Insecta > Diptera > Drosophilidae > Scaptomyza > Scaptomyza parva. The sequence continues at coordinate 13,429,202 of JAWNNT010000139.1, forward strand.
CATCATATCAAACGCTTCGCATCATTTTGCATTGATAAAAGATTACGGCAAATGGATATGGATTTATCTATATAGTATGTGTGTGCATGTGTGCATGTGTGAGTGTATTTTGTCACATTGTTATTTAAATGTAATTGTATTCTATGTAAATTCAAATTCAAAATACGAAAAATACAAGAAACAACAAGAAACTGTTTTAATTAACATCTCTTCAAAATTCACAATCAAAGTGTTACAAATGACACAAGCAGAGCGAGAGAAACAAGTACAGTAGGGTACAGCGCTTAAAGAAGAATGCAACAAAGACATTGTTGGTTGTCGTTTACACATTGCAATTAGTTGCGTGCATCTTTTCGCAATCAATAAACATTTTTGGCTAACAATCTAAAGTTTTAAAAACGAATTGTATTTAATTTGATTTTATTTACTTCATTTATTTAATCACTTATCAATTGAAACATTTTCGCAACCATCAAAATCCGACTAAATGGAATGTAAAAAGAAGCCAAAAGTTGCGTGCATTAAGTTGCGCAGTGTAAAGACGGTCCAAAAAGGTTGAATCGTGCAACTTTTATCGATCACAGCTCACCTTTACTTACCGTACAAGCTAAAAAAGTTGCGTGCATTAAGTTGCGCCGTGTAAATGTGGTCTGATAAGCTTTCAGATGTGCAAAAAGTGAACACCGTTCGCCAATCGAACCGAATCGAATCGCATCGAACCACTTTAGCCATTAGCTAAAACAAGCCCCAAAGCCCCAAATACTGTGTACTGTGTTTAATAAATCTTCTTTTTACACTAAATACCATAAGCTTTTAAAAGAGTTTCATAAGTTTCTAAGTGCACAACGTTGCCAAAGGCATAGAGTGAAAAAGTTAAGCCTCAAAGCTTAAAACTAAAAATCAGTAAAACTGCAACTTTAATGCATGAAACCATTTCCAATATGTTTACGTATGTATGAATGTGTGTATGTATGTGTATCTATGATCACATGACAATAAGTAACGTTAACTAATTAATACAACTGTTATCAATGTGGTATGTGTATTTGAGTGGCCTAATTGCCACTCAATGCCCATTGTGCCAGTTTTGGCAGTTGTGGCAGTTGCTGCTGCTGCCCCCAAAAATATACTATGTATGTTGCTATTGCTGTTGCATGTTGCATACTACCTGCTGATATATTTTTGTGTGCATTGGCTTTGCCTGTCGCTTCTCGTCCGACATCCACATTTACATCCAAGTCACCGTTTCACCGTTTCCCCTCCCGCACAACCCCTCAACTCCTTCCCCTATTCACCTTTCGTTTCGTTTCGTGCTGTTCGTAGTCGTATCATGTGCATGTTATTGCTATTGTTGTTGATGTTGTTGTTGTTGTTGTTGGCTGCTGCTTCAGTTTCTGTTGATACTCTTGTTATTGTTGCTTACTTACATACACACACACACATACACTCACATATACATATACATATACACATATATTTAAACAATCTTTATGTGTGTTTGCGCACATTTTCGTTGCTTTTTTCGTTTTGTTTTTTCGTTTTGGTTTTTGGTTTGCCATTTACCATTTGCCATTTTGTCCGTTCATCGTATAATACACATACACACGTATGCATGTGTGTGTGTGTGTGTGTGTATGTATGTATATCGTTCTTATACCCTAGCCCTAAAAGTGTATTAAACTTCTGTCACGAACTCTGTAACATATTGAATGGCACATTATCGCAACCATAAATCATACACCAAGTACTTTCTCTCTCTCTCCCTCTCTCTCTCTCTCGCTGAGTAAGTAATCTCTGTGCTCTGCTCCTCGATTATGAGCTCGAACGAACACAAATTCGACTTGGCGACTCTAACCGCATTGACCTAGTTGGGAGGGAAAGACCTGTTCTGTTCTGTTTTTTGGGTGCTTGCTGACCACAGAAAGTTGCAAAGTTTACCGTTAAGTTAACAAACAAAACGGTTTTTGACTTGATAATAATAATGAAGTTCAAGTATCTCGAACTAATTGCTAATTATGATTTGATTATTCGATTCAATTCAATTGAAGGGTATTCGTTGTTCAAGTTGGGTTTGAGCTAACAATTGGTTCGTGTTCTTGTTCTGTACTGAAGCTAGCTTCTGTTCTGTTTTTACTGTTTGCTGTCAGTAGGTAAAAATTCCAATAAATAATTGAAATCGTTGGTTTGGTCGTGTAACATTTTTCGCCCCGTTTCTGCCCCGTTTTGTACGTCATTTTATGTTTTTTTTTCCCTTCTTTCTGTTCGTTTTTTTCTCTTTTCATTTTCGACTACAATTATTATTATTATATTTTTTTATTTTGTTTTTTTTTTTTTTTTGTTTTCTTCGACGCATTTGCTGCTCTCTCGTGTCCGACGCTTTTGGCATTTGAATTACAATGAGCCAAATGGCCAACTGTTGGCCAAATGCCTTTCCAACCGCCAACCCCCCGAACACCGCTGACCGACCCCGCAGCTCGACTCGCTTAACCTGCTGACTGCTCAGTTTTTGGCATTGTCTGAATGCAACCGCAGAAAATTATGAAAATTACAATGTGGCAGCAACAATTTCATTTTTTGTTATGCTTTTTCCAGTTACTTTATTAATAATACCAACGTTATTTAACCAGCCCTCCCCACCCCACGCTCCACTCTTCTCAACTGTCAGTTTCCCGCCAGTAACCCCCCACTCCATCAACTAGACTAGTTGTTGCCAAGTGCTACAGGGTAAATGCGTTTGGTTTTTTGTGTTAATTACACACACACACACACATACATATACACATATACATATACACAGTGTGTACAAGAGACTAGGCAAACAATAGCCAGCAGAAGCAGCACCCAAAGCCACAGCATCAACATTAACAATAACAAACTGCGGATGTTGGTGGGAGGATTGCATAAATTCGTTGCCTACTTTGTGGCGTTGCCAACACCTACAAAAAAAGAGTCAACTCCCAAATGTGACTTATCTCGCTGTCAACTCAACTCAACTCAACTGAAGCGGCAAACTGAGCAAACTGCGTTAGCGCAGTGCACTGTAAACTGTAAACAGTAAACAGTAAGCTGTAAGCTGTAAACGGTAAACAGTAAACTGTAAAGTGTAAAAGTGTAAAGTACAAAGTGTAAAACTGTAATCGGTAAACTTAACTGCATTAAGCAGCATGACTGTGCAATTTAATACCCTGTCTGTTGCCTTAAGGGCAAAGAAGTATATCTCGAAATCACATATATAGTATAGTATATAGTATAAATGGAAGGTAAATGCTTAAGAAATAATTCAAATGGAATGCTTAATGCTCTTTTCAATTTGCTCCATTTGATAGTCAATCAGTTGGAAGGAAGTGCTGCATCACGAAGTAGGAAAGTAAGCAGGAAAGTAAGCAAAACTAACAGTAACTAACCAACAATTGTAGTAAGAAGCAAGAGCAAAAAGCCACAACAATAAGTATTTTTGATAGTCATGACCTCAAAAGATTGAAAGAATGAAAAAATGAAAAAATATTGCGTAAAAGTTAAAAAATGAAGAGCCATTAAATGGGGCAAACCGCGCTTTTAGTGCATAACTTGCAACTTGCAACAATTGCAATGATAAGTCGAAATGAAGCAAACGAAAGCAAAAATCAAAAAGCAAAAGATGCACGAAAAACGTGGCACGCGGCATGAGGCACGCGGCACACGAGGCAATGATGCAAAAGAGCAAGGTTGCAAGCAGAAGGGGCAGCAGTAGCAGCAGCAAACAGCCGTCGCTGATTTATGATGGCATCCGTAAAAGTTTTCAACCAAAACTTGCAGTTTAGCGCCTGGCAAAGAGATAAACTGCAATGTCTCCAATTCCAACCCGAAAAAAAAACCCAAAAAAAGAAAAAACTGAAAGCTGAAAAGTGTGAGAAAGGGATACAGAGAGAGTTTTGTCATCGCCTTCCAGCAACATCATCTAGCTCAGGGTCGAATCAAGCTAAATAGATTGAATGTAGTACACATATATATATATATATATATATACTATATATACTACTTACACTCAAGTTATCCGATTTCTATGAACGAGCGTGGTGGGGTGTGTGGGGGAGAGGGAGAGGGGTTGCATGTTGCATGACATGAAAACGCAGCAGCAGCTTACAAATATCAATTAGGTATACTAAACAAGTCAACAAATTCAAGAAACTATGCGAAAACTTTGCCATCAAAGAGTTTCCCCATTTCTCCATTTTAGCTTTGTTTTTCTTGTTTTTCGTTGTTTTCGTTCTTGTTTTCGTTTTTCTTGATATAGTATGTTATACTATATATAATATATATTTTCATGTATATCAATGAAAAGCTTGTTTGGAGTAAATAATATATCTTCTTGCAAATCAGTTTAGTTAATCACAATTCAGAACGAGTTTTTTAATGAAATTTTTCAAGTTTTATTCATTCATTTGTGCGTGAAAGTTGAAGTCATTTATTTTCTTGATCGAAAGTTGAGGCAAAACTTTAATATCGATATCGATTAGCAGCAGAAGCAGCAGCAGCGACTAGGCCTAGAACGACAACAGACAGAAACATGCCAATAATAACTTGGAAAAAGTACTTTTAACTTCAATCCAATTAAAACTTAAAAAGCATTCAAGTCGAGTCGAGTTGAGTTCGTCTTCTGCTTCAGGTTCTTCGAGTTCTATCTTCATCTATCGACACCCGAGCATATTGTGACTTTAAATAATGTTAAGCTCCACACGATAAGTCGCACAAAAAAGAGAGAACACGGAATAAAGAAGAAACTCATAAAATAGTCTCTTTCACATATTCTCTGTTCAGTTCTGTTCTCGGTTCTCTGTTTCTGCTGCTGCCTGCTTAACATATTTAATGCTTTAAGCTTCAGGTATTGAAAATTGGCAGCATCACAAATATCACAAGCGTCAAGCACAAGTTGGGAGCTCGATGAGCACTCGATTTACTCGGAATCGGAATCGAAACCTAACCAAATTGTGTACATGACCAAACTACATAAAAACAAAATCAAAAAACGACAACGAAAACCCGAAAACGGAAACCCGAAAATAAACGCAAAACGAAAAAAAAGATTCCAGCTGCGAATTAAGCAAATTGTGTTTTGTTCAGAACGACAAAAAAAAAATTGGAAATAAAACAGAAAAAAAATACTGTAAATCAGCAAATGTTCTGCTCTGCCCCCCGCATTTACCCTTACTGTCTAGCCAACAGTCTCAACTGTTTCAACTGTCTCAACAGTCTATGAATTTCATTAATTTAGTCATCTTTTGGTTTTTGGCTTGGCAGCCAGCACTCAAAATCAAATGAGGCACGAGGCACGGAAAGGCAAGGCACGGCACGGCAAAAGTTAACGGTGTCGTTGTCATTGTTGTTGTTGTTGCTGTCTTTTTCTCTCTTTCTATTCTTTGCCTAAAAGTATTCTCCCTTTGGGTAACCTTTCTTTACACACACACAGTCACAGATACACACACACACAGTCACACACACTATATATGACCCACGGGCATCGTACTCTCTATAACTCAAGTGTTTGCGTATGTGTTTGCATATGTGTGTGTGTGTGTTGGTGTGTGCTGGTGTGTGTGCATTTTTAGAGTTCAGTCCCAACCATATAGAGTCATAAGTTCAATGTACTTTCCATTGCAGGCAGCAGCATCACTCGCTTCATCATCATCATCATTATCATCATTATGATCATCATTAGCGCCAGTGTCAAAGTCCGAGGCTGACTCCCGACTTCTGGTTGCTAACTGCTGCCTGCTTCTTCTTCTTCATATACTTCATATTATTCTCAGTAACAATTTTCTGTTATTTTTGTTGTTTTTGCTTAACGCTTGAGTGCGTTTTGGGTTGCAGTTCAGCTGGCGCCGTTGCCCTTGCCGCTGCCGTTGTCAAATTAATTGGCTTTTCCGGGTTGTGGGCCGTTTGACAACTAATTTCCGAAAATATCCCTGGCCGAAGCCCAAAATTTGACATCTTTGCCCATTTGCCATTTTCTTGAAGTAGAATCTACACTATCGCGTATCGAATTTTATCGAATTTTCATCATTATCGACATCGACATCGGCTCGGGCATCATCTTCCATACCATATTGATGGCAAGGCTCTTGAGCCTCCTTTTTGTAAGAATGCCGTTGGGCGCGCTTTGATTGCTTTGACTCGAAGCCCTTGGCGTAGGCCAACCCACTCAATGAGTGAGAAAAGTCAAGTTGAGTGCGTTCGAGATGCGTTGAGTGCTTTTTTGGCTTGGAGCACAAACTCAAGAGTGAGATTTCCCCTCATTGCCCCTGCATTTTGGTATGTCTGCACACCACACCAAGCCACACCACACCACTTAAATGGTGAATACCAAAATGTCCTTACAATGTCCTTCGTTCAGTTTATAGCATCGTGTTACTATAATTGTGAATTATGTATCGTATGGGACTTTTCGCACATATATCCCAACGGATAAGTTCGAAACTACGATATACTGCAATTCCCTTAGGATTTATGGCTACAATTTAGGTTTAGCACTTGGATTTGGACTGAAACTTGGGTAAGTTATTTGTTTTTTCCTTATGTCTATAGTAGGTATCAGAACCTAATCTTAATCATGTTTTAGAACCTTTTTTATCTTATCTGTTTATTAGAATTTGAAACGAATTGCAAAAAATTATGAAACAAAAATATATGCATTAAAATAAATACATATATAGACTATTAATTAATATGGTTATTATATTATTATCATAAAAAAACAAAAATAAATTTAAAAAAATCTTTTTTTTAACATTAATGCATATTTTTTCTTAAACAGTCGCAAGTTGGTTTAACTTTGTAATTTCATAACGTTGTCGGCGCCATGCTGCGGTTGCGTGTTATGCATTATAAACTCACATATATGTAGGTATGTACGTTTTTATGGGCAATTATGACTGCTTCATTAGTAGCTCTTTTACTCACACACACACACACACACACACAGTCACATACACATTGGGAGACAAAAACGGAGACAGACAGATATTCCCATGCACAAAATTGCGGTAAATGCGTTCAGCTAATTGATAATTAGGCATAAGCCAGACAGACAGAGACAGAGAAAGAGAGAGAGAGAGAGAGAGATATAGAGAGATTTTGGTGTTTTATTCAGTGGTCGTTTGTATGTATGTATTGATGTATGTATGTACTTAATGACCGGCTATATGGCTATATGTTGTTAGCAAGCCTCGGCTGCATTTAAATTTACAGTTTTAGTTCATGTCCGTTACAAATTGTTCAAGTTGTTCGTTCGTTCGTTCGTTAATGACTTAACTGTTAGTTGTTTTGTTTACTATAATAACCGTTTATCATTCGATTCATTTGCATATGTTTCTAATTACAAATACAAAAATAAATGTTCTTAATTACCCTCCAACAACAACGAAAACAACAAAAAACGACACCAATTCCAACTCGTTATGAATAAATTTAAGTTTTTCTGTGATGAAAAATCTTATTTTATGATATATTTTTCTAACAGATGCTTTCTAATTTTAGTTCCTTACGATTTCTTCGCCTGCGCCTGCAAGTAGGCAACACTTTAGTTAATTTAAGCTGCAAGTGTGTCAGCTAAGCAGACAGACAGCACACATCCACACACACATAAGCAGGTAACCTTCAAATGTGTGGGTGTGAGCTGAACTTCCGTTGCCAGCATTGCGTTGATGTCCTGGCTAACATGTCCTTGCCTAAGCCTGAGCCTGAGCCTCAGCCAGAGCCTGCTGCTACTGCTGCTGTCTAAGCGGCTATGTAACATAATATTTTCCGGTTTTCCTTCGTTTTTTTCGTGCCATAACTGACAACTGCAACGGCAGCGGCAGCGGCAGCGCCAGTCTTCGCTTGCCATTCTTTTATTCCATTTGCCCGGAAGCGGAAACGACACACACACATACACACCACCCATGTGTGTGGGTGTGTGGTTAAACCATTTATATTGGCATTGGGAATGTTTCTCTGAATTGAAACTGAAACTGACTCTGAATATTGTGCTGCTTATAGATTGATAACCAGAAGTGCCATCAATAATAATTGTTGTCGAACAAAAGAGAAGTTCATACTGCCTGATGGGGTGGGGGGGATGGGTGGTGCAGCACTCTTCACTCTTCACTCTTTCACTCTTTGCGCTCTTGAGTCTCTTAAAGTTTCGTTTAATTGTCGACTGCAGTTTTTCGCTGAATAAAGTTAAAGTTAGAGCAACGACGTTAAATGGAATTTCAAAGCAAATTAAATATGGAAATTTTCTTGTGTTAGGTTAAAACGTGAGCTTTAAGTTTGTTTAAGCTGCTCGTACTATATAGTATGCATATATATTTTTTGTTTCATTTCGTTTCGTTTCGTTTCGTTTTATTTCGTGATGTTCTGAATTTTCTTCTTGGCATCGTGTAGCAATTTAATTTGAAATATGCAAATTGGGTGGAAAAGACTCGAAGTTTGGGAGCTCGTGTGCAGCGTGTTAATAATGAATAACAAGATGAACATGATAAACATGTTAAGACATACATACATATACATATATTAGTAACACTTCAAGGCCATCAACTTTATTGTTCAAATATGATCAGATCGAAATGTGTCTGTCTCTGTCTGTCAATGTCAGTTGTTTAGGGCGTAGGGAAAGTCAAAAGTATGCCCAGCGTCATTTCGCTGCTCTGAGAGAGTGAGAGTGAGACAGAGAGAGAGAGAGAGAGCATTGCCTGGTATCTGCCATTATTAAGCCATAGTTGAAGCTAAGGCCAAAGCCCAACTAACAACCCAACACTCTTAACAAGCGACTTGGGATACGAAAGGGATGCGTATGAGAGGCTGCGAGAGGCAGCTCTAAGTGAAATATTAAGTGTGAACGGCAAGTCAAGTGAAAGCCAAGTAGTGGCAGTGGCAGTGGCAGTTCGAAATATAGTTTAGAGGTTTGGGGTTTGGGCAACCCATAAAAAATCACGTTTCAAACTGTGAATGAAAAAACAACAGCAGCAACAACACTGGAGATGGCGACACACACACACAAGCGCTAAAACTTTTTCAATTATAAACGCTTTGAGATAAGCAAAGCAACCGCAAAGCAACAACCAACAACAGGAACAGCAGCCGCAACAGCTACAGCATCTGCTTCAAGTATCTTTCCCCTTCCCTTTCCCACTCCCATTCCCATTTTATATACCTCATCACACTCAGCAACAACAGCAAAACAAAAGAAACACACACACAAAAAGAACCACAACTTGAGTCAGTTTATTATGTTTTATATTGTGTATGAGCGTGATATTTAATTGAATATTGTTGTTTACACACACACACACTTACACACCTAATGAGTTCTGTTGCTTTGTTTGGTTTGGTCGTTATTATAATTATAATCCGTATGTTGATCTTGCATGAAATTCTATACAATTGAATTCATTTCTTAGAAGCAAAGTTCACTTTAAGGAGAAGCTTATAAAATGTTTCAATCAGCGAACAGACAAAGCCAAGTCCACCACCCCTAGCCAAGACACCACCCATTCCCAGTCTTCTGGTGCCAGGTACTAAGTTCCAGGCGGACATTTCATGCATTGCTTTGGGTGTCAAAAGTAATTACGGGTGGCATGGTTAGTAAGTAGTGATTTCACCAGCAGCGAACTAGTGAACAGTGCATTAGGCCATACACACATTTCTCGTTGCAATCTCAGTGCCTCTTAGCCGTACTCGGACTTAAAGTCGCAATCGTCATGTCATTCATCTATTGTGGAAAGGCTTTGGGGTTTAAGGCGCTTGCAACTTGCAACTGTTTCGCTCTTACATTCAAGCTTGAATGCTTGAGTGCCTTGTCATTCAGGGGTCAAATACGCATACACACACACACGCACAGAGAGAGAGAGAGAGGGGGAGTAAGTACACATAATGCCGTGTGACAAATCAAGCTGCAGAATGCAGGACACCAATGATAAAAGCCATCAGCCATCACCATTGCCATCACGTACTCAACACAATGGCTGGTGTGCTCTGTGCTCTGTGCTCTCTGATCTGTCAGCACTAACATTCACACATACATACATACATATAACAATACAATTATATATGTGTATGTGTGGATATGTGCATGAATATGTTCACAGAAACGTGATCAAATGGTTTTGGTTTGGTTTAGGCACAAAATGTTTAAAGCTTAAAGCGAAAGCGAAATCTTAGTTAAGTTCAGACCTAAAACTAGTCGGGCGTCAAATCATGTAGCCCATGTTTTCAGTTAATCAATGCTTGAAACATAACTAGCTGGCTGAATGTCAAACTGTAAAATGTATATATTTTAATATTGGGTATACTACAAACAACAATAGTAAGAGTTGTTTCAATTAAAACTCAAATACATTCTAGGCCAACAACAACAACAACCAGAACAACCAGAACATCAACAATAACAACAACAAAAGTAGGAAAAGTTGGCCAAGCCACAGCTGCGGCAGCACATGCAACATGGCAACAACACCACAACAACAAGTGTCAAGGTCAACAGTGGAGCGTTACGGGAATCGCCGCCTTAGAACGACCAGTGACCAGATGACCAACCTACAATCGACAAGCCCGACAAGCGCCACAAATAGTGGCAGTGGCAACAGTGGCTGTGGTGGTGCTGCTGCTGCCGCTGAGGATAGCTTAAACGATCAACAGAGCAGCATACGTGTGTCCAAGTCACGCCCCCTGGCCCGACTGGATCGTCTGCTGCGCCGTTGGCTGCCCGGCTACAACTTTTTGCGTGGATGTGGTGGGAATAGTTCGGTCTCGAGCGCGGGCACGGGCGGGGGCAGACAGTCGCCAGGGACTGGTGTGAATGGTGGAATGATGTTGCAGCCACTGGGTGGCACTGGGGCAGGTTCCGGTCTGCAGACACCGCCACCGTTGCCACCGAGGCGGCGTCGGGATGGGGAAGTGTATTTGGATGCGGGCATTGCCAAGTCGGAGTTCTGCTCGAAGCTGGAACGGCTGCTGCAGGCCAAGCTTATTGACAAGGATTAATGGCTTAAGCTAAATAAAAATGTATATATATATCTATATACCATATATATATTTATATATATGTATATATATAGACAGACAAAGACACTTGGACAAAATCACACACATTTTCCCGACATTCACACACACACACACACCATAAATTTCAGTTAATAAATTTAAAGAATTTTTTGAGTTGAATACCAAAAACAAAACTAGAAAGAATGAGCACAATAAATTTTGATAAGCGAACTTTGATTCAAGCTCAAAATTTATCATGAGTTGTGGCAAAGTGGCAAGTGCATGCATGCCACATCGTCTCGCGTCCTCTTTAATGGCTCCCACATCAATTCACAATGAGGCAATGAGGTTGCCTGATTTATGCTTTCCCCCCCCAAAAACCACAGCAACAACAATGCATTTAATATTATCGTAATTATGTATTTATATAATATGACAATGCCTGCAAAACCGTAACTGTAACAGTAACAAAAGCAACTGTAACAATGAAAAAAGTATATATGTATGTATAAATGAATATGTGTGATAACGACATGTGAATACACTTAACGATATATGTATGTGTGTATGTGTTGTAGGTATAAATTCGTCTTCGTCAAGTCTTTCGTTCAGTCTTTTCTTAATCGTTTTCCCCATACCCAATCACCAATCATGAATCACAAGCTGTTTCTTTGACCAACAACAAACCAAACTCGTCTAACAAAAGTTAGTGTATTTACTTACATAAACATAAACATAAATATATTTATGTTGCCACAGCTTGTGATTTATGTGTAATGTGGCAGCAAAAGCAGCAACACGCACTTGCCACTGCCGCTTCCCCTGCCATTGCCCATGATCAATATAGAAAATATTAGCAATATATCAATCAGTCAGGCGACTCAAACAATGGCAAGGGGTAAGTGGCAAGTGGCAAGTTGCAAGTGGCATGTGGCAAGTGGCAAGAGGAGTGGCTATAGCTTTTTGTTCAAAACGCTCATTAAAATTAATTAAAAGTAATGGCACATCAAATACAGATACAGCACGATAATAATTATGAAATTATGAAAAAGTTGACATTTGCCAATTGAAAAAGCTCGTCAAATTCCATACCATAAAATGTATTTATAATGCTCCAAACCACAACAACAACAGCAACAACAACAGCAGCAACCGAATCCCCCAAAGGCCAACTTGTTAATCAGGCAAAAGCCAACAGCAATTTAAGGGTTTATAATTAAAAACCAAAACCAAAACCGAAAAAACGAAAACAGAAAATCAACTTTTTTTTGCCAGGCATCAAGTGCCTTGAGGGAGCCACTCTCAGCTCAGCTCAGTTCGGCAACAAGAACAACAAATTGACAGGCAGGCAGCAGGCAGGCCGTCCATAGGACAATAACTGGAATATCAGTTGGGAATTCGGTTTCAGTTGAAAAGCGAAAAGACAAAGACAAAGACAATAACTAATAACTAATACATAACCCTTCATTAAACACAGACACTCCGTTTTTCAAATACTATTTAATAGTATGCCAAGCCGAAAAAGCTAACAAACTGAGTTCAGTCGATTAGTTCAATTAGAAATATACAGTCGGGGTCTGTGGCTAAGCTTAGGATTAAAGCGAATCCAATTGACAAGCTAACATTCATTTGTGAATAATGTATTCTAATCTATAGCAAAAACGGGGCAATTTACACATGTATGTGTGTGTATAGGATAGAACTGACAACAACACATTACGCATACGCCACATTGATACTACACCACCCACAAAAGAACAGAGAGGGAGAGAGAGAGAGGGAGAGGGAGCAAAATGTAACCGAGAGACCCACCGAGCGCCAGCCACAAAGCAACTCAACGCACAGCTCGTTAAGCGACTGTGTAACTGTGTAACTGTGGCACCCCCACCCCCTCTCTACTGTGTATACTGTATATATATATATATATATATATATTGTGTGTGTGTGTTTGTATTTGAGCTCGTGGGACCCTTAATAATTTGCTGGCTGAGCACTTGACTTGCGTCGTTTACATGACCATTAATGTGACTTTTGCAAACGTAGCTTGCTTTCAAGTTTGCCAAGTTTCTGCCTGAATGTGCGTCTGGGGAATGTATTTCTGGGGTTTGTTGCTCCTGCTGCTGTTGCCGCTGTTGCTGCTGACCACAGCATGGGTCCAGCGACCATTCAATACAAGTGTAACTTTCATTGATTGCGGTAACAAAAACTGTTGCCTACTTTTTTGGGCATTCGTCCACTCGACATGCTAATATTTATACAACTGAGTATACGCATATCCAGATGTGTACTGGTGTGTGTGTGTGTGTATGTTTCTAAGTGGTACACTCTACACTCTCTCACACTCATAAACGTGTGCGTGTGTGTGTATGGTAATTTATTTTTAAATTACGACAAATTGTTGAGCTCTGAAATGGGTTGCCTGCCTATTGAAACCCATTGGCAAAGAGAGAAAGAGAAAGTTATAGAGAGAGAGAGAGAGTGAAGGAGAGAGGGGGAGTAAGCTAAAAGGATTCCGGTTGTGCATTGATTTGTTGGATGTCCTCTGTTGTTATGCCCAGGTCGCTTAGCAAAGTCACGAGCTAAACACTTCTCAATCTATATAGAAACTCAACCCAAACAACCCAAACATATCCAATTAGCTTTAAATAAAAATGCCTTTATTTATTTTAATATATATATATGTATATATTTTTGTGTTTATTTTGTTTGATTTCGTTTTTGATTGAATAATAAAAATTGTACATTAAATTTTAATTAAAGTTTTGCAAATTTGCTACAATAATTGAGCAAATATTTCGTATTAGCTAAATAAATTTTGTCATATTTAATTTTATAATGTATATTCGTATTTCGTATTCTGTATTCCGTATTTAGTAGAATTTATGTATATTTTAGTATTATTTATATTTTGAAATATTTCCCTTTGAATTTTTGGAAGAAGATAATTGCTTAAGTATACACACATACATACATAAGTCTTAGCCCAAAAAAAAAAAAATATATATATATATATTCGTATGTATAAATATAAATAAATAATGCTAAATTGTTGCTATTTAGAGTATTTGTTAAAGCGCCGCAAAGTTGGGCAACAATTTCCTTTAGTTTATTAATAATTTGATTGTGAAAAGTTTTCTTGAATGAGAAATGTTTGAATGTTGTTGTTGCTGCATAAATACTTAATCAGAGGCGATATTGATATGTTTATGTTTTGAAAAAATCGATATTCGATACAATACTGATGTGTTTGGAATACTAGTTGAACTTGTTATCCTAAGTACTTTTGATTGAATGTTTAATTTGAAGAGTAAGCGAATGAAGGAAACATTTTTGAATAAGGATATGCTTATTTTCGTGAATGTTAATTTGAATTTGAATTATTTTATTTTAGTGTTAGTATCATATCATATATATTGTATTGCTTAATGCTGTGACACAATGCACATAAAGTAATTGTAACGGTTAATTAATTTTTCTTGAATTACTTTTGTTAAATATTCGTCTTCGTTTTTGTTTTCGTTTAGCTGTGCGTTTTGGAGCAAAATGGCGTGAGATAAGTATGTGAAAACGGCGATTTCTCTATATAATCGTAATTGTAAGTGTAATCGTAATCGCTATCGTTATTGGTATCGGTATCGTTATCATATATGAATGCTGAGCAAAAATGTTGAAAACTCTTAGTAAAAACCGTAATCGCTTTCTAATCGTAACCCAGCGAAACTGTTGACTTGGGCGTGGGCAGCGGTGACGTATTTTCCTCCTCATCATCATTCTCCTGGGAATCCTCTGGCTCGCCCAGTGCATGCACAAACTCATAGAAATCAATGCGTCCATCACCATCCACATCCACTTCCTTAATCATATCCTCAACTAGATTGGGAGACAAGGGAGATGGAACAAAGTGAGACACATCAGAGAGAAAGAGAAAGGTCGAGAGGTCATATCGTTGAATGAATGAAAACTTAAATACTTACTATCCTCTTCGTCGAGATCCTCGCCCAAGCATTGCAAGACGGCACGCAAATCGGAGGCAGTTATATAGCCACGATTGTGCTTATCAAAAACACGAAAGGCGTCACGCAATTCCCGTTCCTCCTGGTCGGCCGAGGATAAACCGGATTTATCCTCATACGTCATATTGGAGAGTATGTCAACGAATTCCTCAAAGCTCACATTGCCATCACCTGACAAGTTGCAAGAAAACAGAAAGCAGAATGGAAAATGGAAAATGAGTTGAGTTGAGTTCGACTGTTATTGGTGCCCCTTGGTGCCCCCTCTCACCATCGACATCAATCTCTTGTAGCATTTCCTGCAGCTCCTCGACACGCGCAAACTGTCCTAACGAACGCATCACAGTGCCCAGCTCCTCTTTGGTTATGCAGCCATCGCCATCCTTGTCGAACAGGCGAAATGCCTCACGAAATTCTGCCAAATCGAAATTCAAAAACGAATCGAATTTGATTTGATTTGAGCTAAAACAACAAAGCGATATTATTTTCCACTCACCACGCATTTGACCCTTCGAGATGCAGCGACGCTTGTCCAAGGCATCCGCATCTGCCTCACCATGTCCGGCATCGACAGCATACGAGCTGGCCCGCTGCGAGAATTGACGTGTTTTCGTTTTGCGCTTGCCTCGTACTGTTGCACTTGCTGTTGCACTGTTCGACTCTCGCTCCATTGTTGCAATTGTATCTGTACCGCCAGCCTGTGTCACCGGGGCTCGCTTGATGGGTGCACGCTGCAAACTGACCAGCCGTTGATAGTCATCGTAGTCCTCCTCCTCCTCTTCGTCCTCGTCTTCATCGTCGTCGTCGATGTCATCATAGTCGTCATCGGCCCCATCATCGTTGTATTGCTCGTAGACGACCTGGTCGCTAAGATTGCGCTGTGCATAGCTAACTCGAGTGCTGTTTCGCGATGCGCTCGGTGTTGTCAACCCCGCTCCGCCTACCCCTGTCTCGCACGAACTGGAATCTGTGTCTGCGTCGGATTGGTTGCTGGCACCTCGTTGCTGCTGCTGTTGCTGTTGTTGTTGTGTTGTCACTTTCTTGCGTTGCCTTTGGCGTTGTTGTCGTGTTGTCGACTGCTGCTGCTGCAGTTCATTTGTGTGCTGTTCCTGCTGACCAGTTGGCTGAACTGGTTCCACTTGCTCCACCGTGTCATCTGTGCCCGCCGCCATCTGCTCGTCCTCGTCAGGTTCATCGCCACTTAGCGTTGTGTTTCTCGTCTATCACAAAAAAAAAGAGAAAAAGATTTTTTTCGTTTGACAACTTTTTCCCAGTCCCAAATCAAGACAAGTCAAAGCAGTCTAGTTACACATTTCATATTTTACAATACTAATAATAATAGTAATTTTTATTTTTCATTTTGAAAATATTTCGATTCTACTTTCTTGTGTGTGTATGCTGCACCATGTTGCGGAAAGATGTTTCGTGCTCCAAAATTCACAAGGATCGAACGGTAAAGCATCTCGTGCAAGTGTTCGAGGACATGAGCAGGCTCAAGGTGAACACAGCTGGAGGACAGCCGAAAAGTAGTCTCGAGTCTCTAAATGGACGTGTTGCCGCCACCAGAGCCATATTTGAGGACAACGTGCCGCCACCAGCGTCACCAGTGCCGGTGCCGCAAGCTGGTGGTGATTCACCAAATGAACTGTCACTGGACGAGGTGCAACAGCAGGAGGAGCAACAGCAGACTACAATTGAGGTGCAGAATGAGCCACAGCAGGAGATTCAAAAGAATCATAATCAGGAGCAGGAGAGGAAGGTGGTACAGTCAGTACCGGATGCAATGTTGGAGGCTCTATTATTAAATGTGGAAACATCTATAGAGCTTAAATATTGTAACAGATCACTTCTCCTTGGCACTGTAATAAGCTTTGGTGGCTGGGAGCTATGTAAGTATTCCCCCATTATTTTAGTTTAACTGGCTTTTCTCACTCTCACTCTCTCTCTTTCTTTCTTTGTCTAATTTGGCAGGTCAAAAAGCTAGAAATGATCCGCGCAAAGTTCAAAGCTGCTGCTGGTAGAAGACATCAAAATTGAATGTCCTTATGTATATTTCGAAATAAATACAAAGACAAAGTCGCATACATAATCAATTAACATATTTCAAGTTCAAGTTCATTTGGTTGGGAGAGTAGAGAAAATTCGACTTTACTTACCATTAGCTGCCTCAACTCACGTGCAATCGTTGATCCAGTTAAAAACTTATTAACTGCTGTGAAAAGGCGTTTTCCTTCCAATGTGACGGCCTTGATTGCAACTGCTTTGGACTTTAATTATCGCTCCCGCTAACAAGTTTCCTTCAGCTTGGCCAATTCTACACAATATTATTACAACTAGTACAATCCCGATTCACAATCCACGATAGCCCAATTAGTTTGCCTGTTCAACGCTCAACCGTTGCGTGGCCGTGCCATTCAAATTTCTAATTAGACGCATTTGTGTTTTTCATTCGCGGTTTGTCCTTCTTCCTTCTCTCAGTCCAGCTCTTTTTTGTGAACTCTATAATGACTAAAAGAGAGAAATCGAAATCGAAATGATAATTAAACAATTCACTCGGTGTATGCAATTCAATTGGTGATGCGACCATGCAATGTCCTTCTCCTCGTTCAACAACGTTTCCATTCGCCATTCAAATTGGCACGTTTTTAATTTCAGTTTCCGGCTAACAGCAACGACGACATGTTCATGCCAGTGCCAATGCCAGTTCCCATATGCGGTTGACACACACCCGACACACACACACACTCATACACAGTTACCTGTCGGCAAATCGGGCAAACTGTATGACATGCTGTTTACATGAGCAATAACAACATGTATAGATGGGATTAGCCATCTGGTTTAAATTGAGCTTGTTGGCGTTAATTGCAACTGAAAGCCACAACTCTTTGGTACATGTTTGAATGGCAATCTGCCATAGGGTAATTAACCAGTTAAGTGCTCTCCTTTTCATCGAATTCTACATTGTATCTCTGTACATTTTGTTATGTTCCCATTCCCATTCAAATTGCACAATATTGGTTTAAGGAAACTTTAGTTTTCAATGATAACTTTTTAACTTTAACAATACCAAAAGTTTCACAATGCCCTGCTATTTGCTATCTCTTGGTAAAATGGTAAGAAAAAAGAAATGTGCAAAGATGAAAAGGCATTTCAAAGGCAAAGATGAGCTCAAGAAAATGAGGCTAATTGAGAATTAAGGTTAATTAGTGAGGATGGTGTGAGAAGAATCATGAGATCAGATTATAGTTAAGGAACTTATATATATATATGCATTAATAGCCTTACATATCTACATATATACACACAAGCAATGTTGTTCAATCCAATATATATATGTGAACATGCAGCAAAATCAGTTTTACTTATTCATCACTCAATTTAAAGCTTTTAAAAAGAAACGAGCCACGAGCCAAGTAGTAAAAAAAGCCAACAGTTGGAATATGCTGAATAATATTAGTGTACATTCAAATGATGATGTTCGCATTGATGTTTTGTGCTTTCTCAAGTCATCCAACAACAGCAACAACAGCAACAGCAACAAGAACAAGTTGATGGGCGATAATCTTTGCCTCTTCGGTTGAAAGATTGGCAATGACTTGGCACGTCTCGTTAATGTGTTTAATATACGTGACACAAGGGCGAGAGACCGAGAGAGAGAGACTCCTGACTCCTGCCTGACGGTGCCTCTGGCTGTCATCATGGGTGTCTAGGCTAACAGGGCGTATGTGTAATATGCCAAGTCTGACAGCCAACAAGCAGCCATAAATACTACCTACCGTCACAGTGATTGTGATTGATATACTGCTGGCTGGCAGGCAGGACAAGTCAGGCCAAAAGCAGGAGACAATCTTCTCACCACCTCCTCACCACCCCCACTGCCTAAGGTTTGGACAGATCTGGGCAGGCTTTGTCTGAGTTCCGGTTAATGCCATTTGTCTACCTTTCTTATCTCACAGAATTAACACCAAAAATTCAAAACAACAAACATTTTGTTTTTCTACATTTCACACAATAATAATTAATTTTCACAATTCAGATTCAACCCTTCCTTTTTGGCTTTTTGCAATGGTCAACGGGCAACAGGCTTCGAGCCCGCAAATCGGAATGCACTGCAATCGGAATGTTCAGCTCCTCATTGGCCTATTTGAGGGCATGTGCAAGCCCACAAACATATCGGAGAATGGGTTCAGAGCGCAGGCGAAAGGTAGTCGCGAGTCTTTAAGAGGATGTGTTGCAGCAGCTAGAGCTATATTCGAGCAGAACAACTCACAGCTGTTACAGGTGGCGCCACAAACTTGTGGTGATATGATATCTGGCATGGAGCAAAGTGCGCAAAGTGAGATTGAGGCACAGCCACCAAGCAAGGAGGGAACAGTTCTCCAAACAGTTTCAGTGCACGGTGTGGAACACGAAGAAGATAAAACTTTGGAGCTGAGCATTTCAAATCCATCTACTGACACTCTAACGCCAAACCAGGATTTAGGTGTTAGAGTCAGCTTTAATGGCTGGCAGCTTCGTAAGTATACAAAATAATCATCTAATCATCTAATTCAAATATTTGTTTCTTTCATTTAAACTTCTTGTGTTCTAGGAAATGGAGAGCGCGATATTAAGCGCAAATCTCAGAGCTGCATTTGGTAGCCTCATCTGGCGCCATCTAGCGTTGGGTAGCTGCAGCTACACATCATATTTGACAGTTCGCTAATTCATTGACAATGTCTACTTGTTTTAAGACCATTATAAATTCGAAGTAACTTTTAATGTTCTGTGCTTTTCACTGACTGAATGGAAACATGTCGACCACGCCCACTCCCACTCTCTCTCTCTCTCTCTCTCTCACACTCACACACACACAGAAAGATGCAGGAATGGAAAATGAAAAGAAAACAAAACCCAGACAGACACATCAAAGGCAAAGGCAACAGAAAGATGAATGAAATGAAGCTAATAGCCAATTGGGTGTAATTAGTGGACAGATACGAACAAAAATATGAAAGCACAAATAACAAACTTATAGTAGCTATCAATACATAAGGTAAGGTAAGTTACTAAAGTCACGAGTCGAGTCAAGAAACTCGGAATGCGAAACCGCTAAAAGGCAAAAGTTTGAAGTGGTATAAAATTGAATATGCCAACACAGAATAATAAGCAAATGGAGAACGAGGGTAGCAACTGAGGCAAATGGAAAATAAATTTGCTTTTTCTTCTCTTTTTTCTTGCGGCAGATTAAAGCAATTCTTGGTTGAACCCCAAGTGAATTAATGCCAAGATGGAAAAAAAAAGGTAAATGATGAAGAGTCGAAAAAAGAGATGAGAATTTAAGAGAAGGCTTCTCATGAATAAGACAAGTGCAAAGGAGTTGTGAGTGGTGCTAAGGTTAGGCAACTAAGAAAGCTAACCAAAAGCATTCGAGATGGAAGATTTTGGCTTTGCAGTTTATTTTTTGGGTGAACTTAAATTGTATTTCAATTTCATTTCATATTGCAGAACATTTTGCTATACAGCAAAAATGCCGTAAGACCGAAAACATTATCATCATCATCATCTTGGTCATCATCATGATGGTCGATGGCATCCCGTTGCTGATGAACATTAAGAAATGCAGTCCGTACAATGAAATGCCTGCCGTGCCGTGCGTCCAAAACGGAAGAATGCGAACGGACATGGCCCACATGCAGCTGGAGAGCTGGCAAACCGCAAAATAAATGGCCAAGGGGAAGTCGTGAACAGAGACGAGGTCATTGGACAAAAAAAACAGCAACAGCAACAACAACAACAACAAGATACCAATTCATGTGTGTGCCAAGCAATTTTGCATTTAAATTCTCTTGGTCTACTCTCTCTCTCTCTCTCTTACTATCTCTCTTCTCTTTCATACTATCGCTCTTACAGCAGAAAATGTCAAGTGACCACAGAAAGCGCAAACACACATGCCTGTGTGTGTGTGGGGTGGTTGGGTGGTATGCAGATGGCGTATTGAAGATGAATTTACATAGCAGCACACGCGCATTGCCACAGATAATTACCGTTAACCTGACCATTAAGCCATTGCAACATGGCCGTTGCAACTCCATTTCCGTTTCTTTGCCATTATTTGCATATAAATAGTCAAGAGTCCTTCAACTGTCATCATCATCAACATCATCGTCATCATCATCGCTATCGTCATGTCGTGCAACTTTTAACACCTTCTGCAATTTCAACTTGCATTCCACACACACACACACACACACATACAGTGTTAATGTATGCCAACACCTTTTATTAACTTTTTATCACATTAACTATACAAATTTTAAATGACTACCCCCAACAAAATTGTCACCATCTGACATAAAATAAATGAAGACACAGCCACTCCATGCCATGCCATCCCCTTGCCTCGCCCCGTGTCTTTCGCTGTGTGCGCCACTATGTGTGGCATCACTAATGCGCTTTGCATAACTTTGTCAGCCCCGGCAGTTGATTTGTTTATTAGCAGCAACTGAAAAAGTGAAGCTTTGCAACGTTGCGCAAAGTTGCAACTTGAAGTTGAAAGTTGGAGCCAGCTGCTCCAACAACACTGAGAGACAGACAGACAGACAGAGAGACAGATAAGTAAGGAAAAGGGGGGCAAGGGTGGAAGTATAAGTGGATGGTCTTAGTTAAGGTAACTAAAAGTGATGAGCATTTGATAAATGAAATGAAGTTGATGTGCAAAGTTTTTAATGGATTTGTACAAGCTTCAGGGGAACACAGCTGTTTGTTGTTGGCTTCTCAAGTTGCATTTTAAGTTAATTTTGAAATCTGTGTAGCCGTGTTCAAGGCGTCTTGGCCATCATCTTGGCGCCATCATAACCTTAAGCACTCAGTCACCTTAGCTTTATATGTTTTGAAGTTGTTCATGTTTCGAAACTTGCTCAACATTCACTTTAAGTTTGGCATTATTATTCAATATATCTGTTTTGATTTTACTTAAATTATCATTACTTAAAATTTTGAACTTAATCTAGATTACAGTTACTGTGGCTTTAAGGGCAAAATGATTCAGACTTTAAAGCTTTGGATGTTAAATGTAAAACCAAAACTAAATGTGGTCAAAATAAGTTTTAGTTCCACCATCCAGCTGAAACCGCAACGCTCTGAACGCTGTTTTATTGTTTAATTTAAACTGTTATCTGTTTTGAATGGGCGTCGTTGTAGGCGTGGCAGGGCGAGTGGCAGTCGACTGGCAGTAAATCAATTTGCGATTTTTGTAGCATTTGCAAGTCAACTTTTAGCCAGTTTTTTTTTTATGTTTGGCACTTTAAAGAGCGTATTCGGCGTATGCGCAATATTCATACTGAGAAAACAACAAAAACTGATGCAAAAAAGCATAAAAAAAATGAAATTATGAACGCAGCAAAGTTTTTACACATAAATCAGATGAATCCAACAAACGAACAAACAAATAAATGAACGAACCAACAAAACTAACAAATCATGCATATATAGTATATTATGTATCTGTACAGAGGGGGAACCGGCACATGTCGTTCCCACAACTGACACGCCCATCGACCACTTACATTTACATATGTACACACAGACTATATACGCCCACATTCGCATTCGCATTCTGTATGCAACACGTAAATTTTGGGACATAAAATTTTAACAACTCAAGCAAAGCGCAAAACAACGCCACGCAAATAAAACAATGTCATGCCCGTATGTATGTGTGTGGGTGTGCATGTGTGTGTGTGTCTGTACTTATTACTTATACACTGAGCCAATTTAGTGGGTGAGAAAAGGGTATAATGGTTTGCTGTGCAAAATTATCTAAAAGTAAAAGACAGAACCGAAACATCTCCAACGGCATCAAAAGCCGAGTCGATAAAGCTATACCACAGGCAGATTTATCGATATCTTTTCCTGTTTTCGATATACATACATATGTTATCGGCAATAGGGAAATCTTAAATTTGAGAAACTATAAGCTCGGTAAAACTAGATATTTGAGATTGAAGTTAAGTTATTATGCGTTAGCCAAAGTGTCCCCCAAAAGTAACCCTACGTGATAGGTCAAGGGTTCATGGTATCTCGACTAGAGCCTTCCTACTTGTATGTGTGAGTGTGTGTGTGCATCTTGTTGTAGTGCGTGCGAGATAGTTAGTTCGGCTCTTTCGGCTGAGGACAGCGAATAATTCTAACGATAAGCCAAAGACTTTAACTTGAAGAAAGCTTGACAAACCAGAATAATGAAAAAAACTGTGAAAACATCTTAGAAAAGTGATAATAACCATTACTAAAAACGGCTTAAATACTCAATGTCTAAAAATCAAAAAGCAAATGCATGATTGTGTATTTTTGTGTGTGTTTGACATATGTTCTAGTTATTGTTGTTGCTATTGTTAGTGTAGTTTTTCAGTGAGATAATTTGCATTAAATGCATTCAGCCAGAAACAACGCGGATTGCATTTGCCTGGGTTTGACAGCAGCGTAACTCGATGACATTGTACATTGTAAATAGAGAGAGAGAGAGAGAGAAAGGAAGGGAGGTGCGGTTAAAGTAAGGGGGGATGATGGTAATTGAGTTTTGTGTTACAATTTGAAAATTCGATAACAAATAATACATATTTGCATACAAGCAATGATTGTATATTGAATTTTCCATTGAAATCTGACTAGTTGCAACAATTGCAGCACTTTAAGCTACAAACTTTTCGGTAAGTTGAGGCATTTATCTAACGAATTGGCAAAGAACATTCCAATCGACTTGAAAGCACACAACAATTAGCTCATGGAACCAACTTGACCAACTTGTGTGACCAGACGAAAGAATCTGACAATTGGTTCACTTTGAAAGTGACTTGAATTTCTTGTTGTTGCTGCACATCAATGTTGCATCAATGGAATTCGCACACACACACAAACAGTTGTCCTGAGTGTTGTTCGGGCTACTTGAAGGGGTTGTCGAAGGGGTTCGAATGATAAACTTGATATTGCAAAAACTTTTGGGAAACTTTACTCATTGATTGTATGAAAAGTATGAACAACAATGTTTGATATTGGGCCTCGCCCACTAAAAAGATACAATTTGGCAATGAAAAAGTACACCACAATCGAATCGCATAGGATAGGATAGGATCAAAACGTTTTGATAACTTCACGAGAGATTTCGAGCATTTCCTGCATTTAAGCGCCTTGGCCCTGCTGCACCCATTATCCTGCCACTTGCACCATTCCTCTTCTTCAACATAGTTTGTGCAACGCGACGTCCGTTCACCAGCAAAGTAATCGCTGCGGCAATTGTCGTTGGCTGGTGTCGTCGTGCCGGTGACTCGATCACACTTACAGCCCGGACTACGGTGCCCGGTGCCGATCTGCCACATGTGGAAAGTTGCTCATACATTTCGATTAGCTGGCGCACCTTGCTGGTTCTGGTTGTTGTTGGATGAGTTGAATGAGCCTCGGCATTCGAGTTAGACATGGTTCAATTAAGAATTTTAAAGTTAAAAGAAAAATATTTCACTTTTATGTTGGTATATTATTCCGTGTTCATAAAAAAAACTGAATTATATTCCAAAACCGGAATAGAATTATTGATTTGATAAAACGAAAACACCAAAAAGCTTTCGCCTGCTTAGTTTTCAAACTTATTTTAATGAGCCTTCTTCAACGATGCGTGCTGTGGATAATTGGTAAAAGTTTACCAAATGAACAAAAAGTAAGCAGAAAAAAAACATAATGGTTTTTTTGTTACATTTATTATTCAGATTCAGTTCAGTTGAGTGCAACCACAACTCGTGACAGTTGCCATTTACATGTTCATTTCTTTTTTTTTGTGGTCTGTCCGCAACTGAATATAATTCAATAAAATGCAATTGGAATTGCAATTGTATTAGTACAAGTGTTGTTTTTAACTTCAATTTAAATGATGTCATTAATATAGAGATGAAAAAGTATCATCGGTTTAGTCACAAATGAATTTTGATTATGTTTCGCTTAGCATTGGCCAAATGTTGTATGTTGAATGTATGTATAGTTTCTTCTGTATCAGTAGGATGAAATGGGAACTAGTTACTGGAACTAGTTCTTGTTTATGTTTCGCTTATATTGGCCAAATGTTCTATTTTGAATGTATGTTAAACTAAATGATCCAATGATTTCTTCTGTATAAGTAGTATCAGTAGGGATGAAATGGGAACTAGTTACTGGAACTAGTTACTGTTTATGTGTTGCTTTGCCTTGGCCAAATCTTTCTTTATGTGTTTCAGTTATAATACTATTAGTAGGGATGAAATGGGAACTAGTTACTGGAACTAGTTTATGTTTATGTTTCGCTTAGCCTTGGCCAAATGTTTCCTTGTGCATGATAATGGGTATGTGTTTCAGTTATAATATCAGTAAAGATGAAATGGGAACTAGGTAAAAAATATAAATAAATTAATATGTGATAATAAATAAAAAAAAAAAGCAAACAAATATTACCTATCAGAAGATCAGTTATGTTCATACAAGACGCGTTTATTTCTTTTTTTTTTGTTTCTTCTGTTTTTTGGGACGATAAGGCCAAAAGATATCTCGTTTCATTTCTTCCATAGGAGAGTGGAGAGGCTTGGCCAACATTTCATCTTTTGGTTCTTTCGGTTGAGCCAAGCCCACATTTCTTACTTTTCCCAATGGGTTTTCCCATGCAGATATGAAAAAGCTCTGATTTTCTTGACCAACAAAATTAGTATTTTTTAGTTTCTTCGGTTCGGGCCAGTCCAAAACGGATAAACGTAAAACAAAAATTGGCATATCTAGTTTCATTTGCCGACGAAAGACAAATCTGGGTTCTTGTTGTTTTAGTAGTTGAGGCAAGTCAAAATCGGTATCTTCGTCGTTTTGATTTTTCTGGGCGACATTTTCTTTCTCCAGTTTTTTTGTTTCGCCGATATCATCGATTAGAAGCTTTTTATACTGTTCAATCAAAACCGCAGTCTCTTTCAATTCGCAGCGAATTTGGTTTTTTATAACATTCACATCTTCAAGAACCTCTAACTGTTTGTCGAGTAATGTGCGTTGATCCAGATCAAGATCAGGGTTAATCGTTTCAATTACAGGTGAGATCTCTTCTATTCCAGAACCCTCAACCAATTCCATAATCGGGCGAAAAGCACGCTCCTGCATATTAGTTTCCTTCTTGAATAGTTTATCCATTACTTCAGCTACGGAATGAATACTGTAATCCATTTTTGCTTTGGGTTGGGGAGGAAAAAACTATAGAGCTAAAAAATAAATATAAATTAAAACCAAATAAATAATGAAATTAAACAATAAAGACTCTAAAAAAACAGTAAAATATAATCATTGAAACAGATAATAACATATAATGAAGAAAAGAAAAAACTTTTTGGAATGAAATACTTTAAAAATTGTCAAATCAAAACATGGAAATGGAAATAAAATCTGTTTAACTCTAAATGCTGGACAACTCTTTATATTAAACATAAATAACATTTAAATGTTAATGCTGCTATTAACTGGGGCAAAAGATTAAGGAGGTCGAGTAGTTAGAACACACACACACATGCAAACTTGATAAAAGCTGCTTAAAACGCTTACAAATATATTGAAATAAGTATGCTTGCCTATCATTTACTCTAAATGAAAAACAAATGTTGTCTATATATCTTATATCATTTGGGTTCCAAAAAATATAAATAAAAGTAATCAATGTTTGTCAAATTTGCATATATGAGTGTTTAAGATTATATATATTTATCAGAAAACATATTATTTTTCAGCTTTAAGTGTTATATACCACACACACACACACAACACTGTGTTCTGCAGGGTGTCAGAGAGAGGCAAACCAATAAAAATGTTTCATCGTGTGGCGATGGCTTTACATATGTTATAACATACGTATGCATATGCAAAGTTTGATGATAACGTGTGTATGTGTGTGTGTGTGTGTATTCGCTTTTACAATTTAAACTTATGTGTGTGTGTGTGTTTGTGTGTGTTTGTCTTTGTGTTTGTTGTCCCTTTTATGGTTTCTTCACGCTACCTTTAAGCCTTTTATTTGTTGACGTCATCATGTTGCCCGACAGCTGTGTTGTCCTTATAACCAACATCTCGCGCACACACACACACACACACCCTCTCGCACACACACACACACAAAAGAGGTTTGTGGATTTGCATTTTCCGCGCCTCATCTATTTTACGTATTCATCGCCTTATTTGCATGCGTTTTATTTTCGGCTCGTTATTTGTTGTGCACACACACACCCATACACACACACAGATAGTCGCAACTGAAAGACAGCACAGGTTAGTACCTTGTCTCCAACTTCTTTTATTACACTTACAAAACTGACAACACTTTGTTGGCAACTGGATTTGTGGCATGCCACACCACAAAACCGCTGCCCCACTGTGAAACTGTGGCCCCACCCAACCACCAAACACCATCCGGCAGCACACACACACAAATGCACACGTATGCCTAATGCCCATGAGTGGCTTATGTTAAAGTAGAGTGTAGGAGTAGGAGCAGGTGGGTAGGAGCAGGGGGTAGAGTACTCCTTGACAGTTGAGGTCAAAAAGAGGCTGCTTCACGTTTGGCTTTAAGTGTCAACAAAATGTAACAAGTTAAATCTGATGATAAATAATATACGAAATTTGTTTTTCGAAGTTCATTTGTTAGTTAGGAACTAATGGAAATTAGTTTCTGTTCCTTATTTTGTATAACAAATTTAATAGATTATTTAGTTTCAGAGTTCTATTCAGTTTCTTTTTTTCATTTCTAACTGTTTTTGTGGTCTCCACTTTGATTTGAAAGTATTCGGATAAGGCATGCGCGCCTTGAGCTTGAGTTCAAAACGAAAATGAAATATGCTAAGAAATTGCCAAATTCAATTATTGGAATGAGCAACCAAATTTGCATTCAGTTCCTGTATAACAAAAGCATTTGTCAGCACTCAGGATACAGTACTTGGCTAGTACTTTTTGGCCCGTCTTGGCCAAGTTCCACCACCCCGTCTTCCGTAGCCAATTTGAATCATATCTTATGCATGCAAATCTGAAAGGCCAAAGTGCAGTCATTTGCACAAAGTCCACTCCGGTATTTTTTGCAACTAATTGTAAGGGGTTAAGAAAGTAAAAAACTTCTAAAAAGATTAAATATTTAATATAAACATTTCGCTACCTTAGTTAAGTTTTTTTTGTGGTAATTCTGTGCCAATGAATTAAAGATAGAAAATTTGCATTTTCTCGACTTTCTTAACTGACACCAACTGACATTTTGGCCCCACAGCAATCTCTTACTTCTAACTCTCTCTTTTACTCTCTCTCTCTCTCTCTTTTTTTTTCGCTTTCTCTCTTTTTGAATGGGATGAGAGCAATATTACTTTAACCTGACAAATTGACAGATATAATCTCATTGATTGAGTGCTGCTCCAGTTTCAGTTTCAGTTTCACTTTTTTATCGCTGACATTTATGCCGATATGCGGGCTTAATCATAATAACTAAAAATATAATTTGTAGTAGATTAAAAAGCAATTCGATCAATTTAAGTACATGAAACTGTTTTATTTGGGTAAAATTACAATCGACTGTAGTTAAATGCGAAAGTGATTTGTAATTGAAACGAAACGAAAACAACAAGAACAACTCGATAATCAATTATTCAATCAGCGCCGCCATCTTGTTGTCGCCCACAAGCAGTTTCCGCTTCCGCTTTTGCGTTTTGCGTTTTGCATTTTGCTAACCATGTCCATATCACACACACTACACAGGGTCAGGCATTCGTTAGCCACTTGGATTACACTTGGCCAACATTTTTCGTATGTTTCTCTTTCATTTTAGCTGAATGCATTTCGTTATTGTTCTTCTTGTTGTTTATTTTCATTTTTGTAGCTCTTGTAGCTGTTGTTGTCGTCGTCAGCGTCATTGTTGTTGTTGTCGTCATTGTTGTTGTTGTTGTTGCTTTTGAAACGACTCTGGAAACAATGGCAGGCGACACTGTGGTGCAGCGGCGGCGGTGGGTAGTGGGTTTGGAGGCGGGGGTTTGAGGTATGTAATGGGGTTTGAGTTTGAGGGTTTTGGGGCCGCGTGGACATATGCAAGGCCATCCTCATTTGCAGCATCTCACACACCCACCAACAACCCTTCCGCCGCCACCCACCTCCCGCCCGCCGCTAGTGTAGCTGTTGTGTGTTGCAGTTTTTGCTCTTTTGTATATGTAACTGCCTGTCGCTTTTTGATGGGAAAAGGCTTGCCTGTATTGGATGAAGTGGGTGAAGTGAAGTGAAGTGAAGAGAAGTGAAGGGGATAACCAGGGCAAACCTGGACGGAGAGACAGGTAACGCAACAGCAAGATGTGCGTTGGGGATTGTGTGACAGTTGACAGCTCTCTGACTGTATTGCATAACCCAGTTGCCCAAAAGTCGGGCTAGATTGTGTTATGGGAGCGCGGGATTAGCCAGACTGAGCATCACATTGATCACAACTATTTGGCACACATAAATGTATTGTTCCTAACTCTAAACCAACAAAACCGAAAAAGAAACAAGTTCCCAACAAATCATATTCATATAGCTTACATCAATGTTAAGATGTGCACTTAATCAAGTTGATGATGCCAAAAACAACGCGAAAGTACTATTTTAAGAAAGTAGGGGTGTGCGAGGGTAGGGGGGTGTACAGTATGTGTTTGTGTGGCGAACAGTGAGAATGAGAAGTTTTCTCATGTGCAAAGTTTGCATCATTTTGTTTTTTGTTGTACTTTTTTCTGCTGCTGCCTGAAAGTCAATTCATGTTGAATATTTGTTGCACGTCAGAGAGATGGCAGGGAGACAAAAGATATTGCTGTTAGTGTTTATTATGCAGTCAAGCACACTCACACCCACACACACACACATACAGATTGAAAGAAACACACACACATGCATACGAGCTGGCTTCTGGAAAAGCTTGCAGCATGATCCAATTCATTAACTCAAAATTATATTTATGATTTAAATTGCATTTTCGCCAGCTTGCCATTGCCAACCCAATGTCACAGCCCATGGGTGTGTAAGTGTGTGGGTGTGTGTGTGTGTTGCAAGTAACCTTCTGAATTATTGCAATTTGGCCAATTCTTGGGATTATTCAAATATGCTTTAAACAGATTGCTTGACAACGAATATATTCAGAAATCATCAGCACGCTTTTAATACCCTTTTTTCCCATAAAATCAACAATTCTAACATTATATTTGCTGAAATTGACACAAAAAGTCCTTAAGCCAAAGGCAGTTTGAAACTCTAGAAAAACATTTGGTTATCTTTATTTGTATCTGAAAGATAAAGTGAAAACGCCTTAGGAACCGAACACTGACAACACTGATGGGTGTTGCCAGTGTGGCAATTAACTGTAATCAAAGCTGAAAAGCTTACTGTTGCACAGTGTGTGCCTGTGTGTGAAGAATGGGGCGACTTCAAGTATATGCATATGTATGAGCAATAAAATGCCCCGGAAGAAGAAACGAGCTCAAGAATCAAAGTGTATAAGCTGAAACTTTTTTTGTTGTTGTTTTGGGAAGCAATTTGGTGAAGTGGGAACTGGGTGGGATGGGGATGGGCGATGGGGATGGGTGAAATGATTTTAGGCAGCTTTACGAGCAGCCCCCAAAAATAAAGAAAGCGAGCAAACAAATTTAATAAGCGTAACAGCTACAAACGACAACAAACAGCAAAGAACAACATCTACATAAACAACAAAAACAGCAACAGCAACAACAACAACAACAGATGGCAAAGTCTCAATGGCGACCACGCCCAGTATTTCAATGGTGGCAACCGCCCCTAACACGCACCACTCGCACTCCGCACACCGCACATCCGCACATCCAGAATCCGCCACGTGCGCCATTTCATAATCAAAATACATTCGTAAATTTAGCGGAAATTGTTTTTGTTTTTGTTTCTGTTGTGTTTTGTTTTCGCCTCTCCACACACACAACACAAAAGTCAACGGGAAACACCAAGGATACAAAAGCTGGCAAGTCTTTTGGGGGCAAGGGCAAACTGAGATAAAGGAAGGCATCGAACTCGAGTCAGTCAACAACAAAACAAAACGAAACCAAAACAAACTGTATAAAAAGGTTGTCAGAATAAATATGTACATATATATATATTGGAACTGAATATATATGAAGGACCATTTTCATGTTCTTATGTCTGGCAAATTGCAAAATGAATCAAGCCAAGCGTTTTGTCAAAGCCGATTCCCCCCAAAAACAACAACTAACAACCGCTTTAACCGTTTCCTGTTGTCCGTTTAACTGGTTAAGTCCAGGAATTGGCCAACCGACCAGCGATCAACAAAATGTGAATGTGTCCTCTACAATAAAAACTATCTACACATATTTATACTCTCCAGCTTTGCCTATTTATCACTTGCGGCACCTTCAAGTAGCCCTGGTGTTTTGCTTTTGATTAATGTGGCATCCACACTTGTGGTATCTAGTAATTGTTTTGAGAAAACTACTTTTAACCAAGCGCACACAGACAGACAAACACTTCATCAAGCACATTTTCCCCCATTTACAAGGGGGGTTTTGTATGAAAAACTTGAAACTTTAATAATCATTGATACTATAGAAACATTTTTAATCGTTTCTGTTTCTTAACTGTTTCGCTTATAGTACTTTTTTAACTATTACTGGCGCTTCTGTTAAATGTTTGGACAATTATTTTTCAAGCTCTTGATTAAGTAGCAAAGTTTACGACGCTGCACCGAATTGTGTCAGGAATATATATATATATTATTTGAAGGACATTTTATATAATACAAGATGCATACACAAAGCTTAAAACACAAAAAAGAAAGGCGAAAACGCTAAGCAACCTTGGTGGCCTTCATCCAATTTTGGCCTTCTCAAAGGCTATCCAAAGCTGTTTGAGTTACACGAGGAGAAAAAAAAGATTGCCAGATGATAAAAAAAAGAAATGAAATTGCTTTTTCACGGGCTCTTTAGCTGAACCGTTTTGTTAGTCAATCAAAAGTTGGCCAACAATTAACGCCGACTCCCAAGAATACGGATTTCATTTGGCTGGCAACGACTTCTAATCCTTATATCTGTGCAACTTTAAGGAAAATTGTTTGTTTGCTCTTGTATTTGTACTTGGGATTTAATTTGTAATTAGGGTCTTTGCTTTGTAGCACAGCCACATAATTACCTTTTCTTTATACACATACATATATAAATAAAAACATATATATATTGTTTTCGAAATGTTTTTTGTTTGCTTTCGCCTAATAGACAAGGAGAGGTTTGTGATATTGACAGCAAAAGTTTTCAATTTAATAAGACTGCGAAATAATTAACTTTTGGCATTGGTCCTCCCAAAAAACCCAAATTTGTTTTTTCTGGTTTTTGGCTTTTTTTCTCTGGTGCTCCTCGGGGGGTGCATATAGAAAATGTATGCTGGCTAGATTTAATATTCTGACATGTCAATATTTCATGTTTGTTTTGGTCTTGTTGGTTTTCATTTAAGGTTATTTCTGCCATTTTGTTCTTTTTTAATGGAACTTTTTACAGTTCGTTTGGATTAAATTTGAATTTCAAAACTCATACATATGTCTATGCATTGTACCATGTGCATGTATGCAAACGAGCCTACACATACATTCACACATTTTTTTGCAGTTTGACAGTCTTTGGCCAGAAAGCTACAATCTCACACATACATATCTATGATCAACAGTATTAAAATGCCCAAACAAACATACCAAAATGATTGCCATTCTCGTTTATTCGTAAAACGGTCCTTAAAAGCATGCCGTTATACAAAATGGCCGTTTTTGGGTACAAAGCTACGTTCACCAAATGTGCATTGAAAGCTTGATCAAGTAAAATCTCTTAAAATAATATACAAATATGCTTAACCTTTAACTTGGCAGTTGAAACGCGGTCGCTTTTAAACCAACCGTTTTAGTGGCGCTAAAAATGTAATACAAATAACCAATAAAAAATTAAATGGCGACAAGGAACGCCGCAGTAAATGCACAATTACATTTTCTTTTGGTTTAACACGTATAATATAAAGAAAATCACATACCCACTTGAAAAAAAATGTCTTCAATGTTCTTATTTATGACCGAGTGCAAGGCACTTTGAAACACAAAATGTTCGTTCGACTCAAGTTAAATTTCACAAATAACTGAATATTTTCTCTAGAAGTGATACACGCGTGCAGGTTGACGAGCAACTAACTGTAAATTCGGTGAACGTTTTCGAGCACAGTGGTAGTGAGACCATTTGACATATAACACAAATATACCAAAAATATATAAGAAATACTACAAATATACCAAGTGCATTCCGAAAAAGAGCTTTAATGGTAATTTGTCATTTGGTCGCCAATAAATTTGGCCAAACTATTTTAATAACATTTTATTGTCAGAAAAAATTTTTAAAGTCAAAGTTTCCACTTATAACAACAAAACCATTTATAAGCCAAAGAAATGTTATCATTACTTATTATTGTGCTATTGTTGTACTCGTTATTAAGCAAATTAAAAATCAATTAAAAATTAAATGCTTAAATAAATTTTACTTAAGCTGTTAATAAATCCACCAAATTTCAATAGCATACTATTAGGCAGTTTTAAAAGTCACTCATTATGGGAACGTCACAAAAAATACTAACATGAATTGCCAAACGATGTGTAATCCGAAAAATACTACACTGGCACATGTGGTCACACTTGATACTAACAAAAACAACAAAATAAAAATAGAGTCGAATGTTTAAATTCGGTTGTGATTTTTGCATAATCCAATGTTGGATGCGCCGTTATGATACGGCGAATTGTGGTGGGAATATCCGGTGGCGTAGATAGCGCTGTCAGCGCTCATCTGCTTAAGGAGCGCGGCTACAATGTGCTCGGCGTTTTCATGCGCAACTGGGATGAGCACGACGAAGCTGGCCGTTGCAGCGGTGAGCAGGACTTGAAAGATGCAGAGTGGGCTTGCCGCCAACTTCAAATTGAGTTGCGTCAAGTTAACTATGTCAAGCAGTACTGGACAGCGGTATTTAGTCAATTTCTGGATGATTATCAACATGGCTTGACCCCCAACCCGGACATACTGTGCAATAAGCATATTAAGTTTGATTTATTTCATCGACATGCACTGGATACGCTGCAATATGATGCCGTTGCCACCGGCCACTATGCCCGCAACAGCTTGGGTGACTTTCTTGAGCATGGAGTCAACCAGCAGCCACAGGATGTTCGCCTTCTCATACCAGCCGATACATTCAAAGATCAAACATTTTTTTTAGCCGGCATACCACAAGTGGCACTGCAACGAACCATGTTCCCCTTGGGTGGACTGCTTAAGACTGAGGTGAAGCAACTGGCTCGCCGCATTGGCCTGCAACGTCTGGCCGAGAAACGTGAGAGCACCGGCATCTGTTTTGTTGGCAAGCGCGACTTCAAGTCCTTTATACGGGAGGTACGCCTGAAGAATGATAGATTACTCTTTAATAGCTTTTTAACTGTTTTTTTTTTATAGTACATAACCTCCAAGGCGGGACACTTTGTCGATGTCGATAGCGGTAAGGTGGTGGGCAATCACGAAGGTATTCATCAGTGGACTGTGGGGCAGCGCTGCCGGCTAAGCTCTTTTTTGCAGCCGTACTTTGTGGCCCGCAAGGATGCCACCAGCAACACCATTTATGTGGCAGCTGGCCACGAACATCCCGCGCTACACTGCACTCGCATTCACATTGGCGAAATCAATTGGCTATGTAACCGGGCACGCAAAGATCTGTCCACAAATGGCAGCCTGCAGTGCCGCTTTCGCTTCCAGCACACCAAACCACTTGTCGAGTGTCGGTTGCGTAACTGCGAGGTGGTGCTGGATGCACCATTGCGCGCCATCACACCGGGACAATATGCTGTCTTCTATGATGATGTGGCCTGTTTGGGCGCTGCACGTATCTTGTATGGAGAGCCATTACAAGAAAACAAACAAGCTGCTTTACAACTTTAGTTACTGCCTCAAAACATGTTTGGACTCGTTTGCTAATTTTAAGTCTGTACAAAAATATTCATTTAGTTTAAAATAATAAATGCTGTCTATATCGTTTTGTTTAAAATAAGCATGTAATTATTTAAATTTCAAGCAGAAACTTAACTTATATTCATTTGGCGATTATTGCCATATTCAAATTGTTGAAAAATAAAACCAAAATCATAGATTCTTATGACAAACACACGTTATAAAATAATGTATTTATGGTCTGCATTATACAATTTCAAATCGAATGCTTTAAACTCTTACTTAGTTTGTATATTTGCTTATGGTTTAAATATTTCATTTTGACGTCTTAACTAACAATCGGTTTGACTTAAATTAATTATTCCGTATTTTTATAAAGTACAATTTTCTAATGTGGGTCCAAAAAGCAGAAGCTAAACAAAGTAAGTAAATATATATTAAAATAAAAAAATTGTTATAAATAAGATTATGTTAAATAGGATTGGCTGGATAAGCAAAGTTCGAAATCATTAAATGACTAACTTAAGTGCTAAACTAAAAAAAAGGGAGTACATTGAACTTTAGGTTAAGAGCACGGTCAACGCATCTAGAAATCGTGTCAGGTCACTCTGGCGCAGCTGAACTATGGACGGCTCGAAGAAATCCTGCAGCAGGTTAACTTTACTCTTCTGCGCCGCCTGATCGAATGCCTTGCCAAAGAAGTTCTTTGGCGAGTCCTCACGCACGGGCGCAATGCCAACCAGCAGACACATGCCCTGCGTCGCATCCACCGGACATGTGGCGATCAGCGGTAAATCGGCTGCTTGTCGCGCTCTTGTGGTGGCCACATGACCATGCAACACAAATTTGGCCAACAGGGCCAGTGCATATGGGTACGAGAAGAAAGCGTGCTCCTCCTGCAGCACATAATAGAAGAATGAGCCAGTCGAATGCACTTGATGAGCCTCCAGGCAGCTCTGCACTTGCCGAAAGATAGCCGCGTGCAGAAATTTGGCATTATCAATGCCCGAATTGAGCAGTTGCTTGTGTTGACGGCTCAATGAATCCGATGCCTCCATAAAGCAATCCTCTGGTGTCTTGTGCTTTTTTACCGACTGCAATATAGCTAGCAGCGCATAGACATAGTCGGCGGCGGCGTAGCGACTGCGATAGCCGTAGCTGAGCGTAAAAGTGCCATAGACGATATCGGGTATGCTATATTTCTCGGCGAGTTTTTCCACCATTGAGTAGAACTCCTTGCGCAAGATCAGATCCATTGCACCATACGATTGTCGTGCATGCACCAGAGGCAACCCCATCTCGACTAGCAACTCGTGCAGCCGTTTCTCGCCGCGCAAGGTCCACAGCTTCATCTTACATGCGGAATAGCGGGAATAGCTAAAATCAAAAAAAATTAAGTGATGTCGAGAAAGCTCGAAATATTTACAACTTACCGCATGGACTCCGTTACTGTCCAGTGTCTGTAGAGCACCAAGTGCAAATCATTCTCAAAGCAGATCTTCGAAGCGCTCATCGTGTGCTGGTCGTTTGTTTTGTTGGTCAGGCGGGAAACATGCGACTGTATTTGCTCTAGTTCAAGCGTGTAGGCGCCGCTCTCGATCTTTCCCAGCAACAGCTGCTCGCTTATGCCAACAATGGCCCACCACAGCAGATCCATGTTGTCCTTGGACAGCTTCCATGCCAACTCGAAAATAAGCAATGCTGTTGATCGACCATAATAGCTGAATTGAGTGTAGTCGAACATGATGCGATCCCGTTCCGATTCCCATTTTCGTCTTGCCCGCTGACGCATTACTCGCTGCTCATGTCGTTCCATACGACTCATTTTGGGTGCACGCTGTCTATCTACATCGTCTCCTGCATTATCGGAGTCGCCGGCACCGCTGTCATTGTCATCGTCATCATCATCATCATCATCTTCACCATCCGAGTCATAGAAAATGGTTTCAAATGATGGTATACTCTCCTCCAGAGCTGGATCACCCAAAATGCACACCTGTCGATCACTGTAAACATTGCAGACGTCTAAAGGACGATGTGAATCGCATATAAAGAAGGTGACATCCTCCGCCGGTTGCAGCAACTCCACAATGTCCACACACCCACCGCAGTTGACCAGCAACACATACTTAACATCGCCCTGGTGTTCGGCATAGGCGCGACGCAGTCCCGTTACACCCATTATGGGCACCACGGTGTACAGCATGTGATCATACTTAAAGAGCGATTGCAGTATTTTGCTGGCGCAGATCGCGTCGACGTCATAGTTGACAACGATTAGAATACGTTTGCCTATCAACTGCCCGTAAAAGTCATTCTTAAGATCTTCAATAAACATTTTCTCCACGTCCAAATAAAGTGTCACAAATCAGTACAAAAAGACACAAAAAGAACAAAAAAAAAAAAATTAAGTGCGTAATCGACTTACGACTGACGGCACTTTGAGCGATTGTTTAATAAGTTTTTGATGTTGCTTTTGCTGCACTTAATACGCCATTGTTTTGCATTGCATTTTGCTGTATTTGCATTTGATTGCACTTTTTAATAGAGCACTCAGCACAGTTTGCGGCCTACATGCTCCCCAGCTGCGGGATCGAATTAAGGCGGGAAATCGACAGCTGTTTGGCGTGGCCGTGCAAAAATGATAATGGCAAAATGATCAGTGATGGCCAATTTAGTTTTGAATGAACAACCGATTATTGGCATGTGCGCCTTAACAAACTAAATCATTCAACTCAGTTCAAATATAAAATCTCAATAATTATTTCTGAGCATAGAATATTAAAATACAACACGTTTAATCATTTTTAAATTAAAAATTGTAATTTCAAAATTCGATTACTGGCGATACAATAGAATAAAGTCGATTACCGGCGATACATACGTTAGCGGCGGTAGTCGAGCACATTAAATACCAAAACATGTTCCATATGTCTTGGTATTAAATATTTAGTCAATTAGTTTTAAATATTTTTTGATAACATACAAAAATAAAACTTAAGTAATGGGGAACAACAACAAAGGCAATCGCAAGCTTCTAACGCAACGTCATGTGTGCTCCAGGATGAACTTTCTTTACCAAGCGGCTAATTTGATGGCGCACAGCAACAACAATACTCTGGCCGCGTACTATGGCAAGCTCTGCCGAAACGTGGGCACCAAGGCACTAATGCACATGTGAGCCGTAATACTATAAACATGTGAATAACAAATTTTATTAAATTTTTTTCGATTCTTCGCCTCGTAGGTCACCAGCTATCAAACGCTCGCTATGTAAAACCTGTTCCATGCCGCTGCTGCCAGGCGTTAATACTACGCTTAAGTTGGAGGAGAAGAAGGAGCAAATTCAATGGGAACAGACAAAATGTAAAGATAAATTAGCTAGCAAACCACATCCTTGCCATCGGCGTTTGCGTGGTAAGCGGCATAAGGGTGATGCGAAACCAGTTGCTCCGAAAATGAGCGAAAGCTGTGCCATTCTTGATGACCAGGCTCGTCTGCAGCTGGAATGCAGTGTTTGTGGGACAAATCGTCGTTTTGCGGTCAACGTACAAGACGAATGTTGGCTGGAGCGCTCACACGCGATTGTTCACGTGTTAACGCTGGACAGACAAGCAGACGAAGATGGTCAGCAACAGAGAGGAGGCGAAGAAGAAGGAGAGGAGCTGTGATAAGCACACTTTAGATGGCTTTCTCTTATCGCAGGGCCCGTGCAATTACACTTAATGATAAGCAGAGTGTGTTGTTGTGCGGATTATCAGACATCGGCTGTTCCTCGTTCATTGTTCGCTGTTCACCCTTCACTCTTAATTTTACACTTTTCGTCACTTGTTCAGTATTTGTCAAAATGCTGAGTTGTAGACACACGATTGGCCAGCTGCTTGGCCGACAAATTCAGCGATACTCAAGCAGTAGTGTTACGGCCAAACTGCTCGATCAGCGGTTTGTGGAGGTGACTCGTCCAGACGGACGGCAGCACAAGTTTCCCAGCATTTGGTTGCGTGATAATTGCCAATGTTCCGAATGCTTCCATGCAGCCACTCGAGCTCGCCAGGCTCACTGGGAATGCGGTCCGCTGCATGTTCAACCGAAGCGTGTCAGCTTTGATGAAAATAAACAGCAACTGATCGTTAATTGGGAGGATGCACACAACTCTAGCTACGACTTGGACTGGCTGCAGCAACGCGACTTTGGAGTCGAGGCCAGACAGCGCTATCTGGATGAGGTCTACAAGCCACCTGCTCAGCTCTGGGGCAAGTCAGAATTTGAATCGGTTTCGCGACAGTTTTCCTATCACGAAGTCCTCAAGCAGGATGGAGCGCTGCGCGAATGGCTACAGGCTCTGGCTGTGCAGGGATTTGCTTTGTTGCGTGGAGCACCACATGATGTCCAAGTTGCGCGCCAATTGGCCGAACGCATTGGCTACATCAAACGCACCACATACGGGTATATAAGTAAATGAAATTTAAAAATCGTTATTAACTTTAGTGCTTCCTACATTTAGAGATGTATTCGAGGTTAAGTCAAAGCCAAATGCCGG
The DNA here is from genome assembly GCA_035044645.1 of Scaptomyza parva. Lineage (NCBI taxonomy): Eukaryota > Metazoa > Arthropoda > Insecta > Diptera > Drosophilidae > Scaptomyza > Scaptomyza parva. The sequence continues at coordinate 13,468,762 of JAWNNT010000139.1, forward strand.
AAATTATGCATATATGATGGTGCCGCTGCCGCTGCATACGGACATGCCATACTATGAATACAAAGCGGGTATTAACATTTTGCATACGCTGGTGCAATCGGAGTCGCCGGGTGGCGCCAACTTGATGACCGATGGTTTTTACATAGCTGACAAGCTGCGCCGCGAGTTTCCAGAATATTTTGAAATATTGAAAAGCGTGCCCGTTAACTGGTATGACATTGGACACGATGGCGATGCTGGCAAGCCATTTCACAGCCTGTGGCGTGCGCCAGTCATTTGTCTGGACGTGGATGGAAACTATGCACGTATAAATCAAAATACCACAAAGCGCGATAGCCGATTTACAGTGCCATTGGAGCAGGCAGTGGCGTGGTATGAAGCTTACGACAAGTTTCTGCAGCTAGCTCAGGCCGAAACCGTTGAGTTCAAGACGCGTCCGGGCGACGTTTTTGTATTTAACAATCTTCGCATGATGCACGGTCGCACTGCGTACGAGGATTCGTCACAAAACAAGCGTCATCTTGTGGGAGCCTATGTGGATTGGGATATTATATACTCCAAGCTACGAACCCTTAAGTTTCCAAATGCAAAGGACTAATTTGTTGATTATATTATATTTTGTATTATATCCTGTTTTGATAATTAAACTTTTTATATGTTACTGGTATGAGCTTTTTTTATTAGTTTTTTATTTTAAAATTTAAAGTATTTTCAAATATAAAAAAGCGCGCAATAGTTTTTGTTTTTTATCAGAGTGATGTTCTCGATAAATAATATGCTTACTATCGAAATCGGTATTACGGTATATTTTAGCCATTGTTGCCACTCTAACTGTTTATGGTATATTATTCGATTTAGTATTTTTGAAAAACACTAACCGTGCTACCATGGTTAGTTTTATTGGTATATTTATGGTATATTTTGAAAGAAAACCAAATATTTTGGTATATTTGTGGACGGTACGCACTGTATATTGTGGAGATCTGTCCAGGGATACATTCTTGGTCTGGCCTCTTTGGCACATGCATATCAACATCAACACGAAAAACGCATTTGGCAGCAGAAAATGCCCATGCAAACAGCTTGCAAAGATATTAAAGTGTTCCAATAAAGTGCATCAGTGCATAAGAATTTGTGTGTGTGTATATATGTGTGAGTGTATATAGATGATGCCCTACAATATGCGCGCCTGTGGCAGCAATGCCATGGTACGCGAATACGCTGGCGGCAGCATCAATGGCATTTTGCGAAAAACAGGAGCGGCTGCAGGCAACTCTTGCAGTATTGGCGCCAACGGGCATATGTCATATGGCCCTGCAACGGCAAGCGGAACTGAAGCTCGCCATCCGGCCCTAGATCTGCTCGTCTTTGGATATGCATGCAAAATATTCCGGGACGATGACAAGGCACGAGATATGGATCAGGGGAAACAGCTGATACCCTGGATGGGCGATGTAAATCTCAAAATAGACAGGTTAATAATTGCTGCCTGCCTGCCAGCGGCACCTAAACTTAATTTTACTATAATAATACGCCTATATACCTATATAGTACATATTATACTTATATATGTATGCATATGTACGTATCTCGTTGGATTCCATCTGTTTATGTACAAGAAGAAAAACTCCCACATTTGCTAGTGCATATCTAATTACATACATACATATGTGCATCTGGTGTACATAGTACATATGTACGTCCATGTATGTATGTATGTATGCACGTTCGTATGTGCACTTGCCAAATGCTGCATAGTACATATGTATGTATGTGCATAATAACATATGTGTTTTGAAGATAAAACGCTGCAAACTCTATTTGCAAAATCTACATGCAAAAAAAAAAAAATGAAATCACCTTAATCACATTACACAACTTAATCGACCCGAACTGGACTCGACATGGATCAACTTTTGATTTTTAATGAATTTGCAAAAACAAAATTTAATAATCACCCAAAAGCCAAATTTTCTTTAAAATCGGATTACAATTTAAAATTTTAATTTAAATCAACGGACAGACTGAACACATTCATTTATTGGAACTTAACTTAGAGACTGCAACTGCAACAACAACTACAACAACAACTACAACTGTAACTGTAACAGATCACGTTTTCTCATTGTAATAACAGCTCTTTTCAGTGCTTCGCAAACTGTAATCTTTGTTTACATAAATATATTTTAAAATTTCAAACTGTAATTGTAAAACAATTAACTTTTTTTTAGCATCCGGAGCGGTATGTATGAATGTTTAAGACATAATAATTTATATATAAAAGTTAATTATATATAAATATATCTATAGACATTTAATTTAATCAAGCATATATATATTTATATATATACAATAATTTATTTATATACTGTGTATGAAGCAATTACTCAATATGCATATTACTTTTTAATTTCAATCAAAAGATTCGTTTGATTTCACTTATTTTGTGTGTGTGTAAACGTGTGTGCGTGTCTGTGCGAGTGTGTGTGCAGCCCCTGCATATCGATTCACGATATCACTAACAACGTTCTCTCTTCCGTTTATATTTCTCTGATTCTTTTCTTTTGGAACACACACACATACCTTATGCACACACACCAACATAGATATGACGTGCGTGGAGCATTGTGCGAACTATCGACCTACGAGGCGCCACCGGGCGGCTATGGCAATCGCTTGGAATACCTGAGCTCCGAGGAGCAGCGTGCCGAACAGCTGTGCGAGGAGGAGCGCTATCTGTTCCTCTACAACAACGAAGAAGAGCTACGCATGCAGCAAGGTAAGTGACGTTGCCGGCATGCAACCTATATATGCACTGTCTCCTCAATTGTATGTACAACTATCTAAATTTTAAGTGGCAAGAATAATGCGTTATTGCAACAAAAAAGAAAGAAAATTACTTAAAGCAAGCAAAATCAAGTCGTATTTACCAATCAAACCAAGAAAACCAAAAAGCGTACAAAAATCAAGATCAAATTTAACATAAACAAGCTCAGAAATGTAAGAATCAAGTCGAACCCAAAATGTAGCACCAAACAACCAAACCAAACAAACCAGTCCAGTCCAAACATGATACCAACAACAATACCAGTCATCATCATCAACTTAAGTTTCATCCTGTGGTTGCCGCCGTTGTTCAGGTAAATAAAAACAACATTGACATTTAACAAGCTAAACTATTTCTTGCAGTGTTCAGCAGATGATCAGCTTGGAATTCATCAAGCCAAATATAAAATGGATAAAAAAAACAAAACAACAACATAAACGAATCCAACCTTAACTCAAATCTTATCCAAATGTCAAAAAGCTTATTCTATGAAATATTCTGTAAACAATTTCTGATGTCTCGCATTATGTTAATGCTGTTGTACTAAAATCACGCGTTTGTCTTGTGTTTTTCTTATTTTTGCCAACACTCATACTTATACACACTCACACACCAACCATCGACACACCTCCATCCATCCCTACAGAGGAGGATTTAAAGCGTTTGCAGCAGGAGACATCGGGCGGCAATTATAGCCAGATGGATTTTCAATACGACAGCATGTCGACAAACAGTGCATCTTCTGCGGATACTGCATCGACAGCATTGACGAGTTCAACCACACCGTCCGACGAATGCGAACTTCCCTACACGCTGCCCAACAATCTCCTAGTGGCGCCCGCCCCGGACATACAACTGGTAAGCTGAAAATTGAAATGTTTAGTCTGAGTTTGCTGTAATAAACTTTAAATTGCAGCCGGAGACAATGAAACAGCATGCGATCATTGAGAAGACGGCCCGTTTCATTGCTACTCAGGGCGCCCAAATGGAGATTCTGATAAAAGCGAAACAGGCAGGCAATGCACAATTTGACTTTCTGTCCCAGGGCGGACAGTTGCAGCCGTACTATCGCCATATATTGAGTGCCATCAAGCAGGGCAAGTACGCAGCTCCCGCATCCACGGAAGCGACACAAACGGACAAGGCTGAGAACAGCTCGTTACCGGGCAGTCCGAAACGTAGCCAACAGATTATAACCGTGCCCACCATCAAGTACAAACCGTCGGCCAATTGCGCCTACACGCAGCTCATCAGCAAGATAAAGGGTGTGCCGCTGCAGGCGGTATTGGACGATGAGGTGGCTTCCCAACATTCTGGCGGCACCGCTTCCCCAACACTCAGCTGCAAGTCCGAGGGCACGTCTTCCACTTCCGCTTCTGTTGGTGCAGCTGCTGCTGCTGCCGGCGGTGCATCCGCAACCAATGTAGAGTTTACGCCCGTTCTGCTGCAGTACAATGGCAGTACGTTTGCCCACGAGGCGGAAGAGGCTTCCAATGGTTCACCGCCCAAGGTGGAGCTGTTGAAAAACACAAGCGCCCTAGCATTGGCCCAAAACTACAGCTCTGATAGTGACGAGGACGAGGAGGAGGAGCAGACAGATAAGAGCTCCAGCAAACCAGGACAACCACAAAAGCAGGCGGAACAACAAAAAACAACAGCGTTAAATACCACCGTCACTGCAAAGCCGCCTGTGGCTCTTGCACCACCCCCGTTGCTTACGTTTCCCCTGCCGGAGGAGAGTCTTCGTCACATCATTGACAAGACGGCAACGTATGTGATTAAGAATGGTCGCCAGTTCGAGGAGACGTTGCGTACCAAAAGCGTAGAACGCTTTAACTTTCTTCTGCCGGAGAACAAGTTTTATGCCTATTATATGTACAAGATAACCGGCGATGTGGATGCCGCATCCAAGGAGGAGAAGACGCGAAAAGCGGCAGCCGTAGCTGCAGCCCTCATTAGCAAAAAGGGGCTGGGTGGTGCTAATAGTAGTGCTGCCGCAGCAAGTGCTGCCGCCGGCTCTAGCTCTGAAAAAGGTTTGTTTAACTGACGAATTCCTTTAACATCTTCTAATCCTATTAACTGATCTACTGCAGGACCCGTTTGTTTCTCTATTCGTTCACGCGATGAGAACGCGCCGCTGCCGCCAGCAATGCCACAAGATGCCAGTGATGAGGATGATGAGACAAAGGCCAAAACAAATGCGGATCAAGCACGTCCTGGCATGCCGGATAGCGTGCAACGTGCCATCAAGCAGGTGGAAACACAATTGCTGGCAAGAACTGGCGGATCCAAGTCAACAACTTCCACTGGCGATTCTAGCACGGCAACTGGCAATGCAGCATCCCCACAAAAAGAACAGCGTCAAGGTGTGTATCAATTAGAAAAAGACAGAGATATACAGAGAGTAAAAGAGATGACAATAAGAAATATAATAATCGACTCATTTTTTATCACTACAGCAGAGGAGCGCGTGAAGGATAAACTGGCGCTGATAGCTCGCGATAAGCTTAATGGCTTGATATCCCGGGAGAAGCAGCTGCAGTTGGAGCGCAAGCGAAAGGCCATGGCGTTCCTTAATCAAATCAAAGGTAACAAACCAACAAATTAAAGCTGCCACAAATTAAAATTAACATAACACTGAATTGTATATTAGGTGATGGCAATGGGGCAGCTGGCAGTTTGGAAACGTCTGAGACAGCAACGGCTGCAACAAAAGCGGAAGCAGAGGCAATGGCAGCAAATAGCGATGGAGATTCAAATGAATCGGTACGTTCCATACCCATCACTTACTTTGGACCTGATGATGATGACGATGACGAGGGCAACGATAATGGTGTTGGCTTGCAGCAGGCACCAGCACTGCCGCCATCATGCAAGGCTGAGCAGGATGATGATGAGGAGGGTGATGGGGATCTAGAAAAGTACAATTTACTTAACGATGATAGCACCAATACGTACACAACCAAGGCAACAAAAGCAGCAGCCGCTGCCGTCCTGCTCTCCGATGATGATGATGTGCAGTTGGTGTCCGCAGCAGCGCCTCCACCGTCAGCTAGACGGCATCGTAAAGCTCGTCGTCGTAGTCGCAGTCGCAGTAAAAGCACCAGTCACACTGCTCCACAAGATGCACCCGTGTCCTCCAGCAGTCATGCCAGTGGCCGTCGCAGTCGCAGCAAAAGTCGCAGTTCCCATCGGCAGCGACACAAGCGTCACAAGGCAAGTACATCGTCCAAGCATCGTCGCCGCCGACGAAGTCGCAGTCAGAGCTCGACGCGCACCTCTCGACCGAAGCAACGCAGTCGAAGTAGGAGTAGGACTAGGAGTCGAAGTCGCAGCGGTAGTCACACAAGTTCGCGCCGCCATCGGGCACATCAACGAAACAAGGATGAGACATCCTCGCGGCGTAGAAGTCATCAGCGACACGCAAGCAAAAAGAGCCACAAGCGTCACAAGCGACGTCGGCGCAGCAGCGGTGGCGAATCCGTCTCTCTATGAACCGTGCATTAGGAAGTTTAGCTGTTAAGTTAAAAGATTGTACATTTCCTTCTCTTTTAAATGTTGAGCTATAGTGAACTACATTGTTTTTAAAGCGCTTGATCTATCGATTTTGATCAAGTTTAATAAAAGTAAAATTTAAGAAATAAAGCCAATTTGTTGAATGAAACTCTTAAGAAATGAATTTTCTCAGTTTTTAGAATGTAAGTGCTTTTAAAAAGTAAGTTTAAGATTAAAGGTCTAAGGATGTCATTTCACCATAGTTTATAATTTGAATGCAAAACTTCAAATTGTTGGGTAAAGTTTTATATTTTAATAGTTTGTAGGATTTCATTGTTTGCTTGCAGACGCAGTAATTAGCAACTATATTAGTATTGTTACTATTGACAAGATATATTTAAAGTTAGAGTAAGGATATATGTATACAAGATATATATATATAGTATGTATGTAGCTTAGAATTCTATAACACCGGGTAAATATTTATCAATGAGTGTTTGATAATAGGGCCACAGAGCCTCAATGTCAGGAACAATCTCACTCTTCGTATACAGATCGTAGCGGCTATAAGCAGATAATAAGTTATTAATAGGTATGATTAGTATGATAATGGGGGTATGGACTCACTTGAAGATTAGCACCCATTTCTTGGTTTCCTCATCCTTGGGCGCTTCCAGGTGCTTGTAGTCACCGCCATTGTGCCATGGGTAGAACGAATGGAAGCGTATGATGTTACAGGCCACATCCGGTAATTTGGTCTTATTGTGCTTCAGCACGGAGTACATGTACTCATCATGGCCCCAGGACATGAGCAGATTATCTACGCCACAGTTTGCCTTATACATACCGTATTCAGTGTTGTATTTGGGATTGTTACCATCGGGATTGCCGACAAAGCTCTCATCGCGATAAACAATGCTGTCGCCCCAGCGGCAGCCGACGGCAAAGGTGTCGCCAACAACGGCCCACTGCGGCTCATCGTAGAAGGCCATGATCTTGCCAAGATCGTGGATAAGCGCCGTCAAGTGAAGCCAATCGTGTTGGGGAAATTCGGAGCGTGCACGCTCCGCTGCCTGGAAGGCGTGTATTATGTTGGGCAAATCCAGATCGGGATCGGACTCGTCCACCAAATCGTTCAGCTTTTCAAGCGCCTCGCGTATGGTCATCTTAATGGTGTTGAACTGCAGCCAGCGAGCACGACGTCCTTCAAAGATATGTCAGCCCATTCAGCACATATCATTAGAAATATTCTGATAAATTCTTACCTTTGACAAAGTCTACAGTCTGGTTTAAGTGCATTTGACGATAGGTGCGACGTACGCGTTCCTTGAGCGGGTCCTCGGTATCGATGCTATAGTCCCGAAACTTGGATGGATTCTTGTCCGCGAATGAGGGTTCTGGTCGCAACAGTTCCGAAGGATCCAGCAAATTTATTTGATGCTGCATACAGAAAATATTTTAATATTGATTCACATTTTTTAAGATTTTCAATTTTTTTTTTCTTTTTACCTCCTGAAGGATTCTCATTTTGATAAAAAAAAACACAATAAATGATAGAAATTGAAATCAATGAATATTCAAATTGTTGGCTTCAAGTACCGCACGGATGACTGAACGAGATGCTATTGAATCATTGGCTTGGCTGGCCGCACATTTTTATAGATCGCTGACCGGCAACAGTCAGAAATCACAATCAAATCGTTACTATATAATTCTCACATCTAGGCTACATACAATATTTATATATGGGGCATAGTATACGTGCATACATATGTACATATGTATGTAGTATATGATTTATAGCACTTTTGTTGTTTTCGAAACACACTCTACCTAATCAGTTATCAGTCAAGTCATTGCTCATGTACATAGTTTTACAATTTGGGCCCACACACAAAATCGGGTTTCGCCTATATAAACTAGGGCAAGTGTTTGCTAAAGTTTTATCGAAAGGCTCTGAGCCACATCCGCAGCTCACGTTCTCCTCCAGGCTTATCTCTTAGTTTAAATACACATTCAATATGTCTACAATGTCTTTATCATTGTATGCAGTAAGTGTGCGAGTGTGTGTGTATGTGTGTGTGAGTGTGTGTGTATTCGAATTCAAATGCAATTTGTGTAGGCTGCACTTGACCGATAAAGCCAAGGCAATGTGATTCTTAATGGAGCAAGTGCAAGTCCAAGTCTATTGATTGCATCATATGATTGCAGCCCTTGAAGAGTTTATAATTCAAATAATTGGTTTAGTTGTTGTTTATATTTTATTATTTCTACATTTATTTTGATTTTTTTAATGCTTCCGCTCTCGTATTACTATTTTTTAATAGGCATTAAAATTTTTATTATTATTTAATGGTTGTTTACTTGTTCTTAAACTACGTCGACTCTTATATATTATTTTTTTCGTATTATAATGAAGGAATATTATAGTGAGGAGTTGAGCCTGAGTTTTCTATTTGTTTTCCATATCTTTTTGGTCAGGAATTCATATTTTTTACCATATAGTTATAGTTACTGTGGGTGTACTTGTTATTTAAAAACCAAAAATAGAATTTTCATGGCCTTCGATAGCTTTTGGCATCACCTTGAACGAATCTTCAGCAAGGGCAAGTGCTCCCAATTTCAGTGTACTGGCAAAGGAAAAAAATCTTCCACACACATAATAATGCCGTCTAATCTGAACACATCGTCATCAAGCGCAGAAATAATGTGCCATCAAGGGGGGGATAGCCCAGAAAAAAGTTATCAGTCAGCATGGCAGCATCTACACAAACAACATGACGTCGAACACCGTCTCCGCATTTAGAATACTGTGAATAGGACCGACCGTTGCCTACGATGGGGCTGGCTGATCGGTTGTTGTTGGATTATTGGATGGATGTGTTAGGGGCTCGTTTCATTGCGACGCAGTAGTCATCACGAAAAAGGTCAATTTGTAACGATCGAGTGTTGGGTGTCAATAAATCTTATCAATTAATAGAGACGCGCCAAACACTGTTTAACAAGACAACAAAAGTAAATCATATTTGTAAACATAAAGTAAGAAATAAAATAAAAACTATTGCTTTTATTATAGGTATTTATAGAATGTTTAATATTTTTTAAAATTTGTATTAAAACATTTGGATTTGAAACCATGTTTCACAGTGTTAAACCAACTGACACGGAGAGCATTTTCTATTTGTGGTGTTGAAGTCAATAGAAATGTTTCAAAATATTTGTGTGTTTGTGTTTGTGCTGTTCGAAGCGGAATAATTGTGAAAATGGCTTTGAGCATGACTTAAAATAGCAAGGGAAATGCGCAAGTAAGTGCAACAAATGCTATGTAGAATCGGTCAACTGCACAAATAAATGTTTACTATTTTAACAGCAGTTGCATTACAAAAATGTATACACATTTATTGTTCACACATACATACATGTAAATACATATGCTTATTCGTATTTCATGTTGAAAGCAGTGAAATTTCTTTTGCAAAGGCTTCGATTTCGCCCTTTGATACCACAACCATATCAATCACTTTAATGAACACGAGATGCTAATTAAATGGTCATTAATATAAAACGCTGATATAAACGAGAGATCACACATTGGGCTCAAAGGCCAGGATGTCTGCCTGACAAGCCACTCGCATATTAAGTGCTCACTAAAGCGGAAACAAACCGACAAACAAGCCACAAATAAACCACAATCATGATGCTGATGCAGTTTCATCTTCTCTCGATTTGCCAACAGCTACAATAAAAGAAGTGTTTGCACTTAACAAATATACAAATGTGTATGTATGTATGCATGAATGGATAGTTATGGTATAAATCAATCAGAATTATTTTTGGATTGTCGATTAAGAGCGAGCATTTCTACTTTGAGGAAATACGAATATTTAAAGATATATGTACATATTATTTTTTAATTCGGAAAAACAAACCATAAGCTCCAGTGCAGACTGAATTTGTAACAGATAAGCACAGTGGAGCCCTAATATAAATACTTGCCTTCTTTTAAGCATTAAAACTATACATTTATTTTAAACTATTTTCATTGTTTGAAGACCATTAAAAGAACATGGAAAAGCAAACAGTTTTTGGCATAAGTTTTTGAATCATTTGACGTTGTAATGTCGCTTCACTGTGCCAACCAAGGCTTGAGTAAATAATCAGAAATAAATCATATTTATGTGCTCGCATTTTTCTTGGCAATTTTAAAACGCTCGTCGAACTCTTCGACTCCGTGTATTTGCGTATGATTAATGTATATATATACCATATATTTTTGATAGATTTTTGCACATGTTTGCAATAATTCATGCCACGGTCATGTCTGACAGCTCGGGTCACTGAGACAGTGATAGTTGAATTGGACTAAAGTTTAGATTATAAATTTTTGTCATTTTCAAAGTTTACTATATTTCCGACGTATAACAGTCATATAAAAGACTGCAGGTAGTACTAAAAAACATAAATATAGCTTGTGGTTTTATTTTTAAAATGTTTACTCCTGCTCAACCTGATCCAAAACAAATTCAAGTTGTGTTTGAATAAATAAAACTTGTTTTTACATTTGTTATAACACATTATATTTGTGCTTCGATTTTTTTTTCATATAAGTTATTATACAGGGATTTTACTAAAAAAAAAGATGATTACATAAATGCATACAGTTTAATCAGTGGCTTTGTTTAATTTTCATAAATAGTCAAATGCAAGTGTCGGTTGGGGGTTTACAATATGAGCATAAAATAAAGTGTGGAAACAATAGTTGTAGTAATAAATATATGAAATGTATAAAATCTAACGCTAGGATGAATCAGTTCAGGGTGTCTTCAATTAGAAACCTACAAATTATAACATATATAAATATAACATCAAACTCTAGTCTATCCTTTAAACTTAGTGCCGACCAAATACACATTGGCATCTACTATTCCGGCACTGTTCTAAATGTTTAATGCTAATATCATTAGACGAGGCGAGCGGCCGAACAGGTTGCACCCGATGTGGTACCTCCCTGCACCTCCGCATCATTGGCTGCAATGCCAACCACCAGGCTAACGGCACCCGCTGTGGCAAGCACCCGCTTATAATTGCTGCTACATTGAGAGTCAGCCACAGAGCGTCCGTCGCCCTCGTCACGACGACATAGTTCAGCGGCAAAAGGTGCACTACCGGGCACAACCGTCTCCAGTCTTCGCTCCAGTATATCGGCCGTAGTTAGCTCACTGGCCTGCACCAGACTGCTGGCAGGCACATTACTTAGCCAGGGCTTTAGAGTGGCCTTCTTTTGCAAGGTGGCCGCCTTGCAACGGCAGACAACATCCCCATGCTCTCCGCAAATGGAGCAGTTTGGTGTGGTTTCAATAGTGTTGGTGATGGCATTTGATTCCGATGGATCACCACCGACAACCGTTGGTATTGTGGCACCCGATGAGCTGCCGCTTAGCTCCAGCTCGTTGACAGCATCCACAAGGGTTTTAATGGCAGCCGCATTGCCTGCAGACTGGACACTGTTATCGTTGGCGTTAGCTACTTCCTGCTCCTCGTAGTTGGGGCTGAGTAGGAGCTTGGAGAGTGGTGGTGCCAGACCTAGTCCAAGATTGCGCTCGTGATACAGCTCGGATATGCTAGGTGTTAGCTCCCGGTTCATATGCCGCATGATGCTATCCTGAATGCATTTGGCACTTGGCTTCACAGGTGTCTCCTCCAGCGGCTGCTTGGGTTCGCAACCCAACAGGCCCTCGCTGTCGCCTGCTGGCGAGAAGTAGAGGCTCGCCGGGTTGTAGGCTACATTGGCTGCCTCTTCTTCGGTCAGTGCCAGTGCTGCCTTGCCCCTTCCACTACTGCCGGACACGTTTCCTGCTCCAGCTGTTCCAACAGTCACTGACCCGTTGGCCACTGGTGCATTTAGTTCCGTGCGTACGCTCAAGCGATCCATGAATAGGGCATGCTCCTTGTTAACCCGAGCTGCTAGCGAGCTTTGTGCACTGCCTAGCTTAATTTTCGGTTTGCTGCGTCCCAAATTGTTATACACACCGGGACGTGGTGGCGGCAGAGGTGGCACCTGCTGTTGTTGCAAGTGTTGCTGCTGTATATGTTGCTGATGCTGCAGTTGTTGCTGTAGATGTTGCTGCTGCTGCTGCTGAGCACCGACGGCAGCACCACGTCTTAGCACTGTTGCATGTCCTGAACCTTCCCAATCTGTTGTCGTGCTACTGGCCGAACTAGAGCTATCCGGCCGTCGGCTTGTGTTCACCTGAGTGGCCGTCGCTGACGAAGTAGACGCTGTTGCTCCAGACTGTGCGTAAAGGCAACGAATGCGTGTCTGATGTGCCAGAGCCAGCGACAAACTGGGATCTGTCACTGGCGGACTTGGGGTAAATGCCGCATCACTCTCCCCACCACCGCCGGGTCGGGAGACACGCACAGGTCCACGCAGACTGGCATAGCCCAGACGCGGAGCTGGATGATTGCTGCCCGCCTGCGTTGCATATCCATCGGAGAGCGAATGCTCGCTGTCCGTAGTATTGGCCAGACTGGAGTCCAGGCCACCGCCGCCATCTGGCTCACCCCGGCGACGTACGTACGAGATAAAAGCGCTACGCGGATGCAGCGGCAACGGTGATTGTGTAGAATTGTTGTTGCCCGTTGAAACAGTTGCGTTGCAGCTGCCGTTGCTGTTGTTGTTTACGGGTTGTAGGGTTGCCGCATCAAGATCGGGTTCGGTAAGGGATTCGCAACTGCTGCTGCTGTGTGCGGCAGAGTCTAGGCTCAAACTCTTAGGTGCCTCGTGTGTGTCTGTAGAAATTTGATAGTGATATTTGAAAAACAAGAATAAACATGTAGCAGTTAAAATAAGGCTTACCAAAGAGGGCGAGTAGAGCCTGCAGGACAAACTGGCAATGACGACGATTGGCCTGTTTGCCCGTACGTAGAGTCACCTGATCTGCACCCACCTCGGTGAGATCGAAGCCAACGGAGGCAAGCAGCTCGTGGCAGCCGGGAACGCGCCACAGTCGCACACTCAGTGGCATCTCGATGCAGGCTTCTGCTTCTGGTTTGGCTGGGAACTGTGCCAATATGTTGCGAACCACAGCAATGATGTCGTCCGCATGTTCAGCACTATTCACCAGTTTGGCCAGCGCCTGAAGTGTGGCGGGTGTTAAAGCCAACAGAGCCTGTAGGCTAGCCGAGCACTGGGACAATCGCTCCTCGGGGTCCGTTTGGGGAAAGAACACACTGGATGGTATGCCATTGGCAGCGGGCTCAAAGCGAAAACCCACTGCCATCAGCAGATCCTTCCAACCAGCAACAGGACCAGCCTTGTTCTCAATGCTTTGCTGTGTAGTGTACATAGCATTTTTCTGTCCGCGATGTATCCGTTGCAGGCTCTTCTCTACCAGATGCAGGCACACACGCAACGCATCCCGGCAACGCTCCGGCGTACGCAGTAGCTCGCATAGTGCATGGCCCAATAACGCCACCTTGTTGGAAAGTCGCACATTGGCACCCACCAGCAGAAAGCCGGCCCAGTTGGCTGGATGCGCAAAGTGCTTTGTATGCTGAACTGTTTGCATGGCCTCTGCCAAGGCGCTAAAGGAGACACAGACCGAGAGAGAAAGAGAGAGTCATTGCTGAAGGTATCATTATATTTGCTGTTTCACTTACCGTGCCGCACGTGAACCTTGAAGAAGAGCAGAGTAGAAGGCGCGCAAAAGGATTTTGGCAGCTGTTTCAGGCACCGGCCAAAGTGAGATAAGTACCGCTCCAGCGCCAGCTAACAACCAACCCCCTGCCAGTTGAGCAACCCCCGAACCAGTTATAGGTTCCACAGATTGATAGGAACTCAGGACGACCAGACGAGCGCCAAGACGTAGTTGACGCAGTTCTGCTGCTGCCAGTGTAAAGTCGGATAGCTGCGGCTCGTGTGGTTCCTTTTGCTGCTGCTGCTCGGCAGTGACAACATCGCCAGGGCTTAACACCACAGCGCCCAGTTTCCAGCTGAGATTGGCAGCAAAGTGTACACACTCGGCACCAGGTAGCTCGGCTAGCACAGACTCCTTGGTGGCATTGCAGCCAGCTAAGGCATTCGCTTGCAGCATATCGGCAACCATGGCGGCTTCCTGAAGTGCTGCAGGTGATTCGGCACCGGCCCATCCCCAGCGTTCTGCAAGAGCAGCTGGCACACGAGGTCCACCTACAACCAGGGCTGTTGGTGGCCTGCCACGGTCCCGCTTACTCCTGGACCTTCCACGTAGCGCCTGCAGCGATGGTGCAGTTAACAATGCACACCGCTCCGACAGATACTCGCCATCGTCGCCAGCTGCCCGGAGTATAGCAAACGGAACCAGATAGAGAGCACTGTCGAGCACTAGGATTAGCTCACGTCTACCCTGCCGAGAGACACTTGCCACGCTGGGTAGGAGATCATCAAAGGGAGCCAGAAGCAGATTATACAAGGTGTGTAGACAGGCGGGACCACGCCATGCGGGGGGAGCGGGTGCTCGTCGAGAACTGCGGCTACCCACGGATCGGGTGGAGCCCTGCAGGGACGCAACCGATCCCAGCGAGAACAACGAACTGAGAGAGTAGTTCGAAGAATTCAACAACTGATTTCGGCTGACCATGCGCAAAAATCCACCGCCACCAGCACCGGCACCTGGTAGATCCTCAAGCAGTTGTTCACTGCTGGCACGCCAACCACTGCCATCGCCTTCATGGATTAAATTCTGAGAGTTGACGCCGAGAGTGTCGCGCACCATATTAACATAGCGTTCGAGAAGAAGTTGTCCACCCGGCGTCTCCGATTGTGGCGACTGCTGTTTGTCGAGTTCAATCTGGTCGTTGTGTTGGTCCTCCTGTTCCTCCTCGTCCTCTTCGTGACATTCACTGAGCGAGAGTGGCAGCTGCAACGTTTGTGAATCGATGCGTGCCGCGTGGAAGCGCACAATGCCTGATTGGGGCTGCAGCAGCCAGGCGTAGAGCTGCTCCCCGGCAAGACTGTAGTAAAGCACGGGCATTCTGCCGCGATTCACTGCCTCCAATATGGCTTCAATGTCAGCTAGACTTGCCGTTGTTGATGCTCCTATTGCCGATGTTGTTGTGGTTGTTGTTGACTTGGGATCATTGTTGGGCAAGCCATCGGCACCACAGCGCGCTTTGCAACGTTCGGCGGCAACGAGAGCATCCTCATTGCGATGCAGGGCGACGAGCAGCTGTTGCAAGAGATGGTAACAGCTCGTCTGTAAATCATAGAGACCCAGCCTTGCCTCCGGACTGCGCTGCTCTTGACGTACTGACTCCAGTAGCTGAGCAGCCGTTTCCAGTTGAATGCGAGCGCCCTCGGTGTCGCCAGAGGATCGTAGAGCAAGACCTAGAAAAAACGTGTAAAATCAAATTCCTTTTCTAAAACACATATTTATCGAGATGGTTTATGTGCAATTACCTAATTGATGTCTTATCTTGGCTTCTTCCTCTGACTTGCCAATGGACTGAGCACTGGAGAGACCCTGTCTCAGATACTCCACGGCCTGTGTATGCTGTTCCAGTTGATGATGCACCCTACCAAGGGCCCCACATGCCAACGCTTTGCCTAGTCGATCCGAGCTAAGTGCAAGTTGTCGTTCGTAGCACTTGAGCGCCTCCTGCTGTTGATGGAGTGCCTCGTGGACCGCACCCAGATTACCAACGGCTCGCGCTTGTAAGCTAGGCGCCGCCAGTTCCGTACACAGCTGTAGATCCTGTTCGTGCAGCTGTAGCGCATCCGCAAAGTGGCCCATCCGTTGCTGTACTTGCCCCAATGCACACATGGCATCTGATTCAAGGGCGCGATCCTGAAGACCACGTGCGAGTTCACGCTGATGATCCAAGCAGTTGAGCGCCTGGGTATGATTGCCTAACGCTGCATGAACATGTCCCAGATCACCATAAGCAAGTGCCTTTATCTCAGGGCTGTGCAGCTCGTGGGCCACAACTAGACGCTTCTCTAGGCAGACTAGAGCCGTTGCCAGCTGTCCTAAGGCACGACGAGCCTGTCCCAATCCTCGATAGGCACGCTCCTGATCCCGATGGCTGGCTAAGCCCAATGCTAGCTGCAACTGCCTCTCATGACACTTAAGCGCCTCCTCATAGTCACCCAAAGCGGCATAGCAATCACCCAGATGACCCAGTGCACGTGCCCGATCAGCCGGTGTTGATGGCAGCGAGACACGCTCCAATGTGCCCAGTTGAGCCTCCAAGCAGCCAATGGCCGCCTCATAGTGTGCCATATTAAGTCGGGCAATGCCAAGATTACCATGTGCTTGGGCTTCCACTGCCTCATCTCGTTGTTCCTGGGCTCGCTCCAGTTGCTCTTGATAGCATTTAACGGCATGGGTCCAGCTGCAGAGTGCCATGTGGACAGCACCCAGATGACCATGAGCGCGACACTCACCGGCCAGGTCACCCAGCTCCTGGCGCAGCGTCAACTCCTGCGTATGATGACCCAAAGCCTTATCCCAGCGTCGAAGCAGACGATGCGCTAATCCCAAAGCGCCACAAGCAGCCGCTTCCATGGCTCGCTCGCCCGCAGATCGAGCCAGTCCCAGTTGCCGTTGATATAACTTAATGGCCTCCTCATGAGCACCTGTCCGAATGAGGATGTCGCCAATGTTGCCTAGTGCTCGGAATTTAGCCGGCAGCTGTCCAGTGGCATGAGCAACGGCTAGGAACAGCTGCTGGCATTCGAGCGCCGCGGCAGTGTGTCCCAGCGCCAGATGTGCCAAGCCCAGGTTGCAATAGGCTCGTCCCATATGTGGCCGATGCTGTGCGTCTTTGGCCAATGCCAGATCCTGATCATAGTATCTAACCGCTGCACGATAATTGCTCAGGCAGTAATGTGCATATCCTAGCAGATGACATGCTTTGCCCTCAGCTGCCACATCGCCCAGCTCCTGGGCGAGCATGAGATAACTTTCATAGTGAGGCACTGCCTCTGAATAGAGCTGCCGGGCACTCAAACAGTTGCCCAAATTGAGCAATGCACACGCCTCGCCCGCCGCATCCTTAAGAGACCTCGCTGTGGCCAGATGAGCACGATAGTGTGCCAGTGCAGCATCATGTGCCCCTAGAGCCTGATACGCCACTGCCAGATTACCATGTGTGGCTGCCTCGGCGCTGCGATCATTCACCGCCTGACTGATTGCCAGCTCTTGCTTGTGATATTTAACAGCCGCCTCGTAAGCTCCAGCTGCGGCATGTGCATTACCCATATTTCCATAGGCACGTCCCATGCCCGCTCGATCTCCCAGCGCTCGGGCAATGCCCAAATGGGCCTGATGCAGCTTTAGTGCAGCATCATGAGCGCCTAGTAGCTGATAGACAATGCCCAGGTTGGAGCATGCTCTGCCCTCGCCAAGTTTATCCCGCGCCGCCAAAGCCATCGCCAGTTGACGTTCATGCCATCTCTTTGAGGCAGCTGCATCTCCTGCACATCGCGAAGCATGACCCAATCCCGCATAGGCACGTGCCTCTATACTGCGATCTCCCAGTGTCTGAGCAATTCGCAGCACCTGTTCATGACAGGCAGCTGCCTGGCCAAACTGTCGACGTTGATGATGAGCCGATCCCAGATTGGAGTAGGCACGTGCCTCCTCCACTTGATCGTGCAACTTGCGAGCGAGTCGCAAATGTTGCGTGTGGCAATCTAGGGCCGCCTCGCATTCCCCCAGCGCCAAATAGACAGCACCCACATTGCCAATTTCCCGTGCCTCCTGCAGACGATCTCCCAGCTGCTTGAACAGCTGCACGCACTGCTTGTGCGAGGCAAGAGCATTGGGATAGTCTCCACTGGCAGTGTAGACATGTCCCAGTGATGTGAGAGCGGAAGCAGCAGCCTGGGTATCCTTGCATTTCATGGCGAGTACCAGTTGATAGCGATGCGCTGTGAGAGCTTCCTTATAGGCACCCTGGCTAAAGTAGGCGGAGCCGAGATTGCCGTGGGCACGACATTCGCCAGCCGTATCGCCTAGAGATTTGGCCACAGCTAGATCCTGTTGCATATATCCTATAGCCTGATCCAACTGATTGAGCGCCCAGTGCGCGGAGCTGAGCGCACTAAAAACGGATCCTCGCAACTTCAACGAACAGCTGCCAATGCGGAGGGCGGCTTCTAGGACTGCGACCGCGGCCTGGTATTGTGTAGCCTGAAGCAGTTCCTGACCCACCACAGAGCTCACCACAAATGGGGATTCGTGAAGCTGCATAGCGCGCAACTGTTGCAACGTTGGCTCCAGTGCCGCACGCAATGGACTCTTCAGGGACGCCTCGACGAGACCAGCGAGCAACTGTTTGTGACTGGGCTCCTGGGCCAGGCCGGCAGCAAAGGACGCCAGTGCCTCACCATATCGACCCAGACACTGTAGTGCGACACCCTGCCGGAAGTAGGCCTTGGGCCACTGCGGACACAGTTCACGCGCCTGTGTCGCATCCTGTAGAGCCGCCGCAAACTGACCCTGTTTGAGACGTGCCGCCGATCGATTGCTGTATAGTATGTGATTACCGGGATCCAGCTGCAGTGCGTCCGTATAAAGTAATACGGCGGTGGCAAAATCACCGCTCTGGCATGCAGCATTCGATTGTCGCACCTTTTCCAGGAAGAGAGCGCGATTTGCGGCGGGTAGCTCCGGCGTGCATTCCGGTTCGTTCTTCAAAGAAGAGAAGAATATTATCATTAGTAAATTGAAGTTAGGAGGTGGATTTTATTGGCTAAGTCTAACCCGTTATACACAATCTGTACATAGCTTTTAAAAGCTATAATATTTAAAGTATTTCCGTCACAAAAATAACATTACACAATAAATTCGGAAATAAAAATCATATACCGTTTGCATAATGACACATTTGTCCCACTGTGCAACGGTGCGCTATAATTATGTTAAATTGCCGCCGCGTTCAACTGTGCTACAACTGTAGTCGGAGTCGGAGTCGCAGTCGCGATTCCAGGCTACAGGTATGCGGCGACTGAGTCACGTTTCCCGAACAACTTCCAACTTCCAACTGGCTGTGTGGAGCGTTCTTCAATTGCTGTTGCAGCAGCAGAAGCAGAAGCAGCAGCAGAAGCAACAGCAAAAGCAGCACCAACAGCAAAAGCAACAGCAACAGCAGTTCTGCTCGTCAAATGCGGAAGCAATTCCACGAATTCGTGGCCCAAGAACTAAGCCACGACGAGGAGCTGCAGCTGAAAGCAAACAGTATTAACCAAGACAACCAGTGGCAAAAGAGAGGTGTTGAAGCTTGAGCCTTTTTTGGCATAAGCCACACCACGAACAAGACGGACCGAGAACGCGAATGAGAACGTGGCTGAGATGCTTGAGGACGATGGCGAAGACGAAGACGAAGACGAAGTTGTGGGCATGACATGAGCGTAGAAATTTTTACATATTTTTGAGCAATTAAATGGAATGAGTATGCAAATGCATTAGCCCATACACAAACACATACAAAAGCGCTATAACCAAAACCAAAACCAAAACCAAATCCAAGACCAAAGCGGTGAGCGGCTTCCTAGAAAACGTGCACAGCAAGTGCCAAATGCCAAGTGCCAAGTGCCGTTCTCCTTCAAAGGGGTCGCTAACAAAGAGAGAGAGAGAGAGAGAGAAAGAGAGGGGGACAGTGGTGTATAGTGAAGGTTGGGGCGTAGGCTATGGCTATGGCTATGGATAACGTGGTTAGATTAGCCTTTTTGCAGTGTTTGTTGTTTCTTTTCAAAGTGTTTCTTTTTCGGGTCCTGGCAATGTGAATAAATCGGTTCATCGATACACAGGCAAACATATATGTATATATATATATTTTGGTTTGTGCACACATAGGAAACCCGCACTACAAGTAGCAGCAGCAGCAGCCGCTAAGTGTATCTGACAGATACAGAACGAAATTTATGTTTTATGCAACCATTAAAGCGCAACCGTGCCCCCCCGTTCTCCGCTTTATGTCCCCCTCCTAATCCCTGTGTTCTCGTCCAGCAATCCATTCGTCCATTCGCCCGATAAGCCAAATGAAGTGGGCGTTACAATACACAGAAGATGTAGAAGAAGTGGAATTTAACCAAAAACAATCAAAAATAAAAACAAAAGCAACTATACACACTTACACACACACACACACACACAAATCCAGATGCATATGTATCGTCGAAACGTCGAACAACTTTAAAAACCACTCGCATATCTTTGCAAAATGAAATTTTTTGCGTTGGCGTTGCTAGCGCAGATCTCAGCAAGCAGATTTGCCACAGACAGGCAGACAGACAGACAGACAGACAGCAAGTCAGCCAATGGTCAAAGTCAAATAAACACGCACAAAACATGCCCAGGCTAACACAGAGACAAACAGACATATTATGCTGTCGAAGGCCAAGCTGAGCGGAAGGGCGAACTTCGTTTCGGATATTAGCAGATATTATCGTTCTTGGTTAAAAAATAATAATAACTGGCAGCGAATAACGACAGTGAGACAGAGAGAGAGAGAGAGAGTACCCGAAATGCGGGCAGATTGACTTTGACGTTTATCCAAGTCAAGGACTAAGCTGTGGATAAAAGTGGATAAGTTGCAAGACTGCACCTTAACGTGATAACTAACTATCTATGTCATAAGACAATATAATATTAAGCAATCGGAATAAGGAAAGATAATTTTTACTCTATCCGCGAAGAGATTACCCATCAAAACCCTAGGCAAAATAGTCGTTGTTCAGTGGGCAACGCATAAATTCGGATATCTTATAATTGCAAATAAAATATGATTTAAGCCAATTGCATTTCCATTCATAGCTTTTTGTGCAGGATAACTGCGGATAAACACATTGTAGCGTGTGCTTTTTTCCATTCCATTTGAAATATCCAAGAAACTATACAACAACTCTCTCCTTTTCACTCCTATCATGAGGGTAAGTCGCGACCTTTTCGCATAGCGTTGCATGCGTCGTGCAGTGTAACAATTTAGGGATTGGCGCCCAAAAGGCCACATAGAGAAGTCATGTAAATTGATACGCTGCTATCTGCTATCTTGCTCCAACAATTCTAGTTACAAAAAAGAAAAAAAAAAAAACAAAAATCCACAACAACAGGAACGGAGTCTCAGTTTAGAAAATAGTTAAGGACGGGCAAGAACTATTTTTTTGCAAAAAGCTACAATCAGAGAACGATAGAAGGAGAGAGACAGTCAGTGATTGAGAGAGAGCGAGAGGTGGGGAGCGAGTACAGAGATCGGCCAGGAATGTTCAAGCAAAAACAAAAAAAAAAAGCGATTCGAGAACTGGTCGCGCTTTAGCTGCTTGCGCCTGGGCGGACAACAGCACAAAGCAAAAAACAAGAAAAAAAAGTAGAGAAAAAAAGTGGCACCCAAAGATGCAGCAGCCGCAGCAGCAGTTGGCTGCAAGTTGTTGCCTGCCAAGCCACATGCACCATGTTGTAGTTTATGTGTGGCGAGGTGGCAAGAAGGGTAAGAGCGTGAGGGGGACTTGTCGGTTAGCTTAACTGCCAAGTGGCCCGAGCTCGAGCTCGAGCTTGAGCCCGAGACCGAGTCCGAGCCATATGTGATGCTAGAGGCAACACACCGCACCGCCCTCATCCCCGACGGCACCATCGATAAGGTCGTCTCTCGCATCGGAATGCCAACAATTTCACGATTGCTTGTGGCGCACATTGGCATGTTTTGCGCTTAAGTCAAGAATTCTGTTGCAATTTAACGCGTAATAAAATAATTAGCTGTTCGCCTTTCGTTCAGAGCCCTCATATCCATTCTCAAAATATACCACCACCACCACAACAACAACAACAACACCTACAAAAAGGCTATTCCCACAAATCCTTGTTTTTTTTTTTCTGTCTCTGATTGCTGAATGAGTTTGGGACAGCAGCAACTATTATCCAAAAGTTGCACTGATCTGACCAAAAATGCACAAGATCAGTTTTGGCGTCTTCTAGTTGAAAAGACCGAAATCGCAAACGCAAAACCGAAAACCCAAAACTCCAGACGGATCAGTCAGTCAGCCAGTCAGTGAGGTCGGTAGACAGGCGGGTAGGACAGAGACGGACAGAGACAGACAGTCAGATAGTGAGACAGCTGCAGGGAGCTCCTAAACATGCGCCACAAACTTATCCAACTTCGTTGACGTTGTCGTCCTCAGTTTCAGATACAGCCTTAGCTTTAGCATCAGCTACAACGATGTTGTTGTTGTTGTTGCTGTTGCTGTTGTTGTCGTCGTTGTTGCCCATGACATGACAGCGCGGAATATGATGAAAGGGCCTAGGGTGTAGTCAGAGCTGGAAATGGTTTTCTCTGTGTGTATATGTGTGTGTGTGTGTGTGTGAGTGTGTTTGGCGTTTTTATCTCTGCGCTTTGTTTAATTTGGCGTGTGTTTCATTGTTGTTGCTGTAGTTTAGCCCTTTTGTAGTCTCGCCGCACAGCTAATCAACATTGAAATCATTTTGCCATCTTTTTCATTATTAGCGCTGGGCTTCCTTGATTGTTTTTTGTGTTTTTTTTTTGTTTTTGTTTTTTGTTTTTTTGTGCTCTTGTCGTTTTTCATTTTTTATTTTATTGTAGTTGTTATCCGTCTTAAGCGTTTTAAGCGTACTGAACCACGAATCAAGTCTTTGTCAAGGCCATAAATAATTGTCATGATGCATAATTGAGAACACGAACAGATGATCAAAGATATGATCAGCACTCAACTTGTACTTATTCAAAACGATCTATCGAAATTGACATCATTCTATTAATAATGTAAATGTGAAAGTTTGAAAACACAAAACCTATGGAATGCATTTTAATTAAACTTTTATATGCAATATTTCTTAAACGAGAAGTAATTTTCATACTCTACCTCGTATGACTGAAGTTAGAGGGCGAAAAATTATATAATTTTTAAGATACACAAACTTACCTCGGAGAAATCCCGCTGCGACATCTTATTCAATAGATGCTCGCCAATAGCAACAGCAATTTTGCCATTGTTCTCATTATTAGTATTTGCATGATTATTTGCATTAAAATTTAATGGCAAATTTATAAGATTCTCATAATTCGTCATTTGTATGCAAAAACCATCAAAGTGCCTTCAGCATGCCGTTCTGTAAGAAAAACCAAAATGAAAACAATCACAGCATTAGACAACGATAAACATTCAGATTTTAAACAGAGAGAAGCAGGAATGTTAATGCTAATAATTGAGAGAGACATAGCGTGAGAGAGTGAGAGGGCAGTATACTATATATGTTGATCTGGCTGTGTGGAGACAATGAGACAAAACTTTCAAATGTCTCAACGTGGAGAATTCTAGAGAAGTTTTGCCTGATGCTGCTGCTACTTCTGCTGTTGTTGTTGCTGTTGCTGTTGCTGACCAATGTCAAATCGGCGGCAACTCTTATGCAAATCGCAACCGCAGTCACATAAACTTGACAATTGAATGTGGCCATAAATTGTTTTTGGGTTCCCGACAGACGTGTCGTCCGTGCCTACGGCACAGTGGCCACAAATTGTGTGTGTATATGTTTCTCTGTGTGTGTGTGTGTGTGTGTGCGAATTCTGCCGCTTAACTTGCCAGCGGCGCCTCAGTATCGTGACCGTGATCGGTCAGCCCAAGTCTACAGTCTACAGTCAAACTCAGACTGAGACTCGGACTCAGACTCAATCCCAGTCGGAGCCAGTCCCTCATTTATTTTCAATACCAGTCCCGGAGCAGCTGCAGCAACTTAAGCTTCTTGTGAAAAACACATTTTATATATATTTAATTTGTTATCATTTAATTGAGTTTGGCGGCAATGGCAGTGGCAGTGGCAGCACCAGTGGCAGCTGTCGTTGACGCTTGGAAGAGAAAGTGCACATTAGCCAGAAAACAACAACAACAACAACTAAAAAAATTAATTAAAACCCCAAAACGCTCTCAGTTGCCATGTGAAAATTTGACCAAAATTAATCAAATCTTATTCTTGTGAGCAGCTCTCAAAGCAGCTCTCAAAGCAAAGAGTGTTAAAATTGTTTGTCTTCTGATGAACATTAAATGGGTGCTGTTGGTGGTTCGTGGTTGCCGCCTCACCACACAGAAGCCATACACACACACAAGGGGTGTATGCATGTGTGAATAATGGTGTTTGTTTAACATTAATTGAAATGTTACGCGCAATGACAAAAGACTTGGACGACAAACGTGAAATGCCGCACTCGCAACAGAAGACTTAGGACACAAACTTGTTGCGGTTTCTTAATGATATGCAATGGTTGGGTATTATAATTAAATAAGATAAAAAAAGAAGTCATTTACATACACATTTGCATAAGTTTATAAGCAAAACATATATATCTGCATATGTATATGTATATAATATATTATTAGTAATTTTGCAATCTAGCGATTTCCGCTTCAAAAGAATCATGCAATCAGCCATTAAATATGCATATGCCATAAAGGTGTGTTTCTCTTTCTTTCTTTATTCACCCTTTATGAGATTGGCGTAAAATGCTTATCAATTGCTGCTCTTATTGCTTTGATTGTTTTTTCATGTCTTGCAGCTGCGGCATTTTATACGGCTTCATATGCCGCTTTAATAGTTGTTTCCCATTTTTTTTGTCATTTTTTTCTTTTTTTTTTTGCACTTTAAGTGATTTTTTTTTAACGATTTCGAAGCCCAGTTTCATTACAAATGAGCTCATTTAGCCACAATAATGGTTTTATAATTGTACTTTGCTCGGCCATTTTATGGCAGCTCTGATATTAAAGAGTCGAGCGTGAAAGGCGAAAAAGAAATAATATATATTGAAGAGCTCTTTGATTGTGTCGGCCAAAGTTGAGCCAGTTGAGCAATGTCGGCTAGCTTTTTTGGTTTTGCCTGCTTTTTCCTTATTAACGTGTTCGTGCCGCAAGTCTATGACGGTTTTTGTGTTTGTTTACAGAGAAAAAATGAAGTCATACGGGAAATGAATACGCTTAAAATAACTGTGAAAAAAAGTGCACTTTAAGCACTTCGTTTATTTTTTTTCCCCACACAACAATATATTTACATATATATTGATGTCTAAAATGTTTTTATTATAAATAAATAACTTCCTCAATGTTTTTCACTTGTAAGGTGTCAATAAATTTTCTGCGGTCTTGGAATAATTTTTCTTGGTTTTGGTTTTTTTGGTTAGTTGGTTGGTTGTATCCACCCTCAAGTCCTTTTAGGCGCGTCTGTGGCAACTTCGTTGGCGGTCGTTTAACGAGTACAGAAAGAACTGTTGCCCCGGGCAACAGCAGGGGCAGAGCGAGAAGCGAACGATGGAACGAACGAGCTGAGTCTTTATTACAACATCTATAAATGATTTCCGCTATTAAAATAAAACACTTTTGCATAATTTTTCACTTAGAAAGGACAACAGCAACATCATCGACAGCAACAGTGACTAAGGCAAAGATGAAGCCAGCGAAAAGCGAAAAAAAAAACAGAACGAAACGACAAAAAGAAATTCCTCACGCTTCATAACGCCCGCAAGGCATGCCCAAAAATTCCACAAGACAACGCCTACCCCAGACTCAAAGGCAAAGAAGAGGCCATCATCAGATTTAGTGGTCAGGTCCAAGCTGGAGCTAAGTCATCGTCACAGTCATCCAGCCAACCCAGTCAGCCAGTTGAGAAGTCTCGTTGATCGTCATCGTCATCAACATCGTTGCTGTTCGCTTTTTGATGATGCCTGCTTGCAACCTGTTGAAATGTGTGACAAATTGGGCGTAAACAGCCGATGTGAAAAGGGTGCCACTGATGCTGCCCAACCCCCTCTACAGCCCGTATCTTCAACCCTCAACTCTCATTGAGTCAGCAACGTGGGCGTGACGGGCAGAGATTTTGTTACGTTCTTCTTTTTTTTCGGTTTTTTGGTTTTTGGTTTTTGTTGCATGCAACTTGAGTTTTTTGAGGCCAAAAGTAACTTAAGCGCATCGAAAAAATTGAGCCATAAATTTCAAGTTTATTAGCATGCATCCCACTTTTGATGCACATATGTACGCAGACTATGTGATGAAGTGTACATACATATATAAAAACATACAAACTTACATAAGTGCTTAAGTATTTGGTGATATTTCTCAAGTACTTTATTTGATAACCACTTCAGAACAAAGCAACGTTAACAAAACAATCAATTTGTAGATCATCATATCATGTGTGTATGTGTGTGTTTGTTGGTGTGTGCTGCCCAAGGCGATTCATATTGTAGCCCAATATGAGCACGTAACGAACGGAGTTCGTTCTGTGCGAAATAGCAATAGATTCGTTCAAGTTCGTTGCCTAAGTCTTTTGTTTGTAAGTGTGGAATCAAAATTAGAGTGAACCAAAAATGTATACAAATGAAATGTTTTTGCGGTTATTGCTGCGACTGCTGGGATTGGTTTGGAATGGATTATGGTTTTGGTTTTGGTTATTGTGGCCTTTACTTGGTAACTTGCCTCACACAAATTCATTAAAACTCATTAAAATTATTTGACCATATTGTTGCTGTTGTTGTTGTTGTTGCTGCAGTTGTTGAAAAGCCAACAAACTGTGCACGAATATCCAAAACATACATATGTGTATGTGTATTTGTGTATGTATGTGTATGTAAGTATGTAAGACATGGACCAAAATGAAAAGCAATTTTAATGAAGCCAAAGACAAAGTTGTAGCCAAGTCCAAGACACTTGTTGCTAGTTGTTGCTGCTGCTGCTGTTGCTGTAAGCCACATTGTTGCTGCCTTATATGCTGGCATGCATTTGTTGTTGCTCACAATGCGAGTGGCACGATGTAATTGACATCATTAGACTAAAGCGCGATCAGCAAACAGTGAGCAACTCGACCAAAAGGAGCGCTAGAAAGTGGTCGGCCTGCCCGTACTAGACCCGTTATTACCAACGTTTAACGTTTACGTTAACCGTTCTCCAGTATCCCGTATGCCATATGCCGTATGCCGTATCCCATGTCAAGGCAATGACCCACCGCAACCAGCGCAACTTTGCTGGCAAATGCAACCCACCCACCGATTTCTTTCGCTAGTTCCTAGAGCAGCAGCAGCCTTAATTCTAAATCGAAGACATACCTTTATGTATATATATATATGTATTGTTTAGTGGCATAGTTGCTGGATACAATTTTGTTTTTGCTTTTCTCTCTAATTTGATTCATGTCTGCGTATGTATTTAAATATTTAATTTCCTCCGGCTTTGTCTAATAAATTTCATGTTTAAGCATTTTCGGTCTACAAAATTTTCACTGAAAATTTATTGCCGCCACTTACCGTGGAATGTGGCGACAGCGTCCGAATTACTATAGTCGCCGACGCCTCTCAGTCGTCGTAAATTTTGTATGTTGTGCGCCTTTAGTTGTCCATACACACACGACACACACACACACGTACACGCACACACATATACATGTATTTGTATTTGTATTAAATTTGTTCAGGTTTCTGGGTTGAAATCTGTTTATGGGCTGCACGTGAGAATTTTTATTTGATTATTAAATTTGTTAAGCTTTATTTTTATGTTTAACAACAAAAAAAAAAAGGGTTTTAAACAGGAAGTTAGAGCAAAGGTCAAGCGGTTGTAGCTTGCAGTTTCTCACAGTGCATACAAAACTGTTTAATGTAGTGGTATAATTTACAATTGATGGCTTTTTAATGCCTTTCAGCGGTTTCAGTTCTTTTTGAGTTTGAGTGAACTTTGTCTACTGTACACTATACAAAAAATAATGAGCAGCGTAGGGATTATGTTTGATTAACTGCAATAGTTGCTGCTGCTGCGGTTTGGTTTATTATTATACAAATGACTTAGACAACGAACTTGTTGTCTATGCACACACACACAAACAAACAAAAACACACACGCACACATATGTATATTAGGTTGCTGTTAATGGCAGCATTAATTTGACTATTTCCAAATATTTGTTTGGCTTGAAAGCAGTACAAAGTTGCCTTTGTTGTTGTTGTTGTGTTTGTGTTGCATGATTTAAAGTTGCAATTTGGTATATCTTCGACATATGTGTGTCATTGAAATTTGTAAAAAGTTATTCAGGCAGAATAGTCTATAAGTCTTTTAGTTGGCCAGAATGGCATTTGGCCATGCCCAAAGCCAGCCGCCTTAAAGCAATGCACATACACGCAAACACAAACTCTCTCTCTCCCTCTCTTTCTCTCTCACTCTCTTTTCCTTTCTTTCTCTCTTTCTAACACACACACTTACATAAACTTAAACGTGGCTGAAACAAGTCAGGCAACTTTTTTATTTTTTCCTCATTTTATTGGAAGCGGCCGTCGCTTTGGATTGCCTTCCTTTTTCTCTTTACTACAACTACTACCACTATATTGTTGTTGTTGGTGCTTTTGCTGGTGCTGCTGATGATGTAGCTGTTGTTGTTGTTGTTGCTTTTTTGTTATTAGTAGCATTTACTTTGGAATGCAACAAAGCGAGAACGTTTCGAAAAATGACGACGACGGCAATGTTGGCAGCGCCTTTGGCCATTGACGTCTTGTTGCGAAAACAGAAAAAAATGCATGGCCTGGTTAGCACTCCACACAGAGCAACAGAGAAGGAGTCAGCGGGAGCGAGCGAGTGAGTGAGCAAGAAATCGCGAGAGCGAGAGAGCGAGAGTGAGAGGTCGCGTGTGAATGAGTAGAATTAAGAAAAAACATACACACACACACACAAAAAAAAAAAAACAAAAAACAAATAAAAGAAAAACACCGATATGCAGAGAGTGGGCGACTAACAAAAAACTTTTAACAACAGATGCCAAAAACTGTCAGAGTTCAAAGGCCGCGGCTAGTTGATTGTTGCTTCAACACAATGGAGCACTTTAAATGACCAAAACCAAATACAACTCACGCATTAGCACAGGTAAAAACAAAAAAAATTCGCACTGTGTTCGCCGTTGTTGAAGTTGTTATTGTTGACCCGATATAGCTAGAAGCCAGAAAAATAACAACAATTTAATAACAAAATACCGAATCGCGTCGAGTTATTTTTCTCTTTTTTTGCTCGTTGTTGAACGCGCCGCATGCAAAACTCAACTAAGCCAAAAACGCAGGAGGAGACGGCGACTTACACAAAACAGAGTGAGAGCGCGGCTTGAACTCAAGCGTGGAGCGCAGCAGCGAAAGAAAAACAGGTACACAAACAGCTATAACAAGTAATGCGACGCGTTTACCTGTTTGGGCCGCTCAATCTGCGCTCAGCGCTCCGAAACGCGCTTCCACCGATCTGGCAGCACGAAATGTGGCCAATCAGCTGAATGATGCTGAACGCAAACATATCGATGACGATCGATTGGCAGTTTAACTCATTACTGCATTAAAATACTGTTTTGTCAAATTAAATCAACTACGAACTATTTACCATTACAACATTTGCTTATGAAAAAGTTTACTACTTAGCCATAGTTGCATTCAAATTGACAAAACAATATCACACAAAGTATGCGGTACACCTTAATCGAGTTTTACGACTATTGCATACTTTTTAGCTACTGTGAGTCTGATGTGATCTTTGTGTGTATGTGTGTGTAGACGTACTTCCCCATCGCCAGACAAAAGCTATCAAATCTTTTCTGTTCGGTTTCCCATTAAAAACACGCTAGTATCATGCTAATCAATTCAGTCGACAACAAGTTCTACAACTGAAAACATAACTAGAATATTAAAAGCAAACGTAAGATGTTCGCTTCCAAAATGATGAATGTGTGCCTGCTGCTCAGCTGCTTGCTGCTCTTCGTGGCAGCCCAGCCGCCCATAAGTGAGTACATCTATTAACTACCAATTGCAATACTTTCATAATCGAATATCCTTAATTTAGCACCTCGCGATTGCCCACGCAATGAGTCATATCTGTCGTGCGGACCCAGCTGCCAAACCGAATGCGCAACCTTGAACGAGCCCTGTCTGATTAGGCACTTCCGTTGTCCCGATGGCTGTTACTGCAACAAGGACTACGCACGCAACTCCGCTGGCAAGTGTATTCCCCAGGCGCAGTGCAAAAAAAGCGGCTAAATACTAAAGTTTTTTAAAGTGTTGACAATAGTAAGACAATGATTTTTTGAAGATAAACACCTGTATAAATGTTGATTATTTTACAATATTGTTTTTGTTGCTGTATCACATGACGAGTTTTAATTAAGATTATATGTCTTAGGCATAAACTACGCTTCAGCGGGCTTGTATGAAGTAGTAGATAGTATAACAAGGAAAACTGCTCTCAATATCTTAGTGTGTGAGTTTATAAATAGCAGAAAACAAAAGCCTGTTTGGAGCATGTATATAATATGGTTTATTAAAGTGAAAGAACAAAATAAAAGGTTATATCAGGGTAGATTTTAAGTTACTCATTTAAGCTAAGTCGTCTTTGTTTGACTTTTTGATGAGATGGCACTTTGCGTGAAAGTTTCAGCGTTTCTCAAACTGTAAGCATAACTAGCGGACTAAGTAAAAAAATTGGTTTAAAAAAAGAGCAAAAAGCGCTTTTAAAACAAAAACATATATTTAAATCATATTTTGTCAAAAATAAAATCTCACACACAGTTTGAGTAAGTCGTCGTAACATTTGAAGTTTATTCAGTTTAGACTGTGCTTTGATCGTATGGTTTGTGTCTTGGCTTTGACGACAGCTTACAGTTTGAGAAGCACGTATCGGCTTTTTAGCAGCAGATTAAATTTAACTTCATAATTTTCTACCAAACTTAAATCCTACCTACAAATCGCTTTAAGATACTGCTAACCGCTTTTCAATATGTTGAGATTATTATTGTTGTAGGCAATCGAATAAGTTTGCCGCTTCAATGGACCCTGAATAAATATATAAGCTAGAGTTTTTTTTTGGCCATGAGCTGCTTAGTAGCGAAATCAAATGGCAGACATCTTATCAATTGACAGGCCAACAACAATAACAACAAACAGAAGGTGCAAACGCAACAAAGAAAATAAAATCCAAATCCACATCTTCAAAGTCGCGTAACGTTCGCAAAAAAGAGAGAAAATAAAATAGAATCAAAGGCATGGATATGGCATAAAGGTGGGGATGAGATTGAATCGAGCGCTGACAGCATGCAAAATGTAAATGTTTGCTGTCATTGAGTCGAAAATGTTGGCTAGAGCCCAAACCAAACGTTAATAAACTCACGTCGGGCGTCCATAGAGATGGCGGGGGGAGGGAGGTTAAGCGAAAGGGGTAAGGGTGCTCAATTTACAGGAGTAAACATGACGACAGGCAGTCATTCAGTCATTCAGTCAGTCGGCCAGAAGTTCGTCTTTCTCACTCACTCTTTCTTGCTGTTCTTCAATCTTTTTTTTCTTGTTGTTGTTCGTTTCTTTTGGCCACTTTCTCTCTGTATATACACATACATACATATGTGTGTATTCGGTATATAGTGTGCTACATTCATATGTGGCATGCAATTTCAAATGTCGAGCCGTCGTCGTCTATGGTTTTGGAATGAAAAGAACTGGCGCGCTCGAATTTGAAATGCAAACATGTTTGTGCGAGCTTGTGCTGCCAACATGCATATACATATACATATATATACCACACACAGACTCACACACATACATATGTATATAGTGCAACATTCGAGCTATACTATAGTATAGTATTTGCTTGTTTGTCTATGATGGTCTATGTGTCAAAGATGGTCGCTCTTCAGATTTGTGTATTCCTCAAAATTCATTGAATTTCGGTAGTTGGAAACAAAAAAAACACAAAAACAACCGATGAATGTCGAACCAGCGAGTTGCATGCCACACACTGATAAAAAATGAAGCTGGAATATACTTTGCGATTCTATATATGTATTGTATATATTAACATTCGGAATACTTGGCATGAGTTGGAAAGGTTCTTAAAATAAAAATAAGTGAATTTAAATCCAGAAATAAGGAAATCAGATTATTTCTTTCAGTGTGGCTTTTAGCAAGCTGGGGGACAAACACAGCGGAAATTCAAACGCAATCAACATGAAAAACTCAAGGGACTAACAACAACAACAACAATAACAACCAAACACAACACGGTTCTAAAAAAAAGATGTAGAAGAGAAATGAAAAAATATAAACCAATAGAATTGAAACGGATCGAATTCAGTATGATAAACGTTAGTTGGTAGTAGAGTTGTTTCAGTTATTCGTTTCACAGCATAATCTTTAACCCATTTTGGGAATATTTGTTGAAGAGCTGTTAAAGTGAGAAAGAGTTCGCGAGAGTTTTGATGCGGTAACTACAGCGAAATATCTTGCAAAAAAACCTATTGTGGATTTCTGCTCTGCTCTCGAAACTTATCAAAGAATCAATAAGATACATATTCTATCTTTTGTGGTTCAGTAAAAAGTTGTTTTCGCTTCATTCATACCAATGGGTAAAAACCATTCGTGAATACAAAACTGAATATCAAGTGAATAAATACGAACATGCTTCAAACCTTTGTTGATGCTGTATCAAAATCACACACGCACACACACATCTCAACCGTATCGTATCTGAAAATCATCGACAGCAGTCGGTCCTTGAGCTTTTGCAATTCGACCTGTCGCAATATGTGGCAAAAAAAGGAGAAGAAGACGGTTTCCGGACTCCGTTGAACGTTTCAATTCACACTGACTGATTTTTGGGAGCCAATGGCTATAAATGACATATAATTTGACATTATCCGTGCGTCCAGGCAGTCAAACGATTGGCATTGAAATGGGTACAGTTTTTAATACAATGCGAACAGTCAAAACGAGAAACAAGAAAAAAGATTTATGGCCAAAACACACACTCTAACACAATACGTTCCGTTCAAAAGCCAAACAAATTTAGCTTAAACATTGTTGCTGCTTTGGGTTGGGCCCAAAACCATATCGGCTTATACAATGCACTTCTTATTATTTCCCAAATTGGGAGTTTGATTATGCATTTTGGTCTTTGGTAATCCAAGCGTTTAGCTTTGGCTTCTTAAGTTTATGATATTTGATCTTTGTAGTTTAAATATTTGTCTCTTCAAATTTTTAATGGCACTATTTTTTAATTTTCTATTGCATACTTTTAGGATGTTGGTGAAATAACATATGGCTAGTGCTGCTGCTCTTAGTAAGCTTATACAGCAATATCTTGATATTGATTTGGGGAACGGCAATGACAACTCTCTCGATGGATTGGAAACCATGTGCTAGCTTTAGCTAGCTTTAGCCAATGATGATGATTATGATGAGCCGTCGGCGAGCAGAATGTACGAAAAATGGATGGTGACAGAGTTGACATCAAAGTGACAATGCCATCGATGCCATCTAATGGATGCCATTGGACTGCAGCATTGTTGTTGTTTTTCGTCTTCCTCTTCTTCGTTGTCATTGTTGTTGCTGTTGTTGTTGTTGCTGTTAGTGTTATTGTTATTTTTGGGCATTGGGTCACACAGCTTCAGCTAAAATCCATGCAATTTGACAGATATCAAGCTGAATGGCATTTGACACACGCGACGTTGCCATTGTTGCCAATGTCACACAAGCATTGCATGCACAAAGACATGCACAGAGAGGAGAATGTAGTTTGAGTTGAGTGTGGATGGTTGCAGGTTTCTCTCTCTCTCTTGTTTGTGTTGTTGTTGTTGTTGTTCGGTGCCCTGGCTGCCTGGCTGCCTGTGGAATTGCAATTGTTTTCCATAGTTGTGACACTCAGCCTTTTGACACAATGTTCGTCAGTTTATTGATTCTGATTTTGATCCCCTTTCGTGTCACGTGCACTCAACTATCGCACTATCGCATGCACAGAGCCATTTTATCCCGCTGTCATTCGCATCTTTATACACTTTAAAAGTCTATATAAATGTTGCCATGACATGTGTAACACAAGGATGGAAGTATATCCGTCTCGTCTCTGTCTTACGTTTTTATCTATTCACTTATCATTTATCCTATTTGGCATTTTATGTCAACTCTTAATCAAGCTTATAATAAGCCACAAGAAAACAGTTTTCAGTTTTCATAATAAACGAAAATCATTTATGTCGATAGATCTATACAGACTCATACAGATCTCAAAGAGTATCCGCAAGTCGTGTTTGTTTGCTTGAACGTTGCTTGATTGTTTTTTTCCTTTTGCTATTTGTTTGTTCCTTTTTTATTTTGGGTTGCGGTTAAAAGTTTGTTGCGGTTGCGTTTTAGTTATTTCACTTCTATCCCACAATGCATTTGTTTTTGTTGCCAGTGCTTGAGTCGATGACAATGGCTTCCCCACCATACCCGCCAGTCACACTCCCACTCCTCCATTAGCGCAACAAAAGTCCCTTGTTGGAGCTCTCTCTTCACACACACATACAAATACCCGCACGCAAAGCGACAATTGGTTGCGGAGTACCAACAAGCAAATTTTCAATCCATTTGCCGCATTTGCCATTTGCCATTTGGAGTTTGTATTTGCGGTTTGCATTCAATTTAATTGCAATGCGCTGCTTAATGGATTTCAGCTGTTCAGCCAGTTGCCAGTTGAACAACGATTTATAACCGAATCATCTGTACCGGGAGTCAACTAAACTAAAAACTTAAACTCTTCAAAACTAATCGAAAATTGTATAAAACTGTGTAGTTTGTTCATTAAAGGGGCTAAGTATTTAAATATATATTTGTATAAGAAATAATGAAAGTAATATATATTTATACTAATACACGCATAATTATATATATAATATATCCCTTTGAATGTAAATGTCATGCGTAACGGTAAATTGTTTTCAAAGTTGGGTTAATTAATTGCATACACTTTGAGCTTTTGTTATTAAGCCGGAGACCTTTAGAATCAATGTTTAAACGGCCTCTATATATGCATATGCATACGCCTGTACGCGTGTGTATGTATCGGTGTGTGTGTGTGTGTGAGTCTGTGCACACATAATTATGTTATATACATATATAATAGGATTCCTGTGTGCGCATCAATTTGCCGCTCATGCATCGCCTGATTATGAAAATGAAATGTTTGCATTGAAGTCGACACACACATACAAACACATTCATACACACGCATTCACACACACACATTCACACACACACAGCCAGACAGATAGGCAAACTGGCAGCTGTTGGGCATGTGTGTATGTGTGTGTGTGCGTAACAATAAAACAACTTAATTTGCCAAAGGATGATCATTATCGTCATTAGCACTATCGTCATTATTATCTAAATGGCAACGCACACGCACTGCAAAATGCGGAAACGGAAACGTTGAAAAAGCAATTGGGGCAAATGGCAATGGCAATGGCAAATGGCAACGCTCACATCGAAGTCGACGTCGACGTCAATTTAAACGCCAATGCTGAATGTCGACAAAACAGTTGCAATTGCAATTTATTGGCAGCTGCAATTAGTTGGCCGTACTTCCGAATTGTGCAGACTGACAAGGGATTTGCCAAACTTGCTTCTCTGCCAATTACGCTACAAGTTGTGCATGAAAAATTATGACATTACCCTCTGACAGCACCCTAATAGTACGTGATTACGTGATTGTGGAACAGTTACAATCAAAACAAGCAAAAAGAATAATTCTCACATGAAAAATCAAATCATGTTTTTCAAATATGTCTTCTAATGTACAAAGGAACATCAATTAAACAGTATGAAAGATTGATGGGCACTTTGCCAGTGGCGTTTGCCACTGTTAGATGGGGTTGAGTGGTGCCACAAATCACGATAATTTTTAGCAGCTTAAAGGTAGTTAATGCAGTTCATTTTGTGTTGCCGCAGATTAAAACTAACGCCACGTTGACTGCAGCTAAATGCATTCGCAAATCGAAAGCTAAGCCAGCATCCGGCAGCATCCAGCAGCATCCAGCAGCAGCATCCGGCAGGAGCAGAAGCAGATGTCTGAAATGGCGGACAGCGCCATCTATCGGCCGGTGGTGATGCTAACTTTGATAAATGCAAATTTGCGCTTTCTGTGAAATGCAAGCGCACACTAATTGCTGGCAACTAGTTAAAGCGACCCAACAAACCCAATTCGCTTGTAATCCCCTCTCCCCTCTTCTCATCTGATGCTGTATACAGTGTATATAGTGGTGTAGCGCCCTTGCTTTGTACTGTACTGTACCACGCCCCATGGCAACATCAGCAACAGAAACAGCAGCAACAATTAATTGCCATCATTTTTTAGAATCCTTTCATGCGCTTCATTTCAGTTTGCCGTTTTCCGTTACCCGTTCCCCGTTGCCTCCGCTTTTCGGCTCGCATCGTCTCAAGCTGTAATTTCTGTATTATTTTTGTAGCCAAAAATTCTTTGTGTAATGCACCACCCTATACACCATACACCATATAACATAGACCATAGACCATACTGTACTTCCTTGGCCCATTCTCGAGTCACGCCTCCTTGGTCTACGCCTCTCCCGTTGCCGTGTTGTTTATTGCGTTGCAACTTCCGTTACAAACGAAGATAAATTGTTAGCTTTGTTGTTATTCTCGTTCTTTTTTTTTTGGTTTCTTTGTGTTGCTGTTGTTGTGTGTGTGTTTTTGCTGTTGTTAGTTTCTGTTTTTGTTTTTAGTGTGTTTGTTTGTTGTGTTGCGTTTTTTCTATTTGAGTTTTGCCAACAGCTGTTGCTGCTCAAAACTCACCTCCATTTTGGGACCGCACAGTGGCACAGGCACCCAGAAAAACTTAACACAAAAAAAATAAAAAACTTAGACCGAGAAATGGATTTTATTGTTTACAAGTGGCTGCTGATAGTTGAATTTTTATTTGCCATAGGCTGGCTTAACGGCTGGCTATCAGTGTTTAATTGCAAATAACACTTGGATGAAGGAACACAATCGTCTAAAATTGATTCTTATCATCATCATAATATACATAAACGACTTTGGGGTCATAGTCTGAGGTTATTTATTCTCACTTGCCGCTGACGTGAATCTCATTTGAATGCATTGTGAAAACAATATTTGCCTGAGTAGTAGTTCTACATTATGATGTTCTTATCAACAGAGATTTCTGAAAACAACACATACTAAACAAAAGTTTACTGAACTTTCTCAGTTTTTGTACCAAACTAATACAAATATTTTTTTAGAGAACAGAAAACAAAAACAGAATGCTACATTTTTACCATCTGTGGCCGAGTGCAATCTAGTAAAATGTTTACGAAAGTTGCAACCATTTCCGCCCTTACGATTTATGCTGAGCATCCATCCCCTTGCACCCCTTGACCCTTGAGCCTTGCCCCTTTGTTGAAATCTTTGCTTAGCTCAAAAATGTTGCCTTTGCTGTTCGGTATGCCTTGATTAATTGTTTGTTACAAATCCAAACCAAAGCACACACACGCATACACACACATATAGTATGTGTATACTATACACATACATATATGAATTTGCTTAGACACACAAACTTTGATTATGAAATTTTGTTGTTGTTTCCAGTGTTTGTGGTTGGCAAGCGCTAATCTGGTACATTGACCGCTGCGCATAACTCTGCCTTAATCTCTCGCTCGCACTAGACACAGTCGCATTAGGGCCACGATTATTATAAACTGTGTCGACGCAGCTCACTGATAAGATAAGCGCATGTTTCTCTCACTCTGACTCTGACTCTGATAACCAACTGCAGAAGATAGAGCGCCAGAGCTCCAGAGCTCCAATCACCATGATTCGACTCTACAACTACTCAGCACGTCAGTCATGGAGAGAACACTCAACGGTATGCGTCGCCAGCTCGCACTTGTATTTATAATTGGCTGTGGCTGCTTTTGCTTGAGTGCAGCACAGCTGTCACTGCCAACGAATGCGGGCGATCTCAAGGATCTGGATCAATATTTGCCCCCTGGCTATGCAGCAATGCAACCGAATGTAACTGTGGAGGACCTGCAACGTCTGCTGCGGCAAAAGTGCCAGAAGGCGAATGCGGGTCGGCCTGCTGGCGAGGTGAATGCCACGAAGCTGAGCGAGGATATACAGCAGGCAGCCGTCAAGCTGATGCAGTGCGCCAATGGACTGGCCAACATCACCGTTGTGATGGAAGAGGTGGAGCGTGCACGACCACGTGGTGATCTGGATGTTGTCTTCGAGAAATACTGTCTGCGCATGCCGCAGGCAAGGGAATGCATCTCAGACTTCAATACGGCACTGTTGCCATGCTTGTCACAGGAGGAGCGACAGCACAACGCCATGATGCAGCGCATCATGGGCAAACTGTTGGACTTTGTGTGCTACAAGAATGGTGATCAGATCGCGCTCTTCATTGCCGAGCAGGGACCCGAGTGCCTGGAGCAGCACAGGGATCACGTGAGCACCTGCATGCAGAATAGCTTTGGCCACTATATGCCCAGCCAGCTGAACATCTCGGAGGCGGTGCTGCCCGATCTGGTGCTCGGGCCGCGTCAGTGCAGCG
Source organism: Scaptomyza parva (assembly GCA_035044645.1). NCBI lineage: Eukaryota > Metazoa > Arthropoda > Insecta > Diptera > Drosophilidae > Scaptomyza > Scaptomyza parva. The sequence goes on from JAWNNT010000139.1 coordinate 13,507,449, forward strand.
ATCTGCATGAGTTCGAGAACTGTGTGGTGCGTCACCTGGAGACCTGCAGCAACATTACGCCCAGCAACATTGTGGAGTCAATGTTTCGGTATGTGCGCAAGGAGTCCAATTGCCAGCAGGTCATCGATCGTGTCACCAGGGAGCGCAGTGAGGCTATGGGTCTGGTCAAATCTGGTGCCGGCAGCTGGACCAACTTGAGTTCAATCGTAATGGCTCTGGCTGTGAGCGTGAGCGTGGCACTGATTGGTGCTTAGTTGTAGTAGTGAAATGGATCTCGAATACGAGAAAGAGTATCTCAAGTGCGGTTCTATGTTTACTCGGTTAACTTTATTATTATTACTCTAAAGTCTTTTTTTTTTTGCTTTTGTGTCTGTGTGTTTTATAATTATGTTTAATAAAGTCCACGCTGCGTATGCGCAATGTGTCCTTAAGCCGCTTAACGGCTTCTCTTTTAATGCCAGCAAGTTAAAAGACCCAAAGTGTTGAATTCCAACCAAGCTGCATAAACAAAAGTCTGAAATATGAACAGCAGCAACCAGCAACCAGCAGGCAGAAGGCAAAAGGCAGCCACATTGCAGCCATTGCTTATCGGCCAGTTAGCAGCCGGGTCAGTCAGTCAGCCAGTCCGTCCGACCGTCTATCTGCCATTCTCTCTGTCTCTCTCTCTGTCCGTGTGTTTGGTGTGCTGACTGGTGACTGGGTCGGTGTCTTATCAGCGACTCGTTCGAGCAAAACAATGAGAGTGCCATGGGATGATACATAGAGCGAAATAATCAAGTTAGTTGTGAACCAAAACAACTAAATATTGATAAAAACATTTGATTTGATTTTTTAAATGTTTTTCCATTTTATGTTTTACTTACACAAATAAGTTAAGTTAGGTTTTTCTTATACAATACTAACTATTTCGCCAAGTGTATCGTTGTCACTGTGACCGAGGTGAAGATTAAGGGCAATGAGGTCCAAAGAACACAGCTGCAATAGCAACTGCGAGCAGCTTGAAAATTTGAAAAGGTTTAGCCAAGTGAGGCGCACTTTCGACTCGTCGTCGTTGTCTGTGATATCTTTGGGTTAGGCCGGGACCGGCCCTGACCGACCAGCTCATCACTTCGGCAAGCAAATTGATTTGGCAGCCAAGCCAAATAGCTTGCCCAAGATTACCTCAAATGATGCCACCTTTCTCGCTCTCGCTCTCTGTCGCTCTCTGTCTCTCTTGTTTTGTCTTTTCATCGCTGTGTTCTCGTTCTGCTCGTAAATCATAAAAAATTGCGTATAAATCTAAGCGAAAGCGGCGAGAAAAAGCGCAACTGTCATCGTTTTTGCGACAGCGACAACAGAGACAACTGCGGTACACAAAAGTTCAATACGTGTGGCTGGACACATCCACCAAACTGGATGTTGTGAAAGTTGTGGACGATGAGGTTGAAAGCATGACGATGACGATGACGGTGACTATAACGATGACATCTTCCGAGGCGGGCATTCGAAAAACAGTCGAAGCGTGAAATGAATGAAGTTTTACATAGCTTAGTTCCAGTTTATGTGCGCTGTTGTCTTTTACTTTTTTGGTTTTCTGCAGCTGGCTTGAAATTAAATGAATTGGGCAAAGATGAGAATTGTGTTTTTTTCCATTTTTTTTTCCATTGCTTAAGTATGTGATAAGCACAATATGTTTGAAGCTTTAGTATGCTGTGGTAAAGTGGAAAGTATGAAACTTTAGCACTCCACTGGAATATAGTTTGGTTAGCTTTAATAACGAGTTTATGTGCTTTGAAATGAGAGCTTATGCAATCTCTGGTAATCCTAATCCTTTTGAGTATTAATTATTATCACCCATTTATCTGTTTTGTGAGTTTGTGAAAATTGTCATTTGCAGATTCAATATGAATGGAGCTTCTTTAATTATATTCATCATATTTCCTTTCGCCATTAGTTCAGAGACCAAAGTGCCAAGCGCCAGCAATCAGCAATCACATTCAGAGCAGCAGAAGCAGAAGGGTTCAGGGAATGGGGGGCAGTGGGGTGTCAAAGTTGAAACTGTTTCCTCAGTTAGTCGGTTAGTTAGTCAACTGTTTGGAGCACAGCTAACAAGTCATAAATGTTACAAACTTAATTAGGCTTGCCCAGACTTTTGCAGTTCGCTTCTGTTTCTGTTTCACTGTTTGCCAGCACTATTCTCAATTCTCCATTCTTCGCCATTCTCCATTCACCATTCACCATTCGCTCCATTCTCAATTCTCGTGGCACTGTTTGTGTAGTTGGGGAAGTTCTGGCGCAGCTCTTCATGTTTGCCAATGCCCATTGGCAGGCAAGTGGGTAACGGGTGCAACGGGGGGCAACGGGTGCAGGCAGGCAGTCAGCCACTTTATTATTGATGTGAAAAATGCGGAAAATGAATGTGTTTCCGGTACTTTTCGCGAGTTGCCAGCTAAATTGCAGCAGCCATGAATCATTCGACTTCGACTACGACTTGGATTTCGACTTGGACTTGGACTTGTACTTGTACTTGGACTACGACTTCAAATTCAACTTCAGCTTGAGCTTCAACTTAGCATTCCCCCGCCCCTAGGCATCCCTGAAAGCAACCCATTCAGAGTGTAGACAAAGTTTATACGTGCCACGCGCTCAGTTGCCAGCCAAACTGGCAGCGAACTTGGCAAAGACTACGCAAAAGCAAAGAAAAAACTACTAACAAAAAAGGCTATGGCCAGGGTGGAGTTGTCTCAAAACTTGGCTGGGCAAATAATTGCACGTCATTGGCCAAATTATTGGCTCTGCATTGGGAATAAGGCAAATGGCAAAATGGCAAAACGGCAAAACGAAGTTGAGATTTAAACGCAACTAACAGTGGTCTTATATATATATCCGTAAACTAAATTATATATTCTATTTGCCTGCAAAATAATTCAATTGTGGCAAATAGGCAATCCACAATTGTCATAAACTACTATTGGTGGCCCAATACAACAAACAATATGTCTAATAAGAGGTAAACGGAACTATAATATTCTGGAGTTGCCAGTAAGACTGTAAGACTGAGAGGGAGATCATTTAATTCAATAGCCACAACAATGCTGTAACTGATCCCAGATATAATATCTATCTGTCTGCACACACATAAATATATTTGTGTATGTGCATGCATAGAAAATATTTTCTGGTATGTGCTTCGAGTTTCCCCTTCGTTGTTCCTGTTGCACGTCGCACACATTTGAACTTTGTTCGTGTGTGTGTGTTAGTGCTTTTGTCTGTATATATCTGTGTGAAGGCGACATGCGTGTGTATCTTGGTTTTACGCATGAGTGTCTGTCTGCGTGTGTTTGAAGTGTTTGTGTGTCTGGGTCGGTGAAAGTCTGTGTGTGTGTGCTTTGTGTGTGTAAGTGTGGCCATATTTGGCATCCACAAAGTACGTATACTTTGGGGTCTAATTTGCGGTTGCTGGCGCAGCTCAATTTACAAGTGAGAAATTAAGATGTCGACAAAACTTTTGCCCAAACACCTCAATGTCGGCAAAAGCAGATGCTTACACGTAACCGCCCCCCTTCCCACCCAACTCCATCCCCTTGCATGCTGTCGTTCACTGCCTTCATTTTTGGATAGCGCTTTTAAGTGGAGCATAAAAACCGCAAAGTCTCAGTATGCCACAAAGTCTGAGTGTTATTGCCACAGTAACCAATGCACTTTGCAACTTCTGTTCTGTTCTGCTCCCTTGTTTCGTATCGTGTCGAACCGCGCGTCTCACAGATCACTAATTCCGTGTCCAGTTGGTCACTAGCAGCGGTCAGCAGTGTCAGCACACACACAAACAGACACACAGACATGCACATTGAAGTGTGCTTAATTGGGTAAAGTTCGTGAAATCAAAAAAACAAAGTCGAGGTGAACTGCAAAAAGAACTCACTCTAAAGAGGATAATTACATATGCACTTACTTATTTTGTAGCTGGTTTGACTACCTTCAAGTCGTAAATATTTGATAAGCTTTTATTTAATGAAAAACAAACTTCGTTAGCTTCGTTGTAACTACTCTAGCAATAAATAATTAAGCAGCCATTTTTTGGCTGTTCGTGGTTGTTTCGAGCTGTTTCGAGTATTCGATGCTTAATTACAATTATCTTTTGGCGGTAATTGGGTGTCATTAAGTTGGGCGACACTTTATCAAGCCAGTTTGATTATTGTTAAATTATGTGTAGCATACTTTTACGCGCGATGTGTATGGTAAATTCTAGACCACATTCGGCTCGGCTCTTCGCTTTCGCCTGGCTACAGTAAATGTGATTAAAGCGGCATATTAAATCTGTTGACAGCACTCAGACACAGTCATTGTGGTGTTAACAAACAAACACACAAACGAACACACAAAAAACAGAAAAAATGGCAGACACCCTCTTGTGGTTGATACGCTTGTCTAAAAATAATGCATAGATTCTTGATGAGATGGCCAGGGACTGGTTGGCTGTCACACGCGTCGTATACGCAATGTCAGCAATTTTGCCACAAATTGCAAAAATTTTCAAACAGACTCTCGCGTCTCTGTTGCTGTTGTTGTTGTTGTTCTTGTTGCTGCTGCTCTCTCCGCTGTTTGTTTTTTTATATATACATACATATATATATATATAGTATTCATTTTCTGGCTGTTTTTGTTGTTGTTTTTGGGGTTTTTTGTTCGGCGCAAACTTTATTAATTGCGACAGTGAAGTTTGCAGCCGCAAACCGTCCCTAATCCAAGCCCAAACAACAACCCATGAAACTATTAAAACGCGCAATGTTTAATACAATTTTTTAGTGTTGTTGTTTTGTTTTTGTTTTTGTTATTATCTGCACACTTTAAGTTGGGAAATTGGGTATATAATACAAGTAAAACTTTTGATATTATTATTTATATTTTATGTTGATTGATTTTTAAACACGAATATTATAATTCTAAAGGATTTGTTGTTTTTTTTCGATTTTTAACAGGGTATTTCTATAGTTTGGCACACCCGTTTGCTTCTATATATTTATTTAATATTGCTTGATTTTTCATTTTCCTCTTCATTATTTTTTCGTTTGTTGAATATTAGATTTAATTTTGCATATTTAATTGAATTCCGCTCTCTCTCTCACACGATGTTCCTTGCTGTGATGTGATGTTGTTGTTGTTAGTGTTGTTGTTGCTGTTGTTGGAGGTTTTTTTATGGGTTTTTGGTCAACAGTCAACTGTCAACGAACTTTTCTAATTATTTGCGCGCTAAGCATAAAAGTTGACAGCTTTTAACCATGTGCTGGCAAATTTGCATAGTTTGCAGCTGACATTCTGTTCTGAAAATGAGAAGAGTATTTAAAAATGTATAAAGTGAGAAGCGCGATAGGGCAAGGGTATTTAAGCTTCATCTAGTCTATTGTTATGTGTTTAATTCACAAGGTATTCACCATTAAGAGATTTGCTAATAAATAACTGAAAGATTATCTCAACTATTTATTGTTCTGCAAACTTACTTTGACAAGTCAAGTGGCAAGTGGTAAGTGGCAAGTGGTAAGTGGTAAGTGGCAAGTGGCAAATGGATGAAAGATTCCAAATATAAATACCGAATGCACAACACAAAAGAGTTGTAAATTGCGGTAAAGTTGATTGTGTGACATTGTTCTATAGTATATTTACATACTATATACACGCACACACACATATTTGAAATCATTAGTAATCATTGAAAACATTGGTAATCATTCCAATCCAATCGAAACTTCAACCGATAAAATCTCAATTGTCGGAATTGTCGATTCAGTGACAACATTCAGTGCGAGTGAATCCAACAACCCGTCAATTCCCTTGAGCACACACCCCACCCCCACCCCCGCCACCAACACAACTCACCAATTGTGTGGTGTGGCTAGATGTGTGTGTGTGGTGGCACGTGCGGCATTTCAGTTGCTTGCTTTTATTGTTGCAAAAATGCAATGCAAAATAAACGACAAGCAAATGTATCTGCGAATGGGCTCAAGTTTCGACAGTGAGTCGGAGGCTCGGCGAGAGAGGGGGAGACGTTTTGGGTATTGAATTTTAGTAATGGTTTCGGTTTAAGGCAATTGAAAACGAGGCCAACACCAAGTTAGTCCCTTTGCACGTCCCTCCCCCCATATTCGTGACAAAATCGTTTTGACTAGTTGAGGATGATTTGCTAGAGTGTGTTTGTGTGTGTGTGTGTGTGTGTGTGGATTTTTCTATTTCCAATTGTCGAAAGTGGCTAGCTAAAGTCATTTGTCTGCCCCATTTCACTGCTTGTCCTTACACACAAGCTTGTGTGTTGACAACTTGCAACAAGAAGCTGAGAAGAGAATAAACCAATTTGGCTTTTCGAACAAAAATGCGGTTGCAATTGTTAAAGCATCAGCATTCAGCATATTGCAGGCCGATCAAGCGGTAAAACTTTTCAATAGCTGCAATTAAATGCAACATTTTTGGGGCGACACCCCCATTCCCATACCCATTCCCATTCCATTCCTGCCCTCTGTGTGTGTGTGTGTGTATCTCTTTTTTGGGGTCTCGTTTTGGTCTCGTTTTGCGTGTCGTTTGCGTTTTCGGTTGCTTCGGGCAGGTTCAGCTCGAAGGCTTAAGTTTCAATTAGTTTGATGTGTGGCGGTCTCTCATAAATGGTACTCAAACAAAAAGTGAACTTGTTGTTGGAAACATTTAAAATGACATCGTGGCACAAGACCCTTCCCTAATGCCCCCCAAAAGATGTTTGTTCAGCCTGATAATATATGGACATTAGAAGAGCTTCAACTATGTTTGCCCTTAATTGATTTAGAACACTTTGTGTAGACTCTGTGCAATCATTTGGGTTTGTAGCTAGTTGAAATTGGAACGAGCTTAAGTTTTGGTTATACTTTAACCACTTGAGTGGACTTTGAATATATAGATCAGGCTAAAGCTTTAAGTGCCGTTTAAGTCTTGTGTCATTTATTAACCAACCAAAACCGCAAACAGCAATTTCCACTTGGTACACAGAGTTCAGTTCAGTTCAGTTTGTTCTACCTTTTTTAAATCAAAAATCGAATTGCATTCTCTCTTGTTCTCTGTTTAAATTCTCCATTTTTTTTTTTCGTTTATTTTTTTTTTTATTTTCTTTTTTGACTTGTCTTATTTTAATTGCTTTTCACTGTTAATGCGGTCGAGTGGCTGTCTCCTTGCCTTTACCTTTCCTGCCTCCTGCATCACCCTTCACCACCCGTCCGCCTCGACCGCTCCACCGTCAAGCATTCTCATTCTCATCCCTAAAACTCACTTAACTCAGGGGTCGGTCCACTCACAGCTCTTGAATGGCATTATCTGGCGAAATGATTCGAAGCGGCAAAGTGTCTTTTTCCACATCTTTCTCTTTTACTTTTGTGCGCGCCCCTCCCTACCACTGTGCACCTTCCCCTTTCTCTCTCCCTCTCTCGCTCTGTGTATGTTTCTTCTAACAGTTTTCAATTGAGTTTTCGACATTGCTTTCGTTTTTGGAGGGGTGGCGGACCCAGAATGAAAAATGAAAAGTGTACTTTGACGCTTTCCATATATACTACACTATGTAATTTAAATTAAACACACATACACACACACACTGACACATTCAGTTTTCAGTTTTTTTTTAATAAGGAAAATGCATTTTTGCTGCACACTGCACTGCACACTTTGGCCAAAAAAGAAAGTGCGCCACTTGTTTTGAGAACTCAACGGAACTCTGCTCTCTGCCTTTCTGTGGCTGTACCTCCGTCTGTCCGTCTGTCTGTCTGTCCATCTCTTTCTGTCGGTCGGTATACGCTCTGCGGCGTTTGGTAAATACTAGCTTGCAAGAGAAATAACTCACAAAAATACACACGTAGCTCAAGTGCAGCGTTGACACCTTAGCGCACCTGGCTAAAGAAACCAGGCAAATACTTTAAAGCCGTAGACGTTGAGACAACGACTGAAATTCTGACAGAGCTCCACACACACACACACATATATACATATATTTTCAAGTGTGCGTTTGTGTGTGTGTGTGTGTGGGGGGGACACTTGAGAGTGTGCAAGTCTCGCTTACCTCGAAGTGAGAGGGAGGCGTGGCTGGGATATGGCTGCTGGCATTTAGCAGTTGTTGAAGCCCGGCTACACTTGTCCTCACTTTGTGCTGCTTTTCCTGCTCCGGCTGCTGCTGCTGCTTCTACTTATGCTGCTGTTGGGCTGCCTTTGAATTGCTTTTAGTTAAATTATGCGCCAGTTGGGCAAACACACACCAACACACCCACACAGTGAGAGTGAGAGAGAGGGAGAGACACACCTGACTTTTGCCTGACAGCAAATGATTTAAATATTTGTCAAGCAGTTGCCCAGATAGCTGCTAACGTGGCTAACGCGGGCTAACAGTCAGACAGCAAGCCAGATGACAGCAGCAACTGCAAATGTTGCGCATACGCCGCGTTGTCCCGCCCTCGCGGCTTCAACTTTAATTACCAACATAATCGCTGGCAGACGCATCGCAAATGCAACGCCCCGAACAACAAAAAGTAAATATATATACATATATATATATATATATAGATGGAAAAAATATGTGTGTGGTAATTAGTTTATAGCCGGCAGTTAGGCAAAACACGGAAAAATCGCACCACGACATGACATGGAAACAATAACAACAACACAACAAAAAACACTAAGAGCAGCACCCGCAACACAAACAACATACACACACACACACACGCAGAAACAACAAAACAGACAACGTAACAAAATTAGCTTTTTGGCACACGAGAAAGTTGACTGAACTTGGCGCTAACACAAAATGAAACCAATGTTGTTAGTAGTTTCCCCCCATTAGTATCCCCAGGGTATTGACAGAGAACGGACCTACCCTACTCCACATATACGGACAATCCAAACAACGTTGACCCACAAATATAAACTGGCTTTGCTTTGACTTGCTCCACATTCACATCAAGTTAAAGAACTGTGTATTGAAAATGTAGTTTAACGATTTTAATCAATAAATTAATTGGCTACCATAATGAAGTCATGTTAAATTTGTCTACTTTTCTGCCCAATCAGATATTATCAGCAATATTATTGCACAAGCAAGTTCCTGCTGTGCAAGGAATCAGGAATTCCAAATATTTTTAGGAAATTTACAAGGCCGTAAATTAAATTTTGTTTCTCATTTATTTGCTTTATATTATTTATTTCGATGTATGTTCATTGAAATCCAAATAAGTAATAAATCATATCCCTAGTTTAACTTCAACATGGTAATCAATCGGTAATCAAGAATCGTAAGCCTATTGTTTCTTGTCTTTCTTCTCGGTCTTCTTGTCAGCGACAAGCTTCTTGCGCACCATCTCAGCGTGAAGGAGCGAGCCCAAGTGGCAGGGATTGAGAGCGATAATGACGCCGGCTTCTTTGAGAGCCCTCAGCTTGTCGGCGGCGCCACCCTTGCCGCCGGAAATGATAGCGCCCGCATGGCCCATGCGACGTCCTGGTGGCGCTGTCATGCCAGCAATGAATGCCACCACTGGCTTTGCCTCACAGCCGGAGTTGTGCTTCTTAAGATAATCGGCTGCTTGCTCTTCGGCATCGCCACCAATCTCGCCAATTAGGATAATGGCCTTGGTTTCCTTGTCGGGCAGAAAGATTTTCAGTGCATCAATGAAATTTGTGCCGTTGAAGGGATCGCCGCCAACGCCAATGCATAGAGTCTGGCCCAAGCCGGCGTTCGTTGTCTGATGCACTGCCTCATAGGTCAGGGTGCCGGAGCGGGAAACAATGCCGACCATGCCGCGCTTGTGTATGTGTCCCGGCATAATGCCAATCTTGCACTGATCGGGCGATATGATGCCCGGACAGTTGGGACCCAGCAGACGCGACTTCTCCTGGCAGTTGAGCATCTGGTTGATGCGCACCATGTCCACTTGTGGAATACCCTCGGTGATGGCCACAATCAGACCGATCTCGCTCTCAATGGCCTCACAAATGCCCTGGGCAGCAGACGGTGGCGGTATGAAGATGACGGTCGCATCCGGCTTCAGCTCCTTGACCGCCTCCTTAACGTCCTTGAACACGGGCTTATCCAAATGCTTGGAACCGCCCTTCTTGGGCGACACGCCGCCAACAATATTAGTGCCGTATGCCTTCGCCTCTGTGGAGTGGAAGGTCGCTTGCTTACCCGTAAATCCCTGCACCATGACCTTTGTCTCCTTGTTGATCTTCAGGTTGCAAACGGTCTTTCCGTAGTCCGCCTTGAAGCGCACCAACTGCCGGGTGCACTTCATCACACGATGGGCCCCGAAACACGAACGAGTCCAGTTAATTATAGACATTTTCTAATAGTTTTCGGACAATCCTAAACGCTGTACAAAATATTCGATCTTATTTTGAAAATTTAATTTTGGTTTTTGAGATTTTGTCACGAGCTGTCGAAACGTGTGATTTCAATGAATTAAATAACTGTCGACAGCCTCTATGCATATGCCTCAAAAAGCAAGCCTACTATATTCAATTGCTGTCAAGTTTCTGAAAAGTGAAAAGATTATCGTATTTACTTTAAACATCTCAAAACATTATTCAAATGCGGTTTCCGACTTGTGAGACTTTTTTGTCTAAAGCAAAAGATAGATTTAAGTGGTAAGTCCTTAGTCTAGTATCTGTTTAATTGGATGTCTTTAAATAAGATAACAGACTGTTTTATTAACGGTTCATAAAATCCATTTGTTGCAACTTGTTTAACAAATGTGCTCAAGATTATGTCTCTTTATTTATGTTCAACTACAAAGGCGAGAGAGTTGACTTATTGTTCTCAAATTGAATGGATGGTGGCAAAACCAAAAAATATATATAGGAACACCTTCTTCTGTATGATGCATGTTTGTGTATATATGTATTGGTGTGTGTGTTTGTGTGTGTGTGTTTGGCTTGGTGGTTGAGTGCATATATATGTGTATATATAGATATATATATATGCATGTGGCCATGCATAACTTGCTGCTGAGACTTAAGAATAAATCATTTGAAAAGGCTTCAGGGGCTTGGAATGTTTGGCATGTTGGTCTGGCCGGGGTTGCAATTCCAGTTGCAGTTGCCGTTGCAGTTGCCGTTGCCGTTGCCGTTGCAATTGCAATTGCAGTGTGCGTTGCACTAAATGACTTCATCGCACACAAATAAAATATCAATAATGTCAAAAGTGTAATAAATCATCGGTTTGTTGCTTTTGGATTTGAGCTCCAAGCGCCGAGCACCGAGCACTGTGTGTGTGTGTGTGTGTGTTTGCATGGTAACCGCGCTCCAACTATGACTGCTACTTCCCCGTTTTGCATCCTCATCTTTTGGCACTGGCGGCACTCTCATGCATTCAAACCAGTTGTGGGTAAGCCAGGGTGGATGGGGAGGGTGAGGGTAAGAGAAGAAGTGAAAGGTTTATTTCCATTTGACGCGAACGCCTGCCGTGAAATGGAAAATGCAAATTTTTTATGTGCCCCGCGCACAAAAGTATGCAAAACTGACCCAACAAGCCAAAAAACCCCAAACCCCAAAAACCGAAAAACGAATCGCACCGTGATACTTCCCCGCCCCGTCCCCAAACCAACAACATTGTTCTCTGCACAGCATTCCTGCACCACTGCGCCGCCTTCAATGTGCCCGCTAGAAATGTGGATCCACTTTCTTAATCTTTTTTCTTCCATTCTCGTCTTCCATTTCGTTGGTTGCCTTCCATTTTCTTTTGTGCTTCAAAGTATTTATGCGTAACTCTTGCCTCAACTGATGAACATTCTCAACTTATTCGCTTTCTCTTCTTCGCTCTCTCGTGCATTATTAAGACAGCTTTATCATCAGCATCTCATCTTTTGTGGCACCTTAAATGGCCCGCCAATAGCTTGAAAAGCTGAAAGCCGTTTAAGATGCGGCGCTTTAACAAGTTTAACGAAATGCAACCAATTAAAGTGCGATTAGACAAATATAATCAATAGTTAACAGTTGTCTTGCAAAAGAGACAACAACAACAACAGTTTTTCAAGCTTAAAGCTAAACGAAAATGTTATATGTTTATAAATAAATATACACATTTTACATTTTGTGCATTCATTAGTTTATTTTTGTCAAAATGTTTACAAAGATGCCAAACAAACGATAAATAAATGCATAATATTTGTTTTTTCATGATCTGAGTGCAGCTAATTTAATTCAAATTATTGTTATTACAATTAAATTATGTTTCTTTCGAAGCTGGTTTTTCCCCTATTGGATTTTCCATTGGGATTTTCGGGTTCGGCTCTCCATTTGTTATGCATTTTGTTTTGTTGGCTCTTTTTTTGGGTTGCAATTTCATTTTTGATTGCAAATACAGTTATAATAGTGTTTGTTGTTGTAGATCACATCTATACACGTACTGAATGAAGATTATCTTTAAGCAAAAGCTGCATAATATGTTAATATCTTAATGTTGTTTTTATTTATATAACACGGCTCTTTGCTAACGAACACTAAACAATCATAATATTTGTTTTGTTTTATATATTTTTTCCTGTACATGTTTTGTAAATGCTGTTTGTGTTGTGTTGGCTGACTGCAGGCCATTTTAGCCATTGACAATTGGCATTTATAAATATCGTTTTCAATTTTGGCGCCTGGCTCCACGAATAACGAATAGCTCTCACCAGCTCTCCCAATGACTGTTGATTTTAAATTATTATTGTTTATTGATAAAATGTACGTCGAAATTTGCATAAATCGATGAACAATGCCACAAATACACAAACCGTGACAGAGATAGCCACAGAGAGAGAGAGAGAGAGAGAGAGAGAGGGAGAGAGAGAGGGAGATAGCCAAAGCAAAACTATAGTTTTAGACAAAAACAGGCGACAAGCAAAATGCTCAGAAGCCACAGAACAAAACAGAACTAAACAGAACCGTATAGAACAGAACAGAATGGAACAAAATAGAACAGCATAGAATGCGAATGCAAATGCAAATGCGAATGCCATGCGCCAATTTAGATATTTATTGCATTTTCAGGATAGGAGGCAGGCTGGCTCGGGCCGGGCCGGGTCGGGTATACCGGGCATTTCCGCTCCAAAACGGTGATGCCAATGCAACTGGTTTCAACTTTTGGTGGCGTCTCTGCTGCTGCTGTTGCTGCTGTTGTTGCTGCTTTAGGTTCTGGCACGCTGTCGCTGTTTGTGCTTTTGCTTTTGCTTTCAATTTCCGAACAGCATTTTACCCAATTAACTAGATTTTGCTTTTGTTTGTTTTGATATCAACCAGCCAGCTCTTCCCCCTGCCATGGCCCACAGATGGGTAGATGGGAGTGGGGGGATGTGGGGTGTTTGTGTTAGCGTTGGCACAACAATGGTCAAAAAGGGATAGCCCAAATGCTTGCCGCTGCCACTGCCACTGCCTCAGTCTATGCCAATGGGGCAGCATCTATTATTTTCTAGTTGGCATTTAGCGGAAATCGTGTGGTTGTTGCAACTCAAAATGAGCAGAGCGTTGGCAAGGGGAATGGAGAGGTATGGAAGAGGAGGAGGAATCAGAGAGGAAACAGCACATCTGTGGGCTGCTTATTGTATTTGGCCCCAAACCATGGACAGTGCGAATAGATAAATGGCTTAAATCTGAAATTGGCAACCATTTTACACATATACATGTAAATATACATATAAGTGTGTGTGTGTGGCATGATGACGAAGCATTTTATGTTTTCATCTACCTAATTGCTAAATAACACAACCAAAAAAAAAAAACAAATTAATGAACAAAAACCATTTGATTTTGAATATTTTCAAAAATAGAGAAAACTTTAATATCATTAAAACAAACCAATTTTTCAACACTTCTACAGAAACTAACTTATTTTAAGCGAGAAATTGTAATAAAAGCGATTGCTTAAAGCTATTTTTGCAGTAAATTGTAATTGATTAAAGATGAAAAATTCCTTTTCCTTTCGTTAAGTCATTAAGTCTAACTAAGCAGTGTGAGAAATATTGCCGTTTAAGTGGTTCAACATTGAAGGGAATTCCACAGTGCAGTTGTTGGCTACATTATTCAGCTGGCCTCTAGATTTTGCTTACTTAGGTCCATTCTGGCCAAGTCTGTGGTTGCTGCTGTTGCAGCGAGACTAACACAATTTCATTTTCACACTTTTTGCATTCTTTTGAGCGTCGTTTTGTTGTGCGGCTATCCGCACTATTCAGTTTCCAGATACATATAGCAGATGTATATGTGTGTGCGACTATCTGTTTGTGTGTTCATAGCACCTTGTCCTAGTCGAGCGGCGAGCGTTCAATGGCAGCAAAACTTTTGTTTATCTCCGAGTCCGTTGTCGCTAAGCACCCAATGCCAGTCCCAGTCCCATTCCCAGTCCCAGTTCCAATCCCTATTCAGCTCTAGTAGTAGCTTCCACTTGCCGCGTTGCCTTGTTCAGGTCGAGAACAAATAGCCGACACCAAAACTGTGTGTTTTTTTTCTCGATATCCGTTTGGGGTTTCGTTTGGGTCATAAACAAAAATTGAAACTACAGTTTCGTTCTAGCGTCCTTAAATATCCCAATGTCTATGTATAAGGCGTGCAACGGCGTGTATGACATCAGACAAAGCTTTGTTTGAAGAAAGTACCTAAATATGTTTTGAAATTTGGGAAAGCTTAAGTTGTAAACACCCTCAACAATTAATTTTATGCCTTTCATCCAGATCATAAAAGTATGCTTTAGTTTTTTGACTTATTGAGACAACTTATCTGAGTTGATTTTATTGCGCATCCTAAAAGTATGCAGTGAAATTTTCAATTCACTTAAGGTGCACAGTTTTTTTTGGGCTCAGCTTTTATTAAGAACTTTTAAATTATAATATTTTTATTATACCTTTTAGATATTGATCTGCATCCGATGCACACATCAGGTGATCGTTTCTCTAGCCGAGTGGAATGTGTTTGGCTACCATTTACTTTATGATATCTATCTGGTTTGTTCTTGTTCATTAATTCAGTTAGAGTACTTTTTCAACGACTGCTTTTATGTTCCATTTATTCATGCAGTTTTTCCGTTGTACCTTTTTCCCAAAAAAAAAAAATAATAATAAAGAAAGAAAAAAGTGAAAAGGGAAAGGAAGAAAAAATGTTGCCGTGTTTTGTGGCTTCCGCTTTGTGCTCACCGTTCCATTGTGCACGTGGCTTACGTCCTGGCGTCCTGGGCCGCTGGTCTTTTGTAGGTGTTTCTCCTCTATCCCCTTGGTGCTTATGCATAATTCTTTTATCTCATCCATGCGACCCGTTCAGGCTAGCTTCTTCTTTGTTCAGTTCTCCATTTCACCATTCTCCATTCGCCATTCGCCATTTCTCCATTTCATCTTTTCACTGTTTGCCCGTTTCTCCGCTGGCGCAGAGACTCCTTTTATGCTATTGATGGCTTGTTTACATTGCGCCGCGCGCACAACTCCCTGGCCATTTGTCTATAATTGACTAATCGACAGCAGGAACAAAACGTAACGTGGCAGACCTCGCACTTGCCCGACCCAACCCAACCGCCTTGTCATCCAGGCTGCTGCTGCGGCAAGTGTCTGAATAAAGAATGGGCAAAATGGGGCGAAAGAAGTGAAAGCATAGCTAGCTGCAAAATTGTGTCACTGCATGTGCCAAGTGTGGTATATGGTATGGGCTTTAAGTTCATCTCACTGCGACAGAGAGAGAGAGAGAGAGAGAGAGAAAGAGAGCGATAGAGATAGAGCTCTTTAAATCGACTAAATCTACTCGACTCGAAAGTGCCGCCAGCTGTAAGTCGATGCTGGGCAAGCCCGTTCTGTTGGGAGTTGAGACGAATTGAATTACCGCTAAATTCCGTTCTCAATTAAGCACATATGTATATGTGTGTAGTTACAATTGTGCGTTTGTGTTAGAGTGTGTGGGTGTGTGTGGGTTAATGACTGCCATGTGACTACGAGGTATGTGCAATGTTGTTGTACTTTAAGCTTGAACGGGCAAACACAGCAGCCAATTGGGGGCTAACAAAATGAGGAGCAAATATTGGTAGCAGCTATTTCAAAGCATGAAAGAAGGGTAGGAAGTACAGGGGGGGAGGGGAGAGGGGGCCGTTGAGCAGGATGACGACGACGACATTTGCTTCCGGAGTGCAGAGAGTGCTTTCCCTTTCTATCAATGCGGTTAATTAGATTGTGAGCAATAATATTGTACAAGTGTGTCGGGTTAACCAATTGTGTGGGTTGATGGGGGCGGTGGGTGGGCGGTGCTGGAGCGGGGATTGAAACAGTGGCATCGCAATCTAACCAACTTCAGTGAGCCACGATTGAGGCCGCGACATGCATGCATATTGCCTTCAACACACACGCACACACACACACAGACACGCACACACAAATACAATTGTGCTTCTACACTTACATGCAATTAGCATTTCCTGTGCCGAATGTCTCTCCCCCGCCCCTGTCTCTCACTCTCTGTCTCTGTACCGCACATACCTAAACAAACACACAAATTTCTATATATGTATATGGAATTACATTGAATACACAGCCAAAAATCAAGCACCACATGCATCTGAGTACTTTAATATGCATATACGATTGTGGCACTCATTGTGTGTGTCTGTGATAGTGTGTGTTTGTGTGTGATAGTGTGTGTGCACCCTAATTATAGCCAACTGGTGATATCCTTGTGGCTAACAAGCTACTGTTTAGCTGCCAGCTGATTGGTTAGCCACCTATGTGTGCAACAATAATACATTGCAACAACTCTGTTCCACAGACGAATATCCAAACGGATGACAGTTGCACAGCTAAATTCGTGTAATTATACAATTATAATGAATGGAAATTTATATGAATATGAATAGGGACATACTTATGACTATTTAAGTATATAAATTTCAAATTAGAGTCTGAAAAAAATGCCACTCAATTTTTTTCTAGTCCAAAACCCATCATTAACTTGTGCATTTACATAAATATGCACTTCAGGTGGAATGTGTGTTTGTTTTAGAGAGAGATGGAACCGCAATTGCTGCCATTTACATCACGTGAATGAACAACAATCAGGCAACAAATGACCAAGTGCAGGGATTTCATGTGGTTTCCAAGCCAAACCCAGTGGGAAACATTGTGATGATGTCTGACTGAAGTTTATTGTAAAGAGTTCACTTCAATCTCTCTCGCCAACAAATGGATTCCGTAAAAGTTCTTCATCAATATTTAGAGTGAGTCACTTGAAGGATTTCCCGCTGGGTAATTGGTTCTATTTAGCTGGCTTTCTATACAAACACAAACACATACGTATATGTATACGTACGCATACATAGAAATTGACAGCGTAATTGCACATTTTAATTTTGCATGCTTTTTAAGCCGAAGCGCTTAATTTCAGGATTTATGCGCATGCATTATAAATATGCTGCCCAACGATCCTATAGTGGATTTTAATTAGTTTGCCAGCATTTGCATTTGCATTTTGGCATCAAACATGCGCTCTAAATTGTATTATTAATTATTTATAAGTCATTCCCGTTAAGTTCACAAATGTCTAAAACTGCTGCATACCTGCAAATATATACACCATATAAAATATGGTACGTCGAGTTAGATGATGAAGCTGATCGATAAAAGCCTTGACAGACTTTAACATCTCAGTTTTCAGTCTTAAGTTCAGTTCGGATGGCCCAATAAACTTAAGAGAAGAATACTTTTGCGCCCAAATACCCATTAGATGGATGCATTATGAAGCTACGGCTTCTCATTCGCTTAATGGCTAATCATAAAAGCACATATACATACATATATATATGTATGTACATATAGAGAATTACTTAAAGTTTGCCTTATCATGGAGCGATGAGATTTCACTTAACGACTAAAGCACATGCAAAAACCCAAGCAAAAAAGGGGTTCCCATAAGAATGGTAAGTGTGTGTTTGTGTGTGTGTGTGTGCCATATAAATAAACATAATCGTGAAACAAGGCAACAAGAGGCAACTAAAATGCTGTGGAATTTTAATAGTTCACGTAAATGGTTTTTGTGGCGTTGGTAATGTTTATTAACCAAGTTAAGCGCCACCGTTCCGTTTCGCAAAAAAGGGACTTCGACTCGACTCGACTCGACTCTGGCCGAAGGAGTCCTTCAGTGGAGCGTATTTAATGCTCACTTAAGTTGCGTTTATACAAATTTCTTTGGCTCCAGAGTTTTGCCACTCATTCATCCCTTTCCCAACCACCCACACGCACACACACATACAGCCAATGCTGCCTACTCCAAAAATACCCTGTAAGTTTGCATTTTATTTATTTGTCGCTGCTTTCATTTTTGTATCCTTCCGCCGTTTCCTTGTGCACAACTTTCTCTGTGTCCTGACTGGGTGCTGCGCGTTCCTTGCCAAGTTGTGCGTAAGTGGATTCATTTATGCCTGAGTATAAATGCTTTGTTGTTTACATTCTTAGAAGTTTTGTATCTCACGTCTTGCCACGCCAAGAGCTTGGACGAGCGGCGCTGTGAGGCAACGACAAACGATGCCACGTACTGAGCCAAGGTGCCCGGATAGCTAGCCATTCAACTGGAAAACTCTTCGTTCGGTTCACTCTCTTCTCTATTCAAGTGTGTGCGTGTGTGTAAGTGTGTGAGAGTATCTGTGTTTGCATGCCTGAATGTTTTCTTTTTGGCAATGCTGAACAAGACAAGTAGTACGTACACTTGTATCTCGTATCCGAAATGCAGTCCGAAATCATGTGGCCTTAAGCTTGAATTCAAGCTAATGGCACTACCAATAAATATCTGTAACAGTTAACAGCTTAAACGGTGTGATGCCAAACATTAAACGGATTTACTGCTTGAATTTAATATTAAATACCCCAACTGAATGTTTGACAAAGCTAAATTTGCAACTGTCGAATGCAGATGCAGAATAATTAAAATCACTTTGGGGGATTTGAAATTTTTTTAAAATTTTATTCTTCAATCACTTTTTCTCATATCAATTGTTATTAGCTACGCAAAAAAAAAAGGTTGTGTGTTTGATCATATATATATATATAATATTATCAACTAACATTAATACATTATGTTTCTATGTATGTGTATACATATATTGTAAGTACAATACATATAGATATATTTAAATTTAAGTTTAGACCGTTTTGATCTAGTGCAATAGTTTAAATATCTGCAACCTGGTATACTACATTAAGTATATATATTCTATACAAATCAAGGCTTATCCAAAGTGCAAAAACAACTCTTTTTCCTTAAGTTTCAACAATTTGACTAAGCTGCAAAATAATGTCAAGTGTAAATGTAAATAAAAAAAATACAAAATACAAATTAAAAAGTTTTAAAGTTTTACAAAATCCATAGTGATACAATTTGTATATACAATGAAACGAAATAAAATGAAAAAAACAATATAAAAAGGTGCAAGAACTCAACTTAATAATAAATAGGATAAAAATGGTTTGACACAATTCAAATAAAATCATTAAAGTAAATATGTATGTGTGATTGAGCAGCTCTTGCTTAAAATAGTAGATGCAACTGTTTTAGGTTATATGTATATGCTTAGTATAAATATTATTCTCTTTTGTTTCTGTTTAACATATGTGTATGCATATATAATATTATATATCTAATTGTGTGTGTGTGTGTGTTTTTTTATTTAACAATTTAACTATGTACAGTTCAGATGTTTTTGTTCAGATGTTTGCTTAGCATTTAGTGATATATAAGTTTGTTTTTGTCGTTAGCTAAGTACACAACAAATACTAACTAGTTTAGTTTAGTTAATACATAATATCAATTGAAATGTTGTTTTGTTTCGCTTACGCACATAATTTGAAATAAATTTTGGAAATTTCTTTCAATTTCACATAATTTCGTTTGTTTTTGTTTTTGCTTTTGTTTTCCAAGGGCTTTTTGCAATTGTATCTAATTATTAATAAACGTCAGTCATCAGTCTTTAACTTATTATAGGATTTTTTTTGTTGATTTTTTATCTTTTTTTTTTTTTAAAAAAATTTGATTTTTTTTCGCTTATACATTGGGGTTTGTATTTTGTAACGTCTTTTGTGAATACAGTAATAATGTTTTATAAAACAATTTTGTGTGTGGTTTTTTTTTTTTGTTTTTGTTGGGCAACTGCCCAATAAGCAGTTATACATGTGCATACATATAGTACATATATAGGTATAGGTACATAAATACATACATATATGCATATGCATGTAAACACGCACGCACACATATGTATGTATGTATATATAGTCGCTGATCTAAAACCCTACACACTACAATTTAAAGTTGAAGGCACAATTTCAAAAGTGTTTTTTTTTTGTTTTTCATTCGCTTTTTTTTACGATTTTTGTTTTCTTTCTTTACAGTAGCCATACAAAAGTGCGAATAAATATATATATACATATGTGTATATATATGTATATGTATGTATGAATGATGTAGATAGTAGATAAGAGCATACATATATCAAAAATAACTTTATAATATTAACTAACTAACTAAGTATGTTGGTATATAGTAGGGGGAATTACAAATTACACAATACTACAAAATAAAAATAATAATAATAATAATAAAAAAAAAAAAAACACTTTTCTATAATACAAAAATAAATGAACAAATCGAGCTCTACGCTGTTTTTTGTGTGGGGGACGGGTTAATGGTTTCGAATTTGAGTTCGATTACGGCAAGGAACTCTCTCTATCTCTATCTCTATCAATATCTGTTTCTTTCACGATGTCTTTCTATCGAACTCTTCCTATCTAAAACTCTAACTAGACGAAAAACTCTTCATTGCCTAGTAGTTGGCCAGCTGCCGCTGGTTCCACATAGGGCGTCACTGGCAGCCAGGGCCACGACCAGCCGCCGAGTAGCGCGAATCACCGTTCGGTTGAGTGTGTTGTGGCGCCACCGCCGAGACCGCTGCTGCTGCCACCAAAGCCAGCGCCACCAATGCTACGCCTAAAGAATCCCAGAGTCTCGAGCGTTTTAATGGTGCGTCTGATAAGCTCATCCTTGTACTTCCATATTGTCTTGTCCTCGACGGAGTTCTCGCGATACTCCTCACAGCTCTTCTTCAGCGTTTTGACGCAATCAGCCCGATAATGCTGCAACTGGGCGTCCTGTGTGTCCACCGGATATGATTTGCAAACGCCACCCAGGCAGCTCAACGGGAAATGATTGTGGAGGGTGAGCACACGTTCCGGGTCATGAAAACACTTGACATACTGATTCGGTTTGGTATAGTTCTTGGCACGATGTACATGCTGCAGCATATGCATATACTTGGGTATATCCTTGTGCCAGCCGTGCTCGTGCTGCTGATCGTCGAGGAAGTAGACGTTGCGGAAATTGTAGCTGTGATAGCCATCCGGTTTGAATTTCAAGGACTCCGGACGCACCTTTTCCATCAGCTCGGACCAGAGAATGGAATTGCCTTTGGGCATGATTACCTCATCGATGTCAAGCAGGGCAATGTAATCGTACAGATACAGATTCTTGTACAGGCAGTCATTGTAGGGTATTACCTCGTTCTGTCGCTTGTGATTGGTCTTCTTGGTCAGATAGAGATGCTGAAAGCCGGGCACATTTGGCTGACCGCCCGGCAGGGTTAGGGGTATAACCTGCACCTTGCCCTCTTGTTCGTAGTGGCTGAGAACCTTGGTGATATTCGGATGGACCTGTAGATTATAGAAGTAGATCTTGTCCGCACCCAAAATGTTAAGCATCTCGATCCATTCGATAAGACGCACGCTCAGGTCGTCATACAGAAAGTCCAGACCCTTGACACAAACGGCAAAACCCTTCTTCTGATCATCCGGTGGCCGATTGTAGATGACACGCAAATTGTTGGTGGCCGTATCGCACTCCTTCTCCACCATGGACACAGAGCTGGGTACGACGCCATGAAACGGTTTCGGTATCTGACAGGCAATCAGATACGGCTGATATATGCCCTGCTTGTAGTTGCCCCACTTGTTATACCAGATGTACTTGTACTCGAACGTCTTCACAATGAACGGCTCCTTCTGGCCATCGAACCAGAACTGACAATAGGTCTTCACCTTCGGCTCGATCCGATCAATCATGCCCAGAATCCGAACAGTTGGTCCCAGCAGCGAGGTCCGACGTATATCATAGTAGGCACCAAACAGCTGAAAGGTTCCATTCGATGTGCGCAACGTTTGCCAATAGATATTGTTGAACTCCAGCTCAAATATCGATGGATATTTGGCACAGGTTGATGACTTTTGTTGCAAAAAGTTCTTGTTCTTGCTCCAGTAGGCAATTGGTAGCGATGGTATCCTTGATTCGACATCACGCACCAGCTGATCATCATCCATGGCTGAGAGACAGAGAGAGAGAGAGAAAGAGAGGGAGAAAGAGTGTAATTATGTTTAACTATTTCAATTGTAAATTGTGTTTGTTTTCCATTTTACCTGTACGATTGTCGACGAGTATCTCGCTTGGATCAAAGTGATCGGTTGTCGTTGATGTGGTCTCCGCATAGCGCAGCATATCCTTTTGCAACAGACTGCGACCGTTTAGCGGCAATTGCTGATAGTCTGGCGGCATTTGGTGATAGTCTTGTGGCACCAGATTTGTGCCATGCATCTTGAACAGACCAATGATCACAAAGGACCACACGCACAGTGAGAACAGTATCTTTAATATGACCTTTGAGTGCGCCATTTTAGCAATCTGTACTTTCTTTATGTCTTTTTTCCGGTTTGTCTTAAGAGCTGTTTTCCTTCCTTTCCCTTCTTCTTTCTGTTCCAGTTAAGGTATTCTGTTCTGCAAAAAGAAAGAAAGTAAGCAAGAGAAATACGTTAGGAAACGGCACAAAAAATTGATGTCATGTTGGTAACGATGGCAAATTACTTTGCATTTCTTATCGACAACATTGAATGTTGTGTCGTGTCGTGTCCTCTGATCAGAACCCCAAAATGTCCCCACTAATGAAATGCCGTCATTCATTTTTAATATGTCGGCCAGCCGCGCAACCATTTCCGTTTTCCTACCATCCCACCCCAGCCACAGGCACCAGGCATCAGGCAACAGGCACCAGGCCTCAGCCTCAGATTCAGACTGTCAGCTTGAAAATTGCGTGTAATATTTCACAGCACTGTGTACACACACACACACACACACACAAACCCCAAAGCTTGGGGCTTGGACAAAACAGACAGAGAGACAGAAAGAAAGACAGACGTCCATCCGGCCAGAGATTGAGAACGAGCATACGGCGGCCTTTTGCCTAATGGAAAACAATCTAAAAGTGCGGCACAGTGGGAGTCGAGAGTATTCGATAGTCGATAAATGTCTCAATTGACTTGTTCGATAAGTTTCATAGTTAGTTTGGATAACAAAGATAAAAATAAATAATCTTTAATAATCAAAAAAAAGTAATTCAGTATAAAATATTGTCTACCATAAAATAAGCATTATAGAAAAAAACATAAGTAAGTAAGTAAGTAATTTGCATCATAAAATGTGGCACACTGTGACCAACCAATGTGGAAGCACATTTATTTATTTTTATGTGGTCAAGTGCTTCCATCCCATCCCATTCCTGCCTATCCCAACTCGCTTTAGAGTTAACCGGTTGCAACAACAGCAGAGGCAGCAGCAGCAGCAGCAGCAGCATCACCCAAGCAGCGCATTTTCCATCTCCATTTCCATTTGTGTCTCTGGACACACGACACGACACTTCAGGCGACAATCTGTTTGCCTATCTGCGCTTTAGTATCTTTGTGTATGCCACACGACTGTGCGACAGCGACGGCGACGGCGTCAGAGTTGAAGTTGGAGTCCGACTGAGAGTCGACATTAACGGTTGCGTTGGTGTGTTGCCGTTATGTCTGACGGCATGCCTCGTAATATTTATGACACTGCCACATAGAGCCAGTCAGCTCAGACCAGCTTTTCACCTCCCCTCCCTTTGGCTAAGGCGTGCCTGGCTTGTAACCTGCCTTCGAGGCAAGGCAAGCGAGCGATAAACAAAAGGCGTGACCCATCCAGCCTTGCATTTGAGCATCCCATTCATACATAGCTCAATTTTTGTCTACAAATTGCACGTAACTGTAACTGTGCCCCTCTCCCAATCTGTCTATCTGTCTGTCTGTGGCAAATGGATGACAATGGCAGCTGTCTGTTGGACATTCAGAGCTGACACTCCAACTCCAACTGACTCCAACCTCTGACTACTGCCACCAGATACAAGACACACTTTAAATTCGTGCTGCTTTGTGTTTGCTTCTGCTCCTGGTTGTGCCACTGTCTGCGCTTTCAATATCCTGAATGTCGTTTGTATGCCCAGCAGATTGCATGTCCAGTTTTGTTTCTTTACCCAAGGCTGTAGGCTCTACACACAATATACAGGACACACCCATCTATCTAGGCACTAAACAGTTTGTTGGCCCTGCTGCTTAAGGCTGCAGCTCAGGTTCGCTCAGGTTCGCTCAGGTTCGCTTAGACTCGGGCTCAGTTCAGCGTTCTCTTGTCTGGGCCGAGAGTTCTTCTGGCACACCTGAGACTCTATTATGATTGCCTGCCTCTGGGATTGCACATTTCTTCAAAGGCAACAGCAGTAGCAGCAGCAGCAGCAGCAGCAGTAGCAGAAGTGGCAGCAGCGACATTACCAGAAGGCACAAAAGCCAGGCAGGCAGGCAGGGCACTTAAGACCCCCCCCCCCCCCCCCTTCTTCCCTCACGCCACCACCCCCCCTGTCCGACCGTTCGCAGCTTTAATGCAATTTTTACATAATCAAAAACTTTGTGTGCACACAGCCCAAAATCAGGCAAATGCAAAGTACACACACACACACATACACCCACGCACTGACAAACACACACATACACCCACACCTGCTTGAGCCAGGTCGCATCCTAGCAGCTTAGAGTATTTTCTATATTTTTTTGTTGTTGCTCAAGTGTTTTCCATTTCATTTGCATGTGCCACAAAAACTTTGCCCAGCAAACACACAAAATTTACACACACACACAGACACACACACACATAGAGAGAGACAGAAATACAGACAGCAGGCAGTCAGTTGAAGAGTTAGCGAACATTATACAAAATATTTTGCAACATTGCTTTCAACAAGCATCTCTTACTCTTTTTTTTTTTTGTTATTTTATTTATATGTATAAAGTTTTTTTTTTTATTATTTTTCTTTTTTTTTTGGCAATAAGCTTGGCTTGGCTGACTGCTGGGATCGTGAAATATGCAGAAACTACCTATGTATCTATATGTTAGTGTGTGCATCTGTGTGTGTGCATCTGTGCGTGTATGTGTGTTGAAGTTGTTATAAATCTCTGATGATTTGCACTCGACTCATCGCATCGCCATTCAGAGTTTTAATACTCTCTATACACAAAAGTGCACTACACAGATAAAAGGTAGGCGGGGCGGGGCGGGGCAGAACACACACACACACACACACACAAAAGATTTAATCAGCTTCATTTGCATATATAAAAAACAAAAAATGATAAATGTAAAAAGTTAATACGCGTCGATTTGATCAGAGCTTAAACGCCGATGATATGATTAAATACTTTTCACAAAAATATTGAAAATTTAATAAAAAGTCTGCAAAAAATGGTTTGCAATTTGGCAACAACAAAATGGTGTTCAAGACGTTCTAAATCTGTCTAATTCTCCTGTCTCCCGCTTTCTGTGGGATGTACTTAACCCAAATTCATAGCCAGAACACATGTCAGGCACATTAGCATTTAGCCGTTTACAAGCTGAGCTGAATTGAGGAGGGGGACTTTCTCGCTTCTCGTTTAAGACGGAAAGCAGCTAAACTCTCTTTGATATTTCAGGCACAATTCTAACACCCAAACGATTTGGGTCAATTTGCTATTTAATACTCGTTGTCCCCGTCCCCGTTTCGTCCCCGTCTCGTTACGGTTATCCGATTTGTTCTTTTAACCACCAAAATATTCGCAGCAGCAGCAGCAATAGTTGTACTTGTTCGTTCGTTCTGGTTGTTGCTGTTGTTGTTGTCGCTAATTTGTTAGGCAAAACAGGTTCGATCTTGTATGTGTTGCTGTCCCCCTTTCTCCCCCCTGCGTTTCGCTCAAAGTGTGTCGCGCCCAAAACGAAAGAAGAAAAGAGAACTTGTTGCTCACAAATAGATACGATATTTTAATGATGTCCAACTATTCAACTACATACTTATTCAACTATTGACTTGGGACAGGCAAACAGACAGGCAGAAAGGCAGACAGGCGGACAGAAAGGCAGCGCGTTACCTTTCAAATTGGGTCAATGAGCCTCAGTGACTTACAGTTTCTTCGCCTTCTCCACCTCTCCACGTCTCCTCCTCTGCAGATTCTTGGCCGCAACATAACAATTAAAAATGCTTAACTCGCGCTTTGCTCCCAGATTCGATTAGCAGTCGCTGCCCCGTTGTTGCTGTTGTTGTTGCTGATGGGAGCATTGATCTCTCCTACATTGGAGCTATGTATTTTGCTGATCTAACGGAAATGTGTGTTGCGCACGCGCAAAAGCCACCAATCAAGTTCAAGATCTGTCTGTGACTGTGTGTGTATCTAATAGATATGTATGTATCTGTTCTTGTGTAGCCTGCCACTGCCAACTGCCACTGCCGCAGGCACTCGCATCGCGAGGCACAGGAAATGCGTGTCACAAGGCATTGTTGCTGCAAACATTTCTTGGAAGTAACTCGCTCGCCAAGTTTCCCATTGCCCCTTGTTGCAATTGCGCTGCACCCGCCCGCCCGCCTCCACCGCCGCCGCCGTCACCGCCGCCGTCACCGCCACCGACACCACCGTTGCCACAGCGTTGCAGCGCGACCCCAAACATGCAGCAATTTGAACACACACACATACACAATCACAATATTTATAGAATTTTCTCTTCTTCTTGTTCGTTTTTGCTTATTTTTCTTTGTTGTTTCTTTGCGCTTTTTCTCTTTGCCATTTAATTTGCACTGCAAGTTGGCTCCTCCAGTCAGCAGTGTCTGGGTCTGGGGCTGAGGCTGATCAGTTGTTGTCTGGCATGTAATCAAAGCTTATCACGCCGCAAATGTCGAGTGTTGTTGTTGTTGTTGTATGTCAGAGGGCACGGGGGCAGGAGGGCAGAAGGGGGGGTGGTGGTGGTTTCATTATACAGCAGGAGAGAAGACACAGCATTTAAACCAACAACAACAAGCGAAAGACTCTCTGACAGGCTGCTCGAGGCATCTGCTGCTGCTGCTGCCGCTGCTGTTGTTGCTGCCTCAAACACACACACACACACACACAACATACACAAATACATATTTACAGAGGCGTTTCATTGTTTATTTTGAGACAAACTTGTGGCCCCCTCTTTGGCGAAATGAAAGATGGCTGCAAAAATGCAAAACAAAAAAAACAAAACAAAAAAAAAATAAGTTGCATGCAGCATCAACCCAAACCGAGAGACGACTCGCTGCGTGTTCTCAGATCGTGTGAAACTTTTGTCTGACCCTTTATAGTATATATATGTATATGTATATATAGGAATTTGCAGCTGACATCGAATGGGGAAGGGAGAGAAACATAAACATTAATAAATGACACTAGCTTCAAGAATGTTTTCGAATCGAAAACAGTTTATAATAAAGTTTATGCAGAGTGAAATCATATATTCATTATCGATTTATATCGTCATCAACACAAAAATAATGTTTACTGATTGATAATCAATCAATTGGCTTCTTGAATTTGTTGTCAATGTTTTTTCATCTGTCAAAAAATCTCATTTAATGACTTATCGCAGTCAAAATTCTATGAATACAACCGACATGCGTGGAAGAGAAGTAAACCTGACTCAATTGTGGTTCGTTGGTTGGGTTGTTGGGCGTATATATTATAGATCAATTCTTATTCAATCACAGTTTCTCAATCACAACAACAACAACAACCCGCAACAGCAGCACACAAGTTGTTTTATGACGGCCATTGATTTGGGTTTTTTTTTGTGTATTTTATGGCAGCTTTCTCGATCGACTACCAAATGAGAAGGTTTTTTTGTGTTTTTTGTTATTTGTTTTTTTGTGGAATTGCCGCTATAATTAAAGCATTATCGTTGAATTCGATCTGTAGTTGAGACAAGCTTAAGAATGATTCAATATTGCTTTTGGCCATGAGCGCAATGACCGTTTCCCTCTCTTTCTGTCTCTTTCTCAGTCTGTCTCTTTCTTTCCATTTTTTTTACATACTCATATTCATTATTTATGCGAAACAAGACAAGAAACAGAATCGAGCAAATAGAAAATAGAAAAATGAATTGTGAATTGCTAAAACTGGCACAAAAAACCGTTCGATTTGCTTGTTGCTTGACAAACGCAGCAGCCGCCGTTTAGCATTGAGATACATTTTGTATCTGACAGCTAAACATACATAACTTTCTAGCTACACACACACACACACACACACATAGCGTGTTGGCGCTTGACAAGTTGGCGCATTTGTTTCTTTCATTCTCATTCTATATTATTATTATTTTGTTTTTTTTTTTGTTTTTGCGTGTTTTTATTAAAAAAGTCGCACGCACTTAAAATGCAGAGGCGCAAAGTGGCGCAAATGAACTTAAGTATCGTGCGTGCCAACGCTTGCGAAATGTATCTTACGGATGCGTCTACGCACACACACACACACACACACAACGAAACAACAACCTATCTAACAGCACGTTGCATATCACACACACACACACACACACACAGTCATAGAGAGGCTGACATACTGCGTATCTCAGCGTATCTTTTGCAGTATCTGTATCTTTAAATATATATCTTTTCTAGCTGCTGCTGTGTATCTGTATCCGCACTGGCAGCCAGCAAATTCTGGTTTTCTGTTTTCCGCACTTTTTTCTTCTTCTTCATCTTCTTTTTTTAATTCGCATCACATCCTTTTATTTGCGTACGTGTGCGTGTGCCAAACATCATGAATATGCTCGACAGGCAGACAGAACACTCACACGCACGCACACACACACACACACACTCTAACACCGAGAAGCATACGTTTTAAACTTGTTAAGTCTTGTCGATATCTTTCAATTCAACTTGAACTTCGTTTGTGCCCCGCGGCTGCCCTGGCGATTGATATCGACAAAATGATTCCTTTTTTCCTTTTTCCGCCCAAAGTTGATTTTTACTGTTCTTCAGTCAAATGGCATTTGACATATCTTTATTTTTGCACGTCGACTTCATTACAAAAACACACAAACAAACACACACACAGAGACATTGCTAAATTTAATTAGAAATAATGCAATTACACAAAGAGAGTCAGTATGTAGATGTAGGTAGCGTCGGGGAGGGAGGGAGAGGGGGCGCTGGCGGGTGGAGCAGTAGCTGTCAAAGCTTTATTCGATGTGTGCATTTGACAACATTTTGCGGGCGCCCCATATATATATCTCGCTCATGCGATACCCAATTTGCAATTAAAATTTACCCTCGAAACTGATTAACGATTTATGAACTGTAGCTGAAAGCTTCACCCCTCTTCCCTCTTCCACTCTTCCACTCTCCCCATTTCCCAATTTTCTCTTTCTTTTTTTTTTTGATTCCCATTTGGCAGCAAAGTTTCTTTCAACACATGCGAATCACATTCAAATTACGGATACAAGTTCGCACACACACACATATGTATATGTATATGTATATGTATGTGTTGCAAATTTCCATATTGCGATTCTCTCAATTCAAATGATGCCAAAATTGCACACAAAAAACCAAAAAGACAAAAACAAAACAGAAGAAAAGTGCAAGAGAGATGGAGAAAAAAATGGCAATCAGTCATTGTCGATTATCTCTGTTGTTGCTGTTTAAACAGAGTACAACATCACCGTTTTTTGGTGTGTCTTCTCATAAATTCAGCAGCAACAGCAACAAGAACAGCAACAACAACTGACATTGCTGGCGATGCGGCGCTGTGGCGCTGGCTGCGGCACAGTGATTTAAAATGTTTAACAATTAACAAACAATGCGGTAAATTGTCAAAAGACATGAAACAGGCGTCGATCGTTGGTTTTGTTTGTGCCAAAATGCAAATTGTGAACCTGCCCCCACACACACAGACAGACTGCAAATCCCAATATAAATTGCGCGCCGTTCCACCTCCTCCCGCCCAGCTTACTCCAAAAAAAAAGAAGTTAAATTGACCGAACGACAACTGGCAGAAATCAAACAGAAAATACATAACATATACATATATATATATATATCGGTAGGTAATACAAATGTTTGGGCGAGTCAGCGTGTTGTCTTGTATCCGTGTGTATCTGTATCTGTGTATCTCTGTATCAGTGTATCTGTGTATCTGTGTATCCGTTTCTGCATCTGCAACTGCTGCTGTTGCTGTACGTTCGGTATTCGGTATTTTGAGAGCAGGTCGCAAGTGGCACACGCAAATGCTACGGAAATGCTTGCCAATCAACAACAAATTTTAATAACTTCAGGGAAATGCTAGTAAAAATTCACAACATGTCAAAATGTTCACATTTTCAGAGATATATGTTCGTACAAGAGAGCATGAGACATGATTACATTTTAGCAGATTTTTTCCATCATCAACAACAAACTAACATTTTGCCCCGTGTAATATGATTTGTGTAGTAAAAAACATTCACTCTCTCTCTCTCTTTGTATATGAATGAAATGGAATTTGAGAGAGGAACACAGACTGTGCTTCATTTCTCAGTTCTGTTAAACATTCAACTTGAAGGTAAGGAATAAGGAACAAAATATTAGACTATTTTCTTCTCTATGTTCCTCATCTATGTTTCACCTCTATTAAATGTTAATTGGGAAACTTCTTCTTCTCCAAACTTAAACCACAAATAACCCTAATAGCATAAATGCATACTTTACCGAAACGTGATTGCTTGCGTTGTTGTCATTTTCATTTTCATTTTCATTGGCATTGCGACTTGTGCAAATTGTGCATTATGATAATCAGCTGATGAGAAGGATTGTGCCCCGCCTTGGCTGCTTGGCCAACACACAGTCCAAGAGCCAAGTCAAGTCAGTTAAGTTCAGTTACGTCAATGCTTACGTTGCGCTTTCAGCTAACGAGTTGCAGGCAGGCAGCCAGCAGCGCATCTGAATACCACAATAAGGGGCACAACAACAGCACATCAATCAGCATCATCAGCAGCAGCAGCAACAAACTGCTCATCCTGCAACCTGGCAACTGCAACTTCCAACTTATTATGCCAATTTACAGATAGCAGCCAAACACATACACACACACACACACACACACACACACACATTGCATGTATGTGTATGAGGAGTCGCCACAACGAAAGCTGGCCAACAAACGAATTGAGAAACAATTTTTAACGAAAAGCGAATCAACGTTTAGCTTCAGCTAAACTAAACTCAACAAAGAAAGAGCAGAAGAAGAAGACGAAAGAAGCGAAAGAAAAACAAAAAAAAATAAAACAACTTGCGGCACGTTGTCTATAAATGCGACACGAAATGTTTAGCTTTGGTTTTACTTTGTTGTTGCTGGTGGTGCATGCCACTGAAATCTGCACACAGCGAACATGCATCTAACTAACTGCAAGACATGTCTATCGCTCTCTCTCTCTCTCTCTCACTCTCTACACACACACAGAGTTTAGTCAAGCGTTTCTTTCTCTGTGGTTGTGTGTGTGTTGCCTAGTCCTATAGTGTTATCATGGGCACAAGGCAGTTAATGTGGTTGCTGCTGCTGTTGTTGCTATTGTTGTTGTTGTTGTTGTCGCAGATTTTTGCGTGTTTGATTTTCTTGTCACGTTTCTGCTAACAACATAAGGAAGCAGTCAAAAGCTGGCTGCCATCACCAAAGCGGCGGCTGCAGTCGCTCAGAGCCACATTCAGAAACGGAATCAGAAGCGAGATAGATAGAGATAGAGTGAGAGAGAGAAAGAGAGAGAGAGAGTGGAACTACTCTCTACTAGTACTAGTTACTACTAGTTGTAGAGCCTGCTGCTGGTTGGGGTTGCCTTCAAAGTTGCCGGAGTTGTCAACAGCATTTGAATGACATGCAGAGAACGTAAATGTAAAGCGGTGGCGGCAGGGGCGGCGGTGGTGGCGGCGTATCTTTGGAAACTTCGTCCCGCTGTCAGTCAGCGGCGCTGACTTTGATTGCAATGCGCCAAGGATGAACGGACAGACAGACAGAAAGACAGATGCAGTAGTATAGCTCTGTGTGGCATGCACCACCGGCATCGACATCTCGACAACGACGACATCGACATCGGTGGCATCGTGTGCAACGCTTCAACGCACACTGCCGAAATTGTCAAGACGTTGACGACAACGACAACTTGGCAACCCTGGTAAGCAGAGAAGCAAAAACGACAGGCAGGCGGCAGGCAACTCAAAAGGAGATTTGCAATCCCACACACACACAGAAAGAGAGAGAGAGAGAGAGAGAGAGAGAGAGAGGGAGTGAGAGTTTAAAGTAAATTGTGGCACATCAATTTCTGATAGAAAGACAAATGCAATATCTTCACTTCACTTCACCCCTTCCCTCTACCCAACATACTCTTCATTGAACATCACTCCCCTTCACACACACACACACACACTAACACACCTCTTTAAGTGTTACTCGCTCATCGCTTAATGTGGCGGCAAAAAGTCAATAGTTGCGAGGCGCTTAGCTTGTTTGGTGGCAAGGTTCAAATTTAACATCTTTTGCCAACATATATATATATATATATATATAGTCAATACAATATGATGTAAGATGTGTTTCTGCTTACACAATTAATTTACATGTTGTATCTGATCTGTTTGGCACGTTTGCTGTTTTTTTTCTGTGATAAGTCTTGCAAATTTGAACTGAAGAAACTGTTAAACATTGATCAAGTTTCATAGTTCAGAACGTATACGTAATGTTCGAGCCTTCTAATATACAAAGGGTCTACTGATTATCAGCTTTAAGCAAACAATGTTTAAATTTTTAGTTTTCTACATAATTATGTATGAGATTTTTGTGTGTAACGCGATGTTGGATGCAAGTATGCAAGTACATACATACAAACATCCACACATACATACATACATATATTATGTGCCAGATGGGTGTGTGTGTGGTACATGCAACCATGGGTGGCCATTTTGTTGCAGCAGCAGTTGTTGTTGTTGTTGTTGTTGTTGCTTCTCGGCAGTTGGCCATTTGACATCCAGAGAAGCTTGCTTTATATATAATACCCTGTACTTAAAGAATGGCCAACACATGGCCTTATGGCCTTATAAATGGTTACATGGAAATCCCAAACAGTATTTAACTGCAAAAAAAATGTTAATAATTAATATGCTTTTGTGCATTTAAAAGCTATTCAACTACATAGTATATTTTTTGTCCACTTTTGCATAGCTTAACATTGACTTGCCCTATGTGGACTTTTACTTTGGCAAGAGGGAGAGAGCGAAAGAGAAAGAGAGAGAGGGAGAGAGAGAGCTAAAACTGAGAAAGAACCTTTGTGCAAAACAAAAAGAGAACAAGAAGAAAAATCTAAGCACAAAGCACACACACACACACACACATACACAAACCGCCCAAAAGCCACCGCCCACATTGGCTGTGCGATTTGCATGTGCAATTTATGTTTTTGATGGCCGTCGCCGACGTCGACGTTCTCGTTCTCCGTCTCCGTCTCCATCTCCGTCTCGTCGTCATCCTCATCGTCATCGTCGCCAATGCACAGCATGTTAATGAAAGGCAACTGCAGATGCAACAAAACGCGCCCTCTACAAACGGTTGCCGTGTGGCATGACCGAGATGTCATGAGCCCCAGAAGGCAACAGCAGTAACAGCAACAGCAGCAACAGCAACAGCAACAGCAACAGCAGCAGCATAGAGCAACGGATTTTGCATGGCTGTATGCATATTGGAAATGCGAAAAGTTCAAGGATTGCTGTTCGTCGTCGTCGTCGTTGCCGTCGTCGTCGTGAGCTTAGATTCTGTGCAGATTGTGTGCTGCGGCAGTCATTTGTTGGTTTGTGCTGTTGGCCAGGTAACCCAAAGAAAACCAACAACAGAGCAAAAGCAAAGCAGCAACGGCAACGGCAACAAATGCCACGGCCTAGGGCCAAAAGCGTTGTGGCACATGAGCGAGCAATGTGCACTACTTAGCTAAGTACACAAACAAATCTAACACACACACACACCAACACACACACATATACATATATGCATATAA
Organism: Scaptomyza parva; assembly: GCA_035044645.1. Lineage (NCBI taxonomy): Eukaryota > Metazoa > Arthropoda > Insecta > Diptera > Drosophilidae > Scaptomyza > Scaptomyza parva. The sequence goes on from JAWNNT010000139.1 coordinate 13,541,637, forward strand.
ATATGTAGAGTATATATACTCTTTTATACATATATGCCAGGGCAACTTTGCTGCTGAACTAGCCACAAAACAAGCCACATCAATGCCGGTTACAACAAAAAAAAAAAAAAAGAAAAAAGAAGAAGAAAAATAAAAGAAGCAGAAAAAGAAGCGCATAGAAAGAATGCAATCAGCTCATAAAAAAAGCGAAACAAAAGCATAGTCTAGTCATAAAAGAAATGTGTTAATTAAAAAGAAACTAAAAATATATATATGAAAAACACAGCTTTTTGTTCTTTTGTTAATAATAAATAAATGTGAATAAAGGTATATTTGAGTTGAGAGATATTGTTTGCCACCTTATGCATGTTGCATTGAATATTCGCGTGTGGCACATAGATACATACGAAGCAGAGAAATGCACAACAATGTTGCTTCTAATTCTGCATACGCAAACTGCAGCAATATCAGTCGGTTGCGGTGCTTAAGTTTTTGATTCGCATTAACGTCAATTAACAATGTTTGATAGGCTTGGCCAGGCAGCAACTGAATGCAGGCCATGCCAGACCAGGCCATGCCAGTCGAGACCCGTCGAGACCAGAGACCCGTCCAGACCCGGCCAGACCAGGCCAAGACCCCCAAGCAGCTAGCTATCCACCCCCAACCAAACACAACATCATTTGATTTTAGCCAGTCATTGGCTGGCTGGCAACAACAACAACAACAAGACTTGTTGCCTTTCACTTGCCGTTTAGCTCGCTTGCTCTCTTGTGGCAATTTACTCGTCGTCGTCGTTGTTGCAGCAGCAAGTTGCAAATATGTAACTGGCCGTGTTGCCAGTCAGGCTGGCTGTCAGTTGAGTTGAGTTGAGTTAAGTTGAGAGCAGAGCTGGGAGCTGAGAGCTGAGCTGGCGGCATGGCATGCGAGCAGTCATTCATCAGGTTACTGCGCACTCGGCGCCCGACAGCCATCCAATTAAGCTATAAAAATCTTAATTTAATTATTTGCCACACGAACAAAGCAGCCCCCAGAACATACACACACACGCACACATACATACATACATACACAACTTTACCATTCACATTTGCCAGTCACATTCGTATTTGATGCAGTGTATAGCAATGTCGGAGACGTAGACGACGATTTATGGTGGCCGGTTTTTCTTCATTTGTGGATGGATTTCGGATGGAGCCAACCGAGAGGGAGAGGCGGTGGTTAGGGAAGGGGGGTGGCAGCATCAGCAGCAGCAGCACAAGCGGCAGGCGCATGCATTTTTCATGAATTAGTTCATATAAAAGTCAAATGCACAAAACGTACGCTGGCAACTGGCAGTTGGAAGGGTTGGAAGAGTGGGTGGTGTGGGGGGGAGACGCTGGTTACTAAATTTGGAGCCATGTATGCAGCCTGACTGAAGAAGGGTTCAACCAGAAAACCGGAGAACGGGGTGCTGCTGTTGTGGCGACGGCAGCACATAAACAGATTTGTGGCCGCAAAATAAAACAAGCCAAAAAAATACAAAAAAAATAAAATACAAAAACATAAAAAAAACGAAATCTGCAAAACGGATTTTGGGATAGTTCCAACGGGTTGGTTAGTCTGTAATAAATTTGTCAACTCCTTGATATAGCCGAAAAGTTCTTTTTTGGATTTTACATTAAAAATTCAAATTGAAAACAAAAACTTTTTCCACCCAAAAAAACAGTTCACAAACATACAACACCAAAAGCATAACAAAGTACAGGGTATAAGGTGAACATGTGCATTTTGGCATTTATGTGCTTATGTGAAGAATTGAAAGGAGTTGTGTTTTGGAAGCTAAACTCAGTTCTCCCCTTAACTCAGCTCATACACACACACACACACACACACACATACACATACAAGTACGCTAAGCTAAGCGCCTCTCTCTTGTTGATTTTCGCTGCATAATTAATGAAATGAAAGCATTTTGGCAGCGCCACCCACTTCTACTCGTCCCCATCCCCTCCCGCTCCTACTGCTTCTCCATCTCCTTCTCCATCTCCTTCTCCATCTCCTTCTCCATCTCCTTGTACTTCTACTTCAGCTGTGATGCCAAGTTAACATTTGCTTCTGGTTCTGACTGCTGCTGCTCCTACACATATGTCTGGAGCTCATGTATGTGTGTGTGTGTGTGTTGGCATATAAATTAGATGCATGAGTTCGGGGCCAGGGATAATACGTCCGATTATGCGAAAGCGTGCCGACCTTAGAAATCTCTCTCCCTCTCTCTCTCTCTCTCTGTCTCTCTTTCTCTTGCTTTTGGCCAACGAAAATCCAAAATCAAAGGCAACGGCAAACGGCAAACTGTTTCCATGCGAAAAATGCAGTCGGCAGCTTTTTTCGTTTTTTTTTTTTTTTGGTTTTGGTTTTATTTTCTTTTTTGGTTTGGGGCAACCAACGGCTGCCTCAACTCAAAGCCCAGTCAGCAGGATAAAACACGAGTTGTTTCATCTTGTTGCTGTTGTTGTTGTTGTTGCTGCGGGTGTTGTTTGGTTGGCAAAGACGGCGGGGGCGGGGGGTATGTGTGCCCGTTGGCTATTTCAGAGCTTGCGACTTGATACAAAAAACCGAAACAGAACAGAGAAAGATGAAAAAACAAAGTAAATGAAGAAGTGAGAAGGGGCGCAAGGAGGATGGTTGGTGGGGGAGGGGTGCCTGGCAGTGGTGTCAGTGGGGTCAGGGGTTAGCTTAACGTGCCAACAAAGTGACCAAACAGAAAGAAAACAACAGCAGCAACAACAACAGCAACAACAACAGCAATTGGCACGGCACATTGAACAAGTTAAAATATAATAAGTACTTACATAGGCTTCACTTGGGTATGTGTGTGTGTGTGAGTGTGTAGTGTGAGTGTGTGAGTGTAGTGTGTGTGTGTTGAGTCTTTATTGAACACTGAAACTGGCAAGCAGCAACAACAAAAAGCAAACGAAAAAAAAGGCAGAAAGAAAAAAGAAAGAACAGCAATTTATTTTTAATAGAGATTGGGGAGTTGGGGAGATGTAGAGAGGGATAGAGAAATCGCCTGAAAATGAGGGAAACCTGAATAAAAAAAACAAGCTAAGCAAATTAAATGGCAATGCTCTTTTTTGCTTTCATTCCTTCTTTGCTTTAGGAAAATCTTGCAGAAATCCATTAGAAAAACTCAATACCGAATCATAAAATATTTACTTAAGTGATTTTGCTTTGATTTAGATTTTGAGAATGAAACAATGAAAATACCTAAATACATATTCGAGGCTATAAATTGTAGAAAAAGATAAATTATTTATAAACATGCCAAGTTTTAAGCACTATTAATGATTGAACACATCTTGGCAATGCGAGAATGTATAAATGTTTTTAGGAAGGTTTTAACTTAAGATCATTTTGCATATTACCTCACAAGTCACAGAACGTCTCTTGTTGCGTTTTCGTGATTTAGCTGGAATGAGAATGGAAAAGTGAAGAAAAAACGATGATTAACGACTTTGTTTAACAACAATAGTACATAAACCTTATATGGGATATAATGATGACAAGTGAAAACTCAGTTTTAAATCACATTTTCGACTTTCGAGCTTAGCTCGAGCCGAGGAAAAGTGTCTGTCTGTCTGCTTTTGCCTCGTCTCGAGTCTCAAGTGTGCGACTCTAAGCACAAAAAAAAATTGAGAAAATTGTCAGACACTTCAGTTCAGTTGTATGCAAAAAAGCCCAAAGTCAAGAGTGGCAAGTGGCAAGTGGCAAGAGGCCGAAAACCATAACAGACTTTGGCCCAGTCGAGACTTAGAGTCAGAGTCACAGAGTCACAGAGTCACATAGAGCCAAAGCAATAGCTTGTTGTCAGTTTTTGTTAAGAAAATACAGTTCAAGGTTTTTTGGGTGTGTGCTAGTGTGTGTGTGTGTGTGTTTGTGTTAGAGAGTGTTGACTGTTGTTGCGGGCACAGAAGTGAAAGTGAATTATTAAAAACAATTGCAATTGGCGCTGACGTTGACGTTGACGTTGAAACTGACGGTAAAGCTGATAAGTGCACTCACTCACCCCCACCCCCACCCACCCGGTCTGAAGTGGGGGTGGTGGCAAAAGGCAGAAACAAACAAATAAGCAAATAACAATAACCAGGCCACGCTCAAATGCTTTTTGTTGTTGTCGCCTTTTGTAATGGTTGAAGTAAGGCAGCGGCGGCAACAACAACCCAACCCAACCCACATTCAACATTCAACATGCAACAACTGCGGCACGAGCCGAGTCTGTCAATATTGTTTTGGTTTGGCCTTTTTCAAGGCTTTTTATCGCTTTTTATTGGCTGATCAAATTATATTGTGGCTAATAATAACAACAGCAAGTGGAGTGGGGGTGGGGGTGGGGAGGCATAACTCGATCAATAATAATATGTATAGATATTAAATGTTCCATTTAATTTTGAGTCAGAGCATTTGAAGCCTAGCCTAAAGTAAACACAAAAAGAAAGTTTATGAAACACAAAACATAATAAAACATAACTGAAATGTGTATCAAAAAGAAAGAAAAGAATATTTGAATATGTTTCATATAGAAACTATTTCTCAAAACTGAATACAATTGGCAAATAGTTGCGACAAAGACAAATAGTTTATGGACTTTTTGGAAACACGATTTGTCAACTTGACATTTATTGATTTGTTGTTTCTGACCAGAACAGAACAGACCAGAATAGACTAGAGCAGACCACACCGAATCAAATTGAATCGAGGACTGACAGAATATTGCTCTCTCTATGTGTGTGTGTGTGTGTATTTTTATTGACTATTGAAAGTATCAAAGAAACTTAAAATAAATTCCAACTTTCAGCAAAAATATCTCAAGTAATTTTTGTGGTTTTGTCCCAATCCCAATGCCGAATTTTATGTTGAGGCTCTGTCTGATTTTTGTTTCATTTTTTTTTTTTTTGTGTTTTTGCCATTTTCTCTTTTTGTTGATTAATGCATGTGCCAAGTGCACATTGCACATTTTGCCAATGACCCATACACCTCCCACCCCCTATCCAAAAAATACAAAAAAAAAAAAATAAAACATTTCAAACTGAACTCAGCAGTTCTCCAATTCCATTCTCAAGTTTTTCAATGCATTCTCAACGCATGCAAATGCTGCCAGTCAGCAGGAGACTGAAAATTGCTTGAGGTTCTCCTCAAACTCAGCTCAGCTCAGAGTGTTGACTGTTCTGTTTGCTGCTGCTGCTCGACATTGCTCATACGCAGTGTAGTCGTCTCGAGCAAAATGAAGTTACTTTGCGGTTGCTCTTAGTTTTTAAAGCAGATATTTTTATTTTATTTATTTATATATATATATATATATATAAACATTTTTTTTTTGCTATTGCTGCTGCTGTTGTCAGGCATCGTTTTTCTGTACGTTTTGTACATATGTGTGTGTGTGTGTGTGCGAAAGACTTGATTTATGTCGCTTTATTTCATTTTAATTGAAAAACTTGCAAACTGAGTGGCGAGAGGTGAGCGGGAAGAGCGAGGAGAGCGAACGAGCGAGCGACCAAAGCCAAGTGGAATTTACGCCCAGCCAACGCACAAAAGAGCAAATATAATTAAAATGGCATTTAAAATGTTTTCGGCTACCGGCGGTAGCAGCAACAACATCACCAACAATAGTAACAGTAGCAACACCAACAACAACAGCAACAACAGTTACAACAGCAACAACAGCAACAGTTACAATAGCAAAAGTAAATATGCAAGCTCCAAATGTATATGTATGTGTGTGTGTAATGGCATAAAAAAGTAAATAAATTACTAGACAAAAGCACAAATGTAAATAAAATGACTTTATTAAAAAGCTGGGCGCACCAACAACAACAACAACAACACAACAACACACATACAGAGAGCGAAAGAGAGAGACAGAGATAGATAGAGAAAAAAGGATAGGCGGTATTAATAAACTTTCAGTGTGCAAATAATAAAGACATTCGCCAGTTGGCTCTATGGTTCGTACGTTCCATGTTTGGTTCCATGGCCAAAGAAGTAGAGTAGAAGTTAAAGGAAAACCTGCTGACTGGCGGCGGCGGCAGGCAGTACACTGCAAAAAACGACCCAGACCCCGAGCCAACCCCAACGCCAAACCAATCTCAATAAGTGTCTAGTTGGGGTACCTTTTGTTGTTGTAGTTGTTTTTGCTATGACAAATGCAAATGACGCACACTCGTTCTGCGGTTCTGTGTTGACGTTGTTGGCGAGTTTTAGGAAAGTGGGCGGCACCTTAGTTAGTTGTGCTCAAAATATATGAGAAGATAAATAAATCTATGGAAAAATTAGTATGAATGTGTGTGCACAGTGGTACCAAGAACTGATAGCAACAAGCAGCGCAGCGCAGATGTGACGCAATTGAAATGTAAACAGGAATGGGGAAAACAAATCAAATGCTAAGATCACAACAAGTGCTATGAACAGCAGCAACTAAACCGTTAATGTCAGGCGTTGCCAGATTGCTTATGAAGTCTTTTACACAGTATTCTATTGTGTATTAAACCCATTGATATTGATATTATGTTTTTTTGATCAACAACTTATAAAAAGCAAAGCTCTTCTCGTTTCGACACAACTTTCAAATTTCAAAGCCAACAAACAGACACAAGCACTTGCAACAACCACGTTGCAACAGCAGCAGCAGCAACAGCAACGAGAAAAACTGCCGCCAACAACGTAAATCATGGGACCAGCATAAAATGGCAACAACTATAACAAGAACAAAACAACAGGCAACCAAACCAGCACAAAAACGCCAAACGCCAACGCAAAACGGTAACAAACAAACAACAAAAAACCAGCAACAACAGCAAAAGTAACAGTAACAGCAATAACAATAACAATAACAACAATGCCAAGCAAAAAAGTGAAATTAAATAACAATAACAAGGTTAGCTGTGTTTTTGCAGTGTTGCTGTTGTTGATGCGGCTGCTGCTGCAGCTGCCGTTGCTGTTGCTGTTGCGATAACGTCGCCAATATGCGGCATTTGCAAAGCAAGCAACACCAAAACAGCAACATGGAAAATATTTTGAATATGCAGCAGCAAATTGAGTGTTTTTATTGCATTAACATAAATAAATTAGAATGCCAAAGCGCGCGCTTGCCCATGCTGCTGCTGACTCACTATTAGTTGGGGGCCCCAGCAACAACAGCAGCAGCAACAGCAATAGCAACAGCAACAGCAAGATGCAAAAGTTGGCCCAGCAACAGCAACAGCTGACGCGTGTTGGCTGTCAAAAGACATATGTGTGTGGGTGTTTTTTTTTTCTTCTTTTATTGTTGTTGTATAGCGCAACTGCTGCTACAACATGCAACGTCAGCAGCATTCGCATATTGCTGCAAGACAAGTTTTGTTGTTGTTGCTGCCGCCAATGGCGCTTTAAGCACGTTTCCATTGCACATGTTGCTGTTGCGCGCGTCCTTCGCAACACATTGCCACACGTGCGCGCAACAATCAAATATGATTTGCTGCCGCTGGCAAATCATAAACACACACACACACACACAAATTTAAAATGTTGCCTTAAAGTTGCTGCTGCTGCTGCTGAAGCTGGAACTGGAACTGAACCCCTGTCAGTAAATGTTACTTACATCTCGCGGACAGCAAAGTAAAGCCAACGTCAATTATAAACGGGGGCCACAATGCTAATGTCATTCATGGAAACCCAACAACAACAACAGTAACAACAACAACAATGACTTGTGTTTGATATGCGTGCGGATATCGAATTGACAGCTGCCCGACTGCCTTTGGGTTTTGGCCTGCTGCTGTTAGGGCCGGGTCGGCAAAATTCTTGTTTGCCTTTGTGGGCAACTGTCAAGAACAGCGAACCAGAAACTGCAGCAACAGCAACAGCAGCAGCGACAGCAACAGCAACAGCAGGAGCAACAGCAGCAGCAGCGACAATATATAATATATAATGGCAAAAAGTTGCTGCAGCAAGCAAAAGGCTTTAAACATTCGAGTCCTGAACTTAGCTGTGGCTAAGAACAACAACACCAAACACGCCAAAGAACATCAGAAGAGGCAAGAGAGAGTCTTGCTCGTGTCAATAAATGGAAATTAAAAACTTTAATCAACAGCCAGCCAGTGAAAGAGAAAGAGATAGAGAGAGCGAGTTAAGCTCAAGACAATTTAATCAAGAAACTCTAAAAATGAATACCCCTAAGCAGAAGCTGAAGACCGAAGAAGATGATAATATCTATATATGTATGTATGTATGTATTTATCAAGAGGCGAGCCAAGCAGACGCAATGGCGCCAAAGCGTGAGGCGTCCATTTGCATGGCTGCAACAACACCACAAAACACCAACAACACCAACAACAACACCAACAACAAGAACAACAATAATAGCCAGCAACAGCGAAACAATCAAAAAGTTTTAAAAACAAATTAAAAGTTGACGTGGCAAGAGCAAAGCCAGCCAGCCAGCCAGCCAGCCTCTAGAGTCGGTAGAGCGAGAGGGCGGGCAAGCGAGCTAGAAAGAGAGAGCAAGTCTGTGTGGACTAAACTGCAACGGCCTCTTGCAATGACTGGGCACATTTATGATGCGGTCAAGTGCAATGCACTCAAGTGCTTAATCAGAAGGCGGCTTCATCGGCGACGGCGGCGGCGGGGCGGGTAAGTTAAGAAGGTTATTCAGGGCGTATACGTTATATGTGAGTTTATTAGCAGCTGCTACCCTACCCATCCAAATATAATGTCAAACAGGAAACAGGCTGATCACCGTTTTATGTGCCCCACGCCAAGGTGTCATTGACTCTCTCATAACGTCAGTTGTGTTTTCAGTTAACTTCAATAAACAATAATAATAACAACAAAAGCCAAGTGACAGACAGTTCGCATTAATGTCAAGTTGATTGCCAGAAAGAAAGAGAGAAAGAGAGAGAAAAAGACGCAAAAAACATTTCAATTAATTACAAATTGCGCTTAATTAACAATTTCCATTTCCATTTGTGTCGCATCATAACAACAACGGCATGTGCGAGAAGAAGAAGTATAAACAAACCAATAAACAAACCAACGAACAAACAAACATATGAAAACATATTTCAAATATTTGCATTCAATTCAATCTGGTTTGGTTTGGCCGGCCACACCAGGAAGCTAATATTAAAATTCCTTTGTTGTAATAATCAAATTTCACAATTATTTTCGTTTGCATTACATTTAATTAGTGTTTGGCCATAAGCTATTAACCGAAACTATGCAAGAACTTGCACCCAATCTCGTTCCAAAATCAGATGCATTCATCTCTCATTCTCTCTATCGGAACACATATTAGCCTCTGCCGAAATATGTAATAAGAATTTTTACAATTTAATTATGACATATCGAATTTTAGTTATTTCATATCCAAATATTTCAAATACTTTATTCATACTCTCAACCCATAATGGTTTTGTGTAAATGTAAATATATATATATATATTTTTGATCAGTATTAACAGTCGTTATAGCTCTGTCTTTGTGTCTAAATGAACTCGTCGATACAGTCTCTGAGACTGTAAGAGTTAGATAACACCCTTTCCGTTATCGATAAGCACATAAAATCGATAGCATTGAAATCCTTGAATATGGCAAACTTAAAAATTGTTTCAGAAGCTATAGACTGCAGATATATGTATCGATACCGCTTAAAAAATACCAACTGTACTGAGAATTAGAGTTTTGTCATTGGCTTAAGCATTTAGGATATCTCCTAGTCGAGCTTACCCCGACTTAAGCCTTCTTCCTTCTTTTTTGAACTTGCGACACTGACAAAAAACTTCTTGGCTCAATTGCTTCGCTATCCCCCCACCCCACCCTGCCCCATCCATCGATATGAATTGGCATCCTGTGTAAAAGTAAAATTGCTCAAAGGATCAGCTTAACTATGCAACTGTGCAACTGCAACTGTGCAGCAAGAAGAGCAACGGCAACTGCAACTGCAACTGTGCAATTGCAATTGCGAATTGCGAACAAAACTTAAATCGAATTCATGACAAATGATGTGCGCATTTTTCATCTGCCTTTTGTGACTTTTTTCTCTCCCTCTCACTCTTTCAGTCTTTTTCTCTTTCTTTGATTGTCGTGGATGGTGGTGGTGGGTGTGTCACCTGCCGCCCGCCCACCTGCCCTGCCGCAACATTAATTTCGATGGCCGAAATGCTGAGCAAAGAGGAAGTGCGACAAGCGAAGCGGCAACGAGTTGCAAAATTCCACGGTTAAGTCAAGGTTATATGGCATGGTTCAATTACCTCCACTCGCTTTTTTTGGGGCTCGTTTTCGTCTCTTTCACTCTTGAGTTAAGTTTTTTATACACCAAGCACATGGCACAGCGGGGTAACAAAAGGGTATAATGGTCTTGCATGAAGGGAAGCATCTTCGATCTGATTAAGTATATATATATCTTGATAAGCTTTAGTTTGTTCCTCTGTTTTTCGCAGAAACTATATAGATACTAGAGAGATAAGCTTTTCAAAAGCATAAACCAAATAGATTTGTTTTTAGTTAAGCAGATTTGCATTCATTTTTAAGGGTATCTTGTATTCGAGGGTCAGCTTACTTGTTTTCTTTCTCTCTTCTTTCTTTCTGTCTTCGTCAGTCGTTGTTGAAATTGTGTTTTTTTCTGTTTTTTTTTTTTTGTTGGTCGTTGCGCCCTATGGATAATGGAAGTCGGCTGACTCTTTGGCAAAGGTTAAAGCCAAATTAGAAAATAAAGTCTTATGCTTGAGCGCACAGGCAAGAGTCTTTGGTCTTTGGTCAAGAGTTAAGGCCCCCTTTTCCGATTGCTCAAGTATGCCGCCTGCTGCAATCATCATTATAAACATGTTCTTCACAACGATGATGATGTTGTTGATGTTGATGATGATGTTGTTGTTGTTGTTGTTGATGATGTTGTTGTTGATGAGCATGATGATAAGTTTGCTTGCTCTTAGAATTGGCTGGCCACACTTGATATGTAATTAGAGTGCAGCCAAATGCAACCGAAAAAGAGAATGTTGCAAAAAACTGAACAAGAACAAAAACAAAAATTGAAGGGCGTTCGCTTTTCAAGTCCTATGCCAAGTGGCATCTTCTTGTTGTTCTTTTTCTTGTTATTGTTGTTGCTGTTTCTGTTGCTGTTGTACTTGAACTTGGCAAAGAAACACACATACATAGAGTAGGAGATACTGAAGTTTAGATTCGATTCAAGTATTTGATTATTCATGTCTTTTGTGGCATTCTCAAATGTTTTTAATATTTTAGTTTAAGCAACTAACTAACGCAATATTTAATTGAAAATTTAATGCAATTAAATAAGCTTATACAAAACTTGTCATAAAAAATGAAATAAAATTAATTAGCAGAATCTTAATAAGGTAGCTTTTGCTAAGTTTAAAGGCAAAATCCGATTAGTTGTCAGGGTGAATATCATCAGGGTGGTATGAAGAAAATACGACAATTGAGTCATTCGAGAAAAGCCAAGTTTATTCGCTTTTCGCATTTCGAAAGCAATATTATAATTTATGCATTCGCAAAAAGATATATATATCCAATTTATTAAGCTTTTAAGACTGGTCAAAGATTTGCGAAAATGTTCATTATGAATATTAATGGCTCAACTTTGCTTTCGCTTGCAACAATGACAAAAACACACACCCACACACACACACCCACACACACACACCCACACACACAATCAGCAGATGCATTTATTGCAAACAATAAATAAATCGAAACAATGCCAACTATATATATGTATAAAACAAAAAGACATGAAAGTCATGCGTATAATAATTCAACTAGAAATCCATTGATTTGTTGAGGTGACTGTCTCTGTCATTGTGTTTAGTTTCCTTTTCAAGTCGAAACATTTGAAACAATTAATCAAACATGATTTTTAAGTTCAGTTCAGCTCAGATTTCAGATCAGCCCCAGCCTCAGTTCGGTCATTCAACGTAGTATTTGCTTTGAAGAAAGTCTTTCGCAGATGATTATGATCAGCGAATCGATCAGCGATGCGACGATTTTTTGTTGGCTGCCGTTTGGTCTGTGGCTCTATACTACTACTAACGGGTTTCATTTCAGTTCGGCCAAAACGCTTAACGCTTAACGCTTAAAATGGCAAACGTTTTACGTGGCACTAAATCGTATTCGTAGTCCAAGTCGAAGTCGTTTATGCGAAAGCTTTGACCAAAACTGACAAAAAAAGCCAGAGCGTATCATCAACTTTCGCTCTTCTGTACAACAAACCAGATAATAAATAGATATATATACATATTGCCAAAGTTTTTGAGTTCATTCCACTTTGCCATTGTATATGTATGTGTGTGTGTGTAGCAATATGCTCTAATAATTGCTTATCAAAATGATTCCCTGTGTTGATAAACTGATAAGTTTCAACGATTATATTAACTATCATTAATAAGTTAATGATTTTGGTTTCAGTGTCAAAATGGAAAATATAATTAATAAACTGAAGCTAGAAGCTCTGGAAACAATCAAAATACTTAAACGCATATGATTTGAAATATTTATTGATGCAATTTTGCACTTAATTTTGTATTAGTTGAGCAATGCAATTTGTGTAAAATGAATTTGTGGCACTTTGCTTAACTGGTTTTGCTTTTGGCCAACTTCTTAGCATAGTTGCGTTCACTCCATTTAAATTCATTTTAATTGTAAGCTGATAATATTTGCCATAAACTTGCAAAGGAACGAACAAACGGGCTCAAATTGAAAGACTGGCTCTGACGTTTATTGCCAAATATTTCATGAGCAGCTTAAGCTAACTGTGTTTTTGTTGGGTGGTCCGTCCTTAAGCTATGGCATGTCTTGAATGTCAACATTTATGATAGTAGTAAGACGTACGTCGTACACCCCACCCCACCCCACCACAGTCGCCCTCAAGCACTATTAGGCCAGGCCGAAGTTAATCTAACGATTCCGTTTTAGCCCGCTTTGCCTTCCCAGGCCCAAAAACTTGCAGTTCATGTCAAGTTTTGCAGCAGCTGCACTTGAAAGTTTTCCAAACTGAACTTTCACAAGGCCTGAGAGCTTGCCACACACACACACACATAGAAAACTATGCAACGAACAAAACTGACACCTGAGAACAGAAATGTCGCATCCACACTTAAACTCCACAAACCCACACACACACACACACACACACACTCACACACAGCGGGAGATAGGCGGGTTTCCTTATGGTTATTGACCAGGCCAATGAGTGTGTAAGTTAACTATGGTAACATTTATGCTCTGGCTGGGCCACCGACCAGCTTTGCCCCAACCTCAAGTCTTTTCTCCCGTCTCACACACACACACACACATATACGTAGACGCACAGAAGTTGGGGCTACGCACCGTTTGGCAAGTTCAAGTTTAATAAAACAACGCACTGTAAAAGTCGTCTGCGAAGAGCAAACGCCAGCCATTGGCATTTGAGAAAAACAAAAGCAAAGCAAAAACATAAAAAAAACAAAATACAATTATAACAACAAAAACAACAACAAGAAAAACACAAACAAATATGTATACAAAACTTACTTTGGCAACGTGTCAAGCCGGTTTTCTCGCTCGCTCGCTGCTCGCGTTGCCCGTTCAGCGGCACATGGCCTGAGCCAGGCCGAGCCGGGCCGACACGCCGCCGGTCAGCATATTTGATTCGATGCACGATCCAATCCGGTCTGCTCATAAACAAAACAACACAAACAACAACAACTACAACAAAAAATCAACAGAAAAAATGTCGATTGAAACTATAACAAGGCGACGGACAAGGCAGTCTCTGGCTGAATTAGCTGAGGCTGGTGAAACTGCAGCTAGATAACTGCAAAATGCGAATTGCGAATAAACAGTTAATCATGCGAGTTGGCGTTGCTTTTGTTGTTTTTGCTGTTGTTGTTGTATTTGCATCCAGAATAACCTTGTCCTCAATTGCAAAGAAGAGAGTTCAAATGTGAAATTATTAATAACAAGAGTTCACACACACACACAAAAGAAAGAGGAAACACGCGAATAGAAACGAGCTCAACTTAGTTTGCGTTGCGTTGCGTTTTGGCGTTAGAGCAACGGATTGCCGGACATTGCCGCTATTAAATGTTTATAAATAAATATGGTAACAGTTCATCTCTATATATATCGTAATTATTATTATCATCATCGCCATCTCGTCATTATGATTATGATTATCATCAACATTGATTATGCTTTGTGTGTGTGTGTTTGTGTGTGTGTGGTGTTGCAGCAGTCGTCTGAGATTTCATAATCAATCAATTGATTGCAGACGTTTGAGATACAGATGCTTAAATGGGGCAACGGCAACGTCAATGGCAACGGCAACGGCAACAGCAGGCGCGTCGCATTCACAGTCATAACGGTAAGATAATGCCAACCAACTAGCAACAACAACACGTAAATGAATATTCATGCCCCGCACATAGCTGTAAATGTGCAAACGTACAAATGCATCTAGGCTTAGAGGCTCTGTCTGTCGCTGTCTCTGTATCTGCTTCTGTCTCTATTTCTGTTTCTGTTTCTGGCCATTAAATCCATTCGTTCATGATGAATTAATTGCATGTCAGACGCCGCTGCAGGATTCTAGAAATTGGTTGAAATGTGCAACCCATTCCGATAACTGTTATTAATTAATTAAATGAAATGAAACTCTCGAGAAAAAGTTCTAATTTGTGCAATTGTGTGTGTTCCACAAATCGGATTTGAGTAATCGAAAATCTTCAAATCATATTGAATATATATTTAGCATTCCATGTCTCATCGTTTTCAAAATAATTGAACTGACGGCTGATGCTTGTGTGTGTTTATGTATATCGGTTTATTGACAACGAAAACGATATGTAAACATATTTAACGGCAGCTACTACCAAACTCAACAAGCTGATCGTGATCAATGCACATGACTCATTCACCTTAACCGCAACACGGGAAAGTGTATATCTTCTTTTGATACTCTTTCAAAAAGCAATGAAATATGGTTAAAGAAAAGGTTTATTTCTGATCAGCATTAAGAGTCGAGTTCAGCTCAAGTTTTCGTATGGCCCAAGCAGTACCTGGGGAAACCTGGAAAATTGGTTTTGAAATAGTTTCGAGAACTTAGGGTATCCCCTAGTCGTATGAACACACTTTTTGAGAGCCCATTCAGTATACTTGTTTCATTTTTGAGTTTTTGTTTGTGTGGTGCGTGACTTTTGGAAGACCGACCGACCGCACCACCTATATAAATCAGAAGCTGCGGGCGGGACGGCATTTGCATATATTTTGTTTGTTAATGCGATCCGGCAACAAAATTCGCCCCCGTTTTTTTTTTCTGCATCATCTGTATTTGTTTGCGTTCGCCAGTGAGAGCGATCAAACGTTAAATGTGTTAATTTATTTCGATTAATTGCTAATTTAACCAAAAATACACATAAAACACAAAACAACAGCAACAACAACAACAGAAAGAGCAGAAGCAATCAGCAGAACTGTATAAATAAAATAAATGTCGCAGCATGACAATTTCCGCAAATCGTTTAACGATTACTCATACGCAACGTTAGCCAGACCGTAGCTGTAACGGGGAATTATTGCAGTTCCCCCCTTTCCACCACCACCACCGTGGGGGTGCACTCAAAAGGTCGAGCAACTTTTGATGCCATAAATCATGCAATTCTAAAACTGTTGGATTCTTTTTTTTTTGTTGTTGTTGTTGTTGCTGTTGCTGCTGTTTTAATTGAGCGCATCTGACTGCTAATTAGTTTGATATACGCACAAAAGTCAATGTTCAGTTCAATTTAATTCAATTCAATTCATTTTTCAATGCAATTCAATTCGATTCAATTTCATAAATTATAAATTGTTGTCCCTTTTTTTTTCGGTTTGTTTTTTGTTTGTTATTTATTACGTGTGATGAGTTATGATTTTCTAAGCGTTGCATAAGTTACATGGCCATGCAACAGCAGGTGTGGCAAACAGTGGGAATGTTCAATGCCACTTCCCCTCTCCTACCCGAACTTTCATATATGTGTAAGTAGTATCGTCGACATTCATTTAGTTTTGATAGCCGGAAACACTTGCACACACATGCCAAATATACACATACATATACATATATACATATTTATGTTTTGGCTTGTTATACAGCAAAATCCAGCAACAACAGCAGCCAGCAAAATTGTTGACACATATTTTTATGTGTTTTTTTTTTGTCTTTTTTTGGTGGCAACACTTTGAAAGTGAAGGTGGCATGTGGGATTGACCACATCTGCATATATATATATATGTATATAGATAGATATATATGTTTATATTTATGATAATCCCCAATAATGGTGTGTTTATGCAAATGTGTGAGAGATTTTCACACACACACAGACATAGAGAGAGACAATCGCATTATAGAAACTAAAAGAAAGGTCGTTCAGTCGAGTTCAGTCCAGTGTTGAAAAGTGTGTTTTGATCAACATGAAAAAGAGCTCTAATAATGCACTTGTTATTTGGGAGTTAAGCTGATTGAAATGAAAAACTGTTGTTGTTAAGCTATTTTGTAAATGCAAACAAATTGAATGCAAATTAAACGAAACGAAACGAAACGGAATGATTTTTGTGGTAGGCAAAACTAAACTATTCAAATGATTCTCTGACAACAAATTTGAAAATAATCAACGAATGCCGAATGCACAAATAAACTAAAATCAAATTTGAAATTTGTTATTGAAGGTAATTAAAATGCAATTGTATTTAAAGCAAATTGACAATTGACACAAATGACAATGGACATCATTTATATTTTGATGCAGAAGAATAAAGATCATATTGCTTTACATTGTAATATGATGAAAAATATCTGATTCAAGTCAAAACATATCATAATCTTCATAACAAAAAGTAGGTTAATCTATGTTATGTGTATGGCCACAAAAGTGTTTTCATGCCGTTTTCATCAAGCAACTTTCCCATAGACTCTAGACTTTGTTTGTTTGTTTCTGTGTTTGTTTGGAGGAGCTTTTTGATGCTTAGTCACACTTCTTTTTGTATGAAAAATGGTTGCATAATGCAAAAACACTTATGGATGCTTCAAAACTTATGGTTGACACAACCCAAAACAAAATTAAAGTCAACTCATCAATCGCGGCGTTATTTGCCCTCATCCTGACACGTTTCTTCGTCTCTCTCTCTGTCTCTGTCTCTCTCTGTTTTTTATGCAACTAATCAAAGCAATTGCTTGCGGTTGTTGTTGCTTTTGCTGCCCGCACAGTCGTCAATTTTAGCTTTTTTGATTGCACTGCATTAAATTGATTTTCGACATGTTGCCTTAAAAAACAAAAAAAAAGAAATACAATAAAATATATATGAAGAAAAAAAATGTATTTGACTTCATCTCCGCTTCATTCAGTTGCTTCTCTTCGTGTCATCATCAACTGCCATCAGCTTTTGTGAATGTTGTTGTTGTTGTTGCTCTTGTTGGTGTTGTTATTATCGCGCATGATTGGCATTTCTTCAGGTCGAATGTTGTTGTGTGTGTGTGTTAGTGTGTGTGTGTTTCAGTCAGAGTATGGCGCTCGCTCATCAGTTTATTTATTTACTTTACTGTTTACTGTGATTACTTCACTTTGCTTCAACAACAAAAACATAACAGCAACATCAGCAACAACAACAACAACAAATAACTGCAGCTATTGCTGCTCGTCAAGCAAATGAAAATTGATTTTAGCCATTTGTTCATTTCCGATTTGCAGTTACAGTTATGCCAAAGCTGTGTACAAAGACAGAGACAAAGAGACAGAGCCGCCGCATCCGCTGCCAAAATGTGACACATCATTGTCACTCGGCGGTTTGGGATTTCGATTAGGATTTGGGATTGGAGATTGGAGATTTTTGAGATCGTTCATTGCATAACAGTGTATAACAATGCGGAATACGAACGCAACCCACAAGACAAGCCAAAGACACGACACGAGAAGAAGAAGAAGTCAGAGCCACCAAAATGGCAAATGGCAAATGTTAGCCAAAGCCAAATGACTGGCAGGCAGGCAGGCAGGCAGCAAACCCGGCCACAACACACACAAATATGGCCAAAAATTGTTGTGTGCTCGCATTTCACTTTCATTTGGCTGCGGTTTATATATTCATTCATTCATTCCACTCCATTCAATGGCTTAGAAATAATCGTCGACTGTTGACTTGACTTTTGGTGTTTCTGTTTTTAGTTTTGCAGTTTTCAGTTTTGCAATTTTGTGGAGCAGACATTCACTTTTTCGTTTGATTTGGACACCTTTTGTTTGTTTTCAAGTCAAGTTCCAATTTAATTCTTCTTAAAATTCAAGACATTTTAATTCGCTTTAGATAATGTAGAGCTGCCGATAACTTTTTAAGGCAAGCGCTTTAAATGCTCTCAGTCTCCGTTTCCATATCAATTTCAAGACAAATTCCATTCTTAACCCAATTTTTCCGTCTGCAGTTCACACCACCATCCACCATCCACCGTGCAACATGTATCAGAATGTGCACTTAAGTCGGTTTGATCGTGTTCAATGTTCAGTTCGTGTCCCCCACTTCAAAGGCACACAACACATATCCACAATGTTTTATGTCCATATAAGTATGTGTGTTCTACCCGTCGTAACCGTAGCCCCGTGTTCAACTGCAAGCATATAATTTAACACTTTGGCCCACAATCAGAATCAGTTTTGGGGGTAAAGTGTCTCTCCTTTTACTTTTGTGTATAATCTGTTGAAGGGTATATTTATTTATTTCTTATGGGATTTTCTTTATTTATTTCTTCGCTTCAGCTTCAAGCTCGAATTAACTTCTCACTACATTAGTTTTTCTCAAGTTTTAATTAATTTTAATTTTTATATTTTTTTTTTTGCTAGCCTAAAGATGTTTTTCAGAATACTTTGTAGTTGCTTTTTGCAATGTTTTTGTTGTTTGTTTTTTTTTTTTTTTTTGTATTTTTCTTCTCATTTTTGCTGCTGTCAGGGCGGAAATGGCTCGTTGCCGAGGCGCACGCTTTGTGTGCGGCCTTTTTCAATAGTATTTTTCACACTTGTGAAAATTAAAACTTAACTGAACATTTTGCGTTTGCCGTTTTTCTTTTGTTGTTGTTACTGTTGTTGTTGCCTTTTATTGTTTTAATTACACGCGTTTTTTTTGCGCATTGTTTCAATGACCGTCACGCGCCGCAAGCCTGTAGCAAAAGCCAAACACAGTTGAAGTTGTTGTTGTTGTTGGTTTTGCCGCTGTTTGTTTGCAAAATGAAGTGGTCATATCTGTGTGCCGCGCTGCCCCGTCCCCCTGTCTCTCTCTCCTGCCCCTGCCACAGAGAGGAGTTCCGTGGAAAAACCCTCTCGACCTATACAGAGTCAGCGTCAGCGACAGAGTCAGAGTCAAAACGAACGAGCTTTAATGATAATTTCCAAATGACATAAAAGCGGCCAAAAAGAGAGCTTCAGGCTGAGTGTCCCGGACGGCTTTGCAGCCGTGAAACAGCAAAGCGGCCAAGAGAGAAAAACCAAAAAACGAAATGAAAATACACTGACGGTAGCCACTGTAAACGGATTGCATTGGGCTGGGTGTAGGGTAGGGTAGGGAAGGGAAGGTAGGAAGGGTAGGTAAGGGGATCTGGCGTTGTAATCAATGAACTGGTCAGGCCAAGCCCCCAAGATAAATGAATTAAATGAATGGCCCGGCCAACGTGGCAGTTGTTGTATGTATCTGTATGTGTGAATGTGTTTGTAACTGTTTGTCTGTCTGTCTGTATGTGTGTGTGTGTGTGTGTGTGTGTGTCAGTTTGTATGTTTTTAATGCCTTAATGAAAAATGCATTTTTAATTATTTTTTGTTCATTTACGGGTAATTTTTTTTATAACATTTTCTTTTTTTCGTTTTTGTTGTTGTCGTTATCATTGAGCCGTGTTGGGGCTTGGTGATATGTGCATTGGCTTATGCGGCGTATGCGTTATTTATGGCGTTTAATATTTGTGACTCTCACTACGACTACGACTGCGAGTGCGACTGCAACGGCTGTTTGACAAGTTTAAGTTGACATATACAGCCAACAACAACAACAACTACCTACCTACCCCCCCGTTGCAGCCATAACTTGCCTTGTCCTAGCCACCTCTGCTGCTGCTGGTGCTGCTATTGGCCCCGTTAGTCTGTTTTTGGGCTTGGATTACATTTACACTAACTGCAGTTTGTGGAACGGCTATTTGCGTAGCCAACACCACCACCAACAACAACAACAACAGCAACAACAACAGCAACGGCAACGACCAACGTCGCGTCGTTGGCCCTGCAACCAAATATCGTATTTCATCATTTGTTCAAGTCAAGCCATTGATTTGCGCCCTGTTAACAAGCTGCTGCCAACTACCAACTACCAACTAGCTTAGCTTTTGCATTGCTTTGTGTCTCTTCTCCCATTCATTAGGATGACATATCATTCATTTACCTGTCCCCCCTTCCCTCTCTTCATACCCTTCAACACACCTTTTCGTCGAGACGTTGACGACGACGGAAGTGCCATAAACTGATCAAATTTCAAGCCAATTTGTTTAGCCATCTTACCGATTGACACTTGAGGTGTGGAGCGAATGGAGGGGTTGGGGGAAGAGCAACTATAAATAATTGTTTATTGAACAATTTTGGCAACTTTTTGCATTTGTCACTCAATATTCAATTATTGCTTTGTGTAAAATAATATTCTTGCAATTATTTTGAGTTATATTTTCATTAAAAATATTTTGTGCTTTGCATGCAGCTTTCATTCATTCATTCACTCTCATCATCAATATCTATATCTCAAAATCGACATAATTATTAATATGCTAGTTTCAAGTTTGTTTTGATGATGTGACAAAACTTTTCGCTGTGATTGTCTTTGTGATAAAAATTTAACATAATTGCAATTTGTTTGACGACATTATTTGATTTTGAGCTCTGAGCTGTGACATTCGCTCGCGTGTCAATAAAATGTAACAAGACATTAGCACACAAGAGAGTGCGGGGAGGGGTTTTTGGTTGCAATGTCGACTGGGTGTATTTATAGCTATAAACATTCACTTGGGTCGTTGTTGTTGTTGGGTGGTAATGCCGGTTTTTCTCTTTGTTCATTACATGCTTAAAAATTTGTAAGCAGAAAAATTAAAAATACAGAAAACAGAAAGAAAAATGAAAACGAAAGTTTCAGTTACAAATTGTACGGGTTGCTCTGACTAGAGGGGGGGCTGTGTCTAGCGACATAAGAAATGAAACAAGTCAAGAAGGAGGGAGCTCTTTTTTGTCTTCTTTCTTTTTGTTTTTTTGATGTATTTTGTGTTTAGGCGAAAGAGAAAAAGCGTAAAAGTGAAGCCATTTAATTACTGGTTTTTCCGCTTCAATGTGCATTCCCAGATTTCCAAGGTGAATGACGACGACGGCGACGACGACGACGACGACGAGCACTAGCCGCATTCGAAGACTGCCACGCCCCGCTACTTTTGGTTTGGTCCGACCCTCCCTCACTCATTCACTTAGTGCTGACTCTGATTGCAAAGAGCCCAACACAGCACAGCAATGACTTTCAGACAGAGAGTTCAGTCCGTTAGTTATTCAAGCGTAGCAGTTAACACAGATTTGGTTACGCCGACGCCAACGACGATGATGACGACGACGCCGACAAACTGGATGACTTTGTGCGACATTTATGAATGATAAGCACAAAGTGTTTGAAGGTTTGAAGTCTGAATTGAAGTCTGATTGAAGTCTGACTGAAAGCGTGAGAAATACTCACTTTTATAATCATATTCAAAAGTGAGAACTGCAAACTGAGAGAAGAGACAAGCAAACCGATTACATACACTTGATTGAGTGTCTTCTGTGCAACATTGTTGCAGTGAAATGAAGTTGACTTGAAAGTGTGAAAAATCTGAACTTAAACTTTTAAATGAAGAAAATTTTGTGTTGAGAAAATGTGAATAAGAATGAAATGTTTTTCAAGAAGTTTCATTTAGCTTAGGTGAAACAATTGTTTTTAAAGCCCACAAAGCACAAACTTAATTGAAATGCATAGCGTGAAGTTGAGGCATTGCAACAGCAACAGGGGCAACAGCAGCAGCAGCAGCTTATGTTGAATGATGTGTAAAAGTGTCAGACAATTTAGTTCTCAGCGTCAGGCTTAAAAACCAAAATTCATGTCGGCGGCAATCATCAAGGGAAGTTGAAGTTTCATCAATGGAAACTCTCTGTATTCGTTCAATTTGTGCGCATTGTCAATGCTAAAATACTAAAATACTGAAATGCTAAAATGGACAAAGCAATAAACAAGCCAAAAAACAAAAAAAAAAGCCAAGAAGAAGAGATTCTCAAGGCCGTCGCTTCGTCTTCGGCTTCGTCATCGTTATCGTCGTGTCAGCCCAAAAAACCAAAAATGGTTATCTGGCAACAACAGTAAGCGGCTTATAAAGTTCTTCTGTTTGCTGCTGCTGCTGCTTCTTCTTCTTTTTCATGCATAATGTTGACATTTTCACACAAACACACACACACACACATGATAAAGAGTACGCTGTGTGTTTGGGGAGACCCCAATAAAAAACATCTAAAAAGTGCTTGTCGAGGCCTTACCAAGAAAAGAGCGCGGCGCGGCACATGACTTGCATGCCAAGCAGATTCAACATTCAACATTCAAGATTGAAGATCCAAAAAATCAAGATCTTAGATCTGAACACTGAACAATGAGCTGGCAAAAAACATATGAACATATATGAAAAGTTATGCATTGTTTTGTATTTTGAAAACATTAAAGTTGACATTTTTTTTTTGTGATTTTTCTATTTAGTATTTAGCAAAGTCATGTTAATAAGCGCGAACAGCAAGGGAATCATCTCTGTCTGTCCTTGATATTAACTATACAGGCAGGGGGCAGGGCAGGGCAGGGCAAGGCAGGGCTAAGCTAAAGCTGTTTGATAGATTTGTTCGCTGCATTTGTTGAGCTCGTTCTTCTTTACTATAAATATTTGCACTAAATGAAACACTAAAGTGAATTATTAGTTGTGCAAATAGTTGCACAGTTTGGTTCTCTCTCTCTCGCTCTCTTTTTCTTTTTCTTTCTTACTGTCTGCTGTCTGAAGTCTGATAAATTGAACCAAGTCGTCGTCGTCGTAGTCGTCGTTGGCAGCTTGTGACAATATTTGCCTTTGGCTAAGATAAGCGAGCCAGCCAACGCTCTCTTCTGGCGGTTACCAGACGAACGAACTAAAGAACGATGCGAACGATGCGAACGATGCGAAGGAAGCCTAAGCGAAGCGGGAGCAAAAGCTGCAGCACATTTTGTAAAGGCGATTAGATAAGTTTGTGCTGTTTTGTGCTGTTTCTTTAGCTTCATTTCTTGTCCAGTGGGACGAACACAGTCAGTGCATGACTGTTTTGTGCTAATTGCTTGCCACACACACACACAAACACACACACACACACATATGTATGTTTATATAATGTATTGATGTATTTAGTTTGTATTCGATTGGCTGATTTCTGGCGGTAAGTGTTTTCGATACGTTCGGCCCTATGCTGCAATTGCATAACCCTGACCACAAATCATTAAAGTCATTGACAACAACAACAACAAACAACAACAACAACAAACAACGACAAGCAAACAAATAAACAAAATAGCTGCTAAATGTTAATATCTGAATTGTTGTTGTTGCTGTTGTTGTTGTTGTTATTCCGCTGCTTGGGATGTGCGAAAGTGTTTATGTCATGATTTAAAATGCGTGGCAAGTGGTTAACCAATCGCCAGCAGCAGGGGTGGTGGTGGTTGGCGGGGGGGATGAGGTTTCGAGTTGCGTTTAGTTGCTGTGTCAAATGAGTTATGGCAAAAAATCATTGGAATTTGTTGTTTGAGCTGTATAAATATACAACAGCTTATTGCAAATTAAAGGCGATGTACAATATTTATGGCCCTGGTCACTCTATCTCTATCTCTATCTATCTATCTATCTATCTTTGTCTCTCTCTTTCACTCTGCGCTGTTGTGTTGTGCAAATATGGCAACAACAACAACTAAAACAGCAACAAAATATGCATTAACAACATAGAAAACAGCTAAATTGCGCACGTGTTTGTGGCAAGGGGATTAGTCAATGTGTGTGTCTGTCTCTCTCTTTCTCTCTCTATGTGTGTGTGTAGAGCTTTAAACAAGGACAACAGCTTACAGCGTTGATTATTATAATTAGCGCATTTAGACCCTTAACTAAACAGAGTCACAATAATATTTTATGTATGCATTCAAAACTGTAATAAAATATGCTTGGAATTGGAGATGAGAAAATTGCTTAAAGCAAGTCAACTTGGTTTATGTTGCATATTATAATAAGATTCAAGAAAAAGTCAATGGAATAAATCAATTTAAAGATCGAAAATCATTTAAATATTAAATATTTGCAATTTTTAAAGAAAATTCCAAGTTTAAAAATTAAAAACTTAAAAGGAGTACTTATTTTACTTGAATCAACTACAAATGATCTTAAAGAAAGACGTTATAAGCTTCATAATATAATATAAAATTAAGTTAAAGTAAGCTATTTTCATAGTGAAAGTACGTAAAAGAAGAGCTTTATCTTTTAAAAATTCAACTCAAAACAATACTCAATGTCCTTCAAGTGGATATCGCCTCGCCTCTAGCCTCTGGCCTCGTCCTTCCTCCTGCCAACTACTAACCTAACTGTACGGACGTATAATCATGTTATTCGCCCGTGGCATCATCATCATCCACACGCAAGTGGACCAGATTAATCCGTTAAACTCCTAACTGCTGCTGCTTCTGCTCTTCCTTCTGCTTCTGCTCTTCTACATGAAATCGAGCATCATTGCGTTTGTTGGTGGTGGGGAGGGGACGGTGGGGACATTGGGTTGTTTGAATGCAAACCGTAATCGGGCCTGCTTAACTCATTTAACTGCCGGCAGATGGCGTACGTAATGCCGACAGGAGTCGCATTGGCGTCTGGCTGGCAAGCCGCTTAATGCTTCGTCGCTGCTACGGATTGATTCATCACATAAGCACCAAAGTTGTACCCCCCACCGCTCCCACCACCGTCAGACAAAATTTTCCAAATAAAAACTCAAACTTTGATAGGGGACGGGGATGGCGAATGGGGGGGTTTTTAGTAGATTTTACGCGTTGGTCAAAGTTAATGTGGGGGAAAAACAAAATGTTGCATTTTGGAGAGTTGCAAGCCACAATGATAATGATGATGATGATGATGATGATCATGATGATCATGAGGGGAGTGAAGTAGTGTGGAGATGATGACACTGCAATGTGGTCAACATTTTTTAGCACCAACACCGCCCGAAACGACCACAGAGGCCAACCCCTCTAAGCCTCCCCTTCCCACCATGCTACTGCTTTCCCGTATTAAACCCTCTTTTTTGTTTCTTCCCCATTATTATGACCGCCCGATGCGATTGCATTTTCCGGCTGCTGATGACGAGGTTGCAGCAACAGAAGCAGCAGCAGCAGTCAGCATGACATTTTTACATACATATAAGTACATACATATATATCTCTATATATAGTCAGCATCAGCATCGGCATCGGCATCAGCATCGCCATTGGAATATCTCTCCTGCAGCATCGCATCGCTTCGCATCTATTTGCATTCAGAGCCGTTTATATTGCCGCCACCCTTGGGGGCCAGGCCAACCCCCACGAAACTCCCCCTCTGGTCATAGCTGCGGGATGCTCGTTTAGTCATTCATTTTGGTTTATAGGTAAAGCTGGTGCTGCTGCCCCAACTACTCTTGCCACTGCTGTCTCTGCCAGTGCTGGCGAGTCCAAACTGATGCTGCTAAACTGCAAAAAGCAATTCAGTTGGCGCCGCATTATACGAGGCGTTGGGCGTGACCATCATCATCGTTTCGTGTCGATGTTAAGGTCGAGGGCAAGAGCGAAACTCAGTGTGTGTGTGAGAGAGAGAGGGGGCGTTGGGGTGTTGTATTTTATGCTTGCATGTTCCGAACCCAAAAGACAGACAGAGTTCGAAGAGCATATGAGAAGGGAGGGAGTGAGAGGGCGGAGGGACGGGGTGGGTGATTCTGATTGTGAGTTTAAAATGCATTTTACAGACAATTTTGCACTTACCATTTACGAGTTAGTTTGAGGTCATCAATGATGGCGGCAATGGCGCTCTCTCTGTCTGTAACAAAAAGAAGAAGAAGAAGAAGAATAGAGGATTTTGTGAAATAAATGTATATGAATATTTACAACTTAAGCTAAGTAACGCTTAGGTTAGCTTAGTTATAAAAGTTTTGTGTTGCTTCAAAAAACAACAAAAAGTAATTAACAAATTTCAACGTGGAACGTGGCTTAAGAACAACCTAAATATATTGAAACACAAACATTATTCCATTTTTCTTAAATCAGTTAACATTTAGATTGAAAAAAGAATATAAAATCCCAATATTATTACTCTTTTTATTACTTCAAGATTATATGTTTTTTCTCTTAACAATTTAAGGCCTAGAACGAATACAAATGACATTTAGATGTGAGAGAGAGTATTCTATGTGAAAATTCCATGCGCTCTATCATTTTGGCATCTAATCTGATTACCTTGGCACCCAACTATCACACACTTTAAACGGCAATTTGCGGCCGCTCTCTGTGTGTGTGTGTGTGTGTGTGGGTGGGAACATTTTGCAAACACATCACGTGTCGCATTGACAGATGTTTCATGTTGCTGCCACACGCCTCCGCACGCCTATCTGTTCCCCCCCTGCGACCCACAAGCCGTACAGGCAGGTAAAGCGTTTTGTAGAGTTGAATGCCAAAAAAGCCAAAAAGAGAAGAAAATAAATGTTTGGCAAATCGACAAGACCCGCCTCAACACACAATAAAAGAAGATGAAGAAGAACAGGCGGAGAACAGGGAATGAAATCGAGTGGGGGGAAGGTGACACTTTTTTTTTGTGAAAAAACCAACTCATTATTTTACATTTTTCGGTTCATGTCCCAGAGAAGCGTAGTGGAGTCAGAAAGAAAGAATCTCTGAGAGAGTTGCGACCATCACGTCGCATCGCTTTTCTTCCCCGCCACCCGCCGCCCGCCACCCTCTCTATCACTCTCGCTCCCATTCCCCCGCCCACCAACTTGATGAGTAGTAACTTCACTTGAAGTTTTTGACTGCGTTTCGGGTTTGGTCGTTGGTCGTGAGTTGTAAAAAAGTAAAGAATGTAAGAAGAAGAGAACTGTGTGTGTGTGTGTGTGTGTGTGTGTGTAGAGTACGTGCGGTCATCTGTCATGATTCTCGACTTAATGTTTGCTGCGCTGCTTGGTGGTGTTGGCCTACAAACCTCAAGAAGATATATATATATATATAGTTGGATGGGGAGAAGACAGTGAAAACACAACAGGGGCAGTGGTGTGTGGGGGGGGGGGGGGATACATCATCTAAAGTTGTCCAGTGTGTCGTCGTCGTCGTCATTGTCTTTCTATGTGCGTGCGCTCATTGCTTAAATGTCAATTATTTCACGCTTATTACATTCTCGACTCATCATGATGATGATTATAATGGTGATGATGATGATGATGACCATAATAATGAACATTATATATAGTATATGCCCGTTGATGGGCGAGAAAGTCGAATAAAAGTGCCGAAAAGTGAAAAATAACGAAAGACACATATATAAGACAGTCGATGTGTATGTGTATGTGTTCTGTTCGTATTACCTGGTTTAAGAAACAAAAATAAAAGTAATGCGCCGTTTTTTTGCTGCTTCTTCTTACTCGAGTGCTTTTTATGGCATTTTAATGCGATCTTTATGATCGTGCGACAACAAAAAAAATCTAGACTCAAGATGAGAACAGAGACGTGACATTTTTTTTATTAACTGGGTCAACTTCAACAACTTAATCTCTATCTCTATCTCTTTCCCTTCCTTTCTCTCTCTGTGTTTTTTTTCTCATTTTGTTTCGTATCGATCAAAAATTTTTGAAACGGAAAATTGTTTTAAATTTTGATATGTTATAACCATTTTGTTTATTAAAGATTATCATCAAACTTCCACACACACAAACACACACATATACAACTTTTGTCAGCTTGCATCATGGCTCTCAATTTCGGCTTCAATTTTAACCAATTTCCAAACATTTTCCGCAGATACAATCAAGATATTTTCAACAATAAACTAAAAACGAGCAACGACGAAAGCGAAACTGTCGGTGAACTGGGGCGGAGGGGAGGGGAAACGGGGCAGCTGGATGCATGGTTAGTTGGAGTTACGGAGCCAGAGTGAGAGGGAGGGAGAGAGAGAGGGGGAGAAGCGGCTCTGAACGTAACGACATTTTGTACGACCCCATTTCCAAAAGTCGTAATAATTTCATAAAAAAAAAAAAAAAAAAAAACAAAATAAACGCAGCGACGTTGACTGCGCTGCAGTTTTGTTCGTTTCTTTGCTGCTTCTTCTTCTACTTTTTTTTGGCTTAGTTGTGGGGGGGGGGGGTGGAGTAGGGGAATCGCTTAGGCTGCGAACGCGTTGCGTTGCGTTGCGTTACGTTTCGCTGGTAAAAGGTATTTTAACGGTAAAATACCCTTGCCTACCACTATCCCCAACCCAAACCCCCGGTCCCTGTTCCCTGTTTCTGCACCCCTTTTCTTTCTTTTACAACTTGCTGTACAACAACAACAACAACAACAACATGTAGACCATGCACCTATCACTCTCTCGCTGTCCTTCTGTCTTTTTGTCTATGTCCAACTGTCCCGATCCCTGTCGCCATTATCTGCTTTACCACCGGGCCGGTCCTGGGCCTGGCCTGACTTGCCCCAAAATGAGTCGAGGACTCCTTTACCTCGGCGGCGGCTGCTGCTGCTGCTTCTGCTTCTGCTGCTTTGTCATGAAAAATAACTTCACTTCGTTGAAATGACAGTCACGATTTTTACTTTTTTTTTTTGGGGGGGGGGGGGGTTTTTTTTCTGTTTTTTCGGGGCAACTCCAACGATGTCAGCGTCAGTGTGCCACGCCTCCATTGTCGCCTCCATAGCCTTGGCGCATCTTCTC
This sequence comes from Scaptomyza parva, assembly GCA_035044645.1. Lineage (NCBI taxonomy): Eukaryota > Metazoa > Arthropoda > Insecta > Diptera > Drosophilidae > Scaptomyza > Scaptomyza parva. The sequence goes on from JAWNNT010000139.1 coordinate 13,570,648, forward strand.
TCAGTGCATGGCAGTCTGTAAAAATTTTTCCTTATTTTTCCTGGCGATTTCCCTTCATTCCACACACACCCATACACACATTAATATAATAACTTTTTTTCTTCTCTGTTTCATTTCTCTCTCTCGTTCTCTCTGGGACTCTGAATGGAGAAATGGGATGTCTATGGCCATGTAACAGACTTTGTCTGTGCAGGCAGCAGGGAACTAAATGAAAGATGATGAATTTATTAAATTCTCTACGTGGGTGAAAAATATGGGCGTGAGCATAATATATATGTATGTACGTTTATACGTTTCTACGTTTATGAAGATGGAAAGACGCTAGTGTAATTGGTTCAAGATAAATATTTAAAGAATAGTTTTCAACAATTTTATCTGCGAAATCTCACTTGTTTTTTTTATGTTGAGTTTTTGGTTTTGACACGGATTCGTTTCGGAACTGTTTCGCAATGGAATGGTTTTCATCACTTTCTATTTCCGTTAAATGGTTTTCTTCTTCTTCTTCTACTTCTTTTTGGTATTCTTTTTTTTTGCTAGATTTAATGCTTTGTTAGATCTAATTCATTTTTCCAGGTATGACCAACAGAACAACAACAACAAATTGACAAAGTTTGCATTTTCATTTTGACTTTGGCCTTGAGTTAGGCAGCAATACGCCCCCGCCTCGCCCCGCCCCATCTTTCGATAGCATTCAAAGAAAACTTTGTTAGAGCAGTTCCCTTTCCCTAACCTTTACTTCTCACACCCCGCTTAACAACCTTGGCCTGTGTGTTGGTCGGTTTAATCTTTTGTATGCCGATTTTATGTAACTTGCATCCGATGAAGAAATTCTTCTTTTTCAACAACAAAGCACAAAGACCAAAAAAAAAAGCAAGAAAAAAAAAACAGATGAAGAAAACGTACAAAAAAGTTTTTAACGCCGCTAACTCGCCGTTTGGCTAATAAAGAATGTAAATGGAGCAAATTGCTTTTGGCCAAAAGGTAAAATTTCATAAATTTCCAACCAAAGCGCAAGAAAGAAAAGAAAAAAAAACCGAAACTTTTTTCTTTTTTTTTGCCGTAGTAACTTAAAGAAACAATCGTAAAAATCGCGCAGTGTCATTAATCTGAGGACTTTCCAAATCCCGAAACCGCCCAAAACCCGACCCCACCCCACATTTCCTCCCCACTCTCTCTCTCTCTTTCTCTCTATCGCTCTTTCTTATGCTACATTCAAAAAATCCAAAGTTTTCGACTTGCCCCGCCCACAATTGATGTTATAAAAGCGTTTAGCCTTAATTGTTGGGGCGTTAAAGGTTATTGTTGTTGTTGCTGTTGTTGTTGCTGCTGCCGTGTGCAACCGATTTGTTTTTCCTTAACGCATTTTTCTCGCCATTTTGCGTTGTCATCATAAAAAACAAGCAAACTTCTTTCTTGGTATGTGTATGTGTGTGTGTGTGTGTTTGGAGTAAAAAACGAAATCAAAAACGTCGTGAATTGAACTCATTTTTGGGGCATAGCATTTTGGGTTGGCTGTGTGTGTGTGTGTGTTTGGGAGTGTGTCTGAGTCTGGAAACTGTTTTTAATGACCAAATATTAAAATAAAAGGTGCTTGCTGCCTTTTTGGGGTCTTCGTTCGTTCGTTCGTTTCTACGGTTTCTACGGTTCGTCGTACGGTTTGTTTATGGCCTGATGGCGATGGGGCGATGGGGTTTGGGGGCTCTGGTCTCTGGTTTTTTGGTCTCTCTTGTGGGGGTCGTCTTATGACACTTTTCATTTGGCGCTGCATAATGAAAAATTAAATTAATGAACGCACATTTAAGAGCGGATGCACCCCAAAAATGTGAGCCCAAAAATGTTTAGCTACCATTTCCACACACACACACACACACACACACACACACATTTTGGGGTTCGCTTTCTGCTTTAGTCATTTCCATTGCCAGTTTTTGTTTCTGTTTCTGTGTTTTTTTTTTTTTTGTTTCTTCCTCTTCGTGCCATTTCCCATTTCCATTGCCAAGTAGTCCACATTAGTAAAGTGCCAGGCAGTCCCACAACAACAACAACAACACCGAACAACAACAACAAATCTGGCGCCTTCTACTTTGTGGCAAATTAATTTGGCAAGTGCAATAAAACTTTTGCAGCAGATTTGGCCATTATTCAATGCCTGGTAAATGGTGAATGGTAAATGCAGGCAGGCAAAACTCTACTCTAAGTGGATATACTTTTCTTTTCGGGGGAACAGATTTCTACTTCTTCTTCTTCATTCGCGTTCCCCCTTTTACGTTGCGGGGGGTTCAGGTTCAGTTCAGTTCAGTTCAGTTCAGCGTCATGTTCGTGTAATAACCAGGCCATTAAATAAATTAGTCAAATGTTTGCTGCTGCTGCTGCTGCCAGTTTTGCGTTTTACCTAAGTGGATAAATGGGTGGAGTCGCTGAAGTGAATGGGGAGTGGGTGGGGTTGGGGGTGGGGGTGGGGCGAAATCAGTTTGCGTGTAACTCGTAATCGTATTATGGCCATTAAAAGATATTTGGAAATTGTTATCAAACTGTTAGAGAACTGAGCAGCATCTAAATTGTGTGTGTCACCTGTTTCGTAACCGATTCGGTAACTACTTCTCTACTTCTACTAGTAGTTAGAGAGCTTAAGAGTTTGCAATCTGACAAAAGCAAAACATTTGTCATTGAGGATTTGCCAATTGAAAACACAATTTTCTATGTAATTAAACCAAATTGCAAAGGCGAACGCTGAAAAACAAAACAAAACACTGAACTGAGAGCTGAAAATACCAAAAGAGGCAGCAGGAGGAGTAGGGGGTGGGGGCATATTTTCGAAAACAGATTGAATGCAATAAATCGCAGCTGAGCCGCAACGAGTCGAGTTGAGTTGAGTCGAGTTGAGATGAGTCTCGACTAGTGTCTAGTTGAGTTGAGGATTCAAGTTGAAAGGATACAGGATCTGACTGGTGTTTTGGGTCCATGTGGGAGTTCTACTCACACACACACACACACACACACATATATAGAGCGGAAACTGTAAGCGTTGCAATGAGCAATAATTGCGCTTTGACACTTGGAGCGGGTAAGTCTCTCACCCATACCACCACATGCATACGCAAGCATATACACTTGAAAAAAAACCAAATGAAATCAGATATGAAATCGTATTTCTATTGCTGATGATTGTGTCTTTAATTTCCTGTCCCAAATTGATTGGTTTAATAAATAATTATCATAAATAAAGTAAGGTTATGATTTGTTAGGACTAGTATTTTTCTAGATTAAAGTAGTAAATTTCTGATAAATATGGTTTTTCCATTATTTTTTCTGAATAAAGTATTAAAAAATTATTATATATACATTTTAAAAGTTGAATTTTGTTCTAATCTGTTAACTTTTTTGTTCAACCTTGGGTTTTTCTTTATTTTTCTATACATTTTTCTAAGTGTACACACACACAAACACTGTAGCTGCACACTGTAGGTTGCATTGTCGTATGTGTATGTGTGTAAGTCTGTGTCTGAGTGTGCTTCAAATCAACCCTGAAATTCATAAATGACAACGAGCAACGGGCAAGACAATGGACAACGACTACCCTGCGAGGACATACTAATAAATCCTTGTCACAATATCCTTTTGTTTTGCCATTTTTGTGTGAGCAGAGCCACCCAGTATTCCAGTTTTTCCCCCCTCCACTCAGTACTCAGTAGATCTCTCTCTCTCTCTCTCTAGCGAGCCGCATCATCCTTTTTGAATTTACAGCGCAATAATTCAAAACACATTCGTTGACTGACAGAGACGCGAGTGGGGTAACAAACGCAGAGAGAGAGGGAGACGGCGGGGAGGGGGGATGCTGAAACAGGCCAAGCCTCAAGTTCTGTGGCAGACTTGTCTGACTCAACAGCAACAGCAACAACTCCTCCTGCTGAATGATTAAAGTCCTGTCGTCACGCAGACACCATATGCTTCCCGGCGGCCTCATTCAGCCTCAGTTTCAGTTTCCCAGCTCTCAGTTTCTCAGTTTCCCAACTCTTAGTTATAAGTTCTGCACTCAGGTCTGTTAGCTTAGCCAACATAGAGATTAATTCGGTGCTGCTTTCAGTAAAAACACTTCGTCCGTCTGTCCGTCCCTCTGTCCGTCTGTCTGCCTGTTGATTGCCTTTGTCTCCAGATGCCAGACTCCGGCTGAGCCCGTATCATTGTTCACACAAACACAAACAAACAAATACATATATATATATAGATAGACATATATCTATCTCAGCTAGCAAAAGCAGGCAATTTTTAATTCAGATAAATCGGCGGCACTCAGGTAAGAAAAGAATAGAAAACCAACTCTATCTAAAGATACGAGTTTTGTTATACCAAAAACCGACAAAAAAAAATACTTATTATGAATTATTCAATTGTAATTACAAACGCCAACAAGTTTCTAAATCTAACAACAGAGAACTTCAAGAACAGAGAGAGTTAATTTAAAGTTGTATTCAAATGTAGATAAGCTAATAAAATACTGTACTGTATATATATAGAGAAGAACTCAAAAAGGAAGTGAAGTGAGCAAATGGAAAATGAATGTGGAATGTGTGGAAGATAGACGACAAACAGAAAGTCAAGACAAGCAAAATACTATATACTATATATAACAATATAAGTAAACATAAGCGTTCCAGTTATTGTTGAGCCAAGAGAGGGGGGAAGGGAGGGAGGTACACAGCAATGAGAATGCAAGTGAAATTCGCTGGTGTTAAAGGCCACAAGAGGCAAAGAGGCAAAATAAGAGGCAGTAGCTAAAGCAGATGCAAGCCAAAGAGTGTAACAGTTTAAACACTTATTCACACACACACTCGCACACACACATACTTATACACTCACAATCAGACAAAGCACTCATAAGACACTGTTAGGATACTTGAACTTTTTGTTTGCGCTTCGCTTCGCATCGCAATGCAACGCTTTGCCTTTCGCCATGACTCGACTCGCCGACCGACTTGTGCCTCATGTGGCAAGGCAAGCGGCAGCAGCAGTGCAGCTAAAGAAATACGTACACAAATATCCACAAGTTCTACGAAATTTACACAAACACACACACACACACATACACATATTTATATACATATGCACTTGGTACATACTTATGAAAACTTGTGTGCTTAATTCCATTTTCATTTTCATTTCAGTCGGCGACGGCGGCGGCGGGCCAGGCTAGGGTCGGTGGTGAGGGGGGGCAGAAGAGTGTTGCAACGTTTTGTTTGAGTTCTTGAGGCATCCTTTTAGCCCAGTGCCTCAGTTATGTGCCTGCCTGCCTCTGTCTCTCTGTCTCATTCTGCATCTATCTCTCTGGCATTTGGCCCAATGTTTGTCTGCTTCTGCTGCTTACTGCTTTTGGGCATTTTTGCGCCTTGGGAAATGGGTCAGCGAAAAAGGCAGCAACAGCAGCAGCAGCAACAGCAGCAGCGCATAATTTCCATTTCGAAGTGGCAAAAATGCTGCCTAATTACAAAAACTTGACTAACTTTATGAACAGTTTTGATAGCCACCAAGACCACACCTCTTAAACAGCAGCTCCTCCCCCCCATCCCCCATCATCTATCTATCTATCCATTCATAAATCATTTGTGTCTGGTTTTAAAATAGTTTTCTCATATGTCATTTGAGTGCGCCTCGATTGTCAGTCATTGACAACGGCATTCCCTGCCCTTCCCCTCACATCTGTCTCAAAACGCCTGGTAATCGGAATAGTGAGAAAGCGAGATGGGGGAGAGGGGGTGGGGGGGTGTTGTGCGTGGGTGTGCTTGGTGTGCTACCCTCTAAATGAATTTATGACAACTAAGCATAAATAATTCAATTCGTGCGTGTTTACAACATTTATTAAATGAAGTGTTGAAGTGGCTGAGAATTACGCCCACACACAAACACACTCACACACAAACACACGTACACACTCACACCTTAAATACGACACCTAAACACAAATATTCTGTAGTCATATATAAATTTGGTATCTTTAAATCGTGAGCCAACACAAAAGTGGATTTCGTCGTCGTCGTGTTGAATTTGTCAGACAAACACAAAAAAAAATGTTTTTGGGTAAGGAAAAACCATCGCATGTCTACCTTATTTTGTAGGCTGAAACTTAAATAGTACTCTCTGCCGATTGCCGTTGCCAAGCAGCCAGCCGCCAGCCTTGCCTTTATCTTCATCTATTCATCTATCCATCAAATGAGTCATAAGTGTGTGTTCAAGACTTCCGCTTGTGTCTGGGGTTCAAAAAACTTCAAAATCAAATAAAAATCAAAACCAACAACAAACACGAAACAGAGAAACAGATTTGCTGCGCAGATTCCATCCAAGCTAAGGTTGTTGCCATGATCGGCGGTTTATCTTAATGCCTCTCTCTTCACATCTCTCTCTCTTACTTATTTTTCGTTTTTCTGACCTTTTACGGATTGATTTTTCTTTGCACAAGCTTAGCTTTTGCAAGTTATATTTGAGAGATTATATAATTTTTTTTATAAACGTTTATGCTTTTTTTGTGCAATTAAAAAGCATAACTTTTAAAACTTTTAATCTTTAATCCATTATCCGATAAGATGTAAGAGGATTATTTTTGTCATTTTTAAACAGTTTAAATGCAATTGAAAAAGTTATGCTGTTGAGATGGTTTGATTAATTCTGTTTGATCCTCCCTGCACTTTAGATATATTGTTTTCAATTATTAGAAATCTTCAATCAAAACTCGACTCGTGCTGGTTGTTTTTTGCTCCCATGGTCAACATTCAATTTTCATAATCTTACAGCTGTCGTCTCCTTGAATATGTGCACTCGTCCGAAGTTCGCTAACACTTCATCAGAGTACATACATATACATATATACATATACATATATAGTATGAGCATCTGTTGCTTTGGCCAATTTATGATGTCAGCTACTGTAAAACTCGCCATGTCAACTGTCAGCAGCAGCAACAACAACAACAAAAACGATGGAAAAAACAATGGCAATAGCAATGGCAAAACTATTTAAAATAACAACAGAGAGAGAAGAGACAAGTCGTTAACGTCATGGAATTATAATTAAAAATGTGAACAAGCCGTCGCTTGTCGGCTCTGGCAACGACCTCACCTTTCCTCACCTCACCTCTCTCCACCGGGCACACGGGGTTTTATCTTCATCATTATTATCATTATCATCATTGTTATTATCATTGTGGTTTTGTATATTTGATAATTGACTCGAGCTTAACGCAATTAACAAAGCGAACGATTGAAAATATATATATATAAAAAACTTCATCAACGATATAATGATAAAACACACAAAAAACAAAAAAAAAAGTTATTTAAAGAGCCACACGTACATATATTAAAATTATGCATTGTACAGATAAAACATACACACACACACATACACACATACACATTAGGTTGTCATTTATTCATTTGCGCATTTTAAAAACCAATATAAACATTAATAAGTTAATAATCGTTCGTAAAAGTGATGCTGACATTGCCCCAGCCAACAAGCCAACAAGCCAGTCTGCATAATTGATGTGGATACCAATTTGGTTGTTGGCTGTTCGATGTTGGATGTTAATAGATTGTTTGTATTTGTTGGTCGGTTTAACTTGATGTTTAACACCGTTTTTATACCCTTAACCCATGAAATGGGTAAAAAAAAGGGTATAATGCTTTTGTGCAAAAGTATGTAACAGGGAGAAGGAAGCTTCTGCGACCCCATAGAGTATATATATTCTTGATCAGCATCAACAGTCGAGTCGATTTAGCCATGTCTGTCCGTCTATCTGTCTGTATCTATGAACGCGTCGATCTCAGAAACTACAAAACCTAGAGACTCCATTTTGGATATGAGCTCTCCTAATCCCTAGGCAGGAGAAGTTTGTTTCAAATTTTCGATAACTTTCTCGGTTTACGATATACACATGTAATCGATAACAAAAAAATGTTTAATTTCAAATAACTGAAAATGAGGATTGAAACTATTAGCAAAATAATGAACTTCTGTAAAAATTTCATTAAAATCGGTTAAGAAACACCGTAGATATGAAATCATCAAGTATTGGTACAGCGGTATATGAGTGTGTCTATCAGACCGAACGTCTTTCCGTCTGTATGGTCAAGGGTTAAAGGTATCTTTTAGTCGAGCTTACTCGACTAGAGCCTTCTAACTTGTTAGTTATGACAATACAATACACAGTGACAACAATAATTATGATTTTGTATATGTTTAAACGATGCTCTGCGATGCGTTTATTGTTTTGTGGATGATATCATGTTATTATAATAGATTCAAGAAGAATTTTCTTTTGATTTCCGTCCGTTTCGTGCGCTAATCTCAGCAATCAATCTTAAGCAATCGCAATCGCATAAATATTAAGCAACTCGATGTGAAATTTAAAACTTTGCACCAACAATAACAATAACAACAACAGCAATAGTCAACTAACCATGAAAATCAAATAATCAGCAAAAATAACTCGAGTCGACCCGACCTGACCGGGCCAGGCTAACCTAGGCTAGGGGCTAGGGCATCAATTACCTACAGCAACAATTTTTTTGTGTTTTGGTTTTTTTTTTTCGTATGCCCAACTTCCGGCAGATGAGCGACGACTACGACTACGACTACATCTCTAGCCTCAACTACGATTATGACTATGATTATGATTATTATTATAATGTTTATAATGATAATGATCAACAGTGATGGACTTTGCCAACATTGTTCGCCCAGCCAGCCAGGCAGCTAGCTATCCGGATGGCAAACGTAATTGCTGGCCATTATGGCCAAGATGTATGAAAAATGGCTGGCGAAACTTTGGTCTAAACACACACACACACACAGAGAGAGAGAGAGAGACGAGATACAACGCAATACGAATCTTGTCCGTGCAAACATGACGAAAACAAATAAATAAAATCTCTGCATATCGTACCATAAAGTACCTATGCATGTTTGTATGTAGACCATTTAATTATGCGCATAAAGCTAATTAATTAACGCCAGGCAATCTACGATTAACTTGAGGTTACCTGCCGTCTCTGCCACTGTCTCTGCCTCTGGATGGCATGACAAATCAGATAAGACAGAAACAGGTGTGCAATAGCACGAGCCATCATCTTTCGAGTATGTAGTAACTCCCATGCATGGTGCTGAAGATGCTGATGATGATGATTCAGCCAAATGCCAAAATGCCAAAATGCATTTCAATTAAACAGCTCCAGCCCTCTGTACAAAGCTCATAGATAGTCTTAGTCTTAGTCTTATATTGTATAAAGTATGTCATATGAAATGGTTTTGGGTTCGACTAACCCACTTGTAACACTTGTCTTGTGTGTGTGTTTGGAGAAAGCTATTATGCCGATACGGAGAAGTTTTCTTCATAAATAATATATGGAGAGTGACGTATTCTTGAGAGATGTTGTGTACATATATTGAGTGATGATCTAATCACTTTGGCCCATTCAATTAATGAAGTATGAATATTGAAAGATGGTAAACAGGTGAATACATCAAGGTCATAATTCATTAGAGAAAAATCCATTGTCATGACTTTTAGGTGGGCTCTTAGCTTGTTACCATGTTTCTTAAGTTTTTAAATTAGGTAGTTGATCTCATCGCAAAACTGAAATCTCTCTATCTTTCTATAACTGTTGATGAAAAGTTTGTATTTCTTTTAGTGTAAGCTTTAAGTCTGAGAGAAACTAGACTTAACATTTGAGTGAAGTTTTAGGTTTAACTAGGGTTGACATATTTCACATTGTATACCTAATCCCTAACCCATTACTCCTTATAAACTTCTCTAAAACAAACTCATACGATATGTCTAACTTTACTGTAAGAAAGAAACTCTTTAGGTAAGAAATTGTATGCAAATTACAGCTTCATATTAATTAAAACATTGTGTAAAAGACGCAACATTAGCGCCAAGAGCTGATTGAGTTTTGGCGAACGACAAAAGGCGGAGACAACTTTTCAATTTGCGATTGTCAAAGTACCAAAGTACCTACCCCCGACCCACCCCTACCTGTTTTATTTACCTCTATTCAGGCAGTCTTTTCATTGGCAAAAACATTTTGACAAGGACACAGAAACTGGAAAAAAGAGCAATCTACACAGCTTTTATTGGGTTTTCTGTTCTCGGTTGTGTTGTTGGCAAACTGAGAATTACCGTACTATGAGAACTGAAGTTTGAAGCCTACCTACCACCCCTAATAGACTTTTAATTACCCCAGCCAGGCGAGCTTAGTAAGCTACGACATACCTTTATGTTTTTTGTGTTGTTGGGTTCTTCTGTTTGGCGCTTGGGGGGCCGTGTTGATTTTTGCGCAATGACAGCATGAAATTACCATTAATTTTGGGGCCGCTGCAAAACAGGAAACAAAAACAAAATACAAAAAATAGATTAGCATTTGAGCAAGTAAAATATGGCTATAATATATATGAGTTGTATACAAGTTATATTTATGTGTATATAGATTTATGCTTGTACTCCGTATATATATATATACATAACACAGAGATTTGCATAGGCAAGGACTAAAAGAGAGAGAGAGAGGGAGAGAAGGTAAATGCCGCAGTTGCATGTCAAGCTGGCATTAAGTGCGTGCCGTAAGTGCCTCAATCACGTCGGACTCCCCAGCGGCATTCTTGCTTCCTTCCTTCCTTGAACTGAATTTGAATAGACAGGCAACAGACACTTGTAAAGTGAAGCGGGCAGAACACAAAATCCATAAGAAATTGACATGTTCTACACTCAACTCAAACTAAAAGAGCGACAGAGACGGAGAGAGTAAGCTGTTACAAAAATTTGTCACACAAAATAAGCATCGACTTCCGAATTGAGTTGAGTTCTTCGTTCGGCAATTTTGTGTTCCGTTCCGTTTTCATCATTTATCAATGTGCGCCAAATCGCCGAGTGACAGCCAACAATAAAAACAAAGCGACAGGCAAATTGTTATAGATAGAGACAGATAGACACACACAGACAACACACAGATACGTTATAAGTAGCTGGAGGGTAGAAAGTTACCCTCAAGGGATGTGGTGTGGCGTGGCATTGAGGCCATGAGCTCTTGTTTTGCTATTGCGTATGATAAAATTGAGAGAATGTGACAATCTTGTAAGCCTAATTAGCATAGGGGTCGGATGGGATTGGGTTGGGGGCAAATGATCAACACATATGTGTATATGTATTAGATATGATTTAGCTCAGGTTACAAGTTGCGAACTGGATCTCGATTTTCTATCTGATTCTGATTATTGCTGTCAGTGCTTCGAGTCTTTTCGAGTGCCACTTGAGTTAATGGGCAAAGAAGACTAAAACTAAAAGTCTTTTGTCTGTCAAGCGGCGACTCGAAACTAATTTTTGGCAGCTGTTTTCAATTACATTTAACACGACACTCGATTGTCAATTCGTCAGTTTGGATTCAGTTTTCAGCTTGCAGTTGTCAGTTGTCGCGCACACACGGCCAAAGTCAAGTGTTGTGGCCACACACACATACACATACACATACCAATTGCCAGTGTTGAGTATGTGTGTGTGTGGCCAACTGACCCAACTTGAACCGTATGCGGCGTTATGGCCAACAATACTACTTGAACACAACCCAACTGACATTTCAATGGCATTTGATCGCGTTATACATTTTTTGTGTTTCCTTAAATATTTCAGCGTGCTTTGCATACTTGAGCAGTGGTGCGGTGCGGGGACAGGGGACAGGGGCATACATACATGTACTAGGGTCATCCAAACACTTAACCCTCACCCAACACGATTATGGCCCAGCATTGGAATGCAGTTTTATGCTTATGTTTGTATTAACAATTTTTGTATTTCGTTTTTGTTTTCGTTTTCAGTTTTGGGTTTCGAATGCCCTTGAATTCGTCCCGCACATTGCGTATTTTGTGCTCGTATTTGTTTATGTCTGTGCATTAAGCATTTAGTTTTCGATTTTCGAATTATACATGTACAACATACTTTATATATTTATAGATATAGCCGCCGCCACTACTACTTGAAGGTCGTGTATAGAGAGGCAGGCGTTGACAATTACCTGACCAGAAACCGGGCATGGCCATAAGTAAATATCAACAATCAACAATCAACCGATTGTCAATTGCCAATTGACGGCACAAGAGTTAATGAGCAATTGCTCATATTTATCATATATGTATATATATATATATGTATGTCATAAATGTGTGTGTGCATGTCTTTATGTTAGCTTATGTACTATGTATAAATTACAGCTAAGCAATTAATTTTCAAGTCCAAATTTGGATACGTTCGACATGTGTGACAACCGTGGGCCGGGGTAGACGGGGGCAGACAGTGGGGCGCAGCAGGAAAGTAACTTGCTCAAATTATACGTTATATTGCACAAGCATTGTTGCCAGCCCAGCAAAGATAACGGCAACAACGACAAGAAGTACTACAATACCAGTTTCTAATGGACGAGTGCAGGCGGCGTCGGCTGGTGGCAACACCTTTATCCGGGGCTCCAGCACCAGCACCAACAACCAACACCAACAACCAGCACCAACACCAGCACCAAATTCATATGCATATTATACTAAATGTTGCCAAGAGCTGCCGTCAGCTGCCTTTCAATTAGAATCTTGTCAATGTATGCCTTGCCCTGCCTCTGCCCTGCCCTGCCCTACTCTCCTCTTCTCTGCATCGATGCTGCTGCTGTTAACAACCATTCTGACACTCTGTCACTTTGTCAGTCCGTCAGTTAGTCAACCAACAAGCCAACCCAACCAACAAGCCTGCCTAACATACTACAGGCCTGCCCGCCCCGCCACGCCCCTGATACACACACAGAGGACATATATTGAATATGTTTTGCTGCTTCCTCTACTCTCTCTCTCCCTTTCGTTCTCTCCTCTTTCTTCCTACACTTGAATTTGGTATTTTGTATAACTTTGAATTATACGGATTATTGATTTGTAACGAGAAAGGAAACTAAACTAAATTCATGTTCTCTCTCTTCTCCAATTTTCATTTTACATAAACCATTTAAAATATTTATTTCAAATTTTCATATTCATTGCCAAATTGACATTTTTTCGAGTGTAAGTTGCTTGGTATCGTCGAGCTGCATGCCGCTCATTTTTCGTATAACAAAGCGTGCCATTGTTGATTTCCTGCCCAGGCAGCGGCTGTCTCGCCGTCGCCGTTGCCGCATCTCTCTCTGAGCAGAGATACCACTTAACCAGCCAACCATACACACACACACCACACACACACACACACACATAGAAGCGCAGGAACAATGGTTGAGTTTGTGGCACTAAATATATGCAGACAAGCAAGCATGTCACCTGTTCTGTGTTCTGTGCTGGGTGAGACTAGTAAAAGGTGGTAAAAGGAGGAAGGAACTTAATAAAAACTGCCTAGGATAACAAATTTATAAATTATCGACTTTTTTCTATTGATTATTTACAGATATTTTTAGTTGGTTGGCCTCGAAAGACAGGTGGGGTGGGGTGGGAAAGGTGCAAAGGGCATCATGGTAACTGCATTGTTATCGATTAGTATCGACTCGATAATCAATTTATCAGTTTCATTTGTATTCAAACACAATTTCCAAACATTTTTCCCACACACACAGAACTGAACTGAACTGAACTGAACTGAACTAACTGAAAGCAAAATCCTCTAACATTTTCTCCACGGATACGCTCCCATTGTGAATTGGCGCTGGCGCTGGCGTCGCCTGGCGTTTGCTGACATGTCAGAAATTTTAACTGGCAATTTGCAGGAGAACGCGCGCCACGCACGTACAGAACAACTAGACGGGCCAGACGGCCAGTTGGCCACCAATAGCATGGGGGAGGGGAGTGGGTAGGGGTAGGGGAGTTCGGGGGTACGTGTGAAGGCAGGTCGCACAGGAGCCACAAAAGGACAATCTGACTGGCTGACTGGCAAAAGCAAACGAAAGGGGACGGACGAAAAAGCGGTGAAACAGAAGCAACGCCAAACGTCCCCAACAATTTTCATGAGCGAGTCTCGTTTTGGTAGCTTCTATGTGTGTGTGCGTGTGTGTTGGTTTGTGTTTGAGTGTGTGTGTGTGAGTGTGTGTTTTGGGGCAAGTGTTTTGTTGTTTTTGTTGCAATAGAACATGGCACAATATGTTGCCATGTCTGCCACGCCTCAGCTGCCGCCTCTTAGCCACGCCTTGTGTCTAGCTGCCACTTGAGCGTGTGTGCATGTGTATGTGTGTGTGTGTGAGTGGTGAACATTTTCGGTAATGGTGTCAAAATAATTTGGGTTGTCATTTGTTTTGTCTGCCCCCCAAACCACTCCCCGCACTCCTCTCCACCCCCTTTGCCTTTTCCTAGCCATGGCAAAAAAAGGTAAGCCATATAAGCTGGCAAATGTGGGGGAAGGGAAGATGTAAGGGGGGGTTGCTACTGTGAATTTGCTAGCACACTCTGTGTGTGTGTTTGTCTAAGCTCATAATCAGAAGCAGTTGGGGGAGGGGGGCACGGACATGGTCAAAAAGGGGAATGAGTGGAAAGGGTGAGTGGTGAGGGGTTAGGGGTGGAGGCTGCTGCCATTTACCATTTGCTGATTTTGTTTAATAAGCAGACAAAAAAACGCAGCCAGCTAATAAACTCTAAGTGGATGAATGGCGTACGGGTGGTGGGGGGTGGTGACGGTGGTGAAGCAAGGGTAAGAGCATAAAAAAACAAGAACAGAAGCCAAAAACACACACTCACACACATGAATGAAGTGGGGTGGGGGACAGCTTTTTGTATTGTTTTTGTTTAGCTGCTGTTTGCGTTTTTATTAAATTTGTATTCCATGTTGTTCGCCGGGGCTCGAAGAGTGGCAAAGAGTGATAGGGTGGTGATGGGGTGACGATGGGGGGGATGAAGTATGTGTGTGTGTTGTGTTTTTGTGCGTGTTTACTGCTACAAATATTAATTGATTTTCGTGTTTGTTGCTTTAATTGGGTGCACATTTGTGAGTGTTCGCCGGTTCAGAGAGAACCTTTTTTGCGCATTCCCCCTCTATATATATATATATATATATCAGTTTGTTCTTCAGGCTAAATTTAATTGCCAACGATTCGATTTGCAGTTTGCCGTCAAACGCGGCGTATGCGTAACGCGTGTCAGCAGCATAAAAGAGCGTAACGAAAAAAGCAAAAAACAAAAAAAAAAAACGCAACAAAAGCAACGAAAAAACTGTTGCCTATATTCCCGAGTGTTCCGAGTGGAGTGCCGTGCAGCAGTTCAGTTTTTCTCGGATTTATGATAAACGATGCAACTAGTTCAACTAGACGAAGCAGAAGAAGAAGAAAAAGATGAAAAAGGTAGAAGAGCGGCGGCGGCGTCGAATGAATTTAATTTGTGGCAACATATGGCTTTGATATGATTTGACAGTTTCTGCTCTTCCATTTTTCTTTCACTTCTCACACACTCTCCTCTCCCCTTCTTTTTTCGTGTTGAACACCTTTTTCATTTAGCAGCAGCAGCAACAGCAGCAAGAAACACGAGCACCAGACAACAAGTTAAATGGCGTCTCACATTTTTGATTTTACCGGCATCATAAATCATTGGCTAGGTGTGCGACATGGCAACAAACAGCAACAACAACAACAGTAACAACAACAATAACAAGCGTCTGTCTGATAATGAATTGTTGTTCTTATAGTTGTTGATTGATGCTCAAGAAATGGCAATGCAGTTCTGTGTTGTTGCCCCATATTTCCTACACACACACACACAATGCTTAAACGAGGGGCAAGGCAAGTGTAGCAAGTGGTGGGTGGTGGCATGCAACAGCTGCCAAATGTCAGAGTAGTCAGAGATAGAGATAGAGAAAGGGAGAGAGAGAGAGTGAGTGCTCCTAAAATTCATCGTCATCATGAGCAGCATGAGGAGCGCTTTGTTTGTTTGCTAATAGCTTGTTAGCCATTTCAAAAACAATTTTCTAACAACAACAAAAGCAACAGCAACAGCAGCAACAACAACAACAACAAGCATAACGACAACAGCAGCAGCAGGAGCAACAACAACAACAACACAGACAACAAGGACATGTGTCCTTTACTAACTTATCGGGCCGCAGGCAGCTTTGCCCTGCAGCACACTCCAGGGGCACTCCTTTTGGCCCCCTTCTTGCCACCTTGCCCCCCCCCCTCCCTCTTCTGTCATAATTCAGAAAGGCAAAAAAGCAAGCAGCTAAAGCTAACCGAAAAAAAAAACGAAAAAGGAAAAAATCACACAAAAATGTACACACACACATATTGACAGCATTGCCATAAATTTCAGGTAACTGCGACAGCCAAGGACACACACACACACACATGCACACCCACACCCACCAGTTGTTGTTGTTGGGTGTGAGTGTTTTTTTTTTTTTTTTTGTGGCACAGCAGCTTGTTGAAGTTGTTGCCAAGTGTCGCACTCATTTTGCGTATCATTCATACGCCACGTGATGCCGAGAGCAAGAGACACACACACAAACACACAGACACACACAACAAAACTGTCACACAAAACGATAGGGGATTACGATTATGTATGTAAATATTCTCTATGCACAGAGTGTGTCTGTGTGTGTGTGTGTGTGGAGAGGAAAAATTGAAAGAAAGTCAGGCATTGAACAAAGTCAAGTGCACAAAAGAAACGTTTCTTCTTCTTTTTGTTGTTGAGAAAGTGAATGCAAAGCGGAACAAAAAATATGATTTTATGTGCTTAAAACCTGACATTTTAAACATGATTTCCTCTTTTGTCGATCCTTAATTTAAGTAGAGTTTTCCTTTATTGAAGATTTCAGTTTAGTTTAGAGACTTGAATGAATATTATCAGAAACACTGTAAGTACAGAGAGATAACCATGTTTAATCCCACTTAGTGTCAAAAACTTGGATACTTTCTGTTCAAAAGGGTATTTGCAATTACAATTTGTGCGAACATCCGTTGGGTAAACACTGCGAAAAAGTCTAGACAATAAACACGCCGACAAGCCTCAGGCCACTTCTTCTCATCCTGCTTCTTTCCATTTGTTGCCGGAGTTGGTATAAATGATATGCGAGAGTTATGCTAGCCAAGAGACATTTAATACCGGGTGGTGGAGGGGGTGTTGCAGGAAACCCTGCTTAGCTGCCTTTTTGCGGCAGCCGATGGCTGTTATTACTTTGTTTGTTTAACTTACAATTTTGCCAGCTTGTTGCTAATATTTCATCAGCAAAGGGTTGTCCAAAAAAAACACCAAAAATTGGGGAGCTAAGCTACCTTTTTTTGAGGCTATAATTTTGCGCCCACTCCCTCGAGTCGCTTACCGTTGCTTTTCACTTGTGTGTATGTGTGTGTGTTTAAACAAGTTTGTCGCCGTTTCAACCCTTGCGCACATCCGGTGGCCCTCATCCCCTCCTGCCTATCCCCACACTCCACATATGTCGCTTTTTGTGTTTTGTGTTTTTTTTTTGGTAAATTAAAATTCAGTTAACAGCAACATTTTTGTTTTAGTTTAGTACTTTTTCGTATTAAAATAATTTTTTATTCTAAGTTTATTTTTAGAATTCTTTTTGTTTGTATATTTTTGGTTGTTGTTGTTTGCTGCTGTTATTTAAATGTTCAAATTCAAAATCCTTGTTAAGAATTTATGAGCCACAAAAACCGCAGACGTGACCCATGCAATTTGCATTCTGTTGAGTTAAGTGGAAAGATATAGAAGTACTACAAGAAAAAGAGAGAGAGGGGAGAGAGAGAGAGCAAGCGAATGGGTGCGATGAGTAGAGTAAAGTGTATTGCGGGAGTCGAGACCAGGGGCGACTGGCCAGCAGCAAACCGGCAACCAGATGCTTCGTCAATAATGTATAAGCATTGCGGCACAAAACTTATTTCAAGGCGAAGTTGCCTCTTAAAAGGTTTTTCGTTTCTCCATATAGTATATCTGTGTGTGTGTGTGTGTGTGTGTACTTCGTGTTAAGAGCTCGATAACACACACACACACACACACACACACACACACAGTCTTTGTCTCAACCTGCTCTTTTACTCAATTGCAATCAATTAAAAATCAATCAACTCAAATGTAGTGAAAAACAATTTTTAATTGAAAAGCAGCCAAAGCAGTCGAAACAGTCGATGTCGAGTGTCCATCCAGTTCATCCCAACAATCCCAAAGGCAAGGCGAGGAGACTGAAGACAGGTTCCCAATCCCCAGCTGAACGGGTCACCTGAAAGTGCTTGGAGAGTGCTCAGCACTACACTTCAAGTGGTTTTTCACACACACACACGCACGCACACACAGAAAGAGATACAAATACATTCATATATAAAGTAGCCGAAAGCAAAGTGCATGAATATTTTATGAAGATAAATAAGGATAAAAACTTCAAACGACCACGAAAAGTGGTCGCCGCACCCAAAATGGAACCTGGAAGGACCTGAAGGATGCAAGCAGCAGCAGCAAGGCAGACAGCAACAGAAGCAACACCTTCTCAACTCCTTCTCAACTTCTCAACACCCAGCACAACACAACACAGACAGACGACGTCAACAATAAAACACCAAAAAAGAGTGAGTGATAGAAGCAATGAGAGAAAGAGGCTGAAGCTGAAACTGAGGCTGAGAGTGAGTGTGACCAACCCCAAAGCAAAGCAACAACTGGACATGTTCACATGGCGTATGAGCAATGGTGATCTGTAAATGACATTTGCATTTTACCTTTTACTGAATGGGAGTTGTCTTATTTTTTGTGTGTGTTTGCATTTGAGATTATTCATTTTCTTTATTATTTATTTTCTGAGCTGTTTCTGTCTGTCTGTCTCTGTCTGTGTTCACAAGTGGCATGCACCAGCAAATCATAAATCAAAATGTATCAATCAAACGTTCAAAGTGGCATGCAACAAAGATCAATGTCATCAATGGTATCAATGTTTACTTAACCAACACAAAATACTTTTATACAAAAACTATGTTTAAAACCATTTAAATCAAATTTAATTGGACAAAATAAGTCTTAGATTGTATAAAAAAGTTTAAAGCTTTTGATTGGTTTTTTTTTTCTTGCAGCTTATTGATTTAATTGTTATACTAAACTAGAATTTGCGCTCATTTAAATGCTTGTGTATATGATTTATAAGCTTCCATGATACTATATACATGATATAATAATATTGTGTGTTTTTTTTTTTTTTTGATTTGTTATTGTGTAGATTATATAATTAGGCTTACACTAAAATCAATGCACTGATAACAAAACCATAATTTATATTAAGTATTAATAAATTAAAAATGATTATTATATTTTTTCTTTTTTTTGTGTCAAACGTTTTTTTATTGACCTATGAAAGGGTTTGAAAAAAAACAAGTGTATAATGGTTTTGTGCAGGGAGAATAAAGCATTGCCCTATATAAAGTAGATATGTATGTCGATAAGTTTGTTTCTCAATTAACGATAACTTTTATTGGTTTCCGATATGAACATTTCGAGATAACAATAAAATCTCATTGACTTTTCATTGACTTCAGTTTCTATCCCAACTAAATACTAAATTTAATTGCTTTAAAACACACAAACTACCTTGTAGAAACAATAAATATATATATATACATATGTATGTATAAGCTCTGTGTGACCATTAAAAAAAATTGAAACTGAAATTAAACAAAACTATCTGACCGCTAATGTTGTCTGCGACGACGCATAAGTTTTTTAATGAACTTTGCATTATTAGAGACAAGACGACAAATGGCCAACAACACAAACAAACACACATAAAACCCACACAGATAAGCAGACAGACAGACAGAGAGAGAGACAGATAGATAGACAGAGAGACAGACAGAAGCAAACTGGGTCTGAAAAAAGCGAAACTCATTTCAAAGCTATTAGCCGGAAACTGCAAAAACTACAACACCACCAACAACAACAACAACAATAACAACAACAATGAGAGCACATCTCTGGCTCTGTGTGGAATGAATGGCAAATGTTTCGCTGCTGCAAAACTGCGTTCCAAACTACTTAGTTACATTCAGGCCTTGTTACAATTTCTTATCGTCGAGACGAGTTGAGTCGAGTCGAGGCGTTCGTGCGAGCATTTACCCATCTCATCCAATCCAAGCTGTCTGTCCAGTGTCCAGAGGATCAGACTACTTGAGTTCTCAGCCCAAGCTATCCTAGCTTCAATACTTGCATTTCTTTTTGTTTGACCTGCCTCTGCCTGCCAGCCAGCCAGTGTTGATTGTTGGTTTGGTTTGGGTTGAGTTGAGTTCAGTTCCAAGCTGAAAGCTGAAAGAAACGAAACGAAACGAACCGGTGCAAAGTGGATGGAGGGGTCACTATGCAAACCACTCAATGTAATGAAGGTCATTAGAAATGTACTTCTTGTGCGGAGAGAGAGAGAGAGAGGGTGATGAGGGGGAGGTGATGGGTGGCCATGGCACACGCACACAACTCATTTGCACTTGGGCCAAGTTGCCATCAAAAAGTGCGTGAAACAAACACAAACACAAACAAACACTAACACACACACACACACATAACAGAAACAAAGCAAAAGTTTTCTTTCTCAGCTTCGGCTGGCCATTGTTGGCAGCTTTGGGTCATTAGGTTGACGCTTGTCCATGGGCACAAACGTAATTAGTCGACGACGACGCAACGACGACAACGACGACGACGACGGCGACGATAGCAAGACAGCAGCATCAAAACATGTAAAGTAGGTTGAATGCCGCCGCTGCTCGACTGACCCAACGAGGCATGCCCCCAATGAATGTGTCCCCATTGGTTTTACACACACACATAGACAAACACACAGACTCTGAAAGTCCAATAAGAGCGAAGAACTTGGGCGAAAAAAAAAACTTGGTAATTAGGATGTTTGTGCTGACAGAAAGACAGACAGACACTCTTTGACTGTTTTAGATAGACAGCGCGAAGAGGGTGAGCGAGGAGGGGTGACGAAGAATGTGCAAAAAGCGACGAGACGCGACGCGAAGTGAGGCAACGCGAAATGCGATAGAAAGTGAAAAGAGCAAACGGCTGTCGAACGGGTTTTACTTTTCTTTCATTATTTTCTGTGTTTTCTTTTTGTTTGTTTTTTTTTTTTTTGGCAACCAGCACAGAAGCAAAAAAGATTTTGTACTTGCTAAAGATTAGGCTACACTTGGAAAAATTGCCATCAATATGTTGCTCTTGCTTATACTAAATGATAAAATTATAATTAAATAATGAAAGAAATATCTACAAAGCAAGGAAGAAAAGTATCTTTGGCATGTCTATATACACTTTAACTAAAGTCTATATCTTATTCAGAATATGATAAGTTATATATATATATATACACTTTAAATAAAGTATATTTGTTGTCATCTTCATCATATTCAGGATATGATGATAAGTTATGCAGGCTTGTTTTATGTGTAAAGCAGACGCGGCGCAGGCATGAAAGAGTCGAGTCTAAAGGCTAGCCAAGGATTGCGTGCAGACGCGGCTGGGGCGCATTCACCAAATTAAGTTGACATCCCAAGTTTAACTTTTTTAATTAGATTTTATCATTATAATCAAGTCACAGTGACAGAGTTGTTGCCACTGATCCAAAGCGACAGACAACAACACACAACATACAACACTGCCAACAACAATTGTCAAGACTTTTTGCAGTCTTCTCTCACACTCGACTCTGTCCCTGTCCTTGCCCTTGTCATTTGCCACTTACCCTTTGCCCTTTTGCCTCTATTTGCCCATTTGCCCATTGCTACTTGGCCTTTGGTTGAGAGTGGCTTGCCTTGCTTTTTATTTACATTTTTATCGCTTGAGTTCGTTTTTCGTTTTTTCGCCATTTCGTTGCGCTGAAAAGTAGGCAAGCTTTTTTTTCGTTGTCGCTTTTTATGTGGCAACTATTGAACGGCGGCAACATTATGAGCTATCAGCGCAGAGCAGTGCAGTTGCTTGTTGCAACAATGTTGTTGTTGTTTGTTGCTTGCTTCTAACTTGCAACTGTAAATCGCATTGAATTCATTGCCGCCATTGCGTCCACACAACAATGAAAGAACTGAAAGAAGCAAGCAACCCTTGCAGTGTGTGTGTGTGTTGCCGATGGCATAAGAAAAGTGTTAACAATAAAAGTGATGTTTGTGCCACAGCGATTGCAGCAGCGTTGCCGCATGAATGCGCCAAGTGCACAAGTGTTGCAATTGTTAACAATAAAGCTTTTTTTTAGAACGAATATGAAATACACTTGCCAAAAGGTTGTAATGATAATCGGATTCTGTCTACTTTCTACACACACAAAAAACCATCTCGTTCGGTTCTTCACATGCAACACATGTATTTGGTAACCAAATTTATGAACCCTCTTCTGTTAAGGGTTTTAAAATGGAAAAGCACTCGACGTAGTACTTCGTGTGCTTCATAATCTTACGCATACTTATACATACATACATACACATACATACTTATGCTCATACTTGCACTTGTGCTTTTACCCGTAAGTAAGCTGCAAAGTTGAAGCATGAGCACACACACACACGCACACACACACTGAAAGAGAGAGACACTCCTTGATATAGGTAGGTGTGTTCAGGAAATGCGCTTAAGTGGCATCAACGTCAAGTCTCGAGTTCGAGTTTGGTTTTGGTTTTGGTTTGGAGTTCTGGTTCTGGTTCGAGTTTTGAGTTTTGAGCTTGTTTAAAGTAAAATGACGAACTGATGAGCATTTTTAATGTCAAATTTATATCTGAACGGACGAACAAATGCCGGAGTATCCGTTTGTATTACTATGTGTTCCAAGTTTATTGGTGTGTGTATGTGTGTGTGTGTGTGTGTTTGGGCAACTTTATGTGCCAACGGCCACTAAGCAAATAATAACAAATGAATAATGAACTGCGCTCATATGGGAGGCCAATCAACCGAACCGAATGAACGTTGGATTCAACTTTGACCAGTTGCCAGTTTGTTGCCAGTGTTGCCGGTTTTTGGGGCAACACCTACACACAAACACACACACACACAACACACAGAGACAAGCAGACAGACAACACTCATTGATTATTTAAACGTTTGCGGTGCGATTGTTATGTCCATTGTGATTCCCATACTGCCAGAGCGAAAGAGATAGATGACAAATGAGAGAGAGAGAGTGAGAGAAAAACATAGCCACAAACGACAGCCACAGGAATAACAACAACAACAACAACAATCGCCACAGCCCCACGTGCATTTGTATGCTTCACACTGTGGCATTTATTGTTTACCGTTTGTATCTAAAGTTTTATGGCATTGGGGCATAAATAAATATTGATTCGTTCATTGTGGACAGCAGCAGCGGCAGCCGTGTGGCAGCAACACTCGCCGCTGTTGTTGTTGTTGTTGTTGCTGTTTGGCGTGTGCAGGTGCAAATTTCACAGTGTAACTTGATCAATTGAGGCTCTTCACACACACACACACAAACACACACTCTCGCACACACACACCGAAAAGTGGCTTAAGAAAATGTTTGTCAAATGCAATTATTGATGGTAAAATTAAAGTGTATTAAAGTTTTGGCAGATTTATTGTTAAACGCATATAAGATGAATGCTTCAAATGGCCCATAAATTGGAATTGAACAAAAACGAAAAAAGATATATATATATATGAAATAAAACAATGGAGTCTTTATTCGGAAAAGAATTTATGACTTATCTCGATATATAACATGAGAAATAAATATCAATTTAAAAATGATTTTGCTTCAATAGAGACACACACTAGTTGATTGCAACATTTTGCGTTGAAGCACTTCACCCCCCTCTTCACTCTATTACCGTTTACTCAAAATGTCGACAATCCTGATGCGTTCCAATTACTCAAGCAGTCAATGCCAGTGCAACAACCACACACACACACACACACACACACAAAGAAGCAACAATAATGCAGTCAAAGATATGTACATATATAGTTCTTCTTCTTGTCGTCGTCGTCGTTGGGGCACATTGTACGCTCAAGTTGAGTCCTCCATTCATTGCTTCTTTTGCCTTGTGTACTTATTTTTAAACGTATTAAGGAAGCCCCTCGCCAGGCATCGAAAGTCGAACGAGTCGAGACTTGAGTCGAGTTGAGTTGAGTTGAGTCGAGAGTTCCGGGTCGTGGCAAGTTGAGGTACGGCGGCTCGAATCGAATCGAATCGACTGAAGTAAAGTCAAGTCTTGAACTAAGGCAGGAGCAACAAGACGAGAGACTGAATATGAATGTGTGGCATGTGGCATGTGGCATAAAGGGACAACCAAAGTCAGTCATAAGATAAAAGTTTACCCGAAAAACCCAGTTAGCCATTGAATTGGCGTTCTATCTAAGATTTTTAGTGCTTGGACAAAAAAGAGAAAACTTTCTGATTATGGTTTTTGACTACATTAAACAATAAACCAATCAGTTTTATTTGGAGTCAATATCGGGATCGATCAAAATACAAACAAATTCCACATTCACACTCACACAGTTACAAGTTTATTTATGTATTATACCATTTTTGGAGTAAGTTTTCATTCCGCTTAAAAGATTTTCAACTGCAAGTTACAACTAAATTTTTTTTTCTTTCTTTCTTTTGCTGGGCAAACGCAAGTTGCAGTTAGAGCATAGAGCAAAAGTTATGCGCTAAACAAACAAACAAACAAAATAAGAGTGAAAAAAAAAAAGAAAAAAAAATGGCCAAGAATAAGCGAAAGAGAAATATTTTCTTTTGGCTGCCTTTTTTGGCTTTTTGGCTTCTTAGTTTGCTGTCGAATTCATGTTGGACGCAAATTTATGACTGTCAAAAAGTTCAGTGTGTAAAGTGTAAAGAAAAAGAGACAGCGAGAGAGAAAGAGAGAGACGGATGCGCCAAAAAGGAAAGAAAGAAAGAATGAAAATTGCAAGAACCTTGTCGTCCAGCGCAACTTTAATATTTTTTCTATATAATAGAGAGAGAAAAAGTAATTTTTCGTATTTTCTCATTTTTTTTTCGCGCCCCGCCCCGCCCCCAAAAAGTTGCAGCAAGTGCTGACAATGGGCCTATGAAAATGCAACAGCTGTAGTCGAACTTATCGCCATGGCCATAAAACAAAAAACAAAAACAAAAAAAATGGGTGTTAGAGAATGAATTTTTCAAAGTTTTGATGAATTTCTTATTGTTAATCGTTTGGAAACGTTTCTCTGCCCCCCCGTCTGTGAAATTTTTGTTTTTTATTTACTATGCAAAACGAATTTAAAGCAAATGTCTTCTTCTTGCCTTGCTGCCCCTTAGCTTAGCAGCTGTCAGCTGTCCCGTTGTGTCTCGTCTGGCTAACAACAACAGTAACAACAACCACAACAACGAAATGAAATCAAAGCCACAAACCTATCAAGAAATTTTTAATGACGGCAAAAGCAAGTCAAGGAGGCACCTACCCAACCCCACCCCACCCTCCGCCCAACTACCTCAGGCAAAAGAGGAGACGTCTCGTGCTGTGCCCAAGCTCGTGTCTGCGGTTAAGGGGGAACTCCTCTCAGGCAGAGAGAAGCCCTCAATCGCCTACGTCTTTCCTCTTACCACTTACTCTGTGATATATACTAATGTCTAGTGTAGACACACACACACACACACACACACACACACAGAGGAACAGACAGCCATAGATTTCGAACGAAACAAATGCAAATTGTTGTCATTCAGCGAGCGACGTCGTCGTCGTCAGGAACAACATAAATGGTGAGGTGATGGTGGATTGGGTTAGGATAGGACTACCAAGGATGACGAGAGTCGATTGGTTTCAAGCTAGATGGCAAGCACTTGTATGTGTGTGTGTGTGTGTGTTTGTGTGTGTCTCGTCTCCTGTGTGTCCCGTGTTGTGTTGCCCGCCTCGTAAATGTTCATTAATCCGCTGGCAAAGCAGACGACAACAACGAAAAACAACAACAACAACATCAGACGATATTTGCGGTGTTTGGTGTTTGTGTATATCTGTGTCTGTGTGTGTGTGTTTGTGTGTGTATATTAATGCGGCGAGCAAAAGTAGCTTTTAATTAGCATGTTGTGTCTGCGAGGCCGCAACGCACCGCACCGCACCGCTCGTTTGTTGCAAGTTGTTGTTGTTTTTTTTTTGGGTGGGTGGGGGAGGCTTTTTCAATGGCTTTTTGGTTGACTGGCAAATAGAAACAGCAACAACAACAAACACAAAACACACACACAGGTGAACAGTAAAAAGAAAGAGGTGGTGAAGGTGTGTGTGTGTGGGGGTGGAGGGGTGGGGGGGCGAATGTATGCAGCAATAGTTTATTTTTTTAAGGGTTAAGACAGACAGCACCCCCGCCCCCCCCCCCCCCCCCCATCCGCGCTGAAAGAGCTGGGGCACAGCTGATGAGCTATTGCGGGGGCTTAAATGGAGCTTAGGCTTAGTGTCATTGCGGCTTTCAAGAGAGAGACAAGGGGAGAGGGTGGGGTGGGGAAGGCAGGCAGAACATAATAAGACACATGCGTTCAGTTCATTTATCAATAAATGTTGTTGTTGTTGTTGTTTTTAGTGTGTCGAAATGTTTTTGTGTCTTCATTTAGAAGAAGACGACTTTGACGCTGGAATTTTGCCTTAAAGTTAAGCTACTTTAATGCCGAAAAGAAAAAAGAAAAAGGATTTGAATCGATTTAAGACACATTGATTAAGTAATTAGCAAAGCAAAAAGGGTTACAATACAATTGAATACAAAAAGAATTTTAGTAATAAATATATTTCTTAATAGATTTTATTTTGCATATTTTGTCTTATTATTTTTTAAGTGCTTTCATATGAAAATTACCCATTTCATGGGTTAAGGGTATAAAAATATATATTAAAATAATATATAAAAGATAAAAAAATCTATTTTGAAACGTAACTAACTTGATCTTAGTCCAAATTCAGTAAAATTTTTGAGCACTTGAGTCCCTAATTGAGTGTATTTGTGAGCCTTGAAGTGAGGAAGAGAGTGAAGTCGAGTCGAGTCGAGAGGGAAGGGGCGGAGGGGCGAAGTACACGTATCACTTATCCGTAAACACTTAATTGGCAATTAGTTGGCTGCGTGCCTCTCATCAAACACACACACACAACACACACACACATAATTGCCGTCACGCACATTCAAATCAAGTGAAACGAAACATTTACATACGTTTAAGTTTTTATGGTCATTGTGCTTGGGTGGGTTGGGTTGGGTTGCGTTTGGAGGGGGTTTATCCCAAGATTCAATCTTCAGTTCAGTTCAGTTGCTTCATCAAATAAGTAATAAAACATTAAATTTATGATATAGTTTAAATGCGGGAAGTTTGTTTTCTTATTATTCTTAAACGATTATTCATTACACCAAACTGTATTGTTTGTTTTAAGGAGCCATGATCACGATTTTGCTTAAAACAAGTAAATAAAAATAAATATTTTTTGAAAAGTTTACATTCATTTTCATTGTGAGCAAGGCGGATATTGAAAATCTCATTCTTAGGAAAAGCTTTTCAATCATTTCTTAAATATAATTAGCATTGAATAACACGATCTTAAATTCTGATTGTGATTCTGACTTAAAAATAGATTGATAGACTTTACTTTAACTTTTCTTATAGAGTGTGTGTGATTTGAGTTAATGTTATTTTGCATAAAACAACAACAACTACTTTTCGTAGTTACAATGATTAAGTGCGTTGTTCTTGCCTGGCTGGTTCATTGGCATGGCATTCAAAACGACGAATGTGCCACACGGCTACACAGTTGCAAGCAAAGATAGAGAGTGGTGGGGGGAAGTAAACTTTTTGCAGTACACGCTAATTAGACGGCACGCAGGCGCATGACACACAACAACAACAAGAACAAACCAACAACAAATACACATCATGCTTGCAATAAAGGTTGGAGAGTTTGACTACTGTTGCAAGTTGTTGTTCTTGATTGTAGTTGTTGTTGTTGTTATGATTATTAGGCACAAAGTGCTTGAAGCTGCTGCTGCTGCTGCTTACTATTACTATTGCCCCGACCCAGGCCTAAGCTAAGTAACACGATTTTTCTTCATTATTATTTCTTGGCACGCGATCTGACAAGTTAGACGACTTACAGTTGTTGTTGTTGTTGTTGTTGTTGCTGCTGTTATCGTTGTTGTTTCTGTTGTTTCTGTTGGACTTTGAGCTAGTCAAGCAAGCTGTCGCCATCGCCATCGCCATCGCCTTGGCTGTCGTGTTATGCGATTTACATGATGTGTTTTAGGCGGCAATGGCAACAACAACAAAAAAGTGTTCACTACACCAGCCCCACCCTACAACAACAACAACAACAGCAATATCTAGAGACACCCTACTGTATGTACATTGTACATGGTTTAATACTGTGTGCAATTTTTATCTACGTTTTTATAAAGAAATTACATTTGACGACTTACTTGCAATTAGCCACGTCTCAACTTGCAGCAACTTGTTGACTTGTTTTAGTTATTACTATATATATATAGTTGTGTGTGTGTGTGTTTGTGACGAGAGTTTTCTCCCAACGATCTGTAAAACAAAAGACAAGCGATATTATTATTATAGCTATAAACATGTGAATGAGAGTATCTTAACTCATTTTGCGAAATAACTAACTAAAAAAAATAAAAGCACAAAAGCAACAATTAGTTGTTAGTCAGGCTTTAACAACAATAAGCCCATAAATCAACTATCCCAAGTGAATTGAACAGTAATCGCAAAAGGCAGGCTCGCAGAGTCTCTGAGATCATACTACACTGAGAAAATACTACAGAAAATACCAAATTATTATTATCTTGATATCTTTTGTTGGTTATTTTCCACAACAGCAGCGAGATCTTATCATATAACCGTCCATCATATCTAAAATATCTTGAAAGGCAAACAATATGAGAAATATGCCCCGAAACATACTGTAAACAGTAACCATTAAAAATTGATCAAAACAATAATTAAATCAACACAGTTTGCGTTTTCGACCTTCACTGATAGATAAGCACAAAAGCTTATCTACATCTTATCCTTCTCCCCTTCGCACCACTCAACACAACACCAAAGCAAATGAGAGAGTGAATGGGGAAGGGGGAGATGAAATGTCTTCGGCTCTTTCTCTTCTTCTGTCTTCTGCCTTTATTTAGGCTATCACGCAAAACGCAAAAGATGTTCGCCGCAGGTTGGTTAATTGAGAAAAACTATTTTGATAAAAAATGCAAGAAACCAACAAAACAAAAAACATAACTTAAATTAAATGGAATTTTATGCACATAAATAACGAAATAACGAAGGTGGCGACGGCGACGGCGGGCAGAGTGAAGTGTGTTTTTGTTTTTGTTTTTTGCCGGCGGGAGTACTACAGACACATTACATTTTCTGCTCCAGATACGCTTTTCACAATTTTAACACACACTCGCACACACACACACTCGCATACACACACAGTGCAGATGCAGACTTTTGATTTTACTTTTGTGAACACGCGGCGTATGCGCAATGTTTGCGAGCAGAGCGTGCGCACAGAAAGCAAACAGCGCTGCAACAAACACACACAAACAAACATACACACACACACACATATGGACAACAGTCTCTGTCTGTCCGTCTGTGTTAAACCAGTGAGCCGAGCCATGGGGCGTTCGTTAAGTATATGAAAAGTGAAAATTGCATTTATTTGGTTTTTTTTTTGCTTTTTTGCTTTTTCCTTTTTTGTTTAAATGCAGCTGCAACAAAAATTGAGTCGAAAATGTGTGGCAAGGTTGACGTGGCGGCAAATAGATAGCATTAACACACACACACGCATAGACACACACACAAACAACAACAACAATGATGATGTTGGAGATGAAAGGGTCAGCATTTGTTTGCCAATCACGCATCCCAGGCACTAGGCCAAGGGAAAATCACTGAAAATTCACAAATAATGCACTTTTTTTTTGGTTTTTTTGTGACTTTTTTACATTCGCATTCAAAACGCAGCTACTTAAACATATATTAAATTGAATTTCAACACGCATTATCACATGATCCCAAAAAGTAACCTCAATATTTATATACTGTTTTAAGGCTTAACATGCATTTCGCACTTGTTGGTTGGCGGGAGGGGGGATAATAAGTTGAAAAATTGTTTTTGTTATCTCTCAGTCAAGTCAAGTTTATTATTACATGTCTTGACAGACAAGTTATGATGCCAATAAATGTGTAATGTTTCTAACAGTAGTTAATCTATCTGGCTTCTTCTTCTTCTTTTTTATTCTTTAATTACATTGTCAACTCTGTCGGGTGTCTAGTGTGAGTTAATTATCACACACAAGCACACACACACACACACAAAGACAGACACACACTTGGGCATTAGCTGAAGAGTTGTGATTCTCTCGATCTCATCAGTTAATCCCATTGCACTCAAATATGCAAAACTCATCATTGACATTTCTGTCTGTCTTTCATTCTCTCTGTCTGTCTTTCTGTCGGCTCTATCCACATATCCATACATATCATCACGTGGAGCCGCCAGCAAATGCCATCGATGTCCAACCAACATCATCATCATTATTAACTTCATCATCATTAATTAAACACTTAATTAAAACTGCAGTCAGTCTGGGTATTGGGTAAATAATGACTGATGGCAGGCAGCATGCAGCATGAAGCAGAAGGCAGAGACTACTTCAATGATGGTTGTGAACGGGGGAAGGGGTAGAGTGAAGAAGTGACTATAAATTGATTAGGCAGCTTTTTGTGTGAACGCTTTCAGCAGCCAACTGGCAAAAAGCAACAACAACAACAGCGCATTTTAAATGCAAACCGCTAAAAGCAGAACAACAACAACAAAAACAACAACAACAACAATGAGAGCGTCTAATGACGACCGAATAATAGGTTTAATAATAAATGTTTGTGTATATACAAATTAAGGCAACTTTCCATTTTTCGACATGAATTTCATTGAAATTGGACTAGAGAGAGAGAGATAAAAAGAGAGTGAAAGAGAGAGAGGTGTGCGATAAGCAATCAAAAGATAAGCGATAAGCGTTAACAGTTTTAAAAAATGTATTACAAACTGATTAACACAGCCGGGTGGGTAGAGAAAAAAAGTTAACAAAGTTGAGTTGATTTTAATGGGAATAATGTGTGATCAAATTGTTTTTTTTTTTTGTTGTTTTTCTAGCTACCAATATTTACATTGTTGATACACTGTTGTTGATATATAGAACACATCAATGGGCAACAAACAGCAGAACAGCAGCAAAAAATCAAGTAAGAAGGCTTACTCGACTGCAAGATACCCTTAATCACTGTTCATACAGACGGATAGACATACACATAAGTGTACTACCAGACTAATGCTTGATAGTTCTATCATATATTCCGTGTTTCTTAAGAGATTTTAATACAAATTGAACAGATGTTCTTTATTTTGCTAAAAGTTTCAATCCTCATTTTCAAGTTTTTGATTTTCAAGATTTTTTTGTTATCGATTACATATGTATATCGATAAACCTAAAAAGTTATCGAAAATTTGAAATAAACTTGCTAGGAGGGACAAACAGACGGCTATATCGACTTGGCTGTTGATGCTGATCTAGAATATATATACTTTATGGGGTCAAAAAAGCTTCCTTCTGCCTGTTACATACCATTATACCCAACCATTATACCCTTTTTTTACCCATTTCATGGGTTAAGGTAAAAAATAAAAAAAACTAGCACTTTGATAAGTATTTAATTTGCTTTTATAAATAAATAAGTACATTTAATATTCATGCACAATTTGAATGTTTAATAAGCGATAAAAATTTCAAAAAGTATGTATTCAATTTCAATTCAATTATAATCAAATTAAAGGGCAAAAAAAAAGAGGTTTGAAATCAAAACTATGATTTAATTAAATTTTCAATTTCACTCACGACGAAAACCTTATAAAATAAAGATCTAAAAATAAAAATAGAAACTAAGACATGAGGTGTAAATTCGATTATTGAATTTTTGTTTATCCATTCCAACATTTTGATGAAACGAGGTTAGAAAACGATAGTAAACAAATCATTTAAGCCGTTTACGCTTAAGTGGCTTTAATTGGAAACCATTTGACACAAAAATAATGTTTAGATACAATTTCGTTATAGAACAGTACGCCCCCAATGAAATGAATCTTTTTTTGTAATTGATGTAAATTGCATTTTTCTTCCATAAACAAATCTATAACAAGAGCAATGTTCTTTATAGAGAGGGTGTACTGTCCCCCACAATACTAAAAACATTTTCAACTATGTTGTTTACCGTTTGACACTTTTGCATATTACAATTACATAAGCACAAATTGAGAAGGGACAGGAACGAGAGATCCCGACGGAGTCGCCCCTTCAAAAAAGTGACAAGAAAAACGATAACGAACCAAACCAGAAGGAACGAAGGAACGAGCTCGAAACCCGAAACCTGAAACCCAAAAAACCAAACCAAACACCGCGAGAGGAGCAAAAGAGGCAATCAAAGGCTGTTTATCTTCTTGACTGCTGAGTTGCACACAGTCCTTTTTTTTTACCCCCTATTTCCAAATATTTTTTTTTTTTTTGGTTTCGGGGGGGGTTTTACTTTCTCATCTCGCCGGTTCATCGGACACCGAATGAGGGTCACACACACAATGGCAAATATGGCAAATGGAAGATGGAATGGATGGCCTTGGGTGTCCGGGGTTTGGGTTTTGGGGGGTTTGTTCCATTTACAGAGATTTTTCAAGTATTTTTCATTTGATTCATTAATAAACCAAAAAACAGAAAAAGAAAATATACTAAAAATAATAATAATAGTAATATTTAATATGTAAATATGTAATACATAAGTAGCTAAGCAATTTGTTATTGCCCCTAGCGACCGAGAGGCCGAGACCGAAAAACATTTATTATTATTGCCCAAAAATCGCTTATACAGAGTATTCAATAGACAAAACATTTCATAGAACTCTAGAAAAAGTGTGTCGAAGGCAAATCCAAATCCCAAGTAGATGAGGCGTGGTTCTTCTGTCTTCTGTCCATGTTCATGTCCATGTCGATGTAAATGAAAAGGAATTGTTATAAATTGTCTTTGACCTTTTCTCTTCTTCACTATTCGTCGCCCAATTCAGATTCAGTCTTTGATACCCTAACCAAAACAAAGACTATCTGCCTCACATACACATATATCACTTAGTGTGTTCGTGTAGTGTATTCAACATTCGCCTAAGATCTAATATTCCGGTTTTTCCGTTTTTTCATTGTTTTCTTTGTGTCTTGTGTTGTTGTTGGCCAAGGCGTTTGCCGTTTGATAGATATTCCTTATTTGGTTGGTCGTTCGGGTTGGATTCGGGGGTTGGAGGCGGTCGGCTAAGCAAAATATCTTTGAGATATTGTATCTGTTGTCATGCAGCATGCGTAGGCGATTTGCTTGAAAGGCAAAAGCTTAAAGGCAGGGCGGGGCGTGGCGGGCAGGGCAGGGCCAGATAGGATATAAAAGGGCGTTTCGAATTGTTTTGCCGTTTAAATCAAATGATGTAACTGTTATTGTAGACAACTTCTGGTCTGGAGAAACATGGCCAATGGCCAACATTATTTATGGCCTGATCAATGGGATCAGTCAATCGTTTGTAAAGCTACCAAAGCTCAACCCACATTCTTTTCCATCTTTTCCTTCTTTTTCCAACTGTGTAATTACACATAGAAATGAACGAACCAATGCGCAGTTGGCCTTATCAACAGTTTGCAAAATAACAGAGCAGTAGACATTACTATATTGGCTATATTGAAAAGCCGCTGACCAAGTTTGTCTATGTGTGTGGGTAGTGAGGGGCGGGGAGAGGGGAGTGGGTAGGCTTGGGTTAGCTACTTACTCAACCTGATTCTGAACCGGTTGACATAGCCGACATTTGTTGTGTGCTGCTGCTGCTGTGGGCGTGGCAGGCGCTAAACTGTTAGCCAGACAAATGACCAACCAGCCAGACACTTGACAGAACCGTTTCACTCAGTACACAGTAAGAAAAAGTTGAGTTAAAAGAGTAAAAGAATGCTAACTTTATACTTATAATAAAATTTTGCATCGATTTCCAATCAAAAATATGAAAGAATCTAAACATTTTTTGTTAGTCAGTTATTTTTTCAAGTGTAGACAGTAGACGACAGTCAGGCCGTCAGCTCCGTTAGCTCTGATGATGAGGGGGCGAAAATAAATTTCAAAGCGATTTATCAAAACCAAATCCGAAAACCCAAAGCCAAACCAAAAGCAACAACCGAGCTAGAGAGGGAGAGGGCGAGAGAGAGGGAGTGAGACAGAACGAAAAAGAGATAGAAAAAAAATGTGTGTTTTAGCCGCAAACGCAGCCGCAGCTGAAACACTGAAAATTAAAGCTAGAAAATCCAGAATGACCAGAACAAGGAGAGACGGACAAAAAAAAACTAGGCTAGCGGGGAGGGCGGGGGGGGGGGGGAGGAAGGAATTGGGCCTTTGAGTATTTGGCTTTTAGGTCTCCTTGGAGAATGATTGTTGTTCTTGTTGTTGTTGCTGTTGTTGTTGTCGTTGAGACA
Organism: Scaptomyza parva; assembly: GCA_035044645.1. Lineage (NCBI taxonomy): Eukaryota > Metazoa > Arthropoda > Insecta > Diptera > Drosophilidae > Scaptomyza > Scaptomyza parva. The sequence goes on from JAWNNT010000139.1 coordinate 13,605,146, forward strand.
AAACGCCCAAATGCAAATTATTCATAAGCAGGGCAAACAAACATCTTGTAGCTACAAGAGAGAGAGAGAGCGATTGAGACAGAGACAGAGACAGAGAGAGAGGGAGAAGGAGAAGGAGAAGGAGAGAACCTGTCACTAGTCTATCTCTGGCTCTGTTGTTGTTGTTCTTGTTGTTCTTGTTGTTCTTGTTGTTTTTGTTGCAGCAAATACAAAACGTTAAATTAATGTTAAAAGCATGTTGGCCCCGCCAAGCACCGCCCCCTCACCCCGTTCCCGTCATTCATACGTACGTTGTTCTTCACGTTGTGCCACGCCCACACCCCCTGTCTCTACACTCCCCATTGTTGCTGTTGTTGCTGCTGTTGTTGTGTCCGTTTATTCTTTCATTGTTGCCCAAAAAAAAACTCGTTCACTTGATGGCTGCTCTGTGTTTTTCTCTCCATCTCTCATCTCCCCCCCATTCCCCCCCACCCGAAGTGTTTGCCTTTTGGCTGCATTTGCGTTTTAACGCTGCTGCCGCTGCTGTTGCTGCTGCTGATAAGCCGCTTAGCTGTTGCTGTTGTTGCAGTAAACATATTTTCGGATTGTTTCTCTTCTCGTCTCGTCTCGTCTTTTGTGGCCTCAAGCAGTGGGCGGTCGAAGCAGTCTCTTTCGGTCGGTTGGTCGGCGGTCATCGCAAAGCGGAATAGCATAACGGGAGCAGCATATGATCCGATTGTTGTCCACTAAAGTGAACCATTTGCGTGTGTTTTTCTGTTGTTTCTTTCTTTTTTTCGTTTTTTTTGTTTGATGGAAAGATGGAAAGCAGCCAAAAAGTAGCTTTTATCGATAAGTGTTTTCGGTCCGATGGACAGCAACAGCTTACAAAATGTACAGTTCTTAAGAATTTGAAGTGAGAAAACAACGACAGCTATGATTCGATTTCGATTATTATCGATAATGGAACCGATTATGCAACGAACATTAAGCCAGTTTCATTAGCTTATTTTTATAGCTAGTTGAAACTTGAAATCGAATGTAATCGATAAGAAAAGAACGATTATTATCGATAACCGATTATGCAACGAACTTATACTTTCAAATAACTTCAAAACCACTTTAATCATTAACAAAGTAAGCAATTAAGTGCAACTGCAATTGCACAACTAAATATTTGTATATATGTACATATATAGTATAGGGAAGTTTCGATTTCGATTTCGATTTAAAGGTCGCGCAACAGTTCATCGATTTGCATTGCATTGTTTTCCCACACACATCGATAATTGTTTTCGATTAGCAGTTTCCTGAACTGAACACTGGTTGCAAGGTTGCTGCCTCAGCAAATTACGTTGCTACTAAGCAACAACAAGACGCAAATGCAACAAAAAATAAAAAAGATCAGTTTGAAGTTTCTTTTTGCCTGACTGAATGGCTGTCTGGCTGGCCCTGCCATTTATGCAGCACTCGGCTCTTTTGCTGCTGTTGCTGCCACATTGCCTTTGCCACATTGCCTTGGCGTTGTGCAAATAAAAAGCTTGTCACTTTGACATTTCGCCGGCAGGAGCGTTAAGTTGCAACGCGACACAGCCACAAACGTGCGGCAGAGTCAGCAAGCAGGCGGCAGGCAAGGGGCAGGCAGGCAGGCAGAGTAGAGTAGTGAGGAGTGCCCCCAAAACGAGTTGCACGGAGTTGTTGTTGGCAGCGCTTCTCATCTTCGTTGTTCGTTTGTTTGAGTTTGATTGTTGGCCAAATGCCTGGGCCCGGGCCAATGAGTTGTGCGAGAGAATTGTTAGGGCACAAAGTGTATAAAGAGGGAGGGAGGGTGGTGAGGTGGGGGCGAAGTTATGTTACTTTGCCTCTCGATGCGGTTGCAAAAATCGAATTGGCAAAGTTGCAGTTGCTTATTATTATTGTTGTTGTTGCTGTTGCCCCGCAAATTAAACGTTTTGGGTCGTGCCTAAAGCAACAACAACAACAACAAACAACAACAATGCTAACAACAACAACACAACAGTTAACAGCAGCAACAGCAACTAAAAAAAACTCTGCATTGTCTGCTCCCTTCAATTATTTTGCATTATTTGCAAGGCAAAAAAGTAAAAGTTTCTTTTATGACTGCGAAATGTTTTATTGTGTTGAAGAAAACTGAACTAGATGAAAAGATGGCAGAAGAAGAAGATGATGATGAAGCAAAAAATCAGCATCATCATCATCATCATCATCATGATAGTCGGGGTCGGGTTCGGGGGGTTTGAAGAAGCTTGTGCAATATATATTTAAAATACAATAGAAAAACAATAGAAAAAACGCTTTAGACAAATTAAATAACTATGTTTCTCCTTTAATGAATTTTAGTTACAGATTCGTGGGGTTTGCGCCCCCCTCCTCCCCTCTTGTAACTTTTTTTTGCCACTTCAGGCAAAATACGCATCTTTTGTATTCATAATTGGGCAATTGAAAGCGTGAGGCGTGAGGCGGGAGGCGTTGGGGCGAATAAGCGGGAGTAGCACTTGGAGGTCAAGGGAGATGAATCTTAACTTCACTCTCAAGTGTGTGGAGTTGAGCCAACAGATGGCTAACAGAAACAGAAACAGATCAATCGATCTCAATCTCGATTCCAAACGCAATAAGATTTTAAGTGCAAAGATGTTTAATCTTAAGTGCATTTGTGAATTGATTTGCATATCAATTGTTATTAACAAAATCATTCGCAGTCTCAATCTACTGAAGATTTCCAAATAACAAAGTGAAACTCAAAATCTTTTCATCTTTTTCATTTCGAAAAACAATTACAACTTCTGATTAAAATCGTGGCAAGATCATCATCATTGAACAAACTGAACTGAAGTTCATTCAACACACGATTCCACGATCTTTAAGAATATTAATGCATTTTCTGTTTAAGCCGTTTAAGCCGACTCCACTTGAGAGAGACGCACGAGAAACGGTTTCGCTCGGAAAATTTAACTGTAAAATCGATGACTCGACTATCGAAAATTGTCAAAAGCGGCACTAAAGATGTGTGTGCATCATGAACCATCATCATCATCATCATCATCATCATCATCATCATCATAATGATGTGTGTGTGTGTGTGTGCTCAAACAATAGAGAGTAAGGGAGGTGAGGGTAGGGTAGGGTAGGGGTAAGACGCGAGTAAATAAGGCACAAACTGGCTGACTGGCTTCAACTTCATAAAGATGCAGTAAGAAGAAGAAGCCAACGAAGAAGAAGAAGAAGGCTTACTCACAGTCACGACGACAATGAGAGAGTGAAGAGAGAAGGGCGCGGGGGCGGTTGGGCGGCATGGGTGCAGATTTTATATATACTCGGGCCAAGAATTGCAATTGCACACAGTCGAGTTGAGTCGAGCCAAAGTCGAGCTGCGAGCTGCTTTCAAAGAGAAGAGAAGAGAAACAAAACGAAGCACACAAAAAAAAAAGCGTCAACCGCTTTGCTTCATTTTGCACAAAAGACCGCAGCTCCAGTAACATACTCCAAACCCCACCCCGCTACCCCGTCCCCCCTTAGCAGCAGCAACAACAACCACGACGACGACGACGTTGACGTTGTCAATATAATCTGCTTCTTTCTGCCTGCATGCTTTTTTTTGAAGAAGTGTGGGTGGGTATGGGTTTTTTGGGTTGTTGTTGTAGAGGAGCCGCTCCTCTCTGTTTTCGCTGCATTTTTCAGACCGTTGACAAATTTTGAGCCCAAAACAAAACACAAAACAAAGCGAGACGAGACGCGACGAGACGCAACTCAACGCGACGCGACGCGAGGCAAGGCGAAAGTATGTGCAATAATCGAAAAATGTCGGCAGCGATGAATTGCAGCAGCAGCAGCACTAGAGTGCAGGGGGGCGAGGGTGGTGCAACGCTGGAAGCTGTTGCTGTTGTTGTTGTTGTTGTCTCGAGGCACCCAACCCAACCCCACCCACAAACACACAGTGTGGCATAAAATTGAAAGCAACGCGCCAGGCGCAAGAAACAGAAAAAAAAAAACAAAAAAAACCCAAAAAAAAAATGTTTAAATATTTTGAATATTTTCACGTGCATTTGCATAAACGGGGTTGGGGGGGGGGGGGAGCGGGGTGGGTTAGGTGGGGCGTGAACTGGACGCGAACGTGTCGCATTGACAGGCATGAAGCTGCTGTTGCACTTGAAGCGAATACTGCAGAAGCAGCAACAACAACAACAACAACAACAAAAAATGCGATGCAAAAAGCTTTTTGGCAATTTGCCTTCAAATCGCTTCTATTTTTTTTTTTTTCTCTCTCTCGGTTTTCGTTATTTTTTGCTGTGTTGTTGTCAAGGGGCCAGGCCAAACGCGAGAGAGCGGGAGAGAGAGCGAGCGAGAGAGAGAGAACTTTGTGATGAGTGCTTTGGCTAAAATGAAAGTCCTGCCAGCAGCTTTAAACGTTTAGCCTTAAAAGGGCGTTCCCCAAAAAACAAAAAAAAAAAGGCTAAAAATAAAATTCCATTTTAAAGGCATTTGGCTCGAAAAATGTTCTAGGCAAAAAGAACACATATGTTAAGATACAAAAAAAACTCAATATAGTTTAGTTTTCATTCAGCTAAAAGTTGAAATGAAAAGAAGAAAAACTTTTTTGCTTTGACCATCAATAGAAAATTTTTATAACTATTTACTGAGTTAAGATTAAAATCTCTCAAAAAAATCTACTCAGGCATATAATATTGATACTGATCTCTTGTTTCTATATCTACTAGTAAAGTTATATTTAACTTTTTTTCTCATTCTTCTTCGCTTTGAAGGCATCAAATTCCACTGTATTCTGTCTGTGTGAGCATTAAGTCCGTTAAGGCAATATACTCTTTACAATACTCTTCTCTTTGCAGCACATCCATCTCTGCGCTGACATGGTCAGTTTGCCCTCCCCCCATCTGCCCCTCTTACTCTTACAACTTAGTGCTGACACGACAACCGCAAAAACCTATGCAACACTCGCAACAGCAGCAGCAACAGCAGCAACAAACGTGCAACGTCCCCGGGAACTAAAAACAGGAAAAGAAATAGCCGCAGCAACAGCAGCAACAGCAACAACAGCAACAGCAGCAACAGCAACAACAGCGGCAACAACGCCAACGTCTCTGTTTTGAAATTCTCCCGCCAACCGCAACAGTGCCCCAACAGGCGGCAACACCAACCATTGGTACCTGTTCTACAAACATACATACATATATATAGTCTGGGTTGCCAGAGGCAACAGCAGCAGCAAGCAGCAGCAGCAGTCAGTCTGCCACAGAGGCAACAGAGGCAGCAGCAGCAGCAGCAACAGCAGTCAGTCGGCCACAGAGGCAAGCAGCAGCGGCAGTCAGTCGGCCACTCATGCGCAGGCAGAACGAACCGCAGCACAGACAGAAAGAGAGAGAGAGAGAGAGAAAATGGCAAAACGGGAATGGGTTTGGGGCAGTTAGAGACTAGTAGTAGAAGCTGAGACTGAGAACTGAGAACTGGGACCAAAGTTGTTCTTCTTTCTGGCAGCCAAAAACGATTTAGAGGGTTAAAGTAAAGACTAAAGAGAGAGACAGAGAGTGGAGAGAGAGAGAGAGAGAGAGGCTATTAAAATTTCAACTCAACAGAGAACTCATTTGAAATTTTCAAGTATGTGTTACTCAATTTGTGCCAAAAACCATCCAATTGCAAAGAAACCAATCAATCCAAACCAATCCAATGCCCACATGAGAAGAATGAGAGAATTTTTTCCATCATTTTTCTTCTTTCGTTCTTAACCACAAAAAAAGAAAATTCTTCTTTTCTGCTCGTTTGGTAAAACGAGTTTTTTTTTTCTTGATTTTTGTGTTAAGATTTTTTGTTTTTTTTTTTTTTTGTGTTTCTTCTGATTTTTTTTCGTAGCTGACCCTGAAATCGTGAGATTGATTTCAACTGAAATTTTGCAGCTGCATTTCTCCCCTCTCTCTCTCGCTCTCGCTCTCTCTGTCTCGCTATCTTTGTCTGTTTGGGTGTGTGTGTGCTACATGCAACATTGGTAGCCCGGGAGCTGTACAACAGCAATAACAGCGCCAAATTAATTCAAGAGTGCTCCTCATTAACATCACACACACACACACACAGACACACACAAGCACACACAGAGACACATATGATAATGATAATGATGATAATGATGATAATGACGATGTTGATGTTAATGTTGATAATAATGACAATGCCCCAACAGGCGGCAGAGCGCATAACTCGTTCAACTTCACATGACAATAATGACGTTGTTGTTGCTGTTGCACGTTGTTGTTGTTGTTGCTGGTTTTGCTGTTGTTGTTGTTGCGTCTTTTTTTTGTCTTTGGGCCAAAAACATGCGTCGTCTTTTGTCGTTTTGTCGTTATCGTTGTTGCTCTGTTGCACGCGTTGCACGTTGTTGTTGTTGTATGTATGTTTGCTGCTTGGTTGCTGCCACCGCCAAACAAACGTCTTCTCTCCCCCCTCCGCATCCCCCGCTCCACCAAACCGCTTTAAACCACAAATTTGATGTATTTTTTTTCGTTTTGTTTTTCGTTGTTTTTTTTTTGTTGTTTTTTGTTGTTTTTTTGGTTGTTTTCTTCTTGCTTCTCAGCTGCTGCAGGAATTTGTTTAAGGCATCCTCAACTCAACAACATCAGCTACATTGGCAACATCAACAACAACAACAACAACAGCAACAGAAACAACAGCAAAAACAACAGCAACAACAAACCGGTTGTCTTTTGCATTTATTTATGTGTTTATTTTGGTTGTTTTTGTTACTTTTGTGGCATGCTGCATGTTATTGCTGTTGTTGTTGCCTCTTCAACACAGAGAGCTTTGGCTCCACTTGGAACACAAACAAAACCCTTCAATCATGCATATTCATCTGATTTTTTTTTGTTGTTGTCGATGCGACATGATTGACAGCAGAACCCTCTTTCCACCCTTTACCCTCTTTCCCCCACGAGAAGAGTCATCAGTTTTCATCAGATTTCAAATAAGGTGTATACATCATATATATATACATATATATATATATATATCCATATCCATTTTATGACTATATGGTTTTTTCATACACTTTATCAAGTAATTATATATATATATATATATACATTCTTGATCATTAAATATTTAAGCCTGAAAACATCTGTTAACAAAAATTAATATTTGAAAAATCTTTTGTTCTTGTTGTTGTTGTTGTTGTTGTTTCCAGTTGACAACAGTTCGTCTCGGAATCCATTCACAATAGAATTTTGCACTGTTTTGGCGGCCCCAAAATGCGGCATGCACCACACGCGCATAATGCGCCCCATTGTGTGTGCACTCCAAATGCCAACAACAACAGCAACAAACAACAAACAAAAGTCAAATGCAAGAAAAATCATACAAAAAGCAGCAAGAAGAAGACTGCAACAACAACAACAACAATTACTGAGGCAATGTGCCACCACCACACACATGTGCCACCAAATTGTTCACACCTCCACACACACACACAACCAACCACAGCAGCAGCAGCGAGTGCCCCCATCTCCACTCCCCCTCCTCTCTCCACTCCCCACACACACACTTTTCGGGTTTGCCTTGCTTTGCCCACTCGAGACATACACGTGCATTATTATTATTATTTTAATTACACAAAAACAACAATAACAACAGCAACAACAAAAAAAGCCAGTCGCACTTGCAACTGCAACTCGGGCTGCGACAAAAGTGTGTGTGTGTGGCATAGACTTCTTCTTCTTCTATTCGCTTCCCCTTCTACTCTATCTAACAGTTGTTCAGAAGTATAGAAAACAAAAACAAGAAAAACAAGGAAAACACTGCTAAAAATCGCTAAAAATTTTAACGGTTTTTAGCTTGTTTTGAAGAAAGAAAGAAATATATATATATTGTAATCTAATAAGAGATTTGAAGTTAAGAAATTTTTGGTAAATTTTTATGTATTTTTTATTTGTATTTTTTCTTACTTTTCTTATACCCTTAACCCATGAAATGGTTAAAAAAAAAAGAAAGGGTATAATGGTTTTCTCAGGAACTCTCCGACTCAAGTCGATCTCAGGAATATTTTGGATATGAGCTCTCCTAATCCCTAGGCATAGTAAGTTTATTTCAAATTTTCGATAACTTTTCAGTATTACGATATACACATGTAATCGATAACAAAAAAATCTTGAATTGCGAAAACTTGAAAATGGGGATTGAAACTATTAAGAAAATAATGAAAATCTGTGAATAATTTTCATTAAAATCGGTTGAGAAACACCGGAGATACGGAAACCTTTAAGCATTGGTCCGGTAGTTCAGGTATGGGTACGTCTTTCTGGTTAAGGGTATCTTCTAGTCGAGCTTACGCAACTAGAGACTTCTTACTTGTTGAGTTAAAAGAAAATGGAATTGGAAAAGTTTTCTAAAATTTTCTCTAAATAACTATCAAAGATAAGAAAATTGCCAGCTCTAAAACCAATGTGCAACCAAAGTGCTTTATGCCAGGGCGATTCCTACTGCGTGTTGCACACACATGTTGCTTGAAAAAAACAAAAAAAAAAAAACTGCACATAAACGAGGGTTGGCCAAATGGTTGAGTGGTGAAGTACGGTGGGCGGGGGCGGTGGCGGTGGCGGATGCAACGCACAACGAAGAACAAGAACAACAACAACAACAGGAACAACAACTTGAAAACGCATCGAAAGAGTTGGCGACAGCTGCGGATGGATGGATGGAGCCGCACAGACACAGAAGTTTGCAGAGCATTTTGCAGCAAAATGTTGCACTCGAAACTTGTTTGCTCCTCCTACTCAACCTCCTTCTCCTCCTCCTCTCCACACACACAGAGAGACAAATATTTGCATACTCGATCAATTATCGATATATATATAGCCATTAATGTTCAAGCAATTTGGAATTGTTTGTTAAATGTTTTTATAAAAATGTTTAAAAAAATATTTAATATTTGTATTTATATATTTATATATATTTTTAAACAATATTCCATTTTGTTTTATGTTTGTTTTGGGATATTCGACTCTCGAATCCCAGTTAGTTTCAAGCTGAAACTTGCAATAAACTCGAGATCGAGATGGAATTACTATATCTCATATAAATATATATATATATATATATATATATATATATCTTGAAGACAGCTTCCTAACTTGTTTGAAACAATGCTTAATTAATCATTTTTTTCCTTTTTTTTTTTTTCTTTTCTAAAAATATCTTTAGGCAATTTTATGGTCTCTTGCATCTTTATAATCTTTTCTTTGTATCATTGAATATCTCTTCGTCTGGATGAATGTTTGGCTTCATGCTTGCATTGTTGCAATTCTATATATATATATATATATATATATATATATATATAAACGAGATTCATAGCAGGCAGCAGCATCGATGCATTCCACTTCCACTTTTCACATCGTGCCACACGAAACGCTATGCATTTATCTACGGCGCGGCTTCTTTTCTTCTTCTTCTTTACTTTTTTTTTTAAGGGGTTTTTGTTTTTGTTGCAGGCAATGTGTTTTTTGGTTCGTGAGCTTCTCGCGCCCGCAAAAAAACCCAAAAAGACCCAGACCCAGGCCAAAAGACACAAGAAGAAGAAGAAGAAGACGAAGCCAAAAGCAGCAGCAGCTAAATATAAAATAATTTCGAGCCAAACCAAACCGAACCGAACCGAAAACCGAAAAAAAAAACCATGCAATGGGGCAGACAATTGAAAAAAAAAAACAGCCAAAATGATAATAGGCACATTTTACAATAAATCAGCTAAAGAAAAATTTATTTTTTTCGTTTGTTTTTTTGTTTGTTGTTGTGTTCTTTGCTCGTAATTCGGTTTTGCGGTTGCCAAGTTGTGATTTTCTTAGTTTTTTTTTTGTCTTCGCATTGTGTCTGGGAATTAGAACTGAGCGTGAAGCTCACACGATTAAACACGAGAAGCGCTGAGCTTCAACAACTGAGCCGCAGTTGATCTTAAAGAGATCTAAAGATTGTATCTCTTGGGGGGGCTTGGGGCTTGCGGCTTGGGGCACTGAAAGTGCCACTAAAAATAATAATAAGTAAACCTCATTAAAAATGTGAAAAAAAAAAACATTTTCAATGTTAGAATAAACAACTAACAAGGCTCTAGTCGCCGAGAAAGCTCGACTAGAAGATACCCACACCTGCGCTACCGGACCAATGTTCTAAAAGTTTCATATCTCCGGTGTTTCTTAATCGATTTTAATCAAAAGTTCACAGATATTCATTATTTTGTTAATAGTTTCATTCGAGTATGCTCGAATAGAAGATACCCTGAACTAGACAGTCATACCGGCCCTACCTGAACTACCGGACCAATGTTCTAAAGGTTTCATATCTGCGGTTTTTTTAAATCGATTTTAATACAAATTTTACAGATGTTCATTATTTTGTTGATAGTTTCAATCCCAATTTTTAAGTTTTTATAATGCAAGATTATTTTGTTATCGATTTATAAGGGTAATACTGAAAAGTTATACTTTATGGCGTCGGAGAAGCTTTCTTCTGCCTGTTATACATATTTGCACAAAACCATTACCTTTTTTAACCATTTCATGGGTTAAGGTTATAAAAATATGACAACATTTTACTTCATTCAATGTTAAATGATTTTGTAATCAAACATATTGCGTTAATCTATTGATTACTTGACGTGTGAAAGTGGAAATGGATTTAAGTATTTTGTCTAAACATGAAAATAAACACAAAATTCTTATCTTCCCCATTTGAGGTGTAAAATGTGAAGGGCGGCGGCGGAATGTTATCAGCTGATACCAGAAAATACCGAAAAACCAAAAAACGCCTCGCGTGATTTAAAGAAATCATTTTTAAATCGTTAATCATAAAAAAAACTAAATTTTTGCGCAAATTTCGAAGATAATGGCATATAATCTCTATGAATATAATTCGATTAAAATGTGAATGCCAAAAAAATAAACAAAAAGGGAAAAATTGAATCACGAATTCACAGCACGACGAGTACAAAGGGAATTGGATGGAATGGGATAGGATGGGAATGGGAATGGGCAATGGGATAGGATCCATTATCAACATGTGCTGCCATGGGTCGAATATTAACAACTAAACAAATCCAATAACTTGCTTATATACAAACGAATAAAACCATAAAGACATTAATCAGCTTGACGCAAAAAACTCCAACAAAAAAGCCAACAAAAAAACGATTTTTGACAACTTTTTAATTAGTTAACATGACGAAGGCGAGGGCAAGGGCTAGTCAGGGGCGAAGCGAGGGTGTAGATGAAACGGAAAATATTGTTGTTGTTGTTGTCTAAGTTGTTGATGTTAATGTCGATGCTGATTATGCGCGATGTTGTTGATGATGGGATGGGATGGGGGATGGATGAATTCGAATATATTTGTGGTAAATTTTTGTGTTTTTTTGGGAATATATTTGAGAAAATTTTCACTTTCTTTTTGCAAATCGAATTAAGCGTTGTTGAAAGCGAAACAATAGCCGATCAGCAAGTCACATAAGGCAATATGATATCATATTTTATTGCATATTATTATTGTTGATGATGCCAAACTGGGCATAAAAGCAATACCAATCCCATAATATACCTTTTGATGACTAAATAAGCAAAAATTCCAAATTTTTATCGAATTTTTATGATGCGTCAACAAAAATTGACCAAAAATCATCATTTAATATTCATAAATAATGTCAAGAATTTGTTAAGTTATTATTTTATTAGAATCTATCAATTAGTCAATCAATCAATCACATTCTGTCTAATACATACAAAGTTTCTGGTTTATGGTTTCAGGTTTGAAACAATAATCGGCAAGTTAATCGAGATAAAATAAGTCAATCAATCAATCATATATTTCAGCTGATAAAGCTAAAGAGTTTTCGATTAATAACCAAACTCTATACGCAAAATGCATTTTTTAGTCGCAAAGAAAAACATTTCTTTGTCTCTGTTCTAATCACCAATATTGATAACGTGAACGCAAGCAAGAAACACAAACAAATAGCATAACCGACAAGAAGAAGAAGAATACCGAAAACCAAATAACAAGCATAAGAAAAAAAAAACAAAAAGAGAACAACAATTATTTGTATTTCGATTAGATGGAATGAATGTCCGATTGACGCCGGCGCTAACTCTCCTTCCCTCTTCCTTTATCTAACTGTATCGTTGAGCTAACGGTAAGAAACACACAACACAGGGATATACGGACAGAAAGAGATAGAAGAGTGCAGCAGCTGTAAATGTTTGTATGCAGCTGTAAATGTGTTTGTGTGTGTGTGTGTGTGTGCACAAACTAACTGTGTATATGCAAATATATTGGCATTTGAGTTAACAGTGTTTGACATTTGTTACATTCACATACAACAACAACAATACACGTATCATAAAAGAGAGCAAACAAAATGATATTACAAGCTTTTTGTTCCCTTTTGCTCTCTTTCTATACTCTTTATATCTGCATTAATCCAATTTATTGTTGACTGCCAACACGTTCAGCTCCCTTCGCCCTTCGCTCTTCGCCCTTTGCTCTGTTCACATGGTGCTAATTTAATTAGCGACTCTCTCTCTCGCATTTTGGGATTGTCAAAGCGGCATAAAAAAATCTCTTATACTCGCATAATATTGAATGAACCAAAAACAATGCCAATCATCAATATCGAGATAAGCAATGTTGTTTTCGAGACGGAAAAAATTGGATTAAAAGAATTTTTGCAATGAATAGTGCAATTAAATAGAATTATTATTTTGCAAAAAAACAGTATTAAAATACTAAAAGTGATTTAAAGTTTTGTCAATAAGAATTAAATTTGAAAATTCAGAATTCAGATTCAGACAAACTTAACGCCTAAAGCTTTTAAGTGTTTATGTTTATTTATCAAAGAAACGCGGGGAAACCCTCTCTTTGTAACCCTCTTTGTAACCTGTGTTCATCATAACTAAAAGAGAATACAACACAAAAAACAAAAAAGCAAAAAGGATAAATTGAAAGCAAAGCAAACTACAGCAAAGCAAATCAAAGCAAAAGCAGGGCAAATAGTATAAAATGCAGAAAGACAGAAAGACAGCGAAGTATGTTAAGAGTGCAATGCCAATAAATCTATATACATACATATACATATATATGCGGTATTGCAGTTCCATTTTCATGTTGCAAGCCTTCTTCATGTTGCATTGGTTCTTTTTAGCTTTTTAGCTCATTATGTCAGCGGTTTTTCTTCTTCTAGTTTTTTTTTCTTGTTTTTTTTTTACATTTTATTTCATTTTTATGGCGCCGCACGTCAGACACCTGACAATAGGGGTCTAAATACATACACACACACACACACACACCTTTGTGTAAGTGCGTTTGTATGTGTTCTTGTAGCCCTTTCAACATATCATGACCAATATCTGCTTTGGTTTGATTTGATTTCATTTCACAATTATGAATGAATAAAGTGATTTTCTTTTCACACTATTTTCCATTCATTTTTAAAGCATATCAAAACCACTTTTCAGTATATGATTAATTATATATATTATAACGATAAATAAAACAAGTTAGATTTAGAAAATTTAGTTGCGAATCATTCACATAAAACATTTTTATATCCAGGAAACTAGAAATCTGTTTGGTTCAATTTGAGAAATTTAATATTTTTTAGCGTTTTTGAGATTTGAGTTTAAAGTTCTTGTAAAAAAATTATATTCATATAAAATTCTATAAACTTTACATTTTATTCAACGTTTTTTTCACATTAATAGGATCTGAAATGATGAATCGAACACAAGAAACTTTCTATCAAAGATAATATTTCTTTTTGGAATATCGATGTGATCTAGATTCTTCAGATTTCCGATCAATCCTCGCACGATCACGTTTTTTCCGACGAATAGATTATTTAGCGATTCACTTTTTGCTAGTCTCTCTTGAGTTTGAGATCGTATCTTAACACTTCACAAGCGCAATTTATGCCACTTACAACATTTTGGAAAATAAAACAGAAAAGCAATTTCATTAAGCAAGGAGTCAAAAGAATAAAAATAAAATGAAACTTTCTCATATCAAAATTAACTTTGGCTCAATTTTCATTCAGAGGGAACGAGCGCGAGAGAGAGAGAGAACGAACGAGAGCAAGAACAACATTATTTATACGCCGTTTGTCGTCGTCTCCTTTTGGCATGAATTCTACTCTTTCTTGGCAGTTTTATTTTTCTTCCTCCACTCTGTTCACATTTTTTCCTGCTGCTGCTGCCCACACAAACAAACAAACTAACCGAACAACAAACATTTGCGCATGAAATTTGTCTGTGTGTGTGTGTGTGTGTGTGTAGTCTGCACTCACCTTTTGCTTCGTCGTCTGCTGTTGTCTGTGCTTCTGGTTCGGCTGCTTCTTCTCCCTCTGTTTCTAATTCTTGAACAGCGATCGGCCTGTTACGGGCTGCTCCTGTTGCGCTTGCTCTGGCCGCCTATAACAACAACAAGAACAAGAACAACACCACCACACTAAAACAGAGCAGCTGCTCTGCCTCTGTTGCTACTGCTGCCGCTGTTGCTGAGAGGAGGATAGAAGTAAACGCTAGCGTCGTCGGTGCTGTGCGTAGCAGCAGAGTTTGTTGTTTGTTTTTGTTGTATCGGCTGCTGTAGCTGTAGCTGTTGTTGTTGTATTGAATCCGGTTTTAAATTTCTTTGGACTTGGTCTTTTTTCTTATTTGCTTGTACATCAAAAATTTGTTTTTGCTGCTTTGGGTTTTCCTTTTAATACGCTTTATACCAGCGCACATACATGTGTGTATAAATATATAGATGCTCGCGTATGTGCATGCGTTAGTGTGTGTGTATGTTTAGCACTTCATGTGTAGCCAAAAAATAGCAACAAATGCACTTGAAATTATCTTTGAATGCACAACCGCGCGTCGATCGCCTAAATGGCGAAGGAGAGATGAACAAAACAAAAACAGAAAAAAAAAAATTTTCACAGTTATATTTGTTGTTTGTCCTGTTGCTGGCCACGCGGACCACAATCTAAGAGTTAGGCCAATTTCAATAATGCTTTTAATTGAGGTGCCAACCAACAAAGACAAATACACGAGATGAGCAAATCACGCGCGCAAAACTAACAGCAAAATATTTACGCAAACTGCGAGCCGTTTACAAAATGCTAAATACACGGCGGCGACGGGCGTGAAATACGCACGTTCGATTTGAATGCCGGCAAAAGACTAACAGCATGGTCCAACAGCCAGCCGTTAAGTTGACGACGCGCTGTTAAGTCAACAGACTCACATTAACAGTGCTGTTGTCGCAACATGTTGCTGGCGCCGTCTGCACACTGGAGTAAATGTTAAGTGGAAATATAACAAAAAAAACATGTGGGTAGTTTTGTTTGAATTGTTTGTTTTCGGATATCAAATGATATTAATTAATTAAAAGTAAAAGTACATATATTTTGCACATAGAAAGCATTTGTATTAGATGTTTATGTATTTTTATTGCAATATTTATATATTATATGTTATACAAAATTTATCAACATATTCTACATACTGTTCTTGTATCTCACACCAAATTGACGAAGTTGTTTTAAGTAGCTAAGCTATATTATACCACGGTGCGACTTACAAATTATTGAAACACGCATGCGCGCATGTCGTTGTCTGTTGTCGAACATGGAACATGTTTGACCTGTAAAGTAACAGGTGTCTACAGCAGTGCGCGACTGTAGAGCAGGCATACATGTATGTCAACATTTCATTTTACCAAACACACTTGTATGGCAAATATTGCAACCTTAAAAATGTATGCGAGTAGTGTGAAATGTATATATAAATGTATGCGAGCATGCTTGAATATAGTGCGTAAGCCGTAATGAAATTAGTTAAGCTCCCAATCTTTACTAAACTCATTATAAATCATTGCAAGGGGTCGCAGGTGCGCCGGCGCTCAACGCTCAACGTATTATGGTGATGTGCGAGAGAGAGTGAGAGAGAGAGAGAGGTCGAGCGAGTGGATGAGCAGCAGACGTTGTGTGCTATGTGTTGCGTGTTGTGAGTGTTTGTGTGTGTGTGTAACTATTAATGATCAGCTTGAGGCGCATTTGCGCGATGCCAAAGCGCGTTTACTCAGCATTTTAATGAGTCGATGTCGCAGCTCTTATTTGTTGTTGTTTGGATTTATTTTGTTTTTGTTTTTGGTTTTTGCACTTGACTTTGAGCATTTGAATAGACACATAGACGATATGGTTGGTTGGCGGGGTAAAGAGGAGGAGCAGGGTTGCCTTTAAAATTGTGTAATTAATAGTTGTTGGTGTTGTTGTTTTTGTTGTTTTAGTTGCTATTAGTGCATTTTCAACGCAATGCGCACTGTAATTGTTGTTGTTGCTGCTGTTGACCTTGAAAACGGCCCAAAAACGTTCAATGTCAAAAGCAACTCAACTACCGGGCGAATATTTAGTTAATGCTAGGTGGTTATTTTCGGATGAAGTATTTAAAGTAGTTGCGTTTGATGTTCGATGTTTGATGTGCGCTTCAGTTATTTGCAGTTCACTTTTAACTCGATCATGTTTGAGAATCAAAAAATCATGTTTAATAATTACACGTTGTCTCACTTCGAAAATGGGTTGTATTCGATTGTATTTTTTCATAGGGTTTTAGGGTAAGTATCTGTGATTTATTAAAGTTCAACTTAAGAAGTTCTTTAACATTTCTTTAAGTGGTTTTTTTGGCATTTTGCTTTTATTTTAGATTTTATTGTATTTTTGTATTCATTTTTGTTTTCAAAGCTACATTTTATTTCGTTATTATTAAATAAAGATTAAGAAATGTCAAACTAAACTTGAGTTTGCCATCACAGTTTTTTGAGTTTATTTTGCTTTTTTGGCAAATGTGGCAGCTGGACATCCAACATCCGCCGTTGCAAGTCCAGCAAGTTGAAATTAGAACAGATATTCAGTGTGAATCCATTTTGTCTTTTGTTGCAATCATCAATCAAAGCTCAAAATCAATCACAAACTCTTCTAACAGACTGCATAAAAGGTTTCCCGTTATGAAATGCGCGAGTTTGCACTCATCACACACACACACATGCAAACACGGCATTGAACCGTTATAGCATTGAGTGAAGACCAACATTATCCACCTCCACCTTAACCTCCGCTCTCCTTCCGCTCTGCGCGCATCACTTCCCCCGCACCGCACCAATGCCAAGATATGGTAAGTATGTCGTCTCATTAACATCAAAAAGCATTAACATTTCGATGCAGCCTAGAAAGTCAACCCTGCTGCTCGCTCTCTCAGTTCAGTTACACACGACAAAAAAAAACACAGTTACATTTTGGTTTGAGTTGAGTTTATCTCTATCCCACTCGCTCTCTCTGGCTCTGGCTTTGTCTCACTTTTATCTTGTGCCGCTTCGGCTGAACGCCCGAGGAACGGCGAAGTTTCAATTAAAAACTCAAGAACAAGCGACGCCAGCTGCGACGCAGTGCGTCATGCTACGCTTGCTAGAGTTATTAAAAGCACCAGAAGCAACAACACTAACAACAACAACACTAACAACAGCAACAGCAAACAACAAGTCAACAAGCCAAAGAAGCGTCGAAGAGTAAACACAACAGCAACAACAACAACAAGCTGTTGAAGAAAAGTTTGAGCACCAGCACCAAAAACTCATCAACAAATCACGTTAATCAGTCAGAGCGCCAAGTTCTTATGCTCAGCATACAGCCAGCGCAGGGGAGGAGCAGAGCAAGAAAGGGAGTACTGGAGTGTGCGGCGGAGGGGGACGGAGGAGTCGGAGTGGGATGTTGGTTGATGCAAGGCAGGTTATAGTTAAAGCAGCTTTTTGGGGCCAAAGTCTTCTGTGTGTGCGTCTTACTATTGCTGTTGTTGTTGCTGTTACTGTTGCTGTTGGTTGGTTGCAGCGGTAATGAAGTGCAGCGACGCGAAGCCAAAGCAACGCAACGCAAAAGAGATAGCAAGAGAGAGGGAGAGAGAGTATAACAAAAAAAAAACCGATCTGCAAAGCATAAGCTCGGCTTGACGCCGTAACGAAGATGGATGGAGAGTAAGTGAAAAGAAAAACAAAAAAAAGGCTCTAGTCAAGTAAGCTCGACTAAGAAATACCCTGAATGGAATAACTTACCCTAATGCTCGATAAGGTCAAGTCTATAGCTCTTCCAGTCGAACGGATTGACAGCCAGGGCATTATTGCAACGTAATTGTTGATGCTGATGAAGATTATTCCTTCTATGTTCGTTCGGCGTTGCTCCCTTCTCTGACCAAACCAATATACCCCATTTCTTTTCATCATGGGCTTAGGGTATCAAAAGTGACTTTGACTTTGACTTTGCCTTTCAAGTTGGACTTGGATTTTGAATGTATGTACACACACACACATACATACATATGTATGTGTAGTTGTGCTTTTGCTTTCGTTGCCTTACGACTCGACTGTATGCAAATGAAAGATAGTAGAGGCGGCGGCAGCTTAAGACTTGTCTAGATAGATAGTACTGGTACTAGTTGTTAGTTGTAGTTGAACAAGTTAGTCGTTAGTTAGTACTTAGTACAAATGTTTGGAGCTGAGAATTGCTGCTTGATTGTTTAATTTGTTGTTGTTGTGGTGATAAAAATCAGATATTATCGCCGCACTTTGGGGCTAACTAAGCAAATTTGCGGTTAGTTTCAGTGTCAATCGGGTTTTGCTTTGAGACACATTTGATTTTTTCTTGAAAGTAAGCATAAATAGTGAATAAACGCTTAAGAAGCTTTTGAGGAAAAGCTTTTTACCTCAAGAAACATGAAAATAAACAAATATAATAAATTTTGTTCAATGCCAAGTTTCTTTTTTAGCCTAAATATAATTAAATTTAATGTCAAACTTATAGCCATAATCATAATATTTATATAAGATCTTAACACAACTGAAAACTAAATCAAACTAAATAATATATGTATATAACTGAATGAAAAAAGAAAAACCGAAACCAATAAGTGATTGGTATTTATATAGAAGAGCCTTCAACTTGTTGTTGTTGTTGTTGTTGGCTACTTGCCCAGTGCCAGGTTGAACAAATTAATAAAGATGCTTTTCTTTAGTCTCCAGTCTTGGCAATTTACCTTTATAAGCCTGTTACAGCAACAACAACAACAATAACAACAACAACTTCTACTACAACGCGTATATAAAGCATGGAAGCCGGGCGCCCTAGATAAATTTCATCCTTTCTTTGCTTTTTATGCCCTGAACCCATGAAATGTGTTAAAAGAAAGGGTATAACGGACAGAGACAAAGGGAAATATATATATCTTCTGAATCTGATAGCTTTTCTCGTTTCCGATATGTGCTCGATATATAATCGATAACAAAGAAATCTGAAATGTGAAGAAAACCTAAAAATTGTTTTTAGAAACTAACAAAACAAAATGAAGAAAACCTTGTAATATACTTCTTATCGAAATCGATTCAGAAACACTCCGAAGATATTGTTCAGATTGGAGTTCAGAGTATCCAGGGTATCTGTTAGTCGTACCACTTTCGATCCAAAGTCTCGTCTTACTTGTTTTTTCCACAGTCTCGCGTTGACAGCTATAATTACTTTAATGATGATTTCAGCGCCGGTTGACTAAAAGGAGATGGGTAAGGTGCGGGGGGTGCGGCGGCATTGAGATGGTATCTGGTTGGTAAAAGGGGGGCGGGGGGCTACATTGTTGGATATGGCTTTTGTTTGTGCGCGCGCGTTTAAAATGCAATTATATATGCATTTAATAATACTCATTGCATACTTTTGAGAGCCCAGAAGAGCTCACTTATCGAGCGAATAACAGAACAGAACAGAACAGAACAGAACAGAAACAAAAAAAAAAAACAGAGAAACAGAAAGAGCAGAAGCCGCTACTGGAGATTAATTAAATTGAAATGCGAATCGAGGCAAATCGAATTTAAGGCGGCAAACGCGTCGTATACGCAATATTGTATTAAGTTTTGCATGCACACAAATATCGAAACTATATATATTTATATATATATATATATATATATGCATTTTTAATGCAATGGAATATCAATAAATTCAATATATTAAGCAAATTAATTTGATAATGCAAATATCGAACGAAAACTATTTTTCCATACAAAAACACGTATCTCGTATTTAGCTCTTCTATTCACGCCAATTATATATGTTTATGTATGTGTGTTAAATACGTATGTATGTGTGTGTTTTTGATTTCAATTTCATTCTTTTGAGTATAGAAATTCAATATTCAATTGAAATGCAGAGAGAAAAAAATGAAAAATTATCAACAAAAAACTTTAAGCATTCAATGTGAGAGAGACCTTTAGGCACAAATATTACAGTAAATATACCGTAAATATTGTGTGGCCAGAGTTGCATGTCAGTGTCAGTATGTGTCAGTGTGGGTGTGTGTTGGAGTTGGAGTTCGAGTTCGAGTTCGGTCAGAATGAAACTTAATGCAATATTGCGTGTATATGTATGTGGAAAATACATTGTTCGAAAATTAAGTAAATTGATTGAGGGTAAATTTAATACGAACATAATAAATTTGTATGCATACACAAATTTCTTTACAAATATGCTTTTTCTTGTTAAATAAAATGCCAATCAACGGTTTATTTAAAACGAATGAGCAAAATTAATTTGCGTTTAATTTAAAAGCTTTAACAACTTTAAATAATTATTTAAAAAATAATGTATTAAGGAACGGTAAGTAATGTAAGTATATCATAATCTTTGTCTATATCTATATCGATATCTACATCTATATCAATATCTCTACCTTTATCTATATATATATCTATAACTATATCTATAACTATAACTATATCTATAACTATATCTATATCTATATCTATATCTTTATCTATATCTATATCTATATCTGTATCTATATCTAAATCTATATCTATATCAATATCTATATCTATATCTCTATTTATATCTATATCTATATCTATAACTATAACTCTATCTCTATCTCTATCTCTATCTCTATCTCTATCTCTATCTCTATCTCTATCTCTATCTCTATCTCTATCTCTATCTCTATCATTATCTCTATCTCTATCTATTTCTATATCTATATCTATATCTAGATCTATATCTAGATCTATATCTATATTTTTATCTATTCCTATATCTATATATCGATATCTATATACTTTAACATTATCTTTTTTGAACTTATACAAAGAAGTATAAGAAACACTTATGTTGAGTATGCCCGACTATTAGATACCCCGAACTTTGCCCTCAGAAAATGACTAAGCATCAATCTTCCGAATATGTCCGAAGTTTTCCAAACGATTTTTATGAATATTTCATAGACATCTGTAATTAAGCTTTTAGTTCCAAGTGTTATCGATAACATGTATTCAACTGAAACTGAATATGTTATCGATAACTCAATAAATCTCAAGTTTTCAGTTCTTATAGTATATGAGATCGACACGGATCAGACACGGATTGAGTGTGGAAACAAAGAAGAAGAAGAAGATCAAAAGAAGTGCCAACAATATTGTTAAGGGGTATCTATTTGAGTTGAAAACTTTTCATGAAGAAACTCTTTTTCCTCGCCAAAACATCTCAATTACATCAAATCAAATGACAGCAAAACTGATTCAGGGATATATATAAACTAATGAAGTAATTATATACAACTGAAACTGATTCGTTGCTGTCAGTTTTGTATCCTTAGGGCTTGGCCCTGTCGCTGTTGACTGACAGTGTGTGTGTGTGTGTGGGTGTGTGTGTGTGCCACGCCCACCATTGTGCCTACAATTATTCAATTAAAAAGTGCATGCCGCGCAATTAATATAATTTTGCAAGCAACGAAAGCGAAGCTAAAACTTTTTTTGGTCTGCTTCAGTTCAGAATGTGTGTATGTGTGTGTGTGTTGGTGTGTGTGTGGGTGTGGGGGCGTGGCAGTAGGCGGTCTGACAACGATGTTGGCAGCTGCATGGAAAACTTGCAAAAGTTTTTAAGTGACTTCTAATAGCGAATTATGATGCCGTTGCACGCGGTGGTGCCAAGGGGGTAAAGGGGGGTTAAAAGGGTAATGGAAAGCGGGATGGGGGATGTGGGATGCAAAGGGAGCATTTGGGTTTCCGCTAAAAGGAAGGCGGCCAATTTTCAATGCAATGGCTGCGGTTCCTAAAGCGAGCGAGTGCGACGGAGAGAGGGAGGGGCGGCAAGGAGGAGGAGAAGGAGGAGGAGAAGGGGGCGTGGTTGGCTGGCATGGCAAAAAGTTCACGCTTAAAACTTGGACGATAACTTTATTGTAGTGACACACACACACACACACACATACATACACTCGCAGTGTGAATGAGCAAAACATGAATGAGAGAGAGAGAGAGAAAAAGAAAGAGAGTGCGAGAGAGAGAAAGAGAGATAGATGTGCATAAACAGAGCGCACTTTTAACAAAGTTAGTTAGTTTCTTCCTTCCGGCTTCGCGGCTTATGTGTTTAACAAGTGTGTGTGTGTGTGTGTGACATGTGTGTGTATGTGTGACATGTGTGTGTTTGTGTGGTGTGTGTGTTGCCTTCTGATATAATGACAAAGTGCACTTTGACATTATCATCATCAGCGCATGTCGCCGTCGCTGTCATCAAGTAAGCAGCAGGCAGCCAAAAACTCCCCGAACCCCTTACCCTTGACATCCCCCCCACCACTGCACACTCGCACACACTCGCTGTAGCAGTTGGCCGCAAAAAGTTGCACGTTTTAATGAATTATGCGTACATTGATAATAATTTCTTGGTTAGTTTTTGTAGCCGCCGCCTTCTTCTATGCCTCACATGCCACACACACACACACACACATACTTGACTTGTGTGCATTGCAATGGGCGCCGCGTAGGCTACTGCCACGCCTCCCCCACACACAGCCACACCACACACACAACAATCTGCAAGAATATATAAAAGTTTTTGCACTTTTAATAAGGCCACGTTTATGATGTTGAAAATGAAGATGTTTCCTGGTTTGCGGAGGGGTGGGCGGGCGTTCGGTCGGCTTCTTTTGCAATTGCTATTGCTTCTTCTTCTTCTTCGTCTTCTTCTTGTTCATGTTACTCTCTGCCTCATAACTCTCACGGCGACAAATGTCAAAAAGTCGTCAAGCAGCCAAAAAAGTTTTCACAAGACACCAAAAAAAAAACCAAAAAAAAAAGAAATATAAGAAAAGGCGAAGCAGCCGAAAAATTGTCGTTTGCGCTCATCGAGATGGGTTTCAAATAGGCAGAGAACCACGGTAGAACGGGGTAGAGTGGGAGAGAGGGAGGGAGAGTGAGAGTCAGAGTGAGAGAGAGTGGGGGAGAAGGGAAACCGATGAAGTAAAGTATATAAATATTCAATCCTCAAAAATCAAGCAAAGTATGCTTTAAGATATAAAATGATATATATGATATTCTAGTATTATTATAACTTAATTGTTAAACATATTCTATAACCCAAACCCTTGAAAAGGGCAAAGAAGGGTATTTTGTGTTACGACGTTTGACAACAGACAGAAGAAGAAGCATCGGCGACCGCATAAAGTACATATATATATATATATTAGATCAGCATTAACAGCCGATGCGTTTTAGAGATGTTCATCGGTTGATGCATACTTCGTCTATCCGTTAGATACTTAAATACATAAAATTTCTCGTTATCGATAACTTTTCTATGCTTAATCGATAGGAATATAATCATGGAATTGAAAAACTTGCAATTTCGGTATCCGAACTATAAACAAAATAGTATTATTAAGCTATGAAATAATCATTGAAAGATAAAAGTTTAGTCATTATGAGAAAGGGTATCTGCTAGTCAACTGGCTGGATGTCAGTCATACTTATTTAAATATACGCAATTAAAATGCATTCTACAGGTTTACACCAAGAAACCAAAAAACAACCTGTCGCAATCGCATCAAAGATAACAGATAAAACGTAAACAAAAACCTAAAGAAGATGTGAGGAGAGGAGAAGAGAAGTGAAGAGAAGAGAAGAGAAGAGAAGGTGAACCGGGTCGACCCCGTTTTGTTGTTAAAGTTGTCGCAACAGATCACTTGCCGCATATATCACGGCTACACGGGAACGCAACACAACGCAACACAAAAACAACACAGTACACAGAGCAGAGAGCGTGGCACACACACTGTTTGGGGCACAGTTGCCCCATTATCAGTGACACATCTGTGACATATGTATCAGCAACGTGATGTCGACGACGTTGAAGTAGTTGCTACTGTTTCTTACATATTCAGTTCGCTTTACTTTGTCGCATTGCTCATACGCCGCATTGTCCAAGCGAAAATGTTCAGATATTTTTTCCCCTTTTTCTTTCTCGTTTTTGTTATCATCATCATCAACATTGCTCATAAGGTGTCGCGATATACATACAGAGATAAAAACTCGGCCTAGTCGCCGTTTAAGCCTTAAAACGTGCGTGCCTGCGTACTTACCCTCACCGCCCCGCCCCCCCTTTCATATCACCCTCTGTCTCTCTGACCACACACACAGACACATGCTTGTGTCAGACTTTTATCGCCGGGTTATCGTTGGGTTGTCGTTGTTTTTGGCCAGGCCAGGTGCAATTAAATTGGCCATTAGACTCCATTAAATGCCCATTGACTGGTTGGTTGGTTGGCCTGGTCGAAACGGAATCGGAATCGCAGACTCGATTCGTTTTGGCCAAGCTCTTCGAACCTCTTCAGATTGCAAGAAGCAAACTGAACTTAATTAAGCCATTACACCAGCTAAATCTTAAGCACTTTATTTCTGAAGTATTTCTAAAGTGTTTCTAAAGTGTTTATGGTGTTTCTGGAGTTTCTGATGTTTCTGGTCTTTCTGATGTTTCTGATGTTTTGAGCTGCTTTAGTTCTGGTATTTTTGAGGTAGATACTACAGAAAATTGCATTCACTTATCAAATATTCAACAGGGAAATCTAACTTTTTTGTGTTTTTGGGTGATTTTGTAGTTAATCTTAAGGCAAATTTTGAAGACTCTGCAACTGAAAGAAGAAAAAGATATAGTTACTAGATAAATGATGAAAGGAAAATTGAAAATAGATAAAAACACTTGAGGACAACTATTCTTGGAGAGATGAAGAGAGAAGTGGTGAGAAGAAGAAAGAGCAGAGATCCATGCATCCATGTTATGCAACATATTGTTGCAAGGCGCCTCTATAGACAGACCATGATCCGTAAGTGATTACGTAAGACAAAAAAAAAACGAAAAATAAAGGTGAACTCAACCCAAGCTCAACTCTCAAGTCAAACTTAAAAAACCAAACACAGACAAACACAAACGCAAATGCAGCAGACACCTCGTGGCTAACTAAGTAAGCAACAAGCAACAATGTGGCATGTGCAGCATGTAGCATGTGCAGTTTGTTGATGTGCACAACAACAAGCAACAAACACTTTGACCCATACCAAAAAAAAATACCCAGTAGCCAGAAGCCAGAAGCAGTAGCAGTAGCAGCAGCCTGTGTTGCAGTGTTGCAGTTGCAGTCGAAAATGAAAATGAAAATAAAAATGAAGATGGAAATGGAAATGGAGAGGGGCTGGAGATGCGGCAACTGTTTTTGGCGGCGATGCTGATGCAACATGTTTCCTGATTTAGGCATGGCAAAAAAAAAAAAACACAAAAAAAAACACAAAAAAAAAAACATAGAAAAAAAAAACATAGAAAAAAAAACATTTACTTGCCGACTCCTCTTTCAAAATGGTATTACTTAATTATATTTATTCGACGTGGCTGCTGCGACAAGAAGATTTGCAAGCTGTCATTGGGTGTAAGGCAACCCAACATCTTCCCCCCTGTCACGCCCCTCTCGCTGTCACTTTCCATTTCGAATTACATGTGCTACTGTTGCAAACTTTTGGGCTTGCAACTTGCAACTTTTGTGTGTGTTTGTTTTTTCATGCAAAGCAAAGCTGAGAAAGGGGTAAGAGAGGAAGGTGTGTGTGTTTGTGTCGAAGTGGGAGATGCCACAACTGCTACTGCTGCTACTGATGGTGGTGGTGATGGCAACTCTGGTCGTCGAGAGTGTTAATGGGGAAATTGAAAATCCATTTTCTGATTAATTTCTCACAATAGCAAAAGCTCTTTGCCGAATTCACATTTACGTAAATGAACTTTTTGCTTTAAATATTGTTTTTTGTTGTTGTTATTGGTGTTGTTTTTGTTGGTGTAGCCTGTTACTTTTGCTATTGTAACTCTGGCAAAACAGTTGAAGTAAAAGTTTGTTTGTTGTTTGTCGCCTTCGTTTGGTTTTTTTTTTCTATTTTTTTGTTTTTTTTTGTTTTTATTTGTTAGTTGACAAAAATGTTTTCGCATTCGTTGCCAGTTTTTCAGCTAAGCTCTTCTTTTTTTTTAGTTTTTTTTTTAGTTTTTTTGGTATACAATTTACATGGGAAAATGTTATGGAAACTGCAATCGAGTGCAAGCTACAAAAAAACATATTTTCAAATTGTTTGCCCCAAGGCTTCTTCTTTCTGTTTCTGCACTCAGCATGCTGCACACAGATACAACAGATACGAAATGTTTTATCAACCTAATTGATGGAGTGGTGAAGTGGTTGCCATCTCTTTTTTTTTTAAGTGTAGCACCACAACCTCTGATGCTCTGATTTCTTAAAGCCTTAAAGACTTAAAACACAGACTTTAACACACAGCTTCAGCTTAAACTTTGATTCTAATCACATTGTTAAGAGCTTAAGATCTTAAGATCTATTTTTCTCAAAACAAGATTCTAATTATTGATTTTTATTCTTTATTCTATGAACTTTTCTTGTAATTAAAAAGTTTTCTGATTCAAATTGGCATTCGCTGAAATAATCTCTCTCTCTGGCCTTAACAATGATAATTAGCTTATTAAATATGTTAAAGCTTTATCTCTTTCTCTCTCTCTTTCTCTGTCTCTCTCTGTCTCAGTCTCTCTCTACACATCAGCTGTCCTAAAGTGTAAAGCTTTATGTTCTTATGTAGATTCCGTTTTTACTGTTTTTGGCATTTGGAGTTTCTCGCCTGCTGCCTAATCAAGTGTCCAAATCAGTAGCAAAGCCAGCTGGCAAGCTCCGACTCCCGACTGCCGACTGCCAAGGACTTGACGCACATGCATTATTCAGAAAAGAAGAAGAAGTTGGCGTTGTCTCTGTCTGTCTGTGTTGCCGAAACAGAAACAGGACACGCATGATTTGAGGATTGTCTGCAAAAGTTTATCTTTTTTTTTTTTTTGCAACTTCGCTTCGCTTTTGCACCTTATGTGACGGCAATGTTCAGACTTTTCGCAACTTCAATTTTTGTCTTCGGCAAACACACACCAATGAAACTAAGAAGAAGAAGATGAAAAATTCTGCATATATATATATATTCTATATATATATATATATGTACATATATCTATGCCGTGTGTATGCAAAATGCAAAAGTTTAGCCAGTAAATCTTTGCAAGTGGCACATAAACTTTGCCAAAGAAACTTTTTTACTCTCTCCCCCCAGCCCCTCTTTCTTTCTCTCTATGTCTTGCCCCGTGCAGAAATCTAGAAAAAATGATACAGTGCCAAAGAATAAAAACATACACACACATACCCAAAACAAAAAAAAAAAAATTGGTAAAAAAAAAAAAACGGAATACAAAACAAAAAATAACAGACTAAAGCGAAAAGTATCTTAAGAAACTTTAACACCAAAAAAATTAAATAAATAAAGAAGAGCAAAGTGCAAAAAACGCATTTGAGTTATGAGCTTAAAACTCAAACTCAAGTAGCCCATAAATATTGGTATTATAATTAGAAACATTTTTTTTTAATCATATATCATTAAGCGATGTATTATCTCACTCGAATGTAAATGTGACAAGTGTTTTTGAGGCGAACTCTTAATTGTTTTTTAATGAAGCCTTATCATCATCAGACTGACCTTGTAAAACCTTTTTCTTAAGCTGTTTATTAATGGCTTTTGAATTGTCTTTAACTTTGTGTCCAATGTTATTTGGAGTAAAAACTGAAAAGTTTGTTGGGTTTTTCGTATTATTTCTCTTCAAATTAAATATGCTATTTATGTAATTAAGTGGAAAAGGTTACATTAACACTTCTTAACTTAAAATTGTTGAAATAAATATTTAGTGTTTTCTGATTTAAATCAGATGAAATTTTAGTGATAGATAAATAGTTTTAAGCTTTCAAAACTACATCGAATCAACAAAAGTTAAGAAAGGTAAGAGTAAGAAATGTGTGTTTTAACTGTTTCTTAGTTAGTTTCCAACCAAATCTCTGCTCTCTCTTCATATTATATACAAGTTATGCTTTGGCTTTTTGTCGATGTCGATGCCGATGCTGCATTGAGCAATACGAATGAATCTTGTTGCTCTCCATCATTCAACCCATTACACATTAACACAAAACAAATTAGAGTAACAAGCAACAAGGAAAAACCCATTAAACCAATATAATTGAGCGTGGCTTCCTCAATGATGTGTCAAATTGCAGTTGCATTATTGCTGTTGTTGTTCCTATTGTTGTTGGGTTCAATCAGCAGCCACCAAAAAAACCTAAAAAGAAGAAAAATGAAGTTGAGTTAAACCCAAATACAGTACAGATGAACCTGCCTGTCACGATCAACAGATGAAGACGGACAGACAGTCAGACAGTCAGTGCTTGATATAATGATCATCGCTCTGATTTGTTTTTTTTATTTTGGTTTTTTTGATGGGATGCCTCTCAGCCTTTTGTGGTGGCTGTTGCAATTGCCACGCTGCCTATTAAATCACTTTAATTTTCCATGCACTTTTCGGTTGCAGCGATTTGACCGACTAACTCACTAACTGATTGACTCACTGATTGACTGACTAACTGACTGATTGACTGATTGACGTCGCTGTGTTGTCATTTGTCCCACTCCTCGTTAAACATTCGTTTTCGTTTTTTGGAACTTTGATGATCACCAAAAAAAAAAACGAAAAAAACCTAATGACAAACACAAAGACCTTGACGTGGAGCATGTTGCAAGCATCTAAGTTACATTTTGGCCCTTTTTGTTTTGTTGCTATCTGTTTTCGACTTATTGTTTTTAGCACTTGAGGCACTTGAGGCGAACTTAATTGCGAGCACGTTGACCAAAGTGTTGCCACCAATTGCAACTGCAACACTTAATGGGGCACATTTTTTAGCATTTTTGGCATTGCTGCAACTGCAACTCAAATGCCCCCCAGTTTCAGTAGCTCTAAACAACAAAATGAAATATGATCGCTTGTCAAAAACAACAACAAAAAAATCAACGAAAAATACGAGCACGAAATCCGGAAAAAAAGTTTCAACGATCAATGTGAAAAATGCTGAAAAATGCAGTTGAAGGCAAACAGTTTTTGAAAAGTTAAACAATGAAAACGATTATATATCTATATTATTGATTTAAGATCAGACCTATTGATTCTCATTTGATATTAAACAATGTTATGCTGTTTCAATTTAAATCAAATAAGTTAGGTTAGGACTAAAAAACATCAAAACTTTCTTTGAAATTCCAAAAATGATTACTAAAAAACCAAATTAACCAACCCAGAATAAACAAATATTTGTAATCATTTTCATAAAATATATATATATATACACGTATTTGATTTGATTTGCTTCAGTTTCAAGATGAACCGAGTTTTAAGTTTAGATTATTTTAAAAGACACTTTTTTATCTATCTGAATCTCAGAGTGTGTTTAAATAATGTTAATACAACAATAACTAAGTCCAATGTAACTTAATTGATTCGATTAAATGTAGTTTGTTTGTTTTTTTTTTGCAAAGGACACATTACTGGAAAACGTTGCACTTATGGAATCGAATATCATAATTTTAACTAAATGGTATGAAAAAAAAAAGGAAATATCTTTTCTCCCACATTGGCGCTAGCGTTGTGTAATCCAACGATGAAGAGATAAAGATTTCGAGACTACAAAACTGATCAATATATATATTTTAGATCAGCTTTTGAACTGTCTCAACCAGTTTGGGTTCATTGGCGCCGATAAACTCCTCCAAATTTTGGGAGTTCTTCATGAAGACGAACGTGGGCAAGCTCAAAATATTATACTCCTTGGCAATATCTTCACACTCATCGATATCGACCTTGATGACAAGCATCTTCGCGGCATAGTGCTGCGAGAGCTTCTCCAGTATGGGGGCAATCCTCATGCACGGGCCACACCAGGTGGCAAAGAAGTCAACAACAACCAATTTATTGCCAGCATTTGTTATCTGCATATTTAAATCGTTCAAGTCTTGAACAGCGTACACCATTTTGTATAGTTTTTGTGAGTATAATACAACTTAAACGGTAAAATATGATAAAGTTCACTTAATTAGCGGACCGGAACCGAAGAGCTCACGCGCAACCAACTCTGGGGATTATAACCTAGCGAATGCGAATTGAATATGTATATATGATTTTATATTGCAAAAGTGAAATTATGTGCGGGTTGTTTATCAGTTTCCAGTATCAGTTACACAATTTCTTTGTAATGCCACAAATGATGATGATTAAAATAAAGTTAACCAAACCAGAATATATAGAAATATTTGTAATCATTTTCATAGAATATATATATATTCTCATACTTATATATATTTATTGCAAATGCAGCGATTGCGATTGCGATTGCTTGTATGGGATAAGTAGAAATGTGAAAATATGTGCTGGTAGTTTACATTCCAATCAGGATTGCTTGTTGCACGATTACCCAAACCGAAAAAGATGCTGGCAGCAACACCATTTCGCCACACACACACACACACACACACCCTACACACACACACACACACACACACCTAGTGCAAGGGCAATTGAAGTGCATAAATCGCTTTAGCCAAACACGCGCGCTCGCATAATTTTCAATATTGTGCCAATAAAACGGGGAAAAAAAAGAAGAGAAACGAAGGAGTATGCAAAGGGAGATTTGTATTGCTTTTCGATGTATGTGTGTGTGTGTGCGAGTGTGTGTGAGTGTGTGTGTGTAGCAAAAATTACATTTAAAATTGAACAGCAACTCGAACTCGCACATTTCGCAGGCACTTCCGGCGCCAGTGGCTGACATTAGCACCTCGTCTCGACAAGAAGCACTTGCGCCAGGTTCCAGGTGCCAGGTGCCTGGGCTAAGGGTTGTGTGTGTGTGTGTGCTAGGGGTGAGGGAGACTGCAAGATTTATGAGCCATGTGTTTTTTTATTTTATTTATAGCGGAATAAGCTGCCGCCGCCGCCGTTGCAGGAGGCGAAAGAGCCAATATGCTAAAAATTTCCAAACGCAATTTTTCATATGCATAAATGTTTGTTCGATTATATAAGTAATATAGTCTGTACATATATACATATACATATATAGTATGAGTGTATGTTTGTGTTTATGATCGTATTTACTCTTTGAATGTTGTTGTTGTTGTTGTTGCTTGTTTAGTTTGTTTGTTTGTTTGGCAACGGTTTTCCCATTAGTTTTGCTGTTGCTGTTAAAAAGCAATCTAAACTTTTTTTTTGAATGCAGCACACCAAAGTGCAAACTTGTAGTATATGGGAATATATGTTGGATGGTTCCATTTCAGCAAGAATTAATTTCAATTTCAGTAATAACAATCTTAAATATATATGATATACATGAATGAATTTGAATTAAAAGTTAGAGAAAATATTATCTGGGCAAAAGCTTTGAAGCCTTTAAATATTTAACTTGTGATTGTCAAACTGTAAAGGGGAAGCATAATAGTGTTGTAAAAATTCATTATGTAACAATCTTAAATATATATATGATATACATGAATGAATTTTAATATTTTAAGTTAGAGAAAACATTATCTGGGTAAACATTAAAGCCCTTAAATATTCAACTTGTGATTGTCAAACTGTAAAGAAGAAGTAGTGTCAAACTGTAAAAGAGTTTGCAGAGCTTTTTGATTCAGTCTTGCTTTAAGCTCGATTAATAAAGTAGCCAAAACGTAAATAGATAAAAATTTTAAAAAACATTTAAACTTTAAGTGAAATGCGTTTAAAATGTGGCTGATTCAGAGTTTTTTTTCCCTTTTTTTTGCAGAGCCAATGCAAAAAAAAAAGACGAAATCAAATAATAATAAACAGTAAATAAATTCAATTCAGCTTCGCTTGGGTCACAAAATGCATTTTAGCTTGCCGTGATGAATTGCTCTGGCTGAATTGCTCTGGCTGGATGGTTCGCACACAATCCTTGTCACATCTGGGCACACACTTTATCGGATCGCCGTTGCCTGGCAACGCTGGCCAGCTTACCAACTTACCAGTTTTCCGCGTTCCCCGGCTTCCCCGGCTTCATCAGCCATCAGCATGAAATCAGTAAGTTCGTTCTACCTACCTATACCCGTCCCCCCGCTCGCCGTACGCACTAACAATCAGGAAACTGAATGTCGGGACAGACGCGACGTGATGCGACCAAATGGTCCAGTAACTGACTGCACACCCCGCCACCCCGCCGGTTCATACAATCAGAGCAATTCAATGGCAACGCGCAAAAATGAGAATAGCCCCAAACAAATCACACCATATACTAGCAGCAACAGCAGCAGCGGCAGAGTTGTCTGTCAGAGTTGCCTGCCAGAGTTGCCAGCCAGCCACCCAATTCCTTTTAGGCTGGGCAAAGCTGTGGCAACTTGTCTGTGCCGCCAAACTTTCTAGTTGTTTGTTGTTCTCGTTGTTGTTGTTGCAACACTTTTTGCAATGCGATACATAAACATGGCTGCAATTTATGCGCCAGAGTCCGCCAGAGTTGTGCAACCGCATTCCCATGCCAAGAAGCATCCAGACCACTACACAACAACAACAACAACTGTTGTGCCCTAGAAAAGCGCGGACTGCCAAACTAACTTCAAACTCGCAATATAAACACATAAATCCTGGGCACTGATACACACAGATTCCGTTAGACAAGAGGTGCGGCCAATTGCGGGGGGCGGCAGGGGGTTTTTGGGCGTTTGAGTTTTGGGTTTGGCAGGTCGTAGGTTGGCCAAAAAAGAGCCAGAAGCAACTTTTGCGTACCAACAACAACAACAACCCAACAAAAATGTTGCCAGCCAGCCAACAGCAGCAGCAACAACAACAGCAACAGCAACAACAACAAACAAAAACAGTTGCATTCAAAAAATATTATTGGGGCGTTTTTTGTGGGCGTGTTGGCATCGGTGAGCGTGGGCAATGTGGAAATTTGGGAAAATAGAGGAAGCGTTCGCAAACACAAAACACAAAAAAAAAGAAACAACAACAACAGCAACAACAACAACAACCAAGAAAATTTGCACCTTTTTGGGATAGTTTCGGCTTTCAAATGATGAAACGCTTAGTTTGTATACCCTTAACCCATGAAATGGGTAAAAAGGGGTATAATGGTTTTGTGCAAAAGTATGTAACAGGCAGAAGGAAGCTTCTCCGACCCCATAAAGTATATATATTCTGGATCAGCATCAACAGACGAGTCGATTTAGCCATGTCCGTCTGTCTGTCTGTCCTACCGTCCGTAAGTATGAACGCGATGATCCCTGGAACTACAAAAGCTAGAGTCTCTAGACTTTGGATATTAGCTCTCCCAATCCCTAGACATAGCAAGTTTGTTTCAAATTTTCGATAACTTTTCAGGTTTATGATATACACATGTAATCGATAACAAAAAAATCTTGAAAACCGAAAACTTGAAAATGGAGATTGAAAATATTCGCAAAATAATAAACATCTGTAAAATTTCATTAAAATCGGTTAAGAAACAACGAAGATACGAAGTCATCAAGCATTGGTCCGGCAGTTCACGTATGTGTATGTCTCTTAGCTCGACAATCTTGCCGTCTTTCCGTCTGTATGGTCACGGGTTAAAGGTATCTTCTAGTCGAGCTTACTCGATTAGAGTGTTCTTACTTGTTTATGCATGGAACTTGTCGATGGCAAAAGTTGAATTATTGCGAATCCGACCGAGGCACTAAAAGGGCAGTGAGGCACAGAGAGTGTGCAGAACTCATGCATTATGAATATGCCACCATGCCACCGTGCTACCATGCCACCGAGTAACAGTGAAATAACAGAGCGAGAGAGCAAGAGAGCAAGAGAGCAAAACGGATGGAGTAGACTGAAGAAGCAGCCAACAAGCTGTTGGACTTATGTGGCTTAAGGTCGCCGCCGTCGTCGTCGTCGTCGTCGTCGTCACCGCCAAGGGACAGTGGGACTGGCTTCAGCTTCAGCTTCAGATGAAGTTTCAATCACTTCACAGAGCGAGTGTGCCACAAATTTGTTGAGCTGTGCTCTTAAAGTTGCTCCAAGCTCTTCCAATGCGGGTTGTGTTGCACAAAAACAGTTCACAAAACTTGTTTGATGAACTTCTCGCGACGAAAAGCTTTTGATTGGCTATTTTCACAAATTGTTGTCGAACACACATATTTATATCTATATATGTTTAAGAAAGGAATCTTTTGGTATTATTATTGGTAGAAATAAACCTGAGCTTAAACTATCAAACTGACTTTCTTATTAACTTATTATAATAATTCGTTTAAAATAATATCATTTACATTAAATCTTACTTAAACTATTAAACCGACTTTCTCATTAACTTGTTATAATAATTCGTTTAAAATAATATTTTTTTACATTTTTCATTTCAGATAATAACTTAACTGGCCTTAAAGCTGATTTATAACTTTAGTGCTTCAACTTTTTTATATGCATATATATTTTTTTTAAAGCTGTTAGAAATTAAAAGTTACCTTTAAAAAATCGTTAATCCGCATACAAACATACCTATATATATATATATATATATATATATATATGTGTGCGAACTTAATAGCTGCATTGCGAATGGACTAAAAAAGAAGCCAAAAAAAAAGAAATAAAACACAAATAATTAAAACGCAAAAAAATCATACATATATATATACAAATTTTTTTCGTTTCACTCGTTTAATATGTATATTTGAACATTTTGGCGTTGTTGTGTCGTTGTCGTTGCAGGGCATTAAATCAATGCGGGCGTTGAGGAGAGCAGCACTTTCGAAAGAGGAGATGGTTGGTGGAGAGGTGGAAGAGAGGTCTCTTATTGTGGTGTGAAAAGGCCATGCTAGTGGCAACACGCCCCGGGGACAGGCCGCCGTTAATTTTGTTACCAAACCGAACGTTTCACAATGGCGAACCCAAAATGCAATTGACTCTCGCGCACACTCTGCTGTTTAGGTTCGAACTCGACTCGACTCGACTCTTTCCACCTCCAACTGCGAACTGCCAACTGGCAACTGGCAACTGGCAACTGTCAACTGTGTGTTGAGGAAATGCCAACGGAGGGATGGGGGGGCGAGAGACTCAATGCTATCATCATTTAAATGTTGATTGTCTGCTTGCCGACCATCAACGACAAGCGCTCTTGGGCCCCAAAATTAGATTGAGAAAGCGTTGACGACGATGAGGTTTTGTGCAACTGGTAACTGCAACTGCAACGGCAACGTATCGAATGGTTATTCGAAATTGAAATGGATGCGACACAAGCGCTAATTTGATGATGCCATAGGGATAGTAACCGGCAGTGTCCTTGATTACGAGCCAGCCATCAAATGAACTGCTTCAACTACTACTGCTGCTGCTGCCGGACATCATCTCTCAATGCTGTCTGTGTAATTAATGATGCACCTTATGGTGCCGCATACAACAACTGGCAACCCTCAAAGTAGTGTAGTTTCAACCTGGTTTAGCAGCAAGGAAACACAAACAAACCCTACATACATACAACACCTACTACTAAGTATATATGAATTCATCGACGACCCTTTGCAAAAGGAAAACTCTTGTCTAATTAAATGGTTCAGCGCCTTTGACAACCAACAACCAACACTCACGTAGCACGTAGCACCAGCTGTAACAGTAACACGTTCCACGCGCCGTCTTCTATTATAAAATGCACATAATTATAATTTGTATAAATAATGCCAAAGGGCGCGCATTCGTTGTTGCTGTCAAAGCGCCGCACACCTTTACCAAATTAATTATCAAACCCACAAACGCAAATGCAACCAACAGATAGCATTTGAGTTGGCGTTGCAATGCCACAAGATACAACGAGAAATACAGTTAAACGAGAACAAGACAAGTAGGAAGGCTCTAGTCGAGTAAGCTCGACATTAAGATACCCTTAAGACGGCCGGGCTGGGAGACATACACATACATACGTGAACTACCGGACTACAATGTTTAATGGTTTCATATCTCGGGTGTTCCTGAACCGATTTTATTGAAAACTTCACAGATTGTCATTATTTTGTAAATGTTTTAATCCCCATTTTCAAGTTTTCGAAATAAACGATTTTTTTTGTTATCGATTACATGTGTATATCGTAAGCCTGAAAAGTTATCGAAAATTTGAAACAAACTTGTCTTGTCTAGGAATTATGACAGCTCATATCCAAAATATAGAGTCTTTAGCTTTTGTATTTTCTGAGATCGACGCGTTCATACATACAGACGGACGAACAGAAAGACGTACATGGATGTATTGACTCGGCTTATCCAGAATATATATACTTTATGGGGTCGGAGAAGCTTCACTCTGCCTGTTACATACATTTGCACAAGCCCATTGTACCCTTTTTTTTATGCATTCCATGGGTTAAGGGTAAATTGAGTTATTATCATATTATGCCACCTTGCCAGAAAAGAAATGAAAAATGACTTTAAGGGAAACTCGTACGAGTTATTACAAATTTATTGCATTAATTGTTATATATTTGTGTTTCAAAATGTTAATATGTTTATAAGAAGTGTATGTTAAGTAAAGCTTATAAATTTGCATGAGAATATTGGGTTATATTTTTTAAAATCCAGCTACAAGTCCCGGCTTATTCTTGTTGGCCTTCTTGGCAGGCTGCAGAGCATTCTCCTTCTTATCCGACAACTCAATGGCTGCATTCCGAACAAATTAACGCTCTTGTTGAGGTATATTCCGGAAGTCGTCCTTGAAAGAAAAAAAATAAATGACTGAAAATATTATCGATATGTTTAAGCTCTGTCAAGTTCTGCTGCCGAATTGTGCAACACTACTCGAAATGGTAGTTTGTTTTGGAAATTGCACATCACTACAAAAAATTCTTCTAATTAAGAAACATGAACTGTTTTACATTTTTCTGGATTACACTTAGCCAACATAGGCAAACCATGTAAGTAGAATAAATATCATAATAAAATCAACTTCTCTATTCAAAATTTCCCCCTGCCAGACCCTGTCGACCGCATAATCAAAGGCATTGCATTCGATGTCAGTGCCTGAGGCGTTTGAGCAACAGACGCCAACAGGGGAAGGTGCGCAAAGGCCGACAATCTCTGGATGTCTACCAGCAAATAGGACTTTATTCCTGTATCAGAGACAATGTCGATATGGATGAAGAGCTAGGATAATGAGACTCGAACACAACCACAAAATGCAAATTGGTAAAGAAATAGTTCAGATTGTTAGTGAATGTAACTAAGATTTGTTTTTCGGCAATTACACACAATTGATATATATATATATAGAGAGCTTGTTTATGGTTTTTGAACAATGATGATAAAGAGATTCTTTATCAAACTTTGTCTGGGCTGTCTGGCAAACGTTTTTGTAGCGACTGCCTGTCTGGCTTTTTTTTTGGGCTTTTGTGTGTGCATGTGTCTAAATTTGAAAGTGGCTGCAAATAGAAAACCGAAACCGAATCCGATACCGAAACCGAAACCGAGTCATGGTCACCACAATTGGGATCTGATGTGTCGGGAAAGTGCTACTAATTAGCCATGACCAATCGCAATACTTTTTTTGGCGACAATATTGGTTTGATGGTTTGATCATTTACAAAAACCCGCCAGACAAAAGTCTCGCTCCAAATGTGAGACAACAATGTGAGATGACAAGTTGTTTGTGGCAGCTGCTGTTGCTGTTGTTGTTGTTGTTAAGCGGAAGTGTTGTTAAATAAATAATAAGCTGTCTATAATATAATGATATAGGCGTATAGTTGCTTGCTTTTCGCTTTGCCCCATTCACACATTGCATAAGTCTAGCCAGACAGAAATCTAAATGAGAGAATGAGAGAAGAAAAAAAAGAAAATAATCATCATTATATTATTAATTATCTTGCCTGAATTTCATAAAAGTGTATTCAGCTTTAAGCGAGAGCATGTTCTCCCACACCTATCTATCGATAAGTAGGGATATGTATAAAAATCCTGGTTGAAGTACATTAAGCCGCAGTCAATCAGCAAGGATGAAAATCCGGCTGCCTTTATCGCCACACACACACAATAAAAAAATGTTTAAGCTGCGCCAACTCAATAATGCCATGCCAAAAGACGAAATCATTTACATATTTACGCCTCCCCCCACTTTTCCCCCCATCAACAAGCAGTCACATTTTACACAGTTTTTTATATTTTAATTTACCTTCTTTTGTTTTTTTTCGTGTTTTTTTCATTTCGGTAGCACCAAAATAAACTACCCATGAATTTATGCATACTAGTGAATACGAATCCCAATACGAATACGCGAATCCGAATACAAATACAAATATGAAGCGAAGGCCGTCAAGGATGTTTTTCTGAAGTTTGGGGCAGATCCATTTTGCACCATTACAGCTACAAATGAACACTATGCTAGAGTAAAGAGCGGGGGGGTAGAGAGAGAGAGAGAGAGAGTGGTTACGGCGTGCGCGTTTATAAAAAGAGTCAAACAATGAAAACGCTCGCAATGAAATGCATTGAAAATTGAAAATCAATGAACTGTTATAATAACTTGCCGCAGAGTCAGAGTCAGCCAACGTCATGCCACTGCCACTGCCACACATAACGTGCAGCAGCCTCATAGTACAAACATATATCCATCTGTATGCATTGCTGTTCATACATACTATATATATATGGGTACGTTTGAGAGGAGACTTCAATGGATGTATGTGCAAGCCCCCGAAGAGAGTCATTCAGTAGAATGCACAGTCAAAGGCGGCTTGGCCAAAAGAACGCAGTTCGAGAAAGGCATAAAAACGAAATGATTGAAACGTAATCGGTACGGTACGGCGGCAGGCAGATAAACTTTCAAAAACCAAAAAAGAAGATATAACATCTGTTTTTAGTACCTCTTTTACACTACGATAAACATGAAATATATGTTGCAGATGGGAGTACATCATTAAAGAACTGTTCCAAAGCAAATATCAACTGATTTCATCATGTTTAAGGGAACTTGAAATTTGATTTTCATTCAATCATATCAGGAAAAACTCTATGAAAAGTGTCACTTTTGACTTTGCCATACAAGAAACAGTTAAACATATCAAAAATTGTTTTCAGTGTATGAATACTTTGGCATGTTGTTGCGGCTTCTCGCATTGTCTGTCTGTCTGTCTGTCTGTCTGTCGATGTGGCTGAGCAAATGGAAATGCAAGGATTGAAATGATGCAAATAAAGAGAGAATGGTGGCAGGGGCAGCTCGTGCGTGCAACGCTCTTCATTAAACATATGTAACGCATTGGGTTACGCGTTGCAACGTGGTCATTCCCGCCCTTCTCTACCCCCCCTATCTCCCTATCCATCCACTGTTGCAATTGTAAGTTCGAATGGAACGATTAAAAATTAAATGTTGCCGTATTAACAAACAAGTTGCAACTGTTGCAACAACCAACAGCAGCGGCAGTTGCATCTTCGGCCACAATAACAACAACAACAACGCCAACAACAAGAACAACCGGAAAGTTTTTACAACAACAACAGCAACAGCAAAAATAAATCAGCGACTGACTTTGGTAGCATTTTCTGCTCGGGCTCCCAAGTTCTGAAGCTCTCAAGCTCCAAGGCCGCCGCTCCAAAAGGATGTTAAGCTGAAAAATCCTTTTGTGCATGTAAAATGCATGAAGGACTGGCGCGGCGCGGCACGACGACCGTGCCACGTGTGAAATTTATGCACATATGTTGAATGCATTTAAAGAGATAGAATGCAAAAGGAAGAGCAATATGAACTCCACTTCACTCTATCTCTCTCTCTCCCTCTATCTCTTTTCTCATGGCTAGGTGATCAAAATTCATGAAAAATCAAGCAAAGCGAACATATATATACACACACACACACACTTGTATATGTATATCCGAATAACTGACAAAACTGTGCAAAAGAGAATAAAAAATATGAAAATGAAATTGTTGGAAAATTGCAATAGCAGTGGCAATGGCAATGGCAATGGCGATGGCAATAGCAATGGCGATGGCAATGTCGAAGTGTGCATGGGCGGGGAAGAAGGAGAGAAGGAAAGCGACAAGCGATGTGAAAGGATATAAGAGCCATGAAGCCAAGGCATACCAAGATAAAGGGAGCAGCAGCAGGACGATCAAGCGCATTAAATGAGTTGGAAAATGCATTTGCCTTGAATCGCACTTGGGCATGCAGCTAATGGCCAAGAGATGTTCCTCAGTCAGTCAACCAGTCAGTTAGTCAGATAGTCAGATAGTCAGTTAGTCATTAAGGCTGCTCAAACACAAAAATAAGTGTATATATATGTCCTTGTGTTAAGGCTGATAAATTGCTGCTTCTGCTGCTGCTTCTTCTTTAGCACAACTAATCAATTAACAACGATGTTTGTCTATGCGCTAAGATTTGTTTTGCCATGACCCGCCAAGGGCCGCAAGTTGCATCATTAACGTTTAAGGTAAGCAAATACTAATAATAATAAAGATACTCAATACTCAATACATTGAAAACTGTAAAGTCATTCTGTTTGGCAACCAAACAAACAAATAAATAAATACTAGCACATAAATAATAACCGAATACGAATCTGAATCTGAATCCAAATAACGAATATAGTTGCACAAGCAATCGAATAAATACTTCAAGTATCAAGCAAAATGCCGCATTCAATATGTATCTAGGGATAACAAGATAAATATTTCAACATACTTAGACACTGATTTCGAGACGGAGATGGAGACAGAGTGATAGAACGAGAGAGGAAGGAGGAGAAGATAGTCAGTCCAATTGATTGAGTTGTTTGGTTTGGCTTTTAGCCATGTTGTCGCTTTCACTTAACAAGCATTTCATTAGCCTAATTTTCCATG
The DNA here is from genome assembly GCA_035044645.1 of Scaptomyza parva. NCBI lineage: Eukaryota > Metazoa > Arthropoda > Insecta > Diptera > Drosophilidae > Scaptomyza > Scaptomyza parva. The sequence continues at coordinate 13,646,226 of JAWNNT010000139.1, forward strand.
TCAATTCGCTGTTTGATTATTTAGCCGGGCAAAAGGCTGAAAGCAAAGACCAAAGCCATAGCCAAAGCCAAAGCAAACGATTCCTCAAAACGCTGAAACGCTGAAACGCAACGCAACGAAACGCAACTCCTGGCTTAAAAGCCACCTAAAACAACCCCCAACCAACGCAACTCCCGTTCGCCATCGCCATCGTCAACGTCAACGTCGTTTTTCATCATTTGCTGAGCAAACACAGCTAGCGAAACGACACGAAACGGAACAGAATGGCTGACCAACTGTCACACGCGACGTATGCGCAATGTTTCTTACTTTGATATGCGTAAAAATGCGTTTATTGTATAATAAAGCTAACAATATTTATGTTTTGATAAACAGCACAAACTGATGGGTTCAGCCAACTGACCTCAGGAGACTAAATAACTTATCTTAGAATGTTTATCTAGAGCTAAGTCTGTTTATGGTATCTAAATGTCGTGCATTCTTCTAGACTAGACTTGTTATTTAACTTTTCCGTATCTATCTTTCCCACTCTTTTTCTCTGTTTTAGCTCATTTGAAGTTGCTGACAGTTGAATTGGATACGTGGAGAATGCGTAGAATGTTCATTTAATCGCAGTCAACGCAAGAAAATGTCACAAGAGGTCAATGATATAAATATAGAGAGAGATTTTCTAAGAGATAAATTTCCTAGATCCTCCAGTTTAACTCAAGCTCAACTCTCTCTTCTATAATAATACGATCTCAATTAACACACACTTAACAGAAAACCAAAACAAAACAAAAGCTGTCACTTTGAAGTGGAGTAGTTGCTTCATCAAATTACTTGTTAACCACTTGATACTCGAAAGTTGGTCATAATGTGGGTTACTCGGTTGCTCGGATTGGATCTGCGGAAGCATCCACTAACCACTTGACGTAATCTTCATTAGCAGTCCCTTCCCTTCCCTCTCTCTCTAACTCTTTTCACTCTTTCTCCGTTGTCGTTGCTGTGTTTCCCTCTCACTTTTGCTACATATTTTTCTTCATTTTAGTTTTTTTAGTTTTGGTATTGTACTGCCAATTAACACATTGACTTGACTTGGCCAATAGGCCTGACTCTCGGCAGAGTGCTCTTTGTTTTGTTTACAATGGGTCAATTTGGCCTGCGTACTGCGAACGAAGTTAACTAAATTGGCTTTTGTGCACGTTTTTGGTATCGATATCGAATCGACCAATCATCGACAATGGCAAATGGCAACAAATAAGTCTGACTTACATTTAACCATTTCACATTTCACTCAATTCAGATATGAAATACATTAACTATTCATTTATTCACTCAACTTTTGTTCACCTTTCTTTCCCATTCAACAACAACAACAACAACGACAACAACAACAACGACAACTTAGCTAATACGTTTTGAGTGCATTCACATGGTACAATAACGGCTTTTATCCTTTCGTTCTCTTTGCCATGCTCTTTACTATTTGCTTTTTTGACTCCACTGCATTCTTTGTTCATTTGTTTGATTTAACATTTCACTACACTTCCCAAAAACTCTTTTTTTGTGTTTTTTTTCTTTCAGTAATAAAATTGATCAAATATTTTTAATATTTTTATTTGGTTGTTCGATTTTTAAGCCTTAGAGTTCCTGTTTCTTCGGTTAAGATTACGAACTACGAATTAGTTTGAGTGCATTTACACACACGCACACACCTATTCCTCCGCACTCATACATATCTATTCACTATTATATATACACTGGTTGTGGCTCTTAGCATTTTCTTTGTGCTTCCTGTCTCTGTGTGTGTTTGTGTGTGCCTGTGTGTGTGTGTGTGTGTGTGTGTCTGTGGTCAAGGCGACCCCATTTCTTCATCCCATTTTTTTTTTCTCAGAGCCCCAACCATTCCAGATTCCCAGATCCCATTCCCTTTCCCATTTCCATTTCCATTTGAAGGCAGCATGCAAATGAATGTAGCCAGGACGCGGCACGTGCTCTCTTTTTCGGAGGGGGACGCGTAGTCAGCAGAGCCGGCGTCACCTTTATGTGGCCATTTCATTTGGCCAGAAGCTGAAGCAGCAGCTGAAGCCGGGAATAGCCAAAACTTGCACGTTGTTGGACATGGCGCAGTGGTTTGTTGAAGAGATGGCAACATCTTGCTGCAGGATGTGGCACGGTTACCTAGCGCACACACACACACACTCGCACACACACTCGCACACACAAATAAAATGCAAACAATGCTTGTTTCATTTGCGTAATAAAATATTTATACAGGTATTTAGTTAGCTGGACTGAAAAAGTACGGGAACCGAAAAAAAAAGCGCCGAGGCCAACGAAAATTAAGCAAAATGCCAGACAAAAACAAGAAGAAAAGAAAACTTTACTAAAACGAAAGTACACAAAAATTAAAAATTAACAAAACACAAAAAAAAGCAAATAGAAAACGAAAAAAAAAAACAAAAAAAAAACCACCTAAGGAAATGGACAGCTGCCAGCGCGCGTTGTCTAAAAATTCGTGCAATGCCTTAACTTTAATATGAAACTGGCAATTTCTTTGCTGTAGTAACGCTAGTTGGTGATGCTGTTGTTGTTGTTGTATGCGGGCCGGGCCCATTGTTTTGGCCGAAAACAAAAATCGTCTAGACATCATTTCTCAGCTCCCTGCACGCATATCCTTAGTCCCGGTCGTTCCCGGTCGTCCCGCCTGTTCGCTCTGTTCGCGATATATGTTAGATAAATCAGCACTTGCCGCGATTTACCACACAGTTCACAGCCAGTTTCAGTTTCTCTTTCAGTTTCTGCCAGAACCATAAGAATTGTGGCCATGAATGACGTAGATATTGCTTTCATTTATCATCTGTTCTCTCTCTGTCTCTCTCTCTCTGTGTGTGTGTGTGTGTGTGATCAGTTTTACCCCATTTTTGTGCAACTCAACTAAAACACAATACAGTTGATGGCACAACATGTTGCAAGTTGCAAAATGGAAACATGTTGCATTAAAAATGCGAATTTTGCTTCTCTTTATTATAAATAATTTTTCCTTTTTTTTTATTGTTTTTATTATTATCATAATTATTATCCAGACGAATCAATTTTCATATTTCTGTAAAATTATTTCTTAAGATTTAGTTATAAAATTAGAAATCAAATTGTGAAAATTTTAATGAATATTTCAAATCTTAAAGTTACTTAATAAGTATTTAATATACTAGAAATATATCTATATATTTTTTTAAAGTTATTTTATTCAACTTTCGTACTTTTACAAAGCTTCCCAAACTGTAAAACTTATCCATTAGACTTAAATGACATTTCTGTCCAGGGAAGTCGAAGTGAAAACTTTATCTTAAACGTTAAAAGAACATAAATGTGCTTAATAAAATTTAATTATTCTCAATATATATATAGAAGTTTCACTTTAAGTGGATTAACATTATATATATAATACCACAAAATCAGTTTGTTAAGTTTGTCAAGTTTCTTGTTGCTTCATCTGTTTGCTTGAAAGGATAGTTTTTTATTTTCTTCTCATTTACGTTTTGCACAGCTTTGTCAGGTTTCAGGTGGATCCAAGTTATGGCCAAGTTATCACGCCCATCTGATTTGGTTTGGGTATTTTGGATGCGGCAACTGCGGAGGCTGCGGCGGCTGCGGCAACTGCGGCAACTGCGGCGGCTGGTTGCTTTTGACTGCAACGTGCCTTATCGCAGAGACGTTAATTAATCTGCGACGCCTTCAACTCCATTGTTGCATCTTCGTGCAGGTCGAAGTGCTGCCCCCTTCAATGCCCCCTAGCCCTCTAGCCCCTAACCCCCTGGCCACATTACATTATTGCTGTAAACATTTTTTGTTTAACACGTTTTTGCGAAACGGAAATTCTTCTAATATTTTTACATAATTTCATGTGCGGCGGCGACGAAAAGCAGAAAATGCCCCAGCCACAATGACAATTAACAAAATAAACAAAATGTAGCAAAAAAAAAAAAAAAAATGTCACTAACTGAGTTGTGGGCTGTGGGTTGTTTGGCTGGCCGTGTATATGCCACTTGTTGTTGCTTGTTGATTGTTGGCTGTTGGTGGGTTGGGGTGGGGTGAGGTGTCATCGAGGGATGCCATTTGTGGATGGGGAGTCGGCGTCGGCGTCAACGTTGGGGTCGGGGTCTCAGCCAGCCTTACTTGCCGTGGCACACAAACAGCACATTTTAATGTGCGGTCAACAGTCAGGCGACGTCTAAATTTGAAATGTCAGCGTTGTCAACGGCAATTTGGTCGCAAACACAACAGTGACAACAGTAACAGCAACAAAATAAAAAACAAATAACAAAAAAATCAACAAAAAACCAACAACAAAATGAATAATTAGTTAGTTAGTTGGGCGAATGCCGGCTGCGAATATACTCTAAAAGATGTAATTATAAAGTTGAATATCTTATTATTTTTGTATGAAAAGCAGCAACAGGCTCAGACTAGGATTAACTTTGCTTGTACAGTGCTTCTAAAACCCATTAAAGTACTCTTATACGTATACTCTTATACTTTGAATATGCAAGCATAGCAAATAGTGTAAATGAAGTAATATCGGTAAACAGTTTGACTATGATCACTATCACTTGTCCAATGCTTCCAAAACCCATAACTGTGTATGCTTAATAACTCTTATACTCTTATATTAAATGCTGTACCAGAAGTAATATTGGTAAAACATAGTGTGACTATGATCAAAAGTGCTTGTCCAGTACTTCCAAAACCCACAAATATTTTATTAGTAAGGAACTCTTATACTACTTATGTTATGCAATAATATATGTTGTATAAGAACTAAAATCGATTAAAAGTTATTAAATTTAATATACAATTATAACATTTAAGTTGTATTAAAACAAATTTCCATCCAGCACAACGAATAGCTATGACTTTGATCAGCAATGCTTCCCAAACCCACTCTTATACTAACAGATGTATCACATTTCATGACATATGTGATGTATACTCTCACTTTGAGAGTGTTTATCCAAAACTAAAAAAAAAGCTGCAACAGATTGCTCAATGTTGCTGCTGCTGCTTTTGTTTTTTTGCAAAGTTGACAACAATTACACTTGTACACAAATAACGCATAATACATAATAATAATAATTACAAAAAGCTTTCAAATGCTTTGTTTAAATGTTTTAGTCGTCGCATTTTTGTTGTTTTGTTTTTTTAATATGTTTTTTGGGGCCTTGACACCAGTTTGCACGAAAACAACAAAAAACCAAAAAATAAAGAAATACGGCATGCAACATGCTTCATGCGGCATCATGATGCATGTGGCATAAAGCTTAAGCGCTGGGCATGAGTTTGCTCAATTCTCGCTGTGACTGCACCTTTTGCCACATTGTCGCACATTGGACCGTACCGGACCGAAGCTGTTGAAGCCCGGTGAAGGGTCTACCCGGTAGTTGTGCAATACTTTTCTGACTCAGCACAATTTGTTATTATTGTTGGTTAACGTTCATAACTATTTGGCTCAAAGGCACCTTGGTCAATTAATGGCCCTCAAATACATTTAACGTTATTGAAGATTCTGGGCTAAACATTATGCAAAACTTTATTCATGCTAAGTTTAAAGATTAAGCACTTAAAGACTGACTAAAATGCTATAAAAGTATTTGTATTTGAATATATTTAAATACGTATTGCTTTAAATTGAACAAACATAGTTTTATATATGTTTTATATATGTATTCAAGTGCCGCTCAGTTTTCTGGTTTGTATCTGAAGTATGCAGATATTTGCTTTTCTATTCAAGATGTCGCATACAGAGCAGAACATAACAGAACAGAACAGTCAACACACATACAACCAAGTGTCAAATACACACACTCTCACACACATACACACACACACACACACACACTAGTCGTGTCGAGTTATGCAGTGTGAAACCGAAAGCTATGAAAGAAATCTAGTGAAACATTTTTCGAATTCGATGGAAATGTTTGATACACTTGAAAAGCATAAGTGTATACATATATATTCTTGATCAACATTGCGTGCTGGGTCGATCGAACTACTATATCATATTGCTGAAACAAGAAAGTGTATCAAATATTCGGCATCTCATAGAGATACGTACGTGTTGTTAGTTATTTTTATGGGTTACTTCACCAGCTCCAACAGAGCAGCGCACATCAGCTGCTAAAGATTTAGAGCACAGCGGGGGGCATTCTGGTTAGTGGGAGCGGAAGGGCTGGGTGGGGCTGCTAAGTGGAGTGGGGTGGGATGGGGTGTTGGGCTGGGCGGGTTTGCAACATTGATAGTAATTGCGAGCAGCATGCACAATTGCAGTCGTTTGCAGCTTACTAAAAACGAGACGCGTAATAAATCCATAATCCAAGGCGACAATTTGAATCATTGCGCTGTAAATGCAATGCCATTCCATGTGCCGGATGGGTTGGGGTCTTGGTTGGGGGTTCGGGTTGAGGTTGGGGCTCCAAAAGGTCTTTCGGGTCGAGACAAAACGCTTGACAGGCAACTGCGCGTTGTCACAGCTGCAACTGTTCCAACTCCAGCTTTAGATTCAGTTGCTCGTAGCCAGTTTTCAGTTTTCAGTTCTTGCTACTTGCTACTTGGTTCTCAGTTGTGCCGTTTGGATCCAAAAGACAAGACAGTCGCAGCTGCAGTCACAGTTTTCTAGATGCCGTTGTGTTACCCTTTCCTTTCCTTGCCTTTCCTTGCCTTTCCTTTCGTTTCCTTTCGCTTCCTTTTCGTTTCGTTTCCATTCCTTTCCATTTCTATTTTATTTTTGTTTTATTGCATTTCACTTTGCTGGCTTTTCAGTAGTTGTTGTTGTTGTTTTTGTTGCATTTGCTGCCCTGACGCCAAATTCATTTGTCCCCGCACACACCCCCCGCTCCCGCTCCCGCTCCCACTCCGGGCTTGCTTGCTGCCTGCCTCGTGTTCACTGCCAGTTGCCGCTGTCAGGCATGTGAAAATTGCATTTTATGCTGCGCTACTTGCCACATGCCACCACCCCAAATCCAACCCAGCTGCTTAGCGAGACGGATCCTTGAGCTGTGTGTGCGTGTGTGTGTGTGTGTGTTTGTGTGTGTTTGTTTGCCTTTAGCCTTTGCCTTGGTAGTTAAAATAATCATAATAAAAACAAAATCCAGCGCACAAATGCGCCACAGACGAAGACGAAGACGTAGAATAGGATTGAGCATAAGACCGGGCAAGTGGGTGGGGGGGCAATGGGAAATGGGAAGAACAAGCGAAAGCGCATTAAAGGAGCAGCAGCAATGGCAACAATAACAATAACAACAACAACAACAACACCAATAAATGTCAACATTTGCCAGTGCACTTTGGCAAACAAACGGAAGTTTGCAGAACAGGACATGGGCTTTGACTGGGGACATGCGACACGGACAGGGAGAGGGACACGGAACAGGGATAGGGACACGGACAAGAATGAACGTAAATGCCTTACGTCGGCTCAGTTATCTTGATCAGGAGACAAAACAATCCATTTAATTTGCCCTTAATGAAGTTTGTAAAAGAAAAACAAACAACAACAACAAACGACAGCAACAACAACAACTTCTAACAACACTAATAGCAATCACTGCACTTTGAGGTCATAGAAAAGGTTGGAAAAGCTGACGCCGTTCGATTTATTGGCCAGCCCCGTTTTCAATTGGCAGCGGATTTTCATGTTGCGGTTGGTTGGCAGCCAAACTGTCGAGACCCTTAGCCAGGATCTAATGTTAATTTGCAAATGGTTCGCATTGCTTTCGTTTGGTTTGGTTTCGTTCGGTTTGTGGCCTGACATAACGTTATCGCAACAGCAACAGCAGCAGCAACAACAATTAGTCGACAACAACAACATTCCAGCCAGGTCAACTGACTGGCTTATTGGCCAAAACTTTAACACATTTACAAAAAAAAAAAAAAAATGCTTAAATTTTCATTATATTATTTTTTATACTAAAAATATCTATATTTCATTTCGGTAGTCAGCTTAAATCAATAAATTTCATATTTTAAAGCGCTTTCCAACACTGAAAACAGAAATTTGAATACGCTTTCTGTTGCCCCTGGCAAAACAAACTTGTTAAATGAATAACGTTTTTTCTTTTACAAAAAACTCAATTAAATGCTTTAAAGTGTTCAAAATTTTCAATAACTAACAAAAAAAAAAAGAAGAAAGAAAAAAAATTATACCAGATAGTAAATTCGACACCTTTGGAGTTTTTCCTTTGTTCATTGACCTAATTTGCGACATGAACATTTGCCCAACGGGGCTTTTGCCATTTTAGTCGCTTCAATAAACAAACGCAGGCTTAATATCAATGCAATCGGTGTTAAGCATAGGAGTTTAACTAAAAGGAGAAAAAAAAGGTAAACGCAATTAATTCACACATTATGGATGTCGGCTTGTATGTTTGTGCATTTGGTCAGTTGAGCATTTTTATTGAGCTCAGTTTTCATTTGTTTTTTTTGCATTTCTTTTTTCAACATTTGCATTTTGAACTCAATTTATTTCGTTGCACATTGCAGATTGTACTGGGGAAACGATTTAAAGATGCGATATCTACATACATACATATGAAACAAGCTAAGATCAAAGATTCTCTGGGGGAGGGGGAGGGAATGTATGTATGTTGTTTAATTAATGCAACCACATTTGGCAAACATTTATCGCAGCTTGTTTGCTGTCCAAAAATGTCATCGGCATATCACACAAATTTGTCAACTGAATTGGACAGCTGACGAGCTAGCTGGTTTACTGATTGACTAACTGGTCGAAAATGGTCAAAACACATTGCACATTGAACTCTCGTACCTGGCCAATGCTCACAGACAAACCAGGTCAAACAGGTAACAGGTAACAGGCTACCAGGTAATAGTTAACAGGTCACCGGTCACTGATCATCATCATTGGTCAACGGTCAACGGTCGACGGTCATCGGTCAACGGTCGAGTCAGCACCGGTCATCATTGGCCCGTCCAAAAAGGTAATCACACCAACGAATGATTGACAGCAATATGGCATAACTTATTTACAAGTTGGCCTGCGACAACCGATAACCGGAAACCAATAAACGACAATGCAAATGAACAGGACCAAGAAGTCGTCCAATGACCTATTCGGCTAATATACATGCAATATTAAACTATGTGTGTGTGTGTGTGTGTGTCTGTTTGTGCCACATTATTGGTGCGTTACCAAGGTGCAATGATGATGTCATGGACTGAGTCTCAGCCGAGAAAGACAATATTACCTAATAATGCATAGAAGAGTTAGATATGACTTTTGGCAGAAATACAATGTGGATCCCCCCACCCCTCATGGCCCCCTCTAAACATGTTGAAACAAGTCTTTGTGAGTACTTATGAGATAGGTTAATTGGCAATGTTTGTGCCCAAGTTTAGTAAGTAGATAAGAGTTCTGGGTTTTTGTATTGCTTTAAGATAATAAAGGGCTTTAAGCACTTTAGGAGCCGTCTAAGTTACGACTACACCATTACCACCACCTTATTCCCCCACCCCCACCACCACAACAAATCTCTCTGTCACTCTTTGCTGCCGCAAATGGAAAAGCACTTTCTCACTGAGTGTGTGTGTGTGTTTGTGTATGTGTTAACCAAAATCAAGCCGACTATTTTGCATACGCAAATAAAAATAAATAAATTGAAATACGTTAGGCGTCATCCACACACACACACATACACATACACACATACACATATACACTTAGTGGCGTCGCCCTTTTTTAGCCAGCATATAACACGCATGTAAATCGACGTTTTACAACACAAATGCCACCTGTGGGGCCCATTGCACCCTCTAAAGTCTCCGCCCTCCCCCTCCCCCCACTTTTAACTCGTTTTAGCTAGCTTCGCTTTCTGGGTTGTATAGTCCCGTTACCTGTGCCAGTTTACAGGTAAAATTTGCTTTTCTCAACTTTTCGGGTGGTTGAAGGGCGTTGAAGTTAAAGAGGGGTGGGTTGAAGGGGGTTGAAGGGAAGCACCGTCAATTGTTGTGAATTGTATGTGGCTTGCTTTGCCTCTTTGCCTCCTTGCCACCTTGCCTCTTTGGCGCCTTTACACTCTGCACCATTTTGCATATTTTTCGATTTTCAGCATACCATTCTGGGGCTCTCTGTGACGGCGAGCTTCGTTTGTGCTTCACTTCACAGTCGCTACTCAAAGTATGTGTACATGTATGTGTCTGTATGTATGTGTGTGTGTATGAACATATGTGTATGCAGATTTTTTCATTTTTCCCTTTTACACCACACACGAAATAAATTGTTAAAGAGATGAAAAGTTTGAAGCAACGCAAATCCAAACTTCACTTTTTCCCATTTTTCCCATTTGCCATGACAACGCGAAATATCTGCTGAAATAGTTAAGATTTGTCAAAGAAACTTATCAAATCTGTATACGAAAAAGGCAAAAACAAATCACATTGTTTTCATTTTTATTTGGTTATTCAGATGGCAGCAATAAATATGGCTTGTCGATTAATGTGTTTTAATCAATTCCATTTTTTTTTCTTTTTCTATTTGCAGACAAGGACGCAATTACAACTAATTTGGTGGCACCACTTCGTACGTGTGTGTGTGTTTGTGTGTGTGTGTGTGCAATAAAATGAAATTAAATGCCATAAATCAATGCCAAATACGTTGGTAGCTTCAACAACTTAGAAGCAGCCTACATATTTATAGCACTTACACACACACACAGACACACACACAGACTCAATACCGCCTTGACCTTTAACCAAGGAAATCCCCAGTTGGCTGCAACATTGGAGGCTGGTCCCCGTTCTGGCCATTTTGGTAAGTAAGCTCACAAATCTTTGGTGATGATTATTAATTCAAGTCCGTTTGCCGTTTCTCGTTTCTCGTTTGTCTCGTTTGCATTTAAAGAGCTTCTTGAATGGGAAAAGCTCTTACGAGTCTGAAAGGCGATATGATTTGTATTGTTTGGTATGAAGAAGCTGTTGATTTAAAGTCAAAGGTGAGTTAAGGACTAGGTCAATATGCATTTGACAGTTTACACTATTTAACAACAACACGAACAGAACTGTTAAGTAATATTTTATGAAAATGTTTCCCAATGGCAACGTATTCTCAACAAAGAACAACTGGACAAAGCACAAAGCAAAGAGAGGAAAAAATCACCGGAAAAGCAGAACAAAAAAGAAAAAGGCAATCAAATGGAAGTAAGTGGAAGTGGTCAATGGCTTGTGGGTGACCCGTGGCCAAAAGGCAGAAGGCAGCAGGCTGTCCAGTTCCAGTGTCAAACAGTCCAACAACAAGAACAACTTACAAAGCGTAAGCATAAGTATATAAGAAACAATGTGGCGGGACTACCTGACCTGTTTTTCCACCCCCACCCAACCCCCCTACAGCAATCACCACGCAGCACCAAGAATCGACAAGTCTATGCGGCAACAACAAATAGTCACAATAAAATGCCAACTGCCAATAAACGTCAATAAATCAAACAATTGAGCGGGGCCAAGTTTTCTGATGCCGTCCGTGCGCCAAATAAGTCCAGCCAACAACAGCAACAACGTTGTCCCCAGCAATATGCTCCAAGCATTCAGAGCAAGCCAAAAAACCAAAAAAACAAACCAAAAACAGCCAAAAACGAAACAATGTAAACGTTCTTGTCCCATGTCTATGCTAAACGAATGCCTAATACTCTCTAGTCTGTAAATAGATAAATACTAGAAAAAAACTCTTTTTAATTATTTATCTCACATAAAGTATTAGAAAAGAAAGTATGTTCTTTTGGATGGCTATGCTTTTTATTATTATGAAATCTCGGTTATAAGATTATCATATCAGATTATACCGTGAAAAAATATAAACTTATAATTTAGATGATAGCTAAACATATTGGTTATAACGTCGACAACCTTAAGCTTCTTCTAGGAAAATAAAAGAAATTAAACTTCCAACAACGTATTTCACGGCGAATTTTCGAATTGTTTTGCTGTTGTATTGTGTTGTGTTGTTGAGTATGTTGGAGTTCTTTTTTTCTTTCCCATGTTTCTCTTTGTATTTCTTTTTCTTTTTTTTTTTTGTTGCTTAATGTTTAATTGTGTTTTCGCTTTTTTTTTAGCAGATAGTTTGTGTGTTTTTGCTTGTTCGTTTTAGAAATATAGAAGTATATATGTATGTGTTAATTGCAAAACTATCTATCTAGCCATCTCTAGCATGTGTACATGCTCTTCACAACAGATTTCTGCTTAACCATGGTGTCCTTGTGCAGTTGGTAACGCAACTGATAGGCACTGTCCATGCGCAGACTTTCACGCAGCTTGCCACCGATCTCCATGGCGGCTGCCTCATTGTTCCCATTGGCTGTCCAAATAGATATCTTGTTGTTTTTGGGACGTATGTTGACGACAGCGCCGCACAGCTCCTGAGAGTACTGGCAGGTCTCGCCGATCAGCAACATCATGGTTTCCAGCCAAAAGTTATCCAAATCACCCTTATTGCATTTGTTCACATTGATTACCCAACGACCGCCCTTCACATTTGCCCCATCCTCCCACATGGGACGTATGCCTTTCTTGAACAAGTAATAGTCGCTGCCCATTTTGATCTCCGACGGTGTCTTAATATGATTCATCAGGCTCCAGAAGTTCTCGACCGTATCGAAGCTGTACACCTCGTGCAACGTTTCCTCCCAACTCTTGGTGCGATCCGTCTCCAAATACCATAGTGTCCACTCATTTTGCAATGGATGATGCGGCTGACTTGGCCCCTGATCTGTTTCACTGCTCGAATCCAAAGCATCAATGCTATCCGAAGCTCCTCCAGTTTCATCGCTGCGATCGCTCAGATCCAATGACGTCATGTCACCCACATCACTGGCACACCCATTACCCTCTGAGCGCGGCGTCAATACTGGTGTCGATGCTGGCGAAGAGACTCTGCTGCCATTGTTGCTGCTGCTACCGCCTTCGCCAATCAAGTCGCTCTTGCTGCTGTTAGCGCTGCCACTGCCACTGGCCAGGTCGGCTGTTTGCTTGCTGTTGCCGCCGCCGCCGCCGCCACCCTTCTTTGATTGCTTCGAGCCACCACTCTGAATTGGTTCAGTGGAGAACTCATCATTGTTCGAGCACGACTTAAACATGGTCCTCGGATTGGCGAAGTTCTTCTTCTTGTGAAAGTCAGACATTCTGCACGTTCAATTAACTATAAACGAAACAATACAATAACTTCATAATACCAACAACAAATAACAATAGTTGGGTGGCGCTTAATTACTTCAACAAGTTCACGAACAATTATCAAAAGACCAAAAAACACAATAAAAACAACTCAAAACTAAATGAACCACTGCGCATCTTCCGCGGCTCAAGAGGCGCAATTACGCGCCAAACAGAGAAAAAAGTTCAAAAGATCGATCAAAACTATCGCACATACAAGATGGGCACGCGTATTGTTTTACTATTTCGTGTTTCTCCCCTGAATACCGTTTGAATGAACACAGTCAATTGACCTGGTCATTGCTAGTACTAACTAGTATAGTAGTGTATAGTTTGTTGTTTGAGTTCTGGTCTTACCTTTGTTAACAAATAATATGATGTCAATCGCTAATCTGATGTGCCGCTTAAATAAGCTCGAAATAAAAATTTGTTGCTTTAGATTTATGGATTAACACAATATGAGAACTATTTGTGTATGCTCCGTAAGGTTAACTATCAAGTTGACATTTAAGTCCAGGCACACCTGCTCTTCTCATTTCCAATCAAAATTCGATTCAGTTGTAGCATTAGCAACGAATTGATATTGTCTTTAGTCCCCAGCGATAAACAAGGATCGCACACACTCTGATAGCGACCTGTACGATTTTTACTTAAAGGTCTTCGGAATCAGCTGTTTTTTGTTTACTTTTGCTTGTGTGACAGACTGCAGCTGCAGCATAATCTCTTTCGATCCACAGCTCAAGTTAAGCGCTTTCTCTGTCAGTCGACAACCGCTTTGCGTTTCTGTTCGATATTTACTAGAAATTAAATTGTTACAATTACAATAAAATTGACAAAGTTCGGTGTTCCAAATAAGTTGCATGTTTGTTTTGATTTAGAGTCAGCTGATTCTAGTGGCCGCCAATAGTAATTTGAACAAATCTATCGATATATCGGTAAAAAGGAGTTTGTTTGCGGACATAGAATATCGTCGTTCCAACGGCGCTAGAACAAGTCTCTAAAAATGATCAAAGACCTTAAGGGCAGTGTTAGTGACTCTATCGTAAGCTCATGTATAACGACGCAGATGAAATAATATATATAATAATAATAAATACAGAATTCTAAATCAAGTACAACTTTGACTGTCATAAAAATTATTTTGTCTTTTGCTAATATTAATATGATTTCATATCCCATCAATCACAAGTATTTAACATCTGTAAAAATGTAAAACTTTTTTTCAGCGTGTTACATGCAAAGTGTTACAATCTTCCTAACTGATTGAACTCTTTTCAAAACTTGTTCAACTAATTAAACTCTTATATTACACCAAAGCCTGAACAGCCAAGCAACACAAAATGCACACAAGAATAATGGGTTAAAAACAAGATAGAGTAAGCAAAGGAATCCAAAAGAAACTTCATATCTCAGGTACTAATCGCTTCGCAATGGATTTTGTATATGCATATAAAGTGTAGCAAAGAAAAATAAACAATGTTTATTTGCATTAGTCTATTTGATACTTGCTTTTATCCAGTAGTGTATAAAATGGGTCAGTTCTGTTTTCGGACTATTGAATATTTAAAGTTGAATGCTGACCAGGAGAATAAAAAGCAAACGTGTGTGCAGTTTGGGACTTGGAGTCGGATTTCTAGTCCTGATCCAAAGCCCAATTTCAATTCCAATCGCACGCAAAACTTGACGAGTTTCAAAATAAATATTTACACACACCCACACACGCACAGACACACACACTTACACTCGATACACTTGGCCAACACGCCGAAGCAACACTTCACGCATTTCTTATTAGCTGCAATTCAAAAACTGTACAAAGTTGCGCTCCAAACTTATTATGGCACTCGGTTGGACCCGAAAAGAAACGGAAGCTGATGGAAAAGCCAACGAAAAAGGGGAATGGCAATAGAAATGAAAACGAAGCATGGGTTTTGCTTTGGGTTGGTGATGGTGGGGATGGGATGATGATGATGATGATGGCAAATGGGATACAGTAAGCCAACTTTAACTAATGGCAACATTTTTGTTTGCTCATGTCGAGTGTTATTGAGCCAAAGCAAAAGAGTAAACTTTCATTTGGCTCCGGCTGTCATAAGTTTTAATGGGGTTATTGGGCGAACAAGGAAAACCAAGCAAAAATAACAACAAAAGCAACCAAAGCAGCAAGAGCAGTAAAAGGATAAATGAAAAATGTCAAGGTCCAAAGGCATGGCAACAATTCGTTGGACATGACTGGCAAATATTTGTGCATTGGCAGCAGCGGCAGCAGCAGCAGAGAAAACAAAATTTTTAGTGTTAGCACATTTAAACATATAACAAACTTAAACTGAGCCTTCAATTACTCTGAATCCGAAATCGGCACGCATATTGTAGTAAATACACATTTTAATATGCATAGGTGAAAACTTCTTGTGTTGAATTTCCTCAAAAAATGTTCCATTTACATATGTATTTGCAACAACAGAGCGAACATCAAAACAGCATAAAACAGAACATAACTGAACATGGGACAGCCATGTTTTTTGTTAATTAAATTTGACTGAACAGCGACAACGTCAACGAATATTTCAAGACATGCCATTGCCATATTTTCAAATCTAAAGAGACAATTGCACGATGTGAATGTTACTTTGATAAAGCTGTGATTCAAACTTTGGGTTTTTTATTTAATGTACATACAAAATGCAAATTTGCTTTAAAACATAACATACAACATTTTTCATTGCATATTTTTCGGCTGACACAATAATTTCATTTGAATGATTGACTATTAATATGCTCCGCTCAAAAGTATGCTGTTGAAATTGATGGAATATAAAAGTTATGGTTGGTTATCGTGGCTGGCTGTATTTTGTCTTGTTTTGTGGTTTTAAAGATGTTGAAATTGTTTATGCATATATGTTTTTGTACCAGTTTTTCAGTTTGGTCGAAATTTTCACTAGTTTTACTTTGTTTTTGTTTTTTTCAATGTTTTGCATTGAGTTCAAAAAGGCTAGTGAATTGTGTATTGAATATGGATTTTTTTCTGCAGAAAATATAGTTCTGATAATGGATGAGGTGTTATGAGAGAAATTAGAGTCGTCTGTGTTAATAATGTGTAAGGGGGTTAGGTGTTTGTTCTTTTCTTTCCTGAAAATGGGGAAAGTGTTTTTGCAGCACTAGACGGCTTATGGTGCACTCAGTGTTGTTGTGTAGTGTTGTGTCTATAGTTTTGGGATTATGATATAGAAGGGTTAAGATGTTTTTATTATTTTTGGGGGGCGCTTAAAAGGCGAGGCAGATGTCTATTGTTCTCATGTTGAGTATTGTGCGTATTGCAAAGTGCTTAAAGACTATTTTTTAGTTTGCTCGTTAGGAAGTTTAATGTATATGGGCTTCTGTCGGTAGGTTACTAATCGGTGTTACTATAGTAGTAGTTGAATAATGTTGGGTTTTGGGACATTGCATACGCTTCGGCCGTATGCGTAGTTAAGACTTACTCTTTTGTATGCCAGGTTGATAGAATCGAATGGTGTAGGAGATGCATAAGTCCAGATAATAATGCCAGTTTCGATAATGTTCTTGTTATCTGTTCTTCGTAGTTACGATCACTTTGAGTTAATTGAACTATCTTAAAATTTCTTCAAAGGTCATTACTGTCATTGTAAAAATGTATAGAGTGATGTTCCGTTACTTCTGTTTTCATGTCGTTTATCAGTAAACGTAGTTGTATCAGTTTGGTTACTTACATGTATGTTTCAAGTGTATATTAAGGTCGCCTTATAGCTACCATGCATATACAATATCTGTAACAAGACTTTACTATGTAAAACAACCAAGTAGGCTTGGTTTGACATGCCGAAAAATGTTTCCTTTATAATAAAATGTTTATGTTGAAGTTTAAACTATTCCCAAATCCTTTAAAATTAAGTGTATTACTTAAAGCGTAAATTCACCTAGAGCTTGACTCATTTCTTATTTGGCAAGTGGCCGCATACACACACACTAACACACACACACATACACACGGAATCCTTGTGAAAATTTGTCAAATGCCAGAGCGGGTGGAGCATCGACAACCCATCGACCCACAGTCGGAAAGCGATTTATGCGCTGCCAATAAATTTACTCAACACTTTGGCCCCAACTAATACAATATTTACATCAAATTGTTGTAATACATGAGGCGGTAGTCGAGTGCGATGAGTGTTAAAGAAGTGGGTCTGGAAGGGATCGAGGGAGGGAGGGAGGTAGGGAGGTGGATATAGCTAAAGGCGAACGTTCAACATAAAAAATTGCAATGCGTATTTTCTTTCGTCTTTTCTTTCTTCTGCTGAGCTTTTGGCCGGCTTTCTCAAGCTGTCAGGAAGTGTACCAAGGGTTCCAGCTGCCGGCAGCCCCTCCTAGGACTGTCATTTCAGTTAAAAGCGCATTTGTAAGTGCGCTCCAACTGTGTGTAGAGAGTAAAGTATGTAAGTAGTAGTGTGTGTGTGGGAAGGTCTCGGGAAGCCAAGGCACTGTTGCTGCAAAAATGGAGGATTTACAGATGGAAGGGCTGGGAGGGTGGGAGGGTAGCTTGGGTCTTACTTGGCTCTGGGCTGGGAGCCAATTTCAATCCCAACGCGCTTTTTAAAAGCAAATCTCGCACAAGCTGCGCACTTTTTTCTTTGTGTGCATTTTGTGTCTGTTGTGCAATGTTTTAGTATTTTTCTCGGCCCTCGGCACTTTATTATGGCGTTAAGTGTTAAACGCTGGCCATTACGTTCAAACCAAATCAGATTCGTCCACTCAAAAGTAATGACATATACATATATTAAGTTACTAATATCTTAAGATGTTACTGAAACATATTTTTTATGCTGTTCCGGATACAGAAAATCTATCTCCTAGTCAAACTCACCTCCCAGCTAAATTCTACTTTCATGTTCCCAATATTAAATGTTATTTATGCAATTAATTAGTTTGTGTGAAATAAATGTGTATTGAAAGCATAAAATGTGAAATGTGAAAATGTATTGAATATTATTGAATAGTTGTTTGAATAAAAACAAGTAAGAAGTTTCTAGTTGAGTAAACTCGACTAGTAGATACCCACAGACAGACATACACATATGTACGTGTACTACCGGACTAATGCTTGATGGTTTCATATCTACTCAAATCTATTATTTTAAGATATTAAAAAGCCACGCGTGCTGAGTTTTTTTTTGTTGAGAGAGAGCCGATTGTGAACTTGTTAAAATTTCTGCGAGGAGAATAAAAACAGATGTGAAATTAAGTAAATAGGTTCTAGTCGAGTAAGCTGTGAAATTCTGTACCAATGCTTGATGGCTTCATATCTCCGGTGTTTCTCAACCTTTTTTATTAAAAATATACCTTTTTCAGAATTTTGTTAATAGTTTCAATCAAGCACAAAACCATTATACCCTTTTTTACCCATTTCATGAGTTAAGGGTATAAAAATGACACAAATTACACGTTAATCGGTTTGTATAGGCAAAGTGAAATTCATAAATAATCGATGACAATCTGCAACAGTTAAGTGAATTGAAGTTAACAAAAAAATAGCTAAATGTCTGCATCAATCACAATATTAAATAACACGTTTCTTTGTTTTCTGTTTTAATGTGTTTTAACAGCAAATATAAATACAATTGTTTAATTAGAGCTAAAAGAACCATGAACATGCATACTTATTGGTTGACTCTATCATACTCAAATGTGGGTTATTATAAACGAAACCAACTGTAGACAAAACAAATGTTAACTGGAAGGCGAGACAAACGTCTCTTGGGTATATATTTAGTAAGTATACTTCAAATATCTCCATATAATTTCAAATTGAAAAAGTCTGGCAACAAAGACAGAAGACAGAAATGATAATGAGAGTTAACGAACTTGTTAACACAACCAAAGATTGCCGCTTGAAAAAGTTTTGTGTCGTGATAACGTAAAATGTATTTCTAAAAAAGGTCCTTAAAGAAAACACAAGAAAAAAAAACATCAAAATGATATATTTATTTATAAATTTCAATCAAATTCAATGGGCTGCGTTTTAAGTGCTGTTTTTGATTTATGTAATTACTTGAAATGCTGGCAAACCATTAGAAATGAAACCAATTTGTTGAGGTTTCGGTTTCAATTGAAGTTATTTGGTATTTTTGGTGGTACACTGATATGGGAGCTTATCGAAAGGTAAAACCGCAGGGAAAATACAAAAATTTTTTCGTTTCGAAAATAGTATGTGTACACAAATGTTCTTGTATTCTTCTATATGGCTTGAAGGTTGTGTGTAAGTCGACGGAGCAACAGGTAAAAATGTGAAAAGATAGTCTTTTACTTATTTTTGTATAAACAGATATGTTCACCTGAACCCACAATTCAGCCAGCAACAACCAGTAGTAGAAGAATATAAAAAAAACTCTCTGTTATGTTTTATGTTTTTTTTTTTATCAAGTATTGTGTTTATACGCGTATCAGTAAGTTGACGTCAAGGTTGGTTTGATTGCTAACTGAAAACGAATCGAATCGAAAAAAACGGAGCTGCTGCATTTCAGAAGCAATTGTCGGATGTCAAACATCGAACAACGTTGAGCGGTGAAGGTTGTCAAATGTGAATTAGGACGTCCACATCATCATCATCATCAGTTGTATGGTAGCTCAGTATAGATCAATATGCTTTCAAATCACACGCGTCTAGTTAAGATATTTCTGTTGATCATCTCTGTGAAACTGTTCGTTATACTCGTGCTCTTCGGCTACAACAGTTCCGATCGAACTCCTTCACGTCAACGTCACGTTCTAATCGATGAGCTGCTGATTGACAAAGGCGAACGTAAGTTCCTGACTAGCTAGAAGGTTTATTCTGTGTTTAATTGTTAAATTGTTTCAGAACCCAGCTGGGAACAACGATTGAAGTATATAAGGGAGGAGATGCCGTCGTTTCCATTGGAGGAGTTAAAGCGTCGACCCATTAAAATGCCTGAGTGCGGAAAAATGCCTGGACTCATGGGCATAGATTTTAGCAACGATTACTGGCAAGTGCTGCATGCTGAGAATCTCACATATTATCTCTTTGGTGCGTACTATGACAACAGAGAGAAAATTACTGATGCGCCACTCGTCCGACTGCTGACCATGATCAATCTCTATGCCAAGAGGTGGGATAAGGTTAGGTATCCACAGACCTATTGTCAGATGTGGTTCAAAGATCGTGTTGAGCCGACAATTGTAAATGTCAGCGACCATAAGATTGTTTGGCTTTGGGGTGGTCCATCGACACTCGTTTATCCCACTCTTCTTACCTGTCTCCTGCCCGAAACGGAGCTGCAAATACCTGAAATGGTGACCCTGGTAACGGAACCTTGCAATACCAGCACAAATCTCTTGCGCGTCATTTACGAACCGGATGTCAATGGTACAACAGCCACAAGCACCGTGGCCGAAAACCAGCCGCCAACGGAACAGGATATGACTGAAAAGCCAAGGCGGTTTATGGTGTGCGTTAAGACTATGGACTTTCCATATGTTGACATGTCCTCGCGTCTGATTGAATGGCTTGAACTGATGCAACTGCTGGGTGCCAGCAAGGTGGTCTTCTACGAGGGCCAAATGCATCCTAATATGACGCGTGTTGTCAAAGACTATATGGCCAGCAGTCCCGAACTGGTCGAGCTGCGTCCCTTGTCGATGGCCAAGGGATTACCACACTCGGGTCCACATTTTCATCACTATGCGATGGAAAGTGATTACTGGAACCGCATACTGAATGAGATGATACCATATAACGACTGCTTCTATCGTAACATGTACAAGTTTGACTACATAGGCGTCTTCGATATTGATGAGGTTATCATGCCGCTGGGCAACGTCACCAACTGGTCGGATCTGATAACGTTGGCCTACAAGGTTCCCGACTATCCGGCCACCACGGTCGATCCGAATTGCAAGGATTGGGCGAGCATTTGCTTTCGCAATGTTTACTTTCCACGCTATCCGGAGCGGCCCAAGGTGTACAAGAAGCTGCCCAGCTTCTACTATATGCTGCAGCATGTGGAACGTGTCGCGGAACATTGTGATCGTTACTCGGCCGCAAAGTGTTTGCACTCCACACGATATGTGATCGGACTGCATAATCATTTTCCCATCTTTCATGCGGAAAACGGTGAATGTGCGCCCAAATCGGTGCCCATTGAGTTTGCCCAGTTGCATCATTATCGCGAACCCGACAACAAGACGCGCCTCATCAATCCCATTGTGGATGACAGCATCTGGCGCTTTCAGCCGGAGTTGCAGCAGCGCGTCTACGCTAAGTATAAGAAGCTCGGCTTTCTGCCCGACATTCGACAAGTGGAAGAAGCCGCGAATCGGCGGCGCGAAGACGATGCGCAACAGTTGCGAGAAGCAATTGCAATGACATAGACAAAACTGTAATCTTATCTATGAAATAAGTTTAATAGTTTTCTACTTTTTTTTTGTATTCTTTTTTTTTTGGTAGGTAGGTAATTAAATTTGTGTTTTGGCTATAAGATAAATAACCCACTCAATAATAACCGATAATCTTTAAACACTGAAACGCTAACATCTACTAGGATCGTGTGTCATATACCATACGACGCCATTAAAGCCAGAGACTGGAAACGACTAGGTTAATCAAATATGTTGTTCTTGTTAAACAATAGCTAGTAAATAAATTAGATCTGACACATGTACATTATACATTATATACGTCAAACATTTGGTTTAAAGCTGGTGGGGAAAAAAAAAAACAAAATTACCCAAAAAGACTGTGACAGGGTTAGCCAAGCGGAATATGGCATAAGTTGAAAGAATGACAAACAACCGCCAAAAATAATGCCTTGCCGGAATTGTCGGCGAGTTATGCCTGGAGTTTTCTTAGTTTTTGCACCCAAAGGCAGGCGCCGACTTGCACTCACTGCTTGTCTGGCAATGTGAAGCGCCTCTGGGGTATGCAACAGACACCAACACCAACACCAACACCGACACCGACACCACAAGCCAAGCGCAAGCAAAACTAAACGGTAAACGACACCCAGCCATACGCCTTTTGTTTTGTGAGTACAGTGTGTGTGTGTTTGTGTTAGTTGTGTGCGAGTTTGCCCAAAAGTGCACACAAAAAACGCACCTGAGCGCAAATGAATGATGATGTTGTGTAGTCGATGTTCCATTTCCCCTATCTTCAATGCACAGTGGGCACATTTTGTAATATCTGTGGTCATAATGTGAAAGAGAAATGATTTTTCTTTTTTGGCTTACTTACAATGGAAAACATAACTTTTTATTAGATTCAAATGAACTATTTTACTATTTTATCGATTGCAACCACTGTACAACTGTGGAAGAACAACTCGTCGAGTCGTGTTTTGCTGCTGGGTGGCCAACGCTGGCATCCTTTTGTCTGTTTGGATGTTTGGATGCTTGTTGCATCGTTTTTTGGCTCATATGTTGCAACCTTTCGTTTAAGCAAATTGCCAGCGTATGTGTCTGCATCTCGATCTCGCCTTCTCACTTTCTCTCTCTCTCTCTCTCTGTCTCTATCTCTCTCTGGGATGTTTTTATGTACCCTGATGAGTTTGCGCTTGCTGGCTGTGCGGCAGTGCCTTCTTGTACTTGCGGCCAGTAAAAGGCGCTGAGTTATTGTATTCGTGCAGTGAAAGCAGCAGCGACAGCAAAAGTAGCAACAGCAGCCGCCGCTATGCCCAACATGCCGCAGTTGCTCTCATTCTTATTTCAGAGCGGCGGCACCCTTTATTTACCGCTGCGTATGTGTGTTGCATTTCACTTAAAATGCTTTTAACCAAAACATTAAGCAGCTGGTGTCACATTACATCACATTGCCGACCAGCTTTAGTTGTAACAAGCCACACCAGCGACAGCACAGCAAATTTATGGCTTAAATAAGCTCTGAAGTTGGGAAAAACAAAAAAAAACACAAACTAGAAAACAGGTAAAACGCATAAAATGTATGCAGAATAGTTCACTTGGAAGCTGTATTTTGCAGATTAGCTATTCTCAAACATTTTATCAGAGATGTTCTTCTTACCCATAAAATGGGTAAAAAAGGGTATAATTAGTTTCTACATAAGTATGTAACAGGTACAAGGAAGATTCTCCGACCCCAAAAGTCAAGTCGATATAGCCATGTTCGTCTGTCTGTCTGCCTGTCTGTCTGTCTGTCTGTCTGTCTGTCTGTCTGTCTGTATGTATCTATGAACGTGTCGATCTCAGAAACTGCAAAAGCTACAGATTCTAGATTTCGGATATGGGCTCTCCTAATCCTTAGGCAGGAGAAGTTTGTTTGCGATATACACTTGGAATCGATAACAAAAAATCGACAAAATAATGAAAATGTGTGAAAGGTGCAGTCAAATCGGTTGAGAAACAGCGGAGATATGAAATCAGGGGCTATCGTATAGGGTATCGTCTAGTCGAGCTTACTCGAAATAGCCTTCTTACGTGTTTTAACCTAATGTTGAGAGTGTTTATAACATTAAACGTATAAATAATTAAAATTTGCATGTGCAAATTCATGCATGTATTTTATTCAATAATTGTTTGTTGTTTTTTGCTCTTCACCTAATTTTTGACCAATTTGTTGGCGATCGATTGTCGCTGCTGCTGCTGCTGCTGCTGCTGCTGTCTGTTGTTTGTTTGTCATCAATTTTGCTTCATTTACTGTGAATTTGTGCAGGGATGTAATTATTATCGTTGCCGTTGTCCTTGTTGTCCTTGTTGTTGTTGTTGTTGACTAATCAGGCTAAAGTGAAATTGTTGACTGCTGGCTATCAAATGGATATTATGCTGAACAAAGTACACTTGAACGCCATACAAAAGTGGTTAGTAAATTACACAAAACAAAAACAAAAACAAAAGTAAAATATAAATACAATTTTTCTCGTCTCTTTACTGTTGTTGTTTATCAAAGGGCCTGCTGGCCTGGGTCTCTGTGTGTGTGTGTGTGTGTAATGGAAAAACCAAGGAAAATTGAAAATAAATTGCATGGTGAAATGTTAAAGGCCATGGGCAAGAGTTGTAGCCAGCTTATTAGCTGACATTGCCAGGTCAGCAAAGGTTCGTTTCGTCGTTCCGGGCTGTCTCGGATCTGGTCAGTTGTTGTTCCGTGGATGGGTAGAAGAGTCCCTTTGCCTTGCAACGTGGCTTCAAAACAAGCTTAGGCCAAAGCCTTTCAAATGTAAACGTCAATACCACGCACAAAACTCATTTACACACACACACACACAATAATGTGGCGTCAATCAAGCTGTTTAGACTGAGTGAGCATTATGAGGCTTTTGGTTGTGGAACCAGTTCAATTGATTGCTTGTTTATTCAAATTAAACTTTGCATAACAAACTAAACGAAAAATGAACTCATATTGTTGTTTCTTACAAATAATTGTCTTAGAGCACGCATTCGTGAATATTTCATGCAATGAATTGCCCAAAGATGCACTTAAAGCATTCACTCAGTTGCTTTGGAACAGAAGAAGCAACAGAATAAGAACAACTTTAAATAGTTTTGCTCACAGATTATATGGTTATGCGTCGGGGTCTCTTTGGCGGTGGCGGTGGCGGTGGCAGTGTGCTGGCAACTTCATAAATCACTTTAATACCCGCACTCCAAGCTGAGTTCGTCCACAGTTCGACCCACAACGAAGGCCAAGGCCGTGCCCAGCAGTTTATGTTGGGATTCTGACAGTGGCGAATTTTAATGCCTGAACTGGATATACTCTTTACGAATGTAGAAAATACAGTTAAGTTGTGATATTGCCAGCATTCATTCATATTAAGTCAATTACTAGTCAAAAAGTGTTTAAGTTTGCTTTAAGTTCTTCGTTTTGGTAAGAGTATGTCACCTTTAAGTACCGAACTTCAATATGTTTCCAGCTGATACTATTTTGCGTGTTTAAAAAGTACATACTCTTTAAGCTTATATCTATGTATTTATTGCAAATGTCATATGCAATCCCCAAGTTGTTCTAATCAAAATTCCCATCAAAAGCAGCTTGCTTAACAAGAGCTGTTACTTTCACACATACATATATATGCTTGTTTGTATACGTATACACACATCATATATCAAGTAGCTCACCTTATTGTTTGTGATTTAGTGATTTACTTTAAAATGAATCAGAAAAACAACTCCGAAATATTTGATATTGACCCTAAATTACGAAAAGAGTTCATAGCTGTAATTTAACAAACAGACCTTGCTTTGCTTGGAGTTATCTTGAGTCTCACTCTCAGCTCTAGAGTTTGTGTGTGCGTGTGTGTGTGTGTGTATGTGTATGTGTATGCCAGGGGCCAGGATTAAGTGTGGGGGAGATGGGGTCAAGCAGTGTGTTGTTCTGGTTGTCCAACTGCAGCTGAATCGTCAGCATGATTAATTGATGAAAATCCCTTTTGCCATGCAGGATAATAAATTACAATAGACCAGCCACGACGAGTGGGGAGGAGCTAGACATTAGCTGGAAGAGGCAAAGCAACGAACGCACGGACAGGTAGCATGTGCTCCAAATAGCTAACAGAGAGACAACACACACACACACTAGGTCGTTGATGCTGCGTTGAATTAAGCTACAGGCAGGACGAGAACGTCGAATAGATCCGGCGCGGAAGAGCAGGACGATGATGACGACGATGACGACGACGGAGATGACAACGACAACACGTTGGATGTTTCCTAAATTAGCTTAATTTCATTTAAAAGCACACCGTGTTCTTGCAACATTCATGGCTACTTCCACATCGCACATCCCACATTCAACACATATAGCTGGCAAACAAGGCAACGCGTCGCACATATTCCTCATAATTGTTATGATTATGTATAACTATTATTCTGTTTTTCTTGCTTCTCCTTTAGTGTTTATTAGTGGTTCATTGGCTTGTTAAATATATATATTGGCCAGCTTAATTGGTAGCTAAAGCCCACGACGTTTGAGCTAATAACAATCAACACGACTCGGTTCCGGTCACTCAGTTTCGAAATCAACAAACGTAGCGAAATATACTTTTGGAAGTGTGAAATACATTTTCAAATACACATATATGTGCATATGTGCCTGGGCAAAAGCGCGACATGAACTCGCAATTAGGCAAACTAGTTTGTCGCGGACAATACGACAGCTTTATATTCGACCAGCATACGTCGCGTATACGCAATAAACAATGAGCCCTGCTGCTGGCTGTATCCGTCGTGTGTGAGTGCTTCCGTTTTTGTTGACCCTAAAAGTATGCTTTTAGTTACCTTTGCGCCACCAACCAGATAAACTCACACGCAGCAAGTCAAAGCGAGAGGGAGAGTTAGTGTGTGAGAGAGAGAGAGAGAGAGAGAGACAATAAAGCAATATTGTAAATTAAAAAAAGCAAAATGCGTTGCACACGATACCGACTGCATAATACTCTTATGCTACGTGTATCACGTCAAAATACATATGAATACCAATACAAACCAATAGCAATCTGTTGTATATCACACTGTCTAATACACTTCAAAAATCTGAGGCGATATAGCCATGACCGTCTTTTCATATGTATCTTTGCATGTTTCTAGCCCGTAAGTTTTTAAGCTGAAACTATGGTATGAAACTATATCATATAGCTCTCATGCAAATGCAATTAATAAGATTTTTACTAGAAAATCAAAACAAGTAAGCTTGATATCGAGTGAATATAATATTCGGCATGCCAAAGAAATCTTCCCTTTTTAATTTTCCTTTCTTTTTAAATTTTCACACGCATAAGCCCGATTAGCTTATATTATCGTTAATCTTTTCGGTAGAAACATGAATGAACGGAAGCAGTCGTCACAGATCAAATATTACCAAATAAAACAAAACTATTGAGGGCTTAAGCTAAGAGTAGTAAATAGTTGTGTTTAGTTTTAAACAGTAAAAAGCGAGAGACGTTTACTCAGAGCCATTGCATTTAAGAGACATAATTTGTAATGTTTCGAATATAGTACTTTGATCAGCAAGCTTTCCGCTTCCCGTTTCTCTATTTTCTATTTCTATTCATATGGGGCAATAGAGCGATAAATGCTTATCGCAGTCATTACGTAGCTGGGCAACGGCTCTGACTGTTGCTGTCGAACTTTGAACGCATATAATGTGCTTGAGTTTGGCGCTTGTCGTACTATTCGACCGGTTTCAAAGCATGAACTTGAGCTTTTTTGCTCTAGCAGAGTTCAAATTAAGATCGTAGATGGGACAATGCTTAAGCTTAAGGTTAAGTGATATACATACATACATATTAATATACATATGTGTATATGTTATACCTAGCTAAAAGCTTGTCTAATGGCGTTTAAGCACGGTTTTGTCAATAGATTTGTCTTTAGCACTTGATTACTAACTGCTGCCGACTACTTACTTACTTACTAAAGTAGTTAGTATAAAGAATGATGATGATGGGTCTGACAACCTAAACAAATGTTCGCTAAACGCTTGTAAATTTTCAATGTTGAGAAGAAGAGAAGAGCTTGAAATTGATAGTTTGCAGTTTGCTTTCGTATCGGAAGTGTCTGATGGGAAACGTTTGTGGGCAGCTTCTTAAGCACTATTATTTGTTTTGATATCGATATAAACTTTCACTGATCCCGTACAACTAGTACGTTACGTCCCATTCATATTAGCTAAGTGATATTGGTGAAAATGTCATATAATAATCACGTGAAACAATGAAATATTGCTTGATGGGCTTGCTCTATAAAGAAATCATTTTTCCAGCTTTGCTTCACTCTTTGTTCATTTCTTTTTGCTTATGCACACATATGGCTTGAAGGTTTTGTTGGCGACAAAAAAACCGCTGCAAACAGCAAAAATTACGATTTTCGAACAATAAATAAAAAACTATTTTGCGTTTGAACTGTGGAACTGTGGAACTTACGATAGACAACATAAGCGCAAAATCAGCTCAACTGATCTTGTCTTAAATATTAAATAAACTAAAGAATCAATTTGCAAACACTGCAATCGAATGCCCGAGGTCGTTGATGACGAATTATTCTTGCGAATGTTGTTGTTGTGATTTGGTTTGCGGTGTTTTTTAGTTGCTTATCAGTTGATGTTACTGTTACTAGATGGACGGACAAATACATCGATAATGCAATAAGCATATAAATAAGCATTGAAAGGCAGCGCGAACAGATAAGATAGGCGGGTCGGCCAACATAAGTCGGTTAGAGTATACGAATATAATAGAGGTGTGTACATACATATGTATTATAGTAGTATTTAACTATCATCATCATGTGAATACTAGTTTTTTTACGGCTAGCCACTTAACTGTATATCATTCACAAAAACTATGGCCTTTGCCCAATGTTGCAAACACATAACTTAAACGATGTCACATCCATACGCACATACATACAAATATGGCAGTTTAAAGTTGTGCAAAATGCCGCACAGTGTGTTAGAGGGTTTGTCGTTGTCGTTTAAAAGTGGTAAAATTGGTTATCATATCATAGGTACACGCTTCTGACATACCATAAAGTTTTAAGACATTCCCACTTTATTCTAAAAACACTTTTCTATTGATGAAACTAACAGCTCGATTCTTTTACATCTAATCGTTTTAGCTGAGGTGTTGCAACTGGCTGGAAACTGATAAGGGTGCCAAAAATAAATAAAGCTGCATTTTTGTTGTGAGTACCAAGTACTTATGTTATTCATTGAATGATTCATACTATGATCGTTTGTGGTACCAAAATCTGTGACGAAAAAAAAAAATCATTTATTGGTCCTTTTGTTTTAGGTAGGTTTCCATAAGCTAACAAAGCGATGACGAGGGCACATACTTTAAAAATAGTTTATCCGGCTAATTGCGATTATTTTTATTTGACGATTCACTGATACGCCAACGTCTTAATGGCTTGATAGCATTGGGGCGTTTCGCAATGCAATTTAACCACTGTGCGCCACTGTGCACAATCTTGCGTCGCATTTGCTGGCACTTTTGAACGACAAGCGCTCTCATTCACTCGCCGCAACGCGCACTGTACGGAGGCATAGAAGAGGCCGCAATAACAATAACAGAAGATATAAGACTTCTGATTAACTAACTGATCGCATACTCAAGTCAACAACAGAACATGAACAAATACGGTATGCTGGTCGTCTGCCTATTGGCCATCCTGGGCGCCATTCTGCTGGAGGTGCGTGCCAGTCCTAGCGCCTTGCCACCGCAATTGACTGCCAGCCAACTGGAAAGTGTTTCTGCACAGTTCCTGCCGCCAGAGTTTCGCAATACCAACGTTAGCATGGGTAAGTACGCT
The DNA here is from genome assembly GCA_035044645.1 of Scaptomyza parva. Taxonomy (NCBI): domain Eukaryota; kingdom Metazoa; phylum Arthropoda; class Insecta; order Diptera; family Drosophilidae; genus Scaptomyza; species Scaptomyza parva. The sequence goes on from JAWNNT010000139.1 coordinate 13,675,704, forward strand.
ATGACATAATCATGTAGTACCACGATCGAATGATGGATATTTGTTTATCTTTTCAGATGATATTAAGCGCGTGTACCGCGAGAAGTGCAAGAAAGTAGTGGGCAAAGATAATTCAACGCTATACAAGGATATTGAGACAGCCGCCTCAAAGCTGGGCTCTTGCCTAAGCGGTCTGGCCAATCTGACGGCGCTACAAGCCGAAATGGACGCGGCTCCTATTGGTGAGCTGGACACAGTGTTTAACAAGTACTGCCAGCGTGTCCCGGAAGCAGAGGGATGCGTGCGTGCCTTCAATGAGAAAGTGAAGCCCTGCCTGACAGCCGAGGAGTTGCGTCAGCAGGCAACCATGATGCGCATTGGAGCTTCATTGTTGGGTTTCGCCTGCTCCCGTGGCGGTGATCAGATTGCGCTCTTTGTCGCCGAACAGGGACCCGAGTGCTTGGATGCCAACAAGGAGAGCATTAGCAACTGCTTGAACAGATCGTTCCATCAGTATTTACCGAAAGATGGCCAAGTGTCCGATCTGATGAGTCGGCCCGAGATCCTCTTCTCGCCCACACACTGCGTCGACCTGCAGAGCTTTGAGGCCTGTGTAGTGCACCATCTAGAGCAGTGTGCCGAGATCACACCCGCCAACATTGTGCAGTCCGTCTTCCGCTTTGTGAAGAACGAGACCGACTGCCAGGCATGGATGGATGCTCGTGCCAACGAGCGTCCCGTTCTATTGGCAAGCGGCAACCATACCCGCGGTGGTGCTGCCACTCTCGTTACGACACTTGGCGGCACTTTGGCCCTCACAGTGGGTGCCTATATGCTTCGTAACTAGGCGAGCATTTTTTGGATATCATATACTCATAAATGCGTTAGCTATTGATAAAATGTTTATAGTATTCCTTATTATACCATTGATTATCATTTTTTTTTTTTGTGTGAGCTTTTTTTTTATATTTTTATCTGCGATAATGAAAGTAGTGATAACGTTTCCTGCATATTGTACAAGTGTGTGATTATTTCATTTTTTTTTTTCGATTTTCGTTTTAAAATGTATGTGCGGTACTTTGTATTTTAATGAAAACTTTATTTATTGCTTATAATAAACACACGATTACGATATCTGTTCCGTCATATAACCCTTTCGATCAACAACGTGTGGATAATCTAAACTAATGTGGTACACACATATTGTGAACTGGGTTTGTCTAATTTCTGTAAACCGTCGCTTGACTTTAAGGCCCCAAAACACATATGAACAAGTTTACAACAAATCGAACGCTTGCCTATTCATCATTATGCAAAGATATCAACTATCCGTTAAAAACATATTGATGTGGTAAAGCGTACGTATTATATAAATACGTAATATGACATTCATATAAACGATTCTTTCGCAAATCGCATGCAAATGCATTGCAGTACACAAACTGTGGTAATCTGAGTCAACTTTGTGCATATTCAAAGGTGAAGAATGCGCTGTGACACACTTAAACAGATAGTGTCGATGATGATTCATTTTTTCTTTTCTTTTTATTGTAAACTGAAATCGCAGTTTGACAAGCATTGCAAATCGATTGTGATAAGACATTTTCCATCATTGTGTTAAAAATGTATAGCATACTTTTGCGCTGTAGTTTCAATTACTTTTTCAGCACGGCATAGATGGACGCTTTTGGGAGACACTGTTAATTCAGATCTTTGTCTAAATTTGTCTGACAGATGGACAGCCATTATAACGGATTTTGCTCAGAACCAATATACCCATTATCTTCGGAGTTAGGGCATAAAAAGAAAGCAAATTAATAAATTTGTCATATAAAATATTCCATGATTGGCCAATAGAAAAGAACTTTTTCACATTCAAATTTATCACAAATGATTAGGTATGCTGACTGCGACATAAAAATTAATTAAAGTATATCTATTATCTATAACCTTACAGATAACCTATGCAATACTTTAAATAACAACTACTACGACTTTTTATGGCGCAAGTGCGCATGTTCCAGATCCGTTTCCTGTTCGAACAGCTCCTCTAACGGTACCTGCTCCTCAATATCAGCACTCCGCTCCTGCACATCATTGAGATGCATCCATACATACTCCACAGCCGCACGCAGCTCACTGGCGTACTTCCAAACACTGCGATCATCGACTAGCTCATTCCGCTCATAATCTACCTCCGGCTCTCGATAGTGTTGCATTTGTGCGATTGTCGTGTTCAACGGTCTCGGATTGCAGCTACCGGGCAACCACTTGAGCGTGAAATGATTGTGCAGCGTCAACCCGTAGCGAGTGTTGTGAAAGCACTTCGTTGCCCAATTCGGTAGCGAGTAGTTCTGATGGCGCAACGTGTGCTGCAGAAAAAATAACTCGTCAGCCTCCAGTTGCTCGTGGTTCTGTGCCTCGGGCACCACCTTGGTGAAGTACGTGTTGATAAAGCACAGCGAAACGTGACCGTTTGGGCACTTTACACCAGTGCTGTTGCGATCTACGTCGAGTATATCCTGCCAGATGCGCAACGAACCCATGGGCATAATTACCTCATCGATGTCCACATTGACCATATAGTCATGCCGATACATATTGCGATAGAAGCAATCGTTATATGGTATTAGTTCGTTCAATCGCTTGACCAATTGCCGATTCTGTAGCAGCATATGTTGATAATGCCGCAATCGAGGCATGCCATTGGCCAGCGTCAGCGGGCGCAGCTCCAGGTAACCAATGCGCTGGTAGTAGTCCAGCACACGTTGCACAGCCGGATGCACATCGTACATGTATGCATAGATGCGTGAGGCTCCCAACAAACGCTGCAGCTCAAACCATTCAATCAAACGTTCCGACAGATCAATGTACGGAAAATCAAAAGCCTTCAAGCAAACACCAAAACTTCTGGTGTTCTTGCCTGAACTGACGGTGGTATTCCTGGATGATGGTTCTGTCTCTCGGTCGTAGTGGACGCGCAGAGAGTTGCTCGCACTCTCACAGCTGCCACTTGCGACCAGGGAGACAGTGCGAGGCGTGGCGATATCAAGATTCGGCGGCAGTTCGACGGGCACCGGACAGCTCAGCAAATGCGGAAAGCTAAGCAGTGGTAGAAGATCCCACTCCTTCAACCACACGCTCACATATTCGCTGACCTTGGTAAGAATTGGCTCCTTATAGTTCTCATACCACAGCTGGCAATGTGTGGGGGGAAACTCGTTGGCAATTTGATTTGCTGTAGCCAGAATGCGTACCACGCCGTTGGGCAATTTGACGCCTAGTCGTCGATCCATGTAGGCGGCATACAGGCGAAAGGTCACATTGTCATTGTTAAAGGTCTGCCAGTAGATATTGTGCAGCTGCAAATCGAGAGGATCTGGATACTGGGCGCAGGTTCGGTTAATGCGATAGTTCTGTGGTAACGCATACCGATACCAAAAGCCATAGTCCACCTCGGGCAATTCATGCTCCAACTGTTGCACTAGCTTCTCATCCACGGGCTCCTCCACAGCCTGCACTATCGGTAGGAAAGCCTTAATTCCACTACTGCCACCATCACTGCCACTAACTAATTGATGCTTCAGTCGTTGCACTTGTTGCTGCACTTGGTTTATATGATGCAAAGAAGTGAATAGCAGCAACAGCGCAAATATCACCAGTAAAGCCAGAAGCGTGAGCTTAACAAAGTTAGTTCTACCTCTTATTAACATTTTAGCCAAACTAATGGTTGCAACCATTTCACCCCGGCGCCGAGCACGGCGAATACCGCTCGCTGTATCTATATAGAACTTATTCGTACGAGTCTACGCAGTGGCCGATGTGTCTCCTACCATTCATAAGATATACGCCCGAGTGCTTATCTACATTTCAGTTGTTGTACCCTCAATCCATGCGATGGCTAAAAAGATGATGATGGTCTTAGCTGTTGGCCGAAGAAGTTTATTTAAAATTAATATTGATAGCCCTTTTTCATTTCTGATAAGCACATGTAAAACTGTGCCTTCGTATGTATAAGAGTATTTTGTATTATGTACTCTTAGGGTTTTGCCTCCTCTTATCTGCTCCAGTGCGAAGGCCCGTGAACCAAAGACTCTCAGGTGTCTTACGGACAGTTTTCGTCTTTTCCAAGCCTCGAAAGGCGTACGCCCATGTAGCGCATTTGTTGGACACCTATTTTTAAGGTACAATTAATGTTCGCAGCCTGACTCTACAGATATTTTATAAATATAAATAAATATAAGTGGATTTTTCGTAAAAAATCGTCAATGAACGTTAAAAAATATCGGTTACCTCCAGAAGACTTGACATTTGTTGGGCCCAATACATCGATATGTAATAACTCTAGAATCCCTGTATCTGTCTGAGTGCATCTGCTGAGTGCACAGCATGTTCACTTTCATATTTCATGCCATTCCAATGCTTTTTCATCAAAAATGTCCCACTTTGCGGCTTGTCTCTCTTCTTCAGGCTTTACACATTGCCCACTGACCACATACCACAAATCTTCCATAGAAGACATACACCATACGTCGTAATTGGCTTCCATAAGGTTATCTATTTGCAGTGACGCACTCATTTTCTTAATTGTGCACGTAACTTTTTCTCGTTCACGATTTAATGCAATTTAACCAAATCTGCTGACTTCTTTATTTCTTTATTGACTTTATTTCCAATCACTTTGTGATCTGATGGAGCTTAAATCGCAATCGGAGGGCGCGCATTTATTTGAATAAAGGTCTGCACTGGAAGCAGTACAAAATGAAGTGAGTAACTACAAACTAGCAGAGAGAGAATTCATTGCTCTCGAACGGTGCTGCCAGATCGCTTGAATACTATCGAATATAATTCAAATTTATATTTTATCAGTTTTGACCAAAAAGCGTTAGCACTAAACAAAAAATCATGATAACAATTAAAACTTTCAGCTCATATCATAAAAATTGTATTTAATTTTTTATGCCCAAATTTATACAAAGAAAAATAAAATCAACCTTGCAACAAAAGTCTTCTAGTGTACAAGTTTTATATGTAGCATACATAATATTAATAATAATAATAAAATAAAATTCCACACATAAACTATGACATTTGTTAGAAAAGTTGATGTGTTTAAGATCTCATTTAAGTTGCTTAAGTATAGGTTAACCGAAATTCTTGGCAATATCTTGAGATAGAAAGTAATCAGATTTCCTGTACATATGTATGTGTATCACAATAAGAGTCGTTAAGGTAATCAGACTTCTGTACATATGTTTATCACAATAGAGTTGTGATGACAGGCACACTGGAAAAACACCCAATTACATGTTGAAGTGGGAAATGTTTTAAATGTTCAGTTGTCGCGATTGCAATATTTATAAATAAGTGGGTTTACCCATTGAATGAAAGTAGATATAGTGCGTTAACATAAATAGATAGACATGTCTTTCAACAAAAGCGAAATTTATTTAAACGGTCAAGAAAAGTAGTAAAGCAAAATGCGTAACTACCTTATGAATATTTTTGATGTTTTGCACATTGGGTCATTTACCCTTACCGAATCTTAATTGTCCCCCAATTTACACCATAAGAAAAAGTCAAGAAGAAGTTGCTGCCGCACCTCATAGACTGAGGAATACTATGAAACCAGCATAAAAACTGGTGGGACGGCAGAGATAGGTACAGCGTAGATGGAAGCTTTGGAAGACACTGTTTACTTTCGGCGTTAGGGAATAAAAGGAAGGCTAAAGAATAATAAATCTTCCTAAAATTTTGCATACATGATTGGTAATAAACTATCGTGGCCACGTTCATTCATGAATAGACTTAATAACAGTTTTATCAAACTACTTGAAAATAGAAAGTGTACGCCTTACTTTACAGCTGCTTCTAAGGCAGTAGAGAATACTATTATAATAATAACTACTTATAAATTGAAGGAAAACCCCTTTTCTATTTTATAAACCAATTTGGTTTTCATTACGTTTTATTTACATACATATATATATACAGCTAACTTATGCAATACTTTAAATAACCTGAGAAAGTCAACTAAACACAAAACAAAAAAAAAAAACAATATCTTAGCTCTATTTCAGCCTGTACTCTAGTTTCCGAATTTAGCGGACTGTGCCTGTTCCAACATTTGCTGGCGCTCTTGCGCCTGCTCCAGATCAGTTTCCTGTTCGAACAGCTCCTCTAACGGTACCTGCTCCTCATTATCAGCACTCTGTTCCTGCACATCATCCAGATGCATCCATACATACTCCACAGCCGCACGCAGCTCACTGGCATACTTCCAGGCATTGCGATCATCAACTAGCTCATCCAGCTCATATTTCTTGTCCGGCTCCCGGTAGTGTTGCATTTGTGCGATTGTCGTGTTCAACGTTCTCGGATTGCAGCTACCGGGCAACCACTTGAGCGTGAAATGATTGTGCAGCGTCAACCCGTAGCGAGTGTTGTGAAAGCACTTCGTTGCCCGACTCGGTAGCGAGTAGTTCTGATGGCGCAACGTGTGCTGCAGCACAAACAACTCGTCAGCCTCCAGTTGCTCGTGGTTCTGTGCCTCGGGCACCACCTTGGTGAAGTACGTGTTGATAAAGCACAGCGAAACGTGACCGTTTGGGCACTTTACACCAGTGCTGTTGCGATCTACGTCGAGTATATCCTGCCAGATGCGCAACGAACCCATGGGCATAATTACCTCATCGATGTCCACATTGACCATATAGTCATGCCGATACATATTGCGATAGAAGCAATCGTTATATGGTATTAGTTCGTTCAATCGCTTGACCATCCGCCGCTTCTGTAGGAGCATATGTTGATAATGCCGCAATCGAGGCATACCATTGGCCAACGTCAGCGGGCGCAGCTCCAGGTAGCCAATGCGCTGGTAGTAGTCCAGCACACGTTGCACAGCCGGATGCACATCGTACATGTATGCATAGATGCGTGAGGCGCCCAACAGACGCTGCAGCTCAAACCATTCAATCAAACGTTCCGACAGATCAATGTACGGAAAATCAAAACCCTTCACGCAAACACCAAAACTTGTAGTGTTCTTGCCTGGACTGACGGTGGAATTCCTGGATGATGGTTGTGCCGATGGTTCTGTCTTTCGGTCGTAGTGGACGCGCAGAGAGTTACTCGCACTCTCACAGCTGCCACTTGCCACCAGGGAGACAGTGCGAGGCGTGGCGATATCAAGATTCGGCGGCATTTCGACAGGCACCGGACAGCTCAGCAAATGCGGATAGCTAAGTAGTGGTGGATGACCCCAGGCCTTGACCCAAACGCTCAAATATTCGCTGACCTTGGTAAGAATGGGCTCTTTATAGTCCTCATACCACAGCTGGCAATGTGTGGGGGGAAACTCGTTGTCAATTTGATTGGCTGTAGCCAGAATGCGTACCACGCCGTTGGGCAATTTGACGCCCGGTCGTCGATCCATGTAGGCGGCATACAGGCGAAAGGTCACATTGTCATTGTTAAAGGTCTGCCAGTAGATATTGTGCAGCTGCAAATCGAGAGGATCTGGATACTGGGCGCAGGTTCGGTTAATGCGATAGTTCTGTGGTAACGCATACTGATACCAAAAGCCATAGTCCACCTCGGGCAATTCATGCTCCAACTGTTGCACAAGCTCCTCATCCACAGGCTCCTCCACAGCCTGCACTATCTTCAGGATAGGCTTAAGTCCACTACTGGACCCACCACTGCTACCACCATTGCCACTAACTAATTGATGCTTTAAATGTTGCACTTGTTGCTGAATTTGCTGCACTTTGTGTATTTGCTGCAACTCATTGTGGATAGAAGTCAGTAGCAGAAAAAGCGCAAATATAACCAGCAATGCCAGAAGCGTTAGCTTAACAAAACTACTTCTACCTCTTGTTGACATATTGGCCAAACTAATCGTTGCAATCATTTCACCCAGGCGCCGAGCACGTTAATTACCGATCGCTTTATCTATCTAGAACTTATTCGTACGAGTCTACGCAGCGGCCGAAGTGTCTCCTGCCATTCAGTAGATATACGGCCCGAGTGTTTATCAACATTTTAGTTGTTATACCCTGAACCTATGAGATGACTAAAAAGAGTATGATGGTTTTTTCTCTAGAGATCTTTACTTACCTTCTTCTACTTATGAATCTCTTTGTTAGATTTGTTATCCCTAAAAGTGATTTTTTGCCCGTAATCTGTCGATATGTTTTCGATCTTCGTAACAATAATAGTTGTACGCGGTATATCTAGGGTTTAGGGTATCTTGTAGTCGAGTTTTCTCGAGAAACCTTCTTACTTGTTGCACTTGTTCTTGTTTTTGTTTTTTTTGCCATTCATTAGTTGGCTAATTAGAGTGTTTCGACCAAAGAGCCTTAACACTAAACAAAAATCATGATACTTGTTCCTTAAAAAAAACATTAACAAAAACTTTCCAGTGTACGAATTTTAGATATGCGGCAAATCAATTATACAACATAATTGCAAGCACAGAAACAAATAAAATGAAATCCCAAACATAAACTATAACAATTGTTATAAAAAGTTTTTATGTTTAAAACCTTGACTCATTTCTCAACAATTTATGATGCTTTATTAGTTTATTTTTCTCAGTGTTATTTCTCTAGTCTACAATTGTATTCTACTATCGGACAAAGATCATATCTACGCACCGCTAAGCGATTCATTTGACCGGTTGATTTGCTTCTTCTTCGTTGGTCAGGTTGGAAATTTTATTCATTGGCTTTATCGCTCTTATAATCTATTGATGAGAGAACAAAATTTATTTAGCTTTTAATGTCAAGTATGAGCAATAAGTCTTATCAAGGAAAAAAAACTATAACCGAATATAGAAACCAAAATTTCGTTTCCTTTACTATAACCGAGCAGTTGATTGGCCGCAAAAAAAATAAGATTCGATTTCACAGCCAAGCTGCTCATAAAATGTGTTCAAATATTGATTAAAACGTATTCTGGTGATATTTTTTTTTTTTAAACAATCAAGTCTAATGGTTTCCTATGGTACAAAACTAACCTAGCAGTTATTATATGTTAATTTGGTAACAGAGTATAAGACAATCGTTAAAGTTTGGTTTTTTTTTCATTGTAGATAAGCCAAACTTATCGGATATTTGAACATTTGTCACATTTGTTGGAAAACTCATAAATACGTCAATGTATAAATCAATCAAATGTTATGACTTAAGCTTCAATTATGTGAGTAATATCCTACGTTCGAAAACTATCAGCCAACATTACCAATTGTTGTGATCATATCGGACTTTAGTTAAAAAGTTGTTAAGCTTATAATGTGATATCGCTCGATTTTAAGATACAACTTGGTCTGGTCTTCACTCTTATGGACTGGAAAATGAAAAGCTCTGTCAAATTGCTTGTTATATACAAATACTACGTGTTCCATGCATATTTTGACCTAGCTGTGTCCTAAAAGCATTCCAAAGTGAAGACTCTCCTCCCGTGCAGTGGCTAGAGACATGTGCAAAAGGTTTTCGTAATGAAAAGATAAAATATGTATAACTTTGTTTCGTGGTCACAGCATTTTCAACATGACATTGCTTTTAAAAGTTATTTGCAGCAAGTTTTTGCTTTGCATTGTAATTGATAGGGGGCAAGCGTTGCCATTTGAAGTGGGTTGAAGTACGTAAACATTGTGCTTGATTATTTATACACAGCTTCTAACATGCAAACAAAATGCATCAAACATTGATTGAACAACTAATAAATACTGAGAATATTAATATTGATATATACTCGTGGAGTTTAACATTGACAGTGTAAGCAGAAATACATATGTATCATACCTGTTTTTGGATTTTGTGGTTAGTTAACAAATGCGTTGAGATTTAATTCGAATCCCTGTAATCTATACAAACACAAAACAGAAGCACAAATAACTGCAAAAGATAAGAAAGTAAAATACTCCTAGGAGTATGGAGAGAAGCTGCAAAAGCAGTGCTATAACTTATTTTTGTCAAAATTTAATACAACAAGTAAAGGTGTTTGGAAATTTCATTAAATAATCCTTTAAGTAATGGCCATAAAGTAGTTTTTCTTTGTACATCCGTGCTCTTTCACCTCTAATAATTAGCAGATAGTTACTAAGTACTTTTTTTTAGTCAGTAATCGCCTTTTATGTGTCTCCACTAGTCTATTATTTTTTGTTTATTTTCGTAAGCAGGTGGCAATTTGCAAGGGCGTACAATCTATGGCATTGTGAATGTTGTCAAAGTGTAATTTATTTGTATACCCTACCCTACAGATATACAGAAAATGAGCAAGGAAAACCAGATAATACCATTTATCTAGTTTAGTTATACTTGGATAGCTTACCAAGATTCAAACATCAGTCAAGAAAATCTCAAGAAACTAGTTACATATGCCACAATAAATCTTGTATTCCAGATTACAGGGAATTGACTAGTTGCGCTCTTTTGACCATGGGGTTTTTTTGTTGAACCTGCATATACTAGTTTGTTTGTCTTATTTTTTGTGCTATTATAACTTTTACGCTTTCCCTATTTTTGCAAGTAATTTAAAAATAATTTGCTGTTGTTTCTGCTGTTGGTGCTTTTGCTTCTGCTTTTGCTACTGCTACTTTGTAAGGTAGTTCGCTTTGGTAGCGGTCTTAACGTTATTTTTGCGAGGTCCGAAGTTTGCTTTATTGACATTGTCAACAGGGCTGGTGACAATGAGCGCACACCTGCAGGAGCCAGGACCGCGCCTGGCTCTCCTGTGACGCCAACGCCAACGCCAACGGCGACGGCGAGAGGATAATAAAATTGTGAAACAACTTTTTAATGAGAAACATTTTTTGCACATTGCGTTCACCGTGTGCACAGGGCGTTTGCGAGTGGTTAAGGTGACGGAGCAAGGTGGTGGCTTGCATTGAGTTGGTAAATTGATGGTGCTGCTGCTGTTGCTGCCACGGATGCTGATGATGATGATGCTGCTGCTGCTGCTGCTGCCCGAGGCTGTCATATCTATGTATAATGAGGATATGGATTGCAAACGGGGAAAAAAAACTTAAGTTACTTTGGTAATGATGCGGTAATCGCATAAATGCAATATAAATAAAAATACTTAAGTACCTATAAACTTAATTAAGTGTGCCGAAGGCAAGGCATTTGTTGATCTTATCTATTTCGAGCGTTGGCTTGGTCAAGTGCAAGTTAAGTGATAATTTTTCAAATTAAATGTGAAAAAAGATATATTAACTCTACATATGAGTGGGTTATTAATTGCTGTTCAGAAAATAAGTTAATCAAATAAACATTTCAGCAAAGTTCCTAGACAGAAACACTTGTTGCTGTTTCTGCTGTTGCTGCTTCTGATGATGATGATGATGTTGATGAGTTGCGGCTCCATTGGCAACAGGCTAAATTGATTTTGAAGTCATGCAAAGTGGAGGAAACAACATGAAACATTTGCCACAACTTGCCTTTGAGTGGAAAAACTTTTAGGCCCAGACTATTGACGCGACCATTGGGGCAAAGTACACCCCCTCTCTATAAATGCACTTCAAACTAATAGAAACAAGGAGCAGCTCCTAGCTAACCAGAGTTTACAGTGACGCCCACCAGACTGGTCTACAATTAACTATGAAAATTTTACGCCGCACTGCTAAAGTGCAAACTTTTTGCCTTAATTGCCCAGAAAAGTAACACAAATGAAACGCATCGACGCTTAATTACTTTTGCTAAATGGCACGAACGTTGCCGGAAACTGCGTTAGAGGTAAACAGTGGGCGTTGGGTGGTGGGCGGTGGCCAGGTCTGAGGTACTTCTGCACTTTGCCTTTGCCTTTATTCTGATTCTCATTCTGATTCAGAGTTCTGGCCAATAGCAAGGGCCAACTTTGCAGCATGCGGGCGCAAAAGGTAGCCCAAAACTTGGCTCTGTGGCACGCTTTAAATTTTCAGCATGCCAATTTACTGCATTCACTTCTGAGCATTGGCTTAGCAGCTCCATCTGCTTATACACTTCTGCTAAGGATAATACAGATCAGACTCAACATGCTACAAACAATTTCAGTTTAGCTATAGAGAAAAACCGAAACATGCTTACTTTAAGAATGCAATCCAAAAATTGTCATTACTCCATTTGCTAATTTGCAAAGAGTAGCACATATTCGTATGAATGGGGACAGAAAAAAACGAACTTATTTCTAGTTTGAGCTAGACTGATTGCTGCCACCATGTACGCGCCGCAGCACGATTTGACTTTTGTAGACGTCACAATTGGAGAAGTTTTGCCAGAGCTCTGTGGCAAACTTGGCCAAAAAACTTGTCTGGCACTTTCGTTGCAAGTTTTTGATTAAAAGCCTGCCACAAAACGCCAATGCACGCAGTGCGGCAAAGTTTTCCCAACCGCACGCATGCCACCCCAAAATTGTTAATTGAATGCATTTGGGGTGTGCACTTGTATGTCTTATACCAAAACGACTCAACGGCCAGCGGGTAACAGCTGAACGAAATCAGTAAACGAATTCAACTAACTAACATTGCTTACTTAAGAAACTTATGGATGATAACGATAACGATTTAAGTGCGCTTTTTAAAATATATTAGTTAGATCATTGAGTGCATTACTAGGCACTCGCCCTAGTTTTTTACTATCGCACTGGAATTGTTCGAAAAAAATCTATGATGTTTTTTTTAAGGGATTCAATTCATACTTGCATATATAGATTGTACACATATAGAAAGCAAGAGACACAACATTTGGCTAATGGATGCATTCATCAATCACACACAGTACATTCTCCATTAGGGATTTGTTTAGGGTGGCCAACAAAAATAAAATCTGTATATATATATATATATATAGTTTGTGTCAGCAATGTGAAGCACATTTGTTGAACTGCATTTCAGTTGTCAGTCAGCTTTGGTGCCTGTTGCTAAAGCCATTCAGGAAGCTTTTGATGCAGGGCAAGCCAAAAAACCTTAAAGGCTGACTCTAAGCTTTAAAATGGTAGTCGAGACACGTGAAGCAGTTGCCGAGAAATCTGTACGTCTACAGAGGAAAGAACTATAGACACACCCAACTGCTGCAAGCAGGCGTGGGCGTGGCGTCTTTTTCACTTGAATGCAATGCAAGCCAAAGAAGTAAAAACCCGAAAATAATAGCAGCAAAAGCAGCTGCAGATATTCTATAAAAGCCGAGGCTAACGAGATTTGATGAATTGCAAGTCTTTGTGAATGGAAGCTGCAAGAAAAGTGTGCGTGAATAGCGCCCTCAATTCTCCGCCCTGGAGCAGCCAAATCCGTACCGCAAGATACAGAAGAAAAAAATCCCATTAAGTGGTTTAAGTCAGTGAAAAAGCGCACAACAAGCAACAGCAGCGAAAAATGCAGTTGACATAAAAGGAACCCAACTCAAGCTAAAGCTAAAATGCACACCAACCGCTAACCAGTTTCCAGCCAGCCAGCCAGACAGACAGACAGCCACAAAGATGCAGACAGGCAGGGAAACGGACAGACGGCTAGTTAACTAGATAGCAAGCACGTGGAGACGAGCACAAAACATCTTGACGAATTACTTGACTACTGCCGTTGCTGCTGGTTTTGACCTGACCAAAGAGATGCTCAAGCGCTGCAGCCTTAGACATACTACAACAAAGCAATTTAATTTCCTGTATCGAAATTAAATTTATAACTTCCTTTACAGCAGGTGCTGCAACTTTCAAGCTTTCGTAGTCTCAGTCTATCACAGTTAGAGCACAAGCAACTCAAATATCCTTTGATTTTCAACACTTATCAAGGTTTGAGTTGCATTGGAAATTCTTTTTATTCGTCCGCCGTAAAGTATGCAACGAATTAAGGCAAAGCTTCAAATCGATATTTGATCTGACTTTAAAAGCTGTGCGTTAGTTAATAAAAGGAAAGTAAATCGCCGACTTATCAGCATCGACGTGTGCGATGTTTTTAGCACGAAATGAGGAAAACATTGCCTTGACTTAAGAGCCAGTTAAACTTGTAAATTTCTGTATATTTATTCAAAATTCAACACACAAATCAAACTGGGAATTCGTATTAATGCCACAAGGAAGATGATACATTAACGCAACTAAGTTTGGAAGATGGAACGATTGTCGCTACTGGCTCTCGGCTTAGCCATAGTGTTGCAAACGGTGATGGGCATTTCGTACTATTTCCGGATTGTTCACTGCTCACCGGCTCCCCATCTAGGCAGCTGGCTGTTCATCGCCGGCATTGGAGCGGTGCTGCAAAGTGTGAATATTGTGCCGGCGTGTTGTCACAACTGTTCCTCAATGCTTCGTCTCGCCATGGAGACGGCCGTATACTGCCTAACTCTGGACATAATGCTGACCAAATTTTGGTGTCCTATCGAATCAATGTGCCACTGGGCCATTGCCGGTCTTCTACGGCAACTTGTCACCAAGGAGTGCACCTTTGTTGCCTGCGAGTATTGGATGCTTGGTGTCACGACTAGTCTAATTGGAGGCTGTCTGCTCTGGCTGGCGCTCTGGCTTACAGGGGCCATCACGATGGAACTGGACTGGACCTCCTGGCAGCAATACCTTGCACGTTCTGTTAAACAAAGTATTTACAATTTGATTTTTGGCCCCCTGCAGCTCGCCGAAACATCAAATGGCTGTGAGAGGCAACAGAGATTTGCCAGTTAGGCAAATGTCAAATTTAATGTGATCTAAATATGATCTTTAATTGACAGATGCACGATTATTTAGCACAACTGATGTGAATATTTTGACTCAAAATATAAAATAAAAATATTTATTTATATTGATTATTTAGGGGTTATTATTTCTGGCTAAAATGTGGCTTATCGCATACATTTGTAAGCCAGTTTTACTTAATTATTATTTGTTTCAATTTCTTTTAAACAACAGTCCAAAAGTGTTGTCATTATCGCAACACTTGTCAGGCGACCTTGCATTGTTATTTCTTTCCAATGATCGAGCTCGAGCATGCAACAAAACATTTGGAAAGCATTGTGTGCAGCTTAAAGCCAACTAGCAACTAGTGCAACGCTGCCGTCACAGTGAAACCCGTTAAACCGTATCATGCCAATGCGGAAGACATCCGTTGCAAGCGTCTAATTGTGGGCTGGTTCACTACTCCTCTCATCGGGTTTCGGAAGACGGAACCAAAAATCAAATAGACCGAATGCAACACCACGGCTCTGATAGACTGCATCATACTCTCATAGTCTCCCATAAATATTAAATGGCAATCTTAGGCACATCTTATGACATTACTCTCCTACATAATTTATAGATTTCCTAGTTATTAAGTTCGAATTTGTGAGTAATCAAACAGTTTGTAAACTAAATTAGGGTATTTGCAAATGCTGGCGGTGTTGGTTGCGCTTGTGTTAAACTTGAACTTGAGACATGACCAAAGCAAAAAAAAAAAACAAAACAAAAAAAAAAACAACTGCATGACGATGCACAAAACACAAAACACCAAAACACAACATGCAACAGCAAGAGCAACAGCAACAGCAACAGCAAGAGCAACTAGCAAATAGCTATTGCATTGGTGTGATTTTGCACACCAACAACGAAGACACGCAAAGGCCTTTGTTAAATACTCGTAAGTAGCTGAGTGCTTTTGGTTGGTTTGCAACTTGTGCTGCCGTAGCATGCTACGGTTTAACTGCTTTTAATGGCAATTGAGGAAAATTGCCGGCTGCAGCTCTCCTTCGCCATCGCCATCCCCATCGCCATCGCCTTCGTTTGTTGTTTTGTTGTTTGTCTACCTGTTGGCCCGGCTGCATGCTGCGCCTGGTCAGTTGGTATATAAGCTGCTTCACTGGCGTCACTGACGTTAATCAAATCGCGTCGCTTGACAGTTAGTCGTAAGCTGCATACAAAACAAAACACAGCACAACGCAACGCAACACAACAATAATAAAAAGTGCAAGTGTTTTGCCAACATCAGCAACAGCAACAGCAACAGTAACAGCATCATCAACAACAACAGCAACAACAAATTAGTTATAAACAAAAGCGCGCTAAACGTATTCGCCCCAAAACCAAAGCAAGGCATAACTTTAAGCAAAGGTGAAGCCTTTAGTTGTGAATTTTCTAACATTTTTTTCTGTTTTTTGTTTTTTTTTTGTTATTGTTTTAAGCAAATATTTGCGCTTATGTATTATCATAATTGTTATAAAACCACAAATTAACCGAAAAAAGGCCAAAAATAACGCAACACGCGTTTAACGGTAGTGAAAGTGAACTTTAAATAAGATTGTTGCCCATTCATGGAATTTTGTTAAACCTTTCATGCGGCTTATGTTTTGTGTCATGTATCTATCTGCTTCATGGCAATTAACTAAGCCAATTTTTTATTTCTGTTGTTTTTTTTCATCTTCTTCTTCATGTCTGTAAAAGAACAAGCCACTTAGTTTGATAGCCTGCGGCAGGGGGTGTTACCAACCAGAGACTCAAAATAACAAAAAAAAAAGGAGAAAACTGAGAAAACAAATATCAGCTCATAAAGAAGATCTAATAATAAAGAAGATTTATTGACTGTTTCTTTTCGATAAAGTAAATTCAAATAATCTAGTTTTAGGTTTTTAAGTATTTTGCCTGTGCTTAAACTGTCAATATCTCTAGAGACTAAGTAAACTAATCATCCCAACAAAAGTATCTAAGTACAAAACATGTAAAAATATATTAGAAATTTAATAGCATGGATATTGAAATAATGATAATAATGCAAAAACAAATACTAAGGCAGAGTTGATTCTAGGACGTCAATGAATTTTACCTTCATTCCCTCATCCAGCTCCTTTTCTTTTTCACAGATGTTAAGGCAAAATCATCTACATTGTCTGCTGCTGTTTGGGCAGCTGCTAGTGTTGCCATGGGTGCATGCCACGCCAGTGTCCAGTCCAGAGATAGGCAGCAAATCGGCCAAGACCTCGAACAGCGTTCAGGCCCAACAGCAACTACTCAAGTCCAGTCCCAATGGCCAGGAGCCGCATCTCAACTCGCTGAGCGCCTTCGCCACCAGTTACGACAGCCTTGGCAGCATGGTTCAGGGTCAGGTGCAGCCGGCAGCTGAAACGGGCGGCTTTAAGCCCTCCTATAAGCTGCCCGAGATGGAGACCAACTTTACACCCATGCAGGCCGGAGCACTTGGAGATACACCCAGCATGGCCACGCTGCCCAGTACACCCATGTTGATGCAGTATCTGCCGGCACAGACGCTGCAGGATGGCAGCGGAACTGTGCAGTATCTGCAGCTGATACCAACGCGTCCCATCATTGTGCCCATCAGTCCGTATTTGGCAGCGGCGGCAGCAGCAGCAGCTGGCGGCGCTCAGGCGCCTCAGTCGCCCGCCTTGTCGCCCGCCCTGACGCCCAACATTGGCGCCGTACCCGACTATGGAGCACGTGGAGTTCAGCTCACAAGCTTGCCCGCCAACACTGGCATGACGGGATTACATTACTCTGCGGCCGGACTTCAGGGCTATGCCAGTGCCATTTCCCCCGTGGCCGCCTATCGCACCGGCTATCGCATTAATCGCGAGGCCAAGGACAAGAACTATCCTTCGGCGTTCAGCTTGAACCTTAACGAGTATCTGCCTGGAGATGGTTCGATAGCGGGAACAGTATCGCATTCGCATCCTCAGTTGTATATCAGAACCAGGTCTTAGTGTTGAGGCCGAGTTCTTTGCATAAGTCACTTGTTTTTTTTTTCATTTGCAGAATTTTTATTTGTTCAAACTGCATAAAGCACTTGTTAAACATCAATCTAGAAATTGTTTTATTTTTTTCTGAAAGTTCAGAAAGTTTTTGGAAAACATAGCTGAGAAGTAAGTTTCCCATCATTTACTTTGCACTTTTCAAGTTTATCAAAATATTTACACTTTTAGGCCTTTACATGCATTAATAGAGCATAATAAATGTTACATCGCCCATTTTTGGTTACAAAACCATAAAATTGTTCAAGAAACACACACCAAAAAGCAAGCAAACAAACTAGTGAACATCGCTTGGAACAAGGTCGTCTTGGAATAACTATGACAGAATGAATTCCCATTGTCTCGTCTTTGGGACGCGTCTTGTTTCTTTTTTAAGTGAAAGTAAACAACCATTTCACGCCCGCCCGGAACAGTCAAATAACTAACATGGGTACAACTTCCACTTGTACACTTGTACACAAACATGTGTCAGCGCCCATTACGTTGTCAACCTTGAAGTTGCGTCAGTCATTCAGTCTGTCAGCCAGTTAGCCAGTTAGCCTATCGGCCTGTATTGGCCCCAAGTCAATAGTCGAGTCGAGTCGAGCCGAGCCATGCTTGCTGTCATCCGTCTAATTGTCGCGTTTTGACAGATCCATTTGGGGGGAAGCTTAGGCATGCATGGTGCTTTCATTACCACTCCATCTTTTGGTCAATTACAATGATCGGAAAAAAAGCTTCTTTCACTTGCGGCATTATGTGGAGCAAATGCCGACAGGCATATTAAATGCGATCACTGCACTTTCAATACTCTACTGTAAATGTTGGTAATAAATGCAAAAGATTTTCATAAAATAAACATTAATATTTTTATTAATATTTGTAATAGAATAAAAATGAAGAACTTAAGTTTAACAACATTATATTTGATAAATGATTCTAAAAATAAGTTTTACCCTTAAACTGGCAGCAAAAGTCTAACAATCTTCAATGTGAAAAGATAATTAGAAAAAAAAAACCAAATCAAATTGCTTTTTCTGCTGCTGCAAAGTTGACAAAGATTTGTGGTATACCCGAAAGCGCATTGAGTGCGGCACAAAATCGATGGGATTTACATGCCACATCGAAGTACATACACATATACATTTGTTGCCACAATTTACTTTCCAGCTCTAATGGCGATGATGACGCCCCGTGGCGTGCTTAGCGCTCTATCTGAGCTTGCGTCGCCCTCCGTCCCACCGTCTCTACGTCTTGTGGGGCCATCACAATGAAATTTCGTGTGCTCTACACGGGATATGGATGGGCCTGATTAGGCCCACTTGGTCCGAGAGCGCTCTCTAGTGGGGCGGAAGTGAACGGTTAGCGTTGACTCTAACAAACACGAATCCAAGTACCACATCAAACATATATATGTATTCACATACGTTCGTATGTATATGTGTATGTATGTAATAATGAAAATACTTGAATTTAGTTCAATTAATGGTCTTGTTCGAAATGCTCTGGATGCTTTGTCGCTGTGGGCAAGGTAGAGGAGGCCGCCCATGGCTGCTTTGCATGTAACCATTGCTGTTATAACACTTTTAAATGCCTAAATTAGCTTTGATGGCTTGACTTTGCATATTTCTCGTGTTGTTGTTGCCCAGTATTGTTTATTTCTGCTTTTTTGTGCTGTTTTTTTTTTTGGGCGGTGGTATTTGAATTTGAAATGATTTCAATTTTTAATTTCCAAGCTGTTTACAGCTTATCCGCACTTTCCATTTCAATTAATTGCGCGCACTTGGCGCTTTCAGCCGCCTTTGTTTCGCATTTCTGGGCTTGTCTCGCATTCAGTACAGTTCAGTTCAGCTCTGTTCAGTTTGGTTCAGTTTCGTTCAACAGATGCAATCCTTTAACAACAACAACAAAAGCAACAACGACTTTGCCTCTCTCATCTGCATCATGGCAGACAAACAAACATGAACACATCAAATGTTTAGACCTCCTTAGCTTTTTATCTCTCCCTCTCTCTCTCTCTCGCCCTCTTTCTCCCTCTTGCTCTGTGTGTTTTTATGATGTTTCTATCCCACTCGCTCTTCATCTTGGCCAACAACAAGCTACAATGCGTCCACTTGTTGGGCAGAACTGCACAGACGCCGCTGTTAACCAAGTTGGCCTCTTGGTATAAAACGCACCGTTAGCGCTTCGCTCAGTCGCAGTCGCAATTGCTTCGTTGTTCGGTTTTAGTTTCGGTCTTTTTTGGTTTCGTTTTCGTTGTACTTTTGGCCAAGTTGTGCTATTTTTATATATTATTTTTAATATTTTTTTTTCGTGTAATTTTTGCTTGTGGTTATTTTGTGTGTTAGAAAATTGTGCGTTGTAAAAGGAACATCCGCCCCAAATATAACTTCCAAAGTGTGTGATCAAGTGTTGCCAAAACTACTAAACAACGGTGTAATTAGTTTTACGTAAGACACGACTTAACACGGATTTGAGCACATTACAAGTGATCGCAGTACAGAAATGGTGTGTAAAGACCGGAGAAACCCTTAAGGGGGAAATAACCTTTATTTATGATGGGAAACAAATTTTAAACGATTTGTTACAAATTCGTACTAACTAGACCAGGGTTAACGTTAATTAAATAAGAAGTCTTTTTTATCATTAAAAGTTTATGTTAGATGTCTTAACTTGACCTTATCGCTTTATAAAATGCCATATATGAATATGCAAGAGGTTCTACTTATTACTTATTATTCCTTACCAGGAAGACTTTGGTTGATTTTCATATATCCATAGTCTTGAAATCGAACCCGGAAGACCCAGATGTTTATATTGTAACCCAAACAATTTTGATAATAAGGTCTTTGTGTTACCTTTTTGAGATTTTTAACACATTTTCCGATTAGTTGCCACACATTAAGACCGCACGGTAGTCAGCTTGACTTGGCACTTGTGAATGACATTAAGGCAGATGATGATTGATTGGCATGACCCTACCTAATACGACCATCGTTGTCAGTTCTTGAGATGATTAAAGTTTGTGTCTTGGGTCTTTTGTTTTGCTCGGACTTAAGCTTCATATTTGTTATTTGTTTTTTGGCCAGGGGCAATAGGTAAAGCGTGCAAATTACGCGCGTTAACGATGGGCAATTGGCAGTCAATCAGTAACATTTGCCAGCATGTCATCAATCATGATGCATTTGCATCCAAGCGACGAACATCTGACCTGGCCGATCATTACCACCTGCCGTTGCCAAAATAATTAGAGAGCAGCGCCAAACTGGCGCACGCATTCATCGTCATAAAGATTACGAATACAAATACAAATACGATTACGAGTGCGATGATGTTGGCGAAGGCAATGATGTTGGCGGTGAATCTGGCCCCGGTTGCCACAGTGAATGTTGGCTGTTGCGGCTGCTCAGCTGCTCGGTGGCTGCTGCTGCTTCACTTTTATATATGCAGCCAAAAATTGCAACTAGTTTTTATAGTTTTTTACAGTTTGTTTTTCTTCATTGAGTGGCATCATTGAGCATTGCACAAAATGCAATTTTGGCCAATGTTCGCTTCAATTTGAGTGCGCCGAATGTTGAATGCTTCTGGCCAAGTGTTGTACACTACCACTACTACTACTACTACTACTACTACTACTACTACAATGTTGAATGTTTGTGCTGTGCTGTGCCGATGTTGCAATCAAAATCGGCTTGGAATTTTTGCGTGTATGCCGTGACAAATGGACGTTAGTTTTGGCCAAGATTTTTAGAAAGGTGCACATCGGCTTATCAGAGGTTAACTTTGGCCTTCTGCTATGTATCAGGCCAGCTGGTGAACCTCCCACTAACCAAAGCAGTTGCTTCCAGTCTCTGCTCTACCCTCCCCTCCCCTCCCTTCCGCTATTCGCTGATCTGCACTGCTCTGCTCTGGCTGACAGTCAAGCGTTAAGTTTTAACTGCTGCCTGTGGAGCAAAATTTCACATTTTAAACATTGATCTTGTCTCTCGTCAAGCGGCCAAATAAAAACTCAATTAAACGCATCACCGGGCGCATGTGGGCGTGGCAGCGAAAGGCAGCAACATTTTGAAAAACAAAAAACCTTTCACCACCAAAGCCAAAGCCAAAGATGTAGCCAAACACTTAACACTCGAATAAAAACATACAAACTTGCACCTGTTTTGAGGTGAATGCCCTTCTAAAACACGTCTTCTCCCATCTCCTTTGATTGTTTCCAGCAGCAACTTCCTCTGCTCTGGACTCTGCTGGCAGTGCTGCCAGCAATAAGAGCGGCTCTGACGCCTCCGCATGGCTACGACGACGACAACTCGTCGCTTCAGCTGAGCCTCGAGGATCTGGAGCGCGAACAGGAGAAGGACCAGGAACAGCGTTACGATGTCAATCGGCCGCCTCTGCTGCCCACGCGTTACGCCTGGCATCCCAGTGTTGCTGCCAGCGTGCCACCCAGCTACGTGCACGATGCCGCTCAGCTGGAGCAGGAGGAGGAGCACTTGCGTCAGCTGCAGCAGCAACATCAACAGCTGAGTGCCGGCTATGCGTTGCCTTCACATCTGCCGGGCGGTTTACTGCTGCTGCGTGGT
This sequence comes from Scaptomyza parva, assembly GCA_035044645.1. Taxonomy (NCBI): domain Eukaryota; kingdom Metazoa; phylum Arthropoda; class Insecta; order Diptera; family Drosophilidae; genus Scaptomyza; species Scaptomyza parva. The sequence continues at coordinate 13,697,944 of JAWNNT010000139.1, forward strand.
CCCAATGTGTGAGTATTCAATAAAAGCTCAGCTCAGCGCAGCTTTTTCGTAAGCTTCTCAAGCTTTTAGCTGCGACACACATACCTGCAAGTTTTGGTTAAACTTTAGCTTGGACAGGGACATTGGAGAGCTTTGAAAGCTTTAACTGCTTGAAGAGAGTAGCTTTTTTCGTTGAACATCACCAGTTATGTTAATGACGTTAATAGCTATTTAACTTATAAGTGGAAAGGAAAGAAAATATTGTTTTGCAACAACTTTTAGACTCTAATGAGGAAAAGCTTTTAGTTTGTGAGCGGCTTGAAACATGTGTAAAAGTTTTGAAGGTAAATTTACTGCCAAGAATTACAACAAGTCAAGCAAAACTTAGTTTGCTCTTCAGCAAAACTTATCCTTTACTAACAGGCGAAACTTTTCCAGCTGGCAGATGAAAATTTTATTTATTGTTCTTATTTGAGCTAAATGTTATGAAGGAGTTAGAACTATTCAAGCTGTTTCACGCACTTCATCGAAAGTGTGAAGATTGTGGTTAACTTTAATTTTTCGGAAATAGTGCTTGGAACTTTCTAAATAACAAATGGAAACAGCATAAGATTTGTAGTTTAGTAGGTATCATTAGCAACCGTGTTGATGGATGGGAACTTGACCACGAAACACGGTTGTAAATGGCGGAAACACCAGAAACAAGAAGTGACCAAAATGGACAGAAACGTCTGTGGTGTTGGCTTGTTCGGCGCTTGAGTTGTGGTTTAACACACAAATTGCCTTGGGGCATGCACATGTCAATTGAATTGGAAATTGGGTCTGCCATGAGAGTGTGGAAATTACGAGGCTAATCGAATGCCCTTAAAGATACATTTAGGCAAATGCCGGTATTAACCCAAATCTAATGCTCAGACTAATCGGTGCTGTTGATAGATAGATAGATAGTTACACAGATAGATAGATAGACAGATAGATGTTTGGTTGGCTGGTTGGTTGGTTGGTTGGTATACGGCTTAGGATACGGGTTGGGGGTGGATGTTGAAATAAAACGCCAGTTTCACTCACGATTGTTGCCGCCGTTGGCTTCCGACAAATGGCAGCAATGATTGCTATAATAAATAGTCGAGATTAGATAAGAGCAGCTCGTTAAGTCACGTCTTTCATTTATTCTCTCTCTCTCTCTCTCTTTCTATCCCTGACTTATTCTCTCGATCTCGCTCGTCTCTCTTTCTCTCTTTCTCTTTCTCTCAATGTTAGCTCACCAACGCAAGCAACAATTGCAACCACATCAGCAGCAACAAAGACGCGAACGCGACTTCTTCAACCCATTGTGCCCTTTGATCTGGACCTGCAGCTGCAACTGAATGGCGTGCAATATTTGAACGGTAATGCGCTGACTGCTCCCACAGCGCCACAGCTTCTGCCACGTCCCATACCTCGACCAATATCACGGCCCCAGCGTCCCCCACCCTACGTCTATCTCCAGCAGCAACAGCAGCAGCAGCAGCTTCAACAACCTCATCCCAGTCAGTTGGCCCTGCCTCCTCTGTTGCTGCAACAGTCAAAGCAGTTTGCCTATGCACCGCTGCCACAACGCAACTATGCCATTGCCACTCGCATCCCGTTGCCCTATCCGCCCAGCTTTGTGAGCATTACGACCAGACGGCCTACTTCTGGCAAATATGTCAGCAGCTACTCGAAACCGTTCCGACCCTCACCGCCCGACCTTACGCCCGATCTATTTGCCGGACGCGACTCCAAATCCCTGCTCGAATCCTACATACCCAGCTGGGAAGTGCTGCGTCTCTATCAGCAACACCAACAGCAGCAACAGCAGCAGCAGCAACAGTCCCATTCTCAATACCAACATCGGCCACTGCATCGTCAAACATTGGCCTATGCCCGTCCCGGTCTAAGACTCTTCAAGCGTGATTCCCAACTGGAAAGATCACCCGAGCGCAGTAGAATCGTCAAAAAGTCTCTGGACAAACAGCTGTTGACGCAGTAGCTGGCCAAATTGGCCATTTGGATTTAGTTTATAAATATACTAATATATATTTCTGTATATATGTATGTATATATTTTAAAAACTGTACTTTATTTCTATATATTTTTTTGATTATTTATTAAAGTTACCCAAAATTGACACATACATAAATATGTCACATATTACAGCTCATCCCGAGTAAACGACTGTTGCTTCTGTGTTTTTTTGATATTCACTTTGGTCACATAACAGGCCATTTTCCGTATCCCGTGTGCTGTGTCCCGTCTAGACCAGACCATTTAGAGCGAGGTGAAACCAATCGACGGCATCTCAAGCTACAATCCAAATGGAAGATGTGACTTTAAACGTTTTCGCCAATGAGCCGCGGCTGATGTAATCGCGTCCATAAGCCAAACAGCTACCAATAACAAACAATTACATTTGCCACAGCATCACAACATCTGGGGAGACTGCCAGCCGAACAGCTAACAAAGCTGCACCCAAGTCACCTCAGTTGCCACTGCGTCGCTGCGTCGCATCTTTGCTGCAAAAATTATGATTTGTGTGGCAGTGTGTTTGTTGTATCGCATGGCATATCTGAAAGTTCGCAACGGTAATATTTATGCAAGTAGGAAGTGCTCAAAAAAAGTGCATCTCTGCATCAACAACAACAACAACAACAACAACATTATTCGTGGCATCATCGCATTTTCGGGGGCTGTTAATGAAGTTGCCACAAAAGTTGGCTACCACTGCCGAGGGCCTAATTGTTGCATTGTCTGCTGCGGTTTGTTTACCATCAATTAAATCCAAATTGTAGTATATTAAAAGATGGGCTATTTACATTGCCCAGTTTCCGTGAATATGTATGAAGCACTGAGAGAAAACTTGTTAACGTTGTAAGTATCTGGCAGGCTGATGACAGAAAATGCGTTTGATTCTCTAATGAGATCAAAAAGTAGACCACGAAAACCATTTTACCTAACTCCCGAGTTGCAATGCAAATGCAAATGCAAAACTTTCTATTAGTGATATAAGTAATCCTCAGTATCAAACGTCAGCTTTAGTTTAAGCTGTGCCAGTTGCAGGTTGCAACATCCCAAAAGGCAGTGCTGAGAGAGGCAGAGGCAGAGGCTGAGGCGGAGGCTGAGGCAGCAGCATTAAACGGGTTTTGCTTAGCGCAACTATCCCATTATCATTTCGAAAACCCCATTCATTTGCACGTTAATTGAATTACTTATTTTGCAAAGTGCTCAGCATTTAGTAAAGTTAACGACTTTAAATAGGTCCCCATTTACATTAATTTTCGTTTACCAACGCTCTGCAATTAGCAACAGTTTTCTTATTTTATGGTTTGCTATTAAACAAAAAAAAAATACCTTTAACTATATTAAATATTATTCTATTTATGTGCTTTTTGGGTTGCTAACTTTCTGATCGATTAATATAATCTTTAGATCGTTTCGAAATATGTATTTATTTAAATGAAAAATGATAACTTGCTTAAAATTTGGCTTAGATGTAATTACATGGCCGGCGGGCAAATAAGTCAACGCCTTCGGCCAATTTAAACAATTGTCAAAATGGCGATTATCGTACGACCTTGGCCAGACCAAGGGCTCTCTCTCTCTCTAGATAGAGCTCCATACCTTTCAAATGCATGCGAGTTAGTATAATAGGGAACTCACCTTCGGAACGAATCGAATGCAGGGGCAGGCCGATTGTTATTGTTATTATATTATTTGTTATTATGATGTTAGTTTATGAGTTAGTTGCCAACTATGTAGCTATACACTAACAATTGGGTACATATGCAATGCGATCCAATCTGTTAAAGAGTAAACTTTTAGTAAAAACTGATTTTCATAGGAATATTTCATTCAATTCATAATTATCAGTAATAAACATTGCTGTTAGGGTAAGTTAGGGTAAGAGCTGGTCGGCGGTTTGACAACAACGACTTCTTTAAGCCGCTGACACGCAGTTTTAGCGGAATGGACAAAGCCCACGTTAACCTTCTGCAAATGGGCGAGTAAACTGCATTATTATATTGCCGCCTTTTATGATGGATTTTATACTTTATGGTTCCAAAGCCATTGAACGCATCTTCAGCAAATATACATATGAAATAAACTAACATAATAAATAATCAAAATAATAACAGTGACGTTTTTTTTTCTCGAGTTGACCGACTAACATTGTGATAACTGTGGGCTTGACTTGACTGATGATGAGTTAGCAGATTGTAATTAAATTTGATATGTCTTGAAGGCAAATTCAATGAATGGGTGAAGGGGATGGAAAGGGGGACGGGGGGAGGGCTACAATTGAGCAACAGTGCACAACCCACTCTTCAACATCTTGAACATCTCAATTGCTGTTTATTCGCCTGTCGAATGCGACCAAAGCGAATTTGTAAATAGTATAAAAAGCAAACCCAAATAACTAAATAAAAACAAGCAACACTCAAAAGGGTGGTGAGGGGAAAGACTGGGGGGGGGGGGGGGCTAAGATAAACTTTCAAACAATGCAATAGATTGCGACCGAGGCGCGTGATATTCGTTTTTTTCATTTAATTTATTTGATTTTTTTTTCACTCTGTCTTTCTTTGCATTTAAAATATTTTATTGCCATTATCGTTATCGCGCCAAAAGATGTTGTTATTGTTACTGATGTTGCTGTTGCTGATGTTGGTGTTGCTGATGTTGGTGGTGTTAGTGATGTTGCTGATGTTTTTTCTGGCACTTAATGTTGATCGAAATGGATTACAAAATTGACAAAACAGTTGTGCGTTTGCATTTTGCCGCCTTTTGTTATGCCATTTCACTTCTTTTTTTTTGTTTTGGTTTCAGGCAGGCGCCAAGTTAAATCACAATATCCGAAAATCTCATAAAGCCCAAAGCCAAATCCCACAGCTCTTAATGCGCCAATTTAATTGCCACTACTTGTGGAGCCACACGCACAGATATCGGGATGCATGCAGCAGCTCTTGTCTCTGCTTTGCTCTACTCCATTGAGTCTGCAATTGTTTTTATGCAAATTTCGTTTGTCGATTGGTTCAGACATTTTTGTCGTTGGGCTGTTAGCTGTTGTGGCAGTTGTTGGCAGTTGTTGGCTTTGTGTAAGCCATGGAGCTCGTAATGGCCATAATAATAATAAGCATAAAATGTATTCATCTAAAATGAAAGGTCTCCCAGATTGAATCTCGTGAGTTGTCGTTTTTTGTCGTACGTCACGCAAATCGTTGCGCCAGTTTTTTTTTCGTTTTTTTTTATGACTTTGAACTTGAACTAGTACAAAACAGAAGTAGTTTAAGTTTTTGTCATATTGTTTAGAAAAAAGAAATTTCGAAAAATGAAAGGAATCAAATATAGATGAAAAGAAGTCCAAACACAATAAGTGACAAGGTCGTTCATTGATTCACAATTATAAACTATTTGTTGTTTCTCTTTGATTAGCTGTTGCTTGTCAGCAGCTTTTAGATATCAATCTAGAGATCGCCCAACATCTTGAGCATCTAACAATAAATAGCTTTAAATATGAAGGATAACTGGTTTTCTTTTCAATTCTTGACTTTCTAAGTTCTAAGCCCAATACCATTACATTGTTCAACAATTGGTTTTTCTATCTGTAATTATTCCAATCTGCAATTAGCAAGTTCTCCTTTCATTAAGTCATTAAATCACTCGAAGCATATATAGTACATATAATTGCTGAGAATCTATTCTTCATTCGATGCAGTGAACAGTGTTTGCATATCTAACGACAAGTCGTTTTGGCCAAGTTCAATTTGCGCCATCAAACCACAGATCAAGTTTTCCATACAAGTAGACTTGATCTTTGTATCTTGGGCTTTGTTATGAAAGAACTTGCCAAGAAGTATAAATTAATCAACTAGTTGTTTAGCATTGAAGTGAATTTGTATTAACTGTATCATTGCATTTGTTGTTGCTATTATTACTATTACAGCAGTGTCTGGTAACACACACATACATATATACATACATGTGGTCGTGGGATATATTATTATTGTTGGTGAACTCGTCCATTGCTCGTTCCGCACGTTCCCGCTAGCTGACTGACTGGCCAACTGACTTGAACTTGCTGCAACGAAGACGCTGCTGCTGCTACTGCTGCTGCTGATGTTGCTGCTGTTGTTGTTGTTGTTGTTGGTGCTGCTGCTGTCGCTGCTGTTGGCTGCTGACTGTTGCTGGCTTCTGCGTCTTTGGCATAAAAACCAAGCGCGCCGCCTGCGCCAGCCACAGTTAATCGCGCGACTTTTGAACGCCTGCACCGTGCGTCGAGAGAGTTTTTTTTTTTTTGGCACGCAACAACAAGTTTTCCGTTTTCCACTACAAAATTGTACAGCATCTTGTGATTTTGTTTTGTTTTTCGCTTATTTTTTTGAGTATTTTGTTTGATTGTGTTCACTTTGTGCAGACTTTGACATTTAGCAAATAAAACTGTGCAAACAAACAAACAGAAAAAAAAAACAGATCGGTGAACAAGTGAAGCATATATACTATATACAATCTATAAGATACGAACTGATTTGACACAGCGAGTGCATTTTCTATGTGTGAAAATTAATATTTAAATGTGCATTGTTTGAGTTGCGTCGACTGCAGCAAATACGGGAGAGCAAAACATCTTTGGGAACAATGAGATTAGCATTGATATTGGTATGTATAATTTGTAGTACAAGGAAGCTAAAAGCTATCACTACTTGTATACTTGCATACTTGCATAATCAAAGCAGAAACCCACAATCTCAATGCGGAAGAGCTAGCCTTGCACTAGGGTGTGTCGACTAATCAGATCTCCCCACCCCTCCGCTCGCAAAAGAAACAAACAATAGCCAAACCCAACTTTGCTACAGTTTTCTTATAACTACAAATGTAGTTAAAGCCTCAGGCCAATTAGAAGATTTCTTACAGTGTCAACTTGTCGGTTAGTCTGCTTGCATTTGAAAGTGATTTTGTGGGCGTGGCACGCACATAAATCGCTTCCTACCACTACTATGTATAATACTACTCCTGTGCCGTCATCCGTTGGCTGCTCAATTAATTTGCATGGCAGCCGCTAAGCCATAGAGCCACAGCCCCACAGAGCCACGGAGCCACAGAGCCGGCTTGGCCAGCTGCAAGATGTGTGTTTTTCACTTTATTTAGTTTTTCGTTTTTTTAGCCACGTAATGGCTGCACCATGGAAAGTGTGTGCACAGTGGGAGTAGCTGAATGCACACACACACACACACACATATACATGTGTATGTCTTAGCCGGTCTTTGACAGCAGTTCACTGATCCTGTTGTTGATGTTCAAGTTTTTGGTTGGTGTTTTTTTTTTTTCTTTTTTGGTGGTTGTTATGTCTTTTGTTCGCTTGAGTGAGTGCAGAACACTTTGCTCCCACTTTTAAAGGAGTTCAATATTACGAAAGCTTAATCAAAAGTTGTATTATTCAACTTTCATATCAACTACAAATCAAACCAAACATTAATCGATTTGTAAAACTATTTTCTATGAGTTTTGCTTAGTTAACTGCAAAATGGAGTTTTAGCAAATCCATTTGATATCATTTGGAATGTTGTTTTGCATTACGAATGTTATATAAATGGTGAAATATGGAAATTTTTGAAAAGGTTTGGGAGGTGGGGGAAACCCCAGTAATAAAACGTATTCGGATCAACTGTAAACAAAACGACGATAAACACAACAACAGCAGCAGCATAACAATCATTAAAGACAAGCTATGAGATAGCTCGGTTGACCTTTGAACTTAAGTCATATCTAATTTGATCTTAGATGCGCCGCCCTTGCCCTTGTATTATATAGCTATAAATGTGTGTGTGGTATAAAACGCCTGAGGTTCTGGCCTCGTCAGAAACTCCAAAACTCGTAAACTCCAAAAGCCATACAAATGAAGAGTCTCAATAGTGTGCCACAGGCAGATTAGATAGTTTCAGTTGCCAATTCCAGTTAACAGCGGCCGTATCTTCGTTCGCTAATTGGGCCGCAACATAGTCTATCAACGTTTATTAGGCAGATCTGTTAACTGTTTGTTATGCTATTGTTGTTGTTGCTGCTGTTTGTTTTGGCTGTTGTTGCTTGTGGGCTTATGGATTGCCAAAGAAACTTGGCCACAACAGATTATTTACGCAAATGCGACAATGCTTCGTTGAGGCTTGTAATGTAATGAGAACTTGTTTGTTGGTGCGGTTGCACGTCTGGTTGTTGTTGTTTGTGCTGTACATGCCACATCATACGGTATGCGGCATGCGGTATGCGGTATCTAGTGTGTGCCGTTACATAAAGTTATTACGGCTTGTTTGTGTTTAAAGCTGATTTGCAAGCAGGCGCAGGACTAAGCTCTTAAGCCGCTCTAAAGCTGTTTCAACGACTTGGTTTTGTTATCTTTTTACTTCTTGTTGTTGTTATTTAATTTACATTTTATTGTCATGGTTTTTGTTTTGTTTTTTGTGCTGTTGCATCATCAACAAACAACTGACAAACAACCAAAACAGTCAACACGATGAGGCTACAACTAATTTGAACGCGTTGCGTGGCGCCAGCGGCAATAATGTCTTCTTCTTTAACAACAGCTGCTGTATTTTTGTCTAGAGATGCACGCGTTTCGTGTCACGACTCACAACACCATGCAATTACTTAATTTGCAGCAAATTGTGATCATTTTTTGCCTTCTGTTCTGCCTGAGCTGTTTAATGATAAGTGTGCTTCCACATTCTGTAAAGTGAAAGGCAACAACAGCGACAGCAATTTAATTAAATTATTACACATAGTTTTTTTTTTCTTTATTATTATTATTTTGTTGGTGTTTAGTTTGTGTTTTCTGCCAAAACATAAATCAATGCTAGCTGGGTTGACAGGCGGGCGGCGGGTGGCGGGTGGCTGGGGCAACATTATATAAAGCAGCTAACAACATAACAACAAAGATCACATAAATTCGCAAGTAAGCGAAACTCGTCGTCGACTTCCTCAGCACCGAACGCTTCACCTACCGCCTCATCTCTCACCCTCCTTAGACAGCACCACTCTTCAAGCCCCAAACCACAATGCCAGCATTTGACAGAAATTATTTCTGTGTTTCGTTTTTTGTGTTGGTGTTGAGCTTTTCTGTTGCTGCTGCTGCTGCTGAATCGCAGGTGCGCCAATCTACAGCAAGTGAACGAAAGTCTACAAAATAGTCTTCCTGCTTAAAGCAGCAAACCACATACACACACACACACACTCAGAAAAACACACACGTACAACTAGTAACTGCTAAAAAATTAAACAGTAAAACTGTTAGCAACAACGCACTGCGCACCATTTAATTATGTTCGCATGCAAGTGTGTGTGTGTGTGTGTGTGAGTGTATGTGTGTGAGTGTATCTTGAGTCTGGAGTCTTGAGTCGACTTGACACACTGTCCCAGTTTCGCATTTATCGTTGCTGTAATTGAGTGACAAAATGCAATTAAAATTTAACTACGATAGCGGCCCGACTGTGAAATATTAAACAAGCAGCTCCCGCTTGCAAAAAGTGTTGCAATATGAATCAAGTTATTTTTTTATTTGGAGTAACTAGACAAATTTGTTTTGAATATCATTTCAATTAAAGAGTAAAGAGTGAAGAATGAATAATTTTTAGAAAACATTGATAGATAAAAGTTGGGAAATCATCATATATTTGTGCAATGTTTCACAAAAATCAATAAAATCAAACTTCAATTTGAAACGAATTTAAGCAAGATCATTTTTGGAAACAAAAGACTTAGGACACGAACTAGCCAAATTGTTGCTTCATTTCTAAGAAGCTGCCCCATAACAAAAGCCGCTTTTATTTGCCCATTCAAAAAGGCATTCACTTCATTTATTCACCATTTAAATCGAATGTCTCTGCAAAGATGAAATGTCAAATGTGAAAACTGTCTGTGTGAGTTTTGTGTGTTTTGTGTTGTGGTCGAAACGAGCTGTAAAAGTGTTTGTTGATTTTATTATTGATGCTCAAAAGCATCGTTTGTGACTTTATTGATTTTAGTTGGTTTGGCTTTTTGTATCGAGACCATTCGATAGCCAAGAGCACAAAAACAAAAGAGCTTTTGGCGCAATCGGCGGCGGCAGCAACGGCGGCTGCGGCAGTAACCGAATCGATTGTCTCACTGGCGCCTCACCTTGAGCCCAAACATTGACACAAAAGATGCCAGCAAACAAAAGCCAAATGTCTAAACACACATAAAAATCGTTTTGCTACACTTAAACGCCACTTAACGAGTCTTTTCTCTCTTCACAACTAAACACACAATTTTCATCCTTCTTCTATCTGTTTCCCTGTTTGTTTTTTTTTAGTGTACGCTAAGCGCGGGACTGTGTTTGGTCAGCGCTCTGGGGCAGCCCGAGGCGCCAACAAAAGCGTCGTCCAGCGGCTATCCAAAGAAGGTGACCACGCTGAAGAAACGACCCACTAAAACGCCCGGCACAACAACCCTGACCTCTGCCTCATCCGCCTCCACGCTCTCGGTTAGCGGACATACAGCCACAACAAAGCCAAGCAAACCGCGCGTTAAGATTGGAAGCAAGACGACAACGACAAAACCGAAATCATTGGCTGCCAGCTTTGACAATTTGCCCGCTGATGATCTGGAGTTCATCAAGGAGCTGGATAAACAGTTCAAGCTTCACGGTGGCAAGATCAAAATCAAAGTGGAACGTGACAATTCAACCAGCATCGGCGGCAAGAACAGCAAACGCACCATTGACGGTGAATTGGGGTCAGTAAATTTCCCGATTACAAATACTTTGATCTGTATTCAATTTATCTTTTGTGCAATTCAATCTTTTGAATGTTAATATTTGTATATGATATGCTTTTGAAATGCATTTAAACCACCTGAACAACTCTTGTTGTCATAAAAGTGAACGGAAACACGTTGGCGAATTCCTTACAAACCTTTCAAGATCATTCCATGAAAGTTGAACTTTAGAAGGTCAAGCTGGCATGTTGTAAAAGTCAAAGTAGTTGGTTACCTAAGGAACATATGCAAATAGTTCGCTTTAAAACTATATCGCTATTACTAGATAGCATTTAATCAGTCACTTAAGACAAAGAGATACTCTCTGTATGGTATTGTAAACTAATATCATTTCCTGCTTCTTTACAGCTATGGCTATACTCATCAAGGATACGATTACACACCGCCCAAGTTTATGTTCTATCCGTACTCGCAACATGATATACCCGCCACGGAATCACCCGATATCTATGCGGGCTACTCGCAGGCAGACTATGATCAGCCCGGAACGACACATGCACAGCAGGGGCCCATTCAGCACCAGCAGGTGACCAGTGTGACCATTGAGCCGTCCTACTCTTACGAGCTGAAGCCACAGACCAGCTACGAGACACAGCAACCGGCGCAGGAGGAGCAGCACCATCATGGCCATGCGGAACAGCCACAGATTGACTTGCCCCAGCCCAGCGGTACTGGTGGCGATGCTTCCGGGTATCAGGAACCGGTCATAGTGCTCCGTATACCGGGACCAGCCAAGTATGCGGCACATTTGCAAACGCTGCTGCAACAGTATCTGGAAATACGTGCCGCACAATATCTGCAGCTCCTGCAAGATGCCGAACAACGCAAACATCCGCATCATCTTCAGGTTGAGGAGTTGCCCCCATCCCCGCAACAGTATGTCGCACCAGAGCAGCACCAGCAGGCTCACTATCATGCGGATGTTAGCTATGCCCATCAGGTGGCACCGACGCCGTCGCCCATCCAGTATGCACCAATCGATGATGTCTATCAGAGCTACAAGGGACGTCATCAGCAGTACGAGCAGCCTGCACCCGAGGAGTACTATGCGCCCACCGGCTACGAGCAACAGCAGCCGCAGTTCTACTACGCCCAACCCCAGCAGCAACAGGAGCAACAGCATCAGGCTCACTATGAGAGTAGCTATCAGCCGCAGCTATATCTAATTGCCATGGGACCACAGCATCAGTATGCCAGTGAGCCATCATCATCAGCTGTGCAACAGCATCAACATCAGCAGCCCATCTATGTACCCGAACAGGAACATGTACAGGTACCGTCAGTACCAGAGGCAGAGGAGTCAGCTGCCCATCAGCACGACCATGATCACAATCTGCCCACAACCGAAAATAATCCCCGACCCACTCACACGAAAGTCATCTTTAATACTCACAATAGCGAAGCTGTCTACAGACCCTCCATTCCAGCCTATGCAGAGGAGCATGAGCATCAGCAACATCAGGAAAGCGGTCATGCGGATCAAGTGGCAACAACAGCTGCCGACTATCAGCCATCGCATGAGCCGGAGGAGACCATGGCCATAACGCAGCCGCCCTACAACTATCACGCCCATGGCCTCAAGATGCGCCAGGGCAAGCGGGCGACCAGCCGGACCCAGGCTGCAGATCATCAGCTGCAGCAGATCCGTGAATATGTGCGAGAGAAACTTGGCGCCGAGATGGGCTCGGCTGTTGAGTACAAGACGACGCAGCTGCTGGAGGGTTAGATATTGTTAATTTTACTCATATACACATATGTACAATGTACCGTATAAATTCATTCGCTCGATTTTCGTTTGTTTGTGTTGTTGTCGTATGTAGGAGCATACACAGAAGAGTTCAATATATACATACACATATTATATACATATATAATTAATTAGTATTTATTCTGTTATTTTTTATTATCTTTTTGTTGGCGTCAGCCACTAATCGATTGTGCTTCAAAAATGTATCAGTTGCTTGCCTCATTATAATCATTAAATTTGAATTCATCTCGCGTTGTGTTTTTACATAATTTTTATTTTCACACTCTCGCCAAGCTGTTTGTTATTATTGTAATCATAAATGTATTTTTTTTTTGTTTTTCTTTTGTTTTGCTAATAACAACCAATTGTGTTAAATATGTGCAATAATTAGTTTGTAATCTAATACATATGTATGTGCTTTTGAACTTATATATACTAAATATATATATATATTTTTGCACAAATAAATGATGATGATATATATAACAATCAAATTGGGTTTTTTCTTTCTTTCTTTTTGGTATTTTAATCAAGCTGCTAACAGGGCAGGTTTGGATTCTCTCTCCTAATAAATATCTCAATAATGTGTCAAAGAAATTAATGTTTTTTTTTGCAGCCCAAAAGTATGCAACATATTTTTGGCGCACCGATTTAAATTGTCACATTTGGCAGTAATGAGACCATAAAATGCAGGCTCATTGAAACACATTTAACACCTATTTTAAATGCGGAACATCTATTGCTCAGAGGCGTATCTTATGCAATTTGCAGCGATTACCCGGAAATCACGCATAAGACCAATAAAGCTACACAAAATATTTTTGGCATTTATTTTTTTGTTGGTTTTCTTGTTGTTATTATTTGCATTGCTTTGGTGTTAAATGCCAGAGATTTTTAAATACAATATATTTTGCACATTATTCACAACAAAAACAAAAAACATAGAAAATGTACATTTAAATAACAACTTGCGGCAATCACGCGAAATTTCTGCAAAGCGAACAGGAAATGCAGAAAGCAGCAAACGAAATGAAATTATCGTACAAATCGGCGTTAAACATGAATTTTCGGATTCGGAGTTTCCAATTTCAAATGCAATGTAACTGTTTTCAGTCTGATCAACCCTGAAAGTTTCCGTAATTTTGTGCGTTCAACTATTTCTAAAACGAAATTATAATCTTTATAAATAATATTAGATTTATTCTAACTCGTATGGAAAAGTATCAGCTTATATATTTATGGTCTTATCTGCACTTTCTATGAAACTGTTATAAAATGTGTTGAATGCTCTTATAATTCTGGAAAACAGCAGGACTTCTCATAATTAGCCCAATTCGAATTCGAATTTGAGGCAATCGGGCAACTTTCACCTACTTTGATTGTTCATTTGAGAGGCGTTAGTTGTACATGTGGCGGGCTTAGTTTAGCCTGTTGCCACATCATTTAAATGAGTTTACGTAAAACGTAAAATGTAAAATGCAAGTATGCAAGCCAAACAATTAGCATAATCAGCTGCCGCAATGGACGGCAAATTGTGCCAATTTCTATAATTTTTCCTACTCAAATGCGGCAGTGGCAACGGGAACGGGAACGGCAACATTTTGTGGCTATTGTATTGGTGGCTCTTTCTACATCTCAACTTTCCAGTCGAAAATCATAAATATGCATAGGGGATGTATATTATGTACATTATGAAAATACACACACAAAATATGCAACATTTGCAACATGTGGTGGCGCCAATAACTTCCGCTCACGCGAAATTAGCTGCAAATCCAGATTTATATCTGGCAGATGCAACTAACTGCATTTCCAAAATTGGCATCTTGATGCCAGCCGCCTTTCTGGCCACCATCACCATGCATTGGCATTGGCATGCACACGATGCACGAACCAATCGATTTGAAATTGAAAGTTTTCTTCCGAATGTCGATCGTTTGTCCATTGCTGTCACGTTTGGCAGACTGCTTGGGCAGATGGCCAATATATCGGACCCACCCTTTACCTTTGCCAGTCATTAACCGGCCAGGTGGTCTAACAGCTAACACAAGTGTCGCAATTATCGCATGCGACAATTTTGACACGCACAAAAAGTAGCTGAAACAGCTTTCAACTTTATACTTTTGTCACATGTCGCATGGCGCATCATCAGCATAGTTCAGATGAGTTATAAGGACTTCCGTAAGCCTTGGGAACACAGCGAAAACCCAAAAAAGAAAAAAAAAATAGTCAAGCAATTGCATAAATTAGGGGAAAGAAAAGAAAAATAACAGCTAGCATGCATAGGCCATAAAATATATAATGATCTAAATGCTGCCATAACAATGGACCCATAAAACATCGCAGCTACAACAATTCACTCAGTTGCCACTTGCCAGTTGCCAGCCAACAGCAACAAATTAATAACTAACAGCGTCAGGCCAACACACAAAACGTAACATTTTGCAACATTGTCCAAGCGTTGCAAGAGCCACTTTGCAACACAGTGGAACAAGCTTAACTAAATACTTAACAATATTAAATGATTGTGTGATGAAAAAATGCAAAATAAATGTAGTCTATAATATATTTTATGATAAATAAAAAGTCTGAAAGCTCTTTGATACATTTTTGATACATTTTTGCTTTGTGCCATTTGAAAACTTAAAACATGTATGAACAAAGTTAACTTTTTTAATTTTTGTTGCAATGGTTTTAACAACCGCAACAAATGTTAAACTTACATTAATAAGAACAAAAAAGCTTTCAGTAATAACTTTTTGCAAACTGCTTTTACCTAATTAAAGAAGTTTTAATGAGAAACCACCAAAGCAATTAAGTTGACAAAGCTTTACACTTATTTGATTATTCCACTGTGCACTCATCAGTGGCCGTTGCCGTCGGTTCAACTTTTGTTGTTACTGTTGAGATGTTGTTGTTGGTTTTGGCCATATAACGCGCATGCATTGCATTCACGTACTCACATTGGCAAGGTTGTTGATCTTCACATGTGGCATGCCCAGTCCCAGTTTCATTCAGTCCCGTTTCAGCCGTTTCATCCGTTTGCCACTTGCCGCTTGCCGTTTACCGACATGCGAATATTGTTATTGTTGAGAAAACGTTTTCGTTTTCGTTTCTATTTATTGCAGTTAAGTGTGGCAAATGCTTTTGCCAGAATATATACATATCTATGTATATATAAATCATAGAAAACATCCGTTCGTAAAGGATATACTACTCAAATCAACAATGAACCCATTTCACCTCAGCTAACTCAGCTAACAATATATTTATATATATTGGCCACAATCGAAATTGAAATCTTATTTATAATTTCATTTCACCATCAAGCATCAAGTAATGCTGCAGCAGTTGCAAGCAGCTGCGGCTCTTGCGGCTGTCCAAACTGTGTTTGATA
Organism: Scaptomyza parva; assembly: GCA_035044645.1. Classification (NCBI taxonomy): domain Eukaryota; kingdom Metazoa; phylum Arthropoda; class Insecta; order Diptera; family Drosophilidae; genus Scaptomyza; species Scaptomyza parva. The sequence goes on from JAWNNT010000139.1 coordinate 13,713,867, forward strand.
AAAATCCTAATAAATTGTTGTGCACCTCATTTCTCTCTCTCTCTCTCGCTCTCTCTGTCTTCTAATTAATTACTATGCACTTAATCAGTGACCATGAAGTAACTGAAACCTTACAGCGCATAGACGAAACAATCAAAAACAAAAACTGTTTGCTCAGCCACGCGTTGTGTTTTTTTTTCACTTTTGTTTGCTGTTGCCGTTGTTGTTGTTGTTGTTGTTGTGGTTGGCATCTGGTGGTGCGAGTAGTAGTTGCAGCAGTTGAGAGATGATCAAACTTTTAGCTGTCAGTGCATTGCAACTGGAAAGTCTTAAATATTAGCAACACTCAAAAAGCCAATTGGCAATGTTTTCATTACAAAAAAAAAAGCAACATATAAAAGAAATTATTTTGACAGATTATTTTAAGTAAAATGAACAAGTTGATGGATGGATTATGCCATTTTTTTCGTAGTAAAAATCAATTTTAATTATAATAAAGACTATTAAGTAATAATATATTTGTGGTAATAATTTGGAAAATATCTCATGCATTTTTTAACTTTTACTTTTAAAATGAACTATTTAATGCCAGTTACTAGTCAATTTACATTCCCAAAATCATATCCCTATTAAGTATTTAATTTATTCATCTCAGAGATTTTCCTGCTAACCTCCATTACCTTTGTGGTTCTTACAATAATCTCTGTTATATCGCAAGCTAGGAAGAAAAAACATAAGCTGTCTTGATGTCTTGATATCTCGATGTCATATATTATAACTTCCCACTTGACTTAGTTAATCATGTCCTGAAAAAGCTTTAATGCTTGGTAAATATTTGCTTTGGAAATGCAACCTACTTTTATCTAATCACAGTATATTAATCTGTTATAATTATTGGTTACGCATGCCCACAGACATTAAAACAAAATCAGCAAAAAGACGCCAGCATTTCATTGAACTGAATTTTCACTGTTATTGCAGTGTGAGTGTCTAAGTGTGTGTGTGTATGCAGTTTATGGCTTAATTGGCCGAAACGAAATCGAAACTGCAACTGAAACCAGTTAACCATTTGACATTTGATTTGTGCATTTGCTGCACTTACTGCCAGTTCGTGATCATCACACTATTGCCATCGTCAGCGTCATTACCATTGCCAATGCTGTAGGCTCTGGCACGTTAAGGCTTAATATGATATATGAACAGATCACGCATACGCCGTGCGTTAAGTAGCCGTTACAATTTGAATGTGCCAGCTGATGATAATGGCGTTGAAGTTTACCGACGCTTTTGCCTGTTGCCTCAAAATCCAACAAAAAGCGAATGTCTCTGTAACTGCCTTCTTTCTCTCACACTCTCACTCTCACCCTCTCTATCTCTGTCTCTATCTCTATCACTCTTTCGGTGTGTAATCCGAATGTTTTCTTTGGCGCGCACATTCGCATAAATTTTCCGCTGCACCGGCAAGCGTCATTATAAAAGCCTCGCCTTGCCAGCTCGATGCAAACAATTCAAATCCAGTAACAGACGCGAAATGATGTTCGCAATGTCAACGCGTTTTCGGTGCAGCAAGAGTCCACATCGGAGCCTGAATCGCAGGCTCTGCCTAGCCGTGGCCATGCTAATTGTAAGTAGTGCAATTGGTGCAACTCCAAGCAAAGGTCAGACGAGTCTTTCAAACAGGCACAAAGGATTTTACTTTATTTTTTTATTGTGTGTGTTCATGTGTGTGCAGAAAATGAAAAAAGTGATTTTGTTATATGAAAACAATGAAATACATAAAAATGTATTTAATTAAGTGAACTCCTTTTTTGTTTAAACAATAACATACATTTCTTAAGTCAAGAAACGCTCAAAAACCTAAATTCCTTGCAATCAGTCACTTGGAATAATATATATTGTGTTTTTTTTTTTTGTTTTTTGTTCAAATTTTCAAATTTTTTTTAAGTTTTCTGTTTGTGTTAAGTCTTAAAGTGTCCTTAATATTCTTTGAAAGAATTTGTATTTAGCCAACAACTGAAAAACAGTTTAGTTAGGTTTCATTGGTTGAAGTATAAAAAACATATATTCTTTACAACAATACCATTGCTAGATAGATATCTAATTTCATATTGTAAGGACTAATGTTGGCGGAAACTTTAAAGGGTTGATCGAGATGTGTGTTCTAACTACTTCAAGCGCAAGTTTAAGACCCTTTCATGTCCAGATAAATGCACACAAAACTTTACTATAGCCACATTCACTGAAGCTGTAAACATTTTACGATAGTATCCATCGCTGCCAGGCACTTAACAGTAATCGGTAATCGACATTAAGCTTCGAACACAAACAAAGTTGCGTGCCGAAAACATTTCATGTTGGAGCTGCCAAAGCCACCAAACTGGGGTGCAGCTCGATGCTGTTGCTGCATCAGCTAGATGCATTGGCATGGGCCAATGAACTTGCAGCGGACACAGCTCAGCTCAAGCGCCAAGTCAATCACAAGACAATCCACCCCCCGTTAAACCCGAAAGCGAAAGCGAATTGGTTAACTTTAATTAGTTTAATTACGACACATATATTTTGTATATGTACATTGTATATCTCTATTAAACGCACACACACACACACACACGCTCGCACACACACACAAAAGCAAATGGCCAACTGGATATGCGCTTTTGCATTCATATGTTGCTTAATCGACAACGAAAGACATTGAGCACAGAAAATACAATTACCGTTTAAATGCTCCACTTTGGCCTCTCACTCTCACTCCTAATCGACTATATCTGTTTCTTTCTATCATTGCACATTGCACACCCGCTTGCACTTTCAGTTCACAATGTTGCTGTCAGTGTGTGATGCACAATCGCAGCCCCGTATTAGTCGACGACCCGCTGCCAAGACAAATTTGGAGGACTCTGGTGCGCCTGATCAGCTGGCACTGGCGGCAGTTCGATCGGATGGGCATGGACGCACATATTCACGACGTGGTGTTCCACAACATACCAGGTCCAAGGAACCGGCGTCAGGTGGGTTCATATTTCTGTCAGGTGCTTTAAGGTTTCCTAAGCTTTTCTCTTTAAACTTACTTAAAAACCTTAACTTGTTCCATATTTATTTTTCTTTCCTTGCCCTGCACAGACTACAACTACGGACAGCTGGAACTAAATCTTATAAGGCCCGAGCACGAGACATCTTCATTGTCGCCGAACACAAAGATCAATGCTTACTACAGCACAACAGCTGAGTCTGTTGAACTGGGTCAAGACAAGTCTGGCGCTCTAGAGGACTCGGAAACGGCAGCCGAGTATGTGGCCAATGCCATGAAAATGGCCTACGGCACACGGCATAAGGAACCAAAAGCGCCGTTACGCATTGTGGCGGACGCACAGCGTCCCAGTTCCATCTCTAGTTCCCAGCAGCAGCAACAGCAGCAGCACCAGCAACAGCAGCAGCAGCAGCACCAGCAGCAGATGGACCAACAGAACCAGGCGAATCTTGCCAAGGCACAGGCGCAAGCAGTACTGTTGGAGGCACAAATGCAGGCGGAGTTGCAAGCACAGTTGCTGCAACAACAAGCTCTACTACTCGCCGAGCAGCAACAGCAACAGCAACAGCAGCAACAGCAACAGCAGCAGCAACATGTTGAGTCCTCTCCACATGAATCCTCACTGCCTTCGCCAGCACCCGTTTATGAAAAGGAGTCGGTGCCACGCAGCTATGAGATCGATCCCAATGCCGGCGATATTGAGCGCCTCTACCGCACCAAGTACTACAGCTATCCACCTCCACAGCCGCATCAACAGCAACACCAACAGCAACAGCAGGTCTATCGCAACATTGAGGAGGAGGCGGAGGAGAAAGTGCGTGTTTCAGCATCAACGGAAATACCCAAAGCGGAAATAATGAAGCAAATTGAAAAGTCTGTCATCAAGTACATGAAGGAACTGGAAGCAGAGGGCAAGATAATTACAACGCCCCAAGAGCTACCGCCGCCATCAACAAAAACATACTACAAGGTACTCTCGCTGCCAAGCTCCAGCGGTTCTGGCTCCGGTTCCAGCTCCAGCTCCGGTGCATCAATTGCCAGTGAAGAGAAGCGCTATAGCAGCAGCACACAGCGTCCCAAGTATACCAATGCACCAGCATCGGGCAGCCAAAATCGCCAAAATGCTCAGCAACAGCATGTTCAATACCATGGACAGCATTCACATCAGCAATCGCATTCCCATTCCCATCAGCAATCGCATTCCCATCAACAACATCCGCTGACCAAGCAGGGCTCGAAGCAACGCTATCAATCGGAGACGGAAACCGCCTACCAAGCACCGGAAATATCGGCAGAGGCCCTAGCTCCCAACGTGGAGTTCATCTACAAGATTAAGACGCGTGCTCCACTGCAGACGGCCACAGTGAAGACGGTATCGAAGCCATACACGCTGCCCTTGAAGAGTAGCGCCGAACACTTTGATCATGGCGCTGCACTCAAGAATATCGAGGAGTTCGATCTGTCGCATGTGGTCACAACGCCCGAGCAGGAGCATGAGGACCGCGAAAGGGAAAGAGAAAGGGGTGTTACTAGCAAGCCACAAAAGTTGTACTTCAACTCGGAAATCTATCATGACATTAACTCGCTGCCGTACAAGGCGGAAAAGCAACGTCAGCAGGGTCACGAGTATCGTCACAAGCAGAAGTCTGTGGGCGATCGCGATCTGCATCCGGAGTATAAGGGCTATTCCGGTTACTTTGCCGAACCGGTTCCCAGCAGCATGGAGCAGTCCGAGAAGCAGGCACTGTCCGGTGGCTTGAGTAATGAAGGGCTCGACGATGGCTACCCCCTGCCCTATCAGTATGTGCTGAAGAAGGAGCCGCTCTCCAGCAAATATGAGGAGGAGCGCGAGAGCTGGGAGCAATCAATGAGACAGGTGCACGGCAAGCTAGTCAATGCTGGTGGGCAGGGCTACAAGTCAAGTCAAGGTGGTGGTGGTGGTGGTGCCGCCAGCAGCAGCAGCAGCGGCAGTAGCAGTTTGGAATACGATAGTTACAGTCCAAAGTTTAACAACAATCCCGAGGGCTATGGCTACCAGCATACGTACAGGGCGCAGCTGCTGCGGGGCGCTGCCGGCAACAGTGGCAACAACAGTGGTGCGGGCAAGCGGGGCAAGCGTGGTGGTGCTCCACATCCGGCTGCGTCCAGTGGTCAGGGCAAGAAGTTGCTGCGTGGCGGCGTCAAGGATCTGGAGGCAAATCTGGCATTGCGACCGCCGCCCAAGAAATAGTCTATTATATAATTCATACCATATATATAGTTTATTATATGCAACATTTTGTTAAATAACCAAAACTATTTTTGTTGTCGTTTTTTTTTTTTGTTTTTTTTTTCTGTTAAATTTGATTGTACTAAAGTAATTATAATAATTTATTCGATAGCCAGTTGCTATTCTCATGTACAGGGTGAGGGAGAGCAGCAAATTTGGAGATCTGTTACCCGACTATCCGTATAAGTAGTAAACTCAAAAGAAATCACAAAATATATCATGCGCTAGACAAAAATAAACACTCTCCAGTAATCACAAACGCTTCAAGTTAATATCAAAAGCTGTGCGGGTGTAAAAGAGAAAAAAAGCTGACAGGTTGATTTTGTGGATAGCATGCTTATTCTGAATGCTTTATGTAACAGTACATTAAGCTACATGATAGAAAGCTTATGATACTAGTAGACCACAGAATAGAGCTTTTCGATTATCAAAAGCTTCTCTCTCAGCATAGAAACTGAACTAAGCTTGTCTTATTAATGGATGCCGAAAATCATGAAGCTTACGTCAAAGTTAACTGATTTTGCTTAATTAACTTAATTAACATACATTAAATGTGTATCCACAACAGGCAAACATCTAAGGCATCCGACTCGTTTTTGCGTTGACCCAGGTTCATATATCCAAGTTTGGTAAAGGTGCTTCGTCTGACAGCATTATATTTATACATTCTTTTGAATATATTGATTCTGCATAAAAAATTGTCATATTAATATGTTTGAATCTAAATATAATATATTTATACTATATAAAGCATAAATATATTCTCCATTATATGCTTCTTATGATTGGATTTATTTTGAATAAGCAAGATTTATTTTTTTTGTTATTACTTTATTTCAATAAAAAACATGCATTTAATGCACAAAATAGTTAAAAATGCCTTCCAATTAAAAATGGAAAAAATGTGCTTATAATAAATCATTAGCAACACCATAATGATCATCGTCGAGAGTCTAACTAAGAATTAAGTACATACGTACTTCCCACAGCTTCTAATGCATTAAAGGACCAAAAGCTGACTTTGTAAATTTATATATCAACAAATTTATTTTTTCACCTGAGGTGTAATTTTACACTTCCAAAAAAAAAAATTAATTGTTTTAATACTCTGGTCAACATTTTATTGGAAAAAGTATACAAAAAAAAAAAAAACGAAACACAAATACCTTAAATGTAGACATTTAAGAAACCGGATCTCAACTTAAGATGAGAAAAAAACATTAAAAATTATTTGGCAATATGGGTAATGGGCAATTAGGTCTAGAGGGCCCCCTTTTTTGCCAGTGTAACATTATTCATGGTGCGAATAATGTTCGTAGTGCTCGGAATGATGCACTGGCTCCTCATAGTGTCCATGTTCGTGCACATGCGACTCACTGTGATTCTCCAGGACGAGGCCATGGTTATGGTTGTGTTCGCTCTTGGGATGCAAAATCTTCAACTTCTGCTTGGTGCCACCAATCTCGATGGGTTTCTTGATCAGGTGCTGATCCTCGTGCTTGATGTAAACGGGCACCGCGTGATAATGATGGAATTTAACGCTCTGATGCGATGTGGCATGCTTGTGATCCACCTCGTGATGCAGTTCGGTCTCCTCATGTTCCGGTTCATATTTGTGTTCATGCTCATGCTCGTATTCATGAATTTTTAACGCGCTGCTAAGTGCCAAAAGAGCCAGACAAGGAAGCTAAGCCAAATCCAAAATAAAAAGCCAAAAAACCAGAAAACATAAATATGTAAAATTACATTATTATCGGTATTCATTTAAAGGATCAAAACTGTTTCTTTGAAGTTATCCTTGATTTTTATTTAGTTCTTTGGTCGCATTTTTTTTTATTAAAACAAATTTTGCTTACAACAAATTTCAGCATTATGTTTTGCTTTGAGTACAACACAAAAACACGCACAAAAACAAACTTTTCACAGAAAAAAATTATAGACGATCGATTTTCTTTTCAAGCAGTTAGCTGGGAGTGGTTTTTCTTTCTTTTGTGGTTGTGTGAACTCCTTGACGGTACTGAACTGAATGTGGCTTGGCGTTTGGGACCAGATTCGATTTATACCTAAAATATGATGGGGCGAGCGGATCCGAACAGCCCGCGAGCAAGTGAAATGTGCAACACCAATAACAACAACAACAGTTGTGCAGCCACGGCAACGAACTTCAAAATGAGCAGCAACAGCAACAACAATTGAAAATCAAAGTCGTTAGCGGCATATAAGAGAAGTTGTCGCTAATGCTGTTGTAGTTGTTATTGTTGCAACTTGTGTCGCACACGCACGCAAATGCAACACACACTCACACACATTCACACACATATAGAAAAACGCAGAAAGTGAAGCTAACACATGCGTGCCAAACTTGTACAATTAAAAATTATTACGTATACGCCGCCTGGCCGTCACTCAATGCAGGCGAATTTCCATTGAAAACTTGTTGCCAATTGTACCTGCTGGTTGCTGGTTGGTGGTTGTGTGTTGTGTGTTGTGCTCGTGTCGTTGTGTGGCAGCCACATGCTGCTGCTGCCAGGTTAACCACCGCCACCAACACCAACCGGTCGAGCCGTGCACAAATATGTAATGCAAGTGCAAGGTAATTGAACAAAAATATATGCACATACATCTAGTTGGTGCACGAGTATGGGTGAATATACATTTCGGAACGTAATTTAAACGGGCAAAACACCAAACAAACCAAACAAAATAAACAAAGAAGACAGCGAACTAGTAATAATATTAATTTAGTTTTATTGGACGAATAGCGCTGAAATTACGCTAATTGGCAATTGAGTGACATCGATATCTGATCAAAAATCGGGTCCTGTGTGGGTTTTCCCCCCCTGCCAATTGAGAAACGAGTGCAGCTGAGCCAAAATTCTTCCTGTTCGGTCGCATTGGCTACTGAGTTATGTTGTTGTTGTTGTTGTTGCATCTTAGCGCTGTTCTGTTGTTGCAACAAATAACGATTACGATTTATTTCTTGACTTCCTCATTCATTCATCAAGCCGCCGCGCCCAACAAAATGTGAATGTGCCCTGCATGCTAGTGAAATTGGTACACAACTCTTGATGATGATGATGGTGATGATGGATCGATCAATCGATCCAACGACTGACAGCCCTAATTATGGTGAGTGCTGTGGCAACGTTTGATGTTGCATTGCGTTGCGATCGATGGAGAAAGAAAATCATGCAATGCAATGCAATGTTTAGGCATTTAATGGAGCTTTATTAGGGCTTAGGGCGCGGCAGTGAAAGGCTCAAATCATGTACTCATAATGTGTTAGAAAAGAGAGAGAAAAGTTTTCCAATCTAATCGTGGAGTCGTCGATTGCTAATTGACTTATATTTAGGTAAACGCTGTCTCTGTAATCAGCTTCCTCGTGTTCCAGTTATTATTTAAATGCATTTTAAATAAAAGCAATTAAAATGCAATTCGATTAGATAATCAGGCAGTGAATGTTGGCCATGTCTAGCTCAGGAAACTCCAAATTGCTAAGAGCTAACACAAACCAAAATAACCAAAATGTAGATTTGAGCCGAATATTAAAGCCGCTACAACAAAACAGTGTAAATGCTTTTTGCTAAAATGCTGCTGTTGTCTTAACTGTTTGCTATTGTTGCTTTTGTTGTTGCTGCTGTTGTTTGTATGTGAAATCGATTTGGATTCATTGGGTTAGTATGCTTTCGTTAACGGCAACAACAAACACTTAACTGCACTCATATGCATTTGCGGCAACAATATGGAAAAGTAAAAGTAAACTACTTTCGCACACAGTGACGACAAAATTTTGCATAACAAGCTGCTGCGGTTGCTGACTTTGCTGCTGCAGCAGAAAAAGCATTTTAATTAATAATTTGGCAAGCGCCTAAGCCGTTTATATAACCGAATTACCAATCGTCTTCCCATTTTCCAGGAAACAGGCTAATGCGTAAAATTAAGCACTTCAAATCGTCTAACTGACAAAACATTAAGTCTTAATAGTTTAAGACTTCCTTAAAAACATTTGAAATGTTAGTAATAATATCAAACTTTATAATTTCAATATATTTTTTAATATTATCTGTTACATATACAAATACCAGCAGCATTCGAAGATACTGCACGGAACGCCGAGCCACTGTGTCACGATGTTAGTAAGCAGTAGACTCTGTACAGTTTGGCAACTGGAAAAATGGGTGTTGAAGCTGGTTCTCCTTTACAAATACGCTGATCAGCTGGTCAGGTCCCTGAATGCCCAAACGCATCGGGTCATCAGATGGGATCTGCGCATCTTCCACTGACAAAACAGTTATCTATTTAGTTTTGTGTCTTAACTACATTTGCTTGTTGGCCACACTTGTATACATCAAAAGAACTGTACATATTCCTTGGTTTCAGTTGACAAGGTTTGGTCTTCAAGTACGCGCTTCGCATTCTGAGCGGCGAGCTTCATAGAACTAATCATGTAGCAGAACCTTGTGATGGCTCTTCATCTCTTAAAGCTTGCCCTTCAATAACACAAGAAATAGTTATCGTTCCAAGTACTCTTGGTAGATCCTCAACTGATGGCTTAAAGTACGATAACATGAAGGAATCGTGACATCACTTTGTTTTGCTTCTCCACTTTACATCGGAACAAGCGATCCTTGAGGCTATTGCAACATTTCTGTCTATCAATGCCAATTTGGAGTTACTTTCACAGGTGCAAGCTATCATAAATAAAAGAAGAATAAATGAAGTGTTTCTTAATGGTTCTTGGGGTTAACAAGAAACTTGTTTAACTTACTGTTCTCACTTCTGCAGTCTGATCAACGGAGCTTACTGCAATCTTAAGTTCGAAACTGTATACAAAACAAACAATATAGAAAATAGTTATAAGCTATGGAAAGTTACTTACTTGCGAGAAATTATATCAAAATTACTTCACGAGAACGAACCATGTCATCAATTCAGAACCTTCAGGTGGATTCAGAAGAGATTACTATTTCATATGTTATTGACGGGCACACTGCAAGTGCAGATGACCCAGCACAATATCACTCCAGATGGTTATCCAATGAAGCATCCCGGATGGAAATGCGCAAAATGTACCCGAAGTTCAATCCAAGTCCAATCAGAATCCAAGGACTAAGCACAGATTTATCGATGGACATCTAATTGCAGTCAGCAAGCAGATGTGGTTAAAGCCACAAAAAGAGTATAAGATGTGTAATGTAAGGAAGCGCCGATTGTGATCTGATGGCCCAATGCGCCAGGGCATCCAACGTCCTGACAGGCACATCAGCGTTTTGTAATAGGAAGCCGGCTTCAAGAAGAGTGCAGTTGCCAGCCTGTACAGGGATTACTGCATGCTTAAAGTTGTGAAATAGTTCGAAGCAGCTGGATTGTAATTTGATATTATTTTACTTTTTTTTCACACAAAAAAACTTATATTTTTTTCCTAAAAAAAAAAATATTTCTTTCCACACAAAAAAAAAATTTATTTCTTGGTGTTGTTTGTCTCATGTTAAGACTTTAAATGAAATGAAAGTCGACAAATGAATAAATGTGTTGCCTGTAACACGTGGCAAAGTGTGCTGCGATTACAAAATTCAGTTCTTCTAGAAAGTTCAATATCGAACAGCACCAGAAATATTTAGGATTTAATACACTAACAAGGTTTGTGTTTGTTTTCGACGATTAAACTAGGACCACGGTCTTCGAGAGTGTGATTACGTTTAACTTTCATGTTTATGGCAATTAAGTTTGACTTTATTCCGGTATTAATATATTTTAATGTTTTATTACACTCGGCGTTCACAATGCCGGTGCAAAACGTTTTTCCAAATTAGGGTGACCGTGGATCGAATTACAATTATCGCGTCACTTTCAGCTTATCGATATCCATATCATCTCCATGTAATCAGAGTTCTTACAACAATCGGCATAAAACTCTTATTGAATAAACATGTAAACCTGCTTAAAATTGAATACATGTATCTGTTTAGAATGTAATTTTCTTTTCTGCTTCAACGAATATGATCCGTTAGTAACGAAGCGATAAACTATTATTACTTTGCTCTGCTCTCGTATATCGAATGATTCTGCTATCCTACTCCTCATGAATGAGTTGTGTAAGGTTGCCCATTTAATATACTCAAGTTGGATACCTACAGAATATGTTTTTGGGTCGAATAAAATGTTTCCACTGTCTACGACTTGCTGTTGACATTTGAAGCACGACCTTGGGCATTTTCCTACCAACGACGTCCGTTTTATGTGACTTTTATGTCGTCTCCATCGTTGCCGTCGTCGTCGTCGTCGTCGCCGTCTCCATCGTCGTCGCTGTTGGGCTTGCTCCACGGCCACCGCATAATTTCAACTTTTGTAGGCCAACATAAATACTTGATTAAGTAAATCCGCATTTGCAGACAGTGCAACAAAAGTGGCAGACAACGATGTTGGCGTGTGGCTGTAACGATGTCGCTGACCGAAACATGCTTCCCCCCACTCTCTCTCTCTCTCTCTCTCCACACACACACACACAAAGAAACATACACACACACGTCAAACGGAAACTAATACTCTTACCTTACCTTGCAGAGCATAGCATAATAAACTCGTATACATACTACATACATATTTGCATAGTTTATAAAATAAATGAAACTCAACATGTAGTTTATTTGCCCCAGTCAAGATGAGAAAGTACGTTAGAAATAGAAGCCAGTGTCCACCCGACTCGACTCGACTCGACGTAAGTTGAAATGGTAAGAAGAGTGATGTACAAAATGGAGGAAGAGCAGAGAAAATTGGCCATTTGAGACTTTTTGTGAGAGATTTAACGTCAGCAGGGTAAAGTAGTACACTTGAATTGTATCCCGGCAAATATTTCAAATCTGCAACAAATCCACTTGCTCGCAATAAAGTGCGAGAGCAAAGCAAGTGAAATAACAAAGCACCCAACACAAAAAGATAGAATAGAGTAGAATAGAATGGAATAGAAAAAAAGAAATGTAACGAGAACAAACGGAAAAACACGAGCTAACCATGAGGTAAATACTAGTAAAAACCAGACAAGCACAAAGCAAGAAATAAGCAAATAAATAAATGAATAAACGAATGAAGCAGCTAACACTCACACACACACAAAGAAGAAGCAACAAAAAGTTACTAAAGAAGAAATGACGAAGGCCAAACAAACAATCAACTTGAGTATCTTCTCGGAGAATCTTGAGTTCCAGCAAATAATGAAGCAATGAAATGGCCAATTTAAATCAATGTACCTCGGCCAGCAAACAATAACAAAATGGCCAACACTGACTTTTTGATCGACTTGTTGTTTCATTTTCTGTTTCTGTCTCTGTTTCTGTTTCTGTCTCTCTTGCTGTTACTGTTTTATTTCTTTTTATGCTTCTCCTGGCCAAAGTTGTAATTCACACAGCACGCAAAAAAAAAAAGAAGAAAATAAAAGAAAAGCAAAGCAAAACGCATCACAGTTAACTTGATGCAAGCCCCATAAACATACGAAAGCAAACCAACAACAACAAAAAATAGACAAACATCTAGTTGAGTGTTTTTTTTTGCGATACTCTATATCCTCACCATAGAACTAAGTTATGCCAAAAGATGAGCACCATCAAAACACAATAAGACGCTTATAAAAATGAACAGCAATCTATTTACTTTCAAGCAGGCGGCAAGCGGCATACAAAAAGATATACAAAGAAGCCAACAACAATTGAATGGAAGTTAACTTCAATTCCGACAATGGAATAAAAGCGTTTTCAATATTTGCCATAACAATGGAAAAACAATTTTTCATACCACATACAAATAGAACATATGGTTTGGCATGAAAAAAAATGCAAACAAAAAGGGAAAACAATATTTGAACTATTGTGATTTCAACTAGAATAAAGTCTGTGGCGGTTATTATGTTATAAGACATTTGCAAATTTTACAATTTTTAATCGATATGGTTAAGTGCTTATTTTTAGCTTGTTCGCTTAAAAGCTTCTTGTTTTCTTTACAACATTCTTATTAATTAAAGTACTTCGATGTGCTTGCTTAACTCGTGGTTAACACACACGTGGACTGTATGTGTGTGTGTGTGTGTGTGTGTGTGTGTTTCTAAAAATATTGACACATCTTCCCATAGGCACAAGCAATACAATCACACACACGCGCACACACTCACACACACACACACATGCACATACTCATTGTCATCGGCCACCTTTGCACCTACTTCAAGCTTCAAGTGTATAAGACAGTTGCTTTGATCTCTTTTGCATAGAATTGGGTTTTTTTTTTTCTTCTTTGCCTCTGGGAGCTCCAATGGCAATTACCGACGGCTTGTGCGCTCAACAACAAAAAAGTGTCTGCCTGCAATTGTCAAACATTGATGAAGCTAAAGCTGTAGCTGAAGCTGAAGCATATCTGCTTGCCACTGCCACTGCCACAGGCATTGCCACTGGACCTGGTATGGCCTGGTGTGACAATGATAAATATTGATTTTGTACTAGAGCATCAACAATTGCACGCAACGACATCAATTGCTTTTAAGCCTCTGAATACACACACACACGCACACACATGAGCTTGAGTGGGAGGATCAGGGACACATTGACATATATGTATATAGAGCTGTGGGTGTGTTGAAAGAGATTTTCTTGTTGTTGTCTCGTGTTTTGGATGAGAAGATGAAGAATATTTGAAGAAACGGGCAGCACCATTCGCATTCGCATACGCATACATATTCACATTCGCATCATTCTGCTCATGATTCTCTGGACGGCGTCGGAACGGCGTTTTGCTCGTCTAGACTTTTCCACATAAAAGCCGAGCTGCTCACACGGCCGTGTCTGACACATTTTTTGTAATTATGCGACAGATTCGCTTTCAGTTCTTTTCTTTTCTTCTGTGTATGTGTATGTGTGTGTGTGTGAGTGTGTGTGCGTTTTTTATGCTGTGCTTCGCTTGCGCTTTGTTTCATTTTGTTTGTTTACCGCCTTTTTTCTGTCGCCGTTTTTAATGGCAGCGCTTTGCGTGCCTAATTTGAATCGCACACGGCGCACATTAATGAGACGCGCGGACCCGACCCAAATTCAGTTGCTGCAGTTAAGAACAGTGTAACAGGAACGTTGAACGTGGTGGAACGGGAGCAGAAGCCGTTGAGATGCCGTCAAGACAACTACAATGAAGCGCTTCAATACAATGCAGAAGCAGAGCAGCGGAGAGCAGCGAAGAGCAGCGAAAACCAAAGCAAAAGCAAAGAGTATGGTGTTAAATTATATTGCTCATGCGACCCGTATGTGCGAGTGATTAAATAGGCCCCAGATGCTTGATAGGGTGGACGGATGGATAGGGTGCACGGGGTTGGACGGGATGGTGGGGGTGTCTGTGGAGCCGAATTCAATTTCAACGCTGTCATTTAAGTGTCACATTAACATCAGAGAGTAGCTTCGAATAAAGACCAGCAGCAGCGTAAATACTCTCGCCCAATCTGAATATGTAAAAATGTAAATGTATGTATGTCATGTGCATGGCGTGGCGTTACATACATATACATATACATATATATATGTATTTATTTGAAGGGCACACAATTCGCTTTCTGGCGAAAAAGAAAATTGATCTGCCATCAAATTGAGATGTTTATTTTTTGTATTTATGGAAATGATTTTTCCATCGTGAAGAGCCCCAAAAAGTTTAAAAGCTTATATTTTACTTTTGGCTTACTCTGTGTTTACTCTCTGTTTTTTTTTTTTCTTTCCCTGCCATTGCCATTCACATTTTTGTCATCTTAATCAAAAAGTTTTCTGTAACTTTCTTCTTGTTGATTTTGAATCTTTTTGATGATTTTCTTTATGACAGTGTAAATATGTTGTATACTAGTCGACTGACCTCGTCCTGTTTAATCGCCGAGCAGAGTATTAGACAGATTAGCGCAAAGAGAACTGATAAACAAATACCGATTACTGCACAACCCTACCCGAACCGAACTGAACCCTACGGCCAGCAGGGTTGCAGGGTTGCAGGGTTGTCTCGCTTCGTCAGACATGCAAAATTAATTGCTGGGTTTGTGTGGGTGTAAAAACGTTTAAACGCATAATGCTTTAGATATTTAACAGAAAGAAAAAAAAACCAAAAAAAAAATGTTAGAGAAGAAAAGAAAAACCGAGACGAACTGCCAAAAGGGCAAACATGAAAAGTACCCAAACCAGCAACAACAACAACAACAACCACGACAACAACAACAACAACAGCAGCACCGAAAGTAACAGCAGTAACAACAAGAAAGTAATCGCAAAATAAAACGAAACGCATTGTGGCAACAACAATCAGACGACAAATGTGCAGACAAACAAATGACACACAAATCTGACATATTAGCCGGCATGTGTGTGTCAGTGTGTGTCCCAATGTGTGTGTGTGCAACAATGTATGTGTGTGTGTGTCAATGTGGCAAACATCCAAAAATAGGAGCAACGCTCAATAAAATGAATTTCGACACTTTACTATGTGTTTTTTGTGGCTTCAGCATCACAATAGCATTTATGTCGCCATTTCTAATGAAAAACAGTATATAAATATGTGTGTGTGCTTTTAGTAGTGTATATGTATATGTGTGTACATATTTGTCACCAATACACAACAACTCTTGTATCCATATTTTTTTTGTGAGCGAGTTTATTAATATTAAAGCGTTCAGCACTCAATTTGCATTTTTCCCTTTGCATTTTAATGACTATGTTTTTTTCTCAGTTGCTTTTGCTTTTGTTTTTGTATGTTTATCCATTAAAGTGGAAATATTCTCGAAAACACACAAACACACAAAAACCAAAAAAAAAGAGCAGAATATAAAGGAATAAGTAATTTTGGTTCCACGTGTTGCTGCCACAGTGTACACTGTACAGTAACACAGTATTTCAACATATGTTTTTTGTGTTTGCGGACGTGGTAGATTTTCCATGTAATTGGTATAGTGGTTTTTATTACTTTTTATATATATACAGATATATATGTATATGGGAAATATATCGCTTGTACTTGTAAACGGAAAAAAACCAATTCCGCCCACACCAACTTAATTACACTTTATTACACACAGAAAGCATGTACAGAGAATTTTGTCAGAGAATTTTTATGCAGGTTTTTGTTGATTTTATTTAAATTTCTTTAGCAAAAATGGAAATTCGAACTGACACTTTATGTCAAGCTTTCGGTTTTTCGGTTTTTCGATTTGTTAACTACAAAAGTTCAAGGACGACATATCAATTTCCTTAGCAATTACTTGCCTTCAGCAGCAGAAGGAAACAGAAACAGAGAAACAGTTTTCTGACTTTCCACTGATAAACCAATCAATCAGTGCGAACCAACTACGAACTACTTTTTCGTCGATACTTTTTCGTCGATACTATATAGATATTAAATTAAATGGCAAAAACACACAAAACTACACAGAACAAAACAAAAAGTTAAGACAAGTTCTAGCTAGTTTCATTTGTGTATCCTATAATAAATTGAATCAATCAACCGTTCGATGACACTTAAGCACCTAATTAGGACATGGGTCGGTCCGGTCGACCTGACAAGGGTGTCTGGATATTATAATTGACTTTGCAATCGATGCGCTGCGATGCGTTCAGTTCGGTTCGATAGGATTTGTAATAAACAAACAGCCAGGCGTTGATTGTTTAGGTCAACCCAATGAATTTGTTACAAACACAAACAGAAACACATACACAAACATACATAAATATTTATGAATTGTATCGGTGAACAACATCGAATCGATGGCCATCGAAATTCATTTCCAGAGATACATATACATTTACACAAAAAAAAGGGTGAATTTCAAATCCATTTCGGTCAACGTAAATAAAAGATTTGTGTTTGCAAACATATTCAGATATCAGATTAAATTATTAGTTTCGTTTACATATATAAGCAAAAACACACTGTTTGGCTGATTGAAAAAAGTTTGGTTTTTGCGATGACATTAGATGCATTAAAGTTTGCAAACTTAATTTATGTTTGTGTTTGTGCACATAATGAAGTGCTTAATGCATTTGGGTTTGCATAATTAATACTTAGAACGGAACTATGGATGGTTGCCCTTCGGATCGGGTTGTTCGGACAACAAATTGATTTAATGCAGAGTTCAACTTAATGGCATCAAATTGAGCATACATATTTTAAAAGTTTGTTGCAGTGCCAGCCACTTTGAAAGGCACTTGAAAAGTTCACATTTGAGATTCTTGGAAAATGAAAAGGAGAAAAAACACAAAATGGAAAATGGAAAATGTAAAATGGAAAAAGAGCAGAAAAGTTAATTGGTTTAAGCCATAATAGTACAACTACGGCTATGAATAAAATTATTAGATGATGGCCTTTTTTTTTTTTACTCTCTGGCGAGTTGAGCTCAGTTGAGCTCAGTCGAGTCGAGTTGAGTTGAGTTTCAGTTTCAAGTTCAAGTGGCAATGCGCTGTCAAAAGTTGCCTCGGTTGCCATTTTCAGTGTTCAGTGTTCAGTGTTCAGCGTTCAGTGTACACATACATACATATATATTTTGTGGTACAAATTGAGTTTAAGCCCAGCCATCGTCTGTTTGCTGTAGTTGTTGTCGTTGTTGTCGTTGTTGTCGCTGTTGCCGTTGTGGGTTGTCGCTGTTTTTGCTTTTGTTATTATTTCTGTGGCTTTTATAAATATAAAGCGCAGTAACTTTGTTTAGCTGGCCTTTTTAATGGCTTTGTTTGCCTTTCTTTGGCTGGGCGGACAAAAAACAAAACCGCAGCATATAAATTCATCATAAACGTCGGTAATATTACCTAAATTGACGTATAGCTGCACAAACACCAACACACCAACACACAAACACACACACACACACAATGTAACAAATAAACGGACAAACAACACACAGAGAAAGAATATTCGCAGAAAATATGCGCCAAGTGCAGCAACTTTTGCAGTAACTTTGAACAGTAAACATTAAAAAGAAACTTTCTTGTTGCGTCCATAAGTTTTTCTCAAAGGAAAGAAGCCAAAAAAGCAAGTCGCGAAAGCTGAACTAGAAGATACCCTAAACACTGTACTACTGACTGAATTTCAATATTTTCAATATTTCTTAACCCTCTTTGGCAACGGAGAAGTAAATATCTGTCTGATTGTGTTTCAAATCTATAAACTTTCAAGTTTCCAGTTCCAAAGATCAATCGGGCATGGCTATATCTAGTCAGCTTTTTGCTTCCTTCAGCCTGTTACATACATGTGCATTAAATGATTATACCCTATTCATCCTCTTTCATGCGATCAGGGTATAAACACAAGCAGACTTACTAAATACTCTGGAACCGGACTCTCTGATCTGAGTGTAGTATGAATATTTGAAGTGCACGAATACGAAAAAAAAAAAGAACTAAATTTTACGACTGCATAATTTGAAGACCAAGTTACAACGATGTTACGACAAAACATAAACTGAGAGTCATTTAAGATTTGCTAAGATTTCATCTTTTGCCGAGTTTGCTTCCAAGAAAATAAAATGAATAAAAATGAAGCGTGTTAACTTGCTTTAATAATTTTGTGATGAAAGTTTTGCAACACCAACAAGTCGCATACATATATATAGCGTATATATATATATATATTGCTGCGCTGTAACTAATTTATTGATTTTGTTATGCATTGCATGTGTCATGTGACAATAATAAAATCACTGTTATAGAAGGAAATTTCATTAAAATTGTGGTTTTACTTTAAATTAAATGAAATGTGACAACAATTCACTTAAAAAGTGTGTTTTACTGCTCTTATCGATTTCCCCTCCAACTCCTATTCTGTCTGACAATGTGTTTGGCCCAAGATATTTACAAAGTTTCAAAAGTCTCTAGACTAACGGGTGTTGAGAAAAGTTCTGATGAATAAACGGAGATTGCACAAAACCAATATCCTCTTAACCATCGATATCAGAGTATTATAATGGAAATGCTTGTGGACATATGTCTGGAAATACATATATATATATATATTTATGTGATTTTACAATTGACTGAATCCCATTAATATGATAAATGTGAAAGTTTCAGGCAAAAACTACTGACTGGATTTTAATGAAGCTCTACAATAATACAGCTTACACATCAGAATACAAGAGATACGCAATAAATTTTAAAAATATTATACGATGGCGTTGCTCTCTTCTCTCGTTTTGTTTTGTTTTGTTTTGTCCCTACTGAGAGTGACAACACAGACAACAGAGACAGCAGAGACAACAGAGAAGAGACAAACAGCAGGCGGAGAAGTAATTGTCATGCGAGGCGAAGACTGTCGTTAGAAGGTGAAAAAAAGAATAATATTCTATGGAAAATACAATATATATATGGCCCATATGGTGCTTCTTAACGTGCATACAATGACTTTTTGGGGGCAAATCATTTTCCACGCGCGCCCCAACTTACCACTTACTATATATATGTATGTGTATGTGTTTAGGTTATAATTTTAAATTGCTTTCAGTCTTAAAGTGCGACAAAAAGATAAGCTTTGTCCAATTTTGAGCTTAGTCAACTGTATATTGTGTTGGGTGAAGTAATAAGTTTTTAAAGATGCGCAACCCTCGAGTAAAATGCTTTGAGCACCAGTATTAAAAGTCAGCCACAGACACAGCCACAAAAGCTGAAAAGATACAATACTTATCCCACCATCATCTACCCATTCCATCCCACCCAACCCTACCCTTCCCATCCATCCAGCCAGCCATCCAGTCAGTGGCCAAGAGACGAGATGTGCTGGCTGTGCCAAAAGCTGAACAGT
Organism: Scaptomyza parva; assembly: GCA_035044645.1. Taxonomy (NCBI): domain Eukaryota; kingdom Metazoa; phylum Arthropoda; class Insecta; order Diptera; family Drosophilidae; genus Scaptomyza; species Scaptomyza parva. The sequence goes on from JAWNNT010000139.1 coordinate 13,733,930, forward strand.
CAAGTTTATGCATTAAATCGAATTTCCAGGCCTGGGCGGGCGGCACACATAATGGCACTGACAAGGGCGTGAACGGGGGCCAAGTGTACGGGGTGCGGCGACGGTGGCGACGGCGACGGCGGTCAACAACACAACGACGAAGAGGATATAAAAGAAGCAAAAACATGGATAAATGTGGATAGATATATGGCCTGGTATGGTTTTATATGGGAGTTTTGTAGATGGCTGATATTGCCAGAATGTTGTGGCCCCAAAAAAAAAAAGAAACTCAAAAACAAAAATTGCTGCCGCTGCTGATACTGATGCTGATGCAACCAGAGTATATGCATAGCAAGGATGCAAGCACCCAAATGATTGCCTGCGGCAGCTTCAACTGATAGCAACAGCTGCAGCTCGCACGTGACTGGAGTGCTTTCGGCTATTGGTTGGATGCTGCTGCTGCTGCTGCTGCTGCTGTTGCTGCTTCTACTTTGATTGCATTAACAGGGACTCCAGATTCAACAAGCGCAGCAAATTTGCTTGTGTATGTGTGCGCGTGTGTGCGTGTTTGTGCGGTGGGGAGGAATAAGTGGCTGTGTGTAGCATTACCTGTTATCACAGGTGGCAGGAACGAGCCACGCGCGCGCTCTTTCTCCCTGTTATTGTTGTTGTTGTTGCAATGTAGTAATAAAGTTTCCACTAGCTGCGCACAGCAGCAACACAGAAATATGCGGATTAAAAGGAAAATGGAAAATTGCGTGCAATTTGGATGATTCTGGATTCAGGGAAATGATTTACATAACTCTGTGAAGAGGCATTGCCTTAATTCTTTGCCTTGTTAAGTTAAGTCGAAAGCAAAACAGAAAAATTTTCATTAGCCTCAAGCACTAAAACGCGCTTATTAAGCGCCGCATTATGTCGGCGCATGTTGGAGAGCGCACAACAAACTTAAACAAAGGACACACACACACACACATACACATACGTACATAGATATATATTTTAAGTATTTAAGCATTTAGCCAAATAGAACAATTTTAATTATTCAAGCATTATGTTTGAATGAACAACGTTCCGTTTCGGTTCGGTTCTTTTCAGTTCGTTTCGGTTCTTTTGTTGTTTGAAATTTCTTTTCGATTCGTTTCGTTTCGATTCGATTCGATTCGTTGAAGAAGATATTTTCGTTACGCGATCTTACGGCAAAGTGCTGAGTGGATTCAATATTAAGTGAATTTCACTTAAGCCATAAAGCGTAAATCAAATTAATTATTCGCCTGACACTAAATGTTAATCATGGCGCCAAATGCTTCTCACGGCTCTCAACGGAGCCCAACCAAGGCACAGCCTGTTAATGACAATGTCACCATCGGGACAAAGACAATCATCAGAGGAGATGCAATGGGATGAGGTGAGGTTGGCACTGATGCTTCCACTGATGCTGGCACTGATGCTGATGCTGGTGTTAAGGATGACGCAGCTGTTGTTAAACTGAACCTAGGCTGAACCGATTTGTCGGACAAGTGTTTTGCCGCCGCCGCCGGACATCGGCTTTTGTCTATGTAAATGAGATGGCGCCTCGCCAACACAACACAACACAACACAACAGAAGAGATAGAAAGGAGACGGAAAGCAAAAAGAAGGCGGTTCAACTAAGTACTACTTGGTGACTATATAGAAGAAGGCAGCCAGTCAGTCAGGCAGTGAGGCGCAGTCAGTGGCAAAGTAATCAAAAAGTTGTGTTTCATTTATTGTCAATTTGTTTCAAAATAATTGCCAATGGCAACCATCAAAAGGATATGCACCCTGATACTCGGCTAGGGACGGGGACGGTGCCAGGGGCGGGGACGAGGGACAAGGCACAAGAGCGATATTCGTGGCAGCTTTTATGGCCAATCATGACTGTCAAAAATCGCCATCGCCATCGACATCGACATCAAAATAAGCAATTCACTATTGTGCAAAATAGATAGATAAATGAGTGTTGGTAAACGACAAAAGTGTAGTGTTTATAAATCACAATTAAAGCATAAGAGCTTTAGATTAACCCACTGTCAGTGTTCCATTCGTTCCGTATTCCATTCCAAAAGCTAATCCCTCTCTAAGCTCAATGTCTGACACATATTAAGACTGATACAAACATGTCGGCTTACTCCTTGTCCTTGTCCTTGTCCTTGTCCGTAAGGGCGTAGGGGGAGGAGGAACCATAAACTGAATGCAATGCATTTCTTCCATCAAAATCCGTAAAAGCTTTGCCACTCAAGCGAATAAGCGGCTTGCTCCTGCTTCTCAGTATCATACAGAATCGTACAGACTCGTTCGGTACAGACTCAACGGCTGAATGACTTTAAGATACTTCGCATTCGAATTCGTATTCGTATTCGCATTCGAGTGCAATCATTTCCTAATCCTCTCTCTCGAACCCAATGTCCGTCCATTCGAGGAACGAATGTTGATTAATACCAAGAAAACTAATTTAAGATTTGCATTGTGAATTGTTTTTCACTTATTAAAACTGGAAATACCAGGAATGCTTTCAAGCTAATTGCCATCTTTCGAATTGCAGAATCATTTCAAAGGCTTAACACATATTATATTACATCATTTTTGAAAACTCAACACTTGTCAAGTTTACAATGCTATTTGTGGCTGAATGGGGCAGTCTGTTTGTGTTTGTTTGTGTGTGTTCTGTGTTTGTGTTTGTTCTGTGTTATATCCCTTTTTTTACGAGCATAAAATCGCACCAAGCTACTTTCACACACACTGTTGTTATTGTTGGGATATATAGTAGTGATATAGTATAATATAGGATGGCGTTGTGGCTGTGTCATCGTCATCGTGTTCAGCACATTGTATAGCTTAGTTTTCACTTTCACTTTACTTCCTTTTAGTGATTCCGTTTTTATGCGGCAATTGGCTACAAGTGTGCCTTTAATATCGCTCGACCACAACACAACACAACGGAACGCAACAAAACAAAAAACAACACCAGCAGCCATGACAATGTAACTATGCATGTATAGGTGTGAGTGTGAGTGTGTGTGTTCGTGTGAGCGTGTGTGTGTGTGTGTCGCGACATTGACAGCTTAGTGTCCTAAGTCCAACGAAGCATACGAAAACAATGTGAAGATAACTTGTGAAATGCCAGACAACGTTGTTGTCGACCAAAAGCATTGAAACGCGGTGGGTTGGGGGTGGTTGGTAGGGGGGTAGACGATATACCGGTGGGGTGGAGGGTTGAATCAATTGGGCCTGAAGGTCTTCAGTAATCACTGATTTGGATGACACCGCACACATGAGGACACTCGATCAGAAAAACATGTTAACAGTTACCAGTTAACAGAATATTTACGACAATGCGAACCTTTTGAGGATATAAATATGTCTATTTATTGATATTGTTTTTCCTTTCTCCCACCCCCCCTCTCCACTCACCCGCTAGCTGGTAGCTGCCAGGGACAATATCATTAAAGGCACATTAGGTTACTTATCAACATAATTCCACCTTAATGAAAAAACGAACAGCAAAACGAAGACCAAAGATAAAATGTTGACAAAAAAACCAACGAAAGAGAAGAGAAAAAAAGTAGATGAAATCATATTTATATTTATTAACTTATCGGTAACGGCCGGTTCTTGACAAAAAAAAAAAAGTAAATATAGAATGAAAAATGTATTTTCCGTTTTATCATTTTTTCAGATTTTCATATTAAATTCCAAGAAATCACAAACAGCAGCTGCAAAAATCAACAATAAACAATATCATACAATAAGTGGCACGTTTTGCAGTTTTGATTCGGATTCGGTTTGTTTTATTTATTTTTCTATATTCCGTTTTCTGTTTTCAGTTTTCAGTTCTCTGTGTTGTCATCATTGTTAACTTAATCTACCTGCTCACACACACACATATATATATAGTATATGTATTTATCAGACCGCTATAAATTTGCAATGTGTAATATCCGCTTGTAAGCGGATTACTTAAACGGTAATTTTTAAGGTTGCTAAGCTCCTTGTTGCTGGTTCTTGGTTGACTGAATGACTGACTGAATGAATGGCTGGTTGACTGGTTGAATGCTGCAGAGATTGTCGCAAAAATTTCATTTTAATTTGCTAATATTTCGTTATTTACAGATGGCAATATTAGGGAGGGATTTTCTTTGGTTATTTCAGTGTCTTTTTTTGTTTCGACTAATTATCTGTCGAGTCGAAACAAGTCGAGACAAGTTGAGACAAGTCGAGTCCAGTCGAGCTGTGTTGTGTTGGAGATTACTTTTACGTTCGTTTCGTCTGTTGGCAACTTCGAAAACATAAGTATAATTAGTAATAATGTATATTCCACATCAACATTCCACATTAAAGTACTAATTGAAGAACTCGGCCAACTGAAGCGTAGTTCAAAGGGCCAAACAGAACGTTTCGGTGAGTTTTGCGTTGCGTTGCGTTGCGTTGCGCAACGTAAGCTCTACTATACAGATACTAACTATAAGTATGCGTATGTGTTTGTGTGTGTGTGGATGGATGTGTATGGAATTGAGGAAAATGCGCGCTGCTTAATATGCTATATAGATGAATGAATTTCACAGGCTGCAGTTGAGAGCATTACTTCAATTGGCATTGATTTTGCATAAGGCCAAGGCCAGCAACAACAAGAACGAACGGGGGGCATGGGGCATGGGGCGGGTGGAACGCACACAGCACAAGCTAAGAAATAAAGCGTTAAGCTGGCTGTTTCACTTTATTTTGTTGAGCTGAGCACACACACACACACACACACACACACACACACACAGAGAGACACAGCACAGCCTTGCCCCTTGAAGGGGTATACTACAAATTGAAATGTTAAGTAAGGACAAGTTAAGCTGATTTTCCACTTTATACTAACATTCACATCAGCCCAGCTGGGCAGAGATTTCATCTCTCTTCGCTCTCTTTCTATCGCTCTGTCTCTGTCTGTTTAAAGTGATAATTAAAGTTGAAAATAGCATGAAAATGAAAAGGGTATGTGCGCTTCGGCGTGATTAATCCGTCTGTCTGTTACACTTGTGCTGCTCTCTCTTTTAATTTAAGTCATTTTAAGGTTTGAGTTTGAATTGTTCTTTCTTTCTTTTTTTCTGGTGTTCGGTGTTCGGTGTTCGGTCTTCTTCTGGCGCCGTCTAAGATAACTTTAATGGTGCACAAGGCAATTTACGCCTTGTACTTTGCTTTGCTTTGCTTTCTATGTGTGGGTGTCGGTGTCGAAGTGTGTGTGTGTGTCGGTGTGTGTGTATGTGTGTGTAGTATGTGTTTGTAAGTATGTACTAAGTATTTTGATTGGCATTCAAGGTAATTTACCTTGATTAGCTTACAGCTTACGCACACAAACACACACATATACACACACAGACACACACAGAGAAACAGAAAGACAAAACAAAAAAATATACATTTACATACAAAGCGAGATGGAGAGAGTGTTTTTTATTTTCTTTTCGTTTCTTTTCTTTTCTTTTTGAACACATGCAACCGCCTTGTTAAATTCTAATAAAAATAATATTGTTATCATTTTGCTTCATTATTCGCATTTTATCTTTCTTTCTACTTCTTCTTTTTTTCTTTTTGGTTTTTTTGTCTTTTTGCAGCAGCAACATAAAATTTTATTGATTACTGCACACACACACCTACACACACACATACACATACAGTTCTTTTTGGCTGCAAACTGCTTTTGGGTAATTCGCTTTGCATCGAAATGTAAGAATATGCAAATGTTAATGAACACACGCGCCATTCGCCATTCGCCATTCGCCATTTGCCATTCTGTGTATTGTGAGAAAGAGCTTAAGGTACTCCACTCTCTATAGGTATAAGATCGCTAAGACAGAACAACACAACACAACATAACCGAATAGAACAGAACAGAACAGAATGGAATAGAATTTGGCACTGACTTGAAATTTGGCTCGCAGCCATACTGAGAGTAATTAAGTTTTGGCTTTCTGCTTGTATTTCTATGGTTTAGTATGCGGTCTAACTAAGGGAATTTGGTTTAATTTTGCTCACGTATTCGTTTGGTAGGGGGAAGAAGAAGAAGATAAAAGAATCTTATTAGCTATGGAATGGTTTTTTATACCCTTACCCCCCATGATATGATACCAAAAGGAATGGTATAATGGTTTTGTCATCATCAACAGCCGTCGAGTCGATATAGCGATATATGAGCTCGCCTTATCCCTTTTCGATAATTTTCGATAACTTTTCCGGTTTACGATATGCACATGGAATCGAAAACCATAAAAATTTGAATAGGGATTGAAAACATTAAAAAAATAATGAAAATCTGTGGAATTTTAGTTTAATTCGGTTAAGAAACATCGGAGATATGAACCTTTGAAGTATTGGTACGGTAGTTCTGGTACCGACCTTCCGTCTGTTCGTTTGTGTTGTCAAGGGTCAAGGGTCGAGCTTACTCGACTAGAGCACAAACGTTCCTACTTGTTTCGTGTTAAGAATTGTTTGTTTTTAAGCCTTTTTTGATTTTTTTTTTTTTTTTTCTTTTTGAACAATTTTGTAAATAATCATAAGAGCTCTATTGTCCTGTAATTAGGCACAATGTGCGCACTCTGAACACCCAAAACAATAGAAAATATATTTTTTTGTTTTTTTGGAGCGCTCAAATCATTTTCAACAATAGGAAATTAATACTACATCATATTCAGTCTGTTTGTAGACGCATTTGTGCCACTTGGAGTTTGTGTCTCTGTCTGTGTGTTTTTGTGTCTCTGAGTATGTGTGTGTGTGTGCTTGTGTCCCTATTCCAATTTGTTAGTCACAGCCACTTTCGCTCAATGCAACACTGCACAGGTGCTTCTCTATGCATATGCATGTACAGGTGTGTGTGTGTGTGTGTGTTTTAGAGTGTGTTAGAATTGGGTGGGTGGTGGTGGGGGGGTGTAACCTTTTGCACAAATAATTGACTGTCGGATGACGGCAACGCTTTACTAACTTTTGAGCTTCAACGGTTTTTGCAATTTAAAGTTCAGCTCTGAACCAACGAACGAACGAACGAACGCAGCCTGCGGTCCTGCGTCTCTGCATCCCTGCGTCCCTGTGTCCCCATGCAAGCATTCATAATAATATATGGCATATATTTTATAAAGCAAGCACACACTCGCACACACACACTCGCATACGCACACGCTTAACCTCAATACTACCTTGATAGTATCATAGAACGAGGGCTCTCAATCGTATCCTGCTAGCTGCTGGCAGTGTACCCAGTATTTCATTTAAGAGAACGCAATATCTCTTAAACCTGTATTGTCTATTGCCCCAGCCATAGCGTTGTGGTCCATGCCCAGTATTTCAATGTGTACCCAGTATTTTTACCCCTTACACGCATCATTTCCCCAGCTGGGTACAGTTTGCAGTGCGCCTGCGCGGATAAACTTTCCCCTTTCGGCTACAGCTGATGCGCTCGTGCCCGATTCATGAATGAAACTGAAGACACACGAATCCTTACTACCATTCCCACACACACACCCCTCCCCATTCCCCTCCGCTGATGTTGGGTACAGTTAGCGGTACTTCGCGTATCAAGTTTTTCAAACTCTTCTCGTTGTTGTTGTTGTGTTGTGTTGTTGTGTTCTGATGTGTGCTGCTTGCTTCTTTGCTCGCGGACATGCTTAACCCGTAACCCACACCACCCCACCAACCTAACAACCGCGAACAGAAGCAAAACAACAACAACAACTGCTAACAACTGCTGCTAGTTGAGTTGAGTTGAGAGTTAAGTTGAGTTCACTGACGTGACCTAAGCACGGCAGAGCTGTATTCATCAAATGGACGGCATGCTTCGCAATTAGCTCGACTTAGAGAGTGTGCGAGTGTGTGGGTGTGTGAGTGTGTGTGTGGGTGTAAACCCATTAGCATACGTGCATGCGCGAATAGTTAAAATATTTACAGCATAGTTCGCTGAAAATACAATTGAATAATGTCACAAACTTTTAGCACTTACTCGACTTAACTTTACGAACGCACAACGAAAACAACGCCAACAACATACACAAAGCACACAACTCAGCTCAGCTCAAGGTAAAAGTCGTCTAAATCCTGGTTAAGGAGCGTAAGGGCCATTAGGGCGTTGGTTATTAAAAACTAACCATTTACCTTAATACTTGACATAAATATGATATGATATATGTATGTATTATGACGATAGCGATTCTGCTTACACACAGCAAAGACTGTGATTAAAGTTGCCTCAAGGTAAACAACAACAACAACAACAACAACAACAAGTTGAAAAGAAAATCGCTGTTGTCAAGAGCTGTCTCAATTGTTTGATATAAATCAATCGAGTTGATAATAATTGAATTGATGGATTTTGACTTTCTCTTGCGTCCTAAGACATATCATATCATATCTATTGCAATGGACAGCCAGTTGCTCGAAGCCTAAATTATTCCTAACATACACACACAAGCACACATATGCACATAAATCGACTCAGACTCAATAAGCAATGAACAGATGGATAGATGGACAGTGAAACAGATGGACAGTGGGACAGTTGGAGAGATGGACAGACAGACAGACGTGAACTACTATATAACTGTATATATTCACATGTGCTCTTGTCGACACAGCTGTTGAGCTGTTGTATAGGACAACTTATGGATGATTGACCTACCTTATGACCACACACACACACACGCGACACATCAAATATTCACACACACACACACACACAGAGTTAGTTGTAAATAAGTTTTGTGTTAGAAACAAGCAAAGCAAGCACTGTGTTATTAGAAATCTTAATATTACTGCGCTTTATTTATGCACATTTTATACAGAATATATATATATATATATATATACTATATACTATATAGTGAATTTTCCAAATGCACTGTTTTCGTTCGCCATTTTGTGTTGTGTGTTGTGCGTTAAGAGCACCGAGAATATTTTACTTAAAATAATAAACCTCAAATGCTGCGATACCATATGTCTGTATATGTATGTGTCTGTGTGTGTGTGTGTGTGTGTGAAGAATCCCATTCGCAACATGGGCTCTAGAGGGAAGTTATGGGTTCGCCGCACTCATGCGACAATCTAGCGCCTCATAACTACAGCTCCTAACACTAAAGAGCTGTCCACAACCAGCCAGCCACCAGATTTGTAGCAAGCACAGCAAAACCAATGATGAGAACGCTGCAGTCTGACGCAAACCGATGGCGAAATACTCTGACTCCCGATATAAATATAGATGATAAAGAGACTTCTTGCAAAGAGGTAGATCGGGGGCAGTTGGATTTTATTTTGATGCAGTTCTTAGGAGCATGCCACTGGCTATCTGCCAAATTTGATTACTCTAACTCAAAAATGGTGGAAGATATGGAAATTTTTAAGAAGCGGATGGGCATGGTAGCCAAAACTTTGATGTAAGATCTTAGATCTAAGAGTAATGTCTCTAGCTAAATGTTCACCAAACTCTATGAATGTAGCTAAAAAACTATGGAATAGATGGTGTTTTCTGGGCGTGTAGGCGTGGCGCTCAGATTTTATGAATACCAATCGTTGGGGGAAGTTCCAAGCTATCTTCCCGACAAACTTCACAACTCTAGCTGTTAAAATGTAGGAAATATGTGGATTTTATCGATGATATCGATTTATTATCGATTTCCGGAGAGCTTGGTCAACAAACACATGGACCAAGACAGCTGCAAAGTTTCAAGTCTCTAGCTTTAAGAGAACCAAAAAAAAAAGTCGATACCATGACGGGCATTGCACAAAACCGATATACTCTTTATCTTTTGTATAAGTGTGTATAAATATAAGAGGGAAAAAATACAAACTAGTCGAGGCAGCTTGCCAACTGCGGTTATTAATACTTCCTCGTTAAATTGTTAAAGTTTTGTTTTTGCCCGTGCTCTGGCCCTAAGAGACTTTGGTATACATGTCAAACAAATGTTAAAGGGTATACATTAAAAGCAATTTATTAACAGCAAAAATACATTTTACCATTTATCAGATAGACGCACACACCAACACAAACCAACACACACCAACACAAACGCACACATTATAAGCTCTTTGGCCATTTTCAAAGGGTTCAGAGTATAATAAAAACGATACATGTAGTAGCTGTGAAACCACAGAGACGGCCCCATTGTTAGCACCGAACATTGTTGCGAGGATGCGGATGATGCTGATTAATTTAATAAATATTTCGTCAGATATCGACCGACCGACCGACCGACCAAATCCAATTAGTGTAATCGTAGCGCACATAGGTCATAGGTAACACTGATTTGATTTTCCATTTTATTTTAGCCAAAATGTCAACATGGGATGACATTTGACGGTTTCACAGTATGACAACAGTACACATACATATACACATACATATACATATACACATACATATGCTTCACTTTTAGCTAGAATTTCCAATTAAAAGTGAACACATTTAAAAATAACTTTGACATTTCGCTAGCTCACCAGCTGAATTCAGTGCTGAATTCAAAGGAATATGAAACAAGGGTATAGTCGGGAAAGCTCAATTAGGAGATACCATGAAGTACCGTCATGTCTGTTCTTCGCTATTCGACTAATGTATGATTACTGAAATGTAATTTCTAAGCTTTTTTAAGAGATTTTCATTATTTCGTCTTCAAGTTTCAAGTCTCAAATACAATTTTGTTATTGATATAACATAAGTATATCGAGAACAGGAAAAGTTATCGATAATTCAAAACAAACTTGATCAGCCCATGGCCAACGAGTAGGTATACGACGGAGAAGGTTGGTTACCTTCTGTTGATGCTGATCAAGAATATATATACTTTATTGGGTCGGAGAAGCTTCCATTATACCCTCCTTTTTTACCCATTTCGTGGGTTAAGGGTATAACAAGCAAATAATTTCTCAATTCAGAATACACACAAGCGTTCATGATCTCGACATAATTGCATTTTGAATACTCTTTTGGAGTTTATCTGCATCTGTATGGCAGTTGCATTGAAGAGTATTTGTAAAAGAGTATTTGTAGGTGACCGCAGTAGTTTATTATGTGACAAGAAAACCTACTCTTTCGGAGTTCATATGTGGATCTTTACACATCTGTATAGCAGATGCGTTAACAAAATTGTAACCTAGTGTCATTTAATCAAAAGTGAAGAGAATATACATATGTATGTATGTACAGATGTATGGATATGACCAAAAATACCAAGAAAAAACAGAAATTTTGCAGGCTTTTGTATTTTTTCTAGGCTCTTGCATATACTGATACTGATATACGGCAAACTGTTAGTATAACTATTGGTCGTCGGAGTTTTAAATATATCTAAGATAGTATGTAGCTTTCAATGTTCGAAAACACTTAATTATGAAACACTAAATATTATGACTTTAAAATAAATAAATCAATTTATTTAATTGGTAATATACGACAATCACAATACTAGTTGAATATCCAGACAACTGTTATCCGCACATTTTAATGTGCTGCACATGTATACATACATATGTACATGCACACACACATGCACACGCACACGCACATTCATATGCAGCGATAGGAGTAAGAACTCTCGCAGTACACTTTTAGAGCAAACAGTTACGCATGCTTTTTATTTCTATATCTATATTTTATTAGAAATGCTGGAGTTACTCTTATACTGTACACAGTCATTATTTGTCGCAATTGCTTCCTTTATTTGCTCATACAGCGAATAGATGCCGCAAAAAACGTAGAATTTCATACCTACAATAAATACAAAAATATTTAAATTTCAATCCATATAATGTACATATGTAAGTAAGAATGGCACTCACCAAATATAGTGACGATCAGGAGTACAAGAACTATAGGATGAGGATTAGATTTTGAGAGATTAATTCCACCAAAACACATGAAGTAGAAGATTCCAATGGCAGAATTGATCAGCCAGGGCAGCAACATCAAATGACGCTCCTACAAACGAATTAAAGTGACGGGAATTTAAGAAAGTGATTAACGAAACTTTTGGCGTTGGCTCACCTTTTTGGTACCCCAAATTAGTAAGACCGAACAGAGTAATTCGAACACCGCATAAGCCAATTCAAGGGAGCACATAATTATATCTAAAAAAAAGGTTATATCATTAATCTGAAAAACGTTTAATATATCTAGAAATTAGTTTTACTCGTGTCAGGTTTGTCATTTTTACTAGCGTCACGAGTAAGTAACAATGCCAAGGCATAAGACAAATTAACTATGCTCATAGATGAGACCACAATTTCGAGCAAGCCAAAGACGATGCCAGCAGTTTTAAGGCGCATGCAGAAAACTTTTGTCAACATTTTTTTTTACAAAGTTTTGGTGCTTGCTTTAATTCAAATATTTACACAAGTGATGTCGCAGCAAAAGTCGCGCCCGAACTGAATTCTCAAATGAAAACCGAATTTCAACATACAACCGATCTTGATCTTGATTGTACATCGTTTTTATAAAAATGATATGACCTCCATATTTATGTATGTATGGCTCTTCCAGCCTCTAACTGTTCCATGTCGATGTCAAACAAACTGCTTATGTGTGCTAACAGATACCCTTTCGCATGCTTTAAGTACATAAACCTAATACCAGCGATAAGCTATACGTAGATGTGCCAAATCGCAAATTTCCCTAATCCACCGCCAGGCGATCTTTCGGTTTCGGTATCAATAATCACCAGACGTATGCCGTATATCGACATCTACACACATTCTGCTTGGGCCTGGCGCTGCCTTCGCCAAGCTCAACAGTATAGCTTATCGCTGCTAATACTTAAATCCACAAAAAACGTGAGATGTTTAAAAGAGTATTCTCCACTTCATATACAAATTCATTCCATTTGCGTGCCTTTTTAATCTCTATATTTCATTTTGTTTGTTAATGTTTTAAATTTATACATACATATATACATATGTGAGCACGTGTGAATATTTAATGATATGAATCACTCTATATTTGTATAAGCAAAATAATAATTCGAAGAATACATGCCAACTACATGTCGTCACTTTGTAGATATTTTGTTTTGCTATAAATAAAAGGAAATGCCCTACTTTTCTTTGTAATTTTGGCTTGTTTACCAGCAGGCCGTATTCCCTAGGTATTTCCTATCCCAATGTAAACTGAATCGTGGTAAATACCGTGTTTCTTATTATTTAATACCGGATAAAGCTGTGTTAAAAATGCATTGGACGATATAAATATTATTTTAATTGATAAAATAAGTTAGGAAACTGTTTCTCGACTGCCGAATATTGTATATACTTAAAAAATTACCTACTCGTTTCATAGCAAAATCTTGAAAAAAAAAACCTTGAATTTTTATGTTATAGTATAATCTTGCATATAAAATAGTAGTCCTAAAATTTCTCAGTCAGTTACTTAATATATTTATTCAAATGTATGAATGTGTGTACATATGTATATATTTGCATTACTTCATTTTGTGTGGTATGTTGTTTTTACCACATTACCATTGCATGCAAATAAAATTACATTTTGTTATATCTGAAACCGGAATCGATCTTATATTGTACACTCACGTGTTGGGGCTAGGTAGCAATTAGATGCTTCTGCTTGCTGGATAATTAAAGGTGCTTGTAAAGTGAATAAATGCCAAAGTATATGTAGAGTGCCAGACTGTAAAAAATAGACCATTGAAAACTTTGGTTATATTTATTATGACCAACAACTTAGAGGCTCACCAAGTCCTGCAGTCCTGCAATTGAATATGACAGGAAAGTTTAGTGGAAGTATTTTATGACTTCAAATCGCGACAAGCAACATGAAAATCTTGTTGTTGGCATACAATAGTTCCAAAAGCAGAATTGATCAGCCAGGCAATCAGACAGCAACATCAAATGACGCACCTACAAAACAGTAAAAAGAGATAAGCAATAAAACTGGAGAAATTAACGGAACTCATGGTAATCGCAAACCTTCTCTTACCTTCATGGTGGCCATAATACGATAAGCAAGCTTGACGATATTAAATTTAGCACAACAATCGCCAAGTAGACGCTGCATCCAATGATATGAGTGATTACTCAGATGCATGCAAGATTACTCTTACCAAAGTGTACTTTTTCATGTATTCCATTAATACTATGTGCAATACTTTGAGAAATTTCATCTGAAATTCCCAAAATGGCGGTTACCATAATTGTCATCATAACTGAACCAACAAATCCTAGCAATCCCTAAGCAAATGGTTTCCAACATTTTCAAAGCAATTTTTGTTATAATCACACTTAGCCTAGCTAAGAGGTTTAAACACGACCATCCAAAGACAAAGATACGAATCAACTGCATTTTTTATACCCTTAACCCATGAAATGGGAAAAAAAAAGGGTATAATGATTTTTCTAAATGAAAATCAGATGCTAGCACACATTCAACATGTACAAACACAAATGCATATGTATGTATGTGCCAGTACCGTTTTATTATTGTGTACTGCATCTGTGCATTGTGACTAACTAACAGATACCCTTTACATTTCAGTTGAATACAAGTGCAATTAAAATAGGTATGTATGATATGCAAATCATACGGCTCGACAGTCGAAGTGTTGTGGGTTCTGATCTCAGCATTTTTGCGCCTCAAAAACTTTGTATGAAAATTTATCTTTATAATATAGCTACTCGTTGCTTGAAGAAAGCTCAACTAAGTTAAAAGCCCAAAATAATCAATACAAACAAGTCGAGCTTACTCGACTAGAGCCTTCTTACTTGCTGTAGTTCCTGAGATCGACGCGTTCATACATATGGACGGACGGACCGACGGACGGACGGACAGACACTCGACTCGACTGCTGATGCTGACCAAGAATATATATACTTTATGGGGTCGGAGAAACTTCCTTCTGCCTGCTACATACTTTTGCACAAAACCATTACAACCTTTCTTACCCATATCATGGGTTAAGGGTATAAAAAATCTTATCGAAGCCCACCGATTAGAAAACTGAAACAAATGCTGACAGACATACCTACATATATGTGTATGTATATGTTTTGCTGCTGTGGCCAGCACCAGGCAGCGCCAGGCAAAGCAGAATGTACATATGTATATGCCGGGATACATCCGGTCTTGGCTCTGTTGCCGTGCTCCCTCACCCACAAGAGGCGGACCACTGATAAAGAAACGGCACACAGTCGCACACATACACAAACATGCGTCTACAATCTGCAAAATCCCTGGCACACGAACACGAACACATACGTAAGCAAGTAAGAAGGTTCTAGTCGAGTAAGCTAAGAGTGCCGCTTTGCGTTCGGCTGGCATCATTCACGATACGAAGCAAAAAGATAGCTTCGCGGCGGATTAGGGAAATTTCCACTTTGGCATATCTTACATTTTAGGTCAGTGGTTATAGGTTATAGGCATAGAAATATCAATATACTTCTTGTAGTCCATTATGGATTCCATGAATTTCCATACATCGCCAACGGTTTTGGATATCAAGCGCAGTACCTTTTTCTCGCCACGCAAGATTACAATCCTTAATCTCAATCTGCAAAACTCGCTTTCCGCAATCTTGTTAACTTCTTTAGCCAGCTTAGAGCGAACATACAATTTGCCGAACTCTAGCAGTACACTTTTAGAGCAAACAGTTATATATATATATATAAAAAAGTGATTTTTGGTACCGCAAAAAACAAAAACAATTTTAAAATTTTCCTCACAATTTATTAACAAAATTAATAATCTTTATATTGTAGTGGAACTTGTTCATTGTCATTAGATGTCACATTTGCTTTTATTTGCTTATACAGCGAACAGATGCCGTAAATAACGTAGACATCCATAGCTACAATAAATACATAAATATTTAATTTTCAATCCATATATGTACATATGTAAGTAAGAATGGCACTCACGTAATAGAATGAGGGATACGAGTATAAAACCTAAAGCATGTTGAACATGTCCAAATGTTCCAAAATGTTCCAAAAATGTTCCGAGAGCAAATCCACCACCGAACATGTATATGAAGATTCCAATGGCAGAATTGATCAGCCAGGGCAGCAACATCGAATGACGCTCCTACAAACGAGTTAAAGTGACGGGAATTTAAGAAAGTGATTAACGAAACTTCTGGCGTTGGCGTTGGCGTCGCGATCGCCTCTCACCTTTTCAGTACCCCAAATTAGTAAGACCGAACAGAGTAATTCGAGCACCGCATAAACCAATAAAACGGAGGTACCAACATAACATTCTAAAAAAATTTTAAATCGTTAATCTGCAAAACGCTCAATATATCTAGAAATTATTTTTACTCGTGGCAAGTTCGCTTAAGCCATTAGTAGGAAACTGAAACTTCAAATATAAAGACAAAATAACTGTGCATATAGATGAGACCACAACTCCGAGCAAGCCAAAGACGATGCCAGCAGTTTTAAGGCTCAGACAGAAAACGTTTTGCAACATTTTTTTTACAAAGTATTGGTGCTTGCTTTAATTAAAATATTCACACAAGTGATGTCGCAGCAAAAGTCGCGCCCGAACTGAATTCTCAAATGAAAACCGAATTTCAACATACAACCGATCTTGATCGTCTTTATCAAACTTATATGACCTCCATATATGGCTCTGCCAGCCTCTAACTGTTCCATGTCGATGGTAAGCAAACTGCTTATGTGTGCTAACAGATACCCTTTCGCATGCTTTAAGTACATAAACCTTATACTTAATAACACAAAAATGTGAGAAATGTGTAAAAGAGTATTCTCCACTTCATATACAAATTCATTCCATTTGCGTGCCTTTTTAATCTCTATATTTCATTTTGTTTGTTAATGTTTTAAATACATACATACATATATACATATGTGAGCACGTGTGAATATTTAATGATATGAATCACTCTTATATTTGTATAAGCAAAATAATAATTCGAAGAATACATGCCACATGTCTATATACATGCTACATGTCGTCACTTTGTAGATATTTTGTTTTGCTATAAATAAAAGGAAATGCCTTTCTTTGTAATTTTGGCTTGTTTACCAGCAGACCGTATTCCCTAGGTATTTCCTATCCCAATGTAAACTGAATCGTGGTAAATACCGTGTTTCTTATTATTTAATACCGGATAAAGCTGTGTTAAAAATGCATTGGACGATATAAATTTTATTTTAATTGATAAAACAAGTTAGGAAACTGTTTCTCGACTGCCGAATAAACACAGGAGATATGAAACAATCAAGCATTGGTACAGAAGAACACAGCTATATGTGTGTGTCTGTTAGCCCGAATGTCTGTCCGTCTGAATGGTCAAGGGTTAAGGGTATCTCCACAAGAAGAGTATAAGATGTGTAATGTAAGGAAGCGCAGATTGTGATCTGATGGCCCAATGCGCTAGGGCATCCAACGTCCTGACAGGCACATCAGCGTTTTGTAATAGGAAGCCGGTTTCAAGAGGAGTGCAGTTGCCAGCCTGTACAGGGATTACTGCATGCTTAAAGTTGTAAAATAGTTCGAAGCAGCTGGATCCAGTTGTTGTCCGAATACACTTAAACAGTTTGTCCTTGTAAGTTCCCAATACACCAAGGGTTTGGTCGCGCTCACTTTGCGAAATGTGGTTTGTAATTGCACTTTATCTTCGACGTTTTATATTTTTGTAAAATATTGGAAACCGAAAAAACGTTTTTTGTGTCAATTTCATATTTAGTTCGATTTGAAAGATAAATATATGTAATTCACTTTTACGAAAAAATTGTTGGAAACGAAAAATCTTAAGAAAAAATATTTGAAAAGTGTGCTGCCATCACAAACATCATTTCTATAACAGAGTTTTTTTGTATATATTTTAATCGAACAATTCTAGTTTAAGTTGTAGGAATAATATATATTTTTATTGCACCTCCAGACTTTTTTATGGCACTTGAATTGGCCAAAATATTGGTCAACACTTCTGCTGACACTTTGGAATACGCCGTTTGCGTATTCTGTAGAGCATTTTGAATGCATTATGAATGATTTTAATAGGCGACCACCGTTGTGGAATTGTGGAATTGTGGAATTGTGAGCCACTTGCGTGTGATTTAGCATTTTATATATGTATACGAACTGTTGTCATTTTTCAGGCACTCGAATGTGCCATAAACATTTCAAAATCCAAGCAAAATTACCAAAAACCAAACCAAAAAATGTGACAAGTGCCCGTTATGCCCAACGCGAAGCTTTCCACACAACAACAACAACAACAACAACAACATAACCCAGAGTTGTTTCTAGCAACAACAAGAGATAGAGCGAGATAGAGCGAGAGAGAGAGAGAGAGGAGTCTGTGGTGTATATTACACTTTGTGGTAATAGCCGAAAGGAAAAAACAAAAAAAAAGAAACAGAGAGAAGCAAAAAACTACTTGCAAACCAAATGAAATGTCGAATGCACAATTCACATGTGTGTGTGTTTTGGCAAGTGTATGTGTGGTAAACCGGCGCTGAAAAGTATGCCATAAAAAAGGCCAAAGGCGGGTGGCGCACAGTGGTAAAAAGTGAAGCATTTCGAGACAAAATAATAATGCAAAGATCATTTGACAACTTTTTTTTTTTCTTACTAATACAGATAAATGAAAGATTGTGCATTAGTTACGTCGTTTTCCTATGAAAGAAAGGGCACCAAAAACGGATTCGCCTCACTGTAGCACAATGTGGGCAAATGTTGAGGCGGCAACACTTTTGCTGTTGTCACTTTATAATCCCAAAAACAACAGCAACGATAATGGCCATATAAAGCCAGTGGCGTGGCGCGGCGTGGTGTGCCGTGGTGTGGCATGCCTTAAAACAGCCACAAATATGTGTATGTATGAATTGTTAATACCCGTGTATGTATGCAAGTTATGGGTAAAATATGGCAAATATGTATGATATTCGTATGTGTACTTAAATGTATGCTTTATGGTTTGCATATTAACATTTTTCACAGTTATATTCATTTTGCCACACACAAAATACAAGCACAAGCACAAGCACAAAGTTTGTCGCTTTAATCGTGTCCCTGCTTAAGGTATTGTCTTACATCATTAGGAGAGAACGCCAAGTATAATAACATCTTCAAACGAACAACTTTAAAACTCACACAAAGAGAAAATATATTACTGATAACCCAGACAATAGATGAAAAAATGCTCGCAAAGTTAATCCAATTTAAAGAAGTCAAGCGCTGAGACTCGTCTCATCTGCTTATTGGAATGACTTTATAATTTTTCTTTCTCTTATAACGCGATAAGAGTTGAACAAAACTGTATATAGTTACATCTCACACACAATTGCTTAATGGTTACAAGGGAACAAATTTGTAACTATTCGCTCGTAAATCAAAACTTTCACCTCGGGCAATAACAATGACAAAATGTGCCAGGGTGGTGACTATAAAAAAAAAAAAAATAAAGAAAACAAAGAAAATAAAAGAAAAAGGAAAAGGAAGAGGAAACCCCATTGTGATGTCTTCATTTCCCAGGACATTTCGTAAGGAATTCACGTTCGGGCTTACCTTTGCACACACATGCAAGTTTTTTCCTACATTTTCTCATTTTTGTTTGGGGCGAAAGGGAGAAAGCAAAAGCAGCCAAATGAAACATGAATCTTGGACACCTTTCGTGTTGTCAGACACGTTCAATGTTCGGCTGAATGCAATCGCAAAACAAGTTTTATAGTTTGTCCACAGTTGCAAAATTGAAAAACTGACACGGGGTCAGTCACACAACGTGCTGCACTTGGAATACCCTATAAATTCGTTACTAATATATTTTATCTTTGAAGCACATTTGTTTTAGTTTTTACCCATTACTTTCCATTAGGTGAGAATAGTGAAGAATATAATTTTAAAATGTTTTCCACATTTATTTTCAGTTACAAAACAGTTGCAAGACTTGATTATATCCTCTGTGTTACATTTTTTAATGCGTATTGCGAAGGGTTGCCTGGAAGCTACGTGCTACGTGTCCGCCAAATACAAACGTCAGCAGCAGCAGAAGCAGCGGCAACTGAAAAAGGGCAACTTACTGATGCACAACGTGGCAAATTCTTAATGCTCTCCCCCAATGCAGCAACAGCAGTAGCAGAAGCAGCAAACAGCCTTTAGGCGGTTTGAAGTTGAAGGCCAACATCAGTTGACTGATTGTTTCCTGGTGTAGGTGGATGTGGAGGTGAACAGATTCTGACTCTGGCAAAAATTTACATTCGCCAAGCACAAATTGCCAAATTGCCAATTCTTTGGAAAGCATGTGTCGAGTTAGGAAACATTTTTCTTTGCCCTCCAATTGAGTATGTCCAAATGACACACAGTGCATAAGTGGACTACTTGTCTTCAAATTTGAATGCATTCGTTTTATCAAAATGTCATTTTGAATTTCACACCACGTAACTTTTCTTGGTATCAGCAATCCTTTGTCCTTAGGCAAAACGTAACGACTAGTGCTTGAAATTGTTGGAAGGGAGTCAAGACATCATGAGGTTGAATCAGATTGCTGATTGTCTCATCAAAACACAAAATATTAGTTTTTTTTTTATAATTTTTTTCGTTGTGCATTTACTTAACTAGGGAGTATATAATGTTGTATGTGGTTGTGCATTGGTATTCAATTCGTTTAATAATATCATTAAAGTAGTTATGTAAACGGTTTATACGGTATTCATCTTAGTGGGCTTAGTGGGCGTGGTGGGCGTGGTGGGCGTGGTGGGCGTGGTGGGTATATTTTGTATATCGATCGTTCGATGTAGTACAACTTTTAAAACTATTTTCAAATCTAGAACCTAACAACAATGATTAACAAACATAGAAAAAAAACGGCTGCTTAAAAATAGAAAAAAAAAATATTGTTTTAATTGTGTATGGCTACGCCTAGGTTAACTCCGTCTGATAATTGAGACGGTTCCGGGTCAGGGTTCAGGGGTAAACAATGTGTAGGAAAATTCCTACTCCTATTCATCCAAGCAGATGGTGCGCAGAATGGCCTCCACAACGGAGTAGGGATCGCAATTGGAGCTGGGGCGTCGATCCTCGAAGTAACCCTTGCCATCATCTTTGACGCCGCGGGGTATGCGTATGCTGCAGCCACGATTGGCCACACCGGCACTAAAGTCATTGATCGAGCTGGTCTCGTGCTTGCCCGTGAGGCGACGTGCATTGTCCTCTCCCTGTTTGGGATCGTAGGCACGAATGTGACGATCATGGCACTTGGCCAGCTTGGAGATGGCATTCTCAATGTCCCGGATGCCGCCATCCTCGCGCATCGTTTTCGTGGACACATTGGTGTGAGCGCCAGCACCATTCCAGTCACCCGGCATGGGCTTGGGGTCCAGGGTGGCCACAATCTGTATGATGTATACCAAAAGCCATTAGCTGGAGCGAAGCAGGAGAAACGAAAGCAACTTACACCAAACTCCTCTGAGATACGATGCAAGAGGAAACGTGACATCCAGAGATCATCGCCAACCGAGATGCCCAGACAGGGACCCACTTGGTATTCCCATTGGGCGGGCATCACTTCCGCATTGGTGCCGGACACCTTGACGCCAGCATAGAGGCAGGCACGATAATGAGCATCGACAATGTCACGTGCATACACCTGGATGGAGAGCAAAGATGTAGTCTCAATAGGTTGTAATAATCGGCTCACTTACCTTATTGGCACCCACACCGCAATAGTAGGGACCCTGCGGACCGGGAAAACCGTTCTTGGGCCAACCCAATGGATGACCATCAAAGTCGAGGAATGTGTATTCCTGTTCAATGCCAAACCAGGGCTCCTCATCGGCACACTTGTTGACCACGTCGAGGCAGGTCTTGCGCTTGTTGGTCGC
Source organism: Scaptomyza parva (assembly GCA_035044645.1). NCBI lineage: Eukaryota > Metazoa > Arthropoda > Insecta > Diptera > Drosophilidae > Scaptomyza > Scaptomyza parva. The sequence continues at coordinate 13,755,743 of JAWNNT010000139.1, forward strand.
CGTCGGTGTTCCATCGAACTTGTAGGTATCGCACATTACCAAAATGTTGTTGCCGCGTCGAAAGGGATCCTTGTAGATGGCCACCGGATACAGATAGGTATCCGAATTGCTGCCCTGCGCCTGATAGCATGAGCTGCCATCATAATTCCAAATGGGCAAATCTACAACGAAACATTAATTGTATTCTATATTATTGCGACGATCATTTGTCAGTTGGGCGCTAAAAATGTTTGCGAAATGCGAAATGCAATACATTGAAATAATTATTTGATAATTGGTTTCTCATTTCAGTTGCAATAAGTGACACTTCCTGTTTCGTGAAATTCAAAATCCAAGTATCTTAAAGCAACTATTTCTGTTACTTTTTACAATAATATAAGTAGAACCTAAAGATGTAATACATATGGTCTTAGCTATATCATATACTATATACTATATGTAATGGAAGTAAACTAAATACTTGAGAGGCATTCACAAATGACTGAAAACAGTTATTGCGCAATTATGCATTAAGTTTCATAACCGCAATGAGCGTTTTATCCCCCCCCCAGATTATTATTATTGTCTATTGTTAGTCGTCAACTAAGCGTCTTGAAGATCACATTATTTTCTTAAGTTTGGTGATGGTATAAGAGATTTTGTATACTTTTACAGTATGAACCCTATCGTAACAGAAGGGAATGTAGATGAAAGTGATTAGATCTTTTTAAGTTTATTTGATTTTAAGTTTTGCATACACGGTAGATTTTTCTAGGAATAGGAAATCTATAAGCTTTTAATTTATTCACTTGCGGTTTCATTTAAAAAAAAACCCCATACTTAGTATTCATCTACGATGCATATCATTAATCATTAAGCAAAGAGATTAGATCACTATATACTACCATTCTGGCTATGCGTTAACTCTAACTAACTAACTAAGCTTAACTCTTCCCAACTAACTTGCAAATTGCAATCATGTTTTGCGCTAACTTTGATTCTTGTTTACAACATTTGTCTCATAGCAAAACCGGTAGAAAGTGGAATAACAATTTTGGAATTGACTAAGGCTTTCTCATATGTGTATAGAACACTGTACTGTACTACCCAGACTATTTATTGTTGTTGTTGTTGTTATAATCATAGCGTCAACTGTTACCTTGAGCGTCCGTTTTCATTTACAATCTCGTGCCTCACGCTCTCGCTCCCGCTCCCGCTCCCGCTCCCCCTCATCATACCTTGGTCTAACTTATTATTCATTGCCAATGACACAGTGGGTTCTAGTATGGCCCATCCCCTACATAAACACTTAGTCTTGCCTTAACCAAAACGTAATATGTCAATACACATATGGCTAACCATGAAGGATGACCTGCTCCAGTGGTAATTGGGCAGAAAAATAAACTGTATTGATTGAATTCGACATGCAAAGTGGCAGCAATTGTAAATTGCAAATTGCAAATTGCAAAGTGCATATTGAATGTCATGTTTAACTAAATGTAATTTCTTTAAATTGGAAATTGTAGTTCCCCCTTGTTGCAGTTAGTTTGTCTCGACGCGATTATCATCAAATCACTTGGCAATCATTTTTCAAGTTCAACGCAGACAAAACAGACTGCAGCTTGATTGTGTGTTGTGTGTTTTGTCATTTCACTGAATTTTCCGGCACGCGTCTCTGGCGTGCTGTTGTTGTGTTTGCCTATTACGCATACGCCACATCTTACAGAGAGAGAGAAAGAGCAGAGAAACGTGTTGGCAATTATTTGTTGTTTTGTCACACCTATCTGTCTGGTGCATCTGCCGCGATTCTTAATTAGTAATTGTGCACATTAGGTCATCTACATAAAATGCTTGTTCAGGCATTCAAATCTAATCTTAAGATAAGAGCAAACAACAATACAAATGAAAACCCAACAAAAGCATAAAGTAGGAAATGTAAATGCATAACGCATAACGCATATTGTTGTTGTTGTTGTGGTTGCTGTTGTTGTTGTTGTTGTTGCACTTCCGAGTTAAAATGATTTTGCGTTTTTGCTAATAAATCTATTCTATTTAGCCTGTCGTTAGACTATTTTTAGATTTATTTTTTCAATATACATATAATTATATATATATATATGAGAAATGCATTTCTATTGTGCTTAACCTGTCTTTGGAATAATAATTATCAAAATATATAGTATGTAAATATGTTAATTACAGACTATTAAATGACATTATAAATTCACTCGATATGGCAATACTAACGTTTGTTTGGTAACCGGTTACAGAACTAGTGACAAGGTATAGGTTTGAATAGTTACTTAAAACTCATTACTGACTTTAAACTTCTTTAAGTAACATTTTCTATGTATTAAAACAAAAATGTTTGAACCGATGAATTCATTGATTCCTTCTAGCACACTTCGAATGAGCAAAAACAAGGTATATAGAGGAAAATATATATTCTTGACTAATGTACAAATTAGTTGCTTTATATATGAAGAAATAAACTACGGGAAACAAGTAAAACTTAGCTTACATCATGAGTTACATTCCAGAAAATAGCTCAAACAAGCTCGAAATGTTTACTTGATTCTTTCTCTAATGCTGATACAGACGTCATGGAACTAGTTTCAAGTCTCTGTGCTCTGTGTTCTCAAACTTACCCTTCGGGCTCGATGGTATAAAGTCGAGTGTGCGATCCTTGCAACGCAAATCCTCACCAGTGCCATCGATCCAAATGTAGGTGGCCTGAACGATATTCTCCCCGACCGGAAGCGTTAGATAACGATCCAGAATGGTCTTGTTGATGTGCGCATTGGGCGAGTCTTCCAAAATTCTAGCAGACATACTAAAGGTGTTTTATTGTAATGAATTTAAAGAAAAAACAACAAAAAACAAACAATTAAACAATTAGTTAAAGCACTTGATTTAAACGCGTTTTGTTGAAGTTTAACGGCGCACCTGTTTTTGATATTGTTGCTTGGGTGATTTAAGGTTGATGAATTATAAGGAACTGTTTTGAATTATATAATTGTTGTTGTTGCTTGGTTGTTGGTTTTAGAATTGTTGTATTGTTCGCTGGGTGGCTGGGTATAGCGCGCGTAACCGTTACTGGAACACGACTAAGCTGGAATGCGTTATTCCAACTGAATTTATAACGTCAAACTAAAACCCAAGCAACAAATTGTTATTACTGCTGCTACTTACAACAAAGTAAGCAGACAGCAGTAGCAGCAGCAGCAGGCAACAAAAACAATAGCATTGAATCAAAACAAGTGAGAATGTGTTCCATTTGCATGCAGCCGACTGATAAATACACTTATCGTTGCATAAACATTTGCTGAATATTACTCTTATACTTACAGTAAATTTGGGATACAACATTTATTTTTCAAATATTTTCTTAAGTCTCAACTGTCTTAAGAAATCTTGTATAGGGTTGTCAAATCTATAAACATTATTGTTAGACTCTTCTACTCTTATACGCAGTGTATATATATGAAAAAAAAAAAAACAAAAGCAATTGCTGTTGATGCCAGCAATGACGATGACTGCGACTGCGACTGTGGCAGCGGCAGCAAACCACTCGACCGCCCACCCACCAACCCACTCAACCACCCACAACCTCTAGTTCTATGACAATGCCGGCTGTGCTGGCCTCTTCCTCTTCTAGTTGCTGCTGCTGGTGCATGATCAAAAATCCCGGTTCCGGCTAGAGGTGCGTACGATCATGATGTGATATTATATACATATGTATATGATAGTTTATATAGTTATTAATGATTCTTGTCTTAGTTTGATTTCAATACAGTATACTACAACGAAAAAAGTATTATCACCTTATGACTGATTCTTATTGAAATATTATCTGTAAGTAATTGAAACTGAATGTGAGTTCATGCTCATCTCTATAACCGATTCCGACACTGATTAAATTTTCGTTGAATTCAACGCTTTATTAATGGTTTTAAGTACGTAATAAAGGATTATTGAACTGATTATTAAATTGCATCTTTGTGTACATTAGTCAAAGTGTAGCTATAGGAAAGGCATTAGTGGGAAAGGTATAGAAAGGTCACTAGAATCTTGCAAATATTTGAATTACATTGCTGATAGTACGTTTAAGATGATAATAACAATATAATAATTATAGAACTTACGATGTTTGCATGCTGCTCATGTTGTTATTATTGAATATTATTGCTTCATTTACGAACTACGAACTACGAACTGTATACCAAGTACCTCAAAAACTTTGACTTTCTATAAGCCACTTTTTCCCGATACGTTGGCGTATTTGTTGTTAACGAACTGCGATCTGTAAGGTTCGATTGATCAGCTTTTATACGGATTGTTTGACTTGACATTGGTCATGACCAGCAATATACGTCATATGTCCGTATGTTGAGATCTACAATGTGCTAATTATCTATACAAGATTCTCACATTTTGGATTTTGACGTTGATTGCTTAATTGTTTGGTGCATTCGTACACAAACAGACTGTCGTCGTTTATCTTTGTAAATATGTATGTGGAGTATAAAATATTTACAGCTAAACAAATTTGACAACCTCTCATCGATTTCAAGGGTAATTAACCTTCAAAACCCGTGCAATCGACGCAACAAATGAAATAAGTAAAAAGTTTAAATTGCGAATATATCTTGTATCTTGGTTATTTAGAATTAAAATACATTGATGCGTTTCTTTCAGAAATCTTTTTCATGTTTGTTATTCTTTAATGCAATAACTATTGGATGGGTTTTTCTGCAACTTCATTATAAAATAAGATATTATGTGATTGACATTGCTCTGAGGTGATTTTAGTGGGAGAAGAATGGAAAGACAGACCAAAAGCAGCTGACAAACTAATTGGCTGATGATGCAGAGACTAAGGAGAGAAGGTAAAAGATAATATCATTCATATAAACGACTATGCGTTTAAGGCCTTTCAGTGCGGCAAATTCATGATCAATCATTCTTGAGACTGATGAAATTTACATTTAAATTTACTTATCTTAATTACTTAAAGTAAAGAACAAGAAGTAATTTAGTTGATCAATTGCCAACAGTCATATGTTGCTTGTTTTTTTTCTCGTTTCCCGTTTCTCATTCCTCATGTTCCATTCGTCTTTTCCCGTTTCTCGCTTCCCGTTTCCCGCTTCCCGTTTTCATCTCCTTTAAGTGCTCACGTTCACACTTATGTAAATTAAGCATGCGCGTTTGTCATTTTTAATGCCTTACAATGTGTTCTGAGTGAACTGTTTCAATGGGGATACGATAAATCAGGTCACACCTTTTTGATCTTAGATAACGTCGTTTAGCCCTGAGACAAAAGCAAACCAACGCGGCGTATGAGTAACAAAAGGCATGGCATTAGAATAGATCTGTGATTAGGAAACTTACACGAATTTATTGTTTCGATTGATTCGATATAACACTGATTTCACTTAAAAAGTGAAATAAACCCTTCCGCGCAACACGTTTATGCCCCCAATTGCGGCATATAACTCTCTATTAAGCAATTTATGCCTTTAAACAGCTAAATTGTTTAACTTCTTTATGAGTACGCCCGCGTATTTATTCTTGTATAATAAATATAAACTTATCTAATGGTCATGTCATGTGCTGGTTCTGGTGATGGCGATGGCGATGGTGCTGGGGATGGTGCTGTTGGTGACAGCATCCATACTAAACTCGAAAATTATCATGGCAATCTCGCCCCTCAGTCAAGGGCGTACTTTTTTGATCCATCAGAAGTACCACGAGTTTGTGTACTCGGTTCATTTAGTTCAATTTTGAAAAAAAAAAACCAAAAAAAAAAAAAACAATGCCAGGGCGCATTATTATCATACGACTTTGTCAATTGACTAACTGGCGGCTTGCCTCAATTTGTTGTAATTGGATTGCGTGCGAATGCTGTTTAGTATTATTATTATTATTATTCATCATTGATGCTCTTGCTGTTGCTCTTACTGTTGCAAGCTGTGTGCACTTTTTGGGGGAAACGGAAGGGAGTCAGGTGATAGTTTCAGTGGCAGTGGCCAGTGCCAGCTGCTGTTGCTGTTGCCGTTGCCGCGACGATTTAGTAGTAATAGTAGCTATCAAATAGAACAAGCTTTGTTTTGGGGGCCCCCCCCTCCCCATTCTTAAATTAGCGTTGATTCAATTTGCAAAAATACTCGTATAAATTCTATGCAATCGCACGACAACCAATTTTGCAATTTATGTAACTTTTGCTTTCTTTTTTTTTTTGTTTTTCCCCGCCATTTATCATTACTGATTTCATGTAGCTTAAACTTGTTTCATCATAGGAAAACACCTTGAACTTTCTCTTCCCTTGTATTCTAATTGAAGTAGAAGACCGAAAACTTATTACCTTAACTTAATTATTCTTTGGTCCTTGCAAATTGTGGGAATAGGCAGCTTGAGCTTGATTTGAAAAACTTTTGAACAAAACAAGTCAATTATCAAAAGTGAATCACAATGGATGGATGTTATAATAGGTTCGCTTATAAAAAGGACAACTCGCTCGTGCCATGGTAATAGATACGTTTTGGAGAGATGCCTTCGAACTTTGGGTTTCGCTTCTTGTACGGGGATCAACCGTTGCAGTTGTACTTCTATGCCGTACCGCACCTTTGCCTCAACCTTATGGGTTATTGGCCTGAAAAAGAGAAGCAGCACCGCGCCATAATCCACTTTATGGTTCTCGGTATTGGCGTGGCAACGGAATTGCATGCCGGCTGCGTCTTTGCGAGGAATGGTCACATTTCACTCGCCCTGGAAACATTCTGTCCGGCCGCTACTTCCGCTGTCACCCTACTGAAAATGTTCCTTATGTTGCGATATCGTAACGATTTATTCTATGTGTTGGAGCAGCTGCGTCAGATGCTCTTCGAGAGTGCCATCCTTACAGACGAAAAACAAAAGATACTGCGCAAGCATTTCGTAATGGCATCGCGTTTTAATTTTTGGCCAGTAACCGCGGGTTTCTTTACCGGCACCATTTACATTCTGAAGCCTCTGATATTGGCCTTGTTACTGTACTTGGGAAAAGCCGAGCAGATTACATGGGGTACACCCTTCAATATGACGTAAGTAAGGTGTGAAAGTATTGATAATCGATTAACAACGATTCATTTCTTAACTCTTAGCATGCCCAGTTTCATGATGCGTTCACCATTCTTTCCATTTACATTCATTTTCATCGCCTATACGGGCTATGTGACAATTTTCATGTTTGGCGGCTGTGATGGCTTCTACTTTGAGTTTTGTGTACACATTGCCACACTCTTTCAGCTCCTGCAAGCCGACATTCGAGCACTCTTTCGACCACACGACGGTTGGTTTGGATAATCTTAATCTTAATCTTAATGTATTGAAACCTATCTGAATTATTACTCTTTCTTACAGGATTACAGCAGATGAACGACGTAAGAGGCGAGATTTTTGAAGATTCTCTGGTGCGATTGATCAAGCGACAAATTCAAATCTTTGAACTGACACATTTCTTTCGGCAACGGTATTGGGTCATTACATTGGCCCACTTTGTCTCTGCCGCCATGGTAATCGGATTCAGCATATTTGAACTGCTTAGTGTCGGTGGCAATGGACTCGGTACAATGCTCTACCTTTGCTATACAGTGGCTGCCCTAAGTCAGTTGATTATCTATTGCTACGGTGGCACTTTGGTTGCAGAGAGTGTTAGTCCTTTTGTTACTTTTGTTGTCATACGCACTCTTATACTCATACTTTTAGTTATATTTTTGTATACTTATACTTTGACTTATGTTCTTATACGCAGAGTTATACTCATACTTTGACTTATGTTCTTATACACAGTCTTACTCATATTTATACTTATATTTTAATACTCATACATACGTATAATCTTATACGTACATTCTTACTGTCATATACTCAGACTCTAAATACGTAGAATACGTATACTCTTGTATTTACACTCTTATATGCAATCTCTAATACCCACACTTTTATATGTATGCTCTTATACTCACACTTTACACCCAAACTCCTATACTCACTCTTATATTTGCATTCGTATACTCATACTCTTATATTCATACTCTTATATTCATATTCTTATACTCACACTCTGAAATTAATCTTCTTATACGTCTACGGTTATTTCTTTTAGAGCGTTCAACTGGCCTCTGTGATGACCAGCTGTCCCTGGCACATCTGTCAGCCGAAGCAACGTCTTTATATTGTCTTGTTTATTTTGCGATCACAGCGTGCCTTAACCATGTCTGTTCCTTTCTTTTCGCCGTCTATGGTCACCTTTGCGGCTGTGTGTATTGCTAAAGAAAAACTGCCTTTAATCTGTATTCAATCAATTTGTCATTACATTATTTCAGATTATGCAAACGTCTGGCTCCATTATAGCATTGGCCAAGTCATTTCAATAGAAGAACAGAACATTTATCAACCGGACATGATCTTAAAAGCAATTCTTATGTGTACTTACATGTTTAAAATGATCTTAAGAGCAATTCCTATGTATGCTATCAACTTAGTACTCAACTAGACTATTGTTAATTTTTATTATACCGGCTACCACCGAAAGTTATTACTGGTTAAGAAATAAATGAACACACTCTCTTTGGTGCGACTATACTCCAGTATATCTATTACTTTATCGAATGCCTCTAGTATGTTTTATTTATGGTCGTTGCGTTCCTGCGTTATCCGGTTGCATCGTCTACGGCCTATCGTGTTATTAGCACAGTATTAACATGTCAACTGCCACGCAACAGCGCTCAAGCATGCCACAAACAAACAAAAAGGATAAGGTCACCGGGAACAGTTTCAGTGCAACTTAGTCAGGCAGAAAGTGCGGAGTGTGTCTGCGACATGTGCGCCAAGGTGACATTCGATGTTAAGCAAAGTTTTTGGGAACGTCATTCGTTAAAGTTCTTCAGATACGGTCACATCTATGCGAACATCTATGGGCAGGTGATTATTGATTATGTGCCCCAACGACCGCTGCGACCGGCCTTCAAGACCCTGCTCATCGCCTACAGTCACGTGTTCAGCTTGCTCCTGATTGTGGTGCTGCCATGCTACTTTGGCTACAACTATCGATCGCTGACGGCGACGGATGACCGCCGGATGCAGCTGGTGTTGTATGTGTCGTTCGCCAATACGCTGATCAAGTATGCCACGGTCATCACCACGTACATGGCGAACACGTTTCACTTCAAGGACATCAATCATCGGTGCACGTTGCAACGAGCCAGCTTGGAGGCAGACTTTGCGGCCAGCTATCGTGGCAGTCGCAGGCCCATGAAGAGCTTTGAAAGGTTCATGTACATGAAGTTTGGGCTGATCAACATGATGATGGTGACCCAGGTGTGTGGCATATTCGCTGTGGCTGGCAGCGCCGATGGCGATTCGTATGGCGGACAGCTGCGCATCCATTTTGCCATTTACTCGTTTGTGCTGTGGAACTATACGGAGAACATGGCTGACTATTTCTACTACATGAATAGCTGTGTGCTGAAGTATATGCGCCAGCTGCATGTCCAGCTGCGTTCCGCTCTGGGTCAGCTGCGTCGCCTGGGTGCCCATACGCATCCAGATCGACTGAGGCGAGGCATGCTGTTGATCAAGTGTGGCAGGCTCTGTGATCGCATTGGTGTACTGCGTCTGCGTTTCACGGAGATTCATGCGCTGTATGTGGACAGCTTTCGGATGCATCAGGTGCAGCTGCTTGGTCTGATGCTGACCACGTTGATCAACAATCTAACCAATTTCTTTACAATCTTCAATCTGCTGGCCACCCAATCCATGTCCGAGGTGTCCTATCCCATTGTGGTCAGTGGACTTTACGCATTCGGCTTCTATGTGGACACATATGTTGTGACTCTGGTCAATGAGTATATCAAGATGGAACAGACGCGTCTCGCTCTGACAATGCGTCGATTTTGCGATTACAGTTCACTGGAGTTGCCAAACCTGCATCAAGAGGTAATTATCTATAACGATTAGAATCGATACACAGAAAATATGTCTAGGGTTAGTCAGGGAAACTTAAGTTATTTCTTTTTTGTGTCATCTACTATTTTGCAGTTGGAACAATTCTCGCTTGTGCTGATGCAAAATAGACAGCCCATGCTTTGTGGCATGCTGCAACTGGATCGCCGCCTAATTTATCTCATATCCGTGACAGCCTTCTCCTATTTCATAACGCTCGTACAATTCGATATCTATTTGCGTACCACCAAGTAGACCAAGTAGTTCTGACCTACAGCAAATGAGTTCGTACACACAAAAAAAAACGAAAATTAATCAACATAAAACACTCACACTCACACACACACACTGACTCAATGTTTAGCTAACTAATTAGAGTAATTGGATCGTATCATATTGTGGTCAATGCACGCATTATTTGTTTGTTCATAGTATTAACCAATAACCAGTACATCTGTACATAAAGACATATACAAATATTCATATTCTATTTATACTAGTTGTGGTAGATTTCTAAGATAAAATTAACTATTGTTATTAATAGAATGTATAAATAACAGAAATGTACCATCATCATATATACTACTCTTATACAGTTCTCTTATACCGTTCTCATATCGTTCGACTTACTTGTTCTACTTACTGCCAAAAGCTATGGAAAAAGCTCATCATTTGGTAAAAGAAGTATAACAATAGGCGGCTTAGTAGATCCAGAGATTAACTATTAGATAATTTAGGTTCAAGAATAGTTGTGAAAAGAGACTCTTCACAAATAATATGATGTATATACACATACATATACACATAACAACATAGTCATACTTATTAAATTTCTTTTTGTTTTTTTTTTTTTTTTTTATTACGAATGTCGCATCGTTTGATTAACTATTAAATAATACATAATGTAGGATTCACAAATTGTATTTTTTTTTTTTTGTTATTATTACTAATTGATTTATGTGTGTTTTTTAGTCAGTTTTTTTTTATAGCAAGAACATGCATATAGTATGTTGATTTTTTTTGTTTTTTGTTTTTGTGTATATGTTTACATGGTATGTACGTATGTAAGTATATGTATGTATGTATGTGTATGTGCCACGACCGCGAAATTGTTATTTCTTATGGGCTGCTTTCAGTGTTTATATCAGAGCTGTATAACTTTAACTTTTAGAAATAAATATTTAACAAAAAAAAAAAACACAAAAAAATGATTTTAATAAAGTTAATGTTCAAATAACAGCTCTGAATAATGTTGTTTCTTTTGTTTAAGATTGTCCAACGAAATATCAATTGAAGAACGGAAACTTTGCTGGTATTAGTTATGTTGTAGTATGTAGAGTTATGTTGTTTCTAGTTATAGAACTTTTATAACAATATTCAGTATGCATTATAATTCAATGCATATTCTCTTATACAAACTGTATTGTATGTATGTATATGTTTAGTATACTTATAGCACTTACTCGCTAAAGGAGAACATATATCGTTTTACTTTTAAAAGGCAATCGAATAAGTTGTACTTGGGTATTATTTTTCAGTATTTTTGTCACTCTGTTAATCTTTTCTCCGCTTTTTACGATTTGTCTTTTTTCTATTTTTTTTTTTTTTTGAAAACTGTAACAATAACAACAAATTTCTTGATTTATGCATGCTGAATAAGTAATACACACACATATTCATATCTATCGTATCTATATCGTAAATATCCATATATATATATATATATATATATATATATTCTACTTACGCTATGCAAACATAAATTCATCAATTTTGCTTGCCGAGCATCATCATTTGTTATTGTAGTGCTTATGGCTGGGGGGGAATGGGGGGCTTAGGGGAAGTATGGCCGAAAGGTAGCTTTATTAACTACCAAACAGCAACAGCTTATCTTTTTTTCCATTTGTTAATTATGTTAAACCAAAAAATATCTTTAAGTATTTTGTTTTTTGTTTTTTTTTTCATAAGTTTTTCGAGCAGATATCACAGCCCGCAACTGCTGTATAATTGCATAATAATTTTTGCATCTATTATACTATATACTGATAGCATGTGCTGTAATATGGATTATATTATGTTTGTATGTGTGTGTGTATGTATGTACTTAATACTTATATAAATTGATGTAATTTTTAACGTTTATGTATGTATATTATTCATTACCGACAACAATAACTGATAAAGGCACCATTTTGATGAAATGCTTCCACAAAAAATTGTAGTATATACGTTGACAAATTCACGATAAACTGTTTTTGTTTTTGTTTTTGTTTTGTTTTGTTTTGGTTTTTTTTTTTTTTAACAATGGATCGTTAAATGCCTCTCAGTATTTGCTTTTAATACATATTGTTGTAAATATGTACATATACACATCTATATGTATGTGCCTTATGATATTTTATATAACTTTCAATTAATATGAACTGATTTCGATATCGATTTCGATTTGGAAATATGGGTTTTGGTAAATTCTTGCATACTCTTTTTACTAAGGCTACATTAAAAAATTGTCATTTGTTTTTCATTCGATTTTTGTTGTTTTTTTATTTTTTTGTTTTCTTTTACAAATACTAGCGCCATTTGTTCTTGAAGCAACATGTATAAGTATGTATAAGTATGTTCAATACACACACAAATATATATATATTCATAAATATATATATATATACTCGTAAATGCATTTATTAATTGCATTTAAGGCCTTGGAACAGTTACCTTGACTTCGACGAAATTACACTAAAGGCTACGATTAGAAAAAAAACGCTTTTCGCATTTGTATGTGAATTTCGTTTAGTATATAGTATCTGTATATATCTGTAGTATCTGTTTCTTTATATTTATCTGTATAGATGATAATTATATATGTTATAAACTATGTTTTTTTTTAATGTATATTAACTATCTTTGAACATGTCATACATACACGCATACACGCATGCGCACGTGTAAACTTATCCCTTGAATTTCATTTCAGGTTATCATTTTTTGAATTTTTAAATTGCTTTCCGTTTGATTTTGTTTACACACAGGCTGAGATAATGCACAAAGAGATTGCAAAAGGGTTGTTGCTAGGAATTATAAACTTATTGATTGGAACTATAGGTTGGATTAGAAAAGAATAAAAGAAGAAATAATAAAGCAGGTATTATCGTGATCTAATACGACTAAGGCTTATCTTATATACTAGTTTCAATCTCTGTGTGAATCTCTCGGATTCTCTATTTTGATATTTTTCATCGATTTCGCAGTCGTGGCTTACCCCGGCATAAATTTGCACATTATTTTTATTTGTTGTTTTTTTTTTTTTGTATTTATTTTATATGTTTTTTTTTTTTGCTTGTCTACAAGTAGGGAAGGAAATTGATTAAAAAGTTTTTGTTCACGGCGTTGATGAAATATGTTTTGTTTTGTATTTTTTTGTAGTTTTATTTAAATACATTTACTGCTTTCTTTAGTTATTAAATTAATATAATTCGCTTAGGTTTTTTGTTTGTTTTTTTTTTTTTGTTTTTTTGTATGTTTATTCAATACAGCAATGCATTGTTTGCGTTCAATGTGATAAAAAAAAAATAGTATATAGAATTTTCCTTATATGCATTGTGTTTCTCAATGTTTACAAAGCAGGGAGCGAAGATTTTACAAAAAAAATATATGTGTATATAGTATGAATAGATAGTTTTTATTACAAAATAAAGGACGAATAATAATATAGGCAAATACTTTCCATTTCCCTTTCCGTTAAGATATATAGAAAGTGAGCGATATACACATGAAACAAAAAAATATATATATATATTAAACTTGAATTTTACTAAATTTCTTAGAAAAAAAATTATATATAGTTATAGAAAAGTAAAAAAAAAAAAAACAGAAAAATTAGCAGTTACAATATGTGCGTTGTCTATAATTTATAAATTTGTTGTTTCCTTTTGTTTTGTTTTGTTTTTTGTTAAACATTAGCTAAACATTTGCTGTTGATACATAAAAAAAAAATATATATATATATATTTATATGTATATATATTGTAAATACCATAAGGTATTTGAGTTGTTACAAATTCATTTGTAAAAATTAAACCGTATCGGTGTATGTGTGTGTGTGTATGTTATCTATATACTATAAATTTGTATATATTTATATATTAATATATATATATATATATATATATAGGTGTATATGCTGTATTGATCGTAATATGCTTATGTATGTGTCAAACTTTTTGTTTTTGTTTGTTTTGTTTTGTTTTTAATGCTGTCCCTAGCATACAAATAGTAGATTGTATGTGTGTTAATTAGTAAAAATGACTTTATGCATTGAAAGAAGTGATATCGCCCCTCTCTCTCTCTCTCTCTCTTCATCTGTCCCTTTGTATAGTTATCTATCTCTCTCTCTCTCTCTTGATGCCGACGCTTTACTTTAGTTAGTCTATAGGGTGAGTGTGTGTGTGTGTACATACATACATGTATATAGATGTGTATGTGTTTATGTTCATGTATGCAGCATAAACTATTGATTCTTATATATCATTGTGATTTGTGGTTGCATTAGGCAAAGGCGCGTGGGGGCGGGAAAAAAAAATACAATATATCTAACAACAAATGCACCAACTGATCGTTGTCGTTGTCGTCAACGTCTATTTACCCAGTATACATATATATATATAGTCGTATTCGTTCAACTGATTCAACTTCAATTTCTATCATTAAACGTAGTTTGTTTGACGCTAGTCGCACTAAAAACGAGTACAATGTGTAAAGGTCTATATGCATATATACCACACATTATCATTAGCGTCCAACATAACTGACTCGCTATATATACATATATATGTATATATATATAATTCTCGTATAAACATCAACATAAACAAACAACACTAGCGCTTAACGAACGTTTTCCTCCTTCTACTCCTGCTTCTTCTTTCTTTTAACTTTGTTTCTTAATTCTTCGACTTTCTGCTTCTGCTTCATATTGGATCTTATGATAAATATGCTTCGATTTCTCTCTGTCTCTCTCTCTTTGTATCTTCTTCTGTTGTATATCAATTTTGTTCTAACTAAAATTAAACAGCCGCCGCTTTAACTCCAACCGCAAAAAAACAAATCCCTCCTCCTATTGGATTATCTCTCGTTAATCGTTAACAACATCGACTTGGCTGATACGGCTTGTTGTTGTTGTTGTCGTGGTTGTTGTTGTGTTGCATCAGTGTGACGTTTTTGTTGCTGTTGTTGTTGCTGCTGCTGTTGTTGCAATTGTTGTTGTTGTTGTTCTCGAGACAGGTCGACAACGTACTCGAGGCGGCAGTGTCCATGTTGTTGTGGCTGTTGGTCATAGAGATTCCTTCGATGGTACCCAAATGGTTGGTCCCGATTGTGACCAAATCATTGATTTCACTTTACTATAGATTTCCTCGATTGTATCGCCTTGTACAACACCTAAAAAAAACAAATTGTGAACCACAAGAATGAACAGTTAACAATGTTAAATGTTACCCGTAAAGTATTCGCCAAATTCTTGTTCCATCTTAATAGCACGCTCATATGTTTTCTTGGCCTGCTCCTCGGTCATGCGACGATTCATTTCCCTGTGTAAATAGTTTGGTGATTAGATAAGTTAGGAAAGACAAACGGGTTGGTAGTATTTGAATTTACATCACAGAGTCAACAGATTTTGGCTTGATGAAAACAGCAACCGGATAAAGTTGCGCCACCTGCAGACGCTTAATTGCATTGCCCGATACATCCAGTATGCAGTGTTTGCCCCTTTCGGCCACCTCGCGCACACTGGCCACCGAAGTGCCATACAAATTGTCATTGTATTGGCCAGCCTCGATGAACAGATGATTTTGGATATCACGCTCCATTTGTTCGCGCGACGACACAAAATGATAATCCCGACCATCGACTTCGTATTCGCGTTTTGGTCGCGTTGTATCTGAAAGAAGACGACAAAAACGTTTAATTGATTACTCTGCCAATGATTTGGTAAGCAGCACTTCTTGCGGTTACTTACGTGGCACACAGGAGCCGAATTTGTCCGGGTATTCGGATATTAGATCGTCATTGATGCGATCCTTGAGTGGTCCCAAGATAATAACGGGACGTGTGTAATTGATCGATAAACGCTGAACGGCCTCGTACGACAGCACATTCTCCTCGGAAGCTGTAAGCATATTAGGCAAATGCTATTAGGTTTTGTCCGTGATCCAATGGGAAAAAATGTATAGAATGAATGGAATAATAGGTCCTTCTTTTTTACGGGTGGCTGGGTTGGGTGGAGGTTAGGAATGGGGGCGGTAGTTAATAAGTATATATCTCGCAGTAATTTTTTTTTTTTTTCGTTTTTAAAGTTTAAGGTTATCAATTTAAATAAAAATTATGCACGGAAAAGAAAACAGAACGTAAGTGAGAGGCAGATAGAGACAAAGAGGGAGAGAGAGAGAGAGCAAGATAGCGAATATGGATAAGTTAATTTTCATATATATTTTTTTATAATGTCCACATTAGTTTGTTGGTAAGCATTTAATTAATTATTTATTGTTTACGTTGGCTCTTTTGGCTTTTGGCAATAAGATATAAACCAGAAGTTAAACAAATAATCAACAAAATGGAAAAAAAAAAAAATACACCCATAAAATGTAAGCTACAAAATTACGGCACTAAATTTTGTAACACAAAACGAAATCATAAATGAAAATGAAAATAATATAATGAATTAAAATGCAAACCATTTTGGTATAATGTTTTGACAATTTCTAATGTTTTGTGAGGAAGTGAAGGGGAAATTTAAAAAATTAAAAAAGGAAGACAGAAAAACAAAGAAAGAAAATGAAAGAATTCTTTTTTTTTTACTATTATGTAAATGAAATCGTAGTATTACATACATATATACATAGAGTGGTTGTATTATGTTAAAAGTTACATTTACGAAACGCAACGCAACTCAACGAAACGAAAGAAAACTCTAGACGAACAGATACAGATATACACAATACAGTACAGTTACTATAAACTTCATTCAGAGTATTAGTCAGATATTACTATAATGCTTACGATTAACATATGTTAATATTGCACATAACAACAACAAACGAATACGTAAATTACTATGGAACAATGGAAATACATGTTAATACTTTGGTAAAATACACAAACATCGAACAAAATGATCAAATGATATCTCTATACATATATACTATATACTACAAATGATGATATATATAGGTATATAGATTTATGTGAAAACATTTCAATAACAAACTCTACATCAGTAAACTTAAATGCTAATCTATTATTCTATACATACATAGACATATACGTATAAATATATATACATAAGTAGGTGTAAGTAGGTATAGTTATGGTATAGTTAGATTTTTAGCCTAGAAACATTGTAATTGGGTTCAACTTTCGTGTACACAAAACGGGAAAAACTGCACGTTGCGAAAAAGATAGGATTTTGTACTTGTTTTTATCGATTTAGATTTACTCACTCTGTCACACAGCACATTCTTATGGGAATTCATGTTAAGATTTCAACTATTAATTGGTTAATCAAGAGAAAATGTTGTTGCCAGGTACAAACAAAAAACAATCAAATCAAAACCAAATAATCATAAAATTCCCAATTATCATTTTGTTTTTGTTTCTTGTTGTTTCTTAAAAAGTTTCCACACAAAAACCATAAAGAACAAAAAGAAAAATAAAATGAAAACATTTCTGAAATCAAAACAGGATCTTTTTATTCATCTTCTTTGATGTAATCGTTTCAAAGACTTTCCAGTTATATTTGAAATAGTACATCATTATATATAATAACTATTACTAACTAATATGCGTCATTGCCGTCGAACGCAACCCTGTTGTTAACCTTAATATTAATACTCGAAACATATTCATACATATTGTATACATAAGTTCGTGAATTCGTGATTCTCATATATCTTTTCTTGGTTTGGGTTTGGGAAGGATTTGAGTGTTTTTGCCTTCTTAATGTGTGTGCCAACAAATCAATTGAAAGAACGATGGACATGTGCGTGCAAATGGTACGATATCGATAACGATTAATGATGACAATAACAATACATCTAATCGGTGATGAATAGTTTATCGACTTGAAACGTTTTGCTTCGCTACAGAAATCGTAAAATAAACGTAAAACCAACTAAAATAATACTGAAATGGACAAAGCACAGCATATGAAACTAAGCCAAATATATAACGCTTAAGAAACAAACCAACTAAAAAAATAATCGAAGAGTAATCGAAGCGTTTAGGGTAAGGAAATTTACAAGAGATCAGGCAACAATGCACCGAAGTAGAACTCATCGAAGCTACGGAACAAAACTACAGCTTTAAGATATACAAAAACAAATACTCGATCAATAGCTGGAATGTACACACTGTCACAGTTATCGACTATCGACAGCGGTACTATACTAGGCTATCGATATTTTGTAATGAAATTATACAATAATTAGTAAAAGTAAAAAAAAAAGCTTGTTGTTAAATCGCAAAAAAGCGATATGATTCAAATAACTTGAAGCTTTTCATAAACATGAAAAATATTGGATGGGGGGGTTTCTGTGTGAAAAAAGTTTCATAATAATACCCATAATTCGACAAGCAGGCAAATAAAAAGTGTGAAAATGCACTTAAGACTGGATTCATAGAAACAAAAAATGTAATATCTTTAAAAAAATATCAAAAAAAAAAAATTGTAGAAATACTAACTAGAAAATATTCTATTATTAAAACTTCGCTTGCAATAATGAAGGGAATAAACAAATTCGAAGACATTTTTCAATACAGAAAAAGACCGAGAGCTAAAAAGAGAGAGAGCGAGCGAGCGAGCGAGAGAGAGAGAGCGCATATGTGATGGACTGAGAGAAAAAGGAAAGAGAGAAAAAAAATGTTGTGTATGTGCAAAAGATGGAAGGAAACTAATCAAATCAAGTAACCGGCTTTTAGAAACAAAGAAAACAAATATATAAAAAAGATGTCTTTGACAATTAAAATTGAAATCAAAAAATAGATAACAAGAGAACATAAAAATATATATATCTTGATATTGTTCCGGTAATAAACCTATTATAATTATTATTATATTATTTTCAAAAGCTTTTTTAATGAATTGAGAATATTGAATATTTGAAATATATATAGATTTTAAGGCCTGTTTTTTTATAGCTGTTATTGTTGTTGTTGCATTATTATTATAGTTTAATATGGTTTGTTTTGGTTTGGTTTGGCTTTTACAAAAATGATTTGTTGCTTATTTGCTCGACTTACGATAGTCAGCATCATTATTCTCCAAGTAGATTAATGTTATCTGCTCCATATCGGGTAATTCCACTCTGTAGATAATCTCGCCTGCACACGCAATGCATACGTACGATCGATATAGATATAGATATATACACACGCACACACATATATATATATATATATAAATATACATATATGGTAGATTGATCAATTGGTTGTTTGGTAGTAGTAGTAGTAGTAGTAGTAGTAGATGAAGAACGGGGTTGATTAAATTTAGTAGTAGTTGTTGTTGTTGTCGCAGTACACATAAACGAGCGCATGGTTGTATATAACAGATATATATATATATATATATATATATATATACATATATTGTTGTATGTATTCGGATTTAAAGTTAACCAGTTGAAAAGTTATTGTAACAAAATAAAAATATTTTTTTTTTGAATTGGTTTTAAATATTGTTCGTGTAACAAGTATTAATATTTATACATATATTTATATAAACCAAACGAAATTATATATAACGTAATTGTATTTAAAAAGTTTAAAAAGTTATTGTTTTTTTTTTTTTTGTGTGTATTGAGAAGTAGAAGATGAAGCAGTTATAGTATAGATTTTTGTTTTTTTAATTGTTGAACGTAATAAAAATGATATTCACAGACAGATAGATACACGCACATAAAAATGTTAGGTTTTTTTAGTTTTTTTGTTGGTTAAAGAAAAAGAAAGAAAAGATAAACAAAATTAATCATCAATATATATATATGATATATTCATTTAGATTATTCTGCTTAATTGAAATGAGTCTGAGGAGAGACAAACTGTCTGTTTGCCTGTGTTTGTTTGATGTGAGAAAAGTGTTCAGTGTATACTACATATACATAGTATGTATATATGTATGTATGTATGTATAGGGTGAAGAACTGAACTGAGGAGATCAATACAAAACAATAAATCCTAAAAAGCAACCAAATCATAACATAAACCGAAAAAAAGAAGCTCAAAAACTCGTATGAGTTCATCATAATTGAATTCATCATGTAAGTGTAAGCAGTGGCATACACACACACATATGTATGTATGGATGTATGCATGTTGTGTGCTTATACATACATGTATGTATGTATGTATGTATAGAGAAAGCACAGGTAGATCGTATTTATTGGCAGTGAGTATTCTATATATTTACAAGACGCAGCATTTTGAACTTTTTTCGTCACTTTTTCACTAAGCTACAAAAGAAACGCTGAGAGCTGATGTAAAAAATGATGTAAGAAAAAAAATCCCAAAAGAAACTAAACAACGACTGTGAATGTCCAAGATAAATAAAGAAAACGAATAAAAAGATACCCTAACAAGTAAAAAATCATTGTTCTATATATAAATATATATGTGTGTATGTATGTATGTACATCAATTAATCGACAAGTCCAGTTATTTAGTGTGTGTGTGTGTACACAGAAAGTACTAAATAAGTATATACACTTACTTATTAGTTAACTTAAATTGACACAACAAATCGATTACATAGACATACATACACACACACACACACACACACATACACAGGAATGTAAATATGTATACACCGATCCGATGTATGTATGTACATACCGCATAATGTAATGCTACGGAACACAAATTGTTAAAGGCCATAGAGCTGAAAACAATTCAGTTTCATTTAGATTCGAGAATATTTTCAGCTCTACTTGGTTCTCTTAAGTGTTATATTATACATTTATATAACAGTTTTACATATATGTACATATACATTGATTGTACGAGTACGAGTACGAGTATATTGTATAAGAATATATATTGAACAATTATAATTGAGTTTTGAAAGTTTGTTAACAATATTTTAGTTGGTTAATGAGGTGGTTTATACATAAATATCCTGAATATCAAATATAAATAATAAATCATAATATATTGTATAGTATATGCAAGATACTTGTTAAATACATGTTGTTCATAAGCATATATAGAAAGAGAAGAGTCTAACCCGATTGGCAGCTAAAAAGCTGAAATATTTAATCGAATCGAAAAGAAAACCTTTTGTTTGAACCTTCTACATACAAAATGTAAAATATATGTAACGGAAAAATAATATCAATATTTACATGGTATGGATAAGTATGAATTTTTAGATTGAAAATATAAGTAAAAAGTATCCCTCTATCGAAAGTTTCTAAATCAACTGTGAGTACTTTCGTAAAATCAATTAATGACTTTCAATATTACATTTTAGACTTTTTTCAAAGTTTACACAGCAAGAAAAACTTTTTGGTAAATGTGGCACGTGGTATATTCATATATTTATATACAGTTTGCTCATTAAGTGTTTCCCAAATTTTGATATTTTAACTTTAAAGATATAGTTATGTTAATGTTTATGTTTTTAAAGTTTTGTTTAATAGATTTAAGAGATAATTAACTGAATAACTTATAAAAAATAAACAAAAAAACTTAAAAACAACAACCAGTGTGACCCTATATCTCTAAAGTGAAAATATCAACATTTTTCACTATGGGGAAACACTTAATGGGTAAACTGTATATGGATTATAATGGATTAATAAATAAAAAAAATATATTATTTAGTAAGTAATTATAAAAAAAATAGGTGATTAAACCAAAATGCTAAAAATAAATAAGAAAAAAATAGGAGCACTATATTTTATATAATATACTTTCTACTTATGACTTATGTACGTATATATGTATGTATGTATGTATGTATAGAGAGATGTACGCATGTTAATATGTAAATATGTTACTAAACAAAAACTAATATGATTAAAGTTTTACATATTATGATGAAATGATGTAAGTAATGAAAGTTTAGATATTATTCTATATGCTTATATGCTAAAAGTGTGATGAATTGAGTTAGTGTAGCTTATGTAGCTGTTTGTGTGTATGGCAAGTATGTAACCTTTCATCACTATTAATGTACATACATGTACATCACACAACATACACGTGTGTACGTATGATTTTTGACAAAAACATATAATTGGTTAGCTTAAGATGTGTAAGACTTGAATATATGTATGTTCGGATGAGTGATGAATACAATTCTATGTACACATATAAACATATATGTATGTGTGATGTACATTATGTCTTGTCATACAGTGTACATACGTATGTATGTATGTATGTATGTATGTATGTATGTATGTATGTGAATGTGTAGTATCTAGCTAAAAAAATCTTCAAGTTTATAGTCATCATGTACATACCTCCTTCAGCGTTGGCATCGTCTTGTGTGTAGCAAAGCATAAAAGCTAGAAAAATGAAAAGAGAGAGAGAAAAAAACGAAAACAAAAAGAGAATCGAAAAAAGATATACGCTTTGGTCAGTTTAAAACAGAATAGTAGTTAAAAATTAGATAAATATGTACGATTAGTTGGAGTAGTTTTGTAATAAGTTGGAGTAGTAGTAGTTATAGGTAAATGATGTAAACTTGATGAAAGATGCGGAGGAGAAATCGTTTCTTGAACACAGTTCTTAAGTGTTCATGATGATGTAACAGAGGAGTTTAGAGAGATAGACAAAGAGAGAGAGAGAGAGGGAGAGAGAGAGTAAGAGAGAGATATGACAGCGAGAATTGAAAAGTTGCTGATGTTGAACTGTTTGTTGTAGGTTGTATTATTATATATATATATATTTTTTTTTGTAGCAATAGCAATAAGAACGTAGAATCAATTTGTTGATGTTGTACCTAGTTGATATATATATATGTAGAGTATTTATGGAAGTTGTTGATGGTTCTTTGTTGCTGGTGTGGTTGTTGTTGATTGTTGATTGTAGCGAACGCTGAAGCACGTTGACAATAAAGGGTTTACATACGCAAGTATAGTATATAGTATAACAGTACATTTACGCTTAAACAGTACATGTGTGTATGTATGTGCATTATTGGGTTAGTATTAGTAGTACATGTGATGGATGGAGATATGGTGTGTTGTGTATTGCAGAAAGAACCGCTTCCAAAAGCACCAGACTAGGACTAGGGACACAGTAAAAACATCAAAAATAACCATTTGCAAAAACCTTCAAAGGTTCAGGAACCAATACATATTATGCCAAAGCCGATAAATACACACACATTGATTATAACACAAATCCCACAAAAAATAGTACAGATAAATATTATATATATATATGTATATAGAGTATGTGTGAAAGAGAGCACACACATAAACACACACAGAGAGAAAGAGAGAGTGAGAACTTACGCTGGGGCTCATTTGCTTGATTATTATTAACATTGTTAACATCGATTTCACTGTTGCTGTTTACAAATCCGTTTGCTATAATAATCACACGCACACAACAAGAGAAACACACGTACAGATGAATGTGTTTTGTATATGTGTATGTGTGTGTAGGGACGCAGAGAGGATCATCGCATGTGTGTGAGAGAACGAGAGAGAGAGAGAGAGAGAGACAACACAACATCACATATGAAAATAAACAATAAAAATAAAACAAAACGTTAAAATGCATGAAATAAACCATTATAAAAACCACACAAAAAACATTTTTTTATATGTTCGATATTCGATACAAAGCCGAATTTGCACTTAAACTAAGTTGAAAGTATATGAAAAAGTCTTTAAAGAAACGGTTTTCAACGGACTTGTTGCTCATTGGCAACAGGGTTTCAAGCGGATTACATGTGTGTGTGTGTGTGTGTTTGAGATGAGTATGTAAATGTATAAGGAAAATAATTTTGGAGCATCTTTTTAACACACTTCAAAATTAGTTTATTCAACATGATTAAGAACATATTCAATAAGTAAAAAACACATATATAGAAACTCATTTTAAAACTTAACAAACTTAAATCAATAATATTTTATAATTAAATATATATATGTGTATATATAATAACAATACAAGCTCACACACACACAGAGAGAGAGAGAGAGAGAGGACGAGAGGACACTTATAGTAATAATCACACACACACACTTTCCACACACACACACACAAAATTACAGTTAGATAGAAAGATGTCACATGAAAAGCATTCAACAAACATAAAGAGAGAGTAACACAAAGTGAGAGCGAGACAGAGAGAGCTTGTAACACTTAATAACTTGTTGTTGCTCTGTCGCTCAAGATACAGTATTTTGAACAGTTTGTTTCGTTTTCTTTATCGTTGATTCTATATTGCTGTTGTTGTTGACGTTGCTGCTGTATTTGTTATTGTTGCTGTTCTCTTTTTACTTTCTGTACATCTTCACACGTTGGCGCTTTTGTACTTACGCTCTTGATCGCTGCCATCTTCATTCTTCTCGTCGCGACTCTTCATGAACGGAAACTTGCGTGAGAATGTAAAATTCTTCTTTTTGCGATCCAAAGTCGATTGCTGCAATACCAAAAATGTGATAATTAATAACTGAATACATTTCACTGGAGATGCAATATGTTTTAATCAATAGTGTCGTCATATTTCATTTAGAGAAAATTCCCATTCTTAGTTTTCACTCATGTTTCACTTGGCATCATTTTCTAAACAAATGAAAGCAGTCCGTCAGTCAGTTTTACATAGACGTATAACATCATACCTATATAATTTGGAGAAAACCCCAATTTTTAGTTTTCACTCATGTTTTACTTGCTATCATTTCGTGTAAAAACACCGCTCAGGGTTTGCAATGATAGCAGTCAATCAGTCAATCAACCAGTATACAGAGATAATATTGCTCTCCAGTTATAATGTAAAGCCAAAGCTTAAGGCGTTCGTTATACCTTATCTAAATTATTATTGGCCGCCGCATGTCCCTGGAACTTGACACTACGATCTCGGGCACGCATCTTACGCTCCCAGCGACGCTTCGATGGCACAATACCGATTTGTTCATCCTCATTGTCGCCGAGTACGCGTCGCGCCTGCCACCATTCGTCGTCGGAGGCATTGGTCACGTGCAGGATGTCACCATGCTTGAAGGGCAGGCCGCGCGATGGCAAACCATCATCGCGATTTGGATCATAATCGAAGAGGGCGCGAACATATAGGGAACGCTTCTGTGTGGTACGCAACAGGGTGCCGGAGCCGCCAGCGCTAAGCGCTGCCTGTTGTTTAAGCTCTTGAATGCGTGCCTCGAACCTATTATAATCCTCGGGCCGATATTGTGCAACCAGTGTGACCACACCGCCAGACGTCTAAAGAAGATATGAAATGAAATGAAAAACCAATTAGATATGATGATAAGGGAAAAGAGAATAGAGAACTACTCACTTTAAGTGCCTGTGCCGCCTCCTCGTGCGTGGCATGCGTCAAATTGACATTGTTAACGCTGAGCAGCTGATCGCCGCGCTTAAGCTCCGAGCCAAGATCCGCTGGACCGCCGGCCAATATGAATGATACATAAATACCCTGACCGTCCTCGCCGCCAACGATGTTAAAGCCCAGACCCTGAGGTCCCTTTTGTATGGTAATGGTGCGTGGTTCTCTATAAATATTGATTGATCATCACAAGAGAAACATTCAAATTAATAACAAAAAGTTTCATAAACAACAGTTGCAACAATGTTGAACATTGATTGTGTTGTGTTGTGTGCCACTCAACTCACCTGGTTATATCCTCTGTGCTGACAGCTCGTGGTGTACCCGGTGGCACGGCCGCCAGTACATTCGTAGATGCATATCTTGAGCCAGGCTCTATTTATATCATATATCATATCATATATATATATCATATATAGTTTAACATTTATAACGCGCGTGTAACGGTTAGGTTAACACATAGTACATATACACACATAAAGTAATGCACACACGTGCATATTCATATACACATATATTGAGACATGAAAGAGAAAGGGTTAAGGGTAATAATTAGTGAAGAGATCGCGAAGATCACACATATTGAGATATTGATAAGTGGATAAGGAAAAAAGCTTCACAGGACAAAGAGTTTCCAAAAAAGAAACAAGTTACAAGTTTGTGTTTTTAAACAAAAGTCGGAAAAAACGTAAACGTAAGGAAACTTAGAGGAAACACCAGGAAAACCCAGGAAAAACCAGTGCCAAAACAAAGAAAATCATTTAAGTAAAAGAGCAAAAAGTCAGAAAAAGAAAATCGAAATCGACTCGAAATAAACATCAGAAGAATCTATCGTGACAAACATTGCCGAATAAGTGTCGATTCGTAAGTTGAATAAAATTGCAAAAAATATATAATAAAATACTACAAGATCGTTTGTAAAGCCTAATATATATCGATATGTGAAAAAATATTTATAAAAAACATCAAGATAAAAGTTTAACTAAAACCAAAGCAACAAATATTTTTGTTTCTGCTTTTTAAGATCATAAAATAATTGTTGTGTATACCTCTTCTGTACACACACACACACACTCAAACATTAAGACACATAAATACATACATAATTTCTAAGAGTAATATATGAGAAAATAATGAACTTATATAGATAATAGATAATGGATATACACACAAAACAGACAAGGATCAAAATTATATAGTTAAAATAATCCAAAAAAAAAAAGAGTAATGCATGCAGATTTCTTAAGTTTTCAGACAGATGCAAAGTTAGGACACATTTGCAGTCGGTTCAAATGTTTCGGTTTTGAATGGGGAAATTGTTTTGAAAGCCAGTGTTGTTTCAGAATGATATATATAGTAAGTAGTATGTTGCATGTAGGTATATATGTATGTAAGTATGTATGTATGTATGTATGTATGTATGTATGTATTGTCGATAACAAACAACTAACACTAAACTAACTTAGCAGCTTAGCAAGCACGCAAGCAAAAGCTCAGATTTGAATCGATTATCGGTTATCGGTTATCGAGAGGATATCACAAGCTAATCACGGCTATATACTATATAGATAGTCAGAGACAGAGAGAGAAAGCAGCAAGACAGTCAAGTTGTTAGTAAGGAGACAGAGAGAGCGAGAGAGAGAGAGAGATAAAGAGAGAGAGATTCATAGAATATTGCCTCGTCAAACTTTTTTGTTACTCTTAAGATACTACGAATGTAATGATTTTTGAGGACTTTTCTTTGTTAGCAGCTGCTTTTCGCTTATCGCTTTTCTTTTTGTTAGATGGTGGATATATATAGACGAGAGATGTTGTTAATACAAGTGGAAGATCAAATATGGATTGCTTACGCCTTGGCAAGGGTGATTGGGAACGGCTGAGCTCTGAGCTGCTAGCAGCCATTGCAGTAGGCTTAGCATTGAAAGCAATAGCTGGGGTAGATGCAGATGCGGATGCAGCGGCAGAGGCAGAGGCGGAGGCGGGTGCTTGTGTTGCTGTTGTTGTTGCTGTTGTGGCAGTTGCAGCTGCTGCTAAATTGCTGCTGTTATAGTTGTTGGTTTTGCAATTGATGTTGCTGCTGCTGGTGTTGTTGCTGTTGCTGTTGCTGCTGCTGCTGTTGTTGTTGCTGCTGCTGCTGTTGTTGTTGTTGTTATTATTGTTGCTGTTGTTATTGTTGTTGTTGGTATGATTGCTGTTGCTGCTGCCGCTGTTGCTGTTGGCATGTATGTTGTTTGGGCCTAAATTGTTGGTGTAACTAGTAAAAGTAGTTGCTGTTGTTGTTGTTGTTGTTTGGGTGTTGTTGGTGTCAGTGGTGAGAATGGTATTGGAAGTGGTGGTTGAGGTGGTGCTGGTGGTGTTGGTGGTGGTGGTGTTGGTTATGGTGGAATTGTTGGTGATGGCTAAATCTGAGACTGATGCTGATGCTGATGTTGATGCAGATACGGCTAAATCAACAACTGATTGCCCAACATTATTGTTAAGCGCACCTGCAGAGTCCGAATTAAGTTGTTGCTGCTGCTGCTGTTGCCATGTTGCTGCCAGCTGGGTTTGGGACTGTGAGTGGGCCTGCGATTGTTGGCCAAGTTGTGTTGTGGTGTTGGTGGCGGCGGAGGCGGCGGCGGCGTTAGCGGCAGCAACACTGCCCGACTGTGATGCACTGCTCGTTAAATGCTGCGTCTTGCCCACAATCAGTGTCACCTTGTCCGTAATCGATTTCAGCGTGCCCACTGCCAGCTCATGCGTTACATTCTCCAAATTCTTTTCACCCTAGAAGCGATTGATAGACAGAGATTGAGATTGAGATTGTCCAACTGTTTATACCCTGTTTGTCTACTTACTGCACTGGTGCGCACTGCTATTAGTTTGTCGCCAATGGAGAGACGTCCGTCGACTTGGGCTGCACCGCCATCCATGAGCTTGGTCACATAGATGCCATTGTCGCCGGGTATATGCTGGTTGCCAATGCCACCGGCTATGGAGAAGCCCAGACCCTTGCCGCCCTTGACCAAATCGATTTCGATCACCTTGGGCCCTTGGGTGGTGGATGCAGCAGTGCCGCTGACGCTGACGCTGTCATGGACATCGGTTGAGGCAACTGATGATGGGGCGGCTGTTGCCGTTGGTGTTGCGATTGCGGCACTTGCCGCACGTTTTCGTTTCACATGCAACTTGACAATGTTGCCAGCCTTCTTGAGTGCATCCACGGCGGACGCATGCGGCACATCCACAACAGAAACATCATTGACAGACACTATGATATCGTTTATGCTAAGGCGTCCATCGGCGGCTGCAGCACCGCCCGGTATCAGTTTCGTTATGTATATGGATGTGTCGGTGCCAATGTGCGGATTGTCCGTGCCGCCAGCAATCGAGAAGCCCAAACCCGAATTGCCACGCTCCAGTTGAATATCCTCATAGTACCAGCTATCATCGCCATTTACCTGCAATGCCAAAACCAAAAATTGTTATTGGAAACACATTTTATTATTATCAATTATCAAATATTAGCCATTAGACATTAGACAATGGGACCAAGTGTAACCCAATGATGAACGCGACAACAAACAGGTTAATAATATTATTATTTCTTTACCCAAATGCAACAATTGGCGATTTATGTTACTGTTGATGTACCTGTATAAAAGTTTTAGTTTCAACATGGACAGAACAAATGAATAAAGAAGAGATCAAAAAACTCTTCTTTGGACAGAATACAAATGGAAAAGCGCGCACACATACGATATAAAAAAAAAACACAGAGTTGCATTTTGAACGTTTGCTGGCTTACCTTCGTCGATGACGCCTTGTGTAGCTGAAAAGTGTTGAAATTGTTTTTTTCGCCCAAAAGAAGAAACTTAAATTGGTGAGTATTTGAACGATTTGAGAGCAGCAGTACTTAAATATATACAACAAAATGTTGTTTAACTCTATATTAGCTTCAATATATTGGAATGTTTAATGCTCATTTTTGGAATATTTCTTCAATTATTCGTTAAATTGTTGCTTGAAGAAATAAATGCAAAAAAAACCTATTCAAAGCTTGAACATACGATTTTTAAAAGTATTCAGATACATTAAATCAGGTTAGAACGAGAGTATACTCGACTAGTAGATACTCTAAACTTCAATCTTTCATATCTTCAAAATATCTCAATCGATTTCAATGATAATTTCATTATGTTTCATTATTTTTTCTTAAGTTTCAATACAACAATATTCAGACTATCGAAATACAAGATTTTTGTTGTTATCGATTACGTGTGTATATGATAATACGGAAAATGTATCGATAATATTAAACATACTTGTTCTGTCTATGTATATGGTATAGGGAAAGTTTGTTGTTTTAAATGTGAGCTTCAATAATCTCTTAAATCAATATTTTCATATACACCGACAGGGAAATCCGTTCCGAAACTATTTTATTCATATTCCACCTCATAAAAGAAATGTTGGAAAAAATTCACATGTGTGCTTTATTAAAGCCATATGCCTATAAACAGATTTGGTTTATTTTCTATATATTTGTATACCGAAGATTAACTATAAACAAAAAATAATGCCTTTTATTTGCCTAAATATTATTTTCAGTGCACATTCTACAGATGCAAACCTCACGTTTACATGGAATATTTTCCTATAGTAGCACCGTGCATTGAAAACTAATATTTACAAATACATATTAATTTCACATGCCCGAACCCAGAAAACAGAAAAACAACAACAAAAACAACAAGCAATAACACTGTCTCAATTTGCAACAGTTGCCGAACCCGACCCGATTACAATACCTGTTACAAATCTATATATATATATGAAAAACAGTTGCTGCTGCCACACCCAAAAGATGAGTGTAAATAAAGTCACATCTATGGAATGCAAGCTAACTTATAACTTTTAACTGTGTGAGAAGAAGATTGCAACATTTATAGATAAACACAGAGAGAGAGTTAGAGAGAGAGAGAGAGAGGGGATGAAACAAGTCCAATTGATTAGCCGTCGAGTGTAAATGAATTCATTAAGCTATATATATATATATATATGTATATAGATATGTAGATAATTGCAGCATTGAATGCAAAAATAAAAAACTTGATGCTTTGGCAGCTTATTTTCTTGAGCTTGGTCACGTGCGAAGCGGCGGCATTCAAATTGCTGCTTATTAACCTTACGACTTTGGCCGGGTCAATGCGTCAAGTCAAGTGTTTTTGTTTGCCAGCTGCTACATGAGTGTGGCAAGCTCAAAGCAACTGGGAAGAGTATCTCTTTTTGAGATACGTGTGTGAAATAGTTTTATTATTAAATGCCGGAACCAAACAGAAACCAAATTTCTGCTCTTAACTTATTTTTAGTGAACACATTTTACACGAAGGTCGCTTTTATGACGGCATTTTCTCATACCAAAAAAAAACCACAAAGGAATTTTCAGTTGTTTGTTGTGGTTTAGCCATACACACATACATATGTAACAGTGCAAGGGGAAGGGGAAGAGACAGAGGCGAATAACGGCAACATAGTCGACATATCATCATATCAGTTAACTGAATTTATCTTATCAGCAAGAATTATATGCTCTTTTTTTTTTGATTATGCTTCTTGGCTTGAAATTTGGGGTTGGGTTACCACACACACACACACGCACACACACACATACGCAGTTATCGTTTCTTTATTTAACGGTAGGTACTAACAATACAAGGTAGCACTTGCTTTAATATTATGAGTAAACAAAAACAAACACACGACAAATGAATATATCTATGTATATTGATACACCCTTGAAATCAATTTTTTGTGTAAATATACATACATACAGACACATCTGTGTATTTGGTTGCTTATACTAATTGGTTAGAGTCTAGACCAAGTTATTGTTGTAAGAATTAGACCAACATATGTGTACTTAAAATTATATGAGAGATATAATGTTGCATAAGAAACATTAAGACAGTGACGAACGAAAAAAAATGGTTCGATCACAAATTGTTTAGTTCAATCTTTTATGCAACTAGTAGTATTAGTTGGCTCATTGCTGGTAACAAATATGTCTTTCTGTACCAAATATGGCTCGGCAAATTGCCACCAAATGTGTGTATCGTATCGAGTACAATGAGTTTGGGGTGTGTGTGGATTTGTTCGATGATGCTCTCTTCACTTCTCTCACTATAGTGACCGGCCCGGCCCGGCCCGGCCCGCTATTTGTTCGCTCACACTGTCTTTCTCTTTCTGTCTGATTGGACAGCAGCAGTGACGATGCGATGCGACGCAACGGTTTGATGTTGTGCCAAAAACTGTATGCAAAGAAAACAACAATGACGATTGTATGCATATACACTAATACATACATACGAATACGAATACGAATAGTACGGATGTGTGTACAAATCGACACCTGCACAATGCACAGTCAGCCCGAACCAAATCGAACATCGAACCATATCGCAACACAGTGAATTCATGTGAGTGCCAAATGTGGTTCAATATACAGTTTATTGTCTATTTGTCTTTAGTTGTCTGTCCCCCAAAAACAGAGAGAGAGAGTCTGGTTGACAACGACAAAAGGCCAGGCCACATATATAAATTAATTCAATAGCTATACAAATTAAAAGACGTGCCTAGCTTATCAAAATTCTTTTTATGCAATAACTTAATCTTTTGTTTAGATTCTCGGTTTTCTTTTGTTGCTTTGGAATTTCATATAAATATTCTTGTATGTGGTTTTCATTGTATATGTATTTGGAAAACATATGTTTTTGACTAACAATCAGGCACATTCCACAGGAAAAATTAATCCGATATCAGCTAAAGCTTGTTTAGTGACATATTTAGTTGCTATAAACATTTTTCTTGATTATAATACCCCTTAAATTCACTCCAATTCGCCATATTTAAAGAACACTGTAAACAAACACTTTCCGTAGATGCCAATAAAAGAGAACAGAGCTTTTTCAGTTTATATGGTGCAACATTTGGGTGGTAAAGATGAGCGAGATCTATTTTGAGCAAATTATGCGATCTGGCTGGTTAAAAAGAGAGAGAGGGAGAGCAAGCGAAACGCATGTTTGTGTTGACGAGCGAGGGGAGGAATGAGTGCAGTAAATAGAAATAGCAGTCTTTGCATACGCACACATACACATACACACACACACGTTCAAATATGCACAGTACGTGCATACAGAGGAAGGTAGTTGACATTATGTGTGGAAGAGTGCAAGAGAGAGAGCGAAAGATGCAGTCATCAATTTTTGCAAGTTTTACAATGCACGCCCATTTACATACATACATACATACATAAAATAGCGTAAACGCACATAAACACACGTATGCGTGTGTGTGCGTGAGTATAATTGTTTGTGATGGGAGAAATTCCGCTGCGCATGCGTAAAGGCATTTGTTTAAGCTTATATGCGGAAACTCGACACACATACATACATTGTGTGTACAAACATACAATGCAATGCAAATGATGACAAACACGCACTTAGCAAGAGAATTTTCTTGTTATTGTCGTTGTTGCTGCTTTCTTTTTTAATGCTGTGGTGTGCTGAATATATGGAGGAATTTATAAATAAAACATGGAATCATCATTGAGACTGTGCATATATATACATATACAAAAAATAAAGAGCAGATGTGGAATCTGTGCTGGCTGCCAAAAGCGGATATTGCATAAATCGGATTTGTAGTCAAAACTGATAACGAAAATTAAAGTGAATGAAATTCCAACTGCTGTTGCTACTAAACTTTGAATATCAATTAATCGAGCTGCTTAACTATTTATTATACACTTTTTGTAGTTGCACACTTTTTTATGTATGTATATTTCTTTACCGAATCCAAATTAAAGAGTGATGAGACTTTTTTAATAAAGCCGCCGCCGCCGCTTCCGCTGCCATCCTGACGCTTCTTTTTGCGTGTGGTCATATTATTGATATTATTATAATTATTATTATCACAACACGCTCTCCCTCTCTCTCGCTCTTAACGTTACACGTAAACGAACGTAACGTAGCACGACACAATTACGAATCACGTATCACGACGAATCACAAATGCCGGTTGCAGTCGCGTTGCAGTTTGCGTAAACGTTTACGCAAATTTTTGTTGATACTCAACGTCTGTCTCCGCGTTTCACTCGTCGTTCGCTACGTGCTAAGCTAACAAAATGTTGTAAATTTCTCTTTAGCCTTTTGTTTTCAATCGAAAACGCACATACACACACACACACACACACACAAAGTTGCGTGTGTTGATATATTTATGTGCATAGATATGTATGTATGTTAGTTAATTGCACTCTTGCCGCGTGACTCACAACGCGCGCCTACACTAACAAGTGTCATCCACCGAAAACAACAAAACAAAAAAAAATTAAATAAATAAATAAATAATAACTAATAATTATGTACGCGCCTCACAAACAAGCGGCGCGTTGCCAACGTGAGCAAGTTCGAACTACAACTATCGCTAAAAACTTGCTGGGCACTGTTTCTGTTACTGAGCGTGAGAGAATCTTCTAATCGCACACAAATACACATTTATAAGTATAAGTTATGCTTTCCAAATTACATACAAACTTACAAATATATTCATTTATTGTTTGCCTCGGAGAACAGTAATAGAAAAAAAAATACACAACAACAAAAACAAGAAACGCTAAACACGCTCTCTCACTCTCTCAGTGTCAACGCCGACTATTTTGGTATTTTTTGCGCTACGCCTTGCATGTGTATAACCTACATACATACATACACCCGAGTTTGTGTACGTATATGCGTTTGTATATAGACATACATAAATACATACATATGTGTGTTAACGTATATACGCGATTCTGACGAATGTATAAACTGTAGCGCAAGAAAAAGGCACAAATTTTTGTATACAATTTTTTTATTCTAACTATATTATTTGAACCTAAGCTTTCATTGACTGCACTTTGTTTTGGTATGTTGTACGTATACATGTAAATATGTTTCATATACACAAATATATTATGCACAGCGTTTGGCTCTTGTTTGTGGTATTTTTTTGTTAGTTTCTATATGAAACTCGCACATTTTCACAAGTCATTTGTATTGATTTGGCAAATGGGGTTTGTTTGCAGATTTTCACAGACCGTTGATTTATAATTTCTTTGATGCGTTTACGCCGCAATTATGCGCGATGCCTACTTATTTTCCCGTGTTGTGTTGTTGGCATTTTTCTAGCGAGTCAGCGACTGACGATTGTTGCCAAGCCCACACAGCCGGGCCACCTCTAGCATGCTAACAGAAACCTATCGTCGCGATGTTTTGGTATGCGTAACCGGTTATATTACCGCTTGGATTTCTATGGTCTCGGCTGGCAGCACCTTGTGCTTATAGCTAACAGCCCTTAGAATTTCTTTACAGCAATCAATCGCTGTTGTCATCACCAACTCACGATATTTAATTTACATACGATTGCACATTGACACGCACGGCTATTAACTTTTTACATATTTATCTTGGGAGTGACGCTTGCGCCTGCTAAGCTAAAAACGATACAAAAGATCGATACCTTAAAGCCAACCTATCGATGCAATCATAGCGATACTATCGATCGTGATTCCCAGGGCTGGCCTACACTGTTCAAGCGTAGATCAGCGTTGATTCATACCTTTGCGCGCAATTTTCAAATTTAAAAAAATACAATACGTTGCAAAAAAGAAACAGTAAAATGCAAAAGCAGTATTTACAATAAATATACAAACCATACAAATTGCAAAACCAAACAATTAAAATAAAAAAGATGATGATTCATTGTCGTTTTAATGTTTTTTTTTTTCGTTTATCAAAGTATAATTTTACAATCGAATAACATAAACATGCCTAAATTATTGATAAGGAAAATGAACAAACAAATCAACGTTGGAAACTATTAAATAGTATTTATGTATATATGTATTTATGGGAATTACATGAGATTCAGATTAAAGTAATGAGAAATGTGATTAAATTAATATACAAAATAATTGGGTTATGGGTTCAAAAACGATAATAGCGCCTTAGCAAATACTGTGAACAAAAAAATGGCGTGTAACAACAACAACAAAAGTTCGAGCGGAAACGGAAACAAGCGGCATTGGCAGCCATTTCATTTCAAAGTAAGCGCCACAAAAAAAATACGCTTAATTAACAATAGAAAAAAGAGAAAAAAAAACCAATTTTGTACGATTATGAGCATCCGGTTCTTAAGGCACAGCTGGTTTCATTATTTTACTTAATTTTTTTGTTGTAATATTATTATTGTTGTTTGTTGCTTGGAATGTTGGGCACTTGGAACCATTGGCGGAGTGTTTTTGTTTTTGTTTTTGTTTTTGTATCCCCCTCCATTTTTGGTCATAACAATATGGCCATATTGGAGAGCTATTCGAATGTAAGCGTAACATGTATTTGTTATACTGGCAATGAGCACATATATATGTAGTTACATATACATATACATATATTTATATGTATATATATATATATATATATGTATTTGATTCTGTCAATTGCAACCACTTACTATCTGAGTCCCGCTTCTAGCTGTTGTGGACTGTGATTGCGTAAGATGTTGCTGTTGTTGTTGCTGCAACTGTTGAACAACTTGTTGCTGCTGCTGTTGTTGTTGTTGGGGTGAACGTGCGTTGCGCACTTGTTGCACGGCCGCATCTTCCGTGGTAATGGCATCTTTGGCATTCTCATCGGACTCAATGCGCATGCGTTGGTTCTGCGAATATAATATACAATATTTAAAGTTACAACTCTGAGACATAACTACAAAATACGCTAATAACTTATTATAGCTACATATATATTTACACAACAAACATATGTATATGTGTATGTGTATGTTTACACATTAACATTTCTTTTGCAAATTGCAGTTCTTACATTAGCACAACAGCAGACATAACTGTGAACATTGCCATCACCGTCACCGTCGGAACTCTGCTTTTTGTCCTTGTCTCTCTGCTCCTGTAGACGGGACTTGTGCTGTTGCTGTTGCTGCTGCTGTTGTTGCTGTTGCTGCTGTTGTGACGGCGGCGGCGGCGCTGTTAATTGACGTCGACGTCGACGCATACGTACCGGCGATCGCGCTCCAACATAATTGGAGAAACGTCGTCGCGAATGCCGCACTATCGATACCCAATCGATCATTTTGTACCAAGTACTTATACAATTTAAGTTTATGATTTATAAGCTACATCAATTCACACTTGGGGAAAACAAAAAGGGTTATGCAAATCCGAATTTGGCCAAGTTGCTTTTTATATGTACCAGGGGTTAACTAATGTACCTTTTGTACTTTTGGTACAATTGTACCACATGTGTTATTAGTGCAAAATGCAGCGCTGCATTTTAAATAAAAAGCATACACACACACACACACACAGTTTGCATTTGTTTCTTCTTATTCTTTGACTGTGTAAGCATGTGTGTGTGTGTGTGTGTACATATGTAATATACAGTTATTGTACGCATCTCTCAGACAACTGTAGCAACAAGTTTTTGTGTACTTTCTCACCCACACCCACCCCCCTTAAAGTAGTAGCTGCTGTGTGAGCGAGAGCGAGAAAGAGAGAGAGAGTAAGCGAAACTGAAGTAAATGCTATGTACACACATACATATATATATATTTGTGTATACATTTTTATAGCTTTTCGCTTGCTTTAAATTTGAATGTTATGTATACGCGATATACATACATGCATACATCTATATATATATATGCTTATTTGCACACACATGTACAGAAACGTGCATACGTATTCGCAATAGACCAAAAGTTCACATGTCGAGCAACAGACAAGAAAACATCAAATGAAATCTGTTTGGCAACCAAACCAACAACCGTGTACATGTATTTACCTACACTCCACTCCCCGCTGCTATTTGTTTAGGTACAGTAATTGTATGTACATTTTACATAAATATATCTGATTTATGTACATTTTTTGTATCTAGGATCACCATGAGGATTTCTAGGAGATTTTTAAGAAATATATAACATGTGTATTCCAGGAACTTTCTTACTTAATAATAATAGTTTTTGTTTTTTTTTTTTAACTTTTTCCCTGTTAGCCGATCTATCTATCACTTAAATCGTTAAGATTTACAGTTATCGTTAATCGATAAGAATCGAAACTGTAATTACTTACAGCAAGGCAAGGAATACATAGATTTCAAAACTTCTCTGGTTATATCAAGAACCTTTCTTAACTCTTATACCCTTCAATCGAATGTATTTTTAATTATTTGTAGCTCAAATCTAATGTCAACCGGTAATATTTAGTAATCACCAAAATGAAAAAGCCGCGTTTCTTAACGCTTCAATCGAATGTGCGCGAAAAACTGGCCAAAGACAACAAAATACCCCGAAAACAAAAAAAAAAACACACAAAAAAAAAAAATCAACAACGACAAATGCCAGAGACGCAAGCTGCCAAAACATCATAAACATACATACATACACACATACATGTATGTATGTATTGAAATGATTTGTTGTTTTTCTTTAATATGTTGCTCAATGCCAAACGCAGAAAACTGAATGAAAAAGCGAGTGAGTTAATGTATATATGTATTTGTATATATATATATTTTTGTATGTATGTATTAAAAAAAAAACATTGAAATATTTTGTGAAAACATTGCCAAGTCGTATACGTAATATACAGTAAATACAACAATAAGCAATAGATATACAGGTAGAAATTAGACATAAGAGACAGAGAGAGAGAGAGAGAGAGAGAGGGAGAGATAGATCATCTCTTTGACAATCAAACAGTCGAATTGGCGTGGCTGCAACATGTTGTAAGGCAACAAAATTATCAACTTTTCGTTATTAAACAGCTGTCAGCCAGATGGACAAACAGAAAAAAACAGACAGACAGACAGCAAGATAGACAGACAGACAAAAAGACAAGGTATGTATGTATGTGTTGTGTTCTATATGTATATGTATAAACTAAGCCCTTAAGCCAATTATTACAAGTAGTATATTCAATACGTGTTTTTTGTAACCGAAAGAACTTCAAAATTGCTTTGCCGGTTCAACTTTATGGCCAAGACAATATGTCAACAACAAGAAAGTCGCACACACACACACATATATATAAACACACACAGACAGTGTTTGACGGATACGCGATACGCGAAAGTTGTGCGACTCGACACGTTGACGGCGCTGCTGTTACTGCCACACACACACAAGCCGCACGCGCCACACGCCACCACGCGTGCGACGCAAAGAGACGCACGAAGCACCAGCCGTCTGTCTACCAGGCGTCGTTGTTAGTGGCGCTTTTAAATGTTCGATGGGCGGGTGGCGTGTGTGGGGTGTGAGGTGTGAGGGGGGCATGGTTATTGGCCGCCTTGGACTAGTTAATGCATTAGGCGGCGGCGGCAGGCAATAAAGCAGGCATGGCAGGGCTATTGAACAATTGATGATGGTTTTGTACATATTTGATAAACGAGCGCATCCTTCAAAATCACTTAAACTACACACCCACACACACACACACACCCACACCCACACACACACACACATACATACACATCGAGTGTTATAAGTGTGCAATCAGGTCATAGGCAACTACTATCCAGAATCTGTGTATAATTACGCTAACACACACACATACATACACACCTTCAAATTTGCATACATAAGCGAATACGAAGCAACAACACCAACAACGTACGTTAACTATTACGTTTGTGACGTTAGTAACGCTAACGTAGTACGCATGTCAGCATGTTAACAGTATGTACATACATATTTACCGTTTTTGCCTGGGATATTCTCCCCACCACCACCACACCCCAACGTCTGTACAACGTATAATAACAAAAGCCCGGCGTCGGCGCAGGACAAAAAGGACGAGCGGCAGGACTGTGTGTGCCCGCCCTCCCCCACACAACAACACCACAACACCACACAACACAACAGACCCTCCCCTCCCCAGCAACAGCAACAACCTAACAATTGTTGTGTTATGGCACTTAACAACATGTTCTCGTTACGTTACGTTTCTTTTTATTTTCATTTTCATTTTCCTTTTTGCTACTGTTTTTCTACTTTGACTGG
This sequence comes from Scaptomyza parva, assembly GCA_035044645.1. NCBI lineage: Eukaryota > Metazoa > Arthropoda > Insecta > Diptera > Drosophilidae > Scaptomyza > Scaptomyza parva. The sequence continues at coordinate 13,795,377 of JAWNNT010000139.1, forward strand.
GTCAACACAAATCATGTTGAAAAAACACAAAATACAGACTGACGCCAAACACAAACACAAAAACACACAACACACAGTTCTAGTCCTTATCACAAATTTTGAAAAGAGCCCACGCTGTGTGCACGTGTGCCTGTGTGTGTATGTGTGTGTATAACGGTTGCCTGGCTACATACAAGTACCAATACACAAACGGTTCTAATTGATGAAGAGCAAAAAAGCAAAAAGGAGAAAATCGCAAAAAAGCTATAGAGAGAGACGGAGCTAGACTAGGAGAGCATTTGCAAATGTGAGAGCAGGTGTGTAAAAAGCAATCACAGCTTTTTACTGCTACCTACTATAACGGTGAAATTGACCCGACTCAAACGTTTTGACACTTGCCTAGTTTCTCACTTCCTTTGAATGTGAAACAACAACAGAAACTTTTTCAAGCAGCAGCATACTGATATTAACGGTAACGCTCGCTCACGCAACGTTCAAACACAAGCATAGTATTTTAATACTATTAATATTGTAAAAATACTGAAAGCTATTGTTGTTGTTGAGCATGTGCTTGATTTTTTTTTCACACAACGACAACACCGCTGACATCTTAATAGGCCATTTCTGACAGCGTGTCCTGATACTGAGTCATGTCGTGTTGGGTCGTGTTGGTTCTCGTTTGATCACGTGTCATATCAGTGCGTGTTGGCAACCCTCTTCATGTGAAAGATTGTTTTCAAGCTGTCACAAAAAGGGTTACAACAATGTCTGAAATATTAAATGCTTTTAACTATTACAAATGGGGTATTAAAAATGGACAAACCAAATTTCTTTTTGTTTTTTAAGCAAAAATCTGATTTTTAATATTTTGATTGTATGTTTAATGTTGATTTTTATTAAAAAATGATTTGCTGTTGTGTAAAAACATTTTTTACAACCGAATTTGTTTGTAGATTTGAGACTATTTGAGAGAATATTCGGGGGATTGATAGCTAATCTGGGAATAAGCCCGCCAATATACTCACATACTTAAGTTGTTAGTAAATTGGCGCCAACACTACTATCACTCAGTTCTTAGTCATCGGTCACCAATCACCGTTCATTCGTTCTTTCGTTTATCATTCATCAGTCATGGCGCAGTCCTTGAGTGTTTTTGGTTTTGATAAACTTTAAGCTGAGTACAAGTGGATAGACGTCATCCGTCGTTTGGCCACTGAACCCCAAATGAAACCCAGGCACAAATCATGATGATTACTTTGATAATCTTTTGACCAAATTGCCCAAAAACGTTGACGCTGACGCTGGCATCAAAAGCAAAGTTAACGACCTTAATCACGAGGCAAAAGCAGTTTAGCGAATACGCGAAAAAAAATATGAAACTATGTGAGTGTAAGCTCTGTGTACTTAATAAAAATGAATTAGAATTGATTACCATCTAAGTACTACAAGCAAACCGACTAGATGGGTCGATCTAGAAGTAAGTAATCATCGATAAAAATCGAAATCAAAAAACCCTTTTACTGCATGTTGTATTCATTTATGTCAATATCTTCTCCACTTCTTAACAAATATCTATATATCTATTACTGATATGTTGTATATATGATATCGATATCGATTAATAATCGTTATAAAGCTTAGTTTAGTTAGATACACACACAGATCCACACATATAGCAAATGTATTTAGATAGTAAGATATGATAGATAGATAGTTTATTGATTGATAATTGTAGTATTCTGTATGATAGAATGAGAAACGAGAGTTGAATGGATTTTAATGTGCTTACCAAAATCTCTTCCAATTCATTTTTAAACGTTCTGCTCAAGGCCTCGGCATGCGCGGCCGCATTCATGTTTTGATTAAGATTTGAACTTGGATTGGGATTTGTGGCATCGTTGTTAAATTCATAGGCGCAATTGCGATTAAGATTTGAAGTTTTTATAAACTGCATTGAATAGGTTAAGAGTAAATTCAGAGAGAGAAAGAGAAACACAGAGAGAGAGAAAAGCAGAGTATGAAAAAGAGTTTTAGATGTTATTGTTGTTTTTTTTTTGGTTATGATAGAGAGTAGTATATGTATTTAGTATATATATAGATATTGTATAGCTATAAAAAGAAAGCAAGCATGAACAAAATGCATGTACGTAAGTGTATATATATGTATGTAAATGATTGGTTATGATTTGGTTAATGTCAGACATAATGTTAGAAATTAAAATAAATATTTATTTACGTGTCTCGCATCGAAAATGAGCTTAGACACGCGACGTTTTTGGGCCAAGGAAGGCTTAATATAAACATGAAATAACAATAATGATTAATAATTGATTGCACTTAACAATTGTTACACACACACAGTCACACACACTCACACACATACTATAATGAAAAATATAATAATCTATAGCATCATTTTGTTACTCTTCTATACGAATACTATTTCGTTTTCCAACACTAGTACACTAGTACACTAGTCTTACAAGTCTAACAACAACTACATCAATCTAATAGTAAACTATTCTTAGAGAATACCGTTATTACGTAAACGTATGTATCGTTATTATCTCTATCTCTTTCTAAGGCACTTACATCGGCTATCTTTGTGACCTGTCCATCCTTCTCCCACTTGGTCGCAATTTGTAAAGTCTCGGCGGTCTTTTGTTGTATGCTCTTTGAGTCGTCCAACAATGTTAATTCATAGAATTCCTGTATATCTGCAAATGGAGTACCAGAAGAAAAAGAAAGTATTAGAAAAAAAACTTACTTGTTTTATGATCAAATATTTATTTGTATGAGAATAAGTTTAAGTTTGATTACATGAATCTAGTTACATAGTAACAACTTTTGCCTCACGCCAAAATAAAACGATGCAACAGCATGAAGAAAGAGGCATATGAAAAGTTTTTAGTAACAAACTTTTCGTTTAGTTATATAGGGATGGGCTGGGCAGGACTGGAGGTGGGAGGGGGAGACGCACAACAGTTTCATCAAGTGGCCTGAATGTTCCCAAATTCCAATATGCACTCACTCATTCAATTTCCTGTTCATGTCAATTATCTGTATATGTATCTACTATAAACGCATCGTGTGACAGACAAAGTTGTTAAAAAGAAAACTTTTAGGCATATGTACATTCCAAGCATCCGATCCGAACACTTGTACATAATGTTATGTAGCATGTATATACATATATTAGTTGCCAAAGCAGCGGGGCACACAGTTTTGTTTATGCAACGTCTGCCACTTGAAGTTCTGTACATACTATTAATGGATCCAATTCGACGGCGTGCAACGTCAGCTTAAAAGTTGAAAATATGAATACCATAAAATATGGCTTGACAATAATAATGATGATATTTTTTGAAGAGTAAAGATTTGCATTATTATACGAAATTTCCTAGAAGATGGAATACTGGAAAGAAATGTTTCAATATGAACAAAAAGCCATTAAGAAGCTGAGAATATCGGATAAATCCAAAAAAAAAAGTTTGATAAAACGAACTTCTGGCAATATCCATCTTAAAGCAAAATACAACGAAAACTCCAGGTTTGTTAAAACGAATTCATTTAGCCAGTACAAACAGATTTGCTTCAAAAGATCCATTGAATACTTACCAAGTAACGCTTGAAATAAGCGTGATTTAAAAATGCGGATAACCCGTTCGATTGCAATACGCAAGGCACGATCCTGTGGCTCCGACAGACGTGCATGATAATCCTCGAGCAATTCAAGTGCTCGATGAGCTTCTGCAAAATACCAAAAAAAAAAAGGTTTAATTAGTATTGAATTGTGATATGTAACTAGGAAATCGCTTTGATATAAGGGTGCTATAAGTATTATATAGAAACTACTGTTCTTTTATCGGAACAAGTTCCAACAAGTTCCAGCTCACTTTGTTTCTCAATGAAACGTTCAGCTGTTGCCAATTCCTCATTAGCTACTCTAACTCTCATTGGCTCTGGTTCCACTAGAAGATATTGATGTTCCTGTTCCTGCGGCTGCTCTTGATCCCGTTCCTGCTGCTGTTGCTCACGCTCAAAAGCTTCCATGGAGCTACAAAATCGACTCAACTCAATGCGAAGACTCTCCGAGCTGCTGGATGTGGCCGAGGCCAAAGCTTGGCTGCCCAGAAATGGCAACGTTCTTGGTCCCCCCTTGGGTCGTCGCAAGCTGTTACTGGATTGTGCCTCAAAATCCTCGCGCGACACATCATCACTCTCCGACTTGTCAAAGTAGCCCGATTCGACGTCCGGAGTACGTTGCTCCGCCGTCGAGGATAACATATGACCATATTCAAGTAGATCCTGTGCCGAATAAAAGCACTCAACGGACTCGCGCACATTATCGGTAAATTTGGAAACTAGTGGTGGCTGCGGCTGGATGGACTCCAACTGTTCCACAGCAGCTGTGTTCCTGATTGCACCATCATCATCATTATCATTATCATCATCATTATCATCATCGATTGCTTGTACTTCTATGGCTTCCGTATGTGTGTGCCCGACGAGCAATTGGGTTTGTTCCTCGTCGTCTTCCGTTCCATCGATTTTCCTAATTGGTTCACCCATATCCGAGTTATCATCATCATCTTCGACGTCTACATCTTCCGCGAGCGATGAATCCACATCATCCACATCATCATCGTCATGAAAGGTTTTCTCATCGCTGCTCAACAACTCCACATTGGGATCACTGCTCTTTTCCCTATCCGAATCCGTATCCGAGTCCATCTTATCTTATATAGTATATAGTACAGAAGTCAGCCGCTTTTGCTTGCACTTGCTCTTGCTCGACACGGAGACGGTGTCGTACTACCTTTACTAACGATACCCATCCACTAAAAACAATATCCCATGCCACAAACAGAACCCCCGCAACTAGTTCAATAAATCGATAAAGATTGAAAAAAACACTCACACGGAAACACAAAAACAAAAAAACCAAAGAAAAAAAAGGGCCAGAAAGCTAAATTAGTGGTCCGCCCTGTTTGTTAACCTGTCTCATCCACAACCGACCCTTTGTCTTGTTTTGTATTGTTTTGTTTTAAGTCTTTTCAGTTTTCAGTTTCATTTTCTGCTTGGATTTATGAATGTTCGGTTTGTTATTCTTTTTGTTTTTTTGGGGTCAGCGCACAGCTAACCTGGATGACATTGCTGTAAAGTCCGTTCAAACAAATTGATTACATGTTTTTATATATATGAAATATATATATATATATCATTTATAGTATGTCGGCATGTGGCATATCTTTCTTGGGCGTCACATGCTTATGTGTGTTGACCTTCATTTATTGCCCATTTCAAAAAGTTTGGCAACGTTTTGCAATTTTTTCTATTTATTCCTTTAGTTTTGTGTTTTGATGTATTTTCTTTCTTATGGTTCTATTTATTGTGCTCAGTTTTGGTGCAATAAACATGCCCAGTGACTGTGATTATAACAGCTTGATATGGAAAGAAACGAATTGAGTTCCTCTTCATTCTTCATAACAATAGAATATTCCTTCTAGTAGTAGGTTATTGCTCAAGGTGAACGTGGTTCTGTTCCATGAAGAGTTGATTAGATATTGATAGAAGTTGACTTCTGGTTGAGAAATCTTGACCTATGCATGGAGACAATGTTTGTATGTTTGTGAGCATCTGGAACTTTCACCTTTAATCTGTAATATCTTTGGTGTTATGAGCAAATTCAAATGAAAACAAAACACACACAAATGATACATTTTATGTTCAATTTTCGAAAGTTAGTTTGTTAGTTTATCAAATTTAAGATTTTATTGTTATCGATAACAGGTGTACGTAAGATTTTACTGTTATCGATAGTTGGAATATGTCGAAAACGCGAAAAATTACATAGAAGAGTTAATATTTACGTATTAACGATTTGTATTACTATCGATAACACGTTGATGTCGATAACAGTGAATGTTATCGATTGTTTAAAACAAAACTGGCCTAAAAGACATTATCTACTTGAGCCTCTAACAGGCGGACATAGCTATTTTACTCTGCCTTAATGCTGATCAAGATTATTATACTTTATACTTATCAAATAGTCATTAAAGTGCAAAAAATCAAATTATTATAGCTTACCTTGTTTTTTCACTGGCATTTTGTGGCTGTTTTTGTTGTTTGTTTGTTGGTTTGTTTGTTTTTGTTATAATCGTATTATAATTATATAGTTGTATTAATTGCTATTGCTATTGCTTTAGCTTTGCTTTCGGGGTGTTTTTTTTTTTTGTTTTTTCAAATGTCGTTTAACTCTTAATATCACTGTATACTATATAGGTTTTCAAGGATGTTTTTAAATACGAGAAATGTTTGTGTTTATAAGCTTTTATATATATATATATATATATGTGTATGTATGTATGTATGTGTATATTTATTTAAGTACTATGTACTTTTATGTTTTTAATATGCATGTCTTTTTGGGTTTTATTAGGTTTATTTTTTGATTTTTAGTTTTAATAATATATAATATGAAGTGCACTCAATTTGTTATATATATATATATATATATATATATATGTATATTTAAGTGGTATATTATTTTAATTTATATTTTGGCGTATGCAATTTTTTGGTTTTGGTTTTGTTTTTTTATTTTCTGTGGGCAGTTGTCGTTTACATTGAATATTTTGAGTATTTATTTGGATTTAAACGTCATTTGAACATTTAACAACTTATTCACTATGATTGACACATGTTGTTGCTGTTGTTGTTGTTGTTGGATGTGTGTTGTATGATAAATCCAGGCACGCTTGAGATTGAGAGCACATTACGATTCGAATCGATTTCATTATTATTATTAAATGATTAAATTTTCAAACTGACAGTCGTTGCAAACGGCACATCTGAAAAAAAAATCGAAAAAAAAAAACTATAATAATATTACAAAATCGAATTAATAATATTATTAAATCACTGATTTACTTTTAATTTTTTATTAAAATTCACGCGTTTAATTATATATATATTCGACAGAAATTTTTGTGTGTGTGAAAACCAAACGAATCGAATACTAAAATTGTGCTTTCAAAAATTTTTGTGTGTCGCCCGAAAAAAAAAAAATAAAAATGTTTTTGTCGCTATGTCGGCAGCTATTGTCTGATTCCTGGTATATGTATGTATGTATGTCTGTCGTCTACCGTCTGATGTGACTGTGCCATATGTACATACATACATACATACATATGTATATACATTCTTACATACAGCAAATTCAGCAAAATTCTCTTTTGGGCTTTTAGTTCGTTTTTGCGCTCGCATATTATGTGAATATATTTTGAATACAAATATGCAAACACGTATGTAACGGTGTGCATACATACATGTATGTGGGCGCAGATATTAGCGAATATGTATATTTCCTTAAAATTGTCTAGCTTTTAAATAGTACAAACATACGTAAGCGAAACGAAATAATTACTGACTGCCTTACGCGTGTCTGAGCATTGCAGGAATACTACTACTACTACTACTACTACTACGTAAAGCAACTCCTGTTTTGAAAGCGTTTCTGTGTCGCAATCGCGTATTCCGCGCTCCTCCCCTCACCAATTCCACGAAAACACAACACACACAAACACCAAGAACCAACTGAGGGAGAGTGAGAGTTTGGAGAGTGAGCGTAAATATCGAGCAAGACCCTTGAATAACAGTATTGCCAGCTGCGATTTGAAATCTACATAAAATTCTAATTAGCAAATAACACTTTAAATATATTTTAAACATTTTTATTATTATAACATTTAATCAAACTTTTATATGCAAAGGCAAATACAAAATCAACATTATTAAACTTTCAAGAAAACTATTTAATTTTGTTGAAAATAAATATGCATTGGCAACACTGTTTGCGAGCGTCATTCTCACAGTGAGTTTCTTATTGCAAACATCTGATTTGCTGGCCTGTGTGTGTGTGTGTGTGTGTTATCGATGTCGGATCGCTTGTAGATCTGTGATGAGTGTCATGTGCAAAAATCTTGAACTCGTCAAACTTATAATCAAATGCAAGCCTAAAAGTAGGCTAAAAACAATCACAATCACAATCAGAATATATTCTTAACTTTATAATGACTATAATAAACAAGCACTGGTCAAACGAAAGCATTCGGATTATTTTCCCACTTACCCTCTTTAAGTAAATTGCAGTTTACTAAGAAATAATGAAAGGCAAGGCGAAGTCGTGCATATTGTCTATGTGTGTGTGTGTGTGATTTTGTGTATTTGTGGCAGTAGCGTTTAGGTTCGTTCACCTCGTTGTCGTACTGGTTGGCGTTGCATGACGATAAATGCCATCATATCCTGTCGTTTAGCTAAAAGGACGATTGATTGCCAACGTTCCAACAACAATTACCATTTTCATATTTCCCTTCGTTGCATTATGACAGACAATATGAACCGTTCACAAACGGTATCTATTAAAAACGTAGCCAATTTGTTAACCAAATTGACCGACTTTGTTTCGTATATCAATTCTTTTGACTTTCAAATGTTGAAGCCATGAAGACGGATTTCTTTTTCCTACGAACCTCAAGAGGTATAGATTTTAGGAGCATCATTAAGCCCAGTAACGGTTTAAGCTTTGAACACCGTTATACATACTTGTATTTGCATTATGTGTGGCATTAACATAAAGCTTTTGGAAAGAAAGTCAAAGTGTTGATCAAGGACAAATATTATTAGTTTCTGATTAAACGGGTAAACGTCCGAAGCCAAATACCAAAATAAAGAGCCCCAAAATAGGACATTAGACGATTGATTACTTTAAGTAATATTTAACAGTCATAAATATTTAATACATTCAATACTTTGTGCATTAGTTCAAATTCGATTGTTTTTTTTTTTTAAGAGTTGCCATGCGACACCGATAAAATGTTTTTTTTTTTTTTTTGTGAGTCGGGGAGGTGTATGACCTTGACGGCCGTAGTTGGACTTTGGTTTAAGTTGGGTGACCCATTCATTTAAGCGTATAATTTCTGGTACATACATATGTATGTACATAGATACAAGCGACAATAATGAATTATTAAGTTGTATTGTACACACATACATACGTACATTCTATGTACATATGTGCATCAATGTGTGCAAGATTGAGCAATAAAACGCAGACAAAATGTATGTAATGTTTTTGAGAGCAACATTTATTTTATTTTTATTTATCCTCCTTTTGCATTTATGTAAGGTATTTTTAGAATCAACCGATTACAAATGTCTATGCAAATGTTCATTTGTATGTGTTTTTACGGGAACGCAACGAAATTACAAAAAAAAAAAAAAAAACCTCGAAATTGCCGCCAGAAACGACTTAACACTTAACTGCTTACTACCTTGACTATATCAGTAATAAATTCATATTGATTTGATATAGTTTGTTTGAAAATCATATAAAATGTAATTTTTAATCGTTTGCATGGCATTTAATGTACGTTTGCCAGTTTGTGTACTTCACATGTAGTCTGTAAAAATGTACGGTTATGCTGTCCATGTACACACACTCATATATATGTATGTATATATAACATATATCTATATAAAACTTTTTCACTCACGAAACAAAAAAAGTTGGATAAAAGGTTTGACGTTTTCGCGTACCGTTATGAGCTCACTGATGCTGGTTTGGCAGCTGATGTTGCGGCTGTCACGTTACACACACACATATATATATATATATATATACATGTAAAGGCATACATGCATTTACTATAAAAATATATACATCAGTATGTTTGTACGTGCAGTTGTATATTACATGGTATGTATTTGATTATTTGCTTACTTTACTGGTCGATGCCAGTTCACAGATCACAGTCATTGGTAAGTAACATCCCTTGTACATACATACATAATTACATGTATACATAAGTACTATATGCATGTCTATACATAATACATAAATATGTATGCTCTAAGGTGTTTGTTGGTGTATATATAAAAAAATAGCAGAAAAAATAGAAGCACGCACAACGGGACCGATTCTTCTTTTGCCCCTGTTTTAACTTGTACACATGTACATGTATGTATGTATGTATGTATGACATACATACATATGTACACACTATTTTCCGCATTCAATTGTCAATGCAAATTGCATGTGAGTACCAAAATATTGTCACTATCAGTGGAAAAAATCACAATTTTGATTTACATACACGCTTACACGTCAAAGGACATTCGTTTGGCACAGGCCTCAAGCATTTTATGTTAAATATAAATAAATTACTGTTTGCGTTTAGCATGAAGCACGTTGAATATATTACGATTTTCTGCTCTCTTATAAGCTCGCAAGTTACTTGGCTGCTGGCTGTGGCTGCCTGCCTTGCCTTGCCTGCCTGCCTGCCTCACATAATCGGCGCATGCGCGCTATATTTGCAGTCCGAGCATACGGCAATTGCAGCAAACATACATTTTTACACCGTACGTAGTACAATGTGTGTGTGACTGTAGGCACAAGCGTGCCATGCAGTTATGTACATATATTCGAAATCTTTGCATTCATTATATGTTATTCGTTAATTTTTATTTATAAAAGTAATTCATACATGAAACTATGATTTTTAGTTTATTCCTTTCTCAAAAACCCTTCGATAAAATGCCGGTCCGGTAGCGAATATATCGATGCTTGCGTCAGCAATGTTGGCTGTTAATTACTCGATCATTTTTGACTGAGTTGTGCAATAAAATATTATAACGGAAATCATTTGATTGATTTAAAATCTTATATTTCCAATTGCAGAAAAATAAAAGCAAAAATAAAATGTGACTACTATTAGATTATGTTTTGATGTAACTTAAATTTTTTACCATTCGTGAGTACTTATCGCTACTTTATATAATCGCCATTCTAATCGAAATTAATCGACGACACCACAGCCACAAACAGCTGTTCCCGCTGTTTAAGAAAACGTGAGCGCGAGTCGACGTTGATTTTTGTAAATAATGGCGAGAAAACGTAAAATTCCAGTGCGCAAACATCATGGCGTACGTGATCCACTTCAACAACTTGAACAAAGAGAGAAGAAGTATGTATAATCAATATATGTTGCATCTAAAATATATTTACATTTTACAACTTCAGATTGGCCAATGTCACAAATAATCCACCGACGCAAAACGATGAGCAACGTGCATCGCATAGTTTCAAACAATTTAAAAAACTGGCTGACGATGCCAAGGCTGGCAAAAAAGTTAAGCTGGGTGTCATAGGCAGAGAGGATAAGCCCAAAGTGACTGGCTCGAAAAAGGCAATTGCAGCTGCTGCAGCTGCCTCCAACAGTAAAAAGACTGTGAACATTAAGCAATTCAATAACGAATCAAATGAAGAGTATCTACGTCGTGTAAATCGTATAACAAACGCATCTGTGCGGGAGGCACAATATGAGGCCAAATATGGTGTAAACATCATACGCAATCCGACGACCGGCGAAATAACCTTACAGAAGCGTCCCAAAAACGAGATCGATGAGCTGCTGAAGCAAAAGCAAAAGGAGCGTCACAATCTCAAAAATGGTCGCAGAAAACCAAATGCCGTAGTTAAGCCCGGCATCGATGCTAAGACACGCAAAGAGCTCATCAAGCGTGCCTTCAAAGAAGCCGATGAAGAAGACAAGCAACAGAAACAACAGGTAGGTCAAAGCACCATTATGCTGATCATATTCTCATTCACATTTATTGAATCTTCGTAGGACGCACCAATCACAGAGTATAAACGTGATGTTTTCAAGTTTGGTGAGATTGTGCATGCTCCGCCAACGATAAAAACTTTGCCGCGTAAGGCAAACAAAAATGAGACTGTGCCCAGGCCTGGCCGCAAAACAAATCTTTTACTCAAGTCGTTGATAAACAAGGAGGGCGAGACGCCGGATTCCGAGGCTCCGGCGAGTGACACAGCGACCAAAAAGAAGACCGCTGTTCAGAAAACACCCACAAAGCTGCAGATGAAGGGCAAACGAAAAGACTTGCCTGCTGCCACTCGCAACATGCTGGAAGGGGAGCGCAACAAAATGGTCGATTTGTATCGTAAGCTAAGAAAGCAGCAGCAGCAAAATGCTGCACGTTAGTTATAAATAAAAATATAGGACAATAAGCATTTTTGTTTAACATTATTTGTAATGTTTATTTTATGTGTTAACAAACATTCAACCTTGGAAGAACCAAACAAAAACAATATATAGTACAATATATTTTATACTATATGTAATAGTTGAACTTATTTCTTATTTGCTTCTTGTAGGTTATTAATTTTTTGGTTTCAGAATTTTGTCGTTTTGTTGCAGAGATAACAGATTTAGCACCACCGCATTGTCCAGATTGGACGCCCACATTATCGTCTTACAAGGTAATTTTATAATATATCAATATAGATATTGAACATGGAACAACGGATCCGATTGCAGCTGGCAGTTAATACAGAGTCCAAATTTGTTTGTTGTGTGGCTGTTGTTGTACTGTAGAGCGTTAAGTAATTGGTTAAATAACTTAATGTTCTACATGCCACCGGAGCTCTGCTTTTGTAGTATTTGGGCAAATCGCTGTGTTATCAGCAAGGAGGTATCAATGAAGCGATCTACACAATTGACGAGGCACGTCTCTGTGGCATGATCAAGTTTAGTGCTTGGCTTTCCAATGCATTTCTCCCAGCAGATGCCATGGAACTCGTGTATCTGTGAAATGGTCACCAATTAGTTTACGTATTGTCACATACATTATGTGTTATGTTTTTACGTACCTGTTCGTTGACCTGTGCCTTTTGCTTTTCAATCATAAAGAACTCTTGTAGTTCCTTATTGTTTTCGGTTTGGCTATCAAAGTCAGACATTGCTGCTATGTTTGGTTATGGGTTTAAGTCAAGGTTTTGGTAAATTTTAATACGCACAAAATAAACTGTTTTTTTGTTTTCTGTCTCGCCCGAAACTTGGAATTTCTAGTTTTTTTTTTGAGGTTATATAAATATATAGTGACAGTGGTTTGTAGAGCTGCCAACTTGATGACAGCAAATACCGAGAGTGTTGTAAAATCACGCAACGCAGCAACAAGTTATCGATATTTTTTGGGGCTGACAGAAATAACTAGACAAAGCAATCAATGATAGTGCTGCATATTTTTTTTTCAACTGCCTGTATTTACTCTATTTTTTTTCGCAACGTAGTTAGTTTAATTTGCAAATAAGTGCGCGAATGTTATCAAAATAAAACGGCGCATTGATGAGGCGCCGAAGCAAACACGAATTTAGCCAAAAATAGGCGAAAACCTGATATCACACAATTGTTTTTTTTTGGTGTTGTGGCTGCGCATTTTCGGATACAAAAAAAAAATCAATTCGTTGCAATTTTGCGAATTTGTTAGCTTTTGCTAACGTCTGTGCTGTGCATTTGTTTACGGCAGCTGCCAGCTGGCATACAAGCTACAGCCATTGCCATAGGCGGCACAATGGACGACAGCAGCAGTGGACGCACCTCATTGGCCGACAGCGCCAGCTTGGCAACAGCGTCTCTGCAAAGCGGAAGCTCAAGTCAAAATATAACGAGCGATGGCTACATACATGTGTGGAACTATCAGAAAAGTGACTATGAAAAATTCTCGCCATCGTTATGCTGCGAGGAGATATGCACTACAATGTGCCGCCATATGGATATACTGCCCACAGCGGTTCTGCTCTTTGGAATCCGAGAGCACAGCCACGGTATCGGCGGAAGCAAAAGAAAGCCGACCACAGTCAAAGTTAAGCACAAATGGCAATTATCCGGAGAGCATTTGAGCTTGAATGCACGCTACTCTTTTCGTATTCGTTTTCGTGTTCCGGAAATGGAACTTCAGCTATCGGTGATAGATGGTAATTGCCACAAGTACTTGTATCATCAGATGCGATATGATATGCTCCATGAGCATATCACCGAGATACGTTATCCTAAATACAAGGACGAGGTGATGGGACTCGCCGTCATGGATATGGTGATCGACAGGGAAGAGCAACAGCTGCAGCCACAGACCGTTGAAAAGGCCTACAAATCATATTTGCCACGCAGCCTCTGGCGTGCCCATCGCTTCTTTGGGGGCTCCAAAATCCGCGAAGAATTTCAAAGCCTCAGCAATCAGCCGAACGTTGATAGCTTCAAATGGCATTATGTACATCAGATATGCCATCTGGCGCCCACCTATCTAACGGAACAGTTTACTGCGACCGTTGAGTATTTCCCCAACGAGTCCACAACAGAACCACCAATACCATTACTAGGCATATGCAATGGCAGCATCGGCAGCAGTTCCACTCAATCCAACTCAACGCTAGTCACCGGTTCCAATACAACGCTCTCCACCACGGTAACCGGCAATCATCGCAGTGATAGCGGCAGCGACACCCACACCCTACACCTCAGCCCAAGTCAACAGCTACTCAATCAGCTGCCGCTCAGGCGCAAAAACAGACCCCTGCCACAGCAACAACTGCCCAAATATATACCCGTTTATGTGCGTCTTTGGTTTCACGATTCACCCGAACCGGGTCTCAAAGTCGCACGCGTTACATCGGAAGCAACACTCAAGGTGGGTCCAAAACGCAATTACATTCAATTTGCTCTGCGTATCGAATTCCCTTTGTTTGATAGGCGCATTGATGCGTCGAGTTTCTTCTTCTATTTTTTTCTTGTGTGCTTTTCCTTACATGCGCACAGTTAACGTGACTTTCGCACTTCGCTTCTTGTGTGCAGAGGCACCTTGCTGGGGGTCTATGACGGTTATGTGTGTGTGTCTGGTAGCAACCACAATCAGATTAAGCTCTACTCTTTGAAGGCTTAAGGATGAAGGATGTTGCCCTGTACAATTTAATGAACGTCATCAACGTTATCTTAATTTGCAAAAGCTTGTGTATATATATGCATTTGTATGCTTGGCTTAGCTGCCAAGATATTTTATCTTTGAAACTAAAAATAGAATGTTTTGTGATTGCTTGTTTGTTTTTAACCCTTAATTAACATTTTTTGCTTTTGTGTTTGTTTTCTTTATCGTCACAGAGGAAATTCATCCAGCACAATCAGCATATCCGTCTCTCTCGCTCTCTCTCTCTCTCTTTCTTTCTCGCCAATGCTCTGCCATTGTTTCTCTCCATGTCTTTGGACGTAGTCTATTTTTATACGTTTTGCATTCATTCCTTTTATCCCTGACCATTTGACCTTTTGCCTATGTAAATATTTGACTGACATCTCATCCATTGTTGTTTACTTGCAGTGGAGCCACATCGCTGTTGTTGAAGACATTTTCTCGGTGTATAAGGAAAGTGAGCAAGTGGTGCGATTGGAAATCGTTGGCTTTCCCAAGGGTTATCATATGCGTTTTGAGACCGAGCATGAAATGAAATCGTTTATATCCTATCTTGGCATTTATATAAGGTATTATCCGTACTTAGCAGTCAAGTGAACTATTAAAGAGAACTTACTTTACTTTGTATTTTGCATTAAGATTGACTGTTAAATGGATGCAGGACTTGTGTCCGTCATATAAGACACCATCATTGGAGGAACTGGATCGTTTGTGCTGCCATGGACCCATTGGCGGTGGTTTTTCGTTTATGAAACTTCATGAGAAAGGCCAATGCGGCAGTTATATTGTTCGACAATGCGATCGAGAGTATAACACCTACTATATAGATATCAATACCAGAATGTAAGCAAATTAGATTTATAATACTTTTGTGAATTATGAATGAATGACTATTATAATATATTATATTATAGTGTGGCGCAAAACAGCGATCGTAAACGATGCCAAACTGAAACATTTAAGATCATACGCAAGGATAAACAATGGAAGTTGGCCTACGACAGTGATGAGCATATCTTTGATCAGTTGCCGGAGTTGGCGCAATTTATACGCACAGATAGTACGGATCGTACACGGATACCGGCATCGAAATATGATAAGTCGCCATTGTTGTTGCTCTGTTTGCCAAAAAATCTAAAAACCAAAAAGACTAAAGCGGAACTGAGTGAAGCGGAATTGCAAAGACGTAATCCACAGATATTTAATATAGAAACTGACCTACAAGTGTATCAAGGTGAGTTTTCGAATGACACAATAATCAAGTATTTAATCTAATCGGAATCTCATTTGTAGACTCGGTGATTAATCACAGCGACAAGGTGTTCGGATACAGAGGTGACTGGATACAGCAGGGCTCGTTTAAGGATGTGCCTGTCACAATGAAAATGTTAAAAAAGGAATGTGATGCGAATTTGAAGGAGTTCATGGAATTGGCAAATACATGGAGCCTAATACAGTCACCACAATTCATTAAACTGTATGGACTAACACTATCCAAACCATATACTATGATCATGGAGTATTCGAAATATGGGTCATTGAATAAGTTTCTGAAGAAGCGTAGCGACATAAGCATGTTCTGTCTGCTAGATGTGATGCATGGTTTGGTGCGTGGCATGCACTATCTGATGGATAATAAGATCATACACAGCTACATACGTTGTGGCAATCTGTATGTTACCAAATATGAGCCAGAGAATTATGTGCTTGATGCCAAAATCAGTGATCCAGGCTATCCGCGTCCCTACACACAAGCCGAGTAAGTAAACCCAAATGTTCCCTAAATGACTTTTGATTAAACTTGGTTTTTTGCTTAAATTGCAGCTTGCCGTGGATACCAATGGAGTACTACAGCAACGTGGAGGCAGCCAAAGAAGACTCAAGCACACAGCTTTGGGCATTTGCGACAACCATTTATGAGATCTTCTCACGTGGCCAGTTTCCCTCTAAACAACTAGAGGTAGGAGATCTCAGAGACAATCGCCGCAATACTGGCGGCATACTAAAGAAGCTGCCTCACCGTTTATGTCCAGATGAAATGTACGCCACCATTATGGATGGCTGGGGGGTTGATCCGGAAAAGCGTTTTAGTCATCACGATATATTTACACGCTTGAACACGATTAAAACACGCTTACAACGAAACTACGATGTGCCCGAAACTGAAATGGAATCATGTAAATACAAAATCTTTTGTATTCCTTCGTTTTACTAATACTGTTTTGTATACATTTTGCAGATGAGTATTCCAGTGAGAATGAGCATGAATGCAATGGTGAAGTGTATGCAGTCAATGGCTATGGCTCTTCCGAAGCTCGGTGCAATGGCGCAGTTGGACAGAGCAGCGAGCACTTTTCACATGATTTGCCGCTGGTGATGCAACTGGATGACTGCAAAGTCGTTTATCGTAAGAAAGACAAGATTGGTGAGGGACATTATGGCATCGTTTATCGGGGCGAACTCGAATATCATGATAAGGATCGACCCAAAGAGAAGGTGGCCATTAAGAAGCTGAAAGGTGTTCAAGTCAACAAAGACTTTCTGCGGGAAATCAAAATTATGAGTGATCTGGATCATCCCAACGTGGTCAAGTTCAAGTTCAAGTACTGTGCCGAAATATCGTTAAGCATCATTATGGAATATTATGAGTTTGGCTCATTCCTTGTGTATTTAAGTTCAAAAAAACCAAGTCTCACCAATGAACTCCTACTCACCTTTGCTTTGGATATAGCTCGCGTAAGTTCTGGCCACAAAATAATTGAATCAATTTAAACTCATAATTTCATTTTCATTTTAATTCACAGGGTATGGATTATTTGTCCAGCAAGGGTCTAATACATCGTGATTTGGCCGCTCGCAACGTTCTAGTCGATAATTCATGTGTAAAAATCTCAGACTTTGGCCTAACTCAGTTTGCCGATGCCGATGGCTATTATTATGGCACAACTCATCGTAATATGCCCATTAAATGGTTAGTATTAGTATGGTAAATCAACAACAGCAATAAAATGTATATTTTATAATATTTTCAGGTATTCACCGGAGGCCTTTAGAAACTGGAAATTCTCATCATATTCGGATGTGTGGAGCTATGGTGTAACATTATTTGAAATGTTTTCACGTGGAGAAGAACCCAATTTGGTGCCAGGCAAGGAATTAACGCAAGAAGACTTCCTCAATCGCCTGAGCAAGGGTGAACGGTATGTCAATTACATTAGTATACTTTGTTTATCCTAACTTAATAATCAAACACTTGTTTTTAGTTTACGAAAACCGAAGCTGTGTTCAGACTTTGTATACAACGAATTAATGCTACCATGTTGGCATGAAACGCCTAAAATGCGTCCAACATTTCATAAAATTATACAAATCATAACCCATGAAATAGGTGATAATATTACCGGTGCTGCGGGTAGTACACAACAACAGCAACAGCAGCAACAACAACAGCCACAACAACATCATCAACAACAACATCATCAACAACAACATCATCAACAACAAATACCACAACATCCAATTAATAGAAGCATATCGATGAATAATGAATGAGTATAGTTGTAATCACATTGTGGCTTACGATCGAACCATTTTTAGAACGGGTACTTAGATAGAAAGGTGCAATGACAGCAGCAGCAGCAGAAGAAGATGAACAATGTATTGTTGATGTTTGATTATTTTAAGTTGTTATATTTTATAGTTTAGACAGTAACCAACACACACACACACATATATAGATAGATATATACGTTTTAAAAACGGTGGACGCACGTGCTTTACAGCAACCAAGTTATGCTTGGAATTAAGCTACTTAACTATACTTTTACCTCTATCTCTCTCAAATACAACGATCGATCCTCTCTGACTATAAACAATGTTCTAAATTTCACTTTTATAACTATATTTAAATGTATGCGTAAATGTTCAGTTTGCTTTAAGAAAACGCAGTTATGAAAACGTCTCTAACAAAATTTATAGTATGTTTAGTTTGTTAAAAAATTTTAGGCAACATTGTTAATTATTGCTTAGCCTTAATATTTTTATATAAGTATATATATATATATATATATATATATATATGTACAAAAATATATGTATGTATGTATGTACTAGTATGATTGCACATATATATATATATATATATATATATGTATATGTATATGTATGTGTTTTACCTAATCATGTGAATAAATGAATCGTATTTTATATAAAAGCTAATGTACTCAAGATATATATATATATATATATATATATACCACATGACATTCAGTGACAGTAATTGTATATGTCAATTATATATAAAAACTAAAGAAAAAAAACTTTAAAACATTTGACAACATTTTATTGAGCGTCAATTATACTTTACATGTATGCCATTTTAAATCAATAAAACGAAACATAATTTTAAAAAATATATGTATATATACATATATATAAACCAATTTATGGTGCTGCAGCATTTCTAAAGATGTATTTTGTATGGCAACTGCTGAAGTTGCAAATTTTTTGTTGTTGTTTGATATGTGTACTGTTTAGTATAAGAGTAGATGTCGTGTTGTTGTTCAAGTCTTAACGCTTTTGATATTGTGTATTATTGCACACAAAATTGAACACTCACATAACAACGAAAGAGACAACATGATGACAACTACAAAGATGGCCCTATAAAGTGTTCCAACGAGATGAATGGTAAAAAATTACAATGAAGTTTGCAGAGCGAAGGTTTCGAATGTGATTTGAATTCGCTTATAGGATATAATTATATTTATAAGAAATGTATAGTAAATATATAAAATACATGCTTATATTGTAGATACCTTATACAATACGAATATAAAAATAAAACTTATAATTCAAAACTATTTACAATTGTCTTACAAAAAAAAGAATGGAATCGATTCTGTATGCCTTCTTTGCCTGTGTGATTTTTCATTTTGTTCAAAACGCCGAGACTTTAACATATAACTGATCATGCCATTGGTATTAGCCATTTGTATGAGACAAAAAAGTATGCTATGATCCTTCGGTTTTTTTCTTTTTCAATGTTTCCATAACACCGGCAAAGTTGGCTGTCTTCTTTTTGGCAGATTTCGGCGTCGAGGTTTGGCTACGTACACGCATTTGTGTGGGTGCAACATCGTCACTGAAATCAAAATCGTTTGCCTTTTGTGGCCTGCGATTCGCAGAAGAAAGATTTGTATGTTGAGTGTTTTTGGTTACTTGGTATTTCACTTTTACTTACTCTTGTTCGACGGCTTCGGTGGCTGCTTCAAGTTCTTTGTTGTTGCCACCGGCATTGGCGTCTGGTGATGGTGGTCGTCGTCCAGGGAATTGCCATTGCAGTTCTGGTATATTGCCGGATTCAAGCATTAAATAGTAGTTCTCCAGTTCCTCAGCGTTGGCCGATAATTTATCAGCCGCTGTGGCCGTCTCCACTTCTGTTGACATTTTGTGGCTTAAGCAGTAACAAATATGTATATTATAATGAATACGATCGGACAATTGTAGCTGATATCAAGCTATTGCTTATATATGAGTTGATTTTAGTGGTCGTTTGCTGCTGCACGCTTGTGTTTACTTTTCCATTTCGATAACAGGTAATTTATCGGTTGCGATAAGAGTTTCAGTGTTGAAAAATATCAACGAGGCGCACAGATTTAAACTCAATTAGAACTTTTATTAATTTAATTTCTTTTCATCGATGCGAAATAAGCTGTTTGGTATTTTTTAAATAAAACAAGCAATATTTATTATATATTTTTTGATTACTAAATTCTTAGAACTTTATTCAAAATTATCATCTCATTCTTATACTCGTTTTAACTGGCTTACATTTTCATTTTCCCTCTCAGTTTGCCATCCACAAACGCAATCGTTCTCCAATCTCCATCATCATCATCTTCATTACCATATGCATAATCATTATGATCATCTCTTATAAATATACATACATATTAAATTGTTTGCTTTTATGTTTTGCTTTTTGTTTTGCGTTTTGCTTTTGCGTTTGCTTTTTGTTGGTTTGTTTTGTTTTGTTTTGTTTTGTTGTATACTCGTATATGTATAAAAAGAATAATTATATTAATAATTAATTAATTAATAATAAACATACACAATTTCATTGCAAAAAATATTTCTACAATACGTAATTAAATACGGATACATCCTGATCGTTGGTATTGCCACCGCCACCACCGCCGCCTCCGCCACGATTCGATGATCCCGACGATTTGTTGGAGCCGTGCGCAGCGATTGTTAGCTGATTAGTCTGATGAATGACAGAGGTGATGTCGCTTTGCGATGCAGAGATATCCTTGCTGGTGAGCACATCGGAGCTGCTCGAACCGGACGAGATGTGTCGCTCGGCGATGCCGTACTGTATCGGCTGATAGCCGTGACTTGGATTGTACGTGGCCGAGTATGGCAAATAGATCGGCGGATTTGGCAACGGACCAATATCGCTGGTGATGCTCTCGGTGTCCGCATGACTCAAGGCGTGCGCATGCCCATGTCCCAGCGGATGCATTTGGCCACGCAAATTGGGATTGCGCTCCTCGTTTACCACATAGTAGCACTGCTCGGAGAATGTCAACTTGTTGACCGTATGCTTAATGTAGTTGCTGCGCAACATGGCGGAGACGATGCGACGTGCCTCGCGACGATCCTGCACATCCTCAACGTTCTCCAGCACCCAATTGACCGCATCGGCGCCAATAAATGCATTTGGTATGGTTATCTTGAGCCACATGCGATCGCGTATCTCGAGGCCGCTATCCGGCTTTGTCATGGCCTTGACAATCTCCTCGAGATTGTTTTGATCGAGCCGCTCTTTGATTGGCTCCGGTATATCAGCCATAATACTGTCGTGCGAGGTGAGCGCCTGTGTGTGCGCCACCCATGCGCCCGGATCAATCGGACGCACTGGCTCTGTGCGCGGAATGGTGAAATAACCCTTCGGATTTGGATCCCAACATTTGGCAACTACCAGCTTAATGGGCCCCGGCTTCTGTACCACCTCGCGCAGCACACGCACCGCCTCATCATTGGTCATATTCTCAAAATTCACATCGTTAACTTGCAGTATCATGTCACCGGGCTCAATGCGCCCATCCAGGGCAACGGCGCCGCCCTTCATAATGCTGCCCACATAGATGCCGCCATCGCCGCCGCGATTCGATTGGCCCACAATCGATATGCCTAGAAAATTGACCGCCTCCATGTTGATGGAGACGGTAATGATGTTCAGTGACATGGTCGAATCGGTTATCGAGCTATATGACGATGTGCGCGACATGCTGGGCGCCCGCTTTTTGCGCCGTTGCGGCTTCTTGCGCACCTGCAACCGCTGCACACTGCTATAGTCGGTCATGTCGCGATCCAATGTCAGCTCCGATTCCGTACCAAAGAGGCTCGTCGAGTCCAGATCGCTCGATAGCACCGAGGCCGATTGATATGTGAGTGGCGGCGGTTGCAGCATTTGCAATGGTCCAAGCTTATGTTGTTGTTGTTGCTGCTGTTGTTGGTGTTGCTGCTGCTGATGCTGTTGTTGCTGCTGCTGTTGTTGATGTTGTTGCTGTTGCTGCTGCTGCAGCGCTAAATGACTACGGACACGCATCTCGCATTCGCTGGGCGGCAACTCGGAGCAGTTGTCGGACTGATTAGTGCCATCAGCCGAGACAAGCCACGATACGACGCGTCCATTAAAGCAGGGCAATATTGTTGCATCGTCGGCAATCTCCTCTTTGACCACACCAAAATCGGCATCCATTGATTTAAAAAAGTATTTGTAGTTGTTGTTTTGTTTGTTGAGCACCAATTTGAAATCTTTGAGCGTGACCTGAGCGGATGGTATTGGTATCTTAACCAAATACGGTGTACTCTCATCGTCAATATGATAAATGACTTTCGTCTCTTGGCCATTTGGTCTCTCTGTATCCATTGCTGTTGCTTATTAAATTCGTTGGAAGCGTTATATTAAATATGTTATTATTTTTATATGCGTGCATCAACTAATTTTCTTTTAAATGTATGTATGTATTTATAGCCGACACTTTTCGTTACACACACACAACTATTTTTCTAGTTTTTCTTTTTTTTCATTTACATGTATGTACTCCTCTCGCTTGTGCTTTTTTTGGGTTGGGTTGTCAATGGAGCCGCAGCAGCAGCACCTCCTCCTCCTTTGGCCTTGCACTGCTTTTTATTGCAGTTCATTTAATGCGTTGGTAGCATTTGCACGCGTTTTTCGTACACTTTGCAATATTGTGTACAATTGTTTTTTTTTTGGGCGTTTATAATTATAGTTTTTGGGAGACAAAATATATATATATATGTAAATAATTGACAGCGCTAGACTGATATCGATACGCGTATCGAACCAGGGATGCTGTTACGCTTACCCAAGACAAAAGACACAGCCACACTTTTGCGATATTTATCGAGGTGAGTTTCCATGATAAGCGCTTTGAATATACGAATTAATAGAATTTAGTAATTAAAAACAATAATTGTAACAGCAATTACAAAATATTACAATGTTTTAAAGGCAAATAAGTTATTTTACAACAACTCATTAAAAAAATATCGAGGTTTGTCATACAATTTGTTTACATTTATCGATTTAGTTATAAATACATACAATAAGTGTGTACACATAGAATTTTGCTTATAAATTAAGTGCAATTTGCAAAGGCGTTAAGGATTCACATACATCTCAAATGTCTATATTGAATTATTCACAGAAACAGACGGTGGGCCAAGAAAAAAAAACTAAAATTAATAGATATGATCAAATTTATATAAATTGTATTAAAAACCCTTCCCAATTCTTATTAGACAAATCCCATGCACAATTTATGTGAATCAAAAATCGTAACGTGTATTGGTTTACATATTTTGTATAAGCAACACTGGCTCCAATCCACTTGAAATTTGTGCAAAATGCTTTAATATTTTAATTATTTACGAAGTAATAAAATTCAATAATTTTATTTATGATGACAATTTTAATAGTTTTACATAGAAATAAAATATCTGTTTTTTGTTGTTATTGATTACACTGTTTCATCAATTTACATGAAAATAAAATTATTATATTTGATTTGTTTTGTATTTTTTTCGGTGTAAACATATATGTATATTTTTATTATTACATACGGTATAAGTCAACTAAACGTTATATATTTGCAAATTAAAAAAGTGATTTCATATTGGTTTCCACAATATGAAATATGTCTACATACAATATTTATATTGTAAAACTATTTGTTAAAATATATATATATCTTTAGATTTTACACTTTGTCGGTCGACTGATCGGCATGCGACATTTTGTTTCTGTTCATATACATATATTTATATATATAAAATTATATAAAATAAATGTGTGGGATTTGGGTTTTGGTGAATTTTACAAAACGTGCATTTTTTTTCGTTTTGCTGTTTTTTTTTTTTGTTTTCTGTGTCGTATTTTGTAATATTATTATATGCGTTTTTTAATTGTATATATATAGATATAACGAACAGCTAAAGGTAACTATTACGCTAAAGTAACTATTACAACTAATTTAAATCGAATAAAAAAAAAAATGAATAAGGTATGTTAAATACAAATATATATGTATAACTACAAATACACCTATATATACACATACATATATATTTATATCTCGATATATATGCATGTGTTTGCATATGTGTGTGTTTGTGTCTGTGTGCCAGGTCTAACATTATCATGCACGCATGTACGTATGTATGTATATTACTTATACACTGCACAAACATATCTATTCGTATATATCTATATATATCCCCAATCCTACACATCCTAAGTCTAACCAAGACCGATTAGCTGGCCAAGATTGCTTACTAGGATGTGACAACTTCAACGAGATCGCTAGACAGTGACAGCGAATCAACAATATCAATCAGTATCTCCACATCCTGGACCGTATTAATCACCTCGGGTGCACCCAGCAGATTGACATGCTTGCCCTCAATATTTGTATAGAAGCATTTGTTCTTGAATATGATGGCACGATCGAAGGGCACACGGCACTTGGAGCGATCCATCACGGTACGGCGGAAGAGCACACATGATGGTTGATATTTGTGCCGTTCCTCCTCGGGTATGTTGTAGGTCTTAAGATCGCCGGTGAATATGGTCATTGTTTGTCGCTGCATCTGGGCTTGTGGCAACTTATAGAGGGTCACCTTGGTTGTCCATTTGGAGGACGGCACCTTGATGCGTGCTGCCACATTGGCCAGTTTGACCAATGGCAGTTCGAGGCTGGTGGATTGCTGCACTGAACGACGGGGTGACTCCTTGGGCGCTCCAATCACATGCCAGGTCTCATAGCATGTGATTTTCTTCACAATACGTCCATCCTCCTTACAGTATGTAGTTGTCTCTGGTGGAAAGTATTTAGCATTTTTCGACTCAGTTGAGGACTGCTCAGCTGCTGTTGTTGTCGATGACGAAGACGTCGATGTTGCATCCTTGGAAGAATTCTCCTTGTAGCTACGCTGTTGCGTCGACAAACTTGTCGGCTTTTTAAATACATCATCGTCACTGCCGTCACCCAACAGTTTGGTCAGCTTGCGATCTGAGCTTGCTTCCTTTTGTGTTTGCTGCTGTTGACGCTGCTGCTGCTGATGTTGTTGCTGCTGCCTCTGATTGTTGCTGGCATTCACGGTGGTTGCCGTCGACAAGACATTTCGGCGATTTGCAACCAGTTTGGTATTCGGCTGCACACGACGCACAATCCTTGGCTGGGTTGTGCTCACTGTTGTTGTTTGTGATGATGTATGTTTTGATTGTGATGATGGTGGTGGTGGTGGTGATATGGTTATGTCATCAGCATCGACCTCGGCATCAACATCGGCCAGCTCAATATTGATATCTTCATCTTCGGTATCCCCGCCATCAGTCGTTGGACATAGCTCCTTGCCCATGCTCATCAGTGGCTTTGTCATCGCCGGTATTTTCTTGCCCATTTCGGCATTTAGGATGCGAGGTCTTGGCTTTGTTTGACCCACAGCGGCGACCAGCGACATCTGCTTGGTACGATGATTAGCCATCAGTTGTTGCTTTGTTGTCGGCTTTGCTGACGCACTTGATGTTGTTGTTGATGTGGCCGCTGATGTTGTTGACGATGCAGACGTATTTGTTGCTGTTTTTGGCCGCCGATTTGCTGATAAATTGTTGGTCTGTGTCTGTGTGCTGCTGGTACTATTCCGGCTATTGCTGCTGCTGGTTATTGCTTTTGTGGGAGATGTTTGCTGGGGGGATTGATTTCGGCGCAGGGTGCTGCTGATGTTGCTATTGCTATTATTATTATTGTTGTTGTTATTGCGCGCAGTCAATGTCGCTGGTTTCTGATTCTTGTTGTTGGAGGAGGAGCGCGAGATAAGCACATCGTCTTGATTGATAATGTCTTCAATATTCACAATTGTGAACGTGGGCACATCGTCAGTTTCAGTTGATTGAGCAACTGTTTGTTGTACCTTTTGCAATTTGTGAGCATTGTTCGAGGCGACAGACGAACGATTCACAGCTTCCGGAGAACGGGAACGCAATGTGGCCCACTGTTGCTTGTATTGCGATGTTTTTGTCGGTATTGTTGTTTGTTGCATTCGCAATCCACTGTTGTTGTTGTTATTATTATTATTATTATTGATGTTGCCCACTTTTACCTTGTTCAAACCAACGTTTGATGCTTTGACCACGGTTGATGTGCTGCCGCCAGCGCCGCCGCCACCATTAATACTGGGCGCCTGGGAACGGCCAACACCAGATATTTCTGTGGCCATGCGTTTGCGCGCAATTGGCGTTTCAGTGCTGTCATCAAGCTTGCGCTTGTTGCCTGCCGTTGGCAAAACTTTCATGTGTGAGCGCGCCAGGGTGGGCGCAATGTTCATGTTGCGTCGCATCTGTTGCAAATTTGTGACACCGGCACGACTCGACGATTGGGTCGTGGTGGTAGTGCCACGACCGCCTTGAGCCTGTCCAGTTGATGCTGATCGGGATTGTGATGATGATGTATTGCTTAAAACAGCACTGGCCGATTTTGGTGGACGTCCACGTCCGCGTTTTGGTGGCACTTTTTCGCGTAAGAGCCGTTGTTCAAACTCATTGTCGCTGATGTCATCATCCTCGTCAGACTTGTGCAACTGTGGATTGAATGCTGCATCATTGAGCTCATCATCGTTATCCTCCTCGATCAGATCGCGCATTTCCTCATCCTCGTCGTCCTCATCATCATCAGCGAACAGATGTTTGACGTTCCGTTTGCTGGAACTCTCTTGGGATAGTGCAGCCACATACTTGGGAGTCACCATATCTTCGCTGGTATATTTTGGATTTGGTTTGATCGAACGACGCGATCGACTTGCGGCAATCGTCGGTGGTGGCGATTTAGAGGCTGATGTGAGCGCCGCTGACTTAATTTGTTTGTACATCTTGGACTTTGTTGTTTGTTCACTTTTGATAATGTCCTGTCGAGTCGTTTCGCGCCGCTTGCTAAGTGGTGTGCACGTTTTCGTTTCGGGTACGTTAACTGCTGTGTTTCGCCGTTTATTTAATGGCTCTCCCTTGTCTGCCGGCTTCTGTTGTGCTGTTGTTGTTTTTGGCGCCGCTTTTGGTGATGCAGATGTAAATTCGCCTTTTGCGTTGCGAGTGCGTGTTGCTATTGGAGTGGCTTCTGCTGCAATCGTTGTGGCGCGACGTGAGAGGCGTGTTGTTCGTGGTGACACACGCTCCAGCTCCAGCTCACGCTCACGCTCTTTTTCCGTTTGGGTTCGCCTAGTGGACGCAATTTTGGCTGCAGAGTTTCGCGTTGTTTTTGTAAATTTACCAGCTGCCGCCGCGTATATAATGTCGGTGGTCGTTGATTCCTTTAAATTTTTTACGTATACTATGCAAGGTCGAGTCTTTCCTTTCTCAGCTTCCTGTTTTTTTCCAGCTCGCATTTTTCATATGTCACTATAATAAGTAGACAATATTATTAAAATGACATTAAGTCAAAAGAATCAAAAACAAAACAAAACTAAAAACGTAGCGTAGTGGCAACACAGGCGGCATAATCAGAGATGAGCGTCTAGACGCTTCGTGAATGCGTAAACGAATATTTATAATATTCTAGGATTTTGTTTTAGTAATTTAATTTAATTTATTAAAAATTATTTAATTTGAAATTAATATTTATATATTTTATGGTACTTTTTAGTTAATTCTTTAAATTCTATTATCTATCAAAATTTTATTGTTTTCGTGTTAATTTCGTGACGATGCAACGCGTCACTTGTTCGTCCCTATTCTGATTGAACGACAACTCTGGCGCCCATTTTTGTCATTTTTGGTGCTCTATTAGCAACTACGCTGATTTTTGCGCGCCAGTTGTATGTACATACGCATACATATATCTAATTTTAATATATAACTACATATATATATACCGAGTTTGGGGCATATGTGTAATTGTCTTTTAAAAAATGTTTTTTTTTTATACGTTTTTATATACTATCACTGTTTTGCACTTACATTTTACATTTTTCAGTTTTTCTTTTCATAAACGACTTTTGTGATTTATGTTTTGCACACTTTCACTGCTCGGCGTTCGATTGCGTTTAACGATACGTCCCTGTTTGTGAATATCAGCAAATTGGCAACGCCATTCCAATATTTTTGCATTGCTTTACAATTTGTTTAATTAATATGCCTGTTCTACTCGTAAGTAGTAAGCAACCACGAAATGCAACCGTGCTTTTGTTATTTAGAATTCTTGCGTTCGCTGGCTTTGCCTATATTTTTGCTATGGAACTCATCAATTTGTGCGGCGCTGCCAGGCCAGCAATGTTTTTCTACCCAACTGTACCACACATACACGCACAAACAGAGCTGCTACCCCGTGGCTTGCGCCTTGCAAGGCCCTTGCAACTAATATTTTAGTTGGTTTTAACCTTTTTTCAACTACTTTACACACATAATTTAAACACAAATATAATAAAAAAAATTAGCTTTTACTTGGTGCTGCTTTTGCAATGAAAAATTGGTTGTGAAACTGGTAATATCACTTCCCGCGCTCAATATTTTCGATGTCGATTACCCTGAACACCAAAGCACTGCCACTCGCCATGAAATTGTGAAGAGAAATAGCAGTGAAAAGAGAGAGCGACTAAAAAAAGTGGTGAAATAGCGCTGCTAACTTGTGCAGCAAGTTGTCGTGCTGCCAACTTTACTAAGCAAGTTGGTATGCCCGTGTAGCATGTCCCATATAATACACACATACACACACATCATTAGGTGTTATGATAATGCTCTGCACCGCCAAGATAGGCATACATTTTCACATGAACGTACAAATGTATATATAAATATACATACGTATACATGCATATGTCGTGTTTCGATCTATTCTTGTGTACACAATTAAATGTATTTTGATATCATCATTTATTTAATATGTATGTACATATGTATATTTTATTAATAACATTCCTCTTTATGGCTGACCGCACTAAATAACATTATTTATCTACTTCTTTACCGCCGATGGTTGTGGGCAACGGAACTGGGCCATTTCCACCTCAGCCTCAGCAAAGCTAAACCGATTGAAACTGAAATACTCGGGTACTTTGTAGTCGCCGGTTGCTGAGGCTCCAGGGCCAACTGGTGTTGATGTTGGTTTTACACAGGCACTGCTTAGGCCTGTTACATTGCTGGTGGGAGCTTTGTTGCTGGATGTTGGTTTGGCACCAGCACCTTTAGGTCCTTGGCTGTAAGCACGTCGTAGGAGCTGCTTAGCAGCGGCGCGTGAGGCTGCGTTCATTTTGATTAACAATATTATAAACAAATGTTACTTCAAACAGAATTCACGTAATCGCTCGACTGACCAAATATCAAGTGCAAAAAATAACAACAGGCAAAACCAACAACAGATGTTTTGTATTAGATTGGCAGCACCAATGTGATTTTTGAGCTGCCATTCATTTAAAATAAATCAAAATCAACAGTTAGCTATGGCTGAGATAATAGCATATTACTCCCATGTATACATATTTATTTTTACTTATAACTAAAATCTAGGAACAACATATTAAATGGACATTTTTAGCGGGCCACTTTGTGTTGTTGATTGTATCATTTCTTTTTTAAATGCTCAACCGTGCGTGCTCAGTATAACACTTTTATAAAACAACCAGTTTAACTATTATCAGTTTTTATTTCTTTTTTTAAATTTTGGCTGCGCTTTGCCATAATGTTGACTAATGTTTGCAACTGGCGCACGCTTCTTTTGCGTGCGGTCGCGTTGCGTTTTACTTTTGTTGCACTTAACGCTCGCTGCGCCCGTTTGATTCTTGCCCAGTTGATGGAACTTCTTGCGCTCCTCACGAATATCATTAAGGCGCTTGCGTTCCTCTTTCAGTTCCTTGTAGTTTTTGTAGGTCTTTTTGGGGGGTTTGGCGCCCAGTTTTATCAATTGAAGTATTTCCATTTTTCGTTTGTTTTTAACTGTGCGTTGATTTTGCATGGCAAAGTTTAACATTTCACTGCGTGCCTTCTTCATGTCAAATTCGTTATCAACGCTTGACAAATTATTGCCTGTTGCTTTGCTTGTTGCTGCTGCTCCATCCTCAGCTGTGTTTGATTTTCCTTGCGGCTCTTGGAAAACCAGAGCCGTAAAGTCAGAGTTGTTCTCGGTTTTCTTTAATGCAAGCGCAGCGCGTGTAGGCACAGGCTTAAACTCTGTGCTTACATTCATTGTAAATGGTTTTTCCAAGGACTGTTTCGTTATTCTTTAATTTATATTAGGAACTTATTTAAACGCTTGTACACACATGTGCCAAATATAACTTATATTGTAAATTGTAATGTACTAATTTTGGACAAACGATTGACCAATTATTTAAGCGGTTGGCAGCACCACATTTCACGCCGCACGTTTTATTTTGATAGTTCAACCATTTCTGTGAACAAAACTTTAAAACATAATCAGGGAGTAAAATGAAACGAAAATTAGCCAATCCACAAGAGGAAGATGAGCATACAAAGCGTATCACTGTGTCACCAATGCTACATCGCAAAGTTAATGCCTTTTTAAATGACAAAAACATCGAGCCCAAAAGGCTTCAGTTAATCAACGACGAATTAGTAAGTCTCTGAAATAACCCATATTAAATACATAGATATATGAATTATTTTTCTTTAGGCAAAACCGGATGTTCCCAAAACGGATGAGATACACGTGATTTCAGTGCTGTACTCAAATCTGCTCAAGCGCAATTTAATCTATGGACTAGAAGAGAAACCGATCAAAGCAAAAGCCAAAGTCAAAGCCAACTCAAAAGCAAAACCTAAATCGACAAACAAATGGTTAAAGTATTATAATGACGCCTGGTGTATATTGCTAACTCATTTGGGTGGTCCATCCAAGAATGAAGCTTCCCGTGCGCTCAATGCTTGCTTACGGCTAATATCAATCGAAATGTCTGTGCGAGATGGTTATTCACCCAAAGAACATCTAAGCAGCATGCTGGAAGCAATTATCAATTCAAACACAACGCCGGCAGCTGCCATAGAGGAGTTTGAGAAATGTGCACGTTCCTTGGACATACTGCAGCTTACCTATGAACTGTTACCTGAATTGGCGCCGATCAGTTTTGTTGATTCATCAAATGTAGCACTTAACTATTTGTCCATTATCAATGCGCTTGATATGAATAAGACGGTTTTGAATGATCAGAAGTATTGGTTTAAGAAAGCCAAGAATGGCGAAGAATGCTCAGACTTCGATTATGAGAAAACGCGAGAAACTTTAAATACGGTTTGGGCTGACATCATTAGCAAATGCAGCGGTCTGGATGAGAAGGTGCATCGTCAGGTGCTTGTTGTGCTGTTGGAACGTATAATGCCGCACCTCGACGCGCCCATCCTATTGACAGATTTCCTAATGGATTCACTGCACCAGTTTGGTAAGTGTTAACATCGATAATTTAATTGTTTGTAATAGGAAAATATTTAATCATTGATTGCCTTTTGTAGATGGACCCATCGCTTTGTTGGCACTGCAAGGTATATTTACACTGATGCAAAAACAGAATATCACATATCCAGATGTGTATCAGAAGCTGTATAATATGTTCTATCCTCGGATGTTCTATAACAAATATAAGGCACGTTTGTTTTATTTGGCCGACATATTTTTGACATCGACACATTTGCCCGAAAATCTGGTTGCGGCCTTTGTCAAGCGATTGGCGAGGCTTGCTCTAAAGAGCCCCACAGAGGATGCGATTATAATGATACGTTTTGTATGCAATCTATTGCTGCGGCACACGGGCTTGCAGCGTCTCATTTTTGCAACAACGGCGGCAAGTGGTAAGCTAAACGTTTGCTTGTGTGTATTTTTGTATTTATAATAATATATTTGGTTTGCAGCCGAGCAAATTACAGATCCCTATGATGAACAAGAACTGGATCCGGTCAAGGCTGGCGCCCTCAATAGCTCCCTTTGGGAGATGTCACTGTTACAGAGGCATGCTGTGCCTGAAATAGCCAATGCTGCACGTTTTATTGGCAAAAGTTTGCCCATAATGGAATTTGATCTTGCTCCACTGCTGGAAATGAAAGAATGTGACGTAAGTACAGTAATACAAAGTAATATTAATTCATATTTAAGATCTGCTGTTTTATTCAACTTTTCAGATATTTGACGATGAAGTGAAAAAGCAGATGAAACAATTTGCAATGGGTTACGAGCGTCCAACCAATTTTGGACTGCCACAAAATGATATAGTTACCAAATACTGGGACCTAATATAAAATATACTAAAGTATCATTAAGAGTTAAAGAGTTGTTACTTCTTCTATACCTTTATGCTGGACTGTATTGCATTCCCACCTCCGTCTTAAACCAATTGCCAGTCGAAATACGGGAAAGATGACCCAAATGATGCCGTTGTTGCTGCCACTGCCGTTGCCGTTGCCACTGTTCCTGTGCCGTACTCACAGCATGTACTTTTGCTTTTTTAATTGGAACTGGCACAGCCATAAGGGTGCGAGTTGGTGCAGCCACTGTAGCTTTGGCCAGCTCCAAGTTCGACATGGGTCGCTGTTGGCGATACTGTGCGCAGATGCGGCACGGTCGTATTACGGCAAAGTACACACATTCGGCTATCGACAGCAAACTAAAGCCCAGGAACAAACCCATTAAACCACCAACGTTAGCTGTGAAAAAGAAAACATAAAAAGCCATTCAAATGTCGTAGTTCTTTGCGCAATACCCTTGCATTGGGTGTGTAAAGTATTGTAGTTGAGTTAGAGATGTCTTGAATTGCAATATACATATATATCCTGCCTATCTTACACTATTTACGTTACAAAAATAATATGTTAAAGTAGGATCGAATCAGATGAAATCACAATCTTCTGGATACGAAAGATTTACTAGCTAGTTGTTGTAGTAACAGACGCTCTATATTCAAGTTGTGCAAGGGTATTAACGCACATGCAAACAAATTCTTGTTTTATGTTTTTCTTTCATTTGTACGCACATAGAAAATCCGATATGCCGATGAACTCGGTCTGTTTGCTGGCCCGAAACGAATGCTCTTTGTAGTACAGTTTGACAACGGCTATGTTGCGTTCCACATATGCCCGACTACGGTTTTGGGCCAGGTGTGGTTTGGCAGCATTAAAGTCGCCATACGAGATTTGAGCCGAAGATGCAACGGCATTGAAGTTGAGCTCAAAACAACTGGGCAGACAGTTATCCAAGCAGGAATTGACTGCATTGTTGGCAATGGTATGCAGACGCACACCGTCCACACACTGGGATTCGCCAATGCTGCAGATGGTGTCGCGGCCATTGCGGCTGATGCGTGGCATATAGAAGTCAATGCACTTGCAGTGTTGCAACATCAGTTGCGACATGCATTCCATTTCGCAGTTGCGTTGCGTGTAATGGGCAAAGTAACTAAGATTGCTCTCGCCACGGAACAGGCAATGGCGATACTTGCGATGCACCTGACGCAAATTCTGTGCCGTAATCAGTTTGGCCGGCTCGATGCGTATCTTCGACTCCATGCCGGGTGGCAGCAACACGCCCGTCTCACGCACATTCGGCGACTCGTTGGGACTGTGCAGTGCGATCTTGAACCCAATGCTGCTGCACGATGAGCAATAATATTCATCTGCCTGCACATCCAGTACCAGAGACAGACCCAATGATTCTCCAGTGCCCAACGATACATGTGGATAGTATAAGTTGTTCAACTGCGTTTGCGTCCGTCTCAAGTTGCGACTGTACCCCAGCTCTGCATGCCAGTTGACCGCCTGCCATTCCTTCGCAACTGTCACATTGCGCAATGTCAGCGGTACACTACAAAGATGAAAGCACTTAAAACCATGCACCACATGTCGAATACATACATACATATACGTATGTATGTATTTATGTAAATACATGTATGTATATACATACTGATATTTGTACATAAAGTGCGGATGAAGCATATTGAAGACACAGCACAAGCCCTCATCGGTGACGATGGGTTGAAACATAGGTTCGCAATGATGATCGATGGCACCAAATCGACAGCCAATAACCATGGCATTGCATTGTTGCGATATCTAGTAGGGGAGTGGAACAGCTCAGTCAAAATGCGAACCAATCACAAATCTCACGTACATTGCTAATGAGTTGCTCCCAGTCGTTCTTGTTGCCATGGACCATTAGAGATTTGGTTGCACGGTGGCAAAGTACTTGCAACATGGCATACTCAGACGAATTGCTGGCTAGTTGGGCGGCTTTGGTGGCAAGTGCCTGATTCAGATTGCATATGGTAACGGCGGGAAAGGGTTCGTTTGTAATGTCTGTCGGTTCCGGATTGATGCCAACTATAACTGGTGTTGTGTCCCATTTAACGAAGGCGTCATGTATTAAAAACGCGGCGCAACAGAGTACAGCCAATAGCGCCACACCAAAGAAAAATCTGCATTCAAAAACGGCAACGAGATTAAATAAACGGGACTATCTTAAACGTCGAAGTCGCTGTCAAACTTTAAACTATGCCAGCCTAAAAGCATGCAACGCTTTTTTTCGCTCACCCTTTGCAGAGATTGCTCGACAAGAGCGGAGCCTTCTTCTATTTGTTTGATTTTCATTACCTGTCCATGGTGTGTAGTTTGCGACTGTTGATGTACTTAAGTCCATGTATGCTTGTGTTGCGGCAAAAATCGTCCGTATTTAGCGCAAGCATGTTACGGCAGCATGCCAACGATGCGGGCCCTGGCGCCATCTGTTGTGCTGCTGGTTGAAGTTTCTCAATTCGTTGGAGACGCTCCCGACGCCTCCAAAACTGCGACACCTTGCGAAAGAGCGTCATGTGCGGCCACTTTGCAACTGGTCGTCAATTTGAGAAGGTTCTTCTGATTGCTGGCAGAACATATACACAGTACATACATATGTATGTATGTATGCATTATGCAGGCTATGTTTGTTTATTTTGTTATCCGCTTTCGCGCTTGAGTGAATTGCACATTTATCGCATAACAGTTATTGCAATAAGATATTGAGTAAGTTAAATAAACACAAATCAGCAATATTATTAAAAAACCACTTAGAAGGCTTAGAAGACATTGAGCTCGACTGAGAAAGTCTATTCGTTAATATTAAATTTCATTAATTTCAAAAATGTATTAAGCGTAGTCTACATTTAAATATGAATAGGCATAAGGACAGCGCAACTGAAAAGAAAGCAAGTACGATCGTTGGAGAGATGAGTGGAGAGATACCCATGGGCGAAAAAAATCCTCACACATTCTATAAAGTATAATAAACTATAAAATCTTTATGTGTGCCTTACTTAATAAAGTAAACTTTTCTACTAAACTATTCCAATGCACAAAGTTCACCTAAAGCATGTTTAAATTGTAAGTTATGCTTAAACTGCATGCAAAGCATATTCAAATCGAGTATACAAGTTTATACTATTTGTTTTTTTTTTTTGTGGGTCTAGCTTTAATTAAGATGTGTGCTGGGCTCCTCGCTCATTAGAGCACAACGTGTGGCTGGTTAGAAGTGTGGTGGGAGCAGGAGCAACAACCGGAGCAGGAACAGAAACAGGAACAGGAGCAAAAGCATCAGTTCAAGTTTAATGCAAGCAACAAAGCCGAATTGAGTTCACAACTTACATGTATGTATGTATGTATGTATGTAGGCATGTGTGTACAGAGATAGTGAAGAAGAACTATGGGAAAGGTACGAAAACCGCACTTGAACGAAAATCAAATTAAAAGCTTCAATGCCTCAGACACAGACGGGTCGAGTCAGACCACGGCCAGGTCAGGTTAAGCGTAGACATGGCTTCTGTTGCCACATGTCACCTGCAACTACAGTACACACATACTACGTACAATTCATATAGTATATTGTGCACGCACACGCACACGCACACGCACACGCACACTCACACGTACGCACTTTTGTATAGAGTTCATTGAAACAAGTTCATAAAACACTTAAACCTAACCGAGCCGACCAAATGTCCCATGGGGCTGTCAACGTTGCTCGCTCGCCAGCTTGTTAGCAGTTTTGCTAGCCGATGGTAGTGGGTACCCACAGTTGCCAACTACAATTCTCCCCCCACACTTCAACTCTTCCATTCATCCATCCGCTGGCCCCTAGCCCCTAGCCCCTAGCCCCTTTTACCTAAGAGTTCAACGCCGGACGTATCACCATCAATGACCATCAAAAAGTTTTCGCCTTTGGCTTTCTGACCAGATATGTATGCTATCTCTTTTTCCACACATTTGTGTGTGTGTGTGTGTGCATGCACATACAGTATGTAAAATGAAAGATTTTTTTTTCATTGCAAATGCTTTGGCACATCGCATCGAACAGCTTACGGCAGATACCAATTGACCTAATCTAAGTGGAGGCGCCATTAGAAATCGTTTTGCTTAGAAAAGGATGTAATTTAAGGCGGTCACCAGGGAATCGAGATATGTATGTATGTGCATATGTGTATGTATGTAGTGCATTTATTGATCGATTGGAGGCTGTAGCATTGATTACATCATAGCATAGAAGTTAAGATAATTAGAAGAAAAATCGAGTTTTGAGGAATTTATGTTTGGAGAATTTAAATAATTTTAATCATAAAGATATTAAGCAGGACTTACTTTATGATTTGCTTTGTAGCAGTGAAAGTTAAGTTATCGAAGCACTTTCTTTTTTTGAAGTTTGTACAGTTGTCTTTTTTTCATTTTTATAGAGTGTATGTATATTGAGCTGTATTCTATTCTCTTCATTTATTTTATTGTTCACTTTGGCAGTAGAATCCAGAATAGAGGCAAGAAAATCATTTTTGAATGCGACCAACAACAACAACAAGGAAGGGAAGAAAGGATGAAGAAGCAGAGGCAATTGTGAAAAAATCA
This sequence comes from Scaptomyza parva, assembly GCA_035044645.1. NCBI lineage: Eukaryota > Metazoa > Arthropoda > Insecta > Diptera > Drosophilidae > Scaptomyza > Scaptomyza parva. The sequence continues at coordinate 13,832,620 of JAWNNT010000139.1, forward strand.
TAACTTACCAGTCACATACATATGCAGACATACATGTATGCATGTATATACTTATGCACCGCACACACACACACACACGCACACACATGCATGCAGTGGCACCGGCTGTGTGTATGTATAAAAAATCTGAAAATGATAGAAAAATGATTAATTGCAGTTAGCAGTAGTTCAGCAGTCAGTTGCTGTTGCTCCTGCTTCTGTTGCTGCTGCCGCTGCTGCTGCTCTTCCTCTCTGAGCTAGAGAGAAGGCGATATGAATGTGCAAGTGTGTATGTAGGTGTGTGTGTGTGTGTGTTTGTATTGGCATTCATAGCGTTTACATGCATACATACCAACATATGGTATATGCAAGTATGTGTAGTATATTTTGTATACCCTTAACCCATGAATTGGGATTAAGAGGTAAAATGGTTCAATGCAAAGGTATGTAACATAAAAACTATATATTCTTGATCAGCATCAAGAGTTCGTCTGTCTGTCCGTCTGAATCATTCACCTAATCCATTGGACAGAACAGGGTATCTTCAAGTTGAGCTAACTCGACCAAAGCGTTCATACTGGTTTTTTTTTGGTTTTGAGCAGCAGCAGACCTTCTCGTAACACAACAGCAGCTGACTGCAGCGATATTAATGATAGATATGCGTTCGCTTCAATGCGTCACCCCGCTGCCATGATTCCCCTCCCCCCCGGCGACCCACTTGATCCGAATTATATGGGAATATTTGTGTGAGAAAGAGAGAGATGGAGAGTGTTGGTTGGATGAATTTTGTGAAGAGTTTAAGAGCTTTAACTGTAAACTAAATATCAAAAAAAGGAATACAACACCAAAAATGCAGTTTATTGAACAACGTTATAATGAAATTTATCATGGCATTTGTGTTATGTTCTAATTCGTTTTGTCAAGTTTCTGTCTTCGTTCATATTGACTGAGCCTGACGACAGCTGAGTAAATAAACACTTTTCCATGCACTCGAAGAAAAAAAAAACCACAGGTGATAATCAACTAAGAAAATATCTTGTTGCATTTACATTTGAAGTTAAGCATATTCATGAATGCAAATAGTTGGACGAACCGTGAATATGCTTATTTCTAATACGTTTTTTTCTCTCAGTAAAATGATATTTGAATGTTACCTTTATCAAAATAAAGTTAAAAGTAAAAAGTCTAACATAAACATTCCACAAAATACCAAAACTACATACACATACAACTGTTATGTATGTATGTGTGTATGTGTATGTACAAACAAATGTATTCACTTATATACATACATATACTATTTGTACTTGATGAGCATCAAAAGCCTTTTTCTACTAATTTCCATTTATTCATTTAGATGCAACATTCATTTCCACAACCATTCACACGCACACACATAGCGTTTGTGTGTGTGTGTGTATAGAGTGAATGCAGTCTGTCCATGTGGACTCAAGTTGCCTTTTATTTATCAGCGCCAGAGCAGAGACAGAGCCAGAGCCAGCCAAATGAATTGTCCCCTACACCTCAAACCCCTTTTATCTACAATCCGGCCCCCCCCCATGCACCTCCGCCCCTTTTGAACGCCTGCTTCTTACTGTTGCTGCCGCCACTCCTGCTGCTGCTGCTGCTGACGAAATGGATCTGGAATGGCAGTTTTGTCACTGACAAAATGTTACTGAAAATTGTATGCCAAAAAAGGTCATACGAATATCGTCATCATCATCATCATCATCATCATCGTCAACTGCCGTCATCACAAATAAAACAAAAACCAAAAATGACAGCTAAACCGCTCCCCTTCCCAAGTCCCCCCTTCCCTTCCCGTCCACTGGCATTTCTGATCCTGTTAAAGCCACGACGAGTCGAGTTCCCATGGGTTTTTTGTTTGCTTGGGTAAGCGAACGAAAGGAACATAGTATGAAACAAAGGGAGGTGGTGGTGGTGGTGAATGAGTGGCGGGGGGGAAGCGAAGAGGCGTCCTAGTCCTGTTCCTGGACCGGGCAGCATTTGCTGTTGATTAAAGGGTTTTTACAACTATTTTCAAACTATGTATTTAGCGCGCATTATATGACCTCGTCTCCCGATGCCTCTATGCCCTTCGCACTCCCGCTATCTCCACCGCGCCTCTCATTCTCTTACTTATTCGCTTGGTGTTGCCTTTGGTGTGCAAAATTTGGTGCACTTGAAGAATTTTCAGGAACTTTTAGCTGAGAACAAAATCTGTTTAATAATGTTTGTTGTCTGTTTCATAGTTTTAAATGTTGAAGAAATAAAGTTCTTTTGTGTTTCAATTTAGTTGCAAAATATGTTAAAATTGTTAATATTGTTTTGCTTTCAGTGCACTTTTATTTTGGCCTTTGTCACATGTTATTATGATGACATGTTTTTTCCCTTTTTTTTTTTGCGACAATGAACAGTGTGCCGCATACCTGATAAACTAGTTAAACTGACTTGAAAAGATGAAGTTGGAAACACAAAGTATTCCCAACAATGTGTCATCACTTTGTCTTCCATTAGGGATAGTACAACCACCAATCACACAATATCTTCAAAAATATATAGCTTATATCTTTGTCTGATGCAAAATGTTTATTATTGAGAAGTTCCATAGAAATCCGCTTAATTCACAAAAATGTCTACCAAATAGAGAATTGATTAAACATTTTCGTTCAAAGGCTGTGTACCACTGTGCACTGTGCAATGTGCTGATGGTCAACTTTTGTATACTTGACCCCCCAGCACACTCCCGCCCCGCACACTAACTCACGGTGGGTTCATCGTCATCATCATCAACACTGCTTATGCCCACTTGTAACATATTTTTTGGGCAGTGGATTAGTTGCACGCCATGTTGCCATTTGAAGTGTTTATGTGTATGAATTGGCACACACACACATCTATCTTTCCCTGCTCCTTCTCTCTCTTTCTCACACACTCACACACACACACACTAACATAAGTATATCATGCGACACTTAATAAAAACAATGTGCTCAACATGCCGCCTTAAATGGAAATCCATTTTTAGTGTTTGTTTTTGCTACTGGCTTTTCATAGGATTGTTTCTCTATATGTGTGTGTGTGTTTGGGTGTGTGTGTGTGTTTGGGTGTGTGTGTGTGTGTTTGGGTATGTGTATTATTTGTCGAGTTATTTAAATGTGTGCGTTTTGGTGCTACTTTGCTGTCTTTCAAACTCAAAACGAAAAAACACAATGTATAATTAATTGTTTTTAAAGCATATTCCATTCTGTCACATCCAATTTTCATTGGTTCAGTTCGGTTCGGTTCGGTTCGTTCGTGTGTTCGTTGTTGGATTTTTGGGTCTGGTTTGGTCTGCTCCAAATAACATTTTGTGGCTTTTGTTTTGAGTTTTGAGTTCTGAGTTTTGTGGGTCGCTTTGCTGTTGTTTGTCGAAGTGGTGTATGCTACTTATAAAGATAATGATAATGATGATGATTATAAGTAGTCATCGTCAAACGCTGCTTAATCGTTTTAGCAATTAGTTGAAAACTAAAATGGATTATAGAAAATCAAGAGTTTCTCTATGGTTTGGCACAAACATTCAATGCACTAACAAACATGCATATACATACATATATACTATGTATGTGAAGGCGTTGCCTTGATTATGCAGTTGGTGGAGAGATTTGGTGTCCCCGCTAACTTAATGTGTACACACTAAATGGTTTGAGTGTTGGGAATTTAAATGAGGTTAGGAAATTTTTAGGTTTTAAGTTTTAAGTTGTCATCATTGTAACGAAAAGAGATTTGAAATGACATTAAATGCGGCGAGCACAAACTGGTTGTTCTTATTTTGATAACGCCTTTGAATGCATACATACATATTGTGTGTGTGTGTGTATGTGTATGTGTATGTGTATAAGCCATGTGCATTTGTTGTGAACTCCAAAAAGTAAAAGGACATATCTTGTTAGTGTGCCTTGGCAATTGTTTTGTGAGGGTTTTTGTTTTGTCTTCGGTTTCAATTGTTGCCCAAAAGATACACAGCAACAATTTTGTATATCTTGTAGTTGTAGTGGTATCATATATATGTATATAAACGTATAGATGCAAAGCAAATATTTGCATTGAGTAATTTAGTTGTTGTACAAAATGTATCTTGAAGCACACACACACACATACACACACAAATTCACACACACTCATACACATACTCAAACACATCTACACAATTTACTCAAGACTTTTCACAGCTTTGTGTTACACAGTTTCATATTGTTGCCAAGTCTTGGAGTCGTGGCCTCGGCCTACTTGTCGTATGCTTAACTAAACCTAAGTAAACCATAGACATGTGCTTCCACACAGAGCTCCCATTCAACAACAATACTAATGGAAACATCAGTTACAGTGGGGAATAGCATATATATATATATATATGTGTGTATATATATGTATGTATATATAAATGTGCTAGCCTAAGCTTCTATTTAGTTAAAGGCAACAAGCACTTTTGCTTACTTATTATATGTACATACAACCAGGACCCTTAGCCAGTACCCATAGCCCAAGCTGATACCCGAACCACATAGTGTGCGTACACTTAGAAAAACGCGTATCTGACAAAGTTATTTCTAATAATAGGCAATAAAAACAAAATTATTCACTTATAGTTTCACCTTTTAAATATGTAATTGTTGTTTTTAGTTATATAAATATAATTTTATTTTAAATTTAAACTCTCCTTTTTTAAAGTTTACAATATTTACAAAATCTAAGGTAAATTTGTCATACTGATGATCTTATCGTAAAAGTTTTCGCTAGTTAAGGGAAACTTTAGTTTATCGAGTCGAAAAAGTGGCAAATAAATTGTTTTCATCATTCATTATTAAATCGATAAGTGTTTAATAGCAAAAAAAATAAAAGTTAAGTTTTATCCTTTTTTTTGTTAGTGTACACAGTTTTTGGGCCGTTTGCAAGAGCTACTTTGCTATTATTATTATGGCTATAAACTATTATTCTGCCAACTAGCTGCCTGCTGTTGATATTTTTCTAAATTTAATTGCATTTCTGCTTGCTGCTGCTGTTCCTGCTTCTGCTCTGACACACAGACAGACACACACACAGAGAGAGAGAGAGAGAGAGAGAGAGAGACAAGGCAAGGCAAGGCAAGTCAAGTCGGACTGCCTTGTCCAGGATTGTCCCCCGCCCCACCCACCCCTCAAAAAAGCTGCATAAGAACGACAACGACGACAACTCAATTTGATGGCAAATCACATCATATGCTTTCCAAACACGTCCTTTCTACAACGCAAAAATTTAAGTCACGAAAACAATTTTGTGAATTGTTGGCGGCCAGTTCTCATTCACTCTCTCATTGCAACCATTCATCTCCCCTACTCTCTCTCTCTCTCTCTTTTGCTCTTTCGCTCAGTCACTTTATCTATCTCTATCCGAGCACTGTCACTGGCACCGACTGTCCAACGACTCCCCCTCCACCCGTTCAAATCTTCAGCCTGACAACACACAGCTTGTATCTGTCGCCGTTCTTCTTCTTTTAAACAGTCGGTAACGCGATGAGTGGATTACAGCGCTTTATTGCTTCAGCATCAGCATCAGCTTCAGCTCGAGCTTAAGCTTCCAGTTTCAGTTTTTGTTGTTTTTGTTTTCCCAACTCCCTACGTTCCCTCTCGCCGCGCTTCATCTGCCGCCTGCTCCATTTTGGGATTCAATCACCTCGTTATCTGTCGCGCCGCCTCCAATATAAATAATACAAAATACGCGTTTTGGATTCGTTTTGTTTTCCTAGCCAAATTCAAAAACAATCGCGTCTTCTTCTCTATTTGCATTTGTTTGTTGGCCAATGCTAAAGCCTCTCGCCCCCCGCCCAAAAATAAACACGTCCCAACTGCACTCTTTAATTAGGTTTGCCCGAGCGCGTTTATCCTAAAGAATATATTTTATGATGTATATATTTTGAACCACTTTACAGTTTGCCCTTGATTTGGTTTATGTTCAATTTACTTAAAAGTATTCTTTTACGATAATTTCTCTAACGTTGTGTATTACTATAATTACGGTTATTTTTAGAGAATATGTTTTTATTTTTAGCTTGATATTTGAATCCGATTCGCCGATCTCAAGAACTACAAAAGCTAGAGACTCCAGATTTTGGTTATGAGCTCTCCTAATCCCTAGGCATAGCAAGTTTATTTTAAATTTTCGGTAACCTTTCAGGTATACGATATACACATGAAATCGATAACAACAAAATCTTGAATTTTCAAAACTCAAAAATGGGTATTGAAAACATTAACAAAATAATGAAAATCGGTGAAATTAGAATTCAAATTGGTTGAGAAACACGGAGCTTACTCGACTAGAGCCTTCTTACTTGTCATTGTTGTACCTAACTGTAATTGACCGTACTTAGCTTTTCATAATTTGTAACTTTTCCACTGGCTTTTTTTTGGGTGCTGAAAAGTATGCTACAGAAATTGTATATATAAATTTTTTTATGGCCTTTCATTGACTTACTTATGAGAAGCGAGCGAGGGTTCCAAGTGTCTATAGAAGAGATAATTAATTACTGTTAGCTGCTGGTGACGCCACACCTACCAATTAATTTAGCATTTTTGAAGCGGTTTGCCGCAGTTGCCGTGTGAGTGCAGTTTGCCAATCGGCTTGCCGTCTCTCCAACCCAACCCCCACCCCCACGCCCCCGCTCTACGATCCTTCCGCGCCCCTTGAACCCATCGAGCGACAACAAAGGAAGACAGCTGCCAAAATGGGCGTTGCGTCGCCCAGTTACAAAAGTGAAAGAAAGAGAGAGAGAGGGTGGAGAGGACGGGGGGAGGGGGCGAGAGGCTTAGGAGGCGGCGGTTCTGGATACTGGGTGTACGGTTTGGCAATTGAATCAGCGTTTGGCCGCCGCATCTCGGAAAAGGTTATCATTACTTCCACATAATTTAATTTTCGGCAGGCAACCAGCGACGACCATTTGCATTTCAATACCAATAGAAAGAGGATGGGATGGGTAGGAGGGGTATTGGGGTGTTCTTCTTCTTGTTCTTCATCTAGTTCTAGTTCGTGTCCGTCTACGTCTCGCATCTCGCAATCTCCATCTGCGCCTCGTTTTTCGTATTTTTTTTTTCTTACCATTTTTCAAAGTTTTGCCCGGCTGCTCATTGCACAAACTGAATTGAATCACCACATTACGACGCTACGCTGGATACCCTTTTGTTATATGTAGTACAGCTCTAGTCCACCTACACCCGCCTGCCGACCCCCTTTACCCCCCCATTACCCACTCTGCCCACTTTAAAACCTCTTCGTTCATTTTTTATTTCTATATTTTTTTTTTGTCGTGGGCATTTCATTTTGAATTTGGCGGCCCAGTTTGCAGAGAGCGAGAGCGAGAGCGAGAGAGAGAGAGAGAGAGAGAGAGAGAGAAAGAGAGAGAGAAATGCTGCTGCCAGATTTTCCATCATCATTCATAACAAAAGCAGTTGGCAATTGCAGCAGACTCAGTCAGAGTCCACTCCTTACCCCTTAACCCGTTTTTACTTTTTGCTTTGCTTTGCAGGCAATGAACTAGCCTCATTTTTTTCTTCTCTCTCTCTTTTTTTTTTTTTGCGACATTTCCGTTTGCATTTGGCAAGCGGAAACGTTCGGCTACCCCATTTGGACAATCAAGCTTTCGACATGGACATGGCAATGAGTGGGTTGTGTAGGGGTGGTGGGGGGTTTGTTGTTGCTGTTGTTGTTGTTGTTGCAGTTGTTATCAACAACAAAAGGCATAGTCCGAAATTGTTTGGTGTTGATAGCTGCTGCTCATGAATAACAAATATGCACACGGCAAACGGCAGGTGGGTTTGAGTTTTTCTTTTTTCGACTCGAGTTGAGTTGAGTCCAGTTGAGTCGAATCTATTCTATATCTAGTCTGTGTGTGTGTGTATGTGTGTGTTGTTTGCCGGTGTATCTTGTTTGTTTGCAAATGCTGGTGATTCTGGCTGAAGAAGGGGATTAAGAGTAGGGAGGAAAGTAGGGGGGTCACGTGTGAGTGACCATTTGAAAGTTGTTTATAAATTGTCTATTGATTTGTGGACAACAACAACAACAAGAAGAAGAAGAGCAACAACATCGACATCGGCATCGGATAGACAAATGGATCAGGCCATTCGAATCAATTTCACTTGCCAAAATGTGGTAACCAATTAAATCATTTTTATAGCCAAATGCTGTACAAATTTTCTACACTCTCTCTCTCTCTCTCTCTCTCGCATTCTCTCTCTTGCACTATTTGTGTCGTTTCGTGCTATGACTTTGATTGATTCCATTGCTTGAGCCACGTTTTTGGTCGCAAATAATCAAAAACTAAACGTCAATTTCAGTTCTCGCAGCTCGAGCCGTCTCGTATTGAACCACAAGAAAGCGAAACGAAGTAAAAGAGTCAGTGAATGGCAAAGATATATATATATATATATATATATATGTATATAGAGTGACGCTGTCAATGTCCCATTCATTCATTCATATGTCAAATGCACTTCACAATTGTCAAAAGACAGTTTTCTGTTACACAATTACAAATAAGAGTTGTATCGTTGAATCTTGTATCAGATTGAGTTCCATTGAAATGAAATACTGAAATTGAACGAACGAAACAATTAAATTAACAAAATGAACGAACTAAATGGTCGTTCGTTCAAACGAACTAAACAACTTGACCTGACCCATGAAAAGAGTTAGTTATTGATGATTTTTCCTTAAGCAACTTGGTCTTTGAAGGGAACCATAATGTGCAACTCTAATATAGAACACACCTAAATGCTTATGTCTTTATCTGTGTATCAGCTATTTGCTTTAAAATCTTGTTGCTTTAAACATTGTAATATAATTTGGTTGTTAGTTTCTATTTGCAATCTAACCGTTGAATTTGGCATTGCTTGTAATGACAAAACACTTCATAAACTGATAAAATGGCATATTAGCATAACTTGTTACTAAAATGACATTTATTTTTAGAACTTAATAAGTTTTTTTTTGAGTTTGAAATATGAAGCTTGGCTTTCAATTGGCGTGAAGCTTCACTTTGGAAAATATTTCAATCAAATTTCGAGTTCGAATTACAGTTAAGTTGTGTTATAGTACAAATAAAGTTTCCAATAAAACTTTTAAAGTTTTTCGCCGTTTTTTCTTCTCTTAAGTCTTACAAGTGTCTAATCAAATGTTGCACAAATCATTTGTTCATTCCTTTGGCTAACTTATGAGTGTTTTTCAGTGTCTATAGACAGTGGAATGCTTATGACTATTTGTGTATACAGTGGGCTCTAATATGTCATGCTTAATTTAAAGCCGTAATAATTTTAAATATTAAGCAGCTGGGGATATTTAATACGCTGGCGTATTGTAAAATATAATCAGAAGTAAAAAAGATGCAAACCAAAAACAAAACAAAACAAAAGCATAAACAATTTTATATAGATAGTACCATTAAAAAGGCTTTTGTTTAATATCCATGCCACAGCAAAATGTGCATATGTATGTGTGCGTATGTGTGTTGGCATCGTCAATTTTATTCATTAGCAATGATTTTACCTCCATCTTTCGCTAACTGTTGCCATGACAATAAATGAAATATTTTGAGCCCCGTTCAATGTAATAACTCGCGCGATTTGTCTGTTTGTCATATTTCATGCCCATTATTATAAGTCCGGGATGCGGCATGCGGCATGTGGCACGCAGCACGCGGCACGGCACTGTGCAACGCGGTGCGGCACGGCGCAATAAGCTTGCGCTCTGATAGATAAATGGCACATTGGGGCAATTGCAATTGCTGATGGGTAAACGGGTGCTGATGGGTGGTGGGTAATGGGTAATGGGTAATGGGTAATGGGTGCTAGGTAATGGGTAATGGGAAATGGGCGACGAAGCGGGTTGCTTTAGGAGAAGGTGCTTGAAGTTCGTTTTGCGCATTTTTTTTTTGCCATGTGTATTTGGATTTGTTGGAAATTGCATTGCAAAATGCTAAGTTTCGTTTTGATGACTATATTGCAATCGCTCTGTGTGTGTGTGTGTGTGTGAGTGTGTGAGTGTGTAAGAGAGAGTATGTGTGTACTTGACCTTATCACAACGAAGACTGGTGCATGCTACAAAAAGTTATTAAACAATGTATAAAGTATGACGTATGAAAAGCTTATATTAAAATATCTTTTTCAACCTTCTATTTTAAGTGTCTATATTGTTACTCATCTCCGACAAAGGACAATACAGCCACCAATCATGGAATATCTTATAAAAGCTATAGCCTATATGTTATTATAATGTATAAGCTTTATTATTGGAAAGTTTCATTAAAATCCAATCGAACATGGAACAGACATGCATAAAAACTTTCTTTATAATATTAATGGTTTAGTAAGATAATATGATATACTAACATTCACGTTACAAAGCTTGCCAAAAAACTGAAAGAACAGCATGATAAAGTGTATTAGAACGAAAAATAAGCAAAATCAAACAAACAAAATAAAAAAAAATCGAAAAAAAGTCGACAAATTCATCTGAATTGAAATATGAAAAATGTGCGCTCAGCGTTTTGCTGCAATTGTCAAATGCACTAATAAATTTCCATTTTGGCCAGTTGCTGAAACAGTAAGCACACGCTACAACAGACACCAATAAACTCAAAACCATAAAGTGTGGTGTCTGGTTCACGCCTTAAAGTGTTCACTGTACCACAAAGCAGCAGTTCAGTTCGCATATTAATCATAACGGTAAATCGCGCTCAAATTATTTGAAATTCATTAGTTCCCACAAAAAGAACGAGTAAAAAACCATAATAAAAAAATAAAAAAAAAATAAATCATGTTCCATCAGGGATTGGGGACAACACGAAAATATGTTGACTATCAATAGACGCAGATGTTTATTCAATAATGCTGCATGAAAATTTATGACAGATTTGGTCACTTTGCAACTGTACACACATGCATACATACATATATGCATAGAGGCAACTAATTAAAAGAATGCCCAAAAAAGTATGCTACAAAAAATATAAAAATAAAAAATAACACAAATTTAAAAGAAGTAACAAGCTTAAAATAGAAAAAAGACAAATAACTAGTTAAGGTATGACAAAGCAAACAAAATATTATTAAAAATAATTAGCAAGATTATTTTTTTATTATTGTTTAATATTTTTTATTGAGCATTCAAATTGACTATTGAAAGAAAAGAAATACGAATTGGAAACCAAAAATTGTTAATCAAATTTTTTCGGTTTGATATTTTTAAATGACAGTTTGATGTTTTTTGTTAAAACTAAATTGAACTGATATTTAAATGCTTACAAATTGCTCCACACATAAATAACAAAAGTATTCATGTATGCTGTCTATGTACATACTAATCGTACTAGTACCATATATAAAGGTGTCGAATTCAATACTGGCTACCAAGTTGTCTAACTGTGTATGTGTGTATGTGTGTGTGTGGGTGTTTGGCCTAAAGGCTAAAGGCCCTAAAGACCCTAAAAAGACAGCAAAAAAGCTGAATATGCTGAAAGATGATAACTAAAACGAGCGACGGTCGTTCAGTCTTGCCATGTGGCGGTAAAAAGTTTTTAGAAATTCGAATCATGTAACAAAATACATGATGGCTAAATTCAAAAGTGTGCTCCCACACACACACACACACACACACAAACACACGCACATAATGCGAACATCTCTGTATGTGTGTGTGTGTGTGTTTAACTGCAATGCCTATGAAAAAGGCAACTAACTGTCAGTTCGTGTGTGTGTGAGTGTGTTTGTGTGTGGGCGCAACATGTGTTTATAATTATTAATGTGTGTGCGTGTGTGTGTGCGTATGTGCATACAAATGACAACGGGCCAACGCACACTATGGGCAATGTGAAATGTTTTTGTGGCCTTATTTTATAACTCAAGAACTAAGAAAGATATTTTGTAATAAGTTTTTCCCCGAAAAAACTCTTTATTAACTGAAAACCAAAGGATTTCTATTCTATGATTTCTAATAGTAAAATCGTGGACAAAAATTAACGACATTGGTCAACTATATCTATATAGTTTTTATAGCAAAAAGTAGTTTATTTTAAATGATATATGGACCAAACTTTCTAACAATATGTGTGGCAATGTTTTTACATTTTTTGTTGAAAACTATTAACATCTGTTAGTTATTCTTGTCTTTCTTAAAGTGATTAAATATTCATTTTATTTCATTAAGTAGTGATATTACATGAAAAAACATTCACGATTATGAAAATAAATCTATTTTACTTAGGAAATATGTTAAGTAAATTGTTTGATTTATTTATCTTCTTACTGCAGTCCATCTGTTGAACAACGTTACATTATCAAATATATAAGATTTCTGGTAAGTAACTTTTGAAAAATGTATTTTGACCACAAAAAGTGCTCAAATTACCCATAGTACCAACATCAGCAGCTAAGGCTAGTCATCAACTGGCCAACAACAAACATAAACGAGAAGAGCAACAGCAACAGCAACAGCAACAACACATGTCCTCAAGTTGCAATTGTGAGCGCTTAATTTGAGGTCAGCTTGCGAGTTGCAACTTGCAACAAGGATTGCAGTTTTGCAGCACACACACACACTCTCACAAACAATTCGTAATTTCTTTCGTTTTGCATGTGCATACAGATTTATGAACATATCTTTGTGTGTACACACTGTTAAGACCAAAGTAATGGCATGCAAAAATATATTTTTATCTTTTTTTTTCATTATCTTTCTTTTTTTATTGTTAACATTACTTTACCTTGCAAAATGTGAATTGATTTTGAAGTTTATATTTTTCAGTGTGTACACACTTTTTTGTTGTTTTTAGACAGTACGCCTTATAATTCCCAAGTGCATATTTCGCAAGCTGTTTCATTTTGTCTTCTTATTTCTGTCTTCTTATTTAATCCAACAACTAGTTAGAAATTAAGATGATTTTTATTTTTTCAAAAGTTTTCATTTTTTTTTTTTTTGGTTTTTGTTTGCCTTTTTTTTTTTGTCGAGCGACAACAATTTACGCGTTTTACCATACGCAAAATGCTTGTCACTTGCAGTGTGCAATGCCAACAATAGATTTTTAGCTCTATCTAACCAACAGCCAATGCCCCATCCCCATCCCCATCCCTTCCTCTCCTTCGCCACGCCACACTGTTGTCGCTGCTGCCACAGCTGCCCATTCAGCGATTTGTGCCAACTGTTGGCGTTTTGCTTTTGTCTTTTGTATGCGCGCAGTGACCTGCAAAAATGGCAGACGCTGGTTATTTTTGGTTGCTTGCGTCGCACTCCCGCACCCCGTCACCGCCACCCCCAACCAACCAACCATCCTGTTGTTGTTGGCCTGCGTTGGCCTGTTCGCTGCACCTGAGCCTCCTTTGTTCGACTTAAGCTCAGCTTTAGCTCTTTTTGGTTGCCTTAGTTGCGGTCACTGCAAATAATTTCATTCATCATGCAGCCCAAAAGACAAAAAAACGGCTAAAAAAAAAGCATTTTTTGGTTGTTTTTTTTTTTTGGTTTTGAGATACCCTCTAAAGTTAATAAGTTTAGATTATTTTCTTGATAAAAATATAATGTTAAGGCTTTTAATTCTACTTTTCAGGATAGGAATGATCTATTATAGATAGCAAAAAACAAATTAAACATAATCTTTAATAATGAGGTCTCGTTTTTAGAGAAACATTTGCTCAACTTTATTATACCCCTTTGTGCAAAAATATATATTAATGGGCATAAGGAAAGAAAAACAAGAACAAACAAATAAAAACGCAAATGCCAAAGAGGAGAAAAGTAAAAGAATAAAAAGTAAAGAAAATAAAATCTCCCTCGTTCAAATCGTTGTTCCCATTTCAGAATTTCTGTCGCGTTTGCCATTTAATGCGACTGCAGTTGGGTCTCTTCTTCTTCTTTTGCTTTTTGCCATCTTTCTGCTCTTCTAGCCATCTTATTTTGAGTCTTCTGCTTTCTTTTTTTTTGTTGGTTTTGTTAGTGCCATTTTGGCCATTTTCATTTTGGGCTGCCGACAAGCAAATATTGTCTTTTGCTCAGTCGCATTTTTCAACTGACATCTTTAGACACCCGACCTCTTGTCGCCCTCTTGCCCCCATAGCCATCTCTTGATTACTGCACCCTTACGGTAAGAAGAAGTATTTTTGTCACGAATTCAATGAATGATTTTTAAGCACGTCTTTATTACTTCTGCTCTTTTCAGCACAAATGTTTCAGGCCTTTGGCCACAAACAAAAAAGAAATCCTATATTAAAAGTATGTATGTACATATGTACATACATATATTTATCTGTGACCTCTTACTCTTTTGTACTATACATTACATGCCACTCTCTCTCTCTCTCTCTCCCTCTCTCTCTCGCGGACTTGCATCATCAGTGTTAAGCATTAATTTATTTACGTATTTGTTGTTGTGCCATAAAAACCGTTAACTGTATGACTCATGCAACTCATATACACAAGGCAGCCCCCCACTGTAACGCCATATGAAAAACCAGACCAAAAAGAAAAACAAAACGAAAAAAAATAAATAAATTACTCTTCAATTTGTACGAGAAAATGCACTCTGCTAATGAATTGAATGGGTTTCCAATGTGTCAAGTGTATACACTTGAAGAAAAATTCGAGTAAATCAATGTTACTTTAAGAAATAATAGAAAAGTTAAGAAAACACACATATTTATATACGAATTAAATCACATATATTTAAACCAAATATATTGGTTGGGCATTCTTTTCATTCTTTCAGCGTATTCATTGGTGCTGACTTCGATTTGTGTTTTTGCTTGTAACTGAACTGTTTTTCAGCGGCTCCTTATTGTACAGTTCTGGTCTTTTGGTTGGCTTAGTTATGTGGCCAACTTGCTTTGCTTGCAATTTTATTAACGTTTTTTGTTGCTGGTTGTTTTGTCTGAAACGATTATGATCGTAAAGTAATCATTTTAATGGCAATTTTGTAATTACAAATGCGTAAAGTAGTCGGTTTGTGTGTGTTGAAGAGAGAAAGATAGAAAAAGAGTGAGGTTTCGTTAACAAAAAGTCAGCCAATCGAACTCGTTCGCTGCCGAACAAAGGCTACCGCTTCGATCAGTTTGATCGATCCCGTTGGCAGCCGACGCTCGCTTGTTATTATTCACACTAACGCCTTGCACTCGCACCTTAAACTTATTTTATCGTGTTTCGGCTTGCACATATTGCCTTCTTAACAAAGCCTATGGTTTATTACAGTTATGTTTACAATGGTATGATTAGTCAGTTTAGTATAGTGGTTTCTTACATGCCAATAAATTACATGTTTTTAGATGATTTTTAGAGATTTAATCTTTGCTAAAGGGTATTTCAACAGTCAAATACTTATACTTTAAGTTAAGCTCACTCTTTGCATTGTTATATTGTTTTTATATTTGTTGCTAAGCGAGAGGGGGAGAGAGAGTCTGTGTGGTGGCTTAAATACTGTGTCTAGAATGGATAAGAGAGAATGCGGAAGACGACTCTGAGACGGCTCATCTGTTTGTCTGTGTGCGGATGCATTGCAACTAAATGCGGTGAAAATGCGAAAAGAAAAGAGAGAGAGAGAGAGAGAGCGAGTACAGAGTACATTGAAGTTTTCTGTCCCGAGCCCGTCAATAAATCATTGTACAGACAACGGAGCTCGTTGTTAAAAGCACTCTTTTCGTATCTATGCCAATGAGTGTGTGTTTGTGTGTATGTATATGACTGCGCATATCAATACTTCGCATAGACGGATTTTATTTTCAATATTTGCGCATCGTAGTAGATCATGGAAACGGCAAAGAGTTTGAAGAGTATGCAGCAGCATAGCAGTGTGGCTTTTGTTGGTTTTGTATTGCAATGATTTAGCAGTTTTTCGTCTGTGTTTACGTTGTGGATGATGGCAACGGCGACGACGGTGATGGCAGTGGCAACGGCGATGGCGATGACGACTACGACGTCGATAGCTTTAGCGAGTCTGGTTTGATGCTGCGTCTGTTGAATAAGAAATCAGCAAATTGTTGTGTTTTAATCGAGCAGCAGCCGCCGCATCAGACACAAACCCAACCCAACCCAACTCAAACCCAACCCAATCCAACCTCAAACCCCTCATCGAAGCCCCAATCGCAATCGCAATCACAATGCCGCCGCGTTTCGCAATTGTCTGCAATAAGCCGATGCTGAAGCCGCGGCAGTAGCAGCAGCAGCAGCAGCAGCAGCATCAGCAACATCGAACAATATGAAACGTTGGTTCGATGGGGCAATGGCTCTGCTAACAGCTACTTGTGTAAATAACTGTCAGCCAATTGTTGTTTAATCGCCGGCTTAGTCATGTTGCGGTGCACTTTTGAGGTTAAGTGACAAGCGGCTGCAGTTTCAGTTCAGCAGCAGGAAGAGGATCTGCTCGATGGATAGAATTGAGATTGAGCTACCTATACCACTACTACCATTAGAGCTTTAATCAGATTCTTTCATTCGTTGCTTTGCGTATCTGTCTGTCAGTCAGTCTGTCAGTCTCTCTGGCTAATTAGTTGCACATTTTACATTAATTAATTTTTATAGCGCACTTTTTGCGCTAAAAAACTTTTGTCATACGACAGCAACGCCCACAAGTTTTTTTTCTGGTGTGTTTTTTGTGCCTTGTGCCATTAGCTGCATGTGGCACACGCAACCAAAGTCCCATGCCACCAAACCATCAAACCACCAACCAGCAGCACCATCATCACTTGGTGCATTTTCGAACCACTAAATTTTGCTGTCCAGCGCAAAAAACGCAAAAGAATTTTATACCAAGAAGGAAAATTAACATCTTAGTCAGGTCGATGCTTAAATACACTTGCTGAGAACGAATCAAATGGAAAGTTCTTTCATATCCGAGCTATTGTATCGAATAGTTAGGGAGAGCTAAGAGTTAAAGATCAGAGCTTTCTTTTCTTGACAAAAAATAGGGTTTCAAAAGAGAGCTCATCTTTGAATCAATTGCTAGACTCTGATCATATCATAAAACCACATGACCCTCACAGGAAGAGTATTAAAAACTTTTGTGAAAAATCAAAAGAAAATTCCAAGATGTGCGGCGTCTTTGATGCCTGCCGCTGCTGCTGCTAATGCTAACTAATTGGATTTGCCTTGCGAACTAATAAAACCGTTACAAAAGTATTTCTCTTTTTTTTTTTACTGCAAATTAGGCAACAATAATTATTTTGCCAGCAACAAAAAGCTAAAGAATCATAAAAAAGAAGAAGAACGAAAAAAATCAAAATCAAATGAACTGCCTCACAGAGGATAAACAGGATGAACCAAAAACGGTGAGCTCTATCTTTCTATCTCTTTCCCTTTCCCTGTGTGTGTGTGTGTGTGTGTAATTGCATTTGTTGTTACGGAGATGTCGTGCCACGCCCACTGTCCGTCCACGCACAGCTGTTGGACGCAACTCAAACTCGAACGAACACACTTGTCCACGGTTAGGCTCTTCGCACGTCCCATCGACATATATCGATAAAAGAATTAGCTAAATCGTGACTGCCACTTACAACATGTCGCTCCCATTAATTATGGGTGATGACAGACAAGGCCTTTGGCCAATGCACAAATATATACACCCAGAGAAAAATCCCACTCGATTTTTGATTCAATATGAAACGTAATTAGGTGAAGGTGAACTATAAGGCATGTTAGCTAAACAGTAAACTTAGGTAAACAGTAAAATCAATAAGTAATATTCAAAATAAATAAAATGATTAATATGTTCCGTATTTATCAGAGAAATCATCTAACTTCCATCCAGACCATCCCGTTTAACATCAAAGCTTATTGTATATGGAATATGTTATAGTCAAGTCTCAATGTATTAACAATGAATATGTTTGCGCTAAGTTTGTCTCCAAGTGTACATACATACAACACGCACAAGACACACACACACACACACGCACACTCCCACACATGTGTGCTGTTGTTGTAAATTTTATTAGGTTTGGCTGTGCTTTCGATTAGTCGGCGATCTCAGTTAATTAAAATCGACTTTTTGCCATTAATGCCCCAAAATCAAATTAGCCTCTTCAAGAAAAGTTTTTAGCGCATGCTACTTCCCAGTTCCCAGTTGCCACAGTAGCGCCCCTCCCCCCCCTCTTCTCACCCTTAACATAAAAACGTACACAAATTAATGCAATACCAAAAGCAAATGAGAGAAGAAAGTAAAAATGTTATAATGAAGGACTTCGAAAATCTAAATAAGCATTAATTACATGAGAAATTGGTATTTGATGAAAATAACATTCTTCTCGAATTCACCTTTCCTTACCATGTGTTGGCTTAATAACTGTAAATTATGGAATTAATACTATAAATGACTGAAAAGCTTAAAATAAAAAATTAGTTAGGGAACATCTCTAATGTGTGTGTTTTAAGGTTCGAAATTAATAATAGGCAATAGCTCTTTGAACCTATGAAACACAGTTAAAGTAACTTTCTTGAATCGAAAGAGTTCTAAGCAACTTTGACTAAGAACTTTGCCCAAAAATAACTTAACTTTATATTTCTGTTTTTTTTCTTTACCATTCTACCTTGACCTTATATTTTCATTACCTATCTTGTAGGGTTGTCAACATATTTTTGGAAAGTAATAACACTTTCTATGAAAATTTCATTTACGCGATATTATTTTTTTTTTTTTGGTTTTTTTTCCTGCCCAAAGGCCACTTATCGAAGTAAAAGTCAAAAGCTTCAAATTGACACAAATACTTTCAATGTTGACTCTATACGTATGATTGAGTGTGTGTGTGTGTGTGTGTATTTGCCAACCACACACACACACCCTTACCCAAAACAAAAACCCGCAAACCCTCCAACCCCCAACTCCGAACAAGGCCGCTGGGCCGCAGTTTATCATGTCCGCCAGGAATAATTCAACTTTGCTTATTTCACACTTCAATTTCGTAGGTAAACAAACTTTTCATTGCGGTCGCAAAGAGCTGTCAGCAGCAATGGGGCGCAAGGAGCAAAAAAAAAAAAACACGAACGAACCAAAAAGGAAAAAAAGGAAAATGAAAAAAAAAAAAACCAACGACGAAAAATAATAATAATAAGAAACCAAAGCCAGAAACCAAAGTCAGGGAAGCCGAGTTAAATCAACAAAGTTACAGAACATTGGGCAAGGATCACGGAGTGAGTGATGGAAGGGAGGAGGTGCGATGTCGGGGTCGGGGAATGTGAAGAGGTGTGGTGTATTCGACTGGACACCCGGGAGGCCACCTTTGACAGTCAAGTGAAAGCAAACAAATAAAAATGATGAGCAGCAATATTTGTAATGCCCGAGCGCCAACAATAACAATAACAACAACTTAAAGCAACAGCAACAACTAAAACAACAACAACAACACTAACACAACAGTAACAGTGGCAATGGCAACAACTTACCGAACGAGAAAGAGTCCTTGGGGCATATTTTCGGTGTGTGTGTGTGTGTGTGTGTGCTTGGGCAACTGATGTGTTGTTGTTGGTGTTGTTATTGTTGCCAATAGCCGGGGCACTTTGCCTTTGGCTGCGGCTGCCTTTTGTTATTGTAAAAAGTTTCACTTTTGTATACCCTGTAAAATGTTGGCAGTGTCAAGGTGTGCTGGAGCACACAGCAGCAAGTCTTGATTCGCAACGATTAATCATTCAGCTGACATTTGATTATTATGTATTCTTAAAACAGTTCGTAATCGATTATTAGCTATTGTGGTGTTATCGATAAATAACCTAAATTGATCAAAACTGTTATCGATTAGCCATGTTAGTTATACATCTTTATGTTTTCCACAATTCGATAAAAATCGATTATAAAATTATATAAAAAAATCGATAACAATCCATATCTCCTAGCCACACTCTTTTACACATTTCAATACCAAATCTATGTTGTAGCAATTTAATGCGCGATTTTTCTTAGCTGTAACTATAGGATATCTTTTAGCCAATCAATTATGGACTAGATTACTCTAACTTGTTTCACTTGTTATTGTTGTTGATGCTGTGGCAAATTAAGGCGCAAATTGTGGCCAAGTTGTGAAAAATTTCGTCAGCAAGTAGCCACCAGGGTAATTCGAGAAGTGTCCCCCTTCTCCCAACTCCCTTCTCCCAACTCCCTTCTCCCAACTCCCAACACTTCTCGGCACATAAGTGGGTTGCACGAAAGTGTCCTTGAGAAGGCTCATAAATATTATTATCATCACTGAACTGCACGTTTAGCCCAATGTTCAGCTTACATACATACATACATACATATACATACAGAGTATGTACATAATTTGTTATGTTAAATGCTTAGAAGATTAACGTAGTGCTTCGGAATGTATCATCAGCTACTTAATTGCGGTCTGAGAGTCTGTGATTTTATTAATCAGATTTGTTGTATTAAACAAGCAATAGGTACATTTTCTAAAGTCTAACCATTAAGCTGTTGCTTGAGGTTCGATAATTATCGATAAATGTCGATAATACAGTTTCTTTGGCAAAACCTATGTTTATTGCTATGATTCTTCATGTGCAAACAACAAAAAACACACTTCAACCTTTAACACTTGCAATTTACAACACAACAAGAACAACAACAACAACAACAACAACAACATTGAACCAAATGTGCGACATCCGTATAAGTATGTGTTAGTCGTGTAGGTAACACAGATTTAAAGGTTCGCACAATGCGACCGACTAAAGAGATAGAGAGAGAGAGAGAGAGAGAGAGAGAGAGAGAGTAAAGGATGCAAAGAAGCAACAAAGGACAATGGCTGGAGGTAAGGAGGGGCAGATAAACAAACTCGTTCAGGTTAGGTTCCCATAAAGTTGACTACAATAAAACACACACACCCACACACACACACACATACTTATTAGTACTTTTTATTGGTACAGCCAGAGAGTCTGATTTGTAATTCTCAAGGCTCTAAAGTTTGGGCACAAAATAGCAAAAACCCCTCTGCCCCTGCCCCTTGCAACCAGACCAGACCAGACCAAACCATCAAGCAGCTGGGCTCATAAAAAAAGCACAACGCCGTCATCGTCGTTTTGGCCATGGTGAATTTTTAGAGTTGTGCATAAAAAAGAAGAAAAAAATATATATATAGAGGTTGTAGAAAGGGCAGATGGTTCAAGGAGGTAGAGTGGGGAGAGACATGAGAGGGTTTGGGGGGGTTGTGTCGTAGTCGTTGTCGTCGTCTCGTGAGACAGTTGAATAGTTGGCAGCGAGGCAACGAGGCGAACTTTTGTCCAAAGCAGCTCGTAAAAATGCCCAAGTGAATAATAATAATCAGCATTGGGTCTCTCCTCATGCCACTGCCTGCCGCCTGCCTCCTGCCGTCTCCTGCCACCTCCTTAGCACAACACATCCTTATACACACATGTGGCACAAACGCTCTCACATATGAGACCAGTCTCAAGTTGAAGTAGGGTGAAGGAGGGTGCCGGAGTCCGGTAGTTCACCAAGTTCAGTCGGCTGTATGGCTCCCTTATTGTAACACACACACACACACCCATACACACACACACACACAAAAACTAAACGAAACTTTTATTGTCTGTGAGCGAGAGCGAAATTCCTTACCAAACTAGGAAATAATTAAGCGTAATTGAGTTAAGTTATTTCCTCTTGCTATTTGTAAAGTGTGCTAAGACAGCGTCTAACTTTTGACTACTCAAGTTCTGCTTACTTTAAGTGTTTCTTTTTCTTTTTTTGCTGTTTTTTCGTTGTTGCAAACAATGTGCAGCATTATGAGATATATGTATAAGTGTTGGGGTACGAGCGAAAGATGATGAAGAACTCAAAAGACATTCTTCCGGCAGATTCAAGAAAGCCAATTAAAAGAGGCTGCGAAAGTAAAACTAATAAAGCATAATCCGACTATGAACTAATAAAAGAGCATTTTAGCTTTTAATTTACTTTTCAGATTTCATATTTTTTCAATTTTTTTATAACCGGAAACTATGAAATGGATAAAAGGGAATATCAAAGTTTGGTGCAGGATGGAAAAAAGCTTGTTCGCCTTCAAGAAGTGTATAATTGTATATCCTTGATAACTCTCGTTTCCGATATAAACATATTATCGATAGCAAGGAATCTATATTAAAATCGCTTGAGAAAAACCGCAACTAACACAAATTTTAGTTTCTTCCTTTTTTTTTCTTTTCTCGTAACCTAAGAAATTAGATGGTAATATTATGTCGAAACCTTCACACACATTCATTACATACTCGCAAATTTTGGTCATAGAACTTCAACAATGAGTACTTAATAGCACTTGTTCAAAATCTCTTTTCGGATTGTTCGTCATTTCGGGTATGGTATTAGGTTGCTGCTTAAGTTGCAGCTGCCAAATTGTAGTACTTGCCTGAGGAACAGAAACGGAAACGGAAACAGGAAGCGGCCACAAAAGGCGGCACTGACAAAAACTTCATTACACTCTTCTCTCTCCCTTTCTCTATCTCTCTCTGTATATGTTTTTTTGTCTCTTTCGAGGGGTCGGTCTGTTCCCTGTTCGCAGTTCGCAGTTCGCGTCTGTTTTGTTTGTTCTCCGCTTTTTTGAAGCTGGAGCGGAGTGGAGCGGAGCGGGCTGTAACCAAGCATGGCGCTTAACTCAAATTGAAATGCGAACGATGCTGACGTTCAATGCAATCCTTGAGAGCCGTGTTCCCTCCCTTCTCCTTTCCCTTCGTTTCTTTCCCTTTTTGTCAGCTTTTTGTGCAATTTATTGTTTTTATGCGTTTGTCGTGCACTTTTTAGTTTTGGCATTGGCATTATTAGATTGCAAACTTTTTGGTCGTGCTGATTGGCATAAACTCCCCTCGCCCTTCCACTCCCTCTCTCACTCTCAGTCCCACTCCCTGATCATTATCATCATGTCAAACAGACAACACAAGTTGTTGCAATACTATACAGACTACAGAGCAGTAGTTGCTTCAATCGTTGTGGCCCGGGCCACTTTAACGGGACCTCGTTGCGACAACCAATTAAAGAAATTAGCCTTCGATGCGTTACAACTCACCGACTTCCACTTCCCTTACCCTCTCCCTACCCTTCTCCGACTATACCACAACTTTTGATAAGTGGTTGGATTTGGGTTGGGGTTTGGATTGGGTTAGGATTGGAGACTGAGGGTTTGGGGGTTTGGGTCATGGGGAACTGATGTATCTGCCCGCCACCGTGCCGTCTGTGCTGTCCATGCTGTCCATGCTGTTTGTCAAATACATCAACGCTTGTCGGTTGCCTGCTTGACTGCCGTCACATTGACAAGTTGGCTTTAACACTGCCATCCGGTTGGCTATTGCATCGTATGCGTATGTGTGAGGTGTGGAGTTGCACGCCCATTCGCACATACCCCACACATACACTAAACCACACACACACACACACACACATACTACAAGCAAGCAGGGAATCGGCCAGCAAGGCGACAGTCGACAGTCGACAGTCGATGTTGGATGGTCGATTGCCGATTCCCGATGCCCGATGATGCCCGACTGCCGATTGAGGAGGACAGTAGGTGCCCAGTCGTCAAATAACTAACAAGTTAACGCAAACCAATTGCGCACCATGAGCACAATTCACACTTTTTGTATAACTTATTGCGTACGCTGAATCCATTAAATGAGTACAAAGAGGGCATATTGATTTGTGCAATGTGAATGTGACAGACAGAAGGAAGCATCTTCGACTCTATAGAGTATATACGTATTCCTGATCGGCATCAACGGCCGAGACGATATAGCCAAGTCTGTTTGTCTGTCCTTCTGTTCCTCTCGAAGACTATAAACGCTTAAGACTTCAGACTTTGGGTTTAAGCTCTCGTAGATTCGGTGTTATTTTTCATTGAAATAGTTTGAGACACATTGGAGATATGGATAATTGATTTTTTATCTTTAGGTATTGATTGGAATAGTGTAGATATAAAGGTAGTATGTGTAAGATCAAGGGTTCAGGGTATCTCACAGTCGAGGTTAGTTAAGTCTGTTCATCCATCTATCCATCTATTAGCCCCACTGTACCGTTTAGTGGACTCGACACTCTTTCTCGTTCCAACTAGCTATCTAACCGTTAGCTTGTCCCTGTCCATTGCTCCAACCCAAACCAGTTTCTTTCTCCCGCTCCCGCTCCCACACCCACTCCCTATTCTTTTGTCCATTCGACGGTGCTGTCAATTTAGTCAATGACTACACAAAAGCTATGCGCGTCCTTCTCATATGTATGTGTATGTGTACGTGTGTGTGTGTGTGTGTGTGTGTGTGTGTGTGTGGTAGAAAATCTCTTTTAATTGCCAATCGTGTGGAAAAATGAATTTTCCATCGAATTAGTATTCTGTAGCTGAAATTCATTCATGGAGCACTCATTAGGAAATCCTCTGCTTCTGCTGCTGTTGATGCTGCTGCTACACTTGTCTTCCTTCATGGTTCGTGTTGTTGTTATTTTTTTGTTGTTGTTGTGGAGTGTATTTTGCCCCACGCAACCGACGTCGGCGTCAACGTCGACGCCCTTTTTGCCTTTATGTTATGAGTTGAGTCAACATATTTTGCAACACTTACAGGCTGCTTATGTGCCATGCCCATGCACACACACACACACATACCCCCCACTTCCTCACACATTCACCCTCCCTCCCTCACCATCACCATCGGCCGTGTGGCGCTTTGGCAGTACTCAAAATCAAAATCAAGGAAGTGACTATAATTTTGGTGTAGCATGTTGTCGGTACGTGTTTCAATATGTCAGCATCCGGTGATGAGTTTGTACGTACACACTGCCGTTTGCCTTCGCCGCCCCGCCCTCCCAATGGTATGGCAGCAACGTCGTCATATACGTGCCACCCAACGTCCCTCTCTCTGTGTGTGTGTGTGGTGATTTTTGTTGAGCACTCTTCAGTTATTTTATTGATGTTGTAAATTTCTGGTAATTGAGCTTAATTTTTATACAGTTGCTCCAAGCTCCAGCTCCAGCTCTTTTGTGGGCAATGGGGCAATGGCCACGCCCACCGTTTCACGCTTTTGTTTTATGTTGATTGGTTGTGTTGACCACCCTTTTAGGGTTGCCTTTCGACTCGGTTCGACA
This sequence comes from Scaptomyza parva, assembly GCA_035044645.1. Classification (NCBI taxonomy): domain Eukaryota; kingdom Metazoa; phylum Arthropoda; class Insecta; order Diptera; family Drosophilidae; genus Scaptomyza; species Scaptomyza parva. Next base: position 13,857,686 of record JAWNNT010000139.1, read on the forward strand.
CGACTCGAGTTGAGTTGAGTTGAGATGGGTTCTGAGATCTGATCAGAATCAGAATCAGAACATCCGAACATCAGATCATCAGTGAATGGTCATTGATTATTTTTTAACTGAAGTATTGAACAGCAACGAGTAGTACTTCATGTGTTCGTCGTCATGTTGTTGCCAACATAGTCGAATATTAAGCGTACTTACCTTTAGAAGAAGGGTTGGGTCAATTTTAATTCGATTTAAATTGTAAACAACGTTTAATATTTGAACATTTTTGTGGATAAAAATGTTGTAATCGAACTCAATTATACAAACGATAGTATTTCAAAAGTTAACAATCAAATTTTGTTAAATTTTCAGTTATCGACTTTTATGGATTTCCCAGTTTCCCAGTTTCCCGTTTCCCTTTATGCCTACCATCACAATTTTGACATTTTATTTCTGTCGCCCTTGGACAAGGATATTTGCAAAGTTTTAAGACTCTTAGTCGAAGACTGTGTCAAAAACAGTTCAGGGTTCATTCAGGTAGTCGAATGTTGCACAAAACCGATTACTTGAAAGATGAACTTTAATTAAAGTTATTAAAATTTTGTTTGACATCTTTCACACATTTATGTAACCCTTTTTGCTTTTTGCTATGCAACTTATACAAATTGACTCACCCTAATGTATGTGTGTGTATATATTGACCAAAGCCAATCTAATCGAATGGCTGTTCCTACTGATTGCCTGAAGGTCTGCTTGGTCGCTGTGGACGTCGCTTCGGTTGCTTCGGTCGCTTTGGTCTATGTGTCCGTGTCCGTGTCCCTTGCTACCATACTCCCCCGTACTCCCCCGTGCTCCATTGTCCAGAGTGTGTACCAGTAATTGCCAAATTGGCATTTTGTAATTGAAATTAAATACTTGGCCAAAACTGAGCAGCAGTAAGCAGTTAGCACTGTTCAAGGCAATTTCAATTACGAACTTTCCACAGAGATATGAAATTAAAATTATTTGCAAGCAGCTGTGCTTTCAACACACACACACACACACACACACACACACACACAAACACAATGCAAACAAACACAAATTTTTCTCTACATATATATGTATGTAAGTATGAAAATGACGATGTTGGGGCTACATACATACATACACACAATGGAGCCGGGACAGCGTTTGCCGCTGTCATTGAAAATGACAACAGAATAAAATAGAAAATAGTAGTGATAAAAATAGACATGTTTACACTATAAAGAGGGGGGTGTGCTTGACCTTCAGATACTCTTTAAATATAATTTTATGGGTTTGTAATCGATTTTTATCGATACATTTACTTAGATAAACATCTTATGTTGTACTTGATCGATTTTGATGAAATTTTCAAGATTTATTCATTAAGTTGCGAGATTCGATTAGAATAACACTCACAATACCCTACCTATACTAAGTGAAGGGGTTTGTAGAAATGAAATATGATTCGATATTTTTCAATTTCTCAATTCTCAGAAAATAATGCAAAAACGAATATGCAGGACATTCGACAAAAGACTATTTTGCACAAATGACATATCAAAAAAATAAAGAAGAAAAAAAACTCTAAAAAATAAATAAAAAAAAAAATAATAGATATGTATGCAACTTTTTACGCCCTCGTCCGCAACTTTGGCAATTCCATTTTCACAATCATGCGTTGAACTCTGAACTTTTTTGTTTGCATGTATGTGCATGTGTGTGTGTGAGCATTTTTGGAAAACTGCTTTTTCAAAATATGCCAACATTGTAGTTGTAGAAATGTAGAAATGTGCTCCGGCTGAACAAAACTAAACTTTTTCTTTTTGCTCTTCATCGTTCTCATTGGTCATCGCTGTTGTCGGTTGTCGGTCACAGTTGTGTCGGACACTATACGTCCTGCGTCCTGCGTCGGGTGTCCTTCGTCCTGCGTTCCTCTGCTCTTCTTCTTCTTCATCTGGATGCGACCGCACGGCGTTGGTATTTGGCGTTTAGTTGCGGCTATTGAATGTGCAAAAATTATTGTAAACTTTTCAGACACACATCACACATCAATGGTCCCGTTGCGACTGTGAGAGAGATAGAGATAGTTAGATAGAAGTACCGGGGGCAAGTTCAGAGGTGGGTGGGGATGGGGGGTGGCATGAAGTTAAACTGGTGACCGGCCATTGGCGTGGAAATCAATTAAAAACGCTTGTTGGCCAACTTTGTTTTATGAGGTTTTGTATATATAATGGCCGAAACGACAGAGACATAAACCTAGACGATGCGAAGGGGGCGGGGGAAGGCGGGAGGGGGGGGGTTGAAGGAAGGGGGTTTTAGAGAGTTAATGCTTACTTTCACTTTACAAAATCAAATGTGTGATGATGATGATGATGACGCTTCCTTCAGTACCTAACTTAGTTTAGAAATAGTTCAACTCTCGACACTCGATTGTAAATAAAAGCTGTATATTATTTTTGTATAATTTTCAAGTACATATACATTTATATATATTGGAAAAACATAATGAAACTGTTTGATTCTTTTATCGTTTGTAAGCTTAGAGATTTACATATAAAACTTAAAGATAGTTTTTCTTTCCGAAAATTTTAAAAGATTTTAGTCTCATATGGAAATTTAAATATTTGATTATCAATTTCAAACTTTTTTTCATATTTAAGTCAAGTTCACAATTTCAATTAATTTTGATTGGTTTTATCAGTTTATTTTTTCACCTAGCTCTTGTTTGAGTCGCAGCTGATTGTAATCTGCCACACTTTGTGGCACCCAGCTTCAGTAAATGCGAGTCGAAATTTGTTTTCACTTTTGTTTTGCTTAAAGTTTTTTTTTTTGTGTTTTTCTGTCGTTACTTTTGACCCTTTTTTTTTGTGTTGTTGGATTTCTTTTTTGTTGCGCCTGATTGGTTTCACGCCCTGAAGTGTCTAAAGAAATGCTACAAAATTTGTTTCCTATATGAAAAGCAGAGAAAAACTTTGACTTTTGTCAACTTTAAAGGGAATAAGTAAAAATAATTGATTGAATTTAAAGTTGTCAAGAAATTATCATAGCTATCATCATATGTAAGTGACCTAACTTAACATATAGAAAGTGGTAATAATTATTAATTAGATTATATTGTCAAGAAATCATATGGACTGCGTTTTAGATATGACCCAAATGACCTAAATGACCTAACTTAACCTAACCTAATAATGATAATATTAATAACTGGATTTGTTTAAGTTTTTTTTGCTTATGCTTATGAGATTATGAGACAAGAAAACAAAAATTTATCGCAGGCTAATGTTATTTTATTGCCACAAGAATTTTTCTACAGTTGGGGCAACCCTAACAGCCAAACAAGGAAAGTCTCGTTCAATTCAATTTTAGTTTTCATTCAGGGCTCAAAAATTATTATTTAACAAAGCAAATTGATACGTTATGTCATACCGTTTGGTCTGTGTGCTGATAGCAGTCAGTCAGTCAATCACTTGGACCTTTTACCGTTTGGTCTGTGTGCTGATAGCAGTCAGTCAGTCAATCACTCGGAACTCGGGTAAGGCAAAGTGATGGAAATAAATGGAACAAGCGAAGTATTTATAATGTTTTTAGATAGGTTTGGGCTCTAAAAATGTTCTCTGTGCTCTGTTTTGACTATATACTATATATATATATATACTATGATGTCGTTCTGCTCCTTTGGCTCCTCCCCCTTACTATACTGTGTATACAATGGGCTCATCAACAAGCAAACGAGAAACAACCAACGACAACAAGCAACGAACACACTGAGTGACGGCATCTCGTTGCATAGAAATTAAAAGTGAAGCACGAGTCCCCGTCAACACTTAACTCCACAATCATTCATACATACACAAACACAATCTCATTCACATATGTATATATATGTATATGTATATATTTTTTATATTTGCAGGGCGCGCACTTCACTCTTCACTCTTCAGTCAAATGCGTTTGTAGTGGTGTGGATGATGTTGCCACTTGATGCGCATACAAAAAAACAGAAGAAGAAGAAGTAGAAGAGTGTCGAAAAGCGAGAAGAAACGAGGTTTAACTGTGTCCAAAATCCACTTTTGACTTTGCCGCTTAAACTTGCCCTTTTGCTTTTTGTTTTTCCCTGTTTTTTTCGTTTTTTTCGCTTGTTATTTGTTTCTTTTCTCAGAGCCATAAAGCGTACTTAAAGGCGCATTTGGCCCCGTTACGTAAGCAACAAGCGAAAACCGCGCTGAGAACAGAAAGAAGGAAAAAAAAATAGAAAAACTTGGATAGAGTCAGAAATGTAACTGGGAAATGTTGAACAATGTTGCACTAATTGCGTCAGAGGAAGCTGCGTCTCTGCGTCGCCTCACTCACTTCGTAACGTGTAACTTCTTTACACTTTACTTCTTCTAACCACTGTCGAGCACCCTACCGTCCCCCCCTCGAACACTCTTTGAACCCCTTGTTCATACCCTTTTTGGCGACTTTGCATTGCATTGAATTAAGCTAAATTATTTCTTTTTTAGCCTGACTGAGTCTGAGTTGTTTTTTACTGTGTATGTTGTGCTATTTGGCGGGCTGCCTGGCACCAACTGCATTTGGCTGAATACTGTTGGTTGTTGGTTGGTGTTGCCCCTGCCCCTTGTTGGTGTTGCCTGCTGCCTCATGTTGCCTGCTGCCTGCTGCTGCCTGTTGCCTATTTTTGTTGCCTTGCTTTGGATTGTCTGTACTGGGTTTTATCCTGGTTTTTGGAGTCGTGCGCGCGCGCCTCATAAAACCATTTGGCCAAAAGTCCGTTTTTGGCATTTTAGCGACAGTTGGCCAAAAACATTTATTTAATTGCAGTATTGTTGTTGTCCCCTCTCCCACTCTGCATGTACCATGCACATTTTGTAACCCTCTTTTTACTACTCAATACGCAAATGGGCAAAAATGTTCAGTTTGTCATTGTTTGCTTTGCATTTAACCTAATTGTGTTCGAAAGAAAGAAAGAAAGAAAGAAAAGGCAGCTGCTTTTTGTGCATTACAAACACGTCGCGACATCTCCAAGCATATATATCTCTCACCATAAACACAGACATATTTATTTTTAACACACACACACATATATATATATATATATATGTTTTACTTGTGCTTAATGCAGTCAGGATCAGCTTAGCTTAGCAGATTTATGTGTTTCGGCGTCGACCCAGAAATACGTCATCAACATTAGCATAGACTTGGAGAATGTTAAGGAGTTAAAGTTCAAGTTAGCTTATAAGAAATCAACAAGGATTAAATATGTTTAACTAGGTTTTTTTTTGTGAAAATGAAAACCTAAATTGGTTGAGCAACTATGGACAAAATAATGAAAATCTGTGACTGTGTTTATCGAAATTATCTTATCCATCGAACATTTCTGACATAGTGCAGACATGACTGTCCGCGTTAGATATTAGACACGAGTTTTAGGGTATCTCCAGCCGTGCATACTCGAATCGATCATTTTTACTTGCTTTACATTGTAAATATTGAATTTTTTGCATTGGGAATGTAACTTTTTCTTATCGTATTAATCGGTTCACGATTTCCGATAAACATATGCTATCGATAACAATCAGGGTATTTCCAAGCCGTGCTTTCTCTAATAGAGCATTCTTTATTGTTTAATATTGTAAATATTGATTTTTCAGGTTTGGAATGTGACTTTATCTTAATCACACATGTTATCGATAACAATCAGGCCGTGCTTACACGAATCGATCATTCTTTCTCGCTTAAAATTATAAATATTTAACTTTTAGTTTTGGAATGCGACTTGTTCTTAATTGATTCCGATCTACACGTGTTATCGATAACACTCAAATCTGTATGTATTTACATAAATCAAGAACACGTTTCTGGTAACTTTCAGATAATATCAATCAGCCTTAAGCAATTTAATGAGTTTAAAGACATCGAAAGTGAATAGTTACTTTACGGGTAATTTGTTTTTTCATAAGTTCACTTTTATGCAAAGAACTTGTAGTAAATACAAGCAATGATCGGGTTAGTTAGGTAGGGTTCTACATAGTTGCACCGCTTAGACTGAATTTTATCCACTTGCTAACAATATTTTGTTGCACCTAAAAACCTGACAAAATTTGTTAAGCTAATTTTATAATTGAACAATATTATTGAAAACAATTATATACCCAAAGAAAAAAAACCCTTAATATACATAAAACATCTATGTGTATATATATGTATATATATTCTTGTATAATAATAAATATGTAGGTTATTGCAGACATATATTTATGTTGGATGGGATGAATATAATATATTGAGAATTCTATGAGCGTGTCCGTTTAGTTTGTCTTTCTGTCGGTCGGTCTATCTGTCTGTCTGTTTTGTCCCCATTTTGCCAGTGCCGCCTTTCTTTCATTTAGCCAGCAGTGTGGCAGTGGCAGTGGCAGAGGGGCAGTGGCAGTGGGGCAGTGGCAGTGGCAGGCAGCGCGTTGAGGACGCATCGTGTCAAATTGGCTGCCCAATAACAATAAAATGAGAAAATATAAACTCGCCACTCTGCCGCCGCCGTCGCAGCTAGCGAGCCTCTTGTATCATCTCTCTCTCGCCCTCTTGCCCCCCTTTGCTTCATGTCTCTCAAGTGGCATGCCACATCATACCACACCATACCCATTTCCATTCCCATTGCCCTGGCTCTGTTCTGTTCTGTTCTTGTTCTTGTTCGTCCAGTGAAGCTTACATTTTATTGCTGTTAATAGAAAATGCTATGCACGGCTTTGGCACCCTGTTTATCCGCCCCACCCGCCTCCGCCTTCTCCTCACACTAACCCATTGCCACACCCCCGCCTCATCCGCCCGCTCATACTCTTTTGCTTTCGTCACTGCGGTTTCAATATGACAATGGTTGTTGTTGTTGTTGCCGCATGAAAGAAGCAGAAGAAGCGGACACCATTAGCTCGTCAGGCGCGTTGGTTGCTTTAAATGAGTACGTGCCCCAATGCGCCCTACCATCTGCCTCCTCCTCCACCTCCTCCCCCGTTCGCGGTCATCCCCTCAGGGCGTGGGCGGTTGGTTGCGTTTTGGGGGCTTGAGTCGACGACGACGACGGCTTTCCCTTAGCGCCAATAAAATGCGTTAAGAAAAATAGTTGTAAAACGTTTGATGCATACTAAAATCAGTTGCAATTGATTTGAACTGAAAACCGAGAACCAGCAGCCCCTCCCTCCATCTGCCCCCCCTACTACCACCATTGTTTGTTTCGTTTTTATTTTATTTTATTTTGTGTTTTTTGTTTTTATATTTTTGTTGATATTTTCAATGCGTTTCGCAGCTCATTACACGCAATATCCTTTTGTCTTTATCATTCTCATTGCCTTTTTGTTGCCTTTGTTGTTGTCTTTGTCTTTTTGGGTCCAATTGACAAAATGGACTTGTTAACTTGTAAGTCGGCTAATCTGATAATGTATATAATAAAACACAAGTATTTTGGCAGGCTTGTGAAGAATATTGAATACTCTTACTCAAGTTGTTTTAGTATTTTGCCTAGTTCTTATGATATAAACGTTATTCTTAATACAATTTGTAATAAATATTTGATTGAAAGGTAAATTTGCTAATGAAACTCATTACCGAATAGATGTTGTAATGGGATCCTTATTTGCACTCTAACTTTTGCCAAACAATGTGACTTAATGTACATAAGATGTGAACAAAAACAAACAAAAATTCAATTGCAAAATAAAATATAGTAAATTAAAAAAATAATAAAAACTAAAATCATTTTATTTTTAAAGAAGTTTTCATGTTTTTCAATATTTTTTCTGATTTTAAAAAAAAAATTTCTTATATTAGTTTTTCAAACAGAAAAAAATGATAATAATTTCATTTTTAAAGTATTATTAGATTGATTTTTCTTCTGATCGCTTTAAGAGCAAGTAAATTCTCCAGTTCACATTTCACCTTGCGATTTGCTCATTCCTTGGTTTTGTTTAAATATATTTTATGATTATGGCTAAATCGTTATCGCGTTGAGTGGAGTTCGTTGCACGTTCAACGTGCGGCAATGCCACAATTAAAATTGCAACAGCGCGGACAAAGGTGGACAGAAGAAAGGGTGAAGCGGGGAAAATCTGCTTACAATGGTATCATATGCCAAGAAACGGCGAAACGGCGGCAACTCCATCATCATCATCAACATCATCATCATCGTCACCAAAAAAAGAGTCCGTTAACGTTTGCCACAAAGTTCAACTTAAAGTTAAAGTCAAAGTCAAAGTTTTTGTATTTTTTTTCGTATTTTATTTTCGGGCTGCATTTTAATTGCTTCACTTTTTATCACCGAAGCCGAAGTTTATGTAAAGTTGATGTTGATGTTGTTTACAGTAATTAATAGAGAGTGTCATATTTACGATGATATCACATGTGTGTGTGTGTGTGTGTTTACACAGAGTTGCCACACTTTCGAATGAAAGCCACATGCAACCCCACCTGATATTCTTCTGCTGCTGCCTCATAATTGGCTGCTTGGTATTAAAGTAAAGTACATTATTGATAGCTTGTTCTGTGTGTGTGTGTTTGTGCGTGTGTGTGTGTGTGTTTGGGTTGAATCAAAGGCAACAACAACAACAACGCAAGCAAGCAAAAACGTAAATTCATTTTTAAATATGACAAAACAATAGCCCGACCAAGACACAGTGCGAACGATGAGAAGAGAGAGAGAGAGAGGGAGGGTGAGCAGGGGACGGGGGCGCCATTCCGGTAATGTTAGACGGGCAAAAGGACAAGCTGTCGTTTTGGGTTTTTGTGTGTTCCGGCGGCGGTGGTGGGGATGGCGTCAGTCATTTATGACGAAGCAATGTGCTTGTAATAGTACTCGTACTAATGAGCCACACACACACACACACACACACACACACAAACAAACACACACACACAGAGACACAAAGATACAGCGCAAGGAGTCAAGGAGTGCGAAAACTGGAGCACAGACCAAAACAGACTCTCTCTGTCCTCACAAGGCCATAATTTGTGTGTGTGTTTGCACAGTGGGCTAAAATGATGTTTACCTTGACACTTTTAAATGAGTTCTTGAAGGTTTATGGCTATTGCAATCAGACTGTTTCTTAGTGTTAATGGGGGAAAAATAGAATTTATTGTGTCTAGCCATTTCACCTGTGCATTGATAGCAGTCAGTCAGTTTGCACGAACGAAAGAGCTATATTGATAGCAGTCAGTCAGTTTGCACGAACAAAGAGTTATATATATAAACTAGTAATTTGTTGCAACTCAGCACACGAATATAAGTATTTGAGTACTATGTATTTTTGTAGAATAATATTATTTTTTTTTTACCTTTTCAGGTTCTTTCTTGTATGATAATCTAAGGACAAGGATATTCCACCAAGGACATTACAAGAACGCCAATTACATAAAATATCTCTTTGAAAACTCTAGTATTCTAATATATTACCTTACCTATTACCAATATTATTGTAAAGTTTGCTCAAAAACCCTTAAATTAGTTTTGCCGCAAAAAAAGAGTAAAAACATTTTTACAAACTTTTCACATTTATATTATTAAGTAGAAAATACATAAGTAGTATGTTTATTTGTTATGCCTTTACAACAACATTTCATTTCTCAATAAACTGTAATAAATTGTTCACTTCGATTCTTAGCTATTTGTCCCATGGTGCATTGGGCTGTGTGTGGGTGGGGAGAGGGTGGGAGGGGGGGGTGTCGCTTACTTTATTGCGTTGTTGCATGGGTAAAAATGGTTGAATGCTAGTAGCTTCTGCGTATGAACATTTGAGCACATTCGTTTCAAATTATTTGCGCATTCGAGCAGCTGTAAACGATTACGTATACGCACACACACACCAACACACACACACACACACACATCAATACACACACATACATATGTTCGCGATTTGGGACGATACAAATACTTATCAGTCCTTATATGTGCGGGTGTGTGTGTGTGTATTGGTGTTGGTTGCTGCCAATTGCCTGGACCCCCGATTTCTGTGTATGTATGTGTGTGTGTGTTGCACATGTCCAAAGTGTGTGGCGTCCCTGCCTGGCACATTATTGAGCCGTCTATGCAACACATTGCCTCCCCACACACACACACACACACACACTTTTCGGGCAGGGGGCAGGGGGCAACCCGTATGGCCCCAGCTTGGAATTTTCTTTATTTTTTTTTTGTTCTGCTTTTTCTTTGTTGGGTTTTTTTCTGTTGTTTTTTTTTTTTGTTGCTGTTTGGTGCTTAAGTTCGACAACTCAATAAAATGTGCTTTATGGCAAAAAAAAAGCGAAAAAAGCGAAAAAAAAAATACGAAATGAAATGAAATGAAGAGGAGAAAAAGTGGAAAAAACAAAAACAGTTGAACACAGCAAAAGGCAGGCAGACACGGGCATAACCCATTCCAAATGCCAATAGAACTGATGGGCAAGGGTAGGGGCAGGGGTAGTGGTAGTGGTTGGAGGGGGGACGGTGGTGTATTGGTGTTGTTGGTGTATCTAAAAAGTAAATGTTTGCTGATATTCCGAAAAGTCCTTTCGCTTGCTTCCTATGGCACAGCAGCTGGTTCCACACACACACACACACATACACCGAACACACACACACACATACACATAGAAAGCTACTCAGTTAGAGGTATGCCTGGGTACTGGTTATGTTTTCCTTACCACTTGGTGCTAACACAGCGGCAGCACCACCGGCGCCCTGGCAATTGATTTGCCATAATTTAAGTTTCTCCCCGTTGGATTTTTTGTTTATTTTTTTTGCGTTGTGCCCCTCAAGCCGCACGTTCTGGTCTGAGGCTGAGTCTGAATCAATGCCCAAGGCAAAGGCACAAGGCAACGGCAAAAGGCAAAAGGCTGTGTGGCATGCAACGCTTTTGTTTCTACTTATTTATAAATGAGAAAATCGTTTTATGATAACGGCTACAAAACTGGCTTTTGGCCGGGTTCAAACGGTATACAAAGGCATCTGGTTTCACTCTTCGATATATATATATATATATATTATATATGTATATATATAAGTAACACTTTGGTAAAGGTTTTCATATTCAATTATGAGCTTAATACAATGATTACTTATTGCTTGAATTTTTGATGGCATTACCTTAAAATTGTTTTAAAGCCCAAAGTTTCACTCTTTTGGTTCCAATAATCTTTTACAACAGGGAACCAAGGGCATTCCCATAAGATATCTTATAGGAATATCTTTACAAATACTAGCATATATGTTATTTTGATGCTTAAGCTTTATTTTTGTAGAGTTTCATTTGAATTGAATGAACATTTTTAAAATTTTTCAATATCATATCATCAGAATATGCAATATCTTTACTATTTCATTTAGTTCTTGTGTTATTTTGATGTTTTAGCTTTACTTATGTCGAGTTTCATTTGAATTCACAAACATTTTATGAACATTTCCCATATTTTACTTACTTTTTCGTTACTTCTTCCTTACTTTTTTCACGACTTTCTCTCCTTTACTCTCGCCAGTTTCCTAGTTTTTCAAGTGTCAAGCGTTAAGCGACAAGTTGCAAAACTATGCAAATGTTGTGGCAATCTAAACAAACATTCCCCCGCCCCACCGCTCCACCGATCCACCGCTCCACCACTCCACCACTCTCTTTTCACCTTCATCCCGGCCCCGCTCCGCCTATCACTGTTTCAACTAGAATGGCAGGCGTCAGTGGCGTTAAAGTCGAAGCGAGAAGAGCGCGTAATTAAGGATTCGCGCATACTTTGCCATGATAAGCGCTCGACTAACGATTTGGACACGTCTCAATGTGTATGTATAGGTATGTGTGTGTGCTGGTCACACTCATTGTGTGTGTGTGTGTGTGTGGTGTGAAAGGAGTAGAACGCACAAAAAACTTACACAACTTTTTGCCATGGCGATAAGAGAAACTTGCAACGCGTTGTTGAACTTGCACTTAGCCGTCACGTTTGTGTTATTCTCACCTTCTGCCACTGCCACACAGAAAATCTCTCTTTCTGTGTGTGTGTAGACAAGTATGGTAAGGCGGGTCGGGTAGGGGGCGTGGCTGAGTCGACTTGAGTTGAGTCTTCTTTCTGATTTTGAGTCGCGACGCGTCACTTAAAGTCAACTGCTCCGACGCGTTTGGCAATTAATCAAAGAAGGTGCGTGATTATCGCATGCTGGCCGCCAGACGACAACGACGACGACGACTCAAGAAGCTGCTAACGGCTTTTCTGTGTGTGAGTGTGTGTGTGTGTGTGTATGCGTGCGTGTTCGTGCGTGTCGCTCAAGTGTAAAGAAAGCAAATATTAAAACATATTTTAATCTAGCAAATGCAATGCGCCTTAACATCTAGTTCTCTCTTTCTCTATATATATGTGTGTGTGTGTGTGTTTGTTGCTGGTAAATAATAAATTTATCATTTGTCAGCAGTTAAATGCTTTGGCGTAAGGTGCAGAAAGAGAGAGGGCGGGAGAGAGAGAGAACGAATGAGAGAGACCCGAAGCGACGAATTAATAATTCATTGCGTATACGACGCGTTACCCAGCAAACACTAACACTGCTGCACACACACATACACACAAGGGTAGCGAAGTGTCATGCGAATATGACACACACACACACACTAACACACACATGCACACATACACTCGTACACATAGTCGCAGCAATAAATCGTCAAGTTTATGTTTGAAGTGTTTATTGAATCCATGATATTCGAACGCATTGCTGACTGCTGACTGCTGCTGCTGCTGCCCCTCTGCGCACGTTTCACCCGCCCCTCTCTCAACCACCCGCTTCCCCACAAAGCTTTTCACAGCAGTCATTTTGTCATTTGTGCAAATATTTGACCAATCGCTTTGTTGTTGGTGTTTCTTGTTGTTGTTGTTTTTCCTTTGAATGAATTGGTTGATCGGTCAAACTCCCCTCCCCACCAGTCACCCCCCTTCTCCACTCACACCTATTGATATGTTGTTATTTGGTTTTTATAGGCCCTCTTAGCCAAAAAGCAAAAAAAGAAGCTTTCTCGACTCGTGTCATTTCGTGTTTGTGTGTGTGTCTATGTGTGTGTGTGTGTGTAAATCCTTTCGACGTGTCGTCGAAATGTCGAAAATGGTAAAATATTTGCACTTGTCTGTCTACCAGGCCCACCCACTCCCCCTCTCTCTTTCTCTCTCTCTCTCTTTGTCGCCTTGCAACACACGTTACCTACGTGGGATTTGTTTGGCATTTGGGTATTGGGGCGTGCGTGCGCGACACTCCGGACTCCGGACGGACAGTGTAAACTTCACTCAACTCCACACTGGCTGTGATATGCCTTGCACAAATATTGATATAAGTATTTCACACTCAATATGTGAATGTAGTTGTATAGACAGACAGACAGACATATATACATATAGATAGATACAAAGATAGATAGATAGTCAGACTGTGATGCTGCTGCTGTTGCTTTTGCTGCTGCTTATGTGTGTGTCAATGTGTTTATTGTTTGCCCAGGCAAGTGATTGCTATTTGCAACACGAGACACCTGCCTGCCCCTTCGTCCCTTTGCCTCAGCAGCAACAGTTATCGAATATTGCAACAACAACTTAAAGTTCAAAGCAACAAAAAAAGCAAAATTAACATATGTTTTTGTTCAGTGTATGATGTTGATTGTTGGTTAATTAGTTGCCAGTTACTGATTGAAGAAGAGGTGGTGTCAGTTGCATGAACACACACACACACATACACTCAAACACACACGCATGGAAACACTTCCAACACTTTCGCTTTCAAATGCGCTTAAATGAAGTTGTTCCCTCACTCTCCCTCTCTCACTCCCTCTCTCTCTGTATGTCTGTGTTAGTGTATCTATATGTGTGTGTGTTAGGCGTTAGGGCAACCACAAATGTGAAGCTTAGCTTTTTGCATTTGCCAAACAACAATCTTTCGGGTCGCTTTCGGCGCCACCAAAACGAACTCTGCGCATTTTTGTGAAGTCCATTAAATGAAACTTACTTCATATTGTTGCGGAGGCTCAGTTGGCGAGCGCAACGTGCAACATTCTGTGTCTGCCTCTCTCTCTCTGTGTCTCTGTCTGTGTGTGTGTGTGTGTGTGTGTGTGTGTGTGTGTGTGTGTATAGTAAATTAAATGATTTTTCACGCCCGACCAAAAACCAAAGCCAAACTCTGTAGAGAACAGATCCATGCAACAGCAGCAGCATGCCACGCCACGCCATGCCGTGCCATGCGGTGCGTCCACAACATTTTTATGTGTTTGTTTGCGGCAACAGGAGAGCCAACCGTGCCACACACACACACACACACTTGCCACAAGGGCAGTCAGGCTGCTCCAGTTGGAGTCCAGTTCAGTTGTGTCTGGCCTTTTTTCAAGGGGGGGAGGGGGCAATGTTTAAACGTTAATTCATGGTCGTATTTTTATGTTGCACTCGTTGCGCGCGCTTCCGCCAACTACAACGACGACGACGACGATGACGACGACGACGACGACGATGCCACAACGCCTTTATTGGCCCAAACGGCAGTGGCCTAAAGTGTTTACTAAATAAGCAGATTTTCTTCTTGGCTGGCAAGGGTGTGTGTGTGTGTGGTGGGAAGGGGGGAGTTCGGTGGTGTGTCGTCAGGTCACGCTAATGGAATGGCTTTTGCATGGCTTACCTTTTGGCCTTCGCCGTTGACTTATTTAATTAAATCAGTTTTTTGTTTTGTTTTTGTTTTGTTGCGGCTTTAAAACGGCTCTTTGTCTAAGGCTCCTCTAAGCCCGGCTAAGTAGGCAACACCCCCCACCGCCTCTTCCCCCCACCCCACCTTCCCATGATGCCCTTCATTGCTGTTGTTAATCTAACGAGCAAAGCTGCCAAAGCCCAAGTTGAACAAGCAAAAACCAACAACAAAACAGAGAGAGAGAGAGAGAGAGAGAGACGGCAAGTCGGATTCCGACTCCACACAACAGAGAAAAAAACGCAAAAAACGGCTCATAAAAGTTGCAAATTGCGGCAGCACATTGATGAAATGTAAACCGCAAATCGTAACACAGAGAAACAACAACAGCAGCAACAACAACAACAGCGAACGTGCAACACAAAACAGTTATAGCTGTCTCTTTCGCGTATCACTGATATCATAAAAATGTGCAACTTGCAACAGTTGCCACTGCCGCTGTCGAATGAGTGACAACAAGCAACAACAAGAAGCAATAACAAAAAAGTTTTAGTTAAAGATGTTACGTGGGCATAAAAAAAAAAAACAAAAAAAAATGTTATGTTGTTGCACATGCAACATTGTTCGTGCTACATTAGAATGTGTGCAACGTGACACGACATCAAATATTTAATTACTATTCCTTTTTTGCTTAGGTAATTATTTTGTAAGAGATTAAAGCGCCATCTATTGGACACAATGAGGCTTATGGCTATTTATAGCAATCTCAACAAATTTAATGAGCGCACCTAAAAGTATGCAATGCAATTTTGATCGGCAATTCTTGTACAAAAATAGACGATATATATGTATGTAGGCAGTGCGTATATGTGTATGTAAAGCACGTGCTCCTCTCTAACACCTACTCAGTGTATGCGTGTGCGTGTGTGTGTATGTGTGTGCTTACTGTATGACAATGGGTTTTGTTTGTTTGGCTGTGCTACGCGCGTTGTGGCAATAACTTAACGATCCACCAGAAGAAGAAGAAGAGTAGAAGAGTAGAAGAGGTGCAAGCGTAAAACAGGTTGAACGGCTGGCAGGGCAGGAAGGGGGAGGGTAGAAGGAGGGCCCAAAATAAATC
This sequence comes from Scaptomyza parva, assembly GCA_035044645.1. Taxonomy (NCBI): domain Eukaryota; kingdom Metazoa; phylum Arthropoda; class Insecta; order Diptera; family Drosophilidae; genus Scaptomyza; species Scaptomyza parva. The sequence goes on from JAWNNT010000139.1 coordinate 13,873,438, forward strand.
TTGCAAAAATAAGTTTTGGTGGCGATGGCGATGTTGGCGTCAAAAACGCTCAAAGCGACCAACAACAACAACAAAAAGCAAAAATGGAACAAAACAGTAACGCAAATGACACGAGCTAAGGGAGAGAACAACAACAAGAAGAAGAAGAACAAGAAGAAGATGAATCAGGGTGTGTAGAAGGATAGAAGGGGAGTAGTAGGAGTAGAAGCGTCGTCGACAGGCGGCTGCCTGGCAAAAATAGCCTTATCAGTTCCTGTTTCCTGTCGAAAGTTTTCATATTTTTGCGCGTGGGTGCATCAGCAACAGCAGCAGCAGCAGCAGCAGTGGCAACAACATTGTGGCAGCGATGGCAAGTAACGGGCAGCAAGCAGCAAGCAGCAACAACAATGGCGCAAAAGTAAACACAGCAGCGGCGACAACGACGGCGACGACGACGACAAAGCAACACACGGAAAGTGTTGCAATACATTTTGTTTTGTTTTGGTTTTTTTTTTCGTTTTTTTTTTTCATTTTGTTCTGTTTCGTTCAGTTTTGAGCTGCCTTTTGATTTTTGCACAGCAGCAAATAGAGAGCGATCGGTGGAGAGGGGGGCGGGGCGGGGAAGCGAGCGGGGCGGGGAAGCGAGCAGGGCGAGGCGAGGCGAGGCGTGGCGAGCGAGTTTCGCAACTGTGAAGCCATAACAGAAACCACAATAAAAAGCAGGAAATATTTAAACATTTTTCTTTTAGTTTTGCATGAAACGACGACAACTTCGACGTCAACTGCGACGTTAACTGCGACTGAGACTGCGGCGCAACCATTTTCACACTTATTGTCAGATTTTGCTTTGTGTTTTGCCTTCGTTGCCCGCCAGGCGAAACAGTTATGTTGCTGCTGTTGCCGCTGCCGTTGCTGCTGTTGCTGTGAAATGACGCACAGCCCAGAGATAACACGTCGCAAAATGCAAAAATGAGAAAAAAAATATGAAATAACCACACACAAAGGGAGGGGTGGAGTCGTGGGGGGTGAGGGACAGATCTGCAACAATTTTTATGTTGCAGCTGTAAATGTGGCAACCCCAAACACAACGAACGAACGAACGAGCGACCAAAAAACCCACAATGCCACACACACCATAGAGAGGGAGAGAAAGAGAGAGCGAGACAGAGAGGGAGAGATGCCTTTTTGCCATCAACAACCTTGCCACCAGTCATGCCACCAGCAATGCCTTGCCATGCCGCATATGTTGCGCATATATGCCTGCCAAACGCTCAATTTGTTTTGCCTTTTGTCTGCCCCAAACACACACACATCATATCAGTGTATGTGTATGTGTGTGTGTGTGTGTGTGTTTGTGTTTGTGTTGATGTCATTTTTAAATTTACAGGATATGTGCATAATTTTATACAAAAACGGACAATACAAACGCGCCTGTCACACACTCACTTAAGCACACACCATGCCACACACACCGTGCCACACGCCACACACCACACACCAACACCAACGAGACCATGCAACAGCGCGCCACATGCCCCCTGCCCGTTGGCAACCCTAACAACAAGCATTTGTTGCTTACTTTTAAAGAATTTTTGGGTGTTTTTTTTCTGTTGAAATTTCAGTAAGAATTATTTCAATTATCTCCTTTGAAGAAAAAGAAGAAATCACCACAAACATTTGGCAAAGATTCCCAAAAATATCATTTATTGATCATCAAATTTTTACCAAATAAAATATTTCCTAAACCCAAAAAAGTTCAATAAAACATAATAAAATTGATTTTTTTTGGTAATTTCTCTGCAAATTATGTTTGTAACACAATTTTCGGGCGGGTCGAAAAACGCCCAAAAGCTCACATGAGCTATGCGATTGCCGAAAATGTATGGGCCGTGTAGCCTAATGGATAGGGCGTCGGACTTCGGATCCGGAGATTGCGGGTTCGAGTCCCGTCATGGTCAAGAGTGTTAAGTCATTATTTTTTTTTCAGTTTTTCCTTTACTTCCTTTTGTGAGTAAACAAAATATTTTTTTGTTTTTAAATTATTATTTAATTATTTTTTTTTAAATTAATTTTTATTTGTTTTAAATTTTTTTTGGTTTTCATATGAATAAAACACACAAATTAGTGTTCTAGGGTTGCCAATGGTTGCCAATTGTTAATGGTTGTTCAGGGCGACATTCTTGAAAGCATTGGAAGACAGTAATATTTACCTTTACAAAGTATATACACATATATATTCTTGATCAGTAACAGTTTTTTATTGGTTTTGCTTTAACGCTTTCTTTATAAGACTTGAATCAATTTGAATCTTTTGCTGCTTTTAGGAATGTGTCAGATGGGAGAAGTATATATGTATATATATAGCTGTCAATAGGAACAATCGATCGAAAGACATGATTTTCTATATAAATCGATATTTGAGTGGAGTGGATATAATAGATATCGAAACTTATTAAGGAAAAGTTATTTCAAATTGCAAAGATAGAGTGAGAAAGAATAGCTTCGCTATGTCAAATATTGTACACACTTGCACAACCTTCCACTGTTTATCATATATTAAGATCATTCAATATAACAGCTATATGATATAGTGATCCTTCGATCTAGTCGATTTTGACAAACAAAAAGAAGAACTTCAAATCAAAAACTGAAACAGACTAGAAAAAGAAGACACAAGAGAAAGAGATAGACAGAAGAGACTGAATCTTTTCGCCATGCTGATCAAGAACATATATGTATATCTCATCGAGTTGAATGTGCTTCCCTCTCTGCACTGACACATTGATAAAACTCTTTTAAAGGTTAAAACTAATTTCTTAAATTCAAAAATTTCGATGTGGCGTCAGCTAAACAATCTAACAATTGGGTTTCCAATCTATATATATATATACACTTTTTAGTTTTTTTGGTTTTTAGCCATGACCGTTTGGAAGTTTTGTGTGTGTGTGTGTGTGTTTTTGGTCTGTGGCACGTAGTGTCTGAAAGTAATTGTGGCAATATGCACTTCCAGTTATTGATATATATACACATATATTTGATTGTGAGTGTGTGAGTGTGTGAGTGTGTGTGTGTGTATCTGACTGGATGTGCCTATGTGAGTTTTTGACAATAAGTTTCAATTTCTGCATGCGAATGTGTGTGTGTGTGTCTCTCTCTCTCTGTGTGTGTGTAATACGAGTAACACTTATCAAAAGTTTGTTGCTAACACATGCAAATTGAAATGTGTGACTACACGCAACACACACACACACACACACGCATACACACACACTACCAACACCCACAGAGACTAACACACCTACACAGATGTTGTCACATTGTAGCTGAGGACACAGTTTGCCACACGTACGGAGTACATGAGATCTGAGGCATAAACGTGCACGTAAACACACACATACACACAGACACACATACACCTGAGCTGAGACAGCACCTGCAACAGCGACTTTGCTTTGCCTAGACTCTCAAGAGTGAGCGGGTGGTCGGAGGGGGGTCGGAGGGGGGTCGGAGGGGGGGTGACGGCACCCAAGTACAAGGAGTACATATGGCCTCTAGCTTCCGCCTGTTTTAACACCTAACAACCAAGAAAGCAACCAACAACTTGCCGCTTGCCGCTTGCCGCTTGCCGCTTACCGTTGTTGCCGTTGCATACTTATTATAGCTGCAGCATGTGTCTCCCACACACACACACACACACACCTATTTACACCCACACACATACACACACACGCAAGCCCTTTTTGAATGTAAACGTGTGCGGATTTCAACATGAGTTTTAGAAACAAAAGTTTTTGATTTCTTTGTTCTCATCGTTGTTGTTGTTGTTGTTGTTGTTGGTTTTGGTTTTTTTTTTTTTTATATGTTTGATGCTTTTTGTCACAGCAACTTTTTATTATTGAAGCCGAAGCCGATGCCATATGCGTCAACTGAAGCTTGCAACTTGTGCTTCTTCTTCTGCTTGCTCATCTTCTTCTTCTTTGCCGGCTATAATTGCAGCTTTTGAAGCTGTCGAAAGTTTTGCATTTTTTGTGGGTTTTTTTGGTTTTTTTTTTGGTTTTTTTTTTGGTATTTTCAAACAGCTGCCATAAATGCATTTTAGACGCAAAATGTTGCGTCATAATTGCATAATTAGGCTGGCGGGAGTGTGAGAAAAACTTGCAACATTTTCTAATTGAGTTAACATTTATTGCCACCCCGCCCACTTCTCTCCACCACCCTCCCGCCTGCCAGCCAACCGTCGTATTTCGTAATTTAATATGACTGACATTTCGTTCGGTGTTCGGTGACAAGTTTAATACTGCCACCACATTGCCACAATCCCCCCACCCCCCACTATAACATCTCGTTGGCACCCTTGGCACACCAAATGAACGTCGTCGTCGCCGTCGCCGTCGTCGTCGTCGTCGTCGTCGTCGTCTATCGTCTATTGGATAATTAAGCCACTTGGCGACAGGTTTGACAGCCTTACTTTGAATTGTCAGCTTCTGTGATGCAGACAACGCGTTGATGCCTCTGCTGCTGTCTTCTGCTGCCTTCTGATGCGTCTCCTGATGCTGCCACAGCCACTGTCACAAATGCTATGTGGCGCTATGCGCTCAATTTCATTTGAAGACAACTTCAGATTTCCAATTCGGAACAGGAACAGGAGAGAGGAGGAGGCAGAGGAGCAGAGGAGAGGCAACTCTTGGCCTTGTCTCTGGCCATGCCACAAACTTGAAGTTCAATTTAAATTTTCCCAGTTTTGCCCACAAGTTATTGGTATTTTGATCGCTGTTACCGCTCTCTTTCGCTCTCTCTCTCTCTTTCGCTCTCGCTCGACGAGACATTGAGATATTGATATCGATAAATGTGTATTGATGTCTCCTTTAGTGCTTCTCGCTTCTTGGGGACATGTTTTCTCTGCTTCTTCTTCTTCGCATTCCAGGGGGGTGGGGGTGTAGGGGAACTGATTGGAAAATGCAATTCGCATTAAAAAGTTTTGGTTGGCCCAAGTTATGGGCTGAAAAGTTTTTGGCATTCGGTTGCATGATTGACGCATTTGCCATTTTCTGGACAATTGTTGTTGTTGAGCGCTGCAGTTTAATCTAGATAGATGTGGGGGGCTGGTGGGCAGGGGGGCCAGGCCACTGTTCGCTGTTGTCAGTTACAGCATTTTGAGTTGCGGCAGTTAATCAACCACTAAATGGCAGGCTTTCATCTACAGTCGTACCTTTTTGGCATGATGATTAGGCCATGAGCTGCCTGCCTGCCACGAGTTGCCTGCCACGCTGCCTGCCTGCCTGCCTCACTATGCTACTTCTCTATGATGACGATGATGATACCGTCGACCGAGACCAGAAAGGCAGAAAAACTGAAAGAAAAAAAGTAATAGAAAGAAAAATAAGTCGTGTCGAAGCAGATTTGCCGAAGCGTTTTGCCAAGCATCTCGCAACTCGCATCTCCCAAGGCAGGCAAGGCCGAAAGTGGCGCCCAACCGCGTTGCTGCTTGCCACAAACCCAGGTCGCCAAATGCCACCACAGCTTGTAGCAATTGTCGTACCATTTGTCAGAAGCACGCGTCGACACTCCTCCCTCGCGGCACGCTGCGCATGTGCCGAGATCTCCACAAACTCGTCGTCTCACCGCTGCCATCTACGAACGTCACGTTCCACCACGTGCCAGCCATGTGGATGTCAAGCGGCACATGGTGGATTCCATTCGTTTCGAAAATCCACTTCGACAATTGGCAACGACGTTTCGCAGCTCGGCTGTTCGGCCGTACCGTTCGTTTCCACACAAGCATCCAGCATCCAACGGCTGTGCAAACGACCCAAAACGATTGCAGCTTCGTGTTTCATAGCCGACTGCTTCCGAACACTTCGTGATGCTGTGTGCCGTGTATGGCGAATGCGTTTTCAGTTGATCAACAACGCTTCCATCGGCTAGTTGACTTTAATGCCTGCACTTTGGCGTCGCAGTCATCCTGGCACCGACAACAACAACGAAGAAACACAGTTACAATTTGAGTGATTTGATTTGATAGTTTCGCGCGTGTTTTCGCTTTTTGGAATGCACTTTTGAAAGAACCGTTAATTGTCAACGATTGCATTTCATCAGTAAATAACAGTAAACAACAACAACAACCAAATCGTGTGTGACATTTTTTTTTGTGCTGTTGTGCTGGAAAATAGAAAATAGAAAAGAGTGAAATGAATTTAACAAATGTCTAAAAGATATTTGAAACAATTTTGAAAATCTGTATAGCCGATAAAATACTCAAATCCAATGTGCATCATTTCAAAACTACATTTATATCGCTATTATCTGGTGTTCATCAATCGCAATGATAAAATGCTGATCGTGGTTCTGTCGATATTCGCGCTTATCGAAGGTAAAACTTGAATTCACTTTTGCAATATTTTGTGCGGTTTGTTGTCGTTTTTGCTAGGGGCTTTACTGTATCTATTTCTGTCTGTTACTCAAAATCTACGGCATACTTTTAGGATCACAGATTTAAGTTTCGCATAAATGGTTTAGCATACCTTTAGGGCTAACGATTTAAGCCAGGATGTTTTTGTAAATGATTTAATGTTTGAAAATCAATTAAATGCAATTAATGTCAATTAATTATGAATTGTTTCAATCCATTGTTGAAATTAAAAATCATTGGCCATACTCACAATTAAGTTGTCAACCCAAACTAAAAACAAAAAAAACACAGCTCATCAACATTAACACTTTGTTTGGTCAGGTTATTATAATACGCTCGCTGCATTATAAATGACTTTAACAAAATCAATTGGAAAATATATATATATATTTGACTCTTTTCACAAACTTCGACTTATTGAATCCTGAACCGATTACAATTTACCGATTTTGTGCACATTGAATGAAATTGAATTGAATTGAATTGAATTTTCCAAGGAATGCCATTGCAATTAAGTAAATCATAAAAATTATTGAGGCATAGGGCAATCGGCAATGCAATTGCAATTGCAATATTGTTATCTGTTTTGTGATTGAATAATTTGATTTCTGTTTTTGTTGTTGCTGTTGTTGTTGGTGTTGTTGTTGTGTGTGTCGGCAACCTCAACGATATTGAGAATTAACTTGTGAATCCCACTTAACAATTTTTCGCATGTACGCCATTGCTTATTTATTAACCAAACCACTGGTCAGCTGAACAATGGTCATTAAATCGATAGTCAGTGACACAAATTGAATTAATATTTAATTGATTGATGATTTGTTAAGAGCTAGTAGTGTGGAAATTTGATGCATTCGACCTGAAAACCACGAAAACCTTTTCCAACAAACCAACTCTAATGAATGATTATGATTTTTTGCAACAACCTCCTCACTGCAGCTTAGTCGCATTATGACAATTACCTCATGGCCTATCAATCAAATCATAGCCGAAATGTAATTGTAATGCATAAACTTAGTTTTTGTAAAGTTTCACCTAAATCCATTTGGCAGTTTTTGTCAGGAAACAGTTTTGCAAAATTTTTCAAATGAACTGAAAGTTGAATGCGATCTGGAACTGGAAAATGTGAAAAAGTGTTGATAGTTTGCACAAAAGTCAACTCTTTAGATCTTTGTATACCATTGTACCATATATAATGAAGCCAAATATTTAAATAGTCGGATTAATTCTGCTGCCTGAACACAAGAAATGGAATGGAATGGAAAATGCAGTTGGGTTGCAGGGTGTTGGGTGTTTTTCTGCTGCTGTTGTTGTTGTTTGTTTTTAATGCAGTGTCATTGTTCAGTCTGTCATCTACGGTTGGGATTTTGCATCGTTGCTATTGGCATTAAACAGTATAAATAACACACACGCACACACACACACACACACGCACTCGCAGACACACACGCACACCGAAATAAATAAATAAAATAAGTGAATGGCAAAAACAGAAGCCGGCAAATGAAGACAACGGCAATTTAATTGACCATCGTCCCATGTCCCATAGTCCGATGTCCATAGTCCACGGACGGAGTCTATGGAGTCCGCGTTTGTCCAAAGTCCGGACTACTGAAATTGAATGGGCAAACCGAACCATAACGAACCGATCCCTACCAACAACAACAACTATAACAACAACAAACATGTGTACAAATCGAATTATCTTTTGATTTAATTGCGCAAAAATGTTTGTTGTTTTTGCTTTTTGGTTCTTTGTCGTTTTTTTCGTTTTCGTTTTTTTTTCGCACTGCAAAGTAATCACAACAAATGAAAATTGCCCAACAGTTGATTATTTAAATATTATACACTTTATGCATACATAATTTGTACATATATATATATGTCCTATATATATGTTTTTTACAATAAATGATTGTGATTTCGTTTTTTTCTTTCTGTTTTTTGTTTGGCATTATTAGATAAAATATTTTGCACTTAATTAAGAATGGAATTTGTAGTTGTTATTTGTTGTTGTTCGTTTGTGATTTTCATTGGTGTTAATTGAATATTAACTATTTTGTGTTGCACACAATATTTCAATTATTTGAAATGAATTTCTTGGAATTTTCATTGAACTATTTGATTACATATTTAATTACAAATTGTTCAGATATTTGCATTTAATGATTAAATAGAAAGACAAGAAATTTACATATTAATACGTTGCAAAAAAAAAATGTTTGAAGATAATTGAATTTAAGAGGAAAATGTTTAATGTTTAAAGGTAAAATGTTGACAGGTTACAGAAAAAAAAAATAATGATAGGAAAAACTTTTAGTTTTAGTTCTTACGAAATAAATTAATAATGAAATAATAAAATTTAAATTTGAAGTTGAAATTTTGATAATATCAAATATTAAGAACTCTATAATATTGTTAAAAAACTAATCATAATCAGAATCCATTTCTCTAAGCTAGTAAAATGGATTTTGATTATGGTTAGTTTTTTTAAACTAGTAAAAGTCGCTTGTAAAAAAATAAAATGTATTTTTTTGTTGAGTTTTTGTTTGTTCAGCTGAATGTTTAGCTCTGATAACACAGATAATAATGTCCAAACAAAGTATTATTATAATTTGTATTTGTTTTTTGGTTTTTTTTGACAGTTTGTTTTTTTCTACATCAAAAAGTCATTTCATCGCTTTAATCATGTTCAATTAACTGCTCTTTTAGATAATAAAAACTATAATAATATAAAAAAGATGAAAGAAAAAACAAAAAAACAAACAAATAGCGAAAAGTTTATGCATGCAAATGTGGCTAAATTGACAAACGGCAAAATATGCATTGGGCATTGCATAAATATAAACTTCTACTATTTGTGTATGTATGTGTGTGTGTGTGTGTGTGTGTGTGTGTATGTATATCGGGAATATTTGCATACATACATGTATTTACAAATGTGTATTGTGTGCAGAAAATAAATACTTATGATGCACGATGCGTGAAAACAGAAAAACAGAAATTAACAAGTAGCAATAATTAGCATTCGATATGGTGGCACCAAAAGATACCCTTACCATTTTAATTCATAGATTTTCTTGACTTTTTTGTCGTTAAAAACTTCTACACAATTTATATATTTATTTAATTGCTTTTTGTGGAATTATGTTTATTGAATCTAATTTCAATCTGATGAAAACTTTTCAAAAAAACCTTTCCTGTTCAACTTTGACATTCAAATTTATCCATTTCCAATTTCATTTTGAAAGAAATTGAGTTTTAGTGCTTATTTACGATCTATAAACTATCATTAACTAACTTTTGAGATTGTTATGTCTAAGCATTTGAACAAGGAAATTTGTTTAGGATATGCATTCATGTTCATAATGTTCATAATGTATATATGATGTGTATTCATGTGTTACACAATACATTATACAATTTATATACTCTAGACGAAAGGGTAGTGCAAAAATGAGGGGCGCTTAAATCACGGTAAACAATAATTCCCCAGTGATAATAGCGCAGAATGCGAACGGCGTATGTGAAAATGCATTAAATGTGAAACCATGCCACAGCCATGCCACAGCCAAGCCAGGCCAGGCAAGTGTTGGCCACTGTGTGTGTGGCACGTTGCACATTGCATGTTGTTGCACACGCTGCCAATTGCCAGTTGCCAGTTGCCAGTTGGCCGCTGATAATGATAAGCATAAAAGTGAAAATAATTTTCAATTACAGCAACATTAATAACCGATAATAATCCTAAACAAATATTGTAATATAAGGACTGTCTGTGTGTGCTAGTGTGTGTGCGTTTGTGTGTGTGTGTATTGTCTAGGCATTTGTGTGTGCATATCAATGAAATGCAAATTAATTGCCCAGCATGTGGCAGCAATTGGAAAACGTGAACCGAGCGACCATAAATGATAAGCTACTGACTTGCCCCACGTGCCACCACCCATGCCACAGACACACACACACACACACTCTATCTCTTTTCAACAAATACGCAATGTGCATTAATAAACTGTAAGCTGTAAGCTAAACCACAAATATTGCAGTCAAACCAGACAGACAGACCGACGGACAGACGGACAGTTGAACAGACAGTTGGGTCAGTTAGTTAGTTAGATATATTCCATATCTCGTTGAGTAGAGTGTGGAAAGTGTGGAAAACCTTTTGGCACTTTGTAAATTGTATGCATATTCGGTTTGTCCAGTTGTCCCTTGAGTATCTTAATTGATACACGCCAACGACTCATGGCAAGCATCGAGCATCGAGCATCGAGCATGAGAATGATGTTGATGATGGCCTGACTATGGCTATGGCTATGGCTATGGCTATGACTATGGCTATGGCTTTGGCTCTGTTGCTGGTTGTTGGTTGCTGGCGGTTGGTGGTTCTTTAGCTTTTAGAGCATGCGACCGCAATAGCCGCAAGCGAACGCCCAAAGCGACACCCTTCCCTTTGGGTCCCAGCAGTGTGCTGACCGCCACTTTGGCAACACATGTTTATACCAAAATACCCAAAAAAGAGCCAAAGAAAAAAGAGTTTTGCTTAAAAAGGTTGCGCAAATTCGTTACTAAGTACTTAATAACATAAAAATGGACATAGACTTTTGTGTTTCGAGTTGATCCTGTACGAAAATGTTTAACGAACATACATTTTAAGGATCACTTGTACAGACCTAAAAGAGGACTGCAGTTAAAGTTTTTAATCTCTGGCAGTTCTACAAACTGGAATCAATTTACAAATTGATTAAACCCGTGGAATGGTTTGGGAAAAACAGAGAGAAGAATGCAGCTTCCACCATATATAGTATATGAAATGTTGATAAGCATCAACGCCGAGTCGATATACATACATAGTAGACCTATGATCTCAGGAACCATAAGTTCTTGAGAGTTTAGATTTGGAACATAAGCTTTTGTATACCAACATTAAAAGTTTGTTTGAAATGCTCGATAACTCTTCCCATTTTCGATATAAGCATAACGATAACGATTATATTTAAATCGTTAATGTGGCAAACTTGAAAGTTGTTTTAAAAACTATAGACACATAAATAAAAATCTGTAAAATGTTCATCAAAATCGCTTAAGAAACACTTAAAACTTGTTGAAGATTAAAATTTAGTAAGCTATCACTAGTAAAGCCTGTATTAATTGATTTTGCGATTAAAATTATTAAAAATGTTTATATATAAAGTCATCATATCTTAGTTGAGCGTGTTAAGAAAGTTGAGCCTAGATATGGATATTATTATTTACTTATTATGGTATTGAAACAAATGCTTAAAAAATAATTTCGTTATGCCAAAGTGTTCTATGTGACTAAAACTCTTAAATATAAAGTCTGGAAGATAAAAGTTAAGATCTGGTGTTAAGCTAATGCACCTAAACAGTGTGACCAGATTAAAGTGATTACAAAAATAAATTTTCTCACTTTTCGATCAATTCAATGTCAATGCCATTAAATTGTTTATGCAAGGTGAAATCCAATAAGTGAGGTTAATTTTAAATTGACTCTAACTGAAACTGAAACCAAATACGAAAAAAAAAAGAATAAATAACCCCAACCCAATCCCCGAAATTGATGGGTATAGAAAAACTTTGGCAATTAAAAGCAACTCGTCGCTCATTTGCAATGCCTGCCCCTCCCAAAAACGAAAAAAAAAAACAAAAAAACAAGATCGAAAGCAACAAAAAAATAAAAAGGATTGCGAACCCATTTCAAAATGTGAAACAAAAATCAAGACACAATTAATTGCAAGACGTTTGTTAAGACTGAAAAAAAAAGAAACCAAAAAGAAATTTATATACAGAAAACATTGAATTGAATTCTTTTTCTTATGTGTTTTTGGTTTCTTCTTTTTTTGGTTGGTTTTTGTCTTGTTTTGGCCACTGGAAATTCAATTGCCTCTCAGTGCTACAAGTTGTAGACGACGATTTGTTAAAAAATGCAAATGTAAATGTTGCCCCAAACTCTTCGTCGTCGTCGTCGTCGTCGCCGTCGGCTGGCGACCATTAGGCACAGTTGCCACCAACCGCGGCAGCCACTTGATGCAGCCATCATTTGTTATTTGCTATTTGCTATTTGCCTTTCGGTAGTTCAACGGCCAAGCTGTACTCCCTGGCAACATACTATACTAACTTGGCTATTTGATTTTATGCATTTGCGTATATATGTATGTATATAGTATATTGTATTACTTGGAGAAAAAGAAGCTTATTTATGTTTAAATCCATTATTTTTGTTACTGATTTAACATCAAATGTGTACATGCTTAACTTGAAATATGCACATGCTTAGATCGAGAATATAAAATATATAAAATAATATAATTAACATTTTTCATATTAGATTTAATGTCGACTTATTAATTTTTATGCACAAAAAGACTGCTTTTAAATATTATTCATATTCAATTTGAATATGAAACATTTTTGTTAAACAATCTGAGACAACTTATAACCAAGTATGTCAATTGGGATTTTTATACCCTTAACCCCTAAAATGGGTTGGGTAAAAAACAGTCAGAAGGAAGCTTCTCCGACCCCATAAAGTATATATATTCTTAATCAGCATCAACAGCCAAACCGATATAGCTATGTACGTCGGTCTGTATGTATAATCGCGTCGATCTCAGGATATATAAAAGCCAGAGACTAGAGTATACATTTCGGATATGAGCTCCCCTAACTCTGGTTTACCTATCATCTTGATTCCCAATAGAAAGAGTGTTAAAATATTCATATTCATATTCATTTCATATTCTGTTTAAATATGTTTATAATTTAACCAATATGTTTTATAGTTGATTTAAATATATTTTATATTTATTTTATATTCAGCTTAAATATGTTTTTAAATATATTTCATTAAGTATTTTTCATATTCATTTCATATTCTGCTTAAATATTTTTATAATTAAGCTAATATGTTTTATAGTTTTTTGTCCGAGTGTATGTAAAATCTATTTACTTACATACCTTAGTTCTATTAGGGTCTTAAAATGTATATTATTATCTAAATGAAATAATTTCTTAAACTGTAGTTCGTAGTTGACTTTTACTAGGCAACTTGAGTATCTGATACCATCTGCTTTGACAAAAAAATCTTTGCTCCCACTATATACATATAGATATACCATATACACACATATAATATTTACAACATGCAGTACTTTAATGCCTTGTCAGCTGCCTCACAGCTCGGCTGTTTATTCAAGTTTTGTCTTTCAACATTATTGAGCCTGCCTGGGAGCCAGAGCCAGCGCCAGAGACAGAGTCAGAGCCAGGGCAAAAGTTCCTTTGGCAGATGCCGTCTCAAAAAATTTGCCATTATCACCTATCATTGACGCTTTGGCGCTGGGATTTGTGTGTGTTCGCGTGTGTGTGTGTGTGGGTGTGCACCATAAAAAAAAGGTGCCATGCAGATTGGCATCTTTGTATCTGTTTGGTTTCGTTTGGTTTGGTTTGGTTTGGGTCCTCAGATACTTTGTGTGTGGTGATTGGAAGCGGGGGGGAGTGGGAGCGGGGGGCAAATAGCGTGCCGTGCCATATATTTTGTTGCCTCATATACACATACGCAGGACAAGACACTTTATTAACACACACACCCACAGATACCCACGCACACACACACACACACACACACATTGATAAATACAAGCTTAACTTTTGCCAATGTCCTTAACCATAAATTTGCTTTGGTAAATCCTCATTGTCGTTGTGTGATTTAAACTTTTGGGCAACCATTTCGAACGGTAACGTCCACGTACGTACCTATATCTATATATGTGGGAGGCCCGTTGCCAAAGTCCCCCCCCCACTCCCTGCACTCCCCAGCTCCCAGAGAACTCACCTTCAAAATGGATCCGCGACAGCCGAAACCAAACCAGAGAGAGAGAGAGAGAGATGTTAAGAAAATTGAAATGAAGCTGCTCGGGCGGCTCGGGCTTGGGCTCGGGCTTGGGCTGCTGCTGCTGTGGTAACCTCCATCCCAACGGTCCCAACGGAGACGCCAAAATTTATGATAACGTGCGAAAATGTGAAAAACATTCAACTGGACGGGAAGGTAGGAAGGGAAGCAAGGGGTAGCAAGGATGAAAGAGGCTAACGGATGGCTGGCAAGTCCTGACCGATGGGCATGGGTTAATTGACTTTGCCTGCACACGCGACTTGGCGACTTGGCGTAACTTCAATTCTTGTGACCGACCGGAAAATACAAAGTGCTTCCAAGTGCGAGTGGCGAATGCGAGTGCGAGAGCACAAATGGGTGACACAGTGATGGGACAGCTCCTAGTGCTGGCGACGACCGAACGACCGTACGACCGAACGAGCATCAAGGGAACGGGAACGAGAAGGAAAGGGTGACAAGTTCATTGGAATTGGCACAATGCTGAGTGCGAGGGCGGGGTCGGGAGGCAGCCTCAACGTTTTTGGCATCCAGTTGAACAGATTGACAAACAAGCCGCAGCCAACCAAGCAGGAACTACATTTGAGTGCAGCTGGTTATGTCCAAAGTGTATGTGTATATCTGTGTGTGTGTGTGTGTGTGTGTTCATGTGGGTGTCTTCTTCTGCGTCTGCAGATATCGAGTTGTTGTTGTTGGTGTTGCGTGTGCTGCTGCAATTTGCAGCAAAAGATTTGTTTGTGCTTGAACTTATGGCTGTATTGTGTTGATTTTGATACGAAATCTCAGTTCAGCACTGTTGTTCCACCCACCCCCCTCCCTCCGCAACCAACTCCTCCCCGTATGTTGTATGTTAATGAAAAAGTTTAGTCAGTCAAACAGTCAGTTAGTTAGTCGAGTTGGCTTCCCGCCTGGCCTCACTTGGTTTACTCGCTCTAACAAATTCAACAGCAACAACAACAACAGCAACAACAAAATCCATGCAAATAAATTCAGCTGCAACCACAAAGCCCCCAAAACTCCCAACACTCCCGAAAACAAACTTTAAACAGCAGTGTCCAACACTCTCTGTATGCTGCTTCTTCTCTCTTTCTTTCTATTTTCTTTTTTTTGAAGTTTCTGCGTATACATAAATAAAATATTTTCTATTGAAATTAAATAATGTTCGGTTAACCTTCAGTTTCTCAGGCTCAGAGAGTGTTAACTGTTGATAAAGTGTTACATAAAAATGAATATTGAATTGGTATTTTAACTATTTTTGAATGTTAACTTAGAGTTAATGTTCTTGACGGGTAATGTAAGATACTTGTGGGTCTTGTGAGAGGATCTTTTGCTATGTCCTGACTTTAGATGAGAAAGATAAGAAAGTTAGGTAATTTTCTTGGTTAGGTCATTTCCTTGGTTAGGTCATTTCCTTGGTTAGGTTATTTCATAAGGTTCCTAGTTGCTTGTCACAAAGTTGATCATATTTTAAACTTTCATCGAAATCAGTTGTGGAACATTAAAGTTATCAAAGATACAAGCTTAACTTTAGTAAGACCATATTCTATATAAACATATTCCTTACGAGTATAGTATGATTCAAGGATTCCGTGTATTCGGTCAGTGTCCTGATCAAACTGGGTTAAATCGAGTTTTCTTGCTTATTCAAAACAATTCATATCTTGTTATTTCTTGATAACTACTTAAAAACTAATCTGCTTCAACAATAGAAAAACAATCATATATATTTCTCAAACACACACACACACATACACGTATGTATGTCAATGAACAGTTCATAACTGTCCACCAAATGATATCCTTTTTCTGTTTTTTCTTGTTTTTCTTTCGTTTTTTTTTTTGTTCAATAATAAAAAATAGAAGAAATGATTGGGAAAAGTATGAAATAAATCATGCCTTTGGCCAATTGCGTCAATTCAGCACATTCTTCCACTTAACCGCCCCCCGCCCGACCTCCCCCCCTCCGCTAAGTGAAATGGCACACACACACACACACAATACAAACGCTGGCATTTGAGTGGTTCAAGGGAGGAGGGTTGGTGCTGCGGGGGGAGGGGTGATGCGGGTGCTGGGTGGGTGCTCTGTCGATGCCGATGCCGATGCCGATGCGGATGGTCGACGGACGCACTTGCCGCTGCCAGCGGCACTGTCTATAAATATTTAAATTTCAAGTTTGGCAAAAAGTTTTTTGCATGCATTACCAAGCCAAAAACCCTGGTTGGGGATGGGTGTGTGGCACGCTTGTGGTGGGTGCGGGGGGACGAAGGGCTTGCAGGCACTTTGTTGCGGCAACGGCTGCTCCTCCGCCTCCTCCTCCTTACTAGTCGCACAAGTCGTGCGCGGCTGTCTGGAATGCCATATATATATATATATTTTTTTTTTCTTGCAGGCTGAAAAAGTTTGCAAGTGAAATTTGGTTGTTTTTGTCGTTTTTGATTTTCAATGATTCAATAAATTATTTATATATTTGCCTATATATATCACCTTCCCCCCGCCCCGCCCTTTGCGAAACCCGCCCTCCAAATCAGAGGCGTCTCACACGAGTGTGTTGATCTTCAATTAGTCCTTGACGCTTGGTGTGGCATTAAAGGGGCCAAAACTCTTCTTGACTGCCACTTGGCTTGAAGTGTTGTTGTTGTTGTTGTTGGTAGCCAGCCTGTTGGCTGTTGATAGCCAGGTTGCTAGTGGTTGGTAGTGGGGTGAGTGGGTGGGTGAGTGGGTGGTAAGTTGGCTCCGCTCCTAGTTGGCAGCGTCGGGCGAGTCGGGCACATTTAAAAGCGATAAATCACCGAGCTTTTGGCAGGCGCGGCGCAGCTCCCCTCTCCTTCTCGCTGCGTGGGTGGGCTAAGAGTGTTGCTGCGATATCATTAACTGACTGGGTAGAACTAACCGCACACACACATGCACACACACATACACGCTATAAATACACCGCAGACGCATTCTAATCTCAACTCTCATTGGTTCTCTCTCTCTCTCTCTCTCTCTCTCTCTCTCTCTGTTTCTCTGTTTCGTTCTATGGTTGCACTTTTGCACATTTTGCAGCGATTGGCGCCTTTCAACCGGAGTTTGTGGAAAGCATTTCAAATGTTTCGGTTGCTGTGGGTCGCGACGCAACCTTCACCTGTCACGTGCGTCATTTGGGTGGTTATCGTGTAAGTATAAAGAAAACACACACACACACACACACACTCACTTAATTAATGATACCACAACACAACACATAATAATAAACATCTCAAGCTAACCCCTAAACGAAAAAATATTAAGAGAGAGATTTTTCTCTGTTTCTCTGTTTTGCCTCCACAGGTGGGTTGGCTGAAAGCCGATACCAAAGCCATTCAGGCCATACATGAAAACGTTATAACACACAATCCCCGTGTGACTGTCAGCCATTTGGATCAGAACACCTGGAATCTGCACATTAAAGCCGTCTCCGAGGAGGATCGAGGCGGTTATATGTGCCAGCTCAATACCGATCCAATGAAGAGTCAAGTATGTATTTAACGAGAAAAACCCAGAAACAAACAAATAATTCCCAATAAGATACCTTCAAGGAAAGTTTCTTCTCCGAAGAGCTCTCTTGAAGACATGTTTTTACATGTTGTATTTGTATTCGAGAGTTGTACTTAAGTTAAGTAGCATAACAACAACAACAAAGGTTGCACCAGCCACATGAATAATGCCCCAGCTAAGAAGACAATGAAAATGTTTACAAATATTTTCCATGTTGTTGATGCTGCTGCTGCTGCTGCTGCTCTTGCTTCTTCTTCTTCTTCTTGTTCTTGTTGAAAGCAATTTTGCAAAGTGTGTCCAGGAGCACACAAAAATTCATGCAGCATTTGAAGAGGGCAATAGTTAAAATGGAATGCAACGTACGCGTTTGTCGTTCCCCTTCCCCTTCACCCGCCGCTTCCCCTTAGTCATTCGTCTTCTATGTTATTCGAGTTGCTTTGTCGCCGCCCCTCCCCGCCTCGCCCCACCCCACAACTTTTCGAGCAAAGTGAAAGAAAGCGCAGCAAATCGAAAGCGAAAACTATGGAAAACAAGGCGAAAGACATCATCACACATGTGTATGACTGTGTGTGTAAGTACGCTTGTTTTTGGTTATGTGTGTGTGTGTGTGTGCGTGTGGACGCACGTACACTCATGTGTCCAGCCAAGTGAAGTTTATGGCGCCAATAAAATGTATTTCATGCTTCCTTAATTTTTATTTTTACTTTAACGCTTCTCACAAGGACAACACTGCCACACACACACGGGCAATGAGAAGAGGGGGGGAGCAGGGGGTTTTGCTTACTGCAACCCAAAAAACAAAGAGCATAGAGAAAGTGAAAGAAAGAACGAAGGAAAGAAAGCTATCCGAGCTGCATATACAACCCAACCCAATGCCCAATGCCCAATTGTCTTTCTTTCGTTTTCGCTTTGTGTTTTTGTTGTTGCTGTTGTTGTTGTTGTTGTTGTTTTCTATTACCGTTAAGAGTCCTTGGCCATTTCTGTTCCTGACTGTCACACGGTCCTAAACTATTTAGCGTCATTTCATTTGCTTCGTTATTTATACATATACATATGTATGTGTTTGTGTTTGTTGATGTTGGTGTAGTTGATGCCACATTCTCAGTTGCCCCCATACGGCACATAAAAACATTTGCCTCATCATTTCATCCACCCCTCCCCCTGCCCCTGCCTCGTTCCAGTTGCTTTATGACCGCCTGCATAATCAGCAAATTTTCGCTGAGTGTATAGTAAATATGTTCCTTCTTCCACCATTTACTGATGACCATTTTTATTTGTTTACTTTTATTATTATTTCTTTTATTTTTTGTCGTACCTGAATTTTGCTTTTTGAAAAAAGTGTTTTAAGTCTTTTAATAATATGCATTCTGATTTCTGTTTTCTGATTTCCAGATTGGATTTCTGGATGTGGTCATACCGCCGGATTTCATTAGCGAGGACACATCATCGGATGTCATTGTGCCCGAGGGCAGTTCAGTGCGTTTAACATGTCGGTGAGTTTCCGAGTTTCTCGACCTGATCTGCTTAACCTTATAACACAACTAATGTGTGGGGCCATTTGGCAGCTAATAGCCTAACAATTGCAATTCGTATTCGGACTAGTTAGTTAACTGGCTTCAGCTGGCTTTATCCAGCTCAAATCCCAAATACCAAATGGCCATCATCATCGCCGACAGCCGAGAGCCGAGAGAACAAGAAAAGCTAGAACAACTTCACCCGCATCATTATCATCATTTAATAATGTCAGCAAATTAAGCGACACTTCATTTCTCTTGATTTGGGTCGCGCTTTGCCCTTTCCCAAACACACATGGAGTATAACAGCTACAGCACACAGTTTGTAACACATATATCTTACAGGGTTAAGGGGAAAATCTATTACCTTTGACCATAAAATTTATACATTTCCCGTTGCCTTTGAGATAGAAATCTTTCTTAAACTAAATACTTTCATTTCGGGAAACCTTTTTCAACGCTAACCGTTGATAGCAGTCAGTCAGCAGTTGAATAAAATCATGAAAAACAATAGGATTTGTATAGGAAAAGCATAGAACAGAGGGTATTTTTTGGTTAATCATTCTTGCGGCTTATCGGTTCGTTTGGCTTTTGTTAGTTTTAGCGGTTTTTCCTTTTAGCTAACTGCGACAAGGGCAACAGTAACGACGACAACGACAACAACAACACCAATAACAACAACAACGACTAGGACGCGACTCGACTCGACTCGATGCGACGCATTTGGTCGCCGTTGATTTATGAACTTGACCACGGCCACGAAGTAATTTTAACG
This sequence comes from Scaptomyza parva, assembly GCA_035044645.1. Taxonomy (NCBI): domain Eukaryota; kingdom Metazoa; phylum Arthropoda; class Insecta; order Diptera; family Drosophilidae; genus Scaptomyza; species Scaptomyza parva. Next base: position 13,893,534 of record JAWNNT010000139.1, read on the forward strand.
ATTTAACCGCAGAATGATAGAACCAGGGCGATAAACGCACACTCTCTCCCCCTACCACCCTCTACTCCTCCTTCTACTTCTTCTTTCTACACACACATGTGTCTGTGTGTGTGTGTGTGTGTGTATGTGGAAAGCTATTAGAGACATAGTCTGCAATTTTTTTTCATTTTAATACCACTTAGGGCAAAGTCCCATTAAATGAAATTTAACTTTAAGCATGCGGCAAAACAAAACAAAATTAAAATTGCCGGCTGCTCAAAAGTTGACCGCCAGACGCACAAATTGTTAAGCTCTTTATATATATATATATATGCATTTATTATATATATATAGTAATACCACCAAGAAAAATAATTAGTTTATAAAAACAACAAACTCTTTTTCTGTCTCCCTTCAAATTAAAGACTTTCCAACTGAAGTTTAACGTAATTTCATACTCAGTTCTGTGTGTGAATATTTATAATTTGGATATATGCATTTTTGGTAATATTTAAAGTTTGGTTATTATGCCTAAATAGTTAAGTTAGTTCAGCTTAAAATTAGTTTCTTGAATGTTAAACAGGTTCTCTTTTTGGAGAAGTATCTAGTCATAGTTCAGTTTATTCAGACTATTAATGATAGTTTTTTCATCTAGTTGGTGATTTTTTATTATGACATTAAATACTCTATTATTCTTTTACCAGACCATAAAATCATAATTTGATCAACTCTTTTTCTTTCTCTTTATTTTATTATGTAATCAAATCAATCTTGTTGAATTTTCTTAAACTTATCAAATTGATATGATTATATTTTACACAGAACCTTTGTTAGAACTTTGTTCATTGGCAATTTAAGAGCTGAAAACAATGAAAAAATAAACATACGTAACTGTTATTTAATTTAACATGTTCATTGTGTGGTGCTGATAAAGGGAAAACATTTGCTTTAAATACAACAAGGATCACCTACATATGTTTTGGTTCTTTGTTAATATGTGTGTGTGTGTGTGTGTGTGTGTGTGTGGGCTTGCAGTTATTTTTTCATGCATAAGCATGTTACAAGAAACACCTCACACACACACACACACACACACACACACACACACAGAAAGAGAGAATCGCATAAACAATCAGCTTGGCAGTCGTTTAGTCCTGGCCAAGTTAGCAACTCAGCAACTGCTGCTGACTGGTGGCCCAGGCGGTCGCTATTGTATTTTTGCTCTGCTCTGCTCTTGCACTCTTAGGACGAACTCTCAAATGTCTCAGACTGTCTGTGCCTGTGTGTGTGTATGTGTGTGTGTGTGTAAGACTTTATTTTGCTTTGGCTATTTTGCATCTGTTTGCGGCATCATAAAAATTTACCACACCCGTGTCTGGTGCGCTGTTAAACTGCTGTCTCAACATGCATTCAACGCGCCGCCCGCCCCGCCATCGCCCCCCTCTCTCTCACACTCTCTCCCATTCTATATTGCTGCCTTTTCTTTGGTGTTTCTTAGACCACATTCACAATCTCAGCCACAGACGGCGACTGCTGGCCAAGAGCGCTGGCATTGCGTCTACATTACAAGAAACTTTGCGCTTTGGGGCCATCCTGAAAGCACACACACACAGGCACACAAACATAATGGCCTCCAACACACTCACACACATTAAATTGAATAGGACAAAATTCAAAATTTTCCATTGCCTACTCTTAAGCGCAGCGATTAAATGTTAAGAAATTTCACTTACACGCCGCGCTAAAAAGTAGGCAATGAAATATTTTCAATTGTGCATTTTGTGCGTCTATTACGATGTGTGTTTGTTAGTATTAGAGTATAATACTAAATACATAAGTGTTACATAATAATTATTTGAAAATATGAAGTATAAGTATTCCTCATTCATATCTCGCTCAAATTCACTATAAGCAAAATAACACATGTTAATATATTTACCTGTTTCACTTTTTGATTTTCTTTGTTTCTCTGTTTGGTGGAATGCAGCGCTCGTGGATATCCGGAACCCATTGTAACCTGGCGCCGCGAGGATGGCAGCGAAATAGTGCTTAAGGATAACGCGGGCACCAAAACACTAGGTACGTATGTACACACATATGTGTATACTGAATAATTGAAGTATTTAGCAAGCCGCATTTGATACTAAGTGCTTAATTCATTTTACTTTTCTCTTCTCTCTCTCACTCTATCTATGTTTGTCCGGGTGCGATGACAGTTTCGTCGTTTCGTGGTGAGGTGCTCAAGCTGACAAAAATCTCACGTAATGAGATGGGCTCGTATCTGTGCATCGCCTCCAATGGTGTGCCCCCATCGGTTTCAAAGCGCATCTCCCTCAGCATACACTGTAAGTAAATCAAGTCCACAATCCGCTCTTGGCCTGGCTACTGCCTGGCTGCTGCCTGCTGTTGGTTAAGCGGCCGCCTGATGGGTGGCATTAATTAGAGAGAGCTGTGGTTGGTCAACTTTTTGCTCCATTTTCTCCATCTCCCTCACACATACACATATATACATGCATACATACATACATACATACACATACACATACACATATCATTAGTCAGTGGTCGCCACAGCTCAGCCTTTTGCCTGCTGTCTGCTTCCTCACTTCCTCTCACTCTCTCTCTCTCTCATCCTCATCCTTTGAGCTTAACTCTCAGTTTTTGGCGCTGGCCATCGTCGTGGTGTTTATCTAGTTTCACTAGTCTACTGGCACCCCTACGTGCCCCCAGGTTTAGCCACAGTTATCAACTACACACACACTCACACACACACACACACTCGCAGTGCCCACAGCTATGCTGCGGAAAAAAAGGCAGCTCAAAACTCGGAATAGAATAGAATAGAAAAGAATGGAGCAAAAGTGCAGAGGTTGTTGCACTGAGAAAAAAACAAAGCAGTATTGAATAGAATTCAGTTAAAATAAACTTAAGATAAATAACTTTTAATAAGTTTATGACTTTGTTTGCTTTACACTTTATTAAACCAATTATTGTTGCGCAAAATCGTCCACAACCGATTATTGTTCTCAGTGTAGAAAGTGTTAGCAGTGGGGGCGAGAGAACAGCTTGTGGCTCTGTGCGGCGCTAACTCGATTGTCGTTGTCGTTGTTTTTGTTGTTGTCGTTGTCGTTGTGTCGTTGTTGTAATCCGTTTAAATCCAGTCACTGATACCGGGGTATTACCTTGATGCCAGTTTTGCATTGTGTTGTTGTTGTTGTTTTTACTGTTGCTGCTGTTGTTGTTGTTCGTGTTGTTGGTGTTGTTGGTGTTGGGGCCACAGTTTTTTGTCAACCTGTCTGCAGCACGTGCGGCATGCTGCTGCTGTCCCAGTTGATGACGCTGACTACGATGCTGGGTGAGGTTTTGCCTCCGATTTTCCGTTTGCCTCCGCCGCTAACTGCCGACGACGACGACGACGACGACTGCTCTGCTGCCATGTGGCAGTTCACTCAATCATCACGACATCAGCAGCAGCTCGACACTGCGCTTGTTTGCCAACGTGCAACAGCGCCAACAACCCTTCACCCATTGGCCCGCTTACCTCTTCTCCTCCTTCTACTTTCGTTCCTTCTGCTTTGCTGTTTGTGTTTTGTTTTGTTTGCTCTTTTGTGTCGCTGGCTGCAGCACAACCCCCCTTTCCACCCCCGCCGCCGCCCTCCCTTTCACTCTTAGACGTTTTTGGTTAGGTGGCAAAATCACGCTTTTTAACATTTTGACATTTTGTTAATGTGGCCTTTAAGTGTGTGCTGTGTGTGTGTGTTGGCCACAACCTGAGCCTGAGTAGTCCTTCAATAAACACACATAGTATATGTTTTAAAGATTTAAGTTCTTAAAACTAAAAACTATATATTTCTATATACATTTATATATGTATTTATGCTATCTGTCCGTAGTCAGATTGTTTGGTTTGGTTGGGATACCTTGTGCCAGGAAACTTTTTGATCAACTTGACGCAAACCGCCTGCTACCAGTTAAGTAAAGTTGCCCAAAAACGCATTGCCACATGCCACCTAAACAGAGAAATATATATATATATATATATATATATATATGTATATGTATATACCCTTTCCCATTTGTAAATCCCGCTACGTCATATTCGAGTGTTTGCTCTTCCTGTTGCTATTTTTGCAGGAACTTACTCACAATTTGTTTGGCAAATGTTGCGTCTCCCCGCCAACCCTCTCCCAACCCCCACCCCCACCATGCTTTAGTCAGTGAAAACAAAGTTTTCCTTCATTTGGCGCAGCTTGTATATGTATATGTATTTGCATGGCCTTCTTCTTCCAGTTGTTCTTCTTCTTGAGACAGAGGAACACTGCATCTGGCTGATAAAACGTAGCTGCATTTACAGCTTGCCGCCCCATGTGGCACAGACATCGACATCGACACCGACACTCGACACACGACATCGGCAACGAAGCAACGGCAACGGCAACGACAACGACAACGACAACACCGACAGTGCATATCCCCTTTTGCGTGTTTCCGCGCCATTTGCTCAAGCTTCCTGGCTTGTTAGGCACCTTCCTGCAGAGCAGGTCTAATTAGGAACGTTGCTTGTTGCAGGCAGGAAGGCACACAACCGGGGGATGCGCAACAAACAATTAGGCCACACAATTAGCAGTTAACAGTCCGCATACATGATAATTATTACTCCACATTAATTGGATACCACAACATCCATAAATGATTGGCCAATCATTGAGCTAAGTGCGAGTATTTTCGTTGTATGGTTTTTTAAGTACTTAATCGGCTGTTACTTTTCAATTAGACTGTTAAATCTTGAAATGCGATTCCTTTGTTTATTGTATTTGCTCTCGCATCGTTTAGTTACCGTTATACTATTTGCGATAATCTTGCGCTTAATGCGTTCTTAACGAAACCTTAGTTAAGGTACAATTATGTTTACAGCTTATCCATTTTCCGTTGCCCACTTTTAAGCGCAGCGATTAAATGTTAAGGCGCTTCATTTCACACTGCGCTCAAAGGTAGGCAATAAAATATTTTCAATTGTGCATTTCGTGCGTCTGTTTATGTTTGCCTATTATTACTACTATTACTAGTTTAGAGCTTTGTAATTGCTCTCTTACGCAATAATTACTGTAAAGATGTCAACGAAACTTTTCCATGAATATCGCTAATACAACAAAATAACACATAGGCTAGAGATTATAAAGATATTTCATGATGTTTCGTGGTGGCACAAGCGAGTAACAACACGGACAACAGCTAAAGTGAGTTGAGGTAAATCATTTTTCACGCCGCTAGTTTCTGGTAAACAATACGCATTTATTTGCATAGCTAAAAATCGTGTGTATTGAAATGTTTCATTTTTGCAATTTGTAACGTTTTCGCATTGCGTATTTCGTTTTTCGTTTTTCCGTATGCAAATAACTGTGGCAAAACGCTAAAAATCACGTTCGCCTGTAACAGAAAAAAAAGAAGGACATTGAGATAGACAGACTCAGAGCTAGAAATTAGTAGTTGAGGTGATAGATGGATGGTTGGATGGTTACATGGTTAGATGGACTGTGCGCGTTCCAATGCTTCACATGTATGAATATTATACTATGTGTATACCAGTCCCAGTTGGTGTACTGCGGTGGGGAGAGGGTTAGGTCATGGGGTTTTTGGCCAGTGGACAGTGGACTGGACTACCTTTCTACTATTCGAGCTGCCAATGAGCTGAAAAATTCACGTCATTGGGTTTTGTGCTGGACTTGTTACCTTTAACTCAACAGCTACACACAATGGGCCCAAAATGTGATGAGGTGTGTATGTGTGTGTGTGTGTGTGTACATTGTAATTGTAGTTGCAGCTGTTGCTGTTGCTGCTGCGACGACGTCATTAGTGCATATTTGTGGCTTTGTTTGCCACAACTGAGCCAGCAGGGAACTGAGAACTGAGTGAACAGAGACTGAATTGAGAGGATCGAGAAGGACTGAGGAGCTAAGGACTCAGTAGGACGGAGGACGGACTACTGCGGGCGTGGTTTGCAGCAGGCAGCGGGAAGACAGTCAAGGCACATGCTCGGAATAATCATGGCAAAATTGTAAATCGCAAGCGAAAGTGTTTGCCTGGCCCAGCAACCAACCAACCAACCAACCAGCCAGCCAACCTGCCAGCCTTTTGGCCAGGTTACCCAATGCAGCTAACACCAAACCCAGACCCAAACCCAAATCCAAACTGTATGTGTGTGTGTGTGTGATAGTGTGTGTGTATGCAGATTGAAAATAGACGCAGTCAACCAGCACTCCTCATGCATTGGTCAAACTGGACAGCCTCTGGACTGCCTCGTAAGTGGTGAAAACGGTAATGGGGTAAGGGGTAAGGGGTAGGGGGTAAGGAGTATGGGGTCGATTCTTTATACTTGAGCGAAGTTTAGCCTTAGCTTTGGCATCAGCTTTTGCTGTCATGTGCGTGACTTACATACATGTCAATATCGAAAGAGAGTGTGTGTGCGAGTGTGTGTGTGTGTGTGAGCTAAACGGTACTAGCTGCAGCTTATACTTAAAATGGTGGATTAATCGGAAGGAGGAAGTGGGAAGGATGAAGGTGGGGGCTAGAAGCGGAGAAAGCTTTTAAGCATATGTAAGCCGGTCCTCAACAAGAACTTAATTGCTGCAGTTGCAGTTGAAACTTAAAGCTCTTTCGTTTTCATAAATATTGAGATTCTCTCTTACCAAAATGGCTTAAAGTGGAAAGCTTCAACTGCTTCAAAACACTCGACGAGAACAACAACAACAATTTGGTTAAGATAAATTGCTTTTGCTTTGTTGACAATTATTATAATCATATATGTACAATGTACTTTAAGCTCACACACACACACACACACAGACACACTTGAACTCTCTGTCTGTCTAACTGTCTGTGTGTGTTTGTGTGTGTCTCGATTTAAATGGTTACAGCGAGTGAGCAAATAGACAGTTGATAGATAAGACATATGCACTCGGCCATGGAAATCAATTAAAATCCTTGCAACTTACGAAAATGTCTCTCTATGCTCAACGCACACACACACACACACATGTGGACAGCATTGTTGCAACCTGCTGTTGCACTGCAATCGACTATCAATGCACTTGACCAGACACACACTAGCACTAACACTAAAACACACACACACATACAGACACACATATGCACATTATATATGTATGTACGTTGCCTTCTGGCTTGTGGCGGCTTTGGCAGTTTTACAAAACCACCAATTTTGGTTATAGCTCGGTGAATGTCTACCAGACACTGTGCGTGTATGTGCGTGTGCGTGTGTATGTGTTTTGTATAGATGTGTGTGTGTGCATGCAACATGTCCCCTTACAGTCTATCGTCTCTGACTAAGTGACAATAAACACGCACACCGACTACCCAAAGAGTTGCCATTCAACTCCATTGAGATGGGGAGGGAGATGGGGAGAGGGGGGTGGTAGACGGAGACTACGTGCATTGCATCTGCATTGCATTTTGATGACCGCACCGAGTTATTCTACAGCCAATTGGCTTTTCTACTACTACCATATGTACATACACACATATGTATGAGTGTATGTGAGTATGTGTGTATGTGTGTGTGTGTGTGTATTATGTACGCAACTTCTTTCAATTTCAAGTTGAGTAAAACAATTTAAACGGCAATCGCCTTTTGTTATCATTAGAAAATCATTTGTGTATTCCGAAAAGCTTTAAGTATTTCAAAGATCTTTAAACAAATTTAAGGCTAAGAATTGATTGTGTTTCGGTTAAGTAAGCGTTTTTTGTGTTGTTTGAGAAACTTTCTAGAAATAATGACTAACAAGTTAAGATCATAATAGTTTTGTGCTGAATGCTTAAAGAGTTAATCACAAAAACAAATCTATACATATATGTGAACAAAAAACCATTAAAAAGACACAATGTAAACACATCCACACACAATAACGGTATAACGGGCATGGATTGAAATCATAACTGCTTTTGTGTAAAATAGAGAAAGAGATACTCTGTGAGCAATGGGGGATGCCGTTATTTAAAAAATGGTTTTATAATGTGCTGCACTGCTGCTACAACAACAACAACAATGAACAACAAACAACAACAGCAAAGAGTACATAACGATTAGCTCTTACTCACTCGCTCTTACTAAATGTATTCGCTTGTTCTCTCTTCTCCACTTTTAGTTCATCCCGTTATACAAGTGCCGAATCAATTAGTCGGAGCACCGCTTGGCACTGATGTTCAAATCGAGTGTCACGTTGAAGCTTCGCCCAAATCAATTAACTACTGGATTAAGGATACCGGTGAGTAAACGTACATATGTATATGTGTGTGTGTTGGTGTGTGTGTGTGCTTGTATACTTTTTGGTTTAAACTTTTACATATTATATAAACACAATGTACAATGTATTAGTTTAGTTAGTGTACTATATATATAGTGAGTGTATGTTGTGGCATTGTCATTAGTTCATTGTCAGATCGTCACGTCCACTGGCAGACAGAGACATGAACAGAGAAAGGAGGAACTCTTAACCTCAGGCATCATAAACCAAGAAACTAATTTGCATTGACCACAAAATCAGTTAAGGGCCCAAAATTCACAACAGTTCAATTGAAATTCTTAAACCAAAGTCAACTGAAAACATATCAGCTATACACTATAACCTTAAGTTGTGACAGAAAGAGTATTGAACAGGTCTGTGTCTGGTCCAGTGTCAAACTGTTTGAACACTCAAACACCGCAGCGCTGCTTAATCTATCGTTGTCAAAGGCAAATGTTGAACTTGCATTAATGACGATTAAGTGAAGGCTGATGTTATAAACATATCAAAAGCCTCAACATACAAAACCCAAACTAGCGCGAATAATATTGATATTGATGTGTGTGTGCGTGTATGTGTGTTTGTGTGTGTGTGTCTGAACAGGGGTATAAATAACTTTGTCACTAGCGTGAACTGCCGCCAGTCCGAGAGTATTCCCAAATCCTTCACGTACAACAGTTGTTTTCTCAATCATTAAGCATCAAATGTATTGCATGACCATAAGTACAAACAGAGCGCAGTGACACTGTCAATGCAAGCGAGAGAGAGAGAGAGAGAGAGGGAGAGAGGGAGAGAGGGAGAGAACCTGACCAGAGTACAACAACGGTACATTGTTAAGGTTTTACTATGTATGTGTGTGTATCACCGTTACCTCTACTTTGTATTCAATGATGCCTGCGTCTCTCTCTCTCTCTCTCTTTCGCTCTGTCACTTACTTACTCTCTCTCTTTCCGTTACTCTGTGTATGTGTATGTGTGTGTTGTCTTGGTGTTAATGCTGCGGTTGTCTTGGCTACTGTCCGCCGCTGCCGGCAGAGAGAGGTTTTATCGTCTGCATTATGCACATTCCCCCCCTTCCCCACACTTAATCTGTGCATTGGCACTATGCCCTTGGTGCTTGGTGCACCCTGCTCTCTGCTCCCTCTTCATCGTCGTTGCCGTCGCCGTTGTCACCGTCGTCATCGTAACATAAATCATATGCAATCCATTGATTTTTGTTAGGGCGCTTTAATATCAGTGAATGAATTAATTTATAATTGACTCGGATACTATTTACTCAAGCGTTATTTCAATTGCCATCCACGAGCCGAACCACAAAATCGTTAGCCTCATTTTAAAGTAAATAAACGAGACGAAAGTTTTTAACCTAATAATATTTAGTAAGTTATTTCCTTAAAAGTTGAAGCTGTAGTTAAAAAATGTGAAGAAATCTGAGAGAAAGTTCCTTTCACTTTATCGAATCAAGTTAGATGCAGAGTGAAAATGACAAATTTCAACCAAATATGATGTTAATGTTATAAATTTTTAATATTTCTAAGTTACTTTGTTCTTGACATAAGTATTTTCTTAAGTGAAAATTGGTTTTTGACTTTTAGTTCAAGCGTAGAACAACAACTGAGGTTCATGTAAAGACAAGATCGATGTTTAGTTTTAGTGTTATAGTACATGAATATTGTCAATAAACAAATACAATTTTACACCTTTTCATGTATTTCATAGAAGTTTTCTTTGTTCTCGTAATCAACAGGTGAAATGATTGTGTCCTCGGGCAAATATCATGTGCAGGAGGGATCTCAGTCGATGTATGAGACCAAAATGTCAATGATTGTTCGCAAATTTCAGAAGGACGATGTCGGCTCTTACCGTTGTATAGCGAAAAACTCGCTGGGCGAAGTTGACAGCAGCATCCGGTTGTACGGTAAGTTCAACACATATATGGGTGATGGGAGACGGGTGACGGGGAGTACTACATATACGGTTTTTTTATGGGCTATAAACGTGAGACAAACACACTCGCTGGAGGGGTGGTGAGGGGTAGTGTGCACCATTTTGCACCTTTGTTTCAATTACTGTTGGTGTTGGCGACCGTTACCGTTACGTTACCGTTGGCATAACCGTTACATTTCCGCCATTTTGTTTCGTTTCGTTTCGTTTTGGGCCATGACAGAAATCCCGGGACCAAATCGTAAAAGTCCATCAAATAGCAAAGGAAGCGGCGGCGGCGGCTCTGGTGGCAACAACAACAACAACCAGAACAATAACAACGGTGGCAACACTGGCAATGCAGCCGACACGGATGCCAATGACATTTTAAAACTGAAACAACAAGTCAAAGTCACCTACCAACCAGACGACGATGAGCTGTACGGCTCGGCCGAGGATTTCGATGACGGCGAATTCGCTGGCGGAATGCCGCCCTTATCGCCGCACCATTACTACAACAGCGGCAATAAGCCACCGACACATAAGCCCGGCGGTGGCAACCATCAGCACCACCATCAGCAAACACATTTGGGCGGCGGCGGCGGTGGCGGTGGTGGTGGGGGAGGTGGCACCGAGTTGACATTTGGCAATACACGCAAGCCAAACTATTTTGGTGGCAGCGGCAATGTTGCCGGCGGCATCGGCGGCGCCACTGGCGGCAACTCAGATGTTCGCGGCCCCTACGACAACAACAACAACGAGGTGAGCTCCAGCGGCGTCGGTTCTGCGGGCATCCACTATTCGTCGCATCAACACTATCACAGTCGACAACGACTGTGGCTCTGGCTTTGGCTCTCCCTGTGGCTGTGGCTCTCCCACTGTTGTCCCACTCGACAGCCGCTCTTAATGGGCTTGTCCGGCTTAGTGGCAGCGTTCACACTCTTATAATACATGCTCCCAGCAATGCACTAGGTGCACACATACACACGCATACAAACACACAACATACACAGTACACAGTAGTTGTTTCTTTTTTTTACAGGAAAAAGATGTTAGCTTAAAGTAAGTGCTGATAAAAACACACAAAAATACTTTGTATGTATACATGTATATCTATCTGTATGTCAATGGGTCATTTCGTTGCTTTTTCACTCATTTGACTCAATGCAATAAACATAAACTGAATGTGTTAGAGTGAAACAACTAGCATGACAGCCTAACGGAACTCTAAGCGGTTACACTCAAGTGAAGAGCGATCATTGCATTTATCATTGAGTGCAATGTGTTGAGCTTGAGCTTGAGTGGAGTTTTGGTGTCATGTTCGAATTGTTAATCCTCTTCTCCAACTTGAACGCAAAGTATAATAAATATATAGAGAAAATTTGGTGTTTTTTTTTATGGAAACAAACATAATGTTATATAAACTCAATAAAGTGCGCTATACTGTATACTTGCAAATATAAATATATACATATATATATACTTAAAATAAATATAAAAAATATGTGATTCACAATTGGGAATCCTTAATATAAATGTTTTTTTTTTTTTTTTGTATAAACCTAACAAAAACAAAGGGCCTCATATAACTTGAAATAAAATAAAAAAAAAAATAGTTATAAACTATATTCAAGGTCTTGTTAATAAATATATATATATATATATATATATATATATATAGCTTAGAGTGTTTACAATGTATAAACATTAAGGATAAAAAAATATTAACTTAGCATAAATTCATGTTTGCATCGATAAAAGTACTTTCGAAGGCTTAGGTTAATGCCAATAACATTTTATGAACTTTCTATCACTTTTATTCATCATCATATTATTTTTAATGTACATACCATTAATTACTTTGATTTTTTCTCTTTATTTTGCCGTTGCTCAAAAGTTAATTTCCTAGTTCGATTTATTTTTAAGCCGAAATGCTCAAGAACACGGCCGAAAAGGAGTCAATTAATACAAAAAAAGTGTCAAACTTTTGATTTGTTCTCGTTTTTTTTTCATTTTTCTTGCCACCTTTTTTATTTTTGTTGATTGACATCAATCAACCGGCTGGAGTTTCGGGTTAATAATGAACGGCAATATTCATTTTTTTTCCCAATTTCCTATTTATTTTTTTCTTCAAACCCAAATGGAATCTAACTTTTAGCAGCTTTAGTGGGCCTTTGGGGCGTTAGGGCGTTGGACTGGGATGGGTATTGTAATTTATGCAAATTAAATGTCATATTTCTGTAGCGCAGATACACACACACACATACACAGACAAACAGAAAAAAACATATACAAATACATGTGCATAAGTCTTTCTCCCACTCTCCCAGACTCCATCTCACTCTAACTGTCAGTCGCCTTAAGCTTTTGCATACCCATTTTGTTTCTGGCGACTGCAGCTCATTTTTCAGCGAAACGGACAGCTCAAACTCAACTAGTGTGCGTGTGATTGCGTGTGTGTGTGTGTGTGTGTGAATTCAAGAAGCTTTCATTATGCCTGTGAGCGCTGCAGCAGACATCGAGACATCGAGACATCGAGAAACACAAGCACAAGCTAAAGGCACGCTTCAACTTCAACTTGAGCCATTTACTTACCCGTTTCACCCGTTTACCCGCTTCTGTCCATGCTAGCTAGCTCGCTCGCTCGCCCACTCACTCCATTCCATACTAGGCGCTCGACCTCTCACTCCATTCTATACAAGGCGTCCGCAGTTCTCACTCGGTACGGTGTATGGTTTCTTCTTCTTCTTGTTGTTGTTGTTCTTGTTGGCGCGCATGCATATGCAAAAGGTTAAAAACTTTACCCAAAATGCAGTTGCCGCCGCCAGCATGAAATGGAAGGAAGCGTGGAGTGTGGAGCGTGGAGCGTCATCTCTGTCTGGGCCAAACAACATCTTTTCTGCAGTTTTTGGTTGCGGCCACAACTTGATAAAGCAGCATGATAAAGCCAAAGGCAACATTAGCATTGGCGACTGCTTGCTTGCTTTCATTGAGCTGTCAGTCCGTTAGTTTTGCCTTGCAACAGATACTCAGCGTATGTGTGTGTGTGTTGGTGTGTTGGTGTTGTTTTCTGTATGTTTGTATGTGTGTGGTGACTGAATTTGGTTTGATGAATTGCTTGCCTGCCATTAAACTACATACACATACATACACACATACATGCAGACACTTTTTAATGAAATAAAAACTTTTTGGCAAAGTGAATTTTACTGTTTCGTCGACTCCAAGAAGAAGAAGAAGAACAAGACAAAAACCAAGAAGAAAACGAAGCAAGAAGAAGACGCGCACGTTGACAACTAACCCACACAAGCAAGGCACAGCTGTGTGTGTGTGTGTGTGTTATGTCAGTCAGCAACACATCGCACTTGTTTTTGTGTTCGTGTGTGTGTGTGTGTATGTAAAACCGCCGAAAGCTGCCACTGATGATAATAATAAGACGCTGACAACCGCAGCAACAGCAACAAGAACAAGAAGAACAGCAAAACATGCCGCCTTCTTCTTCCATCTATGTGTGCATGTGTGTGTGTGAGAGAGAGAGGGACGTGTACATTGACACAAGTGTTTCAAATTATAAGCCGCTTCGGCAACACCAACTACTGCTGCTGCTGCTTCTGTTGATGTTGACGCTGGAAAGTAGGCAACACTTTTTTGTGTTGTTGCTGCTGCTGCTGCTACTTTTGATGCTTTGTCTTCTGCCACTTTGCTGCTTGTAAATGGTGTGTGCGTCTCTTGTTATCATTGTTGTACAAGGAGTGTGTGGACTAGTGAAGAGAGGGGGGGCAATGACAAAGCACAAATGTATGCCAGTATGTGTGTGTGTGTGTGTGTACTTGTATCATGTATAGAGTGTACATGTACTTGATGATTGTGCCTGCTAGGCTGTGTTGTTGCTTAAGTTGTTTCCGGTTTGTAATGAAGTTTGCATGTGCTGAGCACTTGATACAATGTGTCTCAGTGTCTGTGTAAGAAAAGACCGCTTAATTGCTCTATTTGGTACTTTTAAATTGTATTTTAATTTCGAAAGAGTAAGATAGACAGAAAGAGAGAGCGAGAGAGAGAGGGAGAGAAAGACAAGCAGATATTTATGTCATGTCTTCAACTTTCTTCTTATTTTTTTGTTCTTTTTCCTGTTGCTTCGACTTTTTTTATTGTTGTTACACACACACACACACACACAGAAGTATCATGTTGTTGCTGTTGTTGTTGTTGCTTTTTTTTTGTTAAATTACTGCGGTTTATTGTTTTATGCGCTCACAAAACTTGTATCTATTTAAATTTTGTGTGTGGCAACATGTTTATTTTATAACCTTAAGGCAACAGCAGAAGCAGCAGAAGAAGCAGAAGCAGAAGCTGAAGCAGCAGCAGCATCAGGCAGCTGAATGACAGCTAAATAGGCAACATGGCAGTGTAGGGGGGGTAGAGGCACTTTGTGGGGGGGGGGGGGGGGGGCATACTTCTGGGGCATGTGTTGGTAACAAGCGGCAAGCTTCATGTTTAGCGGAAGTTTAATTGAATGCGTCGCTTGCTGTCGAGTTGTGTTTAAGTTATGTGTTGGTATTAGAGTGTGTGTGTTTGTATGTTGTGGCTGTGTTTGTCCGCTTGTTATATGCAGCCAGTTAGCCGCATAACATTTGCCGCACAAAAAACCAAAACACAAAAAAAAACAAAAAAATAACTCAAATGGCAATCAACTTAACTTGCAACAAACAAACACACACACAGACACACACTTACACACACATTTAGGGTTTTTGTTTTTTTACGAAATTTACTTAAGTTTTCTTTATTTAATAATAAAGTGTACTACACACACACACACTCGCACACACACTCATACGCACACTTTTACATGTGTTGCCTTGAAAAGTTTGCTCGTTTTTGTTTTGAAAAGAAAAAGCTAAAAGTGGTTTGGGCAAGGGGGGGTTGCAAGGGGCTTGGCTAGCTGCCAGTTGCAGCTGTAATCATATCGTCAAGTCTGTTGCTGCTGCTGCCGGTGCTGCTGCCGTTGCTGTTGTAAGATGAATATGCAACATATAAAAATTAAATAAAGACACAAAAGATTACGCAAAATGCTTGACAAAAACTCAAATTCAATTACGGCCGCTTCAGGTTTGTTGCTTGTGGCAAGTACTACACCTGCCACACACACACAGAGACACAGAACACACACAACATATGTCAGTTATGTCAAAAAGCAGTAGCAGTGGCAACAGCAACAGCAACTGGTTTCTCTGTGTATTTTTGTTGACGACGACTGTTGCATGCTTCAATTGATTTTAATTGAATTTTAATTTCATTTGTATTCTTTGATTTACTTGATATGTATATATATGTATGTGTTGTGTGTGTTTCTATCTCACTCTCTTTCTCTCTCTCAATCATTGACACTCCAACTAAATTCATATTATATTCCTTTTCCAATATACAAACATATATTTGCATCTTGTGGCATTTCAATTAAAAGCTTCTTTGTGCTTCTTTTTGTGGTGGGTGGTTTAGCCGCAAGGGGGGGTGAGTGGGGAAATATAACAATAAGCAGTCTCAACAACAGTCTCTCTTTCTCTCTCTCTCTCTCAGTCGCTCTCTTTCTCGCTATCGTTATCGATGACAAATTGTTTAGCAAGTTATCGAGACAAGTTAGCTATTCGAATATAAACAAATAAACAAATACACAGACAGAAATGAAGTGGTTGTTGTTGACACACACAGACACACACATACACTATTACATAAATGTTTCAACAACAATTTGTATCGTAGAAATATGTGAAATTAAACGAAATGTATTTAAACAAGGTTGTTCAAATGTTAAACGGTTTGTGCACTAAAAAAATAGAAAAGAAAGAAAAACTTAAGAATCGTATACTGCTTCGAATACCCTTTCTTTTCGTGTTTATGCTAGTCATAGTCTGAACTATATATACACATACATATATATGCTGCATATATACATTATACTAAATATATATATGAATATAAGAATTTAAGCTGTTGCCAAACAATAATACTGTGTGCCATTATAAAAAAAACTGAAAAGTCAAAAGTGTTTTCGAGTTCAAGTTCGGCACGCCGAATCATACATACCCTTACACTTCAAGAAGCCTTCGAACACGAAAGGATTTTTTGCAAACTTTTAGAAATATACCTTCATAAAAAAAACTTTTTCTTCCCTTCCATTTGTCACTTTAATTGAAGTGTAAGCGTATTGTAAAAGCTAAAACCCAATATGTACATAAGTATATATATTAAAATACATATATATATATATATATATATATATATATATATTGAAAATTATTGAAATTCGTACATAAACAATAAATAATGCATAATGGCAAAACGATAAAACGAATCGAATCGAATCGAATCATATTTAGCAAATTAATCACAAAATAAAAAACTCCAAATATTTAACATATTTACGTATGTATATGTATATATGTATTTAAAAGATTTGTTAAGATAAAGTCTTTTCTTTGGGTTTGAGAAAAACAAAAAAGTGCTGCAAGTACTATAAAAAAAAATAAAAATTATTATATTGTATGTGAACTTGAAAAATAAAAACACAAAAAATTAAAAATACTGAAACAAGAGATCTATTATAACGAAAACTAAACCAGCTGAATTTGAGGTGTGCCAAACGGTAAAGAGCGAGAGAAAGACAAACAGAAAGAGACAGTGAAAGAGAGAGAGAGAGAGAGAAGTGGCGAGAGTATTTGGTCATTCAGCTTAATCAAAATTTATTATTTATAAGACAAACAGATATGTAGAAAGAAGTAAGACAAGCTATCTTTGGCAAGCCGAATACTATATACACTTGAAACAAAAGTAAACTGGTTTTCTTTTAATACCCTCTGAAAGATCATTTCTACATGTACGACAGCTATAGTGAGACACCGATCTGAGATTTAACTGCAATAAGAAAGAAAAGAACTTGATCAAAATCAAAATTAATATGGACAGAATCAATGCTGATCAAGAATATATATACTTTCATACCTTAGACACATTTCTTGAGACAAAACAGTTTCTATACACAAGTGTTTTTTCAAGTGTATATAATCAGGCAATCAGCTAAATGTTTACAATAAATAAAACAATAAGAATGGAATAATTGATAAATAATCATACTATACAAATACATACATATATATATAAAATACTACATATATATACATACATACAAACATACAAGCATATTGTGTAAATACATAACTAAAGAATTTTGAATTAGAATCATAATTGTAATGTTCAGAATATGATTTAATTAAAAAATAATCAGCAAATGTTTTTTCGGGGCAATAACAAAGAATTCAAGTTTCAATTGCAAACTGAATTGATAAAAGATACCAAAAATATTCAAGAATTAATTACACACACACACAGACACAAAAAAGTTGAAATATATTGAGAATATATATACATGTATTAAATCAAATATATATATACATACACACAAAAACATATAGTTAAAATATTATGTATGTATTATATACATAAATTACATAGTTATATACGAGCATATATACAGACGTATATATATATATATATATATACGGTATATATACTGACAGAAGAAACAACAAAATGATATGAAATTAATTTGAAAACAAAACAAAAGTGCATAAGAAAATTCTACAAATAAAGGACAAAAATATATTTATTACAATTATTTAATCTCCCATCATTATTGACTATGCTTTTGAATTGAATGCGTTTTCAAACAAAAGGGCGGCTTAAAAATGAAAATTTAAAGGTATCACAAAATATTATTACAGCTTAAACATATTTGTTAAACGAGCTGATGTGGGGAAAACCAAGGATTCCTATGCGGGTTCCCAAACTATATTATTTATTTGTATAGGTAATTTACTGTATTAAAACTTTTTCTCTACATAAGTTATTAACTACTTTAATTAGTATCGCAGTGTGAACTGTGGGAAATACTCAACTAAGGAAACGAAAGGTAAGCGATAAATCTATATCTAACCCTACTTAATGTAAAAATACTTTACCAATCTTAGTGAAATTTTACAATAACAAAGCTTAAACATAATAATAACACATAGCCTTTGATTTTCAAAGATTTGTGTATGATTTGGTGTTAGAAAAGTTACAGCAACTACCTTGACTTAGAAACTTAGAAACAATACCAAACAAACCATTCTCAAAATGTTCTCTTTTGCATACAAGCACATAGTTTAAGTGTAATAGGGTATAGAAAAACACACAAATACACTTATTTAAACGATTTACTAAAGACAAATTTCTATTTAGCTGGTAAATATGTAAAAGTCAAACTTTCTATTAAGTGGGACAAAGAAAAAAGATAACGAAAAACGAAAAAACGAAAATACCAAAAGAAAGAGAGAAGGAAAAACTAAAACAAAATCGCTGCACAGACTGTCAACGAGAAAATCTCTGTACATTTCTGGGTGCCATGTAGTCGTTGGAAGTAGTAGTTGGAACTGGCGGTGTGGTTGCTCAATAGTTTGTTTGGGTAAATGGGTGGGTAAGTGGGTCGGTAAGTGGGTGAGTAAGTGGGTGGGTAAGTGGGTGTGAGCAAGTTGTAGCCAGGTTAGCAAAATGGTTAGATAGAAGACCCAGTTAGTCTGTTAGTCCGTTAGTCCAACTTCAAATCCAAGTCCAAGTCCAAGCAGCTGCGCAAATTTAACTCTCAAACACAACAGGATGTCCGTTCCTGAGCAAGGCGGAAACTGTTCTGAAAATAACACAGCAAATAACTTCTGCAACCGCATTCAGCACGCTTCTCTGCATCCACATCCACACCCACACAGACACACACACACACACACACCGAGAAAGAGAAAGACAGAAAGAGAGAGAGAGAGACATAGTAGAGATCAAGCTTAGCCTTAACTGAAAGTTATCCACTGCACTTCAAAACATTTATTCATACATACTATTTGAATTAACTACTTTGTTACCCACGCAGAGGCAGAGTCCCATACTCGAATCACTCGGCATTTGGCGAACTACCACCCTTCCCTTCCACCTTCCACCTTCCACCTTCCACTCCCCTTGCCTTGTTGGCAACCCCCTGATTTTCTGTGTGAGCGAGAAATTTTTCAGAACTTTCAAATATTTCACAGAAATACCTCAAGTACAAAGCACAGCACGGAACATACCTCAACCCGTCACAAACACACACACACTTATACAGATGGGGTAAAAAGTATCAAGGAGAAATCACTTATAGTAGTAGATAATTAAGAGTTTGTATTAGTTATGTAATTGAAGAGTTTCGCACTTAAAGTGCAGTTAATCATGAAGTGTTTTTGTATTATTTGTTAAAGTTTAAAGTTATTCAAGTTATTCAAACATAAAATGTTTATAATTTTCTCAGGGAATACAAACCGCATAGAAAGAAACATATTCGAATCCGTGAAGAATATTTATTCAAAATCAGTTTTGCATTTATCCCTTTTTTTTCTATGCAACCTGATCTCTCCAGTTTTGAGCTATTGAGCTGAAACTTTGTTCAACTTCTTCTTTTTGGTTGCTGTTAGATCATTTGCCATAATCAGCGATATCGATGTCTAGATGTCATATGTATAAAAGATCTTTAAGACTAATTTTACAACTAAAATCAATAAGCTTTTTTACTTTTTACGTCTTATGAAGACATCGATTTCTTGAAATCATCTCTCATCTTGATCTTTCCAAGAAAATATACTAAATCCGATCACGACTTTAACTAAACTAAACTAAATTTAAAAGCATAAATCGAACAAAATACAAAAAACAAGTACACACACACCCGCACACACACATACACACACACACGCATACAAACAAACACACGCATAGTATGTTGGTATTATTTTGTACTAACACTTTCACTTGCTTCAGTTTCAATCAGAGATGCTTCCAAACGATGAGAGGGGGGGATAGGGGGAAAGGCGCGTGACCCTTGACAGCCGTTACCGTTAACCGTGCAAAATGGCCCAATGGACAAGAATACAGAGAGCGGGAGAGAGGGAGAGAAAGCATCTGCCAATACAAAATTATGCGGTACCGTCATCTTGCCCTCTCGCCAGCCCCCATTACCTTGCCGTGGGGCATTAGGCTGGCTCTGTGTGAAGGGAGGGGGGGAGGCAATTGAAGGGTTGAAGGGTTTGCGTTCGCGTTCGCCTTTCGAAAATTGACTTTTAATGAAAACAATTGAAAATTCTGAGGCCTGAGTCGCGAGTCCTGGAGTCAGTTAGCTGAAAGTGGCCAGCCACCCCCCAACCCGCCCTCCTCCACCTCGTCGTCGTCGTCGTCATAACTGTTAAACAGTCGCCGCTTGACTGCTTTGCTCTACTGCCACTGAAAACTCAAAAACTCAAAACTGGGTTGCGGTTATTAATTTCAATTAAAGCATTTAACCGGCAAGCCCAAACAGCCAAACATCCAAACAGCCCGCCAGCAATATCCTTTTTATTTGGGGCTTCTGTTTACACAACCGCCAAGAAAGCAGCGCATAATTTTTTGGTAACTGAAACCCCCCCCCGCCCGCCGACGAACAGCAACGAACAGCGGCAGCGGTGAATTAAGGCGTGAAATTTTCGCGCCAAAGTTTCCGGTTTTCCGGAGGTTTTCCCTACTGTTGTCTGTTGTCGGTTGTCGGTTGTCGGTTGTCTGTCTTTAAAGTTTGCTTCTTCGAGCGAAATGTTGCGAAGGTAGAAAAATGTTAGTTTAAACGTTTCTCTAGTTGATCCAATCAAAGAATGTGGCTGTAACAATTTAATTAGCTTCAACTTAGAGCCGGCCAGCTAATCCAATTAATTAAGGAACATTTTATTGCATTTACTTTTGCTTCTGCTTTTTGCTTTTGCAGCTTTTGCTTTTGCTTTTTACGTTATTCTGATTATAACATAATTGATTTAATCTCACAAACCAAACAATAATGACTGCACTTTGAAAGGTGGGGGGAAGCAAAAGGGTGGAAACATTAAATTGACTTGCAATTTGTGTTAGTTATGCAAAAAATATTCAAAACAAGTTGAAGTGATTCAAGTTACAAGTTGAAGAGATTCAAGTTAAACATCGAAATTGCTGTGAAAAACTTTTCATTTGCTTCCAGAAATTGTTGCACACACTCGAAGTAAATCCACAAAATTCCCCAAAATTCACACGAAACACATAAAAAATATATATATCCATATCAGATATTGGTTGCCTGGCATTTGTTTTGAGAACCATTTGTTTGGTAACGCTTGGCAACCGCCAACCAATGCCAAGTTGTTGTCACTATCTCTCGATTCCGAAAACCATAATCGAAGAACAGTCAACAATAAACAACAACGGCAACTGCGACGGCAACGGCAACTGCAACTGCAACAGCAACAGCAACATTATTAACAAAATTTAAGAAGAACTTGAACAAGAACTCTACAAAATGGTAAGTTTGAATATAGATTTTGTTAGGTTATCAATGAATTCGACAGTGAGAGAGAGGAAAGGGTATAAATATTTCTTTCAGTTTGTCATTGTGTTCCCAGATAACACACACACACGCACACAGAGAGAGGGGGAGCAGTGTAAAATTGCCCTTTTGGCCTTTTTTTGTTGGTGCTGGTGGAGGGGGAGGGGTGCAACTTTGCTGCTGCTGCTGCTGCACATTCAATTTTTCATGCCATGCCAGGCTGTTGTACTGCAACAATATATATATATATATATATATATATATATGGATATATATATAGATGCGATACATAAGTATATGCACATACATACATAATATGCATAGTCTCCAGTTGCAGTTAACTCTGCCTCATGGCTCTCATGGTGCATGCCTCATGCTTGGTGCCTCTTGTGCCTTGTGCCTTGTGCCTCGTGCTTGGTGCCTTGTGCCTTGTGCCTACTGTTGTTAAATTGCAGAAGAATTGTGCAGCGAGTTAAAATCTCAACAGCACCCAAAAACAGCGGGTTGTTGTTGTTGCCACTTCTGCTGCTGCTGCTGTTGCTGATGTTGTCGTTGTCCGTTTTTCGACAATTTGTATATTTCAGGCAATACTCTATACGTTGTATACATATAGTACATATAGCTCTCTTCTCTTCACATTTTCATACATACATCCCATTTATATGTATACTATTATTATTTATGAAAATTTTACGCCTTTCGCCAACAACAACAACACCATTTGGGTGGTGGGAGGGGGCGAATCGCGCGGTCGCGATGCGAGCGGCTTCGAAAATTTTTGAATAATTTGCAGTCATAAAATATGCAATAAGCCAACAGCTGTTGTGAAATTGTTTTGAAAGCCGCGCCATCACATTATTTAAAACGGCGACGTCCCCCTCTCTCCTTCCCTTCCCTTTCCGTCCCACACCGTCTCTTCATCATCATGCTCTTCACCTCTTCACCGCCACCACATTGCCTCAGTCTTTTGCTGCTGCTGCTGTAGCTGCTACTGCTTCATGCAACATCGGATGCCGCTACTGCTGCTGCTGTTGCTGCTGTTTGTCCTGTCCTGTGGCTGGGCTGCCTGTTTGGATGTTTGGCTCTGCCTGGCGCCCTTTTGCTAGACTGCGTTGCGTTGCGTTGCGTCGCGTTGTTCTGTGTGAAAAACTGCCTTTTGGGTTGATGCGCTCCTTTTACCAAGGGGGGATGTGGGGAGCAGGAAAAAAAACCCGTAAAAATTGTCGCAAAATCGAATTAAACATTAAGCACTCAAGGATTCAAGGATTTAAGCTGCATTCAAAGCTTGCATCTCATCTCTCTCTCTCTCTCTCTCTCTCTCTCTTTCTTTAATGCTTATCATAATTATCCAACGTTAAGTACAAGAATTCTTAGAGAATCGAATTAATTATTTGCTGCTTTAATACATTGGCAAAAAAGTTTTAACTTCAATATTAAAGTTCAATATTGAGAAATTGAGTATTTAACATATTGATAATTAATATCCATTAAATCTGTTTTTATTTTACAGCCGCCAAAGGGTAAAAAGGGCAAAAAAGGCAAGAAGATGCCCGGTAAGTAATACCAAACAATATCTTTACTAATATAAGCTATACAAATAGTTCTTGAAACAGTTCCTACAAAGCTTAACGCAAAACAATCAATGTTTTTTGAGGTAAAACCATTTTTAACGCTTGCACACGACCAACTTGTATCAAATAAATCATTTATTGATCTCATATATGCTATGATCTTTGATCTAAACGTAAGCAGATCGATTCTTTCTTTGCCGCCTGTCCAGTTTCAAGACGTGAAGCTACTTATTATCTGTTTTCACGCATAACAAAACTGTTTTTCTTATATGCATGTGTGTGTGAGAAAGAAATGAGAATGGCAATTTTCAGTGTGACCTTGCAAAGTGCCAGGAGCTAGTGAGATCTGTGACGTAGTAAGCCTGTGGCACATTCTACTACTTACTATTCAAGAGCTTGAGGTTCAAGGCGTTTTATGCGCCATTTCTTAAGAACCGAGCCTAGTATGTTGTTAAGCTTATCGAAAATATATCAGACTATATCATTTTATACACAGATAAACATATAAATGCCTACAATAGACAATAAAAGCTCTCAATGAAACACAAACTTAATCAAATGAGTCCACTAGATTTCACTTAGCTAGTACTACAAATTAAATCTGACTTACTGATTGCCAAAAACCAGCAAAACGACAACACTACCCCCAATTATGTAAATTGTTTATCAGGTGGCAATCCTTACGCTTTAATAGCAACATTGTAAAATGGCGAATATTTGCATTTAGGCAAACAATTTGACCTTTTTACTTTCCAATCAGATCCCTTTCCACATTGCAAAGTCAGACATCGTTTAAGACTTCGCGCTGGAAAGTAATGAAAGCCGCAATTTGAAGGGGCCCCATTTTGGGGTATAGCAAAACAATTTGTCAAAAATGATAATCTGAGGGACTTGGTCAGCAGGAAAACAGAGTGTGACAAGTGGCAACCCAGTTGGCCACATGCTCAATACAAATAAATTGTGCAAGCAGTCATACAGATGCACCAGTACCATTCTGACCATTCCAACCATCCCGCCAGCCACATATGCTGTGCAGTGCTTGGGTTGGGAACAGAACATTCGAGAGCAAACAAACAGAAAAAAAAAAACAAAACACACACACATACATACAAAAAAAAAAGCCAAATAGTGCGCACTTAATTTTGCAGTAGTGAACAAACCAGCTCGCTGCCTCGGCCCGGCCTCTAACGCACATAATTGTTTCTATGGTCGGAGAAATGTGTGTTTGTGTGTGTGTGTGTGGTGGATGGAAGTCTGGTTAAAGTTTGGTTGCAGCAGCCGCTGTGCCAGAGGGCCGTGCAATGAATGAAGGGAAGGAGGGAGGGTAAGAGTAAGGCTCGGCACCAGCCGGCCAACGATGCCAATTACACAAACCAATTACAGTAAGGGGGGCTGTACACATGCGGGCACACATACGCATACACACACATACGCACATGCACAGGCACGCACATAAATGGTCAAAAGACATTGGCGCTTCATTCTTATTAAATTTTCATAATAGCGATGTTGTTGTTGTTGTATGTTGGAAAAGTTAAAGTCAACTCTCTCATTTTGATTTCATTTGCAGTGCTCATCGATGGCGTGGACACCTCATCGATGACGCGGGATCAGCTGGAGGCGTTTGCATTACGTCTCAAGGCGGAAATGGACAGGGAGCGCGAGGAACGCAACTATTTCCAATTGGAGCGTGACAAGATTCGCACATTCTGGGAAATAACACGCCAGCAGCTGGGTAAGACGCCCATGGTATAGCTAGTATATATATAGCCATATACAAGTTGTTGTTGTTTTATAGAGGAGTCGAAGTATGAGTTGCAGCAGAAGGATAAGGATATTGAGGCCACACAGGATCTGGCCGACATTGACACCAAGCACATTATGCAACAGATGAAGCATCTGCAGTTCGAGAATCACAGCAAACTGGGTGAGGTGCGCGCCGAGGCAATGACCCAGCTTAAAGTGGCACAGGAGCATCATATGCTGCAGGAACTTGAACTGCAGAGCGACAAGCGTCAGTTGCGACGCATGGTGCGCGAACGGATTGAGATGAACGATATGCAGCATCGCCAACTGGAGGCTCACTACAATCAGCAGCTACTGTAAGTGTCACACAAAATTCCCCATTCTTCCAAAAAAATCCATTGAATTTCCAACTTTTGATCTTCCAGCGAACAACGACTTACGTTTGAGAATGAACGCAAGGATAATAATCGTTTGCACGATGAGAAGATGAAGGAGCAGCGCATGAAGCTGGAGCTGTTCTTCAACTCGCAGATGTTCGAGGTGGAGGAGCGCAAGAATCAGCAAATTAAAGATTTGCACGAACATCACGATCTGGCCTTCAACGACATGAAGAACTACTACAATGACATCACACTGAACAATCTAGCGCTGATCAGCAGCATGAAGGAACAAATTGAGCAGCTGCGTCGTCAGTCGGATCGCAGCGATCGCATTGCGGCCGAGGCCACGCATGAGGTGCGACGACTCAAGGAGCCGCTGGAGCAGGCCAAAATCCAAATGAAGGAGCTGCAGCGCAAGCTCGAGTTCTACGATCGTGACAAGCTGCAGCTGAGTCGCCTGAAGAAGAGCAACACCTCCCTCGAGAAGAAGGTTAAGAGTCTGATGTGGGAATCGGAGACACTTTTGCTCCGCAACGATTCTCTCGTTAGCGAGCGAGCCACACTCAAGGCTCGATTTAACGAGGTGATTGTTGAGCTCCAACAAAAGACAGGTCTCAAGAATGTGCTGCTCGAGCGCAAGATTGCTGCTCTGATGCGTGAGGATGAGAAGCGCAGCATATTGATGCGCAACACCATTGCCACCTGTGCACCCGAAATGGTCGACAAGCTGGAGAACGTGGAGAAGACCATTACCGAGGCGGTCGATACCAAGAACCAAGCCATTATCGATTTGCGCTATGAGCTGGCCAAGGCATGGAAGGCACATGACGATCTGCTCGAAACATACGAATGCAAGCTCAAACAGTATGGCATACCCACCGATGAGCTCGGATTCGAGCCGTTCCGCGAGCGCACCCAACAACAGCTCTTCATATGCGGCCCCGCTGGCATTGTCACCGAGAACAAGTAAGGGACAACGAGAGTTGATGAAAGTTCAATTTAGTTTATTCAACTTAAATGTCGTGTATATAAGTATATATGTGTATATGTCTAGGCAGATAGACATGTCAGTATATAAAAAAAAAAATAAAAATTTAAAATAAAATGTATAAAAGGCCAAAGTAAAAAGCTAAATATTCTTTTTAAAAAGTAGAACAGCTTACAAAGAAAATGTTTCTTTTTGTTGTTGACATATCATGTTGTATTGCATTGTTGCTATTCGAAAAAAGAAAAAGCTTCCTTTTTTTGTGGATAAGACACAGTTAAATATAGGAGTTTATATAGTTTTGAGCATAGCTTCAATTCAGGACATAACTGAAACATAAGGCATCTTTAAATATTTGCTAAGTACTCGGCAATTATTGAGATAAATTTCAAATGACAGCATCATGAGATTTATATCGGCTTTGTTTTTATGTTTTTTGTTTCGATTTTTTGTTTGTTTGTTCAATTTCTGTATATTGTAACACATAAAACAAATTTTGTATAAATATTATGTTAATGTCATGTTTTGTTGGTTTTTTCTTGATTTTTTTACATTTTAGATTTAGTTTTGATTTTTCAGTTGGCTGTTTCACATGTATTTTTCAAATAGATATCACATAAGGTTTTTTGCTTTTTGTTACTGCTATTGTATGCAGGTGTTTATTAAGACATTTGATCATCATATATATTGGATCCAATCTTTTGTTCGTTTTTTGTTTTGTTCTTGTTTTTGTTTTCTCTGTTTCTCTGTTATTGATACGGTTTATAACTCAGTTTCTGAATGTTTCTCGACATATGGTACATTATAATAATAATAATATTTATCAAATACCATCTACATTATAGAATACAACGTTATAAAGTTAATTAATACTACCAATACAATGTGGCTATATGTGTTTGTGTGTATGTGTGTGTGTGTGTGTGTGCGTGTTTGTGTGTGTTTGTTTGATTTTTGTTTTTTGCTTATTTAACTGTTGCGCTTGTGCCAAGTATTTTGAGTTTGAGTTTGAATTCAGAGTCTAGGTACGTATTATTTTTGGTTTAACATTGTTTTAATTCGTTTGACAAATGAGTTTTTTGTATTTTTGTATTCCAGTCCATAAGGAAATAACTTATAATTAATTAATTCTTAAAGAACAACTATATCTAATTAGTTGCGCTTGATTTATTTGATTTGTATTGGTTTTCCTCTTTTTTTGTTTATGATTTTTAGTTTTTGTAATTTTCATTTCAAATAAAGATTTCAAAGCGATCACAACGGTTTACTTCACAGATGCATGTGGACACATATCAAAAATGTCCATAGAAATACATATTTCTTATTTATGTTTTTTTTTTTGTAGGTTTCAGTTTTGTTCTTTAACCAACTTCCAAATTGTATACTGTTACGATTCGAGTTATAAACTAAGCATATATATCAGTTGCCGAATTAATATTAGATTTGTTTTTGCTTTTGAATATATTGTTTGATTCGATTTAGGCATTTCATATACTAAAGTATGTCCGTATGTGTGTTTAATATGGTATGGCACATTTGGAGTTCTTAGCTGTATAAATTTGTGTCTGTACGGTTTTTAGTTTTTTTTTAAGTATTGCTTTTTTATATTTGTTTGTCTTATAGTTCAGTTACTTTTTTTTTTGTTTTGTTTTTCAAAATGTCACAGTATTTTGGGCAGTTCTAAATTTTAGAATATGTATAATGATTTTTTTTCGCTTTTAGTTTAAATGATTAGTTAGTTTGTTTGTTGTGTTATAACTTATTGTTAGCTTGGACTATTTTGAATTAGTTCCGTCTCGTTTCGTTTTGTTTCGTTTGAATATTTTATCTAAATGCGGTTTGTTTTGTTTTTTCTTTTTTGTTCATTCCTTGTATTTAAATATGTATGTTAAGTTAAAATTAGAGATTGACTAACATGTTTGTAGTAAGGCAATTTTGTTTTGTTTATATTTTCGCTAGGCTCACTTATGTATTTTGTATTTTATCATCCAAATTTAATTTAGATTCAGTTCATTCAGTTTCGTTTGTAAAATTAAAACAGCAAATTCAGTTCTTTGTCTACGCCTAATATTCCAATTTGATTCAATTGCGTACAAGTATTGTACGGATTATTGTTACAAAAATCAACATTGTATAAATTGAGAAAAATACTTGTGAGTTTGTTTGTTCGTTTGTTTGCTAGTTTGTTTGTTTGTATGGTTTTTAGCCGGTTTATAAATGTGGCTTAAAAGCAATTATAGCTATGCATATTAATATATTTAAGGATGTTTTGAGTTTTTGTGCAAAAAGGGTGCACAAGCACCAATGAACGCTAGGTTTAACGTATGTATGTGTATTAGAAAGAGAGAAAGCTAGCTAGCGCTTCACTGTGATCACAAATGGATCCAGCAATTGTGTATGTGTTTGTGTGTGTGTGTGTGTGTGTGTGTATGTGTGTTTGTTGCTCGTAAGTAATATATATGTATGTATATGTACGTATATATAGTTTAGAAAAATTTGCCATAAGCAAAGGCATTAATTAAACGCGGCGTCTCATCGGCAATGTTGCATATCTCCAATATGTTTTCGTTACGCAACTTTGAATAGCTCATGGATGCTTGATTTTTGCGCAAGCTTATTATGATGAATCTGCAATAAGACAAAATTGGGTAGATTTGCAGATTTTTAAGAGAAAATTACAACAAAAGAGGATGTTATAGATATTATAATCTGGCAGACGCTTACTCGCTGCAAGTAATATAAAATCGAATAGAAAATTACTTGGCATTGTTGTTCCGCTTTCGGCGATATTCATCCAGACGTTCACAGAGTTTGCCCGAGCTGTTTTTGGGATTTCCACGTGTAGCGGATGGAACCAACACCAAAAAGACATCATACGTTTGCTCTTTATCCATGAAAGCATCGTCAATAACATCCGTTAGCGTTTGCCTTATTTTGGTTACATTTTGATCTTGACAGCAGAATTTTGCCTTATCTACCGACATTGTGGGTAACCATGGTAAGCCAACTAAGGTACCGCTAAGATCATGCCAAATACGCACATTAACCTGGGGATCGCTCTTAAAGTAGCCAAAGGCAAGCGCGACAACAGCGTCAAGATATTTAATTGAGCGCCAACGTCCAGTAAGTGATTCTATATAAAATTATTTGGATTTTAACTTTAAAGAACAAAAGCTTACAGTAGTTGCTCGAATATAATGGTACATTATTGTAATAATCTTGTTCTTCGAACAATCACTGTACACTGTACACTGTAATTTAACTCACTGCCAATGTATGTCGCTTCCAAATTCAGCGTAATATGCATGCGCAAGCCAAGAGCTTTGTTGCAGCCGAATGATTGTTTGTATAAGTTTTGAATAAAACTTAGCGGCTTAGCCAAAACGGCACGTTTTTCAATCTGTTGGTGAAACAAAAATATTAAATATCGGAGAAACTTTGAAAATAAAAGCTATACGCAATAAAACTCACCTTGGATTTGTGCTTTTGCACGCGCGTCTCCTGAAGCAGCAGACGAATGGGCTCCACATTAGATGAAGGCAACTCAAGCATGTTGTTCATGTGCTGGGTATATTTGCCGAGGGCATTACGATTCGACTTATAGGCACGCTGAAATGTTGGCCAGCTTTCCAGCAGCTGCTCGAATGTCATTGAGCCCTGCAAAAGAGTGGCTATTTGCATCTTTGTCATCAGGCGACGCGGCACCTGGTCGTAAGTAAGCGACAGTTCCTTTATCATGGGCACAACTAATTCGGACTTCTGGGCGAGACGCAGTTGTGCAATGCCAACAATAAGCTTCTTGTGCTTGGCAACAGGCTCCAGATGATTGGGCCAGTTAATCAGCTCCTTAAGCGGCGCTGACAGCACTTGTAATGCGGCGAAGGTTTGTGCCTTAAATGTTTTCTTGTTAAAGGAACTGCGTTTCAACAGATTGTAGTGCGTGGCATAGTTGCCCTCGTTCATCGACCACATGTCCAGCAAATTGTCGACCGTCTGATGCTTGTACCATTGAAGAATAGCTTTGCGTACGGTGCGATTAAAAGCTGGGCGTTCCAACAGCTTTTGCAGATGCTTTGCAAACTTCACAAACAAGAACAGATCTTTGCCACTGTGCACCAGCTCAACAAAATGGCCACGCACCAGTGTGCGCTGCTTCTCATCGCTACGTGTGGTCAGGTAAGTGGCCAGGACAAGCAACGCCTCATCGGTGCGTGGCAACGGCTGCTCGTTGTTTTGATTTAGCAAGCTACCCAAGCACTCGACCAGCTCCTTCTCGCTGACCTCAGCACACAATTCACGAAGTGCTGTAAAATTGTGCTCGACGATCAGGTCAAAGGTTTGCAGTACATAAACGGGCGCGTCAAGTTCTCCCAAAAAGCAGAAGCGCCGCAGCTTGTCAGTGGCCGTAATAATCGCTATTAGTTGGATAGTAACAAATTAATGTGAATTTACGTTTGTGTATTTAAAAGCATGTGTGTCTACGCATATGCAGATATACGTACAATGCTGTGCTGCAGGTGGCCCTGCTGCGACCATTTCCTGATCAACATTCCAATTTGTCTTGATGGGCCCATTTGTGAGAATTTCGGTTGTTGACAAGTGCTGGTTTACCACAGCAGACCCAATGCACTCTGCATTCGGCAAGCTGTTGCCGCAAACGTTTAGTTGTATTGCGGCGTCCATTCTACCACACTGTTACACGAAAAACGCACGCCACTTTACTATTTAAACGCATTTACCCGAAACTCAACTACAATTGTAGTTTTGTATGTCATGAAAGTTGAGCAATTAATCGATGGTACACATATTATCGAGTAGTGTCAAGTACGCAACGTTGGTTCGATTAATCATTGTATGTTCAATTATCGGCCGTTTTTTTATTAATCGAAATGTGCCTATATAAGAGAGTCCAAAATTAAAATTAATCCTTTTCAACTTGGGACTCGGTTGAGACTGGTTGACTTAAAACAAAATAAATCAAAAATTTTAATCGGTGAAAAAACGTAATAAAAAGGAAATTGAATAACCAAAAATAAAATATTAAGCAATAGAAAAATAATGCCAGTCGCCACAGTGTTTACTCGTGAAGACATTGACCGTATGTGGGTTCAACTTGTTAAGGCGTTGGGTGTTGACAAATTTCCATCCGAAGTTTGGCAAGATGAATATGAGCACTTTGTCGAGCGCATGGAATCGGGCGAACC
The DNA here is from genome assembly GCA_035044645.1 of Scaptomyza parva. Classification (NCBI taxonomy): domain Eukaryota; kingdom Metazoa; phylum Arthropoda; class Insecta; order Diptera; family Drosophilidae; genus Scaptomyza; species Scaptomyza parva. The sequence continues at coordinate 13,925,052 of JAWNNT010000139.1, forward strand.
GCACCAACTTACAATTGAGGACGTAAGTTTTATTTTAAAAATTCATTTCAAATGCATTTGTATGTGTGTGTAACATCATAAAGAAAAACAAAAGAATTTCAAACCCAAAACAAACAATAAATGCAATCGACTGAATAATATATGTATGTATTACGTAGGTACCAGAGTTGCAAGAATATTTGCACCTACTTGAATATGATGGTCTAATGGATATGACCTCTGATCAAGAAGACGATGAGGAAGGCGATGAAGAAGATGAGGAAAACGATGATGAAGAAATGTTCGAAATTGATGAGGAATACATGTGCCAGGACGATGACATGGCCGAAGACGCTGAAGCAAACATGGGCTCAGCCGAAACTTCTGATATAGGGGCATCTGCCACTACTCAGGATGCTTTCTCTGCTTCTGCTTCTGAAGGTAAGTGATAAAAACACCACCTAGCTTGTATATATATATCTTTGTTTTATACTACTAATATATACTAATAGACTACATTTAATATTTGACTTATTCATTTTTTACATGTCATTGCAGAGTCCGATTAAGCACGTTGCAACATTTTCCCCCACAAAGCTAGCACTATAATTTATTCTAAAAACTATCCATATCTCATGCAAATGCGTTTCCTCGCACTTGGTTCTAATAGGAAAAGACTCGAGCTGTGATTTTGTACAACAACACCAAAACTACAACAAAAGGAATATGACAACAATACATCATGCAGTTTCAATGCATACACAAATTTGTAATCACACAACATTCCTTGAAACACACTACAAATAATAAAAAAATTAAATAAAACGTTCGTTTTATGTTTTTCTTTATTTATTTAGTATATTTAGGGCGCAAGCGCAAAGCCGTAAAATATATTCGCTGATTTTTTTATTAAGTATTTTTGATGGGGACATCTTTATTCTAAGCAAAATATCAAGGATTTTGTTTATATACTTAAATTTAGATAAATGAAGCGGCCAAAAGGCGTAGAGATATAAAAATATAATAAAATATTGCAAGTCATGGTTGAAGGAAGAAGCAGTCGCCAGCAGCAGTCGCCATTTTGAGTCATTTGTGACAGGTAAAATGTCAAAAGACGGCATTACTGTCACTATTGAAGTTAAATTAGTTAAAAACTACATTATTTACTGTAAATACATTACATGATTCAAAATAAAAATAAACTAGAAGCCATTTGAATGTGTTACGTATTTTGAAAACGAATTTCAATTTTATCGCGTTCTTTATCATAAATTTCATGGTAACTGTCAATTAGACAGCGTCCCTTGCAGTCAACATAGATTTTTACAAAATGCGCTCTCATGTCCTATGATAGTGTCCATATACATATCGAATATATAATCGAAATTGCGTTTTAATGAAACTTTTTTCCAATATATGGTAAAATTTTTGAAGCTGAAATCCTTATAGTTCCATCACAAGTTCGAATTGTGATTAATATTTAAACTATGCAAACTACGTAAATAAAATTTAATGTTTGCCGCATACAGTAAATTTCTTACATACACAACATTTACACGTGTTTGAATTTGGCGCGCACTTACCCTTTGGTTGCTGTGATCAGCGATAAGCTATACGTTAAGCTTATCGCTGCTGTGATTCTAAAGGCGAGCTCACCATTAACAATAAGCGTTGCCATACATGCACACATGAGTTCTATGTTGCTGTTTGTCTTTCGCTTTCTCGTTTGCTCGCCCACTTGCCCGCTCTTCGTACATAAAAGGGCCGGTGACAGCGATAACCGACAAAATGCGAAAATTGCACAAACGACATTCACACATACACACAAGCGTAAATGTATGCATATGCTGTGGAATTAAGCAGCTGGAAGTTTTTTAATTTGCAATTATCCTCTTTCAACTTGCAAGGCCTACAATTATAGTTAAATTAAAAGAGAACAGTATTTATTTATTTATTTTTTGTTTACCATAATCTATTTGTTTGCATTTAACGTTAATAATACGAGCGTTACATTTACACAGAAAATAATAGTAATAACTTGCACCAAACTTAACATGGAATTAACGAAGTACATTATAATTAATACATAGATCGATAAAGGATCGGTATACACTAAAGCTGCCAACACAATTACATTACATACATACATCCATACATATATGACAAATATATTCTTTAGCAAGCAAGCGTTGGCCACACTTCCTTTGATAATGGGTGGACCCTTAACTCTGTTACGCTTGAATGTGTGTTTCTGTGTGTTTGTTTTAAATACTTAAATGTAGCTAAAAATTTAGCTAGTAGTTGTTTGCCCATGGCTTGTTGTTTATTCCTGTTTTTTAGTGTGGCTTTGACGCCAGAAGATTCACAGATAGGGAGTGTAGACGACGGGTATGAGGAGCTGATGAAACAAGCTATAGCGCATTACCAGGTAGTGCTATCAAATGATGACCGTCGTCAGGCCAGCGTGAGCCCTATTTGGAAAAATCAAAGCATGATAGAAAATGGATTCGATGGATTAGTTATGTTTTTTGGCTGCATAACTTACATGGAGTTCGGCACAATGATGCAGGGCGTAGTGAAGATCTCGCAGAAGGCGCTGTCCATCGGCACGTTGACCACCTGGGACTCCGCAATAGAGATGATGAACCGTATGTCCCACCAAGCGGTTTTGGCCAATCAGCTAAACCGACAAAAGAAGAAATACATAAGAGAAGATTTTTTAGTTATTAGTGCTGGACTCACATCAAGGAGCTTGAGGGAGTAGCTGGAAGCATGCAGCATCGAGTAGAGCACAACTGGGAGGAGCACCAGCAGCGTTGGGCGCAACTTTAAGGATAACAACGAATACATCATATTCATTCAGTACACACTCAATCTCACTCTCCCTTTATATGTTTCGCTTCGGCAAACAATTCAGAAGAAACCGGAACAAAACAGGTCCAGTTATTTGAGATCTTAAACAATCACGACGGCACGTGCTTATGGAATTAATGTGTAGCGTTGAGTTGTTTGTATTCGCCAAAAGCACCTTACTGAAGGCGTGTGGCTGTTAGCTGAAAATAAAAAAAATAAATTAAATAGAGAATACGCCATAAGAAATCAACTTTTGTATGTATGCATGAGTATATGCATGTGTATGTGCATATGCATGTGCATGTGCATGTCTATATGCAAATACATACATATGCAGAATATACAGGTATGTACATATAAATTCAGGAGCTGGTGTTAAGATTTATTTGTTTGGCCCGTATTTAAATTTGTTCATTGTTGTTGTTTTGAAAAAACATAAATAAAGACACTGTCTCTTAAACCCAATTTTTGGGCACTTTAACAAATGCAGTTTTATGTACTTGACTACACAACCGTGCAATAAACTTTAATAAAGGACTCAACAGCTGATAGTAAGGACGATAAGCAATCACTAATTGCCCATAACGAATGGTTTGTGCATTTACCCTTCTGAAACTAACAATCGATGTATTAATAATCATCGATTGTTAGGATGTAACAAAACCATCGATACTACCGCTGCCGCTATCGATACTTGTGCCGGCTCCCACTAATGTTGCCGGCTCGCGTGTTGATTCGAGTTAAGTTTGATTGTTTTTATTCTTGTCGAACGAACTTGTCGCTTTTTGTTTACTAAGCGCATTCGCAATCGTTATGTTGCGCACGCATATATTGCAAAATGTGTGCTTGCGCTATGCCCTGCGAATCCCTGGTCTTGGAGCTGCGACAACAATAGCACCAGCAGCTACACATGGATGCCAACGTTATGCAATTAAAACAGCAGGAAGGACGGGAACTCTAGCGATACTGTCAACTGCTTCAGCCGTTAGCTACTCCACGGGAGAAGCTCAAACAGCAGCTGGAGCAAAAACTGTATTTTCACACAAGAAACGTACGCGAAAAGTCATCGAGAGCGCAATAGTCAGTGTCGAAGATCTGTGGACACAGTTGGAGCAGCATTATCAGCAGCACACTGTTTTACGTCACGTGCACTGCGAACGCTTGCTCCAGCTGCTCGAAAAGAGTGTCAGTGACAAACAGCCACACTCACTTAGCTCAGACCAACTGCATTTTCTGCTTGGTGCATGTGTGCCGGAGTTGCTTCCGGTGCTAAGCAGCAGTGAGCGATTGGAGTTGTTTCGACGCCTGTGGGCACAGTTGCTAAAGGTAGAGCAGCCAACGCTGTCTCACTACTATACCCAGCTCCAGGTTCTGCAACATAACCAACTGCCACTTCCCGACCATCGTGCACTGCTCGCCGAGACTGCCATCTACAATGGACCAGCGGATGCATCGCTCTACAGTGCTCTGCTCGATGTGGCTGGTGCCAGTGGCAACATGCGTCAAGCCACTGAACTGTTAAGTGAAATGCGTGAACGCAGCTTTCCACTCAGTGAGCGCAATTTCCATGCACTATTGCTGGGCCACTCACGGAACGGTGATCTGCCTGGCGTCGAGACAGTGCTGAGCAGCATGCGGGCAGCGGGCATAACGCCCAATGCCAGCACCCAGGCCATCTGCTTTGTTGCCTACCTAGAAAATGGTGAGCTGAGCAAGGCTCGCGAATTCCTTAAGCAGCATGCGGGCACCTTTAATGCAGCACAGTTGCTGCAGATGCTGCGTGCCGTATTAAGCAGCCAGAAGATGGACATGCAGCTAATGCAGCAACTGGTATCAGAGCTGCCGGCAGAGTATGTAAATGGCGTCGATGTGCCAGCGGCCATTAATAGTCTCTGCATTCAGCTTCTGCATCGTGACCAGGCGAAATTGGTAATTCAGCTAGTTGGCATGCTGCCGGCGCCGAGCTACAACGAGAAGCAGAACATCGATGGATATGCGTCGCTCTTGTTGCAAGAACTATTTCGGGCACGCACACCTCTCGCCCAGATGCTTGAGTTTGCAACCCAACTGCGTGATCGTGGACAAAACCGACGCGCCTTGGAGCTGCTTACCGAGTTGGCGCTGCGTCGTCAGCCACAAATTGCACTCGGCTGCTTGGAGGCTCTTCGCAATGCTGGCGAGCCACTACGTCCACACTACTTCTGGCCCCTGTTACTGCAGCAGCACAAGCGCGAAGGCGAGACCGCCATATTGCGTCTACTGTCCGAGATGCAGCAACTGGGCGTCGAATGTGATGAGCTAACCCTGTGCGTTTATGTGCTGCCCAATCTCTGGCAGACGATGCAACAGCCACTGCAGGCACTTCAACAACTTGATGCCGTGGGCATACGCGCCTCTCAATCACTTATCCATGTGCTCAGTCAACTGCTGCAGCAGCAGCAACTGCAGCCAGCTCTTGATCTGCTCCAGCGTTATCCAACCCGTCTGCAGCTAATCCAGCTTCTCCAACCGTTGGCAGCGCTCGCAGTTAATGTGCGTGCCAACAAGCGTTACGAGCTCTTCGCCCAGCTTATCCAGGCACTACAGCAGCGCTCATTACAGCGGCAGGAGGACTTTGTTGGCGCCTTACTGTTGCAAATGTGCGCACCACAGACACGCCTGCGCATGGACCCAGCCTCCCTGCTTAAATTCCTGCACGAACTGCAACGTCTGCAAATGCAGCTGTCTCCAGCAGTTGCCGAGACGCTGCTCAACCTGGCGGGCAATGCTGATGCCGAAGCTCGTCAATCTTTGGCCAGTACGCTGCAGAAGATGCGCAATGTTGAACTGGCACTGCCTCCAGCAATGGACAATGCATTGGCTGCTGGTGGCTTCATCAAGCATCCGCGCGATATGTCTCTGGATGAGCTGGAGTGCCATCTCATTGAATTGGAGGCCAAGCAACTGAACACTCGTGGTGTCCTGAGGCGACTCCTACAGCTAAGTGTGCGCGATGGACGACTGGAGCGCGCTTTCGAACTGCAAAAGAAATGCGAGGCGTTGCAAGTTCAAACCAGTCCTGGTATGCTGGCCTCCATCTTTGATCTGCACATCAAGCGAAAGGATTTGCAGCTTGCCAAGCACAGTTTGCAACGTTTACAGCAATCTTATCCGGGTAAGTAATAATCGGTTTCATTTCAAAAGCACTTATTAACATTATGTTATTTGTTATGTGCATAGGCTTTCAGCTGGATGAACATAAGCTGATTGATTACGCAGCTCTGCTAGTGCATGAAAATCAGCTGGATGCAGCCAAGGAGCTATTGCAACATCGCGCCGATCAGCATCGTATTAATGGCGGCGACTATGTGATTAAGAATGTTTGGCAACTGCTCAACAACGTCTCTCAACTCGCCATAAAGCAAAAGGATATTACACCTGCATCGGACACAGAGTCGACAACGAGTTCACGACGCAGTCTTACCTACGAAATGTACGAATTCCTACGTAAGCTCGGCTACTGCCAGGCGCACAATGCGCTCCTGGGCCCAGTGGTGCGCGAGTGGCTGCTCCGTGGTGATATAGACGAAGCGGTCGCAGAGTTCCAGCGCTTGGCAACTCGCTTTAAGCATACACCACTACAGTTTGAGCTGCTGTCCCTGCTGGTGAAGCTGAGCAACGGCGACGAGACGGAGATGGCTCGCTTTCCGAACGCAACAAAGAAGTCGGCACAACAGCAACTGGGCGCGGTAACGGCTACCGTCAGTCGTGTCCATGGAGATGCCAACATGAATAGCGCCCTTCTCCTAGCGCTAGCCGAATCGGGCACTGAGACGCAGCTGCGTCGTCTTATTATCAATCCAGAGTTTCGACTCAATCACGAACTGCTGCTCAGGAATTGCGAGCATTTGGGTCAGGAGGGCGCCATTCGCACACTGCTCCGACTGGCGCGAGGTGTTCGCGGCCTGCAACGGACTATCGACGAGCAGCGCATCTATGACATGCTGCTGGCCCAGTTTACCAAGAACAACAACTACGAGGGAGCCCTTGATCTCTTCGAGCGACTGCAAGCCGATGACGAGCTCAAGGTCTCGCAAGACTTTGTTCGCAATCTGGTAAAGCTACTGCAGCTGAACAATGTGGAAATTCCTAGCAGCATTGCGATGCGTGCCCAAATTAGATAATATAACAATTCTACTTATAAAGTAATTGATCTGTTAATGTTTTTTTTTAAGTAAATTTTAAATTTTCATGCTAATTTAGCTTGAAAACAATTTAAAATCTGAAATCTCTAGTTATAGTTTATTTTACAAAAGGTTATCGGAACAGGAACCCCATCCGCAGGGGTAAGTAATATTTGGAAACAATTTTAAAGTAATTCTTTTATATTTTTGCTATTCTGCAAGTCTCCAGCTCTCCAGGTGGACGAGGAATATACTGGGCAGCTGTTGTTAGCAACTTAAAACGAAAATATCATCGACAAGGCTTTGTAACAGTTTTAGTTCTGTACAGAAAAACACATCGAACTTACGTATAAATATTTATATAAATAAAAAAAAAAGCAGATTCTATACAAACCATTTAACTAATATTCCCAATTTTTAACTGATTTAGAGATACATAGTGAAGCATCAGCATCTGAGAACTTCGACATCAGTTGGGGCATCACCAGAAGTACAAAACAACATGAAAACACAGGGCAAAGACCCTGACGAGTTACCTACCACTGGAGAAGGGAAAACATTAACATCTCCAACATCATCAGCGCCACAAATGGATAATGAGAAACACTCTTTCGCATTTATACGGGAATCAACTGTAAATAACCGACTCGAGTCGCCAACAACTGTCAACGCTAATACCAATGCAACTGGCCAAACCATTACCAAAAACGATAGCGAGGAGCCCGCGGCCAGCTGCTCTTTCAACCTACCCTCGGTCACAAGCACAGAAGCCGTCAACAGCCTGGTGGCTGTCGCCCAGCGCAGTGAGTTTTCCAAATTACTGATGCGTCTAGGAGAAGAGGGTGACGGCGATGCCAACCAGATCGTCATGGAGCTCCTCAACGCCGAAAAACAAGCAGATAGACCCACATCGGTTATTGAACGCGTATCAGAGAGCCTCATGCTCGCCCTACGCACCCAGACTCTGGCCGAGGCGGGCATTATTCCAGGCAACGAACGCTATATCTCCTTCTTGTCCGTCATCCAAAACTACGCTAAGCTCTATGCGGCAAAGCGTTTTATTGAGAAGCTGCCTATGCTAGGACTATCTCCACTGTCGACACTGGAAAACAGCCAGAATCAGAATGAGAACGAAAAATCATTGGTACGCATGGTTGCCGATGAGGTTCTGCAGATACCGGAGCTGATGCGACAACTCTGGGACTCCTTAGAGAAAATGGAGTTCTTCAACGAGGACACCGCCTACAAGGTATATTTGGAAGCTCGCCGGCATCCCCAAGCAAAGATTCTCCGTGAACTGATGCTAACTCGCATTTCGCGTGTTTTTCTATGCATTGTCAGTTCCGCATCCTTTCTCGATTTCAGTGAACAGGAACTGATTCATGTCCTCAATAACTGTTACATAAGCGTCAACTCTGAGATAGAAGTAAATATAAAGATGCTTAAAACATTCCAATCAAATGATTTTATCCTCAACCTATAGGTATTTCTCTCGGTCGTACTTTGGCTAGAGCACAATTGGTATGAACGTAAGAACTGTGCTGAGCGGGTTTTGAGTGGAGTCCGGTTCGGCCTAATGCCCACCTGGTATCTCTTTACGCTGGATAGAACAAATCGTTGCAATCACTTTGCCAGAGTCATCAATAATAAGGGTGTGCAAACTCTATTGGACAACGGCATCAAGTAAGTGGATCAATAATTCAACCAATCTGGAGAATGTTAATCGAGTCGATCTTAATTTGTTTACAGAGGGGCCTTGGCTTTGCGTTCGCGAAATTCTCGCAATTCGGCCAACAATGATGAATTGAAGGTTCCATTGCCTCGTGACTGGGTTGCCGATCCCGAGTGTCGCCATCACCACAAGTGCCATTGTGAACGATTCGTGTATCCCACATATGACGTATTCAAAGACTATCTGGCAAGGATTATACGTTTGGCACCCAACTATTGGCGAACACTGCGTCCCGCTCAGGAGGTCTATCGCAATGTCCTGACCTGCTGTGCTCCACCATTTAATGCACATTCACAGCAAGATCGTTAATCATATAGAAGACAATGTTTCTTACTTATCTCTTAAAAAAAAAAAAAACTTAAATTAATTGTTATAGCTGATTTCGTGCCTTACTGCAAAATTATTTAATGTGTAAATTAAATGTTAAAAGTTCCTAAGATCCTTCATATTATTATTGTATAATACTTAGTTACCTCTCGATAGTTGTCAGCAAAGGTTTTGCTACCGGTCATAAGATATGAATAATGCATAGTATATGAAAAAATTAGGAGGAATATTCATGTCACACATATAATTATTAATATAGAAATAGAAGGAAAAAGTCAGTTAATTATAGTATTTGTATAATAGAATTATTAACTATTAACTGTATATTTTTATTATCATATAATTAGTATAAGCACTTGTGTCCTTCACAATCCTATTCCAAATTATGCCAAATTCCCTTTATTCAACTAATAAGAATTTGCAATAAGTATTGCCAAATTAGCGATAACTGGAAATTTGAAAGTGAGACTAATGTGGATGTATAGTTATGTATCTCGTTGTGCATGTGCATTAAATGGTGGAGCACAGCAGGTTAGGACATTGCGATAGACCTCCTGAGCGGGACGCAGTGTTCGCCAATAGTTGGGTGCCAAACGTATAATCCTTGCCAGATAGTCTTTGAATACGTCATATGTGGGATACACGAATCGTTCACAATGGCACTTGTGGTGATGACGACACTCGGGATCGGCAACCCAGTCACGAGGCAATGGAACCTTCAATTCATCATTGTTGGCCGAATTGCGAGAATTTCGTGAACGCAAAGCCAAGGCCCCTCTGTAAACAAATTAAGAACGACTCGATTAACATTCTCCAGATTGGTTGAATTATTGATCCACTTACTTGATGCCGTTGTCCAATAGAGTTTGCACACCCTTATTATTAATGACTCTGGCAAAGTGATTGCAACGATTTGTTCTATCCAGCGTAAAGAGATACCAGGTGGGCATTAGGCCGAACCGGACTCCACTCAAAACCCGCTCAGCACAGTTCTTACGTTCATACCAATTGTGCTCTAGCCAAAGTACGACCGAGAGAAATACCTATAGGTTGAGGATAAAATCATTTGATTGGAATGTTTTAAGCATCTTTATATTTACTTCTATCTCAGAGTTGACGCTTATGTAACAGTTATTGAGGACATGAATCAGTTCCTGTTCACTGAAATCGAGAAAGGATGCGGAACTGACAATGCATAGAAAAACACGCGAAATGCGAGTTAGCATCAGTTCACGGAGAATCTTTGCTTGGGGATGCCGGCGAGCTTCCAAATAAACCTTGTAGGCGGTGTCCTCATTAAAGAACTCCATTTTCTCTAGGGAGTCCCAGAGTTGTCGCATCAGCTCCGGTATCTGCAGAACCTCATCGGCAACCATGCGTACCAATGATTTTTCGTTCTCATTCTGATTCTGGCTGTTTTCCTGTGTCAACTGTGGAGATAGTCCTAGCATAGGCAGCTTCTCAATAAAACGCTTTGCCGCATAGAGCTTGGCGTAGTTTTGGATGACAGACAAGAAGGAGATATAGCGTTCGTTGCCTGGAATAATGCCCGCCTCGGCCAGAGTCTGGGTGCGCAGGGCGAGCATGAGGCTCTCTGATACGCGTTCAATAACAGATGTGGGTCTATCCGCTTGTTTTTCGGCGTTGAGGAGCTCCATGACGATCTGGTTGGCATCGCCGTCACCCTCTTCTCCTAGACGCATCAGTAATTTGGAAAACTCACTGCGCTGGGCGACAGCCACCAGGCTGTTGACGGCTTCGGTGCTTGTGACCGAGGGTAGGTTGAAAGAGCAGCTGGCCGTGGGTTGCTCATTTTTGGGAACGGGTACGGCTTGGCCAAGGACACTGGAACTATCAATGGCTGGTTGGTCCAGTCGGTTGCCTATTGCTGCTTTTCGAATTATTTCGAAAAGGTGGTCATCATCATCCAGCGGTGGGGCTGTTGGTGCTGGAGGTATAAATGTCTTATCAGCGCCGGTGGTGGGCAAGGCGTCAGGGTCCTTGCTCTGGCGCTCCATGCTTTTGGAACTTAAGTGTTGGCTTGGAAAAAGTGTTGGTTCGAGTGCAATTGCAGTTGTGTATCTGGGAAAAACGTGGCAAGTTTATAATTGTGTACTACTTACTTATTCGTTTATGCACGAATACTTTCTGATTGTTATGGTTAGAGCATAACATATGGGCTACTGCGATTTTCTCTCTGTTATATTTTATTTATGTATTTAGGAAAGTAGGTTTTGAAGAAGTTTTAAAATTTTAAATTGGTGTGCCTTGAATCTATTGAGCTTATTTTTTATTTTCATTTTGCTAAACAACAAATTACAATTTTAAGAATTTTAAGCATTTTTAAGAAAATAATATTTTTAAGCTTAACGACGGCGATCATCAAGGTAAGTCATAACTCTTGTTTTAAAAGCTTAGCCTTATGTAGTGTTAAATGCTGTTTAATTTTGCTGCCTGAAAGTATGCAGCCTTTTTAGTTTCTTGAAAATGTCTCTTGGCTGCTTTTATTAGTAAGCCTAAGAGTATGTGAAAAAATTATCGAGCTGTGGCTTAAGCATTTTATTGGGCCAACCAATAGATTTTGTTAAAACCTAAAATGAACTGAATATTTCTAAAACTGATAGAATATAAACATAACTTTAATATTTTCTTTTCTTTAATGACAAAGAAAACTATATTCATGAGAGATGGTATAAATATGTATTTTTACTGTTGAACTGTGTGATTGACTTAAATTGTAGTAGCTCGAGGTACCAATAAAACCTATCCGCCGACACTCACGCTCTCACTCATGTGAAATTGTATAAGGATGATCAGATACGTTGTTGTGGCACCAACAATCTGCAATAGATCAAAAGGTATATAGTGGAAATGCCAAACTTTCAAGTCGACCCTACTCACCGTGTAGAGTAGCGTGCAGTCAACATTAAAGAAACCAGCGGCACTGAAATGAAGTCGCTGATGAAGTAGCTGCAGTGAGAACTGTGTGATCTGTAATAAGGCAATATACAATATATAGGAATATACTTCCTTCTATCCGTACTGGACTCACCAAAGCATTATGACGTTCATTCTGCAGATCCACGCGAATGTGATGCAGACTCAAGGCCAAACGTGGTGTCTGCAAGTGAAAAAAAGTTAAAAGTTAACATCCAGTTGGGAATCTGTGATCCGTCCAACACTTACATAATAAGCAGCACGTTCGCACATTAGAGCCAGTGCGAGAACATTGCCGAGATGTGGAGCCGACCACAGAGTGCTGCCCACAATCTGTAGGAAATCATTGGGCGAGGCGGCAAACTGGCGAAAATTCAAGAATATCCAATAACAGTTGGAGGTTATGGCCAGAAAATCATTGCCCAAATTGACCAGCATAGATAGACCAAAACAATGATTGAGGTGAGTGACCAGCATCCAAATACGTTGATACAACATTCTGGCGGCCAAAAGCCGTTGCATACAATCATCGGCAGCCTCCTCCTTTTCGAGCTGCTCTTTAATGGACTTGCACACATATGGCTTTGGTTGGTTGGCCTCCGTTTCGCTCAGCTGCAGTGTGTCCAGCATGCGCAACAGCATCGCCAGGCGCTGGTGCACAATCAGCACAGCCGTAAAGATCTGAAAGTAGCGCAAGCCACAAACCAACATTGGCAGCAAATAGCATAGCCAGTACATGACAAAGTTGCCTTGAGGCACCAGCATTTTGGTCAACAGTATAAAGCCCTGGCTCACCACATACCCCGAGAGCATCCACAGTGCGTTTCGCATCAGTTGGCGACGCAACTGGCCATTGTCCACGTCTAGATGTAGGGCAGTGGCAAACTGTCTATCGATTTCGCGCACCTCGGCAAAGAAGCGGCTCTGCGCCTGACGCTGCCACAGCACTTCGAGCAGCGCCGTCACATGTGCCACACGTATGCCCACCAGCTGTATGGAGTCCACTGTGTTGCCAATGTTGCTGGTACCATTCGATGCCGCCTCGTCAGCGCCATAGTTGACCGCCGTGCTGCTGTCGTAGAACAAACCGTACAACAAATAACCGCTAGACAACACTAATACTATGCAGCCGTATAGTTCGAGCCAACGCGAACGCTTCACTTGCCGTTTGCCGTTGGCCACACTTTGTGTGGCACTTCTGCCCACTGGCCACTGAGTCAGATTGCACAGCTGACAGACACGGTGCAGCGGCGCCAGTGCGTCCACAATGTCCATGACGTGCTGGGAGTTACGTTGAATGGCAAGTTGTATGGGGATGTCGCTTATATATTTGCCAAGATAGTGGCTTTTATCTTATCAGTTAATTGCAATTAAATTGTTAATCGATGATTATGATTATGCATATATGTTTTTGGCGAAGTGTGAATTCGAATTCGGCTTAGTCCATATCAACTGTTGTTGGGGTTGTTCATCGACCTTTATATTTTATTGGTTCGAGATCCATTTGACGACTGACAACACTTGGACTAGCAGGAGACCAAACTGCTGGGCTGGGGGCTGTCTTTGCCGGCTTTTATCAATCATAATCAATATAAATTAACGCATTTCCATTGTCAACATGCGGTCCACGTACTATATCAAATATGACAGTTAAATAGGTGAGCCAAGTCTTTCCTTTCAAAGAAATAATTAGATATTTATGGGTTGGGGTTGGGCACTGAAAATCCATTTAAAATTTCACCCTCATTGATAGTTTTAAATAAAACACAGGGTATTTTTTCACATAAATACCTTTATTATAATGTTTTTTAGATTTGGTTTTTTCTTTGGAAATAGTTCTTGAGATAAGCTTGATTTGACTTTATCATAAAATGTAATACATATATGTAATTGATTTTTTTTGCATTTTTTTTTGTTAAATTTTTAATTTTTTTTTTGTTTTTTTTTTATTATTTTTTTAATATTGCATTTCTTTTGGATTTAAATTATTTCCTTTTCCTATCTGTGTGTGTGTGTGTGTATATTTTTTGTTTGTGCTTGCTTTCGCTTCGTTCCCATTATCCTTTCATTTTGATTCTGCCTGTCATTCAAATAATCAATTGATTTGATTTCCCATATCTATGTACTCTGCTGTACTCGGCTCAATCGAATATGTTCTATTCATTCCCCAACTGGAGTAGCGATATTTTTGTATTGTATTTTGCTTGCTGTTTTTGTGTGTGTTTCTGCTGCTTTTTGCATTTTGCTTTTTGCTTTTTTCGTTTAACAATTTTTCGGCATGCTTTTAATAATGATTATATAGTAGTTCACATATATATATGTATATATCTGTATGCATGCATATTACTTTTGGGTATATTTGATTTAAATCGAAGCTGCTAATAGGTAAAAGCAAATTCATATATCAAATTCAACAAACATATTCGACTTCTACTTCGTATTGTTTTTTTAATGCATTTTTTTGTTTTCTTTTGCTTTGTTTTGTTTTGATACACTCATATATTAGTTTAAATACGTTAATACGCTTTGTTCTTTGGATAAGGCAATGGATACATAATACGTATAGTATATACGTAACTGATTACTCAGTTGACAAATAAACAATAAACATTTGCAAGTAATTTAACACATTTCAATTGAGTTTCATAGATTTTCTTTTTTAAGGTTAAGTTCGAAAACAGTTTTTAGTGTTTAGTTTTCAAACCAACATATCTAAAGCAAACAATTAATTTCATTTTTTTCTTTTCTTTTGGTTTGTAAGTGTTGTTTACTTTGAGTTTACAAGCAAACATTCATACATTCAAGTTAATAGTGTATATAGGTTGCTTATGCATTTTTTTTCATATATATATTTTTTGTGTGTATAAGTATGTTTATAAGTATTAATTTTGCAGTTTTGCAGATATTCATTTTCTTTTTTTTTTTTTTGACATTTATGCGCAAAAGTTTTGGAAAATGTGTACGAAAGCTTAGCAAATATATTGTTGAATTTTACCAATTGGCAAATAGTTTTTTTGTGATCTTTAAAATGAGTTTTTCTTTCTTTTTGTTTTTATATGATTTCCTCACTATATTTTGGAATCAAGTTTTATATGTAAAAATTATATAGTAGGGCTTTTTATTATAGTTTTTTTTGTGAGATTTTTAAATCAAATATATTTAGGTACATCAATTTTCTTAACTTTAGTTCATAAAAAATTGATTTAATTGAATTGGGTGCAAGCTTGTTTTTTTTTTCATTTCAACAAAATTTTTAATTTATTAAATAATTTAACAAAAAAAAGTATTACGGTGCTTTTACTTTGTTTAGAACTTTTCAATGCCCTTCTCAATTACATGCCTCATATTAAAAATTTTGTTTATAATTTGTAAATCCCTGTCTAAAGCTGGTTTGCTAGTAGTCATAAAATAATTTTCTTCGTCGTCTTTCTTCTGTTTTTTTCTTTTTTTTTTTTATCACTTTATGTCATATACATACATACATAAATATGTAGCATATTTTAAAAATTATAAGCTGTTCTGTTCTGTTCAAGCACAAATCAATTTCCAAAAAAAAAAAAAAAACATATAAGTTGATATAAATAAACTATCACACGCGCGCTTGGATCTTTTGAAAAGTATATGATCGATATTGATTAATTGCTTAATTGGTTTGTTTGGTTTTTGTAAACGGTTTTCATATTAAATTTTGGTATTTTTTTCCTTGCTTATCAAACTGTTGTTGTATACTGGACGGTAGCCAGTTTTATTCTTTTTTTTGACTGTTGCGCCTGGTTGTTGTTCTTGTTGTTGTTTGTATAAAAAGCAACAGAAAAATATATATGTATATATATATACTATATGTGATTGCACATATTGCACAGTTGTTAAAAATGCAAAGAATATTATATATATATATATATATATATGTATGTATATATTTATTAAATTTTATATTTTTGGTTTTTATATATGTATGTATATCCTAAAAAGTCTGTATGTCAAATATTAATATGAATTCAATCAAAAATTTGTATTAATAAATATGTTTGTAATTTCATTTACTTTTATTTTTGGACTGTCTGACTATTTTTTTTAGCAGTGGCATCAAAATTTTTTGCTTTTGTTATTGATATATATATATATATATATATATATATGTATATTGATTTTTATATATACATATAAGAATGCATATAAAATTTATTTTTTAGACGTTGCATGTGCCATTTTCTGTATTTTGGTATTATTTTGGTATTATAAGTATAGCATTGTATTGTTTATTTTGTTTTATATTGTTTTTTGCGGAAATTTGTTATTCTATGACTATGAAAAAGTAAAAAAAATATAGAAAAATAACCATCATGCACTTTGTGTTCATTTCATTTTGTTTTGTTCTACTAATATCTGGTTTCCAAAACCCCCAGGCCCTCAAACCCCCCAAACATGCTAACTCAATCAGACCCTCGTAAACCTTACATAGTAATATCAGCATTAACATAACTTTTATCACCAACAACAGCAATCTACATTCAGAGTTAAACCCACATTTAACACACCTACATCAGCAGTAGTATATACTATTGAATATAGTATCAATACCTATGACTTCCAATTTCCCACAGACCCAGATCTTGCCCAAGAACGTGACTTTACTTCATTGAATTCGATTTCAACCCAGAATTTTGTATATTTCTTTTTTTCTTGTTCTATATCAGTGTACGTATATTATTTGTATCGCATTTATCAGCTATAGTTAAATGGTGTTTGCAGTATTTAGTATTATTTTTGCCCATTGGTATTTTAGTATTTAAGTCTTTCATATCTGTCTTTTTGAACCATATGTTATAAAACAAAAGATCAATTTTGAATTAGTTAGGTTTGATTGATATTTTGTATTTGATATTTAATATTTCATATTTAAGACTTTTGTTTTTGTTTATGTTTATGTTAATGTTTATTGTTTGCATTTTGGGTAGGCACATGTATTTAAGGTTTCGTATTATAAATATTTGCTTGGTTCCATATATATTTAGTTGTAGATCCTTCATTTGACATTTTTGATAAAATTACATTTTATTTTTACGATTTCACAGTGATTCGTGTTAAATTCATGTTGTTAGCTAAATATTTAGTTAAACCTTATTTATTTTTATAATGCTTTAACAAGTTGTGTGCATTTTTCATTGTTTTTTTGTATAATAAACATAAACGTATTAGGAAAAAAAGGAAACAACAAACAACTGTTTTTACTAATCGATTGCATGGTACATTCAGCGTGTAGTTGTGATTTAGGCGTGTGAATTGTATTTGTATTACTCAGTAAGGACTAATAGTAATACATTATACGATGTTGCCCTTTGTTCGGCATATGCATACATATATGTATGTACTAATATGAATATATATATTTTTATTTAAAATTCAAATATATGGGATTCATCAATAGTTTGTTTTGTTTTTTTCTTTTTTTTTTTTTGTTTTTTCATAAAAGTTTTACTAATACAATAAACATGAATAATATTTGTAATATACTAAGCATTTTTTGTTTACTTTGTAGGTTTTTTTTTCTTTGGTTTTTGTATATTTTAGCTATGCGGTTTTGAAAACAATTTTGATCTTTGGATTACTATGCAAGGTAGCTTGACGTTTAATGAAGCAACAAAAAATACACATACTAAATATGTTTACGATTATATATTTGTATATAATTATCTTCTTATTTTCATATGTGTTGTGGCACGTAGCACATCTTTGGTATTATTTTGGTATTCATTGTTTTTGTGTTTTTTGCATTGTTAAGTAATTAATTTTTTGAAAATAAATATCAATTAATTACCTTGCTTGCTTGCTGCATTATTACGAAATAAATTCGAGAAAGCTCAAATAGACGGCATTGACAAACAAAATGGCGTCACACAAGTGACCCGTTACTCCGCCATATTTAGCTCTTTGTTCGTTATTTATTTCGGAAAGTGTTGTTTGTTCGTTTTTTAGCATTTCTGTGTCGCACGGCATTTTGCATTGTATTTGCATTTAGTTGTTGTCGTTTTTTTGTGTCAAGCTTTGTTTACAGTAGTTGTTGGTGTCGTTTTCGTTGTGTGTTTTTCTTTAAGTGTAGGTTTTTGTGTAAGTCGTCATCGTTAAGCTCACAAATTGGAAGTCGTCATTATATCTGTGTGTATGTGTCTGTGTGTGTGTGTGTTAGTTGCTGTTGTTGTTGCCCTTTAGGTTTACGAGATGTGGAAGTGATAGTGTTTGTAGCTGTAGCTTTTAGTCGTCATCGTCAAATGCAATAAACAAGCCCGTGGCCTAGAACTCCAAGCGATATGCGGAACACGAGGTCTCATGGTCCTGCAAGTTAATTGTGCAACGCGAAGCGGATGGTGACAGATCGATGCGATACTTGGCAAGCAGCTCCTCATTTTCGGCCACCCAATAGCCTAGCACATCGGTATCATAGGTTGGTATGATGGTCACCTCTGTAAAATGTTTTAATTTTGTTGTGTCACCCGGCTATTTCTATTATTATAATGGGAAAATGATGCACTTACCCAGCTCTTTGTCTTCCCAAGTTTGCTTAGCCTCCAGCAGTGCGTCGTAGACCTGACGGCTGGGCTCAGTGCCAGAGAAGACATAATAGCGGGCACGGACACGCTTGAAGAAGTCAACGTGTGCATAGTAGGAGTTACCATTGTGCGGCACATACGTCAGATCCACATAGACTGGAGCTGGTTTCTTTGCTTTGTTGGGCGACTCGCTACGTTTGCGCAAGTTCTTCTCATTGTTAAGACGCGTCTTGGTGGCCACCAAGCGACGCTCCTTCTTGGGTGTGGTGCGTATATCAGCGCCTTCGACTGGCAGTGGTGCTGGTGAGGGTAGACCAAGGGGCTTGCCCCACTCCTCTAACCGATCTTTGGGCAGGGTGCCGGTAGTGTTGCTGCTACTAGTAGTAGTTGCTGTTGCTGTTGTTGTTGTTACTGTTGTATCTTTTTGTGTTGTCGACTCAGGGGAGCTGGTGCTGGTGATGACTGTACCAATCGTCGTTGTGGTGCTGCTACCAAAGCTACCCAAGAGATTGTCACCGCTGCGCACCTTCTGAACATCGCTGAGAGGGAAGCGCTGTCTTTCGGCAGTGCTGCTTACAATGTGCTCGACCTCCTCGGCCTTGGAGGGCGAGTAGGAATACTTGGCGGTCACGGAAGACATAACTTCGGCGCCGCGCGCCTGAACATGCTCCTCGAGTGCCTTCTGGAAGTCCTTGTCGGCCTCATCGAGGAACTTGTGACCGGCCCAGGTTTGGCTGGTGCTCTCTACGCTCTCCGATGACTGACTAGCTGGCGGCGAGTCTGTATAGGACATCAGACCGGCGCCTCGAATAGGTATTGGTTCGGTGCTGGGTTTAACATCAAAGCTGTCGGGCAACGCTCCATAGAAGGAGGTTGCCATGGGATCGGCTGTACGGGGCGGTAGAATAGCTCGAGCTGTAGAATGTTCCTCGCTGCCATATTGGGGCGGTATATCGTCCTGGCTATCATCGGCATCCAGATCAGAGCGCTTACTAACACCAGAGCTAGAGCGTTGCAGATCGTAGCTAGTGCTGCGTGGCGAGCCGGGCAAATCATCATCGCTGATGCCGCCAGCAAGGCGTTCATCATCGCTGCCTGGCGTACCGGAACGGTACATTCCGCGCAGCATAGTCACCTCTTTGGGAAGCATTTGCTCGCGCTCCCGGTCGCTTTTATCACTTTCACTAGTTGTGCGCGTTGTGGTAACCACCACTTTCTCGCTATCTGGCTCCGAGCTGTCCGTTGTGGTAACTGTTTTTTGCTCGGTCACTGTCTCCTTGCCATCGGCTGAGATGACCTTGGTTACTGTGGTTATTGTTGTTGTTATAATCTTCTCGGTGCTGTCACTGATTGCTGAGGTGCTCTCAATACCTCGCAGCTCGTGAAGCTCGGGAATAAACTCGCTAGAGTCTGCGCCGATGTCGCTGTGGTCATCTGCTTCCGATGTCACTCCTAAGGAATGCAGCTCGTCCTTGCTGACTCGTGGGAAGGGTGATGTGGGCTTGGGCGATGACTCTGGTGTCTCGGTGTGCGATTCACGCCCTAACGGTGTTGGTATTGATTGACTTTCAGATGTTAAAGCACCAGGACTTGACTTACCACTTATGTCTTTGGGCGACAATGGGCCCGATGTTGATGCAATACTGGCAGCGCTAGACTCACTCTTTGCACAGCTGGAAGACCCAGTGCCACCCGCTGTGCCTGTACTTACGGTGCTCATCGGCTTGACGCTGGGACTAACTGGAGCCGTAGGTGGCGTCTTACGATCTGTGCTCTCCATGGCCTGCTCAGTTTGTGATTGTGTTAGTGTAATGGTTTCGAGTTTAGTTTTGGAGTCGGTTGAACTGGTTTTGGTGGTTGTGCTGCTACTTTGTTCGCTTGACTGCAGCAGTGTGGTTGTTTTAGTGGTTGTGTCTGTGGAGGAAGATGTTGTGGTTTTTGTCTCACTGGCTGTGTGATCATGTTCAATGTGTTCTTCGGTATCTTCCTCTTTAAGGGCAGGAATCGTTTCTACTTCCTCGAAAGGCTTGTAGATACTGGTCATCATGATAGTGGCAATGGACTTAGACCGACCTTCTTTCAAACTGGCGTGCCCATCATCATCACTTTCCTCTTCAGGATCACTGTGCGTATGTCTGCTTTCACTGGTGTGACTGAGCAGCGACTCCCGCCGCGACTCGTCTGTTCCTACAAACAACTCCTTTTGTGTGGAGCTCATACTAGATATCTTCTTTAGACACTCGTCGGCGGTTTTGGTTGCCTCTGCTGTAAATGTTTCTTTGGCAGAAACAATTTTCTCTGTTGCCAAAAATTCAGCTACCGTCTCCTTCAGACTGTCCTTGACTGACTCCTGTGTGCCACTGCTTGTTGTTTCCTTGCTTGTGCTTTGACCACTTGGCTTCTGGGTGCTTGTAGTTTGAATCTCGCTAACTATTGACTCTGAGGAGCACTCTTCGGATTGAGTGAGCAACTCTTCCAATTGTGATGTTGTTATTTTTTCTACAATTTTTGTGACACGTTCTGTTTCCTCTTTCACGCTTGTGCTGGCTGATTTGCTGGCCTCTTTGTCGGTCACAAGACTGGATAATGATTCACGTTCAGAACTATCCTCCACTTTCAAACTGCTACTTAAAGACTCGCTTATAGACTCTTCTTTAAGATGTGTTTGATGTGCAATCATCTTGGAAGTGGTTATCGATTCGCTTGATTTCTCTTCCTTTTTGCTCTCAATTGTTGAAATCACAAAAGAACCATGTTGCGAGTCGGAAGTCTCTTCATCTTTAGCACTGACCTGACTGGCACTTGATGCAGGTCGGGAAGTTTCTGTATCTTTAATTGCGGTCACTTCTTGTTGTTGGCTGTCCTTTGCTTTTTCTGATTTTTCGCTGACCTGACTGACGGCGGACTCGGGTCGAGAAACGTCCTTCGCTGAAATAGTCTCTTTCACGCTCTCAGCTGTAGACAACACAGACTCGCGTCTCGAGTCGGAATCAGCTGCGGTGACGTCTTTTTCGCTTACATGGCTGACAATAGACTCGTGCCTTGAGATGTTCTTTGGTGACGATGGTGACTTTTCATCTTTGCAATCCTTTGAGCTTGCCACAGAAACAGGCCTTGATTCGTCCTTTTGACTGGTTACTGACTCTGGGCGAGAAGGTAATAGTTCCTGTGTGTCCAGTTGGCTGATGACTGATTCAGGTCTAGAAATATCCTTTGCTTCTTCGGCAGCAACCGCTTTTGCGGCTCCTTCGAGCAGCTGAGACTTTTCGGACTGCTCAATTTTATCCTTCTCTTCTATTGATATTGGGCCGGACTTTTGATCTGGTGAAGACTTCTCTGATTCAATATCCACTTTTATTACCTTCGCTTCGAATAAACTTGCATCCATAGCCATAGTAGTTAACTTATCCGAGATAGTTTCAAGTGTATCATCTTTTTGCGCATCTACACTATCAGTTTCAGTTTCTGATGTAGTTTTCAATTTTTCCTCCAATTGTTTCTCATCAAAGTCGGGTATGATATCAGTTATATCCTTATCGGATTTCAGGACCTTGGCCACATCGGCGACAATCTTGGCAACCTCTTCTTCACGTGGTGAAAGTGGACGCATTGGTTGTTCCAATATTATTGCACCTTTTTCGGATGGTGGAGAGAACCTATGCTCCTCGTCTTCTTCTTTGATATCATGAAGCACACTTTCATCGCGCTCACAGATTGTTACTGTGAATTCGGGTGAATCAACTGTGGTTATGTGAGTTTCTCGTAGCTCCGAGAAACCACTTAAGTCAAGGTTACCCTTGGCAGTGGAATCTTCTGGCATATCAGGTGATTTTTCTACTGCGCAACTAGTCTGCCCTAATTTTTGATTATCATCCTTAGCTTGAACAATTTCAGAAACTGAAGTTACTGTCGTGGAAACTTCAGAGATCTTAGAATCTATAGTAGATTCAAGTTTTGTTATAGATTTGGAACTTTCTTTTGTTATTTGCTCTAAAGACTCCACAACGAATTCCTTAGTACCTTCTAGTTTCTGGCTTACTGCATCAATAACGGTCTCCGCTTTCTTGAAAAGAGAATCACTGGTAGACTCTAGCTTTTCCTTATGGGACGTTGTGCTGGTCTCTGAAATGATATGTTCTTGAACGTTTTTAATCAAGTCTGAAATATCAACTGCTTCGTCTATTGGGCTGGAAGCCGTGTGAATTGCTCCAACTTTTGTGTGCTCCGCAGGTTTGTCTAGTTCAATAGCACCAGAATCTGCATGTGAAAACTCGCCTATAGCAACATCAACAGGACTTGACAGTGTTGGATAATTGCCTTTCACTTCAGCAGATGATATGTTTAATATAAAGTGTTCCTTAGACGCTTCGTCAATTGGCGACGAAACAGTTTCGGCAACCGAGGCAGGCCGGGAAGATTCCTTTGACTTCAGACTTTCAGCTACTGATGCTGGACGCGATGGTTCCTTTGATGGGACGGGAGACTTTTCATCTTTTAAGCTCTCGGCTTTCACACTTCCTGAAACGGATTGCGGTCGAGAAGGCTCATCGGATTTTTCACTTTTTACACTTGCCGACTTTTCCAAATCATCCTTAATACTTTCCACAACGGAACCGGCGCGCGATACTTCTTTAGAGACTGGGACAGATTTATCATCGTCAGGTTTTGAACTTTCTGCAATTATTTCCCGTCGAGAACGCTCTTTGGCATCGCCGTCCGCAGTGGATTCTATATCAAATGCATCTTTAGAATCAAAAGATCCTGATCGCGAACGTAAGGCTTCATCTACAGGACTAGAAGCAGTTTGTGATGTACTAACTTGAGAAAGCTCTGCCGGCTTTAATGGTACAAGTGGCTCTGGCATTGAAATTTCAATTTCAGAACTAAAGTCGCCTGCAGCAACTTCAATGGGACTAGACAGAGTTGGAAAGTCTCCCTTTGATTCCTGACTTAAGATCAATGTCTCTTTTTTAATGTTCTCAAACGCTAATATATCTTTAGCTTCGTCAATTGGCGACGATGCCGTTTCTTGCTGTGATGCATCTGCAGTGGAAGCCTTTGCATCGAACTTGTCATCCATCGTTTCTGTTGCGGCAACTTTGGCTAGCTCTCCCAACTGTGCAGGTATTGCTGTTTCAAGCTTAGTAATTATAACTGTCTGTGCAAAGTCACCCTCAGCTACTTCATCGGCTTTCTTTTGCACAAAGTCAATTTGCTCAACGAAGCTGGTAGTTTTGTCAATAGAAGAAGACACGGCTTGGGCAACAATGTCTAGACCTAAAGCTTCCTTTTTAATATGTTGGGTATCAACGGCTTCTACTAATAAATCGTCCTTTGTAATAGCTACAGATTCCGGTCGTGATCCTTCCTTCGATGCTGGTAGCGACTTGTCATCTTTAACACTTTCGACAGCAGAGTCACAACGGGAAGGCTCTTTAGACTCATCACTCAGGACAGTTTTAATTTTCTCAAATTCTTCGTTTAAACTTCCAGCTACAGATCCAGGTCGCGATACCTCTTTGGAAACAGGAAGAGATTTCTCATCCTTAACGGATTGCCGATCTGTCACGCTTTCAGGCTTTTCAACTACGGCCGTTACACTTTCAGCAACCGATGCTGGTCGTGACACTTCTTTGGAGGATGGTTGAGATTTGTCGCCCTTAACACTCTCCGTTTTAGTGCTTTCTGCAACGGACTCACGCCGCGAAGGCTCTGTGGATATTTCATCACTAACACTTTTAGGCTTTTCAGGTTCGTCTTTTACACTTCCTGCTTCAGATACGGGGCGAGAAATTTCTTTGGAGTCTTGTAGAGCCTTATCATCTTTGACGCTCTCAGCCTTAACACTTTCTGCAATCGATTCACGGCGGGAATTCTCATCAGATTGGACACTCTTAACCCGGTCTAGTTTTTCGTCCTCTTGACTTTCTGCAACCGATGTAGGTCTTGACACTTCTTTGGAGGGTGGTTGAGACTTGCTATCCTTAAGAAACTCGGGCTCTGTGGACTTTTCGTCTTTCCCACCATCCGGCTTTTTAGATTCTTCCTTTACACTTTCTGCCACAGATCCGGGTCGTGATACCTCCTTGGAGGCTGGCATTGACTTGTCATCCTTATGGCTCTCGGGCTTAGTACTTTCTGCAACAGATTCGCGGCGGGAAGGCTCTGTGGATTTTTCATCCTTTACACTTTCAGGCCTCTCGGATTCGTCTTTTACACTTTCTGCTACAGATGCGGGGCGAGATACTTCCCTAGAGACTTGTGGGGACTTATCATCTTTGATACTCTCGGGTTTAACACTTCCAGCAACCGATGCAGGTCTTGATACTTCTTTTGAGGGTGGTTGGGACTTGTCCTCCTTAAGACTCTCGGCCTTGGTACTCTCTGCAACAGATTCACGGCGTGAAGGCTCTGTGGACTTTTGATCCCTAACACTATCAGGCTTCTCAGATTCTTCTTTTAAACTTTCTGCAACAGATACGGGTCTAGAAGCTTCTTTCGAGACTGATGGAGACTTGTCATCTTTTAGGCTCTCGGGTCGTGACACTTCTTTGGAGTGTGTTTGGGACTTGTCATCCTTAATACTCTCGGGCTTAATACTTTCTGCAATAGATTCACGGCGCGAGATATCTGTGGACATTTTATCTTTTACGCTGTCTAACTTTTGTGATTCTTCCTTTATGCTTTCTGCCACAGATCCGGGTCGTGATACCTCCTTGGAGGCTGGCATTGACTTGTCATCCTTATGGCTCTCGGGCTTAGTACTTTCTGCAACAGATTCGCGGCGGGAAGGCTCTGTGGATTTTTCATCCTTTACACTTTCAGGCCTCTCGGATTCGTCTTTTACACTTTCTGCTACAGATGCGGGGCGAGATACTTCCCTAGAGACTTGTGGGGACTTATCATCTTTGATACTCTCGGGTTTAACACTTCCAGCAACCGATGCAGGTCTTGATACTTCTTTTGAGGGTGGTTGGGACTTGTCCTCCTTAAGATTTTCGGCCTTAGTACTCTCTGCAACAGATTCACGTCGCGAAGGCTCTGTCGACTTTTCATCCTTTTGGCTGCCTAGCTTCTCAGCTTCGCTTTTGACACTTTCTGTAACAGATCCAGGTCGTGACACTTCCTTAGAAGCAGGAAGAGATTTGTCACCTTGGATACTTTCGGCCTTAACACTTTCCGTTACCGATTCACGACGGGAATGCTCATCAGGTTGTACAACCTTTACACTTTCTAGCTTTTCCAATACGTCCTTTTCACTGTCTGCAGCCGATGCAGGTCGTGATACTTCTTTGGAGGCTGGTTGGGACTTGTCATCCTTAAGACTGTCGGGCTTAATACTCTCTGCAACAGACTCACGGCGCGATATCTCTGTTAACTCTTGGTCCTTTTCACTGCGTATCTTATCGGATTCGTCTTTAACACTTTCTGCTGCAGATTCCGGTCGTGATACTTCCTTAGAGACGGATAGAGATTTGTCACCCTTGAGACTTTCGGCGTTAATGCTTTCAGCAACAGATTCGCGACGGAAAGGCTCACCTAACTTATGAACTTTTTCTTGCTTATCCAACTCATCTTTAAGACTTTCCGCCACAGATTCTGGTCGGGACGCTTCCTTGGAGACAGGATGAGATTTATCATCTTTAAAACCTTCCGACTTAACACTCTCTGCAACAGATTCTCGTCGGGAAAGCTCAGTTGACTTTTCATCCTTTAAGCTTTCTGGTTTTTCGGATTCGTCATGCACGATCTCTGCTTTTGATCCGGGGCGTGATACTTCTCTTGATATAGGTAGAGACTTGTCATCCATCTGAACGTCGGACTTGGCACTTTCCGCAACAGATGCTCGATGAGAAATCTTTGTTATCATCTCGTCTGCTATTTCTTTAGGCTTTCCAGATTCTTCGTTAACACTTTCTGCTACAGATTCTGGCGGCGATACTTCTTTGGAAGCTGCAACAGACTTGAGATCTTGAAGGATTTCCGACGTTATACGTTCAGCAACAGATTCTCGACGGGATGTCGCTTGGGATGCTTCCTTTTCATCCTTTACACTCTCCTGCTTTGTAGTTTCTACAACAGATTCACGTCGCGAAGGCTCCATTGACATCTCATCTTTTTCACTTTCAGGCTTATCTTGATCATCTTTTGTACTTTCTGCCTTTGATTCGGGTCTCGATACCTCCTTGGATGCTGGTACAGACTTGTCATCCTTCAGACTATCCGGCTTCGAACTCTCCGTAACAGATTCACGTCGAGAAGGCTCTTTAGACAATTCATCCTTTACACTTTCGGGCTTGTCGTGATCGTCTTTTATACTTTCTGCCTTCGATTCGGGTCTCGATACCTCCTTGGATGCTGGTACAGACTTGTCATCCTTCAGACTATCCGGCTTTGAACTATCCGCAACAGATTCACGTCGAGAAGGCTCTTTAGATAATTCATCCTTTACACTTTCGGGCTTGTCATGATCGTCTTTTACACTTTCTGCCTTCGATTCGGGTCTCGATCCCTCCTTGGATGCTGGTACAGACTTGTCATCCTTCAGACTATCCGGCTTCGTACTCTCCGCAACAGATTCACGTCGAGAAGGCTCTTTAGTCAATTCATCCTTTACACTTTCGGGCTTGTCGTGATCGTCTTTTATACTTTCTGCCTTCGATTCGGGTCTCGATACCTCCTTGGATGCTGGTACAGACTTGTCATCCTTCAGACTATCCGGCTTCGTACTCTCCGCAACAGATTCACGTCGAGAAGGCTCTTTAGACAATTCATCCTTTACACTTTCGGGCTTGTCGTGATCGTCTTTTATACTTTCTGCCTTCGATTCGGGTCTCGATACTTCCTTGGATGCTGGTACAGACTTGTCATCCTTCAGACTATCCGGCTTCGTACTCTCCGCAACAGATTCACGTCGAGAAGGCTCTTTAGTCAATTCATCCTTTACACTTTCGGGCTTGTCGTGATCGTCTTTTATACTTTCTGCCTTCGATTCGGGTCTCGATACCTCCTTGGATGCTGGTACAGACTTGTCATCCTTCAGACTATCCGGCTTCGTACTCTCCGCAACAGATTCACGTCGAGAAGGCTCTTTAGATAATTCATCCTTTACACTTTCGGGCTTGTCGTGATCATCTTTTGTACTTTCTGCCTTTGATTCGGGTCTCGATACCTCCTTGGATGCTGGTACAGACTTGTCATCCTTCAGACTATCCGGCTTCGAACTCTCCGCAACAGATTCACGTCGAGAAGGCTCTTTAGACAATTCATCCTTTACACTTTCAGGCTTGTCGTGATCGTCTTTTGTACTTTCTGCCTTTGATTCGGGTCTCGATACCTCCTTGGATGCTGGTACAGACTTGTCATCTTTCAGGCTTTCCGGCTTCGAACTGTCTGCAACAGATTCACGTCGAGAAGGCTCCTTAGACAATTCATCCTTTACACTTTCAGGCTTGTCATGATCGTCTTTTACACTTTCTGCCTTCGATTCGGGTCTCGATACCTCCTTGGATGCTGATACAGACTTGTCATCCTTCAGACTATCCGGCTTCGAACTCTCCGCAACAGATACACGTCGAGAAGGCTCTTTAGACAATTCATCCTTTACACTTTCAGGCTTGTCGTGATCGTCTTTTGTACTTTCTGCCTTCGATTCGGGTCTCGATACCTCCTTGGATGCTGGTACAGACTTGTCATCCTTCAGACTATCCGGCTTTGAACTATCTGCAACAGATTCACGTCGAGAAGGCTCTTTAGACAATTCATCTTTTACACTTTCGGGCTTGTCATGATCGTCTTTTACACTTTCTGCCTTCGATTCGGGTCTCGATACCTCCTTGGATGCTGGTACAGACTTGTCATCCTTCAGACTATCCGGCTTCGAACTCTCCGCAACAGATTCACGTCGAGAAGGCTCTTTAGACAATTCAACCTTTACACTTTCGGGCTTGTCGTGGTCGTCTTTTATACTCTCTGCCTTCGATTCGGGTCTCGATACCTCCTTGGATGCTGGTACAGATTTGTCATCTTTCAGACTATCCGGTTTCGTACTGTCCGCAACAGATTCACGGCGAGAAGGCTCCTTAGACAATTCATCCTTTACACTTTCGGGCTTGTCGTGATCGTCTTTTATACTTTCTGCCTTCGATTCGGGTCTCGATACCTCCTTGGATGCTGGTACAGACTGGTCATCCTTCAGACTATCCGGCTTCGAACTCTCCGCAACAGATTCACGTCGAGAAGGCTCTTTAGACAACTCATCCTTTACACTTTCAGGCTTGTCGTGATCGTCTTTTATACTTTCGGCCTTAGATTCAGGTCTTGAGATTTCCTTGGACGTTGGTAGAGACTTGTCATCCTTCAGACTGTCCGGTTTCGTACTGTCCGCAACAGATTCACGTCGAGAAGGCTCTTTAGACAATTCATCCTTTACACTTTCGGGCTTGTCGTGATCGTCTTTTATACCTTCTGCCTTCGATTCGGGTCTCGATACCTCCTTGGATGCTGGTAAAGACTTGTCATCCTTCAGACTATCCGGCTTAGTGCTCTCCGCAACAGATTCACGTCGAGAAGGCTCTTTAGACAATTCATCCTTTACACTTTCGGGCTTGTCGTGATCGTCTTTTATACTCTCTGCCTTTGATTCGGGTCTTGATACTTCCTTTGATGCTGGTACAGATTTGTCATCCTTCAGACTATCTGGCTTCGAACTCTCCGCAACAGATTCACGTCGAGAAGGCTCTTTAGACAATTCATCCTTTACACTTTCGGGCTTGTCATGATCGTCTTTTACACTTTCTGCCTTCGATTCGGGTCTCGATACCTCCTTGGATGCTGGTACAGACTTGTCATCCTTCAGACTATCCGGCTTCGTACTCTCCGCAACAGATTCACGTCGAGAAGGCTCTTTAGACAATTCATCCTTTACACTTTCGGGCTTGTCGTGATCGTCTTTTATACTCTCTGCCTTTGATTCGGGTCTTGATACTTCCTTTGATGCTGGTACAGATTTGTCATCCTTTAGACTATCTGGCTTCGTACTCTCCGCAACAGATTCACGTCGAGAAGGCTCTTTAGACAATTCATCCTTTACACTTTCGGGCTTGTCGTGATCGTCTTTTATACTCTCTGCCTTCGATTCGGGTCTCGATACCTCCTTGGATGCTGGTAGAGACTTTTCATCCTTTGAGCTCTCTGGTTTTTTACTTTCAGCAGCAGATTCACGTCTCGAAGGCTCCTTGGACATTTCATCCTTCAAACTTTCCGCTTTAGATTCAGGCCGCGATACTTCTTTGGAGCTAGGTACAGACTTATCATCCTTTATACCTGTAGGTTGAGTAGTACCGGCAACAGTCTCTTTGGAGAGTTCTTCTTGCGTATCCTGAGGAGCAATTGCGGATATTATTTGCTTGTCTGTATGGGAATCGGTTTTTTCCATTTCCGATTGAAGTAGAAGTTCGTCCATAATAGGTGATTGCTTTTTAGATTCGTTTTGGGATACTTGCATTTCTACCTCAATTGCTTCTTCGATAGTGGCTGGACTCTCTAAAGATACAGTATCTTCACGATCCTTGACTTTTGTTGGTGCAATTATGGGTTGTACAAGATGCGCTGGTAATTCATCTTCAGAAGTTATGTCGCTTGTTTCCTTTTCATCAGGTGTACTTGTCAACTTCTTTTCAATGACTGGTGGCTGCTCATGACCTTCTTCCAACCTTACGCTTTCTAAAATCGTTTCACCAACGATTTTACTTGTGTCAATAATAGCCACTTCGTCTTTCTTTTCAACAGTTTCAAGTTGAGCGGTGATCTCTGTCTTGGCAATAATCTGTTCAGATATCTCATGCTTTGTCTCGATCTTATCATTGTCTATTTCTGCAGTCTTTGGCTCAGCGACATCCTTTTCATCTTCGGTCTCTTTCTCCTCTTTGGCTGTCTCTTCTTTGTGTGAAATACTCTTGGCGCCTGCATCGTGAGAATCTTTTTCGTATAGACCCATATCAGCCTCCTCGTGTACAGGCAAGTCTGCAACCTCATCGGGTGTTTTAATAACGTCACGCATCAGATTTTGTTGAGCTTCAAATGTCATTTTTTTAGGTAGAATGCGGTCTGCCGAATCCATGCCGGCGACGAATGGATCGACTTCAATAATTTTAGTTTCATTTATGCCCATGCCTGCCGTTGTTGGCACAGTTACCACGGGTATAGCAACTGTAGCCACAACAATGGCTTCAACCTCCTTAGCTTCCTCTTTAACGTACTTTTCCTCGATAACCAAATCCTCCTTAATTTTGTCCAGCGGAATACGTTCGTCTTCGGGAAGGGTGGGCGCCGTAGTGGCTCCTGATTCGATTGTGGCCGAGAATTTTTCTTCAGGAAGACTCTCTTGTAAGTTTAAAGGCAAAGCATCGTGAGCTTCAACTGGTTCGTCTTTAGTATCAGATGTTTTCTTTGCGCTGCTTAGCTTGTCATCGGGAGTAGGAGAAGATAACTCATCCTCACCAAGTTTGGCCTGCGGCTGTTGCTCGTCGGCCCGACCTTTAACAATGTCTTTGGCAGTGGCGATGATCTCTTGAACCTCCGCCTTTATTTCTGTTTTCTCAGGTGTCGCTAACGAATCGTGCGTCTCATGTCTTGCAGCCTCGCTGCCCTCGAGGCGCGCTTTGCGTTCCTCTGCTTCGGCCCTGGCGATTGCTGCTTCAATTTCCTCTTCGGCGCTCTTTTTGCGCTTCTTTTCTGATTCCTGTGAGTCGCGTTGGTGCTTTTGAATTTCTTCCTCCTTTGTCATGCTACTCTCCTGCTCCTGTTCAATAATCGAATCCTCTGTGTACTGTTCCACTTCTTCTTTCTCAATAATCAAGTATTCTTCCTCTTCATCGGCTTCAGTTGTGCTGTCCTGTTTGGCCATCTCTCGTAGCTCTGCCTTAATCAAATGCTGTCGCTTCATCTCGTCACGACTAAACACCGCCTCGATTTCGCGCACCACCTCCTGCTCTTCTTTTAGATCGTCCAACTCGCGCTGTTTTTCGGCATCCAACTCTTGGGAGGCACTTAGCTCCAGCATCTTTTTGGCTGCTGTTGCCTCATCAGCCGAAGGTGTAGACACCAGACTAGAGTCTGTGGTGCCGCCCTTATCCAAACGCGATTTTTTCAAATCAGGCTTGGGCTTGGCCGATTTAATTGGGCTGCCGGGCGCCGGAGCTCTCTTCGAGGGCGATACACCACGTGGCCTTCTTGAAATTGGCTTACGCTGCGCCGCCTGTGTCGTTGTCTGCTGCGTTGTCTTTGACTCCGTCTGCTGTGACTTCTTCTCTACGGTACTGACAGTACGTCGGGTGCTGGTGGTGCTTTGCCGAGCCGCTGTCGCCTGTTGCTTTGACTCAAGCACCTTACGATTGTTGGCCTCCTTAGCGCTTTTGGCTGGTGTACTACTGGGACTCGATTTGGTTGTGCGAGTAATGACCTTCGATTTGACATCGCGCGTTGCAGGCGTTCGACTTGCAGCGGGCGTAGCAGTTGGCGAACTCTTCTTTTCCTCGCGCTTGACCAGCTTACGGTCCATGGACTTGGGTGGCTTGGTATCAATTCTAGAACGCACAACTGGCTTAACTTCCGCTCGCGGCTTGTCTAGTTTACCCTTTGCTGTCTTCGCTGTCTTGCTAGTAGTCTCGGATGTTGTTGCATCAACTGCATCCTTAGATGGTGCTGCCGCCAGCTGTGGCGTTACCATCAACACCTCCACTTTCTTCTCCTCCTCGGCCTCTTTGTTGTCCTCCTGCTCGGCTGGTTCTGTTGAAGGCATGCAAGGCTCCGGTGCTCCCTCATCACCAGTGTCGATAGCAAGCTCGGGCTCAGCTTCTGGCTCATCCGTATCTATGGAGTCTGCTTTGGCACTAACAAGTGGCGTGGGCCACTCCACTTGTTCGCTGGGTGGTTCCGCTGAGGCTGCAACTAATGCTGCGGCTGCAGCTGCAGCTGCAGCGGCTTCCTTGGCTTCCTTGGCTTTATTGTCCTGCTGCACAGCCACAGCTGCTATAGCAGTTGGACCGAATTTACTGGACTTGTAGCTGGCGCTGGGCGGAGTCGCCTCAATGGCTGATTTGAGTGTTTTTCGAGTACTGGTTACAGTTTGTATAGCTGGAGCTATAGACTTGGCCGTGCAGGTCGAATGCTTCATAAACTCAAGATGTTTAAGCTTCTCCAAACCCTCCTGGATCTTGAAATCTGGCGTGCTGCCCGGAAAGAGTATGCGGGTTATAGTATCGTCCGGATTAGCTGGCTGCCAGACAAGCAGTGCGCAAATGGATACCAAATTCTGCAGGGGAAAGTTAAACTCCTTCGATTCGCGGGCAGCAAACAGACGCTGGTCACCCGAATTCCACTTTTGTAGGAATTCCTTAACCTCTTTCGAATCCCGTGACGGGCTTATCACATACATATCCAGAGTGCCGTGGCCAACCTTATGGTACAAATTAATCGGCTCCTGATTGCGATAACAGCTTTGCGGTTTTAGGTCAAGAGACTTGAGATCATTGACTAAGCCATGGCCACGCTCAAAGAGATCAATGAGCAGAGGATTGCGATCCTTATCTCCATCGGGACTGGGCAGACCGCCCTTACGGTCGGGTACATTGCCAAAAAAGTGACCAATTTGTGGATAGACATGTGAGTCCCGTTTGCGAGCCACAACAGCTTCAAGTCCCTGAACATTACTGTTGTTTAGCCGCGTCATCAGCACTGCGTCCAAACGATCCAAATGCCGTGCAAAGTCCCAGAAACAAGCCTTGCGATTAAAGCCGCCATCGACTAAAAACCAATAGTAAAAGAAGATTAGATTCACACGTATCTTTCATTCTTCAGTCTTGTCACTCACCTAACATGTTAAAGCCATTGATGCCAAAGAGGGCGGCATCGCCCTGACCACCCGGGAAGACGTAGAGCGTGGGATGCGTGAAGCGTATATTGCCCACCACATCCGATGTCTCCAGCAACTCACGCAATGAGGTCGGCACCACCATGGGTGCCAAATAATCTGCAATACGTTTACAATGTATTTGCTGTTTACGGTTTCACGGTTTGCGTAAGAACTGCAAGTCTTACCTATAAAACTGTTGATGTATTCACTGCTGGTGTCCAGCACATCAACCGGATTTATGCGTATTTTACACTGGCGTGCAAACGGCTTATCCGGCAACGTATGCCATAGACCCGCATCTGCGCAGTGTATATTCATTGTAATGGTATCCGCATAGGCGCGTATCACTCTTTGTACGTCGTGCTCTTGAAATGCCTCCGCAAAGTCCGCCATCGAGAAGGTGCCATCCTGTAAATAAATACACATTACATTTGCTTCTCACATTCGACCTATTGACATTAGTAGACATCTTTGAGCCGTGGCTAACCTGTAGTATCCAAGAACCGTTGCCACTAAAGGTGTACCCAGCGTGTATAATGTGACGATGCCTCGTAAAACTGCTGAGCAGATTACGCATACATTGTATAAGCGTATTGTATTGCGGATGTATTAGCACCTCTGTCACAAGATTCTCACTGGCATACTGTATAAGTCGTTCACCTGAAAACATACAGACAGGAAATGTTTATATTATTTGTAATATAACTGTTTAGTTTTGAAAATTGCTATATACAAAGATTAATGTAGTGGTTAATGTTGACAAATTCCAATGGAAATGAATGGCGTGGCATAGCTAACCTAAGTAGCCATGTACTTTGTAAGGCTTTGTAGTCAAGGAGCTCGTTTGGTCTTTAGATCTCTTCACACACCCCCTGTAGTAGTAGCACAAATCTCGCATATTCTGACTGCTTAATACGCAGAAATTTTTATTATTTGTGGTAAGCCTGAGTCAGCTAACCAAGTAACCAACTAACTGGGGTCGTTGGTTCGTTAGTTCGTTTGGTCGGGTGTGGTCTGGTCTGGTCCGGTCGGGTTGGGTCGGGTTGGACTAGTATTCAACGCCAACCCACACAGTGGAGCTCACTAATGAATAGCTAAAACGTCGAGTGGCAAAGCGCACAAGAGGCGGCTTGGATTACCAAACGCTTGAGTTCCGGCCAGAGAATATAAGCATTAAGCACGCACACCAAATCAAGTGGCTTTAAATTGTCAGACGATGGGTGGTCTCGGTGGTCTGGGTGATCTGGATGGTCTGGGTGGTCCGTGCTGACGGGTTTGTTTCTGCGAATTAAGTTGGCTTTATTATCCAAGCATTTTATTCGCATTCGACCCATATAGATGCAGTATAGACGGTACAGCTGCAGCAGCGAGTGAGAATCATTTTCATAAATCCTTAATTTTTATGGTTTAATTAAGCTCAACCCTAGGGCTGGCTCGTTTTAGTTTGGTTTTTGTTCATTTGGTCAGAACGTGTACCTAACGAACCAATGCAAGGCAGGCGACCTTGCTGACGACCTTGTCGTGTCATTTGTCGTCCAACGTCGTCATGATGACGATGATCATTGGGGATGAGTGGACACTTTTTCTCATCGCTAAACGCACTGCCAGCACTAAATGCTTTTATAGCGGGGCATATGTCTGTAAATAATTTACGCATTTTCTGCACTAAATAGTCGTTGACAAAGCTCAAAATGCTAGCGCACATGCCATGTCAATACCTATACAAATATGTACGAGCACACACGCCTAAGCTTATGCATGTTTGTGAGTGCGCGCACATTACGTATACGACACATCGGCCTAACGGTCAAATGTGCTCACGTACGCGTAAAAAGCAAAAAAAAAAAACCACCCACACACACAAAAAGCGACAAGCCATCAAGCCTGTAGTGCGCCCAAGCGTGCACCTACATATGGCTTCGCTCAAGCTCGCTGTCCCTCGCTCTCTCACTCTTTATCAGTTTGTCTCTGTCCGGCTGTCCAGCTGTCCAACTGTCTTTAGCTCTTATAATCTTTGCATGACCGTACAGCAAGTTTGTCGAGCTGTTTTGTGCTTTTTTGTCTTTTTTTTATTTTATTTTATATGATATTGTTTACAGCGACCTGCGTGCAGCTTATATTTATCAAATCTACACACAAGCACACACAGACACACTCCAAGTACTCTTTGTATGTGTGTGTGTGTGTGAGCGGGTGTGTTTGTCAAACGCAGTGACACATATAACGCGGTCATTATGTGGCCTGGCTGGGTGCGATTTAAAGTATGCGTCGACCCACGCATAAATGTCATTTTTGAGTTTTGGGTTGGCAACATTCACGCAATTTCTGACTGCCTCAACAGGCGCGTGCCACTTCGTGCTACATAAATAATATAAAAGTGCGGTTACACCATTTGCATCTTATTAACCTAACGAGCGTCGGCGAGAAGGAAAGTATAAATCGTATAAATCAAAGCCAAAGCACCCAACGTAAAAGCTGTTCTTCAAATAAATAACACAAGTTATGTGTTTCACATCAGGTTGAAATTTAATTCAAGCATATAATAATCTGCTTGAATACTTATCGGTATTGGTTTAGCTCTCTAATGCACATCCCAATTGTGTGTGTCGCAACTGCAAATGCCACTTAAGAGCTTGCTTGGTCTGTTGAGCGTCAAAAGCCACAAAGACTATTGTACAAAATACAAATACAAATACAATATCCAATACTTTGAGTGGCAGATTGGTTGCCCTATTGGTGGTTCCTGGTTCCTGGGGCACTTAAAGAGTTGCAAACTTTGTTGAAAACCACATACAATGAAAAGTTGCATCAAGTTGCATTGATGGTGGCAAACCATCCCGCCCACAATACTAACACTACTTTTCCGCCCGCACAAAATAATAGCAAATGGCGACGAGAAAAAAAAAAACCCTCCCCCACTCCCCGATTGTAAAGAACGGCACACACAAATAATGGCCAGCCAAACACAGTGTCCGAGTTTGTGTCAAGTGCAGTTTTTCGCATTGCGACGTCCATTGTTTTGGGCGCTGGCCGGCACCTAAACAAAATGGCGAACGAGGCGCAGATTAACCGTTAATAACTGTACTTTAATGCCCACGTTCCGAATGCTGTTCTGTGCTGTGCTGCCAACTTTTAAAACAAAACAAATTTGCATAACAACAGCCGGAAACTTTTTGCCTTTTTTATGATTTCTCTGGGCTTCTCCTTCTTTTTCTTCCCCCACCCCACCCATACACATATTTCTTTTATTTTATTTTTTGGCCGGACTGCAAAGTAATTACAGTTGGCGCCGGTCACCACTCGTTATAGTCCCTTCCCTGCCCTGCCCTGCCTACCGCACACAACTTTGGTTAAAAGTTTGCTGTTAAGGGCGCACGTGTAAAAAAAAAAAAAAAAGCAAAGTTTAGAACAGCATTTTTGAAGTCGAAGTCCCCATTCCATAAGCGAATACATTGAATTTAGATTGCTTGAAGCAAAATCAAGATGGATTATCAGCTAGGCCTTGACTTCCGGCAATCAATCGTGTTGCGAATCAAAGAACAATATCAAAATTTATGTTTAATTATTGATTTTTTAACTTCCAATTGAAATTCATTTATAAATAATCTCTTTATACTTCTTTTGATCAGACTTTACACAATTGTACCCGTTGTTTGTGGCAGTATTAAGTCGCATGGTTTGACCACTAATTGGCTGATAACTCTTACCGGGGGCTTAAAAGTCAGTTAACGAATTGCCAGCCTGGCTGCACAATTATGTCAGTTCGAGCTCCTGGCAATGGGCCTATTTAAATAAGTGCGTTGAGTCATGAAACTTGAATGCACTTTGTGTAAAAAATTAAATTGCAAATCGAGTTAAATGCAACGGAGGTATCAATGCGGCATTAATCAATTCCATCCGTTTGCCGCCTCCCGCTTGCCACATGCATCATTAATCAGAAGTGAACATGCTCATCGTATATCGTATATAGTACATAGTACATCAGGTACTATGGTGCTCGTAACACAAATCTAGATAATGACAATAATATATACATACATATGTAGGGGCATATGAGTCTTGGGGCTCTCGGGCGCTGTTCAACAAACCCAATAACACCTAGCCAAGCCTCAAAGACTTGGCAACTTGCCCGGTTGTCGGCTTCAGTGTCGCCCCGCCCCCGCCCCCCTTTCTGTAACTCAGACTACAGACTATTCGCATAATTAAAAGCAACGCAAATTGCGACCACATCCCCATAGAATGTTCCACGTCAGCTGTTTTCTGCATGTGCCAGTCAGTTCAGTTCGGTTCGGTTCGGTTGGGATCCGTTCGTTACGATTGTGTCAGGTTCATGTTAGTGGCGGCATTGATAGGCGTAACTGATATGGATTGACGCCTGTCAGCAAGTTTGTCATGCCCACTTTTCAAATGTGAAGGCATCCGAAGAAGGAGAGTTTCCCTCGTTTTCACTCTTTGGCTGCACTTTTTTTCATTTAACCAGAATCCAATTTAAATTATGTATTCCGAGGACAGCAAACTAATCGTATTGTTCGTACATTTTTAATCTAATAGTTTCTGCCACGCGGTTAACTTTGATTCGCTAATCTCTGTTGCCAGATACAATCTCTGAGTCTCAAAGTCTCTGGCAAGCAACTCGCTTCTCTGCATGCTCAACCGAAGCGTGTAGTTCTACTACGACGAGTGAGAGTATTCATATGCAAATTATGTCTGCCTCACTGTCTGCCTTGCTATTTGTTTTCTATGTGTGTGTGTGTGTGTTTGTGTGTGTTTGTGTGTGTCTTTGACTGTCTGACTGTCCAGCATTCAGTTATTTGCCTAACTTTTGCTAGCGAAGGGGGAACATTGGCGTTGCCATCTTATTGTATTTCTTTCACTCATTTTGGCGCTCTCCTGCCATTCGTTGGCATTCTGCTTGAATTATGCATGAGCAGCGCATTCACTGTCAGTTCGGTCTTGTTTGCCATATGTATATGTATATGTCAGTGGGTGTGTGGGTGTGTGTGTGTGTACGACTGCGTGGGCGTCTGTTTGTGAGTATTTGAACATTCAGACTGTATGTTTGCCCGGCTCTATCTATCAATTTTGCATACGCTCTATCTCAGGAATTTGTATGGCTTTAAAGTTTATGTGTGCTCTCAAAGCTAGAAGCTTAAAAAACGTTGAAATGTTCAGAGATTGTTTATATATAACACGCTTCTCTAGACAATGTAAACGAGCACGCAGAACTTTGCCAGTTGAATTGAAAATCTGTTCAAATCTCATAATACTATGTGCGCGCAACAAGAAACTTTGTATTATTAATACAAGTAATTAATGCCATAAATGAAAATAGCAACCTTGTGAGTTGGTAAACTCTCTCTTCGGACTTCTCGGAGTGTCAAAAAGGGATGGCAAGCAATCTAAAACAAAGTCTCTCTTGTTTGTTGCAGTTATGTGGAATACTCTGATATCAGCTTAAAAACGAGTCTTCTAAACTTTCATTCAAACTTTGGAAAAGTCTTTAGCTATCTTCCTACCAAACTAAATACCAAACAAGTGTAGTAAAAATGTGTGTTTTATCAGTTTGCACCTCAATATTTATCGACTTGTTACCGGTTTCCCAGCAACCCTGCCACCCAGTCGCTGTGGCAACCCAACATTGACACTTTGTTCTACGCACACATAATATACTATCTGTGTAAAGTTGTAAGAACACGGACAAAACAAATATACATTGTTTACCTACCAGGTATCAGAGTATAGAGAATAAAGAATCGACACGGTGAAGGACGTTCTTTGTTTTGTGGCAGTTGCACTCTCAAAGTTTCCGCAGCGAACTTTGCCCACCAAAATCCCACAAGGAAACTTAAGTAAAGTGCATCAAATTCAATTTTTTATCATAACTTTGTCGTTGAACGCAAAGGAAAAGGCCTTTAAAGAGTACACGGTATAAAATATAAATTATGCGCTTGTTAGCAAATGTTTGTAATTGCTCAAAAGTTGGCCCCTGCCACGCTAAAGGTAAGATGAGAAGAGAATTGAAGCTGACAAGAGCTTATACAAAAGCAACGGATAAAACGTTAAAACTGAATCTTTGGCTTTTGGGAAGTTGGCAGTTAGCAGTTGACGGGGCCAACAAAGCAACGTTAGATGAACGATGTCTGTCGACCTGGACACACTGGACACACATAAAGCAGGCACAAATAGGACGAAGGGCAGGGGCAGAGAGGAGAAACGAAAGCTACGCTTTGTTAGCGAAAGTGCTGACTTTTATCGACTTACCGCCGGCTGCCTGCGCCTTAACCTTTGTCAAATTCAGAATGCCCGTGAAAGCGCCAAGCGAGGCGTGTGCATCTCATCATCGTGCCATCTGGAGAAGGATCACAACAACATATTCAGAATTTTTTTGCATTTTTCTACTTTCAATTGCATTTGAAGTGACTCAACGCCTGGACGCTTAGCTTAGCCGCGGCCTTCGTCCCATTCGTTCTCCATTCGTTCTTCATTCTTATGAACGCCATTTGGTGTTGCATCATCATTATTTAGACTCGCTCTGAGTCCGGTGCACTTGAGATGCATGATTGTGTTTGCATAGTTTTGCCGTAGTGTAAACAAAATTAGAATGTTGAAATCGGAATTTCACCAGCACCATTGCCAGAAAGTCATTGAGCACAAGTGCATTCCTCGCACTTACCATCTAAGCCCAAGGACAGTCTCAATGTGTGTGTGCGTTTCATATTGATGGCGTTGGCAAGCGCTGCTAAGTATGCTACACTTTTTTATTCTCATATTGTATACTCTAGATACCTGAATTTACTGAATGCAAATGCCAGCAGATAACATCTCTGATAAAATATCAGAATTCCTTTTTACATTCAAGTGAAATATGCGGGGTATTTAAGTTTCGCACCATCTTACTTGGTAAAAGCACCTCTTATGCTGCCTGTTGTAGCTGCTGTAAGTTTGAAGCGGCCAGCAGCTGCTAAAATATTGTTCATGGCCCTTGTTTCCTTCATTTTCAATGCAAGCTAAGTTTTTAGCTTTTAGCTTGTCGAAGTTCTTGTCAATGGTGACAAATTTAAATAAATGGCAACCATTATGTAATTGACAGCCAATTGCTTATCTTGATATAAAGCAAAGGGAAATAATAAGACAGACTTACATAAAAATCAAAGGCCATTTCGCCACATAACTAAAAATGTACATGAATATTGCTCGTTCAATATTAATTATCAACTTTTCACTTACACGCAATATAAGTGATATTTTCAAGGTAATTAAAGCTTTTAAGCTGGCTGTCAAGTGAAATTTTCATAGCCTCTGGAGCACATGTAAGTCTCACAAGCACACTAGCATTACTTTCCGTTTACATGCAACATCGAGGCAATCATCGTTGTCATAAACAGAGAGTAGAAAAACAAACATAACATGTAAGAGGGCTCTAGGTCGAATAAGTTCGACTAGGAGATACGCTAAAGCCTTGACCTGTCCTACTGCATTCTGACTAAACTTCAAACAGCGGAGATTTACAGATTTTCATTATTATCGATAATGTGTGTGTTACTAAAACCGAAAGAGTTATCGAAGATTTTTAAGCAAACTAATTTTGCTTATCTCTAAGATAACTCTGAAATCATCTGTTGATGCTGATCCCAAGAATATTTGTCTATTTTATAGGTTCAGAGCTGCTTCCTATACGCCGGTTACATTCATTTCCACTCTGCCATTATACCCACTTTTCTCCACACATTTCGTGGGTTAAGGGTATAAAAATGATGATGAAAACACAGCAAGGCAGAAGGCGAAGCAATGAAACCGTGGCTCGATGCAGTGCAGCCACTTGAATGCATTTTAACAAAGTTTTTCCCAACTAATCCGCAAAGACAACAAGCGCCGAGTGGGCCCAAACAATTCCTGACACTTGGTTGGCTTTGTTATATTGTTCGTGTTGTTGCTGTTGTTGTTGTTGTGCGTTGCTGCCATTGCTGCACTTGCTGCAAATGAAAATGGAAATGAAAATGCGGCAGGCTCAGCACTCTCCGATTTGGATTTATCGCACACAAAAGGCAATCTGAAAACAGAAAACTGAAAACTGAACACACAAAAGGATTTCGAGAGCACAAGCTTCATATTTGATGAATGTCGATTGTCAAAGCTGTCGAAAGACAATTGCCATAATTTGCTGTAATAATTTTGTAATTTTCTGCTGCTCACACTGAATAGTTGCGTTAATTGCATAGTCGGCATTTTGAATTCATTTGGCAAACGCGCTGTTTACATTTCCTAATGTCAATTTGAACTTTTCAACTTTCTCTCGCCCGACACCACCGAAAAAAAAAAACAAAAAACCAAAGCAAAGTCCAACAAATTGTTGCCAACTTTGTTATTAGTTAAACAGTTGAACTTTTTTTCGTTCCCTCTCTCTCTCTCTCTCTCTCTCGTTTCTGTCTGTCAGTTAGACAGCATTCATTTTAGGTTTGAACGTTCATTTTTGTTGTTCGTGATGTTGGCCCAATTAAAGACAGCTCGTTTGATTGAATGGGTTTCAATTGATTTGACATTTGACTTACCGTGACGCGCTTCCTCACCCTCGGGTGCATGTTGTGTAATTGTATTGAGCTCCTCTTCCAAGTCGACATGACAATCGGAAACGTCCCAGGAGAGGAAACCTGCAAGTGACAAAAGCAGCGGGAGAGAAAACAGTTTAGCACATGATGACATTAAAGCAAGTTCGCTCGATATAATAGATGTGCACAATATATATATATATATAGTGTATGGTAAGAATAATAATCGATGAACAACTATAGAGCTAATATCCCACTATGAGCTGTGAGCGGTGAGCTGTGAGTCAAGTTAAAGGTCAGATTGATGGTTTGAAGGTCTCTGCATGGCATATTTAAAAGTACATTCAACATAAACGTGTACTTAAGGCAATGAATATAGATGAAGTCTTACTCTAACTAAGAGAAAGTATTTCATTAAGTTTATCTCCCGTTTAATATAGATTTATTTTGTTGTCTTTCGTTTCATTTCCTGTGTTCGTGTTCGTTGATTTAATTATTTGTTCTAAGTAATTTACCTGTATGAGCAAGAAGAAATCAATATTTATGTATTCTGGCTAAATCAAACCCAAATGACTTGAGCAAATAAGACAAATGGAATGGTGTTTACTTATTTTTTCATTAAAAGAATATTTGAATATAGTATTGGGGCACATTATCTTTACTTAATGTGATTTTAATCATATATGTTGCATGATGCAACACAATTAGTGTTCATTTGTTGCACTTTGTTGCACGTACATCAAGCAACCAATAATTAGTCCTATTTGCTGCACATCTTGTCTCTTGTTCAATGGCAATGATTAGCCTGCAATTGTCTTAATTAATTACGTGTTTGTGCATGTTGCAACATGTTTCGATGCGTGAGGTACATGTGTTCTATAACAATGTAACTTCAGCTGCTTAATTGCTGATTCATTGTATACCCCATTTATCACTGGAAGTGTATAATTTTTCATTAATTTCATAATTATACAAATATGTCAGGGCATTATAGTATCTTGTTTTTTTTTTTTGTGGGTCAACAAAGCGCTCAACTTGAGACTTATTTTTGCGCATTACGCATACGCCATGTTGTACACACACATTGTATTCAGCGTGTCGGTGCGTGTGTGTATGTGTGTGTGTGTGGAGTACTGTCTGATTCTTTTAGTTTTCCTCTACGTCATTTCATTTACTTTGTCTAAAAATAGCTACGCTACATTCTACGTTGCTTCGTTTGGTATTATGTCATATAGTAAACAAATTAAGTCAGCCTTTGTCCATTGTTGATTGTATCTTTCCCTCTCTCTCTTTCTCTCTCTCTGTGTGTGTGTGTGTGAAAGGGTCTGACCTGGTAGTAACAACTTTGGCGCAAGTATTTGCATATACCATAAATGATTACCATTGCCATTTTCTTCAAAGAAAACAGAAATGTGCATCATTAGCCCATTTTTCTTGCTTTTCTTTTCTTTATTGTACAAACTATTTGGTATTTGCCTGTCCTTTGTGTATTTTGTTGGCCATGTTTTCTGTTTATTTATGTTTACATTGGCCAAGTGGAACTTGGAACTTTGGGCAACTATTTAATGTTTTTCTTTCACAAGTGTTTTTAGCCATTTGTAGCAGCTCCAAGTACTTGCTGTCTGCATTTAATTACTGAATGGTCTTACTTACATACTATATATGGATCTAAGTAGTTTAGTTCGAGTATAACATGTTTGTTTTTTGGGTAGGTATTTATGTTTACGCAACTGTCTTTTGGGCTACCCATGATGAGTTTCTGTCTGCAAGAGTGCAAATTATTTGCAAGACCCTGCGGCCTGCGTAAAATTTAATGAGCAGCAGATAGTACAAGTACACATACCATATGTAGGTGTTATTTCCCATACTCCGCCCGTCCGAGTGCTATGAATAACTTATTATAATGATGCCTTAATGAGCGCTTAGCTTTCATTTTTTATGCCAACTGCCTGCTGCCTGCCAGCTGCCTGCCTGACTGTCGTTAATGTGCATAAAGCTGATGCAAATGAAGCTGTCAACTGTGGCCCAGTGTTATAGATAAATGGAAGTTAAGAGCTGACTCCACAGACTCTACACAATATCAGCTTACAACTGATTGCTTTATGCCATTAAGGTGTCTTAGACAAACCATTTTTCCCTTCATGTCTAAAAAGAGCTTTTGAATATCTAAATGCATTTATTCATTTTTTGTAACTTGTGAAAAGTTTCCTTCTCCAAGAAACTTTGAAGCTGTAATCTGGGCATAAGTTTTAAATTACTTTATATATGTAGTTGAGCTAATCGTTAGTTTAATGATGATAACGAATGAA
This sequence comes from Scaptomyza parva, assembly GCA_035044645.1. Taxonomy (NCBI): domain Eukaryota; kingdom Metazoa; phylum Arthropoda; class Insecta; order Diptera; family Drosophilidae; genus Scaptomyza; species Scaptomyza parva. The sequence goes on from JAWNNT010000139.1 coordinate 13,969,360, forward strand.
AATCAAGAGCTGGAAATCAATATGGCTTATAATGGGTCATCAATTTTTAACAGTTTATCGCATTGTTAAACTTTATTAAACTGTTTTTATTTTTTCTTGTTTCTGTCCAAGCTTCACATAAAAATATATAGTATTACATTTCATTTCATTTGGTATTGCTTATGCCTTTTTGCCTCGGTCGTTTTTTTTTGTTTTGCGTTTTTTTTCTTCGTTTTTCTTCACAGTTTTAAGCAATTTCAACAAATGCCTGGCAACAAGCAAAAAACGAAAAACGAAAAACAGAAGCAAAGAAATGAAAGAAAATGATATGAAATGCGCAAAAAAAACAACAACAACAACAACTCGAGCAGCAGCAGTGTGCGGCATAAAAATGTAAAATCTTAACACTTTTCACACACACACACATACACATACACACCCCGGTAGACCTGCCGGATCGGAACACAAAAAAAAGGCAGAACCCAACAACAATGGGGATAAAGGGACGAAAGGGTCTTGGGAAAGGTAGGTGCGCCCAAAGCGCCTACAGCGATTGCACAAAAATAATGAGGAAACGCGCAGGATATGCGACGTCACACACACACACACACATACGTATATACGCACACTTGAGCAATCATTGGACGAATGAAGCCACTCAGATGCTGGATCAGGACACAAAACGTGGCGCCACAGCGTTCCCCTGTGCGGTAAATGAGAGTGTGAGATTGTGAGTGTGTGTGTGGTGTGTGTGTGAGAGTGTGTGTGTGGTGTGTGTGTGAGAGTGTGTGTGTGCTGTGTGTGTTCGCACATTCATTTAGTATTTATGCGTTGATATCTGCGAGTGAGTCCTCAATTTTTCATGTGCATCTCCCCCTCTCTCTCTCTTCTCTACTCTTCTCTTGATGTGTGTGATGCTTGCTACTCATTTATTTATATATAATTTCTTGCTCAGACTCGCTTCAATGTCAAGTGTTTAATTTGTAACCTTTGCATATATATCAGTGTCATTGTTCTTCTTCTCCTTTTTGTTGTTGTTATTCTCGTTGTTGTTCTTGTTGTTGTTTCATTGCTTAATTAGGTAACGCGCGAAATGAGCAAAAGATTATAACAAAGTATATTTCATTTGCAGATGTTAAAGGTATTTTGTTAATTAATATTTATGATTTCAGTAACTATTTCTACTCAATTCGTAGAAATTGCCACTAAAAATCAAAAGAAAACTAAAACAAAATGTGATTAGTCAAAGAAAGTTTTTTTTTGTTTTAGGTTCCAACTTTTGCTGTTACTTTATTATGCTAATTATGTAAACAAATTGTGTTAGCAAGCAGAGAGACGACATTTTGAATAGACAATTTGAGTTAATCAGCGCTAGCTTATTAACAACTGTGCCACAACTGGAGGCACGCTGTACACAGACATCAGGTCGAAGCATCGCATCGTATCGCCCTGCGGCAGCCTTATAACTGGCTTCCGTTCAACAGGAGAACGATGAACGGTGAACGGTGAATGGTCTGTAAACCTAGTTGATATCAAACATGATAGAGAGGTAGAGACACCCCCCGCCCTCTATCAGCCTCCCCTATATCAGCCTGGCGGCAGTTTTTGTTGATTGAGTTGCTGTCATCGTTGTTCTTGTTCTTGTTTTTGTCGTCGTGTTGTAGCGCTTAAAACTGCGCTACTTGTTTGCACAAATAGTTGCATAATTTTGTGCACTCACGCTAAAAGCCACTCGACAAGAGGCGGATGCTGACATAGTAGATGGAGGCGAGATAGTGGGAGGGGGACTGACAGACTGACAGACAGTCAAACCGGATCCGGTTGTTCGGCGTGTTGATTTTGATGTAGCTAAAAAGCCACTTGCCGTTTTGTTGCCAGACTCTTGAAGTTTTGTGCGCGTTGAACAAGTTTGCACAACCAAATGAATGTGGCACAACCCCGCCCTCGCCCTTGCTGATTCCTTGAGTTTGGGCTGGGCTTAGTATAGAGTGCAGGCATACCAGAAAAAAAAAAATAAAAGGCCAAATGTTTTGCAATGCATAAGTAAATACATTAAAATGAAATTAAACACTTAACAGTCCCTAATTGCGTATTAAGTGCTTGGCAAATTTTGTGATTTATCCCAGCGCTGCTTCAACTTAAAGTTACTTTCCGGTAAGCATATGGTAGAAAAAGCCTTAATCAGAACTCTTTATTATAAATTTATTAAAAAATTTGCAAATGGCTTTGAGTTTTTATTAAAGTTTCACAATCATCAAGGATGAATATGAAAACTTTTCAAAAACTCTGACAGATAAAACAGCTGACAGGCGAAAACAAGACAAGCGACATGTAAGTGAGTGAGTGTGGGTGTGGGTGTGTGTGTGTGGGTGTATGAGTATTCAAACACTCGAGTAAGTATGTTGTGAATACTTATTTGCGCACTCATGGCAAGTTTTTCAGAGAGAGACAGAGACACTCACATATTCGTGGCTCAGCGAAAAACCAGCTTTGTGAGAGATAAAAGCAATGAAGAATTTTCTGAAAAATGGGGTGTGAGAATACGTGCAAGAAAATGAAAACGAAAATAAGTTAAAATGCTAAACAATGCTGTGCCTGATTAGACCCAGTTGATAAGCAGAGTCAGCCACAGATAAGGACAGAGATAGACGGCTGGCTAGCTGATTGCCGTCAGCAAAGAACACGGCGAGAGCTGGAGGAGGACGGGAAGGAGGAGAACGCTGTCATTGAGGGGTTGACTCTTGTTGTTATTGTTGTTGTCGCGCTTTGCCGACGAGGCAATTAAAATCAGAGGCCCAAGGCCGCAAACAACAAGTGAGAAGAAAGAGAAAATGGGAGAAAGAAATGGAAGAGCGAGAGAAAGAGACAGAACTTTGTTGAATACAAAGCGATGGATAGTTAGAGATATGAAATGTAATTAATTGGCGCAAGCTTAATTTATGACATCAAATCGACAAAGAACAACAAAAAGTTTGTTGCAAAACAACAAAGCTTCAACTTTTCAACTCAAATAATTAAGGATTGAAAACTAATCAGATATTGCTTAATGTGTTTTTGGTGAATACCTTAAGGAAATTGCCTCAAAGAAAGACTTGTTAAAGTTGACAGAAACTGCTTCAATCGACAACTGTTTAGAGCTTATCGATTTCGAATATACTTTAAAAATTCACAATATTGCGTCATGCGTTATGTTTCCTAGACATTCGCATTGTTGAGCAATTGTTTTTGGTAATACTCATATTATATCTATATTTTTAGCTCTCTTCCTTACACTCTGAACATGTGACGTATGCGTAATATTGTGAAGTGTTTCCTCCAACCCAACAATTGCTAATCAATGTTAATGGTTTTCCACAAAATTGGCCAAAAGCCCAAAACTAAAAACTTTGCATACCAACAACAGCAACAACAACGAGATGGAGAAAAACTTTAGGAAAAAATAAAAGAAAATGTTAAAGGTCACATCGTTTTTATACCCTTAATCTATGAAATGTGTAACAATAGGGTTTAATGGTTGAGTGCAAAAGTGTGTAAGTATATATATTCTTGATCAACAGTCGAGTCGATATAGCCATGTCCGTCTATCTGTCTGTCTGATCTCAGGAACTACAAAAGCTAGAGACTCCAGATAGTGGATATGAGCTCTCCTAATCCCTAGGCATAGCAAGTTTGTTTCAAATTTTCGATAACTTTTCGGGCTTACAATATACAAATGGAATGGATAACACGAAAATCAAGAAAAACTATTACCAAGATAATGAAAATCTGTGAAACTCGTATTAAAATCGATTGAGAAACCCCAGAGATATGAAACCATCCAGAATTTGTTTGGTAGTACACGTATGTCTGTCAGACAGATGGTCGGGCATCTTTCCGTCTGTATGGTCAACGGTTAAGGGTATCTGCTAGCGAGCTTACTTGACTAGAGCCTTCTTACTTGTTTTTTAAGGGTCTTTTGGGCAAAAATACTTTTTGCGTAACCATTTTCGGTTGCTGCAAACTGTGTAATATGAGATATGAAAACAAGTCAGAGGGCATTAGCGGAGTAAGCTCGACTAGCAGATACCCTCAGCTCTATATCTTTAATCTTTCCAATCTCTGGAGTTTCTTAACCGCGTTTAATGAAAATTTCCATTTAAAAATCATTTCATATTCAAAATATTATTGTTATTAATGTTTGTATTGCACGGGAGAACTTAAAACCCAAATCTCAATCTCTGTCTAACACAACCATTATACCCTTTTTTTAGCCCTTTTCATGGGTTTTCATGTGGTATGAGAAGGAACAAGAGCTTAATGCGAACATTTATTAGAATTATAGACCCCGGTCTCTGACAATGGGAAACCACACAAAATTAAGTATGTATTCTACTGTTTAAATATGGCTGAAAGAAAGCAAACCAAAAAGAAAAAAAACCCAAAAAAAAACTTATATTAATCAACCAGAGCTAGCAAATTTGGCTCGCACGCGCAGAGACATTGGCCAAACAAGCTCGTCTATACACACACACATATATATATATATATGTATATACTGATATTAAATATGCAGCAGCTGACAAAAGCAAACGTAAATTGTGCGGTCCGGCTACATGCCACAAACTACAAGAGCGAGAAGTATCTATAAAATGAAAGGACATTGTGGGTTCTTGCTCGTTGGAGCGTTGGAGGAGCTAACGGTGGGGGGTGGGGTGCGGTGAGTGGGCGGCGGAGGGATTCTACATAATTTATGACAGTTTTTCGAATTGCACAAAATATGAGTGTCAAAATGAACGCACTCAAATAATATACACACACACCCAAACACGCACACACACATACACATTTTATGGCTCTGCATAAATTGCGCATAAGTGTTTGGGTTTTCTTTTCTTTTTTTTGTTTTTCATATGGTATATTACGCATACGCCACGTGGCACAAAAGAAAAATATTATTGGTTTTGCCAGAATAAAAGAGAGCATACAATAAAGAAAGATAACATCTATAGGTAGTTTATTGGAAAATACACTTTTAGGATAAGAAAAAAACGAAATCAACCTTTTTGTTTCTGATGTTAAGCATTCAATGTTTTTAGTTAGGAGAAGTCTTGCCTCGATGCATTATTTCACAGAAAAACATGTACGGCAGCTTTCTTCGACATGAAAAAGATATATATACACTTATAATCTTGTAAAAGACCTTGAATTTGTATGGCAGCTTTATGATATAGATTTGTTCGATCTCGTTCATTTTGACAAATGATCTAATTTTTGCTTAAAAAAGATCTTAACCAAAGTTTCAACTCGATAGTTTGGTAGTTAAAAGACTAAGTTTCATAGAAACGGATGCCCATTTATACTTAAATATATATATATATCGATTTCATGCCAGAACTTTCACGGACTTTAATATTCATACTTTTCATACATCTTTGCCTTGCATTGAATAGTATTTGTGTTTTGTCTCTATTCAACTGTTCTAGTCGCAAGTCTATTATATTTAGTCAAGCCGATATTTATGCATTGCCGCACAATGTTTTCCACTTTTGAATCCAAATCGTCGGTACCAGAAAAGAAAAACAAAACTGCTGCATTAGTCGCATTTTGCACATGGCCCCAGGGTCACAGTCACATTCACAGTCGCAGTTGCAGTCGCAGTCACATTCACATCGTACACTTTTCGAATGTTCAACGCTTTGGCGCAGAAAGGGTTGCGGGGGGTGGGGTGATGGTTAACACAATATTCACATGTATATGTGTATGTAGTATTTGGTACAATGTAGTTCGATTGCAGTGGGGATGGGAATGGGGAGGAGAAGAAGGAAGAGCCGCTGGCACACAGTGCACACACATAAATCACAACACTTTACTGAACAAACGGACAGTTTGCTTGCAACGGGATGGTGGCGGGGTAGCGGGGGGTGTCACCTGAAGGCATATCCCCCTTCCCGACCGAGCGACGTTCATTCTGTTACTATCTCAGCGGCATGTGACGTGTTTGCTGCCAAACTCCCCAGCAACAACTCCACACAGGCCCAACAGCAACAACTACACTCCAGCCCAAACCCACCCCTTCCCCCTCTCCCTACCACGACTGTGGACTGTTTGTTTATATTCGTTCGATTTTGCTGCCAACGAAACGAAGCGAAACAAAACGGGCCAAAATGAAGAAGAAGGAAAAAAAAATAACATTTTGCAGACATTTCTGACACACAGACTTGTGCCTGACAACTGACTGCTGCCCCTGGGTGTGTGTGTGTGTGTGTGTGTGTGTGTGTGCGACTCATCAAATAAAGCAAATCCCTGGCACTGCAGTGAGCTGCACTGCTTTCCATGCCTTGCCACACATAAAAAGATATATACTAAAAATACATTTTTGCATTGCCTGCCGCCGCGGCAACTAACTTTTGGCAGCAGCTTGCTTCAGAAAGGGGTAACTCTAACAGAGGGAAATGGGGGAAGGGGGGACAATGTGGCATTTCTTATGAATTTCACGTCACATACACACACACTGACTATGTGTGCGTGTGTGTGTGTTTGTGCATCTGAATCTAATTTGAATTTCCGAATTTGAGTTTAAGTTTGAATACAAATTTCAAGTTTAGATACAGAACAACAACAACACAAATGTGTGTGTGTGTGTGTGTGTGTGTCCTATGACATGAAATTGAAATTGTATAAAAATAAATAAATGCCACTGCCACTGCAACTGCCACACTCGCAACAAAACTAATATTTATTTATGTGCTTTTGTGTAATGAAAAACAGAAGCAAAAGTTTTCATTATTTGAGTTAAGCAAATGAAAAACTCGTTAAACAAACAATGTTGAATAATTGAAAACATATCAGTTTTACTTTTTGAAGTGTATTCTTAGCTTCGTTTGACATTCAATCGAAAAGAAAAACAAAAGTTTAACATTAATAATGTAACCTCAACTCACAAATCCCAAATATCAAACACAAAAGTTTCCTAATTGAATTGATTTGCAATTTGAACAATTTGAACAATTTGCCACAAATCAAATGTTAGCCAAGATAATACATCAGGGTCATGCAGGGTCTCCACTACATACTATAGAGAACTTACTCATGCACATAGAAGAAGAAGAGATCATATCCCATCAATTTGAAGAGCTATGTAGAGCTGAGCTATGTGCAATATGTGAACAATCGAATCAATTGTGGGCTTTCCGACAATCCCAAACTGAGTCCATATAATAAGCTACTTATTAACCCGTGGACATGTGTATGTGTGTGTGTGTGTGTGTGTGTGATGTACGATTTCTGCTGCTCAATTTAGTTGCTGCTGGGATATACGAGTATGAAGGACATGCATTACATTGTTTTGTTTGTTTGTTGGGGTTTGTCAATTGAGAGATGATAATTATAGAAATTATAGACAAAATGGGTGCAGTCATTACAAATTACACTCACACACACACACACACAGTTGCTGTGTAAACACAACATAATATAGAGTATTTTTATGTTTGTATGTCTCTTGTGTGCATTTGTTTGTTGACCTCCCCCCCACTCTCTCTCTCTATCTCTCTCTGTCTCTCTGTCTCTGTGGGCATATAATTAAAATCAACTTTGAAGTTTGTCCTCCTGCCCTCGTCTCGTGTTTTGTGTTGATGTTGTTTGCTGCTAATTAGTTCACAGCACACCCAAAACACACACACACACACACCGCACACACACCCACCCATACGCACACCCGCCCACACGCACACACACCCGCACACTCATTTTTGTTTGACAAAATGAAACATTGCGAAATTTTTGCATAGGTGCCATTTTGATGATAATTTTACCCTAGGACATCTCTAGTTGTCGTTGTTAGTCTCCAGTTGACACTAATTGTTCTTGCCACACTAATGAAGGACACCAAAATGAAGCAATTACACATTATATATATATGCATGTATATGTCATTGCTGATACTATAATGAATGACACATCGAAATCTTAATCAGATTCAAAGCTTAAAAACAAATAGGTTATTTTTAAGTTTGCCACAAATCAAGTACAACGTTTATGCATTAAGATTGAAATTGCTTTCTATCTCTCTCCCTCTCCACCTCTCCCTGTCTCTCTCTTTCTGTCTTGCAACTGTTTGCTTCGTAAGTGCCTTCAATTTATTCGTTGTAATCTGATCTAGGAACCATCTTAGAAACCATTAGCCTGCCACACCAACGTGACCTTTTGCAGGTGCCACACAGCCAGCAACAACAACAACAGTAAAAGTAGTGTTAACTCAGGAAAAACTAAATGCAACTCATGCAACTACACCTATATATATCTCTGATCCTAAGCTGATTTCTCAAGAGATATGCGCTCTGCCCTTACCTGCCACTTACTATTTCATATGTACATGTTCCACTCCCACGCTGTCAGTGTGTGTTAGTGTCAGTGTGTGTGTAAGTACAGTTCATGCTATAGCAATATAAATTTCAATTTCATGCCTGACTTACAAACATATATATGGTATAGCAAGGCAAAACGGTAAACGGCAGCTAAATGTCAAGCATTCACGCTTGGCGGCCACAATACAAGAAAAAACCTGACTCAAGCTGCTTTTTGGGGTGGTGGGGGGAGCAGAAGAAGAAGACTTACTAGCTACAATACTTATCACACACACATACTTGAAGATATTCGCGTTGATGCGGCAATAAAAAAAACCAGTTACAATTTGCTCGGTCGCCTTTTTTCTGTTGATTTCCAAGATTGCAATAAAATGAAATTTTTGTATTGAATGCTTGCCAACTGATTGAACAGCCAATAAGAAGCACTCACCCACAAAAACACACACACACACTGACACACACACACTCACCCACACACACACACACACACTCGGGTGTACCTGTACGGGTTCAAGCCCCTTGCCACTTGCCATAAAGCTAAAAAGTCGAAATGCTCGTGAGAGATAAAGATGTGCCCTACCCCACCCCCCACCACCCCCACCCTCCCCACTCGAATGCAATTTGTCAACGATTTTTGCAATTTTCATGCTGGCTTCACGAACAAAATTCAATCTTCACACTTAAGATATCTAACGGGGGGTGGGGAAGGGGGATGGTGCCTGCCTGCATTTCATCATTCATTGGCTGACAGGAAATTGCAAAAATACAAAAAAAAAGTAGAATTTGTCGCCCTCTCAACGATTTGCGACGTGTCGCTTGCTCTCACATTTCAATTTGCTCCAGTTTGTTGCGCTTGCCACACACACACACACACACACACACAAAAACCCAGGCAAGTGTATAAAATTTATCACACACATACAGCACTTTAATTAATGTATGCATGTGTGTGTGTGTGTGTGTGTGTTTGTGTGTGTAAATTCTTTGTAATAGGCAATTTGACACTATGGCTTTGAGTTTATTAGCGTTCAACGCTTTTTGCGCAAAAATTCCCTTCCATTAAAACCGAACCCAATTTTATCCTCGCCTCGAAAAAGACCACTTTTGTGGCTGTCTTCCTGGCTGTCTTTTTTGCCTGATGAGCAAGTGTTGTTATTTGGGCGTAAAACATTCAATTAACAAAACGGGCAAAGTATTTAAGTTTTTGTTTACTTTTCATATTAAAATGTTACAACCAAGAAAATTGGCTTAAGTGACATTTTTATGAACTTCAACAAGAATAAATTGCTGATTAAGATGGCCAATTTGGAAATTTTGTGTTAAACCCAATGACATCAAACAGAGTTTTCTGTACTTTAGATTCCGTTCGATTCCTTTAGTCAACATTTTTCGGCACTTGGGAAGCATTTTATGACAACTTTTCCCTCGATTTGAATACATCGTTAAAATAGATTTTGTTAGCTTTTTGCGTAGTTTGCTTAGTATGCTTAGCAGGTGGCCAGACATAACCATATACTATATTCGATTCAAAACGAGTATGTACAGAAAATGTTGCCTACTTTTAGGCGCAACATTTTTTGGCCATATGTCGAATATTTGGCAGTCGCCCAAAAAAAAACAGCAAAACAACAATAGGAAATAACTTGGTGATTATGCAAGATGGTTTTTAATTTTGCAAATGCAGAACGGAATGGAAATGGAAATGGAATCAAGGTTTCCCCTCTAATCAAATCAAATGTTTTCACTGAAGGTCTCTCGCTCCTCTCTCTTCTCTCTCTCTCTCTCTCTGTGTGTTTGTGTTGGCGGCAGGTGTGCTATAAAGGCGCACATAAAATTACTAAATGTGCGGGCAAAAATATGTAATAAAAATGAAATGAAGAAAAAATGAATTGCAATTCAAGTTGCGGCCAAATTGGCAAATTGTATCTGTCAGATACATATTATGCAACAGGAAATTTATGAGCATTGAATTAAATTCAAATTGATTTGCTTCACTCTCTATCTCACTCTCTCTTTTGCTTTGTAGCACGTGCCAAATTATTTCTAGCTACAATTTTTTTTGGCTTTTTTTTTTGGTTTTGACAGGCAACTGACAGGCGACAAACCGCCGACAAACTTGCTGCTAAAAGTGACAAGAACTGAAATTTATGAGCGCCAACATCAACTGCCAATTAATTATGTACACACACACACACACATGAAACCATCTCTATCCATCTGCTCTGTATGTGTGTGTGTGTGTGTGTGTGTAGAAACCAATCGATTGAGGCATGTTGACTTAAATAATTGAAGTGTGACATGAATTACTGGCCGAGTTGGAGTAGATGGCGCCGCCGGGGGAAAAAGGGAAGAAGTTGATTAAGACCGATGCGGTTATACTCTACTATCGATCGAGAAAACTGATTGTTCAGCACTAAGCTCTCGAAAAAAAAAACAAATCTCTTTAGCTATTTTTTCAATTCTTCTCTTACAAAGCTGATTAAATTTGTGAAGCAAAATGATTTTAAATGAAAATGAAAATATTCATCAAAGAGAAAGAGAGAGAGTAAAAAAAAACATTCGTTGGAAATTAATTTGAAATTGGCTGCCTCAGCATAAAAAAAAAAGTCAGAAACAGCAGCTGATTGGATTTTTCTTTTTTTCTCTTTCTCTTTAATTTTCAATGGATAATTTTCAATTGGATAATGCGAAATTGGCGTAATGAATGCGCGCATTATTATCAAATAATTGAATCAGTAGAAGAGAGCGAAAAAATATGTAAACAAAAGAACAAAGCATTATTTAACATATCACAAAGTATCAAAGTATCATATGCATTTGGGATTGCGTTTTAAGCTCCTCAGATAATCCTGTGTGTTAAGCAATGAAAGGCACTTCCGTTGAATGTCGTGGAATGAAAATCAATCAAAAGTCGTAATAAATGTCGACATCGATTTCCCTTCGATAATTTTATATGAAAATTTACCTCGGCTTGCAACTTCCGGTTCGACAAGACAGTTGAGTGTTGCGAGTTGGCAGCTCAAAAACAAGATATTTGCATATTGAAATGAGGGGAAATGAGGAAAAAATTAATAAAGTTGTTTCATCAACACGCATTTTTCATCTCTGTACATATTAATTTCAAATTGCCGCTAAGCCAAATTGAAGTTGGCTTTTACTTAAGACGTTTTCTAGCCCTTAGTCTTAAGCTGCTTAAAAATGCGCAATGTTGGCGTATTTTAATCAACAACATAAAAAAATGCTAAAGAATGAGAAAGAGATAGAGATAGAGAGAGAAGACTACCTGCGCAATATAACTGTATTTTCACGTACATTTAGTTTGAGGTTATGTACAGATATATATGGTAAGAGGCAGGCGCATGGGGCATGGGGCACGGCGAACGTGTGCCAATTGCATTAGTCGAATTGTATTTCAACTTAAATGCTACGCGAGTCTCAGATAAGACACATTTTATGGCCAGCAAAACTTTTCGTTTCGCTCTCTATTCTAGATTCTTGGTGAGCGGGGGGGAGGGAGGGCGAGGGCCTTTACGGCCTTTATACCAACTTTGTACCCGTTTTACACGTAGTATTTGCAACTAAAATGGCTGCCAAACGTGCACTAAGTTGAGGTAGTTTTCTCCCCTCCTCCCCTTCTCCCCTCACTCACTTTAGTTTAGTTTCGCATGCAACTTAAGTATGTAAACACAATAAACTGCACGGAATACGAGCCAAGAATTTCGTTATAGATTCGAATTGGGTTTTTAACTATTTTTATGGCATTTCGAACCGTGTTCGAACCGTGTTCAACTGAAGTAGTTTTCATATAAAAAAAAAACAGAAAATCAACTAAAGTGCCAATGTTCGAGTTTCAAATACCCATAACCATATACGTTTAGTTTCAATTCTATTCGATTATCTTCGATCACGAATGCATAAAAAACTCCCCAACAAACATATTTATATGAAAGTTTCATGCTTTTGCTTCATACTATGTTGCTTGGTCTCGATTTGTCTTTGAGACTCTGTTTAAGTGTTTGTTGGGACAACTTAAGCTTCGATGCTTACATATCAATTTGGGCAAACTTTTGTGTGACACATCAAATGATGTTGGCCAATTGACCATTAGCAATGAGTTAGCAACTAATTAAGGAAAGAAGAAAGTTCTTTTGACCATTTTTAGATGCGTTTCCATTGCAGTTTTTGCCCTTTTTGCTGTTCGGGGTTGTTGTCTCCCCAAGCTCCCCAAGCTACTTAGTTCAACTCCCCCCTAACAAATGCAATTATAATCGCATTTTGCATTCGCCTTTCCTTTCATTTTGTAAGGTATTGAAATTTTTATTAGATACGGGGCGTTGTCCCAGCATAATTGAAGTAATTTCAAATTAAATTGCCGGGGCTCAATGACACGCAAAACGCTGAACACAAACGCAACCAAAGTGCTTGAAAGCTGCTAAAAGCGAAAAACTAATTAAAGTGCTTTTCCATGCATGAGACGATGCAGAGTGGGGGGGGCACAGGGAGGCGGGGTTGATGTGGTATTTTTACAGGCGCAAGTAATATGAGTTGTGTCAATAACATAAAATTTGTGACCGCAGCCGCGTCATATGATCGTGGGCGTGGCACACACACACACATAATATATGTGGGTGTGTGTTGGTGTATGTGTGTTGGTGTGTGTGTGTTGGTGTGTGTTTATGGCAAAATGACCACCAAATGCACTTCACAGCAATTAATTTGCAATAAAAGCGCTATTAATATGCCACACACCGAGACTAGCTCTATCTCTTTCGCTCACTCGACTTGCGTCATCAATCAGCAATGCCAACACACAAACACACACACACATCTACACAAACGCCGTGGCATTAACAAAAGTCACTGCAGCTCAAGCCGTCGGCATTAGCCTAAGCTTGCCCCAAATCAAATCAGTTTTGTGCAAAATCATTAATCATACGCCATGTGGTTTGACTCGGAAAACGTTTGGCTCAAGAGATAAAACTTCAGCCAGTCGTAGATCTATTTCTATTCAGAATCCAATCTTATAGCATAACAATTTCTATGCTACAGTTGGTCTATACAAATCGCTGCTGTCATTATAATAAAGTCTTATTCTTTGTTCATTCAAGTTCCAAAATGCAGCTTTCGCTTTAAAGGTAACTGCCGGCGGTGATAAGTGCTTGAAAGCCGTCGGGATTGGCTATGTTCTTTAGATTTTTGTGTGTATTGTTTGTGTTTGTGTGTGTGCTGAAGAAAAAACTTCTTTTCGTTTGCTTTTTTTTTGTGTGTTGTGAGTTTTCTACAGTTTGAGAGTCACGTATGAAGCTGACCTATCAACAGACAAAGACTAAAAATGTGCTAGCTTAGTTTGTGTGTGTGTGTGCGAGTGTGTGTGCCTGTCATCAAGTGCAGCCAGCTGTCATATCTTACACGCACACACTCACACTCACACACACGGGGACACACACATTTTGTCACGCAACTGTCAGAGCTGAACGACAACAACAACAACAAACACCCTTTGGCAACAGTTTTGCTGCGTGTCTAAAAATAGCCATAAAATCGAAGCCGAGCACTACGCATTTTTCACCACCACCCCCCCCCCCCCTCCCCCCTCTCTCTACCTCTCTTTTATTCGCTCTCTCTCGCCCTGCCTTGATTCAATTCCTTTGAGTGAATGCTCCTGGTCTTGTCTCATGTCGCATTTGATCGATTTTTGCTTAAACACTTTTTCCCATTATACTTAAACAGGCGTCCCACGTCCCACGGAGAGATAGAGGGAGAATCAGACTGAGAATGTCTACATATATATTTGAGGAACGCATAACACATAACATACAGCCAAGACACCTATTCCCTTCTTCCCTTTCCCTTCTTCCTCACTGTTGTCATAATAATGTTATGTGACTCGATGTGCCCCTCCATGTTTGCTATTTGCCCCTTACTTTGCTGGCGCGGTGGTACACTTGGTACTTGTCCCCGCCCCGCCCCTAGATTCCATTCCCCATTGCTGACCTTGAACGCTGGCTCTTCATATTGATTTCCCCTCTTTCGTGTGTTTTTTGTGTTTTTTTTTAAGTTAATTAAAAAGCGCAGGTTGCGAAATAAAAGTCAGCCATTAAAACAAATGACCCAAGCAAAATGGCGCCGCTACGTAACATCCCCGTAGCACCATCCGATCCATCTGTACGAAAAACGTAACAAATTATGCTAATAGATACACAAAAAAACGGCAAACTTAGGTCATACCGATTACCGAATTTGGCATACACTTTTCATGTTCAGTTCACCTGCGCCCATGTCGACAGGTTCGTTCTACAAGGAAAGTGTTGAAAAGCGTCACAGACTGAAGGAAACATCAATTTTTACTTAATAAGTTTGATTACTTAAGATATAATGAAGAGTAAGGAGTTCCATTTATAACCTTTGTTACTTGCTGATATTGTAGCTTTATCTTGTTGAGAGAATTTTTCAAAATCGGTTCAGTAACTTAAGAGTTAAAACAAAACCAAAAAAAAATATTTCTTGTTTGTTCCCCCTCTGACTTGACTCGACTCGTTTTTGCTTAGTTCTCTATCCAAACTTATTTTGCTGTCTCCTAAAGTTTTTTTTTTTTCTAATTCCAATTTCCTCTACTTCTCCTTCCCCACACTTTTAAGTTAGTCCGTTTATGAATACACCATTTTAACTGATTAACTTTTTGCTGTGCGCACATATGGCCAAGTTTTCTTTTTTTTCACATATAGGTATAGGTATGTTTGTATATCGTTAACTCTGTTACGCCTTGTTCCCGTAAGCCCTTTTTCCATTAGCCATTTTTTCGTTTTTTCCGTTTTCGCCATTTACATTTGCATTTCTGTTTACCGAAGAGCCGAACGCAACGCTATTCAACCGTGTCACAAAATCAATTAAAAAACTGCCTCTCTGCCATCCACGACCCAGCGTGCCACATCGCCCAGCGTGCTACTTGCCACTTGCCACTAGCCGTATTGCCGTATTGCTGTTTGCTTTAAACAAACATTGCATTTTTTTTTTTTGCTTTTTCAGTTTTCAGTTCAGGTAAACAGCGTCTGGCAGGCAGTGAAAGCGTGTGACTAATTTTTAGCTCGAGCCTGGTCAACATTTGTAATTTCCGCTGCCGTTTTTCGTTTCTGAAGTTGCTTGTCAAGCAATTATGCCACTTGCAACAGGAATTTGCCGGCGGCAGCAGCAGCAGCAGCCACGCCTAAGTCAGTGCCACAATGTTTAGTCTATCAAAAATCAAATACTAGCCAATAACAAAAAAAAGCTAAAAAAAAAACCAGCTAATAGACACACACACACACACACATCAATATGTAAATAGTTTCAACTGTTGAACTCTTTTGTTGTAATGCAATCAACATAAAAGCAGTCAATACAATTGACTCCCGTGTGTGCATGTGTGTGTGTGCGAATGTGTGTGTGTGTTTGCTCTTGTGTATTTGCCGTTACAGTTGGTTCGCCATTTTGTTTTTTTATATCAATTTTAATTAAATCGCAATGGATACGTTGCATACTTTGAGGCGCAATTTGCTTAAATCGAATTACAAACGACATTTCAAATTGAGTTCACCGCCCCTCTCTCCGCCCACCCACACTCTTTCTATTAGTATTTAACCCTTTTCTCTCTTTTTCTCTCATTCTCTCTGTCTCACTTTGTGCAATTGTCGCGGCCAATGGGACCCAGAATGCGATTAAAAGCGTTGCGCCCAGCGGCGCTGCAATTACATTTAGACACAGCTGCAACATTTGCCAGCGCCGTTGTCTGCGGCACATTGCGGCAAGCAATTAAGCAACGAGAGACAGCGAGAGCACACCATGAGCTGAATGTTAAATATTGGTATCAATCTACTCTAACATCTAACATCATTATGAGCTATTAGCTGCTGTTACGACTAATGAGCAGTTAACTATTTTTTATTGGCTACCCTTAACTTAATACAATGAACTCTTGGCTAAAAATGAGTAAGAAGGCTTAAGTGGAGTCAAGCTTGACTAGGAGATGATAACCCTTAACACTTGACAGACGGTTGGAGAGAAGGTTCTGCACTACCGGATCAATGCTGGATGGCTTTATATCTCCAATGTTTCTTAACCGATTTTTGTTATAATTTCACAGACTTTAATTATTTTGTAAAGATACCCTTAACACTTGACAGACGGTCGGACGGACAGACATACATACACCTGCACTACCGGATCAATGTTTGATCGCCTCATATCTCCGAAGTTTCTTAACCGATTTTAACAATAACTTCACAGACTTTCATTATTTTGTAAATGTTTTCAATCCCCGTTTTCAAGTTTTCGTAAATCAAGATTTTATTTGTTATCGATTACAAGTATACACTCGTAAACCGGGAAAACTATCGAAAATTTAAGATAAACCTGGAGTCTCTAGCTTTTGTAGTTTTTGAGATTGACACATACATAGAGAGACAGAAAGAAAGACAGACAGACAGACAGACATGCCTATATCGACTCGACTGTTCAAGAATATATATATAGTTTATGGGCTTGGATATGCTTCATTCTGCCTGTTACAAACTTTTGCACAAATCCATTTTCCCCTTTTTCCCCATTTTCCACATTTTCACCCCATTTCACCCATTTAAGGGGGGTATAATAGGAATCCGAATTGTAATCTATTTTAATCCGGTTAACAAACAGAATATAGTTTAAATGTGTTTGTTCGTCGTACAATAAAAGTGGGCATAAGCTGAATACATTTACATATATTTTATATTCTGTGTTTGATTGTGCATAAAGCGAAGATTATGCGACATAGAATCAAATATAGTATAAAGAGCTTAAAAGTAATCGCTTCCACGCGATTCCAGTGAATATTTCGAATCGAATAATAGGTTTAAGCAACTTTTCATGAATATATAGAGTTAACATTTATTGTAACTTTTAATCACATTTAAGCATGTAATAACTGTCATTAAACATAACTGAAAATAAGTTAATTGAGTTTATTTTATTTAACTTTAAAATAGTTAATTATAAATTCATTTATTAGTGTCACGCCCACTTTGGATGCCTATAAAATAGTATTGACAACAACACTCAAGATAATTACATGTAAAGCGCTGAAAACTGTGTCACTCTTCTATTGGTGTGGCAAGTGGCAAGTGTGGCAAGTGGCAAGAAACACGGCTAGTTAGAAACAAGAATGCCAACGGCTGTGGCTAAAATAAAAAAAAAATGAATAATAAATAATGCTACACGAAAATAAAACCTCAAACCAACAGTAATACCACCATCCCCCTCCCCGCCGCCTGCTTCATTGACTATGAAAACTGACCACTGACATGCCTGGATGCCAGATGATGCCACACAGTTGGGCGGGAATGAAGATGGGCGCGGTGCGAGGAGGGCGAAAGTAAAGCTAATTAGACGGCGTGTCGGCAGCCAGCAAAGTGTGAAAATGGTCAGAGAGAGAGAAAGAGAGAGAGAGAGAGAGAGAGAGAGAGAGAGAGGAGTGATGTGGAGTGGTGGAGCGGTGGAGCGGAGGGGTAGCGGGGCGACTTGAAGTTGGCCAAATCAACGAAACGCAAGTTGCAAGTGAATTGGAATTGGAAATGGATTGCGATTGCAATTGGATTAGATTGGATTGGCACGCGACAACATTTACTCAAGTGTAACTCTCATGCTACAAGCAATTGCCCTCCCCTACCCTCCCCTTCATTCCCCTCCCCAACTGGCAACAGTGTTCATTTGCATGTGAAAAACTTTCTATGAGTAGGAGAGCAAAATGCGAATAATTTATGCTGATGAGCTAGACAAAGTTTTGTATCTTTTGCTTATTTGTTTGGTTAAGAAAATAGAGAGAGACGAGATGAAAGAGAAGTACGTGCAACTTTGATGACGCCGATGATGTTGCACGTACAGTACACTTACCCTTAAGCAGATGCTGCAAGATGTTGTCCTTGTGCTCCTCGGAATGCGGTTCGCCCATCACAATCAGCAGATAGCAGCCAGTTAGAGGACTCGGTGGACCCACTATGGCGGAGACGCCACCAGTACCACCGTCACCGCCGCCGCTGCCACCGCCGCCAACACCATCCGAAATGGCCGTCTCCAGTGGCGGCAACGAGCCGCTGGGGCCCGCAGCATCGGCGGCATCATCTTGACCAGCTCCGGCCGATGATGATGGTCCAGCATCGCCCACATCGCCGCCGCCGCCGCCGCCGCTGCCGTCGGCATCCGTTGCCACATTGCTTGGCGGTGGCAACGGTGCCACAACTCCAGCAGTTGCCACTGCTGCAGCAACATTCCCGTTGCCGTTGCCATTCCCATTGCCATTGGCTTGGGCTGCGGCTGCTGCTGCTTCTTCCGAAGCAGAAGCTGGAGCTGGGGCTGGGTTGGCTGCCATTGCGTTGGCTGCCACACTAGCTGGAGTTGCAGTTGCACTTGCAGTTGTTGTTGTAGTTGTTGTTGTTGGTTTATCAGTTGTTTTAGTTGGTTTTGGCCGATCTCCCATCACAGTTGTTGCTGTTCCTGTTCGAAGTTCTTTTTTTTTTCACAGAAACACAGAAAAAAAAATTTAGTTCTTAGCCCTTACACTTGAAAAAAAAAACACTTGAAATTAGCTTTGCTTTTGCGAGTTGCACGAGTTTTTGAAACTCGGCAGACAGACACAATATCTCGTACTCTCCTCTCTCTTTCTTACACACACACGTTCACTGTCTCTCGCTGTCTCTTTCTCTCTCTATCTGTATCTGTATCTATCTTTCGCTTCTGTCTCTGTCTCTATCTCTGTCTTTCGCGACGTTTTTCGCACGTAAAATTTCTTGGAAATCTTGCGGTAAAATCGTCGGAAGCTCAGTCTTAACGGCAAAGAAGTGGCAAGTGGCAAGTGGCTAGTGGCAAGTGGGCGGTTTGGAGCTGTGTGAGGAGGGGCGTGGCAGCTTTTGCTGCTTCACTTCACACGCTTCTTGCCGTCTTTTTTTCTTGCTTTTTTTCTTGCTGTTTTTTCTTGGAGTTATTTGTTGTTGTTGTACTTTTTGTTTGCTGGCCGTGACTTTGGCGTTTTTTAATATTCTCTTCTTCTTCACTTATTGTTTTTTGTTTGTTTGTTTGTGTCTTTGAAATGTTTACTTAATTGGTTTTTCTTTTGTATTTTTTGTATTTGAAATGATCATCAGAGAGTTAATTTGGTTTTTTCTCGATTTTCTTTTCGTTTTCGTTTTCTTATTTTTTTTTTTTATTGTGCACACTTTGAAGCTGTGTTTGAGAAACTTTTAGTTTTGTTTTTTCTTTGCTTTTTCGATTTAATTTAATTATGGTTTTCTTTTTTTTTTTCGCTTAAAGTTTTTTGTTTTTTCTTTGTTTGAGTAAATTTTGCGGCAATTGGCGTGTTGTTATTTATTTTGAAATTTTTTTTTATATCTTTAATATTAATATTTGGTTTTTTTTTTTTTTTGTAGATTTGGACTAGCTTTTACTTGTAGCAATGTTTTTTATTCGCTTTTGGTTTTTTTCTTTTAATAATCAATTTAATATTTGTCTTTTTTATAGTGTATGTGTGTGTTTTCGTGTGAGTGTGTTTGTGAATTTAAGCATGTAAAATGTATCTTTAGGTTTTTTGTTTTGGTCTTTTTTTTTTTGCTTGTGAGTTGCGTCTATATTTTATTTTTTTCGTTTTATTCTCGTTTTTTTCAACGACTTTTATGGAGATATATTTTTTTTAACTTTATTTATCTTTTAGCTTTACTTTTTTTTTCGTTTGCTAGTTGAATTTCATTAGATCTGCAAAATATAGAGAAGATAAATACGATTTGGACTTAATTATTTGGAACTAGAAGAAGATTATAATAAAGTTTTATCTAGTTATAAATGTTTTTTAGCTTCGAAAAGCTTCAAAATGAAGATCAAAAATCAAATTTCTTTCACATTGCAACAAAATGATTCACTGAAAAACAATAAATTGAATTGAAATTTGGGCTACAAATTATAAGCAGGCATTAATCTATAGTTTCTACTTAAATATCTAAGGTATTTTTGTCAGTTTTTCTTGTCTTTTTACATTACTTATATTGATATTTCTTTTTGTTTCTGATAATTCAAATAAGTTTTGTAGAATGAGTTAAGCTTTTTAATATAAAGTTTTTTCATTATTGTTATTTAAAGATTTTCAATTATACGAAATTTATAATTTATAGCTTATGATTTCTTTTAAAGTCTCCCATAAAAAGTCTTTCATTATTTTGGCATAAAATGAGAATAACAGACAGAAGAAAGCATATCCGACCCGATAAAGTATATATATTCTTGATCAGCATCGCGAACTGAGTCGATATAGATGACAAATTTGTCTTTTTCCGGACTAACTAGTTCCTCGGTCTTAAAGTCCCTCAAACCGAAACTGATTTTAGGTCACTTAGGTCATTTGTCGAAATCACTGAGATCGGACCACTTTGCACATACAAAAATAAAGTTTTTTTGAAGATTTTAATATAAAAATAAAAAACATATATGTTTTACTTGAAGTGTATAGAATATTCGGCATGCCGAAGATAGTTTTCTTTCCTCCCATGACTTTCATCTTAGCCAACACACAAAGCGAATGCATTAGAAACTCTTTTTTTCCGCCAGAAACTTTGCCAATTTGATTTCTACTTTGGAAAAAGAAAGAAAAACCCGATAGTCGCTGGCTGCACTTATGACTATCCCCAAAAAGGCGGTCCCATTTACCCGGTGCCCGGCACAAGTTAACACTGCTTCCCTCGCCACTCTCCCCTTGGTCGGTCCGAATCAGGGAGCCTCCACCCCATTCCCAGCCAGACGGCAGCTAACAACCAGGCGAAAAAGAGCTATAAAAAGCCATAGACAGGTTTCGCATATAAATGCATTGAACTTTGGCCGTGTTGCTGACAACAACAACAACAACAATTGGCACATATGCAACAACAACAAAAACACACACATACAGGCACACACACACACACACCCCAAAAAAGATGTCGTCATCGCTCCCTGGCAACGACGGCAACAACAACAACGACGACAACGTCGACGTCATCAGGCGTTTGCTGGCGTTGCCTGACTGAATGTGAGGAAAACTATAAAAAGCAACGGCAATAAAACAAACAAAAAACCGAAAGCAACAACAACAAGCTGAAAAAAAACTCCTTTTTTTTCTGATATTTATGTCGCGTCATTGTTGTTGTAATCCTGCAATATGTTGTTGTTGCTAGTTGCAGCTGTTGTGGCTTCCTTTCGACTTGGACGACTTGGTCGCGTGCCTGGCCCACCCTGCCCCCCGCTCCCCTTTTAGCACCTCTTGCCGTTGCGCTTCGTTGACGTTGCCTGTTCAGTGTTGCTGCTGTTGCTGTTGCTGTTGCCAGTGTCTCCACTGTTGGTGCCCCGTCTACCAATAGATGGATGGATGGATGGATGATTCATCCAAGCAGTCGCCGGCAAATGCATCTACACACACTTGTCTCTTGTACTATCTTCCACACATAAATATAGTCATGAGTGAGCGCAAAAAAATGAAAAGGGGGGCGGCGGCTGGCTGGGGAGGTGAAGTTGGAGCTTGGAGACGGATGGATGCCAAACGCAATGAAATTTGCATTTACGCCATGGAGCTTGTATCTCGGGTGTGTGTGGGACTCGGTCTCGGTCTTGCTCTTGCTCTTGCTCTTGCTCTTGCTCTTGGTCTTGGTCGTGGGCCTTGCTCTCTGCGAGTTTTGATTGATGAGTTTTTTTCTTTTTGCTATTTTTGGGCACATATCTATCTGATGCATAATATATATGTAGCCAACTATAGAGCAACCGCACAGCTGCTAAAGTCAAGAGCAAAGACGAGCAAAAAAACAAGGAAACAATTTTTGAAAACTGATCAACCTAAGTGATTAAAAGCAGAACCAAACCAAAAAGCTTAAGGTTTCTGTTTGTTTTTTATACCCTTAATAACCCATGAAAAAGGGGTATAATGGTTTTAAGTATATATATTCTTGATCAGCATCAACAGTCGAGGCGATCTCAGGAACTACAAAAGCTAGAGACTCAACATTTTCGATATGAGCTCTTCTAATCCCTAGGCATAGCAAGTTTGTTTCAAATGTTCGATAACTTTTCCGGTATACGATATACACAAGGAATCTATAAGAAGAAAATCTTGAATTTCGAAAAATTTGGGAATGAGAATTGAAACTATTAACAAAATAATGAACATCTGTGAATATTCTATTAAAATCGGTTAAGAAACACCGGAGATGTGAAGTCATCAAGCATTGGTATGGTACTACATGGTAGAACAAGGGTATCTTCTTACTCGACTAGAGTCTTCTTTCTTTTTAGCACTATTTGTTAGCCCTAGCAACCAGAAAAGACGTAGAAAAACAAAAATTTTCGCTCAACTTTGTTGGTGTAACCCAATTCATAAGAACTCCTCCTGACTTTTCACATTAAGAAATCAATCTAATAGTTTTTCAATCGATTTTTAGTTTGAAATTGCAAAAATAACAAAAACATTTTCTCTTCACTTTAATTGATGTTCCGACTTTAAATCGATCTTAATTTTTTTGGTTTTTTGGATTTTTTTTTTTTTATTATATTTTTCTCATTCTCATTATTATTTGATGCGAATGAAGAAGTCACGCAAGACTTTGGCATTGCATGTAATAAGAAATTGATTGGTTAGACAATTAAACAAAACAACTGCAGCAATTACTTGCAACAGATCGTTTCTTATGCCACGCCGTGGCCAAGACTTGCAACATATACTGAGCTGCAACTGGAAACTTGAAACTTTTAGGAACTATGCAAAAGGAAGTTGTAGAATCAATAGGTCACACTAACACACACACACACACACTCGCCACACACTCGCACACACACACACACACACACTTAATAAACACCCAAAACGTAGAGAAGCTATGGCAATACGATATATGATATCACCGCCAAGGAAGCCACAAAAACCTCCAACCAAAAGCAAAAAAAAAAAAAAACACACTAAAAAAAAGTTGAAGTTGCAAGTTGCAAGTTAGAAGGCACTTCAAAAACACACACACTAAACAAAAATGTTGTCACTTTAATTGCAAACACCAATTGCAAGTAACAATAAAAAAAAATCTAGAAAAAATATTTTTAAAGTTTCTTCTTGTTTTTTTTTTTGGAGAAGTTCTTTTCGTCTTTAGTTTACTTTGGAGCTGCTGCTGCGGCTGCGGCTGTGGCTGCTGCTGCCTGCTACTGTTGATGATGTTGCGACTTCTTCTTCTTCTTATTCGTCTTCTTTTGCTGCTGCTGCTGCTGCTGTTGGTGTTGCTGCCTCTGAATTCGTGTATTATTATGTGTGATTATTTTTCGTTTGCTGCAAACGTTTTGAAAGCTCGACGACGACTGAATCTGTGGCCGGAACAACTCGCAACACGAAGCGGCGCGTCGGTGTTTTTTAGTTTTCACAACGCCGCAACTGCCGCGGCAGCGAAAGTAGCAGCAGCAGCGGCGACGAGTAGACGCCGTTATGGCTGCACGGCAACTTCAGCACCAACAGCACCAGTAGGCAGCAGCAGCAGCAGTTTGTTGTTGTTTTTGTTGTGTTCGTGAACAGTTATTGGAATTATTTCCAGGCTGCGTCTGCGTGAGGCTATGCCAAAGCTTTTTACACTGCTGTTCGTTTTGTTGTTGTTGCTGTTGCTGTCGTTGGCTCAGCTGGGCCCGACAAAACACGACTCGTCTCCGTCTCCGTCGCCGTCGCCGTCTTCGTCCTCACCACATCAAAGCGTCGTCCTTGCTTTATGTGCGGCCGGCTGAACGAACAGCCGAACAACAACGGCTTCAACTCGCCGCCGCTTCCAGTTCGTTTGCGATTCGTTTCAGTTCGTTTTCAGTTCGTTTCATTTCGTTTCAGTTCGTTTCATTTCGTTTTGTTTCGTTTCTGGTCTCGTCGCTGCCGCTGCTGCTGGCGCCATAGTCCAGTCCGGTCCGGTCCGTCCAAGAAACGTTCCGCGCCGGCTAACATTTTGCCAGTCATTCTCGTCGTCGAACGTCTTCGTCAAGTTTTGTGGAGTTGACGCATTAAGTACTCGACTCCACACACACTCTTCTTATGACCCGCCACACCACACACCAAGATAGATAGCCAAAACTGTATAGCCTACATTAAGGGTTACCAAATCAATCTACTCTATGTAAATTATCTCCTTTTCTCCTTTTATGGAAATTTTTCAAATCAAATTTTCATTATTTATCCCACATTTCATATTAATTAGTTACAGTTTAAGTACGTGAAATGTTTTGAAAATGATTTTCGAAAACTGTTTAATGATAAAATAAGATCAATCACCAAAGAATAGAAACTTTTTAGGTAAACTTAAAAAAAAAAAACCAAAATTATGTTGAGAATTCTATATAAATCACAAAAACTGTTTTTGTTTTTTTACTATTTACGTGATTTCGA
Organism: Scaptomyza parva; assembly: GCA_035044645.1. NCBI lineage: Eukaryota > Metazoa > Arthropoda > Insecta > Diptera > Drosophilidae > Scaptomyza > Scaptomyza parva. Next base: position 13,994,101 of record JAWNNT010000139.1, read on the forward strand.
AATGCTTTCAAGAATTACGTTTAGACTTCGTAACGTATAACGTATAATGCACAAAGACACTCGGATAACAACTGAGTGAGTGGACGCCAACTGGCAGACAGTACGGCGGATAGGCAGCGTAGCTTAGACGGAGACGACATCGTCGTCGATATCGTCGGGTCAGCAGCAACAAAAAAAGCCGGTAAATGCCGACCGACTGGAAGGCATTCGATATGCTGATGTGCAGCATGATATGCGATTGCGATTGCGATTGGGCAACGCTAATGAAATTACGCAATTTCCAGTCGCGTTGCGTTCGGCAAATTCCCAAACTCACCTCCAACTACATTCGAGGATCGTGGAACTAGCTCGCGATTCACTTGGTCCAGAACTGAATCTAAATCTGAACTGAGTTGAGTTCACTTTGAAAAGCAAAGAAATGCGATAAACATTTTCCATGTTCATGTTCATGTTAGTTGACTTGCCTGGAAGGCAGATGACAACCATCTGATTTTGCAATACAAACAAGCACACACACACACAGCTATACGCATACACAAACGCACAGAGCACAGAGCAGTAAAAGAAGAAGCAATAACAAACAGCTGCCAGGAAAGTAAATATTGATTTTGCCTTTTTTTGCGTTTTGCTTTTTGCCTTTGCCGGCTGTTCTCCTCACTCAGCTCATGAGAGCTGACACAAGTTATCCGATGGAGCGCCACAAACAGCTGGCTAAGCGCTTAGCGTGCGTGCGTGTGTGTGTCTGTGTGTGTGTGTGTGTTTCGCTCAGCTGTGCGTCCAATCAACCGTTGGAATTTAAAGTCAAAATGTCCAACAGCTTGCCGCCTGTCATCTGCGAGTTGTTCTTGGAATGCAACATGCAAATAATTCAAAAAAATAAAAAAAAAATCAAACAAAAATCCTAGAGCCATATATCTTTTAATCTATAGATTTTAAAGTATTTTATACTCAATATACATTAAATATACATTAAATAAATAATATTTATTTAGCATAATAAATGAGTATATATTTTTATATTTAAATACTAACCTTTAAAGTATTTTTGAACATATTTTTAGATTAATTTTTATTATTGTTTTTTTTTTTTTGTTTTGTTTTTGGTTAACTTCACTTTGCAATATGGATGGAGCAACTTATTTTGTTGTATTTATTCAGCAAAATGTTTATTTTTTTATTTATTTTGGCGCTTTTTGTATGTTTTTTTTTTTAGGTTTTATTCAGCTTGAAAGATTAGCACAAAATGGACTTTTTTTTTATTTAGTTATCAGACGGTTATGCTTGGCAAAAACTTAATAGACTTAACTTGGCGTGATATATATAGATTTGTTAAATATTATATATTGATTTTTTTGTTTTTGGTTTTTGGAATAATGTTTAATACTTGTACTTACTTATACTTATTTATATGGCAAAAGCGGCTGCAGTCTTTGCATTAAGCGCTAACAAAGTTGTTAAATAGTTTAAGTTTCGGTTAAATATTTAATAGTTCAAAAATATTAAATTGGAAATATCTTATATCATTAGTTTTCTTGTGTTAAGTGTTGCCTAGTAACTGTTAATGTTAAGTTTTTAATGGACTTTTTTATTGGCGCTGTCCAACTTATTTCTCATTTCTCATTGTTCTCTCACTGTTATAATTGATGTTGTTGTTGTTGTTGTTTTTGGTTTTTTTTTTTGGTGTTGTTGTGCAACTTTAAGTTAAGCCGAAATAAACTTTAGACGGATATTGATTTAATTTGTGTTTTATATATTGCTTTCGCTATTGTTGTTGGTGTTGTTGTTGTTGGTGTTACGGCTGCTGGTGCTGGTGCTGTTATTGGTATTGTTGTTGTTGTTGTTGTTCGGGTTGCTGGTTGCTCCTTCGGCAGCAGCAGCCTTAGGTTAATTGATTGATTGCCACAACTGAGGTTTGATTCTGAGGCGAACACGCGACGCACTTGCCAAATGTTTTAAACAATTTAACATTTAAACTTTGGTGGCAGTTGCACAAATTTCTTGCTCTCAACTGACTAACTTGGCTGACTGACTGACTGACTTGGCTGACTGGCTGACTGGCTAACTGACTGACTTGGCTGCCACATTGGCTGTCTCTCGGTTGGGGCTCTGGCATAGGCACTGCTTGCCACTCGGTTGCACGACTCGACCCCCGAGTACCGTAACAGCAATCGTTGTCGTGCGCAACGCTTTTTCCAATTCGCGGCTGTTGTTGCCGCTGATGCTGCTGCTGCTGCTGCTGCTGCTAGTGTTGCTGCTGCCTTTTGTGGCACATTGGAAGCAACATGCGATGTTTTTTTCGCCAGCACAGGGCACAAAAACATGTGACAAAACGCTTTTAGCCGCTTCCAATGGCGCACGCGCCCCAAACCTAAATCAAACACCAACAACCAAGCCAACAACAACAACAACAACATCAGCTGCTAACAGAGCCGACAGCTGGCCGACTGTAAGCCGACAGCGTCAAAGAAACGGTAAACGGCAAAGGCAACGCGAACAGCTGTTCTAACTTACATACATTGTGAAACCCCATCATCATTATGACAATCATCATCTTCGTAATGATGATGACGAACTCGCGTTCGTTGTTGTTTTTGGTTCTTGATTGCCGGTTGCGGTAAAAAGCCAGAGTTGCCATCAAGGATGTCTGTGAATGACAGCCAGGAGCAAAAGTTCAAGAATTCGCATTGCGATTTGCTAAACAACGGTAAAAACGATAAACACAGTTTCTAAATGTGATGCCAGAAGAAATATTTAAGACTGGCGAATTTGAAACAAGAAACAAGAAACATCGAGAAACTATTTTCTCAATCTTAACTTTGGGCAAAAGGCATTAATACTTTAAGATTTTTAGAGATATTTTCACAGAAAAATACAGAAAACTAACTATGAATGGGCTTAGGTGCAAATGTCAGGGCAACGCCCAATACTAATCCAATCAAAGTCTAAACATTTTCAATTTCAAAATTTCTCATATGCATAGTTTGTGTTTTTTTTTTTGGTGCCACACCCCGGAGTTTGCTTTGAAGTCAACAACTTTGCTGAAGGGCAGTCCAAAATGATTACAAATGCAGTGACAGCACGCAGAGCCAACCCCGTCCCCTTCCCTTCTCCCTTCAAACACACAAACACACACACACATTCTCATGCAAAGCACAGAACAGTTGAATTTCATTTAATTATGACTTAACACGAAATGGCGTTGCATACTTAGCGTCGCCGCCGCCGGCTATGCAAGCCAAGCAAAACGAAAAAAAAAACGGTAAAAAACAAAAAAAATGCCGTTACAAGCATTGTTTCTCTCTCTCTCTCTCTCGTATATATTCGTATTCAAGCACTTTCCAGTGCCTTTGCTGCCTAATTTTAAAAGTTTGCGACACGAACCACGGAACGGAACGGAACACAACATGCCAAATATTGAAATGTAATAAATACAAAACACGACCCCAAAATGAAAAAAAAAAAGCAAAATGAACTCAGTAAAAAACTGCTGCAGTCCAAAATTGCAGAATTGCTTACTTTTTTTTTGTTTGTTTGTTCTTTCAGTCTTTGGCAATCTATAAATTTTATCTTTTTATAGCTACAATTAAATGGAGTAATTGCTTACATGCACAAGTTTTTTTTTTCATTTTCAACAATTTTAATAAGTTAAAATTTGTAAAAATTATAATTACTTGAAATTTGTAACAAGTGCAATTATTTTTATTTACTATTTCCCCTCGTTTTTTATGTCAAACAATGTTGGCAATTTTAAGCATTTCTTAAAGTAAATGATTTTTTTTTTTTTGATAAACTTTTATTACTTTTTATAACAAAAATTGATTAAAATATTTTTTGAGTAAGTAAAATATTTATACAAAATACAGATATAAATGAAAAATAATAATGGATTAACTTCCAAACTACGATCTGATTCTATTTATTATCAAACTGAATAATTGTACTTAAGCATACATTGTGTGAAAAATAATAAAAACATTTTCTCTTTAACCTCACTTTACATCAACTTTAAAGTGTAAATTACAAAATCGTTAAACGGTTTTAAAGCCGAAACAAATGTAATTATATTAATTTATGCAAAAGTGTATATATCCTGGCTATATATAACTTAAGTCAGATTTATATTACGAAGCAATGAAAAAATCACGAAACAGCTGCTGATGCCGCCATCTTTTGTACCTGCATCGCGTGCGCAATATACTTATAACCTTAAGCGCCCCCCCACCACCCTCCACCACCCACCACCACCCTCCACCACCCACCACCACAAAACGCTCACAGACAGTGCGATAGAAAGAGAGAGAGAGAGGGAGGAGAGACACCGACAAAGGGGACAGAAGTTGCCTGTCGCCAGGCCTGAAAGCAGCAACGGTAACTTGCATTTTATTGTGGCCATAAAAAATTGTAGAAAACAGCCAACTAAAATGCTATGGAAAATTTATTAACGACGCCGAGCCAAAATAACTTACACAGAAAAAAAACGAAAAGAAAAGAAAATAAAAAGGATGACAGCTGCCCCACAAGACACCCAAAATACGGTATATGTGTGTGTGTGTGTGTGTGTGTGCGACGCCTTGACTTATGCCATTGATTTTTTATGTAATTTTTTTTATTTTTTACCTGCGTTACCCATTTTCCTTTGCATAATTACGCTCATTATAATTATATTAAATCTGTGAATATATTTTTTTTTCTGTCGCATTTTAATTATAACGCAATACACTCTCCCTCTCTCGCTCCTACTCTCATTCACTTATAACGGAAAACTCTCTCATCCCATCTCCCCATCTCGCTCTCTCACTCTTACTCGCTTATAACGAAATACTCTCTTCCCATGTGCATAACTTCCCATCTCGCTCTCTCGCTCTTACTCTCTTTGACTTTGAAGTGTTTCGGCATTGAGTATGAGCTGGCGCCACCTGCCGCCATCTGCAGGCAACAAAAAACTAATTACACGGCATTAATTAAGTAGTCAGCCGAATGCTAATGATCTACAATAACAACAACAACAACAAGAACAGGGAGAAGAAAAAAGTGAATACGAAGAAGAAGAAGAAGAATAATAATGTAAATACAAGGCGAAGACAAATAAAATAAAAGGCACAATAAATGTCAACTAATATAAATGAGTTTTGAGAGCAAATTCGATTTATTTCATAAATTTACGGGTTTTTCTCTGTAATATCTGTGTTTGACAGTTGTGTGCGTGTGTGTATGTGTGTTTTTATGTGCTTAAAACTTAAAACAATCCAACTACATTCATTTGCGGCATTTTTGATTCATTTTCGTATTGATTTTCATTTTCTTCAGACCAAAAAGCAAAAAACAGAGTATAAAGTTATAAAGTGTATATTTGGTTCTACAACATTCTGGCACGTAAAGTATTGGGAATGGTTACATTAATACGTTGGTGTTAAGTGACAATAAAAAGTTTGTTAAATATAGCAATCTATTTTTAATCTTCGACACTTAAGCGACACATCTTTTAACTCAAGGCTGCTCCAGTCGACCGGAAACGGAAGTTGCTTGCTGTCTTGCCACCTGTACTATGGGAAATATCAACACATTGTTGAAACAATTTGGTTTTCTTAAGATATGTATGACATAATATTTTATGAAAACTGTTTTGAAACACACACGTTCATATATAAAGTTATAGCTTTGTTTAATTAAAAATAATTTAGATATTTGCTCGATTTGTCCCATAGTTCAAGTCCCATTTCAAGTGTTTGCCGTTGCTATTGCTTGTATATACCGTTACGAATATCAAAGGCACGAATACAAAACCCTTTACATATGTATGTATGTATGTGTGTGTAAAGTTCAAACAGTTCGAGGTTTGTCCCTATTTTGGCACATTAATTAAGAGCATGTCATTTAACAAGTTGGTCGCATTGCGAGCTTACCAACTTTTACAACAACAACAAAAGAGAGAGAGAGGAAATGTGCAAGTTTCCGTCACTGTGTTAGCGGTGGAGGCGGGGGAGTGTGTGGGCAACGTGTCCTTCAACACCAAAAACCAACAAAAAAATATTCGCTAATACGCAACATTTCGCGTACGCACTTTTTTTCTCTCTGCTGCTTCTGCTGTTGTTGTTGTTGTCTCTTTCGCAGCTAATTCTTGAGTGCCAAAAACTGACAGCTAACAAATGTACACAAGTGTGTGTGTGTGTGTGCGTGTAAATTTTGCTGGCGCCGTTATATACATGTCTGTGCGTGACGTCACAGCTGTGCCAAAAATGTAACTGTAATGTGAATGGAGAGAAAAAAGGTCACCAAAACGCATACATTTGAATTCACATTAAATATTTATACAGCTTTTAGCACAATACACACACACACACACATAGATATTTAAGTGTTGTAAGTGTTGTAAGTGTTGTTGTTGTTGAAAGCATTGATATTCATTAGTTTGTCAGACAGATAAACAAACATAACAGTTTACAGCGAAAAGTGTGTTTGTGTTTTTTTAGGCTAACTTAAAGCAGCTTTTTTCTTTTTTTCTATTTTCTTGCCTATTAAGTTGGTAATAACTTTGGCTAATCTGCTGATTAAACTGTAAATTGAGCTGAGAAGTGAAAGATTTTGCCTTTTGCTAATATGCGAATACTTTAGAAACATTCCTGACCGTAAATATTTTCATATTTTCTTTCACATTTTCTTCTTTTTTTCCCATTTTCTTCTTTTCTCTATGTTACTTTTATTGTTATTAATATTTCATTTCCCATCAACTCGGAATAGGCATTCCATTGGGGGGCTAAGCTAAATTGCGTTTCACTTTATTCCAAACCACACCGCCCTCCTCTCCCCTCTCCCTTATCCTGGTCCTTGGCATGCGTAAGGAAAATGGTTGCGTTCGTTATTCACTTTAATATTGCATAGTTGCGTTGTGGTTTTGTTTTTCTCTACTTATTTTTTTTTTTTGGGCATTTTATTATATTAAGCCATAAATTTCAAGGTCAGACATCACATGCCAGCTGCCACTTGCCAGTTGCCAGTTGCCGGCAGTTCTTGCTACATGCTACTTAGTATTGTGGCACGCAATGGCAATGGCAATGGCTGAGGCAGGAGCAGAGGCAGAGGCAGAAAGGGACATCTCCCAGCTGGCTCGTTGAAGCAACCTTTTCGGGATTCCTGTTTGTCACGACGATGTCTCCCAACAACAACAACAACAACTACTTAATTGCCTTGTTAAATGTCATTTGCCTGGCCGCAGATGTGCCAGTGTGTCTCTGTATGTGTGTGTGTGTGTGTGTGTGTGTGGGTTACATTTCTTATCAATTGTTAAAAAGCTGAGAAAAAAAACAAACCCTTTTACTTAATCATAAAACGAAATAGTTAAATAGTTAAAGTTAAAGTTACCTTAAACAAAAAAAATGGCATTTTAATTGACTTAAGTTGAGTTTTAGTTAAAAATAACGTTTGAGATTGCTTCTCTGTTACTTTTTTCGAATCTTTGTATACTACTTAACAAGTCATCTTCGGGATGTCGAATATTATATACACTTAAACTTGAAAATAATCCTTTAAGAAATCTTTCATTTTGGTATAGCTCTAAAAAAAAGTGAAGAAAAATAAATTTTTTTTTGGTTTTATATATAGTTTTGTTCATCTAATTTCATTTATTACATCTTATATCTTAAATTCTTTCGTACTTCTTATCCTGTAAAAGAGTTTGTTACTCTCTCATGCAAAAGCTACTGAATGAATTCAATTGAAACTTTACTATAATATAGTTTAAACCTTAAAATAACACATAGTCTATCATTTTTAGGGATATGTTTGTACTGTCCCTAGTAAGTTAGGGAGTAAAAAGTTTATTCTCTATAGATATATAGTAGGAAACACAGCATACAACTCCTTTGTTTCAGTGCAAAACATTAGTTTATATAATTTTTTCCCGATTTGAAATAGTTTAACAGTCATACTTTAAGGCACTTTAAATTTGCAATGTTTACAACTGTTTTGGGGAAAAGCTTAAAGGTATATTTCTTTAATTAAGTTTTATATCACGGGCTTCACGTCAGCTGGCATTAAGGCCACCGAAATGTTAAGGTAATGTAAGGCAAGGCATGGTATGGCAAGGCACCTTTGGGGGCCGGCACCTTTTGCTGGCTGGTATTTCGGGTAAAGGGATGGGTTGGCTATGGTGGCGCCACCTGCTGGGCGTTTGCTTACGTTTTATTTGAATTGCTTTAGTGTATATGTGTGTGTGTGTGTGTGCGACGCCCGGAACCCTGGCCGGAGTTCCTAAAAAAAAGCAGAGCTCATTTTCTGTGTGTGGCAAGTTAGTGCCGTAAATCGATGCGGCAGGCAGGCAGCCTAAGCAGCCATAAACTAAGAGCCAACAAAAGGGCCAGTTTAAGCCAAACGTCCCGAACGTCCCGATGGAGCGGATACAACGGATGAACCAACTGACGGAGCGGGGGGGAAAGGCAAGTTTTCCTTTTTTATTTTTTGGTATATTTTCAAGTGTCACTTTGGATTGTGTACGGCGGTGACACGTGGCAGCTTAAATTGAAATGCCGCTGGCATTTGCTGTACATATCTATTAGGCTCGACAGGGCGGGAGTGGGGCGGGAAAAGGGGAAGGGGGTTGAGAAAGTGCTTCACCCTGAGGCAACACTTAGCGCGCGCCACTGAGAAATGTCACCTGCGAATATCGAAATATACAACTGCAGTCGACAACAGACAAAAGCGGACAGAAAGACAGCTAGATAGAAAGAGATAGATAGTTTTGTATGCATTTTAGGGTGGCCCAAAAAAAAGAAGTCCACAACAGAGTCATAAATTTAGTCTTAATGTTGATTATACCTGACTGCAATGGAGAATGAGATTTTGGTTTTCTTTTGGCCTTTGCATAATACACCAATACATGTATGTGTGTGTGTGTGTGTGTTAGAATGTTTATTGATTTGCAATGCTTTCGTTTTTCATATACACATATGCAAATGCCAACAACAATATAGTGGGCGTGGGCGTGGGCGTTGTCATATAACCGAATAACCAAATAAGCTGGCAGGCAGCATCAAACAGAGATAGGGACAGAGACAGAGATGGAGACAGAGATGGAGAGACAGAGATGGAGAAAGATATTCAATAAGTTAGCAAAAGAGACGCAGTGCAGTCCAAAAATTACTTGCATTGAGTTGAGGCCTTTGCCAAACCCGTTAGTCAGTTAGTGCCATTTTGTCAGTCAGCCAGCGTCAGCCAGCCTAAGACAGTTTGGCCAATTAGATGGCACCCAAAAGGCACCGACTGACAATGCCAACAAAAAACGAGGACGCACATTAAAGTCAGGCCAAGTAATATATATATACATATAGGTACATACACATATATGTTCCATACATACGAAGACTATGTTTGTTTCTTTTTTATATCATATTTATGGGGCTAAAACGGCAAAAATAAAGAAGAAACAAGTAAGAAGGTTCGAGTCGGGTAAGCTCGTCTAGAATATACCCTTCGCCCTTGGCCATAAAGACGGTCATACAAATACGTGAACTACCGGACCAATGGTTGATGGTTTCATATCTCCGGTGTTTCCTAACCGATTTTAATATAAATTTCACAGATGTTTATTAATTTGTTAATAGTTTCAATCCCCATTTTTGAGATTTCGAAATTCAAGATTTTTTTTTTATCGATTTCATGTGTATATCGTAAACACAAAAAGTTATCGAAAATTTTAAACAAACTTGCTATGCCCAGGGATTAGAAGAGCTTATATCCAAAATCTGAAGTCTAGCATTTGTAGTTCCTGAGATCCCCTTTTTCACCCATTTCAAAGATATCTAAAGATATTAATTTGTTTTTAAGGTTATAAGATTTTTCTGACTAGAACGGAGTAAAAGGTATTCCCAACAATCTTTTTCTACAGATTGAAAATATTTTGATTATTTTCACTTTCTTCTTGTCTCTGTTGTCGGTCATCTTGCCACAAAGTGGCACATACCAATCCCAAAAATCCCACAAAATATCTTTAATACTAATAGTCTAAGTGTTACTTTGATGTTAAAGCTTTATTATTGTCAAATTTCATTAAAATCCATGAAGTAGTTTGAGGTAAATAAACATTTTAACAAATTTTCCCATTCCTAACCTTACCTTCATGATCTCAAGTTGAAAAAATCAAAGCCATAAGAGAAAAACTAACAATCGAATGTACATTAGACGTGTGTTTTGTCATTGTCAATCGTGTGGATGCCACAAAATGTGGTCTGCAACACACAAAACTGCAATGTCAACAATGTTCACAGAATGGCAATTGGCATTCAATTACAAGACAGAGACAGAAATAGAGATAGAGACATAGATTGAGACAGTTGCCTTGTGCCTTGTGCCGTTTTCTAATTAAACGATCGATCGATCGATCAATTGGGAATGCTTTGCCGCATCAATCTTGCGGCTTGAAGTTTGGCAGCGGAAACTTGTATGCTAATTTTGCATTTGATGCAGCTGCCGCAGCCACAAAAAGGGGCTAAAAGGTGAAAGGTGTTTGTTTGTGTAGGTTTTGAAGAGCAATTCCATTCCATTCCATTTCATTCAACACAAACCACAAACAAGTTCAGAAGTGTGTTGGCAAAGTTCAAGGGGCAAACGTGGCAAGCGTGGCAAGGTGGCAAACAACGTGCCACAACATATGCAACTATAAAAGAAGAATTTTGTTCATTTTGTAAAATGATTTTTGTGTTTTTGGTGAATGCAAATTGAATGAAAAACTCATTTTAATCCACTTGACAAGCTTCTAACCAAAAATACATTTCTTTATTATATACAGTTTGTCAAGAAAGTGTTTACACATAGTGCAAAGTTTTGATACAGTTTGCCTATTAAGTGATTTTACATAATGAGTATTTTTTGATATTTTCACTTCAGAGATAATAGGGTCACACTGGTTTGTGTTTTTAATTTATTTTTTTATTTTTTATAAGTTATTTAGTGAGTTATCTCTTAAACCTATTAAGCAAAACTTAAAAAACTTAGAAATTAACAAGAAACATTAAAAATACTAACAAAGGCACAAAATTCAACTGTCAATAAAGTGTTTACACACTTTATTTTTTGGTTTGTGCTCTTGGTGATGCAATGCTCTTGGTAATGCAATTTTCTAAGAAATTTCATATTTTAAATATTGCTTTTATATATAATCGGGACAGTTTTAGATGGTCTTAAAATGCCAGGCATGCATTATTACAACACCACCATCGGGAAAACGGTCTCTGAGATTGCAGAAATGTTTGTACATATACTCAAACATATATATATATATATATATATATAGTATTTGTGTATGACCAACATTTGAACGAATCAAAATTCATAAAACGCAGCTAATTTTTGCACAACAGAACACAAAGAAACGACTGTGCGAATGATGGCGAGGAGGCGGGATGGTGAAGGAGGGGGTTCAATTGTCTAGCAAGTTTTTGTGTGCCAGGCCACAGCTGTAACTAGGTCTGTGCTGCAAACTCACTCGGGGCAAGGGGCGAGAAGGGGTGAGGGGATGAGGGTAGGGGTGCGATTGGGGTTGGTTCTGGGCTAGTGTAATAGTCATCGTCGTCGTGTTGTTGCCAAGAAGGACTAAAAAGCCATTGCTGTAAATTGAGAGGGGTGGAGGGGGGATGGGGGGAGCACAAAAGTTGTGGAATAGTGCAAAAGTGTGGTAAGCCGTGGAGGGAGGGTGGGGGGAAGGGGGAGACACCAATTCTGGCATACGCATAGGCGCCGCAAAACGCAACGCAACGCAGCTTTTGCCAATTGCCAAAGAAGAAGAAGAAGAACAACAACAACAAGAAGAAGAACAAGAAAAAGAAGAAGAAGAAGAACAACAACAAGAAGAAGAAGAACAAGAAGTTCGTTCGGCCATTTATCATTCGGCTTACCCGTTATAATGCAACAACAAGAAACTAGTACTTGCAACCAAACATAATAATGATGTTGGTGGTGTGCCACACCTGCCCCGTGCCACACCTGCCACCTCCTCAAAGGGAATTCAAACTAAATACCAAAAGATCTAAAAACCAAAAACAAACAACAAACAACTTTTGGTAATGAGCATTTGGCATTTGCAACGCTTTTGTCAACTTAACAAAATTTTAATCCGCGCTTTTCTTCTTCTTCTCTACGTATTAAAGAGCTATACAGAATAGAGCTGTGTGCGCGAGTGTGTGTGTGTGCAAGTGTGTGTGTGTGTGTGTGTTAGGTGAGGGCGCATGCATGGCAGGAGAGAACACGCTTAACGGCTTGTTGGCCACTTTACGCTGTTATACTCACGACGACGATAAAAACCAACAAAAAAAAACAAGTGTAGAAGTCTCTGGTCTAGTAAGCTCGACTAAAAGATACCCTTAACCCTTGACCATACATACGGACAGGCGGTCGGGCTGACGAACATACACATACTGAGCGTGAAGTACCGGACAAATGCTTGATGGTTTCATATCTCCGGTGTTTCTTAACCGATTTTAATAGAAATTTTACAGATTTTCATTATTTTGTTAATAGATTCAATCCCCATTTTTGAGTTTTCGAAATTCAAGATTTTTTTGTTATCGATTCCATGTGTATATCGTAAACCCGAAACAGTTATCGAAAACTTGAAACAAACTTGCTATGCCTAGGGATTAGGAGAGCTCTTATCCAAAGGAGAAGGCTCTAGCTTTTGTAGTTCCTGAGATCGCTTCGACTGTAGAAGCTGATCAAGAGTATATATACTTTATAAGGACGGAGAAGCTTCCTTTTGCCTGTTGCATACTTTTGCACAAAACTATTATACCCTTTCTTTACCCATTTCATGGGTTAAGGGTATAAAAAAAAAGAAAACACAAATGGCAAAAAGCATACAACAACAACAAAGTATGCAAGCTTATGTGTGTGTATTTAGTGTGTGTGTGTGTGTGTTGCAGGCACTTGAAAAGAGTGAAAAAGCGGTGAATTTTTGCGGCATGGCAACGAAAACGCAAAAAAAAAAAGAAAATCAAAGCATATTAATGTTAGGTAAAAATGCGCTTTCTTCTTCTTCTTTTTCTACTAGTTTTTCCTACTCTTTTTTTTTCTACTTTTACTACAACCACTTTTCACTTGTTGTTGTTGCTGTTGTTGTTGCTGGTTTTTGATGCCATGCAAGGCGTGTGCCATTAAAAAATATATTTAAATATTTATATATATATATAGTATATAGTATATATATATGTATATTTGATTGCAATGCGCCAACAACTTTGCCAAGTGCACTACAAAAAAACAACAACAACAACAACATCAAATACTAACGGTCCCGGTGGCGTATGAGCAATATTGTGTATTTGTATAGTTATGGAACCAGGCAGGGCTAAGCGTGTGTTAGTGTGTGTGTGAGTGTGTGTGTATGTGTGTGTGATGCTTGGCCCGCATATTCAAATTTAATTGAGCAACTAATTAATGTTTGGCCGAGTTAACAGTATTTGGATTTGTTTGTGTATGTGTGTGTGTCAGTGAGTGTATGTGTGTGTGTGTGTGTGTAGTTAAGGCATTCAATCGATTTAACACTCTTAATCAATGTTAATTCGTGTTTCATTAGACGAAGACATTTAAGTTAAGTCTTGTTACTTGGAAAAGTTCCTTAAACAATTTATAAGAAAGAAGAAGAAACTCTCTCTTTACAGACTGACTGACTTGCTATCAACACAAAAAGTGCCAATGGTATGAGCTTGAAAACTGAAATTTGCACACAGCACAGATTTTATGCTCTAGACATGCATTATAAGAGGATTTTGCGTTAGTTCAATGGCAAGGCTAAGAAATTTAGAGTTTTCCCTTTATTTTCATAGAATATTTTTCAATTAAATGCAAAGTCAAATGTTGGTTTCGGAGAAAGTATTCGATTTAAAAAAGTTTCGTAGTCGAAAAGCAACAACAAAAATGTTATCCAATCATCAACTTTATTCTTTCTTTGCTTTGCTGACTGACATGCTATCAACGCATAGCACAAAAGTTAAGAGCTAGAAACCTGAAATTTGCACACTAAACAGATATTATGTTCAAGGAATGCATTAAGAAAGGATTTTGTGTTAAGATCAGATGTTCATATGAAAAACTCTACTTTGTGCCATGAAGTTATATATGGAAAAAACTGTGAAGCAAGAATTATTTATTCCCACAACTTAAGGGTTAAACTAACTAAATCCTCTTAGTAATAAGGAACTACTTCATCTTTAACTATTTCAATCCATTTGTCAAAATCTATATATTTCTCTCTTTATGATTTGTGCATTTGAGCATTATAACAAACACAAAGACATGCCTTAACCCGTTTGGGTTATGTCAAAAAGCATCATCGAATCAATCGATTGCATGCCACAACTTAAGCTTTAGTTGCTTGCCACACAACACACAATACTCATCGTCAATCTGTCAATCAATCATTGCACAAACGGTGAACCAGCAAATTGCGTAAGATTTCTGAATGACAAAAAGAAAGACAGAAAAAAAAGAAAGAAGAGAAGAGAAAAGCCATCTAAATCACCTTCATGTTGTTGCACCAGACACAATCCGGGCGGCGGCTGGATGGGTTATCCTTTCAACCACACAATCCCAACTTTAACCTCCCCCTACCCCCCTGCCAATAACATCTTTATCATGTGCACGCAGCAATGGAGCCAGCAGCTGTCATCGCTTTTTGCTATGGCCAACGCCATTGTGATCTCTCGCGTCTCCCAGACCCAATGACTGGGTCTGATGAAGACCATGTCGTCATCGTCATCGTCATCATCATCATCATCATTATTGTGCCATCCACCATCCACACATCCATTCCACAGCTGTTTTTTGTGTTGGGTTGGCCTGTTGTCTCTTTCGCTCGGTCGGCCATATGTTTTGTTTTTGGTTTATGGCGCAAAAGCACTTCCAGTGCGTTCCAGTGCATCCAGTTCCTGGATATTGGCACGTGTCCAACTGCTTTTGGAATGCTTGTGGAACTTTGCCATACGAAAAGCTCGTTCGTATATACAGTTACAATAACTAACGGCGCACGTATTGCAGTAAAGCTTCAAAATGTATGGCCCAGCCCAAGCTCATCTTTTGCTTCACGAAACGACGGTGGTGGAGAGGGGGAGAGGGGTAGTGTGCACAAGGAAGCCGTAAAAGCAGAATGCCGGCTTTTCATGTGTGCTGAATGAAACAGAAAAAAAACAAAAAAAACAAAACGAAAAAAAAACAAAACGAAACGAAAAGAACAGACAAAAGCAAGAAACAAAGCGGAAGACGGCAAATGAGTAGAAAAGGCGGAAAAGAGAGAGAGGAGTAAGAGTGAGAGAGAAAAAAGGAGAGCAAGCTTAATGTGTTGTCTACAAAACTTTTGCTCAACCCAACTCTCCCCCCCTCTCTCTCTATCCCTCTTTCTCTCTTGTTAGAACTCCTTTTGGCTGGCTCTTCCACTCAGCCAGAACAAAAGCAACAACAACGGCTAACGGCAGAAAAAAACTCTTGCAACAATGTGACATTATGTCATAACTGATTCATTGTCTTTATTGTTGTTGTTGCAAATGCTTTTCACAACACATTTAATGCCGTTAAAAGTTATCTCATAATGCTGGATGAACTGTACTGTAAGCACAGTAAAAAACTATAAAGGGGGAATGAATGGAGGAAGGCATGAATAAATCGAAACCTTGACATTGACAATTATCTTGTGTTATTTTTATTGCTTTTTATGATAATGTTTCGCATTGTTCGCATTGTCAACTGTAGATGTAAATCATTTACATATTGTATATATAAGGAATCTTTTCTATTTGATATTATAATGAAGCTTATTAAGTTTAAATCGAATTCCTTTGACTATTTTTTCTACACTGAGCCCGGGAAATAATAAGAGAGGGTATAATGGGCTTATGCACAAGTATGTAAGGAACAGAAGAAAGCATCGGCGACTTCATATAGTATATATATATAGATATATATATCTTGCCGAGTCGATATTGTTAAGTGCGTCTGTTCAATCTTAAAGACTACAAGTTCATTTCAAGTTATCGATAACTTTTACGGTTTACACATACTATATATACCAAAGATATGCTGTTGAAAGTTTAAGTTCAAGTTCATCATATCAATTTTTCAAGTTAAAGTTAAGTGTTTAAGTTCTGTCCGATTCAGGTGTTACTAGACTTATCAGATTACATAGTTCATATTTTGATTTCGATTTATTTCCTTATTACTTCTTGGACACAACACAAAACACAATAGAAATACCTGTGCCTAACTTTATTTCCCATTTAACTTTATTTCTTATCAATTTCCTGGCCGTTTGAATAGTTTTTGATCTTATTGCATGGAAAAACAAAGCCAAAAGACATTTTGATCTCATTAAAATTAATCAGATTTTATTTATAATATATCAAAGTAAAACATTCGTTTCAAGAACTTTCATAGAAACACATATTAAATACTAACAAAGCATTTCTTCCTCAACTTACAAACAATCTTAAAGCGACATTCATATTCATAGTTCTTGGACATTAACCAACACTGACCGATGTCTTCATCTTGATTACAAAGCTGATACCCTGCTGTCACAGCCACTTGGCATTCCGTTATCATCAAGACCCAGACACACACACTCAGAGAGAGAGAGAGAGAGAGATCAAGTGTAAGTGTGTTAGTTAGGAACCAAAATAGTTGACACTTTTGCACGCGGCGATAAGCAGAGTCGACGAAATCCGCTTAAATGCCACTTCCGCTTGCTGAATGCCAGCTAAAAAGACTGAAAGAAGAAGAAGAAGAAGTGGTAAGAACCTTTGTAAAAACAGAAAACACCTTAAAGCCGACTACATAATACACTTATACAAAGCTTAAAGACTTTTCTTGTTCAAGAGAGAGAAAAAGAGAGATAGAGTTAAGTTGGTCTGAGCTGAGGATTAAAATTCTCAACACCTTGAGACATTTACCAACACTGGTACTTCTGTAAGTAGAGTATTTAAGAAATGTGTACTGAATACTTTTGGGCGCTTTAGCTGAGCTATTCACAAGTGCGGCAAGTGCCCAAAACGACCAAAAGGGGGCGCTCTCGCTCCCCCTCTCTCTCACTTGCACTCCCTGAGAATGTGCCCGCAAGGCAACGGCCAGGCAATGACATTTAAATGGGAGAAACACACACACACACACAAAGCTTGGCATTTCTTGCACTTACACACACATACACAAACACACATACATGTGCATATGATTTCGTAGTTGAGTGCCGCTTAAACTTATGGCGCACATATCTTTTGTTCGGCTAACATCTGCCGCTTCCCCCGCTGCCCCGTCCCTCGCCGCCGTTGCCGCCGCCCCCGGGGGCTCAGCTCTGCAATGCAGTTGCCATATTTTCATTTTGGCGTCGTTGCGCTGGCCAAATAATATATTGCAACACTGTTGACCGGATTTCAATTGGCTAAGCCGAGACCCCAACAACCACCCTCCCCTCCAACCCCCCACCACTGGTGTAGGTGGTGCATTAAAGCTTTAATATCACCACTTGACACTCAATGTGTGTTTGTGTGTGTGTGTTTGTTCTTGTTCTTGTTCTTGTTGTCCTTGTCGCTTTGTTCGGTTGACAGTTGAAATTTTCAGAGTGTTTATTTCTTGGACATGTTAATTGGTTGCTACACAATCGCAAGTTCTTGGAGCAAACAAGCATATGCCCCGCGGTGCAATGTCCATTGCAATGTATCTCCACACACCCCCCTCCACCCACCTCCCCATCCATTTATGCAAATGACTAAGGCTTTTAAGTGTGACTTGTCAGAAGTACTTGGATTTTATTTAAGCAAATATCTTGTACAAGACACAACACAACAAAAATAAACTTGAAATAACTTATTTCCTATATTATCTGTCTGTAAAGAAGAAATATCTAAGAAAAGGTCATGCTATTCTTATATTTTTCACACATCTTGATCAGAAATATAACATTTGAATTGCGTATTTATCCATTTTTCATGGTTTAGCAACTGGAAATCCTGAAAAAGACTTAAAACTTTAACAAACTTTAAGTGATTTCATCAAATTTTTTCTCAATCTTATTTTGCCATTATTTTTCTTCCCCTTTTATTGCCTTTAATCCTCCTAATCGTTAGAAAATTACAGTTACCAAATAAATAACGGTTTTAAAGTAAACAATAAGCTTAAACGTCTCTATCTTTCCCTTTCTTACCCTTTCTGCTCTTGTATTCATAAGTTGTGTGTTCCATATTCATGTCTATCTATGTGTGTGTGTATGTGTGTGTGTGTGTGTATGGATGTACTGTATGCTAATAAGCATCTCTTTTTTGCTTATTCAAGCGCGTAACATTCGATTTGAGGTTTTCTTTGTGAAACACAATGAAGCCGTTTTACGAGTGGTTTTCACTTTGTTGTTGTTGTAAAATGTAAAGTTTTTTATCAGCACGGCTCGGTTATGCTCTTATTGTTCTTGTCCGCTGTGGCGGTATCGGCAGCAGCAAAAGCCAACATAAAGCATAATAATAATAAAACAAATAACAAGAACAGTAATAGCAGCAGCAGCCGCAGCAGCAGCAGAAACAACAATAAACCAGAATTTTTCTCAGTTACCGCAAGTGCAAGTGCAAGTGTGTGTACCTAACACACACACACTTGTGCATGTGTCTGGGTGTGTGTGTGTGTGTGTGTGTGTGTGTGTGTGGATTGGATCCCAATCTAGCTGGCAGCTCTGTCGCTTTGTGTTCCATTATGTTCGCCTGGCAAAATTGGAGCATTTATTGTACCAACAAAAAACGCATAATCTGCGAGACGGACAAGAAGCGAGACAAACTTGCAGTGTTGTTCATTTTTGTTTTCTTCTTTTCTTTTCTTTCTCTTATTGCCTGTCAGATACTGTACACAACAACAAACAGAGACAAATTGTATCCAAGTGTGTATGTACAGCTTAAAGCTACCCTCTACTCGTTTCACTTGCCTTACTTGCTATACTAAAACCGGCAAGCACGTAATTTGTTATCATTGAATAGTTAACTTGATCACATAAACTTTAAAATTTTATTGAAATGCCAACTTATTGTGCATTTATTTACGATGTATGAGCTTTTGACTTGATTTAACATATATACCCCCTTTGCATAACCAACAGGGTATGCCAAAGAACAGAAAAGCATCCACACTGTCAATCATCAGAGTAAGCGCAAGCACAGAAATATGGGTAAAGTTAAAAGCTTAGCGAATACAACAACCAACGTTATGGCAAAAAGCTTAACCGCACGCGTTACTATTGCCATCCCGTTTTAACACTCTGCACTTGCTGTACAATGTTTGTACATGAAAGTAATCGGCATTATTATTTATGTGCCTGTGTGTTAGTATATTATCTGGGCTTTATATACTCGTCGAGTGCCAACGAAAGCAATAGCAACAACATTCACAGACAGAGACAGAAAGTGAGAGAGAGAGGGCGGGCAAGAGAGATAGCAATAGATGTAAAGTGAACGAAAATACACTATTTAGGTCGTCGCTCTGCTGGAGTTTGCTGTTCGCCTGCTGACACATCTAGGGCAAGTTCCTAGAATGTTCATTCCAATAAGCCACCATGGCCATTGCAACATCGCGAAAATGATAAAACTGACAGCAGGCGAAATTCATAGAATTCACCCGAACTCAATAGGCGCCCAGATTGTTGAGCGCAACGCTCAGACGGCCGACGAACTTGATGGCCCCAACATGTTTGTGGCGCATTTAAACATCGCGTCATGCGCGTCGCAAATTCATCAGGCGGCCAGAGACAAACAGCGATATGTACACACTGTACACATCTCTATGACGGTGCACTGATATCGCTCGCAACCGAAAACAACCGAAACGCAAAACAAACGCAAAAACAAAATCCATCGACGTGGCCGGGCACACGGGCCAGGATGCCCAATCACATATGACCGCGTGCGCCGCAACGGACTCCACATATGTATTGTATGTACACGGCCAATGCCAATGCGACGGGCTCCACAAGCTCCACATCCACACACAACAAACGCGCGTTCGCTCGCTTTTAACACTTTCGTTTTCTTGTTCCAACCAAACGCTGGCCGCTAAATAGGCGCACAGCAGCCAACAGCAGCGCGTTGCCAAGCAACAGCCCCCAAACAGCAATGAGACAAATATATGTATCAAACGCGTTCATACCATATAGAATGATGGACTGAGATGGCGATAGAGCTGTGTGTTTGCCAGCGACAGTAGTGTTGTCTCACTCTGTACTTTTTCAGCTACGTACACATATGTACATATTTTTCACTTTGCTTGCAGGTGTAGTAGCTTTTAGATTCATACATACATATGTACATATGTGGGTATATGCATGTGGTATTCATATTTATATTAATACATATATGTATATGTTTACAATTCATATGTAAAATGCTATGCGATGGCAATGTCCTTGTATAAAAAACAGTTTTTGTGCACAGGCGCACAGTGTGCGACAAAAGTAACAGCAAGAGCGGTCTCAGCACCAGCAGCAGCAGCAGCATCAAAAGCGTTGTCGTTGTTGTTTGTTGTTGTCTATGGTTACGTTTTGTTTACGCTCTTTCGTCATGGCTCATGCTCTCTCACACTCTCGCGCTCTCGCCCGGTGCTCTGTGCTCTGTGTGTGTATGCTGGCTTTTTAGCTTCTATTTTCAGCTGCAAATCCCGCTGACTGCTCCGTCAGCAACATACCGCATGCATTACGTACATACATATGTATGTATGTATATGTATGTATGCTCTGCGCTGGTTGTTGGAGTTGGAAGTAAGTTAACTTGGGGCTTCAACTGTTTGCTGTCTGCTGTTTGCTGAGCGCCTGTTCAAAAATCGACTGACTGAAGGCCCCTGAAATCGTGTATGCACGCGATGGCCATATATACAATCGGAGAGTTAGCCGACGCAAGACGACTTCGTCAGCCTTTGCTTTTTATGCTGGGCCACTTTTGAATTCATTTCATTCTTTTTTTTTTCTTCTTCTTTCTGTTCTTGTTCTTGTTGCTGTTGTTGGTGTTGTTGTTGCTGGTGTTCCGCATCGCGTGAAATGCAATTTGGTTCGCTTGCGTTGCAAACTCATTAAATGCTGTATTTTTAATTAATAGCCAAGCAGCAGCGAAACATGGGCAACCCCTTACCCTTCTCCCAACCCCTTTCGCCCCCTTTCGCCCCCTTTCGCCACCACCACCACCAACTCTTATTCTCCCCCCGGGCAAAGCAAAGCAAAGCCAAGCCAATTAGTGGGAAAACATTTCGTTCATTACCCCCCCTCCTCCGTATACTGCCCTCAACAGCACATTATCGCACATTGGCCCGCCCACCCTCTCTCTCTTTATTAGCTGCACCCATTTCGACCTACACTTTTTGCAGCGCATCTTCTTCTATCCTATTACGCCGGCATCGTCTTAATTAAAAAGCTGACTACATTCCCCAAACACTGTTCAGCTCAGAATTTTTAATTGCTTAATTGGAATTGCGTAGCAATTTTAGTGAGCGACGAGCCGAAAACGGAAAACGAAAACGGAAAACGACGACGAAAACAACGAGGACGAGGACGTAAAGCGACGCCTTTTCGTTTCTGTCTGTGTGTGTGTTTGTGTGTGTGTGTGTCCTGTGCTGGTTGAGCATCCTTATCCCCGCCCCCCATACAACGCTGTGCTGTGCATTTGGGGACAGGCCTCGCCCTCATTGCTTGCTTGCTTGCTCTCATTTGCTCTCTCTCATTCGCTCTCTCTCTCTCTCTCGCTCTTACACGAATGCTGTTCGGCAATTAAGCCGGCTCTCGATTCAGCAACAGCAGCACCCGGCATCCGGTAACTTTCGCGGCGGTAGTCCTGCAAGAAGGACCTTAGTAAGCGGACACCACGCCTAGATACGCCTCAAACTCAGCGCTGGTATCAGGCGCACAGCATCTGGCAGCAGCCGAATGTGTTCGAATGCACCCAGGATATTATATGTCCTGGGATATTAAGTTCTGAGCTGAACTGGATGCTGCGATAGTTTCTTTCTCACGGTTTCGCGCCCTCTCTTCCTCTCTCTCTCTCTCTCTCTGTGTCAGCAGTCTTAAGCAAGTTTACGGTAGCTTAAAAGCTCATTCAACGGAAAAGTGGAAAGTCCTTAACTTAGTCAGGACATATTGCACAAAAGCACATAAAAAATGCATTTCAAAAAATGTACGTTAACATTTTGGTATTTGATTTGTTGTCATTGAATAATAGACTTTAAGTGAATTAAATAGTTAAGCTTTCATATAAGGAAGTTCCATATATGTATAATAAACTTCCATACACAAAGTGTTCCATATGTAATTTCATTTCCAGGATTCGTTTCTTTTCCTGTCTCGTTCATTCTCGTTATATTGAAGTTCAACTGTACAACCTCTTCCCTAGAGAGGTCAAGCTTATCGATGTCTTCCCGTTATGTTATCGATAACAACAAAATCTTCAACTCAAAAAAGTTAGAACTTGCCATAGAAATTTGGACTTTAGCTTAATCATCTCTGAAAATATCATCAAAATCGGTGAAGAAACACTGAATATACCCAAGATTATACAAATTCCCCTTCATTTTCTAGACACATATTATCATTTTATGTTCAACGTATAGATAGAAACTTTGATCCACTTTGGGCGATAGAAATCTATCTATCAATAGATTAAACATTTCCCATTTCCATAGAATTTTTGAACAAAAAATCATTATTTTTTTCTATTATTATTTAAAGTTTTTGCCACAACTTTTTATTTACTGTATATTTTTATTTGTATAATGTATATTATTTAAATATTTTGCGTTATTTGGTTAATCGATTTGTATCTTCAAATCGTATATATATATATTATTTATTATATTTATATGTATATGTATATAAATTTAATTAACATTATTTTTGCTTATTCAAATTCATGCTTTTTTACGCTTCTTGTTACAGAATTGAATTGAAATCTTCAAATCACAAAATACCAAAAAAACAAAAAAGAAGTAGAAAAACAGAAAAAACAACATTTAAAAGTCGAAAAAATCGAATTCTTATCTCAGTCACTGGTCATAATAATTTTAAATCGATTTACATACGATAGATAAGTCGTAATTTGTAGATTTCGTGGTGACAAAACGGATTAGTTTTAGATTATATATATATATATAATTATACATAGTAGTATTTTATATGGTAGATAGTTTTTAATACTTTATACAAATGTATCGAATGTCTTCCAAATCTCCAGTTTCCAGCTGCTGCTGCTGCTGGTACTGCTGCCAGTTCATTGCCAGTTCCACATTTTGTATATCATTGTATAATTTTGTCATTTCTTAGTTGCCAATTCAGGTAGAAAGCAAGTTGTGTGTGTGTGTAGAGTGTGTGTGTGAAAGCATTTCATGGTGTTGTTCATGATGATGATGATGATAAAGATGATCTGATGATGATGTGATCCCAATGGCAAATGGTATTCCGTGAATTCCGATGTGTGTGTTAAGTCTTTGGCACTTCGTTTTTTTGAAAGAAACCCTCAGAAGAAACCCATAAACCCCCCAAAAACCAATAGAGAGAGAGTGTGTCTTTAAAGCGGTTCTTGCTCACAAGATCAAAGAACTGATATGTACTGTACTGTTGTAATGTTTCTTTGACTTCGATTCCGAATTGGTTGGTACACATTATATATATATGGAGTCGAAAAGAGTATGAATTTTTGTCGTGGGAAAATGATAGTGAAGCCAAAAGGAACACATTAGAACTCATCGAGCGAGATAGATTAGCAGCCATAAGCAGGAAATTATACTAATAAAAATAAACCCCATTAAACATCTAACTTCTAAGTAAGTATGTTAAACTGCGGCAAATGCAACAAATTTGTGCACACAAAAAACATTTTGTTAAGCTAAGTATAGGTATAAGTATATATACTGTATATGGTATATGGTATACTAACTAGTATATGGTAACAACTCGTCAATATTTGATTAAAATTTGCGGCTAAAAACAACTTTTTTTACTTAACGAGTTAATAATTCTTGTTTTTTCTTAAGTTTCATCTGTGGATTATACATATATATATATTATTAATTTATAAATGTTTTTTGTCAACAATCAGCTACAATTCAACGCTCGCTAATTATTAATAATTTGTTAATTAGTTTTGATTTTTAATAACTAATAATTATTTTGGCATTTTGTGTACTATTCTTCCTCCGTCATCCTTCATCTAATAGTTTAGTATATGTATATGGTATAAGGCCGCATGGGGCAACTGCTCTATAAAAAGGCTCAATTTGCTTAAACAGAAACAGAGGTTAGAGTGAGACAGACAGAGAGAGAGAGAGAAGGAAAGGGACAGAATACAGCTAGTTATATATATTTTTTGGTAATATTTTTAGTTTGGAATGCTTTGTTAACTTGTTCTAAAAATTGGCTAAGATTTGTCTTTAATTCTGATTTTCTATAGTTAGTTATTTAGTTTAGTTTTGCTTTTGAGTAGAGAAACATCCAAAATATATATAGAAAAATCTTGGAATAAGTACTAATTTGAATTTTTGTTCTACAATTCCTGGGTAATGTCGTACGAGAGTCGTTATTTTTTGTATCTTGTATATAGTATATATAGTATAATATGTATAATTTTTAATATGTTTTGCTCTAATTGATTAAATTTTCACTTCACTATTTTTTTTTTCAAAACTCACTCAATTTGCCTGCAGCAAAAAACCTAAGAGCATAAAACTTTTCTTTTTGTTCTTTGGAACATTGCATATGTATAGGGTATGTATGTATATGTAAGTAATGTCTAGAGATATACATATGTATATATGGGTAGATAAGTAGCTAGAGTTATTATGTATAATGTATATATATGGTAAATGGTAGTATATGGTATGTTTTGTGTTTTTTTTGATTCGGTTTCGAAAAAGGAATCCGTATCCCATATTTTCAATCTTCATTCTTTCTTTTTTTTTGTGTTTGCCTACTCCTTGCATTTGGTCATAGATTAGTGTAAGTTAGTTAGTAAATAAAAAAACATAAACAATTACTAAAAGCAAGTGGCATACAGAACAAATACAACAGATACAGATACAAAAGTAAAGGGGGGGAAACTACTAAAAAAACATATTATGTAAAATAGAGATAACAACTTATGATTATGATAGCACAGCAATCAAATATGTTAATTATGTACATCAAATAAGAAAATGGTAAATACTTAACGAGCATATAAACAATAGCAAAGGACAGACAGGGACTAAAAATAAATAAACGAAAAAAAAGAGAGAGAAAAAAAAACATAAAAAAATCTCATAAAAGAAAAACAAATTCAAAACTACAATCAATCAATCAATAAATATGCAAAAAAAAAAATCAAAAAAATGAGAAAAAGATTATTGAATTTGCACCATGGCGCAGCTTAGGCTAAAAGGCATTTACTTCGGCTCGATGCCGCCGCCGCCGCTGCTGCTGCTTGTGCCAGGCGT
This sequence comes from Scaptomyza parva, assembly GCA_035044645.1. Classification (NCBI taxonomy): domain Eukaryota; kingdom Metazoa; phylum Arthropoda; class Insecta; order Diptera; family Drosophilidae; genus Scaptomyza; species Scaptomyza parva. The sequence continues at coordinate 14,019,547 of JAWNNT010000139.1, forward strand.
TGCCGACAGCGCCATCTTTGAGAGCGTGGCCAAGGAACGTTTCGGGAATGTGTTGGTGCCATCCGTTGGATCCGAGAACAGCTTACGGAAACTGCAAAAAAAACGGTCAGAATTAGTCATTTCACAATTTACTTTCATTTTTATATCAATTTCATTTTCGATTTCTTACAACTTGCGTATGCCCGACTCGGAGCTCTTTTTCCAGGGTGCATCATCTGGCTCATAGGGCAATGGTCCCTGTACGGGCGCATCATGTCCAGGTGGCCTAAACAATAATCAATATCAGTCAACAAGTCAGGTTTAAATTCACAACTAAACCGTTTATACAGTTGAACTACCATATTAGGAATCTCAAGGTTATGTTATATGAAGGTCGACTGTATAAACAAGCAAGTAGAGTTAGGTTAAGAAAACCCAAGATAGAAATAAGCCCTGAACCCTATAACTATGAAGGTCGACTGTATAAACAAGTAAGTAGAGTTAGGTTAAGAAATCCCAAGATAGAAATATGCCCTGAACCCTATAACTAATGCCTGCGTATTGAAAACTAGAAATAGAATGTTTTGAAACTTGTTTTCGCGTGAAATATTTTAAATTTTCTTAGTCGATTGTGATGAAATTTGTCGGGTTAATACAATTTACATCAAACTTTGCCATGCAAATTTAAAATTCAAATGTTTTTGCTATTTTTAGCGAAAAAAGAGTAGAGTTAACGATAAAACTGTCCGTTTATACGGACAGGGATACATATGTATATAGACTTTATGGAGTCGGTCAACTTACATATACTCTATACACATTTTACACATTTGTAATTGAGAATTATATTCTTCTTTAAATCTTTAATGGATTGCAGACCATAAGCAATTTAATGATATGCTAGTCGTAAAACTTTAATGAAAACAGTTTATGTCATTAGGGAACTAATTTGCATTGCAAATGCCAAGGTGAAGAGATAATGAATGACACTGTCATTAACTTTCTGATCTGGATAATTAATGGGGTCAAAGTTGACGCTAGTTACACTTAAGTTTCCAACAATTTTCCCATTACACGATTACGATGCCAATTTATGAGCACTTAAAATGTGTTTGTGTGGTTTTTGGTATTGATTTTTTCTAGGTTTTTTTCTTTGTTTTTTTTTGTATACGCACGTCTCGCCGGAAACATTGTCATCATCATCATCATCGACATCAGCCTCAACGCCATCATCAGGCTCGTTGTCATCATCGTCGTCATCGGAGTCATCGGAGCTGGAGATTTGACGGGCGCGTTTGGTGCTGGGCGCCGGCTTCAGCTCCGCCAGCTGTTCGTTGAGGTTGTCAATGGTGGTCAGCAGCTCGTCCCGCTCACTAATCAGCTCCTTGAGCTCGCGCGTCGTATAGCGTGGCCGATTCGGATCGTTCTGATCATCATCGTAGGACTGTACCAGATCTTCGTTTTCCTTTTCGGCTAGGCCCAAACGTTTGCGCAACTGATTTATCTCACGGCATTGATCCTGCAGCTGTGCCAGGAAATCGGCACGCTCCTCGCACAGCGTCTTCACCTGTGCCTGCATCAGCTTGTGCCGACGACGTGTATCCCGCTCCGAGGCCTTCAATCGCTCTGCCTGAATGTTGACCTAACAACAACAAGAAAGCAGGATTAAACATTGAACTGATACTCCATGCTAATACTTACATGCTCCAGCTCGCTGTACTTGTCCTGAAGTTCACGTTCACGCTGCTTCAGCTCGTCGCGCTGCTTGTAGATCTGCTCCTTGAGCCGCTGCAGCACCTGGGTATCGGAGAGGGCGCTGTGCAGCTCGTTGTTGGTCATGCTGATGATGCTCTCGGTTAGGCTGGCGCCCAGGCCGGAACTTTGTGCCGATGAGGATTGCAGATCTTGTGTCTGCTTCACCAGCCGCTTGTTCTCATCCTGGAGCGAGGAGACCAGATCAACCAGCTCATTGGTCTCGGTGCGCCATTGTTCCTCAATCAGTTCTAGTTCCTTTTCGAAGCGTCGCCGAAACTCGGCTTTCTCCAGCTTTTCGCTCTCCAGTTGGGCAATCTTCTCACGCAATTCCTGTATGGTGGTGTTCTCACGCTCGTTCTTGGTGGCCAGCGCCTCCAGCAGCTCCAGCGTATTGATTATCTTTGGCATTAGGCCGCTTACGGCATCGGTGCCATAGCGATCCATGATGCGCTCATATTCCTTGCCAATATCCGATGCCAGATCGTAGACATCGACCACGCCGATGTCATCGATGGCGTCCAATACCATTTCGCCCATTTCATTGAGATGAAAGCCGGGCATCAACTTCGCTTAACAGCTGGCGTTGTAATTGTGTATAACAACAAACGTTTTGCTCCCTTGGAGCTGAACTGCGACTGTCTCAAATGTTCCCAAATAAACACACACACACAAACACACACACACTTATTTTGTTTGAGGTATCAAATTCGCGCATTCACTTTTCTTATGTCTTCGCCCACAACAAATTGCACATATGTGTGCTTGTCGTTTGTTTGTATGCGGGTTTTGTTTGTCGTAAAAGCGCAGCAAGAAAATTTGCGCATATGCAACGAGCACGAACTTGGATCTGCAACTGGACCTGGTTTTTACAAGTCTTTCGATGACTGCATACTCGCGTTGGATGAGTAATAAATAAAACACAAAAAAAATTTGCAAATCACCCCCGCCACCTTTCGCAGTGCTCCCAGCAGCTGTCCCAGCCAGAGAGCTGTTGTGTATGCAAAACGGAGCGGTATTCGCTCTCGCTCTACACATGCGCGCAGCGTTGCTTCTGCTTCTGTCGGTCGGTGGCCATAGCGATGAGTGATGTACATTTAATATATTGCGCGATTACTTCAATTTAATTGATCGAAGTCAAATATTAAGTTGCCATTTTATTGCCCAGCAAACACAATTTGGTTATATTTATGTTAATACGCTCAGCTGGAGATGCGCAACAGTTGAGCCGAGTTGAGTACTCGTTACTTGTCACGAGTATGCATATCACTGCTTGTTAGCGTTAATTAAATTTTAACCGATTGGCATACAAGTACATCAATTAGGTTAATACCCTAATGCAAATTGTTTTTGTAGCATGTAGCATACATATATAAAAATAGACTTATGCAAATTTTTATTTGCAGTATTAAAAGAATATTTTTTAGTCACTGTTATCGTCGATTACAGTATCACGGCTAGACAGTCCTGAATTTGAGCTATCTGGCAACGCCAACGGAAACTGTTCTGAGCTGAAAACGCGCCAAATTCAAATAGCTGCAAAAGCACATCAAAAACAGAGAACTTTTAAACAAGGCCACCAAATAAATTCATTGGATTTTTATTAATTTGTTTTGCTTACAAAAATTGTATAAATATCTCGTTTTGTTTTTGGTATTTTTTTGGTAAATTGTGATTACATTTAGGTAATATTTTTACACATACTATGTTGTTGAATAATTTATTACTAACAGTATATGCAAATGCATAACTTAATAGCAACTTTGTTTGTTTGTTTATGCTAGACTAAAGAATACAGTTATGCAGCGGCGACTAGCAAATTGCTCTCTCTTTTTTTCTTTCTTTCCTTTTCTCTCTTCTTACGTTCTGTACACGATAATAAACGGGGATTTTTTTTGTTTGTTTGTTTGGATGTTATTTTAAGTACAATATATAATAATTAGCTACAGTTCTTTGGAGGGTTTTGGGACTGTGGGGGGCATTTGCATTTAAATATATATATGTGTATGTACGTATGTATGTGTATGTATGTTGGTATGTATGTATATAAAAAGAAATACACAAATTCTATGTACATATTTAAATGTATATATATAGTATACAAAAAAAATTTAAACAAGTTGCGCTTTATGCATAACAATTGAAACTTTTTCATTATCTTTTTTGTTTTTTTTTTTTTGATTTTGTTTTTAAACAGTTTTTCTAATATTTTGTATTGTTTTAAGGACTAGATTAGGAACCACATTTGTACAGTTTTTCGTTATTTGTTTGTTGTTGGTTTTTGTTTTTCGGTTTTTTGTTTTTCTCTACATGACATTAATGTTATGTAATTTAAGGTAAACATTTACAGTGACAAATTGTTGTTGCATTTTCTTTCTTTTTCTTTTGGTTAACAGCACTTAAAAACTTAAATCAGCTAAAATGTATATTAAGGTGTATTAAATTAAGAAAAAAAAAATTTTTAGTTAAAACATAAAACACATAAATAATAATTATGAAATAAGTTAATGCTTAAAATTAAATTTTGGCAAGCATTTCATTAATTAAATGGCAAATAAAATTACAAAAAAAAAAAAAAACCAAAAACTAGTTTAGTTTTTCTTCTTCTTCTTTTTTGGCACACAAAACTAGGCATAAATAAATATATATATATATATATATGTGTATGTATAGCTAATAATAATTGTAAATATTTGTTGATGGCAAAATGAAGTAATAAGAATAAAACAAAATGGCGACACAAAAAAAAGAAGTCCGGCAACACTCTTCACTAGGACTAGCTAATAGCTCTTCTTCTTCTTACAGACTATTCATTATGGGTTTTGTTGTTGTTGTTGTTGCTGTTGTTGTTGTGCTAGTTGCAGTAACAATGCTGTGGCAGCTGCTGCTGGCAGCACCGTTATGTGGCGCTTGGCGCGCTTCGCTGGCGTCGGCGTTGGCGTTGGCGTCGACGTCGGCGTTGTCGTTCGAGATGCTTGTGACGATGGCGGCGATAGACCGCCCACAACGCCCACATCTTTGACCAAGGCATCCTGTGAGTCATACTCCTCATCATCATCCACATCATCATCATCATCATCATCGGGCAGCGTTAACTCCAACTCATCATCATCTAAATCATCATCATCTGGATCATCTGTATCTGGATCTTCATCATCGTCAACATCCACAATGGATATGATGTCGCTGCTATTAGTGTTGTTGTTGTTATTGTTGTTGTTGTTGTTATTGCTATCGACATCGCTAAGATCATCATCATCAAGATCATCATCAAGATCATCATCAACATCATCATCGTCTTCGTCTTCGTCCAGTAGACTGTCATCGATATCTGAGTCCGGATCAGGATCTGGATCGGGATCTGGTTCGATTGCGAGTTCGTTTACGCCATCGTCCGCTTCGGACTAGCTGCTGCTCGATTGCGTTTGCAATGCATTCACTGTTGCTGTCGCCGCACCCCCCGCAGCTGTCACATCTACCCCCCCGACCGCGACCGCAACACCAGCCATATCCACGTTGCCCGGAAAGTGGCACAGGCATGCCGGATTCGGATAGTGTCCGGCATTCGAATTGAGCTTCTTGGTCAACGTTTTCCAATACTCAATCTGAGCATTCAGAAGCTCAATCTTTCGTTGTCGCTCCTCCAGGGCCAGGGACAACATGTACTCGTTGTGTTGTCCCCGGCTGTTGCTGCTGCTGTTGCTCAGATTGTTGATGCTGCTGGTGTTGTTGTTGTTGCTGCTGCCACTGTTGTTGTTGTTGTTGACGGTTGTGTTGCAGTTGTTGTTGTGTATGCTGGCAAGATTGAGTAGATTGTAGCCATTGAAGCTATCGCTGAGGCTGTTGCTCTGTTGTTGCTGTTGTTGCGTCTTGTCGCGTCCATTGAGCAACAGTTGAATACCGTTGTTGCTGCTGCCGCCGTTTGTGGCAACTGCTGCTGCTGCCGCTGCTGCTGTTGCTGCCGCTGCTGCTGCTGTTGTTGCTGCCGCCGTCGTTGTCGGCCTTGCTGTTACTGCTGCCGCCGGCGCCGATGCATTGTGACTGCGTGCCAATCGTGGCAATTGCAACGTTTGTGTTGCATGCCTCGTCGAACTGCCCACACCGCTCGTTGCCGCATTTATCGCCGCCTGCAACGTGTGCGGCGACGGATGTTGCACCGCCGACAAACCCAAACCGTTCAACAGCAAATGTTGTTGCATCTGTTCCGCCGTCAGCTGTCCGCCATTGCTGTTGCCATTATTGTTGCAACTAGTGTTGTTGCTGTTGTTGTTGAGGGAGCCATTTTGCAACGTTTTGTTGATGCTGGCAAAGGCGCCAACCCGAATGTTGCCAACGGTGGATAATGTGATTTCGGATTTGGGTGCAACACCGGCGGAGAGATAGCTGCCCGTGGATGAGATGGAGGTTTTGGTGGAGCAGACGGGTGAACTTGCCGCACGTGGCAATGGATCACTGTTGTGGCTGTTGTTGTTGCTGTTGTTGTGGCTGTTGCTGTTGCATATGCCATTTGCCATGTTGCCGCTGGGCAATGAATTGCCGGCACTTTGTTGCTGCAACTGACGCAGATCTGTGGCAAATAACACCTCATCATCCTCCTCCTCGAGGCAAACCTCCGGCGCCTTTGGCAGCGGGCAATCATCATCGTCATCATCATCCATACAATCCATACCATTCTCTGTCTGCTCATTATCGCTGATTGTCTCCGATTTGATCATTATGACTTCCGTATCCATTCCCTCGTACATCGGAAGCTATTACAACAACAATAAACGGGGGAAACAAATAAGAATTAGCTAAAAAAAACTTAGAACTAAAGTTAAGAATAGGTTTAGTTTAAGTTTAACCAAAAGACACCACTAGTTGAACCTTAACAAAAACAAAAACAAGGAAGAAGAGAAGAAGATATCCATAACCCTTCGGGCAGACGGTCGGGCGGACAGACATACCTGAACTACCGGACAAATGGTTAATGGTTTCATATCTCTGGTGTTTTTTAATCGATTTTAATGAAAATTTCACAGAAGTTCATTATTTTCTTTATAGTTTTAATCTCCATTTTCAAGCTTTCGATTATTAAGATACCCGTTTTTCACCCATTTCATGGATTAAGGGTATAAAAACAAAAGAAACTTTCTTTTATCAAGGACTCTTTGAGTTATTGAAAGTTAGTTAAAGTATTTATATTTATTTAAAGTGCAATGAATAAGCTTAATACACATAATCTCGAATCGGTTCTTGCTTTTCTCTAGAAAAAGTGTGAAACACTCAATATATGGCTTGATTCCTGCTGCTGGATGGTTGGAAAGCAAAATCTTGTGGCTTTTCAAAGCTTTTCAAAGTAACTTAAGATTTAAGTCAAAGTTCTTGAAGCCTTCGAAGAGTTTTACAAACTCAATTCATTTCGGTTAAGCCCGATTGGGGTCTTAAGTCACAGCTCAGGTAATATCCTTAAAGCTTTCTAATGAAAAAATATATTTTTAACTGATAAAGAAACTTTTAGCTTAAGTAAACTTTTGTTAGTAATAACGAAACCAATCTTTTCTTCCTAAATAGGATTTCCAAATAAAAAGATCTATCATACATACATATCGGCGTACCTTTGAGTCCTCATAATCATCGGCCAAATGGCGACCATTGCCATTGGCTTGACTGCCGGCGCCATCCGGAGACATTTGTTCGGCAATGTATTGGGCGACCGACTCCTGTTGCGATAAGGTAATGAGTAGGTCCATGAAGGACCGGTTACCCTTGTCCTCGCCGCACAGATCCTTCTTGAGGAGGAGCTTCATGTTCTTGTAGAGCTGTCGCAGCTGCTTGGCACTGCGCTGATGATAGACCTTCGAGTTGAACTCCTTGGCTATCTGCAGCCAGACCTCGTCCTTTTTCCGATTGGACTCGGCATCGGTGCGCTTGTTCTCGATCACATCCTTGTACTGGGCCGCATACCCAAGCACCATATTACGCTCCCGCTGCGTATACCGGGGAGTCTTTTCCATTTTCAGCCGTTTGCAAGACGTCTTGAAGCTGGAAAAAGAACACACGGAAAAACGAAAAAAGTTAAGCTTAGTAAGTTGGAAAGAAGTTAAAGAAAGTTTTTTGACCTAGAACTAGTTCAGTTTGCCATCTCTTCGGTTATGAAAATAGTATTTGAGATAGAAATCCTAGATCTTAAGTTATTCCTACAAAGAAAAAACTTAAAACTTTTCCATTTCATAAGTTTTTGATCTCGTGTCCCTGGGTTTAGTCATAATATAACGAGAACTAGTTCAGTTTGCCATCTTTTCTGTTATGAAAATAGTATTTGAGATAGGAAGTCTACTATATCCGAGACTGGCAATCTCTTAAACCTAGATCTTAAGTTATTCCTACAAAGAAAAAACTCAAAACTTTTCGATTTCATAAGTTTTTGAACTCGTGTTCCTGGGTTTAGTCATAATATAACGAGAAAAAGGCGAAAAGATTTCCAAGAACTTGGTTTTGTATTATTATCGCAGTTATTAAAAAAAAAACGATTTTCTGGGGGAAGTTATAAGAAGATTTATTTCCCCCACACCTGTGAATATTTCTATGTATGTATGTATGTATGTGTGTGTGTGTGTACAGTACACCAATACCATGCCCCTGACCCAGTCTAATCACCCAGTCATCCATTCCAGCTAACAAACCAAATGAAACCTAATGAAATTTGGGTAAAGAAATTGACAACAACGCTTAACTCTTTCACACTCATTCAAATATGACGACGCGCCAATTATTGATAAGGCGATATACAAACACAAACACACACACATACTGTCACATATTGGGCCAGGCCATATGCGTGATTATATATATGTGTGTGTGTGTGTGTGATAAGCTGGCGACGCAGCTAACGACCTGGCTCGCTACATTTCGAGCTACGTTTTCTAAAAGTCGTCAACTCCCCGCCACCCAAACCCTCCCACCCACCGCCAACCCACCTCCATCCACAACCACCCAGATAATAGCCAACCCAGACCAACATTTGTGCACTTCCACGAAATCCTCGATGAATTGTTTTTGGTTTTAGTGTATGTGTGTGTGTGTGTGTTTTTTTGAGGGCCAATTTAATGGGCAGCGGGAGTTCTCAGTTAAGTTGTTCTTGTTGCTCTTATATAGTGGTTTTTTTTTTATTGATAAGCGCCGAAGCTTTTTATCGATTCGGAAACGTTTTGCACTGCACGACGATTTGTGTGTTGTGAGCGCTCTCGAGTTAGTTATGGGACAGCGGGGAGGGGTGCGGTGCGGTTAAAGTCACAGTCTTTGAGCTTCAATTGAAGCTTTCAGCTGCTCAAAAGCTCACAAGGTGGTGGTGTGTTGGGCTTGAGCGCAGCTTTCAAAGCTCAAACTGAAGGCGTGTAAATATGTACAAACTACACATACATACATACATTGTATATGGTACACACATACACACACAAATATAACACCAAATGCAGGCCCAGACTAAAACAATAATGTAAGGCAACTTTATATCTAATCTCGCATTGGAGATTAGCGTGTCGTCCAACACCGACACACATTCGCACACACACAGATACACTCTATACTCTCACTCTCTCCCTATCTCTGTCGCTCACAAATATAGTGTGAGCGCGGGGAAAAGAGCGCGTATTTAATGTACTCACGTTTTGAAGCCGGCAAAAAAATGAAACAAAAAAAAAAAAACTAAATAACACTAACACAACCGAGCGAGGAATCTAGCAAAGCGAGCACACGAAAACGGCGGCAACCGATTGCGGTTGGGTGGTTAGCTCGACTGTATGGTAGATTGGGTGGTTTATGATTTTTTTTTGTTTTTTTTTTGGGTGCAACAACGGGACGACAACGACGTCGACGACAACTTCGCGACGAAGCACAAAGCTTGACTGAATTCGAGCACATAATAGCTGGCGCTCAGAAGTACCGTTGGACAACAACAGCAGTAACAACAACAACAACAACAGTAACAACAACAACAACAACGACAGCAACGTCAGCGACGGGCAAACAAAAATAGGAATACCGCGCAGGCCAACAAGCAAGCAAGCAAGTAACAACAACTCAACAACTGCCGACGCCCCGACCTCCACCAGCTGCCCCCATATAGAACACACACACACACATTGCTCCGAGTGAGACTGAATGAGTCCGTCTGTTTGCCCTGCCAGAAGTCAGCGTGTGTCCGTATGTTTGTCCGTATGTGTGTGTGTGTGTACATGAAACGTAATTAAAGCTTAAAACCGAGTTTACAACAACAACCCCGCATCGAAACGCAGCGAAGACGACAGCGACGACGACAATGACGAGCGCGCATGTGTGAGCGGGAGAGCAAAGCACTGTAGGCTGTGTGTGAGTGAGAGATGCGAAAAGGCGGCGAATTACAATGGAACAAAATATGAGCTGGGCGAAATGAAACGAAGCGAAATACAACTGTTGAAGAGGCCGCGCTTGCCAGCAGGAGGCGATTAAGACTGAGACTCTCTCTCACACAAACACACACACACACATATATAACAGTAATTACACAACGCCATCATGTTGATTTGTCGACTATTTCTAAATGAGCATCAAGGATCGACTAACTGTGTATTTAGAAACGTTTGATCAAGTGGAAATTTAAATACCCTTTATACCAAAAGCAAATACTATAATGTAGACAAATTTAATTGAAAACTACTTTAAGCCGTTCTAATCGCAGAGACAGTTACTTAAATTTTTGAGAAAATCTCTGTTCGAATATAACTATAAAACTCTATTAAGTAAAGTGTTTAGGAAAAAAACTTAACAACTTTTGCCAAACATAGGGTATACTTAAAATCAGCATATTTTGGTTATAGTTTTCGTATTTGCAAAACATTTTCGTTTCTTTTTGTTGGTTTTACATGTTTCCTCTTTGCCAGTCTTCAGTTTGCACTCTGCTTTGAGCTTCGTTCTTTGGTTCTTCGGTTGCAGCCTCTCATTAGCTCTCAACCCTTACTTTGTTGTTTGTTGTTGCTGCGCTCAAAAAAATGTTTTCGCTGTTACGAAGCGATGGAAAGAGGGAGGGGGATGCGGCGAGCGAGGATGGCATAACACCAACTTGACGTTTGAGTTGCATTCGCTTCTTGATGCATTTATGTATGTATGCAAATATGTATGTATGTATTGTGTGTGTGTGGTTGTAAGTCTGTGCATGCATTTTATTTATAAACTCAGCTCATTGTTTTGGCCCCACACGCGGCTTTTGCTCTTAGGCTGTTGGCAAAGTACTCGCGTTTATTTATCTTTGTGTGTGTGTTTGACTTTTTGTTTTTAATACTTTTGGTTTTAATTCAATATGATCGTTAAAGCTTGGTTTGGAATTTCATCGTTAGTCGATCTACACGCTGTTTTTGCTTTGTCAAAAGCTTCAATGTCCTTAAGACGCTGACAATGCGCAAAGCTCAACTCGGCATAACGCTCAAAATACGGCTTTTTATGTTGTTGTTGGGTTTTCAGCTCAAAAGCTTTTAAATCTATTCGAAAAGGCAAGTGCAAGCTGCAGCTTAAAGAAATTGCCAAGCCCTTGAACTCTCTGCTTGAACACAACCGTTAACATGAATATTAGTCTAACGGTTTGCGCACTTTCGTCGTTCTCTCTCTCTCTCTTTCTTCTCATCTGTCAATCTCTCGTTATTACTGTATAATCGCGCTCAGAGAGGCAATGATGAGATATACAGTTAATCTAGAAGACGAAAGCTCTCATTGAGCTCGCTCTCTCTCTCTTTTTTTCTCTTGTCCTATCAACCGAAAAGCTTTTACTTGAAGTTTTACTACAAAACGTTCAGCTGCTTGAAAGGATCAAACCGTTAACTTTGAGCTTCACACATTTTCTTTGTAATTAACAAAAAAGTTGAAATTATCGTGCACACAGTATTGGATCATGTGAGTGTGCATGTGTGTGTGTGTATCGGTGTGTATCTTTGTGTGTCTGTGTTGCAAAGCGTCAGCATTGGAATGGTAAACGATGTCGACTCAAGTTTTAAGATAAGATTAAAGAAAAAAAAGCGCTGAAACCAAACTGAATCGCAGACTATATATCAATGTGTATTGTTCGATGTGTGTGTGTGAGTGTATGTGTGTGTGTGTGTGTGTTGCTAGTGCTTGTGTGTTGTTATCTATGAAATCCACAATGACAATGAGCCAGCCACTGAGTCCGTGGCTTTCTGCTGAGCAACGAGCAAAGAAGAGAAGCGCAAAATTTTTACTTAGCAAGCACTACGAGATACACGTTAAGTCTATGTACACACATATGTGTGTGTGTGTGTGTGTGGGTATGGGCGAGAGCTGGCAAGAGAAGCGGCTCACAAAAGATACAAATGTATCTATAAGTGTGTACATATATATATCTAGGTAGGTATAAAAATAAGCGTTGCTTTGTACGCGCGCCTCAAAACGACACCTGACTGAAGTTATCTCCACACACACACACACACACGCACACTTAAGCGCTACTCCACGAGGCTGACGACGACCCCTTCTCGCCACCCCGCCGCACCCCTCACTCTGTCTGTGCTGCAGCACAGCAGGTGGAATTATTTACTGATAAGCCGCTGATAAAAAAAAAAAAAAAAACAAAAAATATAAGTGAGCCCAAGTGCTCTCTGGGGCGTGTTTTGGGGGCACACACACACATATATGTATGGGGAGAACTGCAAACAGTCGCTTGATTCAATATACAATTGTCAATGTATGGGTTACATAAGACTTATGTATGTATGTGTGATGTATCATCATTAATCATACATCAGAGCTGTGAGAACACGAAATAAGCATATTTAAATCAATATTCTAGTTCGGATTTCTACTAAAGATAATATTATAAGTATAGGTTCTTTGGAAATTTAATTTATATTCATTTTGCAGATAGTTCTGAGCTTTTTTTTTGTTATTAATAGATAACGTTACCAAATCTCAAGGGTTAAGAGAGGTGTTGTCTCAAAAAACAATTGAAATATTTCTTTGTTTTTCTAAAACAGTTAAATAAAATCGTGCTTACTTTAAGTAAAGTTATACTTGTTTTAAGATCATTTATTCTTTTTTAAAGTATTAATAATAAAAAATATTTAGTATAACAAGACAGATAGAAAGTTGTGCTTAATTTAAGTAAAGTTATACTTGGTTTAAGGTCATTTAAACTTTTTTTAAGCATTTATAAAAAAAAATATTAAGTATAACACAACAGATAGAAAGTTGTGCTTAATTTAAGTAAAGTTATACTTAGTTTAAGATCACCAACACTTTCGTTAAGAAGTTTATACTTATTTCAAGTAATTCACGAAAATATTTTAAAGTTAAGTTTTGTCACAACTTGTCCATCCCTAACTCACACAGATACACACACACACAGGTGTATGTGTGTGTGTATAGTACACAAATGTTCTAATTATTCCCGGCCTGTGCGTTGAGCAAGCTTTAAGTTCTAACTGTTTGTTGGCTCTTTGATAAGGCTGGCCGAAACTAGCTAACTGACAGGGCCTTGGTCACGAGTTCTTGTTCATGCACACACATGTGTGTGTGTGTGTCAGTGTATGTGTGTGTGTGTGTTCATATGATGAGCTGTTGAAGTAAGCAAACCATTGCAAGCAGTTGATAACAATGATGATCGTTTTTGATTACCAAAAACGCAAAACTTTCTCAAGAAAAAGAACCTTTTTTTAATGTCCTTTGATGAACTCCAAAGTGTTCATTTTGAAACGATGAAAACTTTAGGAATCAAACTTATTATAATATAAGTTAAAGATTAAAGACTTAACCAATAATCCTGAAGTAAACATTAAAGAAAACCTTACAAAAAACCTCTCTTTAAGCTTCAAAAAGCTTAAAAAAGTTTCAAACTCGTCGCCTTTAAGCAAGTTTTTCATACATTTAACAAGAGTTTGTTCTTCAAATATGATTTTTATATTCATATTATATATTATTATATTCATTTGGCAAAGTTTTCAATATTTTGAGATTAAGCTTAACAATTTCTTCTCATTTGCATTCTTCAAAAACACATTTGAAAACCAAATAAAGTAGAAAACTTTCTCAAGTTCTCTCTGTAAAAAGTTCAAATATTTCGTTTCGGGGCTTACCTGAGTTATTAGCCGGCTACAGTTTGAAAATTTCACCACAGTGTGGTGGCTTTTTAGGCTCCTCTTCCCAAAATAAGCCTGTGCTGAAACTTCTTCCTTTAGTTCTTGTTGTTGTTAGTTGTTGTGTGATCCTTAGTATTTCCAGTTATTCCAGTTTTTCAGATGCCAAAACTAACTTTGATTGTTTACAATTTCGATGATGATGGTCAATAACATCTGATAAGAAAATATTTTGGTTTGGTTTTTTCTTTGTTTTTGTGTTTTCCTCTGTTCTTTTCTTGTTTTTCTTCTTCTGATTGATTGCGCTTCACACGGCGTATGCGTAATTTTTCGATATTGCCAAAGCTTCAGCTGCAGAAGAGGGACGCTCGCGGGGGCGTAATGATGGGCGTAGGCGCTCTCACTCTCTCTCCTGTCTCTCGATCTTAACGCGCTCTCAATCTTGATCTCTCTCTCTCTCTCTCTCTATCACTGCCAGTGTCTGCTCTCTCGCTGTCTCGCTCTCTCACGCTCTCTTTATCTATCGAAGACTTTGTTTCTGCGTCGTGCGCCTTCTTTGTGTTGCTTAAATTACGTTTATAGTTGCGGCTGCCGTTCTTGCTGTTCTTCTTGTTGTTGTTGTTGTTTCAAACCTTGGACTAAAATTAAAAATACATAGAATCGAAATTTGTTAGTATAAAATCGCGCCAAGAGATATACACACACAAACACACACACACACACACATACAAACAGATACACTTTTAAACACAAAGTGAACCAGCTGCAGATGAAAAATGAATGATGAATAGACAAAAAACGTGACGTCGCAACTTTGCGTGTTTCAAACTGTTTCAGTTTTTACAGTTATTTATACCATTTAACCCGTTAGAGATATTTATGTCAGCTATGGCTCAGCGTTTGGTGACCAACTCATGCTTTGTCTGCCGCCTCTCCGCCTAGGCATAGGCACGACTAATATATCTAATCTTCTGCACCAACACCAACACCAGCAACAGCAACGGCAACAACACGCCAGCTTTATCTTATCTCGCCTTAAAGGTGAGCTTGCGGCTCCATGGTTACTGTCACCGCATTTTAATACGCGGGTAACTCAACAACAACAACAATAACAACAACAACAGTAACAGCAATAACAACAAACAAACGAATGTGAACGAATAAAGCAACGAACGCTGCTGCTGCGATTCGAATCGAAGCAAACTCAATTCACCACCCCAACTCCCCACCCCACACATTAAACTGTGAGTCACATGGAACTGTGTATGTGTATTTGTGTGTGTGTAGGGAACGCAGTTATTATTCTTCTTCTTGCTGTTGTTGTTGTTGTTGGTACCTGTCTCAAAAGGAAGCTTTCGCTCTTTCTCTCTCTTTGTTTACTCTCTCGCTGTTTAAGTGCAAGCTTAAGCTCAAGCCGAGCTTTCAACGAAAAAAAGGCTCTCAATAACTCGAAAGGCATTAACAGTTACTTTTTCTCTTCCTTTTATGCGAACGGCATTAACAGTTACTTTTTTTCTTCTTTTTAAAGGTGTGTATTAGTATGTGTGTGTTTATGTAGGAAGCTGGCGAAAAAAATACTGAATTGCAAAACAAATACCAAAAAACAAAGCAACAAAGCAAAAATGCAACAATCTACAGACTTCGGTAATACTTTTGCTATAACTTAAAGCTTTAAATAAGAAAAATATTAGTATAAAGTACAATACCAACACTTTTCATTTCACATATTAGACTTGAATATTGTATAAAAAACCTTTAAAAATCAACTAAAAAACTTCTTATGTAATGTTCGACTTTCGTGTCTTCGTTGTCAGCAAAGAAATCAAATTGGAAGTTCTCGATATTTTTTTCGTTAGCTTAATCTTTGTTAAAGTGTTAAAGGAATTGTAGTAGGCTTAAACTTAGTTTTAAGCTATAAACTTAAGATAACAATCAAAAAATCTATATTTATAAAGTATAAACTTGAAAATGGTTTAAGTTTCCTTTAACTTTCTTTCTTAACTTTATTTTGTGACTTGAGAAACCAACCCAGTTCAGAATAGATTCCAAATTTGTGACTTGTTTATTGGTGAATCATTTACGAAAAACATTAATTATTTCATTTTCATTTTGTTTGCATTAAGCTAAAAAGCTTATTTCATTCAACTTATGGCATCCACCTTAAACCGACTTGGCCCAGCCCGAAAAACTGAACTGAAAATGCTTTTGCGTGATTTTTCAAAAAGCAAAAAGCGCAAAGCGCGCACACAAGCGTTTTACCATCTCTCTCTCTCTCTCGCTCGCTCTCGCACTCTCCCTCTCCCTCTCTCACTCTCTGTTTGCTCTCTCGCTTATGCGTTGCGTTTCGATCCGTTTGTCGGGATTTCGGTTAACTCGGCGCCGCGATCGAAATAGTCACGAAACAGGCCAGTCGAATACTGAAACTGAATTCTGCCAACCAACTCGAGTTGGCCCACGATTCCCACGAGCGGCCGAGCACCCATCGCAGCCTGTTGGCGGATGTTGAGCGGGAGCTGAGCAACAGCAGCAGCCATCAGTCGACGCAGCAGCAGCGCAGCAGAAGCAGCGCAGCAGCAGCAGCAGCGTCAAAGACGACGACCCGCTTTCATTCCATCTCTCCTTCTCTCTCTCGCTCGCAGTGTGTGTGTGTGTGTTTTGCTGATGTCTCTGCCTACGTTCAACCTGGCAAGAACAGCAATACCCCCCCGCCCCCACCTTCACCCACCCACCCACACGTCCATCCATCCATCCATCCATCCATCCATTCGTCCATTCGTCCAATTGACGAGGTCGAGTTGATCGCGAATGCAGGAGTTGGCATTATTCCAACTAAAAGTTCAAAGTGTCTACGACAGAGAGGGAGAGAGAGAGCGAAAGCGAAAGAGAGAGAGAAACGAGAGAGAGCGCAGCTTCATAGCCAAAATAAAAGAAAAGAAAAAGAAGAAAAACAGACAGCGAAACGTTTTTCACAATAAGTATAAAACAGCTCGGAAAATTCAACGTAAACATTTTTGGCCAAGTTTCACGAAAATTTTTTAAATCACATTCCATTTGCATTACACAAAGCGATTATTAAGCGAAATTTCAATGCATTTTTTCCAAATTTCAACTTAAAAGAAAGGATTTTCTAATCTAACAAAGAAAGGAAAGCCTTAAATCCCTTTTTACATATTCAAAACTAGTTTTTAGTCAAATGGTTTTGAAATATTTCCATATTTTATGCCACTGTAATGTAGGTTGAAGGAACGCTTAGGAAAAAGAGTCCTTCACAAGGGTTGTAACCTCTTAAAGTTACTGTATTTAGGAAGCTTTTTTAAAGTTCGGTTTGTCTTAAGAATTTTTATTATCAAAGTTGTCAGTTTAGGGAAGTTTAAGTACTCCTCAAAGACATCCTTATAACTATGTGGAACTAGCTTAAAGGTTAGACAGAAAAGAACTAACTAACTTTTTCCAATACAAGAAAAGCCTTTAAAACTTTTTTCCTACTTTAATCCTTAAGCTTTTCGAAGATTCCTAATATGATCATACCAAAAAAATGTTTTTTTTTCTGTTTTGAACCTATTTTTTACTATTTTTTATTAAGGAGCAGTTATTTTTCTTGATGAAATTCGGAATCCAAATCGAGATCTCAGCGAGCAACTGTACTTTACTGTGCTTAGGCCAACTTGGCAACTCTTGCCATCTGAAAAATACTTACAAAACTGATACGGATTTTTATATGTTTTTGACTTTATAAATAGACGCGGATGAGACAAGGCGGAGACAAGAGACAAGACGAAGACGAACACAAGGCGGGAGAGATGGGTAAACGGGTAGACGAGAGATGAATTGAATTGAGAATTGAGAGCGGACCGACCCAAACCGAACCAATCCGAACTGAACTGACTAGGGCCAAAACATACGATGAGGATCGTATGTAGTGTATTCGAGTTTAAGCTTTCTGGTCTCTGAGCACACGTTGGATGATAAATTATTGTTGGCGGCCGTGCGAGTTTTTCATTTTCCGAAAACAATTTTTCGGGGGAAACTTAAAACTAATGAGGTCGTCACGTACTACAGTAATAATGCGTCATGGAGGGGCCCCCCACTCCCCCTAAGGGGGCTTTAGCATGCTTGGCCAAAATCAAAACCAAAAATTCCACCCTCACCCACTGTACCTTCCCCTGTCTTGCTCTCTCGCTCTCTCTCCCACCAATCATCAAGTCGCAAGAGCAACATTTTCAACTATTTCTCTCTTGCGCACTTGAGCGCGCCTTTCGTTCAAAACAGAAGGAGCAGAAGGGTACTAAGGGGTGGGGGGGTAAGGTACAGGTTGCCAGCACTCTTGCATATATGTCTGATCATTTGTTTACGCACACACACACACACACACACATACATAAAAATGTGAATCGGTTTGAATCGCTTTTTCGTCTTTTTGCCTGGCTCTTGTTTGTTGGAAGAGGAAAACGAAACGAACATTTTCGTTGCGTTGGTTTTTCTCTGCACTCAAAATGGGTTTTTTTTTTCGTTTCTTTTCTTTTATTATTTTTTCCTCGCCTATGCCGCGATTGAGTTCAACATTTATTTTTGGCAGCATCTTGTGTTTCTTGCTGTTGTTGATGTCGGGCAACAGCAGCATCGTTGTCCCTTCTCACCTCGGTCTTAGGCAAAGCAGAAGCAGAAGCATAACAACAAGAAGAAGAAGAGCAAGCGAGAGAGCACACATAACGGGGCCACTGACTAAATGCAAAACTTAGAGAAGAGAGAGCTATGAACTGGGATCAGGCGCACACACTCACACCACACACACACACACACTCTCTCAGTCAGTCTGCGCGCCTGCGTATATGTATATATATGTGTTGGTGTGTGTGTGTGTGCGTATTGTTGTTGCTTGATATCAGTTGCCCATCTTTCGGCGTTGTCTGTTTGTATAATCCATTTAAAGGTAATTGAACTTAAACTCTGATATACACACACACATACACAAGCGCCTAGAAGAAACATTAGAGCCGAGCCCGACTGCAAGAGAGAGAGAGAGAGCGAGAGCGAGAATAGAAGTGCAAGCGAGCGAGAGAGAGAGAGAGCGTGCTCTATAAATATGTTCAAGCCAAAAATAAGCTTTGAGTACACGGCATGGGGTTGCCGAAACGAAAGAAAAAACGGATATAGGGCCAGAGGGCCAAAAGAAATGGACAGAGATGCAAGCTGAGAGAGCGAGAGAGCAAGAAAGTTGAAAAATGTTCTAAACTTAAAGATGACGAAAGTTTTGTGCAACGTTTTAAATATAGCATCAAGTAGTTTGATTGGATTAGACATAGCTTCGATGTGGAATGAAATGAGAATGCTGAAAAAACAATGGAAAAATCAAGACATTTGATATTTCTAGGAATAGTTTTCTTCTAAGGGATATAAGGTGTGATTTTTTGATTGATTTTCCCTTGAAAAGCTTAAAAAATGTTCCTTCAGTTTTAAAAACATTTTGCAAAAAACCTGGAAAAGAAAATGGTCAAGTATTAAGCTCAACTAACAGATACCGTTAACCCTAGATCTTCATTAATCTTCTATATCTCCGGTGTTTCTTAACCGATTCAATGAAAATTTCACAAATTTTCATTATTTTGTATATAGCTTAAAATCCAATATGTAATATATGTTTAATCCGTAAACCGAAAAAGTAATCGATATTTTCTAACAAAAATTCTTCTTCTTTCACATCTGGAAGCCTTTTAGCTCTCATCGTCTCTGCGAAAACTTTCACATTTTCAAAATCTAATTAAAGTGCACAAAAAAACCAAAAAGGCCCCCATTCAAAAATCAAAGAACTTTTGAAATACTAGAACACTTGTGTATTATTGGTTTTCATAAAGCCAAAAAGCAGCTGCGAGTCCAACTCAAAAAAACTCAAAGCAATATTGTATATTATTTTTAGGCCAAAGCATCGTAAAAAAAAGTTTTTCTTCACATTTTGAGTGTTTTTGTTGCGTTTTCTTATTCGTTCTTCGGTCGGGGAAATGATCAAATCTTGAGTTGCGCCATAAGGTGGCAAGGTGTGTGTGTGTGTGTGGAGTGGGGAGAGTATAGGGGGGGGGGGGGGGGAAACGTTGTTTGATTTGCTCCCCAAAAGCCAAAGTTAAAAGCCCCAAAGTACAAAATGGGCCGCGTGCAGCGCATCCAAAATTAGAATCATATAGAAAAATTCAAACAAAATGAGGGAAAAACAACAACAACAACAAAAACACACGATATCATGTGTGTGTGTATTCGGCTTCGCACGGACACAGTGCTTAAAACGATCGAATAGAAAAGAATGCAACATTTTTTTTGTAAATCCAAGCTGCCTGAAGGAAGCTTAAGCTTTTAAGCTTTTGGGTCAAGCTGAACTCTGTATGTGTGTGTGGGTATGTGTATGTGTGTGTGCTGTACTTACACAGACACGATGTGTGCACACATACATACACATGTATGCAGCTGCAAGCCGTTTGGGAGCCTTCTTGACTTTATAAGCAATAATCAATAATAGTTCATTTCTCGTGACACTCGAGCCAGATGATTGCAGCAATAATAATTAATATATTAAATATTAAATCGCGCTCACACGCACACACAAACAGAAAAAACACTAAACTGCACACACAACGACAGCTCGAATGAAGTTTGAATGAGAGGAGCGAACTTGAACGAGGCGAACGTGAACAGCAATCGGACGATTCGACACGATGACTGTGTAAGCACGAATCAAGCGACGAAGCCGATGCCAAAGCCGAAACCGAAGGCAAGCGCAAGCTTTGCCCAAAGGACAAAGCTCACAGCTTAACATTTCTGTGTGTTGGTGTGTATGTATGTGTACATATGTACATATGTATGTATGTATGTGTGCGTTTGTGCGTGGCCCAGCGCCAAAGCGTGTGTTGATGTCATAACTAACTAACGGCGAAAACTCGAACAAAGCGCAGCCAAGGATAATGCGCCACGGTGACAACAACAACAACAACACTAACAACAACATCAACAACAACAACAATAGCAACAAAAAGAGTAGCAGCCATAGCAGCAAAGCCTAAAAACACATACAGCTGTGAGCCACCCATTTTGAAACACGTTTTAAGACGCTGCTTGCTAGGGGGTTGAAACTTAACGTAAAAATAACAACAACAACAACAACAACAGCAACAGCATCATCAGTCATAAGAACAACAACAACAAGAACAAGAACAACAGGAAGAACAATAAGAACTGAGAATCCGGCTCAAGGGAAGCTGCGCACAAAACTGCGAGCCGGGAGCTGAGCTGTGGCCGCGTTTCGAAACGCGTTCCTGGGGTGGAAAATACACACACACACACACATACATGCAGAGCAAAGACATACAAGGACAGCCAGGACAAACAAACAGACAGACAGACAGACTGTTAGGCGGCGACATCAGACCATACATATACATTTATATATACATATATAGCCAATTGGATTTTGTTAGTTCTCATCGACAACTTACGCCTTAGCTAAAAGCATTTTTATTCACACACATGCACAGCATATTGCACAGATTTTGAGCTAGACTTTGCCTTTGCCTTAACACACTGGGACACACGTGAACATTGCAGGCGCTTAGCTCTTTTGTTTACAATAACACCCACACACACACACACACTGTTAGTTTTTTTGGTTTTGGTAACTTCTGTCATCTGCCAGTAACTAGCAGCAAACAGCAACAAAAACAAACGTTGCTCTCTATCTGCACAGACAAACAAATAAGCCCCCGAAACAAAAACAACAACACAGTAACAAAAACACAACAACTGCAAAAAAACAACAAAAAAAAACATACGAAATACGTACGGTATATATGCACACACACAGATAGGCTGAATGGGCGACGAGCGACGCGCAGCTGAATGAAACGAACGCGTTTAACTGTTGTCGGCAAATGGCCAGAATTTTTGTTGTTGCGTCGCAGTCGCTGCTGCTGCTGCCCATGGTGTTGCTGCTGCTGCTGCTGCTTCTGCTATCGCTGCTCGGCTTTGCCTGGCTAATAAACGATTTCGATTCCTTGCTTTTGCTTTTGCCATACAAGCGCAAACATATGGACGCCAGTTTGGCAGAAGTTGCAGTTATGTGTGTGAGGCCCCAAAGTCTCAAATTTAAAAACAAAATAAATAATTTCTTTTGCTATATTATTATTGATAAGGAAGTGTATGAATTTGTGCAATCCAAGCACATGGCAATACAGCCTGTGAGAAGGCGCCAAAAATCACTGCGCTGTTATCGCTATCGCTAATCGATAGTTTGAGTTTAGAGTTGCCACTGCCAGTTGAGTCGGTTTTCAGTTGAGCCTTGGTATGGCAGCGCTGCTTAAGCGCAATTAACGGTTTTTTGCAATATTTACTCCAAATTGAAAATACAGCTTAATTAATAATCTTGTAAAAATATAGCATGTTTATTTGATACAAAATCAATGTTCTTAATTATTTTGGAGGCATTTGTATTTCTTGGTAACAATTACAATAAATAGGTAAAAAATTAAAAATTACAAAAATAAACAAAAAAAAAACTAAAACTTTATACGCTATATTCATTATTTATTTAATTAAGCTTATGGGAACACAAAAAAAAAAAAAAAAACCAAAAAAATTAAGATAAAGTACAAATATATATATTGCTATAAACTATGTGTTAAAAATATAGATAATTAAATGTATGTAAGCAAAAATGTGACAAATTATTTGAAAATGTTTTTATACTTATTAGCATCTCTCTCTCATCTCTTACTTATCTCTCGACTTATTAAAAATAAATACTTTTCGACCTTTTGACAACTTAATCCAAAAAACGATGATGCTCGAGAATGATAAAAACTAATATATATCGCTTCCAATGTTCAAAGCTTTGTTTAACGATGATTCGCAAAAAAAATGTTATGTATGTATATAAATATATATATATATATATATCGCATACATTCTACTCAAAATATTGCACATTACTTGTTGGTAAATGTGTTGTTTTTTTGTTTTTTTGGTGGAACTTTGACAATTTGTAGAATGTTTGCGACATGTCAAGTGCAATTTAACTCTTTAGGCTTATAAATATATATGTATGTATGTGTGTGTGTTGTATATATATATATAGATCTGTGTCTAAATTTATGTGTACTAATAACTTAAGCTAATATTTTCTTATATACATTTCTAAATTTTGTGTGTCTGTAATAGGTTAAACAATTGCTCTCTCTTTCTATTTCACTTACTATCTCTTACGCTCTCACATTAGTCACATATATTTTTTTGTTTTTAGGTTTCTCTTTTCTTTTTTGTTAACATTTTGTACTTGAAATTTTGAAACGGGTTGGCAACGCCCACGACGCCGCCGCCATACATTCAGCGTCGACGCGTCGTTGGCGCTGCCGCTGCTGCTGTTCGGCTGCGCGCACTACTACTATAACAGCTGATGGCCGTTACAAGCGTTGCCATCGCATTGGCATTGGCAGTACCGTTATTGTTGCTGCTGCTGCTGCGCAGTGACCAGCGCTTACTTATATCAGCCGCCGCCGCTGCCAGCGCCGCAGTGTAGGCCCTAGTACCAATTGCTAGCGTCGGCACAACTGCATTTAATTTCTTTGGCGACGGCGGCGGCCGCGCTGCAATTCCGCCGCTGCACGATTGCAGTCGCGTCGGCTTGCTAAATGGACTGCTGCTGCTGCTGCTGATGTTGGCGTTGCTGCCGCCGCTGCTCAGTTGACTGCGTAGACTGCGTCGCTGTTCGCGCTCCTCATTGCTGCGACGCAGACGTCGAACAGCTGACGACGATGATGATGATGGTGTAACTGTTGTTGCTCCTCCTCCTGATGCTACTGCTGCTGGCACTGTTGGCTTGTTAAATGTATGACTTGAGGTGTTGTTCTTGCTGTTACCGTTGTTGTTGTTACTGTTACTGTTGGCAGCATTGTTGTGGTTGTTGTTTTTGTTTGTGTTGCTGCTATTGGATGCTGCTGGCGTCACATTACGCGTGCGCAGCGTTCGCTTTGTCATATCCAAATTGCCCAATTGACAGATGCTACTGCGCAGTTGACGCTTGCTGACGCCGCTGCCGCTTGCCAAGCTGAGGCTGTGACTGCGACGCGTCATCATAACGCCGCCGCCGCTGCTGCTGTTCGCTGCCGCATTAACGTTGACGCTGCGTCGACGCCTGTTACTGTTGCTACCGACGCCGCCGCCATTGTTGTTATTGTTATTATTGCTGCTGCTGTTGCTGCCGCTGCTGTTGGTCGGCAATATATCGCTGTTGTTGCTGTTGCTGCTGCTGCTATTGCTGTTGCCGTTGCTGTATGCCACAAATGCTGCTGCGCTAAAGGATTTACTTTTGCTGTGCTTAAAGATTTGGCGGCGTCGCGTTTGCATGTGTTGGTGATTCTCGTTGGGCACATTGCGATATCGACGCATTTGTCGCCGGATACGCGGTGGATGTGATAACGGCAACTGTTGTTGTTGCTGTTGCGATGGTTGCTGCTGCTGCTGCGGTTGTTGTTGTTGTTGCGACTGCGGTTCAATGGGTTGCGAATCTTCGGCGTTGCTGATGCTGCTGCTAGGCGTTGACGTCGGCGTCGACGTAGGCGTTGCTGGCAGTGTGGAGCTCACTTCATTGTCCTGCAGCGTTGCCACATTGCTAACATTCCAGCTGGAAGAGGAGGAGGCATAAGCTAACTGTGATTGGCTGGAACTGCAGCTGGAACTGGAACTTGAACTAGAGCTAGCCTCAACCAACAACAACTGCTGCTGCTGTTGTTGTTGCTGCTTTTGCTCCCGCTCCAGTGCCACCTGCTGCTCCTCATCACGCTCCTGTTGCAGCAGCGCATTAAGAGCCAACAGTTCGGCCGGCTGCTCCACATAAGTTGTTGCTGCCACTGCTGGCGGTGCCGGCGGCTGCTGCTGCTGGTGTTGTTGCCACCTGTTGCTGTTGGCCGCTAACTGTTGCTGCTGTTCGCGTCGCGTCTCCAGCTGTGTCAATGAGTAACCTTCCTGTTGCTGATAACGCTGCTGCTCCTGCAAGATCTCATGCATACTGTGGTGCATACTATTCATCAGCTGCTCCTCCTTCTCCGGTTCATGTTGCTGCTGCTCCTGCTGCTGCTGCTGGTGGTGGTGATGGTGGTGCTGCTGATGGGAGTGTTGTTGCTGCTGCTGCTGCTGGTGCTGTTGCTCGTTGAGCAGCGTATTGTAGGATTCAGCAAAACTGTATTCCGTGCTGGAGGCACTCACAGCAGCGTTATTCCCATAGCAGCCATCATAGTTGTGCTCCAGGTCACAGCTATTGCTGTTGCTGTAGAGATCTGCTGACTCAACATCCACTGTTGTCTCCTCCTCATCCACCTCCTCGCCGTCGTCCTCCTCGGCCTCCACCTCCATCATGGCGTCCAGCTCGTGCAATTGGCGTTCCCGCATTGTTGTTGATTGTTGCCAGCTGGCGATGGATTGCTGCAAGGATTTGCGCCAATTATGGCTCTGTTGCAGTATTATATGCTCCGCGTGTTCCAATTCCTGCTCCATTTCCTCATCCTCATCTTCGTCTTCCTCCTCCTCCTCTTCCTCCTCATCGTCGTCGTCGCCGTCGAGCAGATGTTGTTGCTGCTGCTGTAGATGCAGCTGGTCATCCTCAATGTAGTAGTCAAAATTACGATATGGCTCTGGCGGCAAATGCCGTTTGGCCAAGGCACTGTAAGGTGTGTCATGCCGATACTCGTGCTCCTCAATGTGAACACACAGTTCCAGATCTAGATCTTCCTGCTCCTCCTCGTGCTCGTCATCGTAGCCTGCGGCAGGATAGTTATTCTCCGTATCCAACAGCAAATCCATGTTTCCAATTCCATTTGTTGTTGCTGCTCCAGTTGCTCCAGCTGATCCAGCTGCTGCTCCTGCTGCCGATGCAGCTGGCGTGAGTATCACAGTTACAACGGATGTATTGTCCGCACGCATCTTTTTGGTTGCCCAGGTCTTGAGGGCTCTCTCCACGAGCGCCTTGCTGGGATTCATCACATCCTGCTCGTGCAAACACTCACCAATGAAATGCTTCTCCCGCACCGAATCGACTGCCTCCTGTGGCGTCACCACATTCCATAGGCCATCCGTGCCAAAAATCAAGCATCTGCGCGAGAATTCACCGAAAATTAACAGATTAATGAAAAAAACTCTTTAAGCATTATTTTGGAAATCGCTTCACTTACCTAAATGTTTTGGGATCAATTTTCACAACTTTAACATCGGGATCGGGACTAACAACAAACTCTTTACAGCGCGAATTATAGCTCCAGAGATCGCCCAGTGAACGTGCCACAGCCAAAAAGGGTATGTCATCGACAATGGTGCGCCGCCGGATGGGACCACGATGCAACGGATCACGGGGACGATTCCAGACGACGCGCGGCACACCCGACTTGATAGCCACTTGTCCGCCGGAACGCTGGATGCGTGACTTTTCCGCCAACGATTCGGGCTTATGATCCGTTGTCAGCTGTTTGGCTCGCCAGCGTCGCTCGTTGGGATTCTGATAGCCAAGCACGATGCCAGAGTCACCCACATGACCGATATAAATCTTTTCGCGACGCATAAATGCTACTGTTGCTGTGGTGCCAGCGGTGCTCAGGTGTCCATTTGCAGTGCGTGGCCATTTTTCTAAAAATATTCATTTCATTTTTTTTTAAATTAATATTTGAATTCAAATACTAGTAATAAAATTTCAATACATTTATTTATCGATAGCTCACATTCTCTAATCGATTTACATTTAAAGTGTACATATTTATAATTGTTGTGACGTCAAACAAGTCAAGAAAATTAAACCTTTTCCGCTGTCGAAACATGATTTGATGTTATCTGTGCCTTGGTTTTTTTTTTTATTTTTTCTCTCTCTTTCTCTCAGCGGGGTTGCCAATGTTTGCATGCATATGGCAAGCCTTTGGAATATTCCACTCACAACCAGACAGCCAGCCATCAACCAATTCGATAGACGATTGTCATTGCCAGTGCTCTTATATAGGTATATATAGTTGACTCGCTCACTCACCTTGCTCACGCCACATGGCAAAGTGTGTACCAATATAGCCTTCGCGTATGGCGCGCAGAACATCCTCATCGTTATCGGACCAAAACAGCTTCTGCTTAACAATCTCCAGCATTAGATGTTCCTTGGCGAAAAGGGCTGCTTCGGTGCCACCATGTCCATCATAGATACCAAAGAATGCGTATTCGAGTTCGTGCGTCAGCGGTGATTCCTGATACGCAACCGAAAACTGATCCTCCATATATTTACGACCACCCTGACTGCATTGCCCGGTTACTCGCATATTAACACCCAATGTTGGTGTGGAGCTGGCAGAACAGCTCTCTTTGGCAGTGCTTCGTCGCCTGTTTCCGACGCTGTTGCCGACACTTTTAATGCGCATCGGGGGAGTTGAGCTGCCGCTGCCACTGCTGTTGCTGCTACTGCTGCTGTGATTATATACTGTGGGCGTGGTCATGGAATCCTCGCGGACTGATCTCGCGTTAACAACAACATCCAACAAGGTGCTGTTATTGTTGCTGTTGTTGCTGACCCGGGAAAAACGTTGCTGCTGAGAAACAATACCTGCTGCTGCAGCATCCGGATTGGGATTTAAATTTGGATTAACACTCGCATCTGTGTAGTAATTTATAACATCGTATTCCACATGGGCGACATCCCGTTCCGTTTCCACAAGACATCTGTTGTTTGTTGTTGTCTGCATGCTTGGCAGCATTTTTGCATTAAGCGTATTTGTTAGGGGAAGGGGTAGGTGGAGCGGGGGTTAGTTTGTAACCGGCGCCCGTTTTGTACTTGTTTTGGTTTTGTTTATGTTCCTGCTTCTTCTTGCTAATTTGCTTGTTGTTGTTGCGTTCGTCTTTCACTGCAGTGTTGTAATTTCATGTGACATTTGGCACTCGCACTCCAAGATCACGCTATCTCGCTTTGACGCCAGTTGCCCACGTAATGTGTGCAAGCGAGAGCGCTGATGTCTCGCCCTTTGTTTGCCTACGCTCGATGTACGTACATGTGTGTGCGTTTTATAGTATTTACGTTGGTCGCTTTGCATCTGTGTGTGTGGCAGCTTGCCTTCTTCTTTCCGTTGTTTTTTTTTGTTGGTATTTTGATTTTTGTATTGGAAATCGCCGCCAATTTTGACCGTCTCCTGCTGCTGCTTTCCTCTGCTTTAACTAGTTAAACGTTTGTTTTTAATTCTTAATTGTAATAATGTTATGGGAAAATAAGCAGTCAATGCCAGGTTGCAGTTTCACCTTGATGGAAACTTGGATTATGCGCGCGCTTTGCAAACGCAAACAAAACTCGTTTGCAGCCTCTTTTTAAATTGTTTAGTTTTTGTTGTTGTTCTTAAAGCCGTTGCAGCACAGCTCTTTCTTTTTAAATCTGCAGTTTTTTGTATTTGCGACCATTTTCGTAAGAATATTTTTGAATTGAGCACGAACACGTACACACACACAACAGTAAATTGTTAATAACACAAAAACGAAATCAAATAGAAAGCAAGCGAACGAACGAACAGAGAGCAGCAGAGTTGTAGCAGTAGCGTAAGTTTGACGGGGAAAAAACAACTGAACAGCGCGCTGCGACTTGTTTGTGCTGCCAACTCACAAAATAAGCGGGCGCTAAACAGGCAGGCCACTCTGGCACACAAATACACACACGCATGCTCATACGGTATATAAACATGTACGTACATGCATACATCCGTTCGTATGTATGTATGTATATTTGTATGCGAACGGTCGAGCAATTGTGTTTTGCTGTTGCTGTCTGAGTTGCCAGATGTGCTGAGAACAAAATATTGTGAAATTGAAATTAATAGATACACAGGGTTGCGGTGGTAAGGCGAGATCTCTCTTTATGACAGGTTTGCGTAACTATGGTTGGCGCGTCGCCCCTAAGTTCGAAGTACGTGTTCCTACAAGTTTTTAGAAAACAAAAATATTTCATAATATTTTTGCATTATATAAAATAGCTTTTGTTTTTCGAAAGGGATCATGGATATATTGATACATAAAAAATCATTTATAAATTATTGATTTTCAAGACAAGTTACATTCAAAGAACTTAATTTATTCAATTAGTTTCTTTAATAAAATCGGCTTGTTAAACTGTTAAACCTATTATATAGTGTTTATTGGATTTATACACTATATAATAGGGGGATCCATTTCAAAAATATAACAGCTGCCACACCCTGCACATGCACAGTCTGACCAACTATCTGGCAGCCCTGAAATATTAGTCATCGGCAGGGCGCGCTTCAATGCTCTTGCATGTTGTTGCTGCCTTGCTGGTTTTATCCCACACTCACACATATGTATATATATCTTATGTATGTATGTTTATAGCTGACACTAATAGCTGCCAGCGAAGAATGGTTGTCCCGCTCGCACTTGTGCACTGCATGCCTGTTAATGACTGTTGCTCGCTGCTACCTCGTCATCGTCATGTTGCTTTCAGCTATTGTTCAGCGAACAAACGAAAATTTCCAATTTTAATGTCAAACCATGCACGCATTAGAGGTATAGAAATAAGTAGAAATGTACAAGCATATACTATTATGTACACACACTAAAGACTATGGATGTACAGGTTTTAAAAATAAATATATATTATTAATACCATACAGAAACACAGGTGACTGGCGCGGGTGGATGCAAAGCATTGAAATATTGCACATTTAAAAATGCGGTTTTTTTGTCGGAGGCTGTTAGGCGGTTTAATCGAAGTTAGAGGGCAACACTTGCAAGCGATAGCCGATAGCGTAAGCAACCCTAAAATTGGTGTCGCCGTTTTTCTTATATGCATGCTAATGCGTCTGTATATGTTTTTTTTCACGTATCAGTGTGTATGTTTATGTACGTATGTATGTATGTTCGCTTGTGAGTGTGAATGCCAGTGCTTGAATAACACTTCGCCGAGCAAAGCAAAAGATGTTATCAAAACACCATATTACCTTTGTTTATTTTTAAATAAATTTAATAAAATATATAATTTTTTTTTTAATATCTTCGATTGATTTTTTATACTCAGTAGTATCAGTCACCTTATTTTTAATGACTATATTCTAAAAATTGTAGAGATCTGTTACCCAACACTGTTTTTAACTGAAAATTAAAAAAAAAAAATATTGGTATCCAAACGGCAGCAATCTGCCTGAAAGCGCGCCAAGCGCAAAGAAAGTGTGGAATGCATTAAAGACATCCGTCATTCCAATTGTGAGCCAATTTTCTTTGTTAAATTTTTTTGTTTGCCAAGCCAAAATGTTCTTGGAAGAATTACAAGTTTCTGGCGAATCGCTCAGAGCTGGAGCGTTTTGTCCATCTCCGAACTTAACATTATAAAGTGGAAATTGACGAGATCCTTGGGGGACCTGTACAAACAACTGGCCTAAAGTTCACCATTGGACTTCAAATACATTAACAGGTGGATTTAATCCTACTGGCCCAGAATCGTGCTAAGGCCAAAGGTCGCGGATGGGGCTTACGTACTCCACATCAGGTGGCCAAGGGAGAGTTTATCTGCGAGTCCTTTGGGAAAGAAGAAGGCAAATAAACGTGGCATGGTCTAGGACGAAAAAGGAATTTCCTATATATTTGATGTGGACTCTAGTTGGAACGAAAGGAGCCAATTTACTATAGATACAACTGAATATGGCAATATATCGCGCTATTTAAACTACTATTGCAATCCCAGTTTGGCGGTATTTTCTTGTTGGATAGAGGATTCAAATCAAACTTAACTGCATTTGGTATTTTTACGTTGGTAGGATAAAAGCTGACGAAGAACTTTCAAATCTATCGGCGGCTGGTCGCCTTAAATGCCTTTGCGGTGCCTCCAATTTCTGCAATGAGCTCTTTTACCCGTTCAAATGCATAAGATAGAGACTGATAAAATATTCGCACATACACACACATTTTATTTTGTTTAAAACAATATGAAATATTATGAAAATAGCAACACGTTAATTTGTTTTTAAATTGTTTTGAATTATGTAATTATCGCGCCATTCAGATTTTGCCTTCAAAGCAACCCTGCTAGTTATTATATTGTCAGTGATGACGCAGTGATATTAATCACTAGTTACTTGGAACTGTATTCCAATTACTTGTACAAAAAACATGCGTTTCTTGTAAAACATAAATAAAAAATGTATGTTTTTCACACGTTTATATTCAAATAAAACTATAACGCTTATTTGTCTTGCGTTTGACCACCATAAATTAAAGGAATTTGGAAAAGTTACTCTAAATGAACTCGCTACTCGGTTAATAATCGTTACATACACGTATTGCACTGGTGCCAGACGCGGCCTGCCAGAAGCGGCCTGCCAGACGCGGCCTCAGTTCCACCAATCACCGGCGAGCTTATTCGCATGTCGACTACACTGAAGGCATTTGGGCTACCGACTGCGAATTCGATTGAATCAGTTCAACACAGGCAAGCAAACAGGTCGTAACGTAGTGTGCTTCGACCGGAATTCTCTTCTCAAATCATAGTCACGACTAGTGCGCTTAGCGGTAAACACAAATATTCTTAATAACTAACAACTATACAAGTGTCAAACGATATTTTGTTCATTTTTGTTAAAGTTGTTGTATTTCTTTTAAAGTGCAAAACGCGGCGTGCCAATTTTTTTTTTTGTATTGCGTGCAAAGTTGCCGAAAAGGAGTTTATCTGTATAATATACACACACATATTCACACATACCTTTGTATATTTAATTTGATTGGCTAGGACAAAAAATTTTGTTGTTAGCAGAGATTACTTAAAATCTTGTTTAATTAGTTAACAGCTGTTGAATTAGCATAGAGGCCGCCAAAAAATACAAAAAAAAAAAAACACCTTTCGCAGGCACTATAAAACTATTTACCATTGCACGCGGCAAAAGATCGTGCGCAAGTCCCCAAAGACAAGAACAAGAACAACAAAAATAACAACAACAACTCTACAACAATAACTAAGGTAAGTGAATTGTGTCAACTCATGTGAGAAAAGTTCTGAATAAAGTTGTGCAATAAAATGACATGCATGCGGCGTTTGTATTTATGTATGCATGTGTGTACATCAGTACATACGAATAAATGTGTGAAAGGTGCAGGGAAAAGATTTCGGCCGAAGGGTTGAGAAATGGCGCCAGCAGTTTGCAGAGTTTTGTATTTGCTTCAATATGTTTCAAGTTTTCTTCGACTAGAATTCGGCATTTAACATTCTGCCGACATCGTCCGTCGTCGCCTACGTTAAGCTCCACCACAACCACTTATAAAGCGATTTCTCAGCGTGTCCGGCGAAACTCTATTGTCTTTAGTTAATATCGAATGAAAGGCCAACTTTTTCGAGTTGACGTCATTTGCTAATTTGGAAATGTATATTTGGTCGGTTGATTTGATAATTGCTGTTGTTGTATTTTGTAGTATTTGCCTAATCTGTCGCTTAGTTTATGAGCACGCCTTGAGAGGTAATTATGAAGCCGAATGCTTGCTGCTTTGTGGTAAACAGATTTGATAAGTTGATTGTCGTGGGAGTGTAAGCCACACACGCACACACCCACACATACATGCAAAGCAAAACTGTTGCTCGCGTTAATTGAGCATTTATCTTCTGCACAATATACAAGACACAGCATAAGTATCCAATTTGAACATACCATTGAGAGAGTAAAAATCGATTTACTTTCAAATTAAAACATAAGCTGAGTTTATTTCACTATTATCCATTTGTTTTGTTTCTACTCTATTTCGTGAAGGAATTCATTTGATCACACACACACATTCAAACAAATCTGTGCTTGCGAGATGAGCAAAGCGGAGTTCGTAAAAAAAAAACAGCGCAAAGTGCCGTTGTATTTTGTTCTCTGTTCTTTGTCTCTCTTAGTAGTTTCGGTTTCGAAACAGACGCACATTAAAATACCTACACATACACATACGCATTCACACACATAGAAGCAAAAATCACTTTTGTAATTTCCCTATTCGACAAAGCGGCGATCTTCGAACATCGAAAAACATGTGCGAAAATGCAATGCAATTACCCAAAGGGTAATTTTTTTTTGTCTATTTGCAGATAACGGAACTAAATGTTTATTTGTTGTCTTCCTATGTTTTAATTGGTGTTTATTTTTGTGCTTCAGATTGACTAAAAGTGTTGACATTTGTCATTGTGTTTTTTGTATCTGATTCATTTTTTTTTTTCGCGAGTTTTTCTAAGTAGTTAATTAGAAAGGGAAGTTGTTAATTGTATAATTGTGCTGAGAACTGGCAACTCTAAAAGAGGGCCAACAACTACAGCTTTGTGGCTCGGAAGACTTATGTGTGTCAACCCTGGTTTGACAATTTAGATTGGCTGTCAATATTTTTCAATCTATAAATAAACCTTAATTTGGCAGGTGAGCAAATCGTAGCATATTTTACCACAGCTTTCATTCCATTCAAACACACATGAAAATACATACACACATACACATATATAAAACTGTATGCATATGGTCTTCAATATTGCACTAGGTCTAAATCGAGGAACAAGGCTGTCTTCGTTTGTCCAAATGTCAATGCATTTCTAATTGACTTAATCAGCACATCCGCTATACCTCCACCCCAACCACAATTTTGCCCCCCCCCTTGTCTTCCGCACACATTTGCCTGCCTATGACAATCTGTTGTGTGTTGCCTGCTAACAATTCTGCCTCCTGTCTCCTGCCGCCTGCCGTCAATTGCTGCATCCTTTTTGCGCTTAAATGAATTTCTATAGATTTGTAATTGTGAGCTGAGAGTGACAGAGATGGCAGTATACGCTAAGTTACCGTTTATTTTCTGTGTTCGTCGTGTGTGAGTGTGTAGCTGACCTACTCACTCCCCTCCCAAACAGTTGTCAATGAGTCAGTTACTTGACCGGCAAATTGTTAGCAATGTTTCGTTGTTTTTTTTTTTTGCTTTGGCATTTCTCCCCATTTGCCAAATTTGTTCTGTGCCAATTGTGTGGAGTGACAGTATTGGAAAGGTTTTTTTTTTTTGTTCTTATTGTGTAAATGAAGTGTGACAGTGTTAATGTGAAATCACTTTTAGTACATTAACGGCTAATCAACACAAATATTATTCCAACTATAACCACATATCATTATCATATTATTACTTATGCGTATTCAATTAAAATCAAATATTCCAATAATACAGTTATGCTTATTAAAATACTCCAACAGAATGAGAGTCCATCTGATGTAGGGATACGCATGTATAATGCTGTATACCTACATAATGACAAAACAATAACACCCTATGCAAGAGCAAGAGCATCAAAAACTATTTTACAACAATAACAACAGCACAGCAATGAGTACCTAGAACTGTAAATTCCAACACACACACACACACAGTCACATCATGTACAAAGAGTTTCAAATACGTATGGAGTGAGAGTGAGTGAGATAAACAATTGTTTGCGGTTGCTAGGCTAGACTGGTGCGCCTGCTATCTGATTATCCCTTTCTGTGTTGGTATTTGCAAAGGTATTTTGAAATTGCATTGAGAATTGTTGACTTTGTTTTGAGTGTGTGCGCTTTAACTAATAACCGACACAGCGCGACACTCTTGAACAACAAACTTCGTTCGTACAAAAACAACAGTAGCATAACAAAGGCAACAATAACCATACAGCACAGTACAGCACAAACAACAGAACAGAAACAAAACGCATGCAATATTCATTTAGTGAGGGGCTGCATTGAATTTGAATTAGCAGCAGCAGCAGCAGCAGCGCACAGTTGCCTTTCCTCTTTCTTTGGCATTGCTGCTTGCTTTGCTGTCTGTCCTTGGCTGCTGCTGCTGCTGCTTCTGCTTCTGCATTGCCAACTACCCAACCAGAGTACCAAAAGCAGCAGCAAGCAGTAGCACTTGTGTTGTTTCGAAGGCCGCGGAATGTGCATTCATTTACCTACTACTGCTACTACTACTACAACAACAACAAGAACACCGTTCTTTTGCACTACGCTCTTGCTCTCTCTCACTCTTTTTTTTGTGCTTGTCGGCTTAAGGTGTATTTGTGCTGCTCACACTACTGATACTGAGTGCTGCTGCTGTTGCTGCTGTTGATGCTGTTACTGATGATGATGATGATGCTGATGCTTCACTCATGCATTGCTAATTGATGATTTTCTGTATGTGTATGTACGTGTATGTGTGTGTGTGTTTGAGTGTGGTTTGTGTGCCTGTGTTGTGGTTGTCATTGTTACTGTAGATGTGGAGTTCCTATTCTCTTATTTGCTTTTGATATTTGATTTGACATGTTGTGGGTTGCTGTGCGCTATGTTCTCGTATTATAATGAAATTGTAAATGTTTTGACGTTGGGGGTGGTCGCCCACAAAAGTATGCAGCGATTTCTATTTTTGAGGACAAATTTAAAACCTGCGCTTGCGTCAATGCATGTGTGTGTGTGTGTGTGTGTGTTAATGTGCTACACGTTCTAAATGCATTACTCATTTAATTACAGTGACAGGCAGTAATGTGATTAGCTCGCATCTCCGTACACAAAATGCATGCAACACCGAGCTAATTTGTTCAACCGAATATTTGCACTTTTCCCTCCCTAATCACCACCCCCCCGAACACAGAGTGCAAATATTTTGTTTTTTCTCTATCATTACAGACAGAAAGTCCAACTTAAACTACAACAACTTTAAACCAGAACAACTAACAAAAATCATCCAAAATGTCTGATCGCAAAGCTGTCATTAAGAATGCCGATATGAGTGAGGAGATGCAGCAGGATGCTGTCGATTGTGCGACACAAGCCCTCGAGAAGTACAATATCGAGAAGGTAAGAAAATCCAATAAACTTTTTATCATTCCATATTTAAACCTAACCACCAACACCCCCTCGACCCCCTCGCCAACGCCCGAGCTATTCTTAGTTCTCTTGTATATTCAATTAAATATCAATCTACTTTTGTCTATTATACGCCATAGTCTCTTTAATCTATAAATAGAAATTACACAGATTAATTGAAAGAGCTATAATTAGAAAATATTAATTATTCGAAGCAGCAGCAGCAGCAGCAAAATCTTGCTGTAAGTGCTTAATGCTGATGAATGCAAGAGATGAGATAGCTAGAGAGAGAGAGAGGGGGTGGCGGGGAAAGAGAAACGCAGAGATAGACCAGAGACTAGAATTTCTATGTGTATTATCTCGTAATTGGAAATTAATAAAGGCTGAATGCATCTCTATTCATTATCCCATAACAAAAGCGGTTTTGTGTGTGTCTGTGTGTGTGTAAAGGATTTATACTTGTTGAACATTGAACATTTAATCATGTTCCACCCGCCCATTCAATCATTTGTTTGGCTTTAATGGTATGGCCATCGTAATAAGCTTAGTTTTGATTTCGAATCAAGGAAGATTTTGCAGCACATTTCTATGCCGCATTGTGTGGCAGGCAGGCAAATGCATTGTGTGGCATTTGATTTCCGTTAAACATCATTAAATACTGTTCTGGGGTCTAAAGCAATCTCTCTCTCTCTCTCTTAGCCAACTTGTTGTATGCTTTGGCTTTGGCCGTGGCCAAGGGCGCATAATTTAATGTAGTAAAGTATATGGCAAAGGCAGCAGGATGGACGCGATGTCAACAAGAAATAGCATAATAATAACATTCCTTCCAATAAAGAAATAATCAATACTAACACACACACACACATACTTACATACACACAAACAATTTAACGGCGGCATCTTTTCTAACGAAACAACAACAACAACAGTTGCCTGCTTTTGCTGCTGGTCAGTGCCGTCGCCGGTTGTGCGGGTCTGGGTGTTCTCCCTCTCTCTCTCTCTCTCTCTCTTTCGCTCTCTATTATATGAGACCCTGATATAGTGTGATATAGTGTGCGGCTGTATGTGTGTGTGTGTGTGTGTGTTGGAGACGCTTTCAATGCCAATGGCAGGTGCCAAGGCGAGCGCGAGGCCTTAGAAAAGAGAGACAGAAACTCGCGAATGATGAGAGGAGAAGGCAAAGAAGAAGAAGGAGGAAGAAGGCGGCAAACAGAAGAAATCACAGTTTGCAAAGTGAATGGCGAGAAGGCGTGGCGAGGGGGGGATGTACATAGGCACGCGTCTTTGCTAATTGAGTAGTAAAATGGTTTTGGTGCGTGAGGGGCCTGGCGGGCGGGCGGTGCCGGGTAGATGGGTCAAAGTGCGCGCCCGGCATTGAGAAGCGCTTGCTGCCGGAAAGTATGCTACACATTTTTTCTCAATGCAAGCTAACACACCGTTACATGCGCGCGTATGTGTGTGTGTGTGTGTATGAGTGGGGACTTACGCATTTACAAACATACTTATAGCTACTATCATGCGCAAGAATCCACCAAGCCAGCTCCCCAAAACCACCCACCACCCACTACAGCCCTACGCTCGTTGCTATAAATAAAAGTATATGTGTGTGTGTGTGTGTGTGTGTGTGTGTGTATGCCGCACACACAGGATATAGCAGGTTGTTAGTTGTATGTCTGTGGAGGGTAGAGGGGCTCGTGATGGAGGGGGAGGCGGGGAGGGGGAAGGGAAGACAAATGCGCGATTGATTGCCTTTCCTTAGTTGTTTTTCCTGCTTGATTTTCATATTTTTTTTCTTCTTCTGTTTTATGATGCTGCTGTTGCTTTTTGTTTTTGTTTTGTCATAATGATAATAGTAATAATAATAATAATAATAATAATGTGATTATTTATAATAATCTCTTCGTACTTGTTTCCCGTCAATATGCCAATTAAAACTCTTGTACGTAATGTAATGTGTAATGTGTGTGTATTGCATTCCAGCGAAGCATAATTATATATGTATATGTATATATATATATATATATGTTTGCATTTGATATTCCATTCTTGCTCCATACGCGAATTCAATTAACAACAGAGATTTAATTAACACAGAAATAAATTGAGAAAACTTTTCGCCAATAATCGAAAAATGTTGTCGAAGAATTTTCACATTTATTATGATTACAATTTTCATTTTGGATTTATTTCAAATTCCAGAATGAATTATTCATTCAACTTAAATATTAATTAACATTTGAATTTTATTTTTACTTTGTGTTGAAATGAATAAATCAATTGTAAATTAAATTGAAAATAGTTTAACTAATTTTATAGTATTTTTTTTTTGTCAAAAAATGGTTTTTGTTTTTTCGTTTTCAATTACTTTTCTTATATGTATATATTTATTTAAATTTTGTTCACATAAGCAATATCCTTGAGACTTTCTTTCTGGTTGGGTTTTTTTTTTCGGTTTGATTGATTGATTTCACAATGTATTTATATATACAGTTTGTCAATAAAGTGTTTACACATAGTGAAATTTATTTAATATTTTCACTAATATCAAAATTGTATAACAGATATATAGTATATATAAAGTGTTTAGTGAAAATATAAAAATTGTTCAGTGTGTGTAAACACTTTATTGACAAACTGTATATTTTTCTGTTATAATATTATGCTATTGAGTCCATTAAACTTTTGCATATGACTTGATTAAGAGCTGAAACATTGTGTTGTCAAGGAGTGGCGGGGGGAGCGGGAGGGGGTTGCGTGGGGTTCGTTGCACTATATATTGATACAAAAACGATTGGTGAATTTTTTCACATATAGAAAAGAAAAACGAACAAAAAAAAACCCATTTTGGTATCCAATAGATACGCAACTAGCACACACACACACAAGGGTTAAATGGGCACACACACACACGCACACACACTTATACACACACGCACCGGATATACTACACGGTGGCACACACACAGCAAATTATGTGCTTTATATATATATATATATATATACTGATTTTGTATATATTTTTAGGAGCGCGCGCTTCAACCTTTAGAGAGGCTTAAATTGTATCTACCATAAGGCACATGGCTTGTGTATGTGTGTGTGTGTTAGTGTGTGTGTGTGTGGCAGCGATTTAAAGGGAAAATCCTCAAAATAAGCCAAAAAAGAGGCCAAACCAAACCGAACCAAACCCCGCCCGAACCCGAAGCAACAAAAAACACAAAAAAACCAAGCGACATAAGCGACATTAAATCAATTTCGCCCACCCTTTCACCCCACTTTTCCCCCCTTTTCCTCTCTCTCTCTCCCTCTCACTCTCGGTGTGCGTTCCCTCTCTGTTTTGTTCCCTCATGTTCACATCGTCGTTTTTTGCGTTTTTTGACTTTAAAAATAAATTTAATTAGGTTTTTATTTTGCTTTTCTCTTCTGTCCTGTCCTCTCGTCTTCTTCGTCGGGGTTTTTTGCTTTTGCCCCGATTTTACCTG
Source organism: Scaptomyza parva (assembly GCA_035044645.1). Lineage (NCBI taxonomy): Eukaryota > Metazoa > Arthropoda > Insecta > Diptera > Drosophilidae > Scaptomyza > Scaptomyza parva. Next base: position 14,058,706 of record JAWNNT010000139.1, read on the forward strand.
CAGTTCATTTATTATTATTATTGCCATTGCCTGCTCCTTGATTTCCTTTTTGGCCTCTCTCGCTGAAAGAGCTCCAAAAAAAAAAAAAAACATCATTTTGCGTGGCCAAATGTTTAATCAATATGTGGCCAAATATATCCGACAAGTTTTTCCTCGTTTTCCCCTTCCGTTTTTCCCCCCCGCTGTTTTTCCCTTGTTTCCCGCGACAGTCGTCAAAACGCTGCTTTTTTCAATCTTGCCAATCCTTTTGACATATAGAACATGATTTGGGCCGTTCGACTCCGCCCCGCCTTGCCCTGCCCCGCCTCGAACGACAAGCGAACAAAAAAAAAAACAATATATTTTATTATTTATACCGCAAATTTATATAAAGTTGGCCATTTTTTGCTTTGTTTTTGGTCTGTTGTCGTCGATACACCATCGAAGATAGATAGCTGGGATATAAAAATGTATTTTACAAGGCAACAACAACAAATCGATGCATATATAAAAAAATGGTAGCAGGTTACAAGTGGGATGGGGAGGGGAGAGAGGGAGTTGAACTATGAGAAACGTTGAACTATATATAAAGTTATATCTTTAATATCTTTGGGGTTTTTTATCAAACTGATTTTACTTTTTTCGTTTTTTCCATCATAATTTTCTAACCAAATTTCTACATTTTTGACATTTCAGTTTCAATTGTTATCGATAATGGGAATAGTTATTGATAATTTGTTTCTTTTCAAATCTGTATCTGTATCTGTATCTTTTAGCACGTATTGTAGTTACTGTGATCAATCAATCAAAAAATAAAGTGTGTAAACACTTTATTGACAGTTGAATTTTGGGCCTATGTTAGAATTTTTAATGTTTCTTGGTTAATGCTTATGTTTTTTAAGGTTTAAGAGATAATTACATGACTAACTATGTGCAAACACTTAGTTGACACAGTGTATATATTGAATAGCTATAGCCCAAGTGTTTCTCTAAGGCATAAGCTTTTGTTTTATAAAGTTTCATTAAAATTCATCGAATATAGAAAGTTTTCTCTCCCAGAACTCAGTTTCGCCTTAAATCCCAATTGTTATTGTCGATAATGTGTATTTTGAAGGGATATCTTATCGTCTCAATAATGCGACAAACTTAAAGTTTCTCTCCCTCTCTTTCGCCCTCTCTTTCTCTATCTCTTTCCCTCCCTTTCTCCCCCTCTCTTTCTCTGAAAATGTTTCGCAAACAAAGTTTTTGGCGCACCTGCACACAACTAAGTCGTAACTAACCAACAACTATTTAGCGAATACTACTACTCTACTCGACTCTACTATATACATATAAAACAATCAACGCAATATTGTCGTTTAACACGACACATAACAATAAGAACAACAACAAGAAGAACTAAGGAAAAACTTAGCAATGACTTAATAGCGATCACGTCTCCGAATTGCTGGGGTTGGAATGGGATGGTGGGATTGTTAGAATTGTTTGGGGTTTTTGGGGTTTGAGGTTTGGGGGCAAAGTGTTTTCTCTTACTGTAACAGTCACCCCATGTCGCAACGGGGTAGTAAAGCGGCGGCGGGGGGCGGGTGAGCAGTGGTATAGTTTTCTCTGTGTGTGTCTGTGTTTTGTTTCAGGTTTTCCCTTTTTTTTTTTTGTTTTTTTCTTGTTGTTTTTTTTGCTTTGAGGTCACTAGGTTAAGTTTATGGCTTTAGCACGCATATTTGTTGTCAAGTTTTGTCTGGCTGCGTCCCTCCCCCCTCTCCCTCCTTCAGCTCTCCCTTCGTTTCTTCCTTCACTATCGGAGGAGCCCTTATATCAACTAAATTGCAACGCGCATAACACATAACACACATGGAGAAGAAAAACTTTCTAATTTATCTTAAGTTTCATTTCCAACAAGCATTCGGTGTGTGTAAAAAGCATTGATTTTGTTCTCGTTTTACCGAGATGTTCGCTCTTCTTGCTTATTAAAGTAATTACATTCGATTTGATTGAGTAACATGAAAAAAAAAGAAGGGAAATGTTACGAGGAACGGAAAAACACATGTTATTAAAAGCGATGTGTGGGGGGGGGGAAACTTTTTAAAAAGTTAGTTTACTCGTTTTAACTTTTAACTCATTTTTGTTTTTTTTTGTTGAAATGGTTTGAAAGACAGGTTGAAATAATGAAATATCTTTGTCTTTGATACTCATAGAATTGATTCCCCTTTTTCTTAAGTCATTTTATTGTCATATTAAGCATTTGTGACGATTTCAAGTTGAGATTGATTAAGATTGACTTTAAGCACAAATCACACATTAAAAAAAACTCAATTTCCCCCTCTATAATCATTTTGTCTTTGAAACTTATAGAATTGATTCCCCTTTTTCTTAATCTTTGTCTTTGCAACTAATAGAATTGATTCCCCTTTTTCTTAAGTCAGTTTGATGTCATATTATGATATCATATCTGTGATGATTTCAAGTTGAGATTGATTAAGATTGACTTTAAGCACAAAACACACATTAAACAAAAATAAATCTCCCCCTCTATAATCATTTTGTCTTTGAAACTAATAGAATTGATTCCCCTTTTTCTTAAGTCAGTTTGATGTCATATTATAGTATGTGTGAAGATTTTAAGTGGAAATTGATTAAGATTCCCCCTCTATAACCGTTTAGCATAACGTATCAAACTGTAAATATGACATTCACAACGAAAACCAATCAAAAAATAAAGTGTGTAAACACTTAATTGACAGTTGAATATGGTGCCTTTGTTAGTATTTTAATACATTTTTGCCATTTTCATTTTCACATGTGCTGCACTTTCGCTCTCTCTCTCTCTCACTCTCTCCCCGTCTTTGTCTCTTTCTCAGTTTTTATTTTGTCTTTTCTTTTTCTTTTTTGGTTTTTTTTGTGGTTCTCTGTTTGCATAACCCTGGCTTTTAGCACAAAATGCAACGGTCGCTGGCAATGACCTTTGGCATTTGCCAATTGGCCATGAAATTAGCCAGGCTTTAACATTACCGCCGCAGTATGTGTGTGTGTGTGTGTGTGTGTGTGTGTGTGTGTGTTGTGTGTCTTTGTATTTGGCCAAAGTCGTGGCAATAACAATCATAATTAAAACTCATTAACACACTCACACACACATACATATATGTGTGAAAAGTTTTTGGCCTTCTTGCCCCCTCTTCCGCCTGTATGAAGAACATGTTCCCCCCTCTTCGCCTCGTCTCGCCGCCGTCGCCTTTGCAAAGCCCATTTTTGAGGTCAGCAATGGCGGCGGGCGACGGCGGGGCAAGGTTGGATTAGTTTTGGCCAACAGCAACAGAAAAAACAGTTAATTAGCATTTTGGAAATATTTTTGGTCAACTTGTTACTAAAATCAGTTTCTCTTTCTCTTCTCTTCTCTTCTAACAGGATATTGCCGCTTACATCAAGAAGGAATTCGACAAGAAATACAATCCCACATGGCATTGCATTGTGGGACGCAACTTTGGATCGTATGTCACACACGAGACGCGCCATTTCATTTATTTCTATTTGGGCCAGGTGGCCATTCTATTGTTTAAGAGCGGTTAAAGTCTTGTCGAGTCGGATGAAGTGGTGGTTGCGCGGCTGGAGGAGCAACAGCGGCAGCAGCAGCAACATCAACAACAACAGGAACAACAAAAACAACAACAACAACAAGATGTAGCTGGTGCTGCAGCTGTTGCAATAAACAACCAGCAACAGCAGCAGCAGCAACAGGCGGGTGGGAATGTGGAGATGAAAACTATGCAGGATGAGGAGCAGCAAACAACATCGGCTGCAGCATCTGTTGTCAACTATCAACTAGGAATAATAGGATTAGGAGGAGGAGGAGTATTACGAAGACGAGGACGACGTGGACTAGAAGGGATAGTTGAGCAACAGCAGCAACAGCGACGGCAACAGCAACAACAACAGCAACAGCAACGGCAACAACAGCAACAGCAACAGCAACAACAGCAGCAGCAGCAGCAATTATCACATCCGGATTATGTGAATCCGGATGAATCGGGAGTGCCAGAAGGTGGTGGCAATGTGGCAATGGTTGCACAACAACAAAATCTGAATCAGAACGACGTCAATAATCAGCAGGAGGAGGAGGGGGCTGCAGCCGCCGCCATCTCCGAAGATGAAGACGAGGAGGAGGACGAAGAAGAGGATGATGATGATGATGATGATTTTGATGATGATGCAACCATTGTGGAGGATAGCGATGCAACCAGTTGCAGCAGCTGTTTACGTGCCGATCTCGAGGAGGCCGAATATCTCCAGCAACAACAAGAATTGGAACTAGTACCAACACCACCGTCGCCACCGCCACCTACGCCACCACCACTTCCGCCGACTGACATTTAAATCAACAAGAACCAGACAAAAAACACACAACCACACACACACACACAGATACAGATATATATCTCCGAATATATATCGTATCTATCTATCATATAATAAATAGAGAGGGAGAGAGGGAGGAGAGGAGGAACGAACGAGGAACAACACGAGTTGCCGTTGCCGTTGCAGTAACAACAAAACCGAGTCCTGTACAGCTTTTTGTTTTTGAAGCCGCCCAAAAGTCGTAGGAACTAAATAAACAAAACAAAACAAAACAAACAAAACAAACAAACAAACAAACAAACATAAAAATGAAACCTTAAACAATAGGCAAACACAGATACAATCTCACACACACACACACAAACAAACACACACACACACAAACAAACACACACACACACAAACAAACACACACACACACAAACACACACACACACACATTTAAATACAACTGCTAGGCATTACTATTTATTGTATGAATCGACTTAAGCAACAGTTGGACCAACGCTATTAAGTTTCCTTATCAACATCAGATCATTTTTCTTAAGCCAACTTCCAATTCCGTTTAAGAATATATAAGTACAACTACAACAAACTAGTTTTGCCTTCTGTATTTCCGAGTTTTTCCCGGATATAAAAATGTAACATACACACACACACACACACACACAAACGAACACAATCAAACACACACATATATATGTATAAAAAGAAAAAACTTTATTATTATTATGCATTATTTGTTTTATTTCAATTTAGTTTATTTCGTTTTTTTTTATTTTCTCTGCCTTTTGCACGTTGGTTGGCATCTTCGCTTAGCAAGTGCAGCAACCATATTGACGAGTAGCTTATCGCAGACACACACCCACACACAACGCATACACGAACATGAACATTTACACAATTTTACATAGCACAGGCAACAACCACCACTGCAACCGAACGAACAAAGGATAACAACAAGCAACAAAAACAACTAGAAGAAGAAATCGAACAAAAAATTTAATTGCAAGAAAATTCGTTTTGGATTATTTTTGTTTTGATTATTATTTTTAGCTGCGTAAAACCAAAAAACACAGATAAAACAGGAAAAGAAAAGAAAACCAAAAACCACCCAAAGGTGGAAAATCAAATGAAAAGTTTGGAAACATTTTCCAAAAACTCTATATTTGAATGCTGAAAATTGGTTTGAGTGTATTGTACAACACTCTGGATATCTGGGTCTGGATAAATGAAATCTAGTTTGATTTGGTTTAAAAATGTATTTTTTTAGTTTTTTGCAAGACTCAAAATGAGAGCTAAATATAATGAAAAACAAATAAATTATTAAGTAAAGAGAATTTCCATCCACAGCAGACATTGAAAATTTAAAAAGAAGAAAGAAATAACAAGAACAAACAAAATGTTATGCAAAGTATTACAAAAAATAAACATGAAATATCTTGATAATTATCATCTTGTCGTTATAAATAAATGTGCGCAATCTGTATGTTATTAAAAATACTTCATTTTTCACTCATCAAACGCAAAATATGCAAAGTAAAACAAAAACATAAAAAATAAATAAATATATATATATAGTAAATATATATGTATGAATATTGAACGTAAATTGGTGTAAATTATGCAAGCAAAGCAAAAACAAAAAGAAATACTACAAAAAAAGAAAATACCCAGAAATAAGTAAAATTACTAAGAAAAAAAGAAGAATATACAAAATAAAAATACATACATAACATACGTAATTTCCTAATCACACACACACAGGATAATTAAATGCCGTCATTTTGCACTTACACACACACACACATATACCCACTTATACATTTGCCGTTACTTTCTCTTTGCATATTTATGTATTTTACTTCTTTTTTGGTATTTATGCTGCACGTTTTCGCAAACACACACACACACACAACTACTATTTATGCTAACGGTCAGCAGAAAACACATATTCAAACACACTCTACACACACACACACACACACGTACATTAAGAAATAGATAACCAAACTATTGAAAACGAAATGTATGTTTTTTTTTGTTTTCTTTCTTTAAACTATACATATTGAAACCCACTCCAAAACCGACACACGAGGTCTTCTAATAAGTGTTTATATATATACAATACATAATACAAAAAAAAAACAAAAATTTTTTTGTCATAAAGCAAATATTTGTGTGCTATACAAAAGCAAGAAAACATAAAACAAAAACTAAAAAAAAAAATACAAAAACTAAATGATAAATGATAAATAAAATTTTTTGATGTAAAACTTCGACGGAAGGATACAGGATATAATGAAAAAAAAAAAACATGTGTGTAGAGAAGAAGCTAAATCGAGACCAATTGGCATTTGTTGTTAATTACTTTTATTATTATTTGTCTGATTTGAAATCAATATTTTTTGGTAAGTTTTCGTTTTGCTTTCGAACTGCAAACGACCAGCAAACTCAAAGTTTCGAGCTGCCATTTCATTTAAAAGAAGAAAACACACAAAAAGACAAAAATTTACTAGCTTAAAAACTTAGTTTGTAAACTTTCATTTCGAACAATTTTTGTTCGCTTTGCTTTTGTTTGTATTTCGATTTCAATTTAACGCTTTCTTCTTCCACACTCTACGGCTGGTATTATCGTTTCTTTTTGTATTGTGCATGGAATGAACACATTAAATAAGTTTTTGTAAGAATTAGTAAATTATAATAAAGACGAGACGGGTGAAGAAACGGAAAATTTAAATTAATTACTTACGAGTAAGAAGTCAAGAGATACAAAATAAAAAACAAAAAAATGAGATCTTTAATGTGAAATAAAAATTACTTCTTGAAAACAAAGCGGAATTATTATTAAATTAATGTTATTATTTTACCAGGGCCTTAAACTTGCTCTAAACAAAAATATATATTATGTGAGGAGCCATTTATTTTTATCGATTAAGTAACAATATATATTGTGGCTGAACGTTTAAAGTTGAAAAGCAGCACACAACTAATTGTGCTGATGCCTTAAAGCTAGAAATAGCTAAACGTATTGCAAAATTCAAATTCATTCAATTGCAAAATTCAAATATACTTTAAACGTCTTACAAAATTACCATTTGAATGCCTACATTTAGGGTGACCAAAGTTTTGCCATCGATATGTTTTGGTATTTTTTGATTTTCGACAACAAGGCATATTTAGTAGCACTGAGCATGCGAAATACGTATTTTTTTGTGGCCATTGGCCAGCAGCTGTTACGCGAACGAGAGAGAATAGTCCCAACCGAAATCCGTCAAAATGTTGCGTACATTATCACGCGTTAGTGAATTGCCAATAATTGTAAAACAATTGCAAAAAGTACGTAAATGTAATGCAGCCATTGCTGTCACTAACAAAACTTTTGTCACTGTCACTAATACAAAGCCAAGCAGCAATAATAACAACATCCAAATCAGGAACAAAAACAACAGTTGCAATAACAACAACCAATGGAGAACGCGTCAGCAGCAGCACCAGCAAAAACAACAACAACACAATCATCTAAGATTTGACAGCAGACGCAGTTATTCATCGTCATTTTTCGGTTTATTCCAGAATGCAGCACAGTCCGGTGTCGCAAAGACCAACAACTATGCCACGGAAGCCACCGTGCAGGTGAATCGGGTGAGTAGATACCCCTTCCAACCCCCTGTGCAACCATCATTCTAGTTAGAAGAAAATGCCGATTACATAATGTGCCTGTGTTAGTGTCTGTCAGTGTTCGTATGTGCGCACTTTAGTCTGACCTGATTGCACAGTGTTGCATTGGCGGCGATTAGTGAAGATTAGTTTAAATTGCCGGCGCCAAGGTCAAAATCTGACACAGCCTTTTCCCAATTGCTGCGCGTGACCGACGTCGGCAGAGGCAGCGGCAGCAATCACGCACCCTCTCTGTCTTATCAATATCACTGCTGCAGCGAAACAGTTACAACTGTCCCCCCCACACCCGTAGACCATCACATTGACCTAATGATCTGTAGGTTATGCAAAATGAGCGAATTTGCGCGCTCGTGACGTCACAACTGCAAATGTTTAGTGCGTAACAAAAGAAAATTTAAATTTAACGGTCAACAAGACTTTAAAAAACATAATTTGTCAAAGATTGTATAACATATGTTTAGACATTGCATATGTTTATTTAATATAAATAATAAAATATAATATTTTGTTGTATTGCTAAGCACTGCAAGCACTATATCCATCTCCCTTCCACACAAACGTATTTACACACTTACTAACTATTTGTTTTCGCGCTACCTTTCTCTGTCACTGTCGTGATTTTGCGTTGCAGCCCTTCAAACTGCATAAACTGGACGAGGGACCAGAGACAACAGTGCAGCTAACCAAGGATGAGGCGCTCAAGTACTATACACAAATGCAAATGATTCGACGCATTGAGACGTCCGCTGGCAATCTCTACAAGGAGAAGATCATCCGCGGCTTCTGTCATCTGTACTCCGGGCAGGAGGCCTGCGCCGTCGGCATGAAGGCAGCGATGCGTGATGTGGACAACATTATATCGGCGTATCGTGTGCACGGCTGGACCTATCTGATGGGTGTATCACCACTGGGCGTTCTCGCCGAGCTGACCGGCATGCAGAGCGGGTGTGCGCGCGGCAAGGGCGGCTCCATGCACATGTACTCCCCGAATTTCTTTGGCGGCAATGGCATTGTCGGCGCCCAGGTGCCACTTGGCACTGGTGTTGGCCTCGCCTGCAAGTACAAGGGCAATGGCGGCATGTGTTTGGCTCTGTACGGCGATGGTGCTGCCAATCAGGGACAGGTCTTTGAGGCCTACAACATGGCCTATCTGTGGAAGCTGCCGGTCATCTTTGTGTGTGAGAACAACAACTATGGTATGGCAATGTCTTAAATCACAGTCCAAAACATCCAAATAACCCATTTGAGTTTGGGAACAGGTATGGGAACCAGTGCGGAGCGTGCTTCCTGCAACACGGATTATTATACTCGCGGCGATGCTCTGCCCGGCATTTGGGTCGATGGCATGGATGTGTTGGCTGTGCGCAGTGCCACCGAGTTTGCCATCAAATATGTGAACGAACATGGACCATTGGTCATGGAAACGAATACCTATAGATATTCGGGTCATTCGATGTCCGATCCGGGCACATCGTATCGCACACGTGAGGAAATTCAGGAGGTGCGCCAAAAGCGTGATCCGATTACCTCCTTCAAGGAGATGTGCATTGAACTGGGTCTCATTACCACCGATGAAGTCAAGGTTTGTCAGGACAACCTTTCGCTTGTGTTCGCTTGTGCTTTCTCATCACATATTCGATTCTATTTGCAGGCCATCGATCTGAAGGTGCGCAAGGAGGTGGACGAAGCAACTGCATTAGCCAAGGGCGATTCGGAACTGGGTCTTAGTCATTTGTGGACCGATGTCTATTCGAACAACTTGGAGCCAAAGATACGTGGCACCAACGGTTTCGACATCGATCACATCCAGGAGCGTAAGGGTGTCAATCATTAAAGGGTTACCAGAAATGTCAATGATTCGATAAAGACACACACACACACACACACATACATATACACACAGTAGCAAGCGAAATCTCTAGATGTTAAGGCCACTAAAGTTCATATTAGATGAAGGAAATAGGAAATCATTTATGTTTGTTTCTCTCTCTTTGACTAAATTAACAGCAATGTATTGTGTGTTTGTTACAACGATAACGAATGCGGTTTAGCTAAATACGAATTGTGCACATACCCTGCCTTACACACACAAACACACACACCACACACACACATACACAGAAACTTACACATTGGTAAGTGGCAAAAGCAATCGATATTATATGAACGTGTTCAATATGGTTAAAGCTAAAGTGTAAATTGTTAAAAGAAAATATATTAAAAATACATTCATTCACAAACATTATAAAAATCGTTAAACTCTATATAAAGTCATATATAGGTTAGAACCGCAATTGCTTGAAAAACTTTAAATCAAGTTCCCAATGATATTGTATGTAGTTGAAGCCATATCGTATGTCGTTTAAAAATTCAAATTTTGTACTCGTTTTGGCTATTTATTCTATTTTATTCAATACTCATTTCAAGTACGGCGGTATTTTTTTTCAATAGAAAGCTTAAGATAAATTCCAAGTTTATGCAATGCTATCCACAGCGAAGCGGTCAGGGCCAAGACGACCCGAATCCTTATTGCAGTTTCGGCTAATCTGCGCTTTGGCAGGTTTCGATCGCGAGCTACGCTTCAACGAGTGGCATCCACCAAGACGCTACAATTCGGGCTGCTCAACGCTGACGCTACAAAATGTAAGTTCCAGATACCATGCGGGATTAAACACTTAACTGATTCATTTATTTGGGTTTTGCAGACGTTCAAGTGTTATGAACTGGAGAAGGGACCGCCATTGGATGTGGAATTGTCGCGAAAGGATGCATTGAAGTTGTATAGACAAATGGCCGAGGTGCGTCGCCTCGAGAACGTCTGTGGCGGCTTGTACAGATCCAAGAAGGTTCGTGGCTTCTGTCATCTGTACATCGGGCAGGAAGCGATCGCTGTGGGCATGTGCGCTGTGCTCCGCAAGATGGATAGCGTGATAACGGCATACCGTTCCCATGGTTGGACCTATCTGATGGGTGTCACGGCGCAGGGCTTGATCGGCGAATTGGTTGGCGTGAAGACCGGTAGCAGTCGGGGCAAAGGTGGCTCCATGCACACCTACGCCGAGAACTTCTATGGCGGCAATGGCATTGTTGGTGCCCAGGTGCCAGTTGGAGCGGGCATCGCTCTGGCACATCACTATCGTGGCGATGGTGGCGTTTGTGTAACCTTGTATGGTGATGGCGCCGCGAATCAGGGACAAATCTTTGAGGCATACAACATGGCCAAGTTGTGGTGTCTGCCGTGCATATTTGTCTGCGAGAACAATGGCTATGCCATGGGCACCCATGTGTCGCGACATTCGGCTCTGACCGATTACTATATGCGCGGCCAGTTTTTGCCCGGTCTGTGGGTGGATGGGAATCAGGTGCTGGCCGTGCGTAGTGCCACACAGTTTGCCATTGACTATGCGTTAAAGCATGGTCCGATTGTGCTGGAGATGTATACGTATCGGTTTGAGGGGCATTCCATGTCAGATCCGGGTACATCGTACCGGTCACGTGATGAGGTGAAACATGAGCGCGAAAGACGTGATCCCATCGAGAGTTTTCGCGAACAGATCATTGAGTTGTGCCTGGCCGACGCGGCTGAGCTAAAGAAAATCGATATGGACATTCGCAAAGAGATCGAGACCGTGGCCAAGAAGGTTCTCACTGATAAGGAAGTGGGCATGGAAGAGCTTGCCGGCGATGTCTATTCCAAGAATCTAGAGCCCAAAATCCGTGGCATATCCGGCTATACGATCGATCACATACGCATCTCAGAGGTGTGCTTTGGCCGGCCCAAACGAACGCCAGCCGATGAAATGAAGGATGTGCCCGTTGGGGATGCATCCATGATAGCTGCCGCTGCTGAAGCCAAGAAGAAAGCGGATGCCAAGAGGGCGGAGGATGCGAAAAAGGCTGGGAAAACAGCGCCGGCCAATAAGGATGGCAAACCAGAGCCGGCCAACAAGGATGCAAAAACAGCGTCAGATGGCAAGCCAGGGCCTGGGCCAGGGCCAGCTAAAACGGCTGATCCGAAAGCTAAAGGTGATGCCCAACCAGCTGCTGAAGCATCTAAAAAGCCAAACAACGGCGATAAGCCAAAAGCGTAAATGTCATAGTAAGGATCTCGATTAACAACAAAATTAAGAAAGGCAATCGTAACTTTCAAGTTGAGCCAAATTGAAAAGCTGCAGATGTGCTTGGTTTTTAGCGTTCTTTACGAACCAACGAACGAACAATATATCTGTGTGTGTGTATTTTAAAATAAAAGCGAACACCCCGTCTAAGCTAAACTTGCGTTATGAAAAGTTTAGCAAATGCTATTACAAAATCGTCTCATGCTTAAGCTTTCTTCTAATGGTAGTGTGGACATGGACTAAAGCTTTATGTGCGAGGCACCTGTACGATGCCAAAAGCTCTGTCCTTCGCTCTCTTTCGGTCTCGCTCTCTTTCGCATTGTGTTTTGTCTCTGTCATAACTGTATTAAAATGCCGCAAATCGCAAATCGACTGCGGCGCGCGTTCCGTTCATTTATCAAGCCGTTAAACGACAGCTGCTTACGCGTTCCTTACACACAAACTCGCACACACACACATGCATATCGCACCCGCACCTGTAAATTGTTTTCCCCCTAACCCCCGCCCAGAGCAAAGACTCTATGATGTTCACATTGTGTGCGCGCCTGTTGAGACGAAGCGGCATTCGTTTCCAATCTCCTTCGTCGTTATTCAGTCTCTTCGCGATGCTCTGGCGTTGATCTTCACGTGCGCTGCGAACGGAATTCGTGGTGCTTGTCCGATCTACGACAACTACAAATTGTTTTGTTTTGGCCGCGTGCTGTGCTGTGCGGTTCTTGTTGTTGTTGTTGTGCGTTGAATGTTTTCAAATATGTTTAATAATAAACGATCGTTTCACCTTTAATTGTTGTTGGCAAAGGTCCATTTGCAAACGAAAATAAATATAAATATATAAATAAATACATAAGTAATATTTCAATTGCAAAGATATTTAATTTTTTTTATTTATTTTGTGTGTTTATTTATGCTAATGTTGTCTTAATTTGATGCATTTAAAAAGTTGATTAAACAAATGAGTTAATAATTGACTCAGTGCACACGATTCTTATTAAATGGCTATAGTTTTCTGGCATCTGTGAGTAAAATTATATTATTTATTTTATATTTCAATTCAATTTCCTGACATTTGTTAACTTTTTAAGATGTTGTGGGATATTTAGTATTTTTTGTTCAATTATTTTAGCATTTTTTCGGAAGTGAAATTCGTTAGCGATGGTTGCCAAAAATTTTCACTTTTTTATTTTATAAAACTTATGATTATTTTTTTTTTTTTATAAGTATTCTAGCACACTCATCTATATAGTGTGAAAAGTTCTTCTTGATTTTCTTTCCATCATTTTGCTTTTTTACGTTTTGGCACCTAAAAATAGTGCCAAATACTTATGAGTTGACAAATGTTTGTATACGTTGAGCCCATTAGCAATGGGTTATTGTAGTTGTGTTTATGAAAATTCTATCGCAATGTCACAGAGAAGGGACAAAGAATGCATTGCCAGACGGACTTTGACCTTAAGCTTAAGCACCTTACAGTTAAAATATCAAAAAGCTCTCTCTGAACGAAAGCCAAGAGTATAAAATGTATGTTATGTAGAGTTCTAGCTCTTACCGTTTGGGCTGAGCACTGATTAAATAAGCCATATAGCATTACTGAGTAACATAATCTTTATCACTGACATCATTTCTGCTTCTTGATAGAACAGATAGCTCCTATTAACAGTTAACAGGGTATACCATATATGTTCAATATATTTTTTTTATGGCACATAATTTTACAGCATAACTATAAATATATAAGCTAAAGTTCAGCTGTGTGTAGTTTTTCATGAATAACAAGTAGGAAGGCTTACTCGACAAGAAGATACCCTTAACCCTTGACCATACAGTCGGTCGATCTTATAGACATACACATACGTGCACTACCGGACAAATGTTTGATGACTAAACTAGAAAAGTTATAGAAACTTTGACACAAACTTCTGATCAAGAATAAATATATACTTTATGGAGTTGAAGAAGCTTCCTTGTGCATTCTTTTCAAGGGTATAAAGGGTATAAAAAAATAAGAAAATTTATTTTGCTTAAAGAATTTGCGAAAAAAAACATTTCTTGTACTTAATAACTTAAGAGTACAACAACTAGAGTTCATACACATACATTCTAGGAATACAGGTGTGTGTTGCGTGAGTTAACAACTTGACACACAATATACATATGTATGTGTATATGTATATATTTAAGAGTTTGTGTCCATAGCTTTACGAAATGCTATCACATGGAGCGCAGCTGATTGAAGTGTTTTCTCAGTATTTTTTTTGTTTTTGGTGTTTCCGCTACATTTGCATAGCCGAATTTGAAATGACCCTCAAGTGAAGAGCACAAGATCTCTGAAAGATATACTATATATATATATATGTATACATATATGCGTGTGTGTACATATGTACGAATGTCTGAATCACAGTATTGTCAATGTTTGTTGCGGTGATATCCCATTAAAACAATGCCAACAAACCGTAACAATCTTTCTTGGAATTGTTTGTCTCTTTCGCTGCTGTGAAGCATCATTCATTTCAATTGATAATGAAACTTTGTACATGCCGGGTAGATTCTGAGAACTTCTCTCACAATCGTTTTGTATTTCACTAGCTATGCAAATTTTGGATAAACATGAAGATTATTGACATTTTTTCCATTTCTGCAATTTTGTTTTATTTTGAATTGGAAATTTGGGTTGAAAGATGAATGGCTAAGAATGAAGTATTTATTTGAATTATTATTTATGAATTTTTTTATGCAGGATTTACGAAAATTATGAAATATCCAAGATAATTTTGTTTAAGAACCGTTGAGCTTCCCTTAAGTCAGAGTTGTGATTCTTATATACTATCATTGTTAGTTGTTCTACGAATATTTCGTTATTGGTCTAACTTTATTAATATTCATTGTAAGCACATTGCGTAAACTCTATAAGCAATATTATATACAGATGTATTTAGTCAATAAACTGGTTAAACTTGCCTTAGAGGCAAAATGTGTTTCTCAATTAGTCTATCTCACTTCAGTCTCAGTCTCTGTCTTGTATGACAATAACTTCTCCACCTGCTGTTGGTACTGCCACGGTACAACAACCCTCTATCATACAATATCTTCAAAAGCTATAAGCTATGTCCTATTTCGAGGTATAAACTTTGTTATTGTAAAGTCTGATTGAAATCCATTTAGTAGTTTTGTGCATGAAAAAATTTCACATTTATAATGTTAATCAATAATGTTGTGGTATATACCTTATTTTGTGCCTAGTAATTTGTCTATGTACATACTTATATATATATATATGTCAATTACCGCAATGCCCAGTCACACACACACACACATTTACAATTTAATGTTGCACTCAAATTACACAAATGCTTTCAATTTCCCTGATGCCACAAAGCAGCACAAAGTGAGGATTGGGTAAGCCAAGTAAATACCAAGTCCCGCATCTAATCATATGTACATACATACATATATACATACATGTATATAGTATACATGTATAGTACATAGAACTCATTGTGCAATTGAATAATTGAACAATAATGTGGCATGGTTTCGTCTTTTGTGCAACATCATCATCATCATCATCATATCACACACAAATCACATCTCAAATGATATCTTTCTACATTACTTTTTCGTAAGACACTTTTGTTAGATCTGCTTTTGTATATCTGAACATATATATGTATATATGTTTAAACAGAAAAATATGATTATGATTATTGTGCCCCATTTTGTCATGATAGTATAGTCTTGTGTATAGTGCGATTCATTATTGTTGTCGTCGTTTGGTCAATTTGAACACAACTAAACAACTACAACAAATGCTGATGACGCGACCTTGAATCAAAATAGATTTTTATGCGCGAACGCTCGCCGATCTCCGCACGTCACCCAAAAAACACAAAACACAAAAAACCAAAAAAATAAAATATAATGCCATCCCCCAAAAACCCGAAATGAATTTATTTTGGCCCGTTTTTGCGTTTCTGTTTGCCTTTATTTTATCTTATATTCCTTTTTGAAAACCATTTCTAGAATGCTTTCGTTAGCCATGAAAAATAAAATAATGCACTTTCTATAATGTAGAAATGCCGATAAGATTGGATCCGTTTAGATCCGAACACACTCAAGTGGCA
Source organism: Scaptomyza parva (assembly GCA_035044645.1). Taxonomy (NCBI): domain Eukaryota; kingdom Metazoa; phylum Arthropoda; class Insecta; order Diptera; family Drosophilidae; genus Scaptomyza; species Scaptomyza parva. Next base: position 14,074,955 of record JAWNNT010000139.1, read on the forward strand.
TCAGACACACATTCCACATTCAAATTGAAATCAAATGAAGCACAATATTGAATTGTATGCTTTGTTAATTTTAATGGAACACATCAGATAAATTTGCAAACAGCGAAACTCAAGTTCAATGAATAAATCGAATAAATAGACTTCTTGTTTGGTATTTATGCAAGATAACATTAAATAGAATATTCTATTTACGGGTTAAGATATGTGCACTGAATTGTTTATATGTTTATTAGATAAGAACTAAGTGCTTTAGGCTATAGCTATAGCGGAATTTTAGCACACATGTTATCGATAATAATCAATTTCTGAACAAATGTTAAATTTATTGTAGATCATTATTATTTATGTGCAGATCTCCAAGGCTACACGGTCAATATCAATCAATATTAGATCAGGTTTGACGATAACACTGCACTTTGCCACAGCACACATGTTATCGATAATAATCAATTTGTTTTCACAACCATCGATTGTATAATTTTCTCAAAAATAAATTCAATAGATAATAAGTAAACAAGAAAAAAAATATGTTTCGGTTGTGCACGGACAACTTCATATTCTTTATTAACCTTTTTTTTCCCCCTATTTCCCGTAAACAAAATTTCAACTCTGCATTAAGCTAAACCCTTTTTGCCTGTATTTCAAACTGTTTGTATTGTCCTTAACACTAAATCAACATTTACATATGTACAACATGGGTTTTATTTACAATGCATGGCCCCCATTTATTGTTATAGGCAATTAGTAATTGTTGTTATCGTTGTCATCCTTTGGTTTTTTGGTGCCTTGTCTTGTAAATATTGCACAAAATTTAAGCGGCCATCGCGTGTATTTTTGCCAATAAATTTTGTATTGCATTTTAATTGAATGGACGCCGTGTCGGTTAACATCTGGGCATGCTCCATTGTACATGCTCCATTAATTGCTCGGGGATTGCAGTCAAACTAAAAACTGATCAAAATAACAATTTGAACAAGTTCAGAAGAGCAGCAATACAAATTCAAAAACAAATTGTAAAGGAACAAGTAGGAAGAGTCTAGTCTAGTAGGATCGACTAGAAGATACCCTTAACTCTTGACCAGACGGTCAGGCGGACCTGGACTACCGGACAAATGCTTGATGACTTCATATCTTCGGTGCTTCTCAACCGATTTTAATAAAAATTTCACAGAATTTAATTATTTTGTTAATAGTTTCAAAGCCCATTTTTGAGGTTTCGAAATTTAAGAGTATTTTGCTATCGATGACATGTTTATTTCGTAAACCTGAAAAGTTATCGAAAACTTTAAACAAACTTGCTATGCCTAGGGATTAGGAGAGCTCATATCCAGTCTCTAGCTTTTGTAGTTCCTGGCTATATCGACTCAGCTGTTGATGCTCATCAATAATATATATACTTTATGAGGTCGGAGAAGCTTCCTTCTGCCAGTTACATACTTTTGCACAAAGCTATTATACCCGTTTTCACTCATTTCATCGGTTAAGGGTATACAAATATTGAAACTAACTGACATTTTATATTCAATTTGCAGGCTTTGAAGTCTATCTGGTTTTAAATAGATTTTATTGTTTGATTTTTTATCTACTTGTATTAGGAAAAACCTGCAAAAATATTTTTATTTATTTATGTCTTTCTTACCAATTAACATTTTATACTTTTTACCATTTTTCAATGTCTATCAGTTGCAAAATAGCGAAGAGCAATGACAAAGCATTGACTGCTATTAAATATTAAATGAAATGAGAAAGTTCAAAGTGTTTGCTCAATAACAATAATAATAATAATTTCCAGTGCAAAAACTTGGACCAGATGTCGAAAAGCGACAAAAACTGGTCAAATGTGATCAGTGCAATGAGCCAACAACGCAATAGTATTATTTATTTTATGTGTATAAATAGAATAGACGACAGGAAGAAAAGCCTGAAAAATAAATATCACAAAATGCAAAAGTTAAACCAAATTAATGATATTGAAAATATTTACAAAATACTATAAAGCAGACGATGAGTGACAAAAAAAAGCAACTTGCACGTGTTTTTTCTTCTTTGGGTGTATTCCAATGTATTGAGCTAATAAAGCTATAAAAACTATTTCAAAATATGTAAACCTTTAATTATTACGTCACAAAATAAATCATTATAGAGTAGGCTTTGCCTTAACTGTCCAGGGCAACTAACCCTACCTAAGTAAGGCTCATTATAAAGACGAAAAAAATTGAGTAACGCGTCTAATTTTTATTTTCTTGTTAAAAAAATCATTTCCAAGAGGAAATATTCTTGTATTCGTATTCGTAAATTTGTACTTTTTTATTGTGATTAATGTAACAATGGTTAATAAACGAACAATGTCGCGTCAAATGCAACAGCTTGTCAGCTGCTCGGATGGTGAAGAGGATGTGTATTTCACACCTCCGCTATCTCCTACATTGTCGATGGAAGCGCTGGCCATAGAAGATGAGCTGAAGAAGTGTAAGTGCGGTCGTTTACCGAAACTGGTCATAAAACCCCAACTCGTCGATGCCGCCTCGCAAACAATCGAGCTGGACGAGCCAATGGCTGAGAAGAAAGTTGCGCCGCCGGCCGCAGCAGTGCTATCCACACCCAATAATAAAGCAAATGCACAAGCGAATGCACAAGCGAATGCACAACCGAATGCACAAGAGAATGCACAAGAGAATGCACAAGAGAATGCACTGGTAAATCGTGGTAGATCCAGAACTTTCCGTAGCGTCTCGTGTGATCCACCGAAGCGTTCGAATGAGGGAACTGGTGATATGGAGGCAGGGGATGCACTGCCATCGAAGGCTCAAGATAAGGAGGTTGAGGGGTCAACTACCAGACGTCGTTCCTCATCTGTTAAACCACTCTCACGGACAGCAACAAAGACTAAGCTTAACGAGGCCGAGCCCGAGCCCAAGTTAGAGGAGGGACCCTTTAAACAACCCTATGAGACTCTATTGGAAACATTCAAAGGAATGTGCTCTAATGACTGGACAGTGAATGCAACGGCTCTCAATAAGCTGGTGCGATTGGCCCGCTTCCATTTGGAATATCTGGAAATCGATCTTCAGCAAATCACACTTAAGTTTGTGCCCTTTATTCGTAATCTACGCTCTCAATTGTCTCGTGCCTCTTGCCTTGCCGCGGCCGAGCTCTTCAAGCTCAGGAAATTCGAGGGCATGTGTGATGAAGTTGTTGGCGCACTGTTGCAACGCTCCTCCGACATGAACAAGTTTTTGCGCGCTGATGCTATGACAGCCCTAGACTCGATGGTGCAACATTTGCAACCCGGTAAGGTTCTCTATCTGCTCTCAATCAAGGGGGCTTGTCATCAGCATGCTTTGGTCAAGACAACCACATCGAAGTTGATGCTACAGTTGCTGGATCGTGTGGGTTATAAGCGCATCTATGAGGGATTACCACGTGAGGCTCGCGACAAGTTCTTTACCATCAGTGCCAAGTTGTTGCAGGAGGGCAGCCAGGAGACCCGCACGAATGCCAAACAGATGTTCAAGTCTTTGATGGCACACGCGTCCTTTGATAAGGTTATTGTTAGCGCTTTGTCCACACGCACCTATTGTAATATTGAGAAGTCGATTAACTCGATTCGCAGTGAATTCCAAAGTTTTCTATAAACAACCCTCAAGAAAATCTTTCAAGCCATTAATGTTCAATTTACCAATACTGTTTGATGTAAGTATTAACTTTCCATTCATATATACTTATATAATAACATATTTGGACAAAGGATTTAGCGCTGTTTCTGTTTTTGGCCTGACATCAACGTATTTCAAATATGTTTTTTAAATTTGTACAAGTGATTGCAAGTGATGCCGCATTCCGCTGCTGGTCTTTTATATATGCAACTTCATAATCAAATACAAACTTTAACAAAATATTTTGATATGACCATCTCTTTTTTAACGGATATTAAATTCTAAATTCCAAATTCGAAGTGTGATTTGAGTACTCAAAAGTGTAAGTAGCTCAGCAATCTTCATATTGTTGAATCTGTTTAATTGCCAATGCTATTTTCTTATTTTATTATAATAGATTCGATATCAAAACTCGCCAATGCACGGGATACAGCGCTGATCTTTCTATTTCTAAACATTTTATATATAAAAAATCATCTTTCGACCAAATGCATCAGTGTTGTCAATTTATTTGTAAGCAAACCAAATACACAGAGCTAAAAAGGCAGGTGAAAAACAATGAAAGCAGGCATTATGTTCTTTTAGGCAGACTATGGGAGAGTCTTGTTCGCAAGTGTGAAAGTGGAAAATGGAAAATGGCTTTAACATCTTTTAGCATTCACAGCTCAATGTCGTTTTCCGTGTGCTAGATAAAGAGTTGGGTGCTGACTATTGGCATTGTTTTGCTAGTGTTGCAAGTTGATAAACACAAAAAGAAACCAAATCGAAATGAAAACAATGGAAAACAGACTAAAAGTCTTTGTTAAAGTTAACTAGCCGAAGTTCTACCCACGAGAGTCACTGTATAGTGTTCTGCGCCTGGTTGCATCTACTCTCCTCGACCGCGAGCTCTTTTGCCACTACCAGCCACATCGCTCGCGAAGCCAACTAGGGTGACATCCTCTGGAAGGATTCCATTGTACATCATGTTCCATAGAACGGGACTCTATTCTCAAAATAGCTCCTTAGAATCAGTTGTCCGGTATTCTGAGGGCTTTTAGAGCCTCCAATAATACACTTCCAATTGCCTGAGTTAAAAGCGTTTTAAACGTTCACCGTAGTGATGAGGCAGTACTTCTTTGCACCGCCCTTCCACCTGTTGGCGGTAATCGCTGAAGAGGCTTGGTCCACTACTTCTGGACTTACGAAAACCATACTGTTGTGGCGATACACCACCTGCAGAGGATATGGCGCTGTGCAAATGATGTACTCCAGAAACTTACCGAGGGTACCTATCAGATAGATAGGTCGATAAGCATCCGGGCCCCGATTATGCACCATACGACTGCATGGTTGTAAGTGTCGTGAATGCTCCAAGCCTGCTTTAGACAAGCTAAATATTGAGCAGCTGGCGAATGTTAAATCTACTACTGAGCCAATTCCTGCTCTGCTCAATGTATACTGTGCTCCGTGGCTTAGCAGCTCTACATATAGTATAGAGAACGGCACTAAGAGCGGCCTGCCCTTTGCGATCGTGGCAGAACTACCCCAGGCCTCGGCCCATGCGTTGAAGTCTCCAGCGATTTCAATCGGGTGTCGACCTCTGGTGTCCGAAACTAGACTGTCCAGGTTAGTAGCGAACTCATGAAGCTCAGACTCGGGGCAAGATAGGCGAAGTAGATCCACACTTTGCCCACCTTCGCTCTCACAAAACTTGGAGCCCGCCGGACGCTTAACAGCGGAGTCACGGAGCTCCCGAAGGATCACAATGCCGCTGTTCCAGTTAGGTGTATGGCAATGCAAGGGCCTTCGCTCATCCGGTATGGCTCGCTGATTACTACAAGATCTGCTGACCGTTTGGGCCAGCAAATCCCAAGCACAGTGATTCAGGTTTAACTGAATAAGCTTCATTTTGCCCAGCTTGTTCCACTGCCGTCGAACGGACACAAAATAAATCATTATAGAGTAGGCTTTGCCTTAACTGTCCGGGGCAACTAACCCTACCTAGCTAAGGCTCATTTTACAGTTGAAAAAATTGAGTAACGCATCTAATTTATATTTTCTTGTTAAAAAATCATTTCCAACAGGAAATATTCTTGTATTCGTATTCGTAAATTTGTACTTTTTTTATTGTGATTAATGTAACAATGGTTAACAAACGAACAATGTCGCGTCAAATGCAACAGCTTGTCAGCTGCTCGGATGGTGAAGAGGATGTGTATTTCACACCTCCGCTATCTCCTACATTGTCGATGGAAGCGCTGGCCATAGAAGATGAGCTGAAGAAGTGTAAGTGCGGTCGTTTACCGAAACTGGTCATAAAACCCCAACTCGTCGATGCCGCCTCGCAAACAATCGAGCTGGACGAGCCAAAGGCTGAGAAGAAAGTTGCGCCGCCGGCCGCAGCAGTGCTATCCACACCCAATAATAAAGCAAATGCACAAGCGAATGTACAAGCAAATGCACAAGCGAATGTACAAGCGAATGCACAACCGAATGCACAAGAGAATGCACAAGAGAATGCACAAGAGAATGCACTGGTAAATCGTGGTAGATCCAGAACTTTCCGTAGCGTCTCGTGTGATCCACCGAAGCGTTCGAATGAGGGAACTGGTGATATGGAGGCAGGGGATGCACTGCCATCGAAGGCTCAAGATAAGGAGGTTGAGGGGTCAACTACCAGACGTCGTTCCTCATCTGTTAAACCACTCTCACGGACAGCAACAAAGACTAAGCTTAACGAGGCCGAGCCCGAGCCCAAGTTAGAGGAGGGACCCTTTAAACAACCCTATGAGACTCTATTGGAAACATTCAAAGGAATGTGCTCTAATGACTGGACAGTGAATGCAACGGCTCTCAATAAGCTGGTGCGATTGGCCCGCTTCCATTTGGAATATCTGGAAATCGATCTTCAGCAAATCACACTTAAGTTTGTGCCCTTTATTCGTAATCTACGCTCTCAATTGTCTCGTGCCTCTTGCCTTGCCGCGGCCGAGCTCTTCAAGCTCAGGAAATTCGAGGGCATGTGTGATGAAGTTGTTGGCGCACTGTTGCAACGCTCCTCCGACATGAACAAGTTTTTGCGCGCTGATGCTATGACAGCCCTAGACTCGATGGTGCAACATTTGCAACCCGGTAAGGTTCTCTATCTGCTCTCAATCAAGGGGGCTTGTCATCAGCATGCTTTGGTCAAGACAACCACATCGAAGTTGATGCTACAGTTGCTAGATCGTGTGGGTTATAAGCGCATCTATGAGGGATTGCCACGTGAAGCTCGCGACAAGTTCTTTACCATTAGTGCCAAGTTGTTGCAGGAGGGCAGCCAGGAGACCCGCACGAATGCCAAACAGATGTTCAAGTCTTTGATGGCACACGCGTCCTTTGATAAGGTTATTGTTAGCGCTTTGTCCACACGCACCTATTGTAATATTGAGAAGTCGATTAACTCGATTCGCAGTGAATTCCAAAGTTTTCTATAAACAACCCTCAAGAAAATCTTTCAAGCCATTAATGTTCAATTTACCAATACTGTTTGATGTAAGTATTAACTTTCCATTCATATATACTTATATAATAACATATTTGGACAAAGGATTTAGCGCTGTTTCTGTTTTTGGCCTGACATCAACGTATTTCAAATATGTTTTTTAAATTTGTACAAGTGATTGCAAGTGATGCCGCATTCCGCTGCTGGTCTTTTATATATGCAACTTCATAATCAAATACAAACTTTAACAAAATATTTTGATATGACCATCTCTTTTTTAACGGATATTAAATTCTAAATTCCAAATTCGAAGTGTGATTTGAGTACTCAAAAGTGTAAGTAGCTCAGCAATCTTCATATTGTTGAATCTGTTTAATTGCCAATGCTATTTTCTTATTTATAATAGATTCGATATCAAAACTCTCCAATGCACGGGATACAGCGCTGATCTTTCTATTTCTAAACATTTTATATATAAAAAATCATCTTTCGACCAAATGCATCAGTGTTGTCAATTTATTTGTAAGCAAACCAAATACACAGAGCTAAAAAGGCAGGTCAAAACAATGAAAGCAGGCATTATGTTCTTTTAGGCAGACTATGGGAAAGTCTTGTTCGCAAGTGTGAAAGTGGAAAATGGAAAATGGCTTTAACATCTTTTAGCATTCACAGCTCAATGTCGTTTTGCTTGTGCTAGATAAAGAGTTGGGTGCTGACTATTGGCATTGTTTTGCTAGTGTTGCAAGTTGAAGTTGCTGAACACAAAAAGAAGCCAAATCGAAACGAAAACAATGGAAAACAGACTAAAAGTCTTTGTTAAAGTTAAGTGCTTGATCAGCTTAAGCTACACAAGAACAGTTGAAAAGATTTTGCGCAGTATGCAATATGGGAAGGTAATATTTACTTACTTTTAGTTTCCGATAAATACGATAATAATTAAGATCTTTCTTAGAAACTCATTAAGCATTAATGAAGATAGATATGAATGCATGGTGAACTATAGTTCTGACTATAGTTCAGCTTAACCCCGGGTTCATCTTTTTTGTATCTACTGGTTCAGGTACTTTTACATTTTGCCATGCTTTGTTTACCTATTGTTACTTAATACTCGAATCAGTGAATGCAAAATGAACCCGATCAAAAACAAACTGTATTCAAATACTAATACTGTGTACGTGTGTGTATGTGTTTGTGTGTGTGTGTGTGGTGTGTGCTGTGCGCGATATGATGTTCATAATTCAAAGTGTGCACATGAAAAGGGTATTAAATCAAAATTGAAATGCAATAAAGCGGTAAGCGCTAAATAATTGACATGTCGCTCGCTTGGCAAACAAAACGCATTTTAAATTTAATTTGCCAATATTGTGAGACCAAATATAGTATACGATGTGTATACGTATGCATACATACGATACAATAAACAAACCTTATGTATGTATGTATGACTTGTGCTGGCATAATCTCACTTTTTAGTTCAGTCTCTCTCTGTGTGTGTGTGTGTGTGTGTTGGTGTGTATTTATTTAAAACTCATATCGTGCATAGGCACGTCGAGGCACGTGCGCGGCTTAAAAAATGACAAAATGAATAAGAAAAAACGCGGCAAAAACTGAAAAAGTCGCAAATCACAAGTGCAAAATTTATGCACGTGACGAATTCGAATTCGGTTGACCCGGCTAAAAGCGTTGGAGTCAGCGAGAGAGAAACGCGGCCCACAACGCAACAAAAACGTTGGCATTAATTGATTAATTATGCAAATTTAAATGTCATGCTGGCAAAAAACAAACACAGCAAGCCAACACACAGGATGACAAAAACACAGAAAAAGTGTATAAAAGCAAACCAAACCGAACCTGTGCACAAATATTTACATATATAGTTAGCGAATATATGTGGAAAAATAAGTGGATTAGAGTGTTTAAACGTTAAAGTACACAAAAATATTTTTATTCAAGCGTGAAATCAATTTAATATGACACTTTAACAATGCAAAATTTTAACAGCATTAACAATGGTACTGCATTTGAGTTAAGGTTAGGGAAACTCTTTCTGACCTAGAATCCCTAGAATTGGTATTGAAAAATGTTCAAGCAACAGCTAAGCAGACTAAGCTTTAATGTTACAAAAGATATTTTTATCATATTGTTAGATATTTTCGTCATGGTAATGGTAATGCATATAGCGATTTTATGTAAAATTAATCTTAGACACTCAAAATCAGGTAAAAATCAAGTAAATAGTAAAAAACTTAACCTCATTTCATTTTCATGGTAAAATCGTTTTGAAGCAAGGTCTTTTTTTATTGGCAGTTGTTTGATTTTGCTGAACTACAGCCAAAAGAAGACCTTGACCTTGACCAAAGTTACCGCTTGATATCTGTAACACATTGAAACAGGCAGACAAACATGGCCATGATCAGGAATATATATACTTTTTGGGTTCGAATAAGATTCCATCTATGTTACATTTCAATGTTCGAGCTAAACATTTCATGACAAAATTATAATATAGTTTTACAGGTTATAAGAAGCACGTTATCGATAACATATAAATAGCATAAATGTAACGGTTAATCGATGATTTATAATAAACCACATGCAGGTCTCTAAGAGTCATATGCCTCGGCTGGTGATGCAGTTAAAAAGTTCTATAAAGCTTTGATGATTAACTTTTTCGGTGACGTTTCCAAGGTTTTTAGACCCGCTTTTTATTTGGCACTTAAAATTAATCAGTTATACTTTTTGCTAATATGCCATTATTGAGATAACAATAAACATTTTAACACATATCGCAAAGGTTTCTCGGGATCGAAAGGGTATAAAAAGAAGACAGAGAGAGACATAAAGAGAGAGAGAGAGAGAGATATCACCAAAGCTGCCAGACAATTAAACATAAATAAACTGCGGTCATACACAATAGCAAGAGCACTCATAAACTGACACACACACACACTCGCACACACACACACTCGCACACACACACACTCGCACACACACGCACACTAATTAGTTGGCTATGGCACGCTTGGCCCGCAGCATTGTGCCACCCGATACCAAACGAAACAATGTCCGATGTCCGGCGTGTCCGGCATGTCCACCTGTGCGTATGCGTAATTAATTTCAGTATAATCTCTTACGCATAATAAAATAACATGGCAAACAGCGTAAAAGCAACAACACTCAACAGCACTCAGCCTCAGTCGACAGGCAGCCGGGCGGGGGGCGGGGCGGCGCGGGGCGGTGCAGACAACCGGACTGGAGCGTGTTGCTATGAAAATGCTCAACGCGAAGCGCCAGCAATTAATTGTCACTGCTTTCATATTCATTGAATTTAATTATAGTATATACATTCGGCCATCAAGTGAACAACTAGGAGAAGGCACACATATATATATATATATATATATATATTCACATCTGATCTGTATAAAATGTTAGTTTTTTCACATTTCGCAGTTTACCCAGAGTTTTTTGTCTTTGATGATCATCATTTCATCGGCGCCAAACTAAATATACCAAAAAATATATAATAAAAAAAGCTTGCTTGTGGCAACTGCCCCGCCCCCCACCGCCGTGCAGTCAACGCAGCGACTAAAAGCTGTAAAATATTTGGTGTTTGGCTTCTTGTGCGATTTTTATGAGGTTCTGCGAATTTTTGTTTATAAACAAAAGTGAAGAATCAACAATCCACAACTGATAGACTGATGGATGGACTGATGGCCATATTATAATAACAAACAGGCACCATAACAACAACAACAACAAATGGAAGGCGGCCAACAAACAGAAAGTGCAAAGTCAAAATAAACTATATAAATAAGCCCACGCACCCATAGATAGATAGATTTGTATCTGTTCTGTATATTGTAGCAAGAGAAGAAGTGAAATTGCATTTTTTTCTTGCTTTAAGCAAGTAAATGATTTTAATATTAAAGTCAATTAAGTATATTCAAAATAAGCAAATATTCATTTCAAGTTTGCATAATTAACATATTAATGTAATTATATCTTTTTTTGTTTTTGCTTGTTTAGCTGATAGAAAATTCTACGTATACTTAATGTACTCGCTTCCATGGCTAAAATTTTAGCTAAAAGCTGAGCGAGCAGCGACAGTGTTGCCATTGTTTTTACGTTGGATGGCAACAATGTTTGTCGTTCTTGTTGTTTTTTGTTTGTTTGCTGTATTTGCTATGCGATATGAGAATAAGAATGAGAATCATGCTGGCTCGAAACATGTGCAACAATGTTTTTTATTTGCCAGCGTCTATTTTTAGTTACTTTTTTTTTTTTTGTTTTTTTTTTGTAGTTTGCTTGTTTTACTTCACATTTTTCTCCCTCTCTCCTCTCGGTCTTTCTCTCTTTTGACAACGTCTGGCGTCGAAATAACTTTCTAAATAAACGCGAACGCAGAGTTGGCCAAGAACACACACATACACACACATAAAGACTCAGACACACGCAATACTCCATATCCATAGTTTGGCTGTCTGAGCATTTTCGTGACGCTTTTTGTGATGCAGACGCAGAAGCAGACGCTGAATTTTGCTTGTATCGTTTTCATTTTTATTGCAGCGCAGATTAGAGTTGGGGAAAATTGTTAAATTTTCATTACAAGTTTTCTTTGCTATTTTGTTTTTATACCCTTAACCCATGAAATGGCTAAAAAGAAGGGTATAATGGTTTTCTGCAAAAGTATGTAACAGGCAGCAGGAACCTAAACCAAATTTTCGATAACTTTTTCGCCCTACGATATACACATGTAATCGATTGCAAAATAATCTTGAATTTCGAAAACTTGCAAGTGAGGATTGAAACTATTGGCAAAATAATTAAATTCTGTGAAATTTTTAATAAAATCGGTTAAGAAACACCGGAGATATGAAGACATCAAGCATTTTTCCGGTAGTACACGTATGTATGTGTTGTCTGTCCGCCCGACCGCCTGTCCGGCTGTGTAGTCAAGGGTTAAGGGTATTCTCTAGTCGAATTTACTTGAGAGCCTTCTTACTTGTTTTTATTTGTTTTATTTTTTTGCTGCAACAACTCTTTGGACTTCTTTGTCCAATTTGCGTCACATTTTAAATTTGTTTTTTTACAATTATTTCATTTCTCACTCTTTTATGGTGGCAGTTAATTGGCAACTGGATGAAAATGGATTAAAATTAATATTCGGTAACGCGATTATGCGCCAAAAACAAAACAAAATTTAACGAATTAACCAACCAATGCCTTTTAAGTTTTTCTTTGCTGTTGTTTTGGGCGAGATTCGATGAGCTAATTGCCGGCAACAAATGTTATTTAAAGAATGAACAAGGCTTTTATATCATTCGTGCGCATCGTGTTTGGCCAGAACATTAAAAAATAGTTTGCTTTTGCTTTTGGGCAGTGCTGTGTTAAATTAATTGATTTTTCCATTAAACAAAAAAACGATAAAAAGCCAAATGCTAATGAAAGCAAAAAGTTATAGACACTCGCTTTGGACATCTTTATTGAATGTTTACTTTTTTGGCTTATACGAAATCGGAATATCGAATTCAATTGCATTAATGACAAATGACAAGCAAAAAGTTATTATCATTGATGGATTATTTGAATTTGTTGAGCAAATTAAATATTTTTAATTTTTTTAAGTTTTTAAGTTAATTATCTCTTAAGTCTATTCAACAAAACCTAAAAGACATAACCATTAACAAAGAAACATTAGGCACAAAATTCAACTGTCAGTAAAGCGTCAAGAATTTTCACTATGTGTGTAAACACTTTGTTGACAAACTGTATATGTATGTAAGCAAGTTATTAACTAGTATAGAGTAATTATTTTGCATTGCAATTTAATTGCGCCTTAAAGGTGTCATACGATATGAGAAAGGGCTAAGAAGAAGAAGTTTGGTTTCAGCTGATGACAGCTGACAGTCGACCGGGGTTGGATAGTTTTGGCCGGGGGGGTGGGGGTGGGTGGTAGGTATCATAGTCATTTTACATAGGAGAAATCCTAAACGTTTGGAGTTGCCGATGGCAGACAGCTCGCTGCAAATTATGCGAAGCGCTTGCAATTTGCCGCTTGCTGTGTCACGTGTTAATATTTCACATGCATACACATACTAACACCCACACCCACACACACACACACACCCACACACACACATACATATGACGTGATGTTGGCGTTATAAAATTTAATTAATGCGTTGGTAATGCAGCTGGAGGAGCAGCAAAACAGAGAAGCATCAGAACGGCAGGCAGGCAGGCAACACGGCAACAGGCAACAAACTTGTTTAAGCCGCGACACAGGTTGGCCCTTGGGTGTGTTTTGGATGGGGTGGCGAAGGTGATGGGGGGGGTTGGGGTGCTGCTGGTTATTGCATCTACCGGCTGTTGGATTCGAATTTTCATACAGCTGCAGTTGCTGTTGTTGTTTTTGTTGTTGCTGCTCAGCTGCTCCTGTTGGCAATGTTGCCTGTAAAGTGCTTTGTTAATTAGCCAACTGGCGATGCTGCTGCTGCTCCTAGTGCCTTCTAGCAATAATTTGCGCCCGCAAGTATGCAACACATTTGGTGCCAACTATCGGTGTGGCGGGGGGTGGGAGGTTGAATTCAGAGAGACAGGCATTTCGCGCGTGTGTGTGTAAGTGTGTGTGTGTGTGTGCCTGCGCATTGTATTTCGCACACTATTTGTCAATGTCAGGATAGCGCATACAAACGCTTTCACTAATACAAACGTACACGCACGCACACACGCAACACACACACACACATACACATACATATATAAAGTGCTTGGGCCAGTCAACAACAAAAACAACAACTACTTTGCTGTGGTCGCAGCTGCGTCGCGTTTCGCTAAATGTTAATGCAGCCAAGTGACCCAGAGAGAGAGAGACAGAGAGAGAGAGATGAGTTGGAATCATTATCAAACCATACACCGCATGAAGTTTCTCTCTCTCGCTCTTTTTCACTCTTTCGCTGTTGTTGCTGTGTGCTGGCGACAACAGAGTGTTTGCCCAAACGTGTTAATCAAAAGCAATGCTCAAAGTGTCGCTCATTTGGTTTTTCATGGCAGCTCGCAGTACGCAAAAGACATCACAAGCCCAGCCACCCATCCGCCGCCGCCTGTGCTGTGTGTGGTTGTGGCGCCCATTGGCCATTGCCCATTGCCCAGCCATCAATGATGCATCAATCAGCGCCAGGACACAACAAATGTCAACCAGACACACACACACATACACGCGTACACACAATAGCCCTGCAGTTAGCCCTCAAATGCAGGAAGCCCCTAAAGCTCTGGCATCTGTGCCATGATTAACCAGTTCTATCCAAAAACCAAACATTAGCCTACACACATCGACTGTGGACTGTGGACAGTGGACCGAGGACAGTCGACAGCTTAAATTGTTAGCTGTGTTCGAAACTGTAAATCTTTTAGCCAAATTTGACTAAAGCTTAAAGTGATGTGTGCGATTAGAAGATAACAAATTGATTGATTGAAATGATTTGCTAAACATTTCATTATGTTCATATGTTTGTTATTATATTTTTGTTTTCGAATAAACTGTTTTAATAACCTTTACCTTATTTGGGTTAGAGTTGAAGCTAAAGCTTTATTTTTCATTCATTAGCCATTTGATCTGCTGCAACATCATTAAAAGTTCAAGTATTTTAAGTATTTTAAGTGAACTTTAGATCCGGTTTTCATTCAGCTGACATTAATCCCACCCTCTCTTATCCTAACCCCTCCATTATATGTTTAGTCATTAAAGTGTTTAGTAGTCAATTAAAAGAAAAACACTCACAAAAATTGAGGGTAAACTAGTCTCGCTGCAATCGTTGCGTAATTTAACGATACCCAACAGTCCGGCCATAAAAAAAATCATTGCAATCTGCTGCTGCTGTCCAAAATAACTTTAAATGCGTTTGATAGCTGAAAGAGAGAAAAAAATCTGTCGTAAGCATTTTTTAATATCTATTTGCTTGCTAAGTACTTACATATATATATATATTTATATATCAAGTTATTATAGTAAACACTCAAACACACACACACATGCATATGAAGGCAGAATGTATTTGGTTTAGGTTCTCTCTCTCTCTCTCTCTGTCTGAACGCCCTAAACTATGCAACACATTTTCGTTTGCATGTTTGTGCAATGCATTTGATGTGCTTCGCTTACTACAAAAAGATAGGGTATTTTCACAACAGAAAAAACATGATTAATATTATTTATTAAGTTAAGAAAGTTATTTTGACAAGAACTAAAGATATTTCTTTTTATAGTCAACATTTGATTAAGTGTCACATTTTTTTTGTGCTCCATCTACAGAGTATCATTTAGTCTAGCGTTTTTGGAGTGCAAGTTTTTTGTTTTTTTTTTTTTCTTTCAGCCGCTTGATGCGGCGTCTGTCTGCAAGTTGGCGAGCGGAAAAAGATGGTTTCGGGCGTCTGCCGAGCAGGCAACAGCAGCAGCCACCAAGCCAAGCCACCAAGCCGAGCCAAAGCGTAAGGCAGCGGCGAGAGAGCGCTGTGAAATGTATGCGAATTTGCATAGAAAATAGACAGTTTGGAAAATTGCATTCCATGTTGATAACTTAAGGCCAAAGCAGGCGTTCTGGACGATTCTCTGCCGACGTTATGCCGTTATGCACTTCCCTTTGCATGGCCTGCATGGTGTCGTACACATATACATATATACATATACACACATACATATATATATGTATGTAGTATAGTATGTTCTGATTGTAGTGATTCTTCGTCGCCAGCTGCAACTGAAACGGGAACTTGAAGCGAATGCAATGCATGTGCATAAATAACTTGTTTAAGTTTTACGACTACTACGAATATGTATATATATATATATATATATGTGTATATATGTATATGGACAGGGTCCAACACCAAATCCCTACTGTTTCCTCAAACTTGAGCAAAACTATCCGGCACACTTGTCACACTCCCAATTTATAAACGACACACACTGGGCATTTTCTGGCCTTCCCTGGCCTGGTCACACCTTGACCGAAATGCAATTTAGCACATGGCCGACGTCGACGAATGTTGAAGTTGGGATTTTTTGTGAAGTTGATATGCTGTCAGTCAGCCAACAACAGCCCCTCTCTCTTTCTCCTTTCTTTCTCTCTTTTTGAAATCAAATTCACAAATACACAAATCGTACAATTCTGCTTCTTTGCTGTGTAAACATAAGCAACACATAATTCTTGAGCAGGGTATGCTGGTATGCATTACATTACATTACAAGTAAGCTGTTTAGTATGTTAAGAAGTTAAAATTATTATAACATTCTTTTACAGTTTCAATGTTGATTCTGTAAGTAAGGTGTGTATAAATGACAATCGGCTTATCCATAGCATAATTTGACATTAGAATTCTTTATGACAGCCTTAGACATGGCACTGGGAACACTCCATCCACATCTTGCCAGTGTCACAAAGCGCAGCTGTATCTATGGCTTAAAATGAAAAGCTAGACAAAAATACTGGTTGTTTGTTTGCAAAAGGTTTACTAAATGCAATGCCCAACTGTGTTGGGTTTGGCTTCACTCTCTGTCTCTCTGCACAGACAGACAAACAGACAGAAAGACAGACAGACAGGCAGGCTGGGAGTCTTCTCATCAGGTTACTCGACATGATATGCTTGTAACTATTTGACTTTATCTTGCTGCTGCAGCTCCAGCTCCTGCTGCTGGCCGTGTAAACACACAGACACAGACAGAGAGAGAGGTAGAGAGAGATGGACAGTCGAAAGCGGCAAAAGAGCTAAGCAACTGTAAACGATAAACAAAACTCCACAAACACACAGCTGCATAAAGAAAGAAACAAAAAGAAAGCAGAGGATAAAGGTGAACAAGTTAGAATATTTAAGTCGTCGTCGTCGTTGTTGAGTTTCTTTAATTTTTACTAAGTTTTTAAACAAAATTAAGAACTTTTCCTCATTGCCAAGAGTTTTCTAAGTTGTTTGTAATCAACTATCGGTAATTGGCTTAATGCCTAATGTCTAAAGTCTTTATTAACTTTTTCCTCATTGCCAAGAGTTCGCTAAGCTGTTTATATTGAAAATATTGCGCTTATAATCAACAATCGATAATTATTGATAAGTAAACAATTTCGAATTTCAATGTTTAAACTCTCATTTCATTTTTTCTCATTGCCAAGAGTTTGCTAAGCTGTTTATATTGAAAATATTGCGTCTATAATCAACTATCGATAATTATCGATGGGCTAAGAATGTTGATTTTCAAATTCTATACTCTCTTTAAACCTTTTCCTCATTGCCAAGAGTTTGCTAAGCTGTTTATATTGAAAATATTGCGTTTATAATCAACTATCGATAATTATCGATAAGCAAAAAAAAGTATATTTCATCAAAACTGCACTCAACTGGTTTAATGTTGACTCTAAACTCTCTCTTTAAACCAGTTTTGAACTGACAAAATGTTTTAAGCTCTTCAAGCTGCCAGCCAATTAAACAGGAAAGTAACGACGTGCGTTGGTTTTAGCTTGTACTAGCTTGAGAAAATGGCACAACCACTTGACTTGTTGTTGTTGTTGCACGTTGTTTTTGTTGCTGCTGGTGTTGCTGTTGTGCAGGTTGTGTGTTGCTGTTGCTGTAACCAACTGAGCCACTCACTAATTATGCAAAAATTAGTTGCATCTCGAGCAAAAACAAGAAAAGAAGAGCAGAGAGAAAAATCTAAACTGGAACGCGGCCTGCCAGGCGACGACACATCTAAAAAGAAGCGCAAAAAAAAATAAAAAAAAATAGCTAAAGCTGACAATTCAGCTTCTTCCTTTTACTTTTTTTTTCGCACGTAGCCTGCAAGCCGCGTGCCAGCGTGCGCACGTGTGTGTGTGTGTGTGGGTGGGTGTGTGTGTGTGTGTGCTAATTTAGGCGTCTTTTGTTGTCTCCCGCCGCCTGAATGACACACACACACACACATACAGAGTTGGCAACACAATGCGGGAGTGTACGAAAAAAATGGCCACCTCTACGTTTGTTGAAGGCAGAGTGAAAGAGATAGAGAGAGACAGAGAGAGAGAGAGAGAGAGAGAGAGTGGAAAAAAACCAAAACCCTGAATAAAATCCAAAAAGAAACGAAACGAAACGAAAAAAAAAGCTTAAACAACAATGCTACTTTGTCTGTGTGAGTGAGGGCCATGCGGTTGCACCAGCTGCAACAGTTACAGCAACAGAATAGTTAATGGCGCAGTCGAGCAGCACCAACTCCCCTACCTCCTACCCCGCAGCAGTAGGGGGTGGCAGTATTCCGTGTTGCCGCTCATGCATTCATTCATATTCATTCGCACTCACTCGCTGATTCATTGATAACCAAGTCGCCGCCGCCAGTTGCATGCTACGGGCACTCTTAATAGACTAAACAAAACACAACAGAACAAAACAACAACAACAACAACACAAACACAAAAAGCCATTGAATATGGCTAATGAGTGCCGTTAACGGTTTGAATACGCAATTTATGTTCATATCTTTTAGATCAAGACTTGTCGCTTGTAGCAGAAAAGATGTTAAAAAAAAAAACATTAAATAATGTAAATTTAACAAAATTTAAATTTAAATAATATTAATAGGCTTTTCTTTTGTTTTTAAAAGAGAAACAATATCGAATTTCACATTTATTTCTTTTTTTTCACATTTATTTAATGTTTGCAAATGGAATCTCAGAAAGAAAAAAAAATCAAATATATACATATTATATAGTGTATTAAATATATGTGCTGGCAATTTATCAGACATTTTTTTTGTGCAGTTTTTCAATGCGTTTCGGGACTATCATTAACGTCACTTTAAAGTCACGTTTTTTGTCATATATATATATATATATCTTTAACGACCATTAAGTTGCATAATCGCTGCCGACATAGCTGCCGGCTATGTGCTTCTTTTCCTTATTCTTTCTTCGCTTCTTCGCAGTGTTTTTGCTTTTTGTTGTTTTTGTATCGGTTTACAGGCAGAGACAGAGGCAAAAACAATGGCATCACTTTATTGCTCGCTAATCATCGGGTATATCGGAAGCTTCCATCTTTGGAGCCAAATGATTTATGGCCCCCGCATGGATTGGCATTGATACAATGCAGGCGAAGTCGCTGAAAGGCAACTCGACAAAAACACACACACACAACAAGGGGTTAGCGGGGAGAGGAGGGGGTGTTCTTTTGCCTTGAAATTGTTACAGATTTTTGAACTGCCATTCGGCTATTTGTCTTGAATTACTTTTCAACTTGCACTTTGCACTTACACATAAACATACACCCGCACACCCACATACACACGGATAGACACACAAATGCACTTATTTATTTGGTTTTCAATTTCGGTTTTCGACTTTTGGTTTTGTGTATTGCCGGCAAAATGTTATTGGACAAGCTGCCAGCCCATTCGTGCCTTCCAATCCCACCCACACTCTCTCTCTCTCGCTCTCTCTTACTCTCTTTCGCCTCGCAGCAGACAAATTGCGCGTAAAATAAAACTTCAATTGCAGCAATAACAACAAAAACAGCAATACACAAGTAGCAACAACAACAACAATAGCTTGCGGGTGATGGCAAGTGTAAAAGCAGCGAAGCAAAACGAAAACAGAAAACAGAAACAAAAAAAAACAGAAAAAAAGGAAGCAAAAGAAATTGAAAAGCGTTTTTAAAACAATAAAAGTGGCAAATTCACAACCAAAAACCACGTGACCCAAACGGCAGAAAAAAAAGGAAACCAACTCCGCCCCCACCACCCCGACACACCCAATGTCCATGCTCCAAGTGAAAATTCACAAATATTGCGAGTACGTGTCGCTTTGTGTGTGTTTGTGTGTGTAACCGTGTGTGTGTGTGTGTGTGTGGTGCATTTACAACAACGATGCGTGTTAATGTTGTACGTGGCAAAACGCGAAAACGCAAACGCAAAAAGCGATATTCGTTGCATTAACCGAATTCGCGTAACTACAGGAAAAGTCAAAATTTTTCCCGTTTTTACCATTCGTTCGCTGTGTTCCTGTTCCTGTTCCTGTCTATGGCGCTTTAGGGGTCAATCACACTACCCAGAGAGAGAGGAAAAGAGAGAGTGAGAGAGAGAACACTACAAGTACAAAATGTTGTAGATTTCATGTTAACATTCTTGCACTTCTTGGCGAACATTTCTTGAAAAAGAGTTGAAAAGTGATAGAAAATCGAAATACGAAATCATCATCAGAATCACGTGACGATTGAAGGGGGCCTTGATGACGATGACGATGATTTTGTTTCTCTATGTTTCTCTTAAACGGCTAAGAAGAAAAAAAGAAAAAGAAAATGGAATATTATATGTGTGCTAAAGTAGGTGCATACTTTTTACCCTGTAATATACCGAAAAAAAGTGTGTTTTTGAACTAAGTAAAGATGGGTAATCGGAGTAAAGATCTAAAAATAAGTGAAAGTTAAAACTAAGACATTGTTTTTTGGAAACCTTAAGTAGGGAAAATTACAAAAATTCTTTATATATGCATTTTATATATTATCCGATTAGAAACAAACTTATCTTTGTGAAATTTCATCATCAAAACTTATTTTTTAACGTTTTAAGAAACATTTTGACCTAAAAACGTGTTCACTTGGGATATGAATGTGATGAACTTAATGATACACTTTATGGGCTCTAAAACAAACCCATTAAGCTCCAAAACAAAGTGTTAAATTCATGAACACACATGTATGTACACACATACACATGCGTACATATGTATATAGCAACTTTCGATCTATTGAAGTGGCTTAGTTCTCGCAGTTTTTGGATTCGGTGACCAATGAATTAACTGAAATTGCTTTCTCTTTTTTTCTCGATTTTTTTAATTTTCAGTTTCTGTACCGACGACGACGACGATTCAGACTCTGTGCTTTGGGAATTTGTGGTGTGTGCATGTGGGCGTGGCAGCTGCAGCTGCTGCTAACCAAAGTGCATTAGGAATCGGCATTCAAAGCGGAATTGCAATCTGTATCGGCATCAAGAAGTTCTAGTGCCTAGTGCAGCCAAAAACACCTTCCCCCCGCGCCATCACACCCTGCCAGAAGGGAGAGAGAGAGAATGACGACGCTGACATCGACAGCGACAGAGACAGCGACAGCGACGTCGACAGCAATGCCAGTAGATGCCATTGCCGCTGCACAAATGTTTTCGGATGCGGATGTGGCGGAAGTGCGGCACGTTGTGCAACGCATTTTGGTGCCGTGCGTTTTTGTTATTGGACTATTGGGAAATTCAGTGAGCATTTATGTTTTGACGCGGTAAGTGCACTTGTATGGGGCCGTTGTTGTTGCTATTGCCGTTGCCATTGCCATTGCCTGTTACCCATGTTGCTGTTGGCACAATTTTTGTTATGGTTTTTGTTGTTGCATAGATTACGGGCAAACGGACAACTTGATTCAAATGTAGCTCGGTTTTCTCTCTCTGTGTGTGTGTGTGTGCGTATTTTATGCATTTTATGTTTATGCTGCGTGTTGGCGATGCCGAAAACTGAAAAACAGGTACGCAGCACATTACAAAAGGCATTTAATTGTTGCCATCTAGCTGCCACTCTAAAATCATTTCATTGCCCCACCATCAACATTAGGAACAACAACAGCAACAACAGCAACAACAATAACAATTGCATTTGTACCAAATTCTAACGGGCTCTCACAGATAAAAGTCAAGGAGAGAGTGAGAGCGAGAGCGTGAGTGAGGGTAACGGTTAAAAATGTAGAAAATATGCGACAGTTGCAGAAAAGCTGACTGCTATGACATACACACACTGGTATGTTTACATAAGTGGGATTTGTCTAGCTTCTTCAAACTCAAACGGAGAGTGAGAGAGAGGGTAACGGTAAAAAATGTGAAAAATATGCGGCATTCGCACAAAAGCTGACTGCTATGACATACACACTGGTATGTTTTACCTTAGCTCCGTGGGATTTGTTTAGTTTCTTGAAATTAAATAAATGAAACTAAGTAACTTTTAGTGTTTTACAAGTTGAGCAAAATAGTTTTCTGCTTAACAAAACTTAACTTAAAAATTATTATATTATAACTATGGCTTATTTTTATAATAGATTTTCTCTTGTCTCCTTGAAAAAACAGAGCACAATTCCCATAACTGACACAAAAACTCATTAGTGTTGGTTAAATTTAGTTAGTTTGTTTCCCAGCATCGATCGATATTATACTATATATATATACAGTAGCTGGACTTTACAGACACCGACACACACACACACACACAGAGAAACAAAAGCCAAGAGCTAAATATGAACAGTTAGGTTTTATTGTGAATTCGTTGGTTTTTATGACCCAGGGCCAAACATTTGTATGCATATTCCCAGACTTTTGCTAACCCTGCAGCATAGCCCCAGTTTCTGGTTGTTTTTTTCCTGTTCTATTCTGTTCTGTTTCTGTTCTGTTTTTCTGTTCTGTTTTTCTGTTCAGTTCAGTGTTTTTTTTTTTTCGGACAATTTGGTTATTCAATTATTGTTGCATTTGGTACAGTTGGCAGCAGTTGTGCTGTTAACGGCTGCCTGTTCGCATATTTCCACAAACGCAAATAAATGGTTTGCTTTTATGCTTATTCTAATCACTATTTATTTGTGTTCTTGTTGTTGTTGTTGTTGGTGGTATTATTATTATTATTACTACTGTTATTATGATTATTGTTTCATTTTCATTTTTGTTTGTTTTCTTTGTTTTTGTTCTTGTTTCTGTTTCGGTTTCTGTTTAGAAAGCGCATGAGGTGCACCACAAATATTTACCTATCGGCTCTGGCAATTACGGACATTGCGTACCTGACCTTCGCATTAATTTTATCACTCAAACACTATGAATATATCAAATACCATTGCCAGCTCTATTGGCAACTCTATGGCTTTGTGCTCTGGCTATGTGATGCATGCGGTAAGTATGATGATGCTTCAAAGGGGATGAGAACCGCTAGCTTCGATATAATCGTTTAATGTTAATGATGTACAAGTTTTATATAGCTTCAGTAGCAGGGCAAAAAGGAAAGAAGAAAGTTGAAGAAGAATACCTTTAAACAGAACAAGCAATTAAATGGGAAAAGTGAGCTTTTGCCAAGCTAAAAGAAGCAAAAGCAAAGACAATGAAGAAACCCGATGAACGCACAATAAGCAGAAGAAAAACAGAAAAACAGATGGAAATCAGAAAAACAGATGAAACGAATATTAGAATATCAGTAAAGTTCACAATAATCGAACAAACTGTTAAATGTAATTTAAGTATTGTAACAAACAATTATGGTTAATAGCCCAGACTGAGACTTTAACTAAACTTTAACTAAACTCTGACTTAGACAAGAGCAATGCTTGCACAAGAAATTTGAGTTTTAGCGGGTGATTAGGTTCATATCGGGTTTCGGGTTGGGGGGGAGGGCATTGGGGCATTAATAATAGCTTTGGATTGTACGCGTTCATGTTTAACAACCGTATATACTGATATGTTTTGCTTGTTTCCACTCTACACCAACTCCCCACCTTCACTCCCTTACACAATATACACATACACATACACATACACATACAGCATACATCTCAATTTACATAGCCGTGTGCTTCACCATCGAGCGATTTATAGCGATACGCTATCCGCTCAAAAAAACATTCTGCACAGAGTCGCTGGCCAAGAAGGTAATAGCAGGTGAGTGTGTGTGTGTTTACGGAAGAGAGAAAGCGAGCAACCGAGAGAGGGAAAGCGAAAAAGGGAGAGAGAGAGAGAAGGTACCATATCGATGACAGCAGGTACATGTGATATGATGATGATGTGTACGAGAGCTTTCTCTCTCTCTTTCTCTCTCTCCCCTTCGCTTTCGGTCTGTCTTGTGTTGTGTTACCCCCTACACGTGTGTGCGTGTGTGTGTGTGGGCGGCGGCCCTTCTGGGCACAAAAAACACAAAATCACAAGCATTGAGCGCAGCCTTTGTATTGTTTTGACAGCCGTCGCTCTCTTCTGCCTGCTGACCACGCTCTCGACAGCGTTCGAGCACACATATGACATCAATTGGAAATTGATTGATGGCGCGTATAGGCCCTGCAATCTGACGCTGGCAAATGTAACGCCCTCGCCCATGCCCATGCCAACAGCCAATCTTCCGCCCACCCCGGCGACCGCCTGGCATGCAGATGAGCCCATAACCGCCGAGTCCACTACTTCGTCTTCGTATATGCTGCTGGAATCCTTCGATTTGGGCAGCGGCGCTGGTGAGTCGGGTAAGTAGTCCCCCCCCCCCCCTTTAAATAAGGTACTTTTCATATAGTTTTTTTTTGCATTGTTTGTGTTCTGTTTAGAAAACATTCCAAGCAAGCAGCGTCGCTTACCAAAATCCACGTCCGCCTTTGTGGGCGTGACGGCGCCAGCGACAGATTCACCAGCTGAAGCAGCGACAACTCTCAGCTTGTCACGTGCCAGGCGCAACGAACAAAACAACTACAACAACAATGATGATGCCAACTTTAACAACAACAACAACTCAAATGCATTCGCATTTAACGTAACGGAATACTGTCAAAACGTAAGCAAACAAAGCCAAGCGAAAAAAACAAGGCCAAAAACAATTTTGAAATAACTCTCAAGTTCTTTTCTATTCGACTACTTAATACTCTTGTTACCAGTCAAGATGTCTTAAAGCTTATAGTTGAATTCCAAACACATTCTCCATCTTGTCTTAATTTGTAGATTTTAGTGAACATTCAAGCTCTAACTCTACGACACTTGCATTTCAGATGACTGTCTACTCGAATGGGCCAACAAGTTTGGGCCAGAATGCGTTGTATATTAACATTTGGAGTGTGTACTCATTGATTGTGTTTGTTCTGTTGCCGCTCTCCGTGCTGGCCACCTTCAATTGTTTTCTCATTCTGCTCGTGCATCGCTCCAAGAGTGTTCGTGGGGATCTAACCAATGAGAGCAGCATGCGCCGGACTAACGTGAGTAACCTAAACAAACCTAACCTAAACCTAAACAAACTATCTCTCTCTCTCTCTCTCTCTCTCTGTTCCATTCTCTCAGCGCAAATCGAATGCGGGTCCAACGCGTAGCGTATCGCAAGAGAATCGAGTGACCATCACACTGATTGCCGTGGTTCTGCTATTCATCGTATGCCAATTGCCGTGGGCAATCTATTTAATACTGGTTCAGTACATGGACATTGAGGAGAATATCCAAAAGATAGCTGGCAATGTGTTCAATCTGCTCGTTGCCATCAATGCGGCTGCCAATTTTTTCTTATACTGCGTGCTGTCGGACAAGTATCGGAAGACGGTGCGTGAGCTCGTCACCGGCTATCGGTATCGTCATCGGCATGCACGCAACAATATCAGTCTCTATGTGCCGCACACGACGACCACGCTTAACGGTGATGGCGGCGGGGGCGGTGGTGCAAGTAGTGCCAGTGGTGGTGCCTATGGCAGCTATCGTGGTGCAAGCAGTCGACGTACACGTCCCAATTCCACAGTCACGGGGCGATTAATATCGTGAAAAGAAAAGAAAACCTCGCCAGTTAACTTTGATCATGTTGCGAATCCTTCTTAATCCTTGTGGTAGAGACTGTAAAAGCTGATCAATACACATATATCTAATACTATATATGCTATATGCTATAATTCTAACATACATTTGTGCCATAATGTGATGATTATAGTCTTATGATATGTATGTAGAATAGTTATCCTAATCATAATTGTTCTTTGTCTTAAGCGTCATATAATAAATGTAGTCTAAACAAATAGATAAACTCAATTGAGAACGCATCGAAATGAGCTCAAATCACAAATCGAAATCGATTATTTGAACAAACTTTCGATTTTGAACTATATAACTCCAGAATGTAACAAAATCGAAACGGTTCAAAGTTAAAAATAACGTTGAACATTTGGAATGCGGTTTATTTGGGGGAAATAGGTTAGAATCCGTTGAAAATTGGAACGATTGAGAACGATTGCAGCAAAGTTTTGTGGAAAGTTTACAATGGCGAGCAGACAAAACATATGCCCAACGGGTTAGCCTGATAGAGCTAGTCATGCCACACACACACACACACACACACACATATATATAGAAGCCGGTTTAACAAACACAAATACTTATAGAGTGTAACAAACGTAATGGAGTAACAAACATTTGCGGTTTACTGCATTTGTTCCAATGCGTCTGTTGTTGTTGCACACACACACACACTAAGCACTTTGTAAATACACTTACAGTGATGAGCTAACACAAAAAAAAAAAAAACACATTAAAAAAAAAATGAAGCCAACTACAACAAATGCCAACCCGTTTGCTCCAGCTCATGCATCGAACTCTGTTCGTGTTCATGAAAAATTACAAGTCAGCGCCACAATTGAAATATTTCCGCCTTAACGAACAGAAATCCGCAATCGAAAATAGTTATCTTGCCATTGGAATTCGCCCAGAAATATACGATGTATGCAGTTCTGGCGTGGCTACCAAACTGGCAAAACTGGCAAAACTGGGCGCAGTCGGATATGGCAACAACAACAACAACAACGAGAACGAAAACGAGAACGAGAACTGACTGGACAGACGACATTTTTGCCGGCGTCACCCATATTGGTGGCATATGTGTGTGTGTTAGTGTGTGTATGTGTGTAACCAGCTCACTGCCCTCTGTGTGTGTGAGTGTGTGGTTGGAAATTTCCATATTTGATTGTTTTTGAGCGCGTGCAACAGCAATAACAAAAGCAGCTGAAAAAAAGAAGAAATGAAATGAATCGAAATCGGAGATAGAGGAAGGCAAAGGCAAACGGCGTCTGTTTATTAAAAATGGCACATAAAATTCACTGGCCTGCCGCCGATTGGCAAATGCAATGTGGCATACTTTTGGGCGTACAACCCGAGATATCGAGCACACATCAAAAACTACAGAAAGAAAAAAGATATTGAAAGCATATGCGACTAGTCAATGTACTTGATGCAAAATATTCGAAAGCCAAAAATAGCTGTGAACTATACTTAATGTTTCAGTACAAAAAATATCAAGAAAAAATACTATAAATATACAAAAAAAAAGTACTTTAATTATTGCAATGCAATGCTGTTAGCATAATTATTGTATTGATTGCATATAATTAGTCTCGAGAAAAAAACTTGCAATTTTTTCATGTGAAGAAAATTTATGCAGAAAAACTTTTAATAGGTTTTGGTATTTTTTTCTGCGTTGTTGTTTAACATAGGGCTCAGTGTAGCGGAATACGTAGTACGTGGTATGCAAAGAATGCATTGCATTAAAAGCACACACAACAACAACAAATGCAAAACAATGGCAAGGCGAAAAAAATTATATATATATATAAGTACGCATGACAAAGCGAAATGCGGATAATGCTATATAAAAACAATGATATCACAAAACAACAACGGAATACAATTCACAGTTTTATCCTTAAAACAAAAAAAAACTTCATTTGCTCGACTCAATGATACTCCGGGCAAAATAAAGGCGTAATCAAATGGATGATATCAGGTACGTATACGTAATATTATAAAAAATAAATCCATTAACAGTAACTGCGTCTAATTGCTTTATGTACTGTTACTGTTAAGCCTTAAATGACTAGAATAGTGTATTAATAAGAAAAAAAACCCGTCTTCGCTGGGGAAAGTCTAAAAGAAAGTGACAATAGCCCGGCGGCCAAATGCAGACAGAGCAGAGAAAGCTCTTAACTTTTTTGGTCACCCGTAAGTTGTAGAATATCTGCGATTCGATCAGTTACATTTTGGCTTGTTGACTTTGGTTTTGATTACTTATCGATGTTTATTCGGGGTTTTATTTTGTTTTATTATTTTGTTGGTCAGTCTATAATAATAAATAAATATCATAATAATCTATATCAATTGTTAGTTTGCATTCCGAGCATTTTATTCAATATTTCATGCGAATTTTATGAAATTATTACAATTGTTGTTTGTGCACTTTATATATTTATTTATTTATATAAGGGGATTTGTTTTTATATTTTGGTTTTTTGGTTTTTTTTTTCCTGGTTCCTCCCTTTCTATTCCGTTTTCATTTTTATGGTGCAGGTTGAAATGTTTTGACCAGCAAGCCCATAAAATGTGCATGGCAAAATTTGCAATTGAGCCTCGTAAAATTTTACGTAAATTGCCAAAGCGTCAAAAGAAACAAAGAAAATAGCGGCAATGTTCAAATGTTGAAATGTTAAAATGTTGAAAAAGGGGTGGACCGAAAGAAGGGTTTTTATTATTTGATTGTTGTTGTTGTTGTGGGTCAACAAATAGTTTGCGGTTTAAAGGCAGTTAGCCAAATAAATGTACAACTAGATAAACAAGCCGTTCAAACGGTTTTCTAGTTGCACACACACACACTCGCAATCAGGAACTGGGCAAATAATGTTCGGCTCAGCCTAAAAGTAGGCAACACATTTATAGCGCACGCAAACCAAAACCCGTTTTGTCGTCCTTTTTTTTATCATCAGCTGCTTACGTGTTTGCTTTTCATTTTATAGCTTATGCGTATGTGTGCGTGTATGCGTGTGTGTGTGTGCGAGTGTGTTTGTGGCAATTTTCTTTGCTTACTCTTTTGCATTTTCATTGAATGAGGACATTTTGTTTCATTAGTTGTGCATTGCGGCCTTAGCTCATAAATAAGTTACAAATTTGTTTGTTTAGCATATAGCATGTTTAGCATATGGCACACATATACATATGTACACTAAACATTACAAACACACACGCACATCCACATGTACGTACACAGATTGGCTGACATCAAATATTTTTAATTAACAATTGGCTGTGTCTCAAAATGGCGTCAGAGACCTTATTCAACCACACACAACCACATGTATAACAATATACACAAACACTGTCACACACACACACACATAAGCGTGTGTGTGTGTGTGTGTATTTATTTTTAAGTGTGCTGCCTGCTTTCTTATATTTGTGCCGAAAATTTGCTTAATTAAAAATAACAAGCGGCAGCAAACAGTACAACAACAACAACAAGAACAACAACAGAAACAAAACCGCAGAGCTACAAGCAAAACTTTGTTTAATGGTTAGTTAAGCGTTTAATTTGCACAGGGTCTTCCCCTCTTTATATATTTTAGGGCAACTATGGCATGGTGTTTTGTGTGGCATTGCTTGCAGGGGCAGGGCAGAGGCAGGGGCAGGGGCGGTGGCGGGGTTTGTTTTTGTAACAGAGATACAAACAACACAAACGATACAGCGACCCTTATTCCTTATTCACTGTCGAGTTGAGTCAGTGTCGACGACTTTTTAAAAGTATCCATAAGCCTCATATAAGAGAGTGCTGCTGTTTCGGAGGGAGGGGGTGTATACGAGTATACGAGTGTGTGTGTAATATTTTTCTTCTTCTTCTTCTTCGTCATCATCATCTGTGTTTAGCCGGCTTTGTGAAGTGATCCCTGTGGCTTTTTGGCAGTGGCTCAAGTTTCGTTTTTAATGTAATTTAATTTCTGTGTTGATTTTGTTATTGTTGGATGGTTTTCGTTTTCGTTTTTTGGATCATTTGGTATGGTTAATCGATTCGAGAGTACTCTCATACAATAAAATCATCTTATCAACTTTGATGGGTATTTATAGTTAATTTTGGAAAACCAAACAGACAAAGTTGTTAAGCAGCTTTATGCATTCCATTTTGAATATTTCAAGTAATTTTATGTGGTTTTATTAATCAAATATTTTAGATTGGAATGTCAATGAGTAATAAAATCATTTCATTTCGAAAACTTTACGCAATTGATATGCTTCAACAAAATTGTTGCAATTGCGGCTGCAACATTTGCATGTTGAATGTTGAATGTGTTATGTTTTGATTAGATCACTGAACAGCGCGATTTGGTTAAAAGTTTAGCTTGTTGCTAACCAATCAAATCAAATGACAAAATGGCAAAAGTTACTGTTAACTGTTACTAGATTGATGCATTGATGCATTGAGTGAAAGAGAATGGGAAATGTAAATGCTGTTGGGCCAAAAGCATAAGCGGCTTAAAAGCGGCCGCACACCAAAATAATGTTAGTGCTAATTTTATTTCAACTGTCCTTGTTGCTCTTGGTTTTTGTTTTTGTTTTTGTTCTTGTTTTCTGCTGCCAAAAACTTTTGACGAGCCAGCATTCAGCATTCAACAGCCAGCAAGCATCAGGCTAATGCCAATTAGACGGCCATGTACAGCGAGCGCGGGGTGATGTTGGTGGTGGTAAAAAGTTGTCAATTGAAGGGAATTGGTGGATTTGGACGAGATGCGACCGCAAAACATTTGCAGATTAGCCACGCTGATTATGCAATTTCCTTTAATCTTTTTGGGGTAGCTAGATTTCCAAAATATCAAAATTTTCACTTGTTCGCAAACGGAAATAGAGTGAAAATCATATCGGAAAAGCCGGTGAATCAACTAAGCGATACACTGTTATTAATTTAAGTCCAACTGCAATAAGAATTTTTTCCACTTTCTTTTCTTATTCATTAATTTTAATGTTTATTCGAACTCGATTTGATTTATACTGTTTATTTGATTTGGAGTATTTATATATATATATATATCCATTTGTTTTGCGTACAGTGTATAATAATAAAAAAAAAACCAAATCAAAATGATTGACAGGCCGCGGGCTGTAAGTGAATATTCCAGACAAAATTATGCACTTTAAACAAGTTTTTGCGTTTAGTCATTATTCAATTAAAATTCACAACGACAAAATCAACTCTAGATGTTGTTGGAGCTTGGGTAGGGGGAGGGTTGAGCTTTTTGCGTATAAAATATAATAAAATTTCTTGCCGCAGGTCGCTAAAATGTTATTGACTGACAAAAGAGCGCCACAATGTGCCACCGATGTGATGTTTATGTCGATGATAAGGACGATGACGATGACGACGATGAGGACGATGATGATGATGATGAGGACATGACAAAGATGCTGTGTGAAGTACTTGAAGTACAAAGGAGCAGAGAGTAGAAACCGGTACAGCTAACCGTCTCCGGCTGACAGCTAACAACGTTCTGTCGGTTCTATGGCAGCGACATTTTGCCACTGTTTACATTGCCAAAGATTTATCTCCCCTTCTCCTAAGCAAAAAAACACACAACCAACCCCAAAAACTTGAGTTGTTCCACAAGTTTTATAGGCCGGTAGTGGGACAAATTTAACTTTTTAATTAAAGCCACGCAATTGTTTTGAACGCTATTGCTGCCCGGCCATAAAACAGACAAAAGCGACTAAACAATGCAGTCTAAAGGCAGAAGCAGCAGCAACAGCAGCTACAGAGAACCCAATAACGTGCAGCGTTTTGAGGCACGCAGTAAACTAAATACACTACATTGTAATATAATAAATATAATTTTAATATTTTGGGTAAGTAAAACATTGCAACATATAAGGTAAATATTGAGGGAAAGTTTCCATTAAGATGTTAACTGTAAAAGCGAAAGTCCTTTGGTAGAGTATACGAAAAGGAACACAGTAATACGTATTTGACCGAGTAAACGAGCAGCGCAACAGGCTAAACAGAATGAAAGACATTCATAAAAACGACCTAGACAGTATAAAATAAAGGAAGAGTATGCATATCTGATCGACGAAAACCATGATGTCCTACTTACAAACATATTAGATGACTTGAATGCTCTGCCACAGAGATTAGCTTACATTTTATGAGAACGTTTTTGATTAGTCAGACATTTTGAATGCATTGACAGATCTAACAAGTAAGAAGGCTCTAGTCAAGTAAGCTCGACTGGAGAATACCCTTAACCCTTTCCCATATAAATATTCCTATAATCATAATCACCACATTTGACCTGAAGATATACTGTTCTGATGATTCATTATTAGCAGACAGTCTGTCAGTAAAGTCAAAGTTAATAAATTGTATGTGTGTTATCATATGAATTTGCAAAAAGTTCATATTTCCTAAGCAAATTTGTATGCCGGCGCTCATCGATGCTAAAAGCTGAACATGTTTAGCAATATTAAAATTCTTATTTGATTTTCGATATCAATGAGCTTTAGGCGCTGATGGTAACCAAATACAAAAATTTTTTCATATCTAAACACAGTTTTGCATGCCAAATATTACGTATACGTAACGCAATTTATCTGCAACATTTACACTTGTTAATTCGGAATTTACAATTTATTTTCCATGGCACAAAGCGACGACGATGATGAAGCCCGTACACATACCTTTCCCTACCCCTACCCCCACCCCTATTCCGTAACAGTTTGGAAAATATTCTGTGAAACGAGTAGGATGAAAACTTACAGAGTGCAATGTTAGCAGAGCGTGCATGTACATGGGACCTGTTGACAGTTGGATTTGGACTCTAATTGCATAAAAGGAAACACTAATTAAACACTTCATTGGGATTATGGCAAGTGGCTCTGAGACCTGACCATAGTTGCATGTTTTATGCTAGCTATTGCGTTTCAGTTTAAGTTTCACCTTAAAGAAAAAGTCTTGAAAGCAATACATAAGCAATCAATCTGTTGTTGATAATGTTCTTAGCTATTTGGCTTTGCAATGATATTGTTTATGGCCAACTGAGTGTAAGCGACTTTTCAATAATCAGCTTTCAGTATTTGGCAGTTCTTGGAATCAGTTGAACCTGACATAAATAAGTATCTGTATGTATGTGTGTATGTATGTGTGTGCTTACTTATATGGTTGAGTTCGTTATTTCATTAACGGGGTGGCTGAGCAAATTGTGTGCGAAGTGCAAGGAGGCTTTTGGAACGGCTTAGCATCTATTAAATGTTGTTGGACGAGTGCCGTTAATTATTATATATACACATACATACATACATAGACATATAAATGTGAATATGTGAATACGTTAATACGTTGTGTATGTTTATTAACGACGTTGATGGAGTGAGGGGGGCAGGGGATGGGCACTCGATTTATGTTTATTATTATAATTTATAGAGCGCATTATAACTCATTTGGACAGGGCGAGTTGTTTATCCTTTAGTTTTAGTCATTTCATTAATTAAGTGGCATGCGCGTTGGTAACTAATTAAAATTAAAAGTGCCCACTTAATTGGCAACAGCAACGCAATAGCAACAGCAACAGCTGCTGTTAAAGCCAAACAAATACACACACACATTTTTCAACACACTCTCGTCTCGGTCTAATTGGCCTGATTGCCTATTAAATGTTTCACTTGCAAGGGCAATTTAATAACGTTTTATATCGCACAAATTAAGCATTTAGATTTCAACATTTCTCTCTCTCTTTCATTCTCTCTCTCTGTCTCTCTCTTTCTTTGTCCATCTGTCGTTTCGATCGTCTATGCAGTTTTTGGCTATTTTTCGTTTCTGTTTCTGGTTTTGGCTACATTGCATTGTGCGAGTGCAACCAATCAAAATTCCTGTAATAAAATCAAATTTTCATTGCTTTTGTGTGCATTTCCCTACACATTTCGAATCATGCTCTCATGCGGGGCTGCGGGGAACAAGGCGGTTGGTTGAGTTCGTTTCTCTTTTCCAGTTAGATGTTTACCAGTGTTTTAGCTGGGCCTTTAGGCTCTCTCCACATTTCGATAGTGCTAACTGTAGCTGAAAGCACAAAGGCAATAGTTAAATTTTTTTTTTTTTTGCAGTTTCATCTTTCGTTTGTTTTACACACACACACCCAGACACATCTACATACATCAGTTTTGCAATTTTTTACGCTTTTAATCAAAGAGATTTCGGTCTTGTGTGTAGATTTTCACATTTCGTCTTTTTTTTTTCTTTTTCTTTGCATATGTTAGTTTAATTTGTTCGTTAACTTGAAGTGAAGCAGTTTGATGATGAACGCTTTAATAGGAAACCCAATGAAAGAAATGCAAGTTGAAGTTCGGTATGTGAAAATGTTAAATGCATTCTACATATCTTAATTAGTTTAATAGATTTGTGATTAATTTTGATTCATATAGACTAAGAGCATTTATTTAGTCGACTATTGGCGTTGTCGATTCCCAATTTTTCAATACATTCATTCAATTTGTTTTTTCTTTTCTAACTTCTTTCTGCATACACATACACTCGCACAATACACATACACATATGCACAAACATGTACAGATAGTTCTCAAACATCTTTGGACGTGCGGCTGGGGCTGGCCGGCCAACGGGCCCGCAGACTACACACACAATTCCAATAGAAAGTGCAAAATTTGAAACAATAACTTTTACGCATGTCAGTGTAAGCTCACATGGAAAATTTGCATGCGCAACACACACAGTACAGAAAAGAACACACACACACACACACACACATACACCAACACCAACGCCACACACAGACACAGACGCAAATTGGTTTGGCAATGGAAAAAACTCAAATTAAGTTTTTTTGCAGTCGCTCAAAGCGAAAAGTTGTTTGAGTTTTGTTGTAACAAAACAAAAAAATCCAAATATATAATGGTCTATTTTTTTTGACGCTTTGTAATTTCATTTCTGTGTTAAATATATATATTTATATGTATATTTTTTGGTTGATTTTCTGTTGTTGCTGTTGTTGTATTTGGTTATGTGCTTAATGCAAATGGCTTTGTGTAATTTGCACTACAAGAGTCAAACAGTTAAAGTTTTATTAACGAAATTATTAGCGAAATTTGCAATTATGACAAAAGATGCAAAAGCGACTAAATTGCCATTGCCACGATTCTATCGTTAAATAAATTTGTATTTTTTTCTCATTCAATAAAATTAATAATTTTCTATAAAACTGTATTTCGATTGAGTAAGTTTTTTTGCCAAAGCTAAAAAAGGTATTTACAAAAAAAAGAATTAAATAAAATATTCGTAAAGGCAATTTTTTATTATACTTTTTTTTTGTTGAGCAATAAATTTATTAATTAACTTAATTAAATAGAAAAAAATATTTATTTTCTGTCATTAGGAAATAATCTAAAAACATTTTCGAAACAATTAAAAAAGCTCTATCTTCGGCATGTCGACTATTAAATACACTTTAATCACAAAGCCTACAACATAGCTAAAATATCAAGAATATAATTACTTTAATCTTCCTCTTCTATGCGTTACTCATTGCATGGAAAAACTCATGTACACTTTTCAAGTGTATACTGAAAACTAATAATAATGTTAAAAAGAAAAATAATAAAAACTAATACGAATGTTTAATACAAAATAAATCAGTAATAAATATTTATTTTTCCCCTCTTAATAAAAAACTAACCTAGCCAAAAGTACTAAGCAAAAATCAAAGTTAAAGCAAATATTAAGGCAATAAACTTTGATGAAATCACATCTTAAACTTAAAGCTAAATTCTGAACAACCGTTACCATTGGGGGAAAAATGAATTTGAATTGAATTTTCTTAGTTAGTATAAAGTACATTCATTTTAAGACTTAAGTTAAGTGCTTCTACTTATAAGCTTTCGAGTTTGTTTGCATATAGTTGTTGTGGTTGTTGCACGCTGCGTATACTTGTTATGCGCTGACATTATGAAAAGGCGCAGAATATTTTGCTCATTAATCGCTTACTTGCATGCGTTCAACTTGGGCATGTGTGTGTGTGTGGGTATGTATGTGGCATGCACTTAGTATGACTTTTGCGGTCTCATTTATGAGCTATTGCGGTC
This sequence comes from Scaptomyza parva, assembly GCA_035044645.1. Taxonomy (NCBI): domain Eukaryota; kingdom Metazoa; phylum Arthropoda; class Insecta; order Diptera; family Drosophilidae; genus Scaptomyza; species Scaptomyza parva. The sequence continues at coordinate 14,110,707 of JAWNNT010000139.1, forward strand.
TATGCAAACACACACACGCACACACACATACACTCAGACATATGGCAACAGAATATATTGTGCGTGGGATCATTTGGGGTGAGAGCGTGGGGCACGGGACACGGAGCACGGAGCATGGGCATGTATATATGGGCGCATAAAACCACATGCAATGACCATGGAAAGTCAGTTGGCTGCCTGGATGGCTGGCTGGGTGGCTGGCTGGATGCCGTTGATAATTTATAAAGCTTGGCCAAGTGAACTGCAGTCTATTAGAAGCGCGTTAGCCAAACAGGTGAATTGTAACTTCAACTGAAGAGCGAGAGAGAGAGAGAGCGCGGGGGGCTTTGCAGTTGGCTCGCTGGCTCCCTGGCTCTCTGGTTGGTTGGTTGCTTGGTGTCAGGGCCGCAGTCAATAAAAGTCAGTGGAAGTCAGTGGTCCAAGCAAGTTGATGATTAATGCAACTTGAAATGCCAAGTTACTCGCTACGATACCCAAATGAAACTTGCGCTTCTTCATCTTGTCTTCTTCTTTGCCTTCGTCTGCTTCTTCTTCATCTTCTTCTTCTTCTTGCGCTGGCACATCTAACCAAACCAAACCAAACAAAGTTCGTGTTTTAGTGGAAGAGCAAAAACTTTTTGCAAATGCAACCAACCCAACGCAACCCAACCCAACCCCACCCCACCCAAAGCACCCACGTTGCCCACGTTGTTGCCCGACCGCAGAGGGCAGACACCATGGATGGCAACGTGGCAGCCAGCTGGGCCTGGGACAGAGAGCAACTCAACAGTTGCACTTGTCTTTGGCCTGTAGCTTTATAATCAAATCCGTTCGTTGCCTGCTGCCTGCTGCCTTCGTCGGTCCTCTAGGTCCTCGACACCCAACCAAACCAAGCAACTCTGTGGGAAATGGTAAAGTTGTCTCCAAGTGTCTTGTCCCAGAGCTTTGGGCTTTCATTTGAAATGCTGCTGCTGCTGCTTCTTGCATGCTTACTTAGCAATCTTCCCTACACACCCACACCCACACATACACATTAAGCAGATGGTGGGCGGGGGAGGAGGGGAAGGATGTGGGGTGGCTTTTGCGGGTGACCGGGAATCGGTTCTCGGTCTTCGGTCTCGGCACCCTTTTCACAGTTTTGTGCGAAAAATGATTAATGCGATTTGAACTTTAAATTTACATTGTGTTCATGATATTCAGTTGAATTTATGAGCGTTGTTTGAGTTTGTAAATGAGTTGCTCATTTAATGCCCTTAACAAGCGACTTCCCCCTTCTCCATTTCCACCAGCCCATCAGCCCCTTCCATTCATCCAACCAACCAACCAAACAAGTAAACTGGCCCCAGACACAGCGGGGCACTTTTGCCACTTCAACTTGCTTGATGGACCAAGGATGAGGTAAAGAGGGTATGTGGGGGGAGGGTGGGGACGGGTGTTACATCCTTTGCCACGTTTTGCCACCGGCAAAACGGAATTAATGATTGTATTTCATTTCACTTTGGTATTTTGGTCCATTCACTTCGTATATATCATAGATTAAATGAGTTATCTTCCTGCTCAGTTCAACCAAAATAAGTGGCTATTATTATGAACATATACCCTATAACCGCAAAATGACAAACAGAGTGTGAGAGAGAGAGTATATTGACATAGAAACATTTATTTAATATAGACAGGTAACAAATATATAAGTTTTGTTCATTTAGTATAGTATTTAAGTAAATCGGTATTAATGTCGTCGAGAATAAGTTTCTCGAGAGCCAATTTCAGAACTTCGGCCTCTTGACGATCGAAGTTTTGCCATAGTTCGTCTTCTTCATAAATTTCATTTATAATAATCATGTCGATATCATCGTTACAGCCAGAGGAAGAGGCAAACATCCTTTTGCAGCGTGTCGAATAATTGTTATTCATTAGAAGACATTTGTCAAGACATTCGCAAAATATACAATTTTCGCATTTGGGTATATTTGGCTTATTGTTTAAGCCGATGTCACATATCAATTTGGTAGACTTATGCTTTGAGATGCGATCCTTCATTAGTTCAAAAGTGCTATCGAGAATCATGCATTCCTTTTGGCTCAAAATAGTTCTATCATAATCATTTACATATCCTAAATGGAATTGTGTAATGTAAGTTCATAAAATAAATCATTGTGGAAGTATGTATCTTACCTGTATTGAATATCAGTTGCAATAATTCAATTCGAAAACTTAGATCCTTAAAACGTTCATCCAAATACGTTAAATTACCATTTAAAATCATTGGGATATACCAAGAGATCTTGTGTATCATTTTTTCCTGCAACATTTCTTTTGAGAATCAAGTCTTTTTTGGGAGAGCTTTTACTTACATCTAAAATGGGTGTATTCTTAGGCTTTTCACTTAACTCCGTTGCATTGAAGATCGCATATTGCAGCTTGTAATTTGATTCATAGAGTTCTTTGAGTAAGTTTCCTGAAATTGCCTTCGGAATTCTCAATCTAGGTATGTGAATCGAGTCAGCTTCATGATTCGAAAGTAAACCAAATAAGCCAGAGAGCTTGTCCTTGATTGATACTTTTTTAGATCGTTTTGGAAGTACCAGTGGTTCCAATGATTTCACATCGCTTAAGTTTTCCGTCTCAGGCTTGCTAGTCAACATATATTTGATGCAACTGTTAAGTAAAGTTAAGTATGGTTTGTAGTTATATGCTTTGCATTTGTAAAGTCTTTTTACCTTTTCACAAAGCGCAGTTCCTTCTCCATTTCTTTCATAACTTCTTGCTGTTTTCTCTCCACACAATAGCTGGCATCTAAAAAGCCAGTTGAATTCAATTGCATCTTAACAAATTCATAGCGCAACATCAGTTCTTTTGTCCATCGAATCAGCATGTTTTCGCGCATTGCCAAAATATCCATTAAGCGATTTGATTCAGATTCCGCCACATAGGGTGCGATCTACATCATAGTAATTGTAATACAATTTTTTATATATTTCACAATTACTTACCACTGATTGATAATAATTGAGTCTTGTTGCAACTTCATCAAAATATTCAGAGCACAACACATCTTTGGTTAACACTTCACTATCTCTCCTAACAATATCCATTCTCTGTTCGCGTATTTTCTTCAATTGCTTAGATATATTGATTTTTGGCTTTTTGATTTGTTTTCCTTCAACATTTTTGTAAGAATAAACATTTTCCTTGCCATGCTTATGGCTTGAGGCTCCAAACTTCACACGATCTTCCTTTACATCCACGCTGAAAGCATTCTTCTTGTTGCGTAATGCAAATACTTCGTGTGATGGATTTTTGCGAACAAATTGTCGCCGCTGCAACATATTAAACTTGTACATCTTGTTACTTATTTTCTTCACAGTTTTTTTTACGAATTTATAAAATATATTTTGATTGTTTTATAATTTTCTGTGTTTCGAAAACACAAATACAATGTGATGAAATATGAAAACTCAACTTTCAACAAACATTTCAAATTTGAGCAAGTTTCATTTTGCTCGCAAATTATTTGAATATATCCAACTAAAGCATCGTATTTACATGTTGAGCAACAGTTTAAGTTGTTTGGTTCTACTGGCTTAAGTCATGCTTCATTTGTGCATGTCCTTGACGGAAAGGACATTCACAATTATCGCACAAAATGTTCTAACCGAGTTGATGGTCTTGTGGGCTTGCCAGTGTCATATGTGTTTGCTTCCTTCGTTGTTGTTGTCGTCGTCGTCGCTCTTGTTGTTGTTGTTGTTGTTTGTTGCTCAATGCTAACCGATTTGTGTGAGTCTCTTGTGTGAGAAACAAGAAAATTTACAAGAAGCTTACACACACACACACACACACGCACATACGTTTTGTGTATGTCGACGCATGTGCATAAATTCATTGTCACAATGACAGCGAGGACGACGACGGCGACGGCGACGACGACGACGACGTCAACATCAAATGAATGAATGTGGGCAGACCCAGTGTGCTGTCCCGTGTCCTGTCTGTCCTGTTTGCTGCCTGCTGGGTCCTGTCTCTGCGTGTGTGTGTGTGTGCGCCGCGTGCCATGGTCAACATGTGTAGTCGCTGGCAACCTTTTAGGCTAAAAGCACACACACACACACACACACAAACGAACAGTCAGAGGCAGCCAGTCACATTAGGTCGCATAAATCTTTCGACTTTTGTTTGATCGAACGCAAAAATAATGGCGCTTTGTTGTATGTAGATGTGTGTGTGTATGTGTGTACTTTTTTTCTGAGGTGTACTATGTGCTGGCCATTTGGTGTAAGTTTCTTTCATTCCTGCCATTTTTTGCCTTCATAAATTCTGCGAACTCTGCCAGTGAAATCAGCAAGTAAACTGACATATAAGCCGTGCTCCTTTGCTGCATTTCCTCATTCTCGTTCTCGATTTCGTTGTCGACCAGCTGCTAATGATACAAAGCGAGCTCGTTTTTTTATGCCTTCCACACACACACACACACACACATTTGAAATGGGTATAAAGGGCGTGTTCTAGGCAAGGATAGAAATGTGTGCTTAACACAGAGAAAGAGTGAGAGAAAATGTTGGGAAAAGTGCCAGATGTTGGGTTTGCATACGAACAAGAACAGCTGGTTTTAATTTCTTTTATATCTATATGTAACCATCCTTTTTTTTATTTCAATTGAAATTGATTTTACAGATATTCTTTAGATTAATTAAAGTTTTACTTGCACTTCGTTGTACATTCTGGCATTGGGCATTAGCTTGGAAGAATACTCAAAAATCAAAACAGTTTTGCTGTTGTTTTTTTGAGGTTCTTTTGTTTGTCGAATCCAGTGTCAATTCATTAGCTGCATAAATAAATTCCTGACATGTGAAATGTGCAAAACGACTTGACAACCAACAAACCAACCAACTGACCGACCGACCGACCGACCAACCAGTTGACAATTTGACTAAGCCAAACACACAGTGATGTCAAGCAACTGCTGCTGCTGCTGCCTGATTGCTCAATGAATGGGTGAAGAAAGGGAAAGCCTTCATTTTAATTGCCAAAGTTTGTGCTGTCAGGTAGGCAAACAGCCGCTCAGTCTCAGGTGGCTCAAAGTTTTGGGCATTTAAGTTCGTTTCTTTTCTTTTATGTGTTCATTTTTTAATGGGTCGCGTGTTTTTATGGCCGTGCCGTTAAGTATACGACATGTTGGCGCATTCAAATTATTAAATTGCTTGTGCATAATGCACAACAATTAGGCAGTAGTGTCTATATATCATATTTAACCAACCTACTGCTTTCGATCGAGCTTTCGAGCTGCAACTTCTAGCTTCCAGCTTCCCTCCAGCTTGAATCCAGCCATTCATCCATCCATTCAAGAGTGTATTCTATCCATTTGATGATGGCTTGCAGCTGCAAAACATTTTCATGCTAAACTCAACTCAACTAAACTGCAAAAATCAAAGAATTTTATGCATGAATGCTGTGTATATGCAATGTGTGTGCAAGTGTGTGTACCAGTGTGCGTGCGTGTGTAGCTGACTGATGGAGCATATGCAGCTGTCCCGTTATGCTGCTCCATTCCGTTCCGTTCCGTTTGTCCATTTTTGTGTGTGCGTGTGCACTTTGTACAAATTAAAATTGCAAAATCCTCTTGTTGCTGCACTTATGAAATACAATTTGGCTGGTTCGTTGCTTCGTTGCTCGGTTGCTTTGTTGCCAGCTGGCAGATACCAGATTCAAGCCAAAGATCTGCCAAGAAGTACCATCATCGTAGTAGTCACACAGTCATCGTAGTAGTAGTAGTAAAATCATAAGCCGTTTCTCTCTCATAACCGTAAACAATTGAGAGCTCAGAGAGCTTTTGGTACAGAAATCTGTAGGATACGGCCTGCGGCTCAATGCCAAAGTGTAGACAATATTAAATTCATAAATTGCATTTTTGGGCATTTTTCCATTTTGCATTTTTATTTGGTTTTATTATTAGTAACGGCTGTCAACGTTATCGCACTCCTACACCAACTGTCCAGTTGGTCGGTGTCGGTGGCGACCGGCAAAGTGCCAAATTAATTGGCCAAATTGCAACCAAATGCAATGCAAAAAGTGTTACAAATTAAGACAAACAAGTCGTTAAGTCAACTGTTTCTAAGTCTTTGTCATAAATCCAAGACTTCTTACTTTCTCAGCACACACACACACATACAATCTGTTGTCTATTTTCATTTGTTTCGGTTGGGCTTTGAAAGCACATAAATCAGTGAGTGAAATGTAAATGGCGACAAAAATAAGATTATAAATTAATGTTTGTCCACACATGCCGAACTGTGTATACAGATGTATATATATATCTATTGCTTAATCCGTAAGTAAAATATATCATGAATAATATTTCTTAATCTTAAATTGTACATATTTAACTCAATATTGTCACTTCAATAATAATCAAATGATATACGTATCACAAGATGTGTAATTAATACTACAATAACTCAAATATTTATTGCATTTGATTTAAAAACGTCTTCGATTTCGAATAATTTTCCATCAAAATCCAATTACAATATTCTCATTTTGTAAGCTGAAGATTGATTGCAGAACAACAAAAATATATATATTTATTGCTGCACATTTACACAAGTTTCGATAGAATAAGTTTGAAATATATATATAAAATAATGTTGAGTAATTGTAATTGTTTCTTTGCCTTTTTGTTGGTAGTTATAGCTAGGTAGAAATGACAAAATGACAAATTTAAATGGCCAAACAATTGACAGACAATTTGTGGTGGCTTTGCCCAACCAATCAACACCACGATACAACAACATCTCCCACAACACCTCCCCCCTTATGTCTTTGTCCCTCGTTCATTTGGACCATTTTGTACCAGTTTGGACCATTTTGGACATTTCGTCTGTCCAGTTTGTCCAGTTTGATAGTCGAGTTGCGTTATATTGTTTGTTTGTTTGTATGCTTTGCTTTGCGGCTTGCTTAACACAATTAATTAGTTAATGCCATGCTTTGGCGTGAAATTTATTGCTATTTGCGCTTTTGTATTTGATGAGCCATGCCCGCACTGCCACTCGATTGTTGTTGTTGTAATTGTTCCTAATTACTGGTGCTGCGATTGCTGTTGCGGCATGCCAGGAGTTGTGCCTTTCACACGCCCGCCCCGCCCACCCTTTTACCATTCCCTTTCCCCCTGTTGGCAACTTATGCAAATGCGGCCTGGGACTCATCATCTGTCTGATGTCGGCTGCTGCTGCCTGATTTTGGCAGCAATCCTCACTCCTTTCACCAGATCTCGTTTTGCTGGTTTTGGTGTATATAATTTACATAAACATCTAATTGTTGTTTGGTATCGTTGTTGTTCTCGTTCTCATTCTCGTTGTTGTTGCTTGTGTTACACTTGCTGTAATCATGCTTAATTGTTTTCGTTGGCATTTCGTGTTCCAATGCTCCATGATTGACAGTTTGTGCTTTAGTGGTTTTATGCCAACAACAGGCCAGTCAGTCAGTCAGTCAGGCAGCCAGCCAGCCCCAAAAACCGCCAAAACCACCAAAACCGCCAAGCCGCTGTCGCTTTACGATTCGACGACTTACTACTATTTTGCCATCGCATCTGATTTGAGGGGTCTTTAAGTGTTTAATGGCATTTACACTTTGAGGCGTGAGTTGTCTTGTGAGAATATTTCATGAATTCAATTAGGCAAATTGTATCCAGTTATGGCCGAAAGTACTTCTGGCCTCTCTTAGTATCAGTCAGTCAGACAGTCAATGGCAATATCATATGTCATGATTGTTGCGGTTTGCCAATAGTTAGATAAGCGCCATTAGTCAGTACTCTTAAGATAATAATCTAGATAAATTTCCAATTGCTTGCCGCATATACAGAAAGAGAAGTGGGGGAGAGTGAGAGGCAGAAAACAATTTGTACTCGAATTGTTTCGAGCAGATAAATGATAATTGAAATGGCACTTGAACACAATAAATTGTCAGAGATATACAACTTAAGACTCAAGCAACTAATCGTTGAGGCTATTTTCAAGAGCTATAAGCTCTTTATGCTAAATTAATTGGATTAAATAAGCAAATGTGTTAAACAGATTTTCATGTACAAAAATATTTTAACTATCTATGTAAGTTTTTAACATGTAAAACTTTTCACAACATGCAAAAAATATAGCAATATTTATACTCGTTACTTGCCAAAAAAGAAAAGTAGTTGAATGTTAAATTCTTACACATTACGTATGTAGTAGAGCAATTTAATTAATTATTTATGAAACGAGCACTTGCTGCACATTTATGGCTTAAGTGGAGATATGATTATTTAATTTAAATTTTTGTTCTCAAATGTTTGTTGGCTTCAGATTCAGTATTTTAAGCACAATATGATGCTCTGCATACTTAAGATGAACTTTAAGTAGAAGTCTACTACAATTGATTATTTGGCTTATTATAACAAAGTCGTACTTCATGGTAGTAGTCGGAGTAGCTACTAGTATAAGCACTTAGAGGTTATGAATTTTATAGTACAAATACTTGTATACTGATGAAGACATAAGACATGGTTGACATGGGCAGCATTTGGTAGCCTTTCTGTAATCAAAATTTGGACTCAAGCAATGCTAATAAATAAATCTGAAATCATGAGAAAATAGCTATCATAACGAACATAAAATACCCTATTAAATCGGAGTCCAATTGCTTACCTAATATTAATATTTTTTGTCAGATCAATTTGACTAACAATAAACATTTTTAAATCAGAATACTTTTCGCGAGTGTATGAAATATCAATAATGAAGCGGTAAAGTGATGAGAGAACTTAACAACAGTGTTGCCGAGAGTTCACTTTTATGATGAATATGACATGAACTTAAATGATATGCAAAGTTTCTTCCCAACTTTCTCTCTCTTTCTCTCATATGCTTATTTGCAGCAAGGATGACATTGTTTTTCTCTGACAACTAGCTGTACAAACATGCAAGTGAGTATGCATGTGTGTGTATATGTGTGGCATGTAGATGGTCTTGCCATAGATCAATGCCAGCTGCACTGACATTTGATATTTACCTTTTAATGTTATTAATATTATTAAAATGAGCAACAGCGAGCACCAGACTTGTATGCATACATAGAGCATTCTTACCAGCCTGCGACACTGTGGTTCTTTGTGTGCGTGCGTGCGTACGTGTGTGTGTGGGCGTGCTGCTGACTGATATTCATGCTGTGATTGTGTTGGTTCCTGCCTGCCACATACGCAAATGAAGTTCTTGTGGCTGGCAATATGAAGTCCAGGCTTATGTCACTGCTATTTTGCCTTTGACAGCAACCAATCCGGCTCAGATACACACACACACACACGCACAACCACACACAGCATACCGCATGTTATTATTATTGTTGTGGGCGTCAGTGCTGATGCTGCTGCTGTCGCTGTCGCTATTTTTGTTGTTGTTTTCTGACTGCATTCATTGAAGTTGTTGCCTCCTTGCAATGAAATCAGCAGATATTCCAAAAGAAGCAAAAAAAACAACAAGGAGCACGTTTAAATTTAGCACAAAGGAGCTGCAAGAAATTCTCAGCGTGTGTGTGTGTTGGTTTCTCTCCTTTTCGTTGAAGTTTTTGTGTTAATATTTCTTTGACTTGTTGTTTGAGGGCGTAAATTGACACCCGCCACGTGTTATAATGTGTTACGTACGTATTAAACTGTGCGCCTGGGGGTATGCAATATAATTATGAAGCCACCATTACGCATACGACGCGTGGGTAGCGAAGAGATTGCGAGTTCACAATAACAACAACAACAGCGACACTTTTACATTTTGCTGTTGTTGTTAATGCCGAAGGGCTGCAAATTTCAATGGGTTTTTGTATATGTGTGTGTGTGTGTGCCAATGACAGAAAATGTTGGTTGTTGGTTAAAGCTCAGCTAGCTAGTTTTGTGGCAAGCATTATGTAAATAACACACATATTCTTTCTATGGCGTGTGATTTTTCTTTATTCTGTTCTGTTTTCGGTTTTTCTGGTATTTCTCGTTGCCTTTGGCAAAAAGAACAAAAGAAATTCCGCATTTCGTTATGGATTATGCAATTTTAATTATGTTACAAAGATCAATTACAAATTAAAATACCTAACCTAGCTTCAAATAGAGTTATTTTCAAAGTTAGAGAATGTTGCCTTAAGGGGTTTTTTTTGTAAAGTTTCTACGCTTAATTTTAAACAAATATAGAACAAAGCAGGCAGAGTCGTTTTCAATTGTTTCAAATAGGGTTAAATGTTAAGAGGCTTACAAGCTTACACAATCATTATCAATTAGGTAATATATATATAAGTCAATTCGTACTCAATACTACACTTCAATTAAAGCCATATTGATTTCATCTCTTTAACAGTAATAAATAAAGAATATTGTTCATTAATGCTTTTGAGTGCAAAGCTAACTGAAATCAACTATGGTTAGTGCTGCATTAATTTTTAATTATATCAATTAACTTAATTGTCTGTGAATTGTCTTGTCTTGAGGGTCAACTCTCGTGTTTGGCATATTCCATTTGGGTGCAAGGGGCAGTTGCGAAGTTGCCAAGACGCTCAGACCTTAACTCGGCATCAGATGATTACCCACATAAAGGACCCTTCGCAACATCCTGTCCGACCAAAGACGGCAACGAGTACGCGTACGAGTACGAGTACTCATTATAACGAATGATGCTTGTTGTTGTTGTTGATGCTACTGCTGCTGCTGTTGATGCAAATACACCCATACACACACAAACGCACGTGTAGGAGTCGCGGCTGACAAATGGCATTATTTTTGTTTGACAAGTCAAAGCGGGCAGTGGCAGCTGCCACAGCAACAGCAACAGCAGCTGCAACAGCGATGCAGCCGTTTCCAAGTGCACTTCAAAGTTGTCAGAGTATGCTTGAAGGCTTGGCCAAGTGCGTGGCTCGCTCGCTCGCTCCGAGTGTTCTATGTGTGTGTGGATGTAAGTGCATTTGTGTGTGGGTGTTCTTGTTGGTGCTACAACGTCAGTCAGCCAGTCAGTCAACCAGTCACCCAGTCCGTCAGTCAGTCAGTCAGTCAGCCAGGCAGTCATTAAGTGCTCGCTGCCGGACTGCCTGCTGTTGTTGCAGCTTTGCTTCTTTGGCTAACGAACGCTCAGAGTTATGCCATGCGTTAAAAAACAGTAAACGCTTTTAGACAGTTTGTGTACATGTTGTTTTTGTTTTTGTAGTTGTGGTTTCTTTTTTTTTTTGGGTGGATCAGCATTTGCATGACGGCTTGCCACGACATACGACTCGGACTCACTCGCTCTCTTTGGCATGCAGCTGTTCTCTTAAGTGCCGCAATAAGGCAGACATAGCAGCGGCGCATACTCACCACGTGGTGAGTTTGCTGTTAGCTACTGCTAGTGCTTCCCCCTGGCTTTAACCTGTCGCATGTTCGTCGCCCACGGAAATGCACTCAACCATTTGCTTGACCAGGTGCAGTATTCCAAAGGTTCCTCTCTCTGTCTCCCTCTCTATCTCTCTTCCATTTCAATTATCCCATGCAACATTGCCGCACTTTTCACTGCCCTTCTGATCGGAAATGAGCTTCGCGAAACTACCAAATGTGTTGTAGTGTCGTCAATGGTTTTCGGGCATCCATCAATAGTTAATTCAGTAAATAACTTCATTTTGGTTTAATTTATTGTATTTTGTTTAAAGATATCCATTTTAATCAACTGTTTGTCATCAAACTTCCATATTTATTAAACTATCTTCCAAGTTTCTCAAAGGAGTTTTTTGAATGGAAAGTTTAAGAAAAGTTTTTAAGCTTACAAGTTATGCATACAACACTTATGTACGTAAGTAAGTAAGTAGTAAAATGGAACTAATGCTAGGAAAAACGTAATTCTTCTACTGACATTACAATTTAAAGGCAACCAGTTGATGGTCGAACATAAAAGCTAACTAACTGGCAACACTGGCATTATTTTGGTCTTCTAACTTTTTGCCATTATCGTTGCACGTTCGTTTTTTTCTTTTCGTGAAAAAAGACGTTCGACAGTGCGTATGCGTAATGCGCATATGTGTTTATAACAGCGGCTATGTCAACGTCATCGGTGTTGACGCTCGGTACGTGCCAATGAGCTGTGTGACCATTTCGTTTTACGAGTATATATGTTTATATATATATACACATATATCTGCTAATGACTCAATTTGGTGACAAGGCAGCAGCACTGCAGACAGAGAGATACAGAGAGAGGGAGGAGAAGGAGAAAGCGAAGCGAGTAATGGCGAGTGTGCCAGAAAGCGTTAGAGAGTGCTTGGCGACCATTATGATACCATATATGTTTATACACCTTAACAATTAACTGTTTACACACGCACACACAAACACACACACACACACACATGCACATCAACAAATGACAATTGATGAGCAAATACACTTACTTTTTATTCGCTTCTAATACTCGACTACTTTGTTAAAAGCTCTGGCACATTTACTTCTACCACTAGTTTGGATCGAAATTGTTTCAAGTTGGACGAACAAAATGAGAGGTAAAACAGATTTTTTCAATTTCTTTCTGTTTTGGTAGATTTTAGGTAAAAACAATATATATATATATATATATATATATATATTAAGATTGTTTAAACATTATATTATCTCAAAAGCGTGGTAACTCGAAACTTTCGTTCTAGCACAATTGTTTTGGTACTGTAAAGATGTATGTATTGGCACTCGCACTGAAGTACTTGGGCACTCTGATACTGTTACCGCATCATTTTTAGCTGGACATTTGAAACACACACCCACACTCTCGCACACCCGCGCGCACCCGCACCCGCACCCGCACACTCACATTCTCACCCATACCAACGAGAGCAAAACAATTGCGTTGGCCGCGCATACTTAGCACAAATTGCTCTTTTGCACTACAAACAACGGCTGCTCCTGCCGCGCTACGTTTGCTTGTCCAGCCAGTTGGGAAGCCTCAGACCCTGCTGAACGAACAGCGTCGTCTAAGTAAGTATGTCGCTTCCTTTTCCGTCGCCATTATCGGTGGTGCTGGGCAAAGGAACGTTAGGTTAGCCCCACAAGCGCGCATTGTTGTCACAAAGTGCTGACACACAAAGCGCTAGATAGCGAGGGTGGGGCAGCCACACCCACACACACACATATATATATATATATATATATATACAGAGTGAGGGAGAGACAGAGACACATGCATCAGTGGCCATTATCGTGTGCGCCTTAAAAGCAGAGACACACATCGAGCGACAGGCACTGAAAAAGTTGTCTAAAAGCAAAGCCAAGTGAACGGCCAGGACAATGAAATGCCTCGCTCAATAAATAGTCAAAAGCAGTAACAACAACACCAACAACAACAACAACAACGACAACAACAAAAATAAGCGGCTACTTTACTTTGTCTGTGTGTGTGTGTGTTTGGCTTCGCTTTGACTTTGTTGCTGCTTCTGCTTTATCGCAACCAATTCGCAATTCGATTTGCTTTTGTGTGCACCCCGCGTCGTATGCGTAATATCTATCTCAATGTGTTTGTGTGTGTGTGTGTGGATAATAGTATCGGTGTCTCACAGTCGCGACACAATCGCAATTTAGCGCCGCTTTTATGGCCCCTAGGTGCGAGCGATTGCAACTTCTCGCAATAATGGAAATTACTTGATTATCGTTTACACGTCGCCAATCGCTCAGGACACATTGGGACACAACAGCATAGGATAGGATAGGATGAGATGGGATGGGATGGGATACGATAGAATAGGATACGATACAAGATAGCTAGTTAATAGACTCCCCATTGACCACATTCATCGTCCATTGCACGTGAATCTTATTAAAATTATTGAATTCGCCATGGAGACGACATGGAGACGATCCACCCAACCAACTAACTAAATGTCCACGCCTATTCGACTGTCCACCCACTTTGCCACCTACTTGTGAGTTTTATTTGCTTTGACGGAACCCGTAGAACCCACAACACAGAGTCATTAACGGCTGCTCGTGTTCATTTAAATCTCATTCGGCTCGCTACCAGCCAATTGTTTGGGGGCGATGCCTGCAAATAAGTGTAATTAAATAAACTGGCTAACGCTTAGCTCTCCGCTTGCCGCTCTCAGCTTTCCGTACAATGCCATTTCGTTTAGTCGAAACGGGTTAAGTTTTGTAGTGTGCTTATATAGTCGATAAGAGCACACTTTGTGATTGATACTTAACCAACATGGCAGATATATAAACTTGTTTCGTGTGTGCTTAATCACAATTACTGTGCGTTATCTCAAGTATCGAAGTTGAAGCCATGAACTAACCGTTTATAGGCTGGCATAAGGAGCAATATCCGTTTTCCCATCCATCAGAGAATAAGAGCCTTGAGGACTTTGTCATCCTTATGTTTACGAATCTTTACATATATGTCATACGTAAATGTTTGAGTTACATTTAATACAAGACATTAATGTTATTTGATAAATTTTTGACTCACGTGCAGAATCAGTCATAGCTTGAAGGCTCTACAGTTGAAAGCAAACGGATTGTGTCTGTTTCTGTTGGTTATAATAAGAATACTTGAGACGAGAAAACACTATAAATGTTTGTGAGAGCTGTTACTTGTTAGGGCATGAAAGTTTTTTGATTGGATTGTTTGAAAACCTGAGTTTTTCCCATAGCTCATCTTGCATCTCATTATGCTAACTGCAAAATTCGCTTAAACATTTTTTAAGTAACGCATTTGCAATAGGGAAAGGGAAGCACTTTTGTGTGAGTGTGTGTCTGTGTGTGTGTGTGTGTTGCATGCCTCTTGCAAATGTATTCTTTGGGTGTACGTGTATGTGTGTGAGTGGCTTCTTAAATTTTCCGGCTTTTGACGTGCCAATTTCACGCAGTTTTCAGCAAGTTGGCAAACTTGTAGCGCGCTAACAAAACTAAATAAATAAATGCGCCCTTGCTGGAAAAAAGTTGAGCAATGTAAGTAAAACATATATGTGTACGTGTATACATACATGTGTCTGAAACGTTATAAAAAATGTGCTGCAAATAAATACAAGTGTGTGTGAGTGTGTGTCTGTGTGTATTTGCGTGTGTGTGTGTTATTGTGTGCCTCAGTGTTATGCATGGAAATAAAACTTTTCCATAATTTTGTATAAGAAAAGTTTTGCGTTGTGCCACATAGTTGCAAGTGCTTCCTGCTGATTTTTCTTGAGCCCAGTCCGTTAGTTTTTTGTTGTTGTTGTTGTTTTCCTACTACTATAATATTTTTTTGCTGGGCATTTTCATTTCTGTGTGTGTGTGTGTGGGGGGGAGAGGGGAGGTGCCTAGGCCCAAGTGGTTGGCGCCTGCAGTTGCGGCGCAAAACTTTGCACAGCCTGTGAATTAATTATAAGATGAACTGGGCAAAAAGAAACTAAGGATAGCTTCAAGAGTCCAAGTCCAAGTCCAAGTTCTGCGCCCAACAGCCGCCGCCAGCCGCCAGCCGCTAACCGACAGTAGCCAAAGCCAAAGCCAAGCACAACCCGTCAACAAACTGTGTTAGTTTCATTGAACGCAAACTTTTAATCCAAACGATAAAAGCCGTGGGAGTGGCAGCAGTGTGAGCTGACTAAGAACGAAAGAAGACTGCTCCGACATAATATTGTCTTCGGATCAGCATTGTAGCTGATCATCTGACCTTATCAGTTTTAATATTGTGTACCTACAAGAGACAGAAGATAAATGTATGAACAGATTTTCATAAATATTTACCTGTTTTGAGTTGTAAAAAAACAAACATATTTATAATCGAGTAAAATTTATGAACTTGTATGTATTTCATGTCAAAGTCAGCATAATTTGATTTATTCGTTAACTTTTTTTGAATCCACAAAATTGATTGTCAAAATTGTTGTGAAAGGAAAATCAAATGCATAAGGAACATGTAAAAGAAAAAGTTCTGCATTCGATTGTAATATGCTCTGTAAATGTATCCAAACACTCGAATGCAACTTAGTGAGGGTATCTGTTAGTTATTCGGTTTTTATACTAGCTTACAAAACGCAAACTTGACAATTGTGGCATAATCTTAAGAGTCGTAAGAGAGATAGAGATAGAGAGAGAAAGACAGAGAGTCGGCTTAAGAGTAAAGAGAAATGAATATATAATACTAAAAGCTGAACTCTGACCTATGCAAACGATTGTGCTGCAACAGCAGCAATCAAATAATATTAAAGTGCAAAGGCCAAAAAAGAAAAGAAAATCTAACAAAAACCAAACCAAAACTGAAATGAACGTTCGTTTTATGTGCGCTCCGCTCCGCTCCATTGGCTTTCAATTAAGATTCAGCGTCGTTGTGTGTTTCAATCATCATTTGTGAGCAAAACAAATTTTCGCACATTCCGTAGCCCACACACACACACACACCCATATGTGACACCCACGCACACACATAAAGATGCAGAGAGAGAGCGGGTGTGTGTGTGTGTAGTAGTAGTAATATGTAGATTTGTGAGCTCGCCGTGACGCTCGGGAGGGACAAGTTTTGCGTTGGGGGTCACAGTTTTGTCTATGGCCCGACCGGAAATGGCGGCTAACATGTTGCCAAATGCCAATACAAAATGTTCTATGTGTTACTGTGTGTGCGTGCGTGTGTGTGTGTGTGTGCATGTGTGGGTGTGCGTTTGTGTTCAACACAAATGCAATTTGTATAATTGACTGTGACTGTCGCCTGTGCTCGGCGCGGCTTAGCTTAGCTTGTATTTCACGGCTCTCTCTCTCGGGCTTACTCCTAAAAGGTCGCCCATTCAACTATGAATATATCTATATGAATGTGTGTGTGTGTTAGTATTTTGCTATATGTTTAAACAATTTGTACAAATAAATGGGCGGCTGCAGTTGCCGTTGCCGTTGCCGTTGCCATTGCCATTGCCGTTTCAGTTGCATTTTAGTTTTGGTGCGGTTTTTGCTTCTGCCAGGCTCTTTTGGGTCTCTTTAGTCGTGGTCTCTGTCTCTGACTCTGTCTCTCACCACCCCCTTCTTGCCGTTGCCGTTGCCGTTCTCGATGCTGTTGTTGCTGTCAAGAGTTTTTTTATTTTGGTATTTGTTTGCGGTCAAATGCAATTAAAAAGAGATTTACAAGCTTAGCAACGTGAGGATACAAATACATATACATATATATATATATATATATGTGTTTATATGATGGCATTTATGTTGAGAGTGGCTGGTACAATATGAATAAAAGCATAAATATGCGTAAATACTGCTGCTGCAAAATGCTGGAATGGAAAAATACTTGCTGTCATTGCAGCTGAACTGCTGAAATGCTGAAATGCCGAAATGAATAGCTGCAAAGTACGCATTCATATGATTCCATCATTCACAAGTTACTTATTCAATTTTAATGGTATTATTGTCAGCAATCTCCAGTCGAAAGAATTTTATCAGCAAGAGAAACAGAGAAAGCGACCAAAAGAGAGTGAGAAAGTGATAGAGAGAAATTAGCTTGTTTGAAGAGCAGCGGTTTGAATTATAATTTGTATTAAAAGCGACTTTCAGATATTTACAGAGCAATTAATAAATGCCATTATGGCCAGCACTAATAAAAACAACAACCACAACAGCAACAACAATAACAATGACAGACGTCAAAGTAAAAGGACAGCTGACAGGACAATGACAATGACGCAGGGGGATGCCTGCAACAACAACAACAACAAAAGGTACATGTAAATATTTGACAAACAACAACAGCAAAAACAACAAAAATAATAAAATAAAAAGAAAAAGAAAAAGGACAAGAATGAAATGTAATAAAAGCAAATGACAAGCGCCGCAGGAAGAGGCAAATTCAAAGAGGCAAACAAGCAAAGAATATGAAAGATCAGTCAAAGAATATTACAAACATACATACATACATACATATGTATTTGTGCGTAAATATAAGTCTATATATAATACCATTTTGATTGTATATGTACAAATTTATAATGCCAACAATAAAGTCACAAAATGTCAAATTAAAAATAATAATAACTCAGCAAAATGAAAAGCGAATAAATAACGAAAAACGAACGACAAAAGCGACATAAAAAAAAAAACATTGCATCATAAATGAAATTGTGCGTAAGTATTGTGTGTGTGTGTAGGTGTGGGTATGTGTCTGAGCCTTGCGGCTTAACATAGCAAAAACTATAATGATACAAAAAGATAATTTTCACTACAACAAGTAAAACCGTGATTTGGTTATGGTAATATCCATATGCATTTCATTTTATGTCTCAGACTTGTGTCTATAAAGATTATCAACATGGGAAAGAAATAATTGGTAATGAAACTGATTTCATTAGAACCTTAAAGTCAATTCCGATGAAATATAGTTCAGATTATTATAATAAACATTATAAATGCAAATGTTGTATTGATTCCCATTGGAAAACTTGACACATTAAATAAAAAGTGCAATTACATACACAATAAGGTGTAGTGAAATATTTTTGCTTCGTTTTGTACAATTGTTGTTCTTGGCGTTGCGACTTCTTATATACAGACATTCATACATATATAGTATGTAGATATATATATTGTATGTAGATGTATATGTATGTAGGTTCATGTTTGCCATGGCTGATTATAATGCAATTTGTATGCATTGTGCATGACAAACAAAAAGGCAAGACCAGCCCCTAGCTGACGCAGGCAGCCAATCATTAAGCTTCGGGTGTTGGCTCCACCGATGCCTTTTGAGGAGTTTTGAGCAGTGACAGCAACGGGACCGAGGACAGCTGCTTCAACAACTGCTTCTAGATGATGTTGTGCAAAACTTGAATGTCATTGCATTTCACACGCACACAAGCACACAGATACACACACATACACACAGACAGACGAACACACACTGTGAGATATAAGAACATCAACACGAACACGAAGCACAAGGAAGCAAGCAAGCAAATAAACAACAAATTATTTCTAGAATGAAAATTAGTTTTGCCTTGGCATTCTTTGTTGCATCGCAATGATGATGACAATCAATTGAAACATTTGCCAAATTAAAGTTAAAGGGATGCACACACAATGCATTCATGAAATGAATACATGAAATGATTTCCTAAAGAGCCATATCATCAATGTGCACAGATTAGTTCAGATATCGCTTGTTGTTTTTCTCAATTCAAATACAAAACAAAAGTATTTGTCAAGTACAAGAAATCAATATTTCGTAAGTAAAGAAGCTTATCTTTAGAAATCCCTAAACTTTTTCGTATGCCTGATCACAATAATAAGTATGCTTACTTTTACTTCTCTTTTTTACAAGACTCCTTTAATTCGGTGATTAGAGTGAGTGATTTAGAGTAATGAATTAGTTTTTTCACTTGCTGACAAATAATCCGGGTAGAATATCTATTTCCAGAAAGAGTTAAATTTGCTTTCTGCCATTTGGCCGATTTAACTCTGCAAAGATAATTCGTGAGGTAAAGATTCGACTGCATCTCACCGCACTCACCGTAAGAAACATATATCATATATACTCATCTGTATGGTTGTCCTGATTCTGTTCCGAGTCACGCAACTAGCAACATCAGCTGGTCCTTTTTGTTTGTTGTTGTTGTTGCGACCGCTTCCTGTGACCAACTTACAACCTGCATGCATGCATGCATGGCAGTAATCGGTGGAGTCCACACGAACAGCGTGTGGTCGCTATTGGCAATACTTATTGCCATCTCTCTCTCTCTCTCTCACTTCTTTTCCATTACTTGTGGGAGTGTGGGCGGGGGCGTGAAGTCTCTGAAAGTGGCTCAGTAGCTGACTACCTGCTAAGCTTCTAACTTTTGTGCAAGTGCCACAAAGAAAAACTTAACCCGAAGATTATTTTGCAGACAAACTGTAAATAAGAATCACGTTGTTGGAAAAACAAATATATATATATATATACAACCTAATTACAACTTACAACAATAAAATATTTAATCACACTTATCATGATAAGATGCAGTGTATATTCCCTAGATTTAAGCAAAACAAAATCACAATGATAAGCTGGCGATAAAGAATATTTTTATGGTCGAGAGTCTAGTCGGACTTCATTTGGAACATTTTTGAGCTTGTTATTTATGTCAGAGTGCAACTACCAGTTTGGGCGACCCCAACTTAGCCATTCATATTTCCCACATGCTATGCAAGTACATAATATAAATATATATGTACATATAGTGAAAACAGTGCAGCCAACATGCAAGGATTGGGGGAGAGCGAGAGTGGGTCATTCTGCAATTTGTATGACATTCACAGTGACATTCTCAGTGAAAGGCAAAACAGAGAGACAGATAAACAGAGAGAGAGTGAGACAGCCGAAAGTATTTATGAAGAATGGTAAAGGCACAGACACAGACACAGGCCACAGTCCAGGCAGTTGTCCAGCTGCAGTTAAAGCCAAAAGTAAAACTAAAGCCGAAGAAGCTGTAGCTGTAGCTGAATCAAGGCGATATGAGAGATAACGAAAGCGATAGCTTGCAACAGCCTTGGCAAACAGGTCACATTGCACACTGTACATGGCACATGGCACAACAAGAATGCCGAACGGTCACCGGTGAACTGTTTGAGGCATCTCGGTTCCCTTTTTCTAATAGTCGTTGGCTTGGCAATTTAGATGAGTTTCTGTTTGGCTACTGCCGACCACAACCACGCACACTCAGAGAAAATCTCTTCCCGCCACTAAGCTCTCCAAATAAATATTAAAAAACACAAAATATCAATACATTTCTTACCAGAGCTTCATGGCAGAACTGCTTGAAAATGGGTTGAATTCCTTTCTGAGTCTTCTTGGAAGCTCCGATCCATATCCATATCATATCCATTCTCCCATGTTTAACTATCAAAACTCTAATAAATTGTTACACATGCAAAAAATTGTTATAAATGAAGATAAATTAATTGTGCAACTGAACTTGGTCGCTTATTTTGCTAGAAAGGGTATTGCCACGCATGCCAGGTATGCTTTAAGCTGTGGGTTCTGATCTCAGCAATTTTGCGAGTCAAAAATGTTGTATAAAAATGTATCTATATAATACACATACTCGTTGGTACAAGTACGAGGAACATTGCATTTATATTAATATTCCTTAAGTATCTCTCAATAAAGGAATTTTCTTTTATAATCTTAAAGCAATTGGGATTTTTTCTAAGTGCACAAGGCGCAGTCAGTTTGGAGGCGACCAGAACCATCGTGCTGACATCAACGCTAAATTGAATGGATGTTTTCTCATATATGTGTGTGTGTGTGTGGGAGAGAGAGTGGTTGTGCAATACATCTAACATGTGTTGGAGGTTGAATGTGGCCTTAAAACAACAACTGGTTAAAACGCGTTCACTTTCAGCTAAAATGCAGTTGCCAAGCGAATCCATCCACTAAGGGTTGGGCCAGGACCCAGACGCTAGATATAAACTATTTGCTGCTTAAGGCAATTTGAGCTTTTGTTAACGTATACTCTACAACAACAACAACAGCTAGCACACACACACATACATATGTATGTGCAGAGTGCTACAACAATATTCTTTAGAGCCACAGTTCGTACTATCTTGCATTACTTATTCCCGCAGGCACAGCCAAGTGATGTCATTGTTAAGGCCAGCACCAGCAACTAGAAACGAGCTAGCTGGAGACAGAATCCTTGCTCTACACACATACATACATCCATATGTACAAGCTTTTGGTCCATGGTCGGCAGCAGTAGTCGGTGAAGGGATCGTTGTGTTGTGTTTGCCAACTTTGCAGCTCCTTCAATGATTGGGAGATGTTCGTAATGACATCGAAAAGTACATTTTGCCACTGCTCTTTGTCCGCTCGATTTTCGCCTGTTTTATTTTTAACATTTACTCTATATCTCTGCTCTGCTCGGCTCGGATCTGTCCTGCTTTAGCTTTTGGCTCTTTCGCACGATTTGTTTTGTGCGCTTCTTGACGCTTTGTGCGCTCAATTGAGTGCAAGTGCAATATTTTGATTTACAATTGTTTGGCGAGCTGCTTTTTGTTGACCAACAACCAACCCAATCCCCTTGGCATTCCACACCATGTCGAAAGTCGAGTTTAGCTAGCGAACAGCTCTCTTTTATTGTGCTGTGTGTTTTAATTGCTGGCTTTTGCTGTTCTTGTCATTCTTTATGGCTGCTGCTGGCATATCGAAAAATGAAAAACACGAATACTAGTACTATTCAATAGACTGCAGTCTGCCTTGCCATATTAAGTGAAACCTAATAACGCAACTTTTAACTAATCAAACTAGGTCAAACACATTATTATTATGTTCAATGGCGATTAAGGTTCGATAAAATGTTCTAGAATCGATCATTTGTGTTCCTAATAAGTTTACATAGTTTCCCAATTGGTAAGATATAAAATTTCAGCTGGGTAGCGTTGCCGTCAATTGCATAAGTTAGTTTGTTTTTATACATTTGACTTTGGAATTCATGGAATGGAATTTAGTGAAAAACCTTTATGTGGCATCACTATTTGTCTGATGTCTGACTTGCAACCACAAAATATACTAACAAAATGAAGTATTTAGACTGTTTGAATATATTCAAGAACATATTGCAAGGTGTAAGTAACTTTGAATACAGTCTTTGGAGTAGTTTATGTCTGAAACTTTGTCGCTTTCACTTAGGGTCTTATGGTGTGTACAACCAATATCATCAGAGACATAAAGTCGGGTGTCTGCAGTGCGTATAGCTGGCTATTTCCGAAGAAAGATGACAAAACGCCAAGATACATCATAATACAAACGCAATGCAAGGGACCATGTTGTGTTTCGAATCCCATTGTCCACACTGAGCAGCAACAACAAATCCAGCAACTAAGAGAAAGCATGAGGAACCGAGACCTATAACGGAGGGGGGTACCTTTCACAATAGCAACAGTGAAAATTGCAACATGAAAATGAATGGCAGGGCAATAACAACGAAGCTGTAATAAAAGTTTTTGCATTCAACTTTGATTAAGTTAAATAAAACAACTCTCGTTCATCAAGTGAACCATCAAATATAATTTATCTAACATCTCTTCGGCAAGGGTATTTGCTTGCTCGCAAATATTTCAACAAATATTTGAAACGGCATGCAAGCGCAAAATAAGTTGCATGCCCTTATTCAGGACAAGCTGGTTAGTTAGTTACATACATACATACATACATATATTTTATATGATACTTGCATATGGCAAACATACATGTGCATGTGCATGTTGCATGTTGCATATTGCTACAAACATATTGTATTGTTGGAAGTAATCGCACAACATGAAATTTTATGAAAATTAAAACAGCCAAAGCAAACATAAATTAAGTGTGCTGCTTCATCTACAACATGGCATGTCGAGCGAGCGAGCCGGCGAACGAGCGAGCGAGCGACTAGGTAAACAGACAGGGCACAGGCGCTCTGCTCTGTTCTGTTTTATCCGGCGATGGGGCAGGAATATTGCGAGTGGGCGGGCGTGGGCTGCTACAAAGCAAAAATAACAAGTATGAAGGCTCTAGTCGCGTAAGCTTGACTAGAAGATACCCTTAACCCTTGACCATACATACGGACAGACGGTCGGGCTGACAGAGATACACATACTGAGCGTGAAGTACCGGACCAATGCTTGATGGTTTCATATCTTAACCGATTTTAATACAAATTTCACAGATGTTCATTATTTTGTTAATAGTTTCAATCCCCATTTTCAAGTTTTCGCAATGTACAATTTTTTAGTTATCATACTTTATGGGGTCGGAGAAGCTTCGTTCTGCCTGTTACATTCTTTTGCACAAAACCATTATACCCTTTTTAATTCATTTCATGGGTTAAGGGTATAAAAAGAACATAGGTATGATTTGTTGCTGTTGCATGCCATGCTGCTGTTACTGCCGCTTGGTTGTGTTTGACTTCTGGTCGGTTAGGTTAGATTTGTTTAAGTTAATACGCTTGTTGAATGTCTAACAAACATGGGTCAACTACTATTACCGTTACCGACCAGCTCGACCAGCTCAACCAGATGCGTAGACTGAGAGATCGCATCGAATATCGATTACTAGTTTTTGATTAAATTGTTTTACCATATACACCTGACACGACAGACCAAAGATTGCATTCCCCCACGCAGTGCACTTGACGGCTCTTTATTTTGCCATCATTTATCGAAGTGTTGCGGGTTGCATCCTCAATGGCCATACCTGCAACTGCGCTGTTTTGCGATGATTTTTTTTTTTCTTATTTTCTGTTATATTTTTGTTTAATATTGGACAACATATGTTAGCAATAACGTGCTCAGCGGGTCGGTTATTGCCATTAGTGCAACTGTGCCTGGTCGGTTATTTCGGTTTACTTTTTTGGCAATTCAGTTTCCGCGTTCAGTTTCCAAAAGTTCTTAGCTCAAAAGTTGTAAAAATGCGAAACAAAATTGCTCTACTTGCACAGCGTGTGGCATGTTTTAGTGCCGCCCCCTCAAACTTCTACTCTTTTATTTTAGTTGCAGCTCGAACTTTAATATATTTATTGAACATTATAAGGCACATTGAAGACTTGGCCCTCATTTTAACAATTAGTTTGTCAGTTGAGTACTTTGAGCCATGGCCTTATTTTTTGTCACTTTTCCTACTTACAAATCAACGCCATACACAATACACACACACGCACACACACACATACTTACTGACACATGTTAACTTGTGTTTGGGGGAACATTTTTGTTGACTAATGCCATCTGATATGGTACAAGTGGATACTATTTGTCTAAGTTTTCAGCAAATTAAAAACGCCTGTCAATTTCTGGAGCATGTTACGACATTTATCAGAGCTGAGAAGCTGAGAGCTAAGGAAAAACTGCTCCGTATTCCCGGTCCCGGCATTATGCGTTCATGAGTTTTTTTTTGTCAAGTCATCGCTTTTTTTGCCAATTGCCAGCGCCACGCCCACTGTCTCCCCCCACACCAACAAACAGTTATGTCGACGACTTACACTTTACAGATTTTTCGACACTCTGCGTATGAAGTGCAAAAAACAACCACAACAGCTAAAAAAAATGTAAGAAGTATGTAAAGTAATATTCGCCAGATTTATTTATTTATATTACTTTGAGTTGTATTAATATATTTTAACTCATTGACCTCATGTCTTATGTCGCATTTACATATAGTAATCCAGTTGATCTTTGACAAATAATATTTGTCCATGAAGATACGCACAATCCAACGAGGCACAGAAGATGGACAATCTAACAAAGCTTACTCAAAATGAAAATATGAAGTTAGAATTTCAGGGTTGCTTTTACCTTAATGCAACATTCTGGCAGCATCCTTGTTATCGAAATGGATATGCAAAAAATATGAATTGCAATAAAAATCAAATAAATAAAAAAAAAGCATAACAAATTGAACACTTTATTGTAAATGAAACTAATAAGTCGATTCTTTAAGATTGAGCGAAAGGCGAACCAAACTCAATAGAACAACCAACTCCAGAAGTAAGCAATGAGCAACAACAATAACCACACCAATAGAAATATATTGAAACATACAACAACAAGAACAACAACAACAACCATCAAAAGAAGAAAACGAACAACAACAATGTCAACATCATGATGGGGAACGGGAACAATAAATGAAAACTAAATGTGTTGGCAACGCCTCTGCTCGACAACATTGCCGCTGCTATGCAAATGTGTCCAATTATCCACATTAAAATTTAATGTACTTGGTGAGCGATGCGTCACAAGTGTGACATAAATTTTGTGTTTTTATTGTTCTTTTTTCTTTTCTCAATTTATATACCTTGTCTATAAAGATAAAGTGGGTGTTTACGCAGTGTGACCATATTTCTGTGTCTGAAATCTTTTGGCAGCCCTGAATTGAAATGCTTTTGCCATCGAAATGATATCTCTCGGTGATGATAACTTTAACAAACTCTAGTCATACCTAATAATATTGTCCACTTTTGTATGATTCACAATTTAAAGGCTTGTCAGATTAGAATGCCACTGAATTGAATTCAATTTGTTGTTGTGTTAAGCTATTTACAACGGACAGAGTATGGCAACCAACAGTAAGTAACTTTCAACCGCAAAGTTGAGGCTTATTATCTTTTTTATTATTATTATTTTCTTTTCTTGCTGTTTATTTTTTTTTCGTTTTTCGTTTTGCTTTTTTGTGTTTTTTGTTTCCTTTTTGGGCTATTGTTGCGCTCGCATAATGACGCCTGTGGTCGTTTTGTGCGGCCGTCGACCAATGCCAACACTCATTCGCACAGCTGTCTTATTGCTGTTCCTCTTGTTGCCACCACACCCCCTCTCACTCTGTGTGTGTGTTGGAAGTTAGTGTGTACAGTGTAGAGAGTGCCTAACTAGCAGGAAGTCATTAAGTTGTTTAGCGCCTTTAATGCGCCCCACATCTTCCACAATGGACAATGTCTGTTTGTCTGCCCGTCTATCTGGCTGTCTCTCTGTCTCTCTGTCGCTCTGCCTCTCTGTCGGTCCAGCAACAGTGTCACAACGAACACACGGAATGATGTCAGTGCCGCCGGAGAGCTGACTGTCAGACTGGGCCAATTAGCATAGGCTGCCAAAAGTTGTACGTCATAACATAGAATTGATGTACGAAAATATAATGTAAGTACTTTCAATTGTAAATTTACGCAAATTATTAGTTACTTTATCGTTTACATTCTAGATGAAGAACTCGAACTCTTGATTATTTTCATTTGTGTTTTTGTTTCTAACAAAACAACAAATATTTTGCCCGTTCTTTGGTTCGGTTTATTTGCCCGATTAATATTGGCTGAGTAAACTTTGTTGAAGGACATCGAGAGCGGATCTTTGGCACTTCATAAATATCCTAAGCGTAATAGTGACATAAAATGCATATTAAAATATATGTAAGGCAAATATTTCTTGATTTGTTTTAACCGAGCCAGACAAAAAGCCGTTCAAAAAGTTTTTATTGCTCATCCGCAGTGTGGCCGCCTTATCAATGGCCGCCCCATCATCAGTCGTTAAGGCAATCGCAACCCCTTTTCGCTTATCAATGCCACCCGCCGTATTGTTGGTGTGGCGTGAAAAGCTTAACTTCATCATATTTATACATTTATACCCTCTAACGTCTGCATAGACAGGTTATAAAACGGGAAATGTCACCTCAACTGAACTGGAGAAGTATTTAGTTAATTGTATGAAGTTTGTTAAGTAAAATGATTATAATGTTCCGTCTTGATTGAATACTTTCATTAAGTTTCAATCGCTAAGCCCAGTACGAGTAATCGGAACTAAATTCCAGGATATGTGTTAGCTTAAGCTGCTGCTGCGATGAACAGATTTATTATTTGGCTTGTTTTTATTTACAGTATTGCTCGATATTTGTCAGTCAGTAAAACTTTCGATCGTTATTTAGCCATAAGAAATCAAACTTTCTTAATTAACTTCGAAGTTTTCGAAGTCGAAGGCAGATAGACAAAGTAAAGTGGGTTATGGAAGTAGAGACAAAAAAAAAAGAGTAAACAAAAAGGTATATATACAAATATAAAGAAAAAAACCGTATACATATATATGTATATATATATATATATGTTAAATAAAAGGGGTGTCCTTTATTTTGGTTGCATGCTACGAAATTTGATTCTAGCTTTGCCTTGACGCTATTTACCAAAAGTTAAAAACAGTACAGCAAAAAAAAAAAAAAAAAACAACATACGTGTGTTTTACCCATTCCAAAGCCAACCGTTTGGTCGGGGGCTGCCGCATAAAGCGTGGGGCGTGGCTGGGGCTTTTGACAAAGTTAGCAAAAGCGTTGGCTTGGGAATTTTTATTTTATATTTTTTCTTGGTTTTTTTTTTCCAGCCTGTTGTATCAAAAGTTTTATTGATTTTCAAGTTTGAATGATAACTTTGCAAGAATTTCGCTTTTGTGTGTGTGTATGTGTGTGTGTGGCTGTGTAGCAAATTGTTAAATTGCTTGTTATTGACAAATGCAAGTGCAATTTGTGGGTGTGCGTGTATATGTATGTGCGTATGTGTGTGTGTGTGTAGGCACTCGTTAGAGTTGACGCTTTTACTGGCTGAGTCTCGTGCTGCGTTGGGCCCAAAGTTATCAATTCCAATTATATAACCAAAAATAATTTGAAAACTTTGCGGCACTTTTGTAAAAGACTAACACACGCACACACACATACACGCACACATACACGCACACACATACAAGCACACTTATGACTTTATAAGTTCATACTTGTTACCTGTGACTTGTCAAGTATTTGACTTAATCTCTGCACACTCAGTTCTGTGGCGCATTTTCACTCAACTTTCAAGCTGCATTTCTTAGCCAAAAAGCACTAGCACTAGCAAGAGCAAGAGCAAGAGATAAAGAAAAGAGAGAGGAGATAAGGAAGAAGGGAAGAAGAGATGTAAAAGGCGTTGAGCATGTTTCCTCTGTGACAGGTATGTAAATCAATGGTTCTCATAACACTTTGTCTCTTCCCAGTTAAAATGTTGTTCAGTTTTCTCTCTTAGCCCCAAATACTATCTAAAGTTAGAGCTTAGCAATCTGTTTATAAGTATTTTAACGCTATAAACGCTATTAGGATAGTTTGCTGAAGTGTTTCGGGATTTGTTTACAACTAGATTGGCTTTGGCTTTGGCTCTTGGCTCTTTGCTCTTGGCTTCTGGGCATAACTAATAATTGAATAACATTTAAGTTCAAACACCATCATCAAAAAGCTTGCAGTAATCATAAATAGTATGTGCGCGCTGTCAAGAGCACATTTTTTATGTTGGCCATAACTCACTATCTGACCTGACTTTGATCACCTTACACCAACACAGTTACAGTTTTGAGTCGTGCCGTTTAGCACTGATGTCATTGAATCAGTCCAAATTGAGCATTGAGCAGGTTTCGTAATCGACTGGCTGCTGTACGAGTTTCTCAACCTCCCCACACCCGCACACCCTCGTTTTGCTGATGTTCCGTTTTACCTTGACAGTAAGCCAGTGAGGCATGGGGTGGGGGGTGCTGTAAAACAGAACTTTAATGCAACTTTGTTGTACAATAGTTGGCAAAAGGAGTTGGCTGCACGGTTTACCCGCATGCAACCCTAGGCAAAGTTTGGCTGCAACTTTTGTTGCGTGCAGCTGCCATTAAATAGCTATCTATCCATTAAGTTAA
Source organism: Scaptomyza parva (assembly GCA_035044645.1). Classification (NCBI taxonomy): domain Eukaryota; kingdom Metazoa; phylum Arthropoda; class Insecta; order Diptera; family Drosophilidae; genus Scaptomyza; species Scaptomyza parva. The sequence continues at coordinate 14,139,829 of JAWNNT010000139.1, forward strand.
GCAGGTGTGTGTGTGAGTGAGTGTGTGTGTGTGCCGTTTGGTGCACGTTGCATGGAGTGTGGTGTATTGCCAAGTCTTGCCTGCTCAGGTGAATGCTTGATGGCATCACGCTTGGTATTTTATCTGTTTTGGTTTTTTCTCTTTTTTTCTCGTGTGTTTTCTGTTCTCAAAGGCAAATAGTCGGGTAAATTTAATTTGCACCAAGTTCAAAAAACAAGCAACAAAACCATCATCTTCGTTATACCAATATTATATACCCATGAAACAAAGCCTACATGTTACATGTTCATAACTGTTAGTTAGTTAGTTATAGTTCCCTCCCATCTTGAAGTGAGGACACCTGTGGGTTTGGTTTTATCAATTTGTGACTGAAGTCTCCAGCTTGAAAGGTAGACAAATGAATGAACGAAAAGGCAAGGCGGACATTGGCAATATTTCAATATGCACTGTGCACAAGGAGAAGGCAGAAAGCAGAATGCAGAAAACTGTAAACCTATGGCCGGCCGATCGAGTGGTGCGAAAAACCACTCGACATCTTGTTGACAATGTAAATAATGTGGCCAAAGGCGCAAGGGGCGGTGTGGGGGTGGGGGTGTGGTCGTTGGTTGACGAGAAATGGGTGTGACAAGTGCTGGATTCAAGTGCATGTGTTTGCAGTGACGTTGATAAGCCGCAAAAGTGTCATAAAAAATATGCAACTACCACAACAACAACAACAACCACAACGAATGCAACAACAATAATGGCAACGACACAAAAAAAAAAAAAAGAAACGAACCCCCCTCTGTTGCAGTTGCAGTCGCCGCCAAGCATTGGCGTCAACGTCAGCATTTTTGTTTTGGCCGTGCTAAGCAACTTTTTGGTGTTGGTAACGCAGCTTGCTGCTGCTGCTGCTGCTGCTTCTGCTGCTTGACGCATTGTGCTACCAGCTTGCTGCAATAGAGCGCAGCGGGCGTAAAAGTTACGACAATTTATAAAATTCACATTGATGCTGCAAATGTCATTTATCAACGTGTCACTACCACACACACACACACAAACACACACGCACATACACCAACTCATGTATACAACAGCAACATAAAATGAAAGAGAGGGAGAGTGAGTGAGTAGGAAAATAAGTGAATGAGAAAGAGAGAGAGCGAGCTAAAGTTTGGTATCAAGAGAGGGTTGCCGAAGAGACAACTCTGTTAATAAAAGTTGACAATTACAATAAAATTATAAATAATAATATTTAATGGAAAATACTTTCAAAAATAAATCTAAAATAATTTGTATTCAATATAAGAAAAGCATATTTAAAACATTTACATTTCAAATTGTTTTTACACTATGATATATAAAGTGTGATTTCCATTATTTCATCGAGCTCATCTCGAATTGGCATTGCGCCCCAAGTAAATGTCCGCCCACGTGAAACTTTTCGCACTTGGCACTACATTTTCAGCTGCTTTTGTGTGTTATGACAATTATAACTGTGCTTCTCCATATGCAAGTGTATGTGTGCACGTGTGTATCTCTCTCTCTGCGTATGTGTGTGTGTGTGTGCGCATTTCTTGGCAGCAAGTATTTACGTGTGTGGATATGGTAACAAATGTTCTGTGGCTGCACTCGCATACATACAAACAACTGTGAAAATAATAATATCACCACCTACACCACCTACAAGCTACTTTCTCTTACACGGCATCAGCGAGTATTTTTTGTAAAATGTTTTGAATTTTTCCTTTCACGCAGAGTAGAGTAGAGTAGAGGTGTAGTGGTATGTTAATTGGATGCTTGTTGTGGAAAAGGTTTTAATAAGAGCACCTCGAATGAACGTGAAAACTGCTAATGAATATTTAAATTAATCATAATAAAAAGTAAATATATTTTTTTAGTGGTGCAAATATTTTATTCACATATTTTTCCTACATTGTGCAAAATAAAATAAAATGTTGCAACTATTGTGCCAATTAAAACTCTACGTTAAGGGCAAATGTAAATTTTTTGGTCAGGAATTTTTCCATCAATTTTCTCAAAATCAACTATGAATTACTCCTGTTGGAAAATCGAGGCTAAGCACGAGTTTTTATTGAAAATCTATACAGCTTTGCAAAAGTTATAGTGGTCTGGGGTCTGGAACCCATGTTCCTTGGAACAATTACAAACTTGATGTTTGTTTCTATTTCTATTTTCGTAGCTGTACATATGTATGTGCAGTGTAGAAGGGTCTTTCTCTCTGTCTGTCTCAGCAGCCTTGTTGCACTTTTCCGCCAGAAAAAAAAGAAGCAAGTAACTGGGTAAGCTGCACCAACTAAAATAGTTAAATTAAATAATGCCTGTGTGTGTGTGTGTATGTGTGTGTGTGTGCATGAGGTTGTCTTAAATAGTCATAGATTGTTAGACAACAAACAATGCGTCGCAGCTGTTGGTTGCTGCCTTCAAAAGCCTGGCAAAGTTTTTTGGCCCCAGCTATGGTGTCGGGCGGTGGTCGGTGGGCGGGTCTGAGAGCTGTGGGCGTGAGCCAAAGTTGCAGTCCGAAGTGAAATATGTTCTGTGGCACGGCGAAAATCGCTGCCAAAATACGTAAAGCCATCGTACGAGTGAGATTGAGAGAGTGAGAAAACGAAGGAGGGAAGGAAAGAGAGAGAGAGAGAGAGAGTGGATCAAAAAGCCTTGAGTGCAAGTTTTGGCTACGAAAATTTATAAGATTTATATTTAATTGTTGTTTTTGGCTTTTGCGGCAGCTTGCGCGCGTCTGCCACCGCTTTCAGCTTTCTGCTCGATGCCTTTGCTCTGCTCTGCCCTTTGAGTTTGGCAAACAAATTAATTAATGAAATTAAATGGCAGTTGGCAAATGACAAACGCACGCGAAAAAAGTGTTGCCAACAGCAAAACAAACAAAGCACGGCACTTTGCCCAAAAATCTTTCCCCCAGGACTTTCAACAAATCAGCACGAAACGGTAAACGGTAAATGGTAAATGGTAAACGGTAAATGGTAAACGGTAAAACCAATGAACTGTGCAACCTCAAAACGTTTAGACGAAATAAAGAAGCGTAAATTTAGCAACCGAATCAAATTCATAATCAGAATATTCACATTTGAATGCAATCGAATGTTGATTATGCGAAATAAAGAACAGTTAGCTACAATGTAAATACATGTATTTGAGATTGGTTGAAGTTAAGTTAAGTGAACTTTGAAATTAAAATTAATACTATGACCAGAAACTTTTTGTTCATTTGCAATGCGTGTCGATTCGGAAGGGAGAGCGTGTATTTAATTTGTTCTTCACATAAAATGTTTTGCCAGCTCAAAAACCGCAAGCTTGTTAATCTAATTACAATAGCAAAAGAAGCTAACTGGTAACTGGTTACTGGTAACTGGTGTGAACTGAACTGAACTGAAATATGCCATAAACTAGCAATTACCGAATTGATTGGTAATGCTGCATATTGTGGCCACAGTTCTGCTAATGATCATCAACATCAACATCAACTGTCATCATCAGCACATCGAGAACATTTTCTGTTGACATCAAAGACATAACTGATTTTATCAACGGTATGCAATTATAAATGCATTTGTCAAATGACACACACACTCGCACTCGCACACACACACACACACAATGAAATATGAGGTGTGCGTGTGTGAGGCCTTTTTGCCCAGTAAATTTGTTTTCCTGCTGCTTATTCGTTCGTTAAGCCCTTTAACACAATCTGCTTCTGTGGCGACACCGAAAAAGCATAAAGAAAACAAAATTATTTGACTCACTAAATATTTGCATAAATATTTTGGTAATACTTAAGTCGGATTGCGGTTAGACGCTTGTCTCAACCAAATTGTTCAATTATTCGGTTGAGCATTTCACACCAGTAATGCAATAAATTCTTTCAATTATTGATTAAACGCATTCTTCCCAAAATATGTTTGCATCGAATCACGCTGAGAGAAAATTGAGTGTTAGTTCAACGGTAAGGTAAAAGTATTTCTAAAACATGGTTTTTCGTTAACTATTTAATATGGTTGTCAAACAACACAAAATTCCATTGCTAAACGTGATGGCAACCCTGGATTTCGCCATGTGCAGTCCTGTGGTCAGCATACATGTTTTGTGTAATAGAGTTGTTGTCGAACAAATTGACGCCACAAAAGCCACGACCGCACTTTTAATTAAAGTGAAAACTATGAAAATTTATAAAATAATTCTCCAAAAACGAGAAACGAGAAAAAGAGTCGAAAAGTCGAGTCTGGTCGAATGCTACTAAGAAAAAGCAAACCAGAAGCTGCCGAAAAAACAGAAGTAAGCAAAAACCCAAAAAGTTGTGCACGACCAGCAGCTTAGAAGTCGGTGAACGGGGGCCCTTTCTATAGTAATGGGTCATGTTTATGTTTGTATCTCTGTTTGTGTGTGTGTGTGTGTGTGTGTATTTGCATGATATATGCAGTTATTATAAACCGCAAGAGCTGCTAAAGCAACAGAAGCTGCAACAGACCAGACACACGACTAAATTCAGACTATACACACACAGGCACATACACACAGAGAAAGAGGGAGAGAGAGAGAGTAAGAGGGAGTAAGAGGGACTGACAAACAAACATACACACACAGACACATACACACACTCACACATAGATGGCGAACAAATGCCAATGTGCAACGGTGCGTATGAAACCAAATGGCAAACTTGCAACCACAAAAGGCAATGCGCAAAACCTGCAGATTGCCATTGCAATAGTAGCTGACCAGAGTTATGCAATACCCAAATAGTTAAGAGAATATGATTTGCTAAATTGAATTGGCATTGGCCATGAGACCAAGTGTGTATAGGGTAAATGGCTAAATCAGATAACTACAAGCAGAGATCAATCTAAAAAGAAACACACCGACTAAATATATGAGATTCCCAATCAAAGTTAGCCACAAATTGCTTAAGAGGGTATACGAAAGTTTTGCTTGCTAAAAACATGGTGTAACAGGTAAAAGGACCTCATAATTTATACACTACAACTAGTTTGGATGATTTTTAGTTTGCTTATGTTCACAAAATGGCTGTAACCAACATTAAGTTCATAACTTTAAAAAAACAACATACAAACACATAGTTTCAGGGGATGCCATCTTACAATGCATATGCTATCAGGTCGAATTTATTGTTCTTTACAAAATCTATGTATCCTTTGCCAACTACAAACTACCAACTACCAACTACTAGCTTTTCATTCTAAAACCTTATTCCGGCATTTGTTGCTTGCCATAATTTCAATTGACCGCACACGGACACAATTTAAATCAGCTGTCAGCTACAGGCCAAAAGGTTTGACCAAGATTATCGATGCATTGATAAATGCTCACAATTGTGCTTAACACCAAACTTAATTAAAATAAAACGAATTTAATACAACACTCTCCTTAAGACCTTTATTCAATTTTACGTCCACACGAAGACCTGTTTCATACTGTGTCGAAATATTTAAATAAGTTAAGGCACTAACAAGAAGCAGCAACTGGCAAATATCTTGTTTACTTAACTTTTTTTTATACTCTTAACACGTTGAAATGGGTAAAAAGGGTAAAATAGTTTTGTGCTAAAGTATGTAACAGGCAGAAGGAAACTTCACCGACCCCATAAAGCATATATATATATATTCTTGATCATAATAATGTATGAACGTGTCGATCCAAGGAACTACAAATGCTAGGACTTCAAGATTTTGGATGTAAGCTCTCCCAATCGATAACTTTTCTGGCTTACAATATATACATGGAACCGATTACAATAAAATTTAACTGAAACTATTAACAAAATAATAAAAACTGTGAAATTTTGACTAAAATCAGTTATGAAACACCGGAGAAATCATGTATGTGTATGCCTGTCCGTCTGACCGACTGTCCGTTTGTATGGCCAAGGGTTAAGAGTATCTTTTAGTCGAGCATACTTGACTAGAGCCTTCTCACTTGTTTTTTTTTCTGCTGGCTTGTAGTTTTTGTAGAAATTAGTAAACGCTTGCAGCGTTCTGCATTTATTTTAAGGATGCCAGCTGCCCTTTTTGTGTACTGTTACTGTTACTTGTGCGTGTTTGTGTGTATATAGTGTGTTTTAGGTATTTACTTTATGGCTTTCATCAATTGCATAGCAAAAACAAGCGTTACAGCAGTGCCGAATGCCATTATTTTATATTGAGCTGATCTTTTTTGGTGTTGGCGAGTATTTGTTGTATGTATTTGTTTTGGTTGTTGTTGCTGCTGCTGCCGCCGCTTTAGATTGTTGTTGTTTATTTGGGAAATCGATGTGTGTGTGTGTCTGTGTGTGTGTGTTGCTATGCGCTGGCAATTAATTGCTTTCAAATCCTTTTATCCAGCAGATTTGGTCAATTTATTTTGTACAGTTTTTTTACAGCCCCTTCAACAAATACACATCATCTAAGCTTCATACATACATGTACATATATATATTATATATATATATACCATATAAGCCAATACATATGTGTGTGTGTGGGTGGGTGTGGGGGTTTTTTGTTTTTTATTTAGCCGAACAGTTTTTGGCCTCAATTTATTACATACATGTTTAGTTTATTGTTTTTTAATGGCGCTTAGTTTCAATTTGAGCAGCGTAATAAATTCCACATTACTGACGGGGGTTCGGGAATCGCGCTCAGACCTTTTTTCCATTTCTTTCATTCTTATTTTTGTTTTCTGTTTTTTTTTGGCATTGAGCCTTAGTAGCTCCAAGAGTCGTAAGTAGACAGGCAATCGGTTGTTGGGCAACTTTAAGCAAAAGTTGTGTATATATATATATTGATTGACTTTACATGATTTGGATGCCAAGGAAAATCGTAAATGGATTTAATACTCACAACATGATAAATATATTGGTCTAATGTTATTGCTATACGTGCTATTGGTTATCGGGATCTGAACTTAAAGACTGTCTAGCATATTCTCAAATGCTGTGAGTTAATACTTATCGTATTAATGTTTACGAAAAACCTTTTAAGACGAATAACACAAATTAAATTGTTTTGAAAAACACAGCTGCTGGAAGGGACCGGGCGGATCCTCTTTGTCCTCGCTGTAGTCACTAAAGTCGATAGGATCATGATGCAGCTGCTGCTTTTTCTTCTTGTTATGATGATGATGGTGGTGATGATGATGATGATGATTAAGCTGCTGCTGATGCTCGTTGTTACCGTTGGCTTCTCCAGATTGAAGCTCTGGTTAAAAATGCTGTACTCGGCCGAAGTCTGGCGACACATACAAGCTGTGCCCATTAGGGGAATGCTCTTCCTGCTATCACCATTGTCGCCACTGATGCTTCTGGTTGCTCCCGGTTGCTCTGGCTATGGTGCTACTAGTTCAACAATGCAGCGAGCCAGCACTTTGGGCTTTCGACTTTGGACTCTGCACGGGTGTGCTTGTCTCGGGTCGTTTAGTTTTCTTTGGCGCTTTGGTTTTGCGTGCTAATTACCATAATTAAGCAAAGGTCACGCTTTAGTCGCCTTTTGTGGCCAGGCCAGCAAAATAATAATGAGCACAGCCCAGCCGCAGTCAACACATTCAAAAAAAAAGCAAAAACGGCGACCACAATTATCTCAATTTTTTCACTCTCTTTTCGTCTGGATATAAATATCATATTTTATTATACCCTTAACCCATGAAATAGGTAAAAAAGGGTATAATGGTTTTGTGCAAGAGTATGTAACAGGTAGAAGGAAACTTCTCCAACCCCATAAAGTATATATAATTTTGATCAGCATCAACAGCCGAGTCGATATGGCCATGTCCGTCTGTCTGTATGGCAGGTATGTCTGTCAGCCCGTTTGTTTGTCCTTTTGTATGGTCAAGGTATATCGGGTTAAGGGTATCTTCTAGTCGAGCTTACCCAACTAGAGCCATCTTACTTGTTTTTTATTGTTTTTGCTTTAGTTTGTTTGGTTTCTTTTCTTTATGCATTATTCTTATGATTATGTTGATTATGACGTTTTAATGGGTTTAGTGAGGCAACGACAAAGGCGCAGAGAAAGGCAACAGCTTAAGCTGCCAACAAAAGCACAACAAAAAAGAAAAAAAGAAGAAGTAGATTGTAAAACAAAATATATATAAAAAATGTTAACAGCTGTAAAGGCACATTAGCAAAGGAATACATTTCGTGGTTGTTTTTACTTCTAAGACTAGTCACAAAAAAATTCAATCTATTATGATTGTGAATAATTTGTTATTTTCTAAGCTTTGACATTACTAATTTGTAATAATGTTAAGATATATTTATGCTCTACTGTAACAATAAGTTGTTCTTTTTCAAACATCCACAAAGTTAAGTTGAATTAGTGTACCAGAGTTATTTTATCACTTTCTCATAATCGCTTTGTAGTTTGAAATTGTTGGCGAAAAATGAAATCAGCACAAAAAACGAAAAAACGAAAAAAAAAAAAGGAAGAAAAATGAAAATGAAAATGAAAATGTGCACATAAAATGTTACTCGTTGCTTTCGGTGTGTATATATTGTGCTGTTGTACTTTTATCTCTTAAGTGTTTCACTTCGTGAGTTGAGTTTGAGTGACAGCTGTTGACAGAGAATGTTGCGCATACGCAGCGTATGACAGCGTATATGTTTTTCGGGAGGGTGGGGGGAAGAGTAACAAACAAAATAAAAGAGAAAACAGATGAAAATTCCGCAAAAGCAAGCAGTCAGGCAGGCAGTCAGGGAAAGAGGCCCCAACTGACTGGCTGACTGGCTGACTGGCTGGCAAACAGTGTCGACTCATTGCGACAAAGTCATGACAAAATACCGGAAGCAGCAGCTCCACTTGCACAAAAAATTCCACCTCCACTTCGGCTGAGTTGTTTGTAAGTGAGGGCTAGCGAGCAATGTTGATTAACGATCGTTGTGGCATGCAGCACAGCACAGCACAGCATAGCCAGATGAAAGTCAAAGGGCAAACTACTTACATACTTATTATTATAACTGCGACTTGTCGTCGAATGTGTGTATGTTGTTGTTGTACTTGTTCTTGTTGGCAGCACACGCATTAAGTGGCGCAAATTCTTTGGCCCAGAAGAAAAACATTTTCATTCCAAGGCGTGTGTGTGTGTGCCTCTAAAGGCAAGAAGTTAACGATGGTTATGGGGGGTTGGGCGGAGGGAGGGTAAGGTACGAAAGAAAGAGTGTACAGTGAGGTAGGAAACGGCAGTTGTTTGAACTTATCTATATTGTTTTGCCATATTGTTTTCTTATGCCATGTGTCTCCCAAAGCTCTCTACCTCTCTACCTATCTCCCTCTCACTCCCTTTGCTATCTGTGTCTTCTTGTTTTTTATCTATGTAGTGACTTGAAAGTCCTATTGTCTTTAGCAAATTTGCTATACTCGCTTTCGTTGGCATTCATTGACTTTTTGTCTTTTTGTTGTTTTCTTGTTGTTGCTGCTGCTGCTGCTTCTTCTGTTATTGTTGTGCCATTTTCAAATGCCTTTTTGCCTTACGCTTTTTTTCCACCCAACTCTTTCTCTTTTCCCCCTCACTTTTCTCTCTCTCTCTCTGTCCCTTTCGCACGGCGTACGTGTCTATTATTGGTATTTGCTGAATGAATGGATTGTACGTGCCCGAAGGCATTCGCATATCTTTGCCTCATGCATTGCATGAAGGAGCTGCTGCTGCTGCCGGTTCTCCTTGACTCCGCCTTTACGTTGTATGCGTGACGGCCTCATTCCCCCACTAGCCCACTCGCCCATTTCCTATCCACCACTCTTTACCCCACACATTACACATACATGAAAACATATACATAAGTATGTCTCTTTTTGTATGCTGCATCTCTTTCTGTGCGCTTACATTTTGCGGTTGAAATCTAAGCGATTTTACATTGTTATTGTTATGACTGCCACACACACGCACACACACACCGTACACACACACGCATGACTATACTAATATATATGCTATATGCGCATATATAGCTTCGTATTTTATTTATACATGCATTTATTTGTTGATAGCGCATTTTTGTTTATTTATATATTCATATGCATTGTCGCAATAATCATTAATTTACTGATAAAATACGCCCACATGTTTGTGTATATTTCTCCCTCTCATTCACACACCCTTTCCACATGTTTTCTTTTTTCGCTTTTTTGCTATGCTATGTCATCACTTACGCTAACGAATAATGGCACAAAACAATTTGTGTTCAATTTAATGGCTGCGCCCAAAGGTAGGCAACACTTTTTGCAACTTTAATGGGCAAGGTTGGCCAACGGCCGAATTTCATGTGCGAATCAAAAGATTTTGAAATGTGCACGTTTAAAGAAATGAAATGCAGATTGAATTTGAAGGCGACAACCGTTACTGACAACGGCCAGCAACAATAATATCAACAACAACGACGACAGAGACGATGACAACGCAGCATGTTTAGTTTCACACATCCGTACACATCCACATATCCAACATATCCAGACACAATAAAGAAATGCAAAAGAGGATGAAAATATAAAATAAGTAAGTAATGCACAGAACCCAACAACATGCCGGCCAGCAGTTGCACAGTAAGCAGTAAGTGGAACCCAAGTGAGCCCCCGATACCGATCCAAGCCTTAGCTCAGCTCAATGGCAAGTCGTGACTGCATATATGTACATACATATATAGATACATACATACATGTACATAACTATAAGCGATATTTGCGTGTGTGCAGCTTGACGTTATTCAACACTGACAACAAACGTCGTACAAGTGCAAAAGTGTTGGTGTTGACGATGGCGTTGGCGTTAACGGTGTTTAAGCGCTTCCCACACATACCAAGAAAAGGTGGCAACTGTTCGTGGTCGCAGTGGAGAGTGCGCTAAGCGGGGGGGGACTAAGTCGACGTGATCGCATGCGAATGCGATTGTGTGGCTGCATTATATATATATATATATATATATATATATATATAGTTTGTGAATTTTAAATCGGATTACTTAAAGCAGAAAGCTGCAACAGAAAGCAGCATCAACAAAGTCGTTGCCTGGCACATACACTCTCTCACACACACACACACACATACACAGCCAACACCAACCGCATCTCAGCTCGTGACTGCCTTGCTGGGCGTTATTTACAAGCGGCAAAACGTTTATTATTATTATTTCCAGCTTACAGTTTTTGTTGTTACTTTGCCAAATATTTGCCAAAACAGAATGCGTCATATTGATTGACACGTGCCACAGTGCCACACATCAACTGGCATCCTTGCCGCACTGCAGCTCAAATGTGTGTGGCATTGAGTTCGACCGCAGGCTTTTCCCGAGACATTTTCGGGCATCTCTGTAAAATAAATTTCATTCACACCAGCTCTAAAATGTAAAAAATATATATATTTATTTGACATTTACATTTTTTTTCTTAGTATTTTATATATATATATATATTTGAAGAAAAAAATGCTTAAACAAGACTGTTAATACTTTGTATTAAATTCTTTAGCTTTAAGGCATGGATTCAAGACTTACCGGAAAGTGCAAAGTGCCAAACCCACAAATAATATATTATCAATTAATTGAAATGTTCGAGATTGAAAAAATGTCAGTTTAATTAAACGCAAAACGTATGTTTATTAACCAAAACTGATTAGCAAATCAATTACTTGCATTGTGATAGTTTTTCGCTATTCAATCATTTGATGAATTGTTTAAATATGCAAAAGTTTTGTTTAACAGCAATTAGGGAGTGGGAGTGTGTGGGAAGTGTGAAGGGGGAGGGGGTGGAAGTTGCTCTGGTATGGCCATCAATCTAAATCTGTGCATTGTGGCTGCAACAACGATAACAACAAAATGAAACACAATGCAACGGAAATAGAAGTGCGGCATAAGTGCACTTCCTGTAAAGGTGCCGGTCACAGTTACAGTTACAGTCACCGTTACAGTTGCAGTCGCCGCATGCAATGCATAAATTTTAAACAACATATTTATGTCTGGCCCCTTTACTATTTGTGCGTGTGTGTGTGTTAGTGTGTGTGTGATATCACTAACGAGATTTGCACATTGTTGTTTTTGCTGCCTGCCCGGCTCGGCCCGGCTCGGCCCGGCTCGGCCCGGCCTGGTCTGGTCTGACTGTTGTATAGGTGGAAAAAAATGTTCAAAATCCGCAAACGTATTGCAAACGCAAACCATTTGCCATTTTTCACTGTTGTATCTGTGGTGTGCATAGTATCTATGGCTGCCATTTGTAATAATATTTGAGCAGAGAGACTGTGTGTGCAACAGTTGCATCTCCAAATGCATGTGTGTCTGTTGCATGCACCTGCGCACCTCACGCACGCACACACACACAAATGTATAGAGCCACGCGGTTAGCCTGTTTCCGTTTTTAAACTGCAACTGCGGTTAGCAACTAAAGCCACAAAAACCCGCGACCGACAGCCCCACACCCCAACCCCAACCCCATCCCAACCGTGATCATTAAGCGAATTGATGGGTGGTTAAGTTATTTCAACTGCAAACTGTTTGACTTTACCCCTTACTCACCACAACTCGCCCCCCTTTTGATTCTCCCTCTGCATATTGCACAGAACCATTTCTGACCAGGCACCCTTGCAACTACTAGATTGTGGCTGGGCTAAGCGCATCAACGCTGCATGCTACATGCGTACGGAGGGTGGAGTGCCCCAGTTGTAGACGCATTGGAGGACATTGAGGCAGGCTCCAGCTCTTTGCGGTCGCTTCAAGGACACGCCTCAATGCTTTCCAAATAGCTGGCAGTGCACAACACTAAACCCAACGAGCCCTAATATGAACAGAGTCGAGGCAAGTCGAGTCGAGTCGAGGTGAGTCGAGTCGAGTAAGTAAGGAGTCACTCCATTTGGATACGGTTAGTGTGTGTTGTTGTTTTCAGTTCACTATGACAGTCACTGCAGGGGAATTGCCTGTTGGCCATTGATTGCATTTCCTATGCCGTCGTCATCGTCTATGAAAACTTGTTGACTACTTTATTATTTGAGCATTGTTAACACCTCAGCAAGGAGTTTCTATTTTCTTTTCATACGAAAAAATGTAATCCCAGCAAGACTGTCATCGAAATGCATTTCAATTTTGTTATACCCTGTGTCACACCTGGAAAACATACGCAAGGTATGAAGGAGCAGCAAGTGCAGAAGTTTGTCTTTGAAACTGTTTGAAAAACAATAGAAAAGGAAACTCCATTAGGTTTATCGTGTTAAATAATTGACGCCTTGTTGTTTATTTACGAGCTTAATAATTTATGAACACATGATTATTTAAAATGTATATTGAGAATGCGTTTGAACTTTGGGAATGCAGCTGAGTGTTACATATGTATCATATTGTGGTTTTTTTTCTTGGAACTGCAGTGTGTTTCCATTTGGGAAATTCTTTTGAATTGAACTGCGTGCGTTTTGTCGTTTTCGTGACACTTTCTCTTACTCTTACTTACTCTCTTGTTGGTTGTTTATTTATTATTATTTTTCTTGCATTCATCCATTCACGCAATGCACCAGCACATGGCGGTGTATTCATAAATCCCAATTGGAATTGGATGTTTCTTCGATATGAATGGCACGGTTTGCTGCACGTTTGAAACTGTGATTAATTTCCGGCTGGTTGGCGATAAAACTGCTTTGGTTCATCAATATCTGGTAACGACTTGCTTGCTTTCTTCCCTAACCCCACCATCCGCTTACATTTCCACCCACCCATCAACCCAAATCACCCAACCCACCCACCTGCTGCGTGTGCGCATCCAAATAAAACCAATCATTTTGTGCAAAATGTCAAACACTGCGAATTCCGAATACAACCAGTTTTTCACTTCACCCCAACCCCCACCCCCACCCAACCCACCAATCTTCTTCTTCTTTTACATCTTTTGGTATTGCCAACCGCTTTGTTCGGCCAGCGCAAAGTTGCATTTGGGTCAATGATGTTGTGCTTTCGTTTTGTGCAACAATATTGCATATTGTATATTTAGTATATGCCATATATACTCGTAAATAAAAAATCAACCCAGCCACCAGAACTCCCACCTGACCCCCTTTTCAGTCTGGACACGCGAGGCCACTAATGAAATATTCCCAAACACCAAACACCGAACACCTTCGTATGCCATTTCATCAGCTTTTATGCACTTTGCATTCCAGTTGCAGTTACATCGTGTATACATGTATATATACATATTTTTTTCTTTTAATCAACTTAAAAGTACTCCAAATGCAAACACTCCACAGAAAAGTCCCAGAAATGTCGTGCGTCTTGTATTGACCAGATCTTGATCCTTGGCATTATATCGAAAAGTACATTTAATATTTCGGGCTCTCTCTCTCTGTGCAAATGTCAAGTGTAAAGTCGGTGAAGATGGGTGAAGCGGTGTCTGTTCTTGATTTGCCTCTCGTTGTCAGATTGATTTTATGTTAGAAAATGTTAGAAAATGATGACTCAATGGCATCATCATCGTAGTCGTAGTTCTTGTCGTAGTCGTATACGTATACGTTACGTATACGTTGCTTTCGTTGCATAAATATAAATTGTGAATAGCTTGAGCCACAAAATACCTTTTGTTTAGCAATTGAAGTGCACATTAGAAGTGCGCAGCGTGCACAATGCTTTCAATTGGCCAGTGCACATGAGATTCTAATGGCAACGCTTGTCATTCATGTTTCGTACTGTCTGTGACGGCAAAAGCATAAAAAATCGAATGCTCGAATTCCAAGTAATTCTCCCCGTCCCCCCTTCACCCCTCTTCATGGATAATGATGTACAAGTACTTGGGTGAATAATCTTGAAAGTCCGTCAACATAAGTTAACGCAAATATAAAGAGCTAAAGTTGAAGATGTTGCCATTGCTGTTGCTCTCTCTCTTAACTAAATCAGCACAAAGTCTTTTAAGTCATACTTTATGCAGTAGACCAAGAGAAATGAATTTAAAGTAATTGCTTAAAGGATATGAAGCATTTTATAAAATTATCTGTGCATCTGTGAAAAGTTTTCAAAATGTTAATTAACATTTTGCTTTAATGAAAATTGTCAATCGAAAAAGAACACAATTTAATTTAATGCAAATAACTTTCATGAATAAAATATCGGCAATATTTGGTTATAAATTAGTTTACCTGTGCGAAAGAAATTACCCAAACATGAAAAATCAAATGCAATTAAAATTTCAAATTTCACATACATATGTATGTACATGTATGTATAATATATAATAATACCATGTAAGTAAATAGATGATCAGATAACTTAATATATCAAATAGCTAAGGGTTTCGATTAGGTTAGTAATTCTGATTCGAACGAAAAGTTTCCACCTACAAACTAATGCCAGCATAAAGCGCGTTTCACCCATATTCGATATTCGTAATCGCAATCGCAGTCTCAATCGCAATCGATATTGTGATCGTAATCGTAATCGAAAAAGGCAAACATATTAATAAGAAGCTGCAAAAGCAAATGCAGCGGGTTTCCATTTCAGTTGCAGTGCCAAAGTAAAATGCTGAAAATGGTCGGTCGAATTGTCGAATAGAGTTGCGGCATACTTTGACATTTTGGCGCATGTTGAATCAAGTGAAAACCCAATTACATGTGCTCGCTATCTAGACGCTTGGCTGGCGACAAAACGAAACGTGCAGACAAGTTAACATGCTGGCCAACTATATGCCACCAGACGGGTGGCCAGACCACCCCTCCAACCCCCCACCCACCAACCAAGAACCGACTGCACCACATCTAACTTTTACCTTTTACCCACAGCTGCTGTCCTGATTAATACAGCTGCAGGTAAGTTTATGTGTGTGTGTGTGTGTGTGAGTATCTGCATCTGTAGTCGAGAGAGGCAAGTGTATCTAACGACTGTCAGGAAGTTTTGGTAAAGGGTTGAACAGCGTTGGGTTGTTTGATGTGCAAGCAAATTATTACTTAAGCTGCTTAAACTTGTTGAAGTGCTTTACCAGTTTTGGTTATTCGTTGGTGGTTTTTGCCTGAATTACATTTCACTGCGAGTCTCGCGAGCAACGAGTCCCGAGTCCCAATTCGCGAGTTGTGGGTGCTAAGCGATAAAGACATCACACATGCGATGCCTAATGCGATTTTCTAAACAACTACACACACACACACACACACACATAGGCTTATACAGTTTTGATGAGAGAGTGTTCTCACGTGGGCCCATATTTTTGGCTGGCGAAAGAGTGTCAAGGTGCAAAGACCTTTAACCTCTCGCAAATCTCTTGGAACCAAAGGTTTTTCCACCACATACAATAATAAAATAAATCTAATTTGGCGTTTCAACATTTTCTATCATCTCTATGACTAAATTTTGTGTCCAGTACGTATTTAATTATTGAATAGGAACTCGTTGAAATTCGTGTATGTTGCATGAAACCACTGGCAAAACAATGATACAATTGTGAAATTATATGTCGAACATTTTGAGTGTGGGGCCGGCAAATGCGCAAAGAGGCAGCAAATTTGTGATTGATGTCCTACAGCCGTGCAGTGAATGTCCAGTGTCCAGTGTCCGTGTCCGTGTGTGTGTGTGTGTTTGCTTATGTGTATCCTTATGGTGTGTGTACGGATATCGTGTGTAGTGACATGTCAGCGTCATTAGCAGAACAATTGCCGCAGGCTAAAAGCCAACAAATTGGTTTTTGTGCCAGAAATAGCCAGCGAGTAGCAAAACAGAAAAGAATTTGCTATTGTTGCAACAATGATACACAGAAACAACAAAAACAAAATTAAACACAACTAGGCATTAAATCAAAAACAGATATTTGGGGCAATAGTAAATAGTTGGTTGGAAAAAGAAACTAGATAAACCAATTAAAGAGTTTAAGTCAAATATTTGATTCAATATAGGCAATTGTGTTTAATTTGATCAAATTTATGATCAGAAATCCAAATGGAACTTGGATTAGCAAGCGAACTCATCTTCCATATTTTGCCTTGCTTAAGTTCAGTTGGCGGATTCCTCGCCCCTGACGGACGTGTGCTTTGCCATGGCCACAATCGCCACAGACATATTGGCAAAGCAACGTCTCTTCAAACAGTTGGGTATCTGACTATCTGTGATGTTGTGATTGTGTATCGTGGCAATATTTTCCATTCCTAGTTGAAAATATGTATTTGTAAATTTTAATTACATTAAACTGGGGCCTCTTTCACATTGTAAACAAAATAACAAAATTATATATTTGAATATTTGCGTTGTCAGAACTCCAAATTTACCTCACACAGACACACCGACACACACATGGCTGACTGCCTATATAATAATCTCATATCGAACTCTAAATCGGATTTCTGCCATTAAATGACTTTACGCTACATTACACTCAACGCGAAATCAGTGTATCGAAAAACAGAGTCGCGTTACAGACAGTCAAAGAGTTTTTGACTGACAAACAACATGGCCAAATAATGCTTAAACAGAAGTTTAATAAAAGCTTACTTAAACATTCTGCTCATATGGCAAAAGCTTGAAAATTTCAGCTCCTTCAACAGTTTTGAGCATAGCTCTCATGTAGAGCACTGAAGCATATGAT
Organism: Scaptomyza parva; assembly: GCA_035044645.1. Lineage (NCBI taxonomy): Eukaryota > Metazoa > Arthropoda > Insecta > Diptera > Drosophilidae > Scaptomyza > Scaptomyza parva. The sequence continues at coordinate 14,157,353 of JAWNNT010000139.1, forward strand.
TTCTCAAAGCAAAACAAGTTAACTCAAGTCATGCGTTGAACAATGTAAATATAATGATCATCTGATTCTCAATGAGTTGGCGCTGAGCTGTTCAAGTATTTCAATCAAAAGAATGTGTTTTAGTTCGTAGAATTCAAGTGTGTTCGTTATGTCAACTGAGGGGGCTCCAAATCTGAGCGGCTGTCAGGTGGGCGGCACCACGCTCTGGTTGCGTCATGAGGTGGCCGTGGGGGAGACCTTGGCGCACCTGGCTCTCAAATACGATACGACAATTGGCCGAATCATGCGGGCCAATCGTATGCATTCGCAGGACATCTTGCAGACACGTCGACACATTTGGCTGCCACTTAATACTGATGTTGCTCTAAATCAGCAACAGCAACAACAGCAGCAACAACAACACACGATACTGGAGATGTGCTGCCACTTTCAAGTGCCACCAAGTAAATGCCCGGCAGCGTCTGCGTCTGCATCTGAAAACTATGACAGTGCCAAGATGATGATGATGCCGACACATTTCTATCGCCAGAGTGCACCCAATCCCGATGACTTTGCGAGTGATTCTGACCCGCTACTGATCACAACTTCAATTGAGCAACCTTCAATTCCAACTCCAACTGCAAGTGCAACTGCATTTGCAGGCTGCTTGTGAACCAGTTGAATTGCAATGCAATTAGTTAGCAGCTCAGACCAGCTGCTCCACCCAGCTAGCTTGGGGTACCCGAACCACTCTTTGGGTTTGACTTTGCAACTGCTGCGTCATATCCTGTCTGGAGCTGGCTGCCGCCTGTAGCTGTAGACGAGAACGACCACAAAGCACACAGAAGCACAGAAAGCAAGCAAGCAAGTTTTATCGGGACAGCGAAATTGTAGGGCGGATTTTCAATTATCGTTACATTATGCTCTAATAGTTGGGTGGGGTATCTCCAGTATCACATAAGCGTTGGCAGGCGATCAGAAACTGTTATGTTTGGAAGTCCTCTCAATGTTTAAATATAATGTGGAATTAAAATACTTTTCTTTTTGTAATATATTTATTTGCAACTTTCCCTCAATACTTAAAGGATATTTTCGAGTTCGGTTTAGATGGCGAGTTACTCCGTTTACGTTAAGCAAATGTCTGGCAATTTTTGTCGCACACCGGAAATAAAGCAAAACGGCAAAAGGAGACAAATTGCCAGGATCCCTTTCTCTCCCCCAACCCAACCCGCCGCGCTGCGTTACGTTTGCGACCTCCTGTGAACGCTGCCATCGCCTACCAGCTGCGTTGATTAGAAACCCCAAAGCGCTGCCAGCTGTCGTCGTGATAGCTACAAAATTGGCTTTTAATTTCTACAGAAGTGAATTTGCCGCAAACAGGATGCAATTAAGACATTCAAATTCACAATTCCACGATGCTGCGATGCCGCGAGACAGCGCAATGAGTGGCGCTACACGAGCTTTCGAAGCTTGTGAAGCTTGCTTCAGCGATGCGATATCGCAAGAGCGCACGGGGCACGTGCAACGCCAGAGATAAGCAGTGGGCACCAGGCACCGTTGGTGACCCCGACACACACATTCATTCAAAGTGGAATATTAACTAATCTGTGTGCGGCACTTGAGCATAACGACGTTTGCAATGAAGCAATCGTGCCACTTTTCGGCAAACGCAGCTCTCAAGCCCAACCAAAAACAAAAAAAAATCAAGCCCCGCCCCCCGGAAAACAAAAAACAGGTCAGGTAAATGTGTTACGAGTTCCAAGTGACCGACTGAACGAGCACCCTGTAAGTCAGTCACAGTCCTCGATAGTTGATATGTGATAAATTGATGGAAGCTCGGGGCAACGTTATTATAAATTGACCCAATCAAGCCATTAGTTTCGCTTGTCGAAACATTTTAATCACTTACCACATATTACTCTCCTTTTGCCCAATCGATTGCAATCGTTCAACGCGTATAGGGTATCAACACTGGTTTGATAGCTTGGCGGTTGGGGCGCGGACCCGAAAAGGGCAATGCCGAGAAATATGCGTACGTGCTCGTGTGATAAATTCACATTTTCCGGCTACCAGCCGAGCGGCAGCAGCAGCAGCAGGACAATCGCTGGCATTGATAGACACCAAAATGGACAAACGAGCTGTGGGGTGGTGGAGTGGCGGGTAAATCAGACGTGTGGCGAAACAAAAGAGGGTTGATAGGTGCGTGAGAGGGGAGCGGTGCGAGCAGGTAGAACAGACGTGAAACGTAGCGGAACGCCGGTGTCAAAAAGAAAGTGCCAAAAAACGGAATACGGAAGATGTGAGTGAAAGCGAGGCAAAAAACAAAAAAAAAAAATTGTCATAAGCGCACACAGCGTTGAGCATGACATGAACGACGTGAACGACAACGATGAGCAAGAGGATGAGGATGTGGATGAGCATGAGAATGGAGATGAGAGCATAGCAATGGCAATGGCAATGGTGAAAGTTGGAAGTTCACCGACAAAGAGAGAGAGAATAAGAAAGACAGAGGACAGAATATGGAGAAGGCCACATTTTGTGCCTTTTTGACAGACACAACTTTGGAATTGCTCTGATTATGCTAGGGGCAGCCGGGACGGGGAGCGGGGAGCAGTGGAGCGGTAGCATAGGAACGTGGCCAAACGGATGCGGGCCACAGCGGACTTGACTCAATGGCATGTTCACAATGATAACGAAGTTGGCCCTGACTGCGTTTAGCATTCGCATTCGCATTTGGATTCGGATTCGGATTCGGACACACGGCGTAGGGTATAGAACAAAAAACTAAACAGACTGAAAGACTGAAGAAACAACAAAAAAATATATCAAATGTCGCATGCCGGCATTAATATTTCATGAGAAATCATAGTTTGGTGATGCGTATAATTCAAAGGAATTGCAATCTGAATTAATTTTGAATGCTTGAACCCATGAGCGCTCAGGTATTTCCAAAGCATCGGCATCGACATCGACATCGACGATTTCACAACCTAACCTAGCCGGCCCCAACTTGCCGAAAACTTGTTGCCAACAAAGTAGCCCGTTTTACTTTCAGCCTGAATTCCAGCATTGATGTGCTTTAATTGTCAGGCCATCTGACAGAGAGAGATGTACAGGGAGCGTGAGAGGGGGGGACTGGGGGCTTTGTTGCTTAGTATCTATTTTTGAAGGCAGCATATAGATTCCATTGCTGTTGTTGTTGTTGTTGGCAGCAAAGTTTTCAGCATTTCTGCATCATAAAACTTTTTCCGCCCCTTCCCCAAAATGGGACCAAAATGAGTGCGTATCGAATTTTGATGCATGGTGCAGCACCAGCAGCGGCAGGAGAAGCGATCGATGGCCACAAAGTGCATTTTGTGCACATGTGGCATGTTGAATTCAATATTGTGGGGCATAAGCCAAGCTGCCGCTGTTGCCGAAAAAGTTTTGCGAGTGAAACTCATTTATTTGTTTTCCGCCGTGACAGTTGAACCATGTAATTATACATAGACAGGCTCCAATACTTTACCCATACCCCTACCCCCCTACCCATACCTTCTCACATCAATGTATTCTATATTCCCCGGCATCTCTTCTCGCTCGTGGCCGCCCGGGGAGACTTATGAAATATGACAGTTTTGCACACCACGCACAACTTTTGGACCGCCTTTCAAATAGAAATTATTAGAAAGTTTTGAGCGAAAGCGAAAACCGGAGACCTCGCTCGCTCGCTCGCTGCTGGAGCTGCCCATGAGATTAGTGCAATTTTCGGAATGGCAAAAGCCAAAACAGACAAAAGAGAGCGAGAGAGAGAGAGAGAGAGCAAGTGACACACACACAGAGAGAGAAGAAGAGAGAATGCTATATATTCATATTGAACATTTCAAGGTTTTTGTCGAGTTTTTGAATTATGTCTGTTGGCAAGCTGCCACACGAAAACTTTTCAGTTTCAAATAGACAAAGAGAGAGAAGAGAGAATTTATTGAGAAATATCACTGTTAACTATTAATGTAAATGTGAACAATCAACACTTGAGCATTGTTTTTAAAACAACAAAAGAATCTCGGCTTAAAAATCAATTGAGACTTGACACTTGATATGAAAAAAAATGATATGATAGGCAAAAACAAGTTGTTGTGTTCCTTTCTTTGATTTGCCATGAAAAGGCGGCAATGAATGTTTCCAAACAATAAACGAGAAGAACGCTTATCAAAAAGTATTGTTAGTTATTTGAGGTTATCTCGCTGGGTGAAAAACAGACAAAGAATTGGGATTCGGTTTCAGCGAACCCAAAAAAAAACATATAATGAGACCCCCAACAACGATTTTACTTTGAAAAGGGGGCGAATTAATGGCAGAACAGAACAGACGCAGACATATTCCGAGCTCGTTTTAAAAAGAACCTACAGTATGTTTGCAATTGATTTGGGATTCATTCAAGCACATTCGCGTATTCGCGTATTCGATGCGCTCGTTTATTCGTTAATGCGCTCGTTTTGTGCTGTCTGATGTATTCATTTACCAATTCGAGCAATTGCGCCTGTCCATCGATTTCGCCAATGTCTTTTACTTAATTGATTCGATGCGATGCGATGCGATCCGATGCTATGCGATGCGATGAACAGCGTCGCTGTTGCATTTCTTTCAGCTGTCTTTCGAGTCACCTTGCTCCCTTGCCATATAACCCTCCTTGGCCCCAGGGAAACGAAAATGTGGCAATGGAATGGAATGAATTGTGAGGCATTGACGGTACAATAATACTTACTCACTGCAATGGATGCTGCATGTTGTGAGTAATTATAAATTGGATTAAAAGACGCACGATACGAGCGCCTTTTACTCATGCTTGAGCTTAATTAAAATTCATTATGCGCCCATCCCTACATACATACATACATTTGCGTATAGTACACCAGGCAACATGGTTCTCCATTCATATTCTCTGGTTCTGGTTCTGGTTCTGCAACTCTGGCAATATGTTTAAAATGCTGTAAAAATATTTGACAAGAAACTTTACGAGCGAGCCGTAAAAATATTTTCCCAGTCCCCGCTCCCCGCTCATCGGGTCGCGCCGCTCATGTCTATTAACTGCTCGAGCAGCTAAAACTAATGCATGCATAGAGTATGCATACTTACAGCTAAGCTGGCAACTGTCTCTGTGTGTGTGTGTGTGTGTGGAATGAACATTATGTGTATTTGTATGCAAATGCAGTTATGCTTAGTCACGAATCAAAGAACTACAAAATAGAAATACTAATCATCATCGGATACATCATCGAAACAAAATTCAAATAAATCAAATAAAATCCTTGATCCGATACATATTTCTATCGCTCTTCAGTATAATTTTGAGTTGAAATGGAGAAAACTAGAGAGATGCTCTGCAATATTAATGTTAAATTTATTATTTATGAGTATTTTTTCAGACGTTACATGTTCGGTGAATGAATTTGAGTACACCGAACAATAGGGTATCACATAAAAAATGCAAACGCAACTTGTCGACATGAATTGTTGTTGTCATTTTACATTGCCTTTGTTTTTGCTGTTGCTGTTGCTGTTACTGTTACTTTTACTGTAACTGTAGAAGAAGTTTATCGCTCATATATGAGTGTTTGTATTTGTATAGACAACCCAGGAGTACTAGTGGTGAGCACAGGAAATCGAAAGTACGAAGTAGAAGGTAAGTAGTGATTTCACTAACCACAAACTAGTGACTTGTACTGCAGGGTTGCTTGTGATGCATACAAGCATTGCTGAGCATTGCATAGCATAGCATAGTTTTTAGCGCAAATCAAAATGATTGATGATGATGGCCGCCATGCAGTAAAGCTCTGGCTCGAACAGTAACAGTGGTAGTGGTAAAAGTAGTAGTTGCTGTTGCTGTAGCGCTTGCCGGCTACTAAAATGCTACAGACTACAACAAACACTTGACAGTTATGGCTGCTGATATATAGCAAATAAACTAAATAAATCCCTTTTTGTGTAATGTCATTTTTGTGCCACTTTGTTTTCCAAAAGGCGTGCCACCCATATACACACACCCACCCACACACACACACACAGCATGTTTATTTGCCTTTCTCTGTGTTTGGGAGGGTAAGTGTTTTTTTGTTGTGTTATTGTGCAACTGACGTATATGAGCTATGAGCTATGGTTACGAGCGTGTAGCTGCTGTCATTCTTTTCAATTGCGCATTGACGCTGACCAAAAGTATGCAACACTTTTTTTCAATCCTCCCTGCCAGCTTTTGTTTGAGTGAATCAGTAACCAAACAAACACGCACACACTCGCACACACACACACACACACATAGGTGGTTCATGTGCATGCCTGAACGCACACACACTGCGTTTCCATTCATTGGCACTTCATTATTACTGTCACAATATACACAAGGCACACACAGACAGAAATTAGCCAAAACGCTTGCGTTGATGCCCAATGGTCATGTTTAAAGCATATTTGCCAAATGCACTTTGGTTGCAGATTGCCATTGCAAGCTGTTGCTCTTGTTGTTGCTGTTGCTGTTGGTGTTGTTGGTGTTGCTTTTGTGGTAGCGAATGTTGTTGTCCTGCTGCCTCATTAGGCAGCCACGTAGCTGCGGTTGCCGCTGTGTTTGCGGCCATTCAATGCACGAACCCAGCTGATAAGCGCAAGCATATCTTTAACTGCAGACACACACACACACACACACACACACATTAACCACAATCGAGCATCAGCAGGTGAGAGCCATGTAACCGCTGGCTTGTTGTTCCTGTTCCTGTTGTTCTTGCCGTTGTTGTTATTGTATGTTTGGCCCCAAAACTGCTTTCGTAAGACCTCTTAATTTCTAGCTGAAGCCCTATTACTGTTTAGCATCATCGGCACTTCATTGTTAGAGTTTATGCAGCAGGGCTGCCACACAGCAACAGAAACTTAATTTGGCTTTGTTAGATATTAAATTATTTACACGCCTGTCTGCAACTGCTAAACATGCAGCTTAAGTTCTAATAGCAACTGCATCTATCAAACAACTACAAAGCTACAAACTTATGTTCGTTCATCATTAGGCTTGAATGAAACATGCTGAAAAGCAACATGGTTTGCCTGTTACTAAGTGATATAATATGTCCAAATGTGAGAACTGGAAATGTCAGAGTCACTTAACTGCAAAGGTCAAGCAAATTGATATCTTTAATATAAATAACAATTGTTTATATTAGATGTGAAAACTTTCTAGTGATTGTGCTGCAATTAAATTTCCTGTAAGCCACTTTCTATTTTAATTGAATTTTTGAAATTATCAAAGCGGAAAGCAGCAGCAAAAACGAAATTTGTTTCTAATTTTGGCTAATGTTGGCTTATTTCTCTGTTTGTTTTCAGCAGGGTCAAGTTAAATGTTACTTTTCTCCATGGTTACTTCAATTACGTTTGAAAAAGCTTTTACAGTTTCTATTTCTTGTCGCAAAGCATTTTGTGCTGGGATTATCAGTCATAAAGGACAAAATATTATATTTACATCAAGAAGAGAAAACTTTTAGCTAGAAGTTTATTGACATTTCTATATTTGATTAAGTATTTGGTACAGCTACAGGATCAACAACTAAAAAGGCTCTAGTTAAGTAAGTTCGACTAGACTATATCGACTCGGCTGTTGACGCTGATCAAGAATATATATACTTTCCTTCCTTCTGCCTGTTACATACTGTTGCACAAATCCTTTATACTTATTTTAACACTTCTCATTGGTTAAGGGCATAAAAAGAATAAACATTCTTTGAGCACAAATCATTTCCCAATGTGCTAAGCCCGTCGTTAACTGTCATATTGACTGTAATACATTCTGTTATACATAAGCTTACTATGAATATTGAGCGATATTTGGGTTGAATACTGACTTGCGCCCACATACGGACGACATAACAAAATTCAAATTACATGCCCGGCCAATTGTGGCGACATATGTGACACACACGCGACCGTATTTGGCATCGTTTTTGGTGTGTATACGGACCGACAAGCTCCCGCACTCGCTCTCGCTCTGAAATTCCTTTGGGGCTTTGCCCGAGTGCAATGTCTATCAACACTAATTGTTGGCTGCTGTCGCTGCTGTCTTTGGCTACAATAATGTTCTTCCTCTCGCCCCCGCCCTTCCCCTCTCTCTCTCTCTCTTTACGTACGTGAATGCGAATGCGAATGTGAATGGTGGGGTTGAGCTTGCTTGTGTAAATCCAGCTTACATGGACACACACACGCACACCCTTGCATATGTATATGTGTATATAGAGAGAGAGAACGTAATCAAGAGGTTCACATCAGCAATGGCAACACTTCTCTGCCTTTGCCACTTCCTCTTCGTCTGTTGCTGTTTTTGTCATTAGCTTTGGCACCCCTTAAGATGCTTTGCCATACAACACAACAGAACACAAGCCAACACATAGAGATGACGACTTTGGGGCCCGCGGCCGTTGTCCAAAGCCGCGCTGCTCGTTTTCGGGTGCGAACAGAACAGAACAGAACAGAATAGCAATAACAACACAAATACTCTACATATAACAACAACAACTAGTAGTAGTAGTTGTAGCATAATAGAAGACAAACATGAATACATATGTTTAATTAAATTGGGTCAAAGCAGTTAACTCACTTGTCTTTGGATTATGTTCGTATCTCACCTAATCTTAGCCATAGCGCCTCTGCTTCCCAGTTAAGCATAATATACTACTACACACATATGTACATACATACATGAACAAAAACACAACAAGCTCATACATATACATATGTTATCTGTTCTGCCCCCGCTATGCTCTTGCCAACCCAACCCACCCACCAACCAACCAACCAACCAACTACCCAATTTAGCTTGAAGTTTAACTTAAAGTTAGACTTTTGTAAATATAACAAATTGCTCTTGTGTCTCGCGCCACATAAAATCATATTATTGTCTGCAGTTCGGAGCGACCGCAAAATATTGTCTTTTGCAAGTTTATTAAAACTTTTCACAGCAAGAACAACGAACATCGGCACCAACTAGCTAACTAAGTGCTCCCTCCCTCCTCACCCCATCTCTCTCTCTTTCTCTTTATGTGTCTGTATGTTTCTCTCTGTTACCCTCTACAGGTCCTGGCCAAGACTTTTTAGTTGGCTAAAACTTTTGACCTGTTGCCATACATACTACGTTTGGACACAAACATACCAAAATACACAGCCATAGCTACACACACACACACATACACATACATAGCCATCGCAACGCAACGCATAGCATGGCATAACAAAGCAACTTCGCAATTTTCTCAACTTTGCTAGCTTATTAGCTAAATTGGTTAATTAATTCGAATATGTCGCTACGAAGTGGCTTTGGCTATTGTGTGTGTCTGCAGAATGTGCCGTTTCCTTGTATGTGTGTGTATGAATAAAAAACTTTTTTCTTCTCTTTTGATGCATCGTTTTATAATTTATTTGATCAAGTTACACTTTAAATGCCCGTCCACTTAGTTTCAAGCGTTTGAGAATTTCAATTGAATCTCTTCTGCTGAGATTCCGAGATACGAGATTCATCGATTACGAATATAGTTTTTTCCTCACTAGTTTACTCGGTTTCACTAGTCAGAAACTGAAAAATATTATTGTTCAACTGTTTGTGTTCTGGCTAACTGATTTGGTTTTTTTTTGCTCGACTCAAGTCGATCCTACGCAAGTGCTGTGTGCATGTTCCTTTTAATTTTCCCACAACATAAGCTGCTTTTGCATTCAGGCTTAGGTTTTTTTTTGCTCTTATTTGGGAAAGGGTTCTTGTAGTTGCGGTCAGCCGTTGCTGGCCGAAAAACAAAATGTGGAAAGAGAGATAAAACTTGCCTAATCCAATGAAAGCAAGCAGCTCATTGATAAGGCCAACTGCTTGCTAGGCAACTGCTGATCCGAATGAGTTTCGACGAGCCAAAGCGATAATCAAAATAATAAATAGAAACATGGCATTTCTTTGTCTCCCCTTTGTCTGTCTCTCTGTCCGCATTTTGCTATTGTGTGTGCGCTTAAGGACTGTGTTGTTGGTTCCGTATCGTCTCGTTTCGTTATGTTTTGTTTCGTTGTGTAATGTTCCGGATTAGTTAAATATTTCTTTTTGCTTGAGCCCAAAAACACTGAAGGCAATTCCGAGCCGCACCTGTCAAATGCTTTAAGTTCATTTGTTTTTGGGGCGCTCTGTCTCAGGGCTTGGCATTTCTAAAATCCCAAAGACTTAAGGATAACGGGTTACAGCAACAGCAGTAGCAACAGTAGCAACGGCAGAAACATGCAAATACTATGACATGCATTTAAATTTTGTGGTCGCCTTTGGTTGCTTGCCGACTTGCAAGATTGCAAGACAACATTTTACCTCCTTCTGCTGCAATTTACAGTGAAATTTTATGCATAATTCCCGTTATGACACTTGCGGTGCACACAATCACAATCACAATCGCAATCGCAATCACATAGCTGTGTCTATGTCTATGTCACTGCACAGCTGTGTCGGTTTGTGCATGCTGATACACATGCGGTTGCAGCAAAACATCCAATGCAATACAAATGCAGATGCAACACAGATACACATTAACAACACCAACACACACACACATACACACACACATTGCTGTGCTCGACTCTCGCAAGCAAGCATTAGTAAAGCCAAGCAAAACCAACCAAGTTGAGCAGCATACTAATTTATGTTATCAGAACACTCAAATCAACCACCAAATGTCAAAGTTCTTGCCAACTGCACTTATTTCACATATTATTGTTGTTGTTTTGAAAGTTTCTCCTGCTGTTTCTGCATCTGCTTCGGCTTCTGTGTCTCCTGCTGCTTCTGCTCCTTCTGCTGCTGCTGCTGTGGTTGTTGCTGTGGGCGCCAAATAATTTAGATTGATGTCCTGTCGCCAATGTCGCAATGTTGTTGTCATGTCGAGAGTTCTCTGAATCGAATTGCACACGACACACGACATTTGTGCCAAATACTTACCAAATAACACTATCTTTGCTTCCAAATATATATATATATATATATATATATATATGCATATATTTGTACTGTTACTGCAATAATGCTGCTTGTATTACAAAATATTTGTTTGTATCTGCAGTTGTTACTGCAATTTACTTCAAGTACTAACTAAATATCAATATGTGTACAATGTAATGCAGCAACTCCAACTACAACTAATAGTAATGACAAGAGTTTCTGTATTCACAATATGTTTGTTGAAATGAATATGGATCGAGAGCACATTTGTTTATTTTCCTTTCTATTTTCTACATTCAGTTTCAGTTAATATTTATGTACATACCCATGGCAGTATCTTGAGTTACAGTCTTTCAACATCATCAACAATCCGATAGGTAAAACTTTATACCAATGTCGAATTTTCTTCAGCTTCAGCTGTGAAGTGTTCGTATACGATAAACTTATTATAGCTACACTTTATTAAAATTTAAATAAAATGAATTTTATTGTTATTAAAGAGTGGTAATTTACTGAAGTGGCTGTCATCCAATGTTTAGCCCTTAAGTCTGCCTTAATGCGATGGTTTCTTTTGATTTTTACAATTTCAATTAGCGCTAAGCGTTCTCAAACAGTGTGACACTGGCGAAAGGGTGGCGAAAGGGTTTTTTTGTGGCTGTGAGTTGGTTGTGGCTGGTTGCTGGTTTCAGGGATTTACCGTTGATTATTACATAAGAGGCGAAAAGTAAATTTCACCATTTGACGCAACAAATTTATGTTAATTTTACAGGAGCTGCCACTGATTTTGAGGCATGTCAGCAACAGCAGCTACAGCAGCAACAGCAACACAATTGGTGTGGGTGTGGCTGCTATTTGCCAGTTGGAACGAATCGAGTTGAATTAAGTTGAGTCATGTGTGGCCTGTACGTATGGGTGTGTCGGTGTGAGTGTGTGTGTGTGTTGGGTGGGGCAACAAGCTAATCAGTGTGTGTGCTGCTTGAATGCTCCTTTGTTCGACTATTTAAGCTCAATTGGTAAAACAAGCTTTCAATATGCCAGAGCAGAGTGTTATGCATTCGGGACATAGATGAATGCACCAATGAATACGATAGTTAACTAATGCCAAAGAGAAACCTATCTATGCAAACGTATTCTATATACAAACCGATTATAAACTAGATACAAAATGTTTTCTATTAAATACAGTTAACATTGAAAGCTAGAAAGCTCATCAGAAACTCAAGGCAGCTTATCTATTCTCACTTCACTTTAATAGTTTCAGTCAAATGAATACTCAATCAATCATATATATATTTGTTTACAAGCAGAGCAGCAATGTAACAGCTTCCGATTGATAAGATCAATGTCATGTTGACAATACTTGCAATATTAGTAGCTATAAATAAATAAACAGCAATTATTATTATTGATTTGAGATATAGCAAACTTATTGCATATATACATATATGCAGTTGCTAACTGAATCCAATATCATATGTACAATATCGCTTGGAAATATAAATATTTTCATTTGCCCAACCCCGGTTTTCGTGTCATTCCCTGGAGTCTCAGTACTAGTTGAAATTTGTTTGTTGACCATTAACTAATAACTGTTGCTGATAGCTGCGACCAAAACACAAAATACAGAAAAAAAACCCTAAAAATATATAATTAATATTCAGCAGAATCGACGACTTTTGGGAGCACAATATGCAGATATGAACTGATGTCGCTAATGGAGCAGGGAGAAACCCAAAACCAGAGTGAGATAGGCTGGATCTGTGATCTGGAATGAAGCAGGTGCCGCTGGCAATCGTCCAATCTCCCCATCGGCCAATCGTCGCCAATGTTCATTGTCCATTGACGCGACGACGATCGCCAAATAAAATACCCTACCGCCTGACACCGCTTGGCACAACCAAACGGACAGAGAGCGAAAGAGAGAGAGATAGAGTTGACGTTCTCATCATTTCATGTGTGTGTGTGCGTGTGACACATGTGCTGCGACTGATCATCAGCGGCGGCAACATATGGCTGTCTACGGTCGCCGTTGTCGCCGTTGTTGCCGCCGGCAAAGCGTTTGATAAGCAAAGATCGAAACGGCTGCACAAATTGTCCACTACAAAATCGATTTCAATGTACGAATGCCTAATTATTCCCGCAGGAATATATCAATGTTTTTTGTTGGTTGCTCGCTTGCTCTGTTGTTCCGTGAAATTCATTGGAATATATATATAGAGAGAGTGTAAGAGATACATTTACACTTATATATATGTGTATCTACACATATCGGGTATCAGTCTCCAAGCTTGCGTTCGAGCGTGCCTGGAGCACAGTTGGACAGCTTGATACGACGGCATAAATATTTGGACAGGCGCTGGGATCAGATCATTTGTGGACATGGATTTCTTTGCGACAGGCGGATTTCAACAGCTTTACAGTGAGCTAGATGACTCGTCGGCGGCGGCGGCAACATCTCAATTCGATCTTATTGGTCAACACCAGCAGCAGCATCAGAACCAGCACCATCTGCAGCTGCAGCAGGATCAACAGAATTTGGATTTTTGCTATGCTGATGTTAACTTTGGCAACACCTATGAGTCGTCCAGCATGGATTACTACGGCATCATAACACTCGATAGCAACAACAACAACACAACAATTGACAGCAACAGCAACATTGTGGATAATGAGCAGCTGCAGCTGTTTGACTATGTCGATCCAGAATCAGAACTAACAATGATATCCATTTCGGGTGCTTCATCATCTCCGCCGGATCTCAGTGATTGGGAGCAGAGATTGCTGGAGCATTTTGTGGAAATACCCGAACTCATTGACATACTGCCCGAACGCACTCCACTCTGCACAGACATGTGCGATGACTTTCTGCAGGAGAGCAACAACAATCTTCGCCTGGCAGCACCCACAGCAACAACAACCACGACGACGATGACAATGTCGACGACGATGTCAATGGCGATGAAAGAATCGATGGTTCCACCAATGCAACTGAGTCAAAATGCCGCTGGCGAGAAGGGTTACCTCTGCACATTTGGCAGCTGCGAGAAACTCTATGCGAAGCCGGCACATCTCAAAGCCCATCTGCGTCGTCATCTGGGCGAGAAACCGTACGCCTGCAGCTGGCCGGATTGCAGTTGGCGCTTCTCCCGTTCCGACGAACTTGCCCGCCATCGACGCTCCCATTCCGGTGTCAAGCCATACAAGTGTGACTACTGTGCCAAGTGCTTTGCCCGCTCCGATCACCTGACGAAACATCGCAAGGTGCACGAGAAACGTCTGCTGGCCGCCACCCGGTCGGGCAAGGTGTTGCCAAATGGTCCACTGCCACAGAGTGTCTATGCGGTGCGTCCGGGTCGCAAACGTAAGAATCAACTCTGAAAGAAAGTTGATACATTAAGTAGTATTGTTTTTTTTTTTTCATTCTCCCCTCTCTTTTTTTTTGATAGTTAAGAAATATGAAATGCTGGTACAAATAGAGTTAACGTTTCAAGTGAATAACAATTGAATTGCAATTTGAAACTACATATACCTGTGTATATAGTGTGTACATATATAAACATAAGCATATTGCAGTAGAACTGCAGCTGTCGAATTTTATTTCTGGGCTGCTGTCGGTGTAGATACGGGTTAAAAGTGAGTTTAACGCAATATTTAAAAACTTTCAGACAGGGATTTCACAAACTCTTATATAGTCATGATGTTTTACCAACTCTCTCGGCTCTAATTGACTGCCTGACTGACTGACTGCTATCAACGCACTAACGCTAAGACGTAAGCATATGGAACGAAGGTGAACGAATGCCGAGTGGGACCCGACCCGTATCATAAAAGGAATTACATTTAATATATTAAGTTAAATACTTTAATTATTTGTTATTACTTCGTATTAATTCAGGCACAACAAGACGGGGGGCAGGCAGGCAGGCAGAGTAAACATTTCTTCTCAGCAGGCAGGCAACCCAATAAGGAACAGAGCAGTTAATTTCTGAACCGGCAGCTGCTTGCCGGCTTTTGTGTTGCCATAAAACTAATTTAAAGGCCAAGTATTGTCAGCGGGTAGCTGACTTCTCTAAATATATATATATATATCTGTATACATATGTATATGTATGTTTGTATGTAAGTATGTATGTATGTTTGTTTGTGTGTTTGTGTGTAAGTGCGCTACTGAAGTAATCTCAGCAATGGGCTGGTCGTTTATCTTTGATGTTGACTGAAGCTTTCGCTGCTTGCTGCTTGCTGGCTCTTAATAGCGAGAGTTTTTACTGTGTGTGTGTGTGTGTATAAGTATGTTTGTGTGTGAGTGAGCCAGCATGGTAATTAAGTTGTTGGGTTTTTATTTTTATTATTATTCTCACACCCGCAACGCAAACGCCACTCGACTTGGACACGAAGGATGGTTCCAGTTGCAACTGCCATTGCCGCTGATGCCGCTTCTGTTGTTGTTGTTGCTGTTGTTGTTTCTGTTTCTGCTGCTTCTCCATCTCGACTTCCTCGAAGTCGTATCCTTTATGCGCTGTCATATTGCATACTTTACGACTTTCAGCGCGAGTGCTTTTGTACATTTCAAGAATATTTACAACGCAACTTGCTTATTGCATAATGGCATTTAATTTACACGTCGACATCGGCGTCGCGGACGCAGCTTTCCCATTGCCATCGCCATCGTCATCGCCACCGCCATCGCCATTGTATCCCATTCTTTTGCTTGTTTTCTCCACTTCTTCACATTATTGTCTTGCTGTTGCGTTGCTCTTGCAAAAATTCACAACAATTATTGCTCACCCATCGCCCATTTTTGTATAAACGAGCGTTTTGCTCTACTTCGTTTCATTTCATTCTATTCTATTCGAACCACCCCGCCGCCGCCACCGCACACCCCCCTTTCATTTAGCTTCTTCCTGCTGCAGCCATCATCAAATGTCTGCAGCTCATTAGGGCGAACTTTGTAACTGCCGCCGCCGCCATTGCATCTGCAACCAACAACAACAACCACAACAAGCACAAGAAGAACAACAACAAATGGAGGAACCGCAACAAGAACAACACCAAGTACTGCTTATTCGAAAGTAATTAGCATAAAAATAAATACCACTCATTAAGTCATGTTGTTTTTATCTATTCACCATTTGATATTCCATGCTGTCGACAGCGACAACGACAACGACAGAGACTTAAGTGCTGTCTGCCAGAGGTGAAGAGGTAAAGAGGTGAAGAGGGCCTTGGAATTGTATCAAGCTTTAGTTTGGGATCTAGGAGAGCTCCCAACCAGCAGCTGACAACTAATGTATGTGTATGTGTGTTTGTGTGTGTGTGTGAATGAAACTGTTTGAACTGTAGCAAGTTCTTTAATTTAAGTTCCCTGGGTTTTCCTAGACGTTAACTTTAATTAAGAGCTGCGCTTAAACTTGCTCAGAAAGTACTATTTGCATTTTTTGTTCTTCGTTTTTTTGATAAATCCTTGCATATATTATTCGAGTAATTCGTTGTTTTGACTAGTTTGTAAGCTAATGCCAGCAAGGGTTTTAACTATATATTTTTCTAAAACTTGAATTTCTTTATTCAAGTTGACATAAATCGTTGCATATTTAACTAATTTGTTGCACCAGTGTCTCCTTGCGCCCTTCCCTCCTTCCCTCTTTGTTACGATTGAAAAGTTCGCCTTAAGACACAAGTAGATAATAAAAATGGGAAAACTCGTTAGTGTTGCAACTGTCTGAGTGTGTATCTGTAGCTTAAACTTGGTTGGTTGACTGGCTTTGCAATGCTTAAAGAAACGACGACAGATTTAAGTTTTGGCTGCTACTTAAAGAGGTGTGCGGCGCATATAATTCAATTGTAATTTTAATTAGACGCCCTGAAACGAAAATCGCATAACTTTTATCCCAATGCCAAGCCAGCAGATATACACACACACACAAACACACACACAGACACACAAAAATGGTTAAAATGTATGTAGTAGTAGTAGTAGTGAGAGACAATGCGCGACGTAGTAAGAGAATTCAATTAAATGTTCATCAAAAACTACAATAAAAATGGCGCACACACAGATACAGATACATTGGGAACACACACACACACACAGACACACAGATTTCTGTGCAGAGCCGAACAAACAATGGGAACGACGATGATGCCAACGAAAACTAGATAATGATCATGATGACGATGATAATGATGATGCTGATGATGGTGATGATGAAGAAATGGAGGAGTAAAGGAGTGAAGAAAGTGTGTAAATGTAACTGTAACTGTAACTCTGACTTTGGGTGCTGTAATCAGGGAGAGGTGTGCGACGAGGAGCGAAAAGCCAACGACAGCGGCGACGACGACGACGACGAGGACGACGCGCACAAAAGTTATAAAATACCAGATAGATAGTAATTGCAGTAGCAGCAGCAGCAACAGCAGCTTCCTTCTCGCTTCCATCTCTCTCTTACTCCATCGTTTGCTTTGCTTCTACTAGTTTATGTGGGTGTGGGTGTGTGTGTGTGAAAATAAGCAGGAAACTGGAAATTACAAATGATACGGAAATAATGCGATATCATGAATCATTTTTATGAGAATCAAGACTTTGATTCTCGTGGGCAAATGATGTTGTGGCCCATCCTTTATTCCCTCTTTCAACACACTTTCTCTCTGTCTCTGTCTCTGTCTCTTATTCTTTCTTTACTCTTTCAATGTTGTATGGCCTTCGCTTGCATGCGACACAGCTCTGGAAAATGCATAGGCAACAATATTTAAGGCTAAGAATAATATTTTGCATTTGCATTGGCGACCAACTGGCGACAGCCGCAACCAACACATAGTGTCAACAGCATTAAAGACTATTGACAGCTGGCCTCGAGTTTCATTTCCATTTCCATATCGATGTCCCTAGCCGCTGCTTTCCTTTGTCCAACTCTTACCAAAGAAAAAGCGTTAAGTTGTCAGAAAGTTGTTTCTCTTTTGTTAAACCAACTAAGCATTGTTGCGATTTATCGATATCTTTTTTCGATTTACCAGTCGCATCTTGTTAAATTGAATTAATCTTAAAGTTTCCAGTTTTAGTAGTTACTTATTTCGCTGCATGATCAAACCGAATGTCTTTAAAGTGTTTCAATTCCCGATCACATCTAATGCTCTCCTTGTCTATGTATGTCATTTTCCTTAAGTCAATTTGATGTCATAAGGCAAGTGGGGCAAGTGACAATTGTCTGTTACCCTTTCTGCATTGTCTAGAACCAGAGACCACATTAAAGTCAATTTTCGGACAGCAAACGCTGTCGAGATGCTAATGAACTTAAATAATGGGCCAATGCTACACGCAAGCAGTTTCTCAAGAGTCTGGCAAAGGAATGGGTAGGTTAGGGGAGGGCACTGAAGGGCAGGTCAGGTCAGGTCAGGCGGGTTACTCAGGTTGCCCCGGGAGTGGTGACTTCAGGTGCCACGTTTAACAATTTGCAGCCTTAATGTGTGGCACAAAAGTGTTAAAGTCCAGGCCCCATAAGTTCTAGACGAAATGGGCCCCGGCCCTTTTATGTATGGCCCATGTACGTGCCGAGCCGGGGCTTTCAACAGCGCTCCTGGGGTTGGGGAGCTTAATTATGAGGGTCCAACCCTTGCTATTAAAACAACTAAAGCAATATCTTATGTGGATGCCTCACGCCCACGCAATCCTTCGTTTCGCCTAACTCAGTGAAAACAGAGAGAGACAGAGCGTGCGAGTCAGAAAGAGAGAGAACTTCACAATTCGATATCGACGAAAAATTGCAGCTCATTTCGTGGAGTGGGTTCTGGTTTTGGTCAACTTTAAAGTGTAATTTTTGTGGTTACATTTGCAAAACATAAATCTAATGGATATTAATACAAGCTACAACAACATACCCTTCCTTTTGCCATTTGCCATTTGCTATTCCCGCTCCCCCCGTTCACTCCACCCTTCGTCACTTATTTTCAGTTCGTACGTGTGGCTGTATATTTTACGTGCCACAAGTATCAGGTTTGGGCTCTCAGATTGAGGGTATTTTAAGGTTTACTGTGCGGCGTTCGTCTCACTAGCGATTTCTGGCATTCTGGCATTTGTGCACAGCCCATTGCTGGTTTATTATAATTCAACACGAATGTGTATGCTTGTTTGTATATGTATATATGTGTATGTGTGTGTGCGTGTGTATTTGGGACTACAACTACTACTACTACTACTGGTTTACATTAACTTGCTGCCAACATCCAAAATATTTCAATTTTGCAGTTCGCTTTGCGGCTGTTTTGGCATTTCAATGTTTTTTACCGGGTCAGTTTGCTGAGACGGGGCGGCTTAGTGGAGTAGTTAGGGAAGGGTGGGTTGGATAAGTGGTATGGGGATGATAACGTTTCTACTTTAATGCCATAAAAAGGCCATATCCGGTTTGTGTATGAGATTTTATGCGCTTTATGCATAGGCAAAACATTGGCGAACGTAGCGCTCATTTAAATTAGATCAGTGGTAAAAGCTATTTTTTTCGTTTTCGGTTACATTTGGGCAAAAGGCCCTCTCTAAACTGCTGTTGAAAAAAATCTATCTACATATCCGAGTGTGTGTGTTTGTGTGTGTGTGTGTGTGCTTGCATATTTAGCATATGTGGGTGGTTAAAATTGATGACTGCTGTGTCTGCATTTGCCTGCTAAAGAGCCAGCAACTGATGAAGGTTAAACAGCCAACGTAAAAAGAGAGAGAGACAGAAAGAGAGAGAGAGAGATTAAGACAGGTATAAATAACATTTTGGCTTGGATTTAAGTTGGAGAGTCAATCTCTTAATTGTGGCCTTCAGTTTGATTTGCCGGCGGCGGCGTGCGACTGAAACTTTGATTAAAAAGTTCTTTCACAGAATGAGCAAGAACGAACGAAAAGAGGAAATGTGATAAAAAAAAAAAGAAAGAGAGAGAGAGGGATGAAGAGCGAAAGAGTCTGACGTCGCAATGACACTCGAGCCCAAAAATAATACAAAGTGATAGTTTGTTGTAATCAATGTGGGCTTGCTTGTGCAACAACAACAGCAACAACAGCGGCAGCAACAGCAGCACCAACAAAGCTGTAAACGAGCACATAAATAACTTGAGCTGGTGCTGGGCAACCCAGACCCAGAGCCGGCGTAGAGTAGAGTAGGTCGCCAAAGCGTCAATGGAATATCAATTTTAAAGCTGCCAAGTCAAGAGGAGAGGCAAAAAGAAAACAGAAACTTGGAAAATCATTCAGCTGCGGTTGCGGATTTAGATAATAGCTTTATGTATGTGTAGATATATATACATTCAACGAAAAATGTTTTTTAATATAAGTATATTCATCATTACAGTTTCAATGTATTCATTTAAATGCAAAAAAATATGAGATTTAAATAAAATAATTATTCAATTTTTATTTGACACTTTTTTTTGCTTTGACATTTTGGATACCTTTAAGACAAGTATGAACATTTGTGATTTTGTCTGCTAGAACTGTTGGAAATAGAATTAAACTTATCGCAAAAGATATAGTATATATATCCTTTCTCGTTCTCTAAGCGAATTCCTTAGAGGTGACGCTGTTGTCAAACATATTTCGATTGCAGTTAGTTCTAATATAAAACAAAAGAATTTTGGGAAGGAAGTTCTTCAATTTAAATACCGAATATACTAATTATTTGTTTGTTTAGGGTTAAATTGGATGTTACACAATTAAAATGGTATCATTCTCGATTTGACACGAGAAATTGAATATTTTGCAAACTTAAGCTCAATTATCCAGCGAATCAAGTTGTATCCTGCGAATAAGATGCATGACATGGTTGATTATTAGATGATAAGATGCTGGGTATTACAGAACCGGAAACAGAACGGATAGAACAGAGAGAAAGCGAAGAGCAACACGACGAAAACGAACATGAAGCACGAGCATGAAGGGAAAATGCCGATAAATGAAAATAGAAAACAAGAAACGTGCAGAAATCTAATTTCCAAACAACACGCGCCACAACCAAACAAAAAAATAAAATACAAACACACACACAGACACATACATACATATAAGATGAAATGAAGTAGAGCCAACCAGTCTAGAACAACAACAACAACAAGATAGGGAAGACAAAGATGACAACGACATCAACGGCGTAAAAATTGAAATGAAGATAGACGCAACACCAACAACAACACCAACAACACCAACAGCAGCAACAGCAAGAACAACAAACACACACTTTTACACATTACAACAGCAACAACAAAATGAAACTTTTCAATATCCGCATCCGCTCATGAATAATAATTTATAATGGCAGCCACAGTCGCTGTTCTCTCTGTTCGCTGCCATGGTGCTGGTGCTGGTGGTGGTGGGGAAGCAGGAGCTGCAGGACGAGGCAATTGAGCTTCCAGGCAGCATATTACTTAACTGACGCAAATAAAAAAGAAGGAAAGCGCATGGTAAGCCCAAAATAAAGCTCATGGAAACATTGTCAAAACTAAACTAAACAGATAAGTCAAGCGTCAAGCAGGTGAGAAAAACGAAAATCAGATATTTAAAGTATTTGGATTTTGTTTGTGTTTTTGGCACAACTGTACCCAGTAATATTTACCTCGATTGTGCATTTCAAAACAGATTATTATCACCCACACCCACCAACACCTACATACATATATATTGTAAGTATCTTTTATAATCCTCTCAGACTAAGACGAAGTGAAAAAAAAAGGTAAAGGGAGGGCTTATTGCCGCGCTGGCTCATTGCTTGTCATTGCTGACATTGGCAATTTCCATCGATTTGCATGCAGCAGCAGCGATAATGATAAAACTTTTTGGCAGCAACTTAAAAATCACAGCCACTTGCTACTTGCTACTTGCCACGTGCCACGTGCCACACTCGCTTAATTCCATTCTGCTTGCCAGCAGCAGTAGCAGTAGACTAGTAGTAGTAGCATCTCTCTGTCTCGCTTTCTCTCGCCATCTCTTTCTCTCTCTCTCTGTTCGACTCTCCATTAACCGCACATCAAATTCTTATTAGCGCCCATTGCGAGCGCTCAATTTCAATTGATTTGTTTTGCCAGATGCCAAAACTTTTCCAATCAGCCTCCACCCATACCAATTACACCATACAATCCTTCTTGCTGGGTGGTAGAGGGGTGGGAATTGGTACTGGTGATGGTGGTGGCAACCCCCTTTATTCTGAGGAGTTTTCCTTCGTGTTGCTCTTTTTTTTTATTTTTTTGATATGTTTCCATTTTTGCCATCGTTGCGTGCAACGCTAAAAACCCAATTAAACGCGCCATTAAATTATTTCGCAATTTGCATATATTTCGTATTTCGACTCAATAAAATTTCACACCTGAGCGCCAGCTAAAACACACACACACACCCACACCCGCAAACACACACACCTTGCAATCCGACAGCTTGGCAATTCTTTTTATTTTCGTTTTGATTTTTTCTCTTCATTTGTTATTCTTGTTATTTTTTATTTTCTTGTTTTGTTTTGTTTCGTTTCGTTTCTATGTATTTGATTTTAGCTGGTATTTTTTGAAATTCTTTAATTTGCTTCTCTTAATGGCCGGCAATCTTTTGTTTTTTCAGGCTTCCATCCTTTTTTTTTGGATATACAAGCTGTTTATGCAAAATGTTATTGTTTTATTTTAAGGGTTTGTAACTCACAAAATAATGATGGAATAAGGATTTCAACTTGCTTTATTTAATATTTAATATCCAAATACCATTAGCTTCTGTTGAATAACATTTTGCTTAATTCGATTGGATTGAAACTATGGTGATGGTGGTATTTATGTCTTAGATAGTTTTTATACCCTAAGCCCCAAAAAAGGATATAATGGTTTTGTGCAAAAGTATGTAAACGGGCAGAAGGAAGCTTCTCCGACCCCATAAAGTATATATACTTTTGATCAGCATCAACAGCCGAGTCGATATAGCCATGTTCGTCTGTCTGTTTGTATGAACTTGTCGATCTTAGGAACTTAGAAAGCTAGAGACACAAGACTTTAGCTATAAACTCTCCTGATCCCTAGGTAGGACAAGTTTTACGGTTTACGATATACACACTGAAACGATAACAATAAGATAAAAATGACGATTGAAACTATTAACAAAATAATAAAAATCAATGAAATTTTCATTAAAATTTGATTGAGAAACACCGGAGATATGAAACCATCAAGCATTGTGTATGTCTACCAGTCCGACCGTCTATCCGTCTGTATGGTCGAGGGTTAAGAGTATCTTCTACTTGTTCTTTGTTGTAACTCTTTGTCATTTGACCGTCTCGTTTGTTGCGGCGCGTCAAGCAGATTATGTTGAGACTGATGCTGTGTTCTGAGCTGACTAAAGACTAAAGCTTCTTAATAAATACATATATACTATTAAGTAGCTTTCAGTCTGATTTCAAATATCTCGACTCTTTTGCTTGTCTCTTTAAATGACCCAGAAATATATATAAATATTTATATATATATATGCGATTCCCCTATAATCCTTATATGTATGTAATTCTGCATTTTTTCTTGTTGTTTTTCTTTTTGTGTAACCCTTTCTTTCTTAATTTAACTGTTTTGCACACGCCCCTCGGATGGCTACACCAACCCCATCGTCCAGTCACGCCCCTGTCCCGCCACGCCATGCCACGCCCACATTGTGCAATGCACGCAAAGCAGCTCGCATAAAATAAATAAATACAAAAAGAACCGTCTACATGAGGCGCATATTTAATTTCCCAAGCAGTCCAATCCCTACCCCAATCCCTACCCCAATCCCTACCCCAATCCCAATCCCAACCCTAACCCCAACTCGAACATCAACCGAAAGCTTTCCCCCAAACCTCGCAGATCCTGTCACAAAAGGATTTCCACGGCCTGCTTCTGGGCTTGGGTTGTTCAGTTATTTTAATTTTTTTTTTTTGCTTTTTTTTCTTTTTTTTCTTTTTGCTTTGTATTTTATTATTCGTTTTGAGCCTTTCTCCTCATAGGTTATGTTGGTGATGTTTTTTTTATTTTTTTAAATTTTATTTTATGCATACACTTTTTTATTTTTCTTTTATTATTAATCGCATGTTTACACACCAGAAACGCACCGTGCATGACCACATGTGTGTGAGTGTGTATGCATGTGTATGTGTGTGTGTGTGTGTTGGTGTGGGTGGATTGCGGATTCTTTAAATTCCCAAACACGCAACGGGCAATGTTCTGTTGTTTTTTGTGTTTTTTTTCCTTCGTTTCCTGCGCGCGGGAATAATGAAGTGCGATCATAAATCACATTAATTGCTCGCTAGATGGCGCTGCCAGCTTTCAATATCGCAACGCCTAAGCAGCTAGATGGGCGGAAATACGCATTAAGAAAAGAAATAATAAATAGAGCGAAAGGAAAAAAAAAGGGGAAGACTTAGAAAGATAAGGGAAAGCACTCATAGAAAGAGTGAGAGACAGAGAGTGAGAGACACAGAGAGAGAGTACAAAAGTTGAGGGACGAATGCTCATCAAAGTTTAATTAAAATTTTGCTCTGGCAATGTTGTTAAAATGTAATTTAAAATTGACAAAAGGCAACAACAACAATCAGTACAATGAATACACCAACAACAACAACTAAACAAACGGCAACTAAATTGAACGCCGAAGCCAAACGAAACGTGTAAAAACGAGAGTAAAAAAGAGAGAGAGAGAGGAGTTGTGAGGAAGGGGGTAAAAGGAAAGGCTAGCAGTTAGCTAGTGCCAGAAACAAAAGCAACCGCAAAATCTGCTGCTGCCAACAAGCTATCCACACTCAACGCACACACACACACACACACACACACATACATATATGTATATGTATATGTATATACATATGTATTGTATAATCAATGTATTGTCATGTGCCACGCCCACACACACAGACACACACGAACACGACCCCTTGCCTGCTGATAAAGTTCAAAAGTGATTGCTTTTTAGTTACACAAATTGCCAAACAAACAAATTCGCCAAACGCAACAAAAAAATCAGTCAGGCACACTCCACACACACACTCACTCACACACACACTCGCACACACACAGAATATAGAAAAGAACAGACAGAGATGGCAACCACATAGTGCAACCACATAGCACCATACATCTGTGTACACACACTCACGCAGACACACTAACACACACACACATGCTTATAGTCATCGCCAGAGTCACAGTTTTCAGCTTCTGCTTTAGCTGCAGTTTCAGTTTCAGTTCCAGTTTCAGCTCCAGTTGCAGCCCAAGTTCCACCACCCAACACTCAACAACCGATGCCACCTTTGAGGCAGCGATTAGCTGATGAAAAACTAAAAACATTTTATCCCAGCTGAATAAAAAAAACCAACAACAGCGGCAAACTGCAACCAGCAACAAGAACAACTACAGCAACAACAACAACAGAAATCCGTGTAAGTGCGCCGAAAATATAACTGCTTTTAGTTTCCACTTCCGTTTTAATGCACCGCGCAACGCGGTCACAATGTCCCAAAACTACTTTGGTCAGAAAATTGGGCAACGGCAACAACAGCTCCAACAACAACAACAACAGCAGCAGATGCTCTTGCTGCTGGCCGAGCGAGCGAGCGAGCATATTGACTATCAGTTGAAAGCAGTCGAATGCACTTGAAAATGAAATTGAAATGAAAATGGAAATGGAAAATGCATATCCAAAACTGCCAAAAGAAGAACGCAGCCGGGCGAATGGCGGATGGGCTTTTAAGCAAACTGATTTTTCGTTTACACACATACCAATTTTTATTTGATTCTGACAACGGTTTAAGTTGTTATTCTTAATGCCTTTTCCTTGAATAACTTAATTAATGCTTATACTATTAGAATAATCATAGTGCGTTGTGAAACTACTAAAGAGGTTAAACCACTTTCACAAGCTAGAAACTCATTTCAATGTTGGTTTTCTACTCATCGTTCTATGATGAAATGTCTTTCCTAAGGGGTTTACTTAACTGGGACACACTTTCCAGTGTTTACAGCAGGGCACCGCTCTTAGTTTTCAGCTAGATCTGGAGGTAATTTGTAGCGGTAAGGACGCAATTTTCTCAGAATGTTCAGCAAGGTTGGCAAATGCTAAGTAAACGTAAGTCAGCTAATCCTACAGAAAATTTAAAAAGAGTTCCTTTCCATCTTCTTCAATATTTTGTCAAATAATCCTATTAAAACCCGTTTCTTTCTCTCTAATTTCCTTTCATAAAAAGTCAGGTTAAGCACTCTTTATACACAAAATTTCATATTATATTAGATTCATATTTTCATTTCGTTACCGCATCACAAGTATTGTGAATTGCAATAATATTAACTTAATTTTATGGGTGCGAGAAAAAGAGTGCTCAACTGGGAGTGATATTGAGAAAGAGATGGAGACAAATGCACACGTTTGCAAAGGCGGAAGTACTGTCCCAGCCGGAAACACATTTCCAAATCTCTAGTGTGTGACGTAATATGAGCACCTTCCGTTTGCACTTTGAGCATCCGGTGAGTGACACAGCGGAATGCTTTTGTCCACTTGCCACCAGTCAAAGGTCCGAATGTCCGAATGACAGAATGCTTCAGACTTGAAATAATTCAAAAAATTTACTGAGAAAATAAAACAAACTTTTCCCCGAAAAATTGTTTGTTCTGTGCTCATACTCTTCACAGAAGAAGTAGGATAAGTTTGCTTTCAGTGTAAACTTAGTCCCTTTAACAAGTTATTTATGTTTTAAACCTCGAAAACGAAGTTTTCAAGCAGAAATAACTAATAATAATTAAAATAGTCCCGCCCAAGGATACCCAATACTGAAGGAATGGGACAGGTATTTCTTTTACTGTGTACGAGTCGTGGTCGAGGTCAACGTCATAGTCATTATCGCTGTCTCCAGCTACAGCTCCAACATGTTAGCCCTTAAATTATTCATGTGCATTCGGCTTTGGGTGGCATCAGCGGGGCCATTGCCATTTTACATGTGTGTGTGTGTTTTTGTTTTTTTTTACGTGTTTTAATTAGTTTTGCAGAGTTCATCAACTGAGAGACCTCACCCCCACCTCCCCCCTCATTTCACTCTCCAGGGCACTTAACAGAAGTTGTGACTTATGGCGTCCGCTTGGGGCAACGTCCTCGGCAAATAATGAACATCACAAATCAACAGCTCGTCATTAGCACACACACACACACAATGCCTAGAATGCACACTATGTTCATCTTCTTGCCTTTTTTTGAAGGGGGGTGGGGAGAAATAGTACCCTACCATAAATTTTCAGCTCAGTGGAGCAAAATGTTGGGTCGCTCAGGTGAGAGCCTGTTAACTGTTCGGCATACAAGTAATTACAAAAGCCGTTGACCAGATTAATTGTCCACTGCGTGGGTAAAGTGTGAGAAATGTCACACCCAAACATACTTAAGTACGTACGTATATACATATATGTATGTATATGTATGTGTGGGCTTTGTAAAGGTCGAATACATGCCTTAAGAATCCCCAGTGCAACAGTAAGTAACGATAAAATCAATACCTTAATACTTAATACAGATTATTAAGAAGTCTTTTGATGTCGTTAGTTAAATACCTTTTGATAATTTACGTCATGAAACCATTTAATTGCTCAGATCCAATAGCCAGGAGGAGTTAAACTCACAATTTCTCGACATAATTAAGGTTATTGACATTTATACGATTGTTGCTTACATTCTATAAAGGTTGATTCACAGTAGAGATCCTGATCCCTGGTGTCAATCCCATCTTATCCAATTCCAGCATAAATCTTTCGATGCCAATCAGATGGGCATTGTGTTGGGTGTCCACAAAGTTGGTTAAGATTGAGAGCGGTTGCTAGATCTGCTTCTTTACTGGTTCCTGTGTGGATAAGTGTAAATTAGTAAAGAGTATATCAGAAGTGACTTAAACAAAGATATTTACTCTTGAACTAGATTGAAGTTTCCGTGGTCATTAGCTTGGGACATCGACACTTCTGATCCCCTCCTTCAGTTAAGCACTTTAGACTCTTCATGGGCTAGGCAAGGCGACAGATCATTTGTTTGGGATCAAGTTCGCTCTCCAGCATCTCTCTATGATCTTTCTTCAGCAGCAGTAGCCGATGGACAGAAATATTATCATTGGACCGCATCCCAATTTGCCCAAATATATTCGCACAAATAAAATAAAATCGAAAAGTAGCACTGAGCACTGTAAATCGCGTTAAATTAAGCAAGCAACCCAAAGTATTTCAACATATTTAAATTTTCACTTCACTTTGGTGCAAGGCATATTATGGACTCTGTATGCGATATGATTCTATAATGAATTGCAAATGTTTGTGCACAAAAAATATTCAACAACATGCAACACTTATATATTTATTTCATGTCGTATAACAAAGCTCTGTTCCCCCGGACTGTATGCAATAGTTTTTTTTATTCAGATACGTGCAACAAAGCAAATGCGATTGATACCCCTGGGATACATCCAATTAGTGTCAATCAACTCGCCGCCAAGCACGAAATGCGAAATTAAAATTTGCACAAGAAAAAAAAATACACCCATAAATTTGTTAACATATGTATGTGTGTGTACACACACACACACCCGAACATTGTACACACATGCTCACCCGAACATAATTATAATTCATTTGAAGGTGAGTGCAGATTTTGCTTCAAGCGATTGGCAAACACAATAAATGAGGACATTTTATTTAAAGTCTTTTGGTGCTTGCAATGTGTTCGATTTAAATTGATCATTAACATTCTCAACTTGTTATTGTACAAACATTTTACCGTAACGGTAAGATACTATTTCTGTTAAAACAATAAACTTTACACAAAAAACTACACAATGCATCTGGTTCTTTCTCTCTCTTAAATCAATCGCAAGACCCGCCAACTCGGCACTTGGGGCTAACCCGACAATAATGCAATTCGATACCACATTTTTTTTGTCTATAAGATATATCTTTTTATAAATAGAAAATATTAACGACGCTAATGGAATAAGCCGTAAAGTATATATTGTTAAAGCGATGAAAAGAATATAATTTGAAAAGAAAACTTTAAGCAGTTGCATTAGATTTCGTTTCACCTGAGTCTACCGTGCTGTTTCCGTACCGAATCAATTAAGATATGTAATAAAACGATCATTGTGTGAGCCATAAGTATGGTAATTTTTTAATTGGCACATTAATTTAACCGCAATTGCCAGTTAAAACCATATAGCAACATTAAATTATATCTTTTTGTTTTGGATTGCTGTGGAGAGGGGGGAGGGGTGCAACAATTGTGGCAATGTTGCCAGGGTTGCACAAACAACATGCAGCGTCAACAATATTTGTGAAAGCTAAATTAGCCCGTGCTCAATGACTAATTTTAATGAACATTTTATGCGGATATCAAAAAGTAGGACTACCGTGTTGCCAAATATGAAAACACACACACACATAGACAGAGACAGACAGACAGAGTACATACGTACTACATATATTTGCACGCTAAACAACTTGCCAAAAGTATGTGCGTGTGTGTGTGTGTGTTTTGTGGGCGTGCTATAAATGGCAAGCAAGTAAATCATAGCGACAGCAAACAGCCAAAGCGAAAGCCAACAACAACTCGATTCAGTGAATTGGTTACGCAACAAACTGTGTGCCAACTGCCGCAGCAATGAAGTTTATGTTTTTTAATTAAAATTTGCTACCCAAAGTATTTGAATGGGGTGTGGTGTGTGTATGGTGTATGTGTGTGTGTGCTGCAAGGGACTGAAACGAATGTATATGCTATATTTTGCTTTTGTTGTTATTTCTTGCTTCGCATTTATCATGAATGAAATTTTATATGGAACGACCACATTATGCGCAGGTGTGCCCAGGTGCGCATGTGGCTATTTAAAAATGGTCAGCGGTCATAAATTTTGCGCGAGCTTCCACACTCCTCCACCCTCCCCTCCACACAACACAAGCCATTACAAAATGATGTATATATGTATATGTAGGTGTTGCGAATGAAATCAAGCGTGCGGCGCGTCGCGTCGCTAGGTTGCAGCCATTTAGAGAGCATTGTTGTCGACGGACGTCCATGGCCAATGTTAATTTCAAGTCTCACCGCCATTTTGTTTGCTCTTAATGCGTTTTTAAAGTGGGCTACACTGACTGACTGACTGACACACACACACATCTATACGTGTGTGTATAAGCTGGATTTAGTCTTTGTTTTCTATCGGTTTCGAAAAGAATCTTTGCATCCGTCGAATAATGTATGAAGTGAATGAAGGAAACACCCAAGATATATTCGACACAAAAACAGTCTAGAATCTATTCTATCACAACTTTGCAGCTCTTAATTGACAAAACAATTTGAATTTTCATGAGCTAGTTTTGGCAAAGTATTTTGATTAATTTAATGTTTCCCAAACGGATAATTGGCTGTCAGGCGTAGTTTGTTGTGCAAGCGTTCGTTGGACTTTCGCCTGCCAATCCGATCGATTGTCAGCTACGGGCGATTACACTGCTGATAGGAACCAATCTCAAAAGTTTTGTGGCCTTAGTCGCCGGCTTGAGATATTGTTCAATTCACGCATCATTTCAGTCCAAAAGTGAAAGCACGACGACACAGTAGCAGCAGCAGCAGCAGTTGCGAGACTCGATTAATTGTAAGAGAGCTGCACTCCTGCCACACGCTCATACGCTCACACACACACACACACTAACACTCTCATGGAAAGACTCATATGTGTTGGCGTTGGCATAATATATGCGTTCATATTAACAATTTCGTCGCCATCGCGAAACAGGGCAAAGATGAATGAGAGGATGAACAATGTGTGTAAAGTATTTCTGGTGTGCGAAAGAGAGAGAGCGAGAAGGGGCGAAGGGGGGCATGGGTATGACGCCATTGTAACTCTCAACAACTGAAGCTTCATTTGGATGTGTAAACGTGTTATTTATTTCGAAAACTGAATGTTGCCTTTTAAGTGGCAATAAATCAAATTGAATGCCCCCCAAACATGGCCAAAAGGGCAAAGAGGGCGTGTGCCCATGTTAGTCACTCAAGCCAGTCAGCCAGTCAGCGAAGCAGCAGCAACTTACTTTCATATTTGACTTAGTCATAAAAGAAGGGCAGCAGCAGCAGCATCTAACCCATCAAGCGCCGCCTGCCGCCTCACAGCCCGAACCCGTCGCCACATGTTGGCCAAACGAAATAAAACTTCCAAAAGCGCCAACATAGAAAAAGCCAGCATCAAAAGCAGGAGAGCTGAAGAACCATACCCTCTTATACCATACCATACCAAAAACCTAACTTAGTCAGTGAACTGTAAGCCAGTTGATGACGCTGACGACGACGACGATGACGCTGAGAGAGAGACTTCGCCTCAAGATTCTGCTGCTTTTGCCGCTTCCACGGGCTTGGCTCTGCCCTAAACATCGTCGCGGGTTTTGTGTGTTGCGCGTTGTTTGTTTAGCGCTCCAAAAGCTCTTAAGCTCATTTCGGTTGCGTTTTATTTGTAACTCGAAGCACACACACACACACACACACTAACTCACAACATTTCACTTATTTAGCGCGTTGGCCTTGTTTATTTAAAATAGAGCGCTGCTGCAGTCTGCTTCCAAGCTGCTTCCAAGCTGCTCAAAAGCATTTAGTTAAAACATTTAGTCAACGCACAGCACAGTCAATGAAGTAGCTTGAGGACCTAGTTTTGAGAGACTTGTCAAACGGAACTAACCGAGATACATTTGCACAGCTTCTTATGCCAAAATACTATACTTCATACTTCAACAGTAAGTGTATTTCAGTACATTTCAGTCAATGAGGAGGAAACAAATACTATGCTGTCTGTGGCACAGACTGGCCAACTTTGGCAGTCATGTTGAGGCATACAAAACGCTTGGGTTAAAGAGTCGCCCCAAATACTTAGTAAATATTTATTAGAAAGAAAAAGCCAAAAAAAACAACACAAAAAAAATGCAAGCCAAATAAAATAACAAATTATTGGGTTCAACAAAGGTTGAAATGAACTAAATGTTCTCGATCGGTAAGTGGCATCTCATAGTGAAACTGCTAGAACCAATTGTGCATTAGAAGATAAAAGTGTGGACTTATAGCAATACCTAAGAACGCTGCTTTGTATGGCTTGTTTCGTTTCTTTCGGCTCTTGCTTTGCCATACCGATATGTTTCATTTTAGATTTTGTAATTTTCTTATGTCGCTTTTGCATTGTAACCAACGCCCATTTTGTTACTATATGTGTGATGGGTATATTGGTTTTGTTGAGATGTTTGTAAAAGACAATATAAAGAATGATCGACCCCATAAAGTATATGTATTCCTAATCACCATCAATAGACGAGTCGATTTGGCCATGTCTGTATGCATAATGTTAAGGGTTCAGGGTATCTCCTAGTCGAGCTTCTGGCGCTCGGCCAGGCTAGGAACGAAACAAAGTTTCATCATTTAATCTGATCGTCCCCGTTTTACTCAAAAGCGATTTGTCATGTCTAGAGAACATGAAAATAGTATTTGATACGAAATAAAGACATATAATACATAAAGACATATAATTGTATAAGTATAATAACATAATTAATATAAGTTTTGCGCCTTTTGTAACCAAACAAGGTAATATGATAGCCATGCATATATTTTCCTCTTCTAATGCAAATGCCAGAGGTTCGTTCTAAGTTCTTATATATACGATAATTGTTTTATTACATACATATTGAAATAAGATGCAAGGCGGGGTGGGGCAGGGTAGCGTAGCAAGGTGAAGGGTATATGATGGTCGTGTTGGCACCTTTGAAAAGCGTCGATAAGGAAATTGTTCTTTTGCTTATCGCATTTGAATTTAACGCTCCGTTGTTGTGCGTTTAAGCGAAACAATGAACGAACGAATCCATTGCTCTGCTCAGATATCATCTATCTAGTATCGAGCATCTGAGCATTTGAGCATTTGAGCATCTGGTATGTGTCAATGTAGCTTCTATTGTTTCTAGCTTGTCTCTTGGGTGTTCATTTTTGTTGCCCTGCTGTCTGACTTGCATATCAAGTTGCCGTTGCCATTGCCGTTGCCGTTGCCGGTTCGCTTTAGCTGTTTCCTAATCGTCTGTCTAAGTGTCAGTCCGTTTTGTTTGATTGATTTCTGCGTGCCTCTAGCGAAGTGCTCCTTTACACCATCAACATTCCCTCCACTCAACCTCTCACCAACAACACACACACACACACACACGCACACACTTCCAATCTATATCAGCCGCATCCACATTCAGATCCATCGAGCGAATTTCAGTTGCCAAGATTCTTGTGTGTGCATTTATTGGCGTAGGAAATTCAATTTTCAATTCCAAGTAAGAACGAAAGCCGATTGACAGCCGGCAACAATGAAGTACAAGTATGCCATGTGAACTGAGGGTGGGTTGGAGGGGGGGGATCATGCAAATAGATTTGCATACTCCTTTAATCTTGAGCCATTGTACCGTTCTCCTCAGGAGCCAGATATGCCATATACTCAGTTATATCGTCAGTCCATAGAATCTCAGCTAATTGTTTGGAAATTTGTTAAATGCAATAACCTACGCAAGTTCATTTAATTATTATAGAGGCATAAGAAACAAGAACTTGTATTCTGTAAACACCGCAAAAAATGATTGCTTAAATATTCTCGCAACGCAAAATAAAAACCAGCAAAACTTGTTTTTTTTATATTTTATAGACTTATCGAACAAAAACTATAAAAAAGCAAACAAGAAGGCTCTAGTCGAGTAAGCTCGACTAGAAGATACCCTTAACCCTTGACGAACAGGCGGTCGGGCTAACAGACATACACATACAGACAAACATGGCTATATTAACTTGGCTGTTGATGCTGATCAGGAATATATATACTTTATGCGGTCGGAGAAGCATCCTTCTGTCTGTTACATACTTTTGCACAAAGCCCATATACCCCTTTTTACCCATTTCATGGGTATAAAAAACCAAAAAAAAAAAAGACTGAAAATTCAGCATCAGTGTTGAATGAAGCACGTGCTAATTGAAATTAACCCCACAAAATATTGAATGAAATGTGATATGAATTAAACGAAGCGTAACTGTGCTAGTTGAGAGTACTTAACGATGCTTAAACGCACACTTATCGCTTTACAGCACGGCGAATATTGAGCAATTTTCACATCATTTTCCAATCTTGGCTAATGAACATAGTATGACCGCGTGCATGTGCATTTGTGTGTGTGTGTGTGTTTATTCGTGTGTCTGTGTCTGTGTTCGTGTGAATGTAGGAGTCATAACGGTATTTCGAATGTTTTGCCATCATTAGCATTTCATCTTATTTCACTCAAACGCCCAGCCGTGCATGCAACATATTCCAACAAAACAGCAGGCAACAACTGCATTTTAATTCCGTCCGTCCCTCTGTGCGTATCCGGAGCAGACAACAAACAGCTTGGCAACGTTGGCCCGTTGCTAACATAACGCAAACTCCCGCCCTCGCAACTCGCATCTCATACCTCATGACTCGTGGCCCGTAGCTGGTGGCCCGTGGCTCGTGCTGCATGCCACGTGGCCCAGCTGACCATTGGATTTGCTTTGCCTTTGCTAGCTGTGCTGCTGCTGCCGCCGCCGCCGCCGCTGATGATGGCGTATTAATGACCTGAATGCGGAATGTAACAGCACATTTTTTTCTTTATAGTTGCACTCCAAAGCGCAAGAATGACTGCAGGCCACTGAGGCAATGGAATGGGAAGGGGGGGCGAGGCAGGGACACTACATGCCTGACACGTTGCCGGAATTTATAATTGAATTGCGAATGTTGGCGAAAAAGGCAGCGGGTGAACATAGAGACAAAGAGAGAGAGAGTGAATGTCGAATAATGCGAATGCTTGAGCCTCAGCACTTTCTGGGATATGTTGTGGAGGAACACACATAGAGAAAGAGAGAGAGAGAGGAAAGGGGTAAGAGCGAGAGTTATTCGTGTTGGCTTCTATTTCGCTTTGAAGAAGATGGAAAAGAGAGTGCAGTGGGCATCATCAGCAATATGACAAGTACTAGTTGCGGGCAACAAATCCTTTTGCAACTGAAGTAAAAGTCAAAAGTTCGTTTGCAAAAGCAAAAAGCATGGAAGAAAAATTCAAAGCAGAAAAGCTCTATGCTGCTTTAACTTTTGCAGTACATTGCAGTAGGGCTGGAAAACTGATATGCACCCTAAGCGTTTTCATTTAAGGCTGTTAATTTGAACGCCGTAATTATGTGATTTCGTACACGACGTATACGTAATATTTTGGACAACTTCAATGAGGCCTGAGTCTGTTCAGTGTGGCTTTAATTGCGACACAAGCAACTAAGCAGGCATACTTTATTCGCATATGTTCTACGTCATGTATTCCGTGTATTTTATCGTCTTATTTCACTTCTTTTTCCTTGTTTTTTTGGTTTTTTTGCTTTTTATGCATATTGCTCGAACGGCGCTTTGCGCTTGCATGTAGCACGCTGTCGATCTAAGCGATGATAAGGCGCAGCAACAGCTGCTGCTGTGTGTGTGTGGTGTTTGGTGTGTTTTGTGGTGTGTGTGTGTGGGCGTGTATCTGTGTGTTTGTTGTGCAAGTGTTTGTTCACTGATGTATATGTTTATATAATTCCCACTTACCGCCGCAACACAAGAACAAGTTTATTGAAGTTGTTGCTGCTGTCGTGCTTCTGCTTCTGTTTCTGTTTCTGCTGCTGCTTCTGCTTTTGCTTCAATGTTTGGCTTTTATTTGCCGTATGTACTTTAGTCTCCTACACATACTTACAGACACACATACCATACAAAGACATATATTGGACAGGTGGTGGTTGGTAGAGGCCGGTGGGCGGAGAGGGGGAGCAACGTAGTAAACTAAGCCAAAAGGAGGTAAAATGAAAATTATGCTCTCTTTGGCATTAAGTTTATGAATAACGAGTTTCTTCTCACACTCCACGAGTGTTTGAGTGTGAGTGTGTGCGAGCTGCTGTTATGCGCTCTTCACAAAGCTTACAGAAATTTATTTGGTGCCATAACTACACACAGAGAGACACCCACACACACACACACAGATACAGCTAAGCTTATACAGCTCTCAGTGCGGCTATCGCCCCGCCATTTTGCTGCTGCCTGCCGATCAAAAGGTGTTAAGTTTTGTTGTTATAGTTAAGCGCCTGAAAAACCACAAAGACATGCACAGCAAGCAGCACAACGTTGACAGCAGCAGCAGCAGTGGCAGTGGCAGTGGCAGCAGTACCAGAATCAGCAGCATAGGTGGTGTTGCACTGCCATCTTCTGCTGCTGTTGATGATGGTGGAATCCAACTGGCTCGTTGCTCCACAATGTCTGGAAAGATTTGCAGTCTCACTTAAGATATGTTGCTGTTGCTGTTGTGTGTGTGTGTGTGTGTGTATCTACAAACAAGTTCGAAAACTGTGAAAACATAAGTGATCCCTCTACATATATTTCCATTTATTAAATTTAGAAAAGATAAGTCAAAGGGTACACTTATATCCAACTACACTTATATTTCATTACAAAGATGGTCAAGATACATTGAAATTGATTATAATATCTGATTAAAGTATATTGATTTAATTTAAATAAGGTATAAGTTGAAGTATCTTAAACATTTTATGATCAAAAACTCAACTAATCTAATAAAAGTGAATCAAAATACTTTCAGGAATCGCATGTTTACTTTTAAAGCCATTGTAGATTGATTACCTGTTGTGGAAATGAATTCAATAAAAGTTAACAATATGTATAAAGTACCGGTAACACTAAGGAATACCTTATTAATACGTGTGCCGGCTTGCATATGTGTGTGTTCCGGTGCGATGTGTGTGTTATGCCCAATGGAACTATGGCATTCGCATTTTGTTGGCTCAATTGAATCCCATTGAGTTTTCCAATTGAATAGGCCCATGTGCGATTCTTCTATATTTTAACGAGCACTAAATGACTTGAGTGTTGCTCCCGCTCCTGCCCCTGCCCTTGCTACAGCTGTCCATTGGCCAGTGCTGTCAGTTATTTCCATGTGCTATCACAAATGTACAGGTCGGTCCTAACGTCGGTCCCCGTCACCCGTCCTCTCACCTGACAGACACTTCCTCACTTGGCGCACATTCAAGTTCAATTTAGCCTTTATGTGTCGATGTCAGCATTGACAGTGGCCATGGTAGTGGCTGTGGCAGTGGCAGTGGCATTGGCATTGGAGTCGCCCCAACCCCAAGGGATGTTGTCGTTTTCGAGCACGCACAAAAGGATACACAAACAGTCAGGCAGACAGACAGACAGACGGACAGACAGATAGAAAGAGAGATAGCAATAGGCAGTTAGAAATAGAGAGGCCACACACCAACACCAACAGCCTAGACGTACATAAATGAACAATGAGAATGTGAATGCCAGCAGGCATTCGTATGAAACTAGTATACACCAAAGGCAACAACAAATCCATATACATATAGAAATGCATCGTAAACATTATTAGAAATATAAAGAAAAGCCTTATTGAGTTACTTTTAAGCAATTGCCAATAGTTTAAAGAAGCTGAAACTAATATTGCGCATATAGCTAAATATTTATATATCCAATAATAGTAAAAGAAAAAGCGTTTTGGTGGCAGATGGCGCACAGTGTTGAAAAATCACTTATATTCGGTTTGGAAAATCTGATCTGATTTGATCTATCTGTTTGTGTTTGTGTTTGTGTGTTTTTGTCTGACTGACTGCCAAGGCATAAAACACTGTAATTTATGGCACATTTCCAGTTCCATGCCACGAGTCGAGTCGCGTGGTCTGTTGCGCTCATAAAATCGTGCCTCTGCTCTCTCTCTCTTCTCTGTCTTTCTCTATCTGTGTGTGTGTGTGTTTGTCGCGCCTACCAGAAAAGGGGCAAACGATTCAAAATGGAGCGGCAAGGCAAATGGCAATAAAGTGCCAACCAAAATAAATAATGCGCGCGCCTCACAAATGTGGCAATAAACTTTGCAAAATTCGTGCTTCAAATAAAAACAAACAAAACGATAACGAAACATGGAAAGGCAGCAGAACAAGAAACAAGCAAACAAATAGACAAACAGAGTAAAAACTAAATTAGAAGAAGAGACCGGAACTAAACTTAAATCAACTTCAAATTGATTTCTGCTTATTAAGTGAGCCAGGCCGGGCCGGGCCGTGGCGGGCCGAGTCATGTCGAGTCGAGTCGAATCGAGTCAAGCCGTAAACTGCACTAAACGGAAAAGTTTTGTTCTCATTATGTGAGCCCAGCTGACAAGTGGACGCCTTCAAAGCCAAAATCAAATGAAACTTGCTGATTACATTTTTGTTCGTCTTCATTATTTTCATGGTTTTTTTGTCTTGTGTTTTTATCTTTTATCGCATCAAATGCAATTTGCATAAATTTACAAATATTCAAATGCGACGCACACAGCATAAGTTTGCCACGTTTCATTTGAGTTCGCCGTGAATATTTCAACCAACCACGCGATGTCCAACAACAAACACTTGAGAAAGTTTTCGCCTGGACTTGCTTGGTCTTGGTCTTGGCCTCTAAGCACATCTCATCCATCTGTTGTCTGTTTAGCGGAGATTCCGATTCAATATCAACTGATTAAGGGAACATGGCGATTGGGTGTCGGATCAGCCTACACTAAATTGGCTTTGCAATAATAATAATATTATGCAATAGAAATCACAAAAATGTTATTGCTTTTCACTTCGAACTAACAAATAACTTCTTCTACTTTATTTATGTCCTTGATTGATGAATGCTTTCAACGGAAAAGCTGACAAAAACTGAAAAAAAGAGTGCAAGAGAAATAGAGCGACTGTGAGCGACGGAGATGGAGATATAATGTGACCATAAGCAAACTGCATATGTACAAAGTTTATAATTGCATTGCAACGTTGCGCACACATCATTATGGTCAGTACTTGAGCTTTAAACGACAAAAAACCTTGAAAAGCTGTACAGCGGACGGGGTGGGGCAGAGCGGGGCGGAGAGTGATGATGACAGAGACGACAGCAGCAGCAGCGAGAGGTGGACACTCATTAAATGTGCAAATTATGTGCGATGCCAAAAAGATTTTTAAAAGATGCCAAGAGTTTTGGACACTTGCCTGTCAGTTGCGGATTGGGCGAGGGAAGTGGAGGTCAACTCTGTGACTCTCTCTCTCTCTCTCTCTCTCTCCTTCTCTCTTGTTCAGTCTGTTTTTTTTTTTTGTGTTCCCAATAGACAGCTGATGCTGACGGTGATGCGAGTGCGACGTTTAAAGCAGCGCATACTTTCTACTTAATGCACATTTTGGGACCTCTGGGTACCATGAGCAAAAGGGTTACGGCTGTTGTAGTGTGAGTGGAAGTGGAATTGCGAGGGGAAAGCGGTGAGGTGGGGAGGGCGACTATGTTACAGTCTGTTTGCGCAACTTTCTGCTGACTTTTTAGACTAAAAGTCAAATATTTCATTTGGAAATTCCAGGCGCTAGGGCGAGAATGAAATGTGAAATTGTACAAATACATAGATACATACACAAACACATATAAATGTGTGTGTGTGAGTGTGTGTGTGCGACGCCTACAGCAAAACACCCAAGCGATAGCAGCAAAACACATTTTTCTAGCTGTTCCCGCTACGCTTCCTTCCCGGACACTACCAATACCATCCTTCCCACCCAACCCACAGCGAGCAACTTCAGCCGGCGGCTGCTTAAAAACTATAAATTAAGTTTACAACTTTTCCGCAAAAAAAGTTTTTGTGTAGCATTGTTGTTGTTGTTTTTGTTGTTGTTGCTGTTAGTGCTCCATTTAGTTGCTTTTTGCATCTTTTGTTGTTGGTATTATTTCAGCGTTTTATCACAGTATGACAAAATAGCATTGTACCAAGCAAGGACACAATAAAAAATGTGTGTCAAGCCAAACAACTTTGACATCCATCATTGCGGCGCCCGACACTTGTTGACCTTAAGCACGGACAGACATACCAAATCAGATGGTCGCTTCTAAAAAGGCAAGGGGTGATGGCTTATTCGGTGGGCCGTGGGCGATGGGCGGTGGGCGGTGAACGGGGGGCTATGTTCGGCGGCGAAGGACTAGGCTGACATTACCGTTGCCTTGCATTCGTCCAACAAACTGACAGCTAATCAAAACGTCGCACAAAGTTCATTAACAACATTTTCCAGTCAATTGTCCTGTCAAGGTGGCCAGCATATTTCTGTAGAACACTACAGAAAGAGAAAGACAGAGATAGAGAGGAAAAGAGAGAGAGAGAGGTAGAGTTGCCGTATCTGTTTGCGTTTTGCATAGACAGCAGTCAGTAGCTGAAGGTCCTTGTCAAGAGGTCGTTTAGGTCGTGGCAGCACATTGTTAACAACTTGGCATAAAGTTGTTTGTCTTTCACCTCAGCGTGTCGATGACACGACTACGACTTACAGCATGTCCAAACTGACTACGACTGAGTGAGAGGGAGAGACAGAGAGTGATCGGGACGGGGACAGGGATAGAAACAGAAACAGATAGGGCTTGGAGCAGTGAGGGGTAGCGCAAATTTATTGCCAGGCAAATCAACAAAACTTAACGAACTGTTCCTACATTTGCCACTACTACTCAAAACGAGACGAGAAAAAAACCGACAGCTTCTCATTCTTTAACTTTGAGCATCCAATGAACTTGAAATTCACAAAAAAACGAATAGAAAAGCAAAGAAATGAAGAAGGCAGAATAGCAAATAGACTTTCAATTGTTTATGGCACTAAAAAAAATGGAATCAGGCCAAAAACATATGATTTTTCTTTCTTCTTTCGATTGACATATTCATGTTGTACATATTCATCATCAAGTGAAGTAAAGTGTTGTGAGATTAGCAGTAAATACACATTGACATATTTAATGATGTAAGCAACACTTAGTAAATTGTTCAGAAGATAATGTTACTGTACTTTGTAATTTCCATTTAATAATCTTAGATTTGCTTTGAGAACGTTTAATCCACACTCAAGTTAAATGTTCTTGTTTGAAGAGTCAGTTCCTGAATTTGACCTAAGTGTATTTCGTTAGTTTTGTTGTAGTCGGTTTTGGGTTGAGCTCATGCGAGTTAAGATTTCTACATTCTGTACTCAATATTTATATGCACGTTGTTAACTGCATAGATTATTTGCATATCAAATGGGCATGAGTATTGTATCCGAGTGTGTATGTGTCTGTGTGTGTGCGAGTGTGTTTTCGTGTGTGTGTGTGTTTTATGTAAAATACGAGCATGGAGAGTTGACTGCAGGCACGCACACGCAGGCTACCAACGGGCGGGCAGGCAGTTGCCTTTTGACTTCCTGGCACGCACAAAAGCGCAGGACACGCAAACGGGTCAAGGATATTATGCATATGAATACACAAAAAGGAGACCACAACAACAAAACCAAGTCAAACTCAAACTCAAACCCAAACCAAACTCAAACCAAAACCACACCAAATCCAAACTAAATCCAAACCATCCGAACCAAGCCAAACGACAGGCAAAACAAAGCCCAAAGCAGTTGGCTACCAAAAGCAGTCACAGACAAACGTTCATCAACTTCAAAGCAGTTGTTGTGTTGTGCTGGCTGCCCGCTATACTCTGTACACTATACGCAATTCGACATTTGCCATTCGCCATTTTAGCTGCCATTGTCGGCGTCCACGTCGTCGACGTTGCCGTTGTCGTTGTCGTCGTCGGCCATTGTTCTCTAAGTGTGTGCAACTGTGTGTGCATTTCTGTGTGTAGCTTGTGTGTGCCGCTCAAAAGTCGCACAAATGAACGCG
The DNA here is from genome assembly GCA_035044645.1 of Scaptomyza parva. Classification (NCBI taxonomy): domain Eukaryota; kingdom Metazoa; phylum Arthropoda; class Insecta; order Diptera; family Drosophilidae; genus Scaptomyza; species Scaptomyza parva. The sequence continues at coordinate 14,199,053 of JAWNNT010000139.1, forward strand.
TAATTGTTTGCACATGAATACATTGGGTAAAATACATATACACACACACACACACACAAACCCGTATATAGTATATGTATTCACCATGAGCATTTAAACACAAAAACCCCGCTCAGACGTTGCATGCACCGCGCATTCCATTCATTTGCATGCCAAGTCTGGATGAGCGTCTGGATTCTGCACATTGCACATTGCACATTGCCAAGTCAAAGGCGTTTTAATCTGCTTACCTTGGCGACAATTCTCTTTTCTATTCTTTTTCTCCACTCCCTTACTCCACTTACTCCCCGCCGCCGACTGCAAAAATCATTTGCATGATGTCGAAGCATTGCACAGTAGAGCCTCAGGCAGAAAAGCATTGCAAAAACTGAAAAGAATATAAAAAAAATTCAAAATCATGGTGAAAGCATTTTGTAAAATGAATGCATGCATTTGATGGAAAAATTTCCATAAACTCAAAAAAAAAAAAAAAATCGAAAAAATGTTTATTATAGTTTATTCAAATTGGATAGCTAGTTTTCTTGCCAGACTACGTGGTCATAATTGTCAATTTATTCAGTCTGCAACAAAATATGCAAATATTTCAACAAAAAAATCTGTATTTTCTCAAGGTTTGATTTTTGGGTAAACTTTGCAATCGAACTATGTAATCAATATCAATCTTGCAAAGAGTTCAGCATAATTTTTCAAGAATTGCTTGATGTGATAGTTAAGTGACCCGATATTCAGTAAGTATGGCTTAAAAACAGATTTCGATTTTGGCTATTTCCAATAAATTCTATCAAATTAACGAAAACTCGGTCCGATGATCTTATAAACGTTTACTACTTAAGGAAACTTTGACATAATATTGCTCATCTGTTAAGCTATCATTGAAATCGGTTATAGAACACCGAAGACATCAAAGAGTGTTTACACACAACATATAAAAGAGGTAGGGCTCAGAAGAAGAATGGAATTTTATTTTCTTATTCTAATAATCTGTATTACAAATGCAAATTTACGCGGCGAACGCAATTAGTGAACCCCACAGTGCGCCTTTAGTCTGAGGTAGAGTTGTTGCTGAATTTGCATTGGCGTTGCAGCAGCAGCAGGACCAGCAGCAGCAGCAGCAGGAGCTTTGCTTTAATTACGGCTCAAGCTTCGCTTTGAGCACATAAACAAATTGAAAATTGTTTATGGCATGCAAATTAATCAAATCTCTTTCTCAATTAAGTCAGCCAGCCAGTGTCGGTAAGGAACAGGATTGCGGGAACAAGTGCGGCGGCTGAGCTCTGCGTGATCTTTGCCTAGAACATATTTGATTATTCGAGACAGAAAGACAGAATGGTAAGATGCATCGGGATAAAGCACTCCGGAATTTTCATCTTTTGTAAGCAAGTCGCAAGTAGCAGGTGCAGCAGCTCTTAAGCAAAAATTAGCATAGTGAGGTATTATTCCCTGGATAATAATTGTTATAATTAAACACAAGATGAACACAAAAACGAACAGAAACACGAAAATCTTCACACAATTAGAAGAGTTTCTTTATAGCCGTGCTGATACACTGATTATAAATTATTCAGATAAATCAGATTTCAAATAATCAAAAGAAACAGTATGTAAATCATTATTATCTTATTGCCGATAGGTAAGTGCATTTCATATTCGACAACACATGCAAATAATTCCTTTTTATAACATAATTTTCTTAACTGTTTTCCAATTTGCTGACCCCTTGGGCCATACACACACACACACACATACGCTCTTGTATCGCCCTACCTAAATCGTTATGAAATTGTTTAATGCATAATCAAGTGATGTATTACACACATATCAACAACAACAAGAACAACAACAACAGGAACAGCAACAACATCAATAACTATTGTGTTGTTTTAACTAGCCCAAAGTTGTTGCCCAATTAGCAAAACTAACGCCTGTCCAGCCTGTCTGCCCCACTCTCATACAGTCTTCAACTTTCTTATACTTGCCACATGCAACAGCTGTTTGTTGCTTGTTTGCTGTGTGTCAGTGTCGAATTTTCGGTCACTTGTGTGTGTGTTGTGTGTGGTAGAAAGTTTTCGCTCGTGCGCATTCAGCCAGCGACTAGAATGAGTTGGCTCATTAAAAACTAAACTGTAATTATTGTGCAGCAATGAATACTTCAACGTAAGCAGAACCATTAATCATAGCTAAGTGGATTTTGATTGGGTTGCCAGTTTTCTATTGTCAATTGTCTCTATGGTCTCAACAAAAAACACCTGAGTCACCATTAGTCCTGCTGGAACCTGCTGAGCCCTAAATAAATAGTTTAACTTTATAGCTGGTTTTAAACTATTCCATACTTATATACTTATAATGTTTTTTAGCTTGTGGTCGTTGTGGTCTCTTCAGCGTTTTTGTGTTGTATGTGAGTGTGTGTGTATGTGGCCTTTAATGAGTTTGCCAAAGTCAAGTTTACTTTAATATTGCTTTATTTGCGGTCACTTTGTATTATTATTTACAATCAATCTGTAATTTAAACTTTGTTTACCTTCAGTATGTATACAAGTGTATACAAATATTTAGGTACACATGAATTGTGTTCCATAAACTGTTCAACTGAAAACTTTTCTATTTAATTAAACTATGATTATGCAAGCATTTTTTTGTTTGTATTTGTTTTTTGGTGAATTAAAAACTAAGAACATTTTTTACTAATTTCCAAAGTATATTATAAGCCCAGAGAGTGAATATTTCTTAAATTTAAGAAAATTTCTTAAAGCAATCAATTCATTTATTTTTAAATTGAATTCGTATGTGGGTGATATGTTTTAAAGGATTTATTTGGGTTGCACAAATTAATCTAATATCTCGCATTTCACTTCCTATTCTGTCAGATGCATGGCTTTTCTGTTGTTGCTTTTGGGAAATCTAGCATCAAATCGTACTTTAATTTAAAATATTTGGATGAATGGCTCGCTCACCTGCGTTTTGTATTGTCGTACGGCTTATCAGCGCAATGGCTGCCTATGTTGCTGACAATTTGTGACCGGAGCCGCATCATTGGGAAACCCATTTCCGGTGTCACCAGCAACAGTTACTTCAAAGGCACAAAACATACGCATAGAACCTGCCTGACTGCCTGCCCAAACCCCAACCCGAAAGCACGCCACAAACACACACAATGCAAACAGTGGATACGCAGAGAAGAAGTGGAGTAATAAGATGGAAGAACCATCTATTGCACATGTGTATCATGTACACATCCTGTGTTTCTGCGCGTTTCAATTATGGGACAGATTCAATGTTTCTGTTGCCAGCTTAGAGCATAAGCGATTAACACAACGCGTCCAAGCCGAAGAGAAAAGTGCTTCAAATCAACAGCTGGCGAAGAGCCCAGCCCTTGCCAAGCCAAGGTCTCTCTCAGTCTTACACTTTCTCACTCTCTCTTGTTTCGATTGTTTGGTGTGTGTGAGAGAGAGAGATAAAGCAAGAGAACTTTCGAAAACTCACCACAGACTCACACGCACACACACACGCATCCATTGAGTGTTGCTGGCAGGAAACTCACCACTCTGCTGCGATGTTACTCGTCACCGCCAGCGCATGGAGCCGCCAATCAGTCTATCGTTGAACTCTGCTGCTGTTTGTTGCTCAATCCAGTGGGGCTCTATACAGTGACTTTGTCCAGTGGCGTTCCCATAGTGGCTAGCGGTACGTGTGTGTGACGATGTGAACGATTCGATTGTGAACTTCAATACTACTACTACGACAACGACGACAACATCAACGCGACGCGTGTTATACTTGTGGGTTAAAGAACACCCCCACCACCACCACGCACCACGCAGCCCGCACCGCGACCGTTCGAACAAATAGTTGCTTTTGGCCAGAGCCGCCGTATTGAGTTCAATTCTGTTGCAATACGCGCCACTTTTTTGTGATTATTTTTTGGTTGTTACCGTCTAATCAATTAACATCAAACACAAATCAAAAAAATAAAAAAGGAATTATATTTTCTCAAACGTGCAAAAGTATTTCCTAAACATATGCCGGTACAACAGTGCGTATGATTGATACAAGCGAGTGTTTAAGAATGCAACAAATACAGAACGAGATCCAAATCGAAATACATATGTATAAGAATAACACACATCAAAATAACCAAGTGTAAAAAGTTGCATTAACGCTTACAACTTCCGCCAAGCAAACAATAGTCAACATTTGAAGATTGTCCAATAGAAAGGGTAAGTAATAAGTGTTACAATTTCTTAAAATCATGCCGGGCTTAAGAAAAAATAATTTACTTTTAGCAAAACTTGTATTCCACAAAAGTCGCAAAAGTTTCATGAACATCAACTGCTTGATTTTCAATACTTACACATTAGTTTCCGTGTAGTTTTCTTTACTTTCAGTGATTGCACAAAAGTCAGTAAATTGTGTGATTAATGTGCTGTGTGCTTTTAATTGCGGATGCAACTTGCGAACAAACTAATTATTTTCAAAAAAAAAGTTACAATTATATTTGCCATGTCAACACAAATTAAAGTTGATTTTCAACAATTGTTTGGATCAATGTGTTCATTAAAAATAACATTGCAAAAAAAAAACCGTTCGGAGATTGGAGTTCTCTCTACAGAACTTGTTAAAGTCACTGATCAGTCATTAGTTTTTAAATCGGTAATTAAATCAATTGTCTATTGGCGAAGCCCAAATAAAATTCTAGTTTGGTTGGTCAAGAGTAAAAGTACTAAGGGGTGAAGATAAATGATATATCTCAAATATAAAGGTAAAGGTTTTACCATGATAAATGAATTTGTTTGGTGTTTAGTAAAGGAAACGTAATAAATGCAAACCTAATGCTCATAAAGCTATATTAAGCCAAACCACATTAAAGATATTTTTTTGGTTTCCAGTTCTATTAGTATTGATCTACCATTATTTGTACTTATGTACTTATATATTGAACATACGTGAATGTTCTTCAAAACTGTGTATCAGGCAGAAAATAACTGTACCATTTCTAAACTATTAAGAAACATTTTTCTCCGTACATTTTTCCTGAAAGAAGTTCACGCTTAAAAATCGAGTCACAAGTCACCAACCAAATATAAAAAGTTAGTAAATCGATTCTATACATTACTTTCTGCATTTGTAAGATTTATTTATGATTTGCCAGTGTTGGTAAATGCTTCCCAAATGCCATGCGAAGCGTTAACACCTCGATTTACCCAAACGCCGTAGGGCAGGGCAGCCAGGCAGGCAGTTAATCAATCTTGCGTTCGAAACCGATAAGCAGTTATAAATATGTGCGAGCACAAAACTAAATCGAAACTGAAACCTAAACCTAAACCGAAAGCAAGAAAAATACCAAAATAACTGTCCCATCAGCGGCAGTAGAAAGAAAACTACTCGTATTTTAGAAAGTGGATAAAAGCATTGAGCAAAAACCGTGACAACAACCAAGAACAGCAAGCAAAGCAACCGAAAATGTGTAGCAGCAACAGGACCAAGGGACACGGGGTTTGCACTGGCCAGTGATGGGGAAGCGAGCCAGAGAGAGAGAGGGAGAGAGAAGCGTTAAGCAGTTTGCTGCCATTGGCAAGCAGCAGAAAAAGGATCTACATGATTTATAAGGTACATTAAATTGAATATTCAACATAATGTAGCATTTAAATGGGAAACGCACACAAACAGCACAGCAACTATTCACATATGTACATGTGTGTGTGTGTGAGTGTGTATATATATGTATATGTATGTATATATGTATGCGCTGCTCCATCCCAAGGTCATTTTGACTGGCAATGACATTTTATGGCATGGAGCTGGCCAAATGGTTTTGTCTTGAGCTTGAGTGTCTAATGTCTAAGTGACTTTTGGCCGCGTCTAAGAGCATGCCACAAAATCAAAATACTTAGCCAGCACCTAATGGCATGCCTTGTTGCTCCACGTTCTTACAGTTTTTCGGTTTTTCCGTTTTTTTCGTTGTGTGTGTTTGTACTTTTGCTTTTTTCGCATCGGTTTGTTTTTTTTTGTGTGTGTGTTGCGGCGGGGTTTTTTTTAATATTAAAGTTTCACATCTTCAAGTTAAGTTCCAGCAATTTAGTTTTTCCCTACATAAATGCTACAAAAAACCAAAAAAAAAACACACAGAAAAACACAAAAAGCGCAGAACTTTTAGCGTCAAAAAATTATTTAACTTCAACGTGTGCAAAAGTAATTTAGCAAACCGGAACGGAGCGAGCATCATAAATCACACGTTTTGCCCTACAGGAAAGTGCCAACTATAACTGCAAATACACACACACATGCTAGAAAGTAATTCATGCGCACACACACACATAGACATATACATATACATATACACATACATATACAGAGAAATGTGAGCACGCGTTACGTGTGTGCAGGTCAAATGTGAAAAGTCAGCCAATTTGGGCCACATTTGACAGACAAGTCGGCGTCGTGACCAGCTTGTCTACCAACCAAAAACGCTAAAACGCTAAACGTTGCACACTCAGTCCGTACCGCAGATATCACTTTATCACTTAGTAACTCGTATATCTAGTTTATCGATAACATTTGCAAAGAGACAAGAATTGGTTTTTTCTTAACGATTGATCATCATAATGAACAACATCAGTTTGGCAACTGTCATATAAAACAAAAAACAAAATAACAGAGAGAAAATAATAGTAGTCAGAAAAATCATATAAATAATATTATATTCACTGCCACATGAATATGAATATTTTGGAATTAAGCAAAGAGCTGGGTAACAGAGATTTCATTAACTTTTTATCCTATTCCCAGCGGCTGACACAGTGGGTAAGTGCAAAAAACGTGCAAAAAACCTGCTCGTTGCTGTTGTTAAGTTGATTAAGCTTCAACGATTGCACTCACAGCGTTCGGATGGCGGGCAAAAACTGCTGTACATTGCCTTGTCGCACGAGAGCTGTGATCTGGACTCGGTGGTAAGCACTTTATCGATTGCATATCTGCGTTATCGCAATCCGGGCATTGTTAAGCACAAGTTTCTGCCCGTACTGAACATGATGCGACGTGACTATCCCAGCAAGACTGAGGTGCGCTTTTTGCTCGACAAGCAGAACATTAGGCCTGAGAGCCATTTGGTGTTTCGTGACGATGTGCCCGAGGAGCTGATGAGTCGTAGTCGCTTCCTTTTGGTCAATCATCATGTGAGTCCATTTCACTATTGCTGCGAGGAGGTCTACGACTATCGCCCCTATCAATGCCAGGCAGCCCGTCTGCCCATCTACTGTCAGCGTGTCATGTATCCGTTGAGCTCGTGTGCCGCCATTATAACCGAACGCTACAACAGTCCCATCTATAACTTTGCCAGAGTGCGTTGTCTGCGCCTCTGTGAGCTGTTGCATGCTGCCATCCTCTTGCAGAGCCACAACTTTGTGGCGCATACACCTGAGCAGTTGCCGCGAGTGCGCGACTTTCAACTGTTGCGCTCTCTGGAGGCGCAGCTGGGCGAACTGAATGCCGCCAAGCGCACCATTCTCTATGACACTCTTGTGAGCGCCATGTTCAACCTGAATGATCTGACACTGCCGCAGATCTTGCGTCGTGAATTCAAACTGATTTGCGCCAATAATTCTCATCATTTTGCTCGCATCGCCAATTGTTGCTTTCCCAAGGCCGTAACACGTTTCATCTCGTTCGAGTTCTGCGAGCATGCGCTGCGCGAATTTGGAGAGGAGCACGGACTTAACTTTGTTGTGCTGCTCGGCACTAGCACACAGCCCAAGGGTGGACTGGGCATCAAGGAGATCGGTATTATACCACTGGATGCATTGCGTGAGGTGGGCGATCGACAAATGTTTGAACATCTGATAATCAATCTGAATGCATCCGATCAGCCGTTGCTGTCGCTCGAGCCGTATCGCCGTCTTGACTTTATGCAAGGCGCCTACTACTTCGTTAACGAATGGAATATTACATTTACTTGTATTATGTCTCTGATGCAGCGCATCGTCTATAACTGGGTAGCCCAGGGTAAAAACTAACAACGCCTAAGAAAACTTTATTACCACAAGTCAATTGCTATGCAATCGCTTGTTTAAGCTTAAAATCAGGCAGAAAACAACATTAACCTAGTTAGAAAACTTATTTAACTTATGAAATACATATTTATTCATTAACGGAGTAAAACTTGCAAGCAAAACATATCAGGTTTTTTTTCTATATCATAAAGAGAATATCGAGTTCATTTTACTAACTAAACTAAACTCTTAAAATCGATGGCTTTGATATAGTTTTTAGTTTTTATTATTAATTATATTGTTGTTTCAAACTTTGGCTTTGGCTTTGGCTTCGGCTTCTACCAGCTATCCAGACTATCCAGGCCATCTAACAAATTTTCAGTTTCCAAAAGTTATTTAGAAAGTCTCGGGCCATAAATAAGCTACATATTTAATGAAGCCACAGTGTTGCTGAGAGTATAGAAACATGAACGCATTTAAATTATGATTTACGTACACCAAAACACCCAAACACACACACGCACACACATACACATAAACACTTGCTCGCTCTGTATGCACATGATGTCAAAAAAAGGTAGTGGATGTGAGGAGAAAGGAGGAAGGAGAAATGGGGGGCTGCCTAAGCCATTACACAATGCATTAATCTAATCATATGAGAATATGTGCGAGTTACTCACACACTCTTTTGGCCAAGTTTACCAAATTCATGAACTCAAAACTGGAGTTTTATATGAACATACATACACATACGTTACTAAACCTGTATTTTTCTTGTTGCTGCTGTTACACCTACACACACACACACGCGCACACGCACACGCGCACACGCACACGCACAAACAACACATTCTCACTCACATGGGCAGGCAAAAAGTATTTGCAACTTGATTTATAAGCGCACTGATGTCAGTTACGTGCACGCACTCAATAATGGCAGCCATCCAATTGGTTGGTGGAATAGCCAGAGGGAGAGAGCGGGTTGTCGCATGTCTGTTGTTGACTTTGTGCTTTTTGGGCAACAGGGATTTGCAAAAGGACTCGCTTCCATTGCGCAAATTGCTTGCAACACTTTTTTTTTAACTCAGGTCTTTTTTTCATATTTTTCTTTTTATTTGTCGCCGTTGCCATCGCCATTTGCCGTTTGCCGTTTGGCTTTAATAAATCGCTTAGACCTGGGCTCACCTGCAGCCCGCGAATCCCTTTAGCCACACCCTGCAGCGCTGATAACACAACGACACAAGTCAAAGACGCCGAAAAACAGGAACTTTTCTGACGTCAGTCGACGGTCGACAGTCGAGAGTTAAGCGTCGAGAGTCGACATTATTCTCTGGCGCCACTCGAAACACATCCATCAGCTTCGCATTTATATGAAGAGCTTAATGCTTAGGGTGTTGCTGGCGCACAGGTAAAAAAAAAAGGAAAGAAAACGACAAGGCAAAAGAACAGCGGGTGAAAGGGCTTTGGAGCTGGGAGCTGCCCTCCTAATTGTTAGACTGCTCGTCTTTTTTATTAGCTTTTCATTCTTTTATTCCAAATACACTCACTTGCCGACGGGTGTAACATGGCATTCATGTTCAGTCAGAAACTAGAAACATTTTAGTTTGAAATATACTTTTAGTTATTTCACAAGCACATTGTTCTTATCTCTGGGCATATAGTACTATAAATGTGTTAAGAGAACTTCACCAAATACACATCATATTTTTTGTATGTATTCATACAAGAGTATTCAAGCGTCGTCATCGTGTAGAAAGCCATTACTGTTTGTTATATTTGGTTTGTTTTCTCTGTTTTCTCTGCTGCACGTTTTTTGTTTTGCGCGTTTTTTTGTTTGTGTTTACCATTGCATACTTTTGTGCGCTGGGCGCGTAATGAAGATAATTGCTGTTAAGCGCATCTCTAAGCGGATTTTAGTACCACGCCCTGCGTGCAACTAAATGCCCCCACACCCACTCGCCCACTCACCCCTAAAAGTATTTACCTGTCTGCGTTGTCACTAAAAGTTTTTTGCATTTGACTTTTATTCGCTTACCCTGAAAACGAAAGATACTTTGTGCAAATGTATATATATTGATGGCGTTAAGATAGACCTTAGATTAAAAGAAATAATTTTGAATAAATGCATAACTATACTTAAGAAGAGTAAAACGCTTCACGAAGTTACGTTATTTTTAAGCTTTTCTATTCTAAGCTCAACTAAAAATAAACATAGAGATTCCAATTTGTAGAGTATTTCATAGTCGTCCTTGTCGTTGTGTTGCTTAACCTAAACGCTTTTATTTATTATTTTCTTTTTTAGCAGCGTTGCTTTTACGTTTCCCTTTTTAATTTGCACTTGCCATTGGTATGTTGAGTCGTTTGAGGGCGTGGCAACGCTTTTATTTCAAAGAGCGCACGAGACTTGCATTAATTAAATTCATTAGACTGTTAAAAGGTGTTCTCATGTATTAATGTTGCTGTTGCTATTCTAGTGCTCTTTATTGTTGTTGTTGCTGCTGTCGTTGTTGTTGTTTTTGTTTTTGTTGGTGATGCAGCAGCTGAAGCAGCAGCTAATTGGCAAATGGCCGGCAAACGAAGCGTATACGCGATGCGGCCAGATAAAGCAGTCAATATTGAAACAACTACAGAAAAACGCCAAGAGAACAAAACAAGACAGACAGAAAAGACAGACGGGCACACAAAAAACACAACTTAACTCAACTCAAAGAACTTAAATTGCAATTAAATATTTTGTGCTCGCGCTATGCTCTTGATCTGCGTCAAGTCAAGCGCTTTTGGTCAAAGGAAAACATCAAGCCTTGGCCAAGCCCGCGCCAAGCATCCCGAGGTACGTGGTTCGAGGGGGGTGACATTATTGTCCGGACTTTTGCAAGCAACTTGCCATTTGGTTAGCATGCGCTTGCTTTGCATATTTCCGGCTTCCGTTTTTTGACTGCGACATTGTCACGAATTTTTGTATTTGTTGCCTGCCCGGGCAACGAATTCTTCTCTAGGCAACTTTTCCCATTTCAATATACATACATTTTCTATTTTGGGTTTTTTGTCAAAAACTTGTTTACAGGCGCAAAATTATTGTGAAAGACGCTAACATTTATGACAAATAGAAGTATAATGCGGTGGCCTTGGTGGGAGGTAGAGAGGCAGGGCACAGCAGGGCACGGCCGGGCAGGGCAGGGATGGAAGGGCAGCGACATTGGCTTTGCCATGTAACAGGTAATTGTTTTCGTGCCTGTCGTTTCGCTTCATTTGGGTTTTGTTTTTGTGGCCATCGTTTATGCTTTCATATATATATTTTCTTGCTTATTTTTTTCTATTCTCCTTTTGGCTTCGGCATAATTTATTGTATGCCTTGTTTCGCATTTGCATAAATATTTTAATTTGCATTTTAACAAAATGCGAATTTTGTTGCGGCCTGCTACACAAAATCCATACTAGAAACTTCATTATTTATACAGATATTCATGCATATACAATATAAAATATATCAAAATGCCTTTTTTTAGCTTTTCTTATTTATTTTTCAGCTAGTTTCATGATCACTTTTACTGATTACCTTCAACTTAAGCGTGTATTCTCAATACAATAATTGTCCTAAGCAAGTTTGAACAAATTATCGAATGAATTTACTTTTGTCAAATGTCCAAAATGCTACTCAGGCTTGAAATAAACATTTTTCTCTTCAATACTTATATCTTTCATGCTGAAGAAAACAATTCATTGTGCAGAACATATCTGACAATCAATTAGCTTGCATATTTGAACAAAGAAATGCAAGAAAATCTCCAAAGTGTCATCTACACAGATAGTATATTAACTATGGCTGTAGTTGAGCTATTTGTAATTTGCAGGTATTTAAAATTAATTAAATGTAGTTTTAATTAAACATATTTGAGTGCAAAAATAGTTTACTCGTTGCCTAATTGAATTTTAATTAAAAATCTATTAAACTATAATTTTTTCATTTGCATTTGTTAATTAAGATTTTTTTAATGTAACACACAAGCAATTATGCATATGTGTGTGTGTCTGTGTTTGACAGTGATAAGCATTTTTTGTACGAAAACAAGAAAGAAACACATTCGCTTAGTTTGCTTTTTGAGCAACACAAACAAAACTTATCTTCATTTTTTTTTCATCTATCTAACATCTCTGAAAGGTTTTGTAAGCATTCTCACACATACACGAAAATTAAATACAATTTGAATAATTGTTTGTCTACGGTGTGTAACAAAAGGTTTATATTTGTTAAGCTCATGTTTTGCAGAACTTTCCAGTCTTGTTTTAGCTTTCTGTTTCTACTCTAAAATATTATTTTCTTCTATTTATACCCTTGGCCCATGAAATGTGTACAAAAGGGTATAATGGTTTTGTGCAATATTATATAACAGGCAGAAGGAAGCTTTTTCGAACCAATAAAGTATATATTTCAGGAACTATAAAAGCTAGTGACTCCGTCTTAATGGCCAAGGTTTAAGGGTATCTTCTAGTCGAGCTTATGCGACTAGAGCCTTTTCACTTGTTTGGTTTTGTTTTTCTTATTTATCACAGAAAAGTTGCTAATTGGTAGTTGTGCTATTGGCCATGTTAAAACTGAAACTTGCTTAACTTCTTGTACCCAAGCAAACAATATTCATAACATTTTTTTGATAACATATATTATTTAGAAAAAGAATGTTAATTATTTTAAATATTTGATTTTTTAAAGCCAATTTCTTGTTCTTTGATAACTCTCAAGACCATTTAATCGAAGTCTGGCAAGAATTGGGTCTAATATTAAGTTACAGTCTACGCATTTACATAACTAAAATTGCGACTAAATAACAATTTGGTTGGCAAGTGTTAAAAATGTATAAAAGATGCGAGTTGGGCTAAACTGAATTTATGTGGCTTCAAACGCACATAATTTAATAAAGTTGAGGCCCGTTACGGTCTTGCTGTTGCCCGGCAGCGTCTCTGCCTCAAAAGTAGACAATCACTTTATTATTAAGCCAGACGAACACACACACACACACAGAAACACATTCATCCATACACATACACAGAAGACACACAGTTCATAAAAAAGCAAACAAAATAATGGCATCAAATTTGAAGATTTGATGCGGAAAAATGCTTTTCACGTTTTCACAATTTTGGTGGCTGTGTGTGTGTGTGTGCTTTTCGTGTTTGCGTGTGGGTTTGTGTCTAGGCAGCTTATTGATAGATAATATATTTATATTTAAATAACACTTCATCATGCTGCTCCTGCTGCTGTCGATGGCGATGTTTGGGGGGGAGGACGCATAACAACGAAAAACGAACAACGAACAACGCGGCGTATGCGTAATATTGTTTGCTTTCATGTTTCAAGCTGAAGCAGTTGCACCAGCAGCCTTATAAATAAACTTGATCCATTACACTCACATAAACACACAAGCACACACACACACACAAACATACAATTCAACTTGACTGCTTGCCTTGAGAGCGATAAATTTAGGCTTATGATTTTATCCCTTTTATTATTGGCTCCGGCCTCCGTTCCCGTCCCCCGTACCGTTTGTCATCCTCAGTAGCACAGTAGCGTCGAGTGCCTTTGGCTTGCCATTTTCATCTCATTTTCATTCAATGGCACAGTCGCAGTCGCAGAGTCTCATTTTCATTTTCGTTTTCATTTCCAGTCTGTTTTTGGCTTTTGCCTGTCCACTCAAGCGTAAAACAACGCTCGCAAACAGAATCACATACATTATACACACACAAACACATTCACACAAACACATTCACACACACGCACACGCAGAGAGAAAGCGATGAGCAGCGTTAGCATTGTCAGCTTTTTGAAGAGCTAAGGGCATTCGGTTGAAAATAAATAAACTATATAACAATAAGGCAGACAAGCAAATTAAATACACACAATAGCTATAACTTTTTCTTTTCTTCGTTCGCATTCTGATTTTTTGCAATTTTTTGTTAGCTACAAAATACAAAATACCAATACCAATACCAACAACAACTTTTTCGACTTGTTAATGCGGGGGTACACACAATAAGCCAGCAGAAAATCAACAAAATTAACACTACATAACAATGAAAACCTCGAAACGAGGCAGGTTCAAGGCAACTCAATGCGTTGTGTATTGTGCAAATTGGCTACCACGATTTTAATTGGAAAACGAAAGTAAAATAGGAAAGAGTCATGAAGCGTGATTATGTTGGTATTTTCGAATTTTGTATTGTTTTTCATTGTATGGCAGCTATATGATTTTATGATCCGATCACGCTGATTTCGACAAATTACCCAACGAAGACCTTGAGAAAAGTTTAAGAAACAAGTTTGCATAGAAACGGACTGACTTGGTTATATCGACTTAGCTCGCAGTGCTTATCAAGAATGAAAGTATCTAACTTATGCGCTCAAATACGCTTTAAACGTTTCATGGCATATCCACAAAAATAAGTACAATATTTCCTTTTACCTTTAAGTATTCCAATACATTGTTATACAAAGATTGTTAAGCAACAACTTTTAACATTATTGTTATTGTCAAACTTGTTGCAATCTATCAAACGAGTATTTGCGGCTCGTCTGCTTGTGTCAAAAGATTATTGTATTGAACCATTATCTCTTGTTTGCATTTAGGGGTGTTTATCTGTGTTTGCGTGTGTGTGTGAACTTTTTGGGATATTTGTGCGTTCTCATAATTATGTGCTACATCATTTTTTATGGCCATAACAGGCATCTCTACATCTTTCGCATTTATTTTCAAGTGTATCAAACAGGATAACTCCGAACCGCCCCGCCCCGCCCCGCCAAGTCCCGTCCCGCACCGGTCTGGTCTCTCGTTTGTTTGTGTTTAATCTCGTTTTAATGCCGTCGAGCATCATCGTAAAAATTATTACATTAAATGTCAGCGCTAAGAGATGTGAAGCAACATCCAAGCACAACACACAACACAAAATACAACGCAACATAAGAAGCAAAATACGGTGTGATAGAGAAGAAGAAGAAGCAGCAGCAGCAGAAGCAGACAAAGCTGTGAAATGATAAGGAGAAACAAGACAACAACCAGCGAAAAATGAAAAGTATGTAAGTGCGGTGTGGCGCTAAGGAAAAAAGCGGCCCGTTGGTTTAAGAGGGTCGTTATTATTAAATTTTACACACACACACACACCTATACACATACACGCTGCGTAGTAAGCGCAATAATAAAATGTGCGAATATATGCCCAAAAGACATGTTACTATCTCTCTCTCTCTCTCTCTATGTCTCCCTGTCTCTGTCTGTGTCACACATACACACGCGAACTTTATGCCTGGGCCACTAAAATTCAATTTTTACAAGCATAATATGTTGCAATGGCAACACTGATGACACTCACACACATACACACCTACACCTACACAGCTACACCTTCCTATACTTTTATAAACGAACAAATAAGCTCATACACACATATACATACACGCGCACACACACACATGTTTCACCTTTTGGTTTCTTTTGCTTTTTGGCTTTGCCATTGCCATTGTCTTTGTCTTTGCTTCTTTTGTTGTATGGCATCTTCCTTTTGTCTTGTTCTTGCTCTTGTTCTGCTTGTTGTTGTTGTTCTTCTTCGTCTTCGCTTCTTCTTTGTCTTCTTCTTGGTATATTGTACAGCGCCGCGTCCGCAATGATTTTGCCAACTGCCAACTGCTTTTTATGTGTCGCACGTTATTAAATGAATTCAAGCGCAGAATATTGCCTCAGTCAAGCACAACACACACACCTTGCCTTACACACACACACACACCAACACGCGCATGCATTACACATACACTGCCCGCAGTCATGAAGCCTTCAAGTTGTTGGCCCTTTGTGTCAATATCCAAGCCAAGACCAGACCAGACCAGACACGCCAAACCTCGCCAAGCCTCGCCTCGCCTCATAAAAGGCCCATCAGATGCCATTTTTCTGCTTCGCTACAAATTGAAAATTTCATAAATTCCCGCTTCAGTGTTCTGTATTCTGTGTTCCGTGCACTCACATCTTATCTGGCGCATGGTGAGTGCTGAACGGCTCATTAGTTTAATAAATATTATTTAACTGATAGGTTGGGGAAAACAATAAAAAAAACAAGAACAACAACAAGAGTTGCGAGCAAAACAAATATCTAAAAATTGAATTGTACTTAAATCAATAGCAAGCATTGAATGTGTTTATAATGTTATCAAAAGAACACAAAAATACAGTTCAAACTGAAGCTTAGAATAGAATATTTATATATATATTTTGACTGATTTTCGATTTCTTTTGTTTTTAATAGCAAACATTCTTTTTGCGTTTAGTTTCATATCGCAAATGGATTTTATTTGTGTTTTACTTTTGGTAATTGAAAATGAAGAAAATAAATAAAACTAAAAGTAATTACTTTATAATTTTTTAGGCAACAACATTGCACAATAACTACGTCAAACCCAACTCAACCCAGCTCAGTTTCCGTCCTGCTAAACTTTGAACTTTTCTATGTAAAATATATCAATTTTGTGTTTCCATTTGCAATTGCATTGTTTCGATTTAAGAATCCAAATAATTGACTCAAATCATTGATTACTTTCGAAATGCATTTGAAGTTTATCTTTTATTTTTTGTACATTTATAATTATTTTTAGTGTCATTTACCTTTAAACATAAATTTTAGTTAGTTGCGACTTTTCGGATAAAAATAAAATCTCTTTGGTTAGAGTAAAAAATAATGATACATAGAGTTTTGTCATGGTTTGGTCATGTCAAAGAAGTTTCTATGCTTAGCAAAATTCTTAATATGCACTCTCAACTCCCAGCTCAAGTAAGTCAACATGCTAAACGTGACCAATTGCAGAAAGGATGTTGGTTATTAGGTGAAAACTGTTTGTAATGGCGTTGAACTGCTGTTTTATGGCACAACTACTTCCGTTGCGCTAACAAAATGCATAGCATACTTTTTTGGCCTGTGTGTGTGTAAGTGGAAAGTGCAATTGTTCAGCTGCTGCTGCTGCTGGTGTTGCTTATTAGCCACACCAAGCTATGTCATATTCACACTTATACTGCACACTACGACACACACTCATGCACACTCGTACACACACGCACACACATAAGAAATGTATCTAATGAGGCGTATAATCATTGTTATGTCAACAGTTTTCCTGCCTTTTGACAAACGACTTATACAGACAGTCGAGCATGTGTCTCCGTGTGTGTTGGAGACATCTTGGGGCGCAAGAAATCTACTTGCACATGTCAATATAAATAAGCGACATAGCTACACGCCCGAGTACCTAAACCACCCACCACCACCCCACACCCCACAGCCCATCCCACTCCTGTCATCCATTGCATCCCCTTCTCAAAACACAGCATGTGTCGAAACTTTGAAGCGTGAGCACAAAAAGAATAAAAAGAAATACATGCATACATATGAAGAAGAAAAACCATAAGAGCTTCATTATTATCATCGTTATTTCTATCACTGTTCCCTCTCTGTGTGTCAAGTGACATCTATACCCCTCCACACACACACACACACACTCAGAAGAAAGTGGCAGTGTCAGGGATGTAATTGCTGCCAGCCAGCAGCAGCAGCAGCATCATGTCGGAAATAAGCAATTTGAGAGATCATTAATAAGTTAAAGCGTCAAAAAAGCGACCCGAAACCGAACGAACGAACGAGCCAAAGAAAAAAACAGCACCCAATATGAAGAAATAATAAAAGCGACATCAATGTCGAAAGGACATTTAAAAGCCTGTCACTCAACACTCAGCTTACACACGCACACATGCACACAGAGAAACACACACATACAGATAGAGAGACAGTCGTATGTGTGTGTGTTAAAGAGCTAAGTTTAAAAGCATTTGAAAATGCGTCAGTGGCAATTGATTAGTCGATGAAAAGCTGCACACACAGCAACACACACACACACACACCCACAGAACTCTGCTGACAGCAATGCACACGATGACGACGTTTAGGAAATTGACTCAATTTGGCATACAAGGTCTTAAGACACACAGATTCACACACACACACACACACTCGCACTAGCACACACATATGCAAGAGTGAATGCAACCTAAAGCTCTTTGCTTGCAGTTGAATGCACACTCGGTTTGTGCCTTACAGGCGATTGTCAGTTAGTTTTGTGTACCCTTCCTTCGTCCCACTCCCAAAAAACCTACGCACAAGCACACCTCACACACATACACCCCTCTTTACACTGCTGCTGCTCCTCTTTTCCCGCTGGCAGATCGAGTTTGCAGTCGAGTCAAAGAACTTTGCGTCAACAGCAGCCGAAAACACTCGACGATGACGACGACGACGACAACAACAATGCAAAATTTTGTTAGTGGCTTTTGTCGGCCAGCAAGCAGTCAGGCAATGGATTCGGGTTAAAGTTTACTATACATATATATATATATATATATTGTGTTTTTTTTTTCAGTTTAGTTTGTAGAAGAAAACGCATAAAGCAAAGAATTTGCAAGCAATTGCTTAAAAGCATAAGCAAATATTGTTGTCAGACATTGTTTCTTCCATTAACAATGCATTTTAGTTGTTTCCAACAGCTTAAGGCAAGGAATGTTATAAGGAATTCAAAATATTTTATTTTCGTATATATCGATACATACAACAAGAACTGTTGTTGGTTGTTGTCTGTTTGTCTGGCAAATTCATCATTTTAATTTTTGATTTTTATTTAAATCCCATCTGGATGTATAAGATATTCACATGTCAAACACACAATGTGTACAATTTGTTGTTTTATTATTTTTCGGTTAGTGTAGTTTAAGTTTGGCTTGAAGAAGTTTGTGCGTTTTTCGTTCGTTCGTTTGTTCGTTTTGTTTGGTGGGGTTACGGCATTGTTCCGAACTTATTCTGCTTTCAAAATAGTATTTGCATTTTATTTTCGAGTTGTTGTTGTTTGCTTTGCTTGAGTCCTGCCCTGCTTTGCTTTGCTCTGTTCTGTTCTGTTCAGTTGTGTTTTGTGCTAGTTAGCGACTTTTCGCTGCACTTTAAATGTCATTTGTTGAGTTTGTTCGCGGCGGCGGCGGCGGCTGCCTTTAAGCAAATTAGTGTTACGTGACGGTGGCCAAGTGGGCAGGCGGTCTGGGAGGTCGGACGGGCAGGCGGGCAACTCAGGCAGTTTCAGCTAAGGATCTGGGCATTGTGTTTACCCATGCGCATTTCTTTTTGTGCAGCAAGACATTTCTGTGAACGTTTCTCCAATGCATTTCTTTTAACCTCCTCACCCACACACACCCCCTCCATCCACCGCCATCCCCACCCCCCTTGCCCAATGTCGTCTATGTGTATGGCGGGCCGCTGTTGTTCCAGTTGGTCGCATAGTAGCTGAAATTTGTCGTAACAAGATTTGTTTTTGATTTGAATTTTCTGTTGCCGTCTCCGTCAGCGTCAGCGTCAGCGTTAGCGTCACTGACGACAACTGCTACTTACTACTACTACTACTACTCCGTCTCCGCCGCGTCTCCTTCTCCCTGTTCGGCTTAGGTTGCTGCTTGCTTGCTACTCGAAAAGTGTGTGGCGGACGCGACGCGCAACATTTTTGCGTAAACAACTTTCTTTGTGCAACGAAATGCAAAAACAACAGCAAACAACTATTCTCTGCTCTACAGGACAAAATAGGACAGGACAGTAGAGGACAGGACACGACAGGACAGTACTGTACAGGACAGGACAGGACAGTAGAGGATAGAACAGGACAAGGGGGGCAGGCCACTTGAGCCAATTAGGCTTTATGCCACAGTTGGGCAGATCCCTGCCATGTCTCTGTCTCTTTCTATCTCCGCCCCTCGTTGTCTTTTACTGTTTCGTCTTTGATTTGTGGTTGTCAGTGTCCATAACAACAACAGCAACAACAACATCTATGGGTCTAGCCAATCAATGGAGCATAAGAATGATGTAATCTTATCTAACAAATAGTTTTTTTTTGCAATGACAGCTAGCTTTAAGTATTAAGTAAGTAGCTGCTGGTTAAATAATTCATTGTAGAGAGTTTTAACATGATATGTTGGGCATTTTGGGGTTTTGGCATATTCATTGCTTTGCCATTTGCCATATTAAATTAGTTAAAGTGCTTAACTTTCCGTAATCATATTTGCATGCAAATTGCAAATTGATTACCAGACACATGAGTGGCATTGACTAATTGCAATTTGTAGTTTTGAGTTGGATATGAAGAGTTGCTAAAGAGTAATCGAAATTTTATTAATAAAACATATTTTGTTCAAATAATACGAGAGCGATATCACAATGAATGCCCAAGCAGCACTTAAAAGTCATTACAAGACCTAAGTGAATATCTGATTACGAATAATGTTCCGTTCATTATACATAGCTGAGAACTCAATCGTTTTACATTCAAATATAGCAACAGCAGAACGCATTTGATCTCTCATTCAAATCAATTACTCATTTCCATGCCTAGTTTGGCCGTCTCCCCCTCTCTCTCTCTCTCTCTCTCTCTCTATTTCTATGCGGCTTTAAGATAAATCATGTTAGCCCATCTGCTGGATAGCCAGTCGAAAATGTTAATCATATATTCAGCATAAATAGATGCAGCTGGTTTTTTTTTTCCATTTTCGTTTTCGTTTTTGTTGCTGTTTTTATTTATCCATACGCATAAATCCGACAAAACATTTCAACAACATTTTCTGTTCTGTTCAGTTCTCTTCTCATTTCTCTTTCTGTTTCGGTTTCTGTTTCGGTTTCTGTTTGCCTTATCTACGATGATGCATGCGCCCAAACCGTGTCCCTTCCCGTCCCGCCTCGCCACGCTTAGCATTCCCTCTCCCCCGCATACACAATTCGCAGTTCGCAGCCCTTTTTACAGCGAGAGCTACTTTATTATGCTAAAAACTCCGTCCCAAAGTGTGTTATATGGCATAATCCACTAACGAAAATTGAGCAGGAATTTATTATGTTTTATATGCCTAAACAGGCGTCAGCATCAGGAAATGTGTGCAGGAAAATGGGCAAACGCAAGAGCGAGAGGGGTTGCGAGAGGGGTGGTGGTGGAGGTGGCGTGTTAGCAGTCAAGAGTAATGAAACCATGGCGGGCTGGTGGTCGGTAGGGCGGTAGGGTTGGGGGGGCGTGTTATGTGGGCGCAGAAATACATTATGAATTATGCAGGGCACTCACAACTGAAAACCTCGCAGTCCACTAAGCACACACACATATATATACACACACAGATACAACAGAGATATCAATAATTCAACAGTGCCAACGAAAAAGCCAAAGCAAAATATACAAATCAAGCCAAAGGACAACAGAAACTAATGCAGCTAAACAATACCAAATCAAATAAGGGGAGAAAGAAAGAGATACTTAATATCAATGGATATATCTTCTAAATACATATGTATGTATGTACATATATCGAGCATATACACCCAGCTGCTGTTGACTAAAGTTTGTTACAGGGTATTTGCATTGCGAAAGACGGCATAAAACAAAGCAACAAATAGAAATCGCTGTCGACATGATGAATTATAGAACCAAATCTGAATTGATGTATGTACATATAACACATATAAAAGTGAACTTTTCTATATGTACACACACACACACACACACACACACACAAATATAGACACCCACATATACAATTCAGTCAGTCCAACTAAATTGATTGCAATATTTTTTTTTCTGGTTATTATGGCCAAATGAAATGCACACCATTTGAAGTGTAATATTTCATCACAGTTAGCCAAAAACGGACAAATGGATAGAGAGACCAGGTATATAAATGAAAAGATTTATCGCTGCACTCATTTAAGTTCGTTTTGGCACTTTTTGTTCAAGTGTTCTATATATATATATATATATATATTTGTGTGTATTTATGTGGCCAAATATTGAATTAATTCACTTTGCTTTATCAATACAGATACAGTATATACATATAGTTAGTGCTGGAAAAACAAAGAAAAAACACAGTTAATGAGCTGCACTTGAATAGCCAAACGGTCAAACGGGTCAAACGGGTAAAGCGGGTCAAACGGGACAAAGGCAAAGAGATAATCAACCACAAACTATCGTTTGGGATAATACAAAAAAAAACTCTGTTGTTGGAATATTTATGTTTCAATTATAGCTACAAATATTTGGTATTTGACTTTTGGCTTATTAATCAAAAATGCACAATTATTCAATAATATTCAGATTGCAACAAAATCCCTTAAATTAACATTTATTTCGTTCAGGTATTTTTGCGAACTCAATGAATAACTTTCATTTAATCCATTTTCAGCTGCACAATTTCACAACAATTTAACTCAACTGCAATCATATTGACTTGAAATAATTGCAAATTGCTTACTGTCAGTGTAAAAGAGTTGAATTATGCACGCATATATGAATATATGTATGTTTTTATTCAAAAATTCATTTCATACATTTCATTATTCTTATTATTATTGTTGTTCGTTGTTGTTGGTGAACAAAACTGAAATGAATTTTTTATTTTATATTGAATTTCAACTTGATTAAATTGCGCTTTTTGCCTGTTTTTTTTTTGTTTTGTTGTGTTTAAGCTGCAGGTAAAGCGGTTTTCAAACTGTCCTTGAAAGCTGATTAAAAAGTTGTCAAACAACAATAACAATTTAATACTAGATCCTTTAGTTCTTAAGCTTTTTTTGTGGTTACAAAATACTGAAATACTGAAATACAATTGTTCATAAAATCAGTTTGTTTGCTAAAAAAAAAGTTGATGGCTAAGTCTATGGCTGCCTGGCGGATTTGCCTGTGATCCGACCTACACGACAACAAATAGAAATGTTCTCGCATACTGACAATGTTTGACAAACAGCAACATTCTGCTGCCTGCCGCCTGCTCCCTTCTGCTTGCTACTCGCAGCCTGCTGCCAGTTGTAGTAGTAAAGAAAAAAGTTTTTGACAAGTCTTTTGATGCACGTGGCCCAAAAGAGTCTGAGACGGCTAAGTGGCTGCAGTTTTTTCGTTTTCGTTTTCGTTTCCTTAGATTGCTTTTAGCCCACACACACACACACACATACACACAAAGCAAGCTGACGTAAGTTGGCCTCAGATCACGAGCCGCTTTGAGGTGCACTCGTGAGTGTTAAAAGTACTCGTATTTAAAGTGCATTTGTTTCTCGAGAGCATGCCGTGCATTTCAAGAGAGAACCCCCTGTGAGATTCTCTCGTCTCTCTCGTCTCACGTCTCTCGTCTCTCAACAGGCAAGACTTTGTGTACAAACAAAGGCTAACAGTAAAACAAAATATAAGAAACTTTGCAATACTTTAAGTTTCTTAATGCAACAACAACTAAAGCAAAGATAAAACAACCAAATCTCAGGTGCAAAGTTTTTCTGTTCTGCCAAAAAGAAATTTTCTGAGAGATCGCAGAAGATTTTGTCTTTGTTACTCCCTGGGAAAATGCATTATTAAAGCAAACTTAAATGTTGATATGGTTTATTATACAACATTAACTTTCCACACACATGCTCAGAGGTATCTTTTCATTTAGCAACGCATGGCCTCAATTTGGATTCAATTAGAGAATTTCTTACCGTGCTAATTCAATTACGAATACCCTCCCTCCCCTCCGTCCTCCGCCACACAAGACAGCCGTGGGCCAACCGAATTAAGCTACTTACACAATAATTGACTTCAACAAACTGCATTTGTTGCGCATTTATCTTTCGATGCCGCCTCGTTCTTTACGTTCCTTCCTTACAAACTGTTAAGAGAAAACTGAGAGGCGCGCCCTATCGAACCAGCCCTACCAAAGCCAGCCAGCCCCATTGAGTTTTCAAGTGCGACAAAAAGATAAAAAAGAGAGAGGGATAGAGATAGAGTGGGAGAGTGGAAGAGAAGGTATGATGGTGTTGGTGTGGGTGTAAGCTAGCGATGAAGTGTCTTGGGCTTTGTTTACTCACCAGGCGGCACTTCCGTTTCCTCTTGCCAGTTGCGGTTTGTGCCACTGCTGCAGCTCCATCAAATTGCAATATCCGCGACAGCGACAGCGACATCGACATCAAGCGCCCGCCATCAATATCCAAGGCATTACATTGCACCCACCACCCCCCCGCCATCCCTTAACCATCATATTCCATTCCAATGCCAGCTTTTCTTTTCACTGTACTCTGTGTGTTTGTGTGTGTATGGCTGGGTGGAAGATTAATGCATTTTAGCCAAGCCGATGCGGCAACCCTCGGTGTGGAGTGGAGTGAGGAGTGTGAGAGCATCTTAATACTTTGGTTTCACTTAAAATGAACAATCTTCCCCCTTGCCACCGCCACCGCCAGCGCCACCACCATCACCATCTTCAGTGTTTTCCGTATCCTTATCAAGGACCAGACCACACGACGAGCAGGCGCAAGCTCTTTGCATATCGATAGCTCTTAAGCCAGTGACTTGTTACTGTTTAAACAGTAGTTACCCTCGAACTAAGCCAAGAATATGGATGGATAGGATGGGTTGCGATGGGTTGCGATTGCGGGTTGCGGATGGGATGTGGGATGGGTTGGAAAATGCACTTTGATTGATTACCACAGATGCTTTGAAGTTGAAATTGCTCAAGCAAACGAAAGCTGTACAGCTCTATACAAAAAAAAAACTGCATAAAAACACAAAAACAAATGTTGTGGGTTGGCGAGAAAAGTGATATATTCATTTATGCAGAAATTTGTCATAAAATATTATCACTAAATTCAACTAGAATTTTTAATTCGTTTACTAGTTGACGAGATTAACATAACAATTTAGTTTCATTTATGGAATTAAATTAAGTGTTTGTTGTTTGACAAGCTCCAACAACACCAACAACAACAGACACACATTGCAAATTGGCCCGATAGCCAACCTAGTTTCATATCATTAATAATTAATTAAAGACCCATTGATGTGGTTGATGACACAGAACACAACACGCATTATCATAATATATATATATGGAAAGCTTCAATTAAATTAACAACCACGTAATGTTAAATAAAAAATGAGCAGCAAAGAAAAAAAGGAAACTAACAAACTGATAAAATAGGAAACAAACAGAACAGGAAAAAAAAACAGTGCAAAAAAACACGATGTGAAACACGCAACAAAAACAATGGTAAAACTTTTGACAATGTTTCAAGTATTGCAGTTGTGTTGTTTCTGGTTACGAGGGTTGCTTAATAACTTATTAACGAACTTAATTCAATCGAATAATTGCAATCAGACGATGTGATAGAGAGGTTTCCCACCAATCTTGTCAATCAACTCGAGTTGGCTTTGTAGTAGCTTCCCTAAAGATGATAATAACATTTTATCATAACTGGCTCAGCTTAAGAAATGGAGTTAGTCACAAGAGAATTAAGTTGATTGAGAGTGCCCAGAGTTTTATTTTCATTATTTAGAAAGCTGAACAACATTTTCGATAGCATTAGTCCTTGGAGGGTTTTCTTTTTGAAGAGTTTTGTAAATGTCTTTTCCGAGTTTTAAGCAAAAAACTTATTAAGTAAGACTGTTTTTTTTTTTGCTCCCATCCCCGTCCCCGTTCTTTCTGCCCCGATCTGTCGTTGTGTCGTTCTGTCTTTCTGTCTTTTGCTGTCTTTTGCTTTTTGCATATTAAGGTATATGCATAAATAGCAAATTAAATTAAATACTGTTACTTAAAGCGACAAACAGGATAGCAGTTGCAAGTTGTGCAAAGTTGCCGTCAGGTGGCGCCTTCAAACTTCAAAAGTACATTATCCTTAAATAAGATTTTACTCGTATCTGTGTGTGCGTATGCGTGTGTCTGTGTGTGTGTGTGTGTGTTATTTTTTGCGTGATGCTAGTAAAACTAACAAAGCACGTGGATAATTTTAATTTTATGTACTTTCTCTTGCAGACACACAAGCCAAACTTTTCAAAATTGTTTTCTTTTTTCACCAACAACATGCAACAACAAAAACAACAACAGCAACAAGAGCAACAAGAGACTGCAGCAGTCGCAACTATAAATCTTAACATACCGCAGGGCGCACGGCAACTTTTGTGGCCTTTCTATAGTCCCTGTCCCAGCCTCAGTCCCAGTCCCAGTCCCAGTCCCATACTTAGTACCAGTACCAGTTCCAGTTGCAGTCTCGCCGAGTGCCACACACAGTGTGGCTTGAGCAATTTGTGCAACGGCAACAACACACGCGTGGCACGAACAAGAGGAACTGTAACAACAGTTAGTGCGGAAAGTCTGCTCACACACACACACACGTATGCAGACTTCTGCCGCATTAGTTTTAGTTTCCACATCACATGACGCTGGGGGTGTCATATTGAAAAAATTGCTTTCAAATTGGGCCAAACCCACAAAAATAACAAAAACCTAAAAGCTAAAAGCAACAGCAACAGAAACAACAACAACAGCAGCAAATGGAAAGCACAAACAAAGTGCAAAAGCTGAAACAAAATGACCGTCGGCAAGTTACAAATTTTTGTTTCGAAATTAATTGCAGTGGTTGCAAACAGAACTAAATTGGGGAAAGGAAGAGAAAAAAGTATTCGAAACAAATCGGGTAAATCGAGAAATCTGTGCATGCATTTGCTAGAAGTTCGTTTTTTTTCAATTCATGGTGTTTTTATTTTCTTCTTTTTTTTTATGTATTCTGTTGATATCCGATTCGGGGGGCAAATACCACAGGTTGACAAGATGGCGACATTTGACCGGACACTCGATTGAAAGTATGAGAAATTGTAATTGTACATGTGATGTAAAATGAATGATAATGAACTTTAGTTAATTAATTATAGACTGGCTCATCATGTTTATAGAAATTTAAATGAATGACATGACAATACGGAAAATACAGAAAAACAAGAGATTAAGCTCTCTCGTCTTCTTAAAAGCGCTCGTCACGCATATTAAGCTGACATGAACTGACATAAACAAACTATTCGGTAACAATAAGATATAAAACATGTCAACAGTATTTTTGCATTAAGCGCTTTTTGTTTATTGTGTTTTTTGTTTTAATCTCAACCAAAATGATACAAAATTTTTGTTTCTTTTCGTTTTCTGTTGAAATGCAGAATATGCAGATATTGTATATAACATCATTATTGCCTTTTACCTGCCAGCCAGTAATATATATATATATAAATTTTCACATTTTTTTTTCATTTCATCACTGATGTGCATATACGTGTGGCAAATACATTCTGTAGTCTTAATGTTTATTGATTTCGCTGAATATTTAATTAATTATAAATACACAATGAGCGCGTATATGTATCTGTGTGAGATGTATCTGTGTGTTGATATTTGAATATGCCACCAAATGAAAACCAAAATGAAAATATCTGGCTACATTCGTTTTATAATAATAATATTGTGCAATGGCACCCAAGTAATAATGGTAATATTAATTTCACATTCCCTGCTCAGGTTTTGTTCAACTTTATTCGCAACACACACACACAGTCCAACACTATGTACATTTGTGTGTGTGTGTGCGTGTTTGCATACTTTTTTGACGACCAACAAATGTCTCTAGAATTTTGTTACAATCTCTTCTTTATTTGGCACTCCATGTTTATTTATCTTGTTAGCAGCATGACCAAAAACACAACAAACAGCCACGCCATGCCATGCCACGCCCCGCCCCGCCCCCCGCCTTTGAATCATATAAATTAATCAATTGCAGACACAGACACATACACATGCATACAAAATAACACTCGCCCGCAGGCAAATATTTGTCACATCTGTATAAATGCCGAATCTATGTGGTCCAGTTCGTCTACTGGCACCGAAACGAGTCGAACGGGGGGAGGGGGCGAGGGGGCGAGGGGCGAGGGGGTTCGGCCGCTTTTCTGAACTCAGCTCAGTTCTGCTCAGCTGTCAATATAAGTCGTCCCTGTCACCGCCATGACAGACAACATTGCAAACATACACACACACATACAGTACACACACACAACACACACACACAGACGCTTGGCTGACTGATGCTCGCTGTTGGCTGTCTGTTGTGTGCTCGTCTATAAATCATGTTAATTACGTTATAGCAAATAATTTGCCTGCATTTCCACAAACACACACACACACACACACGCGCGCACACACAAAGCTAACATGACCAGGTCATGACACAAGGAGAAAGGCTGCTATCTCTTTCTCTGTGTCTCTATCTCTGTTTTTCTCGTTTAGTGGCTCGGGGCCCATCTGTCGTTGACTGTTGCCAGTTGGCTCACATCTGTAATGCATCGCTTATTTGCTTGTTGTCATGCGGCTGAGCACTATTTGCGGTTTCTCGGAAAACAGCAGCAAGCAATTGAGCGCTAGTTCCCATGCCCATGCCCATACCCATGCCAGTGTTGTAAAAGTCTGTTTTCTAGCCACTAAACTGAAGCATGCTCAAACAATGATTACACTTATTCACAACTAAATCATAAGTACGTATTAAGTTTGACCATGACGCAAACTAGCGCAGAAAATGTATCAAATTGAGTGTTCTAGTGATAAATTTACAAGTTATATAAGTAATATTATGAGAGCTGAACTTTAATTTATATTTTTCCTCACCTTTTTTTTGATGGAAACTGATTTCATGTCATGTTCTAATTGAATACACCAAGCCAAACACATTATAATATCACTTAATGACACACTTTCTGTTTCGAGCACGTCTTGAAATATTGTAGCAACAGTTTATTGGCATTGTATAGCACTGCAAACTGATTTCGTGCACGTCAAACCACATCACAATCAGCACCAGCAGCAACAGCAACAGCACCAGCAGCAGCAGTAGTGAACAGCGATTGTCAGCTCGAAATTTTGTTTGCGCTCGTTCAACTCTTAGTTGAGGGGGGGACTGAGAGGGGACTTGCGCTGGCTGCATAACAATGCCCGATGGCAGACCCATGGGACTGCGTAACTGTGTAGTTTGAAGAGGTGGGGAGGTGAGCGGGTCAGGGAGTGGTTCGGTGAGTTCGGGTGGCCTGGTTTAATTGAGTTTGCCGCAAGCAAATAGCTCGACTGACAGTTGAAGTTGCAACTTTAAGCACTTGCCCACGAACAAGTGAAGAGCAACAGTGAGCACTCGCGGCAAGTCCTCTAGGTTGATTTTTTCTTTCTATATTTTTTACGCTCTACAGCCATAAAAATGTTTAAAACGGGTAGTTAGAACGTGTTGGCAATACCAGAAAAGCAAAAAGGGTACAAAATACTATTAGGAAAAACAATTTATGGAAACGTGTTTATATAAAATATTTTATTTCTGTTTACTATTCAATCGATTATGTTGTGTCTACTACAGGGTACAGAGTACAGAGTATCTGGCAGTCATCCACTTGCTTAAGCACTTTAACATGTTTTTTATGGTATTTGTTAAGCAGACAAGTGGCCATCATAAAGCAGGCCACACAGAAAATGGCCTCACGTCGAGATTTCGACACTCTAATAAAAAAAAAAAACAAAAAAAAAAGGAGGCAGGCGAAGACAATAGCGATAGGCCATCATCATTTGGGACATCGACGCTGCTGGCTGACCATCTTTGTTGGCCTACATATTTAACCATGTCGCCCATTCACACACACACACATATATAGAGAGAGAGAGAGTAGATGGCCCTTTGGTCCTGCAAGTTGAATGTGTTTGTCGCTGGTCGTCGTTTAATGCAGTGGAAAAATGATTTGACTGCGCCGCTTCCGTTGCCGAATTTGCGGTTGACTTTCTTTACAAACTCTGGGACCCACTTATGTGGTTCAAGTTTGGGTTTGAGCTTGGGTTCGGGTTCGGGTTTCGGTTGCACCCAACCACACACTCGAACCAAGTCTTTTGTTGTGAATGTTGGTGTCTTTTTAGGTAGTTATATATATAGTATGTGTGTTAATGTGTGTGTGTGTACTTCAAATTTATGATTTTCCATGTGACTTTGAACAACGAAAAGTTCCTTTTTTTGCTATTGCCCCAGTCGTTGTCGTTGCCGTTGCCGTTGCCTTTGGGCAATAGCAATGGGTTTGCCTTTTAACAGAGGGAGAGAAAGACGCTGGCTCTTTGAGTTTCCATCTTTGAGTTTTTGGCTTCGTTTCGCTTGACATTTCACTTTTACCATTTTTACAATATTTTTCATCTTTTTTCGCTTTTTTCTCTTTTTGTATGCCCTTTTGCTGACAAACATATTCTTTTATATATGTATTTGTTTTTTTTTTTCGCCCTGTGGTTTGCTTGTTGAGCAAAGAAGTTGTGTTTTTTTTTTCCTTTTTTGGTTGTCAAACATGCATGAAGATGTTCAGCCTGAGAGAGCTTCCAAGGGGACAAAGTACAGTGCAGTTTACATTTGGGCGCAAAAACATATTTTTGATATCATTACCATTACCATTACATAACATATAATTTGCACGTGCTTTAAGTCATTTGTTGGATCAATGCTTTTAACCTTCCTGCTATCGAAATGACTTTCTTAATCATTAACATTTTTACACATTTGAAAATAGAAGGCAAAACCAAGTATTCTGAACTTGCTTTGACTTTGATCATCAGCATTTATCTGGAATCTGACTGAGGAATATTTTTTGAATACACGCAATGAAACATGTCTGACCTAGATACGACTCGGGCTCATGGTATCAGTTCCTTTTATGTTTTTTTTAATTATTTTCTTATGCTTCAGTTAAATACCTTTCCCTACCAGTTACCAACTGCCCCTTTTCATTCTCTCTCTCTCTCTCTATCTGTCGTGTTCCTTCGCTATCTTGAGTGCTTTGTAATTTTTGCGGTTCTTCAGCCTTTGTGGGGTTGTCCCCTCCTCTCTGGCCTTAACTGTTGCCTGCCCCTTTTTACCATACAGCTTCTATATCAATAATGTGGACTCTTTTTTTTTTTGGTTTCTTCTTCTGTTTTTTTTTGGGTTGGTTGGGAGGCCTGTCAGTCGCCGGCTGTTGTCCTTTTGTTGTTTCTGTTGCATTACACAATAATTTTTGTTGTTGTTGTTGTCGTTGTTGCTGTTACGATTTAATCTTTGGCTGCTGTGGATAATTGTGGGCTTAAGCATGCGCATAAAAGTCATTACGTTGACTGCCGCAAAACGAGCAATATAGATTTATTTTAATTAGTGAGCCCAACAGCAACAGCAGTAACACCAACAAAACCAACAACAACACCAACACCAAAATGCTAATCAAAGCTTTGGGTACGAACGGAAGCGTGTCTTGAAAAATGTCGCATCTTAAGCGACTTAGTTGCTTGGAAAATCTTATTGAAATCGACAGCAGCTGTTCGCATTTTTTCTATTTCTGTGTCTGTATCTTTTTCGGTGTCGGTTTTCTTTGGCTTTGGTTTTCTTAGGCGTCCTCAGGCCTTTCCCAGAGGCTATAATAATGACGTTGTCACAAGCTGTTCAATCTCTAATAACATAAGCTTTGTATTAGGCGCAAAGATGAGTCTATTTATGTTCGTCTAAATAATGCTTTATGTATTAAAAGTCTTTAATTGGATCGATTAAAAATAATGTTGCTTAAGAACTTTTTGCTTTGATCTTTAAGTGACAAACTTAAGTTTAGTATCATATATTAAATTAAGTGTGTTTAGCTTAGCCAAAGGGCATTCAATTGTTGTGCTTTGCGTTCTGCGTTTTGGGTTCTGTTTAGCTCTGGCCATTTTAATATAATTTGTTTTAATTGCGAATAATTGCCATCGTAAAAGTTATACGTTTTTAAGCCAAGGCAATTTACGCAAAAATAAAAGCTGATTAAATCGTAATCACATTTGGCTAAAGAAAATATAAAATACATTTGCCAAATACTTTTGCTTGAAGTAGCTCAGAACATTTTTCTGGTATGCTAAACTTAAATCAAGTTTTTGACGAAATAGGTTTGCGTTAACGTTAAAACTTAAAGCAAAACTAAAGTTTGGCCTGGCTTTAAAGAGCTTTTATATATTTCAGTCGCTGCTCTTTGTAGCAAGTAATTCGAAACCTTTGTTGAAAAAGAAGAAGACACAAAGAGACAATCAGTTGGTTATACGTGGATTATTTTAACTTAAGCTGACTTTCCAATTTGACGTCGCATTCTCTTTTATATATTGACTTGCTGTTGCTGCTGCCGCTGCTGCTGCTGATGGTTCGACTAATGATTTGTTGCCACGCCACCCGGTTTCATTTGTCGCTTCTCGCACCACTCGCAACGACTCCTTGGGTTGGGTCGGTCACGCTGCGTATACGCTATGGCAGTCACTTTGTTTCAATATGCATGAAACGCCTCAGTACGCCAACACACACAAGCACACTCACACACACACATGTCGGCTCTGAAGCCCAAAGTCACTTAACCAAATAAATTATATAAAAAACAAGTAAGGAAAGTTACCTTGGGCATGCCGAATATAATATACACTTGAAAGAAAAATTTTGTTATGAATATGCCTTTGTATGATAGTTATATATGTGATAAAGTGGTTCGATCTGGCCGATTTTGGCAGAGTTTCAGCTCGATTGGTTTAAAACATACTCAGCTCTCGATTCTGATCAGGAATAGTATATATTTATACTGCGTTACACAGTCCATGACAAAACTACAATATACTTTTCAAGTGTAGAAAGAAAAGAAACAGCCGTAAATGGAAAAAAACTGAGCAACGCCTGTTGTTGTTGTTATTGTTGTTGTTGTTGCTCAGGTATTTATTTTGCCTGAGTGCGCTACAGTTTTTAAGTTTGTTTGCGCTGTGTGTGTGTGTGTTGAAGGCAGCGAAACTCGTGGCACAACTTGCAAATATTCATTACAAGCACACACCGCACACACACACATACACATTCAGACACATTCAGACCCACACTCTGGCAGTCAGACAGAGACAGACACGAACACAGACACAAACACTCCCGCAGACATTGACAGCACTGTAAGTGGAGCGTGGAGGAGAGAGTGGTTAGCGCATTTGCCATACAACTTAGATACACACACACACAGACAAACACACAGTCAGACAAGAATCTACTACTAGTACTCTGGGTGAACTTAATGTGATTAAAATTGTATGGCTGTTTGGTGGTGCTGGCTGGTGGCTGGTGGCTGCTGGTTCTGGCTCGCGCCTCACTTTCACCTATATGCCTCGTTTGCCGTTAAAAGCAAAGTGTGGCAACTCTGGCAAAGTGACGACCTTTCACCTACAACTACTACTGCGACTTGAGCAGCAACAGCTTAAAGTAGCAAATTTATTTGGCATTTCTTGATTTTATGTTGCGTTTATTTTTGCGATTGCGCATACGCCACATTGTACCAGAGTCAACAACAACAACAACATCGGCAACATCGGCAGCAACAGCAACAGCATTGTTAAAGCGCCGCTTAATGGATGCTTAAATTAAATTTTAAGGCATTTCAAATTTAGTGTCGAGTTTTAGTGTTTGTCATTAGTGTTTTGGCAGGCGTTAAATATTTAATGGTCGCTGCGGCACTCGAGACGATGAAAACGTTGCAAAATGTTGTTGGGGCAGGCGAAACGATGCGGCCAAAGTGGACGACGACGACGACGATGACGGCGGAAGCGGAGAATCAGGACGCGTACAAGGACGCAAAAAGCAGAAGCTGTATCAGAAGCAGAAGCAGAGGCTCAAATGCCGCTGGAAGTGTTGCAAATTTACAACAAAGTGTTGTGGATAATTAATATGGCAAAAAGACAGAGGACAGAGAGAGTCCGTTAGTACTTGGTGGTTGGCTGTTGCTGTTGCTTTTGCCTTTGGTTTTGCTTTTGTAGCGCTCTTCGTTAAATTGACAGAATGTTTACGACACTTTTAAGCTAGGCAAACAAAAGTTACGATTGTTAAATGTAGCAACACGAGCTCTCTTGCAAAATTAATACTATTGGCAGTTCTTCGCCTTGGTTTGGCACGAAAGTTAGATATCAAATACTATACTATATATATAGACAAACTTTTTATGAGACCTTTTTAAGTAAAATGAACACTATGAAGAGATGAGTTCAGGGCTTTGCATTCTAATGTCTTCAGTCTTCAGTCTGACTGCAGTCAGGTTTAGTTATTCAATGATGATGATACTAATAACAGTATAAAACGTGGCCTAAGCTTTGCCGCTTAACATGCTCTCCCAATGGAAAGTATCGCTGAGATATGCATATTGAAATCCAAATCCAAACACTGGTCTCCTCCACATACAAACACTCAATTGGCACTACAATGTGAGAGAAAGCACAGCCAAAAAATATAAAATAGAAAATAAAAAAAAGAAAAAACGAGAGGTTAGATGCCGTTTGCCGATGCAGATGCAAATGCAAAATGCAAAATGCAGATGCAGATGCGAAAGGCATGCGATGGCGCTAGCGATGGCAATGGCGATGGCGATGACGATGGCTGAATAGCTATTAAATACACGAGGGAAGCTACTTTTAACCCAAATCTGCGGGCATAAAAGCCAGCAGAGACGCAAAGAGCCAAAAGAACAGCAAACCACCCGAACAGAACAGAAAAGAACAGAACGGAACAGGCCACTACCACACATGAGCACAAATAATGCAGCGAGCCATGTGGAGCACTGCCAAAGCCGCCACAGAAGTGGCAAGCGTTTGGGACAGCCAAATAGACACAGACATAGAGACAGAGACATAGAGACAGAGACAGAGAAAGAGACAGAGACAGGCAACAACAGCGACACTTGTCTGACTGTGGCAGCCCGGCTGGCAGGCGTCATCCCGGTTGCACATACTCCTTCTTCTAGCAACTACTAGCTAAAACACACGCAAGCAACCAGGCAACCAGGCAGCCAGGCAGGCATGCAAGCAGGCAGGCAAGCATGGATTCCAGCTGCAGTTGAAGGCACTTTGGCAGCGCCACATTCAGATTCAGATTCAGATGCACATGCTCGGGCGTGATTAAGCTGCAATTTTTATACAATATTTACACACACTGTTGGGCATTATGCCGAATTCTACCGAATTGTACAATAGCCGGCGAATACATGTGTGTATGTGTGTGTGTGTGAAAGGGTTGGTGGCAAATCGTAGCTGTCCCTGCCACATATATAATGACATTCATGCACACTGTTGCAAAGCGTCTCTTTGGCGGCTGCCATAGTACTAGTAACATAATACAGATATTACAATATGCGGATTATTAGGCATTATGCATATGTATGTCTCTTTCACTCATCGCAGTCTGTGTCTGTGTGTGTTATTGCGCTAACAATTTCTATTCATAAACGTGTGTCTGTCTGTGTTTGTGTGTGTGTGTGTGTGTGTGGCATGCAAATTTATTGTGTACTTTGCCGCCAAAGCCGACCAACCGAGCGAGCGTAGCGGCAGCGGCAGCAGCAGCAGCAGCAGCAGAGGCATTTTCATTTTTGGTTTGCTTTTGCTTTTCTTTGGAGTGTTTGATTGGGATTTGCATTTAACATTGGCATGTGCGGAGTGCTGAGTGCCGGTGGTGGTAGGCCGGGGACCGGTGTTCGGGATTCGGGGGTAGCGGAAACCTTATTGGGATTTGTGTATCGAACTATGTTTTCTCTGTATAGACTCACACATTTTGTGTCAGACATGATAAAATACACATATATATGTATGTGTGTGTGTTCCGTGCACCATGCACCAAATTTGTATCGATGTGGCAACGCCAACGCCAACTGAACAGCGGCAGAATACAGAAAGAATACAAATTGCGTACCGGCCATAAAACATTTTGATAGTCAAAAATTGTGTCTATCTCGTGAGTTTTGGTTGTTCGACGCCGGGCTTTGCACTATGCATAACATAATAAACGTTGTTGATATTCTAAGCCGCTTTCAAAAATGGTTTCCAATTTGCTTTGCACAAAAGTGAAACATTTTGGCCAGAAATAATAGCGAATAGTTGAATAATTAAAACATAACATTTCTATTTGTATTTGATTTGGTTTGGTTTAGTTTCAATAATATTTATATTGAACTCGAGTTTTCCCTTCGATTTATTTGTTTAAAGGCTGTGTGTTCAAAGGCTTCAATTAATTCAGCCAAAAAAATCAGGAAAGATTATTTTTTGAAATGCTTTTGCACTAAGCCCATTTGTGGCCCCCTTAATGTTCATTATGCCACTGAATGCGGGCTTGAATTTTATTTATTTATTTTCCCATTTAAGACTTTAAGTGCCAGCAAATGCGACTGCGGCAAATAAATTACAATTACACAGCAAATTTACTACATACATGTCTATACACACACATATATAAACGACATACATGAACCGGGTAAATGTCCTCAAAAATGATATCATTAAACAAATGAAAAGTGTCAGAGCAAATAAAACAACTACAAGTGTTGTTAT
Source organism: Scaptomyza parva (assembly GCA_035044645.1). NCBI lineage: Eukaryota > Metazoa > Arthropoda > Insecta > Diptera > Drosophilidae > Scaptomyza > Scaptomyza parva. The sequence goes on from JAWNNT010000139.1 coordinate 14,235,288, forward strand.
TAATTAAGTGGCATTAACTGCCGCCGCCCATTGGAAATCCGGACCCCAAAACCAAACCAAGCCCAGGCAAAAACGAATCACACAGCCTGAAACAGCAACAACTCTGTTATTTTTTTTAGCATTTTCTAACCACAACAGTTTTGGGCGTGGCCAGTTAGTTAGTTAAATGATATTTATACATTGTCTATACGTATCAGTTTCAGTCTGGATAACCGCAAAGCCCTAATGAAAGTGTTCTATATATATATATATATATATATAAATCGCAAATTTGCCTTTATATCTAATCTTAATTTGAAATTGCCATAGCGACTAGTCTTTGAAATTCAAAACTTGACACAAACTTCAGATATCAATTACCTTCTAACCAAAAATGATTGGCAAATCATTTGTTTGAACTCAACCCAATCAAAGATAAGGGATTACATTACCTTTTACAATCAAAACAAATATCATAATTACTAATAAGTGAATGAAACTCCATTAAGTGATTGGAAATAATATAATTTCCGAGACATTCAATTGTAACCAAAACCTTTTGCTGTGCGTATACTTAATCGGCAAAGAATCTGTGTCAAATTTGAGCTGTCATTGTCATTGTGTTGGCATTTGGCATTTGGTTTTTGGTATTTGGTATTTGGCATTACTGTCCCATATTCATATCGATTTCAATTTAATTTGTGCACTCAGTTGGACGGCGAACGCATTTGTTCACAATTTGTCAGGGGGCCAACTATCGTTTTGAAACAACATCAATCTATTTATAATTCCAACACAATTAGCACATATCCAGTTTAAATCTGTGTAGGAATGACTATATATACGTACTGGTGTGTGTGTGTGTGTGTTTGTTTGTATACACACTTTGTTATTCATAAAACAAATGCCTGGCAAAGTTGACCGTGAGAGACTGCGAGACTATGCTGACAAACTATGGGCAAACATTTGTAATTTCAAACATGCTCGTAAATAAAACAATGCAAATGCATTGCCAGCAAATTAGGCAAAAACAATAAACAACAACAGCAACAACAACAATCAGGCACGATAGCTGTGTGCCCTTAGCTAACTGATTTAGCACCCAGACAACAGAGAATCACTACAGTAAGCTCCAGTTGAGAGTTGAGAGTACTCGACTAGAATATAACCTGTAGGCAAATCTTGAAAGTGTTTATTTTCCAACTGATCAAACTTTAGTTGTTACTTTCGAGAAACTTATTGAAAACCAAGTAAGAAGGCTCTAGTCGAGCTTACTCGACTAGAAGATACCCTTAACCCTTGACTATAGCCCTTTAACCCTGTTACATACTTTTCCACAAAACCATTACACCCTTTTTTACCATTTAATGAGTTAAGGGTATAAAAATTGATCTACTTTGTCATTTGTTTGCTAACAGGGCATTACTGTGGCGTGTTTCCCCACAACACACACACATATACTAGCTGTTAAACTGTAATATATGGTCACATTTCGATGCATGTGTGTGTGTGTGTCTGTTTGCATTTTAGAGCAATGTTCAATCAAATAATTTCAAATCCACAAGCATATTGATACGGTCATCTAGCTAAGTGCGAGCCAATAAGCGTATGTGTGTGTGCGTGTGAGTGTGCGTGTAAGTGGCACATTCATTATATAGAATGGCTGTCAACTGGCAGGCAATTGTCGAGACTGCCCGCAGCAAGTTGGCAGCCCGCAACTGTTATTAAACATTAATTTATGCATTACTAGAGCGCTTAAATTAATCAGTAAATTGCATGCTGCACATTCAAACAACACATAAGCATACACCCACACACACACGCACATACACAGTGGGTGCATTTCCCAAGGGAAATGTGGGGAAAAATAATGCCATTCAATCCAGAATGCTGGTAGCTTAAAACAAATTAAATTGCCACAAAAGCTGTTTGCTTTTTGACAGTCCCTTCATATGCACACATCGTATATATACATATATACATATGTATATATTATATTTGTGCTTTTGTTTGTCCATTAATGCGAATAATTTAAATCAGCATAATTTGCCGTTTGTCGTAAGTCCATATGAAATTGAATGCTTAAACAATATCAAAACTTAAACAATTTAACTAATTTTGAAGCAAAACAAAAACATCTTAATACTATATGGAAAACTTTTCATAAATGAGTTAGTTGAATTTGATTTCACATTTTATAATAAATATAATAAACTACTTAAGGGTTTTGTGTGTGTGTGTGTATTTTTTTGGTTACTCAACTCAACTCTAAACTTCTCTCTATTTTTCTTAACTTATTCCAGGTCAACTTTTATAGACAGCATACAATTTGTATTTTCGCTTCAGGTAAGTGTTCAGCAGCAGGGCAAAAGCGCCCACAAGTATGCAACTTTTAAGAGGGAAATGCAAACAAAATATAATTCTACTACTAGCTGGTAAGCAATTTGATTTACCTGCCCAGAGCATAGCTCATGCTTAATCGTATTCCTGCCATTGCCGTTGCTGTTGCTGTTGCCTTTGCTGTTGCTGTTTCCCTGGCCTTTGGTGTTGCTGTTGCTGTCCTGAGACAGGTCAGGCAGGCAGTTACCTCTTTTCTATTTTATTGTAAAACTGCCAGTCGGTAGGTTCATCCAAGCTTTAGCTTCACTCAGCCACTTCTCTCTCACTCTCGTCTCACAGTCCGTGTTGCGGCTCGGGTGAATGATAAATGGCTGACATTGCGGTTGTAGGCAACATTAAGCGCTGTTGAAAACGCCACAGATTGCAATTGTTGCCGTTGCACACTTACAAAACGAACAGCCTCGCCCCATGCCCCATGCCTCATGCCCATCCATCTCCAGCGATTTCACCCACCCATTTACTAGCTGATTTTTCTCCTCTCTCTCTCTCTCACACACACTTTATCCCTGTCTCTCTCACTATTCTTGCACTCGTCAAAGTTTTGCCTGGTGTTTTTTTACTGCACACTCTGCTGCTCTAAGCTGTGAGAGCAGCGATTCTCTGACAGACAGACAGCAAACTTGTAATTTGTAATGCCCAGAATGCCAAGCTCTTGTTGTTGTTGTTGTGGTTGTTGCTGTTGTTGTTGCTGTTACCTGTTAACAGTTACCAGTTACCAGTTACTGTTGGCCACGCCATGATTTTGAAATGAAATGCATTTGTGAGACTCTTGCGCTGATTTAATGATGTTTCATAAAAGCGCGATTCACTGAACTTTCAATGAAGCCACACTTCAAAAGCTAAGCAATTTTTCTCTCCCCATCTCACTCCCTCTCTCTCTTTTTCCTTATAGTGCTCAACTCGTTGTGCACGAATCAGAGTCTATCTGCTTATGTTGCTACAACGGATTAAAATTGATTTTAGCTCAACTACAAATATTGCATAATTTTCCTTTATATATTTATAATGAGCTCTCATTATGAAGCTCTGTTTTGTTATTCACTTCAGAATATTGTAGTAAAAAGCCCTTCAGTAGTAAAGAGATATTAAAGAGAATGAAGATTTTTCTTTAAGCACTCGAATATGCTTAAAGCTAAGTACCTTGGCGTCAATTTCACGGAACGTACATATCAATCTATGTCGACAGCCAGGCTTTCTGTCATTAAGGCATGACAGACAGACAGACAGGTGGCAGGCTCCTCACCGCCTCACCACCACCAAGCAACCAACAGCAGCAGCAAAACTTATTCGCAACACGATGGCAGCTTTAAATCTAGTCCGACACACCACTCAATCGCAATCATCTGGATACCTGTACCCGCACCTACCGGGGGGACAAGATGGCGAATCAGTGTTGGAAAGAGAACCGGATCAACGGTGACAGCGCCAGTCACTGACCTTCATTAAAACTGTTTCAAAAAGGCAAGCGGTAGCAGGAAATCTTCAAAATAATTACACATTGCATTGCCCGATTTCAATTAGAGTAGATTACAACTTTGAAAGCACAAAATCATTGCACTTCAATAATTGATTTCGAGCATAAGACTTGATAAGGATAAAAGGCAACTCGGAGCTTAGCTATGACCACTTCGCTAGTCACTTTTTGTCGAGAGACTAATTGCACTTTACTCTGCTCAACAATTTCTAATCAAATATTAATTAACACATTATACACCTTCGATTAATATTATTTTACATTTTTTTCTCATGGTTGGTGTTTCTCTTAATGTCCAGAACTTATTATAACCTATGAAATCAAAATATTTTTCCGCAGATATGATATCGATACCAAAAAACGCTTAAGTTTCCACTTTTTTCTCATAGTTGGTGTTTCTTTTTATGTCCAAAAAACTACTATAACATATAATATCAATATCTTTTTCCGCCGATATGTTATCGATATCAATAAGAAATGCATTATAATAGCGTATCTGCTGGTCAAGTTTACCCCACTAGCTTGCTCAGTTTGTGAAATTTGCTCGCATTCATTTAATTTGCGCATCAAATTAGAGGCAATTATGTGATTAAAAACAAATACACAAATATGTATATTTACAATTTGTTTGCTAGTTTTTAAACGGCAATCATAATTTATGCATAAGCCAACAATATTGCGAACCGCATAATAAACGCCAATTAATTATGATATTACCAAAATATATAGAATATATATACTCTCTAACACGAATACGTGCAGCTTTGAGTTGCAATTTGCAATATATTTACATATTTCGTTTAAAAAATGTTAGTTGAAAATTGTTGAATCGAACAATTGTTAATTGGATTATTGAAATATCCTTTGGCATGCGTATAATTATGTTTCTTTATATTTAAACGTTATAAAACAGCTCAAACGCGCAAAAGCAACAACAAAATCTGTAAATTGCATAATGCCCGAAAGCTATGCACAAAAATAATATGTTAAATATGAAACGTGCATGAAATGTACATAAATATATGGGAAAGTATTAAATGCGAACGAAAATGACAGCAAAAATATTTTGTTGGCTTTTTAATTGATAAAAACAACAACAACATAAAAACTTGATGTCAAAACTCGCCAAAAAACAAACAAAAAACAACTGCTGACAACTCACAATTGCTAATGGGTTTTATCTGAATGCCATCTTATCAAAATTGTGGTCAAATTGTGGTCGGCCATGTTTTAGCGATTTAGCAAATTCACAGCAAAATTCATAAGCCGACTAATTAGACATATTTTTAATAAGCCGATCTGTTGTCAGAGCACATAAATGTTCTGGCTGCCTTTTAATTGCAAATATAAACTGTAAAAAAGCACAAAAATACAATTTTTAATTGGTCTCCTTTCACCCTTCATATACTTCGCTTTCGCTGGGTAACAAACACACATTTGAAGCTAAATTTGTAATATATTTTGCAAGTGCAAAGTATATTTTTAATCAAATCTCAGTAATATGTTGCCACATCAATCATAACATAGAATTCTGCTTATCATTCTTCTTCCCCAATTTGCATTTACACTTACAGCGTGCTGTGCAAAATTTATGTTGACATATTACTCATACGTATACGTAATGTTGACAAGCGCTGATGGCGTAGCTTCAGTTCAGATAGGCAAATATGTTGACAACATGCCGCTGTCAGGGGCTATTGCCCAGTTATTAGCTGACTTTGGCTTTGGTTAGATATGCCTTTTTCTCTCTCTCTCTCTCTCTCTTTCTATCGCGATATATTTTTTTTCATTTCAGTTGGCTAAAAAACAAATGGCTAGGCCATCAACCACAAACTATGCTGGCCCAAGCACAAACATAACCATATCCATATATGTCTACGACTGTATGTGTGTGTGTGTGAATGTGTTTGTGTGATTGTTGGGCGTTTGCCATGTGCTCGCCATCGTTTTACTGTTTGCTGTTGGCACAAGTTCTAATTTTTCAAACCACACCAAAAAAAGACCACACACATTTCTTATTACAAATCGAGCGACTGGCGTGCCAAAAAAATATGCTACAATTCTCGCCTCGCCTCATCTTGACTCTTCTCTCTGCGATGTAAACCAAAACCTAACAAACACACACACATATACACATACATACACACAATCAATGCTGTTTTTATCCTCGAGACATGGCTCGGTGTTACCCTTTTATAGCCGTTCACTTATTATTTGCTTTGCAGATGTGGTATACTCTTTTGATATGAATTTATAACCTATATTGACAGTTGAGTTGTTATGGAATACTTTTAGGTTGTCATCACAAATATAAATATCATAAATCTAAACATTACAAGAATACGTGATATATTGTGATACTATATTCGTCATAAGTTTCTATTATACTTCTTCTACTTTTCAATTTATTTTTTGGTTCTCCCTTCAAACTCAACCTCAAGCATCTGGAAGCGTATTCAAAGTACGCCTTTCTAAGGAATTTTAATTTTTTCTTGCTTGTTATTTTCATTTTGTTGTTGATTTTGTGTTTTTGATTTTGTTTCATATTATATTCGTTTTTTTTTCATTTCATAAGTGAATAGGGTGATCCCTATCTCCCCATAAGAAAGAAGAGAAAAAAAACCAACCAAGACGCACTTATTTTGCGCTTTGAATCCAATCACGTACAAATTTTCCAAATTTAACCTTTTTGTGCCGGGTTGGCGGTCGATCGGGCAATTGGTGGCAATTGAACTCGGCGCTCTGGCTCTTGCCACACCACTGTCTCTGTGCCCTATTGCTCTGCTCTGATGCCATGTGGCATGGTGTGGTGTGCCAGTTGCCAGTCGCTGTTGCCAATAAAAACCATTTGCCAGAGTGAAATTTATATGGGCGCGTCAATAAAAAAAGAAAACAAAAAATACAAAAAAAAAAAAAAAACGGAAAAGAAGAAACAGAAAAAGAAAAAAGGGGGCAACAAAAAAGTTGCCCAAACGATACGATACGAGATACGTGGCAAGGGAAATTACTCACACAGGGCCAAACCGTTCTTTGAACCGTTTCAATTGACCAGCGGCTATGACCCTGTTCATGTCTCTGTCCCGCCTCAGCACCTGCGGCTCGTCTCCCCACATTTGCTTCCTCTTTTTTTTTTTTTGGGAGGCTGTAGTTCGTATTCAGGCCACTTTCTACGGCTGCACTTTGTTGCGTCCCCCCTGAAACCTCTCTCCCTCCCTGCATTTGCCGTATTAATTTCGAAAGCTGCGTTATTTGAGTGGCCGCACGAATTTCGCCTCTACTTGCCCCCCTTCCCCCAAACAAAAAAAAGCCTTCGCGCTCGTTTGCCAGGCTCAATTCTTTGCTGTCTACTTGGAGGTTCGATGCCTGTAAGCGACACCATAAAATATTGAACGTGTTGAACACACACACACATACGAACACATTCTCACACACACACAGAGAGACATATATAGTGCACTCACTCACTGACCTCGCCAAACTTTGACCCCATCGATAGGCAGAGGCACACACATGTTTCTTTTTCTCCCTCTACACTCTCCTCTCTCTCCCTCTCCCTCTCCGTTTCTCGCATTGTCTGCACAAATTATTTCTCATTTTGTTGTAAAGAGCGTTTTTGCTGGCAGCACGCGCATTATATTACATAATAGTAGTTGTTGTTGAAGTACAGGCCGCTCTACCAGGGTCTACACATCCATGTCTTGTCCATGTCCTGACCATGTCTGCCTTGAAGGGGCCTCCTTTTAGCCAACCAGTGCTCGACATTGTCTTACAACACACTTCGCACTGGCATTCGCATTTTCCGTTGTTTCACTCGTTGTTTTCGTAATCGACGACGAGTGCAAATGTGAGTGTTGAACTCTCTCATTGCAGTGATTGATGAAGCTACTTATTTGAGTGCAAGTGAATACAAGTGTTAATGTTGAATACTTTCATTTCGTTTTGTCTGTATTGTCTGTCTTGTCGAAAGCAATCAATTTCTATACATATACGTTGTGGAGAGGTCAAGAGAAATATGTGTTACTAACTATATTGAAAACATTTTCATAGAGTAACAAAATACATTTTACTCATTCATTTCATTTCATTTAATCAGCTTTGTGTTATCACCATCAAATGTTGGTTAAATCCTTCTCTTGTAAGGCACATTAGCAAAGAGAAATGAAGATTTTTCTTATCTAAAAGCTAATCTTTTGTTTCTACATTCCCTTTCATTGATTTTTATAACTGTGTGTGTGTGTTAAATGCAGCAAAGAAAGTTAGCTAAACTGGTGCACTTGCATTACAAAAGGATTTACAAATGCACCCCCCTTTCCACACACACAGACACACACACATTACTTTAAGTACTTCAGCCAATACCAATGTGGTGTATAAGTATTCATGTGTTCTTTATGGTTGCTCGTTTCGATGTTATCTGCTCGGATCTGGCGCGGCTTCAGCTACATTTTGGGTACAAATTGATGCCATCTGTTCGGCATTTAATGCATTTGGAAAATGCCAAAGGGGCTGGAGTTGGGTTAAGTTGGTGTCCTGCTGACTGCTGCTGCTACTGCTGTTTCTGTCGTCCTATCTATATATAGAGTCAACGCTTGTGTTTAATGCAGTTGCTGCATAATTTGTGCACGCGTAAGTCGCCTGCATTATCCGGGCTATAAATCGGACAAGGCTTTCTTTTTCCACTGCATGCGGTCGAGCAGTTAATTTTCCCCTGGCAGCTCAATTTGCACACGATTTGCAACCCGGCTGACCAACCACTGGCAACCACCGCCACTGGACAGCAGCTCAATAGTAGTTGCAACTTGCATTTTGTACCTGAAACAGTTGCTGTTGTTGTTGGTTGTTGTTGTTGTTGTTGCTGCCGTCGAAATGTGTGGACGTGTGGAGCCTGAGCCACTTGAGTGGCATTCAAATTACGTTTCATTACGTTTATTGGTATACAGTCCAGTACCCAATCTCTCTCCCTCTCTCTCTCGCTCGCTCTTAGCCCCCACTTTATTTTTGGAAACTCTATCTAACCTTTTTTCTCTAAGTGTGTGTGTGTGTGTGTGTGTTAGTGAGACTTGCTGATGCCGAAAGTTTTGAATTCAATTTGTTTGCCAGCAGGCAAGCTGCCAAACCAAAACCAGCTCAATTTTTGGAGGAGGCCTGCTTAGCATTTGCCCGCCAGCCTGCCTCTTTGCCTGCCTGCCTGCCTTCCTGGCTGTCGCTCTCTGCCGAAAGTTATTGATTTAATTCGTATCTGGGGAATGCTTAATCAAAAAATATACCCGCTGCCAATTTGTAAGTCTCCATACATACACATATATGTCTGTCTGTGTGTGTGTGTTTCTGCGTGTTGGCTTTGCCGTATTTATTTCCGCATAGTTTTTATCATTCTCATTTTATTCGGCATATTATCGATTGGCTCATAATTTTCCCATGGCTAGTTAGCCCAGTCAGACAGTCACGACTTACAAAAAATATGTAATAGATATTGCTATTAGAAATAAACGCAATAAACATATGGCCTCTACTCGTTTATTCGTTTTAAAAATACATTCAACAGCATTTATCAAAAGGACGTGGCATTTAATATAAGCTCTCCTTTGAGCTGCAGTCAATTGATGATGTTCTCGGGCATAGCCCAATTAAGCGAATGTAGCGCAGCATGCGAAGCAGGAAATCAAAGGATTCCACTTTGAACCCAGTCAGATAGCGTTGTCTGTAACCAAGCCAAGCCAAACCAAACCAAACGAAACCAAGCCAAAGCTTATTGATTTTAAGGAACGTATGTGTGTGTGTGTGTGTGTACTTAACATTACGACTTAAACGGTCCATTAGCGACGACGACGAGCTGAAAATGTTGTGATAATTGGCCAAAATTCCTCCGCTCATACCATATAATGAAGCCTACGCTTAAGGAAAAGTACATCGTTTGATGGTCATTACGTTGTTAAAAAGAAAATGGCGACATGCGACAGCTGTTTACGTAATGTATTTAACTTTAATTCGAATATTCGAATCATGCTATTGATTTGTGTGTGGTTAACAAAAAGTATTGCCAAACTGTTCTACTCAAATAAAACTATGAATTTTCACATATGTGATTCTTGGTAGACTTTTACTTAGTTATGACTTAAGTCCATTTATATATATTAAGAGATTATTACTTTTTATGCGTTTTTAGAACTTGAAACTAGTTTCATACATTTGCAGTGCGAAAGTAGATTTAAAATATTATACTTACATACATACATATAGAAAAACCAAGTTCGGTTTTAAGTGTCATATATAAAACTATTACGTGTGTATCTGTGTGTGTGTGTGTAAAAGGGGTTAAAGCAGTAATAGACTCACATACATATACAAGCAGTGAGGATGTGAGAGAAGTTTCTGGTTGCAGGTCCCACTAGCAGCAGGAGCAGAAGCAGACACAGTGGTCAGGTTGGGTTGGGCCCGGGGCGGGGTTGGATTGGGTGACAAAACGAAAATGCCGTTGCGGTTTTGCTCAGCTCAGCTCTGCAAAGATTTTACCACATTCAAGTAATTCAAAAATGAATATATTTTCAAATTTAAAATGTTTTAAACTTAATAAAAGAAATATATATTAAAAAGCTGTTGGTCGAACGATGCAAAGTCGTGCAGTTGGCAGTTTTGAGGCAGCTTTAAGGCCAGTTTTATGTCATTTTGGGCGACGGCACTTTGGAACAGCAACCAGTTACGCGTACGTTTAATGGAGTGCCTAATGGCTGGACATGTCTGAACAGAATGGCCCCAAATCCCCAACAGCGCTAGCCTGATGAATACAAATAGTTTTGGTTTCAAAACAACGCCCAGCCACACAGCCCAGTTGGAGTCAAGCTAAAACTGTGATAACAACAACAAGCCAAAAGTTAAAACGAAAAATGAGACACGAAATGGGGAAAAATATCAAGTTTCAGTTCAGTTCAGTGAAAGGGTATGCAGCTTTCGGTGCTACTGTAGCACACTTTTACACACTTTTATCTTGTTTTGTATTTAAGTTTTGGTTGCCATAAGGTCTAGCAGCTCTAGTAGCACTTGCTACTTCTTGGCACTTCTTGAATACTTGCGCAATTGTTACGTTTTTTGCTAACAAAACAAATGCAGGGATCTCGGCCAACACTTTCAGCTTCAGCTTCATCTTCAGCTGGCAGCTGGCAGCCACTGCCACTGCCACTCCAAACTGCCAGCAAATTGAGCAAAAGAGCCAACAATTGTGAGCTGTATTGGCCAGCCTGCCAGAGGAAAGAGAGAGTATCAAGGCAAAGAACAGGTCGACGACACTTTTGTTGCTCCTGATGCTGCTGATGCTGATGCTGCTTCCGACGACGAACTTTCAACGCAAAAGGTGCAAAATAAGAATGGTGGCCAAACAATAAATAAAATGGAAAACGCTGCAACAACAACAACAACAAGCGACGAACGAGGAACGACAAGTAACAACAATGGGGCAAGCAAAGCGGTGGCAGTGGCAAACTTTTGAATAATTTATCTGGCGCTGAAAGGACGTTTTCATTAAAATGCGCCAACGTATTTAAAGTACGAGATAACTCCCAGCGAGACGATTATTCAAGTGAGTTCATTTGCCTGCTAGGAATGCAAAATGCGTTGATACAATTTTAACATACACTCATACACACTCGCACACACACACAGTCTATATCAATATGTGTATAAATATATACGTATGTACTTTCAGCAAATGACAACATCGCTGTCGCATGTACACAAACGAATGCAAGGCATGATGATGTTTTTTACCCGAAACTCTCGTGCATTCTTCTTCTTTTTTCAGTTTTTTAACATATTATGCTTGACGGCACACAGGTAAACAATTCGCTTAACAACGGCATCCCAGTCTTATTTGGTAGTCTTATTAAAGTGTTCTTATTCGCGAAAGGCTTTTAAATGAACAAAGTTTCAATTTATTAACTCAACTGATAAGGTTTGAAATTAAGTTTTCTTGGCGTTTGAAGTTGAACTCCTAGAAAGAATATAGTTTTTTTTAGGTTTTATTGAGAAAACAAATTGCATTCACAGACTAGATTTATTTTATTATTAATTATGAATTTCATACTCGGCATTCCATTCAAAATGTGTGAAAGAATTGTAATCCTTGTACATAATAGACAGATAAAAACGAAAGCAAAATGAACTGCTGCAGCTCTGTGCTGTGTTGTTTTATTTTGTGAAATAAGATTTAAGCTTGCATATAAAAGAGTCGAGTCGGGCTATTATAACTATTTGTGTTGCGCATACCTTTGGCAGGCATTTTCGTAGGTTTATACAATATTCAACAGTGGCCACAAACAGTGGCCCATAAAGTTGAGGAGAAATAGTTTACCTTTTAAAATGCTCTGCACTCGAATTGTTTTACATATATAAATTTAATTCGATTTTTTGTTTCTACTCCCACTCTCTCTCTCTCTCTCTCTCGCTCTTACTCTCTTGGTCATCGCCTTGCGCTTGCCGTACCGCATTTTGCCTTGTTTGACAATTTCTGTTTTCTGTGTGTTTCGCCTGAGGGGAGGTTAATTGAAATGCGAGTTCAGCGACGGGTATTATTTGTTTGAACATTGCTCATGTTTATTATTGTTACGCCCCCCCCCACCGACATATATGTATGTGTGTGTGTGTATACATATGTGTTGCAGCTATATATATATTTTTGTCCAATTTTAATACGCTTTATATGTTTTGCTGTGTTCTCTACTTACATTACACGCACTTGTTTTTGCCCTCTTTTCTCCTTTTTTCTCCTTTTCTGTTCGGTTTTTCTGTTTTCTGTTTTGCTATTTTGCTGTTGCTATAATAAACAACTTTTTCACATGACTTTTTTTTGAAGCTCTCTTGTGTATATTTTTTCTTGTTAATTATTACCATCAAAAAACGATGGAAGTATGGAAGTGAAAAAAAAAAATGTGGAAAATTCCTGATAAGCGCCCGGAGCGTTTCACAACTTTTCAGATCAGAAAATGTGTAGCAAAATGTGTTTCCCTGACGTAAATAATATGTATGCCAACACAATTTTTATTATTCTACGAAAATGCAAGAAAAAATTAAACAAAAAATAACTGAAAATGTGTTCTGACCCTGTTACAAGCCCAAGGGGAAAATAAATTTAGAAACATTTACAATAATAAGGATTTAGTCAGCTCTCAATCTGTAGTCGGTATGTATATAAATTCATCTCACAAATAATATTTTATTTCAATTAATTTTACAAAAATGCGCAAACATTTGAAATGGAATCAAGAAATTGTTGGGGAATTAATCTGCTATTGTGCTATTTTTGATTGTATTGGCGGCCTTATTAAGATAGATGAATGTGGCCTAAAAGCATTGTTGCATAATATGTATCTGTCTGCCTCCGCTATTAACCATTTGCATAGTAATTGCATTTTTATCTTGTGCGGTTAATGTTTATTGTTGTTGTTGTTGTTATTGTTGTCTCTGGACTGCCCCTCGCCGCCGCCGCCACGGTGCAATGCAATGATTGCAATTGCATTCTCTCTTAGTCCAAATAAACATAACATAAATTTAAATCGTGAATCGCAGCAGCAGCACCAAGCAAGCAAGCGAGCGAGCGAGCGAGAACTTTAAGCGCAAGATGCATAATTTAGTTAATTCCTTTTACGCTGTTTTTCGCTTGTTTGTTTTGGTTTTTTTTTTGTTTTTTGGTTTTGGTTGCTTTGTTTTCAGCTTGTTTCAAGCTGAATTATGGCGCATTTGCAGCCCGCTACCATTTTTGCCATTGCTGCGTATCTCTCGTAAATATCGCGTATACGCCGTGTGCAGGGCCACCCAATGCAACGGCAGCGGCAACGGCAACGGATGCTGCCGCCATTTGGATTGAGCGTTGAGGGTAGAGGGTGGCGGGTGGTGGGTCGAGTTTTTAGTTGTGCTACACCGTTACACTTCGGCATAACACACAAAAATGCATAACCATGCAGCAGTGAGCAATTTCTTCAGTTGCAGCTTTTGCTGCCGCCGTCGAGTCGTTTCATCGCGCAATTTCCGCACAAGTGTTGGCAATATAAAAATAGCGACAAAATATAAAAGTAATTTATGTGCACTCTCTTTCCATATCATTTCTATATGCGCATACACGTATACGTATACGTATACCCACATACATACTTGCATATTTAATGTATGTATGTATTTAAATCCGTTAGTTGTTGTTGTTGTTTTTGTTGTTTGTTTGCCTGTTGCCTGCTGAGGCTGATGCTGATGCTGAGCTGCATTCAAAAACTACGGCTGTTGCTATGAAAAATGCATGCTGATGCTCTCGTTTATATGCACAAACTGCATTTAATTTATTAAAATAAATATTTTTTGTTGCAACTGGACACAAACTGTACAGCTGACCCCAAACGACAGACTCAGCATTTGTGTAGAGTGAAGAGCCCGCAATTTTTGGTCAAAATGCATCAATAATGAATGTGTGTATTGAATATATATAGTATATTGGGTGCCGCCACCTGAGCCTTTAATATGCTGTTACCTCAATTATCAGTGTGTGTGTGTGTGTGTGTTGTCACTGTGTGTGTGTGTTTGTGTGTTTTTGTGTCAACAGCAATGAACAAGATTGAAAGGTTTCAGCAATGGCAAATTTCCGCAATATGCGGCATGGCCAATAAATATTTAATTGACTCACTGATGTGCATGTGTATCTATGTATGTGTGTATACATGTATGCGGGTGTGTGCATGTGTATGTGTGGCAATTTCGAATTTAATTAACCAATTTTGAATTTGATGGCCATGCAAATTACATGAAGCGGCGACCACCAAACAAAAGCAGCCAAATTAAATGTGCGCCTCCCTCAAATTCATTTCATTAATGTGCATCACAGACTAGCTGACATAATCATGTGGTAAACCGCACAGCAACTACTCTAACACACACAAATAAACACACACACAATAAACACTTTTTTGTATGTAAACAAGAATGGATTTCTTTAGGAATGCACGAAAGAGCAATACTTTTAGGTGTGTCTAAAATAAATATTTTTTGAACTTCTGAAAACAATTAAAAGTCCATAGAATAATAGGATTAAGTAAATACTAAACATAAATACTTTTTCCTAAATATATAGAATTAAGAAGAGAAAACTAACAATAAGGTAAGTTAAAGTGCTATAAATCGTAATGTCAGAAATGATGAAGTTATAGCTGGTTAAGTTGTACAAATACTTATCCGATATGTAGAGAGTATACCATATATATATATATATATAGCGAAAACGAGCAACGGCAACGGCAACAATTCAAAAGTTAACAAATAAGATTATGCTAACGTAAAAGGTGCAGAACAAATTTGCCACAACACAAAAAAAAACCAACAACAACACACAGCCAACAAAAGTATGCAAAAGTGAAAAACACGACTCCATAATGTACGAAAACTGTTGTCAGAGTGTAAAAATGTCTATTTACATAGTCATGCATCATGCACACAGACACACACACACACACATAGAGAGAGAGGGAGAGAGCGAGTGGGAAAGAGATAGAGGATAGTGTGTGTTTTGAGCGGTGAAAACGTTTAGATGTGCGCACACGTGTAGAAAAATTAAAATATGTATTCGTATATATATATATATATATATAGTATGTTTGTGTGTGTGTGTGTGTGGAGGAAAGTTCATAAATTTTAAATGCGACACTCGCTGGCCAGAACGAGACACAGATTGCGGCAAACCAGCTAAAATAGCTGAAGAGAACTGGCAACTGGCAACTGGCAACGGGCAACTGGCGACCGGCGACTGGAACTGGAACTGGCAACTGGAGGCCAGTGTAAAATGCAAATAAATCCCAAAAGCAATGCCCAAAAAAGTATGCAACACTCTATATATATAGCAACAGCAACAACTGGAACAGTTTGAGGCATGTATGTCCCTGCCTCCGTGCACTGCGCTCGCCGCTCCATGGCTCGTTTGCTTGTTAAAAGATAACTGCAACTGACACACAAACACACTCACACACATACACACGCATTACATGTATGTGTATGTACAGCGGCTACATATGCAAAATATGCCCACAACTGGACAGGTGCCCACCCACACAAAGACAAGCAACCAAAAAAAAACAAAAAACGACAACGAAAAATTCATAAATATAATGCCAAAATCTGTTGTCGACTGTATTTCGTCGAAATCCCTGGCGAATCAATAACGCCAATGCACATGGGAACTTACCTGGGATTAGCCATAGCTAAGACATGCATTTCCCAACTTCCCTAAAACTTCAACGCACTTTCCCTAGCAGCTGTAGCTGTAGCTTGGCATATTACCCAGTAATTCCCAATGCGAGAGCTAAAACGGAAGGTTCACACATACACACACACACACACATCAAGATGAAGCAATAAAAAACTGAAAACGTTTCACTTAAGCTTACTTGACGCTAAAAATACTTTATGTTCTACCAATCATAAACTAAGAATTGTTTTATTACATTTTTGAAAAAACGCTAAAAGAAAACTATTTAAATCTATTTGAAAATCCTAACGAAAGAATAATAAAAACTCATTAAACATAGCAGATTTAAAGCTTAACGTTTACAGAAATTGGCAAAGCCTTGTCTCTGTATGTGTATGTAATGAAAGTGAAACATTGCCGGCGCACACGAGCTGATTGTTCCACTTTGTGTACCGGAAGTCGCAATAATTCTCAAGCGGAAACGTCTGATTTGATTGTGTTTATCGCCCGGCAAATGGTGGCCAAACCGGCGACAGCGATGGCGGCGGCGGCGGCGGCGGCAACCATTGCTGATGCTTAATGAGCAACTTTTAGCTTGCAATTAGCAGCCGAGAATTTGTGAACGGTCAGCGCCTGCCCGTTGCCTTCCCATTAGCCCCGGCTTGTGGTTTTTCCACATTTCATTTCATTTTCATTATTTACGAGGCAGCCAGCAATCCAGCAACAACAACAACAAAGAAGTGTACTAACTTTTTATACACTTGAAAAGTGTATTCAAATATGTTGTTATGAAATGTGTAATGCCTAGAAGAAAAGTTTTTGAGCTATCTGGATGAAGTTTTGCTTAAGATCTTAAATCGGTGAGATCGGATCACTATATCAAGTTATTGCCAGACTTAACTATGAGGTTGTACTCTTTTTAAAGTGTATTTAATATTCGGTCAGCTTCCATACTTCCTAATTCGGTTTGCCAAAATCAACATTTCATTGCCATTATAAATGAAACAAAATGAAAAAAAAAGTTGTAGAACATATTTGAACATAGTAAAAAAATAAAAAAAAACTTTTTATACGCTTAAAAAGGAAATTAACCCGCAATTAGTTTTGAAACGTACCCTTTTTTTTCTTGTATTCTTTTTATTATATTATTAAACTCTGTAAAATTATGCGATTCATTGCGTTGCGTGCCATCAAACGCCAACGCTTTATACAAGTGCAATGAACAAAAATTGTGGAAGTTTTTTATTAATTTAAAAATAACTCGACTTGTTAAAACATATGCATAATATGCATACATGCATACGTAGTACGTATATAGTTATGTGCTGCTTTATCTACACAGATTTTCACTTAATGTCCTGTTGATGTTGACTCGGAGTGAAGTTAATGTAAAATCGCAAAAGTTTCTCAAACATTTTATGGGCACAGGATACAAACCTTTGACAAGCATGGCAGTCATAACTTTTAATGCTCTTGTTGGCTGTCATGTGGCACCGCCTTCACCATCGCCTTCACCCAACTAAACGAAACGAAAGCCCAACGACAACATTTGCAGCTTTACAGCTTGCCACAATGAAACTTTGCTGCCATTTGCTGTTGTTTGTTTGATGGTTTTCAATGGCAGATTTCCGGTTTCCTGTTAGCGCCAATGCCTAAACTTTTTTTCCCACTTTTTTTTGCTCCCAGTTTTTTTCGTTTTTTCTCTATGCAGATATTAAAATGGTATCAAAACTGGGCAAGCACCCGCACCCCCCGCACTCGAAAGCCACCAACAACAACAAAAACAACAATGGCCAGCTAATTAAAATCATTTCATAAATTTGCCATTCCTTTGGGTACACAAAGCAAAGTGCCCGAAAAAGTGGCCGACAAACAGCTCCAAGTCGTCGTCGTCGCAGTCGCAGTCGCGATCCCAAGGACATCCCAACT
Source organism: Scaptomyza parva (assembly GCA_035044645.1). Taxonomy (NCBI): domain Eukaryota; kingdom Metazoa; phylum Arthropoda; class Insecta; order Diptera; family Drosophilidae; genus Scaptomyza; species Scaptomyza parva. The sequence goes on from JAWNNT010000139.1 coordinate 14,253,281, forward strand.
GCCTGGACTGCCTGGACTGCCTGGACTGCCTGGACACACAATAGATGCTACAACATGATGGTTGTGGGTGGCGGGAGGATGGGATGGTGGGGGCAAAGGAGTGCGAGGGGAAGGTGTAGCCGGATAGCCAAATTGTTAAGCCTGCGGCGGACCACGTCGGCCTGGGCGGCGTCAAATATGAATTCATTAACAAAACGTTACACAAAATTTTAATTAAATATTAAAACATAAAACTTTGGGACGCAATATATATATATATATATATATACGACAATTTCGGCATGTCACGCCTTTTATTTCTAAAACAAAATTATATTTTATTTATGTCCTACAACTCGCTCTGGCTCTCTCTCGCTCTCTCTCTCTCTCTCTCTCTCTGACTGTTTTTCTTAATACTTATTATTAAAACCAGCCAAAAACAGCCAGCGTTCATTAAAGTTGGCCTCGCATTTGAAGTCTGTGTTCTTTTTTTGTTCATTTTGATTCAAGGCAATTATCGTTGATTTAATTAACCAGTACATGGGTCTGGGTCTGGGTCAATAGACCTACTCCGATTACTACGGCAACAAATATAAAGTATACGACTCGAGTGCCGCACTGGAAAAGAGCACAGCATTCAAGCATCTAGAAAGCAAGTCTATGCGAAACAATAAGTGCTCCAAAAAAACACACACACACACACACGCACACACATAGATACAATACACATTCGCATCTGCACGCTCGGTTTGCCTGCGGCATTTAATGTATATTTAATTTCCCCAGAGGTTCATGTCGCACACAATCAGAGAGTTGCGACCTCTATGTAAGCATATCACAATTTCTACTTACAATGCGGATTAGTTTAATAACAACACCATTCTCTGTCTCTTCTTCTTCCAAAGAAGATTTACACAGATCACAACTTGAGCTCGATTAGAACCAAATCTTAATATTCACCTTCCATTCATTCGTAATAATATGGCCAACAAATCAGATCGCTAGGTCAAACCGTTTGGGCTATGCGCTGATAGCAGTCAGTCAGTCAATCATTCAATCATTCAATCAGTCAGTCAGATCTAGGGGTAATGTAAACGTGAAGAAAGAAAGTCTGCTAAGAATAGCAAAATCCAAAAAAAAAGAAAGAAAACTGTTGTTAAATAGCTGAACATCACTGTAAGAAACACTCAAATGTGTATGCTCGTTGTGTGTGTGTGTGCGTGTGTGTTGCGTGTGTGTGTGTGTATAATGTGCACTCCCCTACATACTCAGAAACAATCACACATGAGTGCACCCGTCGTGTATGCGTAGTACTTGGTATTAACGCCAGTCCCATATCCAAAATACAAATTGGAATTGGAATTGGGTTTGGAATTGGAATTAGAAGAGAGAGGATGCCTTTGAGTATTGTTGAAGCTCTTTTATTTTGGGACTTTTGAGATTGCTGAATGCTGTATTCTGAATGCCCCAGACAATAATAATGACTTGTAGTTAATGTCGCAAAGCGTCATTCAAAACGAAACGAAACGGAACAAAACAAAATCGACTATGAACTATGAACTAAATAATAGTTGTAGAATTGACAATGATGATCGATCGAAAACCTTTTTCTAATACCGTCTAAAGGCTTCAGTGTATGTGTGTGTGTGTGTGTGTGTGTCTGTCTTCTGCTGTCTGTCTTCTGCTGTGTTGGCATCTAATGACGCCAATGAGACTGGAAATGCGTTGCAATGCATCTAATTAACTTTGGCAAACTTTTGCCGGGCATAGCACAAAACTGTCAACTTACGATACAACATCCCAACAACAAATACAACCCTCTTGCCGTACCCAACCCCCTTGCCCTCTGGTACAACTCGGGGCCATTGAAAAATGTTTGCAATTTTCGTTTGCTATGCTGCAGATTTTGCAGCTGTTTCGTGTTTGGTTTTGGTTTTTGCTGGTATTCGTATACCCTTTAGCCGTAGATACTACAATGATGTCGATGAGTTAGGCTTCTGATATTATAGGATATATACATATATGTACTATATTCAGATCTACATCAAAGAGCTGATATATGAGTAAAAGCTCGAATAGGTTTGCTTCATTTATAATTCAAAGCAAGAGTATTTCATGTTCGGCATTCCCTACCGGCTTACCGGCTCATACTTGCTTTTGTTTTTGGGTTGGGGTTGGCTTGTTTTTTTTTGTTTGTTTGTCGTTTGTCGGCAGGTTTCTGTTTAATAAACCAGGCAAACATGCAAATGAACTTGCTCTGTCGGCCAGAGGACAGAGAGAGAGAGAGAGAAGCTCGTCTTGAACCTGAACGTGGTCCTCCTGAACCAGCTATTGCTGCTGCAACCAATGGGAATGCTATGGATTTTGCAAACGGGTATTCATGAGAAGAGCCTCGGCATGCCAATAATTTATAATGCCAAGCTGTATGAGTGCGATTGTGTGTGTGTGTATTATGTGTTTGTGTTCGTGTGTGTGTGTGTGTGTGTGTGTTTTGGTCGACAGGCGTCGCGCCATAATTGCCAGAGCAACTTATTAATGACTTGACAGGCTCCTTCACATTGCTGTTGTTGCTGTTGTTGCTGTTGTTGCTGTTGCTGCTGTTGTTGCTGTTGTTGCTGTTGCTGCTGTTGCTGCTGTTGCTGCTGTTGTTGCTGTTGTTGCTGTTGTTGCTGTTGTTGTTATGAGAACCTGGCCTGGCCATTGTTTATTGTCAAAGTGCTGCTGGGTAAACAAATTGGCCCCGACTATTCAAAATTTGACAGAGACTGTGCAGCAATCACCATGAACAATGAAACATCAAATAGGTCAACTCGAAAACAGTGACAAACTGCAGATTACAAGATTTAGAACAACATCGGAACGGTGGGATATGATCGAAATATTTAGAAAGAGAATCTATAATAAAGATTTGCAAATGATTGACATGACATCATTACCATGGTTCTACGTAATAAAGATTCGAAAACAAATGCCTTGACTACTTTATGCCCCCCCTTGCCCGTTTTCCTTGCCTTCGAATCGAATGCAACAAGCGTTTCGATCAGTTCTACAGTTGCGCCATGTTTACGTCCTGTTTACTTCCGTATCCGCTTACACACTCTCGGACATTGCTGTGGGCCTGGCTGCCAATGTCGCAACAACAACAATACTGCCAACAGCAGCAGCAGCAGTTGCAGCCGCATCAGCAACATTGTGTATATAAAAAATGTGCAATTGCTTGGCAGTTGGACGGCAACGGTACGGGATATAACAACAAAAAAAAGTGGAGCACATCAATGGGGATTTATAAAAAATGCAAATTCATTAGAGCAGCCGAGCAGCTAGTTGGGCTGGGTTAAGTTTTTGGCCCCAACTCTTGGTAAGGTCTACACCAACACCATCTCCTGCCTGCCTATCCCTACCTGCCTGCCCCTGCCCCTGCACTAACACTAATTCCATTGAGAGAGGCCGAGTTACCAACGTTCCTCAACGTGTCAGCGGGCATGGAAAGTGCAACGTCATGACATTTTCCTCGTTTGCCTCGTTTCTCAGGGCTGTACTTGCACTCTCACTAACATCATTAGGAAATTAAAAAAAAAAAAAGAAACAAACGTCTCGTTGACCAAAAACGAACTGGTCCACAAGCATACCATATAAGTTTCATGAGACCATACCATTATTATTATATATTTAAAACTGAGAGCACATCCAAGAGTAAGACAAGTAACTCTGTAAGTAACTGGCACATCTTGTTATTGGTATATATATGTATATATATATATTACAAACTTACTTTAATTTCATCAAGTTTAAGAAATTGCTCCTTACTATTACTTTCTATACCCATGAATTGGGTAAAAAAGAGTATAGTGCTTGTTTGTTTCATATTTTCGATAACTTTTTAGGTTTACGATATGCCCATGAAATCGATAACAAAGAAATCTTTAAGTTCGCAAATTCGAAAATAGGGATTGAAACTATTAACAAAATAATTAACATCTGTGAAGTTTTTTTTAAAATCGGCTAAAAAACACCAGAGATATGAGACCAGCAAGCATTGGTACAGTAGAACACGTATGTGTATGTCTGTGTCTGTCAGCCCGACCGTCTGTCCATCTGTATGGTCACGAGTTAAGGGCTTACTCGACTAGAGCCCTCTTTATTTTTTTTTTATTCAGTTATCCTGCCACCTTTAAATGGTTTGAGCCGATAAATGTGTATATAAAAAAATCCCAATCAAATAACTATTGAAAAAATCTCAATTTGAAATAGGATAACCGCTGCACGTTTTTGAGAGATATTGCAACAAAAATCAATCCAGCTTAATTGACCTCAAATGGTTATATTTCTTTCGCTTGATAGTTTTTGCAGCTTTTTCTGTTTTTTGATTATTAAAAGTCTTAATTTGTCCATCAGAAATTTTACTCTGCCCTAATTGCTAGAACTTTAGCTTACATGAACATGACCAATTTGGTACTCAGTACATTGAAGCGTGCAGAAAAGTTTAGTTTGGTTTCTGATTAGAAAATGTAATAATAATTTGTTGTGCTTCTTTTCAATTTGAAATATTCAAAAAGTTCTCTTTCAAAAGAACCAAATAAAATATTTTAACTTATTTTATAAGAACATAAGAAGATTTTGTGTCTTTGTTATTCAAATAAATAAGTTATGAAACTGAGTTGACAACAAAGAGAAGAAGATTTACCGCTGCTTGTTCTATAAGGTATAGACAAAGTCAATCATTTATTGATGACCACAAAATGTTTACCTGGCCATTTCCATGTAGTATGTAAAAGAGCCTTTCAATATGGCATATTGGCCCAGTTACTGCTTGTTGTCGTTGTCGTTTTTACGAGCTGACTAGTTTATGTTCCGTTTTCCTTTCCTTCCCTTCCCTGCTTAGCTAGCTGTATTTTTGTGTTGTTTGTCTTTGCACACGTCAACCGTTTGGTTCAGAACATGAACCCAAATCCGCATTGGGGGTCGCTCCTACCGCTTTGGGACCTGAACTGCATTTTGCACTTTGATTTGCAATTTATGGCACTTGCCATAAATCTAAGTCAGCACTTGAGGCCAAATAGGGGAGGCGAGGAGAGAAGAGAAGGGAAATCCTTTTTATTCAAATGAAATTCCAATTTCTTTTGTCAGGTTTTCTTTCATTTTCTCTACTTTATTTTTACATAGTTTCTAATTCGAAGAAAAGATAAAAAAGAGAGAGCAACATCCTGACCGCTAATATGAACAAGGACTTTCTCTTGCTTTAGCTCTTGTCATAAGTTCAATCAGCATCAAATTTAATTAAAATGCTAAAAGCATTCAAGCAAAGTCGAGAAACGAGGCAAAGGCTTGACACATTCACATTAATACGCAAATAATTGCGGTCTACAGTTGACTGCCGTAGCCATAGCCGTAGCCGCAGCTGTAGCTGTGGGCCAATAAACATTACCAACACTTTTGCATCGATTGTTAATTAAGTAGCCAGAAGACAAAGAAGAAAGAGATACATTAAGAGCAGAGCACTAGGAGCTAGTAGCTAAAAGCACAGCAACAATGTGATTTAAAGTAAGGCAGATAGATAGATAAATTGATAGAGCAGTGGCAAGCAGATTTAATTTCAACACTTGGCAACAATGAAAATCGAATGAAAATCTATTCAGGTGTGAAAAAATTTAACTGAACGGAATGAAATGTCTGTCTGTCTGACTGACTGGTTGAATCTGCTTTATGGCTGATTGATTTTAAAAAATCATTAAACCAATTTTAATTACGAGAGATAATCAACAAACTGATTTATCATCCAATCCATTGCATAATTAACAGCATAACAGACGAGTTGAGTCGAGTCGATCGGCAAACCAACCAACAATAAAAAAATGTCATCAGTACAAAATGCACACATTTTCCCGTAGAAAACCTTACACACACTAACATCACAACACACATACACAATAATAAATCATCATAATAGATGGTTAAACCAAGACACAGCTGTTTTTGTTTTGTTTAATTGGCAATAAACACAAACATATTGCTCTCGTTAATTTTGTGTGTGTGTGCAAAATTAAAAACCAACAAATCATTTAAACAAAAAAACCAAAAAAAAAAACATTAAACTCCCCAACTCTAGTAGGTTTAAGGCCAAGTTTCTTTCAGTACTGAGGAAATTAATGTATTTGTACAACATTTAGATACTTATCGTTAACAGCAGCAGCAGCTGAAGCCGCCGCTGACACAAACTTTAGTTGCAACTAAACTTTGCTAAAAATACAATTATAAACACATTTCTCTTTCCATTACTGGAACAGAAATTAACAACAACAGCAAAAAAAGAAATGGCAATGGAAATGGAGGAAAAAAGGCGTAAAGGATAAAACGAATTTCAACTTTTTTGTGCTGTGTTAACTTTCAATTTGGCTTTCATGTGAGCGCTGCAACAATAGAATTGCGTAATTGTTTTTATATTTTTTTCGCAGAGTTAGACAGAGAGAAAGAGAGCGAGAGAGCTGCTTGTGGCAACTTTTGCCGCTTTGCAACACTTGCACATATGTTGGCTAAATTAAACACCTCGCGGCAAAAGCTTACCACCTCAACGAACACACACACACACGCAAACACACACACACATAGATGAGCATCAGTGTGAGCAACTAATTTAAAAAGTAATTTTTACTTCCGGCATTTACACAGCTGCATTTAGCCACGCCCCATAGAAATGTGAACATGTGAAGTGAGTGCCTGAAAATGTTGAACTGAAGCTGAAAGCTGAAAGCTTTTCAAGCTGCAATCTGGCTGCAACATTTGCGCTGCGTACGCTTTAAGCAAACACAATGGCACAAGTTTGTTTGCGCACCCAGCCAAATCAGAGTAAATAATAATAAAAGCGCCCACAGTCAGCAACAGCAGCAGCAGCAACAAAAACAACAACAACAACAACACAAACTACACCATTTGCAAGGATGCTTATTTAACGCCAAACCAAAAACTGAGGTGTTTGATTATCCTGTGACGGCGCCATTCAGCCGCTGGCTGGCTGCTGCTGCTGCCAAAGCAAGCACTCAAATGCTTTGTACTCGCCATTTCGTCTGTCTCTCCCTCTTCCATCTCCCAACCCCACATCTCCCCCATTACCTTTCACCTTTTGCGTTTCGCCTTTCCTGTCAGACTTCATTTGGGTGAACATCATCAGCGCATTTCATTAAATTTATTGCCAACTTGCAATTGAATTATGGTAAATCCAATTAATTGCCATTTCGCGACCAATAAATTGTAATCAATTTCAATTGTACTAGAGTAGTATGTGCCACAACACCATCTCTCTGCCACATCTCAAAATGAAATCATCTGTTTCTCTGTTATATTCCAAACTTAATCCTTAAACCGCTTAACGTCAAGTTTAACGTGGACGATAAATATATTAACCATTCAAGTAAAAATTGTACAAAAGAGAACATTTGAAGCAAAAAGTTATTTTAAACACAGATTACACATTTTTGTCGAGTTTTTGTCTGTTGTCGAGTAATACACATGCATATTGTATAATAAATACTTAGAAATTATGATACATGGCACTTAACCATAAAAGCCAAAGATCACATCGCACACAGACACACAGACACACAGACACAAATGTCGAGAGATTAAGGCCGACTTGCTACATATATAATAACGGGAATCATCTAAAAAAACATTCAAATAAACGCGCGCCCGTCTATCGCATCATTTACTAATTCATAAGCCTTGTCTTATATATATATATGTGAAGACAAACAAACCGAACAGAACAGAAGAGAGAGAGAGACAGGGAAAGAGACTCATTAGGTGTGTATGTGTTTGTGTGTGTGTGTGTGTGGAAAAGAATGAAAACTGAGACTCTAAGAGCTCTCCCCTCTTCAACCAGCAGGCAGCAAGTGTAAGGCATTTAAATATGCAGCTAATCATAAAAATAAAACCAAACAAACACTCAAAGAATAAGCACATAAATGCTATATAAACCATATAAACAAAAATGCTCCATAAAAGCCAAAAAAAAACAGCAAGAAAGAGATAGAGAGAGAAGGAGAGAGAACACACAATGAGGAAACAACACAAAACACAAGAGAAGAGACTAAGAAGAAGACCAAGGAGACGTGAAAAAACACTGGCAACAGCAGAAAGCATTTCATTTCATAAGCTCCGGCATCTTAATCTTAATGAAATATACTCGATGCCAGCGCCCACTGCCCCACCCCCACCCCTTCTTCATAACCTTCATATGCAGCGTCTTTCTGGGGGGTTTTTTTTTTCGTTTGGGTTTTGCGCCATGTTTGAAATTAATTTCATTCACACAGAAATTCTCGCGCGCATACAATTTCATTAAGCAAATATTTTCGTCGCCTGGCAATATACACACCTACCTACTACCGCCCCCCGTCCACCCCATCCACCCACAACCACTTTTTTCGCCTTATACTTTGTGGCAGCTCTGAATTTTTGGTTTTAGCAGCGGCAGCAGCAGCAGCAGCAGCCGTCGAGTTAACGACGCGAAGTATTTATGCGATTTTAATGCCGCGAGCTTCGCTCAAATGAGCCGCTCATAAAAACGTCGCGACATTGGCGCCCATTGCCACGCCCACCCACACACCTCCCCCTCCACTGAGAACTGACAACTGACAGCAGGCATCGTTCCGTTCCACAATTAATGCATTAAAAACGCAATGCGAAAAACATTTGCAAAACAAAAATCACGACATTCAATGACAGCTCCCAAAAAAAAATAATAATCACAGTAAAGAAAATAAACATCAGAGAAGACAATGCCGCAATCGACAACAAACACACACATACACACACACTCGCACATTTGAAAGCTGATAAAGCAACTTCCACACACTGTCAAAATAATGCCAAAAATTGGCAACAATAAATGATATTTAAGCGCGGAGAAGAAATATATATAAAAATCATTAATAAATGATTCTTTGTTTTGAAGTCATCAATAAAAGTGCAAAAAAAGTTACTTTTGCGTACATTAAATCGACTCTTCAAACGGCAGATTAATCGGCAGAAAAAAAAAAACTCAAATCGGGTGTCAAATGTATAAATTGCCGTTTTCATGCATCCAAACATTCAAAGTTTTTCGCCATTCAAACCAAGTGCTGAATCGCAATGCACTTTAAATCGAAATGCATTCAAACTTTTTAAAGTGAATTTGGTTCAAAACGCGAAAACAACAACACTCTTTAATTGCTGTTTGCACCCAAAGTCGAACGCAACAGTTTCTGTTGCAAGTCAGAACACCAAAAAAAGAAAAAAAAAAGACGAAAAAACTGAAAAAAATGAAAACATTGGTTGGCCATCCTTCGGTTCGGTTTGTGCATTAAGCACAACGAGCAGCAACACTCGCTCAAATGAGCTGAAATGAAACGGATGTTGGGCTGGGCTGGGCTAGGAGAGTGGGGGCGTGGCTTGGTCGTGCCGTTTGGCACTGAAATGATTACGCACTCAAGAGCGGTCGGTTTGTAGTCAAAGCTATCCCAGGCACACCCACAAAATAGTCAGACAAACATACAAACATACAAACAGACAGACACAAAAACATACAGACAGACAGATAGACAGAGAGACAGAGAGACAGAGAGACAAACAGACACAAATGGAGGCGGCAACCGCAGAGCCGCACGGCCGCAGAGACTTTGGGCCAATATTTCAAACACGCGTCGAACGCATTTCCGTGCGGAAAACGGTTACAGCGGAAATGCAACTTTGGCCGTTGTTCAAGCATAACTGTTGTTTATGTTTGCACACACACACACACACACACACATACACAGAGACAGACAGCAGAGTACAGAGGCATGCCATGGCTGGCAATGGGCGTTGTTGGGTTGGTTATCAACAAAATGGCCGTCCGTCCGTCCGTCTGACCGTGTGTCTCTTCTTCGTCCTGGGAGATGAACGCAGCTGCGAGCCAAATCCGAGCATAAATCCGATGCTCACTTTTAATACCCTTGCAATGGAGTATTAAATAATTTCGTCACGAAATCTGTTGCGTGGGTGGGGGGATGGGAGAAGGGGAAAGGGAAGCATTATTCCAATAAATAGCACACACAAAAACAATCGCAAAACTCACATTTATATGATATGAGAATATTTACCGTTTTCTCTTTTTTTTATGGATTACTGTTAGCTGGATTCGAATGGATGGATCTCCCAATCTCTATATATGTTTCAAGTGCTTTCAATTGGCTTTAAATGGCTTAAAATATTATAACTAAAATTTTGAATTTATGATGAACTAAATTCTCTACAAAGAAACTTCAAATCTCAAACGGTCACACTTGTTTTTCACTACCGTTTCAAACGGTCACACTTGCTCTTGTCACAAGCCCTTTATTAGTGTATTAAGCTGTTCGGCTCTAACTTACTTCATAAAATATTTATGTGAACAGGTGCCTGCAAGTGTGTGTAATCTTCGGTGTGATGAATATTGACTGGGCCCAGTTTTTTGTTGTTTTCTTGTAAATTTTGGGTCAACGCCAGTTACAACAGTTACAGCAGTTACAAGGACGGTTACTGTCCTGTTTACAGACCCAGTTGCCCAGTTGCTGATGTCTCGTCTCTTCTAGTTTTACGTCTTGTTTTTTATTGTTTTTTATTGTTTTTTTTTCTGTGTTTTTTTTTCTTTGCTGTTTTTTGCTCGCTTTCCTTCGCTCAGTGACTGCAAAATTTTGACATCAATTTTCTTGCCGTTGACAAAAGCTTCACGCAGTAAATTGAGATGGATGAAAGCCAACAGATATGCGGACAGACAGATGGACGAGCCTGACGGACAAGACAGAAAGACTGACGGATAGACAGATAGACAGACGGACAGACAGATGGACAGACAGACAGATTGACGGGGCCCAGTGGAAGTGAGCTCGTCTCTTACTCGTCGGACTGAGCCAATAAGCTCACTTGGTTTGTAAAAAAACAAACACAACAACAACAACAAAATAGAGGAAATAACCGGTGCTAAGAAAAAATGAAAGCCATTCCTGTTCTGCTGTTGCAGTATTTGACGAGTTGCTTAATTGGTTGCTCCGCGTGAAGATGAAAAAGAAAAAAACGAAGAAAAAAGAACAAAAATACGTAATAAAAGTACTGAATACGACCGGCGAGTTGTGTCCGTCCCCCGTTCCCTCACGGCTCACGGTAAAACGGTAAAAATCTGCCTGCGAAAATGAAAACAAAATCACACGAAACAAAGAGAAACAGAGAGATGGAAGTGTGATAACTATTATACATAGTGATGTTCTTCTTCGCCTGAATTTTAAGTGATATCTGCACTCTACAATCTCATAAAGTTTCACACATAACTGTGGCAAACATCTTTAAATCAGAATTCTTGAAGAAGAGTGTGTGTGGGGAAAGGGAAAAACTTATACACACACTCGGACGAACAGATAGCAAAATCATTCGAAATCCTTTAATTTCCTTCCTCTTAATTACAAGTTAAGTTATTATAGTCCTCAACCTTTTTGTTTTCTATTTTCTATTAACATATCAAAAACAGAGATTAGTAAGAAACCAAATAAAAATATATTTAATAAGCTGGCAACCCTGGCGCTCTGGCATTCACACTAAACGGCAACAAACAGCTGATGCTGACTTCCAGGAATGGAGAAGACTTTTAAAGTTTTCCCAACAATTTTAACACTTTGGCGACTTGATTACATTTATGACTTAATTTCTAGATTGATTCAATATTCGAGGACTATTTGCGATTATCGGGTAATATCATAAGCATATTATAGGCACGTAGCAAAAGCACAAAAGCACGTATGTACGTGAGTATTTATACAAGTGTGTGTGCGTGCGAGTGTATGTGTGTGTGTGTGTGTGGGTGTGGTTGTTTTGCGTTGGCGTTTGTTTGCCATTGATGAGATTCGATTGTGCCCTTTGAATTTCAATTGAGATTACGGGCAAGTAATTAAGAGGGCATTAAACAAGAGGCGCACAGCCTACATGCCAAGAGCCCCAAGAGCAAGCATGTGGTGGGGGGTGGTTGGGAAGTAGAAGCCGATGTTGTGTTGGCCACTTTATGGTTTTGGCTCAAACGTAGTAGCACAACTGAATGATTTTCATTAAATTGCTATTACCTCGCAAATTAATCGCTTTGCCCAAACCCAAGCCAACCCAACCATCGAATAGAATCGCCTTTTGCTTAACGTGTATTAGAATTCATTACTTTGTAATGGAATCCAATCAACATAGTCATCACTTTAACTGTCTGTGTGTGTGTGTGTGTGTCTTGTGAGTTGTTTTGTTTCCATTTTCAAACACAAAACGCATTGCGAAAAACGTAACGAAAAATCCATTAGCAGGCAATTAGAAGGCGACGGACAATAAAAAAGAAATTGAGGCTGCTGATTAGCCGACGGCTACTAAAAAAAAAATAACAAAAAAAAGAGTGTATGTAAATGAAGAAAGTAAAAATGACAAGTAAAGCTCTTAAAGGTGTGCGTCAGGGTTTGTGTGTGTGTGTGTGTGTGTGGGGGTGTGAGGTGTAACGAGGGTGTGAAAGTGGGTGAGACTTGGCAATTAAGAACGCCTGTGAGCGGCAGCTGCCACTGAGTTGCTTAAGTGTGTCTTGCATATTTTAAGCTGACGACGACGACATACACCCCTTACCCCTCACCCCCTCACCCACTTACCCCTTTCCTATTACACATTCTATTCTGCTTACTACTCTCACCAAACAATGGGGCTAGGATTGTGCTGTCGCGTCAGCAAAGGCGGTCAAAAGCCCGTCAAGTGTTGGGCCAAGTAACAACTTGCAACTTGAAACAGTAGCAGCGACAGCGGCAACAACACCAACAACAGCAACAATTGCAATAATTCAGTTCAAGCGCACAAATGTGTGTTGCACATTTCGCATGCAGGTGCAAGGTGAACGTTTTATGGGTGGAGGAGGAGGAGGGATAGACACCTCTTGGGCGGGGGTGTGAGAATATTGCCACAGGTCTGACAGCTCGGACAGAATGTCTTTTCATTTCAAGAGGTTTTACGAGTTGCACACAAAAAGCAAAGGCAAAAGCAACCAGAAACAGAGAGAGAGAGACAGACAGACAGAGAGAGAGAGGTAGAGAGAGAGACAGTGAAACAGAAAGAATAACGAGCAAACGAGTAAACGTTTCCCGCTCCCATGCATGAAACTACGCCAAAGAGATTAGCACAATAAAACTCAAATGAAATAAACATTTGGAATGGGGCCAATGAAAGCAAAAAGAGAAAACATTCTTTCTGACTATGAACAAGTTCATAGAAAATTAAGAAAGGAGGCACTCAAATCATCCATCTAACCTTGAGCTGAGCTGAGCTGAGAGCTTTGAGAGCAAAAAAAAATTACTGACATTTCATTTGAGATGTAAAAACCAAAAAGATTTACAGATGCAAATATATATATATATGAATGGGATGTCCCTGATTAACATCTGTGTACCATTATGTATAAAGCTATAATGTATAAGTAAAACAGAGTAAAACATTACATTATTATTTTTTTACAGGAAACGGAAAGCCAGGAGCAAAAACCAGAACCACAAATGCAAGATGAATTCAGACCAACAAATGCAGATGCCATCTGGGCCGCCGCCCGCCTCGCAGAGAAGTACATGCGGCGAGTTCAGCGGGGAGAGGGAGAGTTACGGGGCGACAGGGAATATGGGGTATGGCGGCATACCGACTTCGTCCACCAACAATTACGGTTCTTTTGGCGTACTATCCGGTATCTCAACCGGGGTGAAAGGAGCGCCCGCGCTGCCGCTTATGCTGCCCGTGCCTTTAACCAGCACATTCAAGACGACGACGATTTCGATGCCGACATCGACTACGCCATCGCCATTGATCGCGATGCCCACGCCCGCGCCTTCCCCCCTCCTCGCCATGCCAATGCCGATGCCGATGACGATGACAACATCGATGACGATTCCGACGACGACAACAACGGCGCCTGGGGCGGTGGGGGCGGCATCGGCGGCGGCGGCGGCGGCGCCAACATTGTCAATGCCCATGTCGATGTCCATGTCGCTGACAACGCCGACACCGATGCCGACACAATTGCTCCCAATGCCGACGCTGGAGGACATTGAAGTCGCCACGCAGCAACAGACACAACAGTCACAATCGGTGCCCCAACAACAACAACAACAACAGCAGCAGCAGCAACCAGCCGGCATCCTTAAATATCCTACAGCATCGAGCTATATCAGCGAACTAATGCCACCCCAGCCGGCCCCACCCCTAGTGACCAGCGCCAGCAGCTCCATCAACAGCAACTGTGGCACTCTAAAGAGCAACGCCAAACTGCTGCCCCTGCAGCTGGTCGGCAGCACGACAGCATCATCGACACGGCATCTCAGCAAGGATCCGCCTGGATCAGCGGCAGCTGGACCGCAATCACAGCAGCGTCAGCAGCGTCGTCAGGGCTGGTGTGCCTGCTTTGGGTCCGGACCGGCACCGTCGGAGGCCAAAACACCGCCTGGCTATGCCACCAAGTCCAAGAAGCGCAAACAAACGTCCCAAACGGTATGGTCCGCACTCCTAACCAATCTTGGCATCTGTATGCTCCTGCTGGCCTACACATTGCTCGGTAACTATCCATTCAATCATTCATATGACTAAATGTGATTTCTATTTGATTTTCTTTTTATTCATAATAATTAAAATTGCATATTCAATATATATATATTATCACTGGTTGCGGTTAACCGAAGGAATCTTTGTTTATAGATTGCAGACTAGTTGTTGGATGTGTTCTTGAGCCGCTCATTTTTCCAGAGCCTTGGCTATAGCCTCCTCTTCGTCCTGAGCTTCGATTATCTCCAACACAAAAGCTTGTGCCTGAGCCTGAGCCTCCTCTTCAACCCTAGCTGCGAGCTTCTCCTCCTCCTGAGCCTCCCCATTATCCTGAACTGCGAGCATCTCCTTCACCTGAGCCTGAGCCTCCTCTTCATCCTGAACTTCGATTATGTCCACCACCGGAGCCTGAGCCTGATCCTCCTCTTCATCCAATATTTCGATTATCTCCACCACCGGAGCCTGAGTCTGAGCCTGAGTCTGAGCCTGATCCTCCTCTTCATCCAATATTTCGATTATCTCCACCACCGGAGCCTGAGCCTGAGCCTGATCCTCCTCTTCATCTAGTATTTCGATTATCTCCACTACCGGAGCCTTAGCCTTCTCTTTAGCCCGAGCTTCAATCATCTCCTTCACCTGAGCTTTCTCTTCAGCCAGAGCTTTTTTCCACTCCGCAGCTTGAGCCCTGGCCTTGGCCATATTGGCAATCATTGCTTGAGCCTGCAAGTCAGCCTCCTGCAGAGCCTGGTTCTGCTCTTTAGTACGAGCTGTAGACGGCCCGTTATACAGAAAATCAGTATCGTGAAGAAGGAATTTAGTTTCTCGTTCAACAACACGGTATGGGACAACAGCGGCTATGAGACGCTTCTGAGTCGTTGCCGGCATCTTGAATTTGGCGATCTCCTTAGCCAAAGCTTGGTCTTGCTCCTCATCTCGGAGTAACTGCTCAGCCACAGATGTGGCCGGCTGCTGAGCCTTGGTTCTGGCCTGCTCTCTAGCCCCATTCGCAGCATGAGCCTGCACTTTGGCTAGCCTCTCGGCCTGGATCCTGGCTTGCATCTTAGCCTGGGCTTTGGCCTGATGAGCAGTCCAAGCACTAGACGGCTTCTTAAATACAATCGAAGCTGGGGCCTTGCCCTTGACATTCTCCTTTTCCGCATCCCAGTTCTCAAGTGAAGCCTTGGCTTCAGCTTTTTCCATCATTTTAGCCCGTTTCATGGCAAATGCCCTAGCCTCGGCAAGGACACGCTCATCAGTTGGAATGGGAGTCGGTTCCTTAAATATGAACCCACCATTGCCATTAGCATTGACCGGTTCCAACATCTCAAGATTGACCTGGGCTGTGCCTATTTCATGTTTTCCTGTTGCTGCAAGTGTCTTAGCCTCGGAGCGGTCATCAGCCGAGCCCAGGGCCTTGGTCTTGACCTTGGCCTGATCCTGACTCAAAACTTTAGCCTGGATCTTGGCCTTAGCCAGTGCCTGCTCTCTGTCCCAAGCATCCATTTTAGCCTTGGCTCTGGCGATATTCTGAGCCATAACTTTGGCCTCCAATTCGGCGTGAGCTTTGGCCTCATCACTGGGACCGTCATCACCTGCGCCGGCACGCCTCTTGGCGTATTCCTTAGCCCTCTGATCAGTCTCCCATTGCATAAGATTTTGGCCATATATGCGACAGACTCTGGTGTGCAGCATGCACTTGCCGCAAATGACATTATCGCCTACAACCGCAAAGTCTCTCTTGAGCTCAGAAGAGTCCCAACCATGAGCTTTCTTATAGGCCGCCATCATGCGAAAGTCACTCTCGGTCTTAATTTCGAATGCAGCGCGAACTGGACGCATTGATGCAAAGATTTCCTCAAGGGATTTCTCGCTTTTCGGCTATTGAGTATATGCGCCACGTTTATTTTCGAATACTTCAATTAAAACCAACTTACCGATTCGTTATTCATATTTTCCAAATTTTTTTTCTTCTCACTCAATAAGAAATGATTAAAAGAATGAATGAATAAAAGCAGCACAAATTTACTGACAATTGTCAAAAAAAAAGAAAAGAAAGTAAAAATCTGGCAACTCCTTTTTTAGTGATGCACAGAAAATCGAATCGAAAGGACTTAAGCCAGGTTGCATCAAATCGACAAATGACTCCAACTACACGCAACTTAATGCTTATTCTGTAAAATAGTTGACAAGATGTCCCCGATGTACCGCTTCACGGACTATCAAATAACCGAATTTGAACAAATCATATCATTGCTAAATGCTGTGCTCCATGGAGAACCGTCAAGCACACTCAAGGCAAGGATTGGCTAAGCTCCCATGAATTGAATTACAATGAAAATTCTATGAAGATTACTTGATGCTTATATGTACATATAGTTCAATAGATTCAATACAATTCAAAGTTTTTTAATGAGTGCAGCTCGTTTGTAATGTGTCCGGAGCATTTCGAGCGAATGTGCTCATTAAAATTTGACATTTGCAAGAAGCTTAGCTTGATTAATTGATAGCATATAGCCAACTATCTATCTACGTATCTAGTTGTGCAAACAATCGTTGTGCGAATTGCGAATTGTAACTGTTGTTGTTTGTTCTTCGTTTGGCCTTCGTTATGTTGACTAATTAACGCTAAGTTTTTCCCAGCCATTTCTCTCTATGTCGAAGAATTTAATTTGCTTTGCTGCCTGCCCGCCCGCCCGCCTGCCCTCGTGCTACGATTTCTCTATTTTTCTAGGGTCCCGCTGACTTTTTGCGGCCGCTGCTGTCAGACACAAGCTTGGTATTTTAAAACATTTGTAGCTATCTGATATCTAATGTATCTTGTCACAGTTTCGACGTTTAAATTAACAACAACAGGAACAACAAATACAAATACAAACTGTTTTTGGCAGCAGCAGCAGCCGCCACGGCAATGTAATAAATTTAATTAATCATTTTGTCAGCCGCATGCCGCACGCCGCTGCCGCATGCCGCACAACCATACAAACAAACAAACAACAAAATGGCGTCGGCCACGATCCTGCCACACGGCTAAAACTTATGCGGTAGGCTGACAAGTCTGGCATATACTTTTGTGGCTGTCATTTTGCCAGCATGTACACCTCATCCTCATCCTCATTTCTCGTCGTTCTTCTCCTGCTGCTAGAAACCAAAGACGGCTGTGCGAACATGATGGCCACGGATGTGACAGGCTGGTAGACAAAATGTGACAAAATTGGCAGTATGCAAAAGCCAACACATGTGTGTCCCACACACACCACACAACCCACACACATAGCAAATACTTTCAACTTTAAACAACAAATCAAAGCATCGTCTTGGCATTAGAGATGAACATATTGCGTGTGTGTTTTACATTGCAACGAGTACATACAAATTGTGTGCTGTATCCCCGATTTAGGCGGTGGCCAAATCCCAGTTTATGTATGTACCTACCATGGGTTTTTGGAATTTTTGAAAAATATTGGGTACTACAGATATGGCAGGCATTTAAACTTTTTGCTCTTTGCTTTCTGCTCACTTTAAGCTGTGACTGACTGTATAACGAGTCCTTTACTCGTTACATAAATGCTGTTACTCGTTACATTTGTACTAGCGCTCATCTCCAGCTTCACGCTCACACATGTATCTATCTATGTAAATTTTGTGCGTGCGTGTATGTTTGGATGTGTGTGTGTCTCTTTCTGTGTGTGTGTGTGTGTGACAGCTGCGCAAAAAGTTAGCCGTGTTGCCTTGTTAGAGGAAATCATCAAATGACACAAACAATTATTTAACTTTCTCTAGGCTCCGGTGCGTAAATTTGTGACGTCAGCACACACACACACACACACACACACACACACACACACGCACACTCTTGACAGCTGCTTGTGTACATGTATGTATTTATTCTTATGTGTTGCTTTTTTTTTTATGTCTACACCATTTTGCGTGCATTTTAACGCATCAACAAAAGTTTCAAGTTGGCCAAGCACAACAGCAACAGCAACTGGAACTCGACTCGTCTCGAACAACAACAACAATTGCTCTTTTCCTGTTCTTTCCCTCTGTCCTGTCCGGTACGGTAGGGCCAACACCCGCCATATATTCCGCCAGTTTCGCCATCATATCCCCATGAAACCCTAACCAAGCATTCTCATGTATTATTTTTAACTTTGACATGTGTTGGCTTTTGTCTACGACATCGACTCATCATTTCCCCCGCACACCCACCCCCTGCCCCCCCTTACATAACATCATTTGCAGCCCTTAAGCCGATGAACAAAAAACCAACAACTTACGGCGAATGTAACAGTAAAACTTTTTCAAAACTTGACAAAATGCCGCAACAGCGACACATGTTTGCCCCATCTATGTGCGTCTCTCTATGTGTGTGTGTGTGTGTGTATTAGTTGATCAGCATAGACATTAAATGACTGACAAGGACACATCAGCCTGGCACTCGCATGTAAAAGGCCAATGAGTAAGCATCATGTCAAAGAACTCTATTTGACCCCCATCATCCTTTAAGGGTGTCCGAAGAGAGTTCTTCGGGGCATGCCACAAAAGTCAAAGATTCTTCAAGCATACATTTATTTTATTGGTTATGAATTACAAATGAATTCGCTGTCGATTATTAAACTATTTGAGAGAAGCTCTTTAAAACAAAACTGATAACAAACAGTTGACTCGAAGCAAATACATTTGTAAAGCTTAAGAGTATATAAAAATATAAAAAAAAAATACAAAAAACAAAGGCAATCAGCGAAATAAAAAGCTTAAAAAGCAGCTTAACAAAAAACAAAGTTAAGAAAAAAGTAAACACAAATCATATCTAACTGTTTATTGGTATGCACAGCTTTTGGTTAGCTTAGAGGCGGAAAAAAAATCATCCATTGACCTCATTGTAAAAAGATTGTAAAAAGATAGACAAAACAAATGTCACTTGATTCGAACTCTTTGGTATATCATTGTTATTAGTAGAAACTAACTTTGGTTTTCTAACCGAAATGAGCTATCTTCTTTCAGAAGGTTTAGTCAAGACGAGAGTCGAGACAACTTGTGTAACTGTTTGGAAAACGAATTCTTTCTATTGGTATCTTATATCTCACTATAGGTATGCATTCTTATACGCTTAACCCATGAAATGTGTAAAAAAAAACAGGGTATAATGGTTTTATGCCAAAGTATGTAACAGGCAGTAACAAACAATCTTGATCAGAGTCGATATAGCTAAGTCTGCCAAGGCCTAGGCAGTAAAAGTTGTTTTCCGGGTTACGATATACACATGGAATCGATAATAAAATAATGAAAATCTGTGAAATTTATATTAAAATCGTCTAAGAAACACCGGAGTTAAGTCATCAAGCATTGATACGGTATTTCCAGGTATGACCTTATAGGTTAAGGGTATCTTTTACTCGAACTTACAACTCGACTAGAGCCTTCTTTCTTGGTATTTTTGTTGATTTTTTTCGTTTGCAATAACGTTTGTAGTTGTTTGTTTGTGTGTGTGTGTTGTCAAGTTTCATGAGTCTAATGGTGTTTTGTTGTTGTTGTGCTTTGTTCGCAGGCTCTTTCATATTCCTGACCATTGAGAATGAGGACTCGGCTCTGCTGCATCAACAGCATACACTGGCATCCACCAAGCGCAACATGGCAATGTCCGGCAATATACACAGCAATGGGAATACCAATGGCATCTATCAACAACAAAGGTCGCCACAAACCCAACAACAACAACAGCAACATCAGCAGCATCAACAAGGACCTCATACGGACAATGACACGATGGCTGCTGCTGCAGTTGCCCAGGGCCAGGATTTGGGGCGTGACAGAGGCATCTATGGCCAGGCATCGAATGACGTTGTTTATGGATTGGATGACTCCGAAATGGAGGCGGGGCAGACACAGTTTGCCGTATCGCCGGATACTTATGATGTACGACAGCGAACAATTGAGAATATCTGGGACATAACCGTTTCCCTTAACATACTCTACAAGGAGAACTGGACAAAGTAAGCTCTATCTCTATCTATCTATCTCTTTCCCTTTTGTTAACTTATTCACCCATTTGAACCCATATTCATAAATGTATATGTGTGTATACAGATTAGCCGCACTTGAAATAGCCAAGTTTCAAGACCAATTAATCAAGAGACTGAACGAGGATGTTATGCTGCAATTATCACACGACGAGTTAACTGGAGGACATGGTACTTCTGCTGCTGCTGGTGCTGCTGCTGCTGGTGCTGGTGGTGGTGGCAATGGTGGTGGTGGAGCATCAGCCGCCGCAGCATCTAACAATCCGGCAACGGAAGCTGTACTTCTCCACACACACTTTCATCATCATCGTCTTGCCGGCGGCGTCGGAGTGGTTGGACCGCCGCATGAGTGGAATTTCGCCAAAGCTTTTTTGTATTCGCTGACCGTTTTGACCACAATTGGTAAGTGCCGCCAAGACCAATAACTACTCTGAACACGTGTGTGTGTGTGTATGTGTCACACCGATACACATACAGATACAGACACAGACCGAGGCTGAGGTTCAGGCAGAGGCCGAGACCGAGACCGATAGAGCCATAGAGCACGAGATAAATAGAGCAAAGTGGTTGCGGTATACGGGTCGTGGCCTCATGGCGTACTATCTGACCTCAAAGCCAAAAAAAAAAAAAGGCGAAAAAAGCGAATAGCATGAAATTTGTCGAATTTTTAGTGCATTTTGAAGCTTTTGTTTGCCAATAGCAGACTATGTATGACACACCTTTCACCTTTCGATTAAGCCAAGTCAAACCAAACCAAACCAAACTCAATTTATGATAGATGATGTGATCTGTGAACTGAAACTGGTGCTAAACCGATTAGTACAAAAAAGAAAGTGGCAAAAGCACTTTCCGGCGATAAGCACTTTCAACTAACTGATAGTTTTCTTCTAATGCAAATTGTGGCGAGAAAACTTCGATAAGTTAGTGAGAACATCAGGTTTTATAGCGATTGTTATATTGAAGGGCTATCTTAAGATAGAAAAAATGATAAAGTACTATAGTATAGTATAGTTGTTGTGGTATACAACCTTTTTCCAACCAAATATCTTGTTTCTATAATGTTTTTTCTACATTCCCCTCATGTAAGAACATTTTCCTTAATCTTTAAAGCTGAATATTTATTTATTTTATAAGCTGTTGCATGAATTAGTTTATTTACTTGAATATGCAAAATATTTTCATTTCATTTCGAGATTTTGGGCAATTTTAAATATCCTTAAAAATATTTTACCTTTCTGTTGTTGTTGTTGCCTAAACAATTTTTGATTTTTTTTTTTTTTTTTTGAAATGGACAAAAATTGTATATCGAACGGACATATGCAGTCCAAATGACAAACTCTGCAAAAAGTTGTTGTTTTTATACCGTTAACTCATGAAATGGGTAAATAGGGGTATAATGGTTTTGTGGAAAAGTATGTAACAAGCAGAAGGAAGCTTCTCCGAACCCATAAAGTATATATATTTTGATTCGTCTGTCTGTCCGTCTGTCTGTATGTATGAACCAGTTTCCAGATTTTGAATATGACAAGTTTGTTTCAAACATTTTCGATAACTTGCAATCGATAACAATCAAATCTTGAATTTCAAAAACCTGAAAATGAGGATTGAAACTATTAACAAAATAATGAAAGTCTGTGAAATTTTTATTAAAATCAGTCCAGAAGCACCTGAGATATGCATCTCAAGTATGTCTCTCAGCCCAACCGTCTGTCCGTCTGTATGGTCATGGGTTAAGGATATCTTCTAGTCGAGCTAACTCGACTAAAGACTTCTTACTTGAACATTTACATATATATATGTATGTATATGTTTGTGGCTTATCGGAGATGCTCATCTGTCATTTGTGTGCTCATGTGAGAAGAATATCTTTCAATTGGCATTGTCAATGCGCATTTTCCTCTCCCCCTCTCACTCCATCCCACACACACATACGCACCTCAATTTAAAGTAGTATGTATGTAGAGTAAGTCCCAGTGTTTGTTTTTTTGTGTGTGTGTGTGTGGCTAAAGGAAGAGGCCAAAAGATGTAAGCCAGCTAGCTCTGTGCTCTGTGCTCTGTGTTTAGAGAGTTTTGTGCAGTTGTCAGAGTTCCCAGGGGCTGTCAAGTGCTGGCGTTTGCTTTTTTTTTTTTGTGTGTTTTTTGGTACTTTTGGTTTTTTTTTTTTTTGGTTTTTGTTGCTCGGTAATTTTGTAGGTTCACCCACAAAAAAAAGAAAAAAAAAGCAGAAAGTCAAATATTGATAGAGCAAAACAACAAACGAAGATATTTGCTTAGCCCGAATGGCCAAAGCACACACCCACACACCCGCAAACACACACACACACATGCATAGACACGATGAGACGATGAGAGTGCAAGACAGAGAGATAGATAGATAGATATGGAGGGAGATGGGTATAGACACGAATTTCCACTTGTGAAAATGCTATAAAATAAAATTTGCAAAAATTTTCTGCTGATCTTGGCAGTTTATGCAAAGGGCCAACAAGCAAATACGCCCCACCCCATCCCTTACCCACCTCTCAATTCCCAATCCCAATCTCCCACCTCCCACCAGACTCACCCAATCTTATGACCCACAACACCACGCCCACTGCATAAAATGCTAAACAATGTGTGAGGGGGCTAAGAATGGGGACTGGTTCCGTTTTTATTTCTGTTCGTTTGGGTTCAGTTTTGGGAACTGTCAGTTCTTCTTTCAGCCAACAATTGCGTTAGTCAGCAGCAAGTCTTGGCTTGGGCTTGCCTTGGCTTGGGACATTTGTATTAACATGACTTCCTGCTTACCAGCCGGCTTATTATTATTATTATTATTATTATTATTATTATTATTATTGTTTGCGGCTTTCAATGCGAGTGGACGCTCGCACTTGCCACTTGGCATTGTTCTTTAGACGAACGCCTACAAAGCAAAACAAAACAAAATAGAAAAAAAAAATAAAATCCAAAATATCAAAAAAAAAAAAAAAATCGAAACCAAACCAAAATAAACAACAAACAAACTGTGTATTTAAGAGCACCCAACAATATGATTATTATTATTGGCCAGCCCTCGACTAAGCCAGTTGCCATTGCTACTGCTACGTTCCAGCTATATATTACCAAAACTAGCTTCAACTAGAGATGGTCGAGAATCGAGAATCGAGAATAACGCTTGAACTCATTTTTGTCAATCAACAATATTTTTCTCAATTCAAATAATCAAAAAAAATATTTAAAGGTTTTTTTTTTTAAATGTTTAATAATATATAAGAAAACATGTATATAAAAATACAAAATTATATGATTTTAAAAATGTTTTCTAACCTTTTCACATAGAATATTCTTGCAAAATGTTGGTCACACCTTTGAAACTAGTTATCAACTAGTTGGTCACACTCTTTTAAGTGTTACGATTTGTTTTTAAGCTCTGTTTTTAAGCTCTCGAATCTGCAGACTTTAAGGATTATTTCAAAACCTATTTCGTAATGAGAAACACGAAACTTTGACTTTTTGCACATTTCTAGTTTTCATTATACAAAAGCTTAAAGTTGAGTTAGACATACATACATATGTATATATATAGAGAGAGAGAGAGAGTGAGATATGTACATCTTGCTATGATTGTCTTGGGCATAAATGTGAATTTATAGGCGGTTTGTTCTGGCTCTGTTCCGATATGGCTCTGAGCACAATAAATAGCCTGGCCGGCAGGCAGGCAGGGAGGCAGGCAGGAAGGCAACTTCGGCAATCCCTGGACAGCAATAAGACAAGTAATTTAGTTGCAAAATAATTTTAAATTTCATTTTCCATTTTCACAGCACTCACTACCATCAATTGCGCATCTTGCGCGTGCCGAGAATGGTATCACAACTGGTCGGTGGGCGAATGGGAGATGGGCGATTGGCATTGGGAGATGGGCGGATGGGAGATGGGCGGGGAATTTGTGTGTCTTCTGTGTGTTCTTTGTTTCTTTGGTAGGAAAAGCGGCCAGGCGATTGCCTTTTATGTGATGCCATTTTCTGCTTTATGGGTGTCATGTGGACTTCTCCAATGCATACCATACCATACCATACCATACCATGCCATATATATATGTAATCTAATCTCTGATATCAGCATATTATATAACTTTGTGCGGCTTATTGAGTTGTTGCGTAGTTTGCAACCGTTGAGTTCAAGTATTGTAATCGTATTTTATTCACATTTCGATTTTCTTAATGTTGCGTTATGCAATTGGAAAAAAAATTACAATAACCACAAATAGATGTTATCATAACAGTTTATTGGACTTGAAGTGCATTTAGGTTAATATTTTTGTAAATAAATTTCAATTTTTATTTCAAATCATGTTGAAGCAAAACTTTTCAGAACCCATCAGCTATATACATGTAAATTCTTCCTATTCACATTTACGGAAATTATCCATTTTCGTGATTAATAAGATCTTTAAATCAGTTTGGGCTTATTCTTTCAAAAATGTGATATAATATTGACTTTCTAACCAAATTTCATTAAAATTAAAAATATAGATATAGATATAGATATAGATGTAGATGTAGATATAGATATAAATATAGATATAGATATAGAAATAGATATAGATATAGATATAGATATAGATATAGATATAGATATATATAGATGTAGAGCTTGGGATAACTTTAAATCGCCTTTTCTTAATCTAGTCCTCTTACTGGTTTCGATAATGTTTATTTCCTGAAAGACTGTCGCACCATTTTAATGCACAATACTTATTCAAATGACCGACATTGTTTGATATGTTTGCACATACATATATATAGATGTACGGGTATATGTATGTGTGACTTCTTCCAATATCTTTAGATTGTGAACATTTGGGTGCTTTACAACCGCACATATTGGCAGAAATAATTAAACGGCCGAGGTAATAAAAATGCCTAACAAGCTTTTACAGGTAGACCACAAATACACATATGCGTACACTCCAAGAAAAAATGTAAAAAAATTCATCATTATTTCGTTATCGATTGCATGTGTATATCGTAAACTGGAAAAGTTATCGATCTTGCTATGCCTAGAAGTTAGGAGAGCTCATATCCAAAATCAAGAGTCTCTAGCTTTTGTAGTTCCTGAGATCGACTAAATCGGTTTGGCTGTTGATGCTGATCAAGAATATATATACTCTATAAGGTCGAAGAAGCTTCCTTCTGCCTGTTAGAAACTTTTCCACACTTACATTATACCCTTTTTTAAACATTTCATGGGTTAAGGGTATAAATAAAGCTTGACAAAGATTTCTCTCTGTGTAGCTATGTACATACAGATGTGCGCATATATGGCAAGTAGGCGTGGCACACACACACACACACACACACACGTCGTCGTCGTCGTCATCGTCGTCAGGTGTCTCATGCATAAATTGAAAATTTCTTAATTTTATTGTTGGCGCTTGATGTATTTTTATGCGGCATGCAGCATGCGCCCCCAAAGGCGCGGCAAGAGGCGTGCCGTGGTTTATTGCCATGACAGCCAATGCTTTTTGGGCTCTTTAGCTTTTATTGATGCTGCGTGTGTGTGTGTATGAGGGTGTGTGTGTGTGTGTGTGTGCTGCCTATTTGCGGGCACCGGACATTAAACACAGCACAAAACACACTCATCACAAATAAATTGAATCAATATAAAATCACATCAAGCAAGTCGCAAGTCGTCGAGTATTGCGGAGAGTAGCAATAGAAATAGAAACCATAGAGACTTTACATCGCTTTGGGGTCTAAATCTCTCTCTCTTTCACACACACCCGCACACACACACATACAGTAAAGCATGTAATTGCGTTGACAGCAAATTTAAATGAACCCAAAGCAAAAGCAAAAAGCAAAGCACACAAAAAAATACATATAAAAAAAAATCTGAGCCATCGTGAAATGTCAATGTGTCAGAAAGCAGACGACAGCAAACCCACCCCCCACCCCCTCCTTCTTCATTCTATGTGTGTGATTGGGGATTGGGGGGTGGGGCGTGGCAGTATTTGTATCATCATCCACTGATCTGATGCTGAGGCTAATAATATTGGCGTTGACCCGAAACCAAAGCCGTAGCTGTAAAACTCAGCTGGCGCGCTGTCAATTTGCCGGCAACTTTGCTGTTGCGAAGGGGGTACTCCGGGGGGGGGAAGGATTGAGGCATCTACATATTTTATTGAAAGATATTGAAAGATTTCAATATTTAGGACCCAAGCACACAAACACACACACACAGACACAGCGCAAACAGCGAACACATATTGTATATTGTGATATTTTTTTTTTGCTTTGTGAGTTTTTTGTGAGTTATGTGTTTGAGAACAGGAACAACGGGTTGTCAAAAGCTAATAGACGACGATTTACATTTGATTATAATCATATCTGGAGTATTTCTCAGTGGAAATATTGTAGTTTGATTTGTGACTAAGTGAAATCATTTGTTTTAGTTTCACAATACGTGAAGTCAAGGAAAAATCTTGAAATAGAATTTGTGAATCGGAAATTTACGTAAAACGGAATATTTCATAGTTCATCTTTATGAAAATCTCTTAAAAATCTGTTTATTCTTTTTTCTTGAAAGACTTTATCTCTCTCCTGTTCTCAATTAAATATTTATCTGTATCTGCATCTGTATCTGTATCTGTATCTCTCACAAGACACATTTTTCAACAAATATTCATTCTGATCCAACTAAATCTTTTTTTGGTTTTTCTAGGCTATGGCAATATTGCACCACGTACCGCACTTGGTAGGATTGTGACTGTGGCATATGCCTTCTTTGGCATACCGTTGACCCTGGTATATCTGAGCAGTACCGGCAGCATACTGGCCAAAGTGGCACGCGAAGTTTTCTCGAAGGCGTTGTGCTGTTGCCTCTGCTCGAACTGTGGCTACTGTTGCTACGATGAGAAGCGCATGGCCGAGAAGGAGCGACGTATGAAACGAAAGCGACAACAGGAGGAGATGCGCAAACAGCAGGCGGCCATGCAGGAACCCTACTATGTACGCGATGTCTATCATGCAACGCCCGAGAAACAAGCTGAAACAGTTGCCGGTGTTGGTGTTGTTGGAGGTGTTGGTGGCGTTGGCGGCGGAAGTACCGGAACACCCAACAGTATGTCCGGACCACCTCCCGGTAATTCGGGCGGCAGCGGTGGTAGTGCTGGCGGTGGTGGAGTGGATATTGATTCTTTGAGTGCCAGCGAATCGCGCGGCTCGATGCACGGATTGAGCATATTGGCCCCAATACTACTCTGCTTCTCGATGATGATCATCTATATTGTGTTTGGAGCGGCTGTGCTGTACCGCCTGGAGAACTGGCCGATTATCGATGGCATCTATTTCTGCTTCATGAGCCTGTCGACCATTGGATTTGGTGATATGTTGCCCGGTATGCGTCGCGATTCGAATGCCACAACATGGTTCTGCTCCGTTTACATAATGTCCGGCATGACCCTGACTGCAATGTGCTTCAATGTAATCCACGAAGAGATCGTTCATCGCATACGCATCGTTGTTGAGTTCAAGAAGACGAGCGTCACTGGAGCTACCGGTGTTGGCGGTGGCTCATTGTTGGATGTGACGCACGAGGATAACAATCAATACTATATGAACGCATCCTGACACTATGAGAAGCGTGCACATCTCTATCAGCGCAATCCCACCGAGGAGACACTGGTTACAGGTACAAAACAGAGTAGAAAAGAGCAACCTTTCAATTGGTAGAAAGTGTAGCTGAATATGTAATTAACAGAGTAATAGGGAATGGAAAATAATATACGTTTTCATTAAGAAGATACCGAAAAAGTTCTAAATCCCTAAAAACAGGTCTCCGCATACCATTGATTATTAGATTATTATAAGTTTTCAGATAAGAAACAATGAGTATGAAAATTGAGTCAGGAAACTTTGATTTTCTTTTCCATAAATCATAATAAGTAATATTCTTAACTGAAAACTCTCTTTTTCGTTTTTGTTATCAACTATAGATACGCCCACTTCACTGGTGCTGAAGGACTATGTGAACCATGAGCTGGTGCCCATACTAACCATGGATCCGAATGGATCACGTTTGGGTCTGGCACAGCCAGCTCCCATTTATACACCCGCCGCACCCACAGTTGCAGTTGCCACACACACCACATCCATTCCGGCAGAGGCAGGCATTGAAAACACCACCAGCAGCATCATCAGCAGTGGCAGCAACCTATTGGGTTATACACAAACGATAAGCAGCCCGTTGCTGGATGGGGCACAGTCGGGACAGGGTACCGGACAGGTTTATACGTTGGCCGAGGAAACGGAGCTCGAGCTTCAGGCCATGCACACCGAGACTACGGTGGAACGCATCTAGATTCAATCAGATTCAAGTTGAACTCTGGATTCGATTCGATTTGATTCGATTAAGTAGTAGCCTTTAGAGTTAGTCGTTAGTACTTTAGAGTGTGTGCTAGTAAAAAAAAAGTGTGTAAAATGTGTGTAATTGTTTTTTTTTTTTTTTTTTGAGAAAATGGGCAACGCCCGGCTCAAAAAAAAAATAAACGGAAAAGCCAAAATAAATATCTAGATCTAAGTTTGACTATCATTGTATATAAAAATAAAAGATATAGCAAGAGAAGAACGATAAAGAAAGAGAAAGCACGAGCAAAGCGAGAAAGAAAGAGAGTAAGAAAGAGAGAGAGAGAGAGAGAGAGAGAGAGAGAGAGGACGCAGGATACATTTCCATAGTTATTAAGCACCGTCTATATAATCTATATTTATAAGGCAATGCCCAAATTAGTCAACGTAGTAAATGAAAACCAAAATGAAATTAATAATAATAATATTTAAAAACTGAGTAAAGAACAAAAACTATTATACAATAAGTAAGAATTTGCATACTACTTTTATGCGATGAAAAAAAAAACCTTCACGAATTCTGTCAATCTGTCAACCCAGTGCAACCGTGCAGCTGTAGATAACGGCTTCTTTCTGTAATTTCAAACGGTGAAAAAAAGGACGCACAATTGACACTCTGTCGTACTTATTTTCGTGTCCATTGCCGTTAAGAAGAGAAACTTTTATCTTTGCCTCGATCGATGCCTCCAGCATTGTTTTGTCCCGTAAGCAACACATCATCAAAGTTAAAATAACATAAACAAAAATAAAAGCAAAAGTAAAGCAAAATCAAATCAAATAAATAACTACTACATACATATATTACATACATATACGAATAAGAATTTACTCAAACCCAGCCACATACTAACACAATTTACATGCATACATATATATATGTGTATGTGTGTGTGTGTGTGTGTGCAGCATTCAACATTTTATACGTAACTCAAGCTTACATAGTTAATATATTAATATTAAAAACCCATAAAAAATACAAAATAGAAAACCAAAAACCGAAAACAGAACACAGAAAGTGAAGAAGAAGAAGAAGAAGAATGACAAACAAAATATGCTACATATATATAAATACATATATAATATGAATATATAAATATAGATAATTGTTGTTTTTTTTTTTTTTTGTAACTGTAAAACTTAAAATACATACAAGAGTAAAAGTAAAAATACGCATATTATCACTGAATTTAAATTCATACAATTTAAATAACGTTTAAACTCGAACTTTGTAAATTAAACGCATGTTTGAATGTACCCCAATTGTATATTTACAAGAGCAGCGAAATAATGATGCATAAATAAAACTTAAATAAGTAAAGATGTTAAAGCGAAGGCGTTTTTGTGTTACACTAGCGCCATCTGTTTGTGAGCAGGCACAACAACTGCGCTCTCTCACTGCTTGCGCAACAATTGCGCTCTCTAATGCTAGCGCCATCTAGCTGGTAAGTGTTGAAAGTAGTTTTGCATTTTGCGTCTTGTACGCAACTTTGCGTTGCTGTTGCCGTTGCCGTTCCCGTTACCCGTGTTTACCCAAATAACTGAACATAAATGATTGTTTTGATTTGTTGTTATCGCCGATTAGCAACAATATTGAGATCACAACGGGTCTAAGAGCATTTGCACTCCAGTTCCCATCAATCGGTAAGCCAATGCAATCGATGCCATGTTTGGTATTAACAATTTAACCTTCAGCCAATTAACATTAGTATGCGAGTACTCTATATTTGTTTATTATATTTCATTTATAATTACAAATTTTTTATTGATTTTTATCAATGAAAATTTTGTTTTAAGTATTTTTCTTAACACTTTATAACTCTAAAGCTAGCTTTTTGTGTCGATTGCTTCAAATGTTGAAAACGAAAAAAATTAATTTTGCTGGTACAAAACTCTATCCGAAAATTGTTTCCATGTAAGACCCAAAAAGTCTTATGAACTGAAATATGGTAAGAATGTCAGCAAAACATATTGTTTTCGCGACTTTGCTTATTCAAGTGCTGGATGACAACTGAAAGGCATCAAAGCAACAAGCGAATGGCGAATATTTGCAGGCGATTTACCGTTTGAAATAAGTTCCTGTTACTAATCGCAACTTTAACTGTATCTAAACATTTTTGTCATGACAATGAGCAAAGAGAATAAAACCAGGAATGCTTCCAAACCAAGTTTCCAGTTCTTAGACTGGAAGAAATTTAAGTGTTGTTAGGGATTTAGTTAAAAAGTTAATGGAATGGAATTGTTGTAAAACAAAAAACCACATACATATGTACATACATACATACTGCTTTAACGTATTTACATAAATAAATATGTGCATTTTTAACGTAAACGTATTATCTTCCCTTTATTTTTCGTTGAAATTTAATGCAGCAGCGTTCTGTATAAATTTTTTGTGCGTATCTTTTGACCGATTTCGTTTTGTTTGAATTGACAAACGACATTTGCATAGATTTCGATGGCTGCAAATCGGAAAAAGTACCAGGTAAACCAAAATATATTAATTGACTACCAGGTATCACACAAAATAGTTCTGGTGTAAGAGAGAGAGAGAGTCAGACGCTTTCATTTCATTTCGCTCTTTTTGACCGCTGCAGGCTTCGCTGCAAAATCAGTTCCAATTCACGTTTGCATGAATCAGTTCTCAGTTGAGAGCGATCGCTTCAAGCCGAACTGCGAACTGCGAACTGATGGGATATTGTTGAATTGTGTGATTGAAGCTCTCACAATCACCTATATGTATCTAGTTTGTATGCACACAGCGACAACAACAACAAGAAGAACTACAGCGGTTTTTTTTTGGCTGTTTCTGTTTCAACTGTTTGCTTTATTGCTCCACTTTTGCTTGTGACTTTTTAGTGCCTTGTCGCAGTCGCAGTCGCTGTCGCTGTTATTTGATTTTCACATTTTTCTTTATTTTTGGTATCACATGATCATACAAACACACACGCACACTTAATTTAGTAGTTGTATATGTATGTGTGCCCGTGTGTTTGTGTGTGTGTGTACAATATAGTATAGGAAAATGCCATTTAAACACTTTGGTTTACGTTCACGTTTGGGGTTGAGTAAATGATCTGTTGATCTCCACATTCGTTGCCGTTGCCGTTGCTATTTGCTTCTAGTCTCTGCTCTCAGCTACAATACGGTGACGTAAAAGATTGCCTTCGCTCGCTGCTTCTTTGTATGTTTAATTTTTTTTGTTGTTTGTTATCTTGACAACACGCATTTTTAGTTGATATTTTTGTTTTTGTTGTCATCACGTGTCGGCGTCGCAGCGCGGCTGTTCTATGTACTATGTTCGTAACATTATCGTTGCCATCGGCACACTGTGCACTCTCAGTACGCGCTCTGCGCTATTTGTATACGTGTGTCGACCGTAAAGAGCGAGAGAGCGAGCGATTGAGAGCGGCAACAAAAACAGCAAAAAGTAAAAGTGCGCATGTATGGAAGCGCTGCTCGATCAGGAGTATTTGGCTTTGCCGTTTTTCGCACACGCTTAAATAGAAAAACCGCAAATCGATTGAGTTTTATATTCTCTTTACGCAAAACATAACGCAACTTACGAAATTCTCTCACAAACGAGAGAGTGGTGGACACCAAAGGCGCTCACGATCAAAAATTTGTTTCTGCTTACGTTATGAAGTGATGCAAAAAGGATGTAAAAATATATGTACATACATAATTGATAATTGAAAAGATTGCTTTGCCTCCCAGTTCTGCCCTTAACAGTGTGCTGCATTTTCTTTTCAATTACATAACGAAAAGTTAAGCACAGCTTCCGAAACTTGAAAAAACTGTTGCCAAGGCATTGTAGATTTATTACTACTTAGTGAAAATCAAATAAAAACAATTAACATAATAACACGATGTTTATTGTTTATTGCTAACGCGGCAAAAATAACGCCAAATTGTTGACACAAAGCATTTACGCCATGCATAATTTTTACAATGTCATCGTCATCGGAATGGTTGATTCAATTTTACACTAGGATTTACACTAAGCTGCCATTAAAATTGACTTGTTGAAATCCAGCCTTAAGCTCATTTTCAACTGGAGAGAGAGAACAATAAAGCACTGAAAGCCACTGAAATCGTTTACATTGCGCCTATGTCTTTCGTTCTCTATGCGCTAATGCGTTTGCTCTCTTTCTCTTTATTGCGCTCAGTTTGTCCCACATAATTTTTGTTTGTTAGTTTTTCTGCTTCTTATATGCAGTCGCAGTCGCTGTCGCCGTAAACGGCGTCGTCGTCTCAGCAAATGCCGCTGACGCTGGCGAGTTGCCTGTGCTTTATTTGTTCTATTTTGTATACATGTACGTTAAATGTACAAACATAGTACATATCCATGCATATGTACACACATACATAAGTGTGAATACAGTGGTCATTCCTTATTGTAACTTGCATAATTCAAAAATACTTGAATAGAATGTATATGTTAAAGAAACCTATTAGATAAAACCTAATTGTTTAAAATTCTAGGTCGATTAATTTGTGTTTTTCTTTTGCAAACTTTTTCATCACCAATTCTTTTGATATATACTGCGTACATCTCCGTTAAGTGTGTGTGTGTGCGGTTTTGGCCAGCCATGTACACAAAAAAATGATATATCGTTAACCAAAACCGGCCGGAAAACGGGCATACTACAACATTTCCAATTAGAGTAAAAGCCGCTCGACGCCACCGTCGCGACGTTTCAATTACGTGAGCGCCGTAAAATGTTTAGCTCTGTGTGCCAGCGGCAGCAGCAGCAGCAGCAACAGCGATGTCGACGTCGACGTCGACTGCGACTGCAGTATGAAAAAGGCAATGGCAAATCATAAAAAATTGTGTATAATTGAGTGACAAACGATAAGAACTCTTTTCTTTGTTATTGTTGCTTATGGGGTGACTTTCTTTTTGCGCTGTTTGGCATTGTCGCTGTGTGTTGTTTTGTGTTGTTGCTTTGCTTTTTATTCTCATTTTGTGATAGTTTTCGAGTCTATTTTGGCCACATTAAATGTTCTACTATACTCTGGCTCTTTTGTTTTGTTTGTTTTCACTTCGGCAACCAAAGCAAACGCAAGCACAAACACAAATACAATGTAAAAACAACGCTCACTTTGTTGCTATCTCTCTCTAATTAACACGTTCGCATTACAATTTATTTTCATTAATAGTGCGACGTGGAACAAGTGCGTGGCCGTCTGCCCCACTGTCAGCCAGCCAGCAAACACATACAATGTATGTATGTATGTATGTTTAAATGTGCATGTGCTTTGGCTTTGGCTTGTGCGTATGGTCGTGTGTGTTTGTCTGTATGTATTTGTGATCTAAATTAGAGCGCAACACACACGCAGTGCACCGCAGAAACAGTAACGGCATTTTAGTTTTAATTTTGTTTTAGTTATTGGGCAAATGTGTTTAAGCTTATGAGAGAAATATTTGCCTAAACTGATGATGACTTTTTAACAAAAGCTATAAATAAGTTTTCATATGGATTTTTTTGTTTAATTCTACATAACTTTTCTTACAAGTCTTATCAACTATTTGAAATCAACTAATTGTATACTATATGTCGATACTTAAGTTTTAAACAGCTCTCAAGTTGCGA
This sequence comes from Scaptomyza parva, assembly GCA_035044645.1. Lineage (NCBI taxonomy): Eukaryota > Metazoa > Arthropoda > Insecta > Diptera > Drosophilidae > Scaptomyza > Scaptomyza parva. The sequence continues at coordinate 14,287,835 of JAWNNT010000139.1, forward strand.
TTGTCGTGGCCAGTGCATTAGTATATGCGGGACAATGAGTAAAAGAGGCAACCCAACAAAAGAGAGACATAGAGAGAACGAAACGAATGAGAACGGTCGATGATTGTTGTTGACGACGCTGTTTTGTTATTTGCGGGCGGGTGTCGATCGGCAATTCAGCGTCGAACGCAAACGTCAGAGGCGTCGTCGACTGCTTCGAATGTTGTTGCGATTGTATTTGTGTGTGATTGACTTTTTCGTCTCTCTCTCTCTGCGTGTGACACATGTGCATAAACATATGTACATACATATCGTTTATAGAGTACACATATTTTTAAACTCATGTACATATGTATGTATGCATGTATTGTAGTGGACATCGAAACTATATTACGCAAAGTATATCTAAGGTATTTACAAAAGAGTAAACAAACGGCAAACAACAAATATTCATATATCTACATTGTATGTACATGTGTATGTATGTGCAAATGTATCCAGTAATCCCACTTGTTCCACTGTGCAAAGCAAAGCACAACAAAAATCGGCCACACTTACACTTGAACTAACTGTAAGCGATCCATGCTGTTGCATCTTCTTCTTCTTGATTTTTGCCAAAAACAAAAACCATGTGTTTGCCACGCGCTTTGATCTCGCTCTCTTGCTGCTCTTGCTCTCCCGCGCTCTCTTTTACACACACACAAGCGCGCGAACCGCTGTGCGCCGAAAGAGCGCTCTCGTAAATGTGAATTTTGTTCGTATGTGTATGTGTTTCAGTTCGTTGTATGCTGTTATTGTTGTTGTCAAGATCACATAAACAACTTTATTTTCGCATTTTGCTTGTGAATTTTTGGTGAGTTGCAAGTAAATGTGTTGACAAGTTGCACCAACATCGTCATCGACAGCACCAACAACAACAACAAACAGAGAGTACGATGGCGGGAGAAATACAAGCATACACACATTCCCATACACATACATTGAGAGGCCGAAGCAAAGCCGCAACTTTTGTGGTTGTTTTCCCTATTGCACAGTGTGCTGTTACTATTAATTTTAGATTAAAAAACATGTTTACATTATTAGTGACAAGTTCAGATTTGCTTTAAAAAATATTTATTAAGCAATTAAACAATGTAAATTTCAGTTTGTTATATTTTTAAATGTTTATAAGCTAATTATAGCGAAATAAATTAAACATGAAATTTTTCACCGTTTAAAGCTGATTGCTTCCCTTATACCCTGTACCAGTCGCAAAAAACATAAAAGTCTAAGTTTAAGTATATTATATTAGCAAGAAATTATGATATTTTCCATACATTTTCATATTGTTTATAACCAATTTACAGTCAAGTAATTTCCATTGACGTAACAATGTTGCTATTCAACGCCTGGCTACAGGGTAGCTACCAGCTGAGATCACTTACAGCGCGTTGTGCTCTTGTTGTTCTTCTTGTTATGTTATTCTGTTATTCTGTGTTGCGTTGTCGGCTCGTTGGCATTCTCTCAATGCTATTCATTTTGCATTGTGCTTTTCAGCGCAACGGACGTGCGGTGTCGAGACGGCACTGAAAAGATAGTAAACAGTCAAATAGTAATAACAAAAACAAAAAATACCGTAGCTTAATATCAAAAGAGCTCATTTTGCTGACTTTGATTTTGAATAATGCGCAAATCTAAAAGAAGAAGCAGAACATATTTTGCGTAGTTAGTTTTTTTTTTTGTAATTGTTGTAATTATTCTGTGTTAAGTTTTAGCACAACTACATAAATTTTTTTTGTGGCGCGTTCGCGTGCTGTGTTAATTAAAAAGTCGATACCGTTAAAGAAGAGGAATAACAACAAAAAACAAAATTAAGTGCGTTAAAAGAGCAACAACTGTCGTCGCCTACAACCGCAAAAGAGAGAACAGAGCGAGCGACAGAGAGAGAGAGAGAGAAACCGAACAGTGCGTGCACAGAGAGACGCGGACCGCGAAACTGGCACTGACAACAAGAACAACAACAACACCAAGAAAATGTGAGTGCAAAATATAAAACAGCCAAAATTACAAAAATAAACGTAGATAAATTTAATTTCATGAGAAAATATATATGTAAAATACATGTATATATATGTGTGTGTGTTAATACAAATTTTGGTCATATCAACAACCCAAAACAACAACAAGAAAATAACGCTGCACCAGCAGAGTGCGAACAGCGACCCCCGCGTCTGTTTTGCGGTTTGTTGTTGTTGCTGTTGGTATTATTATTATTTAAACGCCCCCCCGCTGCAGTTGCCCGCAGGAAACGCACACGCGGCATCCGTGCCGGGAGACGGGCAACGGGCAATGGGCGACGGGCGGGGTAGCAGCAACAATTGAAATGCAACTGAAAAACGTTTAGTGTTGGTTAAGGGGGTTTTGATGGCGATGGCGTCGCTGCTTTAACGTGACGGTGTTGAGGGAGGGCGGCCGGGTGGTCGGGGTGGTCGCAAATACTATTGTCGCCCGCATTTATAAGTTTTTTTGCTACAGTGTCGTCCAACAGCGTTGTGCCTATCTCGACCTCGGTATGGCCAGAGAGAGAGAGAGAGAACAGCAGCGCTTTGTTGTTGTTTTTGTATTGTATGTAATTTATTTGCTGCGCATAACATTCGTATAAATAATCAAGTAAAGCATTTTGTGCTGTTTCTTTTCTTTTTTTTCAAGTAAAAATATGCACACACACACACACACACGCACATTAAGTGCATGTGACAGAGCTGGGCAACAAGAAATATGTTGTTGTTTCATCAATATATACGTAAACATACACATATACATATGTATACTATTTGTGACGTCACGTGGTTACTCATACTGGGTTTTGGGTCATTTGTAAAGGTAAATGCTGTAAATTGAATAGAAATTAAATATTAATAGTTCAATTGATTTGCATTCAATTCTGGGTAACGATTTAAAGTGGCGTCCCAAACGTCTTCGGTTTCAGTTTTGGTCGTTTTTGTTGTTGTGCTGTTTCGCTCGCTCTCCCTCGCTCACAATAACGTCTGCGTCAGCAAGAAAATTGAAACAGAGCAAACGACGTAAGCGTCGGCGTCCCATGACGACGACGACGTTGTTGTTGTCGTTCCTCTTTTCGGTCTTTGCAATTTTGTTTGAGTTGATTTGTTGTTGTTGTTTTCACGATCACTGTTTCATGGGATTTGTTTTGTTGTTATTACGATTGCTCTCTCGCTCTCCCTCGTTTTCTCACTCTCCACTGTGCACTTCTGCGTGTGGTTAAATGTGTGTGTTAGTATATTGAGAGTCGTAATTGTATTGTTTGTGTGTGACGCTTTGACGTCGGAATTCAAATTTTGTGATAAATCGTCACTTCGTCGTGTCGCTTCGTGTCATACACAATGAGCCAATGCGACCTCGTCGTTGTTTGACTAATGCTATGATGTTTTTGCCTGATCATCAACCAAGAACAACAACAACAAAACACTTTGTACAATTAGCAGCAATGTAAACAACGACAACAACAACAGCAAGAACAATTAATAGTGAGATTATGCAACTCAAAGGCGCCTATTAATCTGTTGTTATGCGTGTACTGTCATTTTGGGACTTAAAAATCAATTGGAAATTTCATCAACGCCCCCATTAAAAACTAATTGAATATGTACATATCACATATGTACATACATATGTATGTATGTAAATATGTATGTATTACAAACCGCAACATTTTTGACTAAACAGAAAGAGAGCAAAACAAAAAAGGGGATGGGGGAGTACACGCATAGACCAGACACAGACTTATTGTGTTGCCCACCCACAAGGCACCCAACAAACTAACGGCTACTTGGCGCGCTCTCTCTCTCTCACTCTCTCTCGCTGTCATTCTCTTTAGTTTTTTTTTGTTGACGCTTTGACTTTGCACCTCTCACATGCTATGCGTGTGTGTTTTGTGTCTGTATGTGTGTGTTTGTGTTTGCGCTGTGCTGGTGCTATGCTTTTTTTGAGAACCTTGGCAGAGGAGGGAAGAAGAAGCATAAGGCAGTTGACGTCGCCGCCGCCGCATGTGGCCGCTGTTTGTTGATTACATAAAAAATGAAAATAATTATATATGTATGTAGTTATGTATGTATGCATTTAGCTCACACACACTGTATGTAGAACAACAACAACAACAACAAACGGGCGGCAAAGAAACAACTTTGTGTTATTAGCGCGATAAGATATACATACATATGTATTTGTGTGTGTGTCGGCGTTAGTGTGTGTGTGTGTGTGTACGCAGCAAAGCAAATTGCGAGAGCGCCAAGTGAACATTTACCTAAATGTTTGCAATCAAGTTTTGAAACGAGCATTTAGCGAAAAAATGAAACAAATTGCAAATACATAATAAATAAGTTGAATTGGGAATGAACTTTATTGTTATATCTAATAAGAATTGATTTTCTCTTTATGTGTAAATAGGTGTTATTCATTTCAAGTTAGAAAACGTAATGGGATACAAAATAAGAGATATTGCAAACAGAGCTCTCTCTAACACGTCGTTTTTTTTTTTGGTTCAGGCAACAAAGATGTCAATAACGATTTCAAATTTGAAATCGGTTACAATAACAGATTTCGCAAACACTATTCTATTCTGTAAGGTAATAATGCTATGTATAACAAGTCATGTGGATTAAAAATGCTTAAGTTTGTCTTAATGTAAATATTGTTTTTACGATAGATTAGACAAAACTCATCTCTTTTGTATGTATTTACTTCATTTGTGCACAACTTATCTAACGATCTTGAAATATTTCTGGTTCATAACTGGTGCGATTTGGATACAGATACAGATACTTATGCATATATTATTATACTAAAAGCTTAATTTTTGTTTGTTTGCACATACGCGATACGCCTTTAGATTATAAGTAGTTCAGTTGGTAGTTGTCCCTGCATTGAATAATTGCCGACGTTTCAAATGTGCTAATTAGCTGAAAACGTTTATCACGCTCTTTTGATGCCTCTTCCCCCCGCCCCCCGCCCTCTGCTCTATGTTGTGTGCCAATTGGTTTGAGCAAGTTGTGTGTAGTTGAGTGAAGGGCAGAGACAAACAAACGAATGATACGCTTTTAAAAAAATGAAAAAAAAAAAAAGAAAAGATTTTAGTGTGATTGTTAACGGTTTACGCCTTGTCGCTAACCAAAAAGAAAATAAAAATTATGCTTATAGATTTTATGTAATTATAAGTTTATGAAATTCGTTTTGATACAGTTTCCCACTGTATTTACGTTCTCGTCGCATTTGCAATCAAATCTATTTTGACAATGTTGTCGGGTGTGCAATTAAGCCTTCTTACAGTTAAGCGCAATTTGTAGGAAAACGGGTTCTTGTATTGTTTGAGCGTGTGTGTGTGTGTGTTTGGTGGGAGGGGGTAAGGTGAAGGTAGGCTGCTGCTCTGCTTTGTTGTTTTTTTTTTTTTCACCGGCAACGCGCTGATCGTGTCTTTAAAACTCTCTCTTTCGCTCTCTCTCTCTCTCTCTTTTTTGCTGTGCTTGTTGCTAATTTGCTATCTTGTTCTTGTTCTTGCCGTTGTTCTTCTTCTTTATTATTGGTTTCTGTTCTGTTCTCTGAACTGTTGTTGTTCTTGTTGTTGCAAAAAACGCAGCAAATGCCTTTTGGCTATATTTAGTAATATTAATTGTGGTTGACCTAATTTGTCTTGTCTTGTTTTTGTTGTTGTTGCTATTTGCCGTTGCGGTTTTTGTTGTTGTTGTTGCTCGTTGTTCTAGCAATGTGCTTAGCCAAAAAAGCAAACACACACACACACAAACAAACACACAAGCACAAGCGGCGAACCCAGGTGCTGAGAAGGAGAAGGAGAAGGAGAGAGACGACACGCACATGGCAAACAGTTATTTTGAACGACGAAATCAATTGAAATTGCCCAAGAACTGTCACTTAACTCTCGGGTCTTGTAAGACGTGTGTGTGTGTGCGCTTGTTGATGGGGGAGGAGGGGGCAGGGGGTTGTCTGGTGAAGTGGAGGTAAGCGCAACGGTGCACTCTCTCTTCAAACCGCCTGGCAACAGCAGAAAAAACCAAATCACGTTCTCTCTCTCTCTTTCTCTCTGTCTCAGCAACAACAGAAATAATGTTGTGCTTATTTTTAGTTGACGATTTTGTTTGATGCGCTTTGTATTTGTTTTTTTTTTTTGTTTTAGTTTCGTCCGCTGCTTGTGTTGTGACTGCACTTGCGCCGCGTCCCCCCTCACCACCTCCCTCCGCATACACATACGTGTAGAGCCCAAAAAAGCCGGCAAAAGTTCGTTTTTTTTTTTTTCGTTTTTCTCTCTCTCATCGTAACCGCTTTCACACACAAACACACACACACAGACACACACACACTCTCTCTTTGGCTTTCGGTTGCGTCGCGTTGTTGTTTTTGTTTTTGTGCGTAGCCAAAATATATAAATGTATAATTTATTTTTAAACAGCGACAGCAAAAGAAAAAAAAAAAGAAAGAACAATGCCGTTTTTCAATTTTCCTTTCCGTTTGGTCACATTTGCCTAATACAACAATAACAACAACAACAACAACAACAACAACAACAATAACTGTTAAGTGCTTGCGCTGCATTTGGCTGAGCTTTTTTTCTTTCTCTGTCTCGCATTGTGTTGATTACAGTAAGCTTTTTTGTTGTTGTTTGTTGTATTTTTATTATTATTATTTTGGTTTTGCCTTAGTCGCGTTCGCGCTCTTAGGCTTCTTGTATTTCCTGCTGCCGCTGCTGTCGCTGCTTTTGGTTTTGGTTTTGGTTGTGGTATGCGTTGGCAGCGCACGTGTTGACGCTGCTTTGTCGCATTTTTCACAGAGACAATTTTCTTTTCGTTTTCTTAAGCTAACTTAATTATTTATTCATTGGGTAATCGCCCAAAGAAAATCATTATGCAATTATAAGTCTTTATTTATTTCTTTTAATCATTTCTAAATTTCTATGCTCTGGTGCATATTTAATCGTATTTATACAATAACTGTTATGATGAACAACAACATAACATAAACACATACATAACTCCCCTGCGTCTATCTTTCTTCTATCTCTTTTTCACTCAATAAAGGGCCTTACCCAAACAGCTGTTTGTTATGACTGAAATGCCGTTACTAGCATTTATTGTTGTTGTTGTTGCTGTGATCCTTTTTCTTACACCACAACAGAAAATCGCGTGTAAAACGCGTCCATAAGGTCGACGCAGATGCTGACGCTGACGTTGCGCGTATTGTTGTTGTTTTTGTTGTTGCTGGCTTGTGTTGTTACTCAGCTTTCAATAAATGGCAATGTCATGCGCCAGCGCTCCCACTCGCAACCATACGCGCACACACACACATACACGTTACACTGTTTGCCTTTGCTCACGCTCTCGCTCTCCCTCTCTTCAGTGCTCCCACACTCATATCTCTCTTTGACTGTCAAAGCAAGCTTTCTTGTTGTTGTTGTGTTGTATACGACGCGCTTTTGACTTTGTATATTGCATGCCGGCTCTCTCACACATTGCAAACTTACGTGTCTCTTTGTTACGTTACGTCGGTGAGTAGTATGTGTGTTTGTGTTGGGTTGGGATGTGTGTGTTTATATGTGTGTGTGTATATTTCTCGTTTCGGCGTTTCATTTGCTGCTGGCTGCCGCCGTTTCGCTTCATTCGTTTGTCTGCTCGCGTGCTTTACAGTTCGAATTGTGAGAAGCTTCAATGCAAAACAGCGAAGAAAAAAAACAAAAACAGAGTTTCTTATAACATAAAATAGTACAAAACGAAAAAAAAAACACAAAACTTAAAAACAAAAATAAAATATAATTGTATAATTTTTTTGTGTGTGTGCCAAATGTTAGGAATAACGTCGTCGTGAGTTTCTCGAGTGCAAAGGTATGTGGATCATCCATAACAACAACAACAACAACAACAGCAACAGCAAACAGCAGTTGTATATATACAAAGGTGTGAGTGTATGTGTGTGTGTGTGTGTGTGTGTGTGAATAGTCAAAGGAACGTGATCTCAAACAAGAACAAGAATGAGAAGAAGAAGACAGACAGCAGACAGACAGCGGGGTTTGCGAGCGAGAGGATTACCCAAAAAAAGAAAATAATATATAAATATATAAAACTATATATATATATATATATATTTGATCTTTTTGCGTTTTCTTTAAAACGTCTTAATCGGTGTAGTTCGATTTCATAATCTCTCTCTCTCTCGCTCTTATGCAGAAATTGACGATATTTTTTTGTGTGTTTGTTTTTTTTTTTCGTTTTTTTTTTTTTGCAATAAGCGCCTCGAAAGTATAAAAATACATAGAAAATAAGTAGAAACCACGTTGAAAAGTCAGCAGAGTGCCTTTGCTTGTGTGTGTGTGTGTGTGTGTGTGTGTAGGGGAGAGAGCGCTAGCCGCTTTGTGCGTGTGTGGGAGAGTGAAAGCTTTAGTAAGAGAGCGTGCCATTCAGAAAGAGTGAGTGAGAGAGAGAGAGAGATAGAAAGAAAAAACAGGCAGCCGTAGCGTATTTTACAGTTTTTTGTTATAATTTTATTTATTTTTATTTCATATGATTAATTTAACAACAAATAAGCAAAAAAAATATTTAATTATAAAATTATTAGTGGGATTTTTTTTTTTGAAAATTAAATAAAAATATTTTCACATTTGCCAAAAAATATGAAATACAACAACGAAAAAACAATAACATGACGCCACACACTTACACTCACACACACACACACACATACACTTGCAGATAAAAAAAACGTGAGCACAACAAGAACAACAACAAAGCGGCCCTGTCTCTGTCTCTGCCTCGTCTCGTCTCTCCCTCTCTCTTTGAATTAGTTTTTAAGTTGTTTTCGCTCACAAAAATATTATTTTTTTTTTGTTTTGATTTTTTTGTTTTTTTTTTTCGTCTTGTGAATTATTTGTTCTTCGTTCTTTTTCTTTTGTTGCGCATTTTTTTTGTTTAATATTCGCAATTAGTTTTTGTCTCTGTCACCGCGTTTGCTTATCAGTTTGTGTGTGTGTGTGTGTGTGTGTGTTGTAAAGCGTGTGAGTGAGTGTGTGTGTCCCCCGCCCATTTCCTTTTGGCTTTGTGTCTGCCTCTGCCTTTATACAAGGCGTATACGTAATGCAAAAAAATATATCAAATAAAAATGTGTGACCCAACTTGAAGGCATCACAAACACACACACACACACACACACATTCAGTCTACATTTGATGCGTGTGTGTGCGTGCATTTATAACCTCACTCACACACACACACACACACACCTAAAATGTACCCGTATGCATGGGGGTTACGTATACGCCGCGTGGTCGCCGCCGCCGCTGTTTAGCTTTGTCGTTGTTCTTGCCTTCTTCTGTGCTGCTTCTTCTTCTTCTTCTTTGTTCTGAAGCTCGAGAAAATTCTAAAATACACCTTAAAAAAAAAAATGAAAAGAAAAAAAATATAACTCAATAACCAAAAAATGTAAAAATATTTATGTATGAATTGAACAAAAAAAAAGAAAAAACTATCTTAAAATAGATTCGAAAGTGTCTTAAGAGATTTAAAAGATGTACTTAAAAGATTTATATTTATAAATATTTTTGTGTTTTTAACTCAAACGCAACTAACATAATTCCTAATGAAATTCGGTTTAAGAATTTTTTGTTTATATTTCAACAACAACAATGCCGCACTCACACACACACACACACACACATATATAGAGAGCGGGAGAGAGCGCATGTCATTGGACGCCGTCGCCATTAAAAAAAGCTCTCAAAAAATGCTTGGCCAGCTGTTGTTTGTTGTTGTTGTTGTTGTTGTTGCAGTCAGCCGCTGCTGCGCTGCCGGAAATATGCAAAGCTCACACTCTCTCTCTCTCTCTCGCTCTCGCTCTCTCCTCTGTCTGTCTGTCTGTCTGTTATTTGTTGTCTGCTGTCCCCCGTTGTCATTACGTGAATTGTTTTGTTATTTGTTATTATTTATATAGAAGAGCGATTGAAATGGAGATAGATAAACACACTCAGTCTCGCTCTCTCTCTCTCACTCTCTTGTTGATTATTCATAAATATAAGTTTGTTATAAAAACTGTTGTTGCTGTCATTTTCCACATTTTTTTCTTCTTCTTCTTTCTATTGTTATATATTTAAAGAGGAAGCAATTCATTTAACACATACTAAAAAATCACTCAAAACATTTTTTTTCATCAGATTATATAGTTTGTGTGTTTGGTTAATTTTTCTATTCAGTTAAAGTTGTTGTTGTATAGATGAATCATACAATACAATCATATGTATGTGTGTATATACAAACAAATACAAAAGTATTGCGCGCGTTTTATTAGCGTTTTTAACAGCAACAACAACAACAACAACGCAAGCAACAGCAGCAGAAGCAGCAGCAGGTACAGTTTAACCAACTGTGTCTCTTTTTAAAGTTCTACATTTAATATTGTTGTTGTTGTTGTTGTGCATGCACGCCGCCTGCCTGCCTGCCTGTTGAGGTCTTCAAAATTTACCGAAATGCAACAACAACAACAACAACAACAACAGCTGCCATAGAAAAGTGTCAACTCTCCTCTGCCCGCCGCCGCCATTCAAAAGTTTCATAGGTCACAACAACAACAAACAACAAGAACAACAAACAACGTCGCAGCGCAGCAGAAGCGCAGCAGCAGCGGTTGATTTTTTCTAGAACGAAAGACTGACAACTGTCAAGAAGAAGGATGTGTGGAAGAGGATGGGTGGGGTGGGGGGGGGCGCTGTCTAATGGTGCTGCTGGCTGCAGCTAGTTAATCTTGGGTAGAGAGGGGGCGGGGCGGAGATGTTTAAAAAGAAACAGCAGCAGCAGCAGAAAACACACATAAGCTTAATAACAAAAACAACAACAACAAAACACAACGGCTTAAATAAGCGCGCGCTTTGCACTCTCGTGGTGTGCTCTCTTTCTTTCTTTCTTTCTGTTTGTCTTGAAACTCACTCTCTTTGAAATTTCACTGAGCTCAGTCTCAGTCTGAAACTGCGCCGTTTGTTTGTGCTTAAAGAAAAACAAAAAAAAAAAAAAAAACAACAAACGCAACGAACCAAGCAAAGCAAGCAGATAAACAACAAAGAGAGCCTAACAAAAAGACCAAGGCAAGAGAGTCAAAGTGGAGAGAGAGAGAGAGAGAGAGAGACGCCTGACTGAGCGAGAGTCCAAGCATACGGCAAATGGCATGTAAAGGCATTTCTTTTTGTTGTTGTTGTTTTGTTGTTTTGGCACACGTCACAACAGCGGCTCAAATCGGTGTGCAAGGTGTGTGTGTGTGTTTCTGTGTGTCTGTGTGTACAAATTGCAATTGTTTTGGTGTATTCGTATTCGTATTCATATAAGTATGTGTGTGTGTTTGTGTGCATTTTTTATTTTAGCTAATTAATTATGGGCACAAAGGTAGAGAAATACTCATGCAGCAGCAACAGCAAGCACAGTGTCGCCAAAAAGGGGCGGCAAACGTAACCCACCACGTTGTCGCTCTGCCGCGCGCGATGCTACTGTATTAGTGTTAGTGTTTGTGTGTATGTGTGTGCAAATTATCGTTGTTGTTGCTGTATACAATATTGTTTATAAAAAGTTGCCAAGACGACGGAGACGCGCAAACTTTCAAAATTGCGTCGCAAGCTTTTTCGTTGTGCGTTGTGTTTGTTTGTTTGTGTTGTGACTGGCTACAACAACAACAGCTGCTGTCTAAAGGTAGTCTGTGCTGTGTGTGTGTGTGTGTGCTGTTATTATTGTAAATGTGTGTGTGCTGTTATTTTTGTATGCGACTGTAAATCGACTTTGTGTGTGGCGGCGCTTAGTTTAAATTGTTGTTGTTGCTGTTAAGCTTTTGCCTTTGCCTTTGGTTTGCGTCGCGTTGCTTTGCTGTTCTCTTCGTTTCGGTCATTGTGACTCGAGTTTGAGTTTTGTTGTTGTTTCTGTTGTTGTTGCTTTCAAACGTTCTTCTCGTCGTTTGTTGTGGCGCGCTCGTTTTGCATGTTACTGTCCTGTTGTTGTTGTTGTTGTTGTCAAAGTAATTTTTTGTTGGTAGCCAATAAAAATCAATAAATAATAATACATTAACTGTGGGTTCTCCATCGACCATTATGCGCCCGTTAGACCATTTACATATCGGCGACTATCGGCGACTATGTCGTTCTCTTTCTAACTAGGCGGGGTGCTAGGCGATATGTAAATACATATATAATAGTGTGATTTTTCTTGACAAACTTTTTGTATTCAACAATTAATCTAAAATCATATTTATGCATACTGACTTGCTCGTTTTCGTTTTCGTTTTCAATCCCGTTCTTCTCACCTGCTGCTTCTTCGTCAAGAACAAACGAAATTACTGTTTAAGCGACAACAACAACAAACTAGCAACAACAAGCAATGCAAATGCTGATAAGATAATCCCAATAGTAAACACAAACAACAACAGCAAGCAAGCCAAAGAGCGAAAATGTAGATATGTATATGTGTATATGTATGTGTATAGTTAGAGAGTAAACACAAACACACTTACACACACACACACACACACATACATCTGTTCAAATGCCGAATACGACGCGACGCTCGTAATTAAAACTAGCCCACAAAAAAAAAGAAGAAATAAAACAAACAAAATATAAAATTCACCAACACCAACACAAGCAGCGGCAGCAGCAGCAGGTGAACGCAAGCAGCGCTGCCAGCGTCGCAGCCACTCATCAAGCCATATAAAAAATATACAGCAAAAACTACACGCGTAAATTAGAAGCAATAAAAAAAATTCTGTTTTGCAAAAAAAAAAACAAAAAAGAGCAAAATCAAAAGCCAAACAAAACATTTAAAGAAAATGGCTGCGTTTTTTTTTTTTTTTTGGCGCTGATTGCGTAAAGTGTTTTTTTTCTTGTTCTCAACATTTTTCAATAGTACGAGAATAAATCGAGAACCGTTAAAAAATATGAAGGTGCCATTTACCATTGAGTGGAACGAATCATAACTGTTTATCACAAAGAGTGAGAGAGAGAGAGAATGAGAGAGAGCGCAGAGTGTGGTAATTGAAGTGTTTGCTTGTGCGGTGGGGGCGGGGGGGCTTGGGACGAGCGCGTTAATGTATGCAATAAAAAAAAAAGTGGAAAGAAACCGAAGGACACCGAAAAAACAACAACAACAACAGAAACTAAGACATTTTTAAAGCATGTGTGTTGGCTATTGATTAGTTGATTTGATAACCAACTTGCTAATAAACAAATAAAAGAGAAATCTAATAATAAACTTTAAAAGCGCATATACCCTGTAAAAGTGTGGAAGTGCAAATAATGCTCAATAAATTATTAATATATGAGTAAGAACAAGTGTACCAAGTTTCGTACATTTGTACCAAACTCAATTGTTTTATGTACAAAGAAGTGTCTGTTCTTTGTATATACCCTGTAAAAGTGTTGAAGTGACATCAAATACGTACACCCTGATCGATAGATTCTTAATATATTTGTATGAAGACCAAGTGCAATTGTTTCGTACAATTGTACCAAACTCAGAACAGTTATGTACATCTGTACCAAACTCAATAGATTTATATGAAGAACAAGTGTACCAACTATTAACAGTTGCGTACCAAACTCACTAGATTTGTATGAAGAACAAGTGTACCAAACTCAGAACAGTTACGTACCAAACTCAGTAGATTTGTATGAAGAAGAAGTGTACCAACTACAAACAGTTATGTACCAAACTCAATAGATTTGTATGAAGAACAAGTGTACCAACTACAAACAGTTACGTACCAAATTCACTAGATTTGTATGAAGAAGAAGTGTACCAACGTTCATAGTTTAAGAAGCGTATCTGCAATATGAAAAACGATTGTTATTATGATTTTGTTTTTGTTGAATGTTATTACCCGCAGCTTTGAGACGTGTTATTTTGTTATTGTTATTCCTTACCTCCCACAGGATTTGTCCTTATCAGAAATTCAATTGAATTGGCAAACTATAATAATATTCCAATCATATTTTCTCTATCCTTCTATCGGCAGCATGTCAACAGATAATCCCACACAGCTGCTAACACAACACGATTTAAGCCAATTGAGGGGCCAACTACAAACGGCGGCAGTAGCCACAACAGCCACAGCAGTTGTGGCAGTAGCAGCAGCAGCTGCCACGCACAATTATCGCAGTGTGGCAGGTCCAACAACGCACACAACAACAACAACAGCAGCAGCGGCAGCGGCAGCAGCGCCAATAAACGGAAACGGAAACGGCGTTCACATGAGCTCCGGCTCCAAATATGTGATTGTGCAGCGCGACGGCTTTGGGACATATCAGCAAAATAGTGCAACACCATTGACAGTCTGCGCTGCTGCTGCTGGTGCAACATCATCAAATGCTGCCAACAATAATCATGCTGCCACAACTGGTGGCAACATTGTGCTCTTAGCCACCGAACCTCTCGAACTGAGTTCCGGCGATACAACAGCAGCAGCAACGACGACGGCGACGACGACGGCAGCAACAGCAACAGGATCCTCTTCGGTTGCCGACGATGGTGAACTGCGTCCGTTGTCCTGGCTGAATGATAGCAATCTGATCAAAGGTATTGTGACCACAACAACAGCAGCAACAACAGCAGCGCAACTTAAGCGTGGTGCAATGGCGCTCAAAGCGGCAGCAACAGCAGCAGCAGCAGCAGCAGCTGCAACAACAACAGCTGCAACAAATAATTCTATATGCTTGGTCAGCGATATAATCGAAGAGTTGCCAATGCACAGCGATGAGCAATCAATAAACAGCGAACAACAACAGCAACAACAACAACAACATCAAGCACCACCACCCGCCTTATATAGCACCACAACGGTGCACAAGGGACCCAGTGGCACAACCACCGTGGTGGAGTATAAAGCGGCGACGGCGGTGGGGGGTAAGGCAAATGGCGCTGCAGTCGCTGCTGCATTCTTGCCGCGTGTTGCAACCTCAAGCTTTATGCCCGCAACAACAGTCAAACAGCAACAACAACAACAGCAGCAGCAGCAACAAATATTTGTCAGCAGCAATGGCACAAGTGCAACAGTTTCAACTGTCTACAAATCGAGTGGCAACACCACAACGCATCATCCGCACAAAAAGTATTTGCGCGAAAAGATGAATGTTGTACACATTGAGAACAACAACAACAACAGCAACAACAATATCAACCATAGTCATGTGGTGGCATCAACAGTAACTGTTGTCAGTTCGCCGGCAACATCAAATAACTCAAATTTAAGCTCATGCTCAGCATCGGGCTCATCAACGGCAGCCGTCAATGGTGGCAGCAGTCCAGTGTCCAAAATCAACAACAACAACAACACCATCACCAGCAACAGCAACAACAACAATACCTTCAATACAATCTATGATGCCGTCAACTACAGCAGCAACAGCAACAACAACAACACCAGCGAACAACAACAACATACGGCAACACCAACAGGAACAATGATTAGCGCCACACAGCTGCAGCCGGGCTATAGTTATGTTAGCCATGTGACCAGCTCATCACAGCCGCATGTTATGTAAGTTCTTTCGATATATCATAAAAAAAAAGGGGTGTGTCAGATCAGAATCAGTCAAGTCGATTCGATATAATCAGTTCCCAACTCTTAAGATATGGAATACAAACAATTTGTTTCGAGTTATCGATAACTTATTCGATTGCCCATATGTACATGTTATCGATAACTATAAAAACTCTTGAATTTGAAATTTATATATATAGAAACCTTTCCAAACCATTAGGCAGATAACATTGTTTCGAGTTATCGATAACTCTTTCGGTTGCCCATATACACATGTTATCGATAACTATAAAAGCTCTTAAATTTGAAATATAGATATACAAACTTTCCCAAACCATTAGGCAGATAACATTTGTTTTGAGCTATCGATAACTTATTCGGTTGCTCATATGTACATGTTATCGATAACAAAAAGAAACTTGATATTTTTTAATTTTATTAACTTGTGTTCTCTCTGTGCACAGCTCACAACAACAGCCCGCCAATATTGCCACACCAGATACGCCACCAGGTGGTGCAGCAGCAACAACACTGTTGCCACCTGGCGCTTACTACAGCGCTGTATTGTCACGTTCGGGTGCCTTGCAGCTATCGGTGTCGCCACCGCCGCCGCCCATGACGCCAACAACGGCGCACAATGGTTCCGGTTCCGTTTCTGGTTCTGGTTCCGGTTCCACCACCTCTGGCCTTATCAATCAGCGTAGCCCCAACAGCTATGCCAGCTATGACAATGAGGATTCGCTCAAGGAATTCGATTTGGTGCGAATAAACACCAGTACGCCCCAGTATCAGTCTATGACCAAAAATAACAACAACAACAGCAGCAACAATCATTTGAATAACAATTCTTCAAGTGGCGGCATCAACAATAACAATAACAGCAACAACAACAACAACAGCAATAATAATACACCCCAAAAGCAAAAGCATCCCAACAATGTGCCATATGATCCGTTTGTGCATACCAACAATAAGCCGCCATATAGTTTTAGGTAAGAACATCAAAAATATTATATATCTATATATTTTTTATATATATTCTGTTCTGTTTTGCAGTTCCCTGATCTTTATGGCCATTGAGGACTCGATTGAGAAGGCTTTGCCAGTGAAAGAGATTTATGCATGGATTGTGCAGCATTTTCCCTACTTCAAATCGGCACCAAATGGCTGGAAGAACAGTGTGCGGCACAATCTGTCGCTGAACAAGAGCTTCGTTAAGGTGGAGAAGGCGCCAAATATGGGCAAAGGATCGCTGTGGCGCGTTGAGCCCCAACAGCGTCAAAATCTCATGCAGGCCCTCAATCGATCCCCGTATTTTCCCAACTCGGCCGTCGACAAGATTAGTCCCATGCTCAAGAGTCCCAATGGCAATAACAACAACAATAATAACAATAATAATAATAATAATAATAGTACTAGTAATAATACAACAACAGCTGGCAGCAACAATAATGGCAGCATCATTAGCTATGACAGTTTGGATGGTGCCGTTGTTGTGCCCCAAGCACCTGCCACACCGGTCAAACTGAATGGGGCACTCACCAATGGCAATGGCAATAGTGCTGCAAATGGTGGTGGCGCCACACCTAATGGCACAAGCAACAGTTCCGCTGGCGGCGGCGGCAGTCATGTTCGATTCGATCCCAAGCTGTTTCCCAATCTGTCCAAGGCATTTCGCAACATTGAGGATCCGCCGTTAATCTACGATGTTTTAAACGAGGAACTAGCAACACCCAGCGATTATGTAACCAACAACAACAATAACAATAACAATAAGTACAACTATGTCATTTCGAATGCAACTGGCAATGGCAATGGCAATGGAACTGGAGCTGGCATTGGAGCTGTACCAACAACAAACCAATCTATACCCGTCTGTGCCTTAAACTTTGAGCGTTTGGCACGCGATTGCGGTGCCGATAGCATCGATGATGTTCATGCGGCTGCCGCGATGCTATTCCTTAAACACGGATCAAAAGCCTTTGGTGAATCATATCAGAATGGGTAAGTTGGGAGAGGAAGAGTATATCATCTAAGTTTCAACTTGTTTATTGAAATTGTTAGAAAGAAATTATATATGTAGATAAAATCTTAATTCATTTAAGTAAAATTCTATGTAACTACTTAACATTACAAAGTTATAGTACTATATATAGTATATATATTTCTAGTCTTTGTTGAAAAGTTTTATCTAGAAAAAACATTTAACTAATTGCGCATTGTCTTTTCACTTTAGTGCACCGGTGATAACAAGTTCGCCGAGTGAGGATCACACCTACTCGGCGGGCGGCAACAGCAATGCGGATAGTGGCGCCTCAACACCGCTCACCAATGGCAATGGCCAGGTGGCCCAACAGACGCAACCAAATGTTGGTGGACACGGCGGGGGTGGCGGCGACAGCAATTGTGCCAGTTCGGATGCCGCATACGACAGCAGCGAGGAGAAGTAAGATAGAACTAGTTCTCTCGCGTTTGATTACTTATATTAAATGTTTTTGGTTTGCAGTCACAATATTACGCCCGAGGAGCTGGCCGATCAGCAGCGACATCGTGATGGTGTCGATGCCCTGCTCTCGCTTTCGCGTTCCTCCATTGTGGAGTGCGGCTCATCGACGTCGACGACGGCAACGACACACTATCACAGCAATGGCAGCAGCGGCAGCAGTCATGGTTCGCCGCACAAGCGTGCCTCAAGTCGCAGCATTGAGGATGAGAAATGGCAGCACTTGGATGTCCAGCATTATCAGCATTATCAGCATCAGCATCAGCAGGGCAACACCAGCAGCATCTACACCAATGGCAGTGGCAGCAAAATGGCATTGCTTAGCAGTGCTGCAGCCAATGTTGCTGCTGCCGGAGCACTCATGCAACATCAGCAGCAACAGCAGCAGCAGCAACAACAGCAGCAGCGATCCATCTACGAGGAGCCGTATAATGCAACAGTGGGTGGTGCAACAGCTGGTGGCGCCACTACAGCAAACAGTTTGTATATGCCGGGCGGCCTGAGCTGTATGCCAGCAACTGTTGCTGGTGTCGTCGTCAATGGACAGCAGCAGCAGCAGCAACAAATGTTGTCGTTAAGTGCTGCCATGGCCAATGGGTTGGCGGCCAAGAGCAAAGTGGTGAAGCCATTGCGAGGATTGCGTACCAAGATTAAGCGAAAGGCCGCTTGGATGCGGTGAATGTGGCGCATGGCAGCTAGCAGCGGCAGGCAATAGTCCCCTCTCTTTCGCTCTCGCTCTCACTGGCACACACACACATACAGACACACACATATGAACCCATTGAGTCGCTCGCTCGCTCGCTCGCACCACTTGTTGTCTCTTTCTAAAACGGAATACAATTCAACTTGGAGCATTTAGTCAAATAATTTTTTGTTTATTTTTTTTTCCAAACTATAAATTCTTTTAATTCTATTTTTTTTATTCGTGTTTTTGTTATCGAGCGGTGTTCTATTTTTTTTTCTCCTAATTCTACACTATATATACACTATATATATTATATTAAAATAATAATATTTTTTTTTTTTTCAACTATTTTTTATAGTTTAATTGTAGCTGTTAATTTTTTTTATTGGACTTGATTTAGTGGCAAGCATTTTGCCTGTTTATTGTTGGCCATTATATTATTATATCATTATTATTATTTTTTTTAATAGTTGAAATTTTCTTTGTTAGCTTTTAAATTATGACATACACACATACATATACAAAAATGTATATTTTAACCGAGAGAAAACATGTTTAATAACTTTTAGCTCGCTATTGAAGACCAGAAAAACAAAACAAAACAAAACAAACAAAAAAACCAGAAACTGAAACACAAAAATATCCTACGGTGCTAGATGGGCACGATTTATATATATATATATATATATATATATATATTTGTAATTGTTAAACAACAAAATCATATATGACTTATAATTTATAACATAAGAAACATGATGTTAACGAGAAACATAAGAGAGAGACACGGAGAAGCAAACGACTTTTTCAGGGTAGAAAATAAGGTTATCAAAAAAAAAAAAAACATGAAAAACATGAAAAACATGAAAAATGTTTTGTAACAAAGGAAACAAAAAATGTGCTTAGCAATTAGAAAACAACAAGAAAAACACCAGAAAATGTATAAGATATATATCTATATATATGTATACCCTTGCAGGCGAGAGAGTCCATCTGCAAAATGTCGAGCTTTATGATCAATTTTTGTCTGATTTTAAGAAATGTTGTACTATATGTTGCCATATGCTCTCTGTAAAATAAGAGCTAAAAGAACTAAAAAATTTGTATACAAAACGATATCATATATAGGGGATATATAAATATGGAACTATCTATCTGCAAGGGTATCAAAAAAACATACATATACAAAAGAAGAAGAACAACATTTAGCGCCTTATTATTGAGTCCTTAGCAAAACTGAAAGAAGAAAATATATATATCTATATATATTTATCTGATTATATATATGATTGAAGTGTTTAAATCGCTACATGTTAAAAACTATACCTACCATATATATTATTATTATTATTATTATTACTATTATAATTATTATTATTATATATTGTAATTATCATATGTTATATTATATATTGACATAAGTGCTAACAAAATCAACCAAAAACAAAAACAAAACACGGGCCAATCAAGCGTAGCATAGCAATCCGAATATCCTAACTAAAAACTAAAAAAAACAAGCAACAAACAACAACAACAAACACAACACACAACATGCAACACTCAAGTAAATGTTAAATCAAAGATACTTTTAGTGACCTAAGCTAAAAATAAACCTAAAACAAAATCGATCATAATAACAAAAAAACTAAAAACACAAAAATAGTTTTTTAAGGCATACACAAAACCACAACAAAAAACTTTGTTAAGAATTTTTCATTGTTTCCTCGCTTCAAAGCACAATTAAGTTCTTTATTTTATTTTAAACTTGAATTTTGTTCATTTTTTTTTCGCTAGTTTTTTTTTTTATTTTTGTTTTTGTATGTCAGCTCACAAAAAATTCTAAACCTGAATTAATATTTAAGAACCTCGTTGAATGTTGACTGCAAAATGCAACAAAAAAAAAAAAAAACAAAAAATACATCTATAAAAAAAGTTAATAAAATAAAAATAAAAAACTTTAGTTAAATTGAAAACACAAAAAAACGAGAAAATACCTTAATTTTGTACATAAAGATTCCAATAGTTGGAACTATGCTGCAATACATATTTACCCTGCCTCCCCCCGCCATCCACCCATCCATCCCCCCCTCATTAAGTGTATACACTGCAAGTACCTTTTTTAGCAAAAACAAAACAAAAAACAAAATGCATTAAAGTAATTTAAAGATGTAAAGATGAAAATATGTGAAGCACTAATTGCCAGTTGTTGAAACAAAAAACAAATAACATAAAATATTAAATTAATAATGTTAAACGTTTGCTTTTTGATTGTTTAAAGATATATACAATATATATATATATGGAAAATATCTTATACAAATAATTATATTATATTGTATGGTATAAAGAGTTTTTAGTAGCTTTGTAATGCGAATGCCTTTTTTTTTTTTGGTTTTTTTTTAGATATATATATTAAGAAATGTACATTTAGGGATCATTTTGTTGCAATACTTTGTATGCAAGACAAAAAAACCAAATAATATGTGGAAAAAGAAATAATCAAGGGGAAACCGAACCAAGGTGTCTTGTAAAACTATAAAAAAAAAATAATCAATTTTTAAAACACACAAAAAATACCACCATAAACACACTTACACACACACACATACACACCCAGTAAAAAAGGTTTATATATAAATATTGTTATAATAAAAAGAAAATCGCATCCCAAACTCATCGCACACTTCACCCCCAAAACCCCCCCGTTCCTCACACAACTCTACCTTTTACCTCTATGACACATCTATATAGCTACTATATAGACATAATTATATCTAAAATAAAACAATAATGACGTACACTTTATAAAAATATATAGTATGAGATATAATATGATATCAAAAATCAGAAACCACTTTTGTTAATGTTTTATTTTTTTTTTTATTAATTTTATTTGGATTAATGCTATTAAAATTAATTATTATTATTAAAAATATATATATACATATATAAAGATATATTGATTATAATTTCTTTGCGTACCAAATACACACAAAATGTGATTTCATTTCACTTGATTTTTGTTTTTGTTTTGGGTGGAATTTGAATTTGTAGGAACTAGGAATTATTTAGAAAATAAATAGGTTTAGTTAAAAGTTTTCACAATTATTATTTAATTATCATTCTTAGTGTTAAACTTCATGATAAGAGCAAAACATATATTAATATATATATATATATATATATATATACTTAAAAGTGCCTCTGAAATGTTTTTGGTTTTGTTTTCTTATAGAGAAATGCCTATAGAGAGATCCGTTATATTCAAAAATAGTTTAAGATCTGTTATTTTGTTAAAGTGTTAGCTTAAAGCTGTTATGCCTCTCAACTTGTGCTTGGAGACCGAATCCGAATCTGAATCTGAATCCAATCAATCCATTCGGCCGCGCTCATCTAGATCAAATGAATTATATACAAAGTTACAGGGTATCTATCTATCTATCTATCTATCTATACTAAATAGAAAACAGTTAATACACGTTTAAAGTCTGACAAACACACACACACAAGCACTTTCCCCCCTCCCCCTTCCACCCTGTACAGACACACATATTGAGTTTGTAGACCAAATGAAAATATTTACATAAATATACATATAATACTATACTATATATAATAATGTCATCAAAATTGAAAAAATCTGTTGCCCTCCAAGGTTTCAACAAGCGCCTGTTTTTATGTCTAAACCTGTACCAAAAAAACCGTAAACCGAAAACGATTAAAAATAATAATAAAAAACACAAACAAACAACAATTATAAATAATAAGTATCTAAAGTATATTTATATACATAAATCTATAATGCATATATATTAAATATACATAAATAAAACCAAAAACAAAACAAAAAAATGAATGAAAAGAGTTGCCCTGTATTTTTTAGAGCAATATTTTTCTACTTTTCGAAGAGCAACAACAAACAATATTGTAACTTGATTTTTGTTAGTCGCTGGTTAAACATATTATATATACATAAATATATATAGAGATCTATAGATATATATAGTATATCAAATTATGAGACCACAACTTATTAACTGAAAGATGAACAAAACGAAAGAATGGGGGAAAAAATGTGCTGAAGCTTGAGTCTCGATTGTTTTTGACTGATTTCGGGCTGAAAAAATGGGAGCATCAACAGGAAAGCACACACACACACTCACACACACATTGATATGCCATTTAAAACGCCTCTCAAATAGAAAAAATTGCATGTACATATTTACAATACATATATACCGACACACATATACATATGTATATGTACAACTCTATAGCAAACCAGCAAAAAACTGAAAACTGAAACAAAAAAGACAAACATTGTTATGAGTAGAGTGCAAATAAAAGCAGAGAATGTCAAATTGATCGATATTGTCAAACAAAAAATGTATTTATCTTATATATTCTATGGGGTGTTACGCAAAAAGAATTCTTGATTCAAGTCAGCAGTAAGTCTGATGTTTCTCTAAGCGCTGCTAAATGGTGAAACACACAAACGTGCGTGCGAACATCCGGCAATAGATGGCGCTTGATAGACCACGCAATCCTTGACATACAACGAAGAATCGAACCATAGACGGCGCTTGTTTCCATTCACACAGCCACTGGAAGGGTAGCTCCTGGTTCAGTTGCATGGATTAGAACTTTATTACTTGTTTCAAGCCATCTAACAAATGCTTGCAAATCAAGCAAGTCAATTTTAAGTTGCTCCAGAAGCTGCCGACAATAGATGGCGCTTGTTAGGCCACGCAATCCTTTACATATAACGAAAAGACAAACCATAGATGGCGCTTGTTAAACTCAAACTAAAAAGCATTTTGAAAAATTTACACTTTTTAGTGCTTAAGCCAAGCTTTTTGAGGCAAGAGGAGAAAGTTCGGAAGTTAAGAAATAAAAGTTTTTGTTTTTTTTTTTGTTTGTTTTGAATACAGTATATTCGTCTTTATTGAATTTGATTTCTCTGTTCAGTTTTACATGCTATATAAACTATTTATTATTAATATTATTTATATATTTTTTATTTTTTTGAAGTATTTGCATTATTTTCGTGTTGTTCTTGTTGTTTTCGTTTTCGTTTTGTTGTAAATTTAATATTTTTCTTTTTATTATTTAGTATTTGCTTCAATAATTTATATCTATAATTTTTGCGCAAAGTTTTTAAAAATTGCATTTTGCATTTTTTTTTGTTTTCTTTCGAATGTCAAAAAATGTTAATTTACAAATTAACACAATTTAGTTATATGTGTAGAAATATGCGTGTGTACTTTATATAAAAACAGATTCTTAAGTTAAAAAAAAAAACCAAAAAAAAAATACGTTTTATTTTTATTTTTAATTTAATTGCATGCGCTTGCAACAATTTTTACAAGAAATGCTACAAAAAAAAATTGTCGCTTTATTTAATTAAGTAATGAAATTGTTTTTTAATTTTGTTTTATCGTATATATTTGTTTTTTCGTTTACTTTTTCTTATATTTAAAAAACTGTATTGAGTCGAATTTATTTTATTTATTTTTATTTGTTTTTTGTTTTTCGTTTTCTTTTTGCCAAAGTGTCGAGTGCTTTAGTTTAGGCCACGCTAAGCTAATTTTTCATTTCCATTTCAGTTATACATAATTTTTGATATTTTTGCTGCTTCAAATAATTTTTATTTATTTTTTCTTGCGTTAATTGTTAAGTTTTTCTTCTTGATTTTAATCAGTTTTGGTTTTTTTCTTCTTTCTTTTATCATTTTTCTGGTTTATTCATGGTTAAGTTTTTGTTTTTTGTTCATTGTTGGGCGGATTTGAAACTGAAAACGGTGTTGGTTTTGCTTTGCTTCTGTTATATATCTGAAATATCGGTAAACTGAATAGACTTTTGCATTATGTCTGTGTGTGTGTGTGTGCTAAAATACTTGATGTATGTATTGCTAAAATAACTGCATATAGCAAAACACAATATCAGTATGTATGTATATATATGTGTGTATATATATATAATTATATATTGATATGGTCTGTTTTAAGATGTTTTTATAAATATATTATATTATAATATATATATTTATATATTTACTGTCATTTTCACTATTTTTTATGTACAATTTTTATCTGGTTTTTTTTAGAAATAAAACCCTCATCAATTACTTGGCAAAATCTAATTTAAATTTAAGAAAAAAAAAACATTGTTTATCTTATGATGATTTATTGTTTGTAGAAGTGTAGAAGTGTATGTGTGTGTGTGTGGGTGTTTGTGGGTGTGTGTATGTATGTATATAAGACTGTATATCACCGTGGGCTTAAATTCATTTCTATTCACACAGCTTATCATATATATGTATATATGATATATATATGTGTATATATTCATATATTCATACGAAAGTATGTTAAATTAATTGTTTTTTCTTTTGATTTTTTTTTTGACAAAAAAAAAACATGTTTAAGTGTATTTTGCTGCCTATAAAATGCAAGTTGTCTGTAGAACTGGAAGGATAATTTCTTATGCAATTTGTGTTTGATTTTGCTTTTGCGCTTTGCTTTTGCCAAATACAAATGCCTTTCTTTTTGCTTTTTCGTTTTGCTTTTCTTTTCTTTATATTATATATATTTACAAATATAACTATTTGATTTTTGATTTTTATTCTTATTAATTGTGGCTTTAATCCTTATGCAATTAAAAATTAATTACGTATAATTTTTCCATATTTCATATTTCGATATCTCGATTTCGATTATTATGTCTATATGTTTTATGTCTATATGTTTTCAACGCTACGGGATCTATGCAAACAATTTCACTGCCTACTTGACTATATATATATATATATAAATATATATATGTTTAAGTGTTCTATATAATGTGTGTATAATGTTTAGGTTTTAACTTTTATCTGCAGCTGTTTTCGGTTTTTCTCTGTTTCTGTTTCTTTCTCTTCACTTTTATCTGTTTATTGTTATGTAAACTTGGCTAGCACCGCATATTGTTAATATATGTCTGTGTATATATACTCTATATATATATGTATGTATGTATTATTCTATTCGCTTTGCTGTGCGCGTGTGTGTGTGTGTGTTTATATAAAAACTATATAGATCATGCATAAGTGTTTCGGGCAAGGGATTCCTCTTTTCATTTGGCCTAAACAGCGACCCTGTGTGTTTTTGTTTGTGTGTTTGGGAAGGATTGTTGTGTTGGGGGAAGAAGGAAGAAGAAGAAAGTTAAGGTAAAAATTTGTTTTCTTTTTGCGAGTACTGTAGTTCCTCTGCAGCATATCGTTTTGCTCCTTGTTGGGTTTTGTTTCCAGAACACATGGAAATGAATTGGCCCTACAAGCTGTTTTCTATATATATATATGTTTATATATATATATACAGTTATGGAATGGTTTTTTTTTGGTGTAAAATTAAAAAAGGAATTTCGATGGGGTTGTTTGGTTTTTTTTTGTTTTTTTTTTCGTTTAAGAAAACATTTTTATTTGATAAAGTTTCATTTATGTTCATGTATTATTGGTATGTTTTTTGTTTGTTTTTATCGTTATTACAATATAATAATCATAATATATAATGATAATGATAATAAAAAAAATTGATCATAATTATTACAATACGAGAAAAAAAAATAGTTGATTTAAAAAATAATTATAACTAAATGTTGCCATCATTCATTATTTATATATATATTTATTTCTTTTTGTTTTGTGTGTTCAACTTTAAACATATCTCATTATATCATATTTTGTATATATTGTATATATATATATATGTATGTATATATATTAATATATATAGATGGGTGTTAATATTATGCATAAATATTTATTTAATTATATTTGTAATTATTATTTAGCTAAAGCGTATGAAAATGCAAAGTATTTAACACATTAACGTTTACGAACTAAATACACTTTAAATTAAATTAAAAAAAAAAAAACTTAAATTAAATTTAAATAATCGTTTTTTTTTTTTTGTTAACAAATATGTTGACAGCGTCAAAAATATGTTTGCATATTTTTCTTTTCTTTGAAAAAAATTATTATGTTTTATCTTTTCTAAAAATTTTGTAATATATTTTTGTTTTTTTTTAAATTTGAAGACGCAAATTTTATTGTTTTAGGTATTGAAATGTGTTTTGGTAAGTTTAAATACTTTATAATTTAATTGTTTTTTTTTTTCTGTTTTTTGTTTTTTTTTTAATTATTATATATAATAATAACGCGGCAAAGTTTGGGCCTATGCAAAATTTTCTTGTTTTTTGTGTTTAATTTTAGCTTTATGGTTTTTTTTTGTTTCAAGATTTCGTTTAGCTTAAACGTTAACCTAGCGAAAAAATGTGTATTTAATTATTTAAAATTTTGTTGATGGATATTCATTTTGTGTTTTTGTTTTATGCATTTTACTTTTTGCTTAATAGATAGAAAAACAGTTTTTTATTTTATTTTTTTTTTTGTTTTGTTTACGATTTAAACTTATGTGCTAGGCAAAAAAAATTGGCTCACTTAGATGTAGTTCTCTATTCGTTAAGTTGTTAATGTTAGGCTTTAATTTGTGAATTTCTTTAGTACGATATGCGGGTGTCTATTTTTTTTTGTATTTTTTTGCTTTATTTTTGCTTTATTTTTGCAATATTTAAATTCACAAAAATATTCAAAAAAAATTTATGCTATTTTTAATGCAAAATTTAAAGTACTGTAATATTATGTTATGATAAACGGTATAATGCTTACTACATATACTATATATTTATATATTTCATATTATAATATTATTATTTGTTTTTTTTTTTTTTTTAAATAATAATTTAGTGCACTTTGCATTTATTTTGCTATATTGTGTTTTACATAATAATTAATTTGCATTATAATTTTTTGTGTTTTACGTAAATTCAAAATTTACAAAATTTATTGTATTTAGTTTTTCTTACGTTTTTTCCCCATTTTGTGGGCGTGGGAAAGAGTTGGAGTTTTGGGAAGGGAAAGTGGAGGGGGGAACGAAAAACAAAAACAAACATAATAGAAAAAAACGTAATTGGATTTTATCGTTTAGGTTTAACTATCTTTTACTTTGGGTTCGCCTTTTTGAGTTTGAGTTTTCTGATGATATTTGTTAGGTATGTTTTTTTTTTAGGTTTTCTATTCGTATTATAAAGTCGTGTTTGTGTGTGAGTTGTTGCTGCTGCTTGAGATCAAAAGATAGTTAAAACTTTTGTGCAACAAAAAAAAAAAAAAAAAAAAAATTATTAAAAATTATTTAAAATATTTATAGGTTAGAAGAGGAGAACTATGATAATAATAGTTTTTGGAAAATAAAAGACCTTGTTTTGCTCAGCTTTGCCGTTAACATCTACAATTAGCTATTTACAAATCGGCCATCAGTTTCTATGTTTATATAATATATATATATATATATATATATATATATATAGATGTATGTATATACACTTAACAATGCAGAAAAAAAGTCATTATAATAATAGGTATAATAATAATAATAATAAAATTCTACCGCCATTTTCTTACAGTCTTTAAGTCGTAAAGAAATCAAAAAATCTTTTTTTTTTTTAGAGTTTTGTTTTAGTTTTTTTGTGTTTTGTGTTTTTAGGTAGAGATGTCGCGGCGGAGATTGAGGGTGGCGGGGCGTTTTATTATTTTCATATATATATATAGATAAATATATATATATTTTTGTGGGAGTGGGGAACGGGGGGGTGTACGTGGCAAGTTTAAAGCCAACAATTTAATACTTTTGCGCTTCGCATAGCGTCTCTTAACTTTTCTTTCCTTTTTACCTACAACTCTTACATCAAAAAAAAAAAAAAAAAATATTGTAGAGCGCTATCAACTAGTTATATATGATTTATATGTATATGTATATGTGCTACGTATATATATATATATATATATGTATGTATAAATCGTTAATGTGTAATAATTACTTAGCCAAAGGCTAATGCTTTTCATTTTTTTATGTTTTGTTTTTATTCTGAGGCCGCTGCCAAACTTAATCACAAGAAAACGTCTTCAACACATTGCACTCGCCAGCTACTGGTTCCAGTTCCTTAGTTCCCAGCTTAGTAGTTCCACGCTGCTGCTGCCTGCGTCGCTGCCGCTACAGCTGCAACAGCTGCTGCTGCTGCTCGCGCCTCGTCGGCATCGCCATTGCTACTGAGACGCCGGACACGCACCAGACGCAGCTTCTCCTCGTTGATCACCTTGAGCTGCTTTTCCGCATCGCTGTCGCTGAGGGGCGCCCCATCGTCCAATTGTTGGTGGTGGTGCTGCAGCTGCTGTTGCAGCTGGGTGGAAGAACAATCCTCCTCATCATCCTCCTCCTGCTTGATGCGCACCTCGGGCTCCATTAGACGCTGGTCAATCTCCAGCTGAGCATGTTCATCGTGAGCATCCCCATCCCCGCCTGCATTGGAGGCATTGTCAGCACCCTTGATACCGGCATCGTCGGCGTCCTCCCGATTGTAGTCGGAGCCCTGCATGACACAGACGCCATTGATGATGCGTTCAGTGGCACTGTTGGTGGTGGTGGTGCTGTCAACAACATTGTTGCCGCCAGTTGCCGTTGGTGTGGTGGCACCAGCCGGATTGACCCACTGTGGCGCCGCGGGCTTGCGGCGAGAGCTGCGCGCCGCATTGCTCATGTAAGCGGCAGCTGCGGCCGCTGAGGCAAGTGCCGATTTCTGCAGTGCCTTCTCGTATTCGGAGATGGGTGTGTGCTCCGGCTCGTGGGAGCCACCCTCGAGGGATTCGTTGTCGCTCATATTGTGTCCGCTGGCGTCTAGCTCGAGCTCATCCTGATAGTCGTCGGTGCGTTCACGCTTCAGCGTTGTCATCGACAAGTCCAAGCCGCTCATCTGCTCCTTGAATGCCTGATTCAGGGCCTGGAGCTCGTCACCGCCGGCAGCGCCCACTGCAGCAGCCGCCGCAGCCGCTGCTCCGGCAGCCGCAGCTGCACCCGGTATGCCGGCAAGGCTGCGACCTAGTAGAGCGGCCGCTGCGAAGTACGGTGGGTAGGGTATGGGTGCACCACTCAGACCCATGCGCTCCTTGTGCAGCTCGACGAGACGCTGCTGCAGCAGTATGCGAAACTGGACGGGATCGAAGGGCGTGGCATTTGTGTTCTCGCGACTGGGTATGGGATTGTCCTGGCCGGGCTGGCCATGTGGCACCTGCTGCTTGAGTCGCATGCGATGATTGTGGAACCAGTTGGTGATGGTTCGGGTCGCGAGGCTCAGTTCATTGGCCAGAAACTCAATGGTGCCCACGTTGGGATATGGATCCAGGGCAAAGGCCAAACGCAGTGCCTCCTTCTGCTCCTCGGAGAAGAGCACGCGCTGCTTCTTGCTGGGCGGTGCCCCACCCACCGAGGAGCCCACCGAACCTGGTCCGGGGCTGCTCGTATAGAAATCGTTTGTATCATTGCTGGACGTATCGCTGCTGTTGTCCTGCTGATTGGGTCCAGTGCTGCGACGACGCTTGCTCGCCTCCCGCCGCTCGTTCTTCAGCAGCTGGAGACGCTCCACATTGTTGGCATCACTCAGCCACAGTTGCATGCGTATGAACGGCTCCCGACCCTTGATCGAGAGCATGTGCCAAGGCTTCGGTTTGCTAAGCAGCTCCGAGACGGAACCCTGCGACAAGCCTAACACCGCCTCCCCAAAGATCTTCTGGCCAATGTTGTTGGCAAGCAGTGCTTCCTTGATCTTCGTTGTGATATCGTGCGTATCCAGATCCTGGGTCAGGGCAGCCATCTCATAGACCGTCGGCGACATATGCTGATGCAGACTGCGCATGGCATTCTGAGCATGTGCTCCGCCCAGCACTGGCATCATCATTGGCTTCTTCTCATTGCTGCCGGGCGTGTTGCCCGCTGCCGCAGGATTACCAGCAACCTGTATGCCACTGGGCGTCACCGCTGCCGGCAGACTAATGGCATGTTGTGGCGGCAAGCCGGGCGAAGTCAACAGCATATTCTGATGATGCAACAGCTGGGCTTGCGCCTGCTGTTGGGCCTGCTGGTGCTGTTGCTGGGCCTGCTGATGCTGTTGCTGGGCCTGATGCTGATGCTGACTGGCCTGAGCCTGTTGTACGGCCGCTGCCTGAGCCTGTTGCACGGCTGCTGCCTGAGCGGCTGCGGCCTGCTGTTGCTGTTGCATGGCCGCGGACATGGCAGCGGCTGCCTGCATCTGTTGCATAATGTGCTGGGCCTGGGCCGGCTCCTGCAGCTTCAGCTCGTTCATCATCTTCTGCATGGGCAGGGTGGCCTGCATTTTGTTGGCCAAGCCCTGCGGCATCTGTGGACTGCCGCTGTAGCTGCCGGTGCGCATCAGCTTCTCGGGCGCAATCTTGTACTGGCTGGCGACCAGCTTGTGCACCGCATTCTCATCCTCGAGGAACATCTTCATGCGTATGAACGGTTCGCGTCCCTTCTGTGTCAGCATGTGCCAGGGCTTGGGCCGTGCCAACAGATCGGAGACCGAACCCTGCGACAAACCCAGAACGGACTCACCAAACAAACGCTGCGAGATGCTGTACTGGGAGAGCGCCTCCTTCACCCGACGCACAATGTCCTCGGTGTTGAGATTGTTGAACATATCGAACTGCTGCTGGGTGATCGGTGGCAACACTGCCTTGGTGGGCCTCTGTGGCTGCGAGTGATGCGGCGTCACCGGCGGCTGGGTGATCAACGAATTGGTTATCGATGCCATACGCTGCAGCGGACTGGCCGTCGCCGCAAACTCCTCACCCTGATTGCTCAATGCCGGTGGCAGTATCGAGTTGCTCAGGGGACTGGGCGCTGCCGAGTTGCTGCCATGACCGCCCACAGTGACCCCACCCACGGCGGAGCCGGCGGCACTTGAATTGCTATTGCCACTGACGGCGGACACAGTGGGTGGTGCTGGCGGGGCTGGTGTGTTACCGCCTTCCGATTTGCGGGCATGTGGCAGGGCTGGATAGCTGCGATCGTTGCGATCGTCATCGTTGCGTTCGCCATCCTTGGAGCAGCTGCTGCTGCCGCCGCTGTGCTGATCCAGCGATGAACGTTGCCCGTTCAGCTTGATGTCCTTGCTGGCCAGCGACAGATCCTGGGCACCGTTCAGCACCTGCTGTTGCAGTGCCATCAAACTGGAGAAGTTGGGAAAACCGGCTGCTTGCTGTGCCTGTTGTGCCTGCTGCTGTTGCAGCTTGGCTATCTCACGCTCTAAGGCATGACGCATATTCTCATCGGTTGCCATCGCTGTGGGGAATGGATTGGCGGGTGCTCCAGGCATGCCTCCGGCGCCACCAAAGAATGGTGACAACAAAAATCTGCAATACAGAATGGAAAAAACAAATCCATTTAGATATGGTCTAGGTTCGAGACTCTCTGTTTTACTTACCCTGGAAAGGCTGCCTCACGGGGTGTCCGGGTCATTAGCTCCTGATAGAGACGCGCCATCTTGTCCTGTGCCAGATCCTCGTGACGTATACGTTGCTGCTGTTCACGCTGTGCTGCCTCCCGCTGTTCGCGCTGCTCCCGCTGTTCCCGTTGCTGCTGCTGTTGTTGTTGGTGCACCGCGACGGCGGCAGCGGCGGCGGCTGCCTCACGCTGCTCCCGCTGCGCATGCTCGGAGACATGTTGCAGCTGTTGCTGCTGCTGCGGCTGCAGATGTTTGATCTGCTGATCCACCTTGTAGAACGGGGAGCTGCAGCTCTGTGGCGGCGACTTGCTATCTTCATTGCTGTTGGTATCGTCGCCGCCGCCGCCTAGATGACGACGCTGATGCTCCTGCTGTTGCTGTTGCACGGCAACTGCGCTGCTCTTCATTAGGGAGGAGGCTTCGCTGAGAATGTGTGCGAGCCGATCGTCGGACATGGAATCATCGCCACCGGGGCCGCGTCCAGCATACTGTGGCAATCCCGAATCTATAACCGACACAGAGAGAGAGAGAGGGAAGAAGCAAGGGGAAGCCAAATGAGTTAATGTTGCATATATATATTGTATTGATCGTAAAGTGGCGTTGCCCATTAAACGTTATAAAGTTTATGCGCGCATTCGGTTTTAGCTCATTTATTGAAGCTCAATTGATAGTAGTCTGGAAAACAAACCAAACCAAACCAAACCGAAACCAGACCGAACCGAACCGAAAACCGAACCAAAGACTGAAACGGACGGTGCCAACTCTGGCAAATTAAGCCATAAAGCGTTCAAAAAGCCAGCACAAATTTGTGGCCATAAAGCGGCAGCATAGCATTTAAATGCGGCGACTCCAATGCACTTTTCATTTCTGCCACATGCCGCACATGCCGCACATGCCGCACATGCTGCACTAAGCCAAAAAGACACTCGACAACAAAAAGCGAAAAACTTGATAACATTAAAAAAAAACCTAATAAAAGTTAAAAGCAACTTTTTTATATTGTAATTTTATCTAAACTAATAATAAATCGAAATATATTTAAGCAAAAGTGATTGAAAAAGTTGATTGAAAATATCTAAATGCATTTTGTGCAGTGTATACACACACATAAACATTTGATAAACATTTTGTGAATTATAAATTCCAAAAGCTCAAAGCGACCGACTCGTTTGGTTGCATGCAACTCTTGTTGCGCCTGCCTGACCAGTCCAAAAAGGGCTCAATTATGGCACCATTTGATTTCCAATCAACAAAACGCGGCGACCACAGACAAAGGGAACAAACCCGCGAGCCCAGCACCCAGCACCCAGGCCGTCACGGAACCAAACCAAACCAAACAAAATAAAACCTAGACAAGTCCGAAAAAAATGCAAAAAATATAAAAAACACTGGATGGGAAAAACTGGATGGGACCCTTAAATAGTTCAATGCATGCGGCGCGCTAATTTGGCACGCGCCATGGAACCAAAAAACGGTAGAACGGTAGAGGTGGGCGGAGTCCGAACAGAGTAAAGGGAGTTGGGAGCCTCTGGTCATGCTGCAGAGTCAGGTTGAATAAACGAAACGAAACGAAACAAAACGAAACGAGACGAAATGAAATGAATGTGAATTCAATTGCAATTGAATGGAGTACAGGCAACCGGAGCACCCGGGGCAACCGGAGCACCCGGAGCGGCAACAATAACAAGGAGAACACACACACACACACACACAATTCTTTGCACAAATTCAATTGAAATGAATATTTTTGGTTCCACTCGGAGTGAAAACATTCAAAATCGACCAAAAAGAATCGAAAAACATAGAAAAAAAATCGA
The DNA here is from genome assembly GCA_035044645.1 of Scaptomyza parva. NCBI lineage: Eukaryota > Metazoa > Arthropoda > Insecta > Diptera > Drosophilidae > Scaptomyza > Scaptomyza parva. The sequence continues at coordinate 14,321,766 of JAWNNT010000139.1, forward strand.
CTATCAAATTGTTGTAAAAATCGTACAAGTGGTTGGTGTCCTGTGGCATGTTTGTGGCTGCGAGCCAACAAACATCAATCAGCGCAATTGGGGGCGCGTGGGGATGGGCGCAAAGGGGGCGTGGCAAGCAAGCAAACGAAATAACTGAAAATCGCTTTACAATTGCCAAAGCATAATCGATGCCCCAAAGGAGCAAACACTTCAGCTCCACCATAAAAAGCATAAAGTTGGACGATAGATAGATAGATAGATAGTAGAGGCGGGAGGGCGGTAGGGCGGGAATCAGTTGGTAACACAGGAAACGGAAATCAACACATGAATGACAAATGTTTGTTGGTCCGCCCGTTAGCCCGTTTGCACGTTTTGCCCGTTTTGCCCGTTTGCCAATTGAAGCGAGAGATTTTGGGCGAATTGAAAAGTGTTTTCCCCATTGAAATACAATAATGCCAGAGAATGCCAGAGAATATAGCTAGCTAGCTGAACAAAAGGCGATAAAAGGACCAACTACAATAGATCGTAACGTTCTTTTTTTGCTGTTTGGCAGAGTGACGACACACCACTTGCCACTTGCCACTTGCCACTTGCCACATTCCACATGCCGCACATGCCATACATCCTGTGGACTTTACATTTCTGAATTGGTTTTTTTTTTTTGTTTTTGATAGCTTTAGCTTCATATGATTTTTGCAATTTTTTCTTATATTCTGTTAGCTCTTTGTCGACGTCGTCGCCGTCGTCGTCGTCGTCGCTTCATTTGGGGATTACAAAGTGTTTTTGTGTTATAAAGTCGAAGATGACATTGATGACACCTGGCTGACCCCACGCCAACGACAAACAGTGGACACTGGACACTGGACATTGGAGACTGATACAGACACAGACACAGACAGCTTAAGCGCTCTTTAGACGGAGACGGATTTGGAGTTGGAGTTAGAGTTGGAACTGGAACTGAAAATTAAACTGCAAATGGATATATGTAGAACGGATGTGATGAGATGTGATGTGTGTGGACCCAAACAGAACTGAACTGAGTTGAGCTCAGCTGAGTTAAGACAAGGGCAATGCACTACTGTCAACCTTAACGATCAATAAAAGAGCAGCTAATGCCATGCTTTTAGTTTTAATAGGTTTCAACGTCAATGGCTTTAAAGACAGTTAGTTGTTCTTAATGAAAAAGAGTTTAACTTTAGACTTTTCCGTTTCGATAACGACTTGATAGCATATCGAACCTAAAGTTACGAAAGGAAAAAGATGACCTATTAAACATGATAGGAAACAATTGAAAATAAGTTTGTTTAGTGATATGAATGAAATTGAAACTTTGGCTATGGGGAATGAGTATGAAATGTGAAACGAATGGAATTGAAACCTTTGCTACAGGCATTGAAGTTTAGATCAGACTTAATTAAACTGATTGAGCAATTTCTATCGATGACTGAGCTTTAAAAATGGTTTTAAAAATATTGCAAAAAAAAGGAAAAACAGAAAAAGAAATATATATATATATATATTTAAGCTGCTCACGTGGCGTTGGTTACATTTGTTCAACGGAGCGATAGATTTGCAGACAGAAGCGACTTTTAAATAACGCAATACCCAAACCCCCAATCATATCTCTACCGCAAAAACCGAAACACACACACACATAGATATAAATATGTCTATATTTGGCCATTTGAATATTTGTCGCTATTGATACCCTAACTGTTTTCGAGGGTAAAGTATGATGACTTCTTTGTCAAGAAGTTTAAGCAAATATTTTGGGAAATTTAAAATAAAAGATAAACTATATCTAGCAGAGAACTAACTCATCTAACTTTTACTCTTTTCATTTGGTATGCTATGTGTGTACTTAAGAGTATCAATTAGTCGTCTCTATTGTCACCCATTCTCACCTAACGTTGGCCACTTTTTGCCTCTGTTCTTTTTGCATTTCTGTGTCTGTGTGTTTTACATTTATATTTTTTTTGTGTTTTTTGCTTGTAATTTATTAGAGAGGAACATGTTGACCAAATTGTCATTCAAAAGGATATGGATTTTGCGCGTCCGTTAGCTGTTAGCTGTTATAAAAATATAGATATAGAGCTATATCATATACACACATATATACATATTTATACAAATATATATATATGGGTGAGAGTGGCGGGGGGGGAGATGGCTCCCACCACCACCTGTACCACAATTTGCTTGATGAATATTTGCCTTTTATAACAAATCAGACAAATATTCTCCGCCAGACACGATGAGTGCCCTCGCTCCCCCCACCCCCACCCCTTCTCTTCAATGCGTGCTCATTCGACTGTATTTTTTTTTTGTCTTTTTTTTCTCTATATATTTTTGTTTTTTTTTTTTTGTTCTGTGCTGCTTTTGTTGAGTTTTCCATTTGAGTTTTTCCTAATACAATAAATATTTGCCAGCACATACACACACACACACATACAAATATACAAATATCGTAATCATACTTCTCTCTGACGCAAGACACAAAAGGGTTTATGTCAGTCAGGTGTATGATGGAGCGGGGTTGGAGGGTGCTTGGGGCTTCGGTTGTTGCCACAATTGAACTGCCGCATTGAAATTGGCACACGCACGCAATTTGCATTAATTGCAAGTAAAAATTTTCTAATTAAAATGCCAGTCAGTTGGTTTTTTTTCTTCTTCTATCTTGCAACTCATGTGTGTGTGTGTGTGTGTTATCCTGGGCGCGGTTGGAGGTGGTTGGGGGGGCGGTATTAGCAGAAGTGTCAATTAAAAATGAAACTCGAGACGAAGAGAAAGACAGAGAGAGAGAGAGAGAGAGACAAGAACTTGAAGGCTTTGGAGCTTTCTTCTAACTGAGCTGAGGGCAAACGTAGCATATGAACTGAAGTGGGCGAAAGGGAAAGGGACAAGGAGAACGGGGGGAGAACAACAAAAACAACAAACAAAACAACATCAAAAAGCAAAGAAGCGCCAATTTTTCAATTCCAATTGCAGTCAAATCGTTCAAAATGGGGTTGGGCCGTGTGGCATGTGGCATGAGGCATGAGGGTTGCAATTAAGCGGCCGAAACATGACAAGAAGACATCTTGCCACGTTGCCACATGCCGCTTGGCTCATGTTAATTTGCAAGTTTTGCTTTTTATAGCTTGAACCCATTACCCAGTAAGGGGGTTTTACCGAAAGCTGTGTGGTAAGGGGTGAAAAAGTTCTGACTGATTCCAAAAATATATATTTATATGCTTAAGCAAAATGATTTCAGTTGATATATAAAGTTACAGGGTAACTGCTAGTCTGTTCTTTAAGTTTTATTTGTGTGTGTGTGTGTGTGTGTGTTTGTGTTTGTGTTTGTGTGTGTATTTGTGTTCGTGTGTTGTTGTCAAAGTTCATTACAAAGTAATTAGCCCAAGCAACACACAAGAAATTATAAATGAAAAAATAATATGGAAAAAATAAAAATAAAAAACGCGAGTTCCGAAAGTGCAACACGAGCAGCGGCAGTGGCAGCGAGACATCTGCAACATTTTGCGGCATGATGGCAAAATGTCGAAGACAAACTTTTTTGCCATGTCTGTGACTGAGACTGTGTGTGTGTCTGTGTGTGTGTGTGTCTGCGGACTGGGACCATCCATGTCTATGGGCCATGCTGCTGATGATGGCATGTCATGGCTAACATGAGTTCAAACACACACACATACAAACATACGTATACTTAATATATATATGTATAAAGATTTTGTGTGTATGTGTATTAGTTATGTCACACATACACATAGAGAACTTAAGCCTTTTAAACCAAATGTTGCGTTCCATTCAATGTCATTTTGATTTAATTCAAATGTATCACAACTGATTAATACATATATATACACATATATATATATGGTCTAATACATATCAAAAGATTTAGTATCACACACCCTCCCGTCCGTTGTGCAACATTTCGGAATATTTTATTTATTAAAAATTGTTGAACGGGCTTTATGCTAATTTATGTTTATTATATTTCTGTTTCTATTCATTTCATTTCATTTTCATTCATTCCACCCCCATTGTTATGCTAAGCACACGCATTCCGCACATAACGCCCACCTTACCCTCACCCCTCCACCCCTCCCCAGTCACAAGCAAATGTTCATAAAATCAAATAAATTAAATTACAATCAAAAGCAAACGAACAAAACGCAAAAAATACTTAAATATGAGGCCAAAAAGCGCAGGAATTGATACGGCCCGTTGGCCACTTAGTCAGGCGATGTCTTTATATCTTTTTCACTCTATTGGTATTGGTGTCTGTTCATATGTGTGTGTGTTTGTGTGTGTGTGTGTGTGTGGCACATACATATTTCGCTTTATGGCTGGTGACAAATAATTTGTAAGACGGCGGCATATAAAAGTGCCAGGCAACAATTTTCATTTCTTTTCTTCTTTTCTTTTCGCATTTTGCTCGTCTTTCTGTCTGTCTGTTTGGCATTTGGAATGCCTTTGTCTTGCTGCTTTACCTCCCCCCCCAGATCGGTTAAACTAAAACTACTGCTCTTCGTCCTCTCTCCCTCTCTCTCTCTCTCTATCTGTGTTCTTCTCTTTCTTTTGTCTTGTATGCTATTTTAGGCCACGCACTTTTTGCCCGACTTTTTGGCTGCTGCCGCTGCTGCTGCGCCTGGCTAAAACAAATAGACGACGATGTCTGCTAAAATTATGTGTTAATATGCTAGTATTATTAGCTGCCTGCCATAACGAGTTGCTGCTGCTGCTGCTGCCGTCAACAAATACAAATATTTGCCATCATTACGTATACGACGCGTCTGACGGAGCTAAAATGACGTCGAACTATGTGTTTCTGTTTCTGTTTCTATTCTCTCTCAAAGCTTTATTCTAGTTTCTTTTTTTTGTTCTCTGCTGTTTGAATTTGATACTCAAACGCCACTCGGCGTTGAACTCTACTCCATGCAACCTTTTGCCCCTCCCTCTCTGTCCCTTTGTCACTCTGTTGTTCTAATGTTTTCCTGCTAATGTTTGTGTTGTGGCAAAGTATTGTCAACTTTCAGGCAACTAGTGCACAGTGCACAATTGCTATGCACAGTTGCTTGCACAGTGGTTTGAAAGTGGCAAATATGTTGATAAGTAGGAATCGATAACATATCGATAATGGGAAACTACAGAAAAACTTGTATACCAATGCAAATTGTGACTATATCGATATCGATCTTTCCTGTACATATATTAGTTGTATCAATACCGATCTTCCCTGTATATATGTATTAGGTATAGGTATATTCGTTTTTTTGTTTTTGTTTTGAAAACTTTTTTTAAGTTTTTGTTTTAACATTTATTGACTTTTTGTTTGTTTGAATTTGCATTTGCATTTGCATTTTGAAAACTTTTCATTTTTATAACTTTTCAATAGTTGCTTCAACCATTCATTCAACCCCGAACCCTACCCGAACCCCAGCCCCAACCCCTTCCCCAACCCCGCACCACAACATTTTTCACTCGCTTTGCCTGTGCGCCGTTTAATATGCAACAATTGTCGTTAAATGTTCAGCAACAAGCAAAATTAACGGCAAAACAAACCAAAAACGTGAAAACTTTTGCGTCAACTAGGCGCGCACTCCTCTCCCCCTCTCACTGCTTGCCCCCTCCACTCTCGCACTCACCCCCGCTCAACCCCTCGCTGTGTGTTTGTGTGTGTGGTTTATAACACGGCTACCAATCGTTAGGCAGCCGCCCTTGGCGCAACTCCGCATTGCAACTCCTCCCTTCCTCCCTTCCTCCCTCTCCTCCTCCCACTCCGCACTCCAACAACCAGTTTTGGTCACCACTCAGCTGGCGTACTTTGTCCAGCACAAAGACGACTTCAAACGCGCGCGCGGCACGTCAACGTTTTGCATGCCTCGTTGAAGGCAGCAGCAGCAGCAGCAGTGGCAGTGGCAGCAGCGGCAGTGGCAGTGGCAGCAGTTGCAATGAATTGTTCTTGTTGTTGTTGCTGTTGTTTACATTTAATTCTACTTCACGTTTGCTGTTGTTGTTGTTGTTTGGATTTGATGAAATTGTTGTTTTATATGTTTTTTTTTTCATTTTATTTTTTTTTTTATGTATTTTGTTTCAAGCCTTTCACAGACCAATTGTCACGGCAGTCGTTGCCCCCCACCACCTCCCACCCCCGCACTCACCACACTCCACACCCATTCCAATACGATTCCATTCCATTCCTTGCCCGGGCGCTTTAAACACAATTACAATTCAAAAATCATTGACGCGCTTCAACTTTTGCTGCCGCCAACTTTTTTCTTTTTTTTTTCGCTTTTTTCGCTTTTTTCGCTTTTTTCAGCTTCAGACTTCAAAGTATTCGCGCTTTTTGTTGCATATAATCTTTTTTATTAACTAACTATTTTGCTATTATTATAATTATTATTTTACCCCGCCCTGTCCTGCCCACAAGTAGAGTTCCTCATTCTATTTGCTTATAATTAACTGACAACTAACCTCGCGAAAGGAGAAGAGAGAAAGGGGGAAGAGAGAAAAATTGCAGCGTTCAACATGCATAAATAAGTATATAAACAGTTAGTTTAGCTTGCCATGAGTAATCGTCATAAATTAATTGTCAACATTTGCATGCACTTAGACACACACACACACACACGCATACATGTGCATTGGACAAACACACACACACACGCAGAAAAACTTTGATTAACTTTGCCCAGGCCGCAAGGCGCTTTAGAGGGGTTATCTGTTCTGTGTTTGTGTGGTGCGTGTTCCGTACTTTAAAAATACTTTTGCATTGACATATTTATAGTCCCCCCCCATGCCCATACCCTCCTTCCCAATATATGTGTATGTGACATAGTTGCTGTTGCAATCAAATTGATGACTAATCAATAAAAGTTAACCAAGACAACACAAAACATACCATAAACAAACTTTAGATTTATGTGAATGTGAATCAGAGCTCTATATCGTTTAGCCAAAGATCTAAAGTTATTCACACACACACACACAGAGACAGACAGTTGTTTGTTTGTTGGTTTGAGAGAATGTTACGCCTAATGTGCGAATTTGACAAAATTTATGACGACAGGCAGAATGGGTTGCATGAAATGCATCAAGTCGTCGCCGTCGCCATCGCCATCGCCATCGCGTTGTTTGTTTCTCAGTCTTACAGTCTGTTCGGTTTGGCACGTTGATTATACGCAAAAATCAAAAATAATTAAAATTTCACATTTTAATGTTTTGGCAGTGTGCCACACAGAGCAAAAAAAACCAAAGTCTGTGTGTGCTTTATTTCAAGTGTCTGTGTGTGTGTGTGTGTTTTGAGTTCCAAATTGCTGTTGATCTTTGTGCATATGCTAAACAATAATGCGAGCGTGAATAAAATTGATAAATGGGTGGGTTTAAAATGTTGCAAAAAACGTTTTTAGAAAACCAACAAAATGGCAAATGGCAATTTGAAACTAAAAATGGGTATGACAAATTCTATATTATGTCTCGTCTGTCATCTGGTTGGGGTTTGGGGGCAACTCTGATCAACAACCTGTCAGAAGTCAGATGTCAGCTGGTCACACTGTCATAAACTATAACTGTACCTCAACTGGAACTAACTGCAACTGCAATTAGTTGAGAAATGAAAAAAAAACAAACAAACGAAACGAAACTTCACTCACCTTTTTTGGGTATGAGGGATTTGAGGAGCATGACAGCATTATCATCACAGGCCCAGGCATGCATCTTGCGGTAACTGTCACGACCCTTCTCGGTCAGCTTATCCCAGGGCTTTGGCTTGCTCAACAGCTCCGAGACGGTGCCCTGCGACAGACCCAAAATATATTTGGCAAACAGCCGCTGTCCAATATTGTGCACCGACAGCAACTCCCGAACACGTCGCGAGATGTGCAAGGTGTCCAACGCCTGATTCGCATACTTGTCCATGTTGTAGCGCAGCATCTCCTGCAGTTTGGCCTCCATGGGATCACCCTTGGGTATCAGCGATTCACCCAAACGGCCGGCCATCGAAACGCCCGGCTGCATCTGCAGCTCGGCGTCCGCGAACCGAAAGTGTGCTCGGGCTTCCTGGCCAGCGGCAGCGGCTGCCGCAAACTGGAACGCCGGCAGGCTGGGAAAGTTGGGCAGATTGGGCAGAAAGGCGGCCGCAGCATGTTGGGCATTGGCGGCCATTGCTGCCGTCGCAGCTGCAACAGCTGCATTCGCGTTCGGTGTCAGGCTGTTGTTGTTGTCGTTGTCGACAACATTGCCGGCGGCTGCTGCTGCCTGCTGCAAGAGGGACTTGTTGCCGTTGAGGGTGCTGGCAATGGTTGCTGCCAGCTGGGCGGTGCTGTTTGGTGTGCTTGTGGCGCTGGATGAGTTGGAGTCGGCGCCGCCGCCATGATGCGCCGCCAGATGATGCGCTGCATGCAACAGCTGTCCGTGTGGATGGCCGTGATGCGGATGCGCATGATGCAGATGTGGATTGTTGAGTGGATCATTGCTGTTGCTGTTGTTGCTGCTGTTGCTGCTGTTATGATGATGTTGCTGTGGCTGTTGATGCAACTGCTGTTGCTGCTGCTGCTGCTGGTGGTGTTGGTGGTGCTGGGCATTGGTGGCATCTAGTCGTGTGGATTTGGAATTGGAACAAGAGGAGTGATTGGCATGTAAGAAAGTTGAGTTAACCAATTGACTTAGCAATACTGTGGACGAAGGTCCATGTTGTTGCTGCTGATGTTGCTGTTGTTGTTGTTGATGATATTGTTGTTGTTGTTGCTGGGCAGAAAAGTGCTGTTGCTGTGAGTGCTGCTGCGGGGGCGGCGGTGGTGGCGGCAACAATTGTTGCTGCTGCTGCTGCACCGCATTGGCATTTTGATAAATTGTTGGCGTTTTGCTTCCAGTTGATGTTGCTGCTGTTGCGACTGTTGCTGTTGCTGGTGTTACTGCTGGTATTAATGCTGCTGCTGTTACTGTTACTGTTGGTGGTGTGACCTTTTCAAAGCCACGACGCCAATAGCTATTGACCAGCTGCTCTTCCAGTGTCTGACCATTGGCCATATCGGGAGCATCGTCTGTGTCTGTGTCAATGATTTCGATTTTGGGCTTCAAATTGGCTTCGTTGCCCGTCAACAATGTTTCAATTGCACTTGTTTCGCCTGTGTTTGAGCTTGTCTTTGGATTGGTGGCTGCAACTGCATCTTCATCTTCTTCTTCTTCTTGTGATGGTTCATCATTCAGTTGATTAGTAGTTGTTGTGGGAGTTGACACTGCTGCTGCTGCTGCTGCGGCTGCTGCTGCTGCTGCAGATTGTTGCGGCAATTCTACGGGGGATACAACACAAAAAAGTTGTGCTTTTTGTTGTTGCTACTTATCATAAAATACTGGTTTTTTGGTTTGGTTTTTTTTGGTTTTTGGTTTGATTTGATTTGATATTATGTATTTGGTATACCAATTTCAACAACATCCATGGAACAAAACGCCAAAAATTAATCAAAATATTTTCTTTTTAGATTTCTTTTCAATGTTTTCAATGTTTTTTTTTTTTTGCCAACACTTTTTTTGCTTTTCGCTTGCCAATTCGTACAACAAAACAACAATAAAACTGTGTGTATGTGTGTAAATAAATACTCATCAAATGTATATATGCATATATTTAGATAGAGAGAGAAAGCGAGCCATTAAGTGTGTGAGAGAGATAGATAGATAGATGATTAAAGCGTGTGTGTGTTGTCTCTCTGAAATTGGTTGTGCCTTGTTTTTTCATTCTTTCTTTTTTTTTTTCTACTATGTCAATTCAGTTTATCGATAATCATGCAGGGCAACTCAAACAACAACAACAACAACAACACATCAATGACAACAAACGCAGACGTTATAATGCAAACAATAAAATCATTACTAAACAACAACTGAAGAATAAAGAAAAGAGAGATAGACAGACAGAGAGAGAGAGAGAGAGAAAATGATCGCGTCTTGGGTTCTTTTGCTTCGGCTTTGCTTCGCTTTGTTGACTCGCCATAAAAATTGGCGCCGCGCATTCGGTTTAGCGCCGATAACAAAGTGCGTTTGCTCCGCTTTGGCTTTGGCTTTGGCTCTTGTTGGCCCTTGTTGGCTTGTCCCATTTAACGGGGCAAACAATTCATAAAATTGGCCCTCCTGGCAACCGGATGGCGGAACAAATCAAAGCCAAAGCCACAAGCCACAAGAATGAACCCAGCATGACGAACCCGACAAAACGACGAGTTGAAACAAAACGGAATTGAAACTGAATCGATAGATAGGTAGTTTTTGGAGTTGGATACTCACCATCACTGCTGGCAATCGTTGGATCAACGCCAGCGGCTCCATTCTTGAGCGCCTCCGCGGCCAAAGCGGCTTTGGTGCGTTCCAATAGTAGAGCCTGGAATTTATTGGGATCGTTGGCGCAGGCAGCGGCTGCTGCAGCTGCCGCAGCTGTGGCAATAGCCGCATGGGGACTCAACACATTCAGATCCAATGGACTGCTGTTGGAACAAAGAGACGGAATGAAACGGGAATGAAACATTGTTAGTTAGATATGATTTGCGGAAGGGAAACTTACTGCTGTTCCTTTTTGATTTTTAGCTCATTGATGTCCGCTGTGGCTGTGGCATTGGACATATCGGCATCGTGCTCCTCCTCATCATCGTCATCATCGTTCTTATCATCATCGTTATCATCATCATCGTCATGATGCATGCGATTGCTGTTGTTGATGGCTACATGTTGCTGCTGCTGATGCTGCTGCTGTTGATCGTTGGCGGCCATGTCTGTGTCCTCCTCATCGTCATCGGCATCGGCATCACGCATCTCGGCCGCATGATCATGTTCATTATCATCGTCATCCTCATCATCGTCATTGTGATGATGGGTTGATGCAAGATCTGTTGTTGCTGCTGCTGTTGCTGTTGTTGCTGCTGCTGTTGCTGCTGTCTTGAACAATTCATTGTTGTTATCGCTGCTTTGGCTATTATTGTGATTGTTGTTGTTGTTGCTGTTGCTGCTGTTGTTGTTATTGTTGTTGTTGTTGCTGCTGCTGTTGTTGTTGTTGATGTTGACATTGATGTTCGTTGCAGCCGCATTGACAGCGGCAGCCAGTGCGGTTGCCTCAGCCAATGCCTCATTGATCTGTTGCTTATCGAGACGCGCCTCCAAACGCATAATGTGCTGTCGCTTCACCTCCAAATGCTCCTCGAGCCTCTGGATTTGTACGAGGTGAGTTTGTTCCAGACCGCGCAGGCGTTGCAACTCATCCAAAAGTGCTTTAATCTGGAAACGAACACGAAAATAAAACAATTAGCAACAATTTTTTATTGATCGAAACTCTTTTAACTTTAAGTCTTGCCAAAAACAGACTGCGGCTAATTTGCTTAAATTTGGTTTGGTTTTTGAATACTTCCACACACAAAAGATGAAAAGTGATGGAAACTGTGATGGTAGCAAAACTTTTTAGTGGCTTGTCAGTCTCTTTCTCCCCTCCCCATCTCATTCTGTTGTTTTTTTTGTAATTGCACACATCAATATTTAAACAACAACAACAATGCGAACGAGTTTGAAAATGAGAAAATTCGCATCGCAACGCAGCGTTGACAAGTGTATGTGTGTGCGGGTGTGTGTGTGGGTGTGTGTAAAAGTTCGAGAGTTATAAAATAATTTTTAATAAAATTAACAACGAGGACGACGACGACGACGACGGCGATGTCGCTGATTGCCTGAGACTGAAGCTCTGAAGCTGAAGCTGCTGCTGCTGTTGCTGCTGGCAAACGGGCCACAGATACAGCCACAGGTGAATATGTATGGGAGGGCGGGCAACTCCTCACAGACATGATGGGTTGGGGGAATGGGGTGGTGCCTGCAGCGAGCGTTTGAGTTTTTGGAACTTTGTTTGTTTGATGAAAATATGATAATTGGCAAATTTGACAAGGGAATTTTTCTTAAGTGCGTCGACGTGTGTGCGCCGCGACTTGTGTGTGTGTGTGTGCGTGTGTGTGTGGCATGAGTGCAAAATTAGATGGAGGGAGGGGTGTGGGGGTGTGCGGAGAACGCTGCTAACAGAGGAGGCGTGGCGCCGCAACAAAGTTGACAAGATAAAGTTTTGCGCCGTGCGGTATGCAACAGAATTTTTTAATGACAGCCAGGTGGTATGTGTGTATGCGTGTGTGCGAGTGTGTGTGTGTGTGTATTTCTTATTATGTGATTAAAATTAATTTAATGGCGCGGTTTTTAATTGACGCATATGCCAAAGGCAGCGTTGTCAAAAACACACACAAACGCTCAACCCAAAAAAAAACTTGAAGACAGCGACTTTTGGCACTGACTGTACCTGTGCAGTTGGCCAATAGAAGAAGACAGAAGAAGAATAATGCCAATTGGTAATTTGCGTGTCATTGCGTTATTAATACACACACATATGTGGAAACACAGCCAAAGACAATGACAAAAGTTGATTGGCAAAACTTTTGTTTTACTCACATATTTTATCAATAAAAATAAACCGAAATGGGCTCGAGTCAGATTATGATTATTGGTTAAATGGGTAGGCGTATGGGGTATGGGGTGGTGGGGGGAAACAATAATATATATAATTGGCATTAAAAACGCATCAGCATAAATAAATATGCATGCATGTTGGTTCTGTTGTGTTCTGAACATGTGTTCTGAAAAAACCATGTCATGCCTAGAAATGCTAAGCAGTTAATTTCATTATCAATCAAAAGCAACAACCCCCCCCTCACATACTCTACCCCCACCTATGTTTTGTTTGTTAAGAACTTGGGGGTTGCGTGTTCGATTTTTCATTAACATACGAGACATGTTAAAAAGAAGAAGAGAGCCGCCCCTTTTTGTTGTTTTTTGTTAGAAGACGTCGCAAACGTCGCAAGCAAAAGCAAAAGCAAAAGCAAAAGACGACAGCAAAACGAAGACTCAAATTAATTGCATAAAAATGTTGACAACACACATACATACACACACATATATACCAATACAGTTAAAATCCCTTTTGGCTGACGTCTAATTGCCAACTCAATTCAGTCACAACCCCATCTGCTGAGCCCCCCACCCCCCCATCACAACAGGAGAAGAAGAAAAAAGTGGAAAATGTAAAAAATTTGTTTTGTTAAATAAACGCAATTAGCATGTGGCACAATGTGTACGGGTATGCCAAGGGTTGTGCCTCTGTGTGTGTGTGTGAGTGTGTCTTGATGTGTCTTACAAACACACACACACATATAGACACATACAGAGACAACAAGTTCATTAATAATCAGCAAAAGAGACACAACAACGCCTTGGAAAACGGAAAACTGCAAGCTTAAGCATGAGATGATATTGAGAAATTTGGCAACATTGCAAACTGAAATTTGGCAACGCTGAACAGCACTTAGGTAAATATTAATAGATGAGTGCATTTACACACACACACACATACAGAAACATTTTTGTCATTTCGATTTAATTTTGTTTAATATTAAGAGCCAGAAACAGAAACAGTTGAAACAGAAGTCGAAGTCGAAGCTGTTGTTGTTGTTGTTGGCTCTGTGTTGAAGAATTATTAAAACGATAAATCAACTTTTTGGGGATTTTCGACACACAACTCAAAAATCATTTGCAACCCTTTTGTGCGCACAAAAAACTTTTACTTTTGCTTTTGCCTGTCCAATTCGTTGGCTGCCTGTGGCTTTGGCTTTGGCTTTGGCTTTGGCTCTGGCTCTGGCTCTGTGTGGCACAATATTCAAAGAGGATGGAAGACGTACGGCAAAGACGGGACTGGGCGGAGGCGGGGGCTCCACTCTTCAACTACGCAGCAATCAAACAAAAACTATGAGTGAACAAATGGCGGGGGGGTGGGGGGTGTGCACACACACATACACATACCCACAAAGTATTGACTGTAGAATTATGAAAATTTACATTTTTCCAACAATGAGAATAGTTCCACACAGCAGCTGTGCAAAAGGGGCGGTTGAATGGGGGGGATGGGGGTGCAACAGCAGTTGGGGGTGCATATTTCGGACATTGACTGACAGTTCTGGCAGTTGTGTGTGTGTGTGTGTATGGGTGTGTGTGTGTGTGCAACTGTTAATTGGTGATGGTTTGTTGGGCCAAAAAGAAGAAGAAGAAGAAATGAGTTTGGTATTTGGCAAAATAAACTTGAACGATATATTCATAACTGATAGATAGTCTATAACGGTATACAGTATGTATAGCAAATATAATAGAACAACAACCCTTGTGTTTATTTTTACTCATTTTTTTCGAGTGTGTGTGTGTGTGTGTTGTGTATGTGGGCTAATGGGGTTGGGTGGGAGTTGGGGATTGGGTGAGGGGTAGCTGTCAGAATTGTAAAAAGTTGCGTAAGTTATGCAAAAATAGACACACACACATATATGACATGGAAGTGGGTGGGGGTGGTGGGTGGTGAGGGGGGGGGTGGGTGTTGATGTCCCAGCCAGAGACATTAGCATAGAGCCAAAAGCAAACGATTTGTAATTAACAAAATTGCCAGGCAGCCAGCGCGACATGAGGGTGGGGTGGGTAGAGGTGGGGGGTTGGAAAGGCAAAGCAGCCCCCAAACAATTGACAAAGCAGTCAATACACACACACTGTCACACACACACACATATACAGATACACAAAAGCACAAGACAACAACAACAATAATAATAACAAACACTCGAAGTCAAAAGACGTTGACGGGCAAACACACACACACACACTGACATACACACACACTGACAGACACACATATGCATACGCACGCACGAACAAAATGTGGCAGGTGGGCGAATTTCGCTTGGGTCGATGCATAAAACGCCAAAAGGAATTAAGATGCTTCAACATGTGTGTGTGTGTGTGTGAGTGTGTGTGTGTGTCAGTGTGTGTGTTGTTGTGTGTCGTTCTCACATTCATAGGGTAAAAAAAAGGGTTTAATCAGCGCCGGCAAGAAGGAGTTGTAAAAACATCTCAGAACTCAAGCACACACACATACACATACACTGAGCGAAAAGACAAGCGACCAATACACAAATACAAATTAACAATAAGCAATCAAAGACACATACACAGAAGAAGAAGAAGCTGCATAAGTATGTGTGTGTGTGTATATATTATTTTTTCTGTAGCAGCCTTTTAGGCACGCCAGCTGCCAAAGCCAAAGCCAAAAGCAACCGTCAAAGGAATTAAAATTCATTCGGGCATAAAAATTTTAAAATATATATATATATATATACATGTGTATACGAATAAATATATATATATATATAGAGAGATATCAAGGGAAGCATAGAGACAGCGCGAACAGAAAGAGTTAGATAGAGAGGGAGAGGGAAAGGGAGGATAAGCGATTGGTATAGGAAGTCAGTTTTTGGCTTGGGCGCTATAAAAACGGGGTTACTTTTCAAGCAGTCAAGCTAAAGAGGCTGCTGCTGCGGCTGTCGACTGCGTTGAATGGTGGGCGGTGGTAGAGGGGGGGAGGTGGGCGTGTGTTGTTAATTTCCAAAAAGCCAAAAGACAAATGAGTAAAGAGCAGCAGCAACAGCAGCAGCAGCCACAACGTCGTTTTTGTCGTCTCAATGTCGTGCGTTTTTTTTACTTTTTTTTTGCTCTTCGTTTGTCATTGATTTTTGATTGTTTCAAGTGTTGTTAAAGAAGGGTTGGGTTACCGCCGCCGTCGCCGTTGCCGTTGCTTTGACTGTGACTGTGGCTTTAAAGTCTGCCAAGTGCACCCCAGAGTTTTGACGCCATCGCTTTTGTAGAGTATTCTTTATTATTGCTGTTGCTGCTGGCACAGAGCTCGAGCAATGCCCAAGTTGGCAATTTGCAACAAAGGATAACAATGCGCAACAAGAAACACAACAACAACAGAAAAATGTTGAATGTGTGAGTATCTGAATGAATGAATGAGTGTGAGTGTGAGTGCGAGTGTGGGATGTGAATGCATTCGCTATTCAGTCGCGAGTCGAGTTGAGTTGAGTTGTCATTTGCATTTGCATTGATTTTTGTATGATTCTTAGGGAATGACTTTGTGTATTGATGAGTGCATTTATTCATGAGTCCATACGAATACGAGTGTGTGCATTCAAATTATATTATTAGCAATATTGATAAGTGCATTCGTGGGTTTCACTCATTATTCACCGGAAGATCTCGGAGTATTTGAAGTGTATTAATGAAGATTTTATTTGGAAAGCACGAAATGCTAAATATATATATAGAGTATGAATGAAATAAGTGTATTCAGTATTCATAAGTGTATTCATGAGTGCAGTAATGAGAGTGTTTATGAGTGTATTCATGAGTGTATTCATGAGTTCAGTTTTGAGAGTGGTAATGAGTACATTGATCAGTGCATTGATAAGTGTATTCATGAGTGCAATGATGACTGTATTCATGAGTGTATTTATGAGTGTATTCATGAATACGAGAGTTCAGTTATGAGTGCATTAATGAGTACATTGATCGGTGCATTGATGAGTGTATTCATGAGTGTATTCATGAGTGCATTTGTGAATGCATTGACGAGTGTATTCATAAATGTGTTTATCAGTGTACTTATGATAAAGTTTATCAGTGTATTCACGAGTATACTTATGGAAACATATTAAAGAATACATTCACTTTCGAATAAATGAGTGTATTCATAAGCGTATTCATAATCGGATAATTGTCAAAAAACAATTAGCAAAAGCCTTTACTAGCAACCAGGCTCTATGGTTTTGCTGGGATCCATGAATCAAATGAATGGTGAATTTTGCGTGCGATTGTTGTTTTGTATTCTCGGTAAAACTTAAAACCCCTTTAGGCGTCAGGTAATTTTGAAATTTTCATTATTTGTCAATAGCTCACGGCATGAAAGGGCATGGAAGGGGTGCATGGGTGGGGAGAGTGGGGGGGCGGTACCTTGCCAATTTGCAACAATTCAAAGGCATAAATCAAACAGTTTTAAACTGAAGCGATTCGCCACGAAGCGATTGCGATTGCCAAAGAGCGTGCGTCAGTCAGACAGACAATCAGACAAGACAGGCAGGCAAGGCAGGCAGTTACTCTGTGTACTGTTTGTCATTCATTCAGTGATTCAGTCAGTCAAACAGTCATTCATTCATTTCTACGCACACACGCACATAACGCAGTACAGTTATTGAATTGATTTGGGAGCAAAACCGACAGCAAAACTGAACTGAACTGAACGAATCGAAAGCAGGTGGTGGTGTTGTGGTGAGAGAGGGGGTTGGGGGACCACCCACTCTCGTGTTCGTAACCCCATCTCTCTCTTTTCAATGAAACGCAAAGCGCGTTTGTGCGTCTTCTTCTTGTTGTTGTTGTATTTTTTGGATTATAAAGTTTTGTAATTAAAATTTGACAGCTTTACAATTCCCAGGCGCAGGAACAGAATATAACAGAACCGAACCGAACAGAACGGAATACGTTTACGGCGCGCCAGAAAGCAACGAAATGAAGAAGAAGAAGACGAAGACGAAGACCGACAGTCAGTCAACTTAGGCAGCAAAACCCTTTTCTGTGCCACACACAAATTTCTGATTCGAATTTTCGATTTGTTTCGATTTTATTGTCTAAAATATTGTGCGTGCTGTTTGTGGGGCGGAGGGGGAGGGAGAGAGGAGTTTGAGATTTTATGTACCGACTGAGACTGTTGCTAATGGAATACACCCATACACACACACACACACTTCTATATATTGTGTATTTAAGCCATGTATCAAGTTTTACATTTTAATCAAAGCTCTTCCCTTCACCCACACTCTCTCTCTCTGTGTGTGTGTGTGCTTATGGCTGATCCACTCAGTCGCCCATTTCGTTTCTAATTCGTTAAACTTTTGCTTAATAATTGTCTGGCCATGCCGAACCCAATTCCGCCCCCCCCAACCCCCACCCACACCATACAACACAAAAAAACACGCGAGCTTGACTTTTATTCATATTTCGGCCTCAATATCATAAAAATATATCACAGAAAACAGGACAAACAAAAAAAAAAAAACCAAATGTGAATATTCTTTTTTTTTTTTTACCCCTTGATAAGCACTGACGACGACGACGACGACGACGACTACAAAGTCGACCCGAAATGTGTGTGGTGGAGTGAAGAAAGAGAGGGTGAGGGGTTGGGGTCTGACTGCTGGTCCAGTCACATGTCTAATCCTTTTGCTTATTGATATGATATCTACACGCAGGAACCAGCAAAACCAAACCAAACCAAACCGAGAAGAGTCAAAATAAAACCAAAAAAACAAAAAAAAAACGAGCTAAAAAGGTTATGCCAGCGATTTTTATTTTATATATTGCTCTCTATACAATAACCGAATTTTTTCGTCTTTCCTAGGGTGGTGTGAAGGGGGGGTAGGTGGGGAGAGGGATTCTTCATGTTTTTTGGCTTTCATAATCAAAAAACGTTAAAATCATAGTCTAGACAATAATTTATGAGTACAGCATTGCTCTTCTACTGCTGCTTGTTGTCTTTTTTTTGTTTTGTTGTTGTTTTTGTGTTTTTTGGTCGGTTTTTGTCTCTTTGCCCGCATTATCATCAATATGAGAGACAGAAGCAGACAGAAACAGAGCCAGCAGACCCCAAATCCTTGTACCCAGAACTCAAACCCAAACCCAAGTCACAAACCCGCAAACCCGAACCCCCAAAACAACGCAATGCCAATCAACATCTCTAGCAAACATTCGTAAGGCATCACATCATATATATACTCTTGTCCTTGTTTGTTGTTGTCATTGTTTTTTTTTTTGGTTTTTCTGTTCGTTTTTGTAACATTTTTTTTTTTTTGCCAATAGATATATAAAAATATGAATATGCCGGCTTGTCAGCTTGGGATGCAGAACAAAAAGTCGCAAAAAAAGTCGAAAAAAAAAAGCCACAACACCTTAATATCAGCTTCGCTCACATGAGAGAGGTGAGGTGAGAGGTGAGGTTGGGGTTTGTGACTTTGCTCGTGGCTTGAGGCATATTCAGGACGCGAGCTTGCCATCTGTATGTGTGTGTGTGGCATGTGCTCTGTGCCTTTTGTTTGTGCAACGGACGGACGGGCCAGCTTGTTGGCATTTTCTAATGGTTTCAACTTCCTTCCTCTTGTAGTTGTTGTCCCTGTTCTGTACACTCTTCTCCGCTCTGCTCTTCTTCATTTCATTTCATTTTAGGTTCAGTTCAGTTCAGTTTTCTGTTACTTTTTTCGTCAGTGACGTGACCCAACTCTTAGATTTTTATCCGGCTACAGAAAATGGCATATATGAAATTTTTGTTTGAATATATTTCGATTTTTTTTTTGTCAGTTTGGGTTTGGATTTGGGTTTGGGGATGTACTTAAAGTCGTCACATGTGACGTATGCGCATTGATAATTGAGTTTACCAAAAAAGAGACTTGACTTGGCATGCATTTCCTGTTGTCCCTTCCCCCCCTTCACCATTTACACACAATATATACAGCTGCAACATTCATACTACAAATCTTAAGCAAATATCACAAAATGCAAAAACAAAAATCGGGTTTTTTTATTGATTTCTTGAACGGTTTTTGCCTCTGAAGATTGCCGACAAAGTGAAATGCCGACGACGACGACGACGAGTAACGAAACAGTTAACAAACAGTCAGAGAGACAGACAGTCAGAGAGAGTTGGACAGTTGAATTGTAATTTGATTTAAGCGTCAAGTTCTAATTGGATTTGTTGCAGGCAGAGGCAGAGGCAGAGAGAGTCTGCAACAACTGCGACGACTGTGGCTAAGCTTCATTTCTTCATTTCTTCATTTGATGACAATTTAATTTTCTATTAACGAGAAATTGTAATGCCAATTGCCTGGACAAAAGTGGGTGGGGATGGGAGTGGGTGGGTGAATGCATAAAAAACAGTCATGCCCCTGCCCCCCCTCCGTGTCTATATGCTTTGACCAAATAGGTGGCAAGACTCGGATTGGGTTGAAGACTATTAACTATACCAAAATAAAAATAAGAAGAAAAAAAATGTAAGAGATGAAGAAAAATATGTATATATATAGATAGATAGCAAGCTTATTTTAATTGCCTGACTGCTTGGCTGGTTGATTATGGCATTGCACAGTGGGCTGAAAATGTTGATTAAGAAATCAAAATTCTCTGAAATATTTATTGAATTATTTTTAGATCCTTAACCTATGATTAACCCGTGTCAATCTCAGGATCTACAAAAGCTAGACTCCAGATTTTGGACATGAGCTCTTCTAATCCCTAGGCATAGAAAGTTAGTTTCAAAAATTCGATAACTTTTCAGCTTTACGATATACACATGTAATCGATAACCATAAAAATCTTGAATTTTAAAAACTCGAAAATGAGTATTAAAACTAATAGCAAAATAATGAACATCTGTGAAATTTTGATTAAAATCGATTGAGAAACACCGGAGATATGAAGTCATCAAGCATTGGTCCGGTAGTGCAGGTATAGTTATGTCTGTCTGGTCAAGGGTTAAGGGTATCTTTTAGTTAAGCTTACTCGACTAAAGCTTTCTTACTTGTTTGTTAAGAAAAATATAACAAAAAGTTAACTTTTTTTGAAACTTTTCACTATATTTTTCCGTAGTTGTGACCCATTGTACCAAGCCAAGTGGGCTAAGGGCTAAGAGCTAGGGGCTGACGGCTGCTGCTGCCTTGGCTAGTATCTGAGCTGAGCGACCCACGGCAATTATTTTGACGACGCGTAATTTGCGTTGACGATGCGGATGATGAAGAAGATGACGATGATGTGGACCAAGATGTCGCGGTTTGTACTTTTTACCTCCTCTGCCCCCCCGCGCTCTCTCTGTGTGTCAAAATTGAACGGCGACAGCGTAGCAAACTAATTAAAGCCAAGACGCAGCGTCCCCTGCCCCCCTCGCGGAACATACAGCACACCCTAGAAAAAATCGCAGACGCCCCAATTGCAGTTTTGCTGGACGAAAATGAACGATTTTAACGCTTAGCCTTTTTTAATTGTCCAAACGTTTTTGGATTCGAACAGAGAGTGAGACGGGAGAGATGGGAGAGAGTGAGAGGGAGAGGGAGAGGGGGTCCAGTGGGAAATGGTTCTTAACAATTGGGGAATTGTAGCCTGAAGTTGATGGCCATGC
This sequence comes from Scaptomyza parva, assembly GCA_035044645.1. Classification (NCBI taxonomy): domain Eukaryota; kingdom Metazoa; phylum Arthropoda; class Insecta; order Diptera; family Drosophilidae; genus Scaptomyza; species Scaptomyza parva. The sequence goes on from JAWNNT010000139.1 coordinate 14,342,851, forward strand.
CGTTACTTAAATGCATGGCGTCAATAATTATTTCCATTTCCATTTTCCATTTTATTTTTTTCCTCGCTATTTGGTATTTCATCAAATTGCTCTAGGGGGAGTGAGGGGGGAAATGGCTGGCTTTTAATTTGAAATCAATTGTGTGTGTAATTGCGTGAGGTTTTTTTTTCTCAAAATAAAACGTTTCTGACGATTTCATTTCTTAGTTTTTTTTTCTAATCTAAAGCAACAAACAGAAAAAAATTGCACATCACTTGATCTGGGTTTTGATCATAATAAGCAGATATCAGATATATATATATATATAATGATAATCATGTGTGATTTGTTTTATGCTTATCATTGGCTTTCATTGTCTCATTGTTTTTCGCACGTACAGTAGAGAGAGAGAGGGAGAGAGAGAGAGGGAGAGAGAGATAGAGTGAGAAGGTCAAAAGTTGTTGGTTAAGTTTTCTGCGTGTTTTTCTTTGTATTTTTGTTCATCACTGTTGTCAAGTGTAATAAATTAATAAATGCATGTTTAATTAATTGTTTAATCACTTTCTGCAAGATGGTTTTTTTCTGTGTTTTTGCCTTGATGATTTGCAACATTCCGTGGGAGCCGCCGCACTTTGCTTGCAGCTTGTTGAATGTTGAATGTCTGACTGTGTCTGAGACTGTGTCTCTGTCTCTGTGTCTGTGTTTTCATATTAGTTTTGCCTTATCAATTTATTGCTTAATTAATAAATGCAATTTGATGTAGATGTCAGCAGAATATTGACAGACGAAATTGAAATCTACAAATTTCCGCTCTCAAGCTTCTAATTGACTTGAGTCAGAAAAAAACATAAGTGAGATACAAGAAGAGACATCTTCTCTTCGTCTCTGTGTCTGTCTGTCTGTCTGTGTGTGTATGTCTGTCTATGTGTGTGTGTTTGGTTAGTTGGCCAGCTGACAAGGCGTCCAAAATGTTTGTATATTGATGGTCACATGTTTTCGGGGCAGTGTTCTGTAATTATTCATATTCTCACCCACAAGACCCAGACACGATGAAGATGAAGAAAAAGAAGAAAAAAACAAGAAAAGATGGAAAGGAAAGGAATGGAAAGAGAGATTTTTGTTGGTTGACACGTTGGCGGCAAAGTTGCCAACTTATTTGTTAGCCATTAATCAGGCTAGCTGTGTTTTGGCCAATTGTGAGCTGCCACAAATGAAATGGCCAGCAATTAAACAAAACGAGAGAAGAAATTGCAGCCTGCAGCAATTAATGAAGTGCCAAATGTCAAGTGCCAAAATGCCAAATGCAAAATTTAAGCAGCCCAAATGAGAGATGAGTGTAAAAAAGTTACTTACGCTTGTCAGCGATGAAGAATTTGTTGTTGCTATGATGCTTACCTGTAAAGACAAAAAAGAAAAGGTTAGAAATGGTTTAAATGGCAAAAATATGTTCTATTGTAAAGTGAAAGCCGAATGCAATTGCAGAAATCAACGAGCCGTAAACTGTATGAAAAACCCATTATAAATAGTTGTTGTTCGTTAGTTGTTAGTCAGCAAATGAGATCAGGGCGAGAGTGGGAGCGAGAGCGAAAGAGAGAGACTGTGTATTGTATTAGCAAAGACATCAACCAATTGCTGATGACACAAATCAGTACACAAATTGCATGTAAATCGCATGGCAAACAATCAAAACAAAGGCATAAACTAGTGCACGCTACAACAACAACAACAACAACAACAACAACAAAGAACAGTAACAACAACAACAACAACAATTGGTACACGAAAATAAGGAAATAATCAATTTAAAAAAATCAAAATCGCCATTTACCGTATAGTACAAAAAAACATAAAAACGAACAGAGCCAGCTGCTAAACTATAGCTACATATGCCAGGGCAGGCGAGCGGGCGGGTGGGCGGTCGGGTGGTCATATACATACACTTAAAAACGACAACGAAACGAAAAATAACTGTCAGCAATCAACAATCAGTCAATGTGTCCAGCGACAGCAAGCGAGATAGCAATAGACAAAATGACAACACAACTACTATTGTCAGCTTGTTCGGACACATATAAATAGTGTGTGCGGGTGCGGGTCCCGGGTGGATGGGATGGGTGTGGAACACTGCTGATCAAAATCCATATGCGATAAATAAATTGAATTTATCCGCAATTGGTCGACAGCACAACTCAATGTGGACAATGTGTGTGTGTGTGTGTGCGCGCGAGTGTGTGTGTGTATGTGTACTTGCGCATGATAATGACTATTTATTTATTTATGTTTTTTTTTTACTTTAATCAGCAGCAATAGCAACAACAGCAACAGGAACGATAACGACAGCAGCAACAACTTAAATCATTGCAGGCGGGTTCTAACTAAGCTCAATGTCTCTAGGCAATGTTTCTCTCTGTGTGTGTGTATGTGTGTGTGATTGTGTGTGGGTGTGTTTGCGATTTGTTGCTGATTGATTTGAATTGAATAATTGCAATTGTGTGTGTGTATGTGTGTTGCTGTTGTGCAACAGATAAAGTTTGTTTGTTCATTTGCTAGAGATTGCCTTGAAGAAGCAAAAGCAGCAACAGCAACAGCAACAGCTACAGCAGCAACATATTGCTCAGGTAAAAAAGTGTCAATCTTTAAGTTTCTTAACTGTTCTTCACTTCAAAACCTGCCCAGCTTACCCGTTTTAAATGTTTCATTTCATATTCAATTTAAATTTTACGACAAAACAATTTTTTGGGGCAAGACACAAGTTTAGCTTTAATTGAAAAAAATCATACTAAATTATAATAATCGGCAATAATTTGAAAGAGCCCAAAAGAATATACGAAAGAAAACGTATTCCAAAGCAATCATTTCTCGGTTCTCTTTCGAAGTGATTATGATTATTTCATAAATGAATGATGGAATACGATTTTAATACAAATCTAATAGAAAACAATAACAATTTAACAGTTGCCTTGACACTGCCTAATCAAATATTATATATTTTGTCACACACATTTTTTGTTAATATTATTTATTATTGATGATTGTCACGCCTATGTTAGTCCCCCCACCCAAAAAAAAAACTTAAGCACATGTGTGTATGATCTGGGCAAAGATCTCTGAGAGACGAGAGAGATTGACGTTCGAAATAGAAACAGATTAACAAAACTGAACAGAACTCGCATAATTCTAACAGTTTATCGATCGGTTTTTGTTGTTTTTTTTTTTTTGATATTTAAACAGTTGCTGTCGATTTGGGTTTAATTTTAGCTCAGTTTTAGCTCGTGTTGGCCTCGAGCCGGGGTTTTCCGCCTTCAAAATTTTGGAATTTGGATATTTTTAAAAATAAACTCAATTGTCAATTGTTAATTGTCAAGCGGCAAAAGTGTGCACAAATATTTGCTAGCTTAAAATAAAATAGTTAATAACAAAACGAATCGAAATGCGTCAGAGGCAAAAAAAAAAAAAATGCAAAAAAACTACATAATAAAATACATTTATCTTTCAACTGCGGGCGGGCGGGAAACTAAGCAATTGACATTGAAGCACAAATATCGAGAAACAGACTCGACTTCATTTCTAATTAGCTGAGACAGACAGAGAGACATAGAGAGATAGAAAGAGAGAGAGAGAGAGGGGGAGAGGGAGCAAAAACCCATCAGTCAAACAAATTTTGATAGCTCATCAGCTCAATCCCGTTCCCATTTCACAGTTCTTGTCACAGTTCTCGCGTCACGCAATGATAAGCACAAATCGAATTATTATTATGATTATCTATCACACACTATATATTATGCTGGTCAATCTAGAAAGAGAGCAGGAAAGTTCAAGTCTAAGCCACTGGTCATTGGGCAGGCAAATCATATCATATGCGGGATGATTTCCTCCTCAAATGACAAACTGTGACGCACTTGAAATAATAACGAAATCGAATTGAAGTTTCCTGTGTGCGGTTTTAAGTTTGATTTCACATGAATTTTTTTGTTAGCTGATAATCTCTAATGTGGAAATGCCATTGTTATATTGCTTGTAGCTTGTTGCTCGAACTTGACAAGTGTTAGGATAAACAACAACATCTAACCGCAGAATCATAAAAAAATTGACAGAAAAAAAAACACAAAAAAAAAAAAAACCGAAAAAATATATATAAAATGAAATAAAATATTTATTATTGTTGCTCTGCTGTTTTTTTTTTTGTTTCGATAAACATGTTTTTTCTTTTGTTATTCTTATTTTTATACCCTTAACCCATGAAAAAAGTAGAAAAAGGGTATAATGGTTTTGTGCAAAGGTATGTCTGCATATAACAGAAACTACAAAAGCTAGATACTCCTAATCCCAAGGCATAGCAAGTTTGTTTCAAATTTTCGATAACTTATCAGGTTTACGATATACACATGTAATCGATAACAAAAAAATCTTGAATTTCGAAAACTTATAAATGGAGATTGAAACTATTAACAAAATAATGAAAATCAGTAAAATTTTCATTGAAATCGGTCAAGAAACACCAGAGATATGATACCATCAAAGCATTGGTCTGGTATTTCACGTACAGTATGTGTAGGTCTGTCCGGTTAAGGGTAACTTCTAGTCGAGCTTACTCTCCAGAGAGCCTTCTTACTTGTTTTATAATAATAATATATATATATGTACGGATATATTGGATATTTTTTTTTCTCTGTGACAGCTAGCGATAAAAAAAAAAGAATTCACATTTGCCACAGAGCAAAAACCACACATAAATATCTAAAATAAATACATTGTGTGTATGTGTGTGTGTGTGTTTCAGTGTATTTAAGTTTGGAATTTAATTTGCTTTCTTATTAGTTTTTTGTTTGGGTTTTGTTGTGTGATAAAAAAAAACAATATACATATAAAACGTGTCAATGCTGCTTTTTTTTCGTTCTTTCACCCAAATAATATATATATATATATATATAGATTAGATATATATATATATGTGTATAGATATTTATGTTGTTAGTAAATCAAAACGGAAGTGTTTTAATTTTCATTATTTTATATGTTTGGTATGCGGTTTTTGGCATGATTGCTCGAGCTGCTAATTTGTAAGCCGTTTTTATCATACATCATTTCATTTAAATGTTTTGTATAAATATTTTTGTTATTGTTATTGTTGTTGTTGCTGTTGTTTGGCCTGTTCGGCCTGCTGTTTGCTATTTTTACACGCTTTTCGTGCACTTTGTCTATAAAAATGCACTTCTGCGAAAAAATAAACACGCCTCGCGCCAACACAAACAAATTGCTACAAGTGGGGTGGGGTGTGGTCGGGTGGGGTGGTGTGAGGTATTGAAGTCCAGAAGAGAACAGAGAGACAGAGAGCGAGACAGAGAGCGAGACAGAGTCTCTAACAACAAACAACTGTTGCAATTCCATTTAACATAATTTTTGCACAACTGTCGATCATTTTTGTTGCTTTTTTTGTGTTTTTTTTCTGCTGCTTTCAAGTTTGCTACACAGAAAAAAAAAATTGTTATTTTTGGTATTTTGTTGCGTTGTGGCATTGGCATCGGCATCGGCGTTGGCGTTGGCGTCGGCGGCGTCTCACACAAAAATATTGTCGCATATTTATGAACATGTGTAACAGATAAATCTGAATTTTCCTTTGGGCGCACCACACGTAAAGTGATTTAGTTGTCAGCAGAGTGCATTTATTACAGCTGGAGCTGTCTCTCTCTCGCTCTTGCACTCGCTTTGGGCATATGGTTGCGAGTGAGTGTGTTGTTGAGTGTGAGTGCCGCTAGGGGGCGCTAGTAATCAAACTAATGAGCTAAAGCAAAACGCGGCTCGTTTTTCGGGAGAACAACAGAAAAAAAAAACGGAAAAAAACGAAACGAAACGTTTTAGAGCCGCAAAAATAGCATTTAATGGATTTCAAATAAACAACAAAACGAATAGAGAAAAACAGCTATAAGTGGCAGGTAAGAAAGAGAGGGAGAGCAAGTGGGATGTTGGTATGGGGGCTAAGAGATTGTGTCTGCCTTTGCTCTTGCTCTTGGTCTTGGTCTCTGTCTGCCAAGTGAAGTGATAAAACATTAAAGAAATGCAATAAGGGGGCGGGGAGAGTTGGTGGTTGCGGTTGCACCTTGGGGTTGCTAATGGCAGTTAGATGCTTGCCTGCTTGCTTGCCAAAGATGCTCGGGAATACCGGGGATTGCACGGGAATACCGGCATTAAAAGATGTTGCGCTTGCACTTAATGGCAAATGATAATGATTGATGCTTAAATGCATGCAACCCAACCACCAATTTGGCACGCAACATTTGTGTTGCATGTGGCAAGGTATTAAGGTAAGGCAAACGATGCCTCAATAAGCAATCATTCTATATGGGACACAATATACAGGGAAAGCTTTGCATTAGAGAAATTGAAAAAAAAATATATTGAAAAATTGAAGCAAAAAACAGGGAATAAAAGATGCAACTGCAACGGGATAGAATGGAAGGGAAGGGAGAGAGAAAAAAAATCCTCAAACTTCTCAAAAAAAAACTCCGCTTCCCAAAAAAGTTAGAAACGAGAAACGAGGCAAACGAATTGCTGCGGTGCGGATGACAAGAAATGTAAACAAAAGACGTCAACAAATTGTAGGCGTTAAAATTGTCATGTCAATATTTTAATGATATCACTTTACACAAACCCCCCCGCACTCCCGATCCCGATTCTCCCCAGCAAGCAGCCAGTTCATGTCTACAGTTCAACTTCCCCCCAATCAAAGTGTCTTGTAGAAAGTTTCATTTTAACTTTTTCTATAACATTTTTTTTTTGTTTTCTGTGTTTTTTTTTTGTTGTTCGATTTTTGGGATATTTTCCTTCTGGCTTTCCGAGTCAAATCCCTTGTATATATATATATATTTTTTCTGTTTGCCCTTTCTTATAGCGTCGTTGCCGTCGTTGTTGTTGTTGTTGTGTGAAGAATAAGTCAAAAGTCCTTTTTATTTTTGTTGTCGTTTTTTTATTTCTTTTTTTTTTCCTGTTTTGTTTCGCTAGCTGTTGGGACGCTCATTTGTTTGCCTTGTGTTTCCCTCTTGATATTTTTTTTATTTTTTTGCACTTGTGTTTGGCTAGAAAATTAGAAGAAAAGTGTGCGCTAAACTGGCTGGGACTCGGCTGGGCGGGGGGCTGGGTTCGGTTAGGGGGGGCGGGGGGCGTGGCGCTGTGTGCTGTGGGTGTTTCTTGTTTACTTATGCAAGTGTTTTCTCAATTGTGCGTGCGGACAGCCAGAAGGACCCACAAAAGCCAAGGACTCAGGCGGCGGGTTGGGTGGGGTTTTGGGTTGGGGTTGGGGTTGGGTCAGTCGTCGTCGTCGTCTGCGGTTTAAAAATGTTTCTGTTTTTTTTTAGGGTTGCGATTTTTACTCCTTAAACTTTATTTTGTTATTTTTTTTTTTTCTGGTTGGTTTGTTGGTAACATTTGTCTAATCTTAACGGTTTTACATTTCATTGCGCTGGGTAATTGTGTGCTCGGAGTGTGAGAGGGAGGGAGAAAGGGTTGGAGGGGGGGGGGAGAGGATGGTTTGGTGTTGCATACACAGACAGTTTATTAAATTAACTCAGAAAGAGATAGATAGAGAGAGAGAGATAGGTAGTACTTACCTCTTTGTCTTTGGCAGCTAATAGAACAGCAGGCTGATTGTTGTTGTTGTTGTTATTGTTGTTGTTGTTGCTGGCGTTGCGCTTTTTGCGTTTCTCATTGCTGTTGCTGTTGTTGGTGTTGGTGTTGGTGTTGTTGTTGTTGTTGTTATTGGTGTTGTTAGTATTATTATTGGTGCAATCATCGTCCTCAGCGCTATGTGCAACATGTTGCTCATTTACATTATTATTATCACGCAGTGCAACATGTTGCGTTTCACTGTTGTTGTTGCTGTTGTTGTTGTTGTTGCTCGACTTTCGACTACAACTATTGTTTCTATCCGTATTGGTGTTGTTGTTGTTGTTGTTATTGTTGGTGTGATTATTGCTACTAACATTTAAACTAGCTTCCTCTTCATCATCTTGATCATGATCATCGTTGGCCACATCATCGGCAACATCCTCATCATCATCATCATCATGATGATCATCAGCATCATCATCATCGTCATTGTTATGCGTTGCATTCGCATCGCTATCAGTTCTTGTTGCCAATGTTGCCAATGCCTTGTTGTCGGCGCCAACATCAGCAACATGCTCCGGCTCCAACTCCATATCATCCATATCATCTAGATCGCCATCGGCATGCGCCACATTTGATTGCATCGATGCATCCTCCTCCTCGTCGTCGTCCTCATCATCATCAATGTCGTCGGCATTGTTGCAATTGCTCGCGGGTTGTACCTTAGCAATGTCGGGCAATGCCGATTGCTGTTGTGTTGTTGCTGCAACAGTTGTTGTTGCATTTGTTATAATTGCTCCAGCTACAGCTGCTGTTGCTTGTGTGTTGCTGCTGTTGTTGTTGTTGTTTGTGGCAGCAATGGGCGAATGCATTGGCGATTGTTGCTGCTGTTGCTGTTGTGCTGCCGCCGCTGCTGCTGCCGCTGCCGCTGCAGCTGCTGCCGCTTCCATCATCATTTGCTGTGCGTGATTGAAGAAGAGCTTTGGATTCAGACAGGCGCCGCCGACGCCGTTTTGCAGGCTGCTCTGCAACTGTTGCTGTTGCTCAGCGCTCAGCAACGGCGGCGATGGCGACGGTGTATTTGTGTTGGCCAGCAGATTGCCGCCGTTCTGTTGCAGCGTTATGGCCGCTGCAACAATCGAGCTATTCAACAGCTTGTCGCTCTCACTTTCACTGTTCCCAGTGGCTTCCTCTTCCCCGACGACGCCGCCGCTGGCGAATGCTGCTGCTGCTGCTGCCGCTGCTGCTGCCGCCGCTGCTGCTGCTGTTGCGGTTGCTGCTGTTGTTGTGTTGCTGCTGCTGTTGTTGTCGCTGTTACTGTTGCTGTTGTTGTCGCTATTGCTGCCGGGCGTGCCTGTGGATAGTTGCTCCTTGAGTGTATTCACTTCCTTCTCGGCTAATGTAGCGCGCTGTTAAAGAGAGAAAGAGAGAGAAAACTTGTGTGAGAAAAAGAGACAAATAATCAGTTTTAGTGCCCCTTTGTCAGGCGCATATGTTTTTTCCTTTTTTGCGGGGGTGCGGCGGGGAAAACTTTTACCCCAAAAAGCAAAAGGCAACTATCGACCCTCATTAATTTTACTTTTAAAGTCATTACGGGTTAAATTTAGCCAAATTAATACGTTGCAAAACTTTTGCCAAAACCAGCCAGAGAAAAAGGCTTAAAAAACCAACACACAAAAAAAAAGGGGCCAGGGGGGGAGAGTGAGGGGTTAGCGTCTGCATTAGCAACCAAATAGCAACAAACAAGCCGAAGCCGACACAATTTATAGTTTATCGTTGGTATCGATAAGCCAACTTGAAATTTTAGTGCTATTAGCGTTGACCTTCGAGCCAACAACGAAAGGGGGGTGAAGTCCAAAGCCAGACGACGACGACGACGACGACGACGGCGACTTGCTTGAAATCAAATGCCAAATGAGAAATTAAAACAACAAGAACAAGAACAACAACAAGAACACAGTAACAACAAGTAACAAGTAACAGCAGCGACAAAAAAGGTTACAAAAATATGCGGTGCAAACTTTTTTGGCAAATTAGTCTGGGCCCAAAGCCAGACCAGCACCCAAAAGAGAGCTCAGCCTAACCCACAGTCGAGAACCTCAAACCCAAACCCAAAACTCACAATCAAGTCGGGTCCGGCAGTGTGCAGTGTGTAGTGTCCTGTCCTTAGTGTTGTGTCCTTAGTGGGATATATATTCCTAGTAAACGATTCCTACGATTCCTACTTTTGTCGACTTTTGCTCGACCTCGGCTTCGATTTTCTGTTGATTTGTACTTGTTTTGGTTTTTGGAGTTTTGTGCAATTTTATTTGTATAAATACCGGAAGCCGAATGGGTGGCCGTACCGGGGCCGAACTGAACCTGGGGGTTCGGGGAATGGATGGTTGGCTTAGTCAAAGCAGCCGGGGCGTTGCAGGCAATAAAGAACTTTGGAAATTAGTCGATACAACCATACATACATACATATATATATATATAGTTAGTTGCTTGCTCTATTGCCAAAAACTCTCAATAGTGTGAGTTTTTCAGCCTTTGCAGTTCTTATGCCAAAGTTGTGTGTTTTTTTTTTTGTTTCTTTTTTTCTCCTCATATCGATGACGACGACGAGGACGAGGACGTCGGCTACAGAAAAAAACTTAAGCAGGAAGTCGTTATAAGGGTCGGGTTAAGGCTGAATTGCAATGCAGTTGCTTTTTGGAGTTTGGTGGTAAACGATTAGAAGTCGGCTTTGGAGTTGTTATGACTATTTAGAAAGAAAAGTGTTTAGGTTTGGTTTGGTTTGGTTTTTGGGAACTTAAGAGTGTTTGTCACGAAGCTAAATTGTAGTTTAGATCAGAGAGTTTAAGCTAATTTAACATGTGAGATCCGTTCTCATCTCTTCTGCTCAAGTTTCTTAAGTTCTTTAAGGTCTTCGAAGACTTACTCTCAAAACCTAGCTGAACCTGGAAGAGAAAGAGAGGGAAAAGTAGAGTCAGACTTCAGATGTCCCAACTACTTTAAGGTCTTTAACGACTTACTCTAGGTTCGCTTAGTCGACAATCAGCTGACTTTCCCGGTTCCCCCTCACAATGTTTGTATTGGTTTAATATTGCAGGCTCAAAGACAACGAGACTCTGTCCCAGCTCTACGGAATTTAGATGTATTTATTGTCATCGTTGTTATTTCTGTTGTTGTTTATCTTTTTTCCTTGCAGATGAATGGTCCTCGAGGCATATTTGTCAACATCATCAACAAACCAAGCGAACCCATACCATACCATACCTTCAATAACCAAAACCAAAACCCAAAACCGAACCGAACCGAACCCGCAGCCAAATGTAACGTAACGTAAGCAAAAGCCTCGAGGTTTCAAGTCTCGGTCGCGAGCTTGACTCGTCTCACAGTCTATCTATATCTATATAGATATATATATAGATATATATATATGTATATATTTATGATATTTAAAAGCTCTTAAGTACAAACAACAGACAACAGCGCCTGTTGGGCGCAGTTCGCGTCTTTACTTTTAGAATGGGGTTTGCGGGGGTTGGGATTGTTGGTGGTGGTGGGGAGAGAGAGAGACGAAGCTGCAGTTTTGTCCTTGCCGTCCTTGCTTGGGACTTAAAATGCCAGACAGCCTTCAAAAGCGCGCGCAGAGGCAACGAGAAACGAGGAACGAGGAACGCGGAGGAACGGAGAACGAGGCAAGGTTTTCGTCTAGGGGCGCTGTGATTTTCATGCTGACTGTGTTTGTGTGTGTGTGTGGCAATGTCTGTGGTGGGTGGCAAGTTGCTGTTGCTGTTGTTGAGCTGCTTAAGCTTGAAAATTGTTTTCATAATGCCAGTAGCCGAGTAGCCAGTAGGAAAAAAAACAGAAACGAAACAAAACTGTTTTCTTTTGACTTTTTGCTTGAAAATCGATCAGTGATGCTCAAACTGTGCGTGCTGCGGGCTCGACCAGGTCGTTCGTTGTTGAAATGGAATCTCCGTGAGAAAGACAACACTTGTTGTTGACTTTTTTTCACCTCCTCTCCCCTTTTCATTCCAGTTTACACACAAAAACTAGTTGCTAGCTGGTCAGAAACCAAAGAATTTTGGCAACGTCGCAGCCGAAACCGAAACCAAATCAATTACGTCTCAAAGTAGAACTAGACGGGAATTTGGTGGGGAAGGGGGGCAGCGTCTGGATTCCTTTTTTGTGGCCCAGTTCGAGTTCGAGTTCGGCTTAGCAGCAGTTGCTAACCAAATGAGTTAATTAACTAAAATGCGGGTGACTTTGCTCGTGTTTTACTTTCCTTTACTTTATTTTTTTTTTTTTGGGTTTTTTTTTTTTTGTTGCTTTGCTGCCATTACATGTGGCATGTGGCAGAGAGTGCGGGCTGGCACTCTCTATAGGCTCTCTGGCCACTTCAAATGGCTCGCCGCCGCCGCCCCGCTTTCTATGTGTGTGTTAGTGTGTGTGTGTCCAGTTTCAGTCTGTGTGTGTGGTCAGCTTATGGCAGAAAAGGCTTTAGTATTGAGCACCCTTTTAACGTTTTTTTTTTTCCTCTTCTTTTTTCATTTTTGGGGGCATTCTTTTATTTTGTTTGGTGTGTGTTTGGTTTTTTTTTGTATTTTGATGATGGGCGAGTTTTATTTAATATTTTTCCATGTGCCGACGTTGCCACTTCAAAGGATATATATATTTGAAAAAAAAGAAAGAAAGAAAAAAAACAGGCAAGAAAAAAGCGGAAACGCGCGCCAAAAATGTTAAGTGAAATGTTAACAGCGGGGCCAATGTGCGAATGCTGTTATCATTTCTATTAGCCAAAAACGAGCACAGCTTGAACTTTTCATCATCATTCCACATCCATATTATTGTGGGGGCAGCATCCCCCCGTGCCTCCCTGGCGGGGTCTTTTACACATTTTACTTCAATTGGGCAAGCCATAGAACATTTTTGTGTTTTTTTTTTGTTTTGTTGCAGTCAGGTTGAAAAAGTAAAAGAGCTTCTGGGGTGGAGAAGTGGGAGTAGGCGGCGGCAGGGGGAAGGGCAGTGAACTAGAGTTATATATTAAAGGCAAAGATTTTGACTTTAAAAACTTGGGAAACTTGGGAAACTTGGGAATGATTTTCTTTTGATTGAATGAAGTTATTGATTGAAGAAAGTTAGGAAAAGTAATCAGAAATTGTTTATCAACACTGGCTTTTTAGACTTATATTGTTTTTTAGTGGAAAAACTTGGGAAATGAATCATTTTCTTTATTATATATTGAGTTAATATCAGAAATGATAAGGAAACTGAAGAAATGAAATAAAGAAAGTGTTTTTAACACTGGTTTTAGTCTCATATACTGTTTTCTTATTATAATAGTTCAATTCTTTCATTCCTGAATCCTTTTCTTGATTATCTATTGGAGTTAATATCAGAAATGCTTAAGAAACTGAATAAATATAATAAGTAAGTGTTTTTCAACACTGGTTTTTGGTCTAAAAACTCTTCACTTCGTTTCATTCTTGAGTCTTTGCTTTCGAGTTGATTGTGTGGGATCAGAGAGTTCAGGCTCAAAGGTTCTCTTAAGGATCAGCCGTTGGGCAATTCACTTTTTTCTTTAGCAATTGTTGCAACTATCGCACACACACACCAACACACACCAACACACGCATACATAGAGGAGAGGCACTTCAATGCTTTTTGCAAAACCAAGTCAAATACCATTCGCACCCGCCGCCCTCGCGTGCCACACACCGACCTAACCGCTACCCTACCGCAACCCTAGTTGTTGCTGCTGCTGTTGCTGCTGTTGCTGCTTGTGTTGCTGCCACACTGCTGCTGTGAGTCGTGCGCGCGGCACATGTCAAAAAGCGCGCACTTTCGAACACAGAACAGAAGATGCCAGCCCTTTGGGCTATATATTTGTATATGTGTGTGTGTGTGTATTATAATGCATAAATACTCTTTTTTTCTGGTTTCTGGGATGAAGAATTTTTGCATGCGGCATTGTCTCAAGCTGTTTTCTGAAGTGAGTCGAACGGTCGACGACGACGACGAGTTGTTGTTTTTTTATTTCTGTTGTTGTTTTTTGTCGCATGGCAGCTGTCAGACAGAGACAGCAAGAGGCAAGAGCGGAGCGGGGGGGTCAGCGAAGAGCGGAGGGGGGCACTCTTTGTAATTAGTACGAAAGCAAACGTTATGAAATGTGCTTCAAGCTCAGCTCGAGTGCAAGTTCTTGTTACGTTTCGTTCGCGTCTTGTTGTTGTTGTTGTTGCTGCTGTTGTTTTTGTAGTGAGTCGCAACCCCTTAGTAGCAAGCAGCAACAAGAAGCGCGCAACAACAGTATTGTGGCAGGGTTTGGGCAACGTCGCTGCATTGTTTGGGCGGCAACAATAAATCAAAGCAAATCAATGCGACGTCCGTTCGCTGTCGCATAAGTGGAAGAAGTCGCATAAGAAGGGGGTGGTGGGGGAGGTGATGGGGAGGGGAGCAGAGAGATTGAGAATTTTTGATTATGGAACTTTGAGATTTAGGGGCTGCTTCTAGTTGTTGTTGTTGTTGCTTTTCAGTTGAAAGCAAAAAAAGTACGAAAAAATAATATTTATGTAAAGATATATATATTCAATGGTTGCTTGCCACACTGCCACGCTGCCACTGCCACTGCCACTGCAACTGCCACTTAAACGCCTACATGACATGACAAGCGCGGAGTGCGGCGGGGTAGGTTGAGGGGGAGAAGCCAAAGCCAAAGCGTTTTAACAATTACACACACATTAAACAGAGCAAAAAGCAAGAAAAGCAGCAAAAAGAAAAAAGCAAGAAAAAAAAAGTTTCAAAATCAGGTGGAGAACCAAAAGGAGAGGGGTGGGGGGGAAATGAGTATGTGTGCGTGTGTGTGTGTTGCGTTTTGCATTGAAAAAGAGGTAAGAAAAAAAGTGTAGCCTGACATTAGGCGCAGAGACAAAGAGACGCAAAGACGCGTATGTCTTGACAGCTGTGTAAATGCAAAAAGAAGGAAGGAATGTGTATGTGTGTGTGTGTGTGTGTATGTGTATGCGTGTGTGCGTGTTTTTATATATAGGCCTGTCAATGTGCCAAGTGGTTTGTGGCCTGTGGCATGGCGCATTTAAAAGAATGCATAGAAATAAGACAAGTTACTAAGAGAGAGAGAAAGAGATAGCGCGAGAGTGTGAGAGAGACAGTTTGAGTGCACATTATATGAAAAGGTAAAAGATATATGTAATACAAAAACACACAAGTTATTCCAAGATTAAGTCAAAGAAATGATTACCGAACTGAATCTTGAATGTGAAAAATAATTAAATTCTCATAAAAATTATATTTTATAAATATTTTCAAAAAACCCAACTTTAACAACTGATAAACCCAGCTAATAAGCAATTTTCATATTTTCAAATTTTATGTTTTTGGTATTTTGTTTTTTTTTTGTTTTTTGTTTCGTTAACTTTTAAGCTGCTCTTAAGCGATCCATTAACCGTTATTATGCATTGCACATAGCACAGCTTTTTAATTCTCATGCAGATTACAGTTATATGTATTTAAGTAATGCCTTTGCACACACACACGCGCACAACAAATACATCTTTAGCATATTTGCTGCGTTTTTATTTTTTCGGGACATGCCTTTGCATTTGCTTTACAATTTCAAACATCATTAGCAACGCACACATACACACACACACACAAACACACACACATGTTGTGCGGGGTGGGGGCGGGGGGTGGTTGGTTGTAAGGACAAACAGAAAGAGGTTTTACACACACATGCATACATATGTATATCCCTTTTTGCTAATTATTTATTTAAATATTAAACAAAAAATACCCAAACACACACACTTACACACACACACACATACTGTGAAACTGTGAAAGAGAAACAGAAAGCATGCTTAATGAAAGGCGAGCGTGAGAGCGAGAAAGGGCGAGAATGCGAGAGAGAGAGAGAGTGGCACAGATAGCTCTCTTGTAAGAGCGAGAAAACTGCAACAAGAAGAAACACACAAAAACCAACACAAACATCAACGGTAAAAAAAAAATAAAAAAAACAAAAATACAAAAAATACAAAAAAAACGATGTGAAAAGAGTAGCATAAAATCAACAGAAAAACTCACACACAAAAACACACACACACACAAAAACACACAAACACACACGCACACGTCAAGAGAAGACGAAAATTATGTATTGATGTTGCTGTGAGAGATTGAGGTAGGATATACACACACACATACATACAGATATGTGTGAGGTGCCGGCATGCGGAGTACAGTTAGTTGTATTTGCTGCTGCGTGCTGCGTCTTTACTGCACAGACACAGAAAATACAACAACAAAACAACAACAAGAAAAAAAAAACACACACATTTAGTCATATAAAAAGAAGTAGCAACAACAACAACAACAACAAACGGAGACGAGAAATGACGACGACGAAGACAAAGTACCGTTACCGAGTAGCGAGTACAGCTAAGCGTTGGATGCTTGGGCATGAGCAAGCGAGATGGGTATATACATATATGCATATGCATATATGGAAAAAGAACTCGGCACATAACTGTACATAGAGTAGAGAAATACAGAAAGAACACACTTTTTCTCTGTCTGTCTGTTCAGTTCAGTTCTGTCTCAGTTCTGTTCCGTCTGCCCAGTTAACTAATATTTTCTAATTTAAAATTCTGTTTCTTTTTTATTGCCTTACACACACACACACGCACACACTCCCCCCACACATGTGTGTATGTAAATTTTATAAAATTTCTATTTACTTATCAAAAATCAGGCAGCGAGCAGAGCCATTGAAAAAACAAAGAGTTGTATTTATTATTAGCCTTCACCCCCTCGTCCCACCCCCCGCCCCACGCCCCTATACTTAATTCATACAGCAGGCAGGCAGGCAGGCTGCGAATGAAAAACATAAAGTTAAAACTGAAGAAGAAGAAGCAGAAAGATGATGAAGGAGCAGCTGTAGCTGTCGATGGGAGAGAGAGTAAAGTGGGGTGGGGGGGGAATTTTAACTGGTTTGGCTGTGTGTGCTTCTGTGCACGCCCAAATGTATGCTATACAAAATATAAATTAGCTTTGATATGCGAAGCCGCTGGGCGTTTGATGCCGGGGGTTGGTTGGTGTGGAGTGGGGGGGTGGGGGGAGTGTGTGAGTGTGTGGAGCTTGACAGAGTGGGCTGGACTGTAAAAAAGGATTATATACACGCGTGCTTCAATACATATGTGTGTGTGTGTGTGTGTGTGAAAAGATGCTGAAAAAAGGATTAATGCGCGCGCCAAGCAAGAAGACAACAACAACAACCAGGAGGGGGTGGGGGGGGTAAAGCTAGCTATATGCTTCGATTTTTAATGCGTCATATGACAAGGCAGCCAACACATGTGTGTGTGTGTGTGGGTAATTGTCTGTCCCGGTCTGACAAGAGAGGCAAAAGCAAAAATCGCAAAGTTCCCAGTTTCGAGTTGATGTCGGCTTTTTTTTTTGGGGGGGGGGGGCTGTAAAGTGTCAAAGAAAAATGTGTGTGGCACTTTCTTCTTTACAAAAGCTACAGTTACAAACACACACACACAGAGAGAGAGTTGCTTGTCAATGTGTGTGTGTGCTTGCATCAAATTAGACGATTTCTAATTGCTGTCTGTGTAGAACAGAATGGCAGAAGGGATTAAAAGTGACACATTTGATGGCTGCCCAAGTGCGGGGCGGCGGGCGGGGGATGCAAAAGATATACCATTCAGATCAAAGCATAATATATACATACATATATTATTGTCTTACATAAGCATAAATGGCTGCAGGCAAACACACAAAAGAAGAAGAAGAAAGAGACGATTCAAAGAAGTTTTCAAACACAACAACAAATCAGTATTGATCGAAAAAGTGACAACGAGAGAGAGCGAGAGGACACTACTTGCACTGCCTGCCTTCAGTTAACCGTTAGTTAATCAGCATAGAAGATCGCCGACAGCGAGAGCGAGACGGCACTCCTTGCATTGCTTTACCAATGTTTAACCGTTAGTTAATCAGCATAGAAGATCACCGACAGCGAGAGCGAGATAGCAAACACTCCCTGCACTGCTTGCTGCACTGCTTGCCGAAATGCCAAATGTGCTGATTCCTAACGGCTTCTGCTTCTCATTAACAATCAAAGCCCAAAGCGACAACCCTAACCACACACACACACACATACACATACACACACACACACACCCATTACCCCTTTTTGCATATATGAAAGTAATAATCATTTTTTGGCTTATCCTTATTATAACATAAAGTATGCATACCTTTTTTTCCCCCTCTCCACCTCTCCCATACTTTTCGCTGACCAATCGTACATCAAAAATTAACGTAGAAAGAAGATGTGTGTGACCCTTTTTTTCGGCCATTGTTATAGCCACTCCCCCCGCCCCTCACCCACCCACACAAAGCCCATTTCGAACGCTCTTTTGGTCACTTTTTGTGTTTTGTTGTAGGCCTTTTTTTTTCAGGCAACAAAAACACAAAAACAACAACAACAACAGAAAAAGTAAATAATTAAGCATTACACTGACCAAATACTAGTATGTAGAGGGGGGTGGGGAGTTGGGGGGTTTTGCCTGTGGGTCAGATCAAGTCAAGGCACACACACACACACACACACACGTGGTCCAGACAAATACTTACACATATGTGGGCATTTGTGGGCGGGGCCCATACAAATAATGATTAGAAGTCCTTTCTCACACCCCCCCGAAAAACCCCCCCAACCCTTATATTTGTGAGTTTGGCTCTTTGTGTGTGTGTGTGTGTATGTGTGTGTGTAATTTTTGACATTTTTATGCGGGCCTCAAACTAAAGGCACGAAAAATAAAAAGCTTTTCAAAGTTAATGTGCCCCAAAAAAGAAGGGGTGACAGTGGGGGCGGGGGGTTGTGTTAGGGTTGTGTTTTTGGGAGGGGGGTGGGGGAACATAAATTTGACACTGTAAAATTGTGTAAAATCTAAAAAAGAGAGCGGGAGAAAATAATGATTTCTATTTAGTACAGTTGTGCTTGGGAAAAAGAAAGTACTTCCAATAACAAAAACAAGATAAAACATGTCTGAACTGAGAACCCATCCTAATCCTAACTGTTCCTTAATAAGGAAGGTGGAATGACGTAATGTAATGAGAGTTCTTATCTATAGATAGATAGGATTGGTAAAAGAGTTTAAAAACATATTCTATGAAAAATTTGATGAGAGATTTTTTTTGTGCTGGGAAATGTTAAGATTAATGTTGAACCATTCCTTAATAACCCGCAGGTGGAATGAACTAATGTAATGAGTTCTTATGGCAAAAGAGTTTAAAAGAGTTAAAGTCAAAACAAACTATGTGAAAGATTTGCTAAAAGATTTCTTGTGTGGAAATGTTAAGATTAATGTTGACCCATTCACAGACAAATCAATGGGAATGGAAAAGGGAATGGGAAAGGGGCTTTGCTATCTATCAAATCTTTAATTAAGCCAAAAATTAAGCAATTAATTTTGTTGCTTAGACGAGAAAGAGAGAGAGATAGATGCCTTTTGGCGTTGCCATCCTTTCAGCATTTTACAATTTCAATCAAAATTTCCAATCAATGTCAATTCATTATGCGCCCAAGCATCAAGACTCGAGTCGAGTCCTTGCCACAAAAAGGTGAGCCTCCAACATTCGAAATTTCATCAAGGAAACACCAAGGCAACGGCTCTGTCTCTCTGTCTGATAGATAGATAGAGATGGGAATCGCTTGAAAAAGCAACCCTGAGAAGAAAACACGGCGTTTGGCGCATTTTTAATGAATATGCCCCACGTTGTTGCCTCTTGCCTCTTGCCTCTTCTTGTCAACTTTTTGCCTAATCAAAATCGACAACATTTTATAGTTTTTGGCCGGAAAGACAGAGAGACAGAAAGAGACAGAGAGACAGAGTCAGTTAAGACACCACCTAGAGACACAAAAGGGGTAGGGAGAGACGAAAGGGGGAGGCGGGGAGAGGCGTGTGTGTGTGTGTGACAAACAAATATTTGAAAACGTAAATCAGAAATCTTTCAGCTTTCATTTGGCAAAATCCTTTTATGCGCCCTTTTTACTAAGATAGATACATGATGGGAGAGTGTGGGTCGGGGGGAGTGGGTGGAGAGTTGGGGGGGAGTTTTAGATGGGTCTGGGGACAAAATCGAAAAACATTTCGTGTATTAAAACCGAAACGAATTAATTTAATTAATTACAATCATGTCTTATTAGAGACAGACGTATGACGAAGACGAAAAAGACGAAAGACGAAGGCAACTCTGGCAAATAGAAGAAGAAGAAGGGTTTCCAAATACACACACACACACACAGAGTAACTGATGAAGAGAAAGAGAAGGAGAGGGAGACAAGTTTGTCTTGTTGTTGTTCTTGTTGAAGCGAAATGCTTTTGTTTTAAGTGTTGTCCTGGGAAGACTTCGACTCGATTCGACTCAAAGACATTGAAGAAGTTGATACGGAAAAGTAAGTCGAACGGGGGTGGGGGGAGGTGATTGCCTCTAGGGTTGAGAGCAGCTTTCAGTGTGGTTATGTGGGTGGTTGGGGGGCGGGGGGTGGTGTATATTTTATGCTCACATCATTTATAAATGCCTGATTTGTTATTTACAAAACGAGACAAGTTGCGGCATTTTGGATTGAATGGATGGGATTTTGCTTCTGCTTCTGGGACACATTGCTCTGTGTGTGTGTATGTGTGTGTGTGTGTGTTGCCACTTAATTTGAATTTGAGTAATTGCCAAGATGTGTTGGAGTTGTGTTTGTCTTGCGGCCAAATAACAAAGACTGAATATATATAGCCAAATCGAATGTCTCAACAAGCACAAACTAAAATCGATAAAAATCGATAAAAAAAAAAGCGAGAAATGTGCATAGATTGTGCAGAGAAGTAGCCACAAGATAATATAACAAAGGCAAAATATTCGAATGTCAACAAATTCAAACTAAAATCGATAAAAATCGATAAAAATGTATAAAAATCAATACAAATGTATAAAAATCAATACAAATGCATAAAAATCGATACAAAAAAAAGATAAATGTGCATAGAAGTTGTGTTTAACTGTATCCACAAGATACTCTCCATTTATTGTGTGTCTTGTAACAAAATCAAACTGAAATCGATAAAAATCGATTAAAAATCTATAAAAAATCGATAAAAAATCTATAAAAATCGATAAAAAAAATCGGGAAATGTGCATATAGATTGTGTGTAGAAGTAGCCACAAGAATACTTCACTTGCAACAAAACAATGCCGCTGCCCACATGACGCATACGCAATATTTATTGGCAACAGGCTCAAAACTCAACAAAAGACAGCCAAAGTGTTATCTGTGTGTGTGTGTGTTGGTGTGTGTGTACTGCATACTTCTTTCCTACGTTTGTTTTTTTCTGTTGTTGTTGTTGTTACACTTTGTTGCCATTGTGTTGCTGTTGTTGTTGTTAATTAATTTCTGTACAAATATTTATTATTATTAGTCGGCCAGCGGCGGCGACTGCAGCGGCGGGGTCGGTAAAGCAGCGCCAATGCACTCTCATCATCATCATCATCATCGAGAAGAAGAAGAAGCACACCCAGACAGACAGACAGAGACAGAGCGATATGGCGTATAACACCAGAGTGCGACAGAGACAGAGACAGCATGCCAGCAGCCAGCAAGCGACGACGACGACGATCCATGTTTTCTCCTCTTCTTCTTCTTCACCTGCGCCGCGCTCTCCGCTCTCCCCGCTCTCCCCACTCTCCGCTCAACGACTTGGACTGTCACTAAACGGCTCATCTAACTGTAATGCTTCATAGAAATTTCGTTTGTGTGGTGCTAGAAGATGGGTGATGGAGTGGAAGGGGGGGTGACAGAGGGGGGGTCTGGCTGGCTGGCTGGCTGAATTATTTTTGCACACAAACAACAATGAATGCTTAGCGAAGAGTAGAAGAAGAAGAAGACGCAGCACAAATCACAAAATGAAAATCGAAAAGTGCATGGTTTTTGCCATATATCCCATCTATATCTATATATATATGTGTATATATGAATAATCATTTATATATATATATAGATATATGTGCAGATAGATTTGTATCTGTGGCTTTTGTGGCAACAACAACAACAACAAATTTACACTCCAACAGACGACGGCGACGAGATGATGTCGTCGTTCTCGTTGTCAATGTGTTGATGTTGTTGTTGTTGTTGTTGTCGTCGTGCCAGTCAGTCAGTCAGCCGCGTCGGCCGCTGCCCCATCTCTATATGATGCCACCATGCCACCCCTCTCTCTTTGTGAGGCGATTATAAAAATAGGCAAATAATTATTTAAGAATTTCTTGATTAATTGGCAGTGTTGTTCTTGTTGTTGTTGCTGTTGTTGTTGTTTGTGTTGTTGCGGTTGCCGTTGCTGGCAGCAAAAACAGCTAAAACAGTCAGTCAGGGGCCATTTTGGCCAACACTTGATTGCATTTTCAATTGTTTGCCGTTATGCATTTTTGCCAATAATTTACATAAACGGCATCGTAGCATTCTTTTTTTCTGGCAATAGAAATAGATACCGACAAGAAGAAGAACATGAAGAAGAACAGCAACAGTTGCTGCTGTGAGTCAGATGAAGAAGATGCCACAACGAACTTTAGTTGCAACAAAGTTGAGTCAAATCTTCTTTGAATTGATCAAAGTTGAACTTAAGCCTGAGAGAGAGAAAGCGGACTTGGAAAAAGAAGAGATTATCTTAAGTATTTTTCTTGTTTTCGAGAACTAAATGTTATTAAGTTTTTCTTATTATATATTTTTTTCACATTTTTTATCAAAATATTTCAATTAATTCCCCAATTTACTAAGTATTTTTCATAAGTTTTGATTATTATATTTTTTTCAAATTTTCTTTGCCATGATCAGAAGTTGACTAACCTGTCTCAACACTCCACACACTCAACACTCTGTGTGTGTGTGTGTGTGTGTGTGTTGCATTTGCAACAGATTCAGATTCAGAGTCAGTTAGTCAGTCCACACACACTCCAAAGTCTATGCACCAATTAGCATATTTTATATCAATTCCTGTCATATACATTCCACACCTAGCTGTAAGTTGTCGCCGTCGTCGTCGTCGTCGTCGTCGCCGTTGCCGTCGCCGCCCAAACAATTCACAAAGGCTTGCATTCGCCGCTTTCCCTCCCTCCCTCCTCCTTTCATTCTATCTCTCTGTGTTTTCTATGCACATATGTGTTAGTGTGTGTGTGTAGAGAGCGAGAGCGAGAGATGTGTCTCGGTTTATTTTTATCAACTTTAGTTTGGGCTTCAGCAATTGCCGTCACACAGTCACATTCACAGATTCATATATGTGTATGTGTATATACACAGATTCATCTTGTCTCGTTTCGCATAAATAACTGTCGCAGTAATTTCTTCCTCCCCTCCCCTCCCACCACACACATACACTCCGTCTGCTGCTGCTTGTCTCTCTCTCGCATGCATTATTTCATTAAAGTATTACAATATTAATTCGATTTTCACTAATTGACAAGCAGAAGAAGACGAAAGTTCTCTCAGTTCCTCAGTCCCGTTACTATCATCATCTGCATTTGCCTTTTGCCTTTTGTCTTTTCCATCATATTTTTGTTGTTGTGACCTGATATGTGTTTTGTGTTTGCGACCCTGTTGGAAATCCGCCTTACACATGTTTCAGCCTACCTTCTTTGTTTTACCGTACCAAAAAACAAACACACCCACACACACACACACATACGTACGCCAAACTGGGCAACAGGCAAAAAAAAATAAGCGAGCGCGCGCGCGAAAAATAATAATAACAAAATAACAACAAAAAACAGAAACCAAATATAAATACACATAAAAAACGCCAACAACGAAAATTTTCGCGCGCGCCGGCCAAATGGCTACCGGGGAGGTGCTTTTCACTGTTAGGTGGGTGAAACTGCTGTGTGTGTGTGTGTGTGTGTGTGTGAGTGTGTCTGTTGCGGTTTTTATATGTTTGTGCGTAGCTGTCGTCGTGCTTGTCCTCCCCGCCGCTCCCTTCACATCTCTGCATAAACCGCTATCCAAAAACAAACAAACTGTTGCTGTTGCCTGGTAGGTTGACCCTGTAGGACCCGAAGCACTTACCGAAGGTTAACTAAACTTACGCACTTACAAAAACCAAGCAGTGTCTTTCTATGTTAGCGCTGCTTGACAGTTTAAAGTCCAACAAGGTTTTGTTTTGGCATTCTACTGTTTCGTTTTCGTTTTGTTTTCGTTGTTGTTGTTGTTTTGGCTGCTGCTGCTGCTGGCTGACCCCAAAGTACAAATCAATTGCATGTGTGTATGAGAGTGTTTGTGTGTGTGGGTGTGTCACGCGAATGTATCATCATTATCATCTTTATTATCATCATCATCATCATCATTTGCACATCACACACAGCGCCAGCCACGTGCGGCTTGCTTTGCTTTGCTTTGGTTTGGTTTGGCTTGGCTCGGCTTGGTTTGGTTTGGTTTGGCTTGGTCAATGTCAGCCCAGCCCAGCCGGCCGGCCTTGTCGTATGTGTATGTGTGTGTGTGTCTGTGTGTGAAAATTGTGTCAATTGCAGTTGCCCAGTGGTCGGTCGCACTGTCTGCCCCAGCTCCATCAACACCACCATCAACACTCCCTCTCTCTCTCCCTTCTCCTACCCGTCCGGTCAACCATTGGCAGTGTCAACAACATGCGCAGGTCGCGCAAAAATGTTGCACGCATTTTGATGGGCAACAAAAACCCCAAGCTCCATGCACTGTGCACCCTCTCCCTCTCTCCCACTGCAAAACCCCAAAAACTGTGTGTGTGTGTGTGCTTGTGTGTTTTCAATGTCACAGGAACTTTCAGGACATTCACTTCTTCTTCTTCTTCTTCTTGTTGTTGTTGTTGTTATTGTTGCAATTTTGGTCTTGAAAAAGGGGCTAAAAACAACAGTCTATAAAAGTGATATGGTTTTTGTGTAGTATAGCAAGTGATTAAAGTAAAGTTTTACTTGATTTAAGTTGAGTTTGGCTCGATTGAAGCTGATTTGTATTTGATTTAAGTTAAGTTGAACTTAATTCACGCTTCATTACTCTAATTATTCATAGCTCTTTGCACTTATTATAAGAATTTTATACTTTTCCAGCTGATTGATGGCTGTCTTTAAGTTCAACTCAAAATTAAAGTAATAATGTTCTCATGAACTGACCTTCTCTTACCCCTTTGCCCCTCGCCAGCTACTAAGAGAGAGTAAAAAGTCGTCAGTTACAGCTAAAACCCGAAGCCGAGCCTTCCAACAGCCTAGCAACACTTCGCCAAGCACCGTTATAAACATGCATTCTAACGGTGACGCTCTTTTTGTTGGGACATGTGTGTGAGAGAGATATGCTTAGAACAGTCGGCAAAAGAAGGAGGAGGAGAAAAAGGGAGGCAAAGCTGCATTTCTCTCTCTGCTTCTGTTTCTGTTCTTGTCATCGCTGCCAGCAACAGCTATTTGCAATGTGTGCCTTTGTATGCGTGTGTGTGTGTCAGTTTCTCTTCGCTTCTGCTTCTGCTTCTTCTTCAATTGTCATCTTCCTCTTCTTTTCGCCTCTGACCTTCAGCATAAATCAAATCAAAATCGATGCTCCCACGCGCACTTTTTTTGCCCGTTTAATGCTCGGCTCAGCTCGGCGGCGGCTGCGGCTGATCGGCAAGTCGAAAACAATACCAAAACCAAACCAAGAACAACAACAAAACAAAGAGAAATACATAATAAAATACAAAAACCCACCAGAGACAAGCGCTTAATTTAATTTCCTCCCCGAGCAAAGAGAGAGAACAACAACAACAACATTTTTCGTGAAATTCGATCGAATGAATTATGTCAAAAGCAAAACACAACAACAACAACAACAACACAAACAACAACGACAAATCAGTCAAAGCTCTGAATTTTTTCTTTTTGCATATCGGCCGGCAACAGGAAATCCATGTTTATGTTTAAATTAATAATAAAAGAGCAAAAAAAAAAAAAAACAACAAAAAAGTTTTTTTTTTGGGCTATTGGGATATCAATGAAATGAGAAATTGAAATGTAAGCAACAACAACAACGAAAAGCAACTGCTTTTTGATGCTGGCATCGCTCTGTCGACGTCGACGTCGCTCTGTCGCCGTCGACTGCAACGCAATGGATCGCAATGTCGGGGCAATATTATGCGGGGCATGCGACGACGCATTAATACAATAAATTATATTATGGCTCTTCCTGTTTGCCCCGATAAACGACGGTAGGGTAGGGGGGCACGGGGGCAGGCAGGCGAACGAGCAGAAATTGAATTGAACGTTTTTGTCGCTTTTGAGTTCGTTTTTTTTTTCGTATTTTGCCTGCTGATCGTCGTCGCCGTCGTCAATGGTCGGGCCAAAGTCAGGGTACAGTTTGCGGGGGTGGCGGCGTCGGCAGCAGCAGTGCTGAATTGCCATAATGAAGTCGATGATGATAATAATGCGTCGTCGTCGTCTTTGTCGTTGTTGTTGTTGCTGTTTGGTAGATCTGTGCGTCTGATTTGTGCACATAATTGAAATTTGCATATAATGAATGCAAGCAAAGGCAAAGGCAAAGGCTGGAAGGCAAAAGGAAGGCTGGAAGGCAGGAAGGCTGGAAGGCAAAGGAAGGTTGGAAGGCAAAGGAAGGCTGGAAGGCAAACAAGCAGTCTGGAGCAAGCAGTGCGTTGGCGTTTAGAATTCAAATACTAATACTAGTGCGTGTGTGTGTGATTGTGTGCTTTTGCACAGTAGCCTGCAATCAGCGAGAGAGAGACAGAGGGAGAGCTGCCCGTTACCCCTTAACCGTTACCCGAAAAGGTAGCTACTCGCGCGTCTATTGTAAACTGGCACATAAATTACATTTAAGGCGACGGCGACCAAAACAGGATAAAAAAGGAAACAAAAATAATAATAATAAATGTAATACAACACAAAAAAAAAGAACAGAGAGAGAGAGCGAGACAGCGCATAAGGAAACCTTGAAAATGTCTGATGATCTTGATCATCAGCAGCATATTATCATAATCAAAATCAAGATGATGTTGCGCCTACTTTTTTTTTGTGGTTAGCGTGGGCGTATTTTCAGTTCTCTGTTCAGTTCTCTGTCTGTGTGTTGCCAAGGGCTGTGCCGTTGTTGTTGTTGTTGCTGTTGTTGTTGTTGTTGCTGCTAATGGCAGGCAGACGAGACAAGTTTTGACATATTTTTTGTTGCTGCTGTTAATGTGTGTGTGTGTGTGTTAGTGTGTGTGTGCCACATTGATGAGGAGAGGACATGAATGAAACGCAAATGAATGAAATGCACAGAGCCTCAAACACAGACACAGACAAACAGAGTCAAAGCCACAGGCCGAGGCAACAGCAAAGGCAAAGGCAGAAAGAGAAAAAGCGAGAGAGAAGCTGTCCGCTGGCTATCATTAGAGAGAGAAGGGGAAACCCAAATAGACTCCAAAAGCTGACAAACATCTCTCTTTAGTGTGATTTTTTCGCTTTTGTGCCCCTTTTTCTGACTCTAAAAGACATCAAATCAACAAAAAAAAAAAAACTTACGTGTCATAACCCAGTTCAGTTTATGCCTGGAATTATGTCTGATGTGTTGCACACACAGTGTTTGTTGTTGTTGTAATTACCTGCAACGAGAAGCGAGAAGAAATGAGGAAACATAATTAATTTATTTGGTTAGCGAAAAATTCAAAAAATCGTTTAAAAAAATTAAGTAAAAATTGATAAAATTGTCTTAAAACATGAAAAAATCTTAACTTTCTTATAAATATTTATTCTATATTAGGTTATATTAGGTTTCTACAGATCAAAAAACTTACTAAAAAAACTTTCTTATAAATATTTATTCTATATATTGGGTTTCTACAGATAAAAACTTACTAAGAAACACAGCCAAAAACAAACTTCATCTTTCAAAATAACATATATACTTTATAACGGTATATATGGTATATATGGTATAGCGGTACTCTGTGCTTTGTGAGTTTTGGAGTTCCGGTAGTGCAGCAAGTTTTTGGTATTGACGTTATTTCATAATATACACATATACTATATACTGTATATAACGGTATAACGGTACTCTGTAAGTTTTGGAGTTCCGGTAGCGCAAGCAAGTTAGTTGGATATACAACGATACGATACGATACGAGCACGGGACACGTCGGTAGCCGATTAAAACGCGTCAAATAACAATTAACAACTGATGCAGATAATCAGTGTACAAAAAATTCTGAACGCGAAAAAACTTCTACACACATACACACACACAGACAGAGAGAGAAATACACACATACACATACACGCATGTCAGGGCAGCATTTGTGATAAACGACAAAATGGAATCAAATCTCTAAAGCTCCAAAAAAAACAAAAACAAGAAACAAAAAAAAAAAAGATTTATATATATTATATATAAGTAAGTACAATGTGTACATATAATAGCAGCAGCTACTGTCTGTATATGTGTGAGTATAGATGTGTATGTGTGTGTGTGTGTGTTAGTTAACACCACATACACAATACAATAAAAGGAGAACAAATACATCATCATCATCATAATTATAAAAATATTAAATGCTTCTTGCTCGAGAGTTTGTTATTTTCTTCGCTTTGTGTAACACAAATTTTATCAATTTTATTTGTGGCAGTGGCAATGGGTGGTGGGGGGGAGGTGAGGCTGTTTCGGTATTGTCATTGGCTTGTCAGGTGTTATAAGGCCCATAAATTGTTTGGAGGCAACGTTTTTATTATTAGTACGTGGTATTTGTTATTGCGATTGCTTAATTACTGCATTTCGACAGTGTGTGGCAACATTTAAACATGAAATGCAGGAGTGGAGACTTGTGGAGACTAGTGGAGAGTTGTTAAAAACTACTATTTACACCCAAAACAAGTTATTACGATGAAAATAAGCTAGTGGAGACTAGTGTAGACTAGTGTAGACTTGTGGAGAGTTGTTAAAAAGTTCTGGTTGCATCCGGCCAACTACTATTTACCCCCCCAAAATAAGTCATTGCAAAAAAAAGAAGAAAACGAGCTAGTGGAGAGTTTTCCGAAAACAGTATCACATGTGTGGCAACCTTTAAGTATTGCCAAAGAGCGGGGAATTAAGGGTAATACAAAATAATACGGAATACAATACACACACGCAGCACAGTCGAAATGTTTACTTAAGATATCGCCACAGAACGAATAAAAAACAAAATAGCTGCCATATTTATATAGAGACGTAATCAAGTCAGTCAAGAATTAAGTCGACCAACCCAAACAAACCAAAGCCCAGTGATTACTGTCTATTGGTCGCCCCGAGTAACGTCAGGCCTCGACGACGACGACGACGACATTTCAACAGATACAGATACAGTTATAGATACAGATACAGTTATAGATACAGTTAAGTATCTAGAGAAAGAGATAAGATTCTGTTATCTAGCCATTTTGATACTATATAGAAGAATTTATATATGAGTGCTTGGTGTTCAAACAAATAGGTGTATAAATAAACGGATGATACACAGATAAGGTGATATTCCCCACCGAAAACGAAAATAACGACAAATTATATCTCAAGAAGTGGAAGTCATACCAGATATAGATACCAGAGACCTATAGAGACATAGTATAGATACAGATACAGGTATAGGCATAGTTATATCAGTTAATCGCATACACACACAGATACGGACACACTCGAAATTGTCATAAATTGTTTAGTTGTTGTCTAAACATGTTGAAAGATTTATGCGCCATATAAAAATGAGGCGCTGTATGTATTATCATATAATGATTTGTAAGAAATCGGCCAGCTATAAGCTCGCGCGCATATATGTTTACATAGGCTATAGATACGGTTAGGCGGTAAGGCAATGGCGTCAGTTAGTTAGTTATTAAGTGCTGATGGGTGTGACAAACCTTGAGCTACTTTGCGGATATACCCAAAGTATCTGTATTTGTATTTGTATTTGTATTTATATCTGCCATAATGCGTAGTTTCGGTGTAGAGATTATCATGTTCTAATCACATGTCCACAAATTGTGGATCAGTATCAGTATTATTATGGAAAATAACTAATTCAGTTGGAGTGTAGACTTGTGTAGAGTTGCTTTTTACTGCATAGTAGCAATTGGAAACTAGTAAAAGTGTTTCAAAGGCAATTAAAAGGCAAATCGTAAAAGTGGAGACTAGTGTAGACTAGTGTGGACTTGTGGAGAGTTGTAAAAAAATCATGTTTCATGCATTATATGCATTTCCAACTATTCTCAGCACCAAAAAATGACTTCACCTCGAAGTTTAGCTAGTGGAGACTTTTAATATGCATCCATATAAGCCAAAATCATATGTACATAAAACACTTGGCACCCAATTTAGCCAAACTTTAAGCCAATACGAACTGACAGCTCTCGATATTGCACACAAACACACACAAACACACATACAGAGAGTAAAAGTCTGGGCAAAAGGCAACGGTATTTCAGGGTTCGGGTTCGGGTTCGGTCACCGGCCAGTGCCCAATACCAAAAAACCAAAAAAGAGCCAAAGGAAAGCCAAAAAAAAAAAAAATTGGTACAACAGAGATATATATGGGTACATATCTATACACACACAATATGTATTGAGCGCATGTTTATGTATAGAGCATGTGTATAGATATATATATATATACGTAAACGTATTTATATATATATATATATGTATACATTCACATATATATATAAAGCAAAATCCCTATAATAAAATGGGGCGGAGCACAAGTGGCAGCAGCAGGAAAAAAAAAAAAAACAAAATACGAAGAAAAAAAATCAGTAAAATAAGCAGAAAGCTCGAAAAAACGGAGAAAAAAAAATGAAGAAAAAAGAAGAAAAATGCCGAAGCGAGAAATGAAAAGCAAAAGAAAAATCTACCAAGTGTAAAGAAATTGGAGTCGCAGTCAGCATCAGGAGAGGGGGGCTGAGTGTGGGGGGGTACACTGAATGGGAAGGAAGCAGCAAATCCTGATGCTCCAAGCGTATAGCTCGTATCTCTCTGAATGTATGTGTGTATGAGTGTGAGTGTGTAAGTGTGAGTGTGTGCGAGCACTCGAATAAAATCGAATAAGCATAAAAACGCATGCCATAAGATATGTATGTATGTATGTGTGTGTGAGAGAGTGTGTTTTCTACTCTCAGCTCTGTATATAAGATGAAGCTTTTCTGCTTCTGCTGCTGCTGCGTGTGTGTATGTGTGTGTGTGTGTGTGTATCTTTGTATGGGATATACACATGTCTAAGCTGCTTGGCTTCTTTCTTGGCTCTGGATTTGGGTTGGCTGCCTCGCCTGGCCTCAAACGTATGTTCAATAATGACATAAATATAACATGGAGAGACGCATACACACATACACATAAGTGTGCATGTGTGTGTGTGTTGCCGTTTAGCACCTAAAAGCAGACTTCTTTCTCTTTTTGTTTTTTCAGTGTATGCGCGCACCCTTGATTACATTATTGCTTTTCCCTTTCTTTTATTTCTCGCCTACGACTAACGGTTTTTTTTTCTATACACTTTTTTTGCCGTCGTCCCTACACATGCACAGAGTATATATGTATGTGTATATGTATTGACGCCTGACATTACACCTCCCTCCCCCAGCTCTTTTTGTCGTCGCTTTCTCGTCGCTGGTTGGGCGGCAAAAACTTGTCAACCTTTAGCTAAAAACCTAACTACAGCCACAGCCGCCCTTCAATTCAATGGCTCCCCCCCCATCACACCCCTTCCAACCCACAACACACAGAAAGAAAGAAGAAAAAAGGAAAAAAAAAACAAGCGACAGCAACAACAACAACAGTAACAGTAACAGCAACAGCAACAGAATAACGGAAAAAAGGCAGCTTAAAACCCGACGAAGGGCGCTCTGTGTGTCTCTGTGTGTGTGTGTGTGTGAGCGCGCGACAGAGAGAGAGAGAGCAGGCAAAGCACGACGAACGCACGAAGCGGCTCCCCGGCCCTAAAAGCTTTGCTGCTGCTGCTGCTGCTGTTGGCGCTGCTGCTGCTGCTGTCGTTGATGGCTTCCCAATCGAAATCGATGTTGGTATGTACAAGCAACTGCTTCTGCTTCTTCTTTTTATTTTATTCTTATTCTTTTTTTTTTTTTTTTTTTGGCAACCACCCATAGTAGAAAAAAAACGTAAAAACGTTTTGCTCACTCTCTCTCTGTAAGTGTGTGCCTGTGCTCACTCATACTCTTGCTCTCACTTACTCTCTCTCTGTGAAAAAAGAAATAACGGTTCCTTACGATAGCTTTAAGAAGACAACAACGCTTTAAGGCGCTGTCCGCTGTCCGTCCGCTGCCTTCACGCTATGTGTTCTCTTCTCTATGTTGGAAGCTGCTGCCTGCATTAAGCTGAAGCCGAGTGAAAGTGGCGTTGGCATTTTTATGGCTGTCTGGCTGCTGCTGCTGCTGTCGCTACCGTCGCTGCCGTCGCCTCTGCTGCTGCTGCTGCTGTTGGTGCTGATTTTTCGTTCTTCGCTCGCAATTTTTATAAAAATTCAATATGTATATGCGCTCGTTCGGCTGCTGCCGTTTGAGTGAAGGGAGAAAAAAGGACGACAACTGCGCCCCAAACACACACACACACACACAGAGAGAGCGACGTAACGGTAAAAGAAGAAAAAAATATATATGTATAGAGATGTATGTGTGTGTGTATATAAAAGTAAAAAGAATGTTCACACACACACACACACACACAAATTGGATTGGATTGGTTTTGGGTATTTTCTTTTACTTTTTCGTTGTTGTTGTTGTCGCCGTTGTTGTTGTTGTTGTTGGGGTAAAGTGGCGTCGATGATTATTGGGTGGTTCGTTTGGTATTTTTTTCGATATTTATTTTTTTTCTTGTTGCTTTTTTTAGCTGATTGGCTGATTGGCCGGCCTACGGTCTATGGGCGGGGGGGAAAGCAATTGGGGCTGTTCTTGTTGTTGTTGTTGTTGCTTCATTTAACATATTGACAGGCATTCGGGCGCAGGTGAATGTTGTTGTTGTTGCTGTTTGCAGCACATAAAAAATTGAGCGTCAATTGAATTCGATTGGGCAGCAAGTGTTTGAGTGAGTGTGGGTGTGCCTGTCAGTGTGTGTGTGTGTAGGGAATGCTGTTAACCTTTTGCACACGCACACACACACACACACACACACACATGGAGACATAAGCCCCCATTCGCATGTCTATATACTCACACACACACACACACACACACATGCATGCATGCGTATATGGATTGCTTTCAATATTATTGGCAACGCCTTTTCGCCTCGTTAAGGTACATAAACATACATATATGTGTATGTGTATATGTGCATGGGGCACTTGTATTGGTATTATTGGAACGACTTGCGATTGGTTTTCGCTGCGTTCGCTGCGCGTATATATGTGTGTGTGTGGGTGTATGGGTGTGTGTGTGTGTGAGTGTGTGCGGTGCTAATGAGTTTGCCGTGTGACCATTGGCACGCACTTACCGTTACCGTTAGAGTTACCGTTATATACATATATGTATATATCAAAATATTTATTAGAGTTTCAATTGCATTTAAATAGAAATAAACGTTAAATAAATAGAAAAAACTTTGTGTAAACACTTTATTGACAGTTGTTTTTTTTTTGCCTTTTTTAAGTATTTTTAATGTTTCTTTGTTAATGTTTATGTTTTTTAAGTTTTGCTTAATAGGTTTCAGAGATAATTAACTGAATAACTTATAGAAAATAAACAACAAAAAACTAAAAACAACAACCAGTGTGACTCTATTATCCTCTAAAGTGAAAATATCACATTTTTTCGCTATGTGTAAACACTTTATTGACAAACCTTTAAATTATTAACCTTTAAATAAATAGAAATATTCTACTTTGACTTAACTAAAGTGATATTAAACCTTAATTAATAATTAAGCACACACTTTTTTCTCAACTAACTTTATTGAACTCATCTGCCGCAAAGTATTTTCTGGTGTGACTCACTTTTTTTGCCACATTATAAGTTTCAGATAATCTTGTGCAAGCACAAACATGTTTGCACATAAATGATTCAGATATTACAAAATGATTTATGCTTAGCAAATGAATCATTGATTCTTTGTTATTTTGAGCATTTCTAATTGAAAATTAAATGAAAATAAATTTTAAAATATATAAATGAATGAGAAAAATATAATATTATATGGGAAATGCATGAAACAAATATAAAATGTGAAAAAATAAATTTTATTTTTTTATTTTTATGTTTTTATTTTTTTTTTTTTTTTTTTGGTAAGAATTATATACTAACAGTTTTTAAATCTTTAAAACACTTCACAAAGAATTTGTATTATAAGAAAAATATATTTTTCAAAGAGAAAACATTTTTTGTGTTTTTGAAAGTTCACTTTTTATGTTCGAATAGTTTACTACCAATAAAATTAAAAACGTCTTTACTTAAATAACATTTTCTTAGTCAATTCACGCATTATCTAATACATAGGTATAACTAACATGTGTGTGTGTTGTGTCCATTGGCGCCTCGAAACCTTGGCACTACCACCTCAACACCCCCCCGTTTCCAATGTTCTACCAACAACAAGAACACCTCATATCTATCAGAGATATACATACATATATATAACGATATATATATATATACGATCGACCGAGCACTTTCCTTTTGGGGTTGTGGGGTTTTGTTTTTTCCTTTTTTTTTATGGTCGGTAGGGAGCTGTTGAGCTGGAGCTGGCTGCATGTCAATATTTAATGTACCAATGTGTGCTGCACACACACACTCACATACGCTCGCAAACACACACCGAAACACACACCAACACACAGACACACAGAGTATGGGCAGGCGAACGAATCAGCCAGTACAAGTGGCCATGTGTGTGTGTGTATGTGTGTGTGCGCCAGTCAATAACATCCAATCAGGTTTGTTAAAAATCTATCTATATATGATGTTCACGACGATGACGGCGACGCAGTCGATGTCCGCACGCAAGCACACACATACGCGCAAGCAATAAACACGACAGAACGAAACAGAGAGAGAGAGAGAGAGAGAGCGAAAACGACATCGACGACGACGACCCTTCGCTCAGTTCATTTCAGTTGAGTTCAGTTCAGTTCAGTGTGTGCAGAGTGCAGGGTATTGCTGTCGAACCTGTGCAACGCTGCTTAAACTGTTAGCTACCCTTCGCATCTCACATCGCCCCGCCCCGACCCGACCCGCACCCAACTGACTGTGTGTGTGACTGTGTGTGTGTGGCTCTTTCATTCATTTGCTCTGGGTTCTACGTATTGAACATACATTGAACGTACAAAGGCACACACACACAAACACACACACACACACATGTGTCTTATCAGCTGCAGTAACACGCAGGGACCGCTCTCGCTCTCGCTCGCTCTCTCACACTCTCATCAACTCACACATAGATTGCTTGTTGTTGTTCGCCTGTTCGCTCACTAGCTGTCGCCTTGCTAGCTGTCGCTCTCTCTCACTCTCTCTTACTCACTCACACCGCACACACCACACTCGCACTCAGACGCAATATTTCACTCAATGGCCCGTTGTGTATTGAGCTTTTTTTTGGTCGAGTGCTTTTTTCGCCTCGCACTCAGCCAGCCAGCCACTAAAATTTTATCATATTTTATTTGCTGCACAACAAAAATAAAAACAAAAACAAAAACTAACAACTTGCAAGACCCAAGTGCACTATTGCTGTGAGAGAGCGAGAGTCAAGCAAGCACGAGCACGAGTAACGGTGAGTGCAGTCTCATACAGTTAGAGAGAGCTTGAACGTAAAAGAGAAAGAGTGAGAGCGCGTTGGGCAGCGGCGTTGTTGTCGCGAGTTTGAGTTACTTTTTATTGTTATTGTTTTTGTTTTTTTTTGTTTTCATTTTTTTGCTTTTATTCTGTTCCGTTCTTTTTGTTGTTGCTGCTGATTGATTTTCCATAATGTGAGCGCAAGCGAATGCCAAGCCCCAAAACGAGCGACGCTCTCCGATTATGTATGAGTGTGTATCAGTGTAAGTGTGTGTGTGTGTGAGTGTATCGAACGCACAGCCAATAGCAAAAATTTCCAATTGCGTGCGATTTTCCAATCAAAATGGCACAAGAAAAAAAAAAACAACAACAACAACAACAAACACCAAAGCAGAACACAAACACGACAGCTGCGACGTCGCTGTCAGCAGCGGCAGAGGCAGCGGCCGCACAAGCAGCGCAAAGGGGCGTATGAGACTGGAGTATGTGTGTGTGACTGTGTGTGTGTGTGTGTGTGTGTGTGCGAGGGATGCATATAGGAAGAAGCAAAAAAAAAAAACGTAAAAAGAGGAAGAGAAGGAAATAACGGCAACTCCAACTTGCGTCCCAAACACTCAAAAACGAATCGATGCGCACCGACCGTCGAACGAGCCAAACCGACCCAAACGACCATGCACCCCCCGCCCCTCCGCCCCACACTTAGTCACATGTACCCAAAGCCCCCCCTTCACCATCACCTCACTGCCTTTAGGCATCACCCAATGAAGCATAGGAGGAGGAACTGTATGGAGCTGAACTGTAGCTAAAGACGGGTAGGGAGAGGGTAGGGTAACGGGGGGGGTCCGAGCGCAGCGACTTGTGCGCATCTCTGACATATTTCCAATATCATTGGTCGATAAATACCGAAGCTAACGAATCGAAACGAAACGAAATGTACGAAATGTGGCAGGCAGGAGCAGAAACCAAGGAGCAGGGTGGCAGGAGCGGGGGGAAACACACACATACATATGTATAGAGGAGACCCCTACACACACACACACACATGGACTTTGGGGCGCGTCAGGAAAGAACAAAAACAGAAATAAAAAAACACAAAAAATAGAAAAATTGCTTGTAATAAAACAGAAAAAAAACGAAGAAAGAAGAAAAACCTCCTCCTAACTCCCAACTAAATACATATATGTACACATATACGTATGTGTGTGTGTGTGTTCAAGTCCTTTAGAACCACATACTACTTTGCCAAAAGCTTAGTATAAGTGTGTGTGTGTGTGTGTGTGGAGCAGAGCATATTATTAGATTCAATTGGTTCTTGAATATTCTGGGAAATACCTCAAATTATGTAAAAGAAACTTGAGCTAAGCTGATTCCCCAAGCTAAGTAGCTTAAGATTGTTGAAGTAAATGCAATAAACTTGAGCATAAGTATAACTATTTTGGGTAATTATTAAAAGCAACTTAAACTTATAAGAGGAAAGTATGAAAAAAAAAATATTAAAAAACCATTAAGCCCTATTTTTATCCATTTCATAGGAAAAAACCATAAAAATCATAAGAAAAACGTTTTTTGGAAATAAATACTAAATAAATAATATTAGATTCTTAAAAAAATACTTATAGTTTTCCTTATTATCATAACATAATTAACATTTGCAGCCAAACTAAACTATTTTCAGGTCATTTCAGGTCATTTTTCATTGCATATTTCTATTATGTATCTCTAGAGCTAATCAAAGTTTAACTACTTATCGATAAACACTTAAACTTATCGATAGAAAAGTAAAGATGAGATGAAACTGCAATCTTAACTGTCAATATTTAGTATGAGAGACTTTCTTTCTTATCGTTCTTGGCTCAGGGCTGACTAGGGTTGCATTTGGGATTGTGTGGAATTGTGTGGGATTGGGGGATTAGAGGTGCTGCGGTTGGTAATCTATCGGGTTAGGGACAGGGGGGCAGAGGGGGTAATGGTAGTGTAGTGTGGTCGGTGTCGACGCACTCAGAATCGTCAGTGGCAGAGTCAGTTGCAGAATGAGCTGAGGTTTTCCTACATACATATATATCTATCCATCCATCCATCCAACGCTTACTAAATTGTAACTTCGTCGTCAACGTTGTCGTCATAACGAGGAGCAAGGAGTCGACGACAACGACGACAATGTCCTTTCACATTTGTCGTTTTAGCCGAGACGATGCCAGTCAGCATCCCTTACCCGCTCCCCTCTCCCTCTCTCTCTCTCTGTGTGTGTCTCTCTCGTTCGGAGAGCACCGAATGTGCTAGGCGGTACCGGCGGGGAGCTACCGGTGGTGGTAAGTTAGGTGGTATTGGGTATTGAGTATGGGGGTTATGCGGGGGGGGTGAGGTTTCTCTTGTCTGCAACGCTGTCTGCTTGAGTGTAGCTCCCCTACCCACCCCTACCCTACCCTCCCGTGGGGGGTACACCCAAACTGCTGCCAATTTTTATGCGCTCCCTATTTTTATCCGAGTTTCATTTCGTTTACGTTTCGTTCGGCTTTCTTTATTTCTTTCTTTCTATCTATCTATGTGTGTGTGTGTTTGTGTGTGTGTGTGTTTTTCCTCATCTTTCTGGGTTTTTTTCTGTTTTTTGTTGCTCCCTAGTCGAGGAGTCCTATCTGTGTGTGTGTGTGTGTGTGAATTCCCATTCAGTTGCTGCTTTATTTTATTTCATCTTCACTTTCGGGTTTTCGTCTCCGGGTTTTTCTTTCTTTTTCGTTTTTATTTTTTATGACCGTTGGCTGCTGTTTCTTTCCATTTTTCCTTCTTTCTTTCGTTCTGACTCGTTCTGCTCGTCGAATGTGTATAGATTTTCCTCTCTCTCTTTCTATAGGAGGGTGGCGGGTTGGGGGTGGTTGGGGGGTTTCCTATTCAGTAGGAGGAGTCGTATATATTTCGATTCAAGGATATTTCTCGATATGTGTAAAAAAAGTTATATACATATACACATATATATATGTATGTATTTGAAGCGGAATAAAGAAGTGAAAGAAAAGACAGGAAAAATGGCGAAAAGCTCTCAAGGGGTGGGGAGTGGAGGGGTGGAGTGGAGTGTGTGTGTTGGGTTTGGTTTGGGGCACGCTTAAGGGGCACTGATAGGGAGCTGCTTTGAGTTTGCTCTCCGGTATTCCCCTCTGGTCCCTCTGTCTTTCTGTCTCTGTTCTCAAGTATTTGTGTATGTGTGTGTGTGTATGTGTGTATGTGTGTGTGATTTAGTAGGGATTGGGGATTGGGGTTTCTTGATTGCGCGCGTTAGCAAGAAAAAAAGCAAGAAGAAAAAAGGAAGAAAATCGCGGCATATAAGAACAAATTATTTGCTTCTATTTTTATATATATCGCGCAGGATTTCTACCAATTCCATGTATATATATATATATATATATAGAGAGAGAGAGAGAGAGACGATATATATTGGGTATAGGAAATGATGTGAGGGGTTGGGGTGGGGGGAATTGCTTATGTGTTAGGGAATATCATTGGCAATAAATTGCCTGAGACTGCTTCTGCTTCTTCTTCTTATAATATGTTATTTCATCTATCTAGCTATCTCTCTCTATCTCTTTTTCTCCCTCTCTCCCTGTCTCTCTCTCACTCGCTTGCTTTTTTCCTGGGAAGATTACGCAAAAGTATCTATCTATATTGGCTACCAATTCATTACACACTGTGAGTAACACTATGTAGGGTCGGGGAGCGGGGAGTACCGGTACACATGGGAAAGGGAAGTACATTACACTACCAATTACTTTTATACTTCGGTTAGACTTTTTTTGGTTTCTATTTCATTGTGTGATCTTTGGCTAAAACATCCGGTATTTAACTACATCTCAAAGCTCTAACTTGACTTAAGTCATTGAATCTCGCTCTCTCTCTCTCTCTCTCCCTCTCTCTGTCTCTCTCTGTCTCTGTCTTTTCTTCCGTGTCGTTAGTGTGGTCAGATAATAATCATTAGTATGATCAATTGCCATCAACCGAAGTTGAAGAAGGGGCAAAGAAGGCAGAAAAAGTGTTGCGTTTAAATGGTAAATCTGATTTTTGGTTTTGGGAATAGTTAGTACCGTCTCCCGCTCCCCGCTCTACCCCTCTATAAAGCGGACGTGGTGGCGGAAAGACACTTAATTGAATTCGATTTGTAGACAGAAAGAGAGAGAGACAGAGAGAGAGAGAACAATGTAGAACAAACGGAAGTACAAAAATTAAATTGAAAGCAATCCCAAAAAAAACCAAAACCAAAAAAATACTTAAATAAACCCCAAGTTAAAGTCAGATACAGATACAGTTGAGATCTGATGCGATGATGTCGGAGATCCAAATCAAACGCAATCAACGCGATGAAAACAAAAGCAATACACACACACCAACACACACTAACACACACATATATATAGTTAGTTAGTTGTTGTGTGGGTTGAATTCCAACTTGGTTTTTTTTCTGTCGTTTCGTTATCATCTTTCGCTTCTCTCGCGTCTCTTGCGTCTCTCGCGCTTCCTGTCTTTCTCATCATCATAAAAAATCAAAGTAATAATGCGTGTACTTGCCACGTTTGCCACTTTATAGATTTATTAGGCACACACACACTCGCGCTTAGTTGTTGCTGCTTGCCACATGAGATGATTTTTATGCTCAACGGAAATTCAAATTAAAAATGCTCCGTTGGGGGATCTCACTCTCTCTCTCTCTCTCTCTCTCTCACTCTCTCATGGAGGCGGAAGACTCGTCATTGTGTTGCAAGGAGGCAGGGAGAAGGGTGGGGCAGACAATGAATGCAAATGATGCGTTTTGCTTTTGGTTTTTTGCTTTTTTAATTTGATTTTTTTTCTGCTTCTTCTGCTCAGTTCAGTTGAGTTTTTCAGTTGAAGATTGAAGAATTTTTCGCCAAATGGAGTTTTTAGTGAAAAATAATAATAATAAAAACCGAAGACAGAACACCAAGCACAAGTACTACATATCCCATCCAAAGAAACCGACTATGCGATGCCCTAACAAACTTAAGATTAAAGATAAAAAATAAAGAAAAATGTTTTTCAAAATGATTCAACTATGATATATCAAAAGAATATCTAAAGATACTACATGAAACCCAAAGAAACCGACTAAGCAATGCCCTTACAAACTAAAGAGCGGGAAAAAGAACGAAAAAATGTTTTCAAAATTGATTTAATTCTGTTCTAAATTATGTTTTTTGGAATATCTTAAGAATGTTTGCTACAAATCCAAAAACACACTTAACACCCTCCACACACACACCCTTACACATTCCTTCTCTCCTCCCCCCTCATCCGTTCCTTAAAAAAACTGAATCCAAATCGAAGATGTGACAAAGACGAAGTAGAAGAAGAAGCAGAAGAAGCTGAAGCGCGGGCGTGCATATAAATCAAAATGTGGACTTAATGCCACAACAACAACTCTTGAATATGAATATATATACATATATATATATATTTTGTCTTTTTTGTCTCCCTGTCGTTTTGAGTCGATCGCATTTCCTGATCGACTTCCTTTTTTTAATACATTTATTTTTTGTTGCAGGGGTTGCACGAACACACACACACAAACACACACACATACACATTGCGCAGTCGCAGCCGTTGCCTAATTAAATTTGAAAGCGTTCTTCTTCTTATTCTTCGGATTCTTGTTGTTGTGACATGATGATGAACATAATCAACAAAAAAACAAAAATCAAGCGACTTCACACGCGGGTCACGGGAAGTGGGAAGCGGGACGGGGGAAACGGGTATCGGGAAGGAGAAGCTTCTATTTTTGGTGGCAACAACAATGAATTTGGTGAGGAAAAGTGATGGGAAATGGGAAATTTTGTGGTCATATTACATGAAACTCAATCATTAACTATATATGTCTATCGATAAGTTATCGATTTAATGAAAAAAGCCTATCAATGTATGTCGATAATTGAAATGGAATATTTGTGGCCATATTACTTGATAATTTACTATATATGTCTATCGATAAGTTATCGATTTAAAGCAAAAAGCCTATAAATGCATGTTAATCGATAAGATATCGCTACTTGTATTTTATTATCGACAAATTGTGTACACAAATATATTGATTACTATATTTTTGACATATATCGATAAGTAATCGAAACTATAATCGATAAGTAATCGAAAGAAAAATCGATAAACATAAAAAAACCATTATAAATTTAACTTACTTGTACTTTTTAGCTGTTTTTAACAACATTTGATTAGAATGAGATTTTAACATACCTGAAAGTAGAAGAGAAAGAAGAAGAGTTTTGAGTTAATTAAAGATCAAATCAATCGAAAATCTTA
Organism: Scaptomyza parva; assembly: GCA_035044645.1. Taxonomy (NCBI): domain Eukaryota; kingdom Metazoa; phylum Arthropoda; class Insecta; order Diptera; family Drosophilidae; genus Scaptomyza; species Scaptomyza parva. The sequence continues at coordinate 14,384,509 of JAWNNT010000139.1, forward strand.
AAAATATTAAACGCTTAATGCTTATTGCCACAAAAAAACAACAACAACAAAGCGTTGCAGTTAAATTCCAACACTTTTTCGCATATTTTGTGGCAAACATTTTTTTTCCTTCTTTTTCCGTTTTTTTTTGGGCGAGTGCCGGACGCGCGCGCCTCGACTCGTGCCCCCTTTTGAGGCAGAGTGTGTGTGGCATAGTATGTGTGTATGTGTGTGTGTGTGTTTGTGTGTGTGTATTGGCATTTTTGGCATTTAGCTTTGGTGAAATTTAAGTTAAATTTGCAGAAAAGTGAGCAGAAATTAACCCCTCTAAAAAGCCCCCATGCAGTGCGGCACACCAAGGCACGGCACACAAGGGTTAAAGTGAGGGAGAGAGGGAGACGAGGAAGACGGGGAGAGGTAGTAAAATTCCACAAGAGGCAGATGCCGCTAGACTCTTTCAATGCGATTATCAAAAGAGGTGAAGAGGAAGAGGAAGAGTAGAAGAGTAGAGAGAGACCTTGAAGTTGCTTTATTTTGGCTTTAAAGCTGCTGCCCAACTGTTGCCCTCCCAAACAACAACAAACAAACAACAAGCAGAAGCACAGACAACAACAACAACAACACAGCAACAAGAAGAAGCAGACTGCCAGCCAACCAGCCAGCCAGTGTGCAAAATGTTCTAATTAAAGCCGGCAGTAAAAAGGCGGCGACGGCGGCGACGCAGCCCAAGAATTGTGCCAAAAGGCGACGTTGACGTCGAGATGTTGACGTTGGCGTTGACGTTGGCAGCGACAGCGACAGCGACTGTGTCGGCAGTGAAAAACTAACCTCAGACAACAAAACAATAATGAAAATTCTAAGCAGCCGCCGAGACACACAGAAACAAGCTAAATTGTCGGGTTGTGGGGGTGCGGGGGTGTTGCGAGGAGAGTGCGGTGTCAAGACGGGTTTTGTTGCTTGATAAAAAGGAAAACTAGCAAAAAGAAATTAAATTTAAAGAAAAGGCGACGACGACGTCAACTTTTGTGTAGCAGAGCGTCAGGCGCGCACACACACACACACACCAACACACACAGACACAGTTAAGAAGTAAATTAAACACACAGCTCTCTCTCCGGCTCTCCCGCTCTCTCTGTCTCCCGCTCTCACTCTCTCTGCTCTACTCTCTCTCTCTCTTTCGCTCACGTTTTGGCAAAACCCAAAAGTAGCAAAAATTAGTTTAGTGCAAAAACAGCCTGCCAAAAAATAGAGTGGAGTGCAAAAAGCAACTGTAAAAAGCTGTAACTGTAAAAGCACAAAAACACACGCACACATATATATTGTATATATGTATGTAACGGTGCATACTATTTGTTGCTTTTGCACAACTTGATTATTATAAACAAGTTCGGTTTTTAGGCAGTTTTTGGTGGCCTTTGCTTAAATTTAGCTCTCTCTCGCTCTTTCTCTCTCGCACTCGCTCTCTCTTTCTAAGTTGCTTTGTGTAAGTGTGTGTTTGTGTGTGTGTTTTGACTTTAATACAAGAAACAACAACATAAGAAACAGTTTAAAACGTGTCAGCTAACACATATTTAAGCCAAGGTCTTTCTGTGTGTGTGTGTGTGTTAGTGTGTGTGTGTATAGTTTAAAGCTTAAGCAACAGCTGTTGCACACACACACACGCACTTTTAATTACGCACGTTTTGCGGCGGCGGCAAAACAAAAATCACAGCAACAACTTAGAGACTCTAACTCTCTCGCTCTCTCTCTCTCTCTCTCTCTCTCTCGCTCGCTCGCTCTATGCTTGCGTATATGTGTGAGTGTGGCTCAAAAAAGCCGCAAAACGCATGTGTGTGTGTGTGTGCGTGTGTGTGCTGCACACATGTCCTTGAAAGTTTTTGGCATAGTTTTTGGCCAACAAAGCAACAGCAACAACAACAACAACAACAGCGGCAGCAGCAGCGGCGGCGGCAGCGACAGCCAAAATGTTAATGTGCCTATATAACTGTAACTGTCTGTGCGTATGAGTGTGTGTGCGTGTAAAAGGGTTAATGACTTGATGCTTTTCAAAACCTACACACACACATACTTATACACACACATACTTATACACGCACATACTTATTGCAGTTTGCAGAATGTCTGGCAACGCTGCATCCAAATTAAACACTTGAACTATGCGCCTTTTGACAGCCACTTAAGTATGTCTACCTACCCGCCCCACCGTCTCCCATCCCCACCCTTATGTTTCGGTTTGTTTTCGTTTTGCTTTTGTTTATTTATTTGTTGTGTTAGTGTGTTAGTGTGTGTGTGTGTGTTCCTTGGAAAAAGGGCCCAAAAGTAGTTGGTGAGGCTTATCAACAGCTATCCGATCAGTGGCAGTGTGGCAAGGGGCAAGTGGCAAGTGGCAGTGGCAAGTGGGACGCGCGTCCGCATGATATGACAGAAATTATGACTTCATAATAGTTAAGAGCGTTAAGAGAGAAGCCCATCAAACAGCCCTCGTTAAACACGTGAGGGAGGCAAGAGAGAGGGGGAAAGACCCTTAACGCAAAATTCAATAGAAATTTGCTGCCTGATGATAACTAGCCAAAAACTAACACACACACACACACACACGAACACACACACACACAGAGTCGAGAGTTGAGGCCCAAAAATATTTGTTGGCAATTAAAAGTGCGCAAAACTTTTGCGCTAAGGGCAAATAGTGGGGAGTGGGGTGGGTGGAGGGGAGAACTGTTTTTGGGGGGGCGTTTAGACATCGTTTTTGACATTATTTCATAATTAAAGCGGCGGGCGGGGGGGACGGGGTTTGATGGAGGGCTGCATTATCAGTGCTTGCCAATTATGATTGGAGCACGCATTAAGCACTCATAAGAAGGGTGGAGAGCGGAGGGGGAGGGGTGTGCGTGGGTGTGTGGGACATTCGAGATAAACGTCATAAAAGTGTTTGATGGCCTATTAAACGTTTAATGGAAACATTCTGTGTCAAAAGTCACCAAGAAAAAGGTAAAAAAAACATTCGATATTGTGAATGGGAACTAAAGCAACTATTGTGAATGGGAAAAGGAGGGAAAAAATGATAAATAAAATAAATAAAATTAGTAAAATAAAATAAGTAAAATAAATAAAATAATAGTATAATGAATAAAATATAAGAAATATAAAAAATAAATAACATAAATAAAATATATAAAAAAAATTAAATAAATAAAATAAAAAATATATAAAAAAAATAAATAATATAAAAAAATAATCAGAAAAGTTCGTATAAGAAAAAATGAAATTTTGTTGAAGTTTATTCAAAGAATGTTTTTAAAAAGTTAAGCCAAAAAAATTCCAAGAAAATTTCTCAGAAATAATGCATATTCAAAAAAATCTGCAATCAAGTTTAAACAAAAAACCCGAAATATTTAGCAATAATTCTAATGCAATTAAGCCTAATGAACAGAACAACAAAAACAACTCTAGAGAACAAAGCTTACGAACAAACCAAGGTTGATTGCTGATTTTCTGATTTCTTGTTGTTTTGCGTACAAAAATCACAATAGCATAAAAAGTTTTTTGAAAAGATGTTGAAATACAACACATCTATCTACACCATATGTATGTGTGTGTGTGTGTGTGTGTGAGGAACGGTGGGGGATTAGCATATTTTATTTTTTCCGAAGACAATGAACGCCCACAACGAAAAAAAAGAAATATAAAATATAAGCTGAAGGAAAGGGAAATGGAAAACTTGCCAATAGACAATCGAAAAGGCGGCTAATGGCCCGAAATCTATGTCATCTATACACTATATATATTATATATGTATATGTATAGTAAAATACTTAAAACTAAATATCATCTAATTTATGGTAGAGTACCCAACCAAAAACCAACAGACAACAAGTAAGCAGGTCTAGACGAGTAAGCTCGACTAGAAGATACCCTTAGCACCCTTGACCATACCTGCACTACCGGACCAATGCTTGATGATCTCATATCTTCGGTATTTCTTAACCGATTTTAATAGAAATTTTACAGATTTTCAATGTTTTGCTAATAGTTTCAATCCTCATTTTCAAGTTATCGATATTCAAGATTTTTGTTATCGATAAACCTGTAAAGTTATCGAAACTTGCTATGCCTAGGGATTAGAAGTGCTCCTAGAGATTAGGAGTTCCTTCTGCCTGTTACATACCTTTTCCACAAAACATTATACCATTTTTTCATTAATTTCATAAGGTTAAGGGTATCAAAAATTGTATGATAACTTTTCGTTCTTTTGTTCTTCGGTTCGGTTCTGTTCTCTGTTCTCATGGCAGATTTTCAATAAATTTGTTATTTTTGGCCAAAAGCATACACAAAATACACAAAACAAATAAAATTAAAGCCAACCCAAAATTTATGTGGTAAAATTTATTTTCTTGGTCGATCGAAATATTGTGAAATCAAAAAACAACAAATAAATTAAAAGCCACACAATATAAGTATAAATATATTATACTGTAAGTGTGTGTGTGTGTGTGTCATTTTCACACACACACATATATACTAATACAATGACAGCACAATGCGCTCTAGTTCCCAGCGTCAAACCGCCCTACCTCCCCACCTCCCCCCCTCAAAATACCCTAACCGAAAATAAAGAACCGAAACTATGCCAAATTGATCTGAGAACTTTGGTTTCAAATTCAAATTCAAATTCTATTGATGTGCATATATATATATATATATGTAAAAATATATATATATATATTTTTATCGAACTGTGGGATTGTTTCTAGTCTGTCACACACTCCACCCCCCCCCCCCCCCTCCCCCCACTCACCTTTTGTCTCGTTGTAAATGCGTACTATATAATACCTTTTAATTTAATATGCAGCTGACGTTCGACTCTATGAAGTCGATCGAGCGATACCCCAAACACTTCCCCCTGTCTCTCCACCCTCCATCACATGCGCTTTGTTTTGTGTTTATGTGTGTGTGTATGTGTGCATGTATGTGTGTGTTTGAAAATAAAATAAAATAAATCGAAATGACAGATCATTAAAATTTACAACAACAAAAAACCGGGGGGAAAAAAAACAAAAACGAGCAAAGCAAAAACTCACAGACAGCCCCAAAAACACACACACACTCGCACACAAGGAACCCCCCACCCCCGTCCATGTCTCCCTCCCTCCCTCCACCCCCCCACCCAGTGTCGAACACAACCCGTCGACGATGTCTCCGAGTTATATTTGTCGTTGTCGATCAGTTTTTATGTCGTTCGATATGGCAAAAGCGAAAATTTTTATTAGCCTGCTGCCGCTGCTGCTGCTGTTGTTCCACAATGCCTGCGGGTTGGGGGCAGTGGCAGTGGCAGTGGCAACACTTATACCCAAGGGAAGATCATGACGACGATGACGACGACGACGATGATGATGATGATGATGGCTGCCAAGCAAGTGCAATTTGTTCTTGCATATGCATATTAAAAGTGTCTGAACACACACACACACACACATGTCTTCACTGTCTACTGATTGTATCCCATTTTGAAGTCATTTCTTTTGTAGACTTGATGGAGTTTGCGAAAATAAACAATAATAAGTATAAAAAAGATTTTAAAAAGTGTGGCTTAAAGCACCTTCTGTTTTACTACGCTTGCTGAACAATTTCTGGTTAGTGTAGAGTTTTGTGGAGAGTTTGGAAACTTTGTAAAAACTTGCAGAAAACACTTTGGCCATGCATAAGTACATTTTAAAGCATGCTTTAAGTGATTTTTATGCTTTGTAGAGTTTGTAGACTTTTAGAGATTTGCGAAAAATACTATTTCTCAGCATGATCTAACTTAAAAATCATCGTTTTAATATTTTTAAAGAGTTTTTACAGTTTGGAGACTTTTGATTTTTTGGAGACTTTTCTAGTTTTTTAGAAGACTTGTATTTTCAGTAGGTATCTTTATCTTTTATGCATATGCGCATATGCATTTGCCCTACGGCTTCTGGGGAATATTGCTCGGTTTTTTGTTTCCCGCCTTGTCGAGCTCGTAAATTAATAATGGAGGCGCTTGAGAGCCGCCTGTCGCACCAACAACCAACAACAACAACAAAACACATTAAAAATTTCCTCTGTGTGTGTGCTGTCTTTTCATCTTCTATGAGCAACATCTCCCCAACGACAAAAAAAAATGCATAATATTTACGCCTATAATTTTTTGTTAATATTTTCAACAGCTGACATCAAGTAACACCAAAAAAAAAAAAGTCTATATGTATGTGCATGTGTGTGTGTGTGTGTATAATTGACACTCAATTATTTGAGAGGGGAGGGGGGGGAAAGACTTTTGTGGCATTACGCGCTGCCATTATCTGAGCTACTTAGCGGCGTTCAACTGCCACTTGTTGTATTATTTGGAGGCCGCCCGCCCGCACACACCCGCAACCAAACAACAATGATGAACAAAATTGAACTAGCTAATAATACAACAACAACAACAACACTAATAACAAGAGGCACCACTTGAGCCACAAAAGATTTCCGCTGACAAAAACGGCAGCAGCAGCATCATTTGAAAACAACGAAAACGAAAAAAAAAAAAAAATCCCAAAACGACAAAACAGAAATACCAAAAATACAAAAAAGTCCCCCATCTCGTCTCGCCTCTACAAGAGATCTGAAGAAGAAAAATTGAAGCGCGATTGATCACATTGATCGTTCTTGTTCTTGTTCTTGAAGTATTTAGTAAATGACAAGAACAGAACAGAACAGAACAGAGAAGAGAGAACACCGAGGAGAAGGCAAAGGAGATGGAGAGACAATGTTGTTTTCTATAATCATTCATATACTATAGACTATATGGTAATAGAACAGTTTAGTATGTTTTAAGAAAGCGTCAAAGAACTTGTCGTTCATACTTCAAAACTTCAAAAAAACAACAAAAAAACTAAGAAAAGGGCAGCGTCAGCATCAGTTCCTCAGATCATCATCATCATCATAATGATGATCATCTTCATCATCATTATCAACGAAAATTGTGTGGAAAGCAAAAGCGATCCGTTTACTATATATGATTGTTGTTGGATTTTTTTTTGGTTTTTGTGTGTGAGAATTTCTTGTTTTCTGGCGTAGGCGTCGTCGTCGGAGTCGCTTCACAATATTATACTACACTACTCGAAACTCGAATCTCGAAAACAAAAAAACGATTTGATCTGATCAATTCGGACAAGAAGTACGTGAAGAAGAAGAGGAGTTGATGTTGAATCGAACACTTGAAATACTTCTTGTGGGCTGATCACTTGAAGAGCAACTTGAGTTGTTCTTGTTGTTGTTGTTGATCAATAGTTGAAGCTTTTTTTTGTTTTTTGGTTTTGAGAAAAACTTTTCTTGTCATATATGATAAAAAGAGTGAAGATCAAAAGAATGATAAGAAAAGTTGGTATAAAAGAGTTGAAAAAACAAATATATAAAGTTTAAGATCATTTCATTTTCGATATCATATTAAACATACTAAAAATATACTTGGAACAAATAAGTTCCTGAAAGTTTTCTTTACAAAACATCATTAAATACTTATAGGATCAATATGGTTTAACCTAATATGTTGGGTTATTTTCTTGTCAAACTTTCAGAGAGACAGCCAGACACAAGTAAATGTATATATATAGAAAGAGAGAGACAGAGAGACAGAGAGAGAGAGAGGGAGCGAAAGAGAGAGATATTTATGGTGAAATGGAGATGGGTAGAACTGAAGAGAAGAAGAAGATATGATGAGATGACTCCATGCGCGAGAGTTCCGCACAACTTGAATGTTGATATGCGAGATGCAAAAGTTGTTCGTTTTTTAAAAACATATATATATATATATATATATATATATTGTGTATCTGTATAGTTAGTGTGTGTTTTAGTCAAGCTGCCGCCAAATGCCGTACGGTAATAATTAAAAACATAAAAGGGGGAGAAAAAGAACAACAACAACAACGGCAACGAGAATGGGAATCGGAATCGGAATGGTTATGGGAATGGGTACAAGCTACAGAGCTAAAAGAAGAGAGAGGATAGGGATTGAAGGGGATAGAGGGGAGCGGGGGGTGTGTAGGCGCGCGCGTTGCGGGGTAAGTAGCGCATTTTGCCTACTTAATCATTGTCTGAGCGTCGACATCGACGAGGGACTGAAGAACCGAAAGACTGACTGAATGTGTGCGTGCAACATGCAGCAGCAAGCGGCAACTGTTGCTGTTGCCAGTTGCAAGTTGTTTTTGTTGTTGTTAGTGTTGCATTGCTACTTGATTTGATTTACGCCTGCCAATGCTTTATGATTGAGTGGGGCACAAACATACAAACACAGTGAAAGAGAGAGACAGAGAGAGAGAGCGAAAGAGAGAGAGAGATATTCCCCTGTCTCGAACAGATCGCGCATATGCCACAGATATAAATTTTAGATTTTTCCTTGTTTATTTTGTTTTTTTTTTCATTCCTCATTTTAATATTTTTACGTCTGTTGCGTTGCAATGAGCCGCATCGATGATTCGCTTTTTGTGGCATGCAGCAGCGGCAGCACCAACCCAAAAAAAACTATCAAACCAGCTGTACAGATAACTTAGTTAAAGTAGATGAAAAAAATCAACCAAAAAAAGGGTCGCAATAAAAATAAAAAAAAATTAAAAAAAAAAAAAAAAAATTGAAAATGGTAAAAAAAAATTAATGTAGAATTTTTGCTGATGGGCTTCGGGCTTCGGGCTAATGGGCATAAAATAAAAATTGTGCGCAGCTCATTGAATAAATCAAACTCATTTGCATACCAACTGATAAATTATAGTGAGACGCGGAATGACAATTGACAAACTGGCTCGAAAAAAAAAAAAAAAATCAACCCTGAAACCCTTTCAAAACAACCCTGAAACCTGGAATCAAAGCCCCTGGTCAATGCCTTCAGGATGTCTCTATGTCTCTATGTGATTGAGAGCAAAACGGCAACAAGAAATGTAATCGAACTCCGCCTTTTTTGGTAGTGAAAACCGAAATAATATTCAAATGTGAAACAAGTTTTTTTTGCCCAAAACTTGAGTACAGATTTTGATTTTGATATGTTTTTCGAGTTCTCAGCATTAAATATGATACCTAACACCAGGTGCCCGCAACAGCAAATTGCATGCCCCAAATGTGTGATACCAAAAAAAAAAAAAAAACTTCATTAAGCACTTTTTTTTTCAATGCCAAACAACAAACTGAAACCGAAAAACTGAAATAGCAAAAAAAAAAGAAAAAAAGGTTTTTCGGATTTTTGATTTCTCTGATGAGGATGTAAAACGTATGTCTCTCTGAGATCTAGAGACATCAAAAATGTTTCAATAACATCAAAAATTGAACATTAAACATTTTTGGCCACATTGCAGCATTGCCAATTGCCAAATGGCCAAATAACCAAATGGCCAAAACAACAAAGATTGCAACAAGAAGCACTCAAAGTCAAAGCAAATTATTTTCTAAACTAATTTTCATGTCGTGCCAAAAATAATAAAAAGCCAAAAACAAACTAGATAAAAGCGGGTGGAGAGAAGGAGGGGAGGGGGTTTTGTAGGCTTGTTTGTAGACATATTCAAAATCAACACACACACAAACACACTTACACATTTGTGATACAAGCAACAACAAAGTTGAAGAAGAAAAAAAACCAAGAAGCAAATGCACAATTTTTGCCTTCTTTACTTTTTTTTTTTTTTTGGGAGGCGTTTTGTATGAGTGGGTGTTAAACGTAAAGAGAGAGAGGGAGAGAAGAGAGTGGTGGCAAGGTGAGAAGAAAGAAGAGAGAGAGCGGGAAAGGAACGGGGGGGGCTAGGCGATGGCATGCAAAAGCCAAACAACTTAATTAAAACATCAATAAAAAATTTGTAAAAACACGACACGAAAAACGCAAAAAGGCGGCTGTAAAAACTCTTCTCTGTATGTGTGTGTGTTGGTGTTGGTGTGTGTGTGTTTCATGCAAAATTGAAAACGAGGAAAAACTGAAAATAGCCAAATAACCAAATAATAATCATAATAATAATAAATAAACGGGGAATGCTATTTGTGTGTTATGAAAGATATAAAAATTGAATGCAGCAAAAAAAAAAAAAAAACCGAGAGACAGAGTCGGACAAGAGTCGGTGCAAGATACATATATATATATATGTATATATATATTGGTGTTGTCTTAATGGACATACATATACACATCCTTGATATGCCCCCCCTACTCCCTCTACAACAACACACCATCTCTCCCCAACAGACAAACTGCCAATAATGATGATTCCTTTTTAATGTGCGCGCTCCTCCGGGCGTTGGTCATTACTCAACCGTATACCGCCGGTAACCTGGTAAGGGGGTTACGGAAGGGGGGGGCAAGGGAGAAACTTTTGCATCGCGTATCGATCACAAAAGTTGCCAATATGCAACACACAGAGGAACACAGAGCAACGTGTCTTTTCGTGTCTTCTGTGTTTTTTTGGTCTCAAAGCAAAACTCAAAACTCATCATCATCAACTCAAAAGTCTCGGATGAGTCTTGGTTGAGGTTTGCTTTTTTATTATTATCATACCTATATATATATACATATATATATATATATATTCTCTCTTTAGGGGCGTGTACAAAATGATATTTTATTCAATATCCTCAGCTCTCAGCTCTCGAGTTGAGAGCGCTCGAACGATTTGTCCTTTTCAGGCAGCTGGAAAAACTGTAGGAAATCAAATTGATGGGATGGCAAGTACCGAGTCTGAGGCAAGTACAGACGGTGAGAGATGGAAGAGGGGCACGGGGAACAGAAAAGAAGTTAAGCGTAGAGAAAGAAGCCTGAAATTAAAAACTCATAAGATATCGACTGATATATTGAGCTGCACAAATTACTGACAACTGAAGATGAAAGACGAGCAAACGTTGTCTTCGTTTTTTTTTCAGAGACGAGAGATCTTAAAGATCTCTGTGTGGAAGCTCGCTGTGGAGATATTTTGTTAAGAATCACACACACACACACACATACATACAAAGATATTCAAGACAGGTTTGCAGATAGAGAGAGACAATGAATATAAAAAGACAATTAGTTGTTATTAAGTTGTACGGACAAAAGCCGTTGAATCTCCTTTTCATCAACATCCATAAGCATTTAGCTATTTTTTTTCACTCCTCTCACTCACATTTCTCTTGTGTTTTGTGTGTTTTTTTGGCTTTTGTGAATTTTGTTTTTGTGTATGTGTGTGTAAATGTGTAAATAATGATGGTCAGGAGGCAATGACAATGAGATGTAACTAAACGCTTTTAAGGTGTGATTGTTGCCGATTGTTAAGCTTTCGGGCTATCGATTATTATCGATTTTTAATGAGTTGCATGAGCTTGAGTGTGGTTTATTGTTAACATATAGGGTGTTTGGTTCTCTTACTAGCAAACTTATCAACTATTTATCATTTCTTAATAATTTATCGATTATTATCGATGTTTAATAAGATGCACACTCTTAATATAGTGTTATTTATTGTTGGTGAATGCTTTTCAGATACTTTTAAATACAAGTTTATCAACTAATTATTATTTCTTAATCACTTATCGATATTTATCGATTTTTAATTAAATGATCATTTCTTATTTAGATCTGCTTATTGTAATTATGTCGTTTTTTGGTACTCTTAAGTGCAAACTCATCATCTAATAATCATTTCTTATTCACTTATCGATTCTTATCGATAATTTTGTGTATTTATGCCTTCAAAGAGTTTCACAATTGATTGATCGACTTTAATACCATATGAATATAGAGTAGTGATCACATCGAGAGCTGTCATTATTATTATTATAGAACACCAATTCATATAGAATATTGGATTGGCCGGGCGGGCAACCAAATGCTTCAATTAGCTGGGGGCAGCTATTAATAATTAATAGCAGAGCATCTAGCTAACCGGAAAACCAACAAAAACACACACACACATACACAATAATGGTAATAATAATCATAATAATAATAAAAATTGATCAAGAGTCAGACAAGTTATCACACACACACACACTGCCACACACACACACACATGCACATAGTTCATGAACTTAATTTTTAATAATTTTTGTTTGTTTTTTTTTTTCTGTTTCTGTGTTCAAATGATATTTACTTCACATTATTAGTGGCATGCCAAAGTTTTTCCCTCTCAATGCTGCCTCTCGCCCCCGCGTTTCCACACTTTAATTGTTCGATTTTCAGTTTTTTCTGTGTTTTTTTTTTTTGTCGTTTTTGTTTTTGTGTCGCTTTTGGGGTCCGCTGCCTGTTATAGATACAGATATGTATATATATTTGTGTGAGGCTGCGTGGTTTTTAATTTCCGTGCTGACAAATTAATTTAATTATATTAACATATCTCCGAACGATCGAGCGATTGACTCGCACATTGGACCGTTTCAGAATATCAACACAGAAAAAACTAAGTAAGAAGACTCTAGTCGAGATCGACTAGAAGATACCCTTTTAACGCTTGAGCATACACACGGACAGACGGATAGACGGTCGGGCTTACAGACATACCTGCACTACCGGACCAATGCTTGTTTATCTCATATGTCCGGTGTTTCTGAACCGATTTTAATACAAATTTCACAGATGTTCGTTATTTTGTTAAAAGTTTCAATCTTCATTTTTACATTTTTGAAATTCAAGATTTTGTTGTTATCGATTTTATGTGTATATCGTAAAAAGTTATCGAAAAGTTGTATTATCCTAAGCACTAGGAGAAGCTTCCTTCTGCCTGTTACATACTTTTGCACAACACCATTATACCCTTTTCTACCCATTTCATAGTTTAAGGGTATAAAATAAAACAGCAAAAAAACAGAAAAAAATGTTCAAATTCGATTCGTGTCAGCTAATATAAACATCTGTATGTGTGTGGGTGTTTTTTAGTGTGTGTATGTGTGTGTGTTAGTGATTTTTAACCCTTGGGCTGACTCATTAGCTACTTACGTCGGGGTCGGGGTGCGCAGATACAGATACACACAGAGCGGGAGAGAGATACAGATACATTGATATTTAGATACAAAACCCAGCGTAAATTGCACTTAAAACGCTAAAAATTATATGACACACGCTGCCCCGTCGCCTTGATGCTTGATCTTTATCTCTCTATACATGAGTGTGTGTGTGTGTGTCAGTGTGTGTGTGTCTAAGAGATTAGTTATATTCAGGACAACCCCTGATGCCTGTGATACCAAATGATGTCAAAACCCAAAAAGGGGGCTGCTGCTCATTTTGGGCATATGCAAATGGCCTTATATCGCATATATGTATATAGATATAGTATAGAATATATCTGTGCCGCCATATTTGAAACTTTTTTAAACTATCACCGTTGGTGGTGCTTCTGATGGTGGTGGCTGCCACACAGGAATCGCCGCTTGTTGTTGCAACCGGTTTCGATTTGATTAATGCCGCAAGTACATCAAGCAGCAACCAGAACAGAACAGAACAGAAAAAAACGAATCCAGAAATCCAAAAATCAAACAACAACAAGATCGAAAAGTTGAGCTTGTTATTTGCTTGTATCATTTATTTCTACGAAGTGCATTTTTTTTTTTTTTTTCGAAAAACAAAAAACGTTATTTTAATTTTTTTTTTTCCATATCAAAAATTTAATTGATAAAAAATGTTTATAAATGTTGAATGCTCTTGGGAGCATGAAATACATTGTGTATGCATATATTTTAAATAGTTGTATTCACTTATAGTGAACACATGGCTACAGTGAACACCTAGCTAAAGTGAACACCTTTTAATCTTAACCATTTTTTTTTTTTGCAGTATTTTCAATATTTGGTTTTTTCTATATATTTGAAAGTAGTTTTCATCTATTTATTAGTTCTTAATCATTTATTGATTGTTATCGACTTCTTATACGATTCACAATCTTGAATCAAGTCTACTTTAATGGTAATGTTAAAGTTTTTTCCCTTAATTTCCCAAAACTAGTCAAAACGAAGTTTTTTGTAGTTTTATGATAAAATATTTTTCTCTTTATTTTTTTTTACATTTTTCTTTATATTAAAAGCTTAAAACTCGATTTCATCTTAACTAAATGAACCAAACTGTCACTCGTTCAGTTCTTTAGCTCGTTCAAAGGAACCTAAACGAAAGTTCTTCCCGTCTACATCTGTCTTAAACTCTAAAGAGTATCTGTCAGTCCATCTAGAAGTCTTCGAAAACTCTTCTAGTCTTAATATATCTTAACTAAATGAATCAAACTGTCAAACAAAACTGTTCAAAGGAACCAAAACGAAAGTTCTACCAGTTTTATGACTAAATCGAATGCAAAGAGTATTTTGCAGTCCATCTAGAAGTCTTCGAAGACTCTTCACTTCTAGTCTTAATACTTGATGAATAGTCAGCGAAAATCAATGACAGTTTTTTTTTCTCTTTAAATGAGAACAGCTCTTTCGTTCGTTCGACTTCTTCTCGGCTTCTTCTTACTAGTTTTTTTGTAGCCATGTTAATGGGTCAAGTTTATAAATTGCATTGCGACCGGGTTTCATTATTACAATAATAATTATTATTATTATTAGTTGTTGTTGTGCTTTGCAATCGAAAATACGGAAATGAATATTTTGGTTTTGGTTGAGCTAGTGAGCTACTTTTGTTTAGATATGGATAACTTTTTGTTAATCTGGCAATTTTCGGGTAGAATTGGTGCCAATTCGTTTGGTTCGTACTTGAGAAAGTGAGAGAGAGACAGGGGGAGAGAGGGAGGGTATCAATTTGGACAGCTGTCTTTTTGTTTTGTTTTTATTTGTTGTCTGTGTTTTAATTATTTAATGAACTTCTATTTTTGGCCTTTACACAAAAAAACCTCAAACTGAACTCAAATAAAATATGTTTCCAACTGTTTTCTGTCGCACGTCTCACATATTATTTACGATTACACAATATATCTCTCCATGTGTGTGTTCTATATTTGGGCAATTGGCGCTGATAAGCCCCCAACTCCGAAAAACAAAAGAAATCTCAATCACAATCAAATCAAATCCAATCAACCTGAAGTGATGATGAGATCACTTCACATCACTTCAGTTCAGTTCAACACACATTACACCAGAGAGATATCCAGAGCTTTAAATCGATCTTTGTGTGTCTAATTGCCATGTATATATGTGTTTTTTTTTTATACCCTTAACCCATGAAATGGCTAAAAAAAAGGGTATAATGGTTTTGTGCAAAAGTCAATCTCAGGAATGATAACAAAAAAATCTTGAATTTAGAAAATGTAAAAATGAGGATTGAAACTATTAACAAATTAATGAACATCTGTGAAATTTTTATTAAAATCGGTTAAGAAACACCAGAGATATGAGATCATTAAGTTTAGATCCGGTAGTTCACGTTCAGTATGTGTTGAATTTCGAAAACTTGAAAATGAGGATTAAAACTATAAAGAAAATAATGAACATCTGTGAAATTTGTATTAAAATTGGTCAAGAAACACCGGAGATATGAAGTCATCAAAGCATTTGTCCGGTAGTTCACATTCAGTATGTGTATATCGGTCCCGTTATGGGTATCTGCTTGTCGAGCGTACTCGACTAGAGCCTTCTCACTTGTTTTCTTACGAATACGAACACATCTGATCCGCAAAATACCAAAACAGACCATTTTTGCCAAACAGAGAGTTACTTAGTTGCTTGTTTTCAGTTTTCAGTTTTTTGTGTTTCTTTTCTTATTTTTATTTTTTTTGTATTTTTTTATTATTTCACTCGCCTCCCATTAATAACAAATCAAATGCTCGTTAAGCGTGCGCTTCACTCCAAAAAATTCTGCGAATCGATCTTAAGCGAAAAACTAACAAAAAAAAAAACCAAAAAAAAAAAACAACTAAAAAACAAAACGAAACGAAAAGAAAACAATTTGTTTTCAAATCTTTTTGTATACTCGCTTTTTGTGTAAGAACTTTTTGTTGAGCTAATTCAATTTTAATAGGAATTACATAAAGTTAGTATATATTTGATAATTAATATCATATAATATTTATTTAATTTCATAATAATTTTCAGAAAAAAAAATCAATTAAAAATATATTTTTTTTTTTTCATTTATTGCCGCATTTTTTGGTTAACTGTCAGTTCAAATAGATGACACACACACACTTGTACACACTCTATACATCATTTCCTCTTTGCATATGAGGGGGCGTGGCTGAATTCGCCCCCAAACCAAACCAAACTCAATTCGATTCGATTTGCTTATTTAAGTATTTTATTGATTGCCTCGCTTGTTGCACTTTTGCACTAATCGCATATATCTGCCATATACATATAAATATATATATACATATAGTTATTGATATTGATGAAGTGAAAACATCTTTATGGATCTGCTAATCCTAACGTAATCATAAAAGCGAAAAAAGCAAAAGCGAAAAAAAAAAATATTTTTTTGCCGACGGCAAAACCGAAATCAAATCAAATCATTTATTATAAAGCCAAATGACTTACAGGCAACTTTTCTATATAGATATAGATATATATGTGTTTATAGCTGATCTTTACTTATGTATAGTTATTTGTAGATGTTTTCCTAAGAACAAATTTTACCTTCAATGTAAAAATCAATTGATGCAAAAAGCGAAAAAAAAAAATTTCCATTTTCTAAGAATTTGTGTTGCATTCAGCAAAGTTGTTGCAAAGTGCAGCTGGTCTATGATTTTTGTTTGATTTGCAGATACTATATATATATATCTTTATGTGTGTGTGTGTGTGTGTGTGTGTTTGTGTCTATGCGAATCCAATTAGAATGCAGACAAACTCCAATTAAGATATAGCTATAGATATAGATACACAGTTATAGATAGATAGATATATAGATAGATATATGGTATACTCTGTCTATATATATGTCTGACTATGTCTGACGACTGCAATTGGAGCTACTTGTTGTTGTTGTTTTTGTTGTTGTTGTCTTTTGGAGTTTTTGCGACGTTTTCTGGCATTTGGCCAAATATTGTCGTCTGGCTCTGCGAAACGATTCATAATTATGCCAAAGACAATAATGATCAATGACGAATGATGATGATAATGATGTTGTTGTTGTGTCTATGTGTATGTGTGTGTGTGTGTGTGTGCAACCTATTAACATTTGTTAACAAACAACAACACAAAATGAAAAACTATTTTTTCAAGACGTTTTTCAAGTTTCAGAAAAAAAAAAACATTTTTTTTTTTCGCCCAAAAACAATTCAAGCCGAAAATCGCTTAGCTATTAGTTAATATTTGTATTGTTATTGCCGTTGTTGTTGTTGCATTTTGTAAACAAATTTTGTTCAGAAATCAATCACAAACAATTGGCACAGACACGCAAACACAATTAGTTACAAATTACAAAAAAAAAAAGCAAAAAAAAAAAAGAGAAAAAAAAATTGTTTTCTTTTTTTTTGTTTTAAATGGAAAATGGAAAAACTATAAGTGCATGCATATAATTTTCATATTGTTGTTTGTTTTGCAGTTAAGTGTGGGAGTTTTTTTTTTCTTTCGTTTTCGCTTTTTGCTGGGAAACTTTTTGAAATATTATATCACAAAATGTTTAGGGGGAAGTTTTTTTTCCCCCGTTTTTATTTGCTAAAAATGTCGCTTGACTCGAAATTGAATATGAAATAGCTTCAAATTGTCAAAAGTTTGACTTGACTGGAAAAACATTATTTTGAGATACTTTTTCTTAATAAAAGTTATTTCATTCTAATTTTGATTCATTCATTTAAAAATCTATTAAAAAATTATATATATAATACAAAATTAAGATTTCTAGACTATTTCATAAATTGCATTCCAAATTTCACTTAAGAAAATGTCAAAAAAAAGGAAAACCTTTTACAAAGTTAACGAAAGCATAAAAAAGAGTTAAGCCTTTTTTGATCATTTTTTAATATAGAACAATAAAATATTGTTTTTAATTGTCTCATAATAAAGCTAAGGGAAATGAATATAAACTTTCTATCAATAAACATGAACTTGATATGAAACAACCTTTTTTTTTCACTATTTTTTTTGTAAACCTTTTTAAGCACATTTTTGATCATTTTTTTTGAAGCTTTCTGAAACTTTTCGTTCAAAAATTGTTTCCAATTATTCCTAAATATTTAGTACTTTAATATTTTGTTCAGAAACCTTGAATATTAGAACTAGAATATTACCAGAATTTAAATTATTTTCTTAAAAAAATCGAACAATATTTCTTAGACACTTTTTTCTCACTCTTTTTACAAAAAAATATTATAATTATAACTATCTTACTCTCTTCCTCTTCTTCTTTCTCTTTCTCTTTCTAACTCTTTCTCACATTCTAAATATATTTCAGACACATTTTTGAAAAGTTTTCATTATTATATTTTTGACAACATTTTTATTTTTTTAACACTTTTATTTAGGGTTTTTTTTTCGGTTTAAGCTTTGTTTGTTGCTAAGCTGTTTTTGTCAGGTTTGATTGGAACTTACCTGTTGCCAAAATTGTGCCAATAAATAAATTCGCTCCTTTTTGAAAAACCAATCGTTGATTGATTGAACAGCCGTCAGATCCATATCGGCTGTCCCAGCGGCTTGTGGCAATGTTGGCTGCATTCGTGGGCTGTCTCTTTGGATTTGTTGTTGTTGTTGATTCTTTATCACTGTTGTTGTTGTTGTTTTGCCATTTGTTGTTGCGGCATTGAGGTTGTTGCAAGCACACAGCCAGTGGAGAGTGCCACAAGAAATCGACAAAAAATCGAAACTTAACGCAAAAAACGCACGAAAAAAAAAATTGTTTTCTTCTTCTTCTTCTACTTGTTGTTGTTGTTGTTAGTTTAAGTTAATTTTTGGTTGTTGTGTGTGTAACTTCTTCTTGTTGTTGTTGTTAGTTAGAGTGTGTGTGGCAAGGTGGCAAGTTGGTGGCAAGCGAGTGACAGATCAGATATAGCTATAGAGCGAGAGTGTGTGAGTGAGTGTGAGTGAGGGGGTTTGAGGGGGGGCACACACACACACAGTTGCAAACACACACACAGTAATGCACACACACACACATACACACGCACAGACACAGGCACAGTTTTAATAACACCCACACGCACTTTTTTGTTGTTGTTTGTTGTTGTTGTTATGTTGCTTCTTCTACTACTTCTTCTTCTTCTTCTTGTTTTGCTCTTGTTTTGGTTTTGGGA
This sequence comes from Scaptomyza parva, assembly GCA_035044645.1. Taxonomy (NCBI): domain Eukaryota; kingdom Metazoa; phylum Arthropoda; class Insecta; order Diptera; family Drosophilidae; genus Scaptomyza; species Scaptomyza parva. The sequence goes on from JAWNNT010000139.1 coordinate 14,403,636, forward strand.
TTTTTGTTTTTTACGTGCTCAAAAAAATGCAATCAAATTTTTTTTCTGTTAAACTTCTTTCTTTCTGTTTTGTTGTTGTTGCCAATTTGTTGCACACTCACACATATGTTGCACTTTGGTGTTGCAGTTGCAATTGCAATTACAGTTGTTGCCGTTGTTGTTGTTGTTGTTGCGTCGGCATTGAAATCTTTCTTTTTGACACACACAAAAAATCAAAAAATCAGTTAAGCCAAGTTGAAGTTGTTAATTTGTTGTTGGGGCTTGTTGTTGCCGTGTGGTATTGTTGCATGTTGTTGATGTTGCACACTGTTGTTGTTGTTGTTGTTGTTGACACTGGACACACGCGCACACTTTTTGATATATTTTACTAATCATTGATTATTAATCATTTTTTGTGTTGCAACAATTAATTTATTTGAATTTTTTGTGAAAAAAAATAGATAAAAAAAATATTGATGTTGTTGTTGTTGTTGAAACTGAAGAACAGTTAAATTGATGCTGATTGCATTTGTGGTTGTTTGTTGTTGTTTATATGATAATAACTTTTAATATTTTTGTAACTGTTTCGTTTTGTTTGTTTTTTTGGTTTTTGGTGTTGCTTTTTGTGGGGCTGTGTGAATGATTCGTTGTGATTCGCTATTCGCTTTATTGGTTCGACTCCGCAGTACGGCAGAGCGGAGACACATGCACAGATCTCTTTGATTGAGTTTGAACACACAGTCAACAGTCAGTCCACACAAACAACACACACACAATCTCGGTTACTGGCAGCGGCACACACAGGCGACGTTGCCAGTCACGAATTCAGTTGATGACTGAACAACATTGAACAAGTCGCAGCGTCGACAACCCCAAAAAAAAAAACACACACCAAACATACACAGAACACACTCGCACACACACACACAGGCATACAGAGACGCGATGCGCTCGGTACGCAACGCGAGCACGACGACGAACAAAACCAACACACGAACCCAACGAACCCAACGAAACGTACGAACCGCAGTACGAGCACCGTACGAGCCGTACGAACAAACGAACGAACGAGCCGCGATGGCATTGCTTTGCACTCGAAGAGAGACAGACAGAGTGCGGCGAGCGCGCAGCAGTGTGAGCAAGCAAGCGAGCCAGCGAACGCTCTGAGCAGAGCAGAGCAGAGAGAGAGAGAGAGTCACTCAATTGGTGACTCTGCTGCCGCCGCCGCCGTCGCCGCCTGCACGCTTTTGATTTCTTTCAATAGGTTTTTGATTTTCGTTTGTTTTGCTTTTGCTCCTTGGTGGGGCTGAGCATTTTTGTGTGCGCCGTCGCCGCTCACACATACATATATACATGCATATATATAAATGTTATTACAACAGCAACAACTTGTGCTCAGCTCAGTGTTCGTTCTGTTTACTTTTTTGCTTGCGTTTTTTTGTGTTTTTGTTTTTGTTGTTGTTGTCGTTGTCGTTTGCTGCTGCTGCTGCTGCCTTCCTTCTGATAACTTCTGTCAGTTGCATGTATTGAAATTCATTCATTCAAACCAACGGCCCCCGTTTATCTCTCTCTCTCTCTCGCTCTCGCTCACTCACTCACTCTTTCTTTCGCACTCGCTCACACACACACACTGCCATACAGCTGTCCTCTCTCTCGCTTGCGCTGCATATGTGACTGCGGCTTGGCATTCAATTTGTAGCTGCGACGTCGACTTCGCTGCTACTGTTGCTGCTGATTGTGCCTCTGTCGCCTTTTTTCTGATTGGGAAAAACTTATAGGAAAATGCTCTTCTGCGCTCACATTTCGCCTTTGCTTTTGCTTATGTCGCTGCTCTGACTCTTCTTCTTCTTCTACTACTTGTTGTTGTTGTTGTCAGTTGTTTTGTTTATTGAGCCGCAGATTGAGTGCAAACTCCATGCAAGTGACTGACTGAGTGAGTGAGTGAAAGAGAGAGAGAGAGAGTTGATGACCGGGTGAGTGGGAGAAGTGTGTGTGAAGGGGAAATGTTCTTCGCTGTTTTTGCCGGCTTTCTGATTATTATTATTATTATATGATTATTATTATTATTATTATTTTTCATGTTTTGTATGTTGCATTTAGTTGCAATATGGTTGATGGAAGTAAAAGGGAAGGGGGGTTGGGTCGGGGGAGGGGGTTGTAGGGCCGTGGGTGGAGTCTGCGCTAAGGATTTCCTGCGGTCTGAAATTATTATTGTGTCTGGCTTTTGCTCTATAAGTATGTTTGTCTGATTGTTTTGGTTTGTTGGAATTTTTGTTGCTCTTTCTTCCAAAGGTCAATCTGCATTGGCACGTGGGGAAGGTGGGAAAGGGGGGATAGGGAGTGTGTTGTAGCCACGCCTTTGAAGGAAGTTGAATGTCAGATGAGTAAAAAAAAATCCCAAAAAAGAGAAACGATATTATATTTGCTTTATATTAAAATTTATTAATTATGTAAAAAATATTATATTTATTTTAAGGTTAAAAACAAAATATATAATATATAAACATTAGTTTTTATTTATATTTTCTTTAATTCTCTCTATTTCAATAGCGCGGCGCAATTGCATATCTGAAGACCTATACACTGCTTGAGCTGTATTTGCACACTGAGAGTCTTACACTTGAACTCCCACTCTCAATCTCACACCCACTCCAACTCCAACTCCCAACCATTCCCACTCACAACAATGCGTTCAAGTTTGAAGCGAACCACTGCGCTCGGTTCGACTTGCACACACACGCACATAAAGAAAAAGTTCAAATTGTATCGAAGCACCGAATGCAATGCAGCCAGATGCAGAAGTACTAGCAGCAGCAGCAGCAGCGACAACCACGATGACGACGATGACGATGGCAACCTTAACCCAGCGCTCAATGGTTAGTTGTGAAATTGTGTGTGTGTGTGAAGGGGGGGAGGCGGGCTAGCACCTAATGCAAAACAGAAGAAGAGAAGAGAAGCAGGAGTAACAGCACCAACACCAACACCAGCAGCAGCAGCAGCCGCTAAATGCGTTTCAGCGAACGAGAGACGCGCACTGTCGTGCACTTGGCTGAGCCGAGAGCGGGAGATGAGGCTGCCTAACAGAGAGAGAGAGAGTGAGTAAGTGAGTGAAGGACTTGCTTGTGTGTTTTGGAGGAGGGGGTGGAGACAGTTAGCAGCCACCTACACGATGACTTGGGAGTCGTTGCTCGGGTTGACGTTAGCGTCGCCGTTTCTGCTGCTGCTACTGCTGCCGAAACTCATTTCATTTCATTTCATTTCTGTTAGATTTTTTTCTCAACGCTTTGGTTTTTTGTTGCTTTCAGCCAACCATTTCTTTTACTGTTGGACATGTGTGTGAGTGTGTGTGTGTGTAAAAAGCACATGCGATGTTGCCAGGCGCAAAGCATTATTCTTTCTTTCATTCCTTCTCATTTGTGCACATGCAAGTAGGAGTCAAATGTGAGTGATTGACAATCGATGGATGAACGGTTGGCTTGGTTTGGGTTTGGCTTGAGTTCGTTCGGAGCGTCGGAAGCGAACTGACTGGCAATGCCATTGCTTTCCTACTACTCGCTGCTACTTCTTCTGCTGCTGGTGCCAAGCAAGCAAACAAAATAAACAAGTGTTTGTTACAACAACAACAACACGAACACACGACGAACTGCACTAAGCACACTCAACTCAACTCAAGAATCACTCACTATGTTTGAGTGACTCGCCGCCGGTTCGCTCACGGCGCGTCGGAGAAGTTTGAGTTGCAGTTGCAATCAAGCTCAGGGGCTCGCTGCTTGTTCGAAATAATTTTCGAACTTATTCGAATTGAGAGCAGCAATTTTAAATAATTATAATTCGCTTGGGCGGAAAATTACACACTGTGTGTTTTTAATAAAATTCCAATTTAATTTTTTTTTAAATTAAATTATCTCAAATCTAACATATTTTATATATTTTTAGTAGTTAAATTAATTAAAAATTTGAAAAAAAAAAATAAAAATTTTGTTAAAGCAATTTTCATTAATATATAGAATCGATGAGTTTTATTTTAATATCTTTGTTTTTTTTTCCGTACGTTTTTTTTAGTTTTCGAGCAACAAGCGACGTTTAAAAACCCACAAAAGATTAGCAGTAAATGAAACTCACTCAAGGCAGCTATGTGTTAGAGATAGAGCGAAAGAGAGAGAGAGTTGGAGTTGGACTCAAACATGTGTTCACACACACGTATGAAGCAAAAGTCGCTCAATTTTCGATAATTCGCATAATAAAAACCAAAACCAAACCAAAACCCACACCAACACACATGCACACACACACAGACAGTGGAACGCAGGCAAGCGAGCGACACTTACACAAGCGCAAGTGTCACACGGCAGGCAGGCAGCATCAGGAAAAAGAAGCAAAAACTAAAAGTAGAATGAAAAAAACAAAAAAAAAACAAGAAATACATATACTATTTAAGCCCCGCCCCATTTGATTGGCGAGCCAAAGCAGACGACGACGACGACGTCAATGGACACACACGTGAGACATGTGTGTGTGTGCGAGCGTGCTCGTATGTGTGTGTGTGTGTTGCTGCGCAGGTAGCTGCGGGCAGCGGCAGAGGCAGCACCAACATCATTCATCGAATGAAGACAACGACAACGACGAAGGCAGCAACAGCAGAAGCAGCAGCAGCAGCAGTAGACGCAGCATCGCAGCGCCAACAAATTTACTCTGTTGTTGTTGTTGTAATAAGTTAAGAAAGGAAAAACACATAGCAACAACGACAACAACAACAACAAGCAATGGGCAGCAGTGGCATTTTATTTTTATGGCAGCTCGCTCGCTCGCACCAAACGCCATCGAATTGAGCTTAAGTTGGCGCTTCGTCTCTCATTTTTTCATTCTCGCATGTGTGTGTGTGCTGCTGCTGCTGCGTTTTTTTTTTCAACAGCTTTTGGCTTTGATTTCTTTTGCCTTCAAGTATGATGGCTTTTTTTTTGTTGTTGTTGTTTTCGTTTCTTTTTCGGTTCTCTGGCAGCAGTGTCTCTTGGCACCGCCGCTCTCCGCTGCGCACGCGCTCAGTCCACGGCTTGAGCTGTGACTGAAGCTGTGAACTGAGCGCTGCTCGCTTTTGCCATTGAGTGTGGCTGGCGCTTGATTTCTGCTCAGTATATTTACTTGCTTTGGTTTTTCTGTGTGTGCGCGCGTGTGTGTGTGTGTGGGTTTTTTTTGTTGAGTTGCTGCTGCTGCTGCTGTTGCTGTCCGCAGTGACTGAATGGCCCGACTGCCCGCCCGATTGCATAGGTGTAAAAGAGCGCGCGCTATGCAGGTGCCGATGCGTAGTCGTCGTCGTCGTTGTTGTCGTTGTCGTCTTCGTCTTTGTTGTTGTTGTCGTCTGCTACTGCTGCTGCTGCTTGTGCTGCTATTGCTGTCGCCTGTTTAGCTGCCTATTGCTGTTGTTGTTGTTGCCTTTGATTGAAATTATGATTTTTTATTATTAGTTGTGCGTGTGAGCGAGCGTATGAGTGTGTGTGTGTATGTGGTTGTGTCGAATCAAGTGTGAGTGAGTCGACTCGTCTCGAGTCGTGTATTATGAGTGCGTATGTATGTGTGTGTGTTGGCCTAACTGTTAAAGTGTCATATTAGTGTTGTTTTTTGGTTGGTTGATTCGGTGTCGCCTATATGTGTGTGTGTGTGTGTGCGTGCCTGCAGCAAATTGATTTGATTTGTGTGGCATTTTTGCGCTGTTTGATGAGGCGGCAACAATAATAACAACAACAACAACAATTAGCCATTACAATCAACGGGCGGTAATTAAGTTATAGCCAACAACTAACATAACTTAACAAAAAACACGATAAAAAAACTCTCTCATGATATTTTCACACACACACTCATACATACTTAAGTTATTAATTTACTTTTCAGACATTATTATATATATTATTAATATTTTAAATAATATTTTATATCTGGTCATATCTGGTTTCAAAAATGATCTTTTCTTAATTATAGATACTTTTACCAGTATGAAAAATTTAAAATGAGATATTTAAACTTTTTATAAAACTTAAAAAACCATTTTAAAATTAAGAAATATAATTTTTTTCAATAATATGAACGATTTTGTTTGTTCCTTTTATTTTGAAAAATTATTTATTATTTATTTTTTCTCAATTTGAGATATTTCTAGTAATATTTTGTGTTAGTAAAACATTTTTAATGGTTTTTAAGTGTTTTAAAATGAAAATTAAACTTATTTCTATATTTTTAAAAACTTTAAACTCGTTTTCCCAACAATAAACAGTTATGTGTGTGTGTTTGGATATGTCGCAGGTGCACACACACATACACAATACTCTTTAATGCGTTAATTACCGTTAATTAGACGTAAACATGAGAGCTAAAAAAAATACATCCATACATATGTACACATATACACTAATACAATTTCACTTGTCTTCAAAACAAAAAAAAATTCATACAAAATACCAAATTGGCTTTCCCTTTCAAAATTGCAATTAGACAGACAGAGACAGGCATACATAGATAGATGCCGTTAGCCAAAACAACAGCAAGAATAACAACACAACAGCAAAAAGATTGACAGCAATTACAGCAGCCGCTGCTGACGTCGACGTCGCCGTCGCCGTCGCCACAGGACATCAACAACAGGCATAGCAGCAGCAGCAGCCTTTTTGACCTTTAGCCGAAAAAAATTGAAGTGAACGAAGTGCATAACAACAACAACAACAACAACAGCAACAGTTGAACGAAACAAATAAACTCACACGCGCGTTGTTGTTGTTGTCGCTGTTACCGTTACCGTTACAATATTTGCATTGTTTTGCAATAAACGCGTGATAATTGCAAGTCACACACACACACATACGACAGAGAGATTGTGAGTGAGAGTGAGAGAAAGAGAGGTGTTGCGCCAAGTGCAAGTAGAAGAAGAAGAAGAAGAGACAGTAGCAAAGCAGGGCAGGGTTAACGGAATTGTGTTTTGGCAGGCAGGCAAACAAGGGTTAAGGGTTGGACCGTACACAAAAACGCATTGGCGATGGGTAAGAGAGAGGGAGGGGGAGGGGTTGTGGCCAACACACACTCAGCACTCAGTGCGTGAGCTGCGAATTTCTGTTTTCAGTTCTGTTGTTGTTGTTGTTGTTTTTCTTTTATTTTCATTTTATTATTTTGTTGTTGTTGTTGTGTTTTGCACACAGGCGAAAAATGAAGGAAAAATTCGCAATTACTGTTGTTGTTGTTGTTGTTGTTGTTGTTGTTGCTGTTGTTTGTGGTGCAAATTTCGTCGGTTTTTTTTCTGCACACCCCGCGCACAAGGGTAGAGGCCTGGGGGTGATTTTGGGTTGAGGTGGGGCATGCAACAGGCAAATAAGTCTATGTGTGTGTGTGTGTGTCAGTAATTGCGTAATAGATTAATGATTCCCAGTTTAGGAGTTGTTTACATGGCCACAGGCCAAAAATGCAACAAGACAACAACAAGGGGTTAAAGCAATCGAATGCGAGAGAAAGGGAAAGATGTATGTGTTAAATTGTTACCGTTTGACAAGCAGCAGCATGAATACAAAGGGGTGTGAGGGAGAGGTGCGATAGGTGAGAAATATTTCACCGACGTTCTATGCAAAAAATGTAAAAAATTTAAAAAGAAAATGTTTAGTAAAAAATATCTAAAGACTAATTTTAAATGTTTCACCGACGTTCGTTCAAAAAATGTAAAAAACCTTAGAATATCTTTAAAAGCTACTTTTAAAGATGTATTTTCTTATAAAAAGCATAAAATTATCTAATCTTTAATGTATAATAGTCAAACTTTCATATAACGAATGTCATGTGTGAAGGGAAGAAAAACTGGATTACAGTAGAAACTGAATTCTTTCGATTTTCGATTAAAACAAGTTGCATTATAATATTAATTTTTGTATTTCTTGCTGCTTTTGCAGCTGCGCCTGCTGCATGCAACCAGCCCTCAATTTTTTGAAGTTGAAACTGAAACTGAGACCCAGAAACAGAAACAGAAACAGGCAAAACACAGTAGTTTCTCAATAGCCGTCGGACAATTAAACACCTTTGCTTATTACGGCGTCAGCAAGAAGAACAGCAAGTGAGACTGAAAGTGAGAGAGAGGAAGAGGGAGAGTGACAGTGAGGAGAGTGCGAGTGAGTGAGAGAGATGATTGCAGGGAGGGTTCCGTCGTGTTCTCAGGCCGGCTGGGTCGTAATAAGGCTCGTGCTCATTTGCATATTGCAATGCTGCCAGCCAGGATCAATGCGAATGCGAAGGGAATGGTAATAGGAATGGGAACGGGAAGGGAATGGGAGTAATGGGTGCCGTCCCACTTCCCAAAGGCGACGCGAGGAACGGCGCAAAGAAAAAGAAAAATTTCTTTGCGTAAATTATTATAATCAAGTCTTTCTCGCTCTTTCTCTCTCTCTCTCTCTCTTTTCGTCTCTCTCTTTTTCTTTGAGCAGATGTCAAAGGCAAATTTAGTTTTTTCTCTCAATGACAAGCTGTGAAATTTGGCAACGCTGCCCAAACGCGCTTCGATTACGATCATTACGATCATTTTGATAATGATAATGAGCATTATGATGTTGCGCCTCCTTTACATACTAGAATTATTATTCCGTTTGTTTCGTTATTTTGTCATTATGTTCTGTTCTGTTGTAGTTCTGCTCACATTTCGCTGCGGTAAACACATCCTTTAACGGCTGGGTAAGCGCCGGACGGACTTGTTGTAAGTTTCTATACCCTCAACCCAAAAAATGTGTTTAAACAGGGTATAATGGTTTTGTGGATAGGTATGTAACAGGCAGAAGAGTGTTTCTTCAACTCCCCCATAAAGTATATATATTCTTGATCAGCATTAACAGACAAGTCGATTGAGTCATGTCCGGTAGTCCCTACGTCCGTATGTATGAACGCGTCAATCTCAGGAACTACACAAGCTAGATATTCCAGATTTGGGATATGAGCACTCCCATTCCTTAAGCATAGCATATTTGTTTAAAATTTTCGATAACTTTTCAGGTTTACGATATACTCATGGAATCGATAACAAAAAAATCTTTAATTTCGCAAATTTGATAATGGGGATTGAAAACATTAACAAAATAATTAAAATCTGTGAAATTTGTATTAAAATCGATTGAAAAACACCGAAGATATGATAACATCAAGCACTCGTCCGGTAGTGCAGGTATGTGTAAGTATCTTCTAGTCGAGCTTACTTGGCTAGAGCCTGTTTACTTGTTTTTTGCCCATTTTTAATTGGAAATATGGAAAATGTGCGCCTTCTCGGATACATTTCAGTTGAGGGTATTCTTATTACTCCCATCTTTTCTCTATTTGTCATGTATATCCGATACTGAAAACAAATTTTACACGCCAAGAAATTGGCTTTAAGTTATTTTCTCACTGAATAGATAATAAAGCTTAAGCATTTAGATATTATTTTGTTTTTAAGACAAGTTAGACAGTTTTTTGTTGCAGTGCAAATGCACTTATACAATATCTGTTTGTGTATCAGTATTGTTTGCCTTGCCATTGGGTTATTGGATATCCCCATGCCAAAACACAAAAGCTGCAACAACAACAACAACTGAGATACTTGCCACAATTTGATAGTGTAAAGATCTGTATTCGGTTCGGTATTTGGTTTTATAGCTTATGAGTTGAAGAAGCTGCTGCTGCTGCTGCTGCTGCTTCTGTATTTCTCTATCCCGTCACAGACGTCAGCTTTTGGTTTTTGGTTTTTAGTTTTTTCTGTTTTTAGTTTTGGTTTCTGGTCTTAAATTACCGCCTGGGCATTCGTTTCGATCGTGTTTTGGAATTGTAAAAAGAAACATGCGCGTGATCCATTCGGACAATGGGGACAAAATGAAAAAATTGTCTTGGACATGTCTTTGCATTGCATTTCACATTTCGTTTTCGTTTTTTTCGTTTTTGCATTTGTGCATTTGCATTTAAATTAAATGCCCGAGAACAATACGGGAAAACCGACAACCGACAACAGAAAACCAACCGAAGCAGCAGCAGCAAAAACGATTTGCATAGAAAACTCATAGCTCATCATCGCCATCATCATCATCCGAACGCCGAGTGTCGAATCTCGAAGTTTGCTGAGGTAGGCAATAGTTTATTGAAGAAGAAGGGCGAGAGACAAAGGGTAGGGGGACAGATTTATGGCAGTTGCATATGCCACACAGCGATACAATTACCAATAACAGCTAACAACAGCTAACCAGCAATAGATACATTCCACTCCTCGCGCCACTCTCCAGATACTTTCACATTATGAACGATGAACAGTTTTTTGAAGTGCAATTACTTTACATTTTTCTGTGTGTGTGTGTGTGTGTGTGCTTCGGGTGATTCCAGGGTCCTCCAGGGACCACAAAGACCAAATGCTTACTTTTGCCAGCTTGTTCTTCTGACCTTCTATATATAATTATGCACCACCCTATGCGAAAAAACCAAAAAAAAAAAAATGAGATACTCTTACTAAATATTATTATCATATTTGAGGGGAGTAGAATATTTGTTCACTTTACTCTTATCTCAGCTCAAAATATGTGTGTGATATGAATTATGGTGGTACGATGAGATTTGGTTCATTTGAACCGAAAAAAGAACGAACTATAAAGCTGCTTGTAGTTCAACTAGTTCGTTCTTTTATTTTATTAAGTTGTTTTGTGACTGACAATAGATATAATCTTTAAAACAAGATTTGGTTCATTTGAACTGAAAAAAGAACGAGCCATGTAGCTGCTTGTAGTTCAACTAGTTCGATCTTTCATTTCTGATTATAGATATAATCTTTGAAACGACCAAATGAAATAAATAATCAAGAAGAAATGAACAAAAATTACTGAACGAACTAACTGATTTTTAAGTTCTTTTAACTGAAATGGAACTAACGAAGCTTAAGATCATAAATATGGGTTTTCAGTGACGTTTTGTCAATATTTTGTGTGTTATTTTGTGATATGAGTTTGATATTTTGATGGATTTTTAAAGGTATACAACAAATTTCGAGAAAAAGTTTTTCATTCATGACAAAAATCCAGAAAAATAACTCCAAAAATCGAATCTTTACTTCATTCAACTTAATTTTTCCACAAAAAAAGTTAAGAAATAAAACTTTTGTTCTTCTGCAAAGAGTTTCTCAGCGCAACCTTTAAGGAAAGAGCATTCGCCATTCTATGTACTTGTTGTCTCTTAAATTTTTGATTTGTATTCTTGTCATATGCAAATGTTATGAGAAGTTTGGCGATCAAAAACCGCCCTCAATACCAGAATATACCGGAATACCAGAAGCAAGCTGTTAGCTTTTTTTTTATTATCGTTTCATCTTACGTATATGAATACGTATTTGGTATTATTAACTTTTACCTATTATATAGATAGAAAGACAGAGAGAGAGAGAGAGGGAGAGGCAGGGAGAGATAGAAAGAGAAGCTTTTGAGATGTTCCCACAGCTTTCTAAGTATAGTCTGGAAAAATTATTAACTGCTGAACTATAATTTCTGGGGCAGAGTCTCTCGGTTTTCTGTTTTTTTTGCTGTTTCTCCTGATTGAAAGCAGTTGAGAGTGAGAGGAGGCGGGGGGCGGGCGGGCGTGGGCGGGGCAGGGGTGTTGAATGAAGGGGGCGTGTGCTGGTTGCGTTTTGAAAACGAACGAAACGAAACGAAACGAAACGAACTGTAAACTGTGTCGTTTTTCGCTACGCATTGACACGCCGCTGCATGCCAAAACAGATACACAGATACAGATACATAGATGCAGATACAAACGTATCTAATAGATACATGTGAAAATCACGCATTTCGAGCTGGGAAAGTCAATGAATTGTGCTATTGGCTTCTATTCGCTTCGCATCCATGAGATACAAAACGTGCTATGACAATGGACAGCTAGCTATAGCTCTCTTGCCACCGATGCCACATGATGGGGCGCAGGTAGCAGTTGCACTAGTAGTGGCTGTGGCATTCTTTGTGTTCTGGTCTATTAAGCAATGTGCCGCGTGTATCTTAAAGATACAAGTTAACTAATAATTAGCTAGCTGGCAACAAATTGCAAGCCTCTTGTTGTTGTTGTTGTTGTTGTCGTTACGAAATGCGTATGTGTGTGTGTGTGTGTGTCTGGTAATTGTTGTTGTTTGCCCTGGGAATTTTATGCATTTGAATTCGATTGTTCGGTTATGTTCGGGCTATAACTATGGGCACTATATATATGTATTTATAGTAGACTGCAGATACACCCTACCCTAAACCCACCCCCCTCTCTATTCAAGTCTTGTCGCCAACTTTCAAACTTATTGTATTCATTTTGTTCGGTTTTTCGTTCGTTTTTAGTTTTGTACTTTGAGTTTTGAGTTTTTTTTGGGCATTTATTGCCGGCATGTGATTTTTTTTGTTTTTTTTTTTTTTCAGTTTTCAGTTTTCAGGTTGTTTTCGTACTTATTACGAGAGTATCTCAACTTTTGGCCCCACTCGCAGCTCTATTAAATTACACGTTTGGCAATCGCTTGTTGGTTTTTTTTCAGTTTTTTAGCTGCAATTTTCGGTAGCGTATAATGGACCACAATTTTATTGACATTATTTTAATTGGCAGTTTGTTCAGTTTTCAGTTTCAGTTTTAGCTTCAGTTTGAAGTCAAAAAGTTAGCTGAGTTGTTTTTGTTGTTTGTTGTTGTTTGTTGGTGGGGCAGTGTGTGTGTGAGATTTAGTCGCATTGTTCATACGCAAGTCACTAATTGAGGTTAATGGGGTTTTTTTTTTTTTTTCTTGAAATCGTTCAAGCCAATGTTTTTGTTGTTGCCACAAGGCTTGCCACTCGGCATAATTTGTTTAGTTCAACTTTGATACGCACAACGTTAAATTTTCATATACATATATATACAATACATCATAATCATATATATACATATTTAATAAGCACAATCATCATTTTTTCAACTTGTTTGATTTTTTTTTTTTTTTTTGTTTTTTTTTTTTGAGATTTTTATTAGATTTATCTAAGAAATAATAAAAATACATTAAAAAGTTAATGTTCTCATTTTTTATGTAATAATGTGATCTTATAAACTTTATAAAGTTAAGAAAATAAATAAATTTATTTAATCAAAAATGAAAAAGGTTTTAAGTTCAGTAAAAAAGTTAAAATAAATATTAAGAAATTGAAAAGGGTTAAGGAAATGATAGGAAACTTTTTGTTGTGCGGAAGTTTTTTTCGACTGTAAAATGTGTGTGTTTTCCATAAGTGTTGCATGCAACAACAACATTCAAGAGAAAACATTTCATTAGGAGTTTTGGTTTTTTGCGACTCTCGCAAGACATTAAAAAACTATTTGCCAGTTTTTCGCTTTTCCTTTTTTTCGTTCCTCTTAAGGTTCGACACACCAACAGATAGAAAGAGACAGAGAGACAGAAAGAGAGAGTGAGAGCGAGAGAGAGAGAGACAGTCTGGTTTGAGACATCATTTGCCCCGGTTTGCATCATTAATTTGCATTAATTCCGAATCAAGAAATGTTTGCTGTGTTTTTGTTTGGGAAACGCTTTGCATTTCGTTTTTTTTTTTTTTTGGTTGAATCGAATTACAAGAATCGAGCATATGTGTGACAGCAAAGGAAAGGAAAGAAAACAGGAATCGGGCCAAAAAACTGGCAACACCGAAGAAGGAGCACGTCTTGTCAGGCATTGCCTAATGACATTTTTTGAGGTTGACAGCCAAAGAAGCCAACAAAAAAAACCCTTTTTTCCGTTGGTAAAACGCATATGACATTTGTTTATTTGCATCATTTACCTTATTTGGGTTGTTGTTGGTTGTGGTTACCAAAAAAAGAAAAACTGGAGCGAGTTGCAGACGCTGCAAAGTATGCTACGGCAAGAAGTAAAGGATTATTAATGATGCCGCTGACAAGTGAAGTGGCAAAGTCGCAGGCAGAGACAGAAAATACCAACAAGTAAGCTCGACTAGAAGATACCCTCGCAGCCTTGACCAGACAGACTTGCACATACCTGCACTACCGGACGAGTGCTTGATGTTATCATATCTCCGATGTTTCTTAGCCGATTTTAATACAAATTTTACAGATTTTCATTATTTTGTTAATAGTATTAGTTCTCATTTTCAGAATTTTGAAATTCAAAATTTTTTTGTTATCGATATCCTAAATCTGAAAGGTTATCGATAATTTGAAACAAAATTTCTATTACTATTAATCCTAGGGATTAAGAAAACTCATATCCTCAATCTGGAATATCCAGGTTTTGTAGTTCCTGAGATTGACCCGTTCATACATACAGACAGACGTTCGGACGGACGGACTACCGGTCAAGGTCATATCGACTCGGCTATATACTTTATGGGATAAGAGAAGCTTCCTTCTGCCCGTTACAAACTTTTGCACAAAACCATTATACCCTTCTTTTACCCATTTCATGGGTTAAGGGTATAGAAAAAAAGAGTATTCTAATATATTTCTCAGCCCATACATAGCCCGTACATACACAAATGTTGAATGTTGAATGTTGTTTTCGGCTTTTGCGCATGTGATTTATTGACATTTTCAGGCATTTAGCATTGAGTTTTGCCCCTCACCCAATCTCTTCGTCGTCGTCGTGGCACATAAAGTCTTCAGCTGGCAGATTAGCATAAACCAAAGTCATTTCATTTGGCTAAACAATTTGTAATATTGATTAATGCATCGTCAAAGTCCTTGTTGTGTGAGAAAACGAAAAACAATCTATTGAAGGCGAACGAAGAAGAGAAAGAGATGGAAGATGGATGGAAGGAGAGTCCAACAAGTGCGTGTGTCTCTGTTTGTTTGTTGCATGCCCCCGCTCGGTCCTTGTTACTAGTTCGCGTTTCGTGCAACAGATACAGAAACTAATGCGCACTTAATGCACTTCATTGTATGCCCCCTCAATGTGCCACACACACACACACACACACATACACTCTCGCACACACATTTGCATATGTATTACATTCATAGAGCAAGGCAGAACCTCTCTCTCGGGTTCGGGTTTGGGTTCCTGGCGTGAGAATTGCCGTGTCCTTGAATCGTTTTGATAATATCGCATTATGCACGGGCCCCTCTCGCCCTCTCACCCTTGCCCCTACCGCGTGATTCCTGGGTTCCTTTGGGTTCCCTTTGGGTTAGGGGCTGCTTATGCGCAGCTACGCATTGCCATCGATAGGGGCAACAAGTGCGAGGCAACGTTGCATCCGCCGCGCGAATGCAAACAACACATTTCCACAATGTGCCACATACAACAGTGGCATAATCTTTTGCCACTCGACTTAAATATACCACGTATGCGTGTGAGTGTGAGAGAGGGAGAGAAAGGGAGAGAGAGAGAGAAAACTGTATCATTGATTCTTGTTAATTTATACAAAAGAAACTAAATCAAAGGAAAAATATATTTTTGAATATAATATAATGAATTGGGTTACTAAAGTTCATATATTATATGTAAACTGTATAAAAAGGTATATAAAAAATATATTTCTTGATATATATATATTTTTTGGTAACTAAAGTTCCAATATGCTAAATAAAATGTATAAAAATTTATATGAAAATATTTTTTATTTTTTGGATATTTAGCAAGTTTTGGGAAACCATAAATCAAATATGTTGTTTAGTTTATATCTTGGAAATGATTGAAAAGTAGCTTTAAACTAGGTTTCTGAGCTTAAATTGATTAAAAAGTATCTTTAAACTAGGTTTTGAATAAAAAAGTATGCTTAAGAACAAAAATGTTTGGAAATCTAAAAAATCTTTGTAAAAATATTGAAAACAATAATGAGCTTCATACAAAAATGGTGAAATGTGACAAAGAGATGAAGATGATGAAGATACCCGCTTGCATAGAGTATACTACATAGACGACGACTAGAAGTGTGTATGAAGAAGGAAGGGTAAAAACAAACAACGACAGGTTCAACATGCTCATTATTAACTACTAAATAACAGAGCGGCAAACAGATTCGGAATCGGAATCGGGATCGGGGAGTTGGTGTTGGAGTCGACTTCAGAGTTGGCCCAAAAGTCAGAGAGTATTGTTGTTGTTGGCTGACTGGCAACTGTTGCAGCAACGGGCGGCGGCATATGTACAAGCAACAACATTTGTATCTCATAGATACACGCAGTAATAACAACAACAACAACAACACGTAGGCCATAGCTATAAATGCTTCACTGTAAAGTGTGTTTGTGTGTGTGTGCGGGTGTGTGTGTGTGTTGCCACAGAGAATTGGTAGTAGCTACGACTAACGGTGCATTTTGCTATGCAGCGCGCGCAAAAACTTTTTGCCCCAACAGCAACAACTGCAACAACAACAACAACAACAACAATGACGACGACGACCTTTTCAAGCCCAAAGCTTGCCTCGTTTTTATCAGCGCTGGGCAAATCTAGCAGCGCTGCAGTAACTATCTGCCCCCCCTACACCCCCTCTACTCGACCATGCAACGGCTGCACTTTGCATTTTGCCATTGCACTTGCCGTTGGAAATTAATTTTCGTGCAACAGCCGGAGAGCCTCTAGAACAATAGACAAACAGCCGCGTTGTGGCAGTGGCAACAACAACAACAACAACGACTATAACTTGTAGATAAACTTCTGCTACCAGAGCAGCACACACACACACACACCCCCCCCCCCCCCCAAACCCCATCCTACTTCTACTCCTAACTCTCTCTCTCTCTCTGTCTTTTAGCAAAAGCCCAAGCTGTGGCAGACCAAACCAATGCATAGTTTTTGGGGCCTACACCACACACACACACACACAGATACTAATACACACACTAACAAACAAGTACTCAATAAAAAATCCGATGTGAAATTCACACACGTATTAAAGTGCGCGTGCTCGTTGTTGCTTGTGGTTTGTTGTTGGTTGTTGTTGTTTTTGGTTGTTTCTTGTTAGCCAAATAATAATAAAAGAAGCAGCAAATCAACTCTTGTGTTATATAGCTATATATATATATATGTTTATTCGTACAAGAGGTTGCCACAGGGGTCTTCTACTCGACTCGACTCTACTCTACTCCAAGCTGTAATCGTGTTTGATCTTGATCACAGCCTTTCTATGATGTCTATGGCCTAACTGTATAGTTGTGGCTCTTGCCACATTTAAAACATTTCTCTGTTTTGGCCATATGTACATATATGTATATATGTATTTGCTTGATTGGGGTGTGGTCTGGCGGCTGATCAACATGGGAATGTTTTGGACTTTGATTAGGGTATAAAATACCAAAATAGAATATACTTTCACACCTTTCTTATGGCAAACTTTGGCAAGGTCTTGAAACCATTTTGTCTTTCTGAACGGTGAAAAGTACTTTTTTTCCCCTAATAACATCATCTACATAAAAGAGAGTTAGACGAACATGGCTATATCGACTCGGCTGTTGATGCTGATCAAGAATATATATACTTTACGGGAATTTCTTGGATTTTGATTAGGGTATTAAATACCAAAAAAGTCATAGTCATATAATTTCTAAGCTTTTCTAAGGTCTTGAACCCATTTTTCCTTTCGAGACGATGAAAAAGTGTTTTTTCCCCAAGAACATCATCCACAAAAAACGTATTAACCAATCGCATTGCGGTCAATCGTTTAAGTAGTTTAAGTTCTAATACTCGACGCTTAACAATAAACAATAAAACTTAACAGTTATTATTCCCTTAGAAGAAAGAAATCCTTTGATTCTTTTCTTCTTAAGGAAAAGCACACACGTGTTCTGTGCCATTTGACCCCATTACAAAAGATACAACTTTCACCCCTTTCACCGAAAAAACAATCGAATCTATTACAATTTTGTTGTTGTGCCAACTTTGCATTCTTTTGCACAGAGCTCAATATTCGCACAAATCGCTGGGAAACAGGAACAGG
Source organism: Scaptomyza parva (assembly GCA_035044645.1). Lineage (NCBI taxonomy): Eukaryota > Metazoa > Arthropoda > Insecta > Diptera > Drosophilidae > Scaptomyza > Scaptomyza parva. The sequence goes on from JAWNNT010000139.1 coordinate 14,421,506, forward strand.
GAAGGGAAAACAATGCGGAAAAACCGAAATCGATCGTTGTTCGATGGCAAATCGATGTGAGAGAGGAGAAGAAAGAAAGGATTTACTTGGGATATATACAGTATGATATTTGGCAACTCCTATCAATTACCACAAATGTGCCACTTCAAATGTTGCAAAAGGCACAAAGCGAACAATCGATTCAATTTTTGGCAAATTTGGGCTAAAGAAGAGCCAAACCCTTTCCACCAAAAACAACCCTTTGTTGTTGCTGTTGTTGTTGTGTGTGTGGCAAGGAGAGATCTTTTGCGACAAACGATGACGATTTGAAGATCTTGCAGCCGCCACACACACACACAAACACACTCACACACACACACAAACACACTCACACACACTCGCACACGTAATCATTTGCATAATCATAATCTCAATTCACTTATTCAAGGGGTTGATTTCCTTTTACCTTTACTTTACCTTTACGTTCACCTTTTACATTTACCTCACTTCCTTTTACTTATAGTTCACCTTTCGCTTTTCGCTTTCAATACACACACTTCCGTATGTGTGTGCGAGTGTGTGTGTGTGTGTGCGTCTTCACCTTGCCACGACCGATACACAATTTGCATATCAATGCAACGGATATTATTTATTTTCATTATTTTCGTTCATTTCAAATGAAACGAAAATTTCATGCAAAGCTGCCGCTGCCGCCGCTGCATAAGTCTCTTCTTGATCTAATATGGGTGCAGATGTGTCTTGCCCTTCAAAAGACAAGGCACACAGAGAGTAAGAGAGATAGAGATAGAGTGTGTGAGTGAGTGCGATAGTTTTTGCTAGCTGGACGGCAATTTTCTCATAATTATAAATGCAGGCGAGTTACTCGTTCATAACTCAAAAAGTCTCAATAACGCACTGACAGGCAGCAAGATCGAGGTTATTTGTGATTTTCAGAATCTTTTTTATTTCCAGGCTCTCATCATTAACATACCAAAATAAAAAACGAACTCAAAACCAAAACCGACTATTGATTGATCTGGAATCTGAAATGTGAAATCTGGAATCTGCGTAATGCAGAATAGGAAATGGGCGAGTCTGTGTTTTTGGAGCAGTTTCATCAACTCGTTTTCATATGTTAATATCTCGTCCAGGCAGCTGAACTTCCATTATTTGCCATTTCTTGTTGTTTGTTTGATTGTGTTTTTGTTCTATCTGCATCTTAAGCAATCCATATAGATAGTTCTTATATTATTATGATTATTATTCCGATCACAATAGACGATAATCAATGCAAAAAGCAAGCCCGTGAAAATGTTTATCCAATGTTCCCGATACAAAGTAATACAACTTTCTATTCTTGATACTATTTGTGAATGAAATGAATTTTATACAAACTTAAGAAATGTACTTATGATATATTCTTAAAGGAAACTTGCACCTTCTTAAGTTTCTTTCCTAAGCTGTGAACCAATTCTCTATTCTTGATATTTGAATGAATGAATGAAATGAGTTATACAATAAATTAAGAAAAGTATTTATGATATGTTAACAGAAAATGAAGCCTTTAAAATCTATCCTCAAGTTAAACTGTGAAAGTTTGTTAAAAGAAAAGTAATTGATATTTTAATGAAAAAAGTTTAGCAATATCTTTAAAAATGTACTTTTTATATTCATATTTCCACATTTCACATTTCTATATACAATATACATTATCATCTTGAAGTTCTAAAAGATTATTTCCTAAGACTAAACTATGAATGGAGTAACAAATACTCTTATAAACAAAAACTATTGAATGGATTTTACAATATTATAGCTAATACATCAAAATAACACATAGGCTATCATTTCTTAAAGATATTGTGTGATTGACAAGGCAGACACTGAATTGAGAAACTGTTTTAAATGCATTATCATCTTGTTCTTTAAGTTCCTTAAGATTCTTTCCTAAGACTAAACTGTTGAAGGTCATATGGACATTTCATCTTGAAGTTCCCTAAGATTCTTTCCTAAGACTGTGAAAGTTCATATGGACATTTTATCTTGAAGTTCCCTAAGATTCTTTCCTATAGCTAAACTGTAAAAGTGCATATGGACATTTCATCTTGAAGTTCCCCAAGATTCTTTCCTAAAGCCAAACTCTTGAAGTTCATATGGACATTTCATCTTGAAGTTCCCTAAGATTCTTTCCCAAGGCTTAACTGTTGAAGGTCATATGGATATTTTATCTTTAAGTTCCCTAAAATTCTTTCGTAAAGCTAAACTGTTGAAGTTCATATGGACATTTCATCTTGAAGTTCCCTAAGATTCTTTTCTAAGACCAAACTGTGAAAGTTCTATTAATGTTTGTTAGTCTTTCAAGCAAAAACTATTTAATGGATTCTTCACGCCGGTGCAGCGACAGCAAGTAACTGGTATATACTAATATATAAGTATATAATATAGTTTAATATATAAACATATGTATGAATATTTATTAGTTTGAGTGGAGTCGATATATTTGTCACCCCAAAAAAAGAGCAAAAGTCAAGTATGTATATAGAAAAAAAGAAAGAAAAAACCGCCACCAAAGTCATTTTTTTATTTTTTTGGTCGTTGCCACACACTTGACCACATCACAAGTCAGCTGAGGGCTAACACACACACACACACATACACTAATATAGAGCTCTTTGGTCATATAAAATGCTAATTTATAACTAAAACCGATCTATTAACTTGAATGTCAAAATAAACGCGACCAACCCTCGAAATGTTAAATGGAAATAAAATTCATGACCAGTTGCCAGTTGGTTAGTTGGTAATAGCCAAAAGAGTGTCCACAGAGAGCGAAAGAGCGATAGAGAGAGACGGTTTTGGGCAATTGGCGGACCTCGAGGACCTCGTATGTCGTCGTCGTCGTCATCGTCGTCATCGTATTGTTGTATATATGCCACCATTGGGTGTCATTTGATTAGCATAATGCAACTATAAACGTGCCATAGCTTACTTTTTACCAATAGCCTATGCCTATGCCTATGCCTATGGACCCTGTTGGAGAGAGGGTGGGGGGGAGAAGTGGGACTCGACTCGCTTCAGTTGGTTAGTTGACATTTTGCCTGATATACACATTAAGCGTATTTTATTAGTGTAAATGTTGACGTTCGGTTATTTGTTTGAGCCATGAAACACGCCAGGTGAAAATGCCAATAGAAATTGAAATGGATATGGAAATGGGAAATGGGAAAACGGGGACAAACCGGGGAAAAACGGGACAACGGGGGCAACCCGGTCATAATGGGAAAATGGTATTATATAGGGAAATGGTCAGCACTGTAATTTGAATATTTATTACATTATTAGCGCACGTTCTGTTTAACATTTACAGTTCGTTACATATGCTCGAGAGCAAGTAGTACTATATGGCTTTAGGTTTTCGAAAAAAAAAAACAGAAAAAAACAGAAAACCAATCCCAATTCCTTGTAGACATGGCCATGCCCATTGGGCTTTATTGAGCCCGTATTAGGCGCTTGGTCATTAAGGCTGAAAAAAAAAAAAAAACAAAAAAAGGCAAACAACGTTGTTTCGGCCGTTAATTGTATGGCTGAAGAGGGGCTTGGCTTCTTTTTTCTCCCCCCCTGCCTCTCTCTCTCTCGGTCTCGGCTTTGGCCTGGCTTATCATATGCCTTGTATCTATGTCATCTTTTCAGCTGCCAGTTTGCCTTTCTTCTTCTTCATCATCATCATCTTTTTTTCCTTCTGCGTTTTTGTTGCTGTTTTTGTTGTCATCAGATCATTTGCTGCACACAGCTCTCTTCTAGTTAAAATTTATTGGCCAACTCTTGCGTCTCTCTCAACTCAACTCAACTCAACCTTAACTCGGACTCAACTCGTCTTGGCTTCGGCTTCGGCTGCGGCTGCGGCTTGTGTGTTGTGTGTTGTGTTGTGTTTGCGTTCGCCAGAGAGTGCTACGTGATCACCCATAAAGGTGTAATAATTTTTATTAAGTTCACTTTTGATGCTTCATTCCCATCTACCGTCTCCACTCTCCACTCTCTTCTCCCCTCTCCAAGCCCCATATAGGCTTATGACTTATGCGTGCGCTGCATTCGTACAGATGACAACGATGGGAATCTTTACGCAGAATTTCTGATTCTCTGACTCCGATTCCGATTCCGACTCTGACTGCGACTCTGACTGCGACTCTGACACTGACTCTGACTCTGACTCTGACTTCAATTTCAACTTTAAGTTGAACTTAAGCTGATGCTGTTGAAGCTTTGGCGACTTAATGTTGTTGTTGTTGCTGTTGGCACGTGTCGGCATTTTGTTGTTGGCCTTTGTGTCAACGAAGTCTCGATTTGGTTTGGCTATCGACTCGATTGACTCCATGATTTGCCCCAAACTCGCCCCACGATCGCGATCAACGTGCCAGCGATAACTTCGACTTGCTCAACTTTTTACTCCATAAACAACACAACAAAGCTTAAGCTCCGAAAAACTTTAAGAAAAGTCGTTCAATACATATAAAACTTATGTATACTATATATATTTTATGACTCACAGCTGAGAGCTCCAATAACCATTGACTTTTTTAGGAATTCAACAAGAAAGCAACATCTCCGATATACATATATCTCGACCAGTATTCTCATTAGCCGATTCGAAATTACAATGTCCGTGATCAGATCTCAGATCTGCCTGAAACCTTAAGAATTGTTATATAAGTAATCGATGACTTTTCCCGTTTTCGCTAAGCATATGTGATCGATTACTAAAATATCTTTACTTTTTTTAAATGAAAATCTTGCTACAGAAACTATAAGACATAATAATGATTATCCTTTGAAATATCATCAATTTCGTGTAAAATACAATGAAGATACCGAAGATCCTTAAACTCGGTCACCTGGAAGGGTGTCTTATTATCGTTCCCTCTTGTTTTGATTACCTTTAGAGCATATAACAACGTCTTTCCTAAAAGTAAACAAGATTCTTAAAAGGTTTTTTGCTAAAAATAACTATTTAGCACACAATATTGTTTCATATTCTTAGAAAGTTTCAAAATGAATACCGTATAACATTTTATAAATGTTCTCATGTTCTCTCTGTTCCTAAATATCTTTTAACACTAATGCAATCAGCTAATAAATATGGTTAAAGTCAGTCAACAAATATCGTTTCAAATGCTTGACATGAACAGCAACAACAACAACAACAATAATAATATAACTGGCAACATGAATAACGCAACGCAACGCAACGTCAACTTAACCCCATTTAACACTTGTATTATGCAAAGAGTTCACCCCCGCGCCGTACCCCGCCGCACAGCACCCTACGGTACCGCACTGTAGACACAAGGGTTTTTTCGGGTTAGAAAAGGGAAATAAAGGGGGTTGTTGTTGCTTGTTATCACCATTCAATAATAATAAAATGCACATGACCAATTGGTGGTAACAGCTCTCACAGAGCACGGCGTTGTTGTTGGCCAAGTCAAGTCAAGTAGTTGTGGGCCGAAAACGAGCGCTAGAAAAATGACTTCAATTAACTGTTCGGCTGACCAGTGACTAACCAAAATGGTCGGACAGCTCGGACAGGACACGCACACACACACACACACACACACACAAACACATGCACGGAAACACAATCAGGTCGCCAGTGAAGGGGGTTGAAGGGTTGAAGGGGTTGATCCGCTTTGGATTGAGTTGAAAATCGAAGCGAGGGTGCCATCTAGTGGCCAATGCAAGAACTACGGCGACGGCGACACTAAAAGCATGTGTGTGTGTGTATGGTATGTGTGTGTGTGTATGGTATGTGTGTGTGTGTGTGTGAGGTGGCTTATGGATTCGCATAAATTAATTTTCATTTAAAACGAATAAGAATACCAAATGCGAATACAACGAATAAAGTCAACGACAACAACAACAAGAAGAACGATAATGGGCAGGTACATAACTACACACACACATATGCAAGCTGTGTGTATGTGTGTGTGTGTTTGTATATATAGCGCCAATATATGACGAAAGCGTTGCCGTTTCTATTGCCTTCGTCAGCCTCGTCGCACATTGCATGTGAAAACTCATTCATTACTTTTGTTAAAAAGGCCAAATTTCGCGGCGACGGGCGACAGTGGGACCAACTATCCCATTTACCCCATAAATATTACTGCTTATCAACATTCAAGTACAATCGATTAAAATCGATTATTAATAAAACGATTGTGTTTTATGTTGTTGTTGTTTATTTATATATGAAACATTGGCAAATCCGCAAGCGTTTATACAAAAATAATACATCACATTCAACAAGTTTCTTATAATCAGATGGTGTTGCAGTTATCGATAGTTATCGATTTTGTTGGATGGCTTATTGGGGTGACGGGTTCTTGGTCTGGGCAATGCGCTCCATCATTTCTTGGCGCACGTATTTGGGCACCAAGGCAATAGCTAGCGGAGTGATCTCATCTGTAAGCTCTTCCTTATTTATGTTATCGATGCCCCGTTCTTTTATGGTGTCGTATACAAATTTCAGAACGTGTGCGCTCCAACCACAATCGTCCAGGCGCTTTTTGAACAGCACCAAAAGTTCCGCAGTGTCCTCTTCGCTAAGTAATGAATTAGCGTTAGAATCATCTCTAGACTGCATCACCAAATTCAATTGTGGATTGGTAAAGCCCTTGCTTCCTGATGGTCTCAAATCGATATCGTTGATATCAAAATCGTTAAGTGATGAATTAACGCTTGCAGTCGAATCGGTTGTCTCCAAGCTGTTCCCAATAGTTGAGTTGAGATTGAAAGAAGTTACTAGAATACTTTATTATATAATACTTACATATCATTGTGGTTGATTGAAACAGAACCCAACGGTACGTCCTCGCTTCCAAATGGACTAACGGTACTCAATTCGGTAGCGTTGAAATCCCAATCGTTTAGGGATGAGCTATCAGACTCCATCGAATCATCACCATTGCCCGTCTTCATTCTGTTTTTTGTTAAACAAGTTACCTTAATAGTATATTAGTATATAATACTTACTGTTTTACCCAATCGCAATAAATTTGGTTCAAACCCAAAGGTGCATTGGTTACACCTCGGCTTCCTGATGGTATATCGTCATTATTCAGATCGTTTTCGTTGTCAATATTCATGTTGCGTTCCATAATCGGACCTAAAAAAGATTGTATTCGCTTGTTGTTTGCTCAGATAGAAATAAGAACTGAATTTTTAATATATTTGTTTTAATGTTTCCGTTTTGATTTGATAAGAATGGAATGTTCAAGTTTGCTCTAATTTCTATGGAATCGGATATTGTGCTACGAGTTAAATTGTCAAACGTAATCTCAATGCCAACTTGATGTCATAAAAAATGTTTTGTGTCAATGTATTTTGTGAATGTGATTCGCAGCGTTGCCACCTGACGAAATTTCGTTCAAAAATTATGTAATTCTGGCCACTGTACATGTGAAACGCATACAATTCATATGCAAAGTCATACATACATACAGACACTCATGGGACATATATGTATACATTCATTCATACATACGTATGTATATGTAAATATGTATATATGTATAACTTTGTATATGGTATAAACTTGACTAAAAGGACTCGAGGGAGATATTAATCTACTTCTTTTTTTTTTTATTTCTCCTTCGGTACGCGCCAGCAAACAGCCAAAGCCAAAGCCAAAGTTAAAGCCAAAAACGTTTCATTCGTTTCGTTCATTATTATTACTACCAACTATTCGCGGTTGTTGTTGTTGTTGCTTTTAACCTGATACCGAAACCGAAAACTGAACGCAACCCAAAACTAACCCAAACACACATGGAGAGAGACTGAGATGGGGAGAGGGAAGGCAGCCGTCTTCATTTTCACGAGTTTTCAGCTGCTTTTCATTTTCATGGCACGAGCTTTTCTCAGTTTGCCTTTATGTTTTTTGCTCCTTTTCGGGCAGAGCGCTCTTAACTTTTATTGTTAACATGCAATTCATTTATTAATAATATTCATATGTCAGTGGTGCATGTGGTACCACCACCACAACCACATCAGCACTACCAGCACCCCCTCTCCCACAGATCTGTTTGTATTGTGTAGGGCTGCCACTAGCCAGTTGTGTGAATTCGTATGGTAAAATGTCAGAAGTTAATAGTTGCATACCATACCATATAGCAAAATCGATTTATGGCATTTTTATACGTGAAGAAACGTTTTTTAGGGAATCTGTTGATAATAATACATAACGGTAGTAAAGTATTTAGTATGACTAGAGACTTTACATTTGGCATAAAAGTCTCTTTCGATACAATCGATATGCAAATACATGTTATCGATATAGAATCCATACTATTATAAAAAGGTATTTTACTTATCTCGTAAACGTTTTGCTATTAAAAACCTACAAATAACAAAGCTATAAACTTCAAGTTTGGAGTGTCTTTCAAAGTTATCGATATAATCGATATACAATCCATACTTTTTTCCTTCAAAAACAATAAGATTTTATTGATTTAAAATAGTTTTCTTACTAATCTTCTAAACATTTTGGTAATTAAAACTACAAAATCACACGAAAAATGTGTATTAAAATTGTAGGGAAAATCTAAAACATTAAATCTAAACATTAGTATCTCTTCTCTTCAGTTGAGTTTGCTTGGTCCGTGTGAACAAATATAATATGATTTTGTAATAAACATGTACACAGATTTAATTAACTGCACACGTTTACATACTAAATATGTTTGCCAACATATATATACATATTTGCAATGGACCTTTATGTGAAGAGAAGACTCAACTCAAAACTCAAAACTCAACTAAGACCCTATGGAGTAGCTTTAACTATTGCCGTCCTGCTTCATCACACACACACACACACCGACACACAACGACACACACACACAGACACATTCAACATTAATAATTTAACGAGTTTAATTTGAAAAACCTTTAAAGGCAATTAACGTATATTTTTGGCAGTTTTATTGCATGTTTTGTTCGTATTTTTCTCTCTCTCTCTCTCTCTCTCTCTCTCACTCTTTTCATTTTCTTGCCTTGCATTGGTTGAGTAATAATAATACAGGTAAGTATATATGTATATATATGTACGTATATTGTTAGTATATATCATTTAGCGGCTGTATTTGCTTTACTTCATGTTGCCAAGCGTTAGTCAGCCGCTTGGCAGAGAGTATTTAAAAAATTACTTAATTGTTGTCATAAACTGTTGACGACGACCAACTTGAAGCTAAAGTGGCCAAGCGCACTTACTACAGTCAGCGCTAAAAGTATACACACAGTTAAGATGGCGATGGGCTTAATAATATTCGTATTCAAATTTAAGTACAAGATAAGGTTTAAACTAAATCAATGTAAGAACATGTAGAAAAGGTTATTCATAAAGTTAAATGAGGTTTTTCTTTATTAATTTTAAGAAAAAAGCCAAGAAAAAGAAAGAAATACAATCAACTCTTATTGTGCTTAGAGTTACATATCCAAATAATTTTGCTAGAGACTGTTCTGTTTTTAAGTTATTAACTTAAGTTTTTATATCACACTCGCACACACCGAAAGAAAGAGAAAAAGTGCCAAAAAGTAAAAGAAAACAAAAAAAATGAACAACAAAAACAAAAAAATACTAAAGTTGACAGCTAACAAAACAGTAATCATAATAATAACTGAAAACTGGTTGTTAATAATAATATTTTATTATTATTGCATTACTTGGTAATGATTTATTTCAAGACTTGTTTCAGTTTCACACACTCTTACAGCAAAACCCAACACGAAGGGAAAGGTATCAAATAGGATGACACCGACTCTTGCTTGTACATAATAAATGGACAACAGTGTCTACCAATTTCCATAAACATAACTCACTTGAATGGATAGTCTTTCTAAGAAAAAAGATTTGATTTGAAAATCTCTCTTCACTATTCAAATTTTAGTAAACTTCTTCGACTAGAATATTCTAGTCTAGACCCTCTTAGGACTTTTATGATTTTAATCGATATTTTCCCTTTTGTACTTGAAGATACAAAGATAGTGGTTCTAGAAACAAACAATAAATCGGTATTTGCAGTTTAAGCACTTTTCTGTTAAAGAAATAATCGATTATTATCGATATCTTCACTTTTGCACTTGAAGATAAAAAGTTAGTGGTTCCATAAACACTTTTATGTTAAAGAACCAATAAAAAATAATCGATTTTTATCGATATTTTCCCTATTTGCACTTGAAAATACAAAGTTAGTGGTTCCATAAACACTTTTATGTTGAAGAACAAAGCCAAAATAATCGATTATTATCGATATTTTCTGCACCTTAATCATTATAATTATCGACTTTAATCGATTCAAGTGTTGCCATAAACATAACATTATATGTATGGTAATCTTTTCGTGTACTCATTTAACATTCTTAAATGTGCGTGACTTAATCACGTTAATCGAGTGTATTGGAGCTAGTTCCACGAGCGAGTTCGAAACTGATCCTCTCTTACTCTCATATCATATTCATGTTCATTAGTTCTGCTACACAAAATTTCAGTTGTAATTTCAATTAGTTGCTGTTTGCTGACTTTAAATGCGGGATTCTTTACCGACTGCAGTTAGACGTGATACTTTATTTGTGTTTTTTTCTCTCATGTCTTTTTATTTATTCATGTTGTAGTATTTATTTATTAGCGGACGGATATGGAACGGATGGACGGGGTTGGGCATTTTTGAATTGCATCATAAATTCAATTCAAATAAAGTTAAATTCACATTCACTTACGACGAGTCGTGCTTGAACTGAACTTAATTGAAATTTTGTGATCTTGTGCCTTTAAAATGACAACAACAACAACAAAAACAAAGTAAAATAAAATCATTTCATGTGTATTCGACACAAAATTTTGTATTACGCTCGGTTCGGTACAGTTCAGTTCAGTTCGGTTCGGTTCGGTACGGTTCTGTTTGTTTTTGCGTTTTAATCAGGAAGTTTTTAATTGCGTCGTATATTTCAACCGGCAGCTAACCATATCATCAAGATGACAAACCCCTGCCCCCCCACCCCCCAACCCCTTCCCCTTTTCATACATCATACTTCCAGAAATCCCAAACCCGAAACCCGAGATCCAACCCATTCCATTCCGCGCATCACTCCGCCCTCCGCCCTCTGGCCCCCTGCGTGTGGCGTCATTTAATTGAATTATTTCGAACGACTATAATAATAACAGCAACAACAACAATAATAACAACAACAATAACAATAATGGGCAATGGAAAAAACGTCGTCAAAAAATCAAAAAAGATTTTTTTTTTTTGCTTAGTATTTTGTGTGTATTTTTTTTTGTTGTTGTTTGTTGCCTGTCGTGTATATAATTAATTTTTAATTTGACTCGCAGAAAATGGGTAATAAAAATTGTAAAATTGTAGCAGCGGCAAAGCCCCGCCCCCCCCCCCCCCCTATTCAATCGACGATCCCCTTCTGGTCAGCCAGAAGGCAAAGAAAGCTCAACAAGAATAAGAAAAAAGCAACAGGAAAAACCAAGAAAAAACCAAGGAATCGATGGGGGCAGGGGGGGGGGGGACAATTGCCGTCTCTTTGTTTGATTTGCCTTTTGCACCCTTTTTTGGCCAACATGCCCGGGCCATGCCTCCTTGTGTGCATTCTGGCTAGTTGCGTCTCTTTTTGGCCATTGTTAAATTTTCCCATTTCTCGCTTTCTTCGATTTCTTCGGTTTTGGCTTTGGCTTTGGCAATTTTCTTTCATTAAAAAAAAAATACAAAAAAAAACCAAAAACAAAAGTAAACAGCGACATTTTTTGTTTTTGTTTTTGCGTACTTTATTGTTAATTTTTAAACAAGGTTTGCCCCCGTTCCCCCGCCATCCCTCACCCTCTGCCAAGATGATTGGGCCAACAGCATCACCACCAGCTGCTGCTGCTTCTTCTTCTTGTTGTTGTTGTCCAGCACGCAAAAATTATTATAATTTTCTTCTTCTTTCAGGTTGGGTTTATATTCATAGACGTTTTTTGTCCCGTTTGCTTACGCCTTTCGACTTGCTTTTCGGGTTTATCGTCTTCGATATGCCTCGACTTCGACTTCGACTTCGACTTCGCATTCGACGGAAACGGAAACGTAGCCAAAATGCGACGCCCTGCAGCCGTCATCGCCGCAGCCAGCACCCGTTTCCCTCCCCTCCACCCCTCATCCCCACCGTTCCGTTGCATACGTCCTTTGTGTCCTGTCCTCAAGCTGTTGTTATTTTTCTGGTGAACAATAAACATTTTTGTATCCCTTTTCTTTTTTTTTTTATACCCTTAACCCATGAAATGGGTAAAAAGAGGGAATAATGGTTTTGTGCAAGTGTATGTAACAGGCAGAATTTTCGATAACTTTTTAGGTTTACGATATACACATGTAATCGATAACAACAAAATCGTGAACTTCCAAACTTTGAAAATGAGGATTAAAACTATTAACAAAATAATGAATAATGAACATTTGTGAAATTTTTTATTGAAATCGGTTAAGATACACTGGAGATATGAAGTCATCAAGCATTGGTCCGGTAGTGCAGGTATGGTTATGTCTGTCTGGTCAAGGGTTAAGGGTATCTTCTAGTCGAGCTTACTCGATAAGAGCTTTCTTACTTGTTTTTTTTGCTGGCCTCCAAGTCGTATAAATATATGAAAAAAAAAAACAAAATCAAAGACTGCAATATGCCGCTCAACATTGTTGACGCCGCCATCCTTTTAAGCTCTCTACCCCACCAACACCACCACCCTCCCCCATCCTACAACTTGATAACCCATTCCGTTCCGTTCTCTTCTGTTGCGACTGTTGCTGTTGTTAAAAAAAAAAATTGTAGCCACGTCCAAATACTGGCAACCATTTAGTGTAGTTACTTTTTTTTCTTCTGTGTTTTCTATATACACACATACAAATACATATATACATATATATATATTTTTATAAACTTTCAATAATTTTTTACTTTTACCCATTGGCTGTGTTGCTGCGCTACAGCTAAATGTTCAAAGCATTTGAGATTCTATATACGGTTAAGTTTTTATGAAAGAAATTGGGAATAATCTGTATTGTTTGATAATGTAAAATATAGTTTGTCATCAGGTTGCTTAACTTTACCCTAAAAAAATAGATACAAAATATTTTAAAACCTTTGAAATTTGTATTAAAAGTTGTAATAAGTTATTGGGAAATAAATAAATAAAAAGATAAACACAAAAAAAAACATTGCTTGTATATTATTCTGTTCTATCTGAAGGGCTTCCTAAATGTCATCTATGCTTTTAGCTACAAGTAAAAGTATGTTAAACAAGTAAGAAGGCTCTTGTCGCGTAAGCTCGACTAGAAGATGCCCTTAACCATTGACCACCTTGACTAACAGACGCCCGACCTTCTGTTTGACAGACATATACATACCTGCACTACCGGACCAATGCTTAATGACTTCATATCTCTGGTGTTTCCTAGCCGATTTGAATAAAAACTTCACAGATGTATATTGTTTTGTTAATAGTCTTAGTCTCCATTTTCAAGTTTTCGACTTTTAAGATATTTTTTTAATCGATTCCATGTGATTCCATTATACCCTTTTCGTACCCATTTCATGGGTTAAGGGTATACAAATTTGTCTAAGATTTTGTTACTTACGTCTCGTGTTTTTTGTTTATCGGGGGGTTTTTTTTTTGTGTATTTTCTTCCTTATTAATTTTTGGTGCAATTTTTCTTCCCTTTTGCTGGTTTTCTTTGTTGCTTTTGCTGCCTAACCGCTTGCCCCAAACCATTCACAATCCAATGACGCCGCCATTGTGGTGCACCTTGTTGCCATTGTTGTTGCCTGTAGCTTATCGTAATTGATTTGGCGTTGTTTTCCTATATATATATGTATATATATATTTTGTTGGAAGGCGGTCGGCATTAATTTCTATATTGAATCCTTTTAGGAGTCTTCACTCTTGCCAAAACCTTACTATAATAAATAATATTTTTAGTAAATTTTTCCCTGTGCTATACGAAGTACAATGGTTTGATTATGGGGAAATATTAAGGTTGAAAGTGGGTAGGGGTGGAGGGGGGGCGAAGGTTGGAGCTGCATTGCGTGTTTCTATAAGTATTTTCCGCCGTTGGGTTCCTCTTAAATTGTCAATTAAGCGACACACAATAAAAACAAACGAATTTACTTTTTTTTCCCAGCAGCAGCAAAATGCAACTAAGAAATAAATGGTCAAAAGTAATTACATGTTACAAATATTGAATCTATCTCGCTCTCACTCTCGCTCTCCCTGTCTCTCTCTCTCTCTCTATTGAACATGCCAAGATCTGTGCTGAGGAAGTTGACATTAAACAGCGTCAAAAGATGAAGAAAAACAAACAAGAAAAAAACAAGAAAAAAAAACAGAAAAAAACTAGAAAAAAAAAACATAGTAAAATCAACAACAAAACGCAAAAATAAATAAAATTAAATAAAGTGAGAAAAAATGAAATGAAATGAAAGCCACAACAAGCGACAAGAGAAGAGAAAGATAGAAAAGACATTCACCGCACAATCTCTCGCTCCCTTCCCCTACCCCTTCGCCCACAACCAAGTCAAAGTTGACGCTCTTCTTTTAACTGTTTATAAGAACATGAAAATGAAGGAGCCAAAGTTTCAATTCGGCTATTTGACTATTTGACTATTACCATTGCATCGGAAGTTGGTATTTTTACCAAGTATTATATACTATTATTGTTATTATTTTAGTTGTGGCAGCGGCGGTGGCCCTTAAACAAACAGAAAGTTGCACGCCAGGCGGGGCACTCTTGTAGACATGGGCGAAAGATACAAACACAAACACACATACACGGAGAGAGAGATACTTAGCTGGGAAGCCACCTTTCTACGCAACCACATCCGGCATTTGTGTACTATCTGAGTCTGGGTGCAAGAGATTTACGCTCCCACTCATGTTGTGGAGGAAAAATACTTAAAATTAACAAAAACACAAAGAAATTTATAAGTAAGTTGACTCTGACCGAGGAGACTCGAAAAAGAGCGCGAGAAAGTTCAGTGGGTCAATTTGGTAGTAGCATTTTTTTTTGTTTGTGGCTTTTAGCTCTCAACTCTCCTCAGCTTTAGACTAACTCAGTCCTGTGTGCTTGCCTTGATGTTCCATCTGTCAAATTCCAGAAAGACTACCAAGTCAAGTGGCTAAATGTATAACATTCACTTCTCTCTCGCTCTCTCTCTCTCTCTTTATGTATGACCTTTGGTAAAAAAAACTATTTTCAGATTAATAACATAGTTTTTCTGTTCTATTTCTCCCTACGTTAAGTTTCGGCACTTCACCAATCATTTTTTTGTATATAGTTTGCATGTCGTCGAATTTGACAAACACCTGTCAAGTTCAAGAAATTACTTTCTTTTTTTTCGGGTCTAAGCCGGAACCAAAAGAATACAGCACGCTTTAATTCGTGTTCCTTGCATAACATTTTTTTTCATTTTTCTATCATTTTTTTTTCACATTCTTGTAGCACCTTGGCAAAGTAGAGTTCGAGAGAGAGAGAGGGTCACACTGGCTGCCCACCGGAACAGGGTGCCAGGGTGCTCGGAGGGGGAGGGTGTGGGAGGCGGTAGCGACAGTGTGACTTGGTCTTAAGTCCATCAATCATCAGTCACATTTCGAGCAGAGCGCAGTTCGGCTTCGTGCACTCAACGTAACATTCAAATCAATCAAAAAACAAAAAACCAAAAAAAAAATGACGACGACGACGACGACGGCGACGAGTTCTAACTGTTAAAACGAATTGGCAGCCCAACCAACCAACGAACGAAAGAACCAACCAATGGGACTGCCCATTCCATTTATGCAAAACAAAGGAGAAAAAAAAAAGGAAACGGAAAAAAAGAAAAACGTATAAATAATTTTTCATCGAATATGTGAGAATATAGCGAATATACATATACATTTGTATATTATATATGGTATGAATGTGCTGCAAGCTGATGAAGTTATTCAGGCTTAAACTCCCCTCCCTCCCCCATCTCTCTCTCTCTCTCTATGATGACTAATGTGCATGGTCTCGCTGCTGCTGCTGCTGCTGCTAAGGGTGAGTTTGGGGGGGTTGCTGAAGGGGGGTAATGTTCATATGGCGTGCGTTGCCAACATGCAGAAAAAACCAAAAAAAACCAAAAAAAAAAATACAAAAACAGTTCAACACTGTTGCCCATATGGCTGAAACTTCACATTAAATGATCAATTACACACATATTTGGGAATCTAACTTTAAAGATATTTCTATATTAGTTCGATCTGACTTAAGTTATGTGGAATGTAAGAAAGATCTAACTTTAACAGGATGTCATTCATAAGCATTATGATCAACAATATAAACATAAGATGTGTCCTAATAATCATCATCGTGATTACTTTTTATACCCCTAACCCATGAAATGGGTGAAAAAAAGGGTATAATGGTTTTGTGCAAAAGTATGTAACAGATAGAAGCAAGCTTCTCCGACTCCATAAAGTATATATATTCTTGATCAGCATCAATAGCCGAGTCGATATAGCCATGTCCATCTGTCTGTCTGTATATATGAACGCATCGATCTCAGGAACTAATCCTAATAATCAGGTTTACGATATACACATGAAAGCGATAAGAAAAAAATCTGAAAATGAGGATTAAAACTATGAATAAAATAATAAACATCTGTGAAATTTTTATTCAAATCGGTTAAGAAACACCGGAGATATGAAACCATCAAGCATTGGTACAGTGGTACAGTGGTATGTCTGTCAGCCCGACCGTCTGTACGTCTGTATGCTCAAGGGTTAAGGGTATCTTCTAGTCGAGCTTACTCGCCTAGAGCCTTCTTATTTGTTTTTTTTCTTAGTGTAAGCAATAAAATTTAGTTTTATTAAAGAAAAGCGAAACAAATTCAAAAGAATTTTTCGCAAGTTGTTTCGGCGTCGGCGACAACGACAACATAAATTTAAAACCACCTACACATAAATTTTTTTGCTAGATACTACTCGTATGGATAGAAAACGATGAAGATGATGATGATGATCAACAAGAAGAAGAAGCAGAAGAAAAAACACAAAATGAACTGCAATTATCACAACAACAACAACAGCAACAACAACAAACAGCAAGTGCAACTGTCAACTATTAAATGACATTTAACATGCCTACGAGGGAGCTCAACGTTTGAATGTGCCAAACACGGGGGCAACGGGGAACGGGGGTCTGTCGTCGAGCTATGGCGGCATTAGTTTCTTAAAATATCATTTCAAATTTCAAATCAAGTCATCAACAGTAACAGCAACAGCAGCAACAGCAACAGCAGCAACAGCATGCGCCAGATCCAGCCTAAGACACCAAAAAAAAAACCATTGCGATCAGAAGAGAAGGAGAAGGGGCAACACATTCCCTCTCTCTCTCCCTCTGTCTATGTTGCTATCCTAGTATTTGATGGGGGCTGATGACAACAGCAACATCATCAACAACAACAACAACAGCAGCAAATTTATTTATTTATCAGCCGAGATTGCGTTCACACAAGTACACTATATATATATGTATATATGTTTATGGGGATATTTCAATTATAATTTATATGCGATCATATTCGTATTTTTAGACAAAATGAAATCTGTTATAAGAGCGCATCTAAGCTTTATAAGGCGACAACAACAACACACAGATAACAATTTAAATAAATAAATGCAAGAAATCTATTAAAAACGCTTTTACCTTTTTTTATAATTTGTTGCAGGATTTAACCTAATAGGAAGTCGGTTCCATGTAGAAATTATGAAATAAAGATAAATCAATGTTTTTCTATATACATTTAAATCATAATAGAATCATTTGAAGAGCAATTACAGTTTAAAAATCCGCTAAAGAGTTGCCATACTGTTTTGTTGTTGATCTGGCAGCGCCCGTTTCATGCAAATGACTTTGCAAATTTCAAGTTTCAGAGCTCTTGAACTCGATCTTTGACTTTTTTTTTCAGCTGCGACGCGACGCAACGCTTCGCCAGTCTGTAGAAAGTTTTTTTTTCGTTGGTTTTTCGGTTTTTTGGATTTTTGAATTTTTTTTGGCAAATCATAAACGCGACTATCAAAAATGGCGCCAGCAACGCAACCGCATCATGGTCATGGATCACAGCACACAGAGAGTTCGGTTCGGTTCGGTTTACTTAGCTACTACCAAAAAAAAATTTAAATATGCCAAACATCGTCGTCGCCGTCGTCGTAGTCGTCGTACAGTTGCCTCGAAGTCGGATAAGCGGACTTAGACTCAACTCGAGTCGAGTCAGTCAGCCATGCGCGTAGGGCCCAAAAACGTAGTACGTAACTTGCCCCCGCTAACTCCCTCCTCCCCCGCAATATCTATATCTATATCCCGGTCACGCATTTAATGCGCACGAGTCTTGGCTTTTGGGTTTTGGGTCTTATCGAATAGGTGCTCTAAGGTAACATTCCACCTGCTTCTGCTTCAGTTTTTTTTTTTTGAGTGCGCCATTTTGGAATTTCGTTTTCTGGACGAATGCCTCTAATATGAATTCAAATTTCAAATGTTATGCTCATTGTTAGATTGGCTAGGAAGGTGTTCGAGTTCGAGTTCGAGTTCGAGTTAATACTACTTGGTAAAATTTTTGGCTCGGTTTTCGGTTTTTGTATTTAGCTAATTAGCGTGGCTCATGGGAAATGTACATGGGGAAATGGCTGTTGGTTCCCGTTCCCGTTCCCGTCCACCCGCAGGCTATAACCTAAATTTCTTTTGAAGCATTTATAATGCGACGTTGCTTATTCATATAATAAATTAATGTATTTTTGTTTTTTCTTCCTCTTTTTTTTTTGTTTTATAGTTATTGTTATTCTTTTTTTGAATAAATTATAAACATTTTGATATTTCATGCGTTTTTAGATTTCCAAGTCGAACAAAGAGTTTAAGTTGCTTTATGGTTAGCTAATTTTTGGGAAACTCAAAAATCATAAAGGGAAACTAAGAGAATTTTAATGGATTTTATGTTGCTAATTATGGATAGAATATAAAAGTATTTGTGGTTAATTTTTTGATGCAATCAATACGGGAAAACTTAATAACATATATGCAATTTAGAGGAAAAGACTTAGGGTTAAAAACTTATTTGTCACTCCAAGAAGGTAAAATATGTTGTTATTATTATGGATATGGTATAAAATCAGCTGAGAATCATATTCATGAAAAGTTGTTAACTTTTTTCAATTGAAATATATTTTATTAAATAAGTTAAGGGAAGAGTAAAAAACTAGGGAAAAAACCCTTACTTCACTTTATATAATAACCAATATGCCCCAGTTGAGACCAGTAAGAAGGCACTAGTCGAGTAAGCTCGACTAGAAGATACCCTTAACCCTTGATCATACAGACGGTTGGGCTGGCAGACCGGACTACCGGACCAATGCTTGATGGCTTCATATCTCTGGTGTTTCTTAACCGATTTTAATAAAAATTTTACAGATGTTCATTAGTTTGTTAATAGTTTAAATCTCCATTTTCAAGTTTTCAGTTTTCAAGATTTATTTGCTATCGAATACATATGTATATCGTAAACCTGAAAAGTTATCAAAAATTTGAAACAAACTTGTCATGCCTAGAGATTAGGAGAGCTCATATCCTATATATATAGACTCTGCTATTGATGCAAATCAAGAATGTATATACATTACTTTACTTTCTGCCTGTTACATACTTTTGCATAAAACCATTATACACTTTTTTTCTACCCATTTCATGGGTTGAGGGTATAAAAAAAACGGAGTGCATAAAGTTATTAAAGCGTAAATTCGAGACCATTATGATTTAGGTAGACCTATGAATATATTTAGTTTAGATCATTTTTAAGCTTAAGCGCGAAGTTCACACTATATACTATAACAAAACAGAAAACAGAGAGAAAAAAAAATGAAAATAAATTAGTAATGTTTGTTGTTGCTCGCATTTAGTTTATTGTTTTGCCGGTTTCTGGCCGGTTTTTTGGTTTTTTTTTCGCCAGTTGGCTGGAGTTCAATGACTAATTTATGAAAGTTAGCTTGACTTGGCTTTTTTATTGGGCATAGACCGGAAATGCTTGGCCCCCCCCGAAAAAAAAGGGCACACGCTTGATGAGCAGCGCTTAGCTAAATAGTTAATATCAATTGCCAGATACATATATATATCTTTATATACATATATATCTTTCTTGAATCAATTGTAACAAGTAGTTGAAAAAGGAATTAAAATTCAAAAAGGCAGCCGACAAGGACGTTTTCGGGGAAAAGATCTGCTTATCTTGCGGTCGGTCGAAAAGAAAGAAAGAAAACATCAGAAAAATTCCAATGTTGATATGTGAAATTTCGCACTCACTTGTTGCACGTTGCATGTGGCATGTTGAGTGTTTGTTTGCCGGTTTGTTTGTTTGTTTGTTTCTGGCTAACCAGGACGCTAATCAGCCGGAAAAAACAAGCCCAATTCGGCTGAAGGGCGTGTGCCGACAAACGTCTTCAGGAGGATATCCTGTACATCTCAATATTATCAATGCACTCCTCCCTCTCCCTCTCCCTCTCTCTCTTTCTCTCTTTATCTCTGTGTGGCAATTTAACGCCTCTAATTGAGCCATAATCCCGAGAGAAGAAAAAGGCATTCATCTATATATCAGCATCTCTTCATTTGATGTGTTTGTTTTGGCTTTGACTCTGGCTTTGGCTTTGGCTTTTTGCCGACTCGCCGACTAAATCAATTTTTATGTCGCACTTTGCAGTTAATGTGTAGCGCCGCCGCCGTCCACTTGGGGCACGAACACCAAGACGGAGACGAAGACGAAACTTCATGTTGCGCCGCCGTCGCCGCCGCCGCCGCCGCCGCCTTCCATTTACATTAAATATGCATCAAAAAATTGATGATGATGCATTTTTAACGATTCAACGAAGATTTTTATGTCATGCATTTGACAAGATTCGACAACTGACTTCGACTTTGACGTCGAATTGATGTATTTCTCAGATGATGAGATGATCCATTTCAGTTCTGTTCTCAGTCTGTGTCTCAATTTCAATTTGATGGCCTGTTGATAAATGTCATTATTCGATTGTTAAAGGTATTTTTTTTCGTTTGTGATTTGTTTTCAATGACCATAAAGTGTATGTGTGTTTAGTACATGTCAATGTTACTAGATGGCGCTCGATGGCTCACACGCTGCGCGTCCGCCTGGACAGGTCGTAATTATTTTTGTTTCTGTTGTTTTTTCGGCCAAATTGAATTGAATTAAATTGTGAATGTGAAGTAGAAGAAGTTGTTGTTGTAGTAGATGAAGCCAAAGCAGCGCCCAAATGAACAACGAACTTCTTCTTCATGCCACAGTTGAGCGATTCTTGGGTGTCTCGTTGTCATTGTTGTTGTTGTTGTTACTGTTTTGTACTCATCGTCACTAGCCAGTGACGCCGCGGCTCACTTGCACCTGCACCACAATGACGATGATGACGACGATGATGACGATGACGCTTCCACGACGCTTCGCCGTCTCCTAAGTATCTTTCCCAGTTTAGTTGTTGTTTTTAGCTGGTGTTTTTAGTTGGTGTTGCCATGCCCAACTACACACACTTCCATCCATTCCATCCATCCCAGCCAGCCAGTGTGTGGCAAGCATTCGTGGCCACTGTCACTGTCAAGCGTAATCATAATTTATTGTAATTATTTTGTATTATTTTTCAAAATTGTTTTAATGAGTCGACTTCAACATCGTCGTCGCCTTCGTTGCTTCTTCTTCTTCGACTTCTTCTCCTCTTCTTCTTACTTGCTGCCTCGTTTGAGTGGCGCTGCGATCGTTTTGGATTTTTACCTGATTTTCCAACAACAACATTATGATTATGAGTATGAGTACATACAACGATGTTCAGTTAATTTTACCGCCAGTCGAGTCACCTCGATCTGCCAGTAATTACATTATAGATACGTGTACATATTTCCATGTTATGATTACCGTTGTTTAAGACACCAACAACAACAACAACAACCGCTAGTAACGACACTTTTCAGGCATTTTGTCAAACGTAAAATAGTATTTCATAATCGGAAGTGTTAGCTTTTATTATATATATATATATGAACATATTTCTCTTACCTTATTATTATTCGACGACCGACCGACTGGCATTACCGAGGTATTTTTAATGAGACTCAATTATTGAAATTTCTCAAATGCAGCAATGCTCTGCTCTGCTGTGCTGTAAGAAATCAACTTCCCCTACAAGCTATATTAAATTGTATCTTGCATGCGATTTCTATGTTATTATTTTGTGTGTTTTTCTGTATTTTTGTTTTTGTACAATTTGATATCTTATGGAGTAATAATATTTGCCAAGTGAAGAGTCTTTAAGATACTTTTATTGTGATGGAAAATTGTAAGTTGAATATTTTATTGTAGTTTTCTATATAGATTCCAGTTAATAGGTTGCTTCTTGGTTTTATTTAAGCTCTTTCCGTGGGAAATTCTCTATTTTCTAGTTGAGGCTTCGAAATATGATTCGACATAGCTTTATTGAGATCAGGATCATTTGAACATAAAGTTCATTTAGAATTGAAACTATTCATGATTTTTAAACACACCTTAATCCTTGTTTGCCAATGGTTCTATTTGAAGATGGTAAGTGATACTAACAGGGTTGCATTTGCCATCATCATCCGTAGGAACTCTTGAGTTTGAGCTGTATCTGAACACCCTGACATGTTTAAGCCCATTAAGTATTAAACACTATAAAACATATTCATATCATATCATGACAGTAGTCCATTTGGAGATGGTAAATGATACTAACAGGGTTGCATTTGTTATCATCCCTTCCCATTCCATCTGAAAAAAATCTTAACTAGTGCATTGAAGTTGTAAATGTTGTTTACAACCCACCTGTCATCGCATGCGTATTATTAGATGTTACCAAACTTTGTTTTCCCCGACTGTTATAATAATAAGACGACATTACAAATAATCTTAAAATACGCATTGAGCGCGAGGAGTGAGGAGAAGTGACAACAGTTTTCAACATTTTGATGCTGTCTGTTGTGTTGCTTTGTGTGGTTGACGCATTGCCTCAAAAATGTGCCTTCCACTCGTTGCACGTTTTTGGGCACCTGTTGATCTTATGCAAATATCAAATAGTTTTACGCTGGAACAACAAAATCCCTTACCAAATACACAAAAGCACACAATACACATGGACAAAGCAGAGTGTTTTTTCTGTTTCTGTTTCAGTTTCTGTTCTACTGATAAGGTTTTTATTTTAAGATCTTTTGTTTGAACTTTATCAGACTGGGCTTGCGTGCAACAGGCAAGCAGGAGGGGGGGAATGTCTTCTCTCTCACACTCCCTCTCTCTCTCTCTCTCTCTCTATCTTTGTGTTATTAAAGATTTCTGGCTTTGATGTGGGCTATAACAACGATAAGATAGTAGTTTCTGAGTCGAGTCGAGTCGAGTCGAGTCGAGTAGGGGCGGCAATTGTTAGACTCAGTGTCAGGGCTACAAACATATATACATATATGTACAGATATATAAATTAGTTGCAGTAAATGCCAAAGCAATGACGCTGATTTCCAAGAATAATATGTGATTTCGTTCTATTCGTAAGACGACCAAATAAATATTTCCCGAACAATAGCACCAAAAACAACAGTCACAAAACTATATACATATATATATTTACATACTGATAGCAGTAGATTGTCCATCCAAATATCCAAAATGCCACAAGTTGTGGGATGGGATGATGTGTGTATAGAGATGTGGCATGCCACTGCAAAGTCAATAAGATTAAGTCGCGCAGCATCAGTAACTGCAGATATTAAATGAATTCCATTTGTATCTTTGTAGATACAGATAGAATTCATCTACATAATGCAGAAGTATCTGAAGCTGTCACTGTATCTTAATCTGTATCTTTATCTTTATGTGTATCTGTATCTGTATAGTCAGTCGTATCTGTAGCCATCTGTATATATATGTATATGTGGATCTGTATCCGTTTCTGTTTATGTATCCGTCTCTGGATCTGTATCTGTTTATATATGTATCTATATATGTACCTATATCGTATCTGTATCTATAGATGTATCTGTATCCAACATATGTATCTATATCTATATATGTCTCTGTATCTATACCCCTATCCGTATCTATCTCTAGCTCTGTACAGTTTCAACTGAACCTCGATCTTTCGATCTTTATCATTATCTTTATACGTTTAAAGCTGCTTTCAGAAGCCAAAATTTATACATCACTTAAATATTACATACAACAATAATCTAAAACATCTTTATACTATTTAATTCCATATTTTTTTTTTTACCATTTTTTTCGTCTTCTTCTCTCTCGTTTTTGCTTTATTTACTCATGATTGTCGCCATCATCGTCGTCGTCGTCGTCGTCGTCGTGTTGGGCTCATTATTTTTATGGCTCTTTGTGAGCCCAGAGAGCTTCTACCAAAAGTGATCTAAATCTATTGAATGAACTCCCAGAGCAGCACCCCTCACCACTCCCCCTTCGCACTTGAAGACGAGTAGTTGAAACTGGTGCTGGTGGCACCACCTGAGAACCTGGCAACAGCACCGGCAGCAACAACAACAACAACAAGTGAATGGCTATAATTTTTATGACGCTTTTTGCTGCCGCATTTCTGGCTAACTATTTATGCCAGCCAGCAGCAACAACAACAACAACAACAACAACAACAGCATTCACTTATATTTTTATTGTTATTCATGCATAATACCAAAAAGATAAATAACAAATAAATTTCCTACTATGAGTATGTACTAAGCCCACTTCTAGACCAACTTTGGCTCTACCACTTCCCCTATCCCTACCCCTACCCATACCTCTACCCCTACCACTCTCTCTCTCTCTCTCTCTCTGTTAGCACTCTCTTTTTAGCCTCGGTTCGGCTCGAACTTGTGGGCTGTGTGGTAATTATTAATAAATGCTGCTGCTGCTGCTGCTGCTGCTTTTGGCTTTCCCCTCACCCCCCTCCTGGCTCCTCTCCCCACACCACTCTCTCAAATAATATTCACGCTTCGCTAAACATTGAAGAAAACTTAAAGACTCTTGCGACTCTTGCGACTCCGCTGACTCGAACTGGAACTAGAACTAAGACTCTTTGCCTCCCATCCCCCCATCCCCATCCCATCCCATCCCAGACTAACAGATAGTACAGTGAATAGACCTCAAGACCTGAGCCTAGGCCATGCCCTTAACGTTGCGACCGACAACAACGAACTACCAACAACCAACAACCAACAAGCAACAAGCGACGACGACCAATTGTCTTTTGGCATATTTTCAAGTTGAACGCTCGGCAATTTTTTCTTCTTCTTATAGTTGTTGTTGTTATTCTCTTTTGCTGCTTCCTTCTACAATTTCTAGAGATTTTCTAGTGCGATTAAGCGAAAAACGAAACAGTCTCATAAAAAATATCGCTATAGCTCAGCCCCCCAAACCCCCCGCTCGAAAGAGGTATGTATGTATGTGGATAACAATCAAATCTCAACACATACACACTCACACACATATCAAAATTAACAAAAATGGTGGCTGTTATTGCGTTGTCGTTAGTCAGTTGGGCCCAGAGAGATATTGTCGAGTAAATTAGTTATGTTACGACTACCTGCAAAAGTTCAATGGCAAATTATGCCATGTGGATTGCATGTGGATGCTATTGCATGATTATAAGCAGTTCATGTACATTTTATAGATTTTAGTGTGTGTGTGTGTGTGTGAGTGTGTGTGGTTTGCATATTTTTGGTTTATGTTATATTTGAAACAGTTTTCAAGAATATATTATCGGAATTAAATTAGTCTTTAAAGTCAAACGAATATTATATAGCTTATTCATAAAATCTTTCTAGAGATCTCCCAGTTGACAGCTATATAATAGATTGATCTGATATCGCCTTTTTGACAAATTATCTAACCGTCACATAGAGAAGATCTTGCCAAAAGAGACTGAGAAACTGAGATTGCAAAGAAACAAACAGATAGATAGACATGTTTATATCGACGCAGCTTGCGATGCTGATCAAGAATATATATGGTTTTTAGGCTCGAATATGCTTCCTTCTATGGAAAAATGTATATAGGGATAAATCAGGTCATAAGGTAAAGCAAAAAGGGAAGAGGACAGGAAAAAACTTCTTAGTAATAAAACATCTTGCATCTCAAACACTATGAAATCAAAACAATTTTCCACTTTAAAGAAATTTGTTACTTACTTTATGATATCCATATTGATCAATTCGCAAAGTATTGTAATGGAACCTCTCTCTCTCTCTCTCTCTCTCTCTCTCTGTGTTCTTTTGGCAATAACATATCAAAAAGCTAAGCTGTCAGCTGTCAACCGTAAGCGACGCTTCAATAACTCATCTAAACATTCAGGGTTCACCCCTTTTCCGTTTTTTTTTTGTGTTCTTGTGCGTTCCAACATAGTACCAAATGCAAATATACTGGCCAGAGCCAAGCCAAAGCTCTCCGACGAACTGGCTGGCTTCATAACTGCTTTGCATATTGACATCATCATTTTGCCGAGACGACAAACTGTCAAACAAAACAATCGCTGTCAAATTTACTACAATGAGGTTCGGTTCGCTGAAAGCGCAGCCAAAAAGGAAGTAAGATGAACCAAACAACAACAAATAAAAAATGGGACAATATATATAAAACGAAGTGAAAAAAAAAAGAAATATTCGATGTGAAAAAAATTGAGCTGTCAGTGTACTTATTGAGGGGGAGCAGAGAGAGAGAGAGCCAAGAGAGGGAGGCCCAAACGAAGCAATTTCAACATATCAATAAATTTTTGACAATTTCACTCTTTGTATGTTGTTGTTGTTGGCCCAACACACACAGAGACAGTAACTGAATACGAAGAAAGAACACCTTTTCAATAAATTTGCTAC
Organism: Scaptomyza parva; assembly: GCA_035044645.1. Taxonomy (NCBI): domain Eukaryota; kingdom Metazoa; phylum Arthropoda; class Insecta; order Diptera; family Drosophilidae; genus Scaptomyza; species Scaptomyza parva. Next base: position 14,448,436 of record JAWNNT010000139.1, read on the forward strand.
AACTGTCAGGCGAAACAATGTCATTGTCACGGCGTTGCCGCTGACTTGCTGGCGCAAAAAAAAAAGTAAGAAAAAAAATGAAGAAGAAAAAAAAAAAACACTGAGCGACCTATAAACCTGTCACACTGGCTGCGGCCCGCACTGCAAATTGAAGGCATGCGACGGCCCCTGGGTCGACCTCATCGTTGTGTTGTTGGGAACGAACCAGGAGCAGCAGCAGCAGCGATGACAACAACAACAACAATAACAACAACAACGACGACGACGACGACATTATTGTCGCTATACAAACGATCAAATGGCAATTTAAAAGTTTTTATTTAACACTAAATCACCCACCCCCCAACCCCCAACCCAACCCACAGCACCCTAACCCATTCGAAGTGTAAACCCCTCAGCGCGTTCAGCACAAATGAGACGCCATCAACCGCTGAAATTCCTTAACCCCCACCCCCCCTTGCTAACCCAAAACGAATGATTCGAACACCCACTTTACCCACATTACCCACTTTCGCCCCGTTGGTATATCGAGCGGGTGTAGCGGGTGCAGCGGGTGGCCACCTGACGCGCTCCGGCTTTCTTTTTCAATTTCAAACCCTTTGGTGAGCTGGCAACCCTTGCGCGATTTTCAATAACTTGTAGTGAAAGCAGCTGAACAAAAGGCGCAAAACTTTACCGAGTTAAATTATAAGGTTGTTTCTGTTACTGTTTCTCTTTCTTTATTATTATTTCACTTCGTTTTTCGTTTTGTTCTGTTGTGTTCTGTTCTGTTTTTTTTTTCTTCCTTTCATATGCTTTCCACTTGTTTGGTTCGGTTTACGTTTTTTTATTTTATTTTTTTGTATAACCATCGACTGCCTGACTTTTGACTCCCCATGGAATTTAACGCTGTTGTTTTGTTGCATGCATGAACAAAATTGTTTGCCACAAGCGTAGCAGTGGCGCTATGTTGTATGAAATCCAGACCAGACTGTATGATGTGGAGGGACGATGATGGCGAAAACCCACCGAAAACCCAAGTTCGGAATATTGGTATTGACAACATTGCAGTGCTTTAAGTAAAGAACATGCCATGAATATATGTATTCATATTTTTAAATCGCATAAGTGATTTTTAAAAGACAACTAAGGAAGGTAAGGTTCGGAAAGGTGACAGGAAACATGCTTTGAGTATATCTGAAGAGAAGAAGTTAAGGAAACAAGTAAAGAAAGTTAGCTTAAGCAAACCCCACTAGATCTTATCTATGTATAACAGCTATATGGTAAGCCGATCTTAAACTTACTTTCCCATACTTTCTTTAAGTTTCCTATGGGATCTATTATCCCGTTTTAGATTGGGTTGCGTAGAATACAGTGCTAGGTATTCGATTAATATATATATTTTAAAATGTCACTTAACCTCAAATTATTTATAAAATATGTATTTGTCATTTATTTTCACACACAAATGCAGTTAACGATCAGTTGCAATGGGAAATAACACACAAAAAGATGAAGCCAATCGACCAGTCAAAGGTTCTATTGTTATTATAATTGTTGCTGTTGGTATTATAGTATTCTGTATTACCATATAGTTAGGTGGTATATATGTATATATATTCATACATATATATATATAGATATTGCTACTCATCCTGCCTCGTTGTTGCTTCTGCAACAATTGCGGTCACGCTTCGTTGAGCGACGGACAACAGCAACAGCAGCAGCAACAACTGTGAGGATGATGATGATGATGATGATGACGACGTTGTTGTATAGGGCTGATTGAAAGATTATTTTGCACTGATAACGCTAAAAACGTATGGTTGGATGGTTGACCACAAACCACCACCACACCACACCACACCATACCAACACCACCACCATCAGTAGCAACAGCAACAACAAGAACAAGAACAACAAAAGTCAAATAGAGCGAAGCCAGGCGCTCTGCACAAAAATTGCAGTTCGAAAATTGTTGCGCTTTCGGTTTGCGTGCTTACATTTTGCATTTAGCATTTCATACATACATATACATATATTCATTCCGTTGTTGTTGTTGTTGTCCAGAGATCCGTTTGTCCAATTGTCCGCTTGTTGGTTGTTGTTTCGTCGGTTGTCGGTCGGTTTGCATCGCCGTCGGGGTCACCATCGTCATCGTCATCAATTCGCAATGCATTTCCCACATTTTCAGCGGCTTGGCGAAACGACCATCATCATTAATAATATTGAAAAGCCCTAATTACAGTTAAGTGGCCCAAAACAGTTTCTCCCTCTCTCTCTCTCTCTTTGTCCTTCCTTCTTGTCGGAGAATTTGGCATAGGTTATTGCTCTCTCTCTCTCTCTCTTCCTCTTCTGTCTTTAGACAGACAGTTCGACTTCTGTATTTTATTTTTGTATTTTATATTTCTGTTATATTTAACCTGGGCTAAAAAGGGTGCCAGAGTTCAACTTCCACTTTCGAGTTGAAAGGAACATTGCGTAAATCATTTTTCCCACCCCTTAAGACGAGTATGTGTGCGAGTATATCCTCACCTGTCCAAGGTGCTGCAGGCTGCGCAGGTGCATGAACAAGTGCATCAGAGACACACACACACACAAAGAGAAAGAGAGAGGGAGAAAGAGAGGGACAGACCCCTGACCTAGACACAGACTCAGACTGAAACTGGTGATGACCCTCACATTGCTCGTAATGAAATCATTTATAACTTCTTTTTTTCTGTTTTGCTCTTTTGGCCTTGTTTGTAAGTAGGTTCTCTCTCTCTCTCTTCCTTTCTTCTGCTCCCTACCCATATCTTAGTCCTTTATTTGGTTGGTTATGATCAACGGTTCAATGCGCCTGCGCCCATTGATAAGAGACCGAAGCCGCACGTGGCTATTGCGCAGCTGCAACAGCTAAGGCAGCTGATCGAAAATGATATAGAAGAACCGAGGTACGATGGTGGAGTTAAGGTCTCTGTGTTTAATTTTGAATGCAACTTTGTCTTTTGGTGTCTTAACTGTTTCTAATGGACTTAAGACCTATTAATATTATGAAATATCCGTTGGCTTTGATGCAAATGTCAAATCTGATTATTAGGCATTCCATATTTAGTTTAGTTAGCAAACTAGCAGGCTACTGTTAGTGTATAGGCAGTTAGTTTAGTCCCAGCACAGGTTTTAGAATCATTGTGCATTTTTCAATTTATAAAATATATGATCGGCAAAAATTTTAAATTGTGTTATTTGAGTAGTCGATTTTTGAATTACAAGAAACATTTCGTTTAAACAGATAACAAAATTCTCAATTCCTGCGAAAATGAATAACACTATTTGGAGTGCAGCCCAAATGGCTGGTACGGGCGGCGCCCTCAAGGCCCTGGTCAAGAACGTATCCAATCAACTGACCCTAAGTCCCGTGGAACTGAAGCGGGTGTGCGCGCAAGCTATATCGGATTGTCATTACGATGGTCAAGTGGGTGCCTACAATGGGCATATGTTCTACTTGAATCTGGACCGCATTGATATGACCAAGCAGATCACCGAGTCCAAGGAGGCATTCGACGATATGATTGAGCAGAAACGAGCGCGGTCCAAGAAAACATCGCATTCGCTACAATCTCCATCCAGCTCCCGTTCTCGCTCACTCACATGCAGGCTGGCAGTGACCGGAAAGCCAAAGAGAAGCCTTACCGGCGTCATGATTGACCAGCATCATCTGCGACCTCCCACTACCGATATTATTGTCGAGATGCCACACACTCCCATTAACTCGTTCAAAATCAAGCCCTTGAGAAAACGCAAGCCGGCAATCGCACCCAATCGCATCAAACGCAACAAAAGTAACCACAACAACCACAATAATAACACCACAAGCAGACTCCATGCGGCAGCACAACCCAAATCTAAGCCCAAGTCCAAGCTCCAACTGAAATCCAAATCTCTGGGAAAAATGCAGAGCCTCATTAACAAGTCCAAGCCACTTCAACACGTCACCAAGAAGAAGTCCTTTGCCCAAGTTAAGGTTCCGCAACGCAATTCTCCGATTATAAAGCGTTCGCCATCTCGCCAAAATCGATTGCCCGCTGGTGATACAGTGCGTCCGAACAGGTCAGCGGCATACATGAGGCCCAAGTCAAGAATCCAACAAACAACCCGCTCGAGGCCAACTCCACCCAGAGCTGGCATCTCGACCACAAAGACCAGTGTCACAAAGAATCAAAAGAAGAAACCGGGCAGTCGTACATTACCTAAAGTGAAGAGTTACACTCAAACCCACGAGCAGAGAATGCCAAAGATGTTGAGCAAGAAGAAGTCGAAACGTCTCAGTGCTGGCTCCATGCTAAGCAAGCCAGCGAAGCCAGCCAAGCAGCACAAGATAAGGTCCTGGAACCACCCCCATCAGTTTCAGGGCGGTGCCTCTGTCACCTATCAGACCAGTCCCAAAAGTAAATCCCATCTGGGTCTGCTAAATAAACCGCTCAAGTCAAAGAACAGCGTCAGGCGCATACGAAACAAACGCTCGCAGGACCGTTTGGCCAAGCATCTTGAACGCGAGGAAGCCATTGATGATCTGGATCGTTTGGAGTCGAGCAGCATGCGTCGCTTCCGTGTCAGCCCCACCAAGAGCACCAAACGCACCTTCAAGATCAGTGCTCGGCTTGAGGAGCTGGCTCGGCCGTCGGTACGTCATCGTATCGCCCCGGAGCCCTCGACCATTTACAACTCGGTATCGATCTTACCAGTGTACCGGCCAAGTAGGAGACAATTCAAGCGGCGTTTCGAGGTGGACAGCAGCTTGGGTAGCATTGCGACCATGAAGGCAGGTGCGCTTTCGGGGAGTCTGTCGCCTGCCAAGCGCAATCTTTCTCTCGCTTTCAATGAGGGTCCTCGCAATCCACGCTACAAGCGCAGCGCGCTCTGGCGTTAAGCAGTCGGAACTGGGAGATTCCATTTATCTTTTAATTTAATCGGACGTTCTTTATGCCTGGAAGGTTCAGAGGGTACACCCATTGGTTTTTCAACAATTTTCGCAGGCCTCATTTAAAAAGTAATTATTATAATGCTCATGTAAAATGTTTCCTATTAAAACTATTGAGCCAGCATTTGTAAATATTCTTGTATATATCACAAAACCTATTTCTTTTATTTCCTTAAACATTGTTAGGTAAGATTGGGTTAACTTTTTTTGCTTGCGGTTCGTTTTGCGCGCTTCGTTCGCGAGCCAAAAACGGCGGCGCTGGCTTGAAAATGGCTAAAAAAAAAGAGGTTCGGCTGGGAATCATTTAAGCATTGCGGTGTGAAATTTCACACCGATTGCAATAAAAATGTTCAAGCGGTGGCCAACAATAAAACGCATTGCGCGCGGCAAGAGAAAGGCGCTACATTGAAAACAGAATCAATCAAACTGAGGGAACCTAACCAGGCAGGGAACCCAACGCTGCTGTCGACATCTGCGCAAGCGTACGCCGGATGTGAATGTGTTGTTTGTTAGCTGGTTTCTGTTTATAGATGGTAGCTGCTAGCTGGTAGCTGGTAGTTTGGGTTGCTTGGGTTGCTTGGGTAGGGGCAAAATGATCCGGGCCATATTGAAGTGGCGTTAATGGTGTCACTAAGTACGCCGCAAAACAGACAATCGACTGGCAAACCGGACGCGCAGTGGTCGCTCGGCCCTCACTTGAGCTGAGCTGAGCTGAGTTGTGTTCGGTTGTGTTGTGTTGGGTTTAGCTCAGTCTGATCATCGAATGGAACCAATAAAAGTTGCCTTCATTGTCTTTATTTGCGCGGGTCGTGCGTCTGTGCACAGCCTGCATTCAATGTACTCGTGTACTCGCACTCATTTCCATTAGCATTTCATTCAATTTGCATTCGTTTGGGGCGCGGGTCGCGGGTCTCGGGTACCGCGACGACCGACAACTGACTGCGGACAACTGTGTGTATGGTTGAATGGTCTTGCGGGTGTTTTGCGGGTGTCTGGCTAGATGCAACCAAAACAATTCAATTGTTCAGCTGGTTGGGTTCTTTATTTTTTTGTTTTTTTTGGTGTTAGTTTTCTTGTTTTGTTTTTTTTTTTGTTTTTGTGGCTGTCCGTTTCGGTACATTGAATATCACACATTAGTAAATGTGACGAATTCGGTGACGCTAACATTGCCAATCACAAATGTATCGAATGTATAATAAGGTTGGGGGATTTGCATGGGGATAAAAGTGTTTTTCATATCAGGTCAAGCTGAAGAATGGTTCCAAGAACAAGCAGTTCGAAAAATGTTCCAAAAAATAATCGTGTCTCAATATGAACTTGTTTATTCAACAATCAAACTAAGTTCTCTTTAAATTAAGACTCTTTCCTCCCTCTCTCTCTCTCTCTAGAGACCATTTGAGTGCCCGCATATCGCAATATCGAAGTCCCACTCGAAGTAGCGAGTAAAATGTTAATTGTGTCTGCAATATTTTTTCCAATGAAACATTTTTATGTTAATTCGAAAAATTGTTTTACAACCAATTAACTTAGCCAATGCACCAAAAAGATCAACGGACAAGATCGCAGCGAGCCAGAGAGCGAGCGAAGGGGAAGGGAAAGGGAAAGGGGAACTGTTGACTGTTGAAATAGGGAAATAGGGAACTTCCACTATTATACTAGCTGCAGCAGCTACAAGTAGCAAGTAGTGAGGGCGAAGTTCATGGCCATGCCGAAGGGCGGGGTGAGCAGCAGCGACACAGTCAACTGTGTGTGTGAGTGGATCGTATTCCGTTGCATGCCGCACGCCGTTTGGAATTTCATTACGCGACTGTCAGTTCAGTTCGAAGTCAGCCAGCCAGCGGGCAGGCAGGCAGGCAGGTGTACTCTCTTTCTCTCCCTCTCTCTCTCACTCTAACTCCATTTCCACACGGTGCGGCGGTGGTGGTTGTTAGGGGCACATTTGTTGCTGCTGCTGCTGCTGCGGGTCCTCAGCGCCTCGATCTAAATCAATCAAGCGCAACAAACGCCAAAAAACACAAACAATTTCAATTAAAATGCCAGCGTAGCGGGAACGACGACTAGGAAACCCAACTCCCCCGTCTACCGCCGTACCGGTCAACCGGTGGTAAATGGCGCGCGCTTGTTCGTTCCTCAGTTCCTTACTCAGCTACAGGTGCGATTATTCCTGACCTGCGCGATTGCGGTCGTGTCATGTAATTAGGAAGTTATGTGTTGTCAGGGAAGCAGTAGTAGCCGGGTAGTAGGGGGGTGGGGGCGATGCATCAATCGATGGATCGGTCCGTCGGTCGGTCCGTCGGTCGATCGAACCTTGTTCCAAATGTAAATGTTGATCGCGGTCTAGCGAATAAAGTCATTGCATTGAGCCAGCCAGCTGCTTCTTACTTTTCGGCTCAAGTGGTCATTCGTGATGTGGCAGGAAAGTTTCCCATGGGCCCAAACACACACACAGACAGTGAGAGAGAGAGAGGGAGAGCGAGAGAAAGAGAAAGAGGGAGATATCTTCATTAGTTGGCGTGGCGAATTATCGAGCTGACAGATCAGACAACAAAACTGCTCGACATCCTTAGAGAGAACTATGATTTTATTCGCCATCTTGCGTGCTTTGCTCCTGGCTTACAGAGTTCCCCCAACTCACCCCCCACCCGCCCCCCTGCAACTCATGAAACTCCCAAGCGAAGCCAAACCTTACCAGATGATATACGAGTCTCTGGCATTCGAATGCTTTTCAGCTAATCTTGCATTAAGCATCGAAGTCACGTTGTTCTCAGCGTTTTCATCTCTTCTTCTTCTTGTTGTTGTTTCTCAGTGTGTGTGTTAGTATGTGTGTGCGATTTTTTGAGGCGGCGTCCAACACAACGACGACGACGACGACGACGACCACGCATCTGAAACAAAGTTGGCCTGGGGCTTCTTTGAATCTATGGAAACTAGGCAAGCTAATTGCGTCGCGTCAACGTATAGGTGAATTATTATATAGAAGCCATAAAAAAATTATTATAGCCTGACTGACGGCTCTGCCCCACTCGCTGATCGCAATGGCGATAAACGTGCCAACAACAACAACAACAACACGAAATCAGAGCTCGTTAAAAATATATATATATGTATATGTATATGTATATAACAAAAAAGACGCTCAACTTAAACCAATCAAAAGACGCGCCGTCGACGTCGTCATAAAACATCAGCAGCAGCAGCAAAACAACAATAAGAAATTATTAACAAAAACCAAAAAAAAAAAAAATACAAAAACGAAGAAGATACATACAAGCTAAGGTATCATTTGGGAATTGGACTCTAAAATGGAAATGTGTATATCAAAAATTGGGTAACGCTTTCCGAAAAACAAACCTAAAAAACAGGAACACCAAACTATGCTGAAAATGTGCAAAGCACTGGCGACGTTTTTTCGTTTTTATTTTTATTTTTTTTATTTCATGTTTTCTTAACGTTTTTTTTTTTCGTTTTCGGATTATGGGAACGGTTAGCAACTTGTGTATTGAAAGTTCATTGTACGGCAGAAGAAACGTTGAAATGTTGAAGAGTCCACAACATTAAAACTTGATCTATGACCCATTGTTCTTAGCCGTCGTGTTTCGGAAGTTACTTTCCATTGGTTGTCACTTAGTCGGATTTCTTTTTATTATACTTAATAGTGAGAGGCAGATAGAGAGCGAGAGAGAGAGAGAAGAAACAGAACTTTTTTTTCGATGGGAATGGTTAGAAATACGATATAAACCTAGAAATATATATTTTTACCTTAAAATTATTAATATTTCAGATCATTATTTCGACAAACCACTCAGGCATGGAACTTGTTAGGTCTAATTATAATGTAATCTATGAAAAGAGGTCTTCCATTCCAATCATGAAACCATTTCAACTTCCCAAGCAACTTAAGTTTTCACTACAGTTGAAGTTATTCGAATGAATCTTGTTTATCAATTATTGGATATACATAGCATATACATATATTACTTCCCTATCGCACCACAAGCATACCCACACACACACACACACTTACACTTACACCCAATGCATATGCATGATTTGAAAGACTGCAGCAAAATTTTTGCCCATATTTTACACGTTCATAATTTTTACATTGTTCTATCACGCGAATCGCCGTTCGCGTTCGCGTCTACGGCTTCCTTGATGTATGGGCCATACCCACAAAATATCTCTAACCGCCCTCCTCCCTACTTTTCACCTACCTACCGTACCGGTACCGTACCCGCACCCCTTCTCTCTCCCTCTCGAGCAAGTCTTCATTTGGCATTCTTCATTTTGCTATTCTCGATTCCCCATCGCCATGGACTTCTTGTTGTAGTATGTAATGCATACTCCATTGCTTCCAGTCATTATGCCTTCGGGCATAAATCAGTGGCAAAAAATGATGACGGGCCCCAACAACAAAAACAGAAGGATGAAGGTGAAGACGAAAGAAGAAAGAAGAAGCACACTAGTTAGAAGCTAGAAAAGCTAAGAATTCTCTCTTACTCCCCCGAACCTTTAACTAAATAGTCCTATCTCTTTCGCACCGCGTCGCATGTGTTACCATTTGAATTATTAGTTATAGTTATAGTTGTTGTTGTTGTTGTTGTTGCTAGTTCGGTTCTTTGATTGCCACCACTTGAGGCAAGCGCCATAGTACATACCACACATACACAGGTATAGCATATATATATATATGTATGTATCGTCTGGGTCGGTTGTCGGTGTCGTCTATAGCTACTCTATATACATACATATATATAGATTGGCGTTGTTTGGTTTGCTCGCATCGTGTAATGTGTGTGGTAAGTAGCGGCAATTGGCACTGGCTCATAAAATGGGTCTGGGATCCATTCAATTCAAGAGGATTTGGGGCTGGATTGACTGATTGACCATGGTCTAGGAAGTCAATTTCGAGCTATTACTTGATATTTGAATGAGGGTATATATTTAACTTTGAACTTTCTTTCTAGGTGCGAAGGGGGAAACTAGTATATTCCTGCATGTAGTTCATTTTAGTTCATTTAGTTGGTTCGTTTAGGTCTTTTGTGTGAACGAACTAATGAACTGAACAAGCTCAAAAAGAACTAAAAAATCAAAAGAAAATCTATTTAAAAATTGTATTTTTAGCAAGCAACAGTTGCAAACACACACACACTCATACACACACATACACATATATATGCAAATGAAGCTAGTCAGGTAGACCATTAATTAAAGCCACTAATATTACCAACTACTAACTGAAGTGGAATTTAAAGCGCTGCAAAAGTTCAAACAAAAGCCAACAGCGTAATTCAATTGTTGAGGCTTTTGGAGGTGTAAGCCAGAGCCAGTGTGTGTGGGGGGAGGGTTGGGATGGGTGCGCTGTTACGTTTTGGGTGTCTCTCTCTCTATCTCTCTCTGTCTCTGTCTCTCACTCTTTCAATGCGCAATCAGCGCATTGGCCGCAATCTTTGTTATTGCTATTGTTTTTTTTTTGTAGTTTTGTAGTAGTTTGGTTTGGTTTTTCGTTTTTCGTTTTTTTGCATAATAAAACACTTAATTTTCATGCGCATTTCAAAAACTCCTAAAACTCAACTGAAGCGCTCTGCGCTCTGCCCTGGGTTACTTCAGTTTCTCAATTTCGCAGTTTCTCAGTTTTTCAGTCTCTCAGTTTTTCAGTTTCTCGTCTCGCATGTAGGTAATTTCAAATGGAAAATTTATACAGCGAATTGTAGTAAATCATTAAACAAATCGCACTTTAATAGGCAACAACAACTCGCCGGGCCCCGAAGAAATTTACGACCTGCTCTCGCATTGGTTTCAAACACACCAAACACCAAAAAAAAAAACCCAAAAATTAAAACCAAAAACCCCAAAGCAAACCAAGTTGAACTGAACTGAGTTTGAGTTTGTGCAAAGCAAAGAGAAGAAGCATCCAAGCGATGCAAAATTCAAGTGAAGTGAAGTGCAAAAGACAAACAACAATAACAATAATACCAACAACAACAACAATGACTTGACTTTGGAGTTCAAAACGAGACTAGCTCCCAAACACCTGCCAGTAGCAGCAGCAGCACCACCAGAAGAAGAAGAAGAAGACGCAGAAGAAGAAGTAGAGAAAGAGACTCGAAGCGACAATCTGCCAGCCAAATCAAAAAGCGCAGCCGAAAAGCATTCGCATTTGCTCTCGCACATCTCTGTGTGTGGGCGTTAGACAGAGATGGCATGCTGTTGCTGCTGCTGCTGCCGTTACGACTGCGCAGTGCGCGCTACGCAATGCGCCAGAAAGATACACACACACATACACTTGTACTCACGCACACACGCAGACACAGACACTTTGCTCCGATTTAAACTTAAAGAAGAACCGTAGTTCATTACGTTTGAGCGCGTCAGCCAACCAAGCAGCAAGCGGCAAGCAGCAACACCAACCAAACAACCTCCCACCACCACCACCACCACCCTCCTCCTACCGACATCGACATCCAAACACACAGTCCTAACCTCAACGGCAGCACTCTTGCAGACCCCATTCGATATGTATGCGATTTTTATGTGTGAACATAGACAAGTTTTGGTTGTTAAATAGATGCACACACACACTAACACATTGAAAACTGCACAACGAACGAGAGAAAGAGAAAGAAAGACTATAATAATAATAAAAATAAAACAGCAACAACAACAACAAGCTAAAGAAAAACCCCAAAGTTAACCAACATTAACATTTAATCGAACCTCATGTTCAGTAGAGCATGTCTCCTGTTACATACTACATACATTTATACAAGAGCTATCTGTCAGACAGAGACAGCAACAGTATGTGTGTGCATGTGTGTGTGTGTGTGTGAAGAGACATATGTAAGTATAGGGGAAGGAAGGTCCCACACACAATAGAAAACATCAAATGAGGGAACTACTGAAGCTCTGCAAAAAGACCTTACTACACTTGACTCCACACACATATATAGCATATGTGTGTGTGTGTATGTATGTCTACCTGTATAATACTTACACTTGTTGTTGTTGTTGTTGTCGTTGATGATCGCTGAACGTAACAAACTCGCGACGTCTTTTGTTTTCGCATGTGACGGTTTCCTTCTTAACATTTTTTTTTTCATTTTTTTTTTTCATTTTTTTTTTTCATCCAGCCATCGCCAGCGTCCGCGTCATCGTCAGCGTCACCTGCCTGTTACCATTTTCACTCCCACTCGCACTCGCACTACAATTTCCATTTTCATTTCCATTTTCATTTCCCATTCCCCATTTTTGTGTAGCATTTTAATTTAATTTTCATTCGCGTTTTGTTTGACTTTTTCGCTATTGTTGCACTCTGTTTGCTGCTGCCGCTGCCGCCTGCTGCTGCTGCTGCTTGGGGCGGGTGCCCAACGAACGATCATCAAATCCAATCGCCAATCGCAATCGCACATCGCATTGCATCGCGCAATTGCAACAAGTTTTGTGTAAAAAATCACATAAGACTTACCCTCAATGGCGCCTCTGAAATGTGCAACTAGATCGCTGATAATACACATTGATATATGTATGTATGTTCGAGTTCGAGTTTAAGTTCGAGGGGGATCTTTGAGATCCGGATAGGTTACTTCCTAACGAAAGGCAGTGTAAGCTAATCGAAGTTCCCTGCAACCTGATCTAACATTTTATATAGAAATGTCGAGAAACCTAGAAACCTACCATCACCAAACAAAGCACTTATGGGCGTGCTGGGAAAGAAGTTCATTCTGTCCTAACTTAACTTCGGTAAAGAGCAAAGAAAGTGCTAACGGCATCGATTCGATTGTAATCGGAAACTCATCACTTACCGAAAGGAAAACTGTTTTACTTTTGGGCCTGTTGGAAAAGCGCATAAACGATTGTTGAAAAAAAACATTATCTAAATGATCTTCTGATAGTTATATTCTCTTTGACATACTATTCTAAGATCAACACTTCTAGCTTCTCTGGGACAGAGAGAAACCCAAGTTCAGAGCTTGAGATCATTTAAAAGAAGTTTAAGAGCTTTCCCCAAGCGACTAATATGACTAACAACTTTTCACCTTTTCACCATAAAAACACTCGGCAAATACCGAAAATTATTATGATTATGTTCGTTTTTTTTCTACTTGTATGTACCATATATATATAATTTAATAAAGCATCTGGTCCAACTAACAAATTGAGTTGGCTAGCGGCCAGCAAAAGTGGAACGATCTTTGAACTGGCTCAACAACAACACCAACAACCACAACAACAACACTAAACAGCTAACAGTCAACACCTAACATTCAACATTAAACATCAAACGCCCAAGACCCCAAGACCGGTAGCGATCATAATAACAGAGCTGGCGCCAACTTCCCAGAAAGAAAAGAAGAAAGAAAAAAAAAAAAACACACACAGACAAATAATAATAATAACAAACATAATATGTAAGTAAATAATATCTACAATGAAGAAGAGGAGTAGAAGAAGAAAAAATGCAGAATGCCGCAGAATCACGATACTCTGTGGTTTCCCAGCGGCTACCGAAATGAGGCAGATGATGTCCGAAGACCGTAAGCCCCACCTTAGAGCCAAGCATTAAACGCGAACGTGGCACAATTATGCGTCTTCTTCGTCATCTCTTCTCACAAATTGCTCAATTGCGATCTGCGAGTTCTGACTGATTGTTGGACGCGAACTGAAGTTGGACAGAACCGTACCGTACCGTACCGGGTAGGTAGGTAGGAAGATACCGGTATTCCCGTATTTGCATCTTGTGTGCAAGTAGATGACGCTTATACAATTTATTTGCAATTTTCAATCAAAAACGCGAGCAAAACGCCGCAAAATGCCGCAAAACGCTTGCAAAATGCTTGCTAAAGTCGTGGCCATAACAAAAATTGATTATCTTTGTTTGTTTTTCGCAATTTTACATTCAAAAGGTTCCCTCTCTCGGCTGGTGGGCCAACAGCAATAACAATTCGAACACGTTTCAATATTTTGAGGTTTTACAATTTTGCGGCCCATAATTTATAGCGAAATTATATTTGCTCAATTTGCATTTGGCCAAGAGTTTCAGTTTGGGTGGCCCACTTTCAATTCAATTACCGGTCACAAACATTTTCTTACAGAGCTCCCCCTCATCTTTCGCTCTCTCGACCTATCATTACATTTTCACGCATCAACAAAATTAGCCCATGGGACGCGCAGGAAGCGTTGCGCATTTCAAAGATCTTTTCTCGGTCTTCGGCTTTTAACAAATCTTTACGATATGTCATTAAAAAAACAAAAACAAAAAACAAAAAATACCGAAAAACAAAAATCTAAAGAGAGCACACACACACATATACACACAGCCGTCGGCATCGTTTATCGCTGTCGGCAAATCGGAAGTTTAATGGGTTAATGATGGGCTCTCTCGCTCACTCCAACACACGATCTAACGCAGTCGCACTCGCTCTCTCGCTCGCTCGCTCACTCGATGGGATAAAGAACAACGAGCAATGAGCAACAAATAAACATATAAAAATGAACAAAAATCATAAAAATTGCAGCCGACACGACCACAATGCACCCGGGACCCAGCTTGGACCACCTTGATAGCAGTCAGTACATACAGTCAGTAGATACATAGATTGTATCTGGCACATTTAGATCTGACCCGAACTCTATTTGGGTACTATTTTTGGGACAGCGCCAGGCTACGATCTCTCTTTTGACTTTAAAACTTGTCGGGTATTCTTACATTTACAATTCGATAACATTCGATATAGGATCTAGGCTCTTAATGAAAAAATAAATACTTATTGATAGAAAATATAGCTAGGTAAAAATAGCTTTATATTAGTCCGATCTGGGTGATTTCAAAACAAATGATCTAAGAAGATCTTAACGAAACTTTCAACACCAATAATCATATTGATATTTAAAGTAATTTTGCTTTGGAAACCTTTTCAATAATAATGAACTACTTATAGACGACTTCTGTCTGGATCAATGTTAAATGACTTCACAGCTTATAGTCTGAAACATGACATTAATAAGCTATCGACGGAGTATTCGAACATGCATCAACAACAACAGCAACAACAGCATCAACAACAACTTAGGCCTGGAGCACAAATTAAAAATGAAAATGATGGAAGTACTGCATACAAAATAGCCAGTACTTTCAATTAATTTAAATGCTGTCTCTGTTGTCTCTGCAATTGAAAAATACACTCATACTCGAACACACATAATCACATACCATATTCATATTCACACGCTCTTTTGCCATGCGATCAGCGCGACGCTCATTGACAGCGACAAAAACAAAAAAAAGAAAACCATATAAAAGACAAACAACAAAAAAAGAAGAAGGAAAAACCATAACCATAATTGAAAACGAACCGAAGCAAAGTTAAGATGCTGATGAGCTGCCGTTGATCATATTAAAACACGAAAAGCGAACTGAAGTTGTGAGTTTTGAGTTTTGAGTTGGGGAAACAGTGGATAGGGAATTGGATTGTGTCGGGCGGGTATGGCACGAGAGAGATACAGCAGCAGCAAGAGATCAGACAGGAGAGGCAGCAGTCGGGGCTTATCAATTTATTGAAATGTCACATTCAATTAAAACTAACTGCTGAACAAACATCACACATACACACATACACACTCACACTCGCACAGTCGTAATTCATGCGTCGATCAGTTGCCCCTTCCCCAAACGGCTTTCCCCCTCCGTGAACCTAAGCGACTAGAGTCGACTACAACGATCTTTGCATTAATTGATCATATCAAAATGAAGCGTCCGCATTGGCACATTATTATTGCTGTCGAACTCATTGGGAAGTTGACCCTCATGGTAAAGACACTGGGCATCTCTCTTGGAGCTCATTAAGCAAGTGTCGCGAGCCAGAGACAGGGTTATGGTGAGTCGGAGAGGACGGTAAAGACGGTTAAGACGGTCTCCTGATATTGACTTATGGCATTTTTATTATGCGACACAACCAAGACACAAGGAACGGCAGGCAGGCAGACAGTCTCAGATGAAGTGGGAGAGGGCGACGGCGAGGGTGAGGGACTGAGCGTGTGGCACATGGGCTTTGTGTTGCAAGCAAGTATTGCATTCCGGGAATTTTTCATGCTTACACGCGAATATCATTGGTGTTGGTGTGGTTTACGCTGGGTGGTGCCCTGGTGGTGGTAGTGCGGTCAGAAGCCGGCCACAAGGACATCATTATCATCATCAATAAAGCATAATTCTTGGCAAACAATTCTATTGAACAACAACAACGACAATAGCCCGCTTTTACCTACTACTACCTTCTTCTACTTAAAAACGAAAAGCCAACAAAGTCGCCGTCGTGCCCGGGGCCTACCAGAGTGCCATTATATGTGAGTGTTGTGCCTCGTTGTTGGCTCGTGTTACACAACACGCGGCCCAGGGTCCTCCAGTCTCTTCAGTCTCAGTCGCAGTTGCAGTCTCCGTCTCTGGGCACAGTCGGAGCCTGCTCTATGATCACTGATCAGCAGTGGCAGTGGCAGTGGCAGGCTGGCAGAGTGGCATAGCCGCACGGCATACACAATAGGGGTCACAATGATTCGCAATTTTTTCAAACTGTCAAAAATGTATTATACTGCGAGAGCAACGTCTAGTAGCTACAACCAGGAGCGGATTAAAAGGGCGCTGCTATCGAAAGGGAAACAGGAAACTATCACTTAAACTTTTAAGAGACTTCTCTCATGATATCCGCCTCATAATCAAGAAGTTATATGTTCAATAGCTGTTCTTGACTATAGTTAGAGAGAAGATCAATGATGAATATCTTTTCATTCCTTTCAGTAAACATGATCATTAGGTCATCTTAGGTCATATGAGAGTTACTCAATTTCATCATCTAACTCTGAATGATTTTTAGCGCCCCGAATTGTGCGCCTCAGACCCGGTTGCAGTCGTGTCCGTCCATTAAGTTACTCGATCAGAGTGTGAGCATCGGTAGTCGGCGCTGCTATCGCCCACCTACTGAGGGCGTTTCTTGCATCGCACCGTACCGTCCCGTCCAGCTCCACCCGATGGTTGGTTGGTTGGTCTGTGGGTTTGCAATAGACAAATAGTCGCATAACCTAGCGAAAAAAGAGTCATCGCAATGTTGCCGTTGTTATTGTTGTTGTTGCTGTTGCTTTTGTTGTTGTGTTTTTATGGTCATTCTTTAGTCGATTTATAAAGGTGGCTTATTATTGCAATTTAGCCACTGGTTTTGATTTTACCAGGCATGAAAAACACAGCAAGAGGTCGTCAAGTGTGTGCCCCTGTGTGCTTGTGTGTGTGCGTCGAGACAAATGTCATTTGGCAGCATTCGAGCGACTATATAGACTGTCATGATCATTATCACAATCCACTATATTCCCAACTACATACTACTAAGAAACGGCACGCACAAGCCTCAACCAAACCAAACCACTGTGGTTGGTCTGTGCCTTTTGGCAACTACCTGTCGCTAACCGATCGCAAAAAAAAAGGCGAAAAGAGAGATAGACAGAGAGAGAAAGAGAGAGAGTGCGATCAGAGAGTGTAAAGAGTTAGAAACAGTTCTGCCACTTTAGCCGTTTTCTAACTGTTTTCACTCAAAACTTGAGTTAGTTAGAGAAATGAAAGTTAGAGTTTCTGATTGCTTTTTGACTTTCTACAACTAACTAACAATAAAGTTTTTGAAAAATATTTTTCCCCTAATCATTTTGTCAACACACAGGGTCAGCACTGATGGGAGAATGTGTGAAAAAACCCAGAAAAATATATAAATATTTTGTATAGTGATCGCGTAGTGGGACAATGTCCTGCGGCGTTAGCATTGAACTTTGTAGTATGTCTCGGAGATCTGGCACCGACGAGAACATTTGCCATATCTCACTCATGGCACGATCGTCTTCGTCTTCGTCTGAGTTGTTGTTGTTGTTGTCGTCGTCGTCGTCGTCGTCGCGTTCATCCACTCATTCGTAATTTATACTTTCAGGCAATGCAGTCAATAAATGTCATGTTTGGTTGTTGATTGTCCACACCACACCAGGCCACAGGCCCAACAACAACAACAACAACCGACAACAGTCTGCTCCAGTATTCGAAATCGCAGGCATTCCTCTTAATGCGCATTATGCACGACGCGATCCGTTCGTACCCATTGCCATCGCCCTCGTCTTCGTCTCGTCTCTACCCCCGTTGTTGTTGTTGGTCCTACCCGTTGCGATTTGCGTACGCAAGATCAATTGCAGGTGATTTGTTTAGCTGTCGAAATCGTCGTCTTATCGTAACTCATTACGAGATTTATTTTGTTCAACAAATGCAGGAGGTGTGATTTGTCTTTGTACCGATCACAGTGCCCCCTCTCTCTTTCTCTCTCTGTCTCTGTCTGTCTGACCGCATTGCATTTATATTTTATTGAGTGAATCAGCATTGTGTTGGACCTGTGACTCTGCTTGCCTCTCCTTTCCCCTTCCTGTCAGTGTGTGTGTGTGGACTTTTAGGCAATGGTTCAATAAATTCTGGCCAAGCTACTCCCAGCATCAGCATCATTAACACAACCACAGAGAGACACTCGCACACACACACACAGCAGAGAGTTGGTCGGCCGCCCACAAAGGCCGCCTCATCCGCCTGTCCATGGTCACCTCCTTGCCGGTCGGTCGTTCCCTGGCTTCCTAATGCCGGCGATGCCTGCGTGTGTTTTGGAGCCACAAGCCGAAGCGATAATGTGATTTATGCTGTCCATTAATCTGGTAATTCATTTAAGCGCACGAAACTCTGAGTCCAGCTCTCGCTCCCTCTCGCTCGCTCTCTCTCGCTCTCTCTCTCTCTCTCTCTGTTGCAGTTATGCAAAAAAGAAGAAAATGAAAAGTCTGGCCACATATTTTATGGGCTTTGTGCATATGAATCTTGCCCCAGAGACCGAGACTGAGACCGAGGAGATGTTGCTGCCGCAGCTAGCTGCATCGATTGCAATTCGACTGCTGTTCATCTTAGCTACGCGAATCGCGTCGTCGTCGTCGTTACCTGAGCTTCAACTTTATTCCTGCTGTGTGTTTATCCTCCCCTCTCTCTCTCTCTCTGTACCAATCCGAATCCGAATCCGTATCCCAATCCCTTTACCCATTACAACGATCGCTTGTCGCTTGTATTAATAAAACATTAATTACACACTTGATACCCGGACCAAACCGAACGAACCTGAAGCTGCTCAAGCTGCTGTTTCTTTATGGTCAGCAGTCGTTTCCCTTTCCCATCCCCTCCCTGTGTGTGTGTATGTGTGAGGGGGAAGGGTGTCAGTCTATGAGGTGTCGTTGTAGGTGTTGCTTGGGGCTTGGCTGGTGGTCCACACGTTAGATGACTGTGCGGAAAATTGATGTGCGACCAGCCACCGAATGACCGAATGTTGCGAAGTTCGATGTTGTTAGTTTAGCTTTAGACCTGACCGAAAGACCAACGGACAAGGGACCAGGGACAAGGAGAGGGCCACCCGACATTGAACATGAAAATGAATGAATGTTTAGACGGCATCAAACTGACATCAGATCAGGTTGTGTACCGAGCGAGTACTATGAAGTACTTGATAGATATCAGTTTAGTTTTGCGGGGAGAAGAATATATAGAGAAATTTCCTTATTCATTTTCCCCAAATTATTTTCCCAACTAATGCCTATTAATATTTTCAATTTCTCATGTTGTTTTTCCCCAAAATGTTCCGATGTTGTCACGACGTTGTCGACGTTCATTACCTGTGCTTGTTAGCCCCCCTCCCCTCCCCTCCATGCTCGCTTCCTTAGTGGCCATATACAAATTGATGAGCTTGTCGTCATGCTAATTGTACGTGTGATTATTTTGACAGCAGCATCAGCAAGAGCAACACGGACGGAAGTTCCAATAGCCCAATGGGCCAAAACGGGAGTTGGGCATTTTGGTTATGCGGGCCGAAGAAGCAGCGGGGGCAAGGGGCAATGTACGTGCCACTGCCACTGCTGCTATTGCTGCTCTGTGTGTAGTTGTCAAATTGAAAATGCAATCATGCGTTCAAACGTCAAATTAAACAGCTCGGAACTTATTTAACATCGGGCAAAACACACACACAAACAGTGGAGGAGGATGTGCTGGATGCTGAATGGATGCTGTGAAAGAAATTCGTATAACATCCGAACACCGAACACCCACTTAACTAATCGCATGATTAATGATGTCAAACTGACACTTGAGGCACAACTGGCAGCGGCAGCAGCGGCAACAGCAGCAGCAGCAGAAACAGACGCCTCAATGACTGCCCCGTCCAGTATGTGTATTTTGTTGGATTCTCTCTTCGATTCGTTCGACTGTTCTGCTCGAATCCGATCGAAGAAAAAATATGAACGATGAACGCCAAACGCAACCGTGCCACAGTCCCAACAGTACCAGCAGTGGATACACTGAGAAAAATTAGTTAGACTCTTTTATTAATATATATTTATACTCTTAATCCATGAAATGGGTAAAAAAAGGGTATAAAAATTTAAAGTATGTAACAGGAAGAAGAAGGAAGCTTCTCCGACCCTATAAAGTATATATATTCTGGTTCGGTAGTGCAGGTATGGGTATATCCGTCTGTATAGTGAAGAGTATCTTCTAGTCGAGCTTACTCACCTTCTTCCTTGTTTTATTTTGCTTTGTTTCTTAGTCAATAAAAATATTATATATATATAAAGTTACAAACAGTTCACTTAGTATATTGTTTTTCTGAGTGTACATGTGGCAGACCTGGTGGCAGCCTCATGTGGCCTCTTGTTGTTGGCGTTCGTCTGCCAATCGCAAATGCGACGCTTGAATGACAGGTGCTGACAGGTGATAGATTATTGCTGCCTGTTGCCGTTGCCTTTGCCGTTGCCTTTGCTTGGGTTTGGTTTTGGTTTTGGTTTTCTGCCTTTGCGTGATTTATCCAAAAAATTCGAAATTATATATCGCGCCTGTCGCTGCCGATGCCGATGCCAATGGTGATGCCTTCCTGATTATGCGCCCCAATGGCAACTGCAACACGGACAGAGTAACAGCATCAATGGCAGGAACAGCAGCGGCAGCGGCAGCAGCAGCAGGGTGCAAGTCGAAACACGACGATAATTGATCTGTTCAATGCGCCGATCACCGCCACGCCAGACTGGGACTCCCCCAAATAAATACATGACTGGCTGAAATGAAATCACTGTAGCAGTGTGGCTGGCTGGCTGGCTATGTGGCATGCCACTGACTCTGACTCTGACTCTGTCTATTTTTGGGGTGGCAAAAACGCTTTGAGCATTATTAATGATGGCAACGCGTCGTCTTTTGGGCCCAAATGGCTTATTAGCCGATAACTCAATTAATTTCGACAAATTGTGCATAGCATCAGACATCAGGCATCAGAAAAGGCTTATAAATGGAAGGTAGTTTTGATAATTTGATGTTCAATTTTACGCTTCGGACCGACCTTAAACCGGAACAGGAACCTGATTACCTGATTAACTGATATTTTGCCAATTCCTCAGTTCCTAAGTTCGGAATAACATTTAAGTAAAACTATAAAATAAGTCTAATATAAAGAAATTATAACATTTGAGTATTTCTAATTCTTAATAACTAAGAATAACATAACTGTAAATTGAAAGGTAATCGGTGCTTTTTTCAATTACCGCCCGTTGATTTGTGGCACAAAGCGTTCAACTGTAAACAGGACAATTACAAGTTATGTCCACTGTCACGTGTTTGAATGTTTTCCCAAAAAACCAAAAAAAAACCCACAACAAATTATATTTGTAAATGACGGACTGTCAGTTTGGAGCTTGGAACTTGGAGCCGGGCTTAAAGGGAATATTTGTATATAGTATAGTTATGGTATGTATGTAAGTAGAATGTTGCTGGTGGTGGTGTTGGCCATGGGGCCTACAATAAACAATTTGTAGCGCCTGAATGCACAAATCTTGCGTCGTTAAAAATTAACTGCAGAGCGGGCCAGACCTAAAACTTAAGAGACTTTAAGAGACAAGACCGACTGTCCGTCCTTCCGTCCGTCCGTCCGACCGACTGACTGAGGATCGACACTCGCGACCAGAGTCAATGCCTGAGTTAGAGTTGGAGCCAGAACGTTGCGGCGTTGCATAATTTGCATTTCGATTCGATTGGAACGTTGTTCGTTGGCCTTTTTAGAGGCGCGTGTCCGCCGACACTTTTTCGTGATTTACCTGATTTACCTGGCCAGCCGAAAAAAACAATACAACAGCGTTGAACTCTAAGCAAGTTGACGTTAACGTTGCCGGTTGAAGCTATTTTTATTTTTTTTTCGTTTTTTCGTTCGGTTCTAGGAAATCACAATAAAAATTAACCAAATTCGTTCTAGTAAACGTTCGTCATCCATCGTCCGATGTCTCGATGTGATGTCGATGACGATCTTCAACGGCACCTTGCCAAAGCCAAAGCCAAAGCTGAAGCTGAAACAAAAGCCAAAGCAAGCCAAGTCAAGCCAAAAGCAACCCAATTCAACGTACGTGACACGATCGCAAAGAAAAATCTGTTTGCTTTTGACTTTGGCCTGCGATTTGATTTGCCTCGGGCTTAATGCGCTGGGCAAGACCGTTGCAATGGCTAAAAACCAACAAAAACAACAACTGGCAATGAATAATGGGTAAAGAGGTAAGAGAGTAAACTGCAATTGTGCCTTTTCTTGGCCTTTTCATTGATTTGACTATGGCAAATCTCTGACCAGTTCAATGGGCCACTTCAAATTCAAATTCATGTGACAAATCAATTGTGAGCGGGCCGCGCACAGACGCTCCGATTTTGTAGTTCACAATGGAATGTGGATCACAAACGAATTATCAATATATTATTATAGAAATGTTGAGAATACAAATGTAATATTACCTATTTGAGACTGATCTTGTTAGGCATACATGTACTCCAACGTGTTTCATTTATAACAAGCAAACATTTGGCTGTTCCAGTTCCAGTTCCGATTCCGATTCTGTTGCCCTTCAAGTACGTAAATGTACATGTTTATATGAATGTCAGCGCTTATTAATAGGTATTTTACTTATTTTAACTTTATTTTGCTGCAACAAGTTCAAGCAAATCTGTCAACTCAATCAGCCAAGCACCTTCCCTTTCCCTCCCTCCACCTTTGCTCTTCTACTGCACTGCAATAAGCAGCTTGGTGCTTGGTGCTTGGTGCTTATTCTTTGTATCTTGTTCTTCTCTTCTTTATTCTGATTCTGCTTCGGCTACTTCTTCTTCTTGCTTTTCGTTTGTGCTATTTATGCATGCAAAACACGCTCGGCTGCAGTTGTTGCTGTTTGCCGTTTGCTGTTGTTGTTGTTCGTCTTGTCGGCTCGTGTTGGGCACAACGCGCGCGTCAGCATCATAAAAATGTCATTCAATGCAAGGGCTAGGGCTGGAGCTGGAGCTGGGTCCTGCCGCCAACGGGTTCCAAACGAAAGGGACGCACTGTGGGCGTCTGTGCGCACTCAGCTTTGCTCCACTGTGCGCAGTCGACGCAGCTCGTCACTGGCATCAGCTGAGGCAGTGGCAGGCCGCGCGGCGGCAGAATGAACGATTTGTGTGTTTTAGATTGAAATCAAAATAAAGCTCAAAGCGGCCGACAACAACGTGGCCTGCGCACAGGTACCCATACCCATTGCCTCTCCGCCGCCGCCCCTTCCCCTTAACCGTGTTCTACGTCGCAATCCAATCGCCTCTACAATAGCGGCATCTCTGTCACACGGCATGTGCTGTGCTGGTGTGTTTGTACGTGTGTGTGTGTGTGTGTGATTTGTCAAAACTGTTACGATTGCCAAATTGGAGATAAGCAGCGGCTTAAAGAGAAGATTGAAGTTGCCTTTATATCACATATTTTTATTTATTATTAGCAACACAATAAAAATGAATACTTTATGAAAGAATCAAAAAACCTTTTTTCATGACAAAGTTCTTGTTGCTGCATACATACACACATACAGCTAATTGACTTTTGCTATCGCTCAGAAGCTGACTGATATGTGCCTACTTACAGTTGTTTGTTTTCGTTTCACTCTATCGCGACAACAGTTGATTATTGTCTCATTCCTTTTACCATCGCTCGTCGTCGCATTTGACTCGTGTGTCAATAATGTCAAACCGAATGTCAACAGGCGCGTCGCCACGCGTCAGGCACATTACTCTATCCACCACAACCGCTACCCGCTCCCTGCTCCCGCACACACACCCACCAACAAGCAATGATCGAGAATGAGAGAGCGAAAAAGTACCCAGATCCAGATGAGCGTTCTCGGATTCAGTTGTTTGCTGGCTGGATGGATGGCTCGCTGGCTCGTTTGGGTCGTTCATCGGGCTCTCTTATTAACATAACAAGTACTAAAGTCAACAATGAAAATTGTTGTCTAAACAAGAGGCGCGCGCAACATTTCAATGAACGCCGCTCGGATCGGAACGCAACGGAACGCTCCGAATGCAGCGCTGCAGAATTTATTGAGGCTGTGGTAAATATTCGGGGCCCGCTCAAAAGAAATCAAACAACAGCAAAAAAAAGAACGCGGCAAGTAATTTGTTTATTTGGCCCAAGGCAATAAAATGAGTAAGCGGGCAGAGAAAGCCCCAACCACCAACAATAATCCAAACCGAACCGAACCGATCCCACAATATCGAAGAAACACAAATACAAAAAAAAAAAACAAAACTCCAACAAGAAAAGAACTGGCGCCAAAGCATAAAAAGTCAGCAAGAATCTTGTTTTTTTTCTCCTCTTCACAGATCTCAATTAAAGTATCCAATTGTATTATTGCTCCTAATTAGCTGATTGAGTGTCAACAAGATCTTTATACATATATAACAATGAATTATTATCCATAAGCCTTATATTTATTTATTAATTCGATTCACATAAAAAGTTTCTTGCTTGTTATTATATAGTTACGATCAGACATCATTAAGAGATGAGAAAATATAATTATTAAGTCTTTAAAATGGAATTGAAAACATTTTATGAGGAAATATTACGCTTAAGAAAACTTACAGTACAGAAATCAATCTGTTTGTTTTAGTAATGGTATTTTATGAATTGTCTGGATTGTCTATCTTCAATTTGTGCAAAAACATATTTCTTATAACTTATATAATTTAGAAAAAGTAGACAAAATTTTAGTATGTATGTTGTTTTCCACTTAATACCATATATCATATAAGATTAACAATAAAGTGTGTCAATTGCATAACCTTAATGGGAAAACAACTGAAAAATCTTTTCTAAGATATATAGAGAAAAAAGTGTGAGAAGCAAAAAGTTTTGATCGAGTCACGTTTGTGCCACAAAAGTTATTAGAAGAACTGAGAAAGAGAGAGAGTTGAGAGAATTTTTATATGTTCAGTGATTAAATGATTACTCTTTCATAGAATTCGAGCATACATACATATATGACTAATACATAAAAAAACATAGATACGTAGATAGATAGATGGATAGATAGTCGATGTTGGCCCATGTCCAATGCTGACAAATCGCTGGCAATAAGTCAAAATAGAAAGAAAGCAAGAAGAAGAAGAAGCGAGGAGCCTTAGATGGTGTTTAGGGTACAATTGGGTTAGTTGATGGACCGAAAGACTGACCGAACGCCCGCCCTTTCTTCTGTCAAACAACTGTAAAACCCGGTAAGAAGCGGCACTTTCACTTTTTCTCTCTCTCTCTCTCGCTTTCTTTTCAGTTCGCCTAATGAGATCCTTTACCTGTGTGGTTTGTTTGTTGTACCTGCCAAACAATGGGCTTGAGAGCAAATTAGTTGGAAATCTTGGAAATCGATTTGATATCGATGAGAGACAAACCCTTGGAACAACAATGCCACATCGCATGCATGTTGCAAGTAGCCAGCAGCCATGAGTTACGAGCTCAACAATTTTAACGGGCCTCATCAAATTACAATAAATGCGAGATTTGTTTTGAACTTGGTTCGAGGCTCGAGGTTCCAGGTTCCCCAGATTCAGGTTTAGGTCCATGTCGAGGCGTTTAACACAGCAGTCAAAATGCGCAGCAGGTTGCAGGTTGGCTCAGTCCTAGTTACATGTTACCCCTGCCACCGCCACTGCCACAGCTCCCTTTGCCACATTTGTCTGTCTTATGTTTTTTGTTGTGGTTTGTTGTTGTTGTTGTTGCTGTTGTTGTTGCTGTTGTTGTTTATCTGACGCTGGTGGTCCCATCCGCATTGCAACCAAAATTTTTGATTTATTTAGCCGAATGCACCTTTTGCTGCTGCTGCTGCCGCTGCTGTTGCACGTTGCACGTCGCTTGCTCTGTGTCTGCCTAAATTTAGCAGCCGCCGTTGTTCACACCTCGCCAGACCGCAGCTAAACGCAGCGACAGACAGCGACAAATTCGTTATTCTCTCTCTCTCTCTCGCAGTTGGTCTGTGTGCAACAAGTTTGCATTGTTTAACAGCAAAATGCAATAATTGTACGTAATCCCCTCAATGATCCTCCTCCCTCCCATCTTGCACCATCCTCCTGGACATCCTCCTTAACATCGTAGTCACATCCATGGTCACAGTTAAGACGAAGCAGAAACAGAAACAGAAACAGAAGAAGAAGAAGATCGCATCGTGTCTTAGCGCCGCATTTTCCACACTTTGTGCCGCTCTGTGTCGCTATCTGTGAGTGCGTCTGTGCAACGCGTATTGACAACAATCAAGTGTTTAGATTTTGCATTTTCATGTTGCATTGCCAGAGTGAAGTTGGTTTTGTCTTTGGTGTTGCTGTTGTTGCTGTTGTTGTTGCAGTTTTGTAAGCATTAATTTTGTGAAAATTATCCCCAATGTTTGAGTTTAGAGTTCCTCTGGAGCTCCTCTGACGTACGTCTTGCATGCTGCATGTTGCATGTTAATGGAAATAGCCATTGCGTGGGCCTTGTGCCTCGATTTTGGCATCTGTTAAAGGCCTATTAGTTTTTGGCCAGAAGTTTTTCGCTGTAGATTCTACTTTTCAAAGAGTCAATTTGTAAACATTTTATTGTCACATTTTTGAATTTTTTTCTTTCAGTCCTTCGGAAAAAACACCTGAAAAAAGTTTTTTTAGATTATTATTTATCTTTTAATTGATTCTTATACTTATAATCAGATTATGTTATGATTGTTATCTCTGATCATCTCCTAAGAACCAAAGCCTAAATTTGTTTTCTTGAAAAGAAACCACGTTGACGGTTCCTTAAACATCTTGAAATTCCTCTCAAAAGTGTCCAAGTTTCTGTAAAAACAAAAATAATTATAAATAATTCTTATTATTTTTAGTTTCTTTCTCACATATAATGCGATTTTCATCCTTAGGCTTGTTTAGGGTTTCGATTCTTGTGGTGTCCTTAATTAAACATACTTAAGGAAAGTTTAATTTTCCTATTGACAGCAGACGAGATGAGAGTCGAATACATTGTTAGAACGCACCACCAATCACCGAGTAGCTACCGCAAATCAATTGCAACATGCAACCATTAAGGGGAACTAACCAAAAGCGTAAGCTAAACCGTAACCGAAAGCGAAACCGAAACCGATGTCAAAGCCAGGGGCCAAAACCTCACCAAAAACTCCCGAAAACGAAACGAAAAAAAAACAAAATTTAAATCGCAATGACCTGTGTTTAGCCCAAAATTTCGATACGGCTGGATGTTTTGGTGGTTGCTTGATCCGAGGACAATGTAACAATGTTTGTTTGTGGTGTTGTGTCTCTGTGTGTGTGTGTGTGTGTCTCTCTCTCCATGTGTGTGTGTGGTGGGGTGGCTCAAAACTCAATCTGGATGCGAATGTGAATGCGAATGGTTTACGCTCCATATGCCACGTGCGTAGACGAAAGTCATTTAAAAATGTAAGACATTGCCCGTAGCAAAGTAGAAGAAGAAGAAGCGAAGAAGGAAGCGGAGGCGGAGTGACAGCAACAAATGTAAAACCAAGTCAAATTCCTGGTATAAAATTCATTGAAAAATTTTATGCAACATAAATTTTGCGTGCAGGATTTGGAAATGCCAGCCGAGGCCGAGAACTCAATCACATGCAACACAAATGGGAGCACACACACACACTCACACTAACACAGTGAGAGAGAGGGGTGGGGGGATGCGTGTGTCATTTCAATTTTAAAGCCAAGTTGTGTGGCTGGACGCCCTTTCCTCTCGGCCAACCGAATGAATACCAAAAAAAAAAAAAATAACACAAAAAAAAGTCCAGAAAAAGCCGAGCAAAAAACAAGGAAAAACCCGCCCCCGAAACCGCTTAAGAAGAGTGGACGACTTGATACTCGGCATACGGCAGGACGAATGAACAAATTTTTCAGGTCCTTGGTCCTTGGTCCTTAGTACTTAGGTCCTTTTGTCGTTGTGTGTTGGTTTTTATAGCTTTTTGATTTGCCATTTCTGGTAGCAAATGATCAAAAATTGAATGAAATTGTTATTTTTCAAGTGGAACATGTCCTTTTTTAGTACCTCCCCCAACCCAACCCAACCTTAAGGAGGAACGTTATGTTCTGTGCGGGTTGTTATCCTTAATAAGGGGCATAATTTCTTTCCATGGGCAACGACAACATTTGACAAGGAATGCAGCCGAAAATGTTGCAGTTCAACATCAACATAATCATCATCAGCCGGAACATTATCATTATCATCATCATTGTCATCGTCATCATGTCAGCCGAAACTCAACTCAAGTGTATGTTTTGCTTCTTTTGATATTCCTTAAAACATTTCCAAGCAATAAAATGTTAACATACGGAGCAAAAGGATTTTGCCGAGCAGGTGGGTGGGTGGCAAAATGACTGTAAACATATTCGAGCGCGAAAAAACAATTAAAATATTTGCCTAAATTATATGTATGTGTTTGCCTATATATGTTGTATGTGCTTTTTTGAAAAGGGGAAACACTTTCAAGACAATTCAGAACAGATGGCCAGATACATATATATATATATGTATATAGTTGGCAAAAGTTCAGAATATGGAAATCTACAGAAAGAGAGAGATAGAGAGAGAACTAACCACAAAAATATTAATAATTATGAATTTATGAACCAATATTTATTAGTAATAAAAACAAGCAGGCGACTTAGCCAAAAACTGACCAAAAGCAACCCTCATTCGCGTATTTCCTCGGGAACGAAGGACGAACATTAGAAGATGCTCTGAAGCGTCGCTAATGAACTTTAATTATCAGCTCAGATGAGCTAAGCCCGAGGGCTCAATATCATATACACATGGACACATGTGGCAAATAGAGAGTTTGAGAGTTGTATAAGAGTTACTTATTAGAGTGTCATTAGATATTAGATATTTAGTTTCTGTTTGCTAATGCATTTCTATCCTAAGTACTTAAAATATTTTGTAAGTTGAAGTACAAAAATCAAAGCAAAGCGATTTGCCTTGCTTCAGGTTCAGGTTCATTTCATCAGATGCCAAACTCAATATAAACATTTATATGTGTGATTATGAGCTGAGTCTGAATGCTGAGGGATAAATTTTTGGTATGGGTCTTAGGAATTTGTCATTTCGTTTGTAACACTTCAAGAAAGATCATTTTTCAATATGATAGGGAATCTTCATTGTCTAAAGTGCCTAGAAATATTAAGTAACATTTCGAATACAGTTGCATTTCGGAAATTGTTTAACTTACACTGACTTATACACAGTCTTCTAAAGTTAAGTTCTTGTTCCTTTCCTAACTTATGTTCCAAAAAATATCTTGTTCCAACAAATCCTTTATCCCTTAGTTTGATTTTTGTTTCACGGTTGATCTTTCAAGCTTCATGATCATCTTCGTTTATCAACTCCAGATACGATTTAGCCAGAAATCAGAAATATACATATATCATCGACATCACCTATTGAAAGTAAGAGTATCAGTTAGTCAAGTGTTTTTTATTCAAATTTTTCGTGCTGGGATGGATGAATACAAAAAACCGAACAAACAAAACAAATAAAACAACAAACAGAAAATAAACGTAGCAATTTTTAATTGCTCCCGTTTGAAGTTGTCTGAGCGATCCGAGGGTGGCGGGATGGATCGGTTTTCGGGGCCAGCCCATCCGCATATGTGTGTGTATGTGTATGTGTGTGTGATTTTTATTATATATTGTATGTATAGTATTTTGTGTGTGGCGGTCCGTCCGTCCGTCGCCGTTGGCCAGCTTGTTGGCCATGTTTTATGTGTTTCGTTTCCATTGAAAACCCCAAAGAGCCGAAAGAAACAAAAATTATTTGTAAACGGCGGTTGTGACAATTTTTATTCCCCCCCGCGTCTCCCTCTCTATCGCACTCGGTCTGTCGCAAAGCGGCTCTTGTTAGCGTTCCATGGAAGTTTGTAGACGTTGCCACTAAAACCTAAAAAACAAAAATTAATTGGAAATTTGAATGGCTCAAAACATGTTGTAAGCCCAGCAACAGGCAACAGTGGCAGCGGCAACAGCGGCAACAGTGGCAGCAACAGCAACAACAAGGCGCAAGTTCGAGGTTAATTGTTTGATTTTCTAACAAACGAATGAGAATAAACGAAAAAATAAATACATATAAATAATTTGTTAAGGTTAATCTCAAGAGGCTCTCTGCTCTTCACCTGAAAGCGAACATCGAGCGAGCGAGATCCATTCACAGACCAGAAAACCCACAGGAAATGTTTGCTTTTGTTTTTATTTGTTACATTTATTTGGAGTCCCGCGTTTCCGGACCGCTCTTCATAGTAACTGGCAACTGTAATTTATGGCCTAAATGCCGCAAAATAAATGGCACATCAAATATCTAGACAGTTGATGAGGTATTGGCAAAGCAATATGCATTAAAACTTTTAAGCAATTACTTTTTCAGTTTTGCAGTTGCAATGTTGATTTACAGTTCTAGCAAATTGCCGTTTACCGTTGCACTCCAACTTGTTTACACTTTGAATATCGGCAAGCATTCACATCAATAGGGGACAAATGAGAACATGCTCATTGGACAAAACAAAAAAAGGTAACGCACATGCATTGCATTGCGTTTGTGACGTCATCAAGGCAATAATATAATTGATTGATTGATATAATTAATAATTGGTTGAAACAAATGGCAAAAACATAAAATAGTTTGAATATATTCTACTTATACTTACACTTATTGAATGCAATAACAAAATAAATAATTAAGCAAAGCTCTCATTATTGATTGTCCATTCACATGTGAACGTAAAAAGTATGTTTTCGCTGTTTGTTTTTTGGCAAATCGAACAGATTCGATTCGTGATTCGATTCGATCACGGCATATGCAAGCGTGCCTATCAATAATATCAATAATAATCATGGCAAGTGGACAGCCCAAACAAACAACGAACAACGGCAACAGCAACTGCGCTCGTGTTCACTATTGAATTCTGCTTAATTTGCAATTGTCTCTGGAGCTTTGCGTGGTTCTTTTCGATCGACTTCATTACATACGCATACACGTTGTTGCATACAAAAATGTGCGTGAAATTGGATCTAGACAACTGTTAATCGTTTATTGAGTAAATCAACAACAATCAACATAAACACACACACAAGGAGCTTGCGGGTAAGTCGTCAATCGTAATCGTAATGAAATGCGCCGGTGTCTATGATAAACGAATATGAAAACGAAATTTTGAGAGACACAGTGCGAAAAAGAGTTCCTGGAATGGAATGTAGCGGTATTTGGCGGTGCTTTGTTGGTTTGTTGTAAGTTTTAGTTTCATATTAAGTTAAGCTCTGATTGAGTGATTGATAATAGATTAATTATTCATTAATATATTAAAAAGAAAAGTGTTTGAAAGTAATCTTAAGTAAATCCACCATTTAGATATGTTTTTGTGTGGTTTTTTATTTGAGATTTTTCTTGGACATCAATGCAACTGCAAACTTTCAACGCCCACGGAATGGCGCCACAAGAAGTTGTTGTTGCGTTGCGTTAGTGTGTGTGTGTGAGTGTGTATGTTGCTGTTGAGCGCCGTGCATCGCGCTTTACAAGCTCTGCGATGCTTGCTGCAAACCCAAAACCGAAAACCAACCGATTTCAATTCCAATCCTAGTTACTTGTTGCCTTTTGCCATGTTGTTGCCTGTCAACAGCCAGGATAGCCACGTGCGCTAGCCAAGTTAAGCGGGATGGGGAAAGGGGGCGGGGTTTGTTTCCTGTCGCCAGTAGTTGGGTGGAGGGGGAGGGGGATGGCACCTAAAAAGGCGACGAATACTCAATAGTTGGACAAGCTGATCAAACAGTTTAGCTACTATTTTGCATTGCCCAGCAGCACAGCATATCCCAAAGCCGATGAAGATGCACTTTGAACTTGAAGGTCCATCGATTTCAATAAGTGATATGATTTTCGAAATAGATATAGTATATATATATAGTGTTTCTTATCATTTTATTATTATTATTTCTCTTTCTCAAAATTATTTCAGTAATTTTCGCATTTACATATTTTAGATTAAGAGATTAAGATTAAGATTCACTGGCGCCAAGTGCCTAATGCCCAATCGTGTTGGCAGTCTAGGGTATATTCGGTTTGTTGCTTTTGTGAATGACTTGACTAGGTTTTTGGTTTTGTTTCGTTTCGTTGTCTTCTTCTTCTGTAGTTG
The DNA here is from genome assembly GCA_035044645.1 of Scaptomyza parva. Classification (NCBI taxonomy): domain Eukaryota; kingdom Metazoa; phylum Arthropoda; class Insecta; order Diptera; family Drosophilidae; genus Scaptomyza; species Scaptomyza parva. The sequence goes on from JAWNNT010000139.1 coordinate 14,480,933, forward strand.
GGGTTCTCTATGTGTGTGTGTAACCAGCTAGCCGAAGTTGTTGTTTTGGATTGTTTATTTAAGTTGCGCTCTTCCGGCTGCTGCGACGGCTGCCTGGCTGCTGCCTGGCTTTATGGTTATGGATACAGATTCAAATACACAGATACACAGTAGCCAGTATCCCAGTCATTCCAGCCAGTTCCAAACCGAGCTGAGCTGAGCAGAGAGCAACAGTAGCAATGAATTTGCATGTAGTACATGAAAACCGTGATCTCCAATTTGTTGACTCTGTTGCCTCCTCAAGTGGAGTTTGCCGTTTTGCCTTCTCTGGTCTCTCCAAATGGGGGTACTCCACACATACACACACACATAGAGCAGAGAATTGAATCGCATACAGGGCTCTCCGATCTTGGGAGTCGCGTACTTTGGGCTACATGCCAAAAAGTTTGTAACATTAGTTTAAGGTGCCGGCTTGCTGCTGCTGCTGCTGCCGCTGCGGCTGCTGTTGTTGCCCCTTCTCTCCCCAGTCACAGAGTTGCAAGTTGTCAAGCTTGCCATGGCAAATTTGCGATCAAGCGACAACAACAGTGACAACATGAGCCCCAGTGACGACCGTTGTCCCCCGTCCCTCAACCCACCGACTGCCTGCAACACACATAGCAAGCTGTGAACTGTGAGCTGTGAGTTTGGGCTTCTTAAGTTTCAACTGTGTACATCACGTTGCCTTGTTGGTTGTATCGAGACTGAGAGACTGAGACACTGAGGAGAGGTTGCCACAACGCTGGCTGCATTGGGCACGCAGCAAGATCTGCTTGAGTCTGTTCTGTTCTGTTCTGTTGTTCAACTTCAACTTCATCTCCGAGCTGGATTCGGTGGGTCTTGGTGTGACTCCCTAGCGAGTTTTGGCCAGCTCGGGCCGAACTTTATTGACCATATTGATTGCTGCTGTATTGATCGCTTGTAACTGATAACAAACAAATGGCCAAGTCACAAACAGCACAGTTGGATGCTTCACTCTCACACACACACACACATGTAGTGTGCCACAAGTTGCCTGTTTACACGTTGCAACCAAAGGTAAACTCTTCGTATGGAATTTTATTCTTATTTCTGATCAATTGTCACAAGTTAAATGTATACAAATATAAAATCTGTATACAAAATATGATTAGTTTATCGAATGACTTCCAAGGTGTTTACTATTTATTAACCTGACTGTGTAGACATTTGCCCGCAATTCGATTCTGTTCGACTTCTGTTTACGTTGACAAAAACTTGCGTTCTTAAAGATTTAGTTACCAATAAAATGATTCTTTTGTAGCTTTTCAAGTTTCTGGGATTCTTTCTGAGAAAGAACTAGATTTCTGACCTGTATTTTCTTTAAATGAAAAATCTTGAAATTTATTTTCGATTTAAAAGCTATAATTTCATGAAGAAGTATTATCGCTAACCCTTAGCCTCGTTCAGGCATTGATACATTGATAGCAGTCAGTCAGCAAAATAGGACAAACCAGTTTGATTAAAGTATACAAATATCATTTATCATCATCATGGAGAATGTGATTCGTAGTCGTCGCATTCAATATAAACATACTAAAAGCCAACGAATGCCATATGAGAATGATATCAGTCTCCGAGACATTTAATGGTCTGGTCTGGCGACTCACGTGTAAACGTGTAAACGGTGTAAGAAGTTCCAAGTTCCACTCTAAGACTGCTACTGACGGAGAGACGGAGACGGAGACTGAGACTGCGACTGAGAGTGAGTGAGAGAGAGAGAGAGGCAGAGAAAACAGCGGGCGGTGTTCTTCTTGTTGGCTTCCAGTTGTTGTGTCTCCGACTCCAGCTCCGACTTCGGCCACTTCTTGCATATTCATAATTTTGAGCTGGATTTATCAATTGCTCATCTCAGTCATGAAAACGCATAAACATTTCAAAGTGCCTGGCGCGGGTCAATAATTTGACATGAACGAAACAATACGCAGAATTGTAAATAAATAACTTGCCAGTATCCAGATATATATATATATATATATTTTTAATTTCACATGACCTGCGCCACCTTCAACTTCTCTTCTCGCCCCCGCTACCATCTTTCGATGATGTGTGAATAATTGAAAGTTGCTGAAGCTGCAGCTGCGACTGAGACCGAGACGGAGACTGAGACGGAGACGGAGACTGAAGCCTGGCAGAGTTGTCTACAAACAACAGGCAAGCAAACACTAGAGTAGTCGTCGTCAGCATTACCAAGACGCTCAAGATCAAGAGCAGCAGGTAGCCAGGTGGAGAGTTAAGGAGTTAAGCAGATTATCCATACATCCGTAGATGTGTGCATTTATGAGAGAGGAGAAAGGCTAAACTGAACTGAACTGAAATGAACTGAACTATCACCAAGTGTTGCCCTTTTTTGCCATGGAATTCAATTTCGTTGTTGTTGTCAACATGCAAGCCCACACATACAAATACAAACACACACACACGCACACACACACACATAAGAACTTTCAAGTTGTATGCCAAAAAATGAAAAGAGAAGACCTCTGACGAGAGCTTGTCCTGGGCCCACGCCCACATGAATGCTCATACAGAGTACATTTGATTTTTAGCCATGGCCATAAAGTGTGTTGTCTACAACAACAACAACAACTGAAGAGAACTGAATAACAGAATAGCAGAAGCCAGAAGCCAGACCAGAGAGTTGGCAATTTTGTAATTAATTTATTGCTACAGGCGGCATCAAGAAATTGTCGCAGGCAACTCGCGACGTGTCAAAACTATTTTTAATTGGAATGTCCGCGCAACATCTTCACTCTCTCTCTCTCTCTCTCTCTCTCTCTCTCTTTCTCTCCAGACCTGAGATCCCAAGTGCAGCGCAATACCATATATACATATATATGCATTCTCGTGTACTATATATGAGAAAGTGAAAGATCTTTTGCAGCGATCGTAAAGTTGGCAAGATCAAAGTGCTTTTTGAGTGCTTTCGTTTGTTTTCGACTTTAATTGATTTGCTTGTTGTCCTTTTTTGAATGTATTTTCTTCGGTTCTTTGCTACCCTGACATTATTTTACCTTAAGTATGGTATTTTGTTAGGTCACTTTAGAGGAATATATCGGAAAAAAAACTATTTAGTTTAGGATTGTAATGTTTTTATAATATATCCAGTATAAGGTATTGAAATTGTATTTGAACTTTCAGCTTCTTTGAAGAAAAGCTGTGAAATATATCTTAAAATTGCTTAAAGAAGTTTGTTTTTGATAAAGGAAAGTTTAAACAGTCTTCTAATGATTGTAATGTTTTTTTCCTAAGTAAAAATCCCATATCTCGAATATAAGGTATTGAAAAAGCCGTGAAATGTATCTTAAAATTGCTTAAAAAAGTTTGTTTTTGATAAAGGAAAGCTTAAACAGTTTACCTAAAAGTAAGTTTAACTTGACTTTTGCTCTGTAAGGGTATTTTATCTTTGACAGAACTTTCTTCTTCTACTTTTCGTTTAGTTTGTTTTGTTAAAGTTGTTGTTGTGGTTGTTTTGTGTGCTGATTCTTGTTATGTTTGTCTGTCTGTCTGCCACCTTCACATATGACTAATGCACCACTCAATAGACACTAAAGATGCATTACGAGATCTCTCTCTTTCTCTCTCTCTCTCTTTCGCTCTCTGTCTCTTCATCCCGAACTGCGGCAATTGCATTTTAATGCAAATTTGGTGTCAACGCAATATCGACCATGACAGCAGCAGCAACAGCAACAGCGGCAGCAGCGGCAGTTGCAACAGCGCCATCCCATCTTATCCCAGACCATTCCGACCATCCCGACGACCATCCAGACAGAAACCAGAACAGAGAGACGATCAACACACTGTGTTTGTGAGTTCTTGCAACAACGCTCACGCATTCAACAACATTCGTGTGGCAACATTGTGCGGATGGATCGCCTTGGCAGTGCGTTGTAAGTGGCAACTGTGGCAACTGCTTGGTGTTAAAGTGACTGATTAAGTTCTGTTGTTGTTGTTGCTGTTGTTGTTGTTGTTGTTGCTGCTGACGCTAAACGAATTATACGCTTACGTAGGTGGCAGACACTCAGGCAGAGGCAGAGACTGAGGCAGAGGCAAAGTCAGAGCCAGCAACAGCAGCAGCCAAAACAGATAGAGGCAGGAGTATTTGTGGTATATACTATAGTCGCGGGGCATAATCATATATAGAGCCAAATGAATTGAGACGCGCCACACAGAGTTATAAATATTGTCGCCTTGGGTATTTTGTGGGGCGTTAGTTGCTTTTTGTGGTCCTTCCCCCCCGCCCCTCCCTCTCTCCCTCTATATCTGTCTATGTCTGTAGGCGGCACGCATCAACTGACACTTTTGTATGCCATTACAAATCGAAGCGATTTCTTCTTCATAACGAAAAGTTCAAACAATAAAGAAATTTAATTTTTATTACTTATTAAAAGATATTATCAAGATATATATTTCTTGGTAACTGCAATAAGTAACATTGTATAAAAGATTATCAAAACCTACAGTAGCTAATTAAAAAAATATTTACTTATCTCTCCCCCGAACAAAGAAACTTAACCCTACAGGTGTAACCATTTCAAATGTCATCCTTGTGAAATAAGTTGATTTTACGCTTTCTTCTTTTACGTTGTTCGTTTTCTTCTGTTTTTGGGATAACAACTAATAAAGTCATCAAGATTTGGAAATATCTGCACATTAAACATGATTTTATGAGCATGAACCGAACCAAACCTAACCGAACCGAACAGTCGAATGGGTTTTTATGATGTCTTTGCTAGTGACTAGGTTTCGGCTACTGTCGTCGCTCGTCGATCGTCGATCGTTTCGTGTTAGTTGGATTTGGTTTAGATGCTATCGAGCGACAGGGTCTCTCAGGGCCGGTAGGGCGTAATTGAAACCATTGGCTTGGCTTGGTTTGGTTTATGGCCGATCATAAAACTATGAGTTTAGGCTACTGTTACGGGCGGGGAGGCTGACCGTCTGACTACCGTCTGGCTACCTTTTCGGATCTTTATTGCCATTTTGGGAAGTTCGATTTGTTCCATTGAGCGAAATGTTGAGAGTTGTAGTCATTGATGCTTATCGGTTTATCGGAGAAAGTTTTATGGCTTGTTTCGCTCGTCAGCGTTACGCTGATCTCAGGTAACTCTCTGTGACATTTACGATCGAGATTTCGAAATCACTCTCTCTCTCTCTCTCTCTCTCTCTCTCCAACTTTCCTGAGATGCGTGAGAGCCGAAGTTAAGGAAACAAATATCTTACTTATCCAACTAAATATATCTACAAGTTTTCGTCAATATCCATTTAAACCCGGTTGTGGTTTCGGTTTTTTAAGCTCATAAATCTGGATGTGTTTTCCATTTTTTCCGTACTTGGTTTCCTTCTCTTTTGTCGTCTTTATCCTGGGCTCTTCCCCGCCGCGTGCCCTTTAATCGTTAATCTATTGTCATCCAGGCAGTTCAAAAGAAATTGGCAGGCAAACGGTTTTCAATAGTTGGCATCCAATTTGGATTTTTATTGCTTCCTGTCGCTTGACGGCTTCCTGTGCGACAAACCTCTCCAAAAGAAGCGCCCCCGCAATTGTGATTTTCATACAATCTCCGTCGCTCCGTCCTCTTCTTCTGCATCTCTTTTTCCTCTTGTCGTGTTTTCGTGTACGTTTTGGGATGGGTTTCGTTTCGTTTCGTTTTTTTTCTCCTCTCATCTTCATTTTTTTTTTCGCAATTCAAAAGCGGGCGACTTAATCGAGCAAAATAAACCGTTTTCATATGCTCGAATTGAGGCAAACACGTCGCATTACACGCCAGCCAGCCAAAGATGAGTTCGTTGCAGGGCGGCGCGGGGAAGGGGAATGGGGAAAGAGTTTAGTGGATTGTTGTCATGCGTTTGTTAGGACAGAGACACGACTCCTTGGGGAATTAGCAGCAAGCGGCAAACAGCAAGAAGAGTTTGCAGTTCAGCTCTTCACCTTTTCATAAAAAAAAAAAAAAGTAAGAAGGCGAGTTAGCTCGACTAGAAGATACCCTTAACCCTTGACCCATACACACGGACAGACGGTCGGATTGACAGACATACCTGCACTACCGGACCAATGCTTGATGACTTCATATCTCTGGTGTTTCTTAACCGATTTTAAAAGAAATTTCACAGATTTTCATTATATTGTTAATAGTTTCAATCTCCATTTGTGTAGTTCTTGAGATTGACGCGTTCATACATACGGACGAACGGACTACCGGCCATGACTCTATCGACTCAGTTATTAATGCTGATCAAGAATATATGTACTTTATGGGGTCGGAGAAGGTTCCTTCTGCCTGTTACATACATTTGCACAAAAACATTATACCCTTTTTTTAACCATATCATGGGTTAAGGGTATAAAAAGAAGTGTTTGTTATTGTTGTTGGATTTCTCTTTGCATTTATTGCGTGTGCCGAAATGCGCGAAATCTCTCAAGTCGGTTCGGGCCTGGGCCATTGTCAAAGGATTATCACTTCCCTTATAGTATTGCCTGTGCCAGGTTGCCTTTTTACATCATGGGGCACAGGACCAAAGGGTCTCTCTCTCCCTCTGTCTCTCTCTCTTTCTCTCTCTTTTGGCTGTGCTAATGAGCTGTACATTGTGTGTGTGTGTGTGTGCGTGTGTGTCTCGGTGGGGAGGGGGTGTGTGTGTTTTTTTTTGTTGCTTTTGCTTTCAAAAGTAATTCCAATCCGAATCCGAATTCGAGTTCGAGTTCGCTTGCAAAAAATTTCGCTCGGTTGATGACTTTGACAGTGTGCAATATGCGTTGATTTTTTATGGCCTTCAAATTGAAGCTGTTGCTGTTGATGTTGCTGTTGCTGCCGCGAATTGAGGCCGCTATCTTGCCCCGTCTGCTGCTGCCGCTGCTGTTGCTGCTGCTGCTGTTGTTGGTTTGGGGCTGGTTCGGCTTCGTTTGGCGTGTTGATCTCCGAATGCAGATAATAATTATTTCAATATGTGTGACGGACTGACTGGAAAACTGACTGTCTGTCTGTCTCTCTGTCTATGGAGAAGGGTTAACCGGGCGGGGGAGTGGGAAGCGGGGGGTTAGCATAGCAATGCCAATGCCATTCGCTGACTCTTCATGATGATTGTCATGATCATCATTATATTATGCGAATGGATCAAAACCGTGAAGCCGCCGCAGCTTGTCTCTTCTTCTTCTTCATTATTTTTTGTTTCTGTCTTCGTTTTTTTTGCGTTTTTTTTTGCATGTGCTTCAACTTTGGGGTTGTGCTGATGTTGATGTTGCTGTTGTTGTTTTCACTTAATCACTTGTGCAGAGAGTGACTGAGAGCGAGAGCGAAAGAGAGAGAGAGAGAATGGAATGGAGTGAAGAGAGGGGGAGGCGGCATCGGCATCGGCTGCTGGCGGTTTTTAAGTTGAAAATTGAATTTCTTAGAATTACACAAAACAGCCGAAGAGCAATATCAACAATCCTCCTCCAAATGCGCGCGTCAATGTGCTGTTGGCATGCCAGCGAAACATACTAGTGCCACCAATGCCACCAATGCCACCGATGCCACCAAGCTGTCTTCAGTTTCAGTTTCAGTTGCGGCCCCCCGCCCACCAACACAACACATCACATTGGCTTGGGCTTGATGGGCTTCATTTCATTGCATTGCATTAATTTTGCCAATTAAAAAGTAAATAGAGCCTGCATCCTTTTGCACACACATACACACGCACACACACACAGATAGAGATCTACACCCTCACCAACACATTTTTTTTTGTTGTCTTTGTCTGACATTGAGTGCCGCTGCTTTTTGCGTTCGAAAACTTTTCAATACAATTTAATCCAATCTCACATATGTGTGTGTTTTGTGTGTGTGTGCGTTTGTATTTTATTATTTTAAAGCAGTTAGTTGCCCGCTGATTGGTTAGAGTGAAGACCCGCTAAGAAGGAAGACAGTTCAATCATTGTGTACAGTGGAAACGGTTGCAACGGTTTTGATCAAAAGAAATTCGACAAAAACAGAAAATAGTTTACTTTTATATATATTTCTTAAGTTCATACACTTATTAAGTTCAGATTTTCATTGCTTAATTCAAGAATACTTCTTTTTGTAGAATATTTTTCTTGTTTCTCTACAAGTTTTGAGAACTATTTGTTTTTTTTTTAGCCCATTAATCATAAATTGAAAGTTAATGTTATTTCATTCTGATATATTTTAATATTATCTTTATGTATTCTGTATTGTAATCATTCTGTATCATTTAGTAAAAGTAAACTCGACTGTCTTTAGGCTAAGAAGATTTTTTGGAATCGGTTTCCCAATAATAGTTAAACGAATTTCAATTTGTAAAACATTTTTATGTTTAAGTTAACTTAGTTTTAAAATGAATCTCACCAAAACATTCTGAACTTATCTTTCTGTATTGTAAATTGTAAAAAGTTTCGATAAACTCGACAGTCTTTTGGGCTGAAATTATCTTTTTGATTCGGTTAAACAATTTGTCAAACATCTTTAAGTTATTAACTTAGTTTTGGCATGCATATCACCAAAAACGTTCTTTTAGACTTTGTCCCACTGTAGCATACCGTCGTGTGTACCGTACAATTAAAACCGCAAGGCAATCAGAGAAAGATGCGTTGCGTTCGCCGCGTTCTTGCCACTGTCGTCATCATCATCATCATCAACATCATCGTCATCATCATTATTATCGTTCTTGTTGTTGTCGTAGTCATTGTTGGCAGTGTCAATACCTTCCACAACGCCCCTAAATTGCTTATGACACATGTATACACACACAGACACACACACCTGCACACACGCATACACCCGCACACACACACACACACATACTACCACATACAACTTACACATGTCCCGTGCCCAGCAGGCCAAAGTGTTTTTGGGGCGTTTTGTTATGGTTTTTACTGTTTTTGTTGTTGCTGTTGTCTTCTTTGTTGTTGCTGTTGTTGCTGTTGTTGTTGTACTGCTTGATACTTAGCTAAGGCGGCAACGGCGGCGGCGACGGCGGCGGCATGGCAAAAGTGAAGAACTGAGCAAATGAGCGACTGAACTGAACGTCTGACTGAATGACTGACAATCTTCTTGGGCGCCCAGTCGCAACGCGTCGTGGCGCAATTGTCTTGCTACCCGCCCCCCCTTTGCCACTCCCCTCTGCATCGCCCTGTTCGTTGCGTATCGCATATCGCACCTGATAGGTTAGCCGCTGCCATCATCGCAGAGTCGCAGCGTCGCAGTCAGCGTCAGCGTCGCTGCCTTGATGAGCCCCCATTGTGGGGCTGCCAACCATTCGTATAATTGTCGATGCGTTAAGGTAATTGTACACCCAGATGCCAGGCTATGCTACTACTACTACTACTACACCACTACCAAGTGCTGCTGACTGAGCAGCAAGGCCGACCCATTTATAAGTGTGTGTTGTTGTTGTTGTTGTTTGTAGTATCTGTAACTATAGCTATAACTTATGGTATAGGTGTATCTGTATCGGTACACTGAAAAAGAGAATTAGTTACCTTTAAAGATGTTTAAAAATGTTTGAAATGATTTTTTATTACAATCAAAACATTCATAATCGAAATGATAATAATAATAATGAAATGTTCTGAAAAAGAGTTAGTTACCTTTAAAGATGTTTAGAAATATAGTTAAAATCAAAACATTCATAATCGAGATGATAATAATAGTTAATAATGAAATGTTCTTAAGATTTAACATTTTACCTCTTATAGGGTTTTTTTTTTCTTATGAATGATTATTTCATAATCGAAATGATAATAATAATGAAATGTTCTTAAGATTTATCATTTTACCTCTTATAGGGTTAATTTTCTTGTATTGTAACCGTTTTCAGCTTAATGCCTTGTCTAAGGCTAAAGCTTTGGCATCGACTCTGCGGTTCTATTCTATTCCATTCTATTCTATTCCATTCTGTTCTGTTCAGTTCGGTTTGATGGCGTCGCTTCAAGTCACTCAGCAGTCGTTGTTCCAATGTTTCGACGTTTGTCGTCGTTTGCCGTTTTGCCGTCGTTGCCGTATTGATGGCACGCTCCGGCGCCTGCGATAGAGACGACAACGACATACACCATCCTCATCTCCACACCCAACCACCCATACACCCTTCCCCTGCCCCTGCCGACGCAATGTAAACCACTCTAAAGAGCATTTAAAACGATGCCATTTAGTTTTTTTTGCTGACACCAGTTTGGGCATCGGTTGGATTCGTTCGTTTGGTTTCGTTTGGTTTTCAGTTTGGTTTTTGGTTTGATTTGCTAGATTTGATTTCAGGAAATCTGTGTCACACACACACACATACATATACACACATTGAAACAGATAAATACGCAGCAGCGGTGTACGCATTCGCTCACCTGGCTGAATGGCTCGTTGCATTCGCATGCACATTCACAATCACTATTCACTATTCACTATTCGCCATTCAGTATTCAGTATATTCACAATTCACAATTTGGATTCGGATTCGGATTCGCATTCGCAATTGCCTTTTGTGTGATTTGTTGCATTGTCTGGACGACCGTTTGTGGATGTCTTTTGTTACAATTGAAAAATTATAGTAATTAAATGCATTCTACAACGCAGTCAGCTTAGCCAACTCAGTTAGCTCAGCTCAGCCCCCAGCTCAGGCCCCCCACAACGTTTCAAGACGATCATCCTCCCATCGTTGGTTACTAGAGTAGCATCAGTAGCATCAGCATCAGAGAGGGGATAACTAGTTGTTAAATCATTTCACTGAAATTTGTTTTTTTGTTTGTAAAAAACTTTTTGACTATGGTTCAAATAATATTGGGATCCTTGTTTGTATACCCTAAACCCGTGAAGTGATTAAGAAGGGGTATAATGGTTTTGTGCACAAGTAGGCAGTATGCGATAGGAAGCATTTCCGATCCCATAAATGATATAAACAGTCGAGTCGATATATCCATATCAGTCTATTTGTCCGAACTCATCGATCTCAGAAACAGGGAGAGCTAGAGACTTTGGGATATGAGCTTGATAACTTTTTCGGTTATGATATACAAATGTTATCGATAACAATAAAATCTTCAACTTCAAAAAATGAATTATAGGAGTTAAAAACATTAACAAAATAATGACAATCTGTGAAATTTTTATTAAAATCGGTCAACAAACAACGGAGATATAAAAGCTTGAACGAAATTATCAAGCATTGATCCGGTAGTACAGGTATGACCGTATGTGTAAGGTCAAGATTTAAGGGTATCTTCTAGTCGAGCTTACTTCACTAGAGTCTTCCCACTTGTTTTGACTAGAATATCAAGTTTGATTGGAATATGTATTAAATTAAAATATTTAGCTAGATAAAGTGAAATTTATTGCATTTATTTGAACTTTTTTCGATTAAAGCTAACCCGAGCGTCAGGGCCTGTTGTGATGGCGGTGTGGTATGAGAAGGATTTCTTTTGCTGATGTGTTGCAAGGCGTTGAGTTGCAGATGCGGCAATGCGGCAGAGGCTCGACATATATATACTATATCTCAAGGGTTTCTTCTTCGTGTCTCTCTTTCGTTTTATTGCTGTTTTCTTTGTACTTTTTTTTTTGTTTTTTGTGGTTTTGTGCCTGTTTCGAATAATTTGTATATGCAGTCATCAACAGCTCATATATATTTTTATTGCCAACGCGCTTCAAGATATGCATCTGAAACAAAAACAGAGGAAAGAAACAACAACAACAACAACAAGAAAAACAAAAACAATAATAAAAATAATCAAAAACCAAATACAAGGAATACAAGCGGCGTCGGCTGCTGTTGAAGATAATGACAATCACAATGATATAACGATAATGATAATAATGATAATAATGATGATGATGATGATGACGACGACTACTTCTACGTACAGATTTCCAATAAAAATACTGTCTCCAGTTTAATTTCGAGTTCGAGTTTGAGTTCGAGTTAAGTTGGCTCAAAAACTCAGCTTAGCTCTCCAGAGAAGATGATCAGTATTTCATCTGTGTATGAGTGTGTGTGTGTGTGAGCGAGATTTACACGCTGATACAAGAAATACACAAAAATAACAATAATAAAAATAAAAACAACAACAACAACCGTCTCGTTGCCCCTTCGCTTGTCGATGGCCAACAGCAAACAGCAGTTAGTCATTCCATTCGGTTTAAGATCGTTTTTGTTTTTGGTATCCAGAGATCTATAGAGGCTATCTCTGTCCTGGCCATTGGGTTATTGGGCGCACTTTCTGTTTTCTTTTCGTTTCTGTTTTCTTTACATTTTGGCTGTAAAGATTTATTTCTTTATTTGGCAGCAGCAGTCCCTGCCGCCCCTGCCACCTCTTCGTACACAGGCTGTGTCACTGTGGTTTATTACCAGGAAATTTGTATTTAATATGTTTTTTCCGCGTTTCTGTAGCGTTTCGGGTGCGACTCTGACACCAATCGGAGCGTGTCCAACACATTTATTTTTGGGTTTTGGGTTTTGGATTTGGGTGTATTGAAAAAAGCTTCATAGAAGAAAACTGCAGCAGCAGCTCCTCATACAAACATACAAAATTCAACTTAAATTTAACCATAACCATTTGGGAGGAGGCTGCAACTAAGTATCTGTTAGCTGTTATCTGTTATCTGTGCGCCCCCATCGACAGACGTGAGACATAAGTGGTTCGACTCCGAGCGAGCAAAACATAACAAAACGGTGTCAAATGGTAGCCAAAAGTTCGTGGAATCCTCGATCTATCTACCAGTCGAAATCAATTAGTTCGCAGAACTAACCTAGAAAGGGTCAAAAGTTAAGAGTTGCTCAACACTCATAAGTTTTTCGATTTCGATATCTATAATGCAATTTCAAATATGAAAGCAAATAAGTTGTGTATCTGACCTTGTTCTGTCATTCATGAATAACAGCTCTGTAACTGTCGCTTTCGACACGCTTTCAAGAGTTAACTTGATTTGAACTTTCCCACTCCCACTCCGACTCCGACTCCCACCCACAGCCACAGCCCAGCCAAGCCAAGCCAAGTGTAGTAGCAGCAGGTCCGTGAATAATGTAAAGAGTAGCGCCAGCAGCAAAGGCAGCAATAAAAATGGTAGCATTGGTTGGTAGCCAACTGGCAGCAGCAGGAAAATAAAATGCCTCATCGATCAGTTAAAATTAATAAAATACTCAATAAATGCGCTACAGCAGCAGCAGCCAAAGACGAAGAAGAAAGCTCATAAAAACGTGTGCAAACAATCGATCAATCAGAATTTGACAGGAGCGCAAATCTCCCGACTCCGTCTCTCTCCCCCTCTGGGCTAAGTGAGAGTTACAGCGGGCAGAGAAGTTAAGTTGAGAGTTGAGATTCACAAGAGTCAGGAATCAGAAACAGAAACAGCGGCAGTTGTTGCCAACAACACACACAGAAATCTTAAAGGCAAACTTCAAAACAATTACACAGCAACATTTCCAGCAAGAAGAAGTCGAAGTCGAATCCGAAGTCGAAGTCAATGCCGGCATGCAAAAGATACAGATACAGATACACACATAAGTGTATTTACGATTGTGAATGCGTCGTATCTGTAAGATACAACAGATAGAGAGGCGGTAGGTAGGCAACGTTTTGAGAAGAGCTGAAGAGGGGAAGGTAGACAGACAACTGCCACTGTACACAACTACAACTAACTGACTAACTGACTGACTGGGCTGACTCTGGGCTGCCTCCGCTTGCTGGCTGTTGATTCAAGCGATTAATCGATAACAAATAAAAACATTTCGACAACTACTTCCAAAGAACAAACTTTAGCTACACACAGCCTCTGCTTCAGACCTGTGGTCTCCGGTCTCCCATCTACCGTCTTTCCTCTGGCTTCTTCCTTCGACTGCGACGGCGACTGAGACTTTTGCTTCTTGGGGGCTGTCAACAAGTCGACATTGTGTATATGAGTGGCGTGGTACGCATAAATGCCATGGAAATTTTCTTTTTAATCAATTATGAGTATTAAGCAAAGGGGCACACTACACTACACTAACACCAACATCACACAGGGTACTTGCAACACACACACACACACACACTTATTGGTATTTGATGCTGTATTTGTATTTGTGTTTATTCATATTTGGGTGACGCGGCAATGCAAGATAAAAATCGCAAAAATTCTTTATTGAATGCTGTGTGGATGCCAACGCCAAGGCGGCCCAAACATAAGTATCTCTATATAGGTATGTAACATATATATATATATATATATGTGTAGTCAGAGTGTAAACATGTGAAGTAGCACTTTGTCTGCGCCATACTAAGTTGAAGAAGCTTCCGGCCAGAGCGAATCCCGAATGCATCCAACGGATTCGATTCGAAGGGGCAGCCTTAAGCTTTCGTTCGGCTAAAAGACTCTCCTGAAAAACCTTAAATCGTAAAATCTTTTGATTAAAACCCGTTTTAGAAACTAACCAATAAATGTTATTAAACCTTTTTTGGCCATCGGCTGTAGTCTGAGAACTGATATGCCACAAAGTGTAGAGGATAATAATCAAACAAATCATAATCGGCGAATGATGACAACAACAACAACAAAAGCAGCAACTACAACAACAGGTAGACAGTAGCTGAATATGCTTCAAACGGTCGACAGTTTGTCTGTCAAATTGACATTACACACGTTGCCACGCGGCGGCAGCGGCAGCGGTAGGGGCAGCAGCAACGGCAGCAGCTATGTGGCAATGTCAAGTGCATGCAACATTGCGACGTTGGCGATAGCAGCAGCGCGCAGCCCAACAAGTTGAATTTACATGACACTTCTTGTGGCAGGCAGAAGCTTGCCTCAGCTACACATACAAGGAAGCGCGCTCAACTCTTGAGGCGTAGGCTGGATGGGCCTTGCTCGGCCCTCGCTGGGCCCTGGCTGGGCCTGGACCTGGGCTGTGGCACTCTGACCATGGACATGACAGACTCTGACTGATGCGCCGACTGCGACTGCTGTTGGCTTCTGTTTGCGGCACTGACTCAGCAAATCTTGCAGCTGAAAACTGAAGCAGGACGGCAGACGGCAAAAGAGGAGGAGGAGGAGGCAGCTGCTGGCCTGGACTGGACGGGGGCAACCAACCTGTTGGCAACTCATTAAATAATGCCGATGACTGGACAAATTTCAAATATATATATATATATATGTATATATGTATTTTTTTGCTGCTGGCTGTTTAAATGAAAAGTGATTAAACACGGCCAGGGCCATAAAGTCAGAATGATGGGTAGGAAGAAGGCGTGGGGAGGAGCAGAAGCAGGAGCAGGAGGAGGAGAATCAAGCTCAAATTTATAATCCTCGTTTTGCCGTAAAATTGCAGTTGGTCAACGTTGGCGTTATAATTCTACTCAACTCAACCAACTGCCGACGACGACGACGACGACTGCAACTGCAACAGAGACTTCACCAAGTCACCAAGCATGTTGTTGCATGTTGCAAGTCCGATTCCAATTCCAATTCCAATTCCAGCTCGGGCTGCCAAAGTGACACTTGTACAGATTTTCTTAATGCGCCAAAGTGCCACTTGTCGTCTGTTGACGCAACGCATCTCCTCGTCCTTCAGAACCTTCAGAACCAGCCAGAACCTCGGAACCAGCCAGAACCTTAAAACCAGCCAGAACAGAGGGCCAACGAGATGAAGAAGTTTGTATGGTATGAAATTTTGTGGTTAATCAGCGCTAAATGTGTGTGAAAGAGACGAAGAGAAACTTAACCAGGTTTTCCCCTCTCCCACTCTCCTGTTGATTTCAGTTCTAATTGCTGGCCAACGCATAATTTGTCATATGCCAAATTAATAAATGACTCGCGGCGGCGGCATCGGCGACGGCAAGCAACTGCTTGAAGCCATTGAAGCCTAAACCACCTAAACCACTGCGATGACCACCACACCACTCATCTGCGCAGCCAGCGGTGGCTCAACACAGTAGCAGCTGATTTGGCTTTAAGTTGGCAGGGCAACCGCTGATTGAGTGCCTGACTCTCTGTCTGTCTGTTTGTCTGTCTGTTTGTCTTTGTTCCGAGTGTGTGGGCAGACTTTGTTTGTGTGTGTGAGGACTTTATTGACTTTCAACTACTGTGTGTGTGTGTGTGTGAAGAAGATCTTTAATATTTAGAAATTATCAAATACACAAATTGGAATAGTTTCAATTTTAGATTCTGAAGAAAGCTTACGCATTTTTACAGCTACTTATTAAGTAGGAACTTGATGGAAGTGTTGATAAGATAGTAGTATTATAGCTTTATAATCCAATTCAAAAGTTGATTGACTAAGAAACTATATATATAAAGTGGGTTGACCTGACTAACTTAGTGACTGAAATGGTATCAAGGTGATAATGAAATGTAGTTTCTCTTATTATACAATTTATGAAGTCAAAACATATTTAATCCTTTAAGTCTCGATTTATATGTTATCTTTTAACACATTGAGCGTTAACTTTGGTTATTCGGTATATCGATGACGAGTCTAACGCGTCAAATGAACCCAAAAGGGGAGGGTAAAAGCAACTCAATTCAGCTATGCTCCATCTGTGACTCCATTCGCATTTTGCTTACTGTAGTATGTATATGTATTCACAATTGTACTGTAGATTGTGGCCGCCATTATGAGTAATTGTTGGAAGGTGGGGGGGACGTTGGGGCCGAAGTCTGCCTGCGTTGACTGCTTCCAATCACCGAACATTTAATAAATCTTAAAAGGGGCGTTCTTCTTCTGCTCTTCCTACAAGTCGAGCGAGTCGAGTCGAGTAGAGTCGAGGAACTTTGCACACAGACCCAACCAGAACGACAACTTCTCTTAATTGCAGCTAGTTGTTAAAAGTTGTTGTTGTTGTTGTAATGATGGCCAACCAGCTTTTTTACGCTCAGCTACTTAATTTATTTGTCACCGAACCGAACCGAACCGAACGAAGCGCAAATGAAGTTCGAAAGAGAAGTTCGAGACAGCGACAACAATAGAAACAATAATAAGTACGAAATCATTTGAAATTATACAGGATGATGATAATGAACATAATGTGTAAGAAAAAAACAACAAAAAAACAAGCAAGAAGCAGAAAACAGAAGACGCAGCAGCAGAAGCAGAAGCAGAAGCTACTATAGACGATAAGACTTGGCAAAAAACGCTCAAGAAATAATTACAAATTAAAATGAAACACGAATGAAGGGAACAGAACAGAACAGAACCAAACCGAACAGAACCGAACCGAACAGAGTGAAGAGTGAAGAGTAGGAACGAGGTAGTTCGGGAGGAAGGGAGGTAGGGAGTAGTATTGCTAAGAGGACAGCAAAACACTCTCTTTACAAAAGTATATAAAAATAGCTGCGACGCTGCTGGCCACGCATGCGCAAAGATTTGTCATAATTGATAAACGACAACAGCTGCCACCAGCAACAACAACAACTTACAACTGAACTGAACTGAACTAAAGTAAAGAAGTAGCGGCAACAGCTTTATGTAGCTACATATGCCACATACACACATATAAACATATAAACATAGATACTGTACAATTTGACGACAAGTCAGTAAGTCAGAAGACAGAAGACAGAACCCATACCCGCAGACCCAGACCCAGACCAATGCCAATGGCAATGACAGTGAAACGCCTCGCCGGGCAGACAAATCGAAGCGTTGTCATTTCGACGTAGCAGTAGTATTTATGTTAGCCAGCAGCAGCAGTGAGTGGTGAGACAGCGGGTGTAACAAGTCATAAGCAAGTAGAGAGGGTTTTTTTTGGGGTGGAGGAAACGAAAAAGTTATTTAGTTTTTCACTTTTGAGTAACTTATGTATTGATAGGTTATTGAAGCTTTCATGAAACCGCTTTAAATTTCCTTAGGCAGGTTTTTTCCTAAACACTTTCACTTCGGTCATTTCATGCGCAACCACTTTTAACTATTAACTTAACTAGATAGATCAATCAACCTATATGTCTTTAGCTTGATCTCTTGTTAGTCTTGATTGTTTAATCTGTGGTCAATGATCTGTATAGTTCTATCTAGCTCTAGCTGGTTGCCTGGTTGGCTGGCCGGTCGTCTGTCTACACTTGTCTAGTTATGTTCTAGGAATTAAGTAGTAGTAGCGCACTTTGTTGTAGCACACACACACACACTACTCCGATGATGATGACAATGACAATTGAGTATAACTCCGATTCCCAACTCTCCTTACTCCCAACTCCCAACTCGAGTCCAAGTACAACTACAACTACAACTCCAGCTACAAGTGCAAGTCGGCCAACTGTGACAACGATGACGCCAAATTGGCAGCGCTTCTTTTCGAACGTGAGAACCAATTGCTATGTATGGTCATTACAAGCCGTCCACAGTTTTGTCCCAACTAACTGACGGGATTTTGCTGTTCTGTCGGTTCTGGTGGTTCGGGCTGTTGGTGTTGGTTAGAGCGAGAGATAGCCCATAAATATTTTAATGATGATTACATTTTAAAAGCGAGTGAGGAGCACAACAGAAAGCATGGCATGAAATCGAAACACAGTACCGATCAACAGTTGAAGTTGCACTCTTGTGTCTTGAGTCTTGAGTCGGGGTTTGGGCCTGAATCTCGGCTCTCGACTGTAGCTGTGGCCCTGATGAGCTACTACACAAGTACAACGCGACACTGACGACATTTTTGGAATTACATTGACAGGCCAAGTTGAAACTAAAAGCGATAATTATTGCCGACGCCGAAAGCAAAACGCTTGCCGCCTGCCGCTTGCCACTTGCCGCTTGCCGATCCAACGGATCCGGATCTCTCTCTCTTCCATTGGCTATAAAGTGTTGGTGATCGTGTCGCGTAAGCTCAAAGAGAATCCCTGAGATCCCCAAGCCCCCCGAGGTCCGAGGTTCAGGTCCAGATTTTGCAGCTGTAGCTTTATAGCTGATCGACGTCTTGTTGCTGCGGCGTCTTGCCAATGTAATTTCAATAATTTTATCTGGTGATGCTCGCGCGCCAGCCGTGATTCGATTGGTGCGAGCGGTAAGAAGGAGCGATCAGCAGCGGTGACAGATCAAAGCCAATCTTCTCTCTCGCTCTTACACAAGCCACCTGGTTAAGGTACAATTGAGCATTGGGTGCGCGCCGCGCAGAGTCGGCAAAGATCAGTGATCACCTGCCTTTGGGGACAATGTTGGGCGGCGATTTGCCATTGCTTCTACTACGGCTGCTGCTCCAGATGTTTAGCTGCACTTTGGCGGCAAACTGTGATGCGATCCCAATCACACACACACACTCGCGTTGCACATACACACACATTCAAAATGCAATCATCAACATCAGAGTGAGGACTCATCGCACGCTGATTGTTTCTCTCTCTTCTTGCACTCGGCTTGCACGCTGCCAATTACTCGCCAGCATTGCTGACATGCCTTTTTTCCATTTGCATCGTTTTCGTATTGATTTGTTTAAGTTCGGGCCAAGAGTGGCTCAGTTCAGTTCAGCTCTGGCCAGGCCAGGCCAATCAGCACAAAATTTTCGGTCACCAAAAACAAAAAACCACATTCAAACAAAACTTACACATTTTTCTCCCACGGGCACCACAGCAGCGTGTGAATGAGAAAATCCATTCGACAAGCTGTTTCCAAGTCTTCAAGTTCAATGAGAGAGCCAATCGCAAAAATATATCAAGTATGACAAAAATCTATCGAATCCAAACAGCAGACAAAACCGACGAGACCGATTGACGATCGACGACCGATGATGATCGGCTGATTGCCGCCTGTCGATTGACTCTGTCGGGGAACGGGTAACCAACTGGTTGATTGCATGCCTCAACGTCGTCCTGTAGGTCAGTTATCGACCCAGTTTATGTGAGGATATTCCAACTGGTTTCGCATTTCCGTATTGATTCTTGATATGGAATAATTGTATCGTTATTTCAATTACTTCAATACATTAAGAATGATTTGGTTATTACGAAAATAAAATGAGATTTGAATATGAATTTTCCCTAATACGATTAGGTAATCATAGTATGAAGGTATCTTACGTTGACTTGGAAGAACTCCTTAAAGTAGTTTTAGGATTAACAGAGATAAGTTTTTCTTTCAAAAATATTTGTTACCTTGTCTTTCATCCCACATATAATGGTTGTATCGGGAACATATGTGTGTAGGTCATTTCCCTGCCCAAGTCAAGCCAATGTCAAGAGAGTATTTGCTTTGAAGTTGAAGTTCAAGGTAGTGTAAAATTCGATTGAGATTGGCGACACGAGTTAAACATGCAAATGGAAATTAGCCACGCCTTTCACCATCACATTTGTACACAGAAACTAAAGCGATCGAAAACTTTTTCCCACACCAATTGGCAATTGACTGGGGGCAATACGGAATAACTGGGCTATATCTGTGTATCAGTATTGTGTATTGTGTCGACTACAGCGGGGTCTTCCCATTAGTTCGGGGCGCAGTCGCGTATTTAATTTGAAATTCCATAAACGTTTCAGTTCAAACATAAAATAAATAAAAATCAGTACAATTCGAAGAGCGAAGAGCGTTGTTGTAGTCGCCGTTGCCTTTGCCATTGCCTTTGCCTTTGAGCTTTTGCGACAATCACTCACGTTGAATGCCGGACCGACCGACCGACCGACCGGCCGACCGACCGAACTGACTTGCCTTGCCCTGCCACAAAAGTGGTTCCGTCTACGTCGCATCTCGGTTAATGCTCCTGCTGCTTCTGCTTCTACTGTTGTTGTTGCTGTTGTTGCTGCTTCAATCGGCAATGTCGTTTGTTTGACGCAGCTCGTTCGTTAAACGTTCTGCGTATATATTGAAATTAAATTTGTGTCGCTCGAGACACGATGACTTATTCAATTATTCGATAACACGTGATTGAATTATTGAAATAACTCTGTTCAACTCTTTTGCAGTTTCTTCTGCTTCTCTGCAACTTTACCATCAGTAAATAAAATTAGCTTATGCGCAATTTTTAATTCTTTTAATGGTTTTTTTTTGTTGTTTTTTTTGTATGAATGTTGTCACAGGGTTGTCACAGTTTGTGACTTAGTCTGTCATTTTCTAGTTGTCAATACTGTTTCTATAAGTCATTGCCAAAACATTTTACTCAATCACTAAGTTACACGTAAAAATAAAATTTCGAAAAATGGATCAAGATCTTAATAATTGCGGTGATAAGCCCGATAACTTGAAGTGCTCTGAATCGGAGTTAAACAAGGGCAACTCTGAGTCTGGCACTGAAACTCTAGTCTCTAATAATGATGGAGGTGATGGTCTGCAGGTGAATCTTGCCGATAATAAGATTGCAGTTAATGCTGAAGAGGATGATGATGATGGTTAGTTAAATTCAACAATATTTATTTCATACTTATATCTTTTTTCTTCACAGATAGTATGTATGATTATTATATTATATGATTATTATATTATGATATTCACATACCGATTCAATAAGTTTAGTTTGGAGAAATGGAAGAAAAAGCAATTGGTATGTTAGAAATGCAACATATAATACTAAAAATATTTCTAACAATGTTTTATTTTACAGATATGATCTCGAATTTCAATGTTACATAAAATCAATGATGTTTAACAATAAAACATGTTCAATAAATTAATGTTAACTATGTGAAAATCTTCAATGCATTTAATATTAGTTTTCATTCAGAAACAAACTTTTTTTTTTCAATAACTGCCAATGGTCAAAATGGTATATTATTATGCCTTTAGTTATGGCCTTGTCGCACATCGGGCATCGTCTGATTGGGCATCTATCTCTGTCTCTTGATAGAGTACAATACATTTATGTTTATAGATATGACAAGCGTGTGACTTTTCCCATTTCATATTCGCTCGCCTATTATTAAGTTGCTTAACAAGTTTAAAAAAGTTTTTCTCCCTCCCTCTCTCTTTCATTGTTATACCCTTAAACCATGAAATGGATAAAGAAGTCTATAATGGTTTTGTACAAAAGTATGTAACAGGCAAAAGAAAGCTTTTTCGACCCCATAATGTATATATATATTCTTGATCAGCTGTCATGACCGTCTGTCTGTATGTATGAACGCGTCGATCTCAGGAACTACAAAAGCTAGATACTCCAGATATTGGATATGAGCACTGCTAATTCCTAGGCATAGCAAACTTGTTTCGATAACTTTCTCAATTCTCGATATACACATGTAATCGATAACAAAAAAGATGGGGATAGAAACTATTAACAAAATAATGAACATCTGTGAAATTTTTATAGAAATCGGTCTAGAAACACGGGAGATATGAAGTCATCAAGCATTGGTCCGGTAGTGCAGGTATGTCTGTCAGGGTAACAGGGTGTAAAGGGTATCTTCTAGTCGAGCTTACCCATCTAGAGCCTTCTTACTTGTTTTTTTATATCCACTTTTCGAACTTGTAACTGTCAATTGCCAAGTTTGACAGCTCATTTTGCATAATTGTGTGGCGTTACGGGCCGAGCATACAAATTTATTATTGAACTCAATTCTGTTTTTTTTCTTTATTTCTTATTTTGTTATGCTTTGATTTATGATTACCATTTACAATACGCAGTCTCCCCCGTTCCCGTTCCCGCTACTTCAACTGACACTTGCCACTCATACGGAGAGAGAGAGAGAGAGAGGGTAGGGTGAAGTCTGGGTTTGGCGGCATAGCACTTCAAAAACGTTTTAAGATCAAAAATGCTAATTGAGCTGTTTATCGATTTGTCAACAACAACAACAACAACAACAACAACAACAACAACAACAACTGCGACAACTTCTTCGACAACTGCGACAACAGAAAGCAATCGAAATGACAAACCACAAAAAACTCGAACAATGGCCACATTAACCAGTGGCAACAACAACAACAACAACAAGAATAACAAGACATGTTCAATTTGATTGTTGCTTTTGTGTTGTTATTGT
Source organism: Scaptomyza parva (assembly GCA_035044645.1). Lineage (NCBI taxonomy): Eukaryota > Metazoa > Arthropoda > Insecta > Diptera > Drosophilidae > Scaptomyza > Scaptomyza parva. The sequence continues at coordinate 14,503,801 of JAWNNT010000139.1, forward strand.
TTTGAGTGGGGCAATTTGGAACGGCGCTCCTGTTGTGTTCCCCCCGTTTCCCCCCCTGCACACTCACACAACTTTTATTGACCATTAAAATTGTGTCAAAATGTGTTTGAAATTTTTTATTGTTAATTATTTTGAAATGGAAAACCAATCAAAACGTTGCTGCTGCCAATCACAAAACAGCAACAACAACAAGAACAAAATTAACACTTTGCATTGATCGAAAAAAGATAATGGCCATTTATATATATATGCATATAAATGTGTTTAGGGTGATGAGGAAATTTTCATATTTAGGCTAATGAGCATTTTAATAAGCGTATTTAATCACTCGAGTTATTAAGTATGGACTGGAAATATTATGAAAATTTATGAAAATTTATAATTTGACTTTTTTCTCGTCATGCAAAATGCTTAAGCCATGATTATTAGCTATTCAACCATGAGTTCCGATTAATTAGATTTTTAAAAATATAATTTTACTGTAATATCATTTAACTGCTTATTCGATGACGTTTCTTACTCGTCAAATGTACCCAAAGGGCTAATCAGTTTTGCTTGATATTTCTTTCCCTCATTCACGGTTTCCTTAAGCTTATTTCTCAATTTCGTGTTGCCATTTTTAAAACAGTTCTCTAACGAATTAATCTTTTCGATACTAAGAATCTCAAACCAATCGACATTAGGTCTTCCAACACACACACAAACACACACACACACATATAGACACACAAGTTTCCGTTTATAACCTTTTACTCCTCTATCATATTATATTGGGTTCGTGTTTCTCTCTCTCTGCAGAAGCCGTCAAGAAGCAGTAAAGCGTGAAGGCAAAATGCCAAATGCCAAATGCCAAAATGAAATGAAATGAAATCAAAATCGAAAACTTTTAAATGAATAGACATGCAGATCGGACAAGCCACAAGAATTCCACAACAACAACAACAATAAGAAGAGTAAAAATAAATCAAAAATTAAATAAACCGAAGCGCAACCCACCGTGATTGAGAGACGAGACAAGACGAAGTTCGTTGTTGTTGTTGCGGGGTATGGAGATGGAGGGGGCAGTAAAGAAGGGGAGGGCAGAGATTCTTTGAATGTAGTATAATATGGCACTGGGGTTAAAACTGATTAACTACGTGGCCCGTCCAAGCCATCGAGCCACGAATACTACTCTCTGGCTGTGAATGACTGTCAGCCAGAACTGACACACTCTACAACAACAACAACAACAACAGCAGCAACAACAACAATAACAACTGACTGACATTTGATTATTGGCTTCCAATTTGTTGCAGATGTGTCTTGGTCGATTCTGTTCTCTTCTCTTCTCTTCTGTTCTTCTCTTTCTTTTTTTTTGCACAAATTGCGTGCCAGTCAGTCGCTCCTCAGTTGATCAGAGCTGGAGCTTGGAGGAGGTTTGGTTGAGGGGCTGCAATCACGGCTTGCAAATTTGCCAACAACAACAACAAAAGCAGAAGTCGTAACGAACAGAAGTCAAATTGTGGCCAACATGGAAATTAGTGGAGCTCTCTCGTCCATTCAGTTGATCGAAGCAAAAACAACAACAATAACAACAACAACAACAACAACAACAGCAGCAGCAGCCGTGATCTCGATTTGAAACTTTTGTGTCGGCTGCAAATCGGCGGCAGGAAAGGAGTTATTAAATTCGTTGCTTGGCGCTTGTGCCAAACAGAGATAGCATTGACCACAGAGAGTGCAAGAGCGAGATAGCAAGTAGCCCGTAAGTGTGTGTAGAGAGCGAGACAGGGCTACGCTTTTTGCTTTTGTATGCGCTGTTTAATGAAGGCAGTTCGATCGATTTGGCTGGCTCACTGCTGCTGTTGCCTGTGGCTGGCTGCAAGTCGTGGCCGTGCCATGCCACCGCCTGTCAAGTTGCAAGTCTTTCGACCAGTCCTCGGCACAATTTCAGTTCAGTTCAGTTGTTGTTGTTGTTGGCTGGCTGCTGGCAGCATTTTCGATCTGTCTGTCAGTCAGCTGCCATTTTTGCTTGGGCCGCCGCCACAGCTAAGGCTAAAAAAAAAGTAACCAACCAAGCCAAGCAAAAGCAAGGCAAAAGCGAAAAAAGCAAAAGCTGGCCAACCAATTGATTGACATTGCCCACAACGCCCTTTTTTATTTCTTGCTCTTGCTCTTAGTAGTTGTGTAGTTGTTTAGTTGGGCGGGCCGCGGCCCATTGGTTGTCTCTCTGGTATGGTTATGGGTATGCGAATGGGTAATGGGTATGGGTATGTGTGACTTTTTGTGCACAACTGTACCGGAAATGTGTAAAGCGAGCCATTCATGAGTTTCTGGTGAATTATGCTTGGATACAACTACAAATTATACAACAATACTCGTAATTAATTAAGCCAAAAAAAAAAGCGAAAAAACCAAAAAACTCAAAACCAAAAGCAAAAAAAAAAAACATAACCCGTCAACCAAGTTGTGCCAAGTTGTTGCCACTTCATTCAAGAAAAACTGAGAATGGCGACAAAAAACGAAAAACAACAACCAGAAGAAGAAGAAACACAGTTATCTGGTGTGGTGTAAATGGGGAGGAAGGCGGGGGGCGACAGGTATTTATGAATTTACCAGTATATATATATGTACAAACACATGAGTGGTAATAACTGAAGATGGCCCCGAAAAAAACGAAAAAAAAAACGACGAAAAACGAAAAGACGAAAGACAAAGACAAAGTCGTTGAGCGGTCAAAGCCGTGTAATTATGAAATTCAAAGAAATGAAGCATATTAAAAGCACAAAATAATGTTATAGATACATATGTGTATGTATGTAGAGTATGTACAAATGTGTTTTTGTGCCTCTTAAATGCGTATTATGGTTAATAATTAAATTAGCTGCAGCGAACAAGTGAACCCTCTTTATCAATAACAGAGCATAACAACTTTGTCATGGCATACGCAGAAATCAAGGCAAGAACCTGATGGAATTTTATGTATTCTACTTCTAAACAGTTTTAACTATATAAAAGAAATATTTTATGGAAATTTTGTAGGGTTTCATGATCAAAACAAGGAAGAAGGCTCTAATCGAGTAAGCTTAACTAGAAGATAGCCTTAACGCTTGATCATACAGATGGACAGACGGTCGGGCTGACAGACAGTACACATATGTTCGTGTACTACCGGATCAATACTTGATGACTTCATATCTCCGGTGTTTCTTAACCGATTTGTATACAAATTTCACAGATGTTCATTGTTTCAATCCTCATTTTCAAATTTTCGATAAATGTTTACCCATTTTATGGGTTAAGGTTATAATGAATAGCGACAAACAATAAATAAATGTTTATAAGCATGAATAAGATTCTTATAAATTTCTAAGAAAAACAATGTTTTTTTATTAATATATTTTTGTCGTTAAAAATGAATAGCGATAAGCAATATTTAAATGTTTCCAAAACAGGGAATTTGTTTTTAGATACTTGTCTGTATTTTCTTTGATTAATTGATCTTTTTCTCAAGATTGCTAAATCTAAGATTTGCTTTTGTATCTTTTCTCCAACATTTTTCAACTGAAACTTACTAAAATATATTTGTCAGATACAATAAACATTGCAAATAATCTTTCTTTAGTTACTTACTCGTTAAAGGGTATAAGCAATTCGTCAGTACATTTTTGCTTTTGTGGTCTCATTTTTATTTGTATCTTCTCTTTGAATGTTATTTGTATTTCCCTGTTTTTTTTTTTGGTTTTTTGGTTTTTTGCATTGTCAAATCGGTTGACAAATTGATACACAAAACTGCGCTCTCGCAGCATTTTTTTTTTTTTGGTTTTTGTTTTTGTTTTTTCGTGGCTGTCAATCGGTTTGTTTGAAGTTGACCGCTGCGGCGTTGCCTGGACTTGAATTTCTAATTTGGAGCTGCTTGCAGCAGTTCCACCTAAATTGGAAGTGCTATAAAAAAAAGCAAAAAAAAAAAAAAAAACATCAACAATTAACAACAGCAACAACTGTGAAATACTACAACTTGTGCTGGGCAGCGCCATAATTTGATGGTTTTTGGGCATTTTCTCACCACGTTTTTTTTTCGTTTTTTTTTCTGTTTTTTTTTTGGTTACCTTGTTTTACACTTTCCAGCGAATAGAGCTTAAACCTTAACTACACACACACACAAACGAAAAAACAAATTTATAATCATTACGAATAAAGTTATGTCTTTATAAACCATACACAAACTATACCAAACATTTTGATATATTTTACACGAATATTAATCTCTTTAATGCTCTTTTTTTTGTATTTTTAGCTGCTAATTGAAAAAAATCTCTACTGTTATATATAAATATATATATACACGAACCGGGTAAGTTTAGTATACGAAATCTCTTGAGCCCAAAAAAGTAATCAATATGATAAGGAAAGACTTGAAAAGTTCTTATTCCTCTGACAGTAAAATTCTTTATTACTTCAATAATAGTTTTTGCTTTAAGCTAGGCATTTTTCTATTTTCCCAGGCATTGCTGAAGATGAAGTCAGACAAAGCGCCACAATCGCCACATTTCTAATTAAATTCTCAGCGTTCTTTTTCTAGTTTTTTTTTTTTCTATTTTTCATTCATTTGTGTATATGCAATTTTTGATTGACATTTTACATTAAACGTAGCCAAGAGAGCGAAGAAGAGAGACTTGGCCATAACCAGAACTCCAAGACAACGACGACGAACTACAGACTAGAGCGACGTGTAACACTAAGACAGAGAAGAGTCTCCAGAGTCTCCAGAGTCTCCGGAGTCTCAGAGTTAGAGGCAGGGGCAGAGACAGGGGCAGAGTTTGGATCACAGAGCGTTGAAATTGATCAATTTCACATAATTTCAAGGCAACTCGACGCGGTAATGCAAATCCGACAGCTGTGCCTGCGCGTTAGAAGAAGCGCTACGAAATGTGCAGAATTAGAAGAAGATACACAGATACGATACACACACACAGATACAGATACATATTCATAGTAGATAGAACTTGGCGGCTTATGATTGACTACCAACTGAATTGAGCTGCTGCTATGGAAACGCATCTCTTGGCCTTGGTAGTATGTGAAGATCTTCTCTTCCTAGTGTGGCAGATACTTATACACACACACACACACTCGCACATGTATGTATGTGTGTGTTTGCCCTGGCGCTGCCATTCTCATCGCCATCCTCCAGTGCGTCCAGCACATCCATCCGCAATGACAACTTGACGTGCTTTGGGCGCTTTAAACGTTTTGGTTTTGGCTTTAGCTGCTCCTTTACACCTCATCCTTCTCATCTCTCCCGATCCTCCTTCTCTTTCGAGAAGCTTTTAATTGCTCGACGTCGCCGTCGCCGTCGTCTGCTGTATTTTCTTCAGCTTCTTTCACAATTCTCATTGATCTTTTTCGAATGTGCGCAACTGTCGGATTTCTGTGCGCTGTCAGTGGTTCCTTGGTTGTGGTCACAGCATCAACTTTATCATCTGCAGTCAGGTTCACTTCTCACTACATACATACACATACACACGTACATACATATACATATGGTTGGCATATCTTTGATTTGCTAATTAACGGTTTGTCGGTTGAGTTTGACATTTGAACATGAGTTCTTGACATTTGGCGTGCGGGAATTGGCTCTGGATTTGGAGTGAGACTGGGATTGGGATTGGAAGATTTGACTTTGACTTTGACTTCAACTTCAACTTTAAACATAGCTGCGAGTTTGATTTCTTTTTTATTTCGTGTTTTAAGAAGTTCGATCGATTCAAAAGCAAGCAATTTGTATGCGAAGATTCGAACTTCATTGGAAGACATGTCAAAAGTTCCCGAGAAGAATCAAAGGGAAATTACTCGATATGAGTTAGGATGAGTTTTTGATATTAATGGGAATACAGTTATTGGGAAACAGGAAGGGATTTCCTTATCTATTTATCCCTAATTTAACATTGATTATACTTTTAATTATCATATATCGTTATCGTTAATCGATTGTTTTGTATAACTAACTTTGATGGGTTGACGCTTGAGTGTTGAGTGTTAAGATTTTTGCCTGTCAAAGCGATGACTTGAGGTGAATTATTGTGAAGAGCTTAACCGTTTAGAGGTCGTGTTGCACGCTGCTCTTCCCTTGTGGCACACACATTGTACAAAATAATATTAATGATGATGTGGTGTTGATGTTAAGTGCAGTTTAATAAATGAATTGTCTCTCAGTCTCACTTAAAAAATGAGCTATGCCATGTTGCCAGTTGCCAGTTGCCAGTTGCAAGTTGTCCATTGCCCACGAGGCTGTGTCTAATTCATCAAGTGTATGGCTGGCTTGGTTGCAACCAACAACGGTGCAACGGCAACGGCAACTTCCTGCATTTGCATGTGGCAAGACTAAGCTGCAGAACTCAGAAGAAGGCCCCTGAGTGTGTTGTGGCGGAGTCAATGCATTTGGGGTAATAGATGCTACGACTTTTTGGGTTGTTGTAGTACATTTTTAACTATTTCATTTTTTGGCCTTTTTTTCGGTTTTGTTTTGTTTGGCACCACTGTGGTGCGGTGTAACTGGTGGCTGCTGGCTCATTTGTCTGGCGGTTTGGACTCATTCTCTCTCTTTCTCTATCTCTCTCTTTCCAACCAACAACAACTGCCCGCAGTCTTCAATTCAGGCTCGTCGTTGCCGGCAAGCCTATTTCTTACAACTTCTTCAAACAACTGCAACAACTGACGTATCATAAACAACAACAACAACAACAGATTGTTGTGTCTTTTCGGGCGGTTGCTCTTGCACTTGGCTAGCTGTCTGTCTGTCTGTCTGTCTCTCTGTCTGTCTGTCTGGTTGGCTGGCTGAATGGCTGGTTGGTTGGTTGGTTGGTTGGTTGGCCGAGCAAACCTTTTGGCAAAGTATTTTGTGTCTTGAGAGCAGGCCGTGCCACTCCGCGCCACGCCGCGCCGCGCGTCTAACAAGCCCAAGAAAAATGGGCCCAACGCCAACTTTTGGTTAAAGCGCAAACACATTAAAAATTCTCTTTTTACTCTAACTGCAGCTGCAAGTCTTTTGATATTGTTGTTGCTTACACTTTAAGCTAGGCCACAGATGGGTATTCGATTTGATAATGAGAAAGAGATATTATATGAAAAATAAAACATATTGTGTAAAGAATGTTGAAGAAATGATGAGAATAAACACTTTAGAGATGGATTCATTCTTAGGCAAAGAAAGTTAAAACTAATGAAGGGAAAAAGATAAATGATGTATTGAAGTTAGTGTAGTTTGGGGTGCGGCTTAAGCTAGTCAGCTTGTGTATTGTTGTTGTTACTCGTTGTTTGTGGCTTGAGGCGTCAAATGCACTTTGCAAAAAAGCATTTCCTCCAAACTTGTCTCAATTTTAGTGTGTGTTGCTGCTGCGCTGCAGGCCTTAGTGTGAAATAGCAGCAACAACACCGAAATGGCAACAAAAATTTCGCGCGATTTATCTTTTTTTTGTTTTTTTTTTTGGTGGGCTGGCAAGTTAATGTGGCAATTGTATGCTAAGCAGCAGCAGTTGAAGAAGTACACAGTACACAGTACTCTTTAGCCACTGAAGATCTGCTCCAAAAGTGATGAAAAGAGAGAGAAAAGAGAAGGTGTTGCTGTTGCTATTGGTGTTAGTGTTGGTGGCAGGCAGGTTGGTTTGTTCGTTCAACGGTTTTCATGAATGAATTAGACGTTGGCGGCCAAAACTTTGGCTTCTCCACCAAAAAAGGGCAACAACTCAATTTACAGTTGCGTCTCGCGGACTCGCGGAATTCCCTTGCCCACGGGGTGACCATTTTCACCGAAACAGCAACAAAAAATATGAACATCTCTACTCTACTATGTCTCTACTCTATGTATTCATCAGCTGCCAAATGCAGGTTCATGACATTGCCACCCGTCACCCGCCCCTCCATCTTTGGGCAATGCATCTCATGGGTGTGATTTTAATTTCATACACAAATGAACGCAAATCATTGCGGTGTGAGGAGGGGAGGGGGTGCTGAGAGGAGGGGAGAGGGGGGAATGTGTAAGTGTAGGTTTCAGCTCCAATTGCTTTGTGGTATCCTGCTGTCAACCAAAAAGAAAGAAAGAAACGAAAGAAAATAAAAGAAAAAACAAATTTACAAATAATTCCGAAAGCAACAACAAAATAGCAATAACTCCCACGAAGATTAATAACACACACACACAGACACACCAACACACACACACGCATGCTCGTAAATAAATAAGCACAAAAACAAGAAGAAGAAGAAGAAAAAAACTTTTACAGCAACAATACACAAAATACAAAATGCAAGAGAAATGAACAATAAGCGTAGAGAGCAGAAAATGAAATTTATGCATAAACACAGAGAGATAGATGGAAAGATGGATAGGGTGGGGTGTGGGGACGGGGGGGCGGCTGTACAAAAATGGCCCATCAAAAGCGCGGCAATGAAAATAGACAATAAGGCAGCAAGCAGCAACAACAATGTATAACAAAATAAGCAAAACAATTGAAGGACGATGCATGTCTAAGGGGAATCAAGCCCCGCGCCCCGAAATGAAAAAAATTGAATCGAATTTCAAATGTCATGCTAATAATCATTGAGAGTTGAAAAAAAACTAATCAAAAAACTTAAGAAAAACTGTTATTGGTGGAAGAAATTAATATGAAAGTCTTGTCTTTAATCTATCTGATCTTCAGTTTGAGAAGATCTTGCATCAATACATAGCAAAGGATAGTTAGAGAACTAGTTCATTCCTTGGCGAGTTTATGTCAAGAATCTAGTTGAGCATAAGTTAAATACATTGTCTTTTAAACTGTAAGAGATTCTTTTTCTTTTTTGGTTTAGCTTAAACATTTTTCTACTGAAATTTCCTAAACATTCGCATGGTTCTTATCACATGCATATAGGCTAAAAGCTAGAGATTAGTTAATAGGCTTACATACTACATCATCTTTAATATACGTTGTATGCATGCACTGAAAGAAAAAATCGTGTATAAAATTATTTTTTTTTTTATTTCAATTGAAAGATATTGCAATTTCCGTTCTAGGAACGTTAACATGAATATTTTTTCACTTCCATTTTTTTTTTTTTTTGATGTGTACGCACACATTTATTTATGCCTATACATATACCTATGCATATAGGAGTAGCTTATACACACGCACACACACATTTACACACACACACGTTAAGGATCAATGTGGCACGTAGCAGCACTAAAGTTATTAAAGCTATAAGAGACAGCCCAAGCGGGCTGGGCGGGTATGGGTGGTTGGGTTGGGATTCTTGGTGACTGTTCTTTGGCAATCTAGCGTTGAGCGTTCGGGCGTGCGTCCATATGCAAAATATGCGAGTTTATGAGTGTGTGTGTGTGTGTGTGTGTGTGTGTACCGGGTGATACCGGTGAAGGCGATAGATACATTGACGCACCCACCACACACGACTTTAAACCCATCAAACCATTAACAACAACAACAACAACAACACCAAAGGCAACAATGGCCCAAATGCTCAGCTTGTTTGCGGCATATGAGTAAAAATTTGCGTATGAGTCAACAGAACACACAACGCAACACAAGCAGCAATGACGGCTATCTTTCAACCACCACCACCACCCCGAATGGTGGCACCACTACCACCCTGGCACAGGTATTCATATGCACCCCAGTGTACCACCCACCCCACCCCTTCTCTGACTCACACCGCTGTTGTATTCCTTTCAAACCAGCAGCTTGATATGTATCACAGTCAACGTCAAAGTCGTCTTCCCCCCAACCCCAATCCCCCAACTCTAGCATCATTCTTTTTCTTTCTCTACAGTTATAAAATGTATATATATATGTATTTATATATGTGTATATGAGAGTTGGGCTATGAACGACAAACGTTTTGCTTAAGAAAAATCGACATGGTGAACGTGTCGCAAACGTGTTACAAATTTGTCGAATGACAGCAACTTGCCTTAAGTTTTTAAGTTAAGTAGTTGAATTTTTGTTTCTACACTGCAAAAAGATATGTGAGTTGGGCATATTTCGTGTCTTTTATGTTGATATTCTAATGCTTTGGCCATTGATCATCATTGATTTAATACTCAAAGATATTTGCGATAAAATCTTTAACTACACCTTCCGAACTATAATAGGGCATGAGTTCAGTATAGTACTTTCTTGGCGGAGACCTTCTCAGAAGGCCTTGATGCTGATAGCTGAAACTTGCGGATGCCTCGATCGAAAGCTCAACTTAACAAAAGAGGAGTATAAGACGAGCGTGAGTTATCCATTTGTTGGGTCTTGTGACACAGCGATGAACGTGTGAATTCGAAATAAAACCGTGTTGCCTACTTTTTGGGATTACTCGACTAAGCCAGACAGTCAAAATGCCACAAATGGACATAACCGTTAGCTGTTGTGTGTTTGTATTAGCTTCGATTCCATAGTGTAGTGTGTTGAAGACCCAGAATGTTGTCTAACTCGTATACCAAATGGGAATCTTACACCGTATAAGAAATGAAATTAAAGAATTTCAGTTTATAAACTAACTAATTTCGTTTCTCTACACTCTTATCTGTCTTAACTACTGCCCCACCCCATTGGACCTTACCGGAGTCCCATCGATTTTGACCTACTAATATATCAAAATACCATCTTTTATACAAATACAATCTATTTATTTGTATACACATATGTAAAAGTTTATATGGCATATACATATATATAGATTGTTTAACATATCTAAGAATCAACCCTGAATGCGGTATACTAGTTGATGGGCAACCTCCCTTTGGACCCGTTGAACTACTCGAAACCGTTATGTTGTACTGTAGTATATAAAAGCACAAACAGACAAACATCTATTGAAAAATTCCAAAAAATGTTATTTTTAATGCCATTGCTGTTGTTTGTTGTTGTTGTTGCTTGTGTTTGATATAAATATAAAATGAAATTAATGCCAGCAGGTTGAGTTGAATATATTTTTTGGGAGTTGTGAGAATGTTCATGGCCCAAACTGCTGCTGCCGCTGCTGCTGCTCCTTCCTGATGCTGGTGCTATCCGCACATTAACGCCCGTAACGTAATTAAACAAAAATAATGGTCTCAATAATCACACAAAACCGTAAAGTGCAGCATACGAACAACAGACAGACAGACAGACAGACAAACAACCTTCCCATTCCCAATCCCACTTCCCAATTCTATTTCCACTTTTTTGGCCAGCTCCAAAAAACCCTTTACGAGTGTGTTTGTGTGTGTGTGTTGCCATTTCCAATTTGAAATCCGCCATCCACCCGAGAAAAACCCACCCCCCTACCACCCATAGATATTCATAGGATTGCCTAGGCGTCGTCGTCGTCCTAACCCTTTATGCCTCTTTTTTCGGAGTCACTAATTATTTGTCACTACTTATTCTCCCATCGTAGTACCTTGTTCCTTGTTTCTCGTTCCTTTCTTGTTCCTGCCTTTAATTTACACACACATGCAGATTTATGACTGATGCACAGAGTCTTCTCTCCCTCGGAAAGGGTATCTGGTGGTGGTGTGCTTGGGTTGGGGTTGGTTTTCGGTTTTGTTTGTATCAAAAATCAATTAATGAAAATAATTAAAATTAAAACAATTCAACATTTGTGCTGTGCTGCCTCCAACATGTGTGAAGTTTAATGACTCTGAAGATATTTATGGAAATATACGAGACACTCCCGATTCCCCGTCACCCCACCCCACCCCTTTTCTTCTATAACTGCTCTCTGCTTGCAACTTGTGTCCCCATTTCAGCCATTTCGTTTGCAATTATCGAGTATATTTCAGCTTCCATCCTTCAACGGGGAAAGGGGCATCTGCCTTTTCCTTCGAGTCGAACTTGAGCTGTAACGGCTTTTGATCGAGGAAAGATGAGACGAGGGGGGCAGGGTGGTGTGCCGTTTTTGTTGTAATTAGATGAGGACAGGCCAGCAGCATCAACTGGCAACGGCAACGGCGACGACGGCGGCGGCGAAAGGGTTTAATTACATTTTGAATAGAAAATTTATGAAACAAGTTTTTCAGTTTGTGTTCACTTCAGTTTGGTTCGGCTCTGGTTCAGTTCTGTTTCTGGTTCGAGTCGGCTATGGGGCAATGCCATTATGGTCATGTGTGTGCCCAACTGTCTCCCTTCACACACACACACACACACACACACACACATGTTGTTGTTGTTGTTGGGTATAATGACTGTGGGCCGCCATTGACTTTATATGTGAATCAGACCACATAAAATATGTGTGTCTCTTCTCTTCTCCTCTCCTCTCCTCTCTTCTCTGCCACAGACGAGAGATGGCATTCAACTGAATAATTGACAAGCAACCAAAAACTGTTTTTCACTTCTCATTTTCATTTTTCTTTGCCCAACAACTAAGAGTCATACCATATTAAATTGAAATTAAGCAACCTATGTTCGGGCAATGTTGTTGCAATTACAAACAAAATGGGTTCTGTTTGAAAAACGTTTCTATTCGAAACATACGTGTTGAGTTAAGAATGAAGTAGTTTTTCAATATTATTTATTCTTGAACTAGGTAAAAAGTTTAGTGAAACAAACCACGGAACGAATACTTTCTGGAATGTTTTTGAAGCTATATATTAATCATATTTCTAATATTCAAACTTTAAAATAGTTAAAAACTAACATAGCATTAAGTAAAAACTGGTTTATATTCACATCTTTGAGGTTATGTCACATTAGGGAACTCAAAATATTATTTCTCTACTTCAAAACCCTTACTCAAACAAATCTTTTGATTTTTAAGAAATGTTCTATGATACATATAAGTTTTTGTTAACTGACAAACTTCACTTAATATTAGTATATTTAACTGGCATTCCTTATCTCTATATCCTGGAATTTTACTCTCCAAGTGATAACCGTATATAGTGAAACTAGTATATTGACATTGATTAAATTCTGATGGTAAGCGTCTCCGAAATGACAAAATGCACAGAATGCAAATGCCTTTTAGTCATCTAAGTTGTCAATTTTGGTGGCAACAACTGCAAACTATCTACAATGCCACACACATACACACACATACACACAGAGAGAGTCTCCAGTCATATCCACTTACTGGCTTTTGCTTTTGCAATTTTCGTGTAGCGCCCAAAAGTAGGTAACGCGGAATTTTGCCACAGACAACGCGCCAGCTGCCACAAATTGTCGATTTTGTATTGAGAGCCGCAGGCAACAGGACTCAAAAGACTCTGTGTGTGAGCGAGAGAGAGAGAGCTCTTCTCTCTCTTTCTGTCTCGTTTTAGTGTTTTCGGCGCTTTCGTCGAAAATTGTTAATTGATTTATGTTTATATTTGTGCAACATGCTCTGTGTGTGTGTGTGTGTGCCGCGGCAAGGACGCAATGCCTGCCCCACGCCATCTCCGCAAAATTGCACTCGTGTAAAACGCTCGCGGTGTCATTTGGCTGCCGTGTGGCAGATACGTGTGGGAGAGGGCGTCGGGGGGGAGGGGTTCGTCGATACACTAACAGACAACAGAAACAAAAACAAAGTGCGCGCCGCTGCCGCCGCCACACACGTTAATTGAACAACATTCGACAGTAGAAACAAACACACACACACATATACACTTTCACACACAAACTGATACACTTTCACACACACACTGAAACACAGATTGGAAACTCAATTTGGCGAAAATATTTCAACGTTAGCGGCATATTTGCGTGTAATTATATCAAAATTTAATACAGACATGACCATATCTCTGTGTGTGTGCGTGTGTGTGTGTGTGTGTGTGTTTGTGTGTTTGTGTTGGTATATACATATATTTGCCATATCAGTGTGATGCAAAAAGGCAAATATAAACTTTTGTCTTGTCACGCCCGCAGGCGACAATTTGCAATGCGTTTGCGGCTTCAACTGGCTGCATGCAGAGAGGGTGAGGGGTGGGGCAAATCAGTGTTTACTATGCGGCATGAGGGAGAAGGGAGGGCGGTGTGTTGTCTGTCGATCGCCTTGTGGCATTTTCAATAATACATACATTTGTTTGTTTGTTTGTTTACCATATGCCTTGCGTCGTCCCAATAAAAATATTTAATTTATTTGCCTTGAACAAACAGGCCAAAAAAAGCAAAAGCAAAAGCACGCGCCGCGTTTCAAGAGAGGAGAAGTTTGGAAAACGTTTTCAACAGTAAATCACTTGAGTTTTGTTAGCGAACTTCTTGTTGGGATTGTTGCATAACAGTTAAGTTATGTAAGCTAAGCTTCTTGTTTTGTGGCATGTTGCAACATCAGTGAATCGGTAACAGATTGGACTCTCGTACATACAGATTGTTTGTCTCCTGGCAATGGAATGAATCAATGCATTGTGGCACAGTGTGTGTGGCACACAGAGAAGTAGCAGCAACAGCAGCAGCAGCAGCAGCAACAGCCGCAGTCAAAGTCAATTTAACTGGCAATTAATGCATGTTGCCCGAGAACCCATGTACACCTGTGCCCATTTGCCCATTGCCAGAACCTCAAACCGAATCTGAGCCAGAGCTCTCTCTCTCTCCAGGAAAAGGGTCAGAGATAGAGAGAGAGAGAGGGTAGGGGCAAGGGGGCATATATTCGATCCAAATGCCCGAAAGTGGCAATCAGCAAGAACAACACCAATAAAGCCGCAGCAACAACACACTCACACTCTCTCTCACACACACACAGACACACATATGTGTGAGATTGGCATCAGATGATGTTGGGCGTATGGGTGCCACGCCTCCTAGCGCCATGTCGACACCTATTACCATTCATTGACTTTGGTCATGTCCCTGGGGTGTCATCTATGCAGGTCGCTTTGGTTTGTCGTTACTCTCCTCTTTCTCTCTCACTCTCTCTCTCTATCTGTGTTGTTGTTTTTGGTTGTTGTCTGTTTGGTTGTTGTTGGCCCACACTTTTGATTGCATTTTCACCGAATGAATCCAACGACCGTTTGCTAATGTCCTTCGATAAAGTCGAGCAAAATCAACACCAGCAGCAGCTCGCCGGCCTTGTCAAAATCTGCCCAACCCGGTTGTCTATGGGTTGGGTTCGGTTCGGGTTTGGTTCAGGTTGGGTTTGGTTTCGTTTGGCTTGGTTATGGCAATGGCAATAACGTTGTGCGCCTCCGTTTTCATTTGGTGTTTGATTGGATTTTCAATTATTCATTATTATTGGTTGCAATTTACCTGCCGTTGCTTCTGCTGCTGTTGTTGACACTCCTGATTCCTGATTCCGGACTCCGGACCTAACGCATTTGCGGATTCGAACTGCAAAACTCCCTTCCTCCCTCCCGTTCCCAAAAAAGTGGGCATCGCATTGATTGCGTTCCATCAGCATCAACAGCGACAGATTTTCATTCGAGTGTTTTCCAACTCATCAAATTCCAATTGCATCATTAAACGGAATTTTTAATGCCATCCACCCTCTCGGTATATGCTGTTTCGCTCAGTGTAACTCTAGCATATGCATAGGTCATTTGCATATTGTCCGGCTAAGCGTAGTTGTTGTTGTTGTCGTTGATTTTGGGTCTGAGTTGAGTTTGGCAAATGGATGTTTGCTTTTCGATTAGTCTCAATGCAGTTAAAGAAGCTCAAAATAATGAAGTTCGAGTACAAAAAAAGTAATTTAAATGGATAATTCTTTAAGGTTTACTAACATGAATATATAGTATATAGGAAAGGGTAAAATACGAATAAGTTAGGATTAGACATAATTTGAATGCTTTATTATTTGATTTCGTTTAATTGTTCTTTACTGCTTTGTATTTTGTTTTTTTGGCAATATATTTTCGCACTCTTCTCTCTCCCTACCTCCTCGCCAATTATCTTCGACGTCAAGAATCGAGATCAAGCCATAAAGATAAACCTCAAACATGCGATCCGAGAAACACCGACAAAGTGTTTGTTTTTGTTCAGATTTGTTGTCATTTTGCTTTTATTGGATTTATTCGAGTGGACGGACGAGAGAGCGAGACGAGAAAGACCAATTTGATTTTATGACCATGTGATATCATTTTGCATCGGATTCGGATGCCAGATAAACAATGTGTGTAAACCAAATACAGATTGAGTTTGAGTTTGAGTAGTTACCGAGTAGCAGATACTATATTTCCTGTCTTTATATTCAATCTTAGTATTCATATACATCCCATAAGTAATCAGTTCGCGAAAGTCTTTGATCGATATGTCTAACCGTAAGATAGGACAAATTCATGTCTAATCCTAAGTTCTCAATCGATCTATCTATCTTTTGATTCGTATATACCCGCACGCATATTATTTTCCAGGGTATTAAAGGGTAGTTGTACTAAAACACTTGACTAGCGGCTACTTGTCTTTTACTTTGGCTGAACGAGCGCGACAATAAATTAAGGCAAGTGTAGCGTTTAATTGATTTTACTGTGCGGCCCCAAAAACCCGATTCTAATCATAGATTAAATATCGTTAAAACAACACAAAAATACCAAAAAACAACAACAACGTGAACATGAACAAGAACAACAACTTAAGTAGTCAAAGAACAGCAACAATACAAACAAAACAACAATACCGAAACGCCGCTTGACCGATAAAGTCAACAATCAAATCAAACAGCTACCCCCACACCGCCCGCACCCCACCCCGCATCGCCCTTGCCACTTCTATCCCTTGACATCATCGCCCTTCTGTCCTTTTGCCCTCGCCCACGCAGAGACGGACCGACCGACCCGAACTGAACCGAACCGAAAGGAACTAAGGGCGCTGCCGGGCAAACAAAATTTTGCCGTACAATAAGTTGTCCTAGTCGTTGTGATTGTTGTTGTTGTAATCGTTGTTTACCAATATGTAATCCCTAGAAACAACAATGAGCACGGTCCCATCGTTCCCCGGTACTCCCGATTGTAACTTGCCATCTTTGTTGGCTTTGAATATCAATTGGGGCTGGCAAAGAGATTTGTTACCGACTTGACTTTACTTGACTTGATTACCGTCTTTAAGGCTAACTAACCAACGGTTCTAACCAGACTTAAAGCTTATGTAAATACATAATATATACATATATGTCGGGAAAAAACCGGAGTAAAGATTGTCTGTGTGTGTGTGAGGAGGTGTAGTAGAGTAAAAAACGCCGTGTCGGTCGCTAACGAATCAAATAAATTTGTTGGTCAATTAAAAAACTGCAAAACGCGCACAATTTCCACATGTGTGGCAACAACTGAAACTGCAGCAACAACAACAACAACTACAACAAGAACAACAATAACTACTAACCCTTCGCCTAGCAGTGAATTTCGCAACCCGACGCAAACCCCTCCTCGCATTTTCCCCCACGGCTGATGCTGCTGATTTCTGCTCTAATGGCTGCCAACGCCAAATGAAAAGCGAAGTACGAAAAGGAAAAGAAAAAAATTGCTTTACAAACCAATTTTTTTTTGCTTTACAAACCAATTTTTTTCTCACTCGCTTTTTTTTACAACATTTTCACGATTCTCACACGGTGTGACTTTTTTTGTGAGCATGTTTTGGCCAATTTTTTTTATTTCTTTCTCTTTTTTGGGAATATTTTCTTTTTTTTTTTTTTTAGCAATTTTTTATGACTTTTATGTAGTATTTTTTCTCGCAGAACTTTCGCCGTAAACTAACTTTGTACGGCTTGATAGGAACGATGGGTTTGGGATAGTGTGTGTGTTTGAGCAGAAGGATGTGAAGAAGGTGGAGGAGGAGGAGGAGAAGAAGTGGCGTTAGTTATTAGTCGGGTCTGGAAGGGGTGAGTGAACATGCGAATAGCTCTTAACCCAATCCGCATCCAGCTAAAATTACAATTTAAAAACGAAAAAGAGAAATGCTTCGCATACAGGGTTCGATATCGATAACTGATTTATCGGTATATCTTTGAAAATTGGTTTTTTCTTATTAAGATATTCGTAAGACGAGTATTTAAATTATTCTATAATATATTTTTTATATATGTTTATAATATTTTATTTTCTTTTTCATTTAATCTCATCTTTTTTTCAATATATTTCTTATATGTACATAGCATGCCCTAAAGAGTAAAGAGTTGGTAATAATTTGGTTTTATAGCCAAAAAAAAAATGCCCATCCAGCATTGAGTCTCGTTTAATTTTGTGTTTCTGGTCATCTGTAATCCCTTTATTTTCTCTACAGTTGCGCGATTGCTGGCCAAAATTGACAACGGCTGGCTGCCCCCAGGGCGAAAACTATATAAAAATGGAGCGCAATTTACGGTTAGCGTTTTACATTTTGGGTGGCAGCTACCCCCCGACACCGCCCCCGCCCGTCGCCCAACTACCATCCGATAAAGCCCTGCATGGTTTTCACTCCCATTTTCCCCCATTTCCCTACTGCTGCTGCTGCTGCTCCTCTCCACTCGAGAGCCAAACGACTGCCAATTTCAAGCAACGCTTTACATTTGTTCCTTCTCTGCGCTTTCATAGTTCCATTTCTCTTTTTTTTTCTTCTTTTTTCACCACTCTGTATATGTGTGTGTGTTTGTGTGTGAGAGTTTTTTATGGCTGCAAGTTTTTATGATTGTGGAGCATGTCTGGCATCCCTCCGGTTGCCCCCGTTCAGTTGGACTGATTGAAAAATGTGTGTGTTTTTGGTACTCGTACTCGTATTTGGCTTACTGCGCCTGCTCGGCACATCGTAGTATTGATGACTGATAGCCAATAGCCAATAACCAATAACCAATCGGTTCTCGTTGGGGCGTGACCTAGCCTAGAATTCCTGTTGTTTAGGGTCAAACAGGAGAATCTAACTCATTTTGAAACCATTTTTCTTTGCATATTTAAGGTTCAGCTAAAGGAGGGAGAGAAAGTCGAAGTCGAAACCAATTTCAACTTATTGTTTATCGATATGCCGCATTGTGAGCGTCCATATTCGCCAGAGGAGCCAATTTCGGAAACGTTTTCGATAAACCGCATGGAGCAAGATCTGTATGAGCTGGTCGAGGAGCAGCAGGTGCTGCTCGAAATCATGGCCAGGGAGAGAGAGCGTTTGGAGCGTCAGTTGGAAATTCGCCGCCTGCTCTTGACCGAAACATCGGTTAGACAGGAAACACCGTTGCCTGAACCTGAAGTCCAGCCCGAACTAGTGCCCTTGCCCATGCCCATGCCGGTGCAGACAGCAGAGGTCATCGTTGAACCACCACAACTAGAACTGCCAGAGGTGCTCGAAATGGCAATGGCCCTAGCAGAAGAGTCACACCAGCAACAGTTGCCATTGGATTTGTCCTCGGAGGTTGCAACGTCAAGCCTTGATCAGCAGCGTCAACGTCCTGTTGCACGTATCGCACCGATGGTGCGGGAGTCCAAGGGCGCCAAATGTACGCCGCCCAAACGCAATGGATTGGGCTACGACCAGCCGTTTCCCTATCCCAAACGCCTGGGCAAAAGTCGCGAGCGTCGCGCTCTCTGTGAGTTGAGACAAAATCTAAATCAGTGAAGAATGATATATATTCTTGTACTTGTAGATATTTTCACGCTTTGCGATAGTCTTGCCATGCAGCTGAAGGATCATATGGATTTGAGTGCTACTGACACTGGGAATGGCAGTGTCATCTTGACCGAGTTTGTGCTGAAGCCACAGCAACAACAGGAACAGAAGGTGGCCTTGGTGCCGCCAACACCATTAAGTGTGAGTGTGGCAACTGGAGCGTTGCCCAAAACCAAATGTAAACGTTTGGAAAAACTTGTCAAACGCTTGCCAGCCAAACATCTGAAACACAAAACAAGTAAGCACTTTAACAATAATTTCAAAAAAATCTCTACAGACGAGTTTTTTTTTTAATAAATTTAGCAGCATCGCGAAAGGTACACTCCATATTGGAACCAGAAATAGATCTCGACTGTGAGTTAGGCATGGAACACATCGAAAAGTTTCGTTGTAATACAATGCGCGATGATCAACTTAACCCAACTATGGCACAAGCCAATGAGCAGACTAAAGGTAAACTAGACAGAGAAAGACACAAAATAATGAAAGAGAATTGATTTTATTTTGTTTGTTTTTGCTGGCAGCTGGCATGTTTGTTGACAATTTAAAGCTTGACCTGGCCATGTCTGAGCTCGCCATTGGCGATAACAACGAAACTCAATCGATACAGCAGCAACACCAACAACAACAACAAGAACTAAGTCTGCCCCGCTGGAATGATGATGAGATGTTCTTGCCAGAATCCCAACAGGCTACACGTCCTTCGACGCCAGAGATGCAGGCAGAGTCTCCCCTATTGCCAGCTTGTCTGCTTAGCAATGGATGCATCAATCTCATGCCCAGTACTTCGGCTCAGGCTCGTGCCATGTCCCTGGCCATGTTGAATGACGATGGGAGCCTAGATATTAGCCTTGAAAACTTAACAATAAGTAATTTTTCTTGTTATCAACTTGCTTAAAACACTTCTAGAACTAGATGTTTAGTTTAGTAATAGTCTAGACCTAAATAATATTTTTGTTTTTTTCTGTGTTTATTTACAGACCGTCGCTAAAAACACGATTTTTTTTTGCCTTTCTGGATTTAATTGGAGCAACACCAAAGACATACAAATGTCTTTCATACAAAAAATCAGAACTGTTTTAATGCAATTTTTAGTGCTATTTGTTTTGTCTTCTATCCTAATGATTAACATAAAGAAACTGTTATGTGAGCATTATAATCTTAATGGTGTTTGTTTTTTTTATTAAATAGAATAGTAGAAAATGTATTTCAAATATTTATCAATTACTGCATCTGCAAGGCGACAGATATATTTGTCATTTCTTACGTTTTTTCCAGGTCCCCCATTTAAAGGAGGAAAAAGGGAATGAATGGAACGGAACCGGTCATTGGACGCATCGCAACTTAAATCAATTTACATTGCAAGCATTTTGGACCTCCTCAGACGACCTCCGCCCTCAACCTTCACCTCAGATGGAATCTCCCATCGTTTTCGTTTTGCTCCCCACTCCCCATCTGCCATCAGCCTGACTAAAATACCAAAGTGGCAGATAACAAAAAAAAAAAGAAAAGAAAAACGGAAAACAAGAACAAAAGCATTGAAATGGCAACGGCAACGGCAAAACGGAGCATCAAATCAAAAAACAATTACGCGGCAAATGACATTATCAAATGTCAAATGTCATGTTTGGAAAAATGTTGTTATTCTCTCCCCCTCTCCAATTCCGCCCATTTGCCCAAACGAAGACCCTCAAACAAACAAGAAAAAATCAAGAAGCGATAAAAAAAAACAAAAGACAGCAAAATGCAAAGCAGCAGCAGCAGCAACGTCAACGAAGCTGCCGCATCAAATTTGTTCAAGCCAATTTTTCAATTCATTGAAGTGGAATCCATAAGAAGAAAACACACTGAACACAAAAAACACAAGGAAACCGAAATGTCGACGTCTGTAAATTTGAGCGGTTTTAGTCGCGCACAAAACGCACACAAAACGCGCGCGCCGCATATACCCAGCACTAAGCGCCACTTGACTTATGTTCGGAATCGTTGTTTCAGCTATAGCTACAGCTACTTAAACAGATCCACAAGCTCTCAACCCTGACCCCAACAGTCAGCCATTCAAGCAACCCAAAAAAAAACCCACCCACCCATCCACCCACAGCCCCCCGTCTGTCTTGGTGGGCAAACTTAACAAGCTGCCAGTCTGTCTCTATAGTCCATAGTATCTCAAATCAAAATCTAGATTTTTGATTCTTTTATACACGCGTATTACATAGAGAGACCCCCAACATCAACAGAGAGACCTCCGCCCCATTCCACCCCGCCCCACTCCATCCATCCTTTATTCGTTAGCCCTTACCACAGCGACCGCCACCCCCAACTTCTCCACTTTGTTGTTGTTCGTTGTTTGGTTTCTTTTATTCTTTTGAATTGGTTTTTGCTTTAAGCTCGTCAGTTGTAAATAATCCTGTGCAGCTTTTGTATTGCTTTTCATTAATGGCAACCAATTCCTGCTCATTGCGGCTACTATTGTGGCCAACTTAAAGACACTCACACACACACACACACACCAATACACAAAGAGAGCTTCCTTATCCCGTACTGCCTTCAGCTAGATACAGCTTTGTGCAGAAAACTAATAAATTAATTGGGAAATCAACTGTCTACCTGAATGACCTGGTGACGTACATACGTGAACATATTGATGACCGGATATTCGTCAAGTAAATGTCAGAGATTAAGCGAGTGCTTAATGAATGAAGGTCAGAACGATGAGAGCAACTGAGGGCAACTGAGTTGTCTGTCTCTGATTTGGTTTGTGCAACTAAACGTTCGATATTCGTTTGGAAAAATGTTTAAGACTTCTTCAAATTTATTTGGCTTAAGTTAAGTTTATTTGAAAATGCCTTGGCTAGCAGCTGGCTAGCGTTTATATGCATCTCGGAAAAGTTCAATCCAAATGACATATTTTCACAAGCAAGTTAGATGACCAAGTCTTACCGATAGCAGTCAGTCAATCGTTTAGGACACAAAGCAGAAGGTACTATGTGGATATAGTTTTGAATAATTAACTTATTTCTATAGATATATATCTTTTAAGAGCTTATTGAACAGTACTGATGATTATTGTAATTCATTTCAGTCTGCTGACAAACAGTCATTAGTCCGTCAAGCGTGTATCATTGGCGAACTGAAAACTATTAAGGATAGTCATTTATATATGTGTGTGTGCCTGTGTGTGTTCAGGTCCTTGGTTATGGTAAGCTTGACTGCCATTAGTCGTGAACGCACATATGTCGCAACCTCCGCCCCGCACCGTACCGCACCACACCACAACCATGAAACCCAAAAGAAAACAAACAGACGAAAAAGAAGGAAATGAAAATGAAAAATGATCTCATGGCTATAGCAAAAATTGCATAATGTTCAGGTCAGGGGCATGTTTGTTTTGAAGAGAGACGGGGAGAGAGAGAGGTGTGGCGACATTCATCCAATTGCCATAATTTATCTGTCACATGTCGAATGTGTGTCAACGTCAACCTAGTCAGAATGATCCAACCCCACCACCACCACCACCATTACTCCCACCCTTTGGACGTACGTATATTGCCAGCCCAAGCATTGACTATCCATCCATCCACCGCACTGGGCCCACCCATTGGGCGCAGGGATCTATGGCAAGGCTGCTGTCGGTCAGTTGTCATTAATATTTATTATGTCACATGCATGCAGTCCAACGTTTTGAGTTAAGGGTCCTGGACTACCGCTACCGCTGCCGCTACCGGATCCTGACTCCCGACGCCCAACTCCCAACCGACCGGCTCCAGCTTCAATCACCGATGCCGATTACGTGCCGGTTCAGACGGCATTTTGGCAATTTTAATATGCTACATGCATATGAGAGTAGCAAAGGATAAGGATACAATCATCTTTATCTGTTTTCCTGCTCATTTCTATGTTTTTCTGTACGCTTTAAACAACGACAGGACATCCTCTCTCACTCGAGACAATAGTTAATAGTCGCATCTTCATAGATTTAACATTACTACTTTATAATTATTTGTAAAAACACTCATTGCTAATAGCTATAAACCATTCCATTCCCAGAAAATTCCGTTCCGTTCACAAATATTATGTTTGTCATTTCAAAATGTTATGTCATTTATCCAGTAAACCTAGAAATAGAGGGGATGGGATCAGAATGAGGATGAGTTGTGGCATATGCATGTTATTTTGTGTGTTTTGTTCTTTTTGATCACTAACTAAGTCTAAGTACCTGGGCGCCAGTCACGCCCACACACACACACACACACTGACACATAGAGACACACACCAAAATGAGACGGCCCCTGATGACCCCAGACGCCGCACAATGGTCTCATTAGGCGTTTAATGGAATACGTAATGCCCGTCCAGTTGATAAAGTGTCCAGTGGGTGAACTGAGCGCCATTCTAGGCGGTACGGTGCTGTGCAGGGGGTGTTGCGGGGTGGTTGATATGGCCACCCAACGACGACGGCCGTACAGCGGACCAAAACTAACAAACTAATCCAATATTTTTATTACGAAATGCCATTAAGGGTCATTGAATATTGTGGCATAATAAATAAATGGTTTGCTGCATATACACACACTAACACACACACATACATATGAAAGAGAGAGAGGGATAGAGAATGGATGGCTGCGCCTGGGTTATAATCCTAGCTATCAACGGCATCATTATTCAAAGACGGATTTACGCGACGATACACCAAAAATGTCTCTCATCTTTGTTTTCTTGTGTGTGTGTGCGGGTGTGTGTCTGGCTGGGTGGGTGTATATATATATGTGTGTGTGTGTGTGGTTTGGAGTGAGCAACTGACACACATACATCAAAGCGCCTTAAATTCCCAGCCAAAGTGACTGACTACTCAAAAAGCGATTTTTTGTGCTTAGTTCTCTGCAGTCTCGACTTCTTGCAATATATTTGTCTTCTTTTTCTTTCCAATAAAACGTTTCTTTAACATATCATTTATTTCCTTTTAAATTCTCTCTCTTTCAAAGTGTTCTTGAATTTTTCCTTGTTTCCGATAGTTTTTCCCCTACAGGTTATTTCCGAGTTGTATGTGCAAAATATATTTGACTTAAAGCTTTTGGCTATAAAGTTGTCCTTCCTGCAGGGAATTGTCTCCGTCTCCGTCTCCTCTCGGACTCGGACTCGACCTCGGACAGTACCCAAAGCGATCAACGTGCGCTTAATTAGTCCGTTTTGTTTTAAAATGATTTTGATGACGATGAAGCTCTCTCTGATGATACTCGTCCCAGCCATGCTCCACGTTTCACTTTCATGACCTGTCGCTGACTCCAACGCGAACGCCAACGCCAACTGAACCTCCGACTCCTTCTCCTGGTGCCATTGTGACCGTTTTTTTTTGCTACCGAGTTTTCCTGCTGCTGGTCTGTTGGCCTGGCCCTGTTTGCCAGCAATTCAATTTGCTGCTCATGCATGTTATGTTTTTGCTTTTCACTTCTTGTTTTTTTCACTTTTTCACTTTTTTCACCCAGCTGCAATACGTGTGTGTGTTCGCGTGTGTGTGTGCGTGTGTTTGCGTATGTTAATCGAAATGTTTGGCGGCTGAATGTTGACCGAGTGTGGGCGTGGTCCATCCATACATTTTTCTTTTTTTTTTTTTAAATACAATTCGCCCCCATGCACATGTAACGCGGCTTTGTTTAACATTAAATGGAGGTTAATACCTGGCAGCACGTCCTCGACCAAACACACACACACACACACACAAACAGCAAGGCGAGGCGGTCAAGTGCAGCAGCCCCGGGCTGGTTAAGTAAGGTGTGGAGTTAGCGGGGCGGGGCGGGGGAGTCAGTTAGTTCAGTGATGGCAATGGGGAGGCTGCTTGATTGTTTGCTTGTCTACATGCAGCACACACAGCGAAAGAGAGAGAGAGAGAGAGAGCGAGAGCTAATGTTATGGACACCGCATTTTGATTGTTTGGCGAGCCGTCGCATCGATGTCCATGGTCAGCAAATGTCCTGCAGGATTCACGCGACGCGATGCGAGGCGAGGCGCGCCATTCGCGCGTTTGTTGTTGCAAATAGCCGAGTGATTTTACGGTTAATTGATTTTAAAGCGATATCGCTTAAATGTTATCTCTCGGCTTGTTACTCTTGTCCATGTGTGCTGTTGGTTTGTTGTTTTGTTTGTTTTCTGTGGCTTAGGGCAAGTGAGAGACAGAGAGAGAGAGAGAGAGAGTGTGTGTGGCAGGGGCAAGCTATTGTGCAACGGTTGGCTTACATGTATGCTAATAATTAACAAATACATTTTGTTTGACTTTTTTTTGCACATTACTCCTTTAAATTGGTTAGATAAGGTAAGCGAGTACAACGAGTAAGGGAAACGTAAGGAAAGGAAAACATTCTCATTCTCTACCTCATTCTCCCTCTCTCCAATACAACAATCAACTGAATTTGGCATGGGCTGTATTTGACTATAACGTGAGTGGGGTTAGTTTCCCTCCCCCAAATGTGAGGCGAAAACTCAAAGATTGTTTGACATCGACCATTTATGAGACGATGACATCTATCTCCAAAAACAGGACACTGGGGAGGAGTGGGATGAAAATTGCACTCGTGTGTTCATTAAAACAATAAAAAGCAAACACACACACACACACGAACATCGACAGGGTGTGTATGTGTGTGTGTGAAGCCTAATTATGATTTTTCTAACTGACAGTGGTCAAGTCAGAGACGAGAGTAGTTGGAGTGTGGACGATTTTTGGGGTTGTCCGGTTTCAATGTTGTTTCTGTTGTATTCTCTTATTAAGCTCCAACCCAAACCCAAACCCTAACCTTAACCTCAAACTGCTTTGGGCCATTCATTGCCCACTCTATTTTCATTTCCATCTGTATCTCTATCTGTGCGTAACGCAACGTAATTACACAACATTTTTACTTAGGCATTTTGCTCGTTTGGCTATTTGGCCATTGGTTTTACGAGCTTATTGCACTTTTGTGGCCATACTACAACAAGAACATTGGCATTGACCGAACATCAACATCAGCAACCCCCGAAACCGAAACCGAACCCGAACCTGAAACTGAGAGCCCGAAAAACAATCCGTAACCGAAACTCAAGCCTAACTGGCACCTGTGCTTCGACCATATCTCGTCGTCGTCCTCGTCGTACTATATACAATATAAACATATACGATGTATTTCGACTGGACGACTGTTGTCTATCAGTCCGTCTGTCCGTTTGTCTGTCTGGCATTATTAGCAGCTTGCGTGCAAAAGCATTTATGAAATTCTCAACCCCCGCTCGGTTTGGTCCAGCGGTGAGTCCGGCTGTCAGTCT
This sequence comes from Scaptomyza parva, assembly GCA_035044645.1. Taxonomy (NCBI): domain Eukaryota; kingdom Metazoa; phylum Arthropoda; class Insecta; order Diptera; family Drosophilidae; genus Scaptomyza; species Scaptomyza parva. The sequence goes on from JAWNNT010000139.1 coordinate 14,530,575, forward strand.
CTCGTTTAACATTTATGAGGCGACGCAAAATGATACGAAAACGTTTCGTCATAAACTTCAATAATCGTAAATATAGATTTCTCCCTGGTCTGGTCTGGTTCGGTTGGGTCTGGTCCATCGTCCATCGTCCATGGTAAGGGCTGTTGGCAATTTCCCTTTAGCTTTTCGCCACATTTCGTGCTCTTCGTGTTCTTATTCCTACTACATACTACCTAGTACTATACGCGTTCTCATCTACTACTACTACTACTACGTTGAAATTAATAGTTTTAGGCTTTCGCTTTCGCTGACGTGAGTTTCGCCATCGCCTGTTCTCCAGTTGGAGAGTTGGAGTTTGAGTTTGAGCGTCGCATTTCATTTTCATGTTGCCTGGTCAGTTATATTGCTTCTTTTTCCCGACTTTACTGACGCTAAGTTCGCAGTTTCCTCTTCCCATTCCACATTCACTTCCGTAATGCACATTTATGTGTGTGCGTGTGCTTGCGTGGGTGTGTGTGTGTGTATGTGTGTGGCTGGCAACATTTTTATCGTTTCGTCAATGTCATAAATTCTGATCTAGTAGCTGAAATTGAACTTAATGCGATGCTCCTCTCCTCACACACACACACATATAGACACACTCACACATACACAACTACTAAGCAGAACGTAACAACTATAGACTTTATCGTTTATGTTGTGCTCACGTTGTGATTCTTTTGCTACTTCTTGTTTCTTGTTTCCTCTAGTAGGAACTGTCGCCACAATATCATAAGATGCCAAAAATGCCAAAAAGAAAATGGTACAGTTGTGTTTGGTTGTCACGGGAGAACGAAACATTCAAAACTTTTTCTTTAACGATTTTAATCATTAAATCAACATCTCTAATTCCACATTAATAATATGTTTTCAACATGTTTATTGCGCTTATCGATAGCTTGATAGCCTGATGAATGTAAAGTTTGAATAACTTTTATATGTGTTATGAATTGGGGGGAACAGATTATGTGTGTGTGTGTGTGTTTTGGTTCTCGGACGAGTGATTCGCCTGGTTATTAATGTGGCAATTAGCGGTGCATGCTTTGAGGAGCGCTGGCCGCGCAATTTTAATGACCATTCGAAGCGCATTTCGTTGTTGGCACTTTATATTTATTTATTTATGCACAAGTTCGTCGCATACCGATTGTGTTGTGTATTGCCATATTGTATAGGGGTGGGGTGGGGGTCCCTTATCAAGATGTTTGGCCGCCAGTTCTAATTGATAGGGCGGGCACGCCCACAGAGTTTCCAGCCAGCCAGCCCACCTTCAGTGAGCGTTCAATATATTCGCGTGCTCATAATTTGCCTAAACCAAAACCTAAAACAAAACCAAAACAGAACCATAACACACACAAAATGAAACATAAACCAATGCCCAAAACCCAAAACACAACTAGAAACTATGTAAAGTGTAAACACTTAAATGATCGAAACAGACATACCCTTGTATTAATCAAAAAAACTTAACATATTTCCCAAGTTTAAACTGTATAAACAGAAAAGCTTGGAAACTTTTCCTAATAGGTTAACAAAAAGATGTTAAGTATTATCATCATCTCAATCATTTATACTTTCATATAAATTGAATAAAACTAACTTTGACTTTGCCTTCTGGTTTCCCCTTGAGCCAATTATTCTTGAACCTCCCAACAGCTACTTTACAGGGTATATATGTATATGGGGAAAAATCCACAAACACATTGTGTGCTAAACTACTAAATCAACCTGACAGTTAGCCGGTTAAGTATTAGTAAGAGAGAGCGGGGGAGAGGGAGAGAGAGAGCGAACTCGAACTCCGATTTCGACTACGATTGTAACTCTGACTTGATTTGCACAATTTTCTTGGTAGTTGTTGGCGTGTCGATCGCTCATAATTTTTTGGTCCCTGGTCCGTGGATTCGTGGGTTTTGTGGGCCGTGGGCCGTCGACATGCAAGCAAACAAAATCGAAAATTCAGCACGAACATTATCGATAAAATTGCCATTAAGTTGAGTTTGTGAACGTCGCCCCCACAGTCAGCCTTATCGATAGTTTGCATCGGGTTTGCGTCGCGCCGTCAAAACGCAACTCGATTTGGATGATGAATGACGAGCGATTAAACGGCCCAGATAGCCACGCTACTACCACTACTAGCTCTCCACTCACTCACACTCCAAGGAGCTAGTGTAACTAGTGCAGGCTGGCTGGCAAATTAAGGGTTAAACTTAAGCGAGTTTAGGGGAACTGTGTGCCTATAATGCAAATATAGATCCGATAGACAACAATATTTGCATACACCACCATATGATTAACCAAAGTTACCGAATAGTTAGGGGTGTCTATTTCCAGAGCGAGAGAGTGGGAGAGTGAAATGAAAAGTATTTCCATCAAATTTTCATTCCTCATATTAAGTTTTTGTTCTCGTTTTATATCATTCCGTTTTGCATATGCACGCTGATCACGACTCTAAGTTATAGCTGGAAATATTCGTACATTGTCCAACTATGAGTAAGCAAAATATATATATGTATGTATGTTCTATTGTTTTTATTGGTTTGGTAATCGGGTCAATTGCACTTTAAGTTATTGACTACTCTCTCTCATGGCGTGCTTGTATGCGCGGCGAAGCTACAACTTACGAATTGCCATGGCATTTTTTCCTATTTCTATTGCAGAGTATACTATTAAATTAATTTACGTGCGCCACGCAATCTGCATACATAAAATCCTTGATATACTATATGTGTGTATAGACCGCGCCAACGCGAGAGCGAGAGGGAAAATGAAAAAAAAAAACATTCATAAAGCATCTAACCACATGCTGGATAAAGCTTGAGCTGGAGGAAGGGGTTGAATCATGGGGAGTGGGAAGTCGCCGCCAATAACTCAATTCAATCAAGCAAAGTGCCCCCCGTTTTGGATTCTCTTCTATTTTTTTGTCTTTCTCTGCATTGACAGGGGCAGGGGCACGGAGCAAATGAAGTCATTTGCATGCATGACAATTGTTATTGCATATTTTTAGGCGCACGCGCTAATACTAAAATTGACAAAATGCCTCAGCACACAAAACATATATAAACAGCTCGAACTCGAACTCGAACTCTATTAACAACTTTCCACCCATCTCTCATCTCGTCTCATCTCATCCCTTTCTCTCGGTCTCGGTCTGTCTAAGACACAGCCTCAGAAATCGAACTACCACCCTTTGTGTTTTTTTTTGGTTATGTTTGGTGTTTTTTGTCTGTGGCTGAAATTTATGCGCCGCGGCGGCATTTCAAAAAACTATAAACGTCCATAAAAAAATGGCAATAAAAACGAATTGGCGACAAAAGCCGGAAATATGAAAATATGTTATCCCCATGTATAAGCAGCGAACGGGGTGAATACCGAGAAAGGAGAGAAGAGCTCACAGAGTGGAAAAAGTGTGTGTTGAGGATGAGATTTTTCGATTGTTTTTAAGTGAGTTAAATGTTGGCATAAAATGAGAATTTCAAAACAGTTTCCAGTTTCCCGCCCTTCACATTTACGATTTAATGGATGTGTATATTGATATTGTTATGAAATCTGATTGAAAGCGTTTCTTCTAGGATGGAATATTATATCTTTTTACTATTGAAACAGATACGTATATATTTATTATTCATTTTATCATTAATTTAGTTTATTATGCATATTCTATAATACAACTTTTTTAACAAAAGTCAAAAAAACTTATTAAGCAACCGCATGTGAGATAATCGAAATGTTTTCCGGCCTATAGGGCAGTTAGGGATAGCATACACACACACACATACACGCATACACACAATACACAACACGCCCAAAGGTGCAGTCAATGTCAGCGTTTGCCTTTTGACATTTGATGAATTACGCACAACAACAACAGCAACAACAGCAACAGCAGCTACAATTGTCAACTATCTAATTAGACAGGGGACACTTTTTTATTGCACCAAACACACACACACACATACACACACATACATACACCAAAGTCACCTTTCATTTTAGGTGTGTCCTGTCGCCTTTCACACCAAACACAGCTCTTCTGGTTATTTCTGTACTTCTTCTTCTTGTTGTTTTTGTTGTTGTTGTTGCTGTTTTTGTTGCTTATGTTTTTAATTAATTAATTAGCTTGATGACAAAATAAACGCGCTCGCTGCCCCCGCTGCCCGTTGCCCGTCGGTGCTGCTGATGAGCACCGAGGAATCAACAAAAACCAAAAAAAAAAAAAAATATGTAAAAGAAGAAAAAGTGAAAAAAAAAATATATATAAAAATCAATAGTTACTTCTCCCTCCCTCCCTTAAAATCGAGAGAGAGCTGGGAGAGCCTTAACGCTGTCGCCGTTTATCATTTGCGGCTCATAACTTTGTGCAATATGCAGAAACAACAACAACAACAACAACAGCAACAACAACAATGTGCCACAACAACACCCTGTGGCGCAACGGGGCGGCATGTGAAAATGCAAAGCTGTCAATGAGTTATGTTTGGCGCTATCATAAAATTTGACAGCATTTGCCATTGGGGAAGTTTTCTCCATATGCAAATGTTGCTTGCCGCCGCCGCCACCGTCGTCTTCTTCTTCTACTCCGCCGGCTGCTGTTGCTGCTGTGGCAGATGCCAGACACGACACGACACGAGACGAGACGAGGGTGGCGCAAGCGGAAACGGATGTGCACATTTAAGAAAGTCATCGCAAATCATGAAATCGAAAGGATTGCCAGAGATTATGTCTCTCTCTATGTGTTTGTGTGTGTGTTTGTGTGTCTGAAAAGTGAACATTGCTTTTTACGATTTACTGTAAGTCAAAGTTATTAAAATACTTGCCATAACCAATTATCGATTCCATAACATATTGATAGATTGAAGAAAATAAACTATTAACAACTGCTGATTAAAGTCAACTATGACACAGAGCTGATGTTGCAAGTGTGTGGCAAGCGTGGCAAGTGGCAAGTGGCAAAAAGTTAATTGAGACAGACTGTCAAAAACTAGAGATGCAATAAACAGCAGCAGACACGCGCAACAAACACACACACATACACACAGTCAACTACTCTACAAAGTGAGCAATTTTAGTGGTGGTGCAACAATAAAATGTAATCCATGCAACATGCACATTGCCACAACAACTATGTATGTATATATGTGTATGTGTGTGTTTGTTTGGTTGTTTTGCATATTTTGAAATTTTCGCACTTATTTTTGAGTATTATCGAAAAAGTTTTCCCATCATCGAAGCTCAAACGGCAATTGGCCAAACAACGCACGTTGCTGCTACGTGTGGCAGTTGAATGTGAATGTGAATATGAAAAACACACACACACACACATATAAACTAAGTTCGCACATATGTAATAAAGCAAAAATATTAAATGGATTCATTGGCAACATTTTTGGTTTTCCACGTGCGAATTTCAACACTTTGTTTTTATGGTTTTGATGTGTTTTATGGAAACACTTTATAGTCAATGTAGTGTAACCCTAAAATAGTAAATCAACACTTTTGTAGATAGTTTTACCTTTTTGATAGGGAAATAAGTTTAATACTTTTTAGTTGATTTGATTATCGATAACTATCAATCGGGAAAGAGGTCCAATACTCTTTAGTTAACTTGATTATCGATAACTGTCGATCAATGTCTGTTAATGAAAGTATAATATTGTAATATATATTGCTGTTACTTATTTTCCCAGTTTTCCTTTTGAAAATCTAGACACCTGTTCATTTATATCGCCTGCTGCATTTGTTGATTTTACTATTTGCTCATCCCATAACAATTATTAATGCCAAATCCATTTTCCACTGTCAGACAGAATGCTTTAACGCCACCACCACCACCACCACCCCCACCAGGGGACGGAGCAGCACTATCACCACCCACCGGCTACAGTATTGACTGTATCTAACCCAACCCCAAACCCAAGCCAATTACCTATGAACATTTTTAAATACATTTTTGTATTCATATTTTTTTTTTTTTGTTTTCTAAGCCTCATATAGGAATGGAAATGTAGAATTATGACAAGTGTGACTATAAGATACTCTACATTACAAAAACATTTAAGTAGCTAAAGTATATTTATCTATATTTCACAAGGGTATTTCCCAAAAAGTATGTCAAAAAAATCACAAAAAAAAAGTGGAAAATTATCAAAAAAAATTATTCATTTCGTTTTTCTGATAATTTTTCGTGCTTAGCTCGCGCCGCACTTGTTGTTGTTGTTAATTTATAAAAAACGCTTAAGGCTGCCCAGCGGGCTTGCATGAAATGAGAAGGGAATGGGGGAGTGGAGTGGGGTGGGGTGGTATGGGTTGGTGTTGGTGGACATTCGACTCGACTCGTTGTTGTTGGCCAAGGTGAGGCCAAGTGTCGCTCGCGGTGTAAAGTGGTTGGTCGTGGAGAGAGTGGTAGGGAGAGAGGGTGGTGCGGGGGGTGGTGTCGCTGTTGGTGGTGGCTTTTACAAGCATACAAAAAAAAAGAAAAAAACTTCAAACGAGATAAATACAATTTCCATTAGGCCTCGCACAGAAAATCCCTCGAACCACATTCATACTTTTCTCATGTTTTTATCAGTTTTTTTTTTCCTTGTTTTTCTCTTTTTTTTTTCGGTGTGTGTGTTTTTTAATTTTTTTTTGTTTTTGCGTATTGATTTTAGGGCTTTTTTACAGTTTTTAGACTAAGGGCTCTTTTGCCCCCCCTCCCCCTTCGCCCTTCGGCGAGCATCATCTTCGTCGTCGTCGTCGTCTGTTTTACGTTAATTTTTTAATTGTAAATATTGCCTAGGGTCGCATTTTTCATCTGTTCTGTTCGGTGGTTCGGTTGCCGGCTCCGGCATCCCGCCCCCTGCCCCTGTCCCTGTCTCGGCTGGACCCCTAGCTCATACCCTTAAGGCTCATAATTTCTTGCCTACCTCTCAGTCTCCCTCCCACCACCGCCCACCTCCCAACCCAACTCACTTTGTTTACATAATTTGTACGTTACAACGCGCACACGAAACAGAACATTTTTTGTTTTTTGGGCTACTTTTGCTGGCATTTTTTAATAGATTTTCTGCGTTTTTTCGTATTTTTCTTTCCCGGTTTTGCGGTGGGAAATGTGCGCAGTTGCTGTGGACAGCTATGACATGATGGGTGAAGGGGGGTTGGGAGGCGGGGCGGGAAGGTGTGAGGTGGTTTGGCTTGATTAGGTCCACAGTTGTGTGTTCAATTAAATTTTACACTTAGCATTGCATTGCTGTTGGTGTTGTTGTTTGCCTCGCAGCGTTGTATGTCCCCCTCTCCCCCTCAGAAGTCTTCACTCAACGGCTGAACAGATGATCCAATCAATGCAGTATGGAATATTCAGATATTCAGTTGAAAAAATCAGTTGAAAATAAAATGTAAGATTTTCAACACAAAAAAAGAAAGAGAGAGAGAATTTTTCTCGATTAGTTTTATGTTGATTGCCATTTTTATGGCCAACTTCTCCCTCTCCCTCTCTCGCACTCATATCACTACTAATTGCAAACTATTGGACCCCAAACGACACACACACACACTCTCACACACACTCATACACAGAGAGAACATTATTATATAATAAACTAGGGTTATAGCAACAGACGCCTATCTGCAATTCCGTTTTGGTATTAGAAATTATGACAGCCCCGGCAATTTGTGCCACACCCTCTCATCCCATCCCCACCCCACTTCACCCCACCGTACGCCACCCAACAAACATTTGCCACCAAAAATAAACGATTGCAAACAAATAAAACGATGCGTGAGCTCATGAAGTCCTGTTTTCCTTTCAGTTTCAGTCCCGAATGGAAATGGAGCATCAATGTTGTAAATCCTCAAATTTATAGATTTCCACTGCCAAACCGGCAACCAGGCAGGAAACAAATAAAGGAAAAAAGACGATACCAACTACCATCTACAGCATCTACGGGCAGCTCGTGTGGCATGCGGCATGTGGCATGTGGCATCGATGCCAGCGCATATTGGAGCTGTTCTCGGCACACATAAACAATCATAAAAATAAAAAGCAAGTAAGAACTTATAATACAGAAGATGCGTATGCGTTTCGTTGTGTGTGCGCGTGTGGGTGTGTGTGTGTGAAATAAAGAAAGAAAATACTCAAGACGCTACAAATATATTGTACATGTGTTGAATTTGTGACGTTTTAGATACTATACCCTTTAGATACTGACAATGAAAAAATGGGTTGAGCCAACTGAAACTAACTAATGCATTGAATATCATTTGATATCTTGAAGAAGATGAATGAAATAGAAAGTATCTTCGAACACAATAGGTATATATGTTCTTGATCGGAATCACGAGCGTAGTTAATATAGCCAAGCTTATCAGATTCTAGGCAAATCGTTTCTCAATTGTAATGCTATCTAGATGAAGCTTTGGCAAGGGTCTTCTGCTTGTTGTAGTTAGATCTATTGTCAAAATCAGCCGGATCGGACCACTATATCTAACATAAAATCTTTATAATGATCTTACTAGTATTAAGATAACTTTCTTAATTGCTTTAAACTGTTTGCATAAATCATTAACTTAAACTTATTCTTGCCGTTTCCTATGATCTGTTTTAAGCTCTTAAAGCTCTTTAGTTTATCATATTTTAATCAAGTGTTAAATTTTGCCTTTCCAATTCCAATTGCTTTCCGATGCCTGACACTCTTCTTCTTTGTCTTCTTCTTCTTCAAGTCGTCCAGATGCTGTTCAGCTTAAGCCCAGTCCAGGCCAGGCCAGTACCATCCGCCGACACATGTGAAGGTCACGTTATGAAAGCAAAAGGCGTTCATCTTGTCCGAAGCAAAAAAAAAAGGACATCGGTTGTGGATCGAAGGGCGTGTGTGGGTTGTTGTTGGACGGTGGTTGGAACGCATTTGTTGGACCTTGTCGCTTTTGGGCTAATGAAAAAGAAATAAAAGTGTCGAGTGCATTATTGCTCGCTGCCCAACAACAAACACACACACTGACATACACACACACACATATGTATGTGATACTCCCTGGTAATTGTTGAAACATTTTAGTACTAGAAGCAACCGCCTGTCGTAATGTCCTGCCCGGTCCTGCGCGGTCCTGTCCTGTCCAGCGTCAGCGTCAGCTCGTGTTACGTGCCCTTTGTCCTTTTGGGCTGCCTGCCTTTGATTCCTCTTCTTCTTCTTCTTGGTGTTCTTGTTGTTCTTGTTGTTGTTCTTGTTCTGGCCGACGGCCCGACCCTAACACGGCTATTATTTTGCACTTACTATAACATGCACATAAATATTTTTGCCTGGTCCAGCGTCTGTGGCTATTTTATTGATACTAACACACACACACACACACACACTCACATACTCGCACACATTCAGTTCTTTTGGCAAGTTTGGTCATAAAAGAAACTGAGCTGAGCCTCTGCCTGGGCCCTTCGTTTTGTTGTTGGTTTTATTGTCGCCTCGCCAGCGAATCTCTGTCAAAAAGCAATAATCATCAATTCTGATTTTTGGCAAGACGTTGTCGTCGACGTTTTCCCCACCCTTCCACCCACTGTGTATGTTCTTGTCCAGCCCATAACAATTTGATTTCAAATTGATTATTATTTATGCCATTTCATTTTAGCCATTTGCCATTTCATCGCTGTTCCATATCTCTTAATGCTCACAGGGCTAATTGGGTTGAGCCCATTGACGCATTGACAGAAACTTATAACATTAGAAAACATTATCAAAGTGTGAGTGACATCTACTTAAAAGCAAAAATGGGATAATTACATGAATTAATTCTTCTTTTTATCAAAATCAATTCCCATTGAAGTTTTCAATAAGAAATGCATTTTGTTACATACATGAACCGTTTTGTTGATTCCTTTGCTTTGATCCATTACCTTGCTTGGTTTCTGCTCATTCCTAAACCGGTTCCAGTTTTGCGTTCTGCGTTTTGCTGCCGCCCACCCACGCTTCTGGCAATGTCTTCAACAACTCGAACGATTCGAATCCAGACGAGTCGAGTTGAGTTGCATTGCGTTGAACTAAATTACTTAATTTTAATTTCTCGTAGGCGCTGCCTAATCAGCAACTATTAATGCACCACTTTGCTTATTTACGATCTCCAAATGACTGCCATTGAGCCACAGACACATCCACAGTCAGAGAGACAGTCAGAGACACAGTCAGAGAGACAGTCAGAGACACAGTCAGAGACACATCTTGGCCTTAGCCTTAACCGTCTTTAGTTTGGCGTGGGCAGCTTCTGGGCAATGAGTCAGATGTTGGCCACAGGCCATGATAAATCAGAACCAACTTCTCGCAAACTGTGCTATGTGCAAGAAGAACACCATAATAAAGTGTATTGTGAAGAGTTTCGATTGACTATCGATAGAAAGTTCTTAAATTGAAAGCTAAATGTTGGAAAAGTTGTTGACTTTACTTGGGAAAAACGATTGATTGGATACAACATTTTTTGTAGATCATTGAACTCATTCTTAAAACTCAACTGCAAGTTTTCGAAACTTTTCCTATACCAAACATATATCATTTAATTTGATTGAAATGTCATATTTCCCACACCTGAAATCGTCATTAAGAACTACCTGATGATGGATATTAACAGGGTTTCCAGTAGCACCCCAGGTCAGCCCCGTCAACCCAGTTAGTCCCATTCCAGTCCGAAAGTCATCTAGTTAGAGAGAGAAAGGGTTGGGGTGTCTGTCCCGTTTTGTCTTGTGTTGTGCCCACAGTTTGTCACACTTAATTAAAGAAAATGTTAAGCACTTTAGATGTCAATTTGTGCCCACTTTTCGGCGCGGCCGATGCGTTGACAGTTGCCAGTTAGCTGCCAGTTGCCGTCAAAAGGCAGCCAAAAAAAGTGAGCACAAAAAAAAGTTTAAAAAAATCTCCCTGTCCCTCTCTCAAATACGGAGAAACGGTTTAATTAAGTTGAAACCCTTTCGTGCGTGCCAGGGCCATGGCCAACTGGGCCCCCCCCGCCCCACTCTTCAGCCTACTGCCAATATAACCGTTCCAAGTGGCTCAAGTGGCCAAGCAAAAGGGCCCGACGGCAAGTTACTTTCAATACTCGCACTCTCTCTCTCTCTCTGGAGAGAGAACCCTTCACTCATCAGAGTCTGCATCTTGGCATCTTTCACAGCTGCGGGCTCGGTCTCCGGCTCCGGCTCGGATTCGGCCCCTGTATTAATTTCCAAGGTGTTTGGCTATGCCAAGCTGTTTCAGTTTCACTTCTCTAATATCAAAATAAAACAAACGAACGAAAAATAAAAAGAACAGAAAGCAACGAAAAAAATCAGCGTAATTAAAAATCAAATGATTTTTTTCTTCTTTACCATTCAACCCTTTGCCCCCCACCCCCTTTACAACACTACAGCAGCCAGCATTCAACAGCAACAGCAAAAGTAAAAGGAAAAAAAAACCCTCAACGACGACAGAAAATATCTTCATTAATTTTGGTCAGCCCTTTGCTGCAGCTGCTTGTGGTTGGGGTGTTGGGTGGGTGAATGGGTTGGGTGTGGATTGAGGTGCCTCCACTTCGTATCATTCACAATTGAATGAATGCAGCACAATTTTTAGCTCATTAATTGGTGTGGGCAACCCTTTTTTTCTGTTTTTTTCTTGTAGGGTTGTGTGTGTATTTCTTAGCGAAAGCGAAAAGGCCAAAAGTGTCCCAAAAACAGAGCCAAGTGATTTACTTGTTTAATCCTTTTCATTTTTCAAGCGATTCATTCAGTCTCGCTGGCTACTTCAAATGTTGCTGATTACAGAGCGAGAGAGAGAGAGAGAAAGAGAAAAAGAGTGAGAGAGTGAGGCAGCGACTTCAAGCAAAATGGATTTAATTGATACGTTTTGAATGTTTGTCGTGCTGCATTGACCGATCTGTCCGAAACTGTCCGATCGTTCGGTCATCTCTGGCAACTGGCAACTGGAACATGGCAACTTGTTTAGCTGATTTTAATCCGCATTCGATACGGTAACAACTTTTACCTCATCACCCAGGCCAGCAAACCAATCAAGAAGTCCACGGAACGCGCAACAAGCCTTTTGACACTCGCATAACTTCCGATTTAATCCCAGTCAGCCTCAGCGATTCAACCTCTCTCTACCCAATCGTCGATCCATCCGTTTCATACCCGTTTACCCCCTGTTCTCGTTCTCGTTCTCTCTCTCTTTCTCTCTCCCTCTTGCGGCTGAGTTATGCGCTTCTGTGCTCTGTCGTATTTTGTAAGCTTTCACGCGCCGGCTACCAAAGCGCAGAATCTTCCATTGCCCTTCTCCTGTTACTCTCCGTCTCCATCTCCTTCTTCGGGCTTCGGTCAGCGTCATTGAAGCGATAAAAGATCAATTTAGTTGCGCTACAGTCGCTGATTTAAATCCGATCATTGCACGACGATTTGATGCAAACTGAAACATGCACATGGAATTTGCAATTATCGAACATCAAAGGCGACTCTCCTCTTAACTTACCCCCCCTCTCTCTTCATACCATTCCCCTCTCTTTACCCAACAACGACTACAAAACGATCGTCAGCTGTTGTTTGTCGTCGTCGTTTTTATAATCTGTGTGTCTGTGAGAAAAGGAGAAAAAAGAAGAGAGAAGATACCTGGATCGATTCTTCGGAGCAGTTGTAGATTAACGAAGTACACCGACAGACAACTTATGTGTGTTTTAATTAAGTTCTTTTCTGCAGTTGATAACTTGAAATTTCTTCATGTAATTCGATTTGATATCAATATGCCAAAGATTTGTGCATTGACTCTTACTATCAATGAACACAGCTAATTAAATGGGGAATGCGAGTGCTAAAATCAACAAAACGACACCTGACTTTGGACACATAACATTCATTTGCTTCACATTCTCAAGTTGATTATGTGGCTGCTACTGCTCGACGGCTGGACAGCTCGAGTGCTCAACTGGTCCGACGACAGGCAACAAATACTCATATTCAGGTAATCAGCGCAACGCACAAGTTCGTTAAACGATTTTAAATCAGAGTCGAGACATCCGCACAGATAAAACAGGCTTAGGTACTCCACTCTTGTGTGTGGAGAGAAGGACGGCGACGACGACGAGGTGGAGTTCAGAGTGAGTTGTCTGCGTACTATGTGAGAGAGGTGTGGAGTGGGGGGAGGAGGGTTGAGAGAAGAGGTAAGTTCTTGAGCACTGTGCTCAAAAATCAAATAGCAAAGAACTACAAATTACATGCCAAAATGCACTTCAATACAAAGCACTTGGGTAAACAGAGAAAGACAGAGCTACAGAACAAACGGCATGGCACACACACACACTCACACACGCACATGTGTGTATGTGTGGCAAGGACCATGGCACACCTGTGGCCTAACAGAACAGACCCACCTCTCCTTACCGCCCATCCCCATCCACACATTGACGATGTAAACCTTAAGGTATTTGCGATAATTGCACTTTGCTGTTGTTGCCTCTGACTCTTTCTCTGTGTGTGTGTGTATGTGTGTGTGTGTGTGTGTGTGTCTATGGGGCCTTAACTCTAACCAGTTCTAAAAGAGTTCTTGCAAAAATGGGGGGCGTGGCAGTGTGTGGCAGGCGTACACCTTGCCAAAAAGAGTTGCCTCTTGTCTAGCTCCCTCCCCTCTCTACTCCACAACCAACACTTTGAGTGGCTCTGGCAACCACGTCGCATTGTCGTCGCCGTCGTCGTCGTCGTCGTCGTCGTTTGTGCGTTGTGTGTAAGATAAACAAAAGACAGGCAGCACACACACACACACACACACATAGACACTTGTGTGTGTTTGTTGTCTATAGCACACGTCTTTGGCAGTCACTGCGACCCCTCACCCCCCTTCCACCATTCTATACCCTTTGGCAGTGGCAAAATTTCTATGCCAAAAACTAAACTCAAGCAGCAGTTCCTGCCACTTGCTGCTCTGCAGTAAGTACAGTGGAAATTGACTAAATGTGATCGGAAATGTGTATAGTCAAAAGTTTCAGCAACTTAGGAACTAGACGCAGTGACTTACTGAAAGTTACTCGCTAAGTTTTTTCAATTATTTAATAGATTTACGTAAAAATATTTATCTACTTCGAATGGCTTAAGTTGAACCTATTTAAGATCTATAATGAGAGAATTTATTTATTACTATTATAAAAATATTTTATTTACGTTTTTTTTATCTTTAAAGCTTATATTCTAACATTTTTATTAATTTTTATTTTGTGTTAATATTTTTCATATATTTTAAATGAAGTTTTTCCTTTGCTTTTGTGGTTTAATGTATTAATAGTTCACTGTAACTGCCACTTTACTAATTCAAATCATGCTAATTGCATTTTATTTATTTTGTAGCGCAGATTTCAAGTTTTGAGTTACCAACCCTCGATTGACAAACCCTACCCCCTCGCCCCTCGCCCCTCGCCACTCGCCAAGCCACAACTCATTCTTTCCATCAAATGTGGATGTTTGTTATTCTTTGTATTAGTGGAATAAATGAGAATTCTATAGATGATGCATTTCTATATGACATCATTTAATATGATCATTTGCTTTCGTTATAGTTTTCATCTTGTTCTACATACAATGAACTTCATAAACTTAGTTTAGTTTATTTTACTTAATTAAAAAAACAATTTTATTCTTTCTTTGTGGTTTTTCAGCAAATGGCAGGGCCAGGAACGTGAGAGCAAGCACATTATGTTCAATGTTGAATGTTGGATGCTCAATGAACTCTCCAGTTTTGTGGCTACTTGGCGACATCTGTTGGCTGCCTCAGAGACAATAATTGCCATGGCCACAACTCTGTACATAGTACTACATACATATATCTATTGCTATCGTCATCGTCATCGCCATCGTCGTCGTCATCGTCATCGTCATTGGGATATCGCGTCATATGGTACCCCCCCACACATACCCAGTGGGCGGGGGGTTGAGTGGGTTGGTAGGTCCAAAGTTGGAGTCCGATGAGGCGACTGCTTTCATTAAACGCAAATTTATGCCTTTACTTAAATGTCAAATATTGCAAATGTCAAACGCTGAGCCACACACACACAGAGACAGAGACAGAGGAGAGGCCGCCACCCACCTCCACCCACCCAGACAATAGCATCGTTTTGTAGTTGCCACAGTGCCACACACACTACCACACACTATCACACACTATCAATGTGGCATGTCTGCGCCAGTCTGTGTCCCGTTCAAGTTCAGTTCCACCAACCATGTGCTGTTCCTGCTGTTCCTCTGTCATCATCAGACTCTACCGCCCCTTTCAACTCTCTCTCTCTCCCCTCTCTCTCTCTCTCTCTCTCTACCCTTCTGCACCTGCCTCCACCACGCATTCGCCCAGTTACCATGCCAGGCGATAGTAGTTGAGTCGGGTTTTATGCGTTGTTCGTTTTGTAATTAAACGACGCACTTGGTTGGATTTGCTTGTTGTTCTTGTTGTTGTTCTTCTTCTTGTCCAGGGTAAACAGATGAGCAGCATGTCAGAGTTGCGGCCATTTTTAATACACTGCCACAAATGTTGGCATATTACTAAACACAAATATGTTTAGGAATCAGAATCAACCAGTTGAAAGAACACAAAGAATATGTATTTTTAAGGATACTTATATCGATAACTTCTTCAGAGATTATAATCGGAATGTATTCAGGGCATTTGCAAAGCGATTGTCTTTTTTCCTCTTTCACTTGAAACATTTTAATTGTGATACAGTCCAAGCAAGGGCAAATCGTTAAGTGAGCAGTTGGTAAACTGGCCCCGAAATAATAATGCCCATGGCCCAATTGAAATCTGTCAGAGGCTATGAATATATTTGGTTTACCACACCCACCCACACCTCTCCCCACCTGACGGTCAGTCACACATTTTGTCAATGCATTGACCCAACATGTATTTTGTGGTCAAAGTTGGCGTTTGACATTTATACCGGATGTCAAGCGGACAAACGAACGGATGGACGGGCAGACGGATAGACGGCGGCGGCTTCTGGCGGCGTCTATGGATTTTCCTTTTGTCCTGGCCCCAAAGAAAGAGAGAGAGACGGAGAGAAAGGGCTGACCATTGTCATAAGCAGAAGCGTTCATTTGTACTTGTTATTGTCACTTTGTTTTTGTTTCTCACTTTGTTTTTTGTTTATTATTTAGTTTTCTTTTTCGTTCCTTCCCTTTTTTGTGACAAACTTTGCTTCCGAAACTATCGATGAGAGAAGAGCGAAAGAGAATGGTTTGAGTTCCTAGGCAAGGGTTCGGGTTCGGGTTCCGGTTTGCATTCCGATTTGGGTTTGTTGTTGCTGTTGTTTTTCCTGTTGTTGTTGTTGGTTGGGGTTCAACCTTTTTGGTCATTTCAGTTTGACTGAAACTATTCATTCGAGTCCAGCAAATGCACCCTGGAGGGCATTTTCATTTTGTATATTTGTGTATTTGACATTTTGCTTAAGTGTTGCTGACTTTTGGTTAGTTTTTTTCTCTGTTTTCACTTAGAGATTCCGAAGCCCCCCTCACTCTTCAACCAAAGAACTGACCCAAGGCCATTGTTGTTGAGCTCTATTTGCTTTGCGTTTGTTTGTCCGACGCCGCCGCTTTCCCCATCTCCCACTCTCTCCTGGTCCCGATCTCATCTTCTTCTGTTACGGTTTCTTCATTTTGGGCCAGTTTATTAAAGTTTACTCAAGTCTTTTTGTTGCTTACGTATAATTTGTTTGCTAATGCTCCCTTTTGGATTTGTTTTCGGGTTTTTGGGATGTTCATTCAACATTCGATTGCTCAATAAAAGTGCTACAATCTTAACTTTAAAGTTTAAAAGAGCAAACAGGAAAAAGAAGTTGAACTAAATATTGGGATTATAAGACTATACAACTATTGAACTGTTTAATTTCGATTTACTTAGGCATCAAATTACTCAATCTTTTATCATTACAATATATAATTATAAGGGAAATTTGTTTCTCACTCTCTCTGCTTCTTCTTGTTCTTGTTTCCGCTTGACAATATGCCATTTTTTACGATTTTGGGCGCCAAAAGAGCAGCACGTAGCTCACGAATCACTTAACTTGATTCCAGCCAGAGAGAGAGAAGAACAGAGCTCATTCAATGATGGGAAATGTTCATGGAATTCACTGCCAATGATTATGGCACAGTGGGGATTGTGTCCAAGCTGATGAGGGGCGGTGGAGGGGGCGGAGGACACGCAGTGAAAATAATTTGCAGTTATTTGGGGCAAACACGCAAATGCGTTCAAATCAATTGTCCAATTGAGCCGGACCGATTGTTCAGAGATTGTGAACCAAACAACAACAACACACACACACACAAACAAAAAAGCGTAAAAATGTAAAAGAAAAAAGGAAAAAAAAAAAAAACGATAGAAATGAGTTCAAATTGAAATGAAAGAAGCAGCGTGCAGGGCATCACAAATGAGTGTCGGGAATTCTGACGGACAAACTGTGTGTGTGTGTGTGTGTCTTGAGGGTGTGCGTGTGTGTGTGTAAAGTGCGTGCCGTGCTGTGTGCGGTTGAAACGTTTTAGTTCACTTTCACTTTCACTTTCACTTTTGGCTGCAACACTTCTCGCCCCCTCACACACACACACACACATACCCTCAATTAGGGTTGCTCATTTTTTGTGCGGATGGTTAGGTTAGGGGCGGTGTGGCAAGGGGTGGCGAGGGCGAGGGCGAGGCGGGGTGCTGCACATTGTTTGGCTGTGGTGTTTGGTCAACTTGTGGCACGTGTCCTAATTTTGATTTCTTTTCTTATGCCGTTTTTTTATTCGGTTTTTTTTTTTGGTGTTGTTTTCCTTACCGTATTTTGTGCCCATAAATAATTTGTTGCATACTTGTGGGCTGACCGAGTTTTTGTATGAGAAACTCCCCCACCCTTACAAGCCTCTTCGGACAGTCGGCTCATTCTCGATGTCATTTGTAAATGGCATGTTATCAATTTTCGAGATGATTGAATCAAGTGATTTGTGTGCGTGTCAAACGGGTCAGCAGGGGTAAGGGGGAAAAGAAATCAACGGGGTGGCATCTTGTTAGCAAACTAAAAGATATTCCAAGAGAGTGGTGAGAGGGAGGGAGATGAAGTCCCTTAAGTCCATTGGCTTGATATCTTATGTTGATGCTCCCTGCATCTCTATGGTCATCTCGGTGTGTGTCCATGTGTTTCGCTTTGAAGTTCGTTCGCTGCACTCACAAAATTTGTTGGCTTTCCCGATTATTAATATGAGCAAATGCCTTGAGTCGAGAGCCAAAGAGTCCCAAAGATTGTTTGCTCGACCGTCTTGCCTGCTTGCCTTATTAAGAGATTATCAATTTCTTTGATGCGCTAATACAGAACACAAACACATCTCAAGCCAAAGATGATATCAAGTCAAAGAAGAAATTGCATTAGTATCAGAGCAAATATTCCCCTAAATACATACATACATATATGTGTATATGTGAACAAAATTACCTTTAATGGAAAACGGAGATCTTTGAATTATTTCAATTATGATTTTTAGAGCAGGCATATTGCGTTTATTTTTCTTATGTGAAGATGTGAAGAGGGGGAGAATGAGAAATTGGCGTTGCCACGCGAAATGAGAAAACTTTTCGACCACAACATCGACGTGCAACATGGCTAAATGGTGCAGGGGCAAGGCGTTAGCAAAAGGACGCGGCGCTTAAAACTACAATGCAAACACAAATATATATATAGTGTATATATATATATATATAAGTTGGCGCGCCTCGTGGACACCCTAACCCCCTTTGTCAGCACCGTGGCATTGTCTGGCCGCAAAAGATTGCTTCTAGAAATTTATAGTTTCAATAATGTGAAGCAGAATTCGCTACATGTTCTAGCTATTTGTCTGCTACATATATAACAACATATATGCAGATGTGTGTGTGTGTGTGTTTTGTGCTCATGTGTATTTTCAATTTACGCGTCCATAACTTCAAGTTTTGCAAGTTTACTTCTTGTGCCTCCTGCCCCTGCCTCGCCTTTGCCACGGCTCTGCTCTGGGCCCGCATATTGAACACTTGAGCAAAGGCAACGCAACGCAACGTAACGGAACGAAACGGAACCGAACGCAACAGACTCCGCCATAGTCTCAGATTCGCCCAAGTCGCGTCTTTTGGGGTTTTTCGCGATTGTTGTTGTTGCTGTTGCTGCAGCTGCAACAGCCACGGACTGTATCTCTGTGTGTGTGTGTGTGTTTGCTGTGAAACTGAAGCAGTTGCCGTTTCCGCAATTATAAAACTTCTACAAAAATAACAAAACACTTGCTGAAAGCAGGCGTTGAGAGCGCGCCACATGTGCAACAAAACCCACTATCCCCCCCTTCACCCAACCCAACCCATCCGCATCTGTAACTGCTTACTCTATTGCTTCTGCTTCTGCTTTTGGCTGTGTTGCGTGTGCCTCGCGTGGCAAAAACAGTTTTCTGTGCATTTTATTTTTTATGTTTTTTAGCGCAGATTTTAATTTCTTAATGCAAAAAGGGCATAACAACAACAGAGGCAAGGTGCAGGCAAAGAGATGTCTAACGCAGACAGCAACACCCTCAATACGGTTGCTGTTGTTGTTGTTGGTGGTGTTGTTGTTGCTGGTGTTGGTGGGGCACCTAGACGCAAGGCATTTGCTGCACAGGATGCAAAAACGGTTGCCCAAACTCCATAACCTTCTCTCTGCTTCTCTTTTTCTCCTTCTCATTTCTCTTGATAGCTTTTGCTTATTTGCAATGAGCGCAGACCAGAGCCACAACTGAGCCAGATCTTAGCTGGTGGAGCTGGAGCAGCTGTTGGGCAATTCACTCGTCTTGCAGGACAAGTCAACTGTGAACGTGTCGACTTTCCTCAAACGCATAGATAGACAGGCACACAGGATTTCATAAGAAACCAAACCTGCTTTAAGAGAAATCTCGAGATTTACTTAATGAAAAGTGAGAGACTTGAACTGGAGAACAAGATTGAGTATAAGAATGTCTTAGAATGCACTTTCTCCTGCAATTTCTATTACCTTCATTCTATCTAAAGTCAAGGCATATTGTATGCCTCAAAAGCAAAAGAAATACAGGCACACAGGATTTCATAAGAAACCAAACCTGCTTTAAGAGAAATCTCGAGATTTACTTAATGAAAAGCAAGAGAGACTTGAACTGGAGAACAAGAGTTGAGTATAAGAATGTCTTAGAATGCACTTTCTCCTGCACTTTCTTTCATCAACTTATCATATGGAAGGCATATCTTAAGTCAAGGCATGTTTGTGTGTAGTCACATCTTAGGTTTAAACAGAGTTTTCGTCATAAACACATTCATTTCTTAATCGACACTTATCTAATCTTGAGTCAAGCCCAAAAAGAGGGCAACGCTATCTCAGGTTTCCCATTATTTTCCTTCTTCTTCTTTTTCTTTGGCCATTTGCATATCAATTGGCGAGCAGTGAAATAGATTAAAAATCCGGCACTAATAGACAAAATTAAGTTAAGCGTCGGCCAACAAGCACAACTTATCAAGCTCTCCCGCCCCCCGCTCTCCACCACACACACTGTCCATTCCCGTTTCCGTTTGTGTCCTGATTCGGTGATTTGCATGCTTCATTAGCGGCGCTCAAAAGTGGGCAGCTCGGAATTAAAAATAATGTTAATTGCGCTACGTCGCGACGCGACGCGACTCGAGTCGACTCGAAGCGAGGCGACTCCCCTCCACTCCACTCGCTGCGTTCATCCATAATCAATTTTAGCCGCTGGCCACGCACTCCCAAAAAAAGCGAAGAAAAATCCCAAGGAAAAAGTAAGGGAAAAAGTCGGAAAAAAGAAAAAAAAAATTAAATAAAAAATATGACATAAAATTTTTCATTTCCTTGGGAAAAAGTGCGTTAAAATCGACAAAGTCGCCGTCGCCGTCGCTCGACAATTCCCAGTGGACAAGTGCTCGGCGTCGAACTTTGGCAATGAAGTAGAAAATGAAGTGACGCCCGCCCAGCTCAGCCCAGTTCAGCCCCCTCCGACCACCGACCACCGCCCATCCGTGGCATGATGCCGCTGCCACCGAGTGAATGTATTCATCAATGCAACACATTTGCATATTTTGAGCGTAAAAATTAATCACTAATTTTAATACGCAACGCGGCGGCAGCGGCGGCGCCACCAGCATTCAGCATGGCAAGGTTAGGGCATCTATAGAAAGAGAGAGAGAGAGTACTCAATAGGGGGGCGGGGCTCAAACGCGAAACTCTGAGGGCCCCTTAAACTTGTTAAGTGGGCAACACTAATGTAGCAATTTCAAAATTGATGTTGTTCTTGTTTCTCATTCTTCTTTTTGTTGTTGTTGTAGGCCAAGTAACCAAAAAAAAATATATATATATATACGAAAAGAAATAAGAAGAAGAGGGAGAGGAAGCCACCCTCCCGCAAAATAAGGCAAGGTAAACAAATTGCGCGATGAGGCGTTGTCATTTATAAGAACGAACAACAAGAAGAAGCAGAAGCAGAACCCAGAAGCAGCGGCCAGCCAAAGATATTTCCTGTTTCCTTTGCAACCAGCAAAACGAAAAAGAAAAAACGAAAAAGCGAAAAAAAAATGATAATAAAAAATAAATAAATGGAAAATGAGGAAGAAAAAACGAACGAGCCGAAGCCAGCAAGAGCGAAGCAAAGCTACATAAAAATGGCCACTAGTGATACAGCTGAAGATGAGCTGAGAGACGGGTGTGGGGGGGAAATTGAAAAGAAAATGGGAAACTCTGAAATTGTCTATCGAAATGCTTCAGCTCGCATTTCACCTGCAGCGTTTTGATAGCGCGTTGCACAGTTCCAAGTTGCGTCGCCGAGTCGACTCAAGTCGAGTCGAGCACCTCCATTAAAACTAATGGGAAATTTTCTATAATTTGATTTTGACAGCTGGCCGCAGGGAGGATGGGAGAGATGGGAGAGAATTATACAACATCTCTCCATTTATCATCTATCGAAACAGTTATGCTAATGCCAAAAAGATATCCTGATTTTAATCGAGAGAGTTAAGAGATGGAACTGAAAATTCAACAACAAAAAGTAAATATTCTCTACACATCACAGAAACATACATTCCCTAATCTTATCTCATCTCATCTCAACTCTCAATATAACATTATCAACATCAAAATCAAAACAAATACTAATCCATAAATTACCAACCAAATATCTAAGTACACACATATTCAATGTGTATAAGATGTGTTGGCATCACATTCAATGCTAAGTGAACTGGTGAAACCAACTGAAGATAATACACACACACACAAAAACCCACATGCTTAAGTAAACACACACACACAAACACACACACGTACACACTCACACACAATGAAATAGCGTGGTAGGCACGTAGACGATGTGCATGATATTTATTATGTTATCGAAATAAATCACAAATAAACATAAATAAACAAAGTACAACCAAAGAAAATGCCTAAGTAGATTTGTCAAAAAGTAGTCGGCAAAAGAGCATTCACACACACACACACAGAGAGAGAGAGAGAGTCGTACGCAAACGTGCGTCAAATGCGCCGTAAAGTATGCAAAAATGTTACACAAATGAAAATAGCTTGAGAGCCAAAGTTGACATCCTCATAGATGGGACAGAGAGACCCATCCTTTCCATCCCGCTCAATGCTGGCCAGACCGACAATATTTTATGATCCTGTGTGTGCTTGCAAGATGTCAATGCCTGTCACACACACACACACGCACACTCGCGTCGCGTCTTGCTTCTTTTTTTTTTGTTTGTTGTGTGCCTTTCATATTTGGCCACATATCAACATATCAAAATAAGTCTGATGATCCAATAAAGTGCTTATAGCTCGACGGCAACGGCTTAAAGGGCTGCTGACTGTCACATTAGTGACGCACACAAACACACACACACTCGCACACACACACACTCACTCTCATTCAGTGCGCCTTTTTGCATAGCATACTTTTGCGGGCAAGCTTGTAATGAAAATAAATGCGTTACATTTCAATACATTCACGAGTAGCAGCCACACACACATACACACTCTCATACATGTGTGTCTGTGCTGTCTGTACAAATGCAATTTTTGATTTATGTGTACATATATCTTTCTCTCTTTCGAGTTTGCCTCTCTCTCTGTCTTTCTGTTGCTCTGCATTTGACATTTGTTCAAGACACGTGAAAATATTTCAAGTGCCTGCGAAACCAAAACTACTTCAGACAGCCAACAGCACGCACCGAAAATATCTTCCCCCCTACTCGCCCTCTTATGCTATCTAAGCCAACTCGCACACACATACACTTCGAGTTGGGTTAGAGAAAAAAAAAGGCATGCAAAGAAATGATTTATTTGCGCATTTCTCGCATTTCTACATCTTCGACTGTTAGGCGGCTGCTTTTAATACATTTTTCTCCTTTCGGCATATTTGGCGTTCCAGGCATGACAAATTGTTAAGAAAACTCAAGCAGCATCCGGTTCCCCCCGCCCCCCACACACACACATATGTGACTGCCTGCCTGCCTGCTTGGCTGCCTGCTTATCATCGAAATGTACTCAAGAAATTTCACAAATAACGCGATGCCAGTTCCACTTGCATCCCAGCTTGAGTTTCTGGCATCACAAATTCTACAGAGTGAATAAGGGAGTGGGGTGAATTTTCCACCACCCCGCATATGTGGGAAGCGGTTTCGACTCCGACTTCAACTCTGGCGCTTGCAGTTCATTGAGCTGACATTGAGTACATGTGATTTATGGCACTTTATCTATGTAGTATGCATTGTATCGGAGTGGGAAAGATCCCGGAGAAGTGAAGTCGAAGCCGAATGTGGGGCACATCTGTGTTACGAAAGGTGTAACATTTGCGGGGCAGGGGAAAAAAAAAGTAAATTTGTAATATTCACGAATTTCACAATTGAAAAGTATTAAAACTAGAGTTTTTGCTCTTACCTTCGAAATAGGTTCAATTAACCGGTTCAGCTAGCTATTTTGTTTAGTTTGGAACTTTTTTTTCAAAAGGGTTCTTTGGAATCGTAACTCATCGTAACATAAACAACATACGATGTTTAAATTTGACTTTTAAACAGATCAAACTGGAATAACGTCGTCGTTGTCGTCGTCACCCTTTCTTTGTACATATGTACATACATATATACATATTTATTGTATGCTCCCTCTCCTCTGCCCCTCCTCCACAGCAGAGCATACCCAGCAGCCAGTTAACGAGCCAATGCGCGCCTGACTGACGACTGTCGTCATATATCCAAACTAAATGTGTCACGTCCAAACAACAAAAATTTCATTTATATTCGCATATAGTATACAACAGAACAGAACAGAAAAAAACGAACGAACGAAAGAAAAGAAAGAGGAATAAGCATGAAGAAGATGAAGAAGAAACGTTATAAACCTAAAGGCAAGCTTGTTTCGGTGTGGGGATGAGGGTAAGGGGGAGCTGGGGTCGTTAAAGGGTGGTCGTGGATTGTGGATAAAGTTGGGTTTTGAGTCTTTGTGGGATTTATTTTAAATTCGAGCAATTTGGGCCAAATGCATGTGGCGATCAACCATCTGCTGTCTCTTTCTACGTCTCCTACGTCTAAGCCCACCTGTATTGGCATGTGAATGAGTGTGGTAGCGGGAGCGGAAGGGGTGGGTGTGGTGGGGTACAGCTATGTCTGTGGGTGCAAAATTGTTACAAATTATATGCAGCACAGTAACTGAGGCGTTGACGTTGACGTCGACGTCGACTTGGTTTCTACTCCTTTTTTTTGCTGCTTGCGACATTTTAAGCAGTTACAACCAGCCACGCCCCATGTTGCAGAGAAGCAGCAGCAGCAGCAGCAACAGCAACAGCAGTGGCAGGCGGCGGCAACAAATCAACGGAAACGGAAGTGGCAATGGAAATGGAAATGGAAATGCTCAACAACGGGGCAAATGATGTGAAAGCGTCGCGACGCAAAAGGTGTGAAAAAGCAAAAAAAAAAGATGATGAAAAATCACAAAAATGTTCATGTTAGTCACACACACCAAAACACACACACACACGCACACATGGAGAGAAACCAACTTACAGTTACATTTAGAAAAATACTTTTGCATACACAGCGTATAGCAGTTTCCGATAAAGTCCAGGAGATTGCAAAAGCAGAAAAAGAAGACCAAAGAAATGGGTTTTACAAGAGCGCAGAACTGTAAAGGAAGTAATAAAATGGAACGAATGGATATGTTCATAAGAACATGTTTATAGTTCTGTGAATGAAGAAACTGTGTTTAAATCGGTGATAAATGAAACCAATCACAGATGTGATTATAAGATAAGAATTAGTCAAAAGAAGAAACTTAATAGTCATAAAAAGTAGAGCTCTTCATGATAATAACGTTTTTCAAAAATCTTTTAAATACCATATACAAGTAATGATTTATCTGAATGCGGCGAGTGGATTCAATCCTTTAGTAACTATTTGTGTCTACTCCCAAACCAAGTATTTCAGCAGTCCTGTCTGCTGAGCCTTAAAAGCACCTGACTTTCTACTCACTTCTCTCTCTCACTCTCCCTCTCGCTCTTCCACTTGCTGTATGCTTAGCTGTTATCTGTTTCACTCTGACGCGCTGTGTGTTCGCTTTGTGTGTGTGTTGGTGTGTGTGTGTGTTGCTGTTTCTGTCCCGCTTTGGCGCTTTGCGCTCATATTTTATGCGCTGCGAATTCTTTTGATTTATGTTAATTTGAATAAGTGCGCACCATCTATTTTTTGTCACCAACTCATTGCTGGCTGGCAACACTCCTCCTCCCTCCACCCTCCACTCTCCGCTGCTCGTCGCCGCTCACCTATCACCCTACTACTACTATCATCACCACACCGCCATCCCCTTGTCCCCTCGTCTCATACGCTCGGCAAGCATGTTTCCGTCATGCGTTTTTTGTATTTTTTTTCGCATTTGGTGGCGCCTCTTGTGCCCCAACCACTGACTGACTACACTGACTACTGCCACAGCCAGTTTCACTTCCTACTGCTCTTCATCATCGTCATCATCGTGCTTTGGTTGCTTTTGCTTCCTTCGCGTTGGCTTTGCTGGCTACACACCTGTCCCCCCCCTCCGCCATCACGCTCCTACCGCTGTTCATGCTCCATTTCTCCATTTCGCTTTTTTGCCACGTTTCATTTTGTCAACGGCGCGTGAAAAATTCTTTTGATAAAGCGCAAATAGTTTGTTTAATGCACCCTACCACGATTTGGGCATTGCGTAAAATGTCATCAAACTTGCAACGTCCAACATTCAAATGACTTTTTTGATCTCTATAAGTAATAGGCAAACCAATTTTGATTCGAATGTAATTGGAATCAGTGATGATTTCACATTATCTTAAGATGTTTTGAGTTCAAAAGATATAAGAGTTAGAAATCCTAAAACAGTTTCTTACATATTATCTAGTTAAAAACTAAAAACTCTCTTATAATAATATTTGATATCTTCGTTTTTATGATTTTACTTGCACCTTGAGGCGGTGTTTTGGTCAATTCAATCCAGTCAGTTTGGCCAACATATAAAAAAGATAATACACTTTGAATAGACCATACCACATGTGGTTGCACGGTTGTCAAACGGAAATCACATTTGTGCCTATCCGTGTCCTTCTCGTTTCTCGTTTCTTTCTCAATTCAACTCAACTCCTTGCCTGATTTGTTGGCTTAACACAACAGAACACAACAATGCGGCGTCAAGATTCAAATTTGAATAGAGACATGCGTGCAAGTCTATCAAAACTAATGTCGAACTGCTCCCCTTCTCCACCCCCCAGCCACCATGTGATGTGTTGTGGTTTTTTTGTTGTTGTTGTTGTTGGTGCTATCCACATTCAAATCTGTACTTCCGCTGGGCCTGCCGTCTTCCTATAGTCTGTATGCCTCACGATTTGGTTTTAAAGTGTGTCAGTTTATACATTTTTCTTCTTTTCGGACCCCAGAGAGTCCTTGAGGGGGGAAGGGTGGAGGGTGGGTGGCCAGCTGGGTGCAAGGGCAACCCATTCGACTTGCTTTCGGGCATGCAGAATGTTGAATTTTTATTGTTCGTGTTTGTTTTTTTTCGTTCGTTTTTTTTTTGGTTGCTGTTGCTTTTTCCTTTATTGCCAGCGGGCGGTCGGCGTCGCATCTTCGTCCAGCCCCCCTCTTCCATACCCCCTTCTTCATGCTTCTTCATCCCGACCATCCAGCCAGCCAGCCGCTGACTTCTCGACTTTGCTTTTGTGTCTCTTTTCCGCAGACTTTTACACTTTTCGACTTTTCCCACATGTC
Organism: Scaptomyza parva; assembly: GCA_035044645.1. Lineage (NCBI taxonomy): Eukaryota > Metazoa > Arthropoda > Insecta > Diptera > Drosophilidae > Scaptomyza > Scaptomyza parva. Next base: position 14,557,817 of record JAWNNT010000139.1, read on the forward strand.
GTATCAGCGGCTTTTCCCGCGTGGCCTTCGGCCGCTGCTCGTTGTCCTTCTCCTCTATCTGTTCTGGTCCTCAAAATCTCTCCATCTCTTTCATGCACATCTCTCTCGCTCTCTCGCTCACGACCTTTTCGCCGTTCGTCGCTTATTTTTTTGCGTCATTTTTGCCCCTTTTTTGTTTTTTTTTCCGATTTTTTTTTTTTGGTTGTTATAGCAAGCAACGAGCGATTTTCAACGCATGGCCGCGGGGGTTAGCGCCCTTTCAGTCGCTCTCAGTCTCAATCTGTATCTTCCTTTCGGCTGGATTCCTATTATTTCGCATTTAAAAATAGATTTGCATTTGTATATATACTATATATATATATATATATATATTGTATTTGTATGCATAGTATTTGTATATGTGTGGCGTGTCCAATTGATTTATGGTTTTTGTAAATAACGAATATAAAAAAAATTACTAAAAAAAAACCAAACACACAAATATTTTTGCTCGAAAAGGTTGCGCCGCGGGGTGGTTGGACTGGCACGGTCACAGGGGGGAGGGGTAAGGGGTTCGCGGATACTGTGTGTGTGTGGTCCGTCCGCCTGGTTAGCTCTCTCTTGCGAATCGTTGTTGCTGTTGTTGTTTGCTTTTTTTGCGGTTACTTTGCGGTTGCTTTTTGGCGCGTTTTTGTAGCGTTGTTGTCCGTTTCAACAAGTTCCCGTTCCCCTTTCCGTTCCCATGCCCGTTATGAACGCGGCGGTGTTCCATGTCCAACCGTTCCGCTGGCGCTCCTGGGGTTTATTGACTTTTCAACTGATCCTTTGGGTGTATTTGTTGTTATTGTTTGCATTTTTTAACTTGGCCCCAGAGTTTGCAGCAGTTGTAGAGTAGATGATAAAACTGATGGACTCTGCTGATAGCAGCCAACTCTTAACTACTTAATCTAACATTTGTAACTGTGAACTGTAAACTATTTTGGAGTAAATTGAACACCAAGCTTAACAAGATACATATATTTGTATATATTATAATCAGGAATATTAATATTATTAGTTTCAACTTTATTTCTTGATATGTTTGCTTTAAGTATTTGAATTTATTTATTCGAGTTTAATTGATCGTAACAAGTTTCAGTATAATTCCTGCAAATCTAATCGAAAGAAAACTTCCCACACAAACAACACAATTCCGGCCCCTCACTCATTGTCACCAAGAAAGAGATGAGAAAAACGAATATATATATACATATATATAAAAAAAAAAAATAACAAAAATACACAACGAATAAATTGATGTCATTTTCGTTTTCGTTACATCTCAAATGGAATTAGAGGCACGCAGGCAAATGGCAAACCCAAAACCTAAAAAACCTAAAAAAAAAAACAAAAAAACCAAACAAAACGAAACCGAGGCGGCAATGCCAGCAAATCCAAACAAACCCCAATCCCAAGCCCGCAAAAGCTCCATATCAACAAGAAGTGTTTTCCATAAGGCAAACTTCACAATAAGAACAAAAAAACAACAAAATGTAAAAAAAAAAGACAGAAACGAAGTGAAGCTGACAGAGAGAGAGAGCAAAGACGCAAGGAGCAATGAAAAACGCAGATAAACATATTCGCGAATTTGTTATTATCAGACAAATATTGCGCAAATAAAAGCAATAGAGGGGTGGCAAAGTATGGGTAGCACACCCACCCACTCTCTTTGTGTGTGTGGGGGAGGGGGAGAAGTTTGTAAAGATATGCGAGGCTTAAACGAAGCAAACGTATGCAAAATATTTTAAGAGCGTATGTGGAAAGGGGAGGAGGGTAGTGTGTGTGTGTGTGTGTGGTGGAGGGGGGTAAGTACCCAAGCGACTGCAAGTGACGCGTTTTGCATGCGGTTTTCGTGCGTTTTGCAAATGTAATGTAAGAGGGAGGGGTGGATGGATGGATGGATGGGTGTGTGTGTGTTTGTTTGTGTGTGTAAAGTGGATGGTGTAAGCCGAGAGGTGAAGCAAATTAGTTAAAAAGCCGACTCACACAATTAAAGATCAAAACATTCTGATAGGCAAATCGTTTCATATGTGTGTGCGAGTGTGCGGCGTGTGTGTGTGTGCGAGTGTGTGTGTGAATTGTTGTTTTGACTTGACTTAAAGACCCGTTATTTGACGTTATGTTGTCTGTCTGAGTCTGAGTTTGATTTGCTTGACTCTGATAACCAACTTCTTAAGCCGATTTACCAACACAAAAAAAGAAAGGAACAACAAAAAATTGACAGGATTATGTTGCGTAAGTGTACATTTAGATATGATTATTGCTAAAAATCGTGGGTATTATAACTCGTTTGTGTCGTACTAGATTCTTAGATTTTATACCACTTATCTTTTGTTCTTCGGTATCCAATCAAAATAGAAAACAATAACCTTACCTCACCTCTAGGTAACTAACCTCCTCTCCCATCCACCTATTCGCTCTGTTCCTTGAGGTTGCTGTAGAAAAACTTTAATATATTGTCAACTACTATATTTGGCCGGCACTTAAGCACCAACAACCAACAACAACAAGTAACAACGTTATGGATCCACCTTCCTGTGGGCATTCGGAGTGCTGGGTATTGGGTATTGGATATTGCAGGATGCAGGAGCTTTGGGTCTGGGTCTGGGTCTGGCTGTGGGTCTGGGTCTGGGTCTGGGTCTGGTGTTGTTGGTAAGTCGAGACCCAGACGCTGGGTCGCTACTTTGTCTTGCGCATGCCAACAATAATTTTTGATTAAAGATGAATTTTTAATTTAATGTATCTCACAGATACGCGCAGATAGATAGATAGAAGCACACGAAGCAGAAGCAAAAGCAGAGAAACGCAGCCAACGAAACGTAAAAAACTGAAGAAAAAAAAAACACAGAAGAAGAAAAAAACGAAGAAGCAGTGGCGGTGGCAGAGGCAACCGATGTCGTAGCAGTAGTTAAAACATCAGGGAAACGAGGGAAAAAATGCACGAAAAATGTTTTTTAATCTCAACGGCAAACGGAAGCGGAAATCAAACGACCAGAACAGCGACCGAGCAAACGCCGGCCAAAGTATCAAACAAAATTTTTAATGTCTTCACGGCTTGATGGGGGGATGGGGTGAGGCTGACGTAGTGGAGAAGTAATGGTAGATGTTCGCCTTATGCCTGGCCGCCTTGTTAAAAAGCCCGCGAAATTTTCCCAAACCACCCCCCATCTACCGATGCTCATCCCCTCCCTCCTCCGCCACTCACTCACTCTCACCCCTCCCGTTAGCCGTTAGCCGGTCAGAAACGGCCTTTGATTTTTTCCGAAGTTTTTTAACTTTTTTTTGGTTGCTTTTCGTTTGGCTCATTAGGAATTTTTCTTCGTTTTCTTCGCCCGTTTCGTTGTTGTTGTTGTTGGGAAAGCGATAAAAATGTAAAAGGCAGCAGCAACAGAAGCAGCAGCGACCGCGACCAGGATAGCATCACCACCGTCCCCCCTCTCTTATCTCATACTCATGCCGACCCACCCACGCCCAGCGCATTGCCAAATGGTGTTTAATGATTTATGAATAATCGCCATTTTGCATTTGAGTGATGAGAGTGGTGTGGGTGGGGGTGAGGGCGGGGATAAGGATGGAGTGTGGTGTGTAAAAGAGGCGTGTGGAATGGTTAGGATGGTAAGTGGTTTGGGTGATGGTGAGGGTGCCTCGGCAGATGATGAGCAACGAACGGTAAGTCAGTCAGTCAATGGGCATCCAAAGTCCATTTACACGTCTCGTTTGAGCTGTGAACGGAGTGGGAATGTGGGTGGTGGAGGTGTAGGAGTGGGGTATTCGGATTCAGATCCGGATTGGGTTTGTGTTGTTTGTGTTTTTTGGGTGTATTCGTTATCAATGGTCGCTCGGGTGGTTGTACCAAAAAATTTCTTTGATAATTTTTACAACTTTTCTTTCTTTCAGTTTTTTTTTGTGTTTTCTGCCCAGAAATACGTTTTGCTTTTTGTTGGATTTTTTGTTGTTGTTTTCTGCTGTTTTTTTTTAAGCTGTTTTTCCACTTACGCGTTAAATTATCTGACAAACAACACGCGGCACGCCACTCGCAGGTGGGGCAAGTACGCTAAGGTTATTTCCAGATTGTTGTGGTAAAAAAGAAACGGAATTGAAGACAAAAACTTTCTTAATCACTTTGTGAAATATGATTTTCAACTGTGTCTTGGAAATAGTATTCATATGGATTTTAATCAATTACCATCCACACACCAAACACACTTTGTATTTAGATTTATTTTATGTATATTATTATTTGGAAATTTTCATTTGATTAACTTGGAAAATCTTGCAAATAATCGTTCCTGCTCAGCTGGATTTTTCCTTTAGCTTTGCCTTTGGCTTTGAAATTTTACTTTTCTTTCTTTATCCATGGCCTCCCCGCCCACCGCCAACTGCCACCACCCATCCACCGTCACTTTGCCAACAATTTCAACTTAATTAAATGCGTCTTTAATACTTTCTGCCGTGCATAGGCAAACAACAGACACATTTACATACCAACATCCCGACATCCCAACACACATATATACATATAGCTTATGTTCATATTTGTTTGGCTATGAAAAAACACAGAAGACTGCAAACTTTTCACACACACACACGCACTTATACAGACTTACACACATGAGGCTCAGCAGCTTTATGGTTTTTTGGTGGGATGATGAGTTGAGTTGAGTTGGATTTAAGGGGGGACGGGGACGGGAAAGGCGGGATGGCCTGACGTGTTCCCAAGCAAATAGCGCAGCTAAAAATAAAGTTGATTAAAATTTGAAAGATTTTTGACAGTTATTATGCCAAAAGGCTGTAAAAGTTGTGCGATTTCCACGCAACAAGTCAATATTGACAGTCAAGCTTTGACTTCTTGTTCAACGGAGATTTCATCTTGTTCGTGTGTGTTTGTGTGAAGTTCGACAGGGGGAAGGGGCTGGGGCTTATGTGGATGTGTGTGTGTATAATACCATCATTACATAATACAAACTTTTTATTACTTGAAAGTCAAAAAACTGAGATTCTTTTATGAAACGGTTCTTACTTCTAAGTCGAAATTAGTTTTATTTAGAGCGATTTGTTAAAGTGAATAGCTTTCGTCTCATACGGAATTCTCGACTTATTAGTATAACAAGAAAATCTAGAATATTGTGTGATGATTTTTTGTAAAACAATACGGGTTTTCCGTTCACCGTTCCTCCTATAATAGGGTTTGCATTTCCTTCTCTCGATAAGGCGTATTGCTTATGCTGAGACTCATCAGCCTTACCAGATATGTCTAAAGCGATCGTCGCAAAAGACTGATATCCACTTGCGCGTCCAGAAGGAAGACCTTAAAGTCATTTTTGTATGAGCTCAGATCGTAAGTAGTGTAACCGAAAAGAAAAACAGCTCAATATATAAAATGAATTTTTTATTGCCACAGCATACAGTATTTGCTGCAGTTGCTTGCGACGTACTCTTAACGACAAAGGGAGTACGCGGAGGGGTTTCGGGGGGGCTATCACATTGAAACTAATAAGCCAAAAGGCGGTACGGTTCGATTTAATGAGAAGCCGTCGCAACTTTCCACAACGTTGGGCGCGTTAAACTAATCAACGCACGGCACGGGCTCCAATTGCAGCAGCAGCAGCAGTCTCGCCAGGAGTTCAGGTCCACCTCCATCCCACTCCCACTCCACCCCCCATGTGATCCAGTTTCATACAGCATTCGACAGCTGCTGCTGGCCCCCTCGCCTCACCCTACGTCAACAGTTGTTTGTTTGTCTGCTCAATTGCGTGTTAACATTTTGTGCAATTTGGCGAACGACGGGCGAATGAGAGAGGAGAGTGAGCTAGATGGTGATGAAGGGGTGGCGGTGGCGGTGGGGAGTTGGTAGCTTAAACTACCTGCAAACATGGAAAAAAGCTGAAACCAATTGAGCGAGTCACTATATACGAGTGTGTATGTGTGTGTGTGTTGGCCTAAAGAAACTCATAAAATTTTATAGTTTAGTTTGGTCTCCAGCGGCGGCGGCGACGTCGACGGCGGATGGACATGAAACAGTAGCCGCAAAAGGTGGAGAAATGCCAAATGGTGAAATGTGTATATGTGTGTGGGTGTAAGGAGACGGAGGGAGTGAGGTGGGGTGGAGCGATACTGACTGACTGGGACCGTGTGTTATGGCTGTGAACTAATCGCTGCAGCGTTTGTTCGTTTGTGGGGACAGTTAATGAAATGGTCAGTCGTCCGTCCAGCAAGTTGTTTTGTTATTCTTGCCCTTCTTCTTCTTCGACTTCAACACACACACACACATACAGCTTGGATGATAGAATGAAAGTGGGGTGGGAGGAGGTGGGCAATTAAAAGCAAACGCGTCTCGTACTTGGAATGATGGCCACACGGCATGTGGGTGCAAATTGTGGTGGTGGCCAGACAACAATTAGAAATGAAGACGTCGTCTGCGTTTCATGATTTTTCTACGCGTTTCTTAAACGCTTTTCAGCTCTGAGCTCCAATTTCGAGTTCGTCAATCAATCCATTTCCATTTCCGTTTAAAGTTATTGCGAAGTCATGTCATATATATATTTTTACCTTTAACCCTAATGAACCTAATGACCTTTGAAATTGAAAGTAACCTATGTAGAGTTGGGATAAAATCAAGTCTCTATTATTTCGGGAACAAATTAGATAGCAATATCTGCGGGCACTACTAGCAGTCAGTAAGAGAACATAGGATTTCATAGGTTTGTTAGGGGTTTTGCTATAAGTTCAAGTTATTCCTTTCAACAAATAACCCTAAGTATTCCATATCGTATTTGAGTGAACTCCTTTCGCTCCCGGCTCAATGGCAGCTTCCTCTCCCACTCGCTATCCCTCATTTTTTGTATACATCATTCATATACATATACATATTGCATTACACACACACAATCAAATCAAATCAAATGAAATCACACAAATCAGGCCAAATCGCTGACGCAATTCGCCTTTGGCAACAAAAAGGCCATATCCATATCTATGAGCCACACTCATAGCCATAGCCATAGTCATAGTAATATCCATATTCACATGCAAAGTGCCATCATATGTAAGAAGAGAGAGAGGGAGAGAGCGAGTGAAGAGGGCAGGAAAGCAACCCCTTGGCCCAAGCGTCAGTCATTCCGTGCTGTTATGGAGCATATATAAACCATAACTCACGCTTATGATTTTTAAGGGGCACATCAAAGCAGAGCCCGTTCGTATCTGAATCTCCGAACGAACCCTCCTGCCACCCACAAAGACGAAAAAAATAAAACACTACAACCAATAAACATTGTAACAAAATTGCTTGTTTTTGCAGCTAATAAAATCATAAAAAATATACGTAAATAGCTGGGCATAAGTGGCCGGTGGCATGGTTGGAATGGATGGGATGGATGGATGAATGGATCGAGGGAGGGTTAAAGCTGAAATGACAAGTGACTTTTTTATCACTGGGCCATGGCCCAAAAAAGATAGTCACATCAATGGATGAATGGCCTGTATGGAGCTGAAGATGTTTAAGCTAAAGCTGCAGCTAGCTTCCGTTCTCTTCCGTTTCGTTCCGTTCCGAGCCCTGCCATCCCAACCCCTCGCATCATAATGCATGCAAATTGTAACAAGGATAATGACAAACTCGAAAAAGACCACCGCAAACAAGACGACTACAAGTAACACGCATCCCAGTAGCCCCGTATCCACCCTGGACCGTGGACCCAAACAAGCGACGGGGCGGGAAATGGGTTTTTTCTCTATTTTTTCCCTCTTATACTGGCTGGGGCTGGCTAAGGCAGACGGCGCACACGCTTAAGTGCCACTTGACAAATTGGTCAAGTGATTTGGCAAAAAAGCAAGCGAATGTGGTTTTCCGGGAGGTAACTTACCAAAAAGGGCCATAGCCAAAAAGTATCTTCAATAAAGCTGGCTGTGTAGTCAAATAGATTTCAATATATGAATATACCATAACTGAACTTGCATATTCTTTCCTTGATTAGAATGCCTTCATTCATTACAAAGGATAATTTTCTTGCAGCACTTGCAAAGAATCAATGAATTCATCAATGAATTGATATGAAAATCATTAACTAACATCTTTTCCTCAAATTATTAAGAAAATCAATCAAAAAAGATGAGTTCCTAAACTTTTTAAACTAAATTCAATTCAATGTCATATATATTATTGCTGGCAGTCTTTAACAACACTTAACTCTTTTTATTGGCTTGCCTTACCCTTTCCCCTTACCATTCCCCCACTCCAACCCACCATCCCATCGTTCATTTCGTTGAATCCAAGAAAAGGAAGTTGCAAATCCATTGGCAATGTCCTAAGCTTATCAAGCCGAGCAATTGACAAATCGCTTGTCTACGTTTGTGTTCCTCGAGTCCTCGAGACAGAGATTCTTCCATAACCCGGGCATATGGTGAAAATATCATCAGGGGGGCAGGGAGGGTGAAGGAAACTGTTCGTTTTGACTGACAACTTTATGAAATGCCAAAAAAAAACCAACAAAACAGCATACGAGGGGTTGAAAGTTGCAATTTTTTTTTGCTACTGCTGCTTATTCATCTTGTTTGTTTTGTTATTGTTGCTACTGTTGTTATTGTTAAGGGAAGGGTATTGGGGCAGGAGAATATGTATGGCTTGTAATTGTCTGTTTGATGGACCAAACAATTTTGATTGAATTCAATTACGTCGCCCCTGTTCTCTTACCCCCTTTCAGCGAATCCTTTAACAACCAACAACCGAGTTGCTCTTGGTGGTTGCTCTGTTGCTGTTCACGATTTTGTTTTCTCCGTCCGGCTCGATACGGCTTGGCCTTATTCCTTGACACATTCTTCGATGTGTTGTTGTTGGTTTTAGTGATTTGCAATAATTTTGAGCGCCTCGCCCTCAACGCTACTTTTTTATTATTATTTGTACGTACGTCTTGTATGCGTATGCGTATGCTGGCGCATATGTGGAATATGCCGTTGTCATGGTTTGTTGATTTGTGCGGATGTCCTGGTTGAAGCAAATAGTTGCCCCATGCCATGCCTCTTCGCCCGTGTGCCTTTTGGGGTTAACCGGACGCGCCCTTAAGTATGCACAGAGCGAGAGAAAAGGAGAGCTTTTTGGCTTTTTTTCTGGGTGAATTGGGTGGATTGGGTGGGTTGGGTGGCCAAGGCAGTTGAAAGGGTTTCGGTCTTCGGTTTCGATTTCACTCTGCATTTTCTTTGCCTTGGTCTTGTTTGTTCACTAAGTTTATAAGTGTATAAGTGTGTGTGTCTTTGTTTGTTTGTGTTCGGTTTTTTTTTTTCTTTTTATCACAAGACCAAGTAGATTAAGTGATTTTCAAGTCATGTCCTTTTTGTCAGTGTGTGTGTGTGTATGTTCTTGTCCGGCTGATGGACTGCTGCCAAGTGAAAGTCATGTCATGTGTGTTTGTGTGTGTGTGTGGGTGGCTTTGTGTTTATTTTTGCGTGTTTTCCTCTCCTTTTATCCACTCCTATCTACCGTTCGGGGCAGGACTCTGGGGGCACTGTTTATATTACAAGGGTTATTGAGCAAATCACCGGAACAAGCAGGCGGGTCGAGCGGTTGGGCGGTTGGGGGGGCAACGAGCTATGAAATCCCGTTTGTTAGCATAATTTGTTTGATTTTTATTAGATAGACAATATGCGGGCGCATGCTACTAAACCCTTTCCCCCTCCCTACTTTTCTTTCTTTCTTATTTTTCTGTACTATTCGCTGTCGCTCATCTCTTTTTCTTTTTTGTTCTTGTTCTTCTTGTTGTTGCTGTTGTTGTTGTTGTGTTTTTTTTGCGTGTTGTGCCTAGTCATATTCAGTCCAGTTTAGAGGCCGAGGCCGAGGCCGACACGTTTTTGTTATTAATTTTTATTACGAGTCCAAATAAATTGCATTACCTTTCCCAAACACATTTTGTAAATTTAATTTAGTGCCACAAACAAAAATGACCGAAAAAAGGGTTTTTTCCCCCACCCCACCCAGAAAAATAAAACCAAAAAACTGCCAACTCAGATAGTATATAGTATTTTATGCCAGAACAACAAAACCCAAGTCCACAATAAGCAAATTGATTCTCATACGGAAAGTTTTTAGTTTGTTTCACAATCTCAATAAGCAATGATAGTTGGATAGTTGGGAACACTCTGAAGTTAGGCAAATGTTATCTTTCCCGCACTACCACAAGTCACAGTTCATTTTTCCATTGACATCTCGGGGCATTCAATACGATATTCAAAAGCCCATTCCAGAATCCAGAAGTTCAACATAAATGTGAGACAGACAACGGCCATAAATTTTAGCAAGTGCCATTAATCCCTCGACATTTTGGATGCCAAAAAAAAGAAGGAAAAAAAAAGAGAAATACATAACCGCCGCTTTCTATACATTGTCATTGTTCTCCCAGGGCTTGACTCTTGCCCTCCCATTCCCCACCCCTGCCTGCCGAACTCTATAGCTATGATTTACTTGAGCAAAGTTTTTCCCTCCCTCTCTCTCTTGTACTTACAATGTACTCGTACATTTTTAATATCAAACAATTTATAATAAATAATAAAAATTTCTTATAAATGGCATACGCATAAATGTCAGCCCGAACACGCACATTTAGCGAGTGTATTTAAATATGTTGCCAAACAAATTTCGATGAGGATTTCCATAAAGGAAAACCCATTACACCAATGAAATGGTGTATAGTATATATATGAACAACTCAAGCAAGTTTCTCATCTCTCATAATAGACGATTTCTTATCATAAGATCTCAAACTAATTGATGTACTTCTCTGTATATGTTAAGAAAGATTTTGTTTCCATATGAATGCATTTCTTTTTTGTCATTTAGTCCTTTAGTCATTCCGTTGTGTTAGTTGTGCTCACGGTACAGTTGTGCTTGACTAACAGAGACTGAGAATATGTCTTCCATATTGTTATTTTAATTTTGAAAATTGCAACAACAATGCAGACGCATGCTAACAATAACAAATATAGAGAGCACATACGTTCTGTCCTGCATATGCATATGCAAGAGGAGACGCGACGAGAGCAAAATAGAGAGAGAGAGGGAGAGAGAGAGAGATGTATTCAGGGGTGCAAGGGGAGGGGCTTCGCTGTATTTGTCTACATGACAAGTAGGCAATATTTGCATACTCAATTGCATTGTAAATTTTTCTATGCCAGGTAACAACAACAACAACAACACGAACAACAAGAACACAACACAGTGCGATGCGATGCGATGCGAAAGTGGGTAAGAGGAGGAAGGAGAGAAAGAAAAATAACGACACAAGGCACGCATACACAAATACAAGTGAAAAAGTCGCGCCTAAGTGTATGCAATGCAAAAAGATGCAGCGGCAGAGAAATTGTTAGAAAAAAAGCAACAAGAAAAAAAAACGAGAAAAAAATGCTGAACAAAGCAATCAGAGCAGGTGTAACTGTGTGTGTGTGTTTGTGTGTGTGTGTTTGTGTGTGTGTAGAGCTGTTGATGACTACTACAACGATGATGATGATGAGAATGGGAATGTTTAGAGCAGGGATGGGAATGATTCTGACGACGTACAGTTTTCATTTGAATGACAAAAAGTCAGGTGGGCACTCGAGTCGTTTTTGCCAGCGATGACGACGATGACGATGACGGCAACGGCAACGGCGACGAAGGTAGTGTATTGTGTGGGCGTGGCTTTTGTATATGCTCCCAACTTGACTGACTGACTGACTGTATATAAATATACAATACGCGGGCTGCACAAACACACACACACACACATACTCGCACATTCGCACACACATGCACATATGTCGAGTGTACGCCAGGCCCCAAAACACTTAACATATTCTAATTATTCATGCTTATTTTATATTGTTTTGTCAGTGCAGCTAAAGCAGCAGCAGCAACAGCCAAAGCCCTCTAAAAAAAAATGAGAGAAAGAATCTCTAAGACAGGTGCTTGTGCTAGGGAGAGACAAAGAAAGAGAGAGAGAGAGAGGCTGTCTTATTAAAAATTACAAATAGTCAACGCTTAATTACATATGTATATGTATTCGTGTGTGTGTGTGTCTGTGTCCCTTTGTGCTGCTTAACTATAGCCTAGTTTATTTTTTATATTTTTTTTGGTGGTGCTACCAATAAATCTGTAGCTGCTGCAACGCTGACAGAATAGCACACACACACACACGCACGCACACTAGTGCACACATGAGATATTTATCTTAAGCACACATGCTACATTGATGTCATGTGTGTGTGTGCATGTGTGTGTGGGAGATGCAAAAAAAAAGTAAGAGAAAATAAACACAAACTGAAGCATTTTGCACCAATTTTTGTGACGATGTCAACAGCAACAACAACAACAAGAACAACAACAACCTCAACGATAAGCAAAAGCAATGCAAAGCGCAATACAGCGCCATCTAACGGCTGCATTCACATAACATCGAAACCCCTTCCACCCTTCCACCCATCCAAAACACACCATAGAACTGCCTGGCGTTGCAAAACTAATGTTGATGACAATGTTAAGGGCGTCATGACAGCCATAAGCGCACTTGACAGCACATGGACTATACGATGGTGGAGGCGGGTGAGAAGAGTGTACAGTGGAAGGTAATACCTGTACAGCAGCACATAAGTTCTATCTCCACCTCAGTCGCTCGCTCTCCCGCTCTGTCGCTCTGTTTCGCTGTTCGCTGTTCTCCTACTCAATCTGGCCCACGATTTTTTGTTGCTGCTCGTAAAGCATGAGAAATTATTATTATAAAAGAAATGCGGCAGGCAAAGCCAACGCCAAAGCCAAAGCATTTGCAAATTCTACCAAAGGCAATAGTAGGTAATAAACCTACAGTAACACATAACACAGAACACAGAAGAAGAACAAAGATACAACTATGAGTGCTTAAGTGAAGAGAGTAAGCTCGACAGACGAATGCCCTGTTAAAAGGGTATTCAGCTCATGAAAATGAGATTTCTACATTTGGTAAACTCGATTTTTTGGAATTTTTGACAAAATTAAAAAAAATATTTCTGATCACATCAAGGAGATATGTTAATATAATCCCTTCATCGATGGACACAGGGTATAGCTAGGATGTAATTTTAAATTAACCTTTTTAAGCCGTCAACAGCCGACAGACATTTTCTTTTCCCAGCTAATAATGCAATTGGCCAAAGGGTGTCTGGTAAATTAAATTGGTATAAAATGTGTTAAGCACGTATTAAGAGTTGTGTATATATAGAACATATTTAGCTATTTTACACAAAGAATCAAAGCAACATTCAAGATCTACAATAGAGAAAGCTTAGCAACAGCTCGATTTATATTATTATTTTTCTAATGGGTTCAATCTTATGTTGTATTTATTTATATTTTCTATCTATGCATTCTTTTTTACTTGCTCTTTTTGATGGTTTACGGTTTACAGTCTGCATATGTTGTATTGGCATGCGGTGCCCAAAAAAGTATGCAACGATTTTGTACTTACCTGAACTGCGGTAGAGTGGATAGGTTTGGTTACGGGGTTAGCTGTTAGGGTGTTGGCGTAAGTTGGTTTTGGCTTCGGAGATATATGTACACATACATACATATATATATATGTCACACTTGCATCGAATTCAACATCTCAGCTACAGTTAGCGTTGATGTTGCCGTCGCTCGTTGACGTTTTGTCTGCGTGTTTATGTTGTTGTTCTTTCTCTCTCTGTCTCTCTCGCTTAAGCTTTTTGAGGTGTCTGAAAAGGGAAAGGAAGAGAGAAAGGGAGAGAGAGAGAGAGGTGACACTTCTTTGGCCATGTGTGGTGTGCGTTTGTGTGTGTGCAAGAGATTTGCAAACTAAAGCCTCATCACAATGTCCTCAAAATTCAAATAGCAACTGCAACAACAACAAGTGTCGTTGGGCACGCAAAAGCAGCAGCAGCAGCAGCTGTAGCTGCAACAAGAGACGTCGACTCAAAAACTGAAGACTGAGCCATGGACATAGACATGGTTGTAGTGGGGGCTAGGGAATGTGTGGAGGTGTTGCTACTAAGAGAAGAAACCCAACAACCCAAGCCCAACAATCCAACAATCCCAACAACCCAAACAACGAGCAACCCAGCAATTGTCACACGACGCTACTTTTGCAAATTATTATATATTTTTTTTCCCTCTCTCTCTCCTTTCCATGCCAACTGTGAGTGTATTTATATATGTGTGTGTGTGTGTATGTGTGTATTGTCATCGTCTGCTGCTGCTGCTGCTGTTGCTGTTGTATATGAATTGCAAATATGGCCAGCCTTCTGCCCGTTTTGTGCCCCTTTGTGCCTGTTTTCTTAACAAGCGGCACCTGTGAGCTGTGAGCTGGCACCTAACCCCACACATACACACAAGCACACACACAAGCTCTAGTTCGTCTCCCACACCCCGCTAGCTATGGCTCTGACTCAGACTCAGTGTTCACGGAGAGAGAGAGAGAGAGAGAGAGAGAGAGAGCTGCTGCTGGTGCCAGTGTGCCTGTGTGCTCTAAGTGGAATATGTTTTATTTAGCATTTTTAAGTGTTTGCTGGCTCTACCAGCTCTACCCCCCAACCGTCCGCCCCCTAACACACACACACACACACACCAAGCAAACCCATCGGCCACCGAACCGGCCAGAGATGCTCTGATTGTTGTTGCTGCTGCTGCTGCTTGAAGCAAGAAATAATAATTATTGTTATAGAAAGGACAAAGTATAATTTCAGATATGTAGCATTGCTGAAAGCGGGTGGAGGGGCGGGGGCACAGTGGGTGGTGCAAAGAGTGGGGGCAGGGGGTAGAGAGAACAAGCACATTGCACTCATGCCTAAGACAAACAGAAATAGAAATTAATGAGTTGATATAAGGCGCTACATAACAAAAATATATATATATGTATATATAAAAGCATATATATAAAAAATGAAATACAAACGCAAAAAAAAAAGAAAGAAAAGATGAAGGTGACAACGTGTGTCAGAGACAAAGACAGATACAGTGAGAGAGAGATAGAGAGAGAAGATGACAGCAAGGACTGTCAATTAAATGCGAGCTGCTATTGTTGTTGCTGTTGCTGTTGCTAAGGAGGCCGATGTTCAGTGACTCAAGCAAACGTTGATTAGCCCAGTAAACTAAAGAAGCTGAACGGGCTCAAAGGGTTTTTGGATCAATTCCCAGAAGGCAACACACTCAAATGATGTAATCATTAAATGCCTGTAGGTATTCGTTCATAATTAATAGAAATTATAACTTTTCCATTCCATCCATCTTTTGCATACTGTCCTACGGATTTGTCGCATCAAGCTTATATCGTTTCTCGTTTTAAGGTTTATACTTCAATATTAATGGATAAGTAACAAATTGCTATCTCAAATCTTATATCTTCCATTTGCACTCAACTCCCATTTGCTTTAGCTTCCCCCCAAAAAGAACTCACCCTTTAAGGTCTATTTGATGATTCGAATCATGCAATTAAAACATGTGAAGGATCGCTTGAAGCATTCGCTTACCCCTCCTCCATCCCTCGAACACACATACACACATACACACACGCACATACACGCAAACAAAGACAAATTATTTGGCCTGTCAAATGTGACGTTCAGCTGTCAAAATAGCAGTAACATGAGCAGCGCGAACGAGGACAATGATGACTCAGGATCTGAGCCAATCAGGCGACACAGAAAAGAGCATTAGGAATTCCTTAAAACCATAACCGAAAACTGTGCCAAATGAATAAGTGAATGAGACAGAGAGACAGAGCAAGAGAGAGAGAGAGATGGGAAGGCTCGCTTTGCGCCTTGAGTGAGCATTATTAGCAAAGCGGGGGAGGGGATGAGGTGCATTTGGTTATTTTGGTTTGCAGGGAGGGATGAGGAGTGTAACATTTTTATTATCACACACACACACACACACACATGCACATATACGAATTATTATTATTTTGGTTCGGGCAACGTTTAAATTAAAATATTCCCGAAGCTGAGCTAAATGGGAATCTTTTTGAGTTTGGGTCTGGGTTTGGGTTTGGGTTTTCGTGGGGAAGGTGCTGTTGTTCTGTTCTGTGAGTTGGCCTGGCAATGCTGAAGTGTCAAGCTGTCAAAGTTGCCATTTTTCACACAGAGATACACACGCACACACACACACACACTCGTACACACACGCACATACACAGCTGCAGCCTTGTTGTCAAATATTGAAAAATGCTTTTGGCTGCCGCCACCCAACCCAGCCCCAGTCTGTTTTCGGCTTAAGGCCAGTCGTATGTGTGTGCGTGTGTGTGTGAGTGACGCCACATGTGCGACGATGACGAAAAAGGACGGTCGAAGGACGAAGGACCTACAATCATTTCTCTATGTATCTGTATATGCCACTTAAGCCTTCACGGGCTTTCATTTCATCATTTCGGCTAAATAATAAAAATGATGACGACGCCGGCGACGACGACAACGGCGACGACGACGACGACGAAGAGACGCTGAAGAGTTTTAGTTATCAAATAGTGCGACAGCAGCCCCGTCAACCGTCAACCCTTGGGCTAACAACTAATAAGCGTGTATACCTGCCTCCAACCCCCCCTAAACACACACACACACACATACACAGCTGCAGAGCTACTTTAAATTCCATGTGTGACACTTGATCATTTGTCATTGGCCCTGAGCCGCCCGTCGACTCTTGGGCTTTTTGCGGTTACCGTTGCTAAGTTGGGCCAAGGCCCTGCTGCCATAGCTGATAGGAGGAGATAGGGTTTCGCCTTTGATGGTGGTAGTTTTGGTCATTACTAATGATGATGATGACCAGCGCTTACTCTCACTCTCACTCTGTGTGTGTGTGTGTGTGTGTGTGTATGGGCGGTGGGTTGGGGTGGAGCTGATATATCACTTAGCGTTCCATACAGCTGTGACATCAAACGTCTATCTATTCTGTCTATATTAAATTGGTTTGGTCACAGCGTGCAATAAAAATGCTTTGCTTTCAGTTAGAGATTCAAACTACTTATGGATCACTTTATTTTAAATTTGTTTCCCAGTCACCTGTGTGAAACATGATTTGCCCTAAGTAGCCTTTCTAAGGACATTCATGCAATTTCTTCAAAAACTGTTTCCAATATGTCACTGAATGTATAAGCTACTTTATTCGAAAGTTTCATTCAGTAGTCTTTGCATGAAACAGTAACAATATTAATAGTGTTAAGAACTAATAATTTTCCATCGGGGCTAACCGATTAAATATTACCCAACATACAATCGAAATGCATCTTAACCATATCATTTTACTGCCACTTTTCGACTCTGATACACTTTTGCCTGTTTGAGTTTGGAGTTTAGGTCATTTGCTTCCTGATTTGGTTTTTCGAGGGATTTTGGTTGCCCGTTCCCCAACTGTTCCTGTGCCACGAGAAATTCATTTACAGTTATAAATTAAATTTCCAACTCAAACAAATCAGCCAAAATACCTTTCAATATCTGCGCCCCCGGCGACAAACAACATTCAACCTTCCCTCCCATTCTCATCGCCATCATCATCTTCGTGTTCTTCTCATCATTCTGTGTGGAAAGGTGCGCCCGCAGGCTGCAGCCAACGAAATGTAACTGGAATCGTGCGACAAGCGACAAGGGAACAAAAAGTAAGGCGACTGGGGTAACATTTTTTAAGCTTGGTAATAAATTTTTAATAAGCTTGCTTGTTGTTTTGCCTTGCCGTCGATGCCGTGCCAAAGATATTTTTAATAAATCGTTTTCGAGTACATTGAGAAATGCAAAGAAGACGCAACGCAACGTAACGGAACATTCACATTGGCATTGGCATAAGGGCATATGAAATATACATACGACAGATAGACGACGACTGCCTCAATGGATAGATGGATGGATGGATGGATAGGTGGGATGGGTGGATACGTGGATTGGTGGCTGAATGCTGAATGCTCTGCTCTGTCGGTAATGGTAACCCCCGGTGACTCGCAAACTTATCGTGTAGCTGAGGGTGTCTTGCGATTGTCCTCAATGTCGATGTCACTCTGTATTGCTGCCCCCTGCCCCTGTTCCTGCGCCATTTAGCTCACTGTCTCTCTGTCTCATTATGCTTTAAGCAAAAGTCATAACGAATTTGACATTCAGTTTGTCAAAGTACAACATAAAAGCTAGCTTTTAAGAAAATCTGTCAAAACCTCACACATGTTGTCAAACATCAAGATAGGATAGGAAATATTTTATTGAAGACCTTGTGTAGTGTATTCCAACTTCGTTGTCACCAGTCCAGCTGGATGCTTTTTTGTGTTTTTCATTGACTCGTGTTCATTTTTTTTTTGTTTTTGCCCCGCTTTGGCGCACATTAACAAAACGCGAAACATTTTTACATCAATGATATTGAAATGATATGAAATACTCGTACCTGCGGGTTCGAGTACGGGTTCGGGGTCGTGACGTGGCAGGAGCTCGCGTATTTTTCAATTTTAAATATTGACAAGCAGGGAGCTGGAGTGGAGTGAAGTTTCAGGGTGCGCACATCGCCTGCCCGGCGGCTTGCTTAAGGTAATTTGACAAGTTGTCGAAGCTTTAGCGATGTCACGACGCTGTTCTCGGGGCTCAAGTCAACAAGGCAACTGTAATGGGGAATGGGAATGGGAAGGGGAAAGAGAATGGAATGGCCAATCTCATCCTCATACTCAGTGATGTCTCACTTAGGCAACGATTCCGGATTCATATTGGACTAGGTGGGACTCCAAGGCCGGAGGCATCATGTTGTTGGGTGTTAGGACGCAGCTAATAGATGCACTTGGATCTGTAGTAGTAGTAGTAGTAGTCGTAGTTGTAGTAGTAGTATGTAGCCATCATCTAGCGCAAATGACAAGCGATATGAAAGCAGGCGACAGCATAAAGCAAGCGAACACTGAATAGAGGGACAGGTGAAACAAGGTGATGCAAGGGAACGGGGGAACAGGGGAAGGGGCCATAGTAGTAGCAAGTGAGCGAAAAATACGAATGTCAACATTGCAATTACGCAAACATTTTCCGGACACCAATAATATGCCATGACAGGCTGGCAGGCAAGGAGCAAAGAATGAATGGAATACAGATAGATGTATACAGGAGAAACAGATGCAAAGCGAAAGCGAAAGAGAGACAGCGAGACAGAGAGAGAGGGAGAGATATACAACAATGGTCTAACTGGCAAAAGGTGAGCACCAACAATGGCATTCGTGGACGAAACCAACCAGCCAAGGACCAGGGCTTGGGCAGAAGATGCCAACGACAACGATGACGTTGATAATGGCGTAAAATGGTTGAAACCAACAGCAACAACAACAACAACAGCAGCAAGAAGAGCTCAAAGAATCACAATGAGAGTTGACTAAGATAATACCCGAACCCGAACAGAGATATATAAAAATATTGAAAGATATAGAAAGTATTTAGAATAATAAATATACCTGTTGATAACAAATTCGAGACAGAAAAAATGAGATAAGGTAGAGATATATGGATAACGATTTTAAAATCATGATTAAGATTAGATTTAAACCAATCTTGTGTCAGCATGGTGCAGGTATGTATATGAAAGTTTTAGTCACAGCTCGTAGAACTGTTTAGTCGATGAGGAGAACCCAGTTGGACTTGGTTGGTTTGTTTAGTTGCATGAAATGGCAGAAGGGAGTAGAAGGAGGAGTTATGGTAGCAGGTAGCAGGTTGCAGGTTGCAGGCGGCAAGTAGCAAGTAGCAGCAGCATTGCTGGAATGAACAAACAAATTGGATGCGAATGCAAATAAACGAAAATTATAAATAACAGCAAACGAGAGCAAGTGAGGCAGAAGCAGAGAGAGGCAGTAACGAAAAGCGAGAAAGGCGAGAAAAGTGAGAAAAACGAGCAACGGAAAACAAAATGAAAAAAAAACAACAACAACAACAACAAAGGCAATAGGAATACAAATGGGATTGAGTATGAGAATGGCATTGGTAATGGGTACGAGGTAAGGTGTAAGGGAGTGTAAGGGAAATGTGAATAGTCTGGAACTAGTGGTATGTGGAGGCCGAAAGATGATGAGCCGCAATAACAACACAGGAAAAAAAGCAATTGCAACCGAAACAAGAGTCCAGGCCCAGGCAGTGAAGATGACAGAGTCACTTTTGAGCTGTGCGGGGTGTCACTTGAACTTTTCATTTAGCCAGCAAAAGTACTGAAAGGAAAAACAAGAGAAAGCAACGACCAATTGCAATTGCAATGTGAAGAAGATGATAAAACACAAGGTTACCAGATACTACTACTACTACTGATGCGTTGCAGTTAATAGAAATTGCCAAAGAGAATGTCAGGGACAATGCAACATGACATCTCTGTCCAGAACTGAATGCGAATGCCAAATGCCAAATGAAAAGCGCAGCACAGCAACAACGGCAACATGAATAAATAAAAATGCGGAAAAATTGGGAACAGGTGGTAGACCTCTCAACAACAATGACCAAATGCCCCTAAGCACAGCCCACGAAATTACCCAAGAAATAAATATGGCTAATATGGCTATGTGTAGACGTATTAGAAGGAGAACTTTAAACTTTGCCACCTTTAAAAATTTCAATACTTAGCTGGAATAAGGAGTTATTTTTAAGCAGGGTTCACCGGCAGACGGGAGTGTTAATTTGCATTGCCAGGGAACTTGAAGGGTTTTTTTTGGAGTTGCCGCCGCAAAGTATGCAACAGTAATTTGCCGGCTTGAGAGGATTGCCGGCTGTACGGGTCAGCGCGTAAAATAATCAAGCTAGTCTGGTCGGAGAGAGAGTTAGAGCAGCTGAAGCAGCTCTGCTCACGTATGCGAACATCCTTGCCAGGATGGCAGGATCTCTGGTTGGGCTGACGCTTCGTTGCCTGGAAACAATTGGCGCGAATGCAAATGAAACTGGCGAAGCATTTTGCGCGAATTGATTAAAATTCGATTGTTTCTTTTATTTTCTTCTCGCTCTCTCCCTCTCTCTCTCTCTCTCTCTCTGTGTGCTGCGGGGGTTGTGAACCCAAAAATATAAAAAAAAGGGTTGCAACGTTATGCTTTACCCCTACTTACCCCCCCGTTACCCATTAGTTGATTCTTTCTTCGTCATCTTCTTGTTGCTATTTATCGGTCGTGCCTGCCTTGGCATTTATTACACGGCATTGGGAGTTTTAATTATGCCGCGCGCCGTCGTCATCGTCGTTGTTGTCATTGCACCACCTCTTATCCCCCCATTCCCACTCCAGAGTACTCTGTTAGTGCCACAGGCGCTGCCTAATCAGCGGCAGCACATCAGCCAGTCAAACCTATACCACACAACTCGAACGAACGAACGAACCATCCACACGCCTAATCATGTTTCACCCCTTTCGCATTTTTACCTTTTGTCGCCGCCGTCGTCGCCATCGCCGTCGTCGTTGTCGCCGTTGTCGTCGTTGCTTTTCGATGTTTAATTTTTTAATTCGTTATCCTTGCGCCTGCTCCTGCTCTCTAACTTGGTTTTTTTTTTTTTGTATTCTGTATTTTTATTCGCTTGCCTAATGGAGGGAGGTGGTTGGCTTGGCTTGGCTTGGCTTCGCTTGGCAAGGGTTAAGTATTAAACGCTAAATCAGATAATGTTAGACAATTGAGCAGCGCCGTCGCCCGTTGCCCGAGCTGACATTAAAACAAAAGACACGGACCACGACCATGGATGGCATCGCCGCATCATCGAAGCGCTTCATGTTGTTGTTGTTGTTCTTGTTGTTGTTGTTGTCGTCGTCATGCAAATGCGATGCCAACTTTAGCAAATACAAAAACGGAAAACGGAAAAAAAAACCAACCAACCAACCAACCAGGAAAGAAAAAATAACAAAAAGGGTTAGCTTTTCATAAAATACTGCATATATTGACTCAAGTCATGTACACCAGCAACAGCGCGCAGCAAGAAACAACAACAAGGAGAGTGGGGGTGGGGGTGGGGAGGACTTGGCAAACTTCGATTACAAAATTTTCATATTATCCGATTAAGTGAACCCTGGTAAAAGAAAGGAAAAACCCAACCAAAAACAACAGCAACACGAAAAATAAAATTAAAATTTTAAATTATTGCTTTGAGTGCGCTTTGTTTCCGTTTCTCTGTGTAGGTGTAGCTGTGTATGTGTGTGTGTGTGTGTCTAGATGTGGGCGTGGCTCTATACGCCCATGCCATTTGAATAGATGACAGTCTGCTTGGCCAAAGTAAATATGTATGCAACATAAAAACAACAACAACAATCCACATAAATAACTTGGTTTAGAGATTAAAGACTAAAGGAATAACAAACCAAAAACCAAATACCATAAATATGTGTCTGAAAATGTGAAAGAAAGAGCAAGAAGTTGTATTTTATTTGCATTTGATGGAAAGCCATGAAAGGCACAAATATATTTTAGGGATATTTTAGGGAAAAATTGTTTTCATCTTGCAAATACGATATTGAAAATGTTCGGAATACACTTGAAATGCAATGCAAATATTGGAACACCCTCGGAAAATGG
Organism: Scaptomyza parva; assembly: GCA_035044645.1. Classification (NCBI taxonomy): domain Eukaryota; kingdom Metazoa; phylum Arthropoda; class Insecta; order Diptera; family Drosophilidae; genus Scaptomyza; species Scaptomyza parva. Next base: position 14,580,304 of record JAWNNT010000139.1, read on the forward strand.
GAAACAAAAACCAAAAAAAAAACCAAAAACCGGAAACCGCTGGCAACGATGATGATGACGCGGCGTCGACCTTTTTTCTTTTTATATCATTTTTGTTGTTGTTGTTGTTGTTGTTGTCGCGTCGGCTCCTCAGTTTCGTTTTTCGGAAATTAACGCAAGTAACTGCGCGGAAAATATGCCATGTCCGTGTCCGTGTCCGTTTTTACCACTGTAACTGCGTCTCTATCCGTATATATCCGTTTCCATTTTTGTACATTTGTGTCCAGAGTAGACGCGCCAAAAAGTTGCCCAAAAGTCGCCGGTTTTTGGTTGGCAGCAATCGATGGGTACATTAGATTAGATAACACTCAAGAGTTTACTGAAAGACAGAGAGAGAAAGGGAGAGTATATAAATTGTCGTTAAGTTAATCACATTTCTCAATTTAATCACATTTTATTTTTGGTTTGGGTTCAGTTTGAATCTTTAAGTGGACAAATTCTTTAAGAAATATAGCCAGAAAATCAAAAATAAGATGCAATTTTTTTCCATATCATGTTTACTTGCAATCTTAATCGCCAACTTCTAAGTTCTGTTTCTAGATTCTTGTAAGCTGAGATCATTATCTTATCTATAAAAATGCATATTTTTATAATTGTTAGTTTTAGTAATTAACTATGAAATGGTTGTAATTGAAAACTTTACATTTGTTTAAATCTTTCCACTCATCCAGAGAACCACTTGAAAGAATTTTCCACTGTTTTCCCCACTGACCAAAACACACACACACACCGACACACCGACACATACACACACACACTCATGAGGTTTGTTAGCCAAAGTGCTGGCCTTCAACTAGATGGCTTGCGACTAAGCCCTGAAGCTTGGGTTTTAGTGAGCTTTGCATGTGCTTTGTGGGGTCTGTACAGGATTGCAAGTGGTTCGGTGGTTGTCGAAGAGTGGGGGGGCGGTAGAGAAGGGGGGAAAGAGTGGAGGAGTTTTGTGTTCACTTTTGGTTTTGTGCATTTTTAATTATTGGCTTTTTTCTTAGACGCTTTAATTGTATTTGCTCAGCATTTGGGCATTGGGCAAAGTGCACACAGGCGACGTCAACTTGGGCAAAGCCAATGAATGCGACAGAGATAGATGAAGACAGAAAGAGAAAGAAAGAGATGGCTTATATGCTTTTGGACCGGTTTGGTCCTTGAAACTTACCCGTCCCATTGGCCAGTTGTCGCATTTAAATTGCATGGAATTTGTAAACTAAAATTAAAATAGTTAATGATTTTTTGGTCAGGCGACTTAAGTGCGGCTCAATGGGGGCGGCTGGAGTTGCAACAGATGAAATATACAGTGGGCGAGAGAGAGAGAGAGAGGTGCGGCGGTGTGGCAAGGTGGCGACACTACTGTTTAATTGAAAAAGGCAGCAGCAGCAGCAAACTGCACTGAGGCTGCTTCAAAGACAAATATAGAGAGCTGAAGAGCTGCGGCGCACAACTTTTGTGGCGACAACCCTGTGACGCATGACGCTTAGCAACCCTGAGCCACGAACGAACGTTACTTTAACCTACTCCCACTGCTGGGAGTGCGGCTGCTCCTGCTCCTGCTCCATCTTCTTGTTCCACCATGTAAATGCTGTAAAAAGTTTTTACGATTTGCCAAAACTATAAAAAGGGGCATTCGGGGAAGATTTTTGCGTGGAGCGTGGAGCGGGAGAGGGAGAGGAAGTGGGAGTTGGAGGCATGGCCACTTACTGGTGCGTGACAGGAGCTGCATGCGAGTCGTAGATGCTCGCTCGCACTTACAATATAATAAACTAAGTAATTACATAAGTATATATGTGTGTGTGTGTGCGTTTCGTAGGCGACTGGGCGTGGCACACACATACTATTTTAATTCACTCATAAAACGAGGCGCGCACCAAAAAGTGCGCCCAAATTACCTCGACATGTGAACATTGAGTGGTTGCCTTATGGAGTGAGGTGGTGTGATGGGTGGGGGGAGGGGGGTTTGGTTAAGGGGTAAAGTCTGATGTCACACAGCAATCGTAGCCGGAGTTGCAATTGAAGTCCAGCTATGGAACGTTCTGTGCCTCTCTCAGTCAGAATAGGATGTCCCATTTCTCCATTTCCCCTGTTGCCTTTCACTTTTTATGACAGTTTAACTTTCACCAACGCAATGATTGTGGGTCGTGGTAAGAGGGGTGGAGGCGTTTGCGGACGAAGTATATATATGTGTGTGTGCGTGCATTGTGAGGCATTTGTCATTAGACACGCTGCCCACACACTCCCTCCTTCCTTCCCTCTCTGTTCATATCCACTGTTTTCTCTCAGTGACATCAAAGACACTTTGGACATTGGGCGTCCGTTGCCTTTGCCTTTGCCCAATCCCTTTGCCCAATGCCTACTTTCCGACTTTCCTACCTATTCACTGCCCGATGTGACAATCGTCGCTTTTACAGCCAAGCGCTGAATGACACTTAAATGCCGTAGTCGCATCATAAACTTCCATAATCGTAAATATAGATTTGTGCGGCACGTACAAAACCAACCGCACCACACATTGCCCATTGCCCATAATCACCCACCCCCAAGCAGCCTGCCATTCATGCACTTTCACTCTTTCAATCTCATCTCTCTCTCTCTCTCTATCTGTCTTTCTCTCTGTCTCTTTTATGAGATCATAGGCGAAGACTTTAATCACCCTGTTACGGCTCTAAAGCGGCGAACTATCTTTCACTTGTTGTGCCAAAGGCATCCAACCTGGTCTCCAATCAGAAAATGCATTCCGAGGCATGCATATTAACCAAACAATGCTTTGGCAACAGCTGCATTCAGCTTAGTTTCTTACTTGTGTTGTGTTGTGTGTTTTTTGGTAAAAGTTTTAGTTATAATTCCCAACTGGTTCTAACTTCTACATATACAGATGCCAAGCAAAATTTATCTTTTCTTTTCAGGCAAGAAATCAATTGCTTTGTCTCACATATTATCTCTTTTGTATTTTTTTTTAATATTTTTTTTTTTTTTTTTTTTGATTATTTTTTTTTTTTTTTTTTTTGATTATTTTTTGATTATTTTTTTTTTTTGATTATTTTTTTTTTTTTTTTTTGATTATTTTTTTTAATTTATTTTTATAGCATTCAGACCGTGCTTAAATGTACATGTACATGTATTTCCTTTGTTGGTATTTTGATTTCTATTAATTGATAAAGTGTTTTTTTTTATTTTTTTCTACTTTTGTTGATTACTTGGAAGTTCTGTGGGATCTGTGTTATAAACCATTCTTTTGTAATGTTTGGAATATAAAAATGAATTGTCTTGTTTGTGTTTCAAAACAGATTTTTCATACAAAATCTAACTATATTTTCCTTTCTCTTTACTTAAAATTGCATATTATTTATTTTTAACATATTTTTCGGGTTTTCGGGAGTAATGATTAAAAGGCTTAAATTACATATTGTATTCTTAACACTTCCAATAATTGCATACACCTGGGTGTGATTTTATCAAAGCAGGATAAAAGTAAACGTAATACACATTCATAGAGTACGTGGTCACATATGGAAGCATTGCCGAAGCCATTCCTGTTGCCGCTGACTACGATAGAAGAAGAAGTTCGTTCGTTCTGGCAAGCACTCAGTAACGATGATAATGACAAAACAAAGAAGAGCCAGAGCCAGGGCATATTTTCTATAATGACACTTTTAACAGCTGTTATATTTCTCTACGGTGCTGTCTTTGTTGCCGAGAGATGGTGATGAGGATGGAGAAGGTGAAAGAGAAAGAGAGAGTCGCGGCGCACATATTTGAAGACATAAATAAATGTCAAAAAATGCAGATTACTTATTAACCCCTGTGGCGTGCCGCAACTTCGAGCCGATGCCAATGCCAATGCCGCCGATGCCGATGCCTTAGCCGCGATATTATTCATTAATAGAATAAGGCTCAGGCGCGCCGCTCAGTAAAGCGCAGTTAACGTGCCACACACCACCCACACCTCCCTCCTCTGGGCGCGCGCACCCCACCAAAACCAAAACAGAAAAAATAAGAAAGAAAAAAGTGCGCTTCATGCGGCGCTTTTGCCACCTTCGACGATGGTTGGGAGAAAAATTATTAGCTCTTTGGTAATATTTTCTTGCATAAATTTTTGAATAATTTTTTCTTTTTGCTCCGGTCGTTCGCTTTCTCTCTCTCTCCCTCCCTTTGTCTGTCTGTATTTGTCTCGTTTTGCGTTATTCTTTGCTGTCTTTATAATTTCAAATTTGGCAGCGTTATGGGCGTATGGGCGAGAGGTTGCTCCGTTGCTGCCATACACTTGCGAAAAGAGTATTCTGATTAGTTCGTTAACTGTGTAACACTTCTTACATATCCTCATATATGTTATAGATCGGTAACCGAAAGAAACTGATTCTTTTTTATAATGTTTATATATTTTGTGAATCTTTCTTTCTTGATCATCTTACAGTATAAGAAAAAACAGCTCTTGCTTCACCTCACCGACAACGATATTTAGTCTTCGACGTACCCAAATAGAGCTTTTTTTTGGTTCGGTTTGGTTTGGATTATTTTCAATTTAACCCTCATTGTTTTTATTGTGCGCGGTGTTGTTGGTGTTTTGTTTTTTACGCACAGCTTTTGCGTGTGGCATAAAAATTGAATCCTAATCCATGAATATAGATGATTATTATACGCCGCTGCTGCCTCCGCATCCCGCAACCCCCAGCTCCACTTGCCACAGTCTCATCGAGTCAGCGGGATGGCAGCAGCGTAGCCATTAGAATATATTTTTTCTGTCTGTACGTCTCTGTACTCCGCTTTCCGCCTTTCACCTAACCGCGCACACCAAAACAATGAGCCAAACCAACCACCCGCCCGCCCAGGCCCCTTTGTGTCCTGCATCAGTTGAGCCGCATTATCAGGAGCCCAACTATACTATATACATATATATTTGTACATATATACACCGGCTCGAAATGAAAACGCGCCGCCAAAGTTGTCGTAAAATTTTGTTATGACTTTTTCTTATTGCCATTCACCATTCGCCGCGTTCTAAAAACGCATTCGAAATACTGTCTGTTGCACAGGCCGTGAACGGGAGGAGGATGGATGGATGAATGGTTGGCGGCGGGGCGAGGTCCTTTTTTAACTTACTTCCTGCTGGTATTTAAAGTTGTAAAAATTGATGGGCCCTCTGATGCTGCTGCTGCTGCCAGGATATAACAACGTCGTCGTCGTCGTCGTCTTCTTCTTTTACATTTTGTTCAGCTGTTGAAGTCTTCTTCTTCACTTGGGCAGATGCCCATTGCCATTGCCATTGCCATTGCCTATTGTTACATTTCTATGAACTGAATTGGTTTGAATAAACGAAACGAAACAAAACCACATTATTTGTGTTTTTGGTTTGGTAACCTGATGAAACCTGAAACGATGGAAATGATTTCTAATAGACAAGTTTTTATACTAAATTTTGCATAATTTCATTTGTTTTATTATATTTTTTTAGTTTTTTTAATGGATTCTTATTTGAAGTTTGTACAATGTACAATAAATAAATAATTAGAGAATTAACAGTTTTTTCCAATTAAAACTACAACTAAATTACAAATGCATTAAATTTGACCACACACACACACGTATACACACGAGCGCATAACGAGCAAATAATAATGGCCGCGGCATTTGTAATAACAATAATGAAAAGCCATTTGGCCATTTGCTGGTCGGCCGGCCAACAAACGGGGCTATAACAATTAATTAACAAATAAAATGTCAATTAATTTTACAAACACTGCGTGAACAAGTAACAACAACAACAGCAACAAAAAATTACAAATATATATATATATATATATATATAATAATAATAACAATAAAATTTACACAACACTCTCACATGTTGTTACGCATACGCCGCGTGGTGCCTGCCGCCGCAACCAAACCCAACCAATGCAAATAAGCCCGTCGACATTCGCCGCCGCCGCCGCCGCCGCCACACATTGAAACAACATTGAAAAACGCAAAAAACGACTTCACGAGCGAGTCGTCTCGAATCGAAGACGACTGGCAAATACTCTGTTCTGTAGTCTTTGGGTGAAAATGATGCTAAATGAAGAAGAAATGAAAATAAATATTTTTTATTGATAAATTTTCTGATATTTTCTCCATTTCGTGCTCGCTCGATTGTAGCGTGATGAAAATATTTTGTGGCCGAAAGTAAAGCGAATTTGCTCATTTATTTATGATTTCAATTTCAGTATTAAAGGTGTGCGTGTGTGTTCGGTCTGTGTTGTGTGTGTGTGTGTGGGACAGTGGTGAAAGCATTTTTTGGTATTTTAAATATTTAATTGAATGATAAATAAATTTAAGCACTGCCATGCATAAATATTATAGCCAAGAGCAACAGAGATAGAGACAGACGAGCGCGAGCGACTCTCCAATACACACATACCAACACGTTCGAGAGAGAGACAAAGGTGCAACAGAGAAAGCACGAGCTTCTGCGAAAAGGAATAATATTGTAAATTGTGCGGTTTGCGGAGGCGCCCCGGAGGTACCGTTTGGCGGCGTTTTCTGGCGGCGAACAAAAAAAAAAAAGGAGAAGGCCAAAACCAATGAGTGCGCAGCGGTCACATAAATATTTTTACAACACACACACACATACACATGCTGTTGCCGTTGCCGCCATTTTGTTTGAGGACAACGGCCGCAGACACAAATGCAATTTAATTATAACATTTGACTTTTTTTCGACTCCATCTCTTCTCTTTTGGCCCTTTTTTTGTTTGGCTCTTCGCATTTTTTCACATGTATTTATTTAAACATTTATTTATTATATTGACTTCTGCTCTATTTGATTATGCACTGCACTCCAAAATTATTTGCATAATAAATTTCGCTTTTTTCTTTGTGATAATTTGTAACAATTTTCAATTTCTCTAAATTAGCTCTGAACTTATTTGAACAATTTTAATAAATCAATTCGTAACCTTAACTCTTAAAACTTAAATACTTCCGTTACGTATCAGTAAAGAACTCTTCCAACTGTCTCTAGCTTTGGACAAGAGTCTTTGAAGGAATTACATCAATATTATGAGTTTGAAAGGCATAGGTCGAAATCGCTAAAAGTTTTGAGACTTTAGCTTTAAATTGAAACTTCGATTGGCAAAAATATACATTTCGGCTGAGTTCTTTGGATGAATTTCTATGTGATAACATGACAAGAACGAAAATCAAAGAAGTCAACTTTTGGAAACATCAAATTGGTCAGTTTCCTGTACCTTGAATGTTATTTTAGCGCGCTCTTTCATTGTTATAGTAATTGGTTCTTTAGATTTAAGTAATGTTAAATTATTTCTTTTTAAAAAATGTTTCTATTGTATTTTTCAATGTCTAAATTATTTTGAAAAATTTCATAAACATATATTTAATATGTAAACGTATCTCAGAAAACAGATATTCAAATTGCTTATTGGTTGCAGCTCAAATTGTTCTAATACTGAGATATCAAAAAAAAAAACTCGTCGGGCAAGACGTTTGTGTAATAGATGTGATCAAGTTTTTGCTTATTGTACCATTTCATTGATATCCTTGCCTTGAGTTGTTATATCACAGTTTTCTTTTCAGCAAGGAAATACATAAACTCAATGTCAAAGTGTTAAGTTAACTACTAAAAAGATCACACGCTCAATTAGCTAGATTTTTAATGTGTTTTAATTCAGCGACAATTTTGTGCTAAAATGTGATGAACATATAACTCAAGAAAGGTTTCTGCTGCCAACACTGAAGACGATCCCCGATGACTTCGACATCTTTATTGCAATGAAATTAAATTTGGTTGGATGGAAGCTTCTCCTTAGGTTTAGTTGTTCTCTTAGCTGCCCTGCTTATTGCTGATTGTCCACCAGAAAGAAGGAACTTGCCTAATTCGTGCTATCCTCATAGCCTTGAATGGCATGCTCCAAGATGTTGACACACACAAAGTATATGTAGATGTATTTAAAGCAGTGCATGCTAAACCTCAAGAATATGAGGAAGTCATCAGGCATGCTGACAGCTGAAAGCAGTTCAGTTCAGAACAAACCAATTTCAAAAGTAGTTTTCTGATCAAAGTTGAGTAACAGTATGCCACATTTATGTCAAGGCCTGCTTAAAGCCTACGCTTATCAGGACTTAGTTTTGTCGAAACTTATTATAGAGAAACATTTATATCGAAAACTATTTAATTTGTTTTTCAATGATCATTTCTTTATTGCTAAAATTGAAGTGAATAAACAATAGAAAGAAAAAATATCTAAAACATTTTTAGATATGTTTAATGCAATAAAAGGTTTTGTAGTTTATAAACAACTGCAAATATAAAACAAAAAAAGTCAGAAAGAAACAAAACGAGGAGGAAAATGATATAAAATTTGACAATTTCTTAGAAAATTTATGGCATTGTCTCTGCCGTTTCTCTTTCTCTCAATTTAAACTCGGCTACATGTAGGAGGACATTCAAAGAGTTTATGGCCACACACACAGAGAGAGAGAGAGAGGGACACACATGTGTATGTTTTTGCTACATATCAAAATGGCAAGCGACTTATCCCGCTTATCAGGAGGAGGCACACCTTTGAGTATGGGCAATGGGAACGGGAGCGGAGGGGGAACGTTTACATAAATTCATAAAATTATTGCCCGTAATCAGCATTATGCATTTGTAAAAACCGCAAAGGAGAAAAAATGGATGGAAAGGGCGGGCGGCAGCTAGAGCTGACTTGATGTGTGTGTGTTCCGAGAGCAGATGGTGTGGTGGGGGGGAGGGCGGTAGGGCGGTATTCATAATTAGAAGAAACGTCTCGTCAGTCAGCGCAAACCAAACCAAACCGTTCCAGTTCCAGTTGCCATTTGTGTGTTACTGGTTCTGGTTCTGGTTCCTCGTCGCTTGATTTGCCAGCAAGATTTTCTTTTTAATTATTTATATTTTGGGATTTTTAGCAGGCAGCTCACGATTCAAAGGCAAGTTTTTCCTTACACACACAAAAAAACCTGTGAGAGGGTGAGTGTGGGTGTTATTTGCATACATCAGAATATATATATATATATATGTACATATGTGTATATGTATGAGATGGCTCGGCTCGGCTGCTGTGTCGACTTTCGACAATATCTTTTTATGCTCTTTCGCCGTGTATGCAGATATGTTTGTATGCATGTGTATGTGTATGGGTGTGAGTGTGTAAGCAGTAGTAGCTCTCCCCCCACCCACCATCATAACCCGTTCCCTATTCCAACCCCTGCGGCTAAGCCCACCCCATTGGCATGTGTTTTATTAGGCATGTTAATTAAAAGACATGAAATGAAAATAATGAAAAATATATACATACATATATGTATATAAAAATTATGTATGTGTATGTAAATGACGCAGGCTTTATTGCTCTAGGTAATCAGGTTTTCGTTTTCGTTTTTTTTTTCGGATCAGGTTCTCTTCTTCTCCACCAACAACAACAACAACAAAAAACGAAAATAAAAAGTCGTTAGCCGAAAATTTCTACATACGCTTTGATTTGCCTTTGAATGCCTTAAGGGTTAGCACGACTACTATACACACTTTGGCTCTAGCACCTTGGCACATGAATCTTCATTTCCCCCAACCCCTCCTCTCTGTAGCTCTAGCTGCTTGGTGTGGTGGTGGTGGTGTAGGTGGTGGCGGTAATGGTGTTGGTAACATTTTTATCGCCTTATTAACTCATTGCTGTGGTGTCAATTTACAACAATGCCAAACAACAACAACGAAAACGAAAGCGAAAAGAGCTCAACTCAAGTAAAACAATAGCTAAATTTTGGCGTCTCCAAGTTCAACCCAACTCCAACTCTGCAAGTCTAATCGTAACCCCTTCCCCACCAAGCAACGCAATCACCCCAATACCCCACTCTCTCGCTCTCTCATTCTCCTTTGTCTCCAATATGCCTTTTGTTTCGTGTAGGTGTTGGAAAAAAGCAAGTTCCACTTGCCGCACACTCACCCACCCACCAACCACCCACCAAATAGCCCCGTCGTCGACCGTCTTAAGTGTTGCTAATAACGCCTACAACTAAGTAAAACAGCTGCCGGGGTATTTCTCTCAATGAGCAGCAGCAGTAGAAGGGTGGCAACGGCGACGACGACGACACTTTTAAGAAATTGCAAAGTTTTCCATCTAACAAAAGGCAAACGAGAATGGAGAGATGGAGATGGAGAGGAGGAACTCCACAACAATACTTTGATGCGATTTTGTGGATATTAGGTGTTAATTTTTCAAAGTACCACCACCACCCCCCACACCCCTCGCTCCACCGCTAAACAGCAATTGGAGGGGCTGACTGACTGACTGACTGTTTTTTGGGTATATTGCCATGGCCACGTCTCTCTGCTCTGAGGCTGAGGCTGCTGCCTTTTGTAATTTTAACTGCTTTTGGTTAACACTTTTACGCATTGCTGCGAAAGTGGAAAGTGCGTGGGGAAAGTGCGTGGAGTGTGCCCCACTTGGCACTCTGACATCGATATCACATGGCACTCCTACCACTCCACCTCCACCACTCTACTTCCCCTCCCCTAGCCCGCCACTCACATACAGTGTTACAAAACACTGGCAAGTCATCGATGGGAAAAGTTTTTGGACAACTTTCTTTCTTTGGCTTGCGCTTTGCGCTTTTTTATGCGCTTAAATTGGGCCCAAGGGTATTGCAACACTGCTGATGAAAGTAGGGAGATGGTGGGGAGGAGAGGGAGATGTTGATAACCAGCATTCAGCTATCCCACACCCACATCCCCCTCTTTCTCCGTATTGTGCCATTTATTGAGCATTTTAGCCTTTCATCGATGCTTTTTGGCTGAAATTATTTGGCTCATTTTAATTATTATAACCGCTAAGTACAGCACAAACAAGCTAAGGGACGGGGCAGGCGGTGCGGTGCGGGGCAGGCTGTCAATGTAACAATGCCACACACAACTACACACAATGAAGTTTTTGCCGTTGACGAGAGACTTCATGTGCGCCTATGTGTAATGGGAATGAGAAGAAGGAACAGTTGCCGCTTGATGAAAGAAAAGGGAGCTGGGGCAGGGAGCTGGGGATTGCGAAATGGGTGCCACACAAATTTTAACGGTTATGAGCATGGTCGTTCAACAACGGGCACAATAAGCAATGTGGCAATGGATTCGAGGCATTGTTCGGGCTTTGAGTGTTGTGGGTTTTGTGTTTTGCGTTTTGTGTTTTGTGTTTTGTAGGTGCGCGAAAAGAGTTTTGCTACCAATTTTGGGTAACAACCCAACAACCAATGCTGATTAGTGTGAACCAATTGTTATGGCCAACTCAACTAAGTTTAAAGAGAGATGTTCAGTGTTTGCTTGTTGTATGCAAAGGGAGAAAAATCAACATCTCATGATTTTACTGTTCAAAACATTAAAAATTTCAATATGTTTCTTATTTTGGTAAAAATTTACAGATTTCTATAGTGTTGCCGCGAAAATGTGCATATATTTCTACATTATTGTTGGCATTGTCACTTTGGCCATTGTTACACTTGTTGTTATACAGACCACAGACGTTGCCAGTCACCTGTTTCGCTAAGCACTTGGCACAGGTATGTTTGTTTTCTCCTCTTTTCTTGTTTCTTTGCTTGTTTCTTATACTCTTAAACACACAGTGCTGTATATCAAAGGTAGTTCTAACTGTTGAAAACCCATCCCCCTTTAACTAATTGCATATCAAGTCCTTTGCATCGAACCTTAAACCGGTTTTTAAGATATTTTCTATGAGGTTTTTTTTACTGCTGAGAGGGAATATTGTTCGAGAAAGATACACGAAAAACACTTTGAAGCGTGTCAATAAACTGTTTTTCCTATTGCGATTATAATAAATTGTTTGTTTGGAATACATTTTGAAAATGACTAATGAACTGGGGAAAAAGTAAAGCACAAAGCTTACTTATCATATGCTTTAAAGTTGCACGCATCACATTTTGATCGCTTCTTCATGCCCCTGCGGCCATCAATTTCTAAGTCTCGTTTCTGCATTCTTTTTTCATTGTTAACATCTGCATATTTGGTAAATTGCATCTCTCTCTCTCTCTCTCTCTCTCTCTCTCTCTCTCTGTCTCTATCTTTTCTATCAAAAGTCTGTTTTAGTTGTTGTTGTTGCTTGTTGGTTGCTATAATTAACTGAATATTTATTACTGCGGTAGATAAAATGTTATGCGGCTATTATTTTAGTTTTATGACCAAGTGAGAAGCCAACAAGCCAAGCAGCGCCCAGCAGCCGCAGCCAGGTGGGCTTTAGACGGAGTCAACTTAACGGCCAACAACAACAATAGCAACAACAACAACAAAATGGCGGCTGCAATTTGAACAGTGCATAAGCGTATTAGCGTGTATAAGCTTGGCTTGCATAGAGAACAGGCAAGGAGACAAGGAGAAGTTGGTTGGTTGGCAGGGTTAAGAACTTGGGAACTCGAGCCAAAATGCATTTACATGCACTGACAGCCGAGACACGAACCATTGTGCAAGCGCAACCAATTAAGCCAACAACAACAACGACAAGAAAAGAGTCGTCGACTTGACTTCCGAGAAGGATTACCATTCGTATTGGGTTGCTTACAACACAAAGACGACACAATGGAAAAACAAAAAGTCGACTACGAACAACAAAAAATCAAATAACGTCGCTAATTGTTTTAAGGCCGCCAGCAACAGCCAAGAACAACAACAACAACAACTACAACGCAGCATTCTTCAGGTGCACGGCAAACGCAATAAGGTGTGAAATTCAAGCGCATAAATCGCAGGCACACGGCAAAGGCAAAGTCGGCAAAGAAGTTTCTTGAGTTGCTGTTGCATTGCTGCTGCTCCTGTTGGCTGTTGGCATCGGATGCCGTGAGTCGACTCGAGCCAGAGCCAGTTGATAAGGCTCAAAAAAGTTGGCGCTTTCTTCGTCGTTCGCTGGTCCGTAAAATAATAACGACATACTCGCCTTGCCTTGCCTCGCCTTGCCTGCGTTACGCGTATTCCTTTTACATTGTCTACGTGCGGCGGCGTCGGCGGCGGCGTCGGCGGCGGCGGTGGCCAAATACGAGACGGCTTATTAATATTATTACTCATACGCCATGCGGGCCAACAATTCGTTGTTGCTGCCGGCAACTTCTGTTGCCATATAATTATAATTGTTTAATGAACTGCATGGGGTGGCAGCTGTGTGGTTCAGTGTGCGGCCTGTGTTGCCACAAAATGTGGCGAGTGCAAACGGTTCTGTGGTGGTGGGTGGGGGGCAAGTGAAGGTCACACAACAAATTGTTTGATCAATTTAATAGATTTCTAATGAATTTCACGTGAATCAAATTCAAATGCCATTAGTTCAAATCCCTCAGAATAAACAGATAATTTGCCAATTGAAACAAAAAAAACAACAAACCAAAAAAAAGCCCGGCCAAACCGTTATAAAGATCGCACAATCAAAAGTGTTCAACTGTTTCGTGTGTATAATGAATAATGACATAATTATTATTGCACTACCTATTCGAGTATTTTTGTTTTTTCTAGTTAGTTTTACATGCTATAATTGTCATACTAGCACATTACCAAAAAAAACAAATACAAACCGCATTTCACACTACAACAACAACTCACTACCGCAAAAGGTGGAACGAAAAACGAATAACGAAAAACGGGAAACTAAAAACTCAATTCGATATTAATTTCCACAGCAATTTCAACGATAGCAATTCGACACGCAACGTTGCATCCAAACTTTTCCATAAATACTCGCATACTCTGTGCAATGGGACAACACTTCTCGTCTACCAATCGAACTGGAAAGATGCGTTTGACTCTCAGCTACTTCCTCAGTCTGCTCCTCGTGCTCCTCTGTGGCAATGCTCTACTTGTGGTAAGTGAACAAACTCGATCGCAATACCATCGCATCCCAATCCCAACTTACCCTTACCCCGCCTTTGTCTTTCAGAGCGCCAGGCCGCAGGGTCCGTGTGGCCCACCACCCAGTGGACCGCCACCAAGTGGCCCACCGCCGTCGGGACCACCACCGGGCGGACGCTGTGGACCACCGCCATCGACCACACCAGCATCAGGCTAAGTCGGACCGTCGGACAACCAATCGGAACCATCGAAGCCAAGCCAAACAACAGTGTCGTCGAACCCAACCCAGTCCAGTCCAACCGAACTGTAGCTTAAAATTGTTTGTCATGCTCGTTTGTTAATCGATATACTTTTTTTTTTCTATTCCCATCTACCTCAACCCTGTTGATTTGTACCTCTGAACTATATAGATATATATGCAACAAAAAAATCAAATTATATTATTGTTTCATTTAAAAGCGAGTCAAAACTGAAATCAGAAAGGAAAAGATATTTTTCTTAGATTCCTCGAGTCGAGTGGAAAAAGTCCGATAATATGATCAAGAAAGCAAGAGAAGAAAGTATAAGCTTAGAAGGGAAAAAACCTTAAGTACACTCTGAAATATAGTATAGAAATTGATTTAGCCTCTCACGCCATCTAGTCTGCACCCCTGCTCCCTATCCACTCCCCACCCATTGGCTAGTTTTTGGGCACCCGGCTCAGTCCAGTTGAGTGCTCATTTAATTTGCCGTTCATTCGTTTCGGGTGTTGAATTTTTAATCACGCACACGCCTGACCCCAAAAAATCAACTAAAAGAAGCAACAGCGACGAAGGGCATGGCGATGGAGGAGGTGGAGGAGAAAGGAGTTTGGGGAGTCTGGCGTTAGTAGACTTCAAGCTGCAGCAGCCGCACTAACATTTGAATATGCAAGGCAATGCCACTGAGAGCGAGACGAAGTTAGACTAATAACAAGCACACACACACACATACTCACACCAATACACACACTCACGAAACAGGTCAACTCAATTTGGTCAGTTGCCAGCCCAGCTAGCAGTAGTCGGAGCAGTTGGAAATCCCTGCCCACAAAACCGATCCCGTGGAGCGCCCAACGCTTTAAGTTTAGCTCATTAAATAATATCCTTTTTTGGCGACGACGACGACGTCGAACACAAGCATGAAGGTTATGGGGTGGGGGGGACGCTTATCAAAATGTTGCCGCTGCCCTGTCGAACGGGTTGGGTTCCGTTCGGTTCGGTTCGGTTAAGGTGGGTTGGGTTGGGTTTTGTGACCTGGCCTGGCTTCTTCTTTTGGGACATGGTTCACATGGCGCAGTCGATGCGTTTGGCCTCTGAGCTGCGGCACTTTGTTGTTGTTGTTGTTGTTGTTGGTCGGTCCGACGGCCCACGTGGTGGTCGAGAAAGGACTGACCGACCGACCAGCCAGCCTCGCTCTTTCTGTGTCTCGTTTTATGGCTGGGACAGTTTTGTGAAAACGCTTTTAAATATTAAAATCCATGACGATTTCCACAACCGACACACACCAACACACACACAACATTTTCGCCATATAATTTTGTAGTTCGTTTCGAGTTTGAACTGGGGATTGAACTGAACTGAACAGGGGGGTGAGTGTTGGGGGGTTGGGGCAACCGCCCGTTGCGCATATTGAATTTATTTAATTAAGGGTTCCATGTGGCACATACACACACACACACTCTCTCTCTGTGTTTCTGTTCCTGTGTGTGTCTCTCAGCGCCTCGATGACTTCATTTTCAAAAGTATGCAACGATTCCTTTTTTTTGTTGTTTTGGTTTTTTTGTTATGCTTTTTGCTGTCCCGCTCCGCTGCATATTTCACAATAATTTGCACAAATGGACAACTCCAGACTGCCCACACCAGCCCCCCAGCTCCCCCAGAAGCGAGAGAATACGTGTCCATAACTGTGCATAGTTTCGCCTCGTTTCGTTGGATAACTGGCAAATGGGGCAACTGGGGGAAAAGAGGAACTGGAACGGGAACGAGCTCTCCAACTATGGAACTGTTTGCCAGCTTCCGCACATCATCATGGGTGGCAAATTGTGAGACGGCGACGGAGGCGGAGACGGGGGAGGACTCTCGAGTCTCGACTCTTTGGCATGTCACACACACACACACACACACACACACGCACACACACACACATTTTTTGGAGTGGCTTTCTCGTTGTTGTTGTTGTTGTAATTATGAAAATGAAATTAAATGCAAAAAAAAAAAAAGAAATGAAAAGAACAATCCAACAGAAAACAAGTGTTTGTCACACAGCATTAAATCAACTAGAGAAGTTGGAGAAGAGATGGAGTTGCAACCAGTTGGATAATTAATAGACGCGTCCAGTCGGGATTTGCATACACATACGCATCACATACGCATACGCAAGCACCCAAATCAAATGGGCTTCCAAATAATCGGCCACGAAAACCGCTAATATGCCAACATTGGCGTTGCCCGCAAAAAACGCGACCAAAAATCAACACACAAAACACACACACAACACACCGAAACAGCAACAGACGCCTCACTTGTGGCATGAGGCATGTCCGTGTGGCATGCGCCATACGGTATAGCAGTGCGCGAATCGCACAGTCAGTCAACTTATGTGTATTTGTGTGTGTGTGTGTGCAGGTAATGTTGTTGATCAACGCATGAACATTGCCTCAAACTAAATACGGAATGAAAGACAGATTTGAATACCCTTTTTGTATAGAAATACTACATACAATAAGGTAAATTAAAGGTAAAGTAAGTACATTATCGATTACAATCAAAAGCCAACTCGATTTAAACAAGTTTGCCTTGCTCTTTCTTCTTTCGTTCGTCCATCTTGCTTTCGGTTTGTCTTTCTTTCTCGATGTCTGACAGTGAAGATACGATTTCATAGACTATTAGAGCTGAACAGGTAGAACGGTAACATTTTATCGATAACTTTTCTCGTTTCCGATAAACAAAATAACATCTCTAACGAAATCACCTTAACAAGCGATAAGACTCTCCTATTTGTAGTGTATAAGAATGCAGCAAAAGCAAACAAAGTCTCAGTAGAGTAGAAGAAGAGAGAGAGAGTGGATAAACGGGGAAGGGGGGAAGGAATGAAAGTTAAGGCCGAGGACGATTTTGGCTGTTGGCTGTTGGAATGGCGAGTGAGTCGCGATAATAATGATAAACATCACGCTGGGGCAGGCGTGTGGCGTGAGGCAAGTGGCAAGTGGCCAAAGGCTGAATGGAGGTGAGGCAACCATGCATGGAGAGGCATCAGTTTGATGTTGTTGTTGCATCAAAACTCATGCAAAATTTTGAAGGTGTGTGAGAGAGAGTGGAGAAAGTCAATGCAGAATGAGAGCAACTGCAACAAGGTGGCAAGTTGGGTTGGTTCGGACTTGCCACGCACTTTCGCTAGGACGCGCGACGCGACTACGTCAAAAAGTTTGTGTTTTGACAAATGATGTTGCCATGTTGTCCTCAACACTGTCCTGCAGTCATTTTTGGTGTCCTTGCCTCCACTCACTCCCGCCAAACTCTGCCATTTTCTGCTGCTGACCAACTCACACATACGTCCAAACACACACACACAGAGACATAAATAGATACATATTCGTGCCACGGACGTTTCGCCTAATGAACTTTTGGTTCGCCTCGACGACAATTGACAACGAAATTATGACCAGCAATGATGCCCCTGCAACACACACATAGAGAGAGAGAGAGAGGTCCGGTAGTCCCGTGGTTCGGTAGTCCTGTGGTCCGGTAATCCCGTAGACAGCTGTGTGCTTTCAGTTATCATTTTGCAATCATTTTCAAATCGCTGACAGCTCAACAAGTCGCGCGTTAATCTCAACACTCAAACGAATCCATTCGAATGCGTTGTCCCAAAATCGAATTTGAAATAACAAAAAAGAAACTGTTTAATGGGAAAACTTAGAGAAAGCTGAAATTAAGTAATGCAGATGTTAAGTTATAACCAAAGTAACTAATTACAATTGAAATACCTAAAAGTTGATAATAACATTATTTATTTATACAAGTTTGATGATTTCATTTAAAGTTTATTCAAAAAGTTCTTTGTTCTATCTAACTTCCGATTATAAATTCTCAGTAAAGAAGCCATAAGCTGAATTCACTTTACCAAAACACCAAAAATATGCTCTTATTATCCTTTTACTATACCAAATGCCAACTTTTCCCTTTTCCGTTAACTATTTTGAACAATTATCATTGTAAAAACGCATAATTCGCAAATTAAACAGAAAAAATTAACTTTTTAACGCTTCATTCTGTTACTATTTCATTCAATTTACAAACTACTTGCGCGTTCATTATCTTATTAACTCAAAATAGTATCAAACTTGGTTCCGTTGATTCGCTCGCTCGCTTCAAAACCTGTCGCTGACCAAATGAGTTTGCCATTGGCAAGTTCACTCAAGAGCGAGTATTGCACTCAACTTCTCCGCCAGAGAGGCAACAGTTTTCGAAAAGGGGAAGCACTTCGAAACTCTGAATTTCGAAATGTGTGCGCAGCGAGCGCGAGTTAACTGGCAAATGCGCTCAATGCGAGAGGGGCAATTGCTTGTTGAGTGACTTGGCAGCAAGTTGACTGAGCGCTCGGGGTGAGTGTGTGAGTGAGTGTGTGAGCGAGTGAGTGAGTGAGATAGCGGCGTGTTGAGCAGGTTAACCGTTGAAGCTCTCTCTTTACTCATAGCAAGGGGGCTGGGCTTGACAATCAGGCAGCCCCTCTTTACATCACTCCACACTCTACTCCTCTCTCTCTCGCTCTCGCTCTAGCTCTCGCTCTGTCTTACTTTGCACCTAATTCTTCAATAGATCAATTACAAATGGCGTCCAATTGAGTGATTTGTCAATTTGTAAGCAAATATTTCTATGAAAAATTAGTAATAAATGTATTTTTATGAATATTTTTTGGTATTTTTTTTGTGTTTGGCCAAAATAACAGACTCAACTCAGGGGCTAAGCGCTTATCTCGGATGCTGGGATCTTGATCAGAATTTAGCGACAAGTGCGTTGTGGCATTGTATGCAAATGCGCTTGGTTGCAACTTTGCTTGCCACAAGCTAGTTGCAAGTACTTTTGTGGTGCGTGCCCCAAACATTCAAACATTCAACAGCAACAACAACTCTTGTAAGCTGGCAACTTGTAAGCGATTATCAATTTGTCATAAATGGACGCAACTGATAGATGTTGCTGCTGTTGCTGTTGCCGTTGCTGTTGCAGTTGTTGTTGCTCATAGACCGGCGGCCAAGGCAATTGGCCAAAAATGTGCATCTGCCAAGTGCGATAGGCATAAAAGTGTCTCTGTATGTGTGTGTCTCTGTGTGTGTGAGTGAGAGTGAACGAGATGCACAATGCAGCCAAAAATGGGTCAAACTCAACTCGAGCATTCGGGGGAATGGAGTGGCGGTGAGGATGGGCGTGGATGTTGGGAAGGGGGTGGGAGGGAGTTGGGCAGTTGGAGAGGGAATCTCCTTTGTGTTCAAGCCCCGCTTGTAGTAGATGTTAATCGCATTTGATTTAAATACAACTTTGGTTAATTTATGTTGTCGACTGTCAACGCGCAACTTTACTTCCTGCCACACAGCCTTTACTTGCGGTTGTTGTTGTTGCGATTGTTGTGTGTGTGTGTGTGTTTGTGTGTATTATGCTGTATTTGGCAACTCTGGCACACGACTAGATGAGATACTAAGATGCTAACTAACCGTTCAACCCAAAAGCAACATTAAAGGTCAACTTCAATGATCTACAATAAGGAAAACAAGCAGAGAAAAACAGATTCGGCCTCCAAACTGAAAAAGAGTGTAACTGTGAATGCAACTACAAAATGAATTTATATGAAAAATAATTATATATTTAGGGTGTGTTTTGGTGTAATAAGTAAAGTAAGGCTGTTTTCTCTCTCTCTCTCTCTCCTTTCAAAATAAACTTAATAAATAATCATTGAAAGTGAAAGTTGAATTATTAAAAACTAAGAAAAAAAATCAATATATAATAATATATAAAAGTAATATATAAATTGTTAAGGAATTATGGTTTGAGTAGTCTTTATTCCGACTTATATCATAGATCTCACTCACTTACGCCTTAGGAAAGACTTCTTATGAAAATAATAATCGATCAGAATTAAAAACAGTCTTAGGAAGAACTTTTCTGGACAGATCATTGTCTCTATGCATATATAGATGTTTCTGAGTTACTTTAGCAATATTAGAAACAAATATTTCAAAATTCACAAAACTTATTAATAATAATTTTAATGGCTTAACTTCTATATTACTTACTTTCCGAAAAATCTTAAACCTACCTCTACACACACACACACTCACACTACCGTCTAGGACAGCGTCGATAAATGTGTATGTATATATAATTAAATGACAGGCGTTGAATGTTTTAATGAATTTTAAAGCCAAATGTGAGGTTAGTTAGCGGCACAATGAGGTTAGGTTCGGTTCGGTTAGGGTTCGAGATGGAGATAGAGATAGAGTGTGCGCCAAATACAAACAGACGCAAATATTTGTTGAAAACAATAAATTTGTGAGAAGGACTCTCGAACACACACACACAAGATGGTGACTCTCAAAAGGCATTGCATTGAAAATTCATGCATACGTACATTTTGGGTGCGTCAGATGAAAGGATTCGTCTGGGTTGCTGGCCCCTGGAAGCCCAGCAGCTAAATATTTGCCGCGACGCGCACTTTATTATTATCCTTTTATCAATGAAAATACAAACACACATACACACACTTGCACACACTCGCACACACACGTTGAAAGTGAGAGGCACAATGAACCGCACTAAAACAAACAAAAAACTAGCCATATGCAGTGGAGCGCGCTGATTATTATTATCCGGCGGCAAAAGCCGCCCAAAAAAGGGACAGACATACACACACACACAGAGCGACACACACACACACACAGAAAGACAGATGTGCTTAATGTTGGCTATTGAATTAACGCGTTCGTTGAAAACAGCGTCAAGAACGACGTTTGGCAAACTCTTCAATTAATCGCACCTTTTGCACAACGTATACGAAAACGAAAACACAAAACGCACACACGACTATATGACGGCCCCCCGCCACCCCCACTCACCATCGCACACTTTACAAAATCAAAACTACTCGTAAAATCAACTTTTGTTTTTCAAAAAGCCAAAAGCAAGCATTGAACCCTTCCTTACTTCTTCCTCATCTTCAGTCAGTCAGTCAGTTAGTTGGCATATTCATTTGCAAATATATTTATTGAAGCATAATTTTGGAAATGGTTGTTGTTGAGATTTTTGGAGTATTGGTTGTTGTTTTTGATTGAGAGAGTTTGGGTTTGAAAAACTATCAAATGCATTTGACAGCTGGCTCTTCATATTCGAACGCCAAAAGAAGCAGCAACAGCAGCCGCGACGTCTGTTTCTCTCTCTCTCTCTATCTGCTTTTCATTATGCGAATCTTAATGCCATCGCGAATTTGACATACGAGCTTGTGTCTTCTATGTTCAAGGGGGGTGAATGGGGAGAGTTGGCTGAGATGGGAACAAAGAAAGTTGATTACTCTTTAAAGGTTTGAAGAACTGCGACGAAACGAAAATGAATCTCAATAAACGCTTTAAATTGTGTTTTGTTTACCAAGAAAAGGACGAGAATAATCCAAAGATTTCTTTCAATGAACTCAACTCAAATACAGTTCAGACCAAGGCAAACACAGGGAAAACAGGGAAAAGAGACTAACTCTAAGCCCAAATGTAAGTTCAACTCATTTCTGTATGCGAGATTAGTGCATTTTACATTTGAGGTTTTTCTGGTTTTGGGCTTTGCTTGTAAGGAAAAAAATAATAGCGCAGCCGAAAAGTATGCAACACACGTTTGACAACCCGAGACAAAGACTGCCTTGAGAGAGTGAGTGAGAGAGATAGACAGACAGACAGACAGGGACTGAAGCGTTTGACAAAAAAGCGCAGCCGAATGACAAACAGTTGAACAGTGGGAGGGGAGGTTGGGGGGGAGTAGTAAAAGAGTGTGTGGACCAGTTGAGTGGACCACCGCAAGGATGCACACACACACACACACACGCGTACAGACGTGAAACGCAGCGCATTGTCGGATTGAAATGCGGGCGCCCAAACGTGGCATGATGCCTCTGACCGAAAGTGCTTCACTGAAACACACACACACACACGGAGTAGAGTGCTGCAGACACAGCTAGAGTGAGAGAGAGAGGAAGACAGAAAAAAAAGGTGTCCTGTGCAAGGACATGCTAATGTTATTTTTATATTACGCGCGCAACACACAGGTGAAGAAGCTACTTAAAAGGGTCGCCGCTTTTGTTTTTGGCCATGCATGTGTTTAATTTTAATGAAATTAACGCGTGTAATGGCAGCCACGCCCACCGCCCTACCCCCTCTACCCAGCAGCAAAAAATGTTAGCCTCTTTTTTCTATGTAGTATTTTTGTGTTTCGGTTTGTGTTTGTTTGTTGCTAATCTCCGCCCGTCCAGCTGTCTATTTGCCTTTGCTTTTGATGTATGTCATTCAAGGGGGGAGGGACAGTTGCCCCACCCCCCGTCGCGGGAGACGTGTTAAATGTTAATTAAAAAGCAACCGTTGTAACTGTATAACAATCGTGGACTTGTTCCATGTCTTTTTTTCTCTATATGACTCTATGGCTATGCCATGCGTATATAGAGAGTAAGACTCCGGTAAGATGCGGCTTATTGCAGCTTGCACCACTTCCACGAATAAAGCTAAAGCTACACACATAAACACACGCCTAATTAAGGGGCGTGACGCGAGTACGCCTTTA
Organism: Scaptomyza parva; assembly: GCA_035044645.1. Taxonomy (NCBI): domain Eukaryota; kingdom Metazoa; phylum Arthropoda; class Insecta; order Diptera; family Drosophilidae; genus Scaptomyza; species Scaptomyza parva. The sequence continues at coordinate 14,602,996 of JAWNNT010000139.1, forward strand.
ACTTGGGCGCAGGACATGGTGGATTCGACCCGACCCGAGGCTTAATTGGCCAGCGTTCTTTTTGCCCAGAGAGCGACAATACTACACTCAGTAAACAGACATAAAAGTGGTAAACAAACAGGGAACAGGTTAACAAGACACAAACACTAAGCGACAGAGAGAGAGAGAGACGGGGATGGGGGTGGGGGTGGAGGGGCACAACCACAGGCTGGACCAAATCGGAAAGCCTAGCCAAATAAAATGTCATCTTAAATATAATTTTCGCGTATTTTTCCTTGCCACGTTTTGTTTGTTGTGCTTGGGGCTTTGTGCAACTTAGAAGAAAAGATTTGCAAGCGGGTCGCATATGTGTGTTGCATGCAACCAGCCAACCAAAAATACAGCCTGACATTAACAGTTGCATCATTTTTTTCGGCTAAGTGCTACAAATACAAAGCCTCCTAAGCCTTTAGAAACAGAGAGAGAGAGAGAGATAAGAAGCATATCAATAACAAAAATGAGTTTGGAAAAAATAGTTAAGAATCACAAGTGTAACAGAAAAGTGAACCCCTCAACTAATACATATCGAATAAAGTTCTGTTTTTTTTGGGGTTCAGTTTCAAGTGCAGCTGCTCAATTTGTCCAAAATGCCGCAACATGCACTCTACACTTTCTTCCCAAACACACACACACACACACTTTCAAAACGGGGAAACACATTGTGGCTTAGGTGTAGAGGGAAAAAAAGAACAGCTTGCATAGCTGCTAGCTTCGACAAGACGACGATGGTATACGCTTGGGAAACAAGGAAGAACTGCTTATTAATCTTAAAACAATAAATAAGTTTATCACCATTAACTCGATTGATTGTTTGTTGAAAAAGATTTCTTCTGTAAAAAAGGTATAAAGGAAAAGAAGTTTGATTAAGAATACATATAACCATATATATATTACATAACTTAAGTATTCTTAGCTTTTATATCTAACTACATGTAATGAATTTTGATTAGAAATATGTTCAAAAAAGCAACATCTTACATCTGACCTCAACTCATCTCCGATGTCTTCTCTAACTACATTTCAGTATGTACTTTTCTCATAAAGGGTATAAGAAACACACACACACACACGCACGCACACATACTTATGTTGAACTGTGTTTGCGTGGGGTCCTCGTGGAAACTTGCGGTGTGGTGCGGTGCGCTTTGTTGGTGGCCGCCGCAGATAAACGCATAAATGACGAGCTGAAATCTTTTTGCCAGGGCATTTTCTTGGCCCACAGCCCCCTCCCACACCCTCCCCAACCCAACCACACTCTCTCACATGCCACGCACCACCCACGACCCATCCAATGTTAAAAAGCATTTTTTTGTTAAGCCTTTTGAGAAAAAACGTCGCTTACCGCGTGGCAAATACTAGTGGCAAGGATGAAAAGGGGTGTGGGGGGGTGCTTGCACAGGTTGTTGCTAGTACGAAGTATGAGGCATGTGTAAAAATTATAAGAATTTCGCTCTCAACTTCTGTACTTGCTGTGTGGTTATCATTTTTCCTTTCTTCCACATACTTTTTTTCTTTTTTTTTTTTGTAACATTTTGTAGCATTTGGAGAAATATGCATGATGCTTGGGTTTCTCCTTTCTGAATGTTACTGATTTTCTTTCTGTTTTTTTTTCAGTTTGTTGTGTGTTTTTGTGACTTCTCTCTTTTTCTTTTGCAGCTGCTGTTTTATTTTATTAAGAATGTGTAAATTTCTACTTTATGCAAAAGCTGCGGCCGCGACTTCTTAGCATTTTTTCCCATTCCCATTCCCACCAAAGGCACACAACAAAAACCAGAAAAAACCGCGATAGAAAATGAAGAAATATTCTGTTTATGGCTTGTGTTGGGGCGCAGCAATGCGTTTGATGCTGCACACATCACTTAAAGCCAGAGTTCTTAAAGTCAGCCTATGACAATTTCTTACCAACTAATACACTCACCCACACACACACACACATGTGTCCTCTGTGTAGCAGTAGTAGTAGTGGAGAACCAAGCTTGAGCCATTAATCGCATTGGTGTTTATTTAGCTTGTAATTACATTCATTTATTTACTTATTGACTGTGTCGACACAGACCAGACTCCAGGCTAGACTCCCCAAAATAACTAACAATATTCAGAGAGACCCCCCAACCTGACCTACACAGGCAGGAGAGAAGGAGGGGGCCAGCCGGCCAACCCCCATTAAAAGCCAATATCTTTTGCGCTGGTAGCAGCCGCAGCCAAATAGGAAAAAATGTCTTTGAATGACTGACAATCAATTTGGCTTGACTGCATGCCGTTCATTTGGCTAAGGAGGTGGGGGGGGAGTAAGGGGAAGTAAGGACGGGTGACTGGTCTCGTGTTGCCTTAACGAACGTTGAAAATTACTTTGACATAAGTTAATTAATCTTTGGTGCGCAAAGTTCGTGTTTGAAATATTGCATAGCTCCACAAAAGCAAAACAAAAATGTTTTTGCGAACCGCAAGGATGCCAGCCGCCAGGAAGTAAGCATCACCACCGCCCCTCCCACCCACTGACAACCGAAAGGAAACCCAAGAAGAGAAAGTGAACTGACTGACTGACTGAGTGTCTGTCCAACTGTCTGCTTGAATGAAATATTTGTCAATGAGTATTGCTAATTTACAAGTTTGATTTGTGCGCTCGCCATTTCCATTCCCATTTCCATTGCCAACTCCAATGCCACTTCCTGTCCACAGGACACAGAGAACAGGGGACAGAGGACAGACGACACACAGCAAAGAAGACAGAAGACAGGTCGGTCGTATCTGGATTCCAGTCCAGGCGCGCGCTCCTTGAGAAATTGCTAAGGCATTCTTTTGGCTAGCCGTACATAAATAAAATTAAACTTACTAACGTGTTGTCCGCTGTGGAACTTCTTGTTCTTGTTCTTTGGGTTCCTTTTTCAAAGCACTTGCAAAAACTTTTTACCTTCTTCTTCTTCTTCATGTTCAACTATGAGAGCTCATTTCGGGTGTGTGTGTGTGTTCGAGTGAGTGTGTGTTTGCCTACTTTCAGATGCAAGACGTTGTCCGTTAAACTACAATTCCAAAGTTACTTGGTTAACGGACAAAAACCGAAGGTAAGCTCTGACTTAATACAAAGGAAATGCAAATGGTTGAAGAATTTTTTGTGAAGGAGCAACTTCAATCACAGATCGCATAAGACTTTTCAAATTCCAAGCTGAGAGTAAAAAACTTATTTAGTTTTAATATTAACATAATATTCCTTACACACCAGTCATTAAGAGCATTGTGTTAAGTTGAAGGTCAAGAATTGCATAAGGAATACTCTACGACTAAGTTTTTCCTTTACTTTTACCAAACTTATATATGAACTACTAAGAGAACAAGTCTTGTACAAACTAGGGTTGAAATACATCCAAAAATCACTTAAAGCGCATCAAATCAAAATCACTTAACTACCCAAAAGTACAACACAATGAAGAAGAACTGTGAACTGCTTCTGTAACGTTCTTAGATGTCTAATGTCCAATGTCCAATGATAAACCCACAAAATCAATGAGCCTTGCCATATGCCTGAGCCAAACAGCAAACTCTTAGTTTTTCATTTCGCATTGCCCATTCCCCTTCCCGTTCCCATTTTCACTTCGCCTGATAGTTCTTGGCTGAAGTGGACCACCTAGCGGGATACCAAGTGAATTCTGGTCTGGTCTGAGTCCTTTGCAGTCATTTCTCATACAATTGCCACTGTCATTTGGCTGTCGCCCGAGCTCAGCTCTCCGAGAAAAACAAAGACAGAGTGAGAGCGAGAGAGCAAGAGCGAGAGAGACGGCAAAGCAACTTGTAATGGACTTTAATCAATTAATTTGAAAACGCTTTTCATTGCCAATGCGACAAGGCAAGCCGAAGAGAGAGCCAGCCGAAGGGGCAAACGGGGTAGCGGACAATGGGAAAGCAGCGTCTGGCCGAGCTGCCATTGCCGGCCACTTTCTTGCAATCCCCCAAAAAGATCCAAAAAGAGAAAGAGAGACTGTGAGACAATACGGCAAACGGAAATACATGGCCAAAACCGATGCCAAAAATGTAGCCCCTGACGCTGTTGAACAGGGGACAGGAACAGGAACAGGGACAGAGCTCGGACACAAAAAAGAATAAATAAACAACCCGCTTCTGGGCATACTGTGTGATGGTGAAGACGGGAAGGGCATGAAAGGGGGACGGGCACAGGGACAAAAGGAACAGAGAACAACACAACGAACGCACTTAAAACACAATGATGCTCATTGTATCTGACAGGCTGGCTAGGCGACGAGCAAAAGGACGACAATTCAACTGGGCAGAGAGGAATAAGGAGCAGACAGAGGTGTGACAAAAGGAGGGCGAAGGGAGCTGTTGCTGCTGATCCGTTGGAGTCACACACACACACACACACACAGATACGCCTAAGACGATGGCGTCGTCTGTCTAGTCCCAGTTGCCTGGTCTGGCCTGGCCTGGCCTGCTACTCCTGGCTAGCACTTTGATTACGCATTGGCTTTGCCAGCTGCCTGCTGCCTGCCTGCTGCTGTCCTTTAGCTCCTGGTTAAGTCCTGCTTCCAGGTTCTAGGCCAAACTCAAACTCCCGTTGCCGTTTCGTTCGAGTCTTTCTTTCTATCTTCTCTTTTTTTAGTGGGTAAGGGAGATAGAGAAGGGGACCAATGTTGTTTGGCATTTTGCGTTTGTTGTCGTTTTTGGCACTTCAGTTTGATTCCGTTGGTTTGCCTTCGCCTTTTGCCTTTTTGCTGCCGGCTTCCCATTGTCCTGTTCTCCCAGTTCGTCACGCACTTTGGTCGTCGCCATCGTCGTCGTGCTGCCGCGGCAATTAATGAACGGACTGAGCGCGGGCGCAAGACTACTCAAGTGTGCTCTCATTGCCATTGAAAACAAATTAGTGTCGATAAAGTCAAAAAGTTGCACTTGCCAAGTGGACGACTCAGTCAATCACAGAAAAGGGTGAAACATAGCGAACAAGAAAGGGTTAGATCAAATGGAAGAGTTCATTAGATTGAAGTCCTTGAGTGGGATAACTTAGGGAACAGATATTTGGGAGCGCTATGAAACTCTGTCGATAATTTTTTGTCGATAATATTCGATGAAAGTAATAAAACTTTTCTAAATATCTTAAATGTTAGTATAAAGATAGTTTTTAAGATAACTTCTCCTTCTTCCATTAAAATGATCAGGGCACAACACATATATATATACATGAATGAAGAAATGAGAGAGATATTTGATTGCTGGCTTATTTCCGTTTCCGACTCTCCCTCTCTCTCTCTCTTCTTCTCACTCTTTCGCTCGTTGTAAGTAATGCGCGGAACGCTGCACGCTGAACGGTGAATGGTGAATGGTGAACAGAAAGAATGAAACGTCAACCAATTTCAAGTCACAATGACACCGAGAGGCGACATTGGCGCTGGACCCTGCAAATGGCAAGAAATCAACGTCAGCTCAGCGACAGAAGCAGAACCAGCAACAGCTAAAAAACAAAACAAAAAAACAAGAATAAGAACAAAAATGCTAGCGTCAAGAATGTCCAACTTGACTAGATACCCTGTAGTCTAACTAGTAGTTCTTTGCTGAGAAATTGTTTCCTTTCTTGTTGATCTCGTTTAAAGGCTCGTGCAAGTCTTCTGTTTGTGCTAATGATAACCTTTTTAGTTGTTTCCTTGGTTATAGGGTATCAGAAAGTAGAATGAAGCCAAACGAAACGCAGCTGGAAAAAAGAATTAAATCAAGAACTCATTAAGGCGCCGGATGCAATCACACTTTGCGCTATTCACTGAGTCACTCGCTCTCTCTCTCTCTTTCACACTACTGGTGTCTCGGTCTCTCTCTCTCTCTCTCTCTCTGTAGCTCTCTGTCTTACTTATCCTTTACCTCCGGTTCACAATGTTTCTGTCTCTCATACGATAGCGCGAGGCTCTATAAAAATGGCGTCAACACACACACACACACAAATACATACAGTGAGAATGTCGCCGTTGCAGTTGCTTTCTACGTCGCCGTCGCTGTCGCCGTTTGCCGCAAAAGTGCGCACAATTATTCATTAACTTTGCACCGGAAAAGCAGAGAAATTAAAAACTGCCAACGCCAGGATAAATAGGGACAAAGTGCAGAAATTAAAAATATGAGAAATAGTACAGAGAGCACACACAAAAAAAAAAAAAAAGAAAAACAACAACGCAAAAGAAAAGAAAAATAAAACAAGAGGAGTGAAGAGAACTGAACAGAACAGAACAGAAAAAAATGAATGTATGCAGAGACTGCTGAAACAGAGTTGAGAGCTACTAGCTGAAACGGGCTAAGAGTAGCCATGGCAAAAGCCTGTAAGTGTGTGTGTGTGCCCGCATCAGTCCAATGTGTGGGTGGTTTAGGTGGTGGGTGAGGGGGGATGGGTGGTGCAGAGGTCACCAGCTCACAACTAATAAAACAAAAGTCAAAAGTCCTTTAGCGCAATGAAGAAGCTAAAAATGCAACGCTGCAACAGCGGCAACAGCAGCAACAGCAGCAGCAGCAGCGACAGCTTAAACTACAAAAAGAGCGCGACGCTAAGTAAAAAAATGAATGAAAGGGAGAATGGGTGAAGGGTTGAAAGGGTGTTGGGTTGGGCGGTGATAAGGGTTAAGGCTGATGAGCTGATGCTGAAGCTGAAGCTGACGCTTCTGTCGACCCGCAGTCGGCATAATGAGCGCGCGTCCGCGCCGCTGCGGGCAACCATAAAAATCTCATACAATCCTCCCTACCCCCCGCCCACTCCCTCTCTCACTCTCTCTCTCTCTCTGTCTTTCGCCAACCAAAAGTCATTTGACTGCCCGGCATTTGGCGCAATGCACCACCCCTTCCCCCACGACAACGACACCGACGCTGACGCCTTTTTAGCCAGCATCGCCTAAAAGCATGCAGCACTTATTGTTTTATTCGCCAACGTTGTTGGAGACGTTAGGCGACGATGGCAGCATATCCGCTCCACGTCACTTGTGATAATTGCGTGCAGCCGGTGGCCCAAAACCCCCCCCTCTCCCTCTCGCTCTCGCTCTCGCTCTCTCTCTGTGTGTGTGTGTTGAAATTCTAAGAAATCTGGCAACGCCAAGCCAAGTGACACATGCAAAAAGGCGCAACCCAAAAGCCCTTAGACGGCCGCCTCAACCAACTGTGCAAAGCGGCCTTTGTGCATATCGCGGCGCACCGGATCAGCTCCAGAGCTCAACAGCAACACACCCACACACACACACACACGCAGAGCAAAAGGCATCACCCGCCCCGCCCCGCCAGCTCTTAACCCAAAGAACAAGCGTCACCAGCAAACGATGATGCCAAACAACAAAAAGGGTCAAAAGGCGCAAAGCAGGCAAGCAAAAAAAAATAAATAATATATATATATATATATTTATGTGTGTGTGTGTGTATTTGCAGCATAGCAATGCGAAATAAAAATTCATAATTACGTTTACGCCGGTAATTAAAAATTATTGTAATACACGCAATGGCCAGTTGGCCACGCCCCCACCCCGCCACCGCACCATACACACTGACGCCCACAATCGTCGGCCCAAAAATAAAAGAAATAAATAAAAAACAGAGAGAGAGAGAGAGAAAGAGACAGACGGAGGAGCGACTCATGTGGCTAGCAGAATGCGGCAAGATGCGGTGGAATATAGAGGGATGGGGAGAGGGGGTAGGGAGATTGGGGGATGCGGTGTGTGGTTCACAAGTCCGGGGCAGCTGCCACAGCGGTCGGCTGCACAAATCACGGAAGCTGCGACAGAAAAAGTTAAGACCCCCCCCACCGTCAACCCTCTCCCTACCCACCAAACACACACACACACCAACACACAACCAAAAATATAGAGAGAGTGGATGTGAGGACACGAGGATACGAGGATGCGTCTGGTAGACGACAGCGGCGGTAATTACATGATAAAAACTATTTAAGTGGTTGCCAGTTACGCTAAGGGGGTAAGGGGTGGTTGCGGGGGGGTGAGACTCAAATGAGGGGCCCGCCGTCAAAACGGAAACGGAAGTGAACGCAAAGCGAGCCGAAGCTCTGGGTTTAATGATATTGTGTAGTGGTAGAGTGAGAGAGCGACACAGAGAGAGAGGGAGAGAGTAAGAAAAACGGTGACAGAAATTTAACAAGTATTCATTATTCAGAGTGAGAGAGAGAGAGAGAGAGGGAGAGATACGAATGGATTTTTATGGTATGATAATTGTTAAAAATTTTATTTTCTATTTCTTAGATTGCCGAAAATAAGAAAGAAAATATGGAATTTGCAGGCTGGTTTATGATCTTTGATAAACTTCAGTTCAGCTATGTTTTGAGTTAAGATTCTAGAGGTATTTGACTTTTTGACTAGTTAACCTTCAGTTGGTGGCAAAGTCTTTATGCAGGAACTCTTTCAATCGAACCAAAAAATGTTTGATCTTTAAACTTTCAACTCCAAAAAAAGTCTATTGTATTGCCAGCCATTTGACCTTTTTCCCACCCGCTTCCACTCCACGTCCCAGTGCACCTTGCTCCCGTGCACTTTTGCGCTTTTATCAATACAATTAAAATTTGTAATCAAAATAATTAAATCATATTCCATTGATGGCACAAGCGATTGCACAAATGCGATGGCAATGGCAATGGCGATGGCGATGACGTTATGAGTACGTCATAAACCATCAAAGTGAAAATTCAAAGGTTACCCCCTCCACCCACCCCCCCTTCGGGGCTAGCATCAACGGGCACTTAAATTACGCACACATCGTTAAACGCGCGTTTGCAAATTGAACAATATTTGAAAAATTACACAACACAACACAAAAAAAAAAATAAATAAAAATTGAAGCGCCAGAAACCATCACAAACCCCACCCCACCCCACCTCCATCCTCGTATCCCACCCATCACATTACATTACTTTATCCACATCCACAGCAAACAAAAAAAATAGAATTGCGAAATTTTTTATTAATGTTGCGGCATACGCAACGCCGCTGGGCAAAAGCCGCGCAGCTCGTTAGCAACTTAAGCTTGAGCTGTTGACGACGACGACGACGTCAAACAAAAGGGAAACGTCAATGCGCCGTTGAATTGGCAACATATTTGCGAACAGCACGACTCGCGAAATGCCATCCCACCCCACCTAACCCAACCCAACCCAACCCACCACCCACAGTGTTGCTACACAGGCGCCAGCCCGCGGCATATGCGAGCCGAACAACAACAACAGCAACAGCGAAAAAGACGCCAAGCTTACTTTCCCTCTCCCCTACACACACATACCGATCTCAGGCCACCCACTCACTGCCCCCTGCCTCTCTCACTTGCCGCCGCGTGTTTGATTACCACGCGCGGTTACACGCAAAACAACGCAATTTTCGGCATGCATGCCGCTAGTCGAAACCCCAAACCCAAACCCAAGAGTCAGGCCAGGCTATCATGGTGGATGGTGGATGGATGGATATACGAGGTCAGGAAGGTCGGGTGGTAGGGCGGTCGGTCGGGTGGTCGGGCGACTGCTGTTCAATACGGTTGGGGGCGGGGCCGGGGTCACGCTAGAAGCTGCAAGAAAAATCGCACAAAATCCCACTTGACAGGCGTAGTTAGCGGCATCAAATGCAAATATCAGTCATGTTGCCGAAACCTAGCGAGGGTTGCCTCAAAAATATGCCAACTATCTACAAGAAGATGAGCCTCCTTTTGACAATTTCATATTCAAGTCAAATTATGTTTTGATTTTTAATAAGTTATGAACCTGAACCCAACATATTAGCCAAAAGAAAGGAACTTCTCGGGCAACCCACTCTGTGTGCCTTAACATCTTTTGATATATTGAACAGTCGCGACTGGCGGGCCGTCGACTGCGGTTAATGGCTTATTTAAAATTGTGGCGCGGAGCATTTTGAGAAATTGGCAAAAGAACACAAACGAAAAAAAAAAAACACAGAGAGTGCTGCGGTTGGAAATTGATACGTGGCAATCAGTGCGACAATCCCCCGGCCTAAAGAAGCCAGCTTTAAATCATAATCAGTAAAATGGAAAAAATATAAATAATGAAAATTACAACGGAGCTGTAGCTGAAGCGATGCAAAAATTGAAAGTAGAGCGCGGAGGGTTGGCAAAAAAAATGTAACGAAAATTTGCATAACTTTTGGGTGGTTCGAGTGATTTTGATGTTGGTTTGGGGTGGGGTGGGGTTGGCTGGAACGGGATGGGGGAATCAACAGGATGATTACGCCAAGCAACAAACACAGAGAGATTTTCACAGAGAGAGACAGAGAGAGAGAGAGAGAAGAAAAAATAGGAAGAAACCAAAATGAAATTAATCTAATAAGGCAACATTGTCGTCGTCCCGTTGTTGTCCCTGTTGTGGCACACCAAAAGCTTAAACTTTGTTAGCTTCTTGTGCAACATTCGTTGTTGTTGTTGTTGTTGTTCGTGTTCGTGTTGTTGGGCCCAAGTCAATTTTACAAACCATTGATGCAGAAGATCAAACTTCCGCAAATGTTGTTAATGAAATATTAATGCGAAAAGGATATGCAATTGACAATTGTCTCTCTCTCTCTCTCTCTACCTCACTTTTCGTCGTACTACCCCCGTCTATATATTTGCTGCCATCTGCCTTTTGGATGGGCTTACAACGCAAAGCCGCTCATTTGCATAGGGTCCAAAGAGAAGCCAAGGAATCAGAAATGGCAACGGCCACTAGAGCGAATCCAGCTCTAAATTAAATTACAATTTCAACTTTACAGATAATACGAAAACAACGGGAAAAAAATACACACACACACAGACACACAAAATCAAAACTTTGTAAAGGAAAAATATAATCGCAGCCATTAATCATTGCTCTGCCACTTTCTCTCTTCCAACCCCATCCACCCTCAAACACTTTCTCTTCGCGAGCTGCAGCTTCAATTGACATTTTCCATTTGTGCCAGTTTCAAAGCGTCTTATGCAAATTTCCTACTTCCCCCGTCCACCGTCCGCCGTCTTCCCAAACCCAAACCCATCCACACACCCATTTCCTTTATATTCCAACAACAGCACGTATTGGCTGCAGTTAAAAGCATTGATAAATCATATCCACAAAATGCCCCGCACAGATTTCTTGTGTTGCGAGAAATATAGCCGAACACCACCCAACCGCTCAACCACCCAACCACTGCCCATTGCTCAGGCAGACAATCAGTACAAGTACACAAAAAGGGGTCCAGCTTTTGCTTTTGTTTCGCATTTCACTTGAATCTCGAAACGGAATAAAGTTCCTATTGCAAACCTTTTTTGATGATCAGAACCTAACCGGGAAACCTTAATCCCGTAAGGGGCTTGCGACGAATATAAGGAAATTGTTTCATTCTTTTCGAATCATCACCTTCATGACCTTCACTTAGCTTGACTTTAACTGCCAAATGTGGCCAACACACAACATAGAGGCCCACGCACACACACAGTAAATCGGTCTGTGGTTAAGGGTTTCGGTTTTGATATCAGTTTCTGCTTTGGGTTTCAACTTCTAAAACACTTTAGTGCAAGCAAGCAGATATGCAAAGGATCGAGAGGCCGTCGTCTTTGGTCTTTCTCTTCAATGTTGCGTGGTGCTGGTGTGTTAAGTAAACTGTCAATATTTGATGTATGTTAACACCCAGCGCCTACACACACAGAGAGGGAGAGGAAGAGAACTTAAAGCCCATGCCTGACGTGTCAACAAACATTCAGCCTGTTGATGACGTCGCCCTTGTCGATGTCGATGCTGATGCTGATGCTGATGTCGATGTCGTCTGGAGTGCCTCAGTTGCCGCCGTCGCCTGTTAGCTGCCTTGTTAAACCGATTTGGCATATTTTGTGCTTGTGTACGTATGTGTGTGTGTGTGTGTGTTTCTAGCCATATGCACCATTTGGCAACCAAATGCCAAAAGGCAGCCACAAACACGCGCGCATTAGACTCCCAGCCAGTCGAGTCAGTCAGTCAGGCAGGCCAGCCCAGCCACAAGGATACAAGTTGGTAATCGCTTGTGGATGGGGATGGGGGTATGGGGAGTACAGACATGTCATCTGCCGCTTGGCAACGTTTTACTGTTATTCAATATGTCAAAATTGTGTCGATAACGTTCAAGCCGTTCACCGCCCCCCTCAACCGGAATGGATTGGGTTGGATGCCAACAGAAGGATTGAAGTTGACAGATCAGGCCGCCATTTGTGGTTGCACCTTGGCATTCATGCCCCAGGGCTAACAGTTGCAACAACAAAACAGAGCCAGCAAGGAGCATGATTTGGGTTTGTGTTAAAGCCACTGGCAAACAATGTTGTTGGTTGTTCGTTGTTGCTTTTACCAGTTGCCGCGTCTGTTGCACGCAAACTTAATTAATCAATTTCAAATCAATTACCACAAATTTGTTACCAATATGCAACGACATGAATCAGTAAAGCACCCCGCACCCAACCACCGACTGCAACTTGGAGACATCGAAAGAGATGGGTCTAGGGTCCAGACTAGCCCAGACTAAGATAAGACCCTGGCTGGTTTGCTGGCGTCACATAAACAAATCTTAGCTGTCAAAAGTGCTCTCAAATCCATTGTGCTAATCTCGACTCGAAAGAGGGAGTAGGCGGCGAGACGGGGTGGGGTGGGGCGGGGACGGTCAGGTCAATGCAATGCAACAGCTCTAACGGCATTCCATAAATCACTAAACACTTGAATGACGCTGCCAATGCAACTTGCAACACATTGCACACACTCCCAATCCCAACACTTGGTGTGGGTCAGAGACTGCAACTGCAACTGCAACTGAGACTAGAGGGGAGGCTTAACATGCAAACGACATAAACACACACACACACACCCAGTCACACACACACACACCCAGTCACACACACACACATGCAGTCACACCCAGGCGGAAGCGGACAGCGGCCGGATGCAATGCCAAAGGATGCCGTTTGTCGTTTTGCAATGGCAGGCTTTCTCCTTCGGCCTGCGCCTGTGCCTCGGCTCCGGCTTGGGCTGGGGGCTTGGGTCTCATAATTCAAAATTGAAATTGCAACAATCAATTGCAACAACATGCAACAAATCGTTTGTTGCCTGGTCGCCTAATCACTGCACGTTAGTTCAACAGCCAACGGCCAACAACGGAAGCAATGCAAAAGGATGCCAATGTGAATGTGAATCGAAATGTGAATCTGAATGCAAACAGGCACATACACATACATATATATAGTTATATATATATACTTGTATGTAGTCAACGAAGCATTCAGGGTTGACACATAAGTCTTAGTCGATATGTATGTATGGGATGGGGCAAGAGCAATTGCTGCTCAGCTTATTTTGGATCATTTCTCTTCAACCAGAAACTCAGCCTGATTAACTGCTTATTGTGTGTGTGTGTGTGTGTGTGTGCACTTAGCCAATGTGATCGATTGTGATTGATTGATTGATTGGTTGCTCATTAAGAACATATAGGAAGCATCTAAAGCTCAACCGAATTGTTTGTGTACATTTCTCAAATCAAATGATATCAAATATATATAAAAAAAAATCACTTGTGTTTTTTACTCAGTATCACAGTAAAGATGTGATTTGTATAAGAAAAAACTTTTTACATTTAAACAAAAATAAATCATTAAGAGAGATAAAATGATGTTATAAAGATAAGTGCTTAAGGGGTTTTCCGTAAACTTGATGCTCTGTTATTTGTTGAGATTTTTCATCAATTGACCTGAAATTACTTCAAATAATTCAATACACTAATTCGAAACTCCTTTACCTTCGCCTTAACAATTTACATCACAAAGTTAATATTGTGATTGCAGCAGAATGAGTTTCAGTTATGTATGTGTGTGTGTGTGTGTGTGTGTGGCCCAATCATGCGTTGGGTATAATTAGTGCAGTTCACGAGCTGCCGGCCGGGTCGACCTACCGCCTAATGCTAATCTGTGATTTTCCAAATTGTTTCACAAGTGTCATAAATCAATGAAATATCAATAAGCTTCTGCAATGTGCTTGTGCCTGTTGTGGTTGCTGCTGCTGCTGCTGGCGTTTCTGTTTGGAAAATGCAAATTTCGCAAAAGGATATGCCTATGCATAAATGGAATTTGTGGACCAAGTCGCAGCAGCAGCAGCAGCAAAAGCAGAAGCCTGAAACTCGACAGACAACAGTGCAACAGCAGCAGACAGAAGGAGGAAGGATGGCCAAAAGGCTGTTGGAGACACGAGACAAACATATTTCATGCAGTCTCAATTGGAATTCTAAATCAATCAGATTGAGACGATGACTGGGTAGCAATTGCACCACCCCGCCCAACCCTCCGCCCACCACACTATGCCTGCCAACTGTCTCGTCTCTCTGCTGGGGCAGAGACAGAGACAAAGCTGTACAAGCAGCAAGCAGCAAGCACAACAACATGCAACATGCAACAATAACAACAACCTCTTGACCCCATCTGTCTGTGCATTAAGTAAGACACAAATCATAATCGTATGCGAATTCGTATTCGTATTCGTGTTTGCAATGAGAACTGCTAACTGGTAACTTGCAACTGGCAACTGGCAACTGGCAAGTGGCAACTGGCAACTGGCAGGACAAAGACGAGACGAGACGAGACAAGAGGAGACGAGACAAGAGGAGACGAGACGAGACGAGAGTTGGAAGTGTGTTAGGATATGCAAAATTTCAAATATGAATTGAACTGATATATTAATGGCCACTTGGGCTACCTAACAGCTACCAACCAATGCCCAACACACATCAGTGAGTAAGGAAGTGTTTGGGTTTGGGTTGGATTGGGTTGGGCCAGTCAGCAAAAGTAGCTACAGTTTCCGGCGGGGAGACGGCAAGCGAGAGCGAGGCCTTAGGACTCAGACTCAGGTTCAGCCTTTGGAATCGGATTCAGAATCACAGAGACGAGAGCCGAGAGTCGAGAGTTGAGAGTCGAGAGTCGGCGTTGGCATTTATAAATCAAAATGTTAGGCCAACAAACCTTGGCAGGCCGAAAGGACATGCCTGCTTCTGCATTGTAATATCGATGTGTGTGTGTGTGTGTGTTTGAGTGTGTGTGTGCGTAATTGCCAGGAGCCAAAGCTTGTAGGCAGCAACAGCAACAGCAGCGGCAACGGCAGCGGCAACATCCTTGCGCCTTGGCATCAAAACGTTGCAAGCAACTTATCTCTTGGCCTGGCCATATAAATAATGACAAGCACGACGACAAATAATAATGCACACACACGCACACACACACTAACACTACAGGATATGCAGCACAATAGGCCTACAGGAAAAAAGACTTGAGTGTGAGCGAGATGGCAAGATGATGGTATGTATGTGTGTGTGTGCGTGTGTTTGTGTTTGTGCATAATATGAAAATTTATGTGCGGAAAGGATTGAAAATAAATTTATGAATTATATTGGTTAGAAAATTGCATCTACTCAAGGATATCCTTAATGTTTATAGGATATGCATGCGTTTTACTGCCGGTGTACGGCGCCATTGTCTCTCCATTGCAATGACGACAAGGAGGGGAGGTGAGGCGAAGTGGACAATTGCAGCTGTATCTACACATGTATCTATATATCCATATCCATATCTCTATCTGTATCTGTTACGTGGAATACCATCACAATGTCCGTCGCTGAATTTATTGTTTGTTTGATTTGCATTGTGCCTCAACTTAAAAGCATTGCCGCCACACACACACACACACACACACATACATACAGACACATGTATTCACTTTAAGACACATCTTATCAGCGATAAAAGCAACAATTTGCCCGCACTCTAAGTGCCTTTCAACACAGAAAATGACATTTTCCAACACACACACAAACACAACTCATCATAAAAATCCAATAAATGCTGCACTGCTACCCAATACGACTTCCGCTCTACACTACACTACACACACACACACACACAAACACACTCATACACGCATAGTGTAGCTGTTGCTTTTGCCTTTTTACGAGGATTCGGTTTTTGGCTTCACCCTCCATCATCGTCATCGTCATCTTTGGTTGTACTAGTTTACGACTTTTTCTTTCGATGTGTTTGTCGGTCTTGTTCTGTATTTAATCTATCAAAGTTCAGTTACATCACATACACTCAAAACAACAACATAGTCGAAAGTAAGTAACACGTAAATTGTAACACAAGTGTCCCAATCAATAACGTATTTATATTTGTAAAAATAGGTCAAAATCAGAAATAAATTAATAATCATCTTTTTACCCCTCAATTCTCTCCGTGTAGTGCACACCTTCTTAACTTTCTTAACACACACACACACATATATATACTACTGCAAAATCGTAATAAAACTTGCTTGACACGTTTATGTTTATATTCTCCGCAAGAAACGAGCGGGCATCAACATCATCTTCACGACTCACAGTAGATCAAATGGCTGTCCCGGGAACGCATTTCGGGTGGATTAAGCTTGGGGCAACACTGGCAAATAGCTCGCAGTGCAGATAGATACGTTTCATTACTTTGTCAATGCTTATTACTACATCAATATGTATCAATATTGTAACGAAAACTAACTTTCATTAATAAAAATATATACAATTTTCTTTCTACTTTCAGAAATCTTTAAGATTTATTGTTTATAATTTAATAATTTATAGTATAGAAAATCATAAAAAAAATATATATATATACGATTTTGACTTTCATTCCATTAATTACATCATAAAATAAATTTTTTCACACTCGCTTAAGAACCATGAAAGATGTTCAGAAACACACTTATCAACCTTGCACTAGACCCTGCCCCCCAAGAATAGATGAGAGCAATATTAAAAAAAAAAAAAAAACAATTCGATAGCTTGAGTGCACATGATAATTGTATGCATTTTGCGTTGTCATTTTCGAAAGCCCTAAATAAATAAATAAAGTCATAAAGCGAAATCAGACTCAAAAATCAACAACATACGAACTCAATTAGGTTTTAATGTGCCACAATAATTGCACCTCCGTCGGCCGTTGCAATTACAGCTGCTGTGATAGTTTTGGCTGCTCACTCCATATAAGCCGGCAGCCTCGACACAGATTCCAAATCCAAATCCCAAGCACACTGGCACAATGCGTCTTTATCTGGTACTCGCCGTCATCCTAACCATTCTATTGGTAAGTCCAACCCACTGCAAAGGAAGCCGAACTACCACTGCTAATCAGAACACACTTCACTCTTAATCGTGTCCAGCAACTGGTCGCAGCTCGAGTGACACCTGCCCAGGATGGCCAGCATCATCGCTCAACTACAGCTATGGCTAGTCTTAGAGCTGATGCAGCTGCAGCTGGAGCTCCTTCTGGACAACCGCCACATAATAGGCCACCACCGCCTCGCGCCAACACAACTGCCTCTTCTGGCTAAAATAAAGAGAGTTTCTTCTAACTCGCGTGGACATGGGACAAAGGACAACGCATCAATGAAAACTTTTATATAATCAATGCACAACAAAAACCAAAAAAAAAACACAAAGAGCATCGCAATAAAATGATTGATAAAGTAAATTTCCATTTTAACCTCTAGAACAAATCATTGATAGATGCACTTTTTCCAGGTGCAAGTTCCATTTATTATCCGATTTCTTTCCACAGATACATTTTCTGTTTATTCACAAGAGATCAACTTTTGCTATGGCAAAATAACACCTTAAAAGCTATTGTTGCAGTCAGTTTAGTATATGAGTATGACCTACAACACATGGTATAGTAATTACGGCAAGCGATAAGATGATAATCTGAATACATTATAAAGCCAGACAAAAGCACTGCCATGGCTCTAATTGAAGGCTCTCACAGCCATAAATAGTCATAATAAATTCGTTCAATTTGGAAGTTTATCGGCTGACGTGAATGGTGATGGGGAATTTACCCCACCGCTTGACATTATCAGAAAAGCAATTGAATAGCAACATTTCAAACACTTTTTAACAACCGGAACTTTGATCTGATTTCCGATTTCTGATTACAACAAAGTGATTTTTCTCTCTTCTGATTCTAACTGATTCTAACTTAACCTCTAACCATAGGAAAACAAAGTAAAATATACGATTAAATCGCATTAGAGGTAACGGCAACGGCAACACGTTAATATCATGATTAATGTTTTGGTTTTTCCAGTGAGTAAATCCCATTTTTTTACTGACATTTCATCAATTGCGAATATGAATGAAAATTTGTTTTTGGGCGGTGTCCAAACCTTGGACAATGCATGCACAATCGCATTTAGCAGTCCCCCACAAATGAATTATCCCCAGAGAGAGAGACAACAGAAAAATAATGAAATAAAAACAAAAAATTTGTTTGATTTATCTAGAAATCAAAATAAACATAAAAAAATAAAGTGCTGGTAATTTATTATTTAATTGTGGAGCACAACCGAAGACAACTGACACTATAAATCAGCGACGATTTCAACAATTGGCATCAGTTGAATTGAGTCGACAAGTTGAGTGGTTCAGTGGTTCACTGGTACAGTGGTTGAGTGGTTCAGTTACCATTTCCAATACAGCATAATGCAATTGTTGCGTCTGCTGTTGCTATGCTGCCTTTGCCTTTGCGTGGGGCAGTTGCATGCAGCACCGGTGAACGGTGAACACCCCGATCACGCTGGCTGCATACGTGTGACGATCATAAAGAGAACTCAGCCTACAGCAGCAACAACAACCACTACGACAACAACGACTATGAATACAACTATCCCCACCGTTGCACCTTTACCTGGCTGAAACATGAAAAATGCATCTTTAGCTGAAATATTGAAATGTGTTTTTGGATACTAGTTTCTTGTCTTGTTGTCTGTAATCCACATTTCGAGTTCATATATTATATATTTTCTAAATTAAAAAACTTTCCACTTAAAATAAAGGTTTTTGATTAATATGTAGACAATTTGTTTAACTAATTTCAACTTGAAGTCTCCTTTATAAATTTCTTGCAAAAGATTTATTAAAAGTCGTTTTTTTCTGACTGAGAAAACTGCTTGCAAGAGACGACTCAACCTAGAAATACCCCCCTCTGGAAGACTAAGTGATTCAACTTTAAGATTTGTAACTCTCATTCTATATATACTTTGGAAAAATGAGTTTCTTGCGACGTTTACGGTTAGCTTTCATTAGGTTGATTGTGTAATGAAGGGTTATGTGGAAGGTGTGACCTATGACAAGTATGAGGTACCACCATTGTAAAAAAAAGGAACAAGTGCGAGAGAAAGGAATATATCACAGTGAATGTAATAATTGTGAATGAAATGCAGTGAAGCACTGAAAATAATGCACAAACCAAGAGATTGTTTCCTTCACTGCGATAACACCGTACTACTATTAATACCTAGTATTTCATCATGGTCTGGTATTGGTAGCTTCATCATCCTTCTGTCTACATTCTGGTAGTAGTCCCGCTGGAAAAATAGTATTGTGTAGTTTTAGGCATGCGCTTGAAATGCAATTTGGAGCCAAGTCGCATTCAGATTCACCAGATTCACTCGGTGGTGGTAGTGCCGCCTCCCTAGGGCAATGTAAATTGGGTAATGGTAAACGCAAAGGCAACGGAAAAGGCAAAGGCAACGGCAAAGGCAACGGTAAAGGCAAAGGCGAACCGCACAATGCACAAACAAGCTGCCAAATATAATTAAATATTTTATCGCATAAAAGTGTACGAAAACTGCCAAAATTAAACGACAACAAGAAAATAGAATGAGCAGCCGGCATGCGTTTGCCTGACCGTTTTTTAACAAGCCAAGGGGGGGAGCGAAGGGCGATAGGTGGTGGGCAGTGTTGTAAGGGATTATGAGAAGAATGAGGAATGCGGCTGGTTCAGGTTCAGGTGGAGGCCGTTCTCCTAATTTTGTAAGACCTGACATTGTTGTCGTTTTAGGTAGTCTCCACTGTGTGGGTGCCTTTTGTGTTTGTATATGTGTATGTGTGTGTGGGTGTGTTTGTTTAACACATGTTCTAACAAACAATACGCCCGCAGCTCAACCGACTCATTTCCACTTCCATTCGCCACCTTCACCTGCCCTGACCCCGAATATATGTCCATTTCAACCCACCCCTCCCCCCTCCCCGCACCACAACAAGTTGCATTTCTTTGGTCTTTAGGTTTTTTAGATGAAATCTTTTTTGGCCTGCAGTAGCGCCAACAACAACAACAACAACAGTAGCAACAACAATAAGGCTAGCGTTCCATTGTTCGGACAGAGCAAAACAAAGCTAAGCAGAGAGCAAGCAGAATCTGCCTTTTTTCGACAATTTCCATATGAATTTTAATTATAATTTTTCTATGTTCATTTTCATGAAAACAATCAAAAATGACTTTTGTGCCGCAGCAACAGCAACGGCAACAGCAGCAGCAGAAGCCTCAAACGCCGCCATCTCCTACAGTTTTTTGGGTCGGGCTAACAGCGGGTTGAATAGGTGAGAGGATGAGTGGGGCGAGCGGGGCGTGCTTTGGGTTACTTGTAAGCCCGCTGCAAATTGTCACTAACATTTATAGCCGCCAGGGCCGCTCAGTTAACAGCTGCATTTGTATGCGAGTGTTTTGTTTGAAGTTCAAATTTGTGATTCCTCTACCCCCAATGCGCCCTACCTACATTGGGGAGTCGGAAACGGCAGTAACGAGTAACAAAAACTAACGAGACATTTTTAAGACGAATTGGCAAAATGTCTAAGCAAAATAACTTAAATATATTTTATACTCGATTATCCGTTTTAAGATCATATATTATTAAACTTATTATTATCCCAAACCAGTTGGAAACTTCTACTTGTAACTAATATGCCTTAATTGTAGCGTGTGAAGCGATGCATTGCAAAAACTACAAACAAAAATATAACACAAAAGCAAACAGCGACATAAACAAGTTAACTGAGAGCAGCATTTTTACCTGTTGTTGTTCCCGCTGC
Organism: Scaptomyza parva; assembly: GCA_035044645.1. Taxonomy (NCBI): domain Eukaryota; kingdom Metazoa; phylum Arthropoda; class Insecta; order Diptera; family Drosophilidae; genus Scaptomyza; species Scaptomyza parva. Next base: position 14,623,911 of record JAWNNT010000139.1, read on the forward strand.
TGCTGCCGTTGTTATTGGTAGGTAGTTAGGTAGAGTATGGCATGCCACGTTAGCGGGGTTCAGCTTCCGTTTCCGTCCGTGGCCGAAAAACAATCCACCCATATGACAACTGTCGCTGTCGCTGTCACTAGTTCTGTTTCTACTATTTCTATTTCAGTTTCTGTTTCTGGTTCGGGTTCGGGTTCTGTGTTTCTGCCACTGAATTTGCCCATGCATACGAGCAGTTTTGAATGCGCCGCAAGGTGGCGCACATGTGCCATGTCTGTTTTTGAGATTTGCACCTGGGTTTTCCCCTTTTTGCCACAGGCTACTACCGGCCTAGCCCAGCCCATCTCAGCCCAGCCTCACTCCAATTGCGACCCCTTTTGCATGGTGTCCATAACGAACCGTTGTCATTATGCATTCTGATGACATTTCGCCGCTGTCTTTTGTGCGAGCTTATTTTTGTAGCGGCTAATTAAGAGGCAGCCAGCTAGCTATGGAAATTCTATACAGCATATTAGTGTATACCGGAAAAAGGAGAAAAGGAGAAGGAGGGAAGGAGCTAGGTTAGGAAGGACTATAGGAGAATACACCTTGTTCCTACTACTGTTTTACTTTTCTATACATACATAGACAGAGGACACTTTGTTAGGGTTGTTATTTCTTGTACAAGTAACAAGTACGGCTTAGAAATGTCAAATCCAATCCTAGTGTTAATCAACGATCTGTTTCGTCAGTCAGTCAAGTAGATAGATTTTTAATGGTTTGGTTTGTTCTGTGTTTGTTGTCGTCCTACTAAAAACTAATTTCGCAAACATTTGTCAGCTAATTAACAATTCAATTTACTACATGCCTGACCTAAACATACAAATAAACACACACGCACATAGCCAAAGACTTGAGCAGTGAGAAGCAGAATGCCAATGTCCACTAATAAGTAGTTAGTTGAGTTGGCACACACACACACACATACACACACACGCATTCAGACACACGCACTTGAACAACAGTAAATATTCAATTAACAGCACAAGTAAAACTAAGGTCAAACCCTTTTTGCAACCAAAGCTAGCAAAAGCAAACCCCAAATTTGTAATGCTTTCAGTTCTTTCTGTTCTTTGTGTATTCATTTGTTTAGTAGTTAGTTGACTGGGATTTGGCAAAGGTTAAGGTCAGTTAGGTTCTGGGTTCAGAGTCTGGTTTTTTTTTTGTTTTTCCTTCGTAGTTTCAATTCTATTACTGCGGGCATTTTTCTAATTACACAGGCAAAGGCAAAGGCAGCGGCAGCAGCTGCTTTGAACCCATTTTACGGCCAACCAAATAAATATATGAATTTTATTTTATTTAATTTTAAATATTTACTAAGCTAGCAAAGGAACAATCTGGTCGGCAGCCGACCCACTCCCTACTCCTCCTTCTACCCATTCCTCAATCACGTTCACGTTCACGTTGATGTCTCGTTCAGCATTGCCTTGTGCTTCTTTGGCTGCTTCAGTAACTGCTTACCCGTCGGCAACCGCGTGCTTCGACTGCGACGTCGCTCCAACCAACGCCGCACAAACGGTGTCAACAGACGACTGTCAACTGCATCCAGATTGGTTTCGCCGAGCACGAAGCTCGTCACCAGCCCAACCACAATGGTCATCAACGAACCGAAGAGTGTAAAGTACAGATACGAGATGCGATACAGCTGAAAAGGTGCCTCAGACACTGGACTGTTGGATCGTAAATATGTTATTGAACAAGCAAAGATTTCCTTAGAATACATGACACTGACCTGATGGCATCATCTAGGGGCAAGCTGCTGAAAGCTTGTCGCTCCCCATCGAACGTGTAGTTGCATCCAAGCGTTGAGTAGGGTTTACGCTGATAGACAATGTCTCCAGTCACGAGATCCCGCTGTGCACTGATGCACATCCAGGCCATGACCATGAGGGAACTTAGACCGCCCAGCAAGGCACCCTTCGAACTGACCCAGGGCAACATGACACCAGCTGTGAAGATGCCCAACAGTGGACCATTGGCTACGGAGGTGAGGGTGATAGTTAGCTGGAGCACGGCGCCAAGTTTCTCCACAACAAAGACCAAGGCGACAAACACTATGCCAAAGAGGACGACAACGCTTCTCATCACAAAGGATGTCTGCCTCTCGCTGAGCGGTCCACGGCGGAATGTCTTCACAAAGTCCTCCAGCACAACGGCTGATATGGAATTGAGTCCGGTCGAAAGCGAAGAGAGCGCTGCACTGAAAACACCAGCAACAAACACACCAGGCAGACCCGGATACGAGCCAAGTGTTTCCATCACGAGAAGTGGCAACAGCTGATCATTGCGCTGTGCCAGCTTTGTCTCCAACGGATCACAGTCCGCATACGTGGCATAGATCAACAAACCCGTATATCCGCAGATAACCAAGAAGGTCAACACGCCACCAATAAATGTCCAGATGGCAATGCGTGCATGTCGCAGCGTTGGCAATGACAAATACCTCTGGATCATGTTCTGGCTGATGGCATTCGACTTAAGCCAGTGCGCCACTCCACCCAGGACCAGGGAATAGAAGGTGTAACGCTCCCTCAAATCCAGATTAAAGCTGGGCGGCTCAATACGTGCCGTCTCCTGTGCCCGTTGCCAAACAACGCTTGGTCCTCCAATGTCCAGTGTGCCCTTGATCAGCACCAGTCCCATCGCTCCGAACATGATCAAGGTCTGAATGACATCCGTCCAGACGACCGCCTTGAGGCCACCAATGCACGTATAGAATATGCACACCACACAGACACACGGCGTCACAATATGAATGTTGGCTCCAGTTGCCTGATTGAAGGCAATCGCTGGCACATAAATCACAATTGGCAGCCACAGGAGCTGGAATTAAAACAAAACAAATTTAAGAGACTCCTATTTAAATGTAGATTTTGAGCACTTACCGATGCCATTATGAACATAACGGAGCCAAATAGACGCAAACTTCGATTGTAGCGCATTTCCAGATACTAAGTAAAGTAAGTTTTGAAATCTAACTTAATATTCCGATCGTGTTAGCAGAGAGCTAGAGAGCACCTACCTTATAGGTGGATATTAGGTTCAGATCATGAAAGACTGGCAGGAAAATGTAGTACATGCACACACCCATTAGCACCAGGGAGCCCATGATGTACATATACTGAGAACCGTACAGGTAAACCTCTGTGGGTGTGCCCAACAACGTAATGCCCGATATGAAGCTATATGAAAGCGGAATAGAAAGAAGCAAGCATAAACTCAATTTAAACAGTAAACAGAGGAAGCGCGTGTGTAAACATTACTGCCCATTGACCCAGCCACTTGACCTTCGAGCGGAACAGTTCCTGAAACTCTGTGTGTGGAGATCAAAGAGCGTTTTATGCAATTCAATTAGCTGGCGGCAGTCATCAGTCGTCAGTCATCAGTCGACGTAAGTGTTGTCGGAGGCGTTGATTATGCTTCTGTCTGCTAGTGTCGTAGTCACAATTTGAATTCCCCATATACGGGTTACTTGTAGCGTTGCTTTCTCGTCTCGTTTCGTCTCTCAACCATTTAGAAATTATGAAACAATTTGATTTGCGTTGAGTTGCGTTGATAAGCACCGTTTACACTCTATAGCTACATATACAAACATAGATTTGATGACCAGCTATAAATGTCTGTAAGTGGAGCAATCTCTGAACTCACAATGCAACACAATAGTTTCGTGCAACGCATTTTTACATGCATATGTATATATTTGAATGGTCCACCATCTAGCTTACAACAAGAGCACGGAACTACCTTAACCCAACTTATTCCAACTAATATTCGACAAACCCTTGAACGACTTTTTTAATTTAAACTTTTAATTTGCATAGCTTAGCATTGTTTGGGATTCCTTTCACTCTAAGAGTTTTAAGGTCAGGAAATTTAAGAAACTTCAGGAAACTAAGATTTAACCTCAGACTTACTCAAGAAATTATGTAATTTCATTTCGTACTCACCTGGATATAAGTGACATGGAAATTGGAAAGATTTTCATCTTTCTGCCACCAACCAAATAGGAAGCAGCACTATTGGCCGCTTCCTCGCTACCGCTTGACTTGAGCTGTGCGGATTCTCGGCGCAGCTGGAGGCAAAAGTAAATACCGATGACAGCGCATATGGCCAACATAAGACCAAAGACTATATAATCTGGCCAGCCGAAGCTTTGCAGATTGGAACGTAGCTCATCCACATGCATGACGATCACAGTTCAAGGACACAGTTCAGACACAACACAGTAAAAAGAAGAAAAAAAAAGACGAGGAGTTATCGATTAATCGATAAACTAATTATTCACAGTGCAGCTGCGAGTTTTACGATCTCCGTTACAGCCAAAATGATGCCTCTGTACAGCTGCACGCATCAGAAGTAACTGACAGATACACATGGCACATCCAGTGGATAAAACACAGTTGGATAGTTAGTTGGATGGTGTCTACTTAGTTGTCTTCGGGTCTCTACATCTCTACATCTGAGCGAGCGACAGCCGTTTACATTTGTATACCCTTACAGAGGGTATTATCACTTTTGCCATTCATAGTCAATGCACAAGTTCTTTCTCAAGCAGAACAAGCTGTTTATCTGAAATTATAGCTGAAAGTGTTCAATAGGGTATGCAATGTTCGGTCCGTCCAAAATACGTACATGATCTTTCTTGTTAATTCTGATTTAGATTTAGATTTGTTTTAACATTCTCGGACTTCGGCTGTGTGCCGAATGCTCGAATGTGTGCTCGTTCCTATTGTTGTTTCAACTTTTATTATTAATGATATTATGGCATTTACTTTTTTTATGATATATACACACGCTGTGCACAATATGGGGGAAGCAAAAAAGAAGACGAGGGAATATACGCGATGGAAGTTAGCTTCTGCTATACAAATAGATCTAAGTGACTTATCTTACTCGTAAACCTTGATCTTAACACAAGCTTTCGAACATCAGACTTGGTTCCTGAGGGTATCTACAAGTCTGGCATTCTAAGCAATACTTTCTAACCGACATTTAGAAGCTTACAATTTTAATTTTAGCATGACAATCAGAGGCGACAATAGCTAACAGCTCCAAGTTTGTCTGTTTACATTGTCAAATTCACCTGCCCATCGCCTTTAGCGCCCAATTGAGGAACTCGTCGCAAATTGAACGCCCCGAGCAGACACATAGATCATCATGATCAGCGTGGACGAAGACCTTTTTGTCTTTAGGAAAAGACCTCACGGGCCATACGGGGTGCCACATGTTCGTTTGTGTATGTGTGTGTGTGTGTGTGTGTGTGTAGGAATCGGTGGCGTAAATTAAGTTGATTAGATTTAGCGCGCAAATTGAGCTCAGTAACTGGCTCGACTTCTGCCTATGTAGGCCGACGTGTAAGCGAGTGAGAGTGTGAGCGAGAGCGAGACAAAGAGAGAAAGAAATGTGTGTGTGTGGGGCAAATATCGTGCCAGATTTAGAATGGGTAATTTGCCAGCGCACTTATATAGTTTTTCCTATATTTTTATTATTCTAATTTTTATATTAGTTTTATCAGGATTAAAGTCAATTTAATGGAATGTTGTGCACATTTTCAGATTAACCACGACTTGGCACATTTTACGTTGAACCGGTTAATTGGCTTGTTACATAAAATAGCATTATGAAGCTTGAGATGTTGTTCCAAGAATAGTAATTTTTATAGCTTTTAATTAATTGAGACGTTTGATAAAAGTGTGCACATAATAAATTGGGTTGGGGTATTCTAATACAGGGTATCTCATCTACGCACTAGATGCAAAGTCCACATTTTTGCCAAAACTTGTATTTCAATAAATCAAAAAAATAATAAAAAAAAAAGAAAAAAAACAGAAAAAACATTTCGACAATTGTAAATTTCACTTTGAGCACTGCAGTGAAGCTAGACGTAGTGTAGCAAAACCGAGAACTGAGCTCAATTAACTGCGCTCGTTTTCAAAAATGAAAGTCCGTGAGACTAAGCAGAGTTTCCCCTGCATCGCTGTCCAATACATCCGCATCAAAGTCTCCAAGATTGGCATCCCCTGTAAGGTACACAAAACGAAATGAATACCCAGCTCAAGTAACAATCGAAAGATGCGACCTACCTGCACCGGCACCACCGGAACCACTCATGGCCAACACTGAGGTGGCTAGCTCCTTGATTGTGCGCTCCAGTTCACGAAACTCCCGCGAATCATCCGCAGATGGAGCTGCCCAGACACAAACGCTCAAGCACAGAAGCAGTGCGAATACAACAGAGTAGGGCCCAGTCGAAGCCATTGAGTTCATACACATATGGATGTTACCAAAATCTGTTACGCGGTTTATATAGTTTGAGCGATAAATGTTTTAATACTTTTGTTCTGCACAATTAACTCAATTGAAAGCTAGGACTAACGCTCCAATAAACAGCAAATGAACTCTGACTAAATTTAGATAGATATTTAAATTGATCCACAGTTCTACAGACACTTAATAGATCAAATATGTGTTTTTTTGCACTGAACCTCAAAAGTATGCAACAAAATAACTCAAATAGTAAAGACTCACACCAAACCCCAGACACAAGCAAAATTTTGATTTAGTTACAGTTGCCAAATCGTCTAAGATCGGAGCAGTGAGATTGACGAATGGTTCTGTTAAATAATGGACGTGGTCCTTTCTTCTCCCATTCATTCTAGAAAATATTTTTGTTTTTTTTTTTTAAATTTTACATAAAATGGATTTTTGAAAGTTAAGTAATTAAACATAAAACTTTACGTAAGATTTAGTAAATTGCAGTACTACATCAGGCAATATATAAAGAAAGAAACCCGGTCTGTTTGGTTGGGATGCTTTTGAAATTGTTTATTTTGATGTCATTCTGTCTGTCTGTCAGTTCTAAATACTTTACATTGCGCTTTTCATGACATGTTTTTTATTGCATTTTTCTTACTACCAACAACACAGTGACTGCTTGCAAAAAGCGTCTGCACTTTGCTGTCAATCGAGGCATTAAATGAGCAGCAAGTGCCACTACATTCACATCTAAAACGGGCAGGACGAAGGATACAACCAAACAGAAAGAGACTGCAAGCACACACTCGTACACACGTACACTCACATATCAGAATCGAAAATTGTATACGATCCCAGCCGTACTGGAAGTGGCTATTCATTACCTACTGCACTACTACCTATGAAATCTCAACCCACCAAGATGGAACCCCATTTCGCTAGTTCAAAGTAGAAGATATGGTGTCGATTGACCCTATGTAGGCAGACATTTCATACAAAAACCAAACGAGCTTAGTAAGTAATGATTTCACCACACACGAACTAGTGCCCAGTACTACAGGGTATGCAGGTTGTGTGCTGACAACAAATCTTTTAAGACTTTACTTGCATTTCAATCAATACAACTTTAAACTTATTACTTTCTTCCAACTTTTAATCATATTCAGTCACTGATATGGCTTAAGCAGTCTCAAAAGTTTACAAGATTTGCGTGCGGATTTGTTGTGCGTCGGTGAAATCGCTTCGTAGATCGCTCCACACTGCACCACAAAAATTAACCTGAAATTGCATATCTTTTGAAATGGCAGCTTGATATTTTTCTATATGTACTCTGTTTGCCACGTACTCAAAACGGCAGAAACGGCAAATTAATTAATTTCAGTGCAGCGATTTTTCAAGAAATAAACCCTTTTTAGCACATTCAACATACTGAGTGCTGTGTGTGTGATATTTGTGTGTGCATGTGTGTGTGTGTGTGCACTTGAAACGCTTCTGCAGGTGTTGTAATATTATTTGGAATTATGTTGGAATTTTTTTTAGCACGGTTTCGCCTCGCTTGCTGAAATACCATGAATATTATTTGCTTTTTAATTTTGTTTCAAGTTGCATATGTCTCGCTCGTTCTACACACACACACACACTCGCACACACTCGCACACACTCGAACACACTCGCACACACACCCACACTTTCTGGTTGCTTTGGGTCGTTGTTTATAGCTAACTTTACAGTTGAGAAAGCATTTCTAAAGTGGTTTTAATTAGTTGCCCTAACGGTTTCGGTCCGCCTGCTACGGTTCAGGAATTGCGTCTGTAACTGCAACTGCAAAATGATCTCAGACCAGTTGGTAGAACCCAGTTTGCCAACTTACAAACTTTGACTGAAAGCAAAACGCAAAAAAACGTGCTTTAGATATGCTGGAAAGGAATTAAAATTTTTTATTAAAACGCGCACAATTCGACTTAGTTATACTCAAGTATAGGGTTCAAGAATCTATCGTTAACTGAAATTAGTCATCATCATTAGCATTTTTACATTATTTTATTGGATAAGTAATTTTTATGTTTTGGCCATCTGCAGATGCCGACTAGAACTAAAGCAAAAGGAAAATATAGCCAAAGATTTGTTATAGAAATGCATTTTAATAAAAGTGTAGCAGATTCTCAACTGAAATAGGTTTCACTTACATTTCTACAAATTCCGATTAGCTTTAGTCGTGCTTTTGCTTAATTGTGCGCGGCGCTAGTCATAAAATGGATTTATCAGTTTAAAAGTCACTTTCAAGTAATAACATTCTTATCTTTTAGTAGTTTTATATTAAGTTGTGTTTTTTGGGATATGGTAAACAATCGATGGAACATTAGAAATGAAAAAAAACTTCAAGATAAATAAATACAGAATGATACTTCAGCAGAAATTAGGAAACTACAATACAATATGTAATCTAGATTCGAAATGTGTTGCCTGAAAAGAGGATTAAAGTATTTGTGTTAAGACTGAAACCAAAGAACATATGCAGTTTGGTATGCAAATTTACCGTTATTTTGTTGTCATTCCCATTTTGGCAGTTGAGTTTTTTCCAGAGCGCTGTACAGTAATCTGGGGCTGGCTTTTTACAATAATATTTATCAAGTGCGTTACACACCCAGCTCGAAGTGCCGGCTGTCCTCATATATTAGCGACTTTAGCTGATGGGACTGACCATCATCATCATCATCATTAACATCATAATCATCATCATCATTATCATTGTGATGAGGCGGCGGCAGGCGAGCCTATGCGTGGCCTCTAATTACATCGCATTGTCATAACAGAATTGAGCGCATTTGACACGCAATTGGAGCTCACAGTTGACTTGGATGGTTCGTCCTTACGATGACATGTGAGAAATGCCAACGGAACAACGGAATGGCACTAGATCGGGGGGGTGGTGCGGTGCAAGTCAACTTGTACTCGAACTGAATATGGTAATGAAAATGAAAATGGAAATACAACAACTAGAACTCGAGAAATGTTTAGTGACAGCCACATACATAGTACATTTATGACTGTTGCATCAGTCGTGCCTACCCTTCCCTTCCCTTCCCTTCCCAACCCCCTCAAGTCAAGTCGAGTCGAGTCAGGTAAGTAGATAAGAATTAATTGTTCAATGACACGCATTGCACTTAATATTTGAATACTCTCGTATGTAGTATGTACATATGTCTGTCTGTTTATTTGTTTTTTGTTTGAAAAAGCAAAGAAGGAGCGCGAACCGAACCGAGCATTACACAATTTAAATATATGTATATTTTTTGACTTATGCCCCGTCATTTGGCCCACGCACCTTTCGGACGCGACTTCGAGTTTAATCGGATAAAATTCATAATTATCGTTATTACTGTCATTTCTTCTAATGACCCGCGCCACACACAAATTGCGTGTACTTTTCTATTTAGATGACCTATCAAACGCACTTTTGACTCCTCCGTTTACCCCTCCCCATCCCCACCTTTCGAGAACAGTTGCGTTCTAGTCGTTGATTTTTTTACATTCTCTCTTTTGTTTGTTTTAACGCTTCCCCATTTTGGTGGGGTATGTGCAATATTCGGGGAACTTTGTACACACAGTTATACATTTAAGGATCAACTAGACTAGATCGAATGGAATTAATTTACATTGCAAAAGAAGTGGACCTAGGGTATGTCGTAGTCGAACAGTCTCATCCTAACCACTCCATATATTTGTTTGTTTTCATTACCTGCCCATATTTCCTCTAAGCTACACTGTCACTCACTTACGCCCCCGGCCACCAGTTATAGAGCGCACGCGTAAATTATGTAATTAAAATTCCGCACCTTAATTCGGGCAATTTATTACATGAGCTTTTGACTAATTGGATAACGATCTTTAACTATGTTTACTAAATACATGAGAGATACATCACAGCCATACGGTGTAAAGTAAACAGGTAAACTGGGCCTGGGCCTGGGCCTGGACCTCCTTACAATTATGTTGGAGAGGGGGCCCTCATATAAGAAGTTGGTAGTATGAGTTCATAGCCGCTATGATTGCATTTTTTGATAAGCCCTCAAATTAATTGAATTTGTAGGTGTGTAACTTTCATTCATGCCCGATAATTTGCGTGCTTTGATGAGACGCTTTAATGTTTCCAGGAATGGAATATTCTTTTTTGAATTATTTCTAAAAGTTACATATTATAAATGTTTTCAGCGACAATTATTTTTAAATCCAATCAATTATCTTAACTGATTTTATAAGGTTTCATATTAAAAGCTACAAAATATAACCAGCGGATTGGGAACCGAGAAACCGAACCGGATCACAGAAACTACTAATTAATTGTTAAATTTACACCAATATCAATATATGTATAATACATAAAGACGACAAAACAAAACACATAAATCTTTGAAAACTTATTTGTAAATATCATATTTCTCACATTCAGAAAGCTCAAAACAGTTCGTATTTTGTTAAAGCCCATTTCATCACTCATCACAAGCAGCGTTATTGTTTCATTGTCAATAATTGCCAATGAGCATGAACAAGCAGAACATTGTATATCAACACTTTGCGTTCTGGTTATTAATTTTCACATTCATAAAAAACCAGAAACAAACAAACAAACGAAAAAAAAAAACGAAAATTCAAATGGAAAATCGAAAATGAATATGAAATTATTCAAAGAGCTTAACCAGTCAAAACAGTTGACCGCAACAATTGAATGTTGTTGTTGTTTTTTTATTTTTTCGTTTGTTTCGTTTTGTTAACTTTTTGTACTAACGTATATAAATTACAACCAAAAACAAATACAATAGCAACAAACAATAACAACAACAACAAACATAAAAGCAATTTTCATCATTAAAACAAGCGATGTGTGAGTCAACATTGTTGATGGTTGTTGAATGTTGGGTGGAGGTGGCTCGGGCGGGCGGGTGGTCGGGCCGGTAACCTATTAAATTGGCAAAAGCTTGACTCGATTGAGGCAACTGGGGGTTAATGGGTTAAGAGGGGGAGGTGGAGAGCTTGGGCGGTGTTGGGCGGTTGGGCGGTGTGCAATGGGGTTTTGCAAATGACGCGCTGCGCTATAAATAGACCAAGTGCTAGGGTCAGCTCAACGCTTTTCGGTATGCGGTGCACGTGTAGCCAGTGCCAAACGGTGGATAGGTGGGGCGGTGGGTACAACAATTGGGGAATGTTAGTTGGACACACGAAGTCTCTCGCCAGTCGCGTTTCGTTGGTCAACGTAAAATGTTGTGAATCAATTTGTTGCCGCCCCATTCGTATAGCAAATTGTTGTTGGATTATTGTTGATATATATATTTTTTTTGGTTATTTGATTGTGCTTATGGATAACCAATGCAGATGGCTGCAAACGCAGCTGCTGTCGCTTCTCCTCTTAATGCTACTCTTCGCTCTCAATCAGGTAAGACAATAATCAGGTTAACACTCGAAAAGAAAACGAAACTAATTGAGGGTCCCAATTCGATTTTTTCCATTTCAGTCGCATGCGCTTGAGTTCATGGATGTGGATGAGTCAGCGGCCAACAGGGACATAGATGATGAGGGGGATTCGGCGGAGCTGCCACCCATCATACACAGCTACTCAAGGGATACCATTGGCAATTTTAATCCGCGAAAAACCGATGCTCAGTTTCGCTCACAATGGGAACGGGTGCCGCTTCAAAAGCAGGAGGTTATTAAGCGTAGATAGTTAGAGAGTAAAACTTATTGTACTATTATATTATATTATGGCTCTTTAAGGAGATTACGTTAAGCGATAAACGATTAGATAATATGTTGAACTACATACAAACTACATACTTCTCGTCTCACAAATATTCAATATTCAGTAATAAATAATAATACTTAATCAATAAATATGTGCAACGATAATATGCTAAGCCCCCCTCGGAAAATCACACACTACTTATTAACCCCTAACCAATTTTGATAGTTCCTTAAAAGGGGCGAATACCCTAAGTGAAAGGGTCACACTTCATAGAACAACAACTGTCAAGTGACGCACAGATTGGTCAGTTATTGAACAAAGAAACAGAAAACACAAAAAAAGGGGTTGCATTGTGGATTGGGGGATGCAACAAGACCAAGACGTATGGGTCACTTAGTCCAACCCTTCTTAGTGAACCGTGCCCAAGTAGTTCTTACAAAAATTTAAGTAAAAAACAAAAAAAAAAAAGACCTAGCCGCTATATCACTGGGTAAAAGTTTTTTATTTGCATTTTGTTTTAAGCAGCAGTAACAAAAATTCAGCAAAAAAAAAACCGGAAAAGAAAAAAAAACTGAAACCAATGGTGTTTATATTTATTTTGTTCTTCTGTTTCTTATATACTCTGCAACGCAATATAAGAAAGCTTATAGATTTTTTTAGGTTTTGCGTTGTGTTGAGTCTGGCGTTCCATCTCAAAAACAGAGTGTTAAGCAGTCGGTAATGGCCGACTAGGAACGTTCTCACTTGTTTTTGTATTGTTTCTTCTTTGTTTTGTAAAAAAATGCACAAGTTTTATGCTTCCATAAAAGTTTTTGTGGCAAAAACTTTGCACTTGTCTTGTAGCTGCCGAAAGGGTTTTACAATGATGCGCTTTAAGCAGTACCCCCAACAACCCCCAACCCCCAATCACCAATCCCAGCCCCAACCCCAACCATACTACAACCATTATTTACCTAAGGCATCGCTTAAGTGGGCGTCGGTCTTGGTGCATTTAATGTTTCGAGGCAATATGGAAAAGTAGCGGCTAGTAATTGGTCTATTTTGTGGGTTAGATAAAAGTTTTTCGAGTTATGTGCGCGGACTTGCACCTCAACCTTTAATCCCAACCCCGCCCCCCTAACCGATACACGCACAAAAAGAAAGAAAGAAACAAAGAAAAAAAGAACGATAGAGAAAGAGAGCTCCAGTCACTTAGTTAAGTCCAGAGACGATGTCCGACATTATACGATCTCCGAATAGCTGCCATGCATTATCATTATCATTAAAATAAATTATTTGAGAACGACAGACCGAGAGAGAGAGAGAGAGTCCAGCGACGTATACCTAAACGCATTTTGCACGTTTTCTCTGCGAAAATTTTTTACACGTTGTTTACAACTTTTTTCGGCGTTTTCAGCTAAGTACACAAAAGCTTTTGCTGGACACCACTAGTTGGACGGGGACGGTATGTGTGTGAATGTGTGTGAGTGTGTATGTTTGTGTGGAGGATTGGGTACTTTCAGTTGGTTGGAGATAAAAAGTCAAGTTTTTGGTGCGGGTGGTGCTTGCGAGAGTTAGACGCAGCATTTAGTTTCGGGGGTCTCTCGCAAAAAGGTTTGCAAGAAATAACTTTGCATACTTTTAGGCAGCGCATGTTAAATACTAAATGCAAGTGCGCAACACAACGCAAGACAATGTGCTCAAAACGTACGATGAGAGTGGTGGTGGAGATGATGCTGGTTGGGGGAGGGGTTTGGAGTGGGTGGAGGGGGCCGAGTTGCATGCGGAGTACCACGTAATTTCTCAAACTGCCGTAGCCTGACCACGTAAAGCATAAAATATTTGCAAGCGACTCCAGTGCCAACCAATGCTGATGTCCAGTTGGACAAGGACAAAGAAGACGAGGACGACGACGACGCGGAAGAAGTATGAGAGGAAAGACAAGCTTGGAGCTTGAGAAGAGGAGAGCCTAAGAAAAGTATGTCTAAGAAGTTGCCAAACAAGTTGCAGCCGCAGCCTGTGCGACGCAGCTCATTTGAATACATGGCAACAACTTTAACCACGCATTAGTTACACAGCACAACATAAAAGCAAAACACAAAGGGGATAGGGGGGAATGGGGGATAGTAGGGTGATGTGTGTGTGTGTGCATGGAGAAACTCAAGTCCAAGTCAAGTCAAGTCGACTTGTTTCTCGCTTCTGTTGCCGCTCCTGCCACCAGCCACCAGAATGACTTGCCACATCTTTCGTGCTGGCCAGGGCAGGCCAGGCCGTGCCAGGGCAGACCAGCACATGCAATTTGTAAACCAAAGCGCATAATTTACAATGAACATTTTGGTCGGTCTAACGGTGCTTAAAGCTGACCGCGCCACATACTTGAACATCGAGTTGAACTTCATCTTCGACTTCATCTTAGACTTCATCTTGGTCTTCCAGTGACTAGAAACCAAACGCCGATGTGGAATGTACTGAAAACATATACATAGTACATAGGCCAATAATAAAATAACCAACTAAAATTTGTAATATTTTGTTTTGATTATTGTTGATCTCCAAAAATGTAGGTAGCCTATGACGGTGGTTTTAAGCGTTTTTAAACTAGTGACACAGGACAGCAGTTATAACTAGTACACCACCTAGAAGTGATGGTGCACTTGCTCGAGTGGCTCGTGGTTTGCATGAGGTAAGGTAAGGAGTAAGGTATCCAGGGCGAGTAGGTTGGGGAGTAAGCGCAAATAACTTGTAGCAAATTAAGTTTGTTAGTAATTAGAATACCACTAAGGACACCTGAGCGTCCTTCTTCTTCTGTCTACCCTGGCAAATTTATATGGTAGCCGAGCACAGCGACCAGTAGCATCAGCAACACACTCATACACACACACACACACAAACACACACAAACAACACAACAATTAAACCCTAAAGCTTGTCGCCTACTACTTCCACTTCTTCCGTTTTAGCCCTTTTGCTATGTGCCCAGGTTTCGTGGTGTCCATTTTTTGTGTTTCTGTTGCTTTCTTTAGTGTTTCTTTATTTTTAGGTTTTTTGTTGTATTTTTTTTTTCTTTTTTTGTTTTTGGTGTTCAGGTATCTTCAGAAGCAGCAAAGTAACAAAAGTTTCAAGTCGCCTTGTCGAAAATTCCTCAAGCTGAAAGTTGGCAACTTTGATGTCCAAGCTTCCAGCTCCCGACACCCCAAATCCCAGGCATCTTCAGCTTTCAGCTTTGCTCCACCTGCCCTGCCGTTCCCTGCCGTACCCTGCCTTGAGCTGCACTCCACAAAGTATGCAACGATGTTGTTTTTGTTGTTGCTGTTGTTGCTGTTGGCATGCGTCAGTGGTAAGAAACAGTTGGATGAGTAGCTACCACCAAGTGCATGCCTAGATGCCGAGATGCCTAGGCAGTGGCCAGTTGCCAGTTGCCAGTTTCGACTGCCCTTCTTCTTGGCCACTTGAGCAATCTGGCCAAGTGGCTAAAGTTTCTTGACTAAGCAGTTGACCTGAGCACGCACACACGTACACACTTACACAAAGCACAAGCTTAGAAGGTAAGTACACACATATAAATGTCACCCAGTGCCAGTTTCTGTCCATCATTTCCATCAAGTCGAAGGTTTAGTAAAGCCTACGAGTAAGTACCTCAACTCTAAAGCAACATACACGAGAAGACATCAATCAATGAATGATTTTGTTATCGATTAAGTGAAATGTACATCGAACTTCATGAATATCATATCAAAATGCTTTAAATGCCTAACAAGTTGAATCTTAAAGTTTTGCGAACAACATAACTATTGCCTGCAAACTTGGCTATTAAGTTGAAAACACTTTCACTGTATTAACACCAAATTAATTTTGTCTTAAAATTCATAGAAACGCACAGACACACACACACACTCAAACGCACATGTGTATAAGTGTGTGTACGTAAAGACACAACGATTGAATTTTAAACAAGAAGGACAAATGCCGGCAATCAAGTGAACTCATGTTCAAAAAGAGCAACAAAATGAAGTCCCTGACGGGGCGAGGACGAGGGCGAGCAAGGCAGGGCAAAACATTGTAACAATAATCAATATGCAGCAGTCAATAAAGGCGAGCTAGGATGAGTCCTTGCCAAGGAGCAACAATTACAGGCCCACAGATGTGGAATAGGAAAGAATGGAGGGGGGAAACTGCTACATAGTTTTGCAGTGCGTCGGTTAAATGATGTGTAATCGTCTTATGTGCACTTGAATGCCTTTTGGCTTCTAATATGGGCAGCGAGGCGACAGACAACACTGACGACAAGGACCTGCAAGCATGGACAAGTAAGAACATAAGCGAGAGAGAGAGGGCGAGGGCGAGAGAGGCGAGGTGACAAGAAGCCCAAGTAGCTCACACGGACAAAAAGGATCTCTGGATGTGAGGCAAAAGCGGCTCAAGTAACCAATTCGTACACACACACAAACACACAAAAGAAAACTTTGCCATAGGCTGACCTCAAAATGCACAACGAAATGAATAAACGAATGAACGCTGAATACTGAATGCTAAGGACCTGGCGACCCAAGGACCTGGCAAACTTTAATTTACAATCAATTCAGGCGTGAATAATAAACCACAAGAAACCAAACAGAGACCCGGCCAAATGGCCAAAGACAACGCACAAGTGAAAGTGTTGCCAACTAGCTGCACTTTTTAGTGTGTGTGTGTGTGTGTCTATCTGTGTGTGAGTGTGTGTGTTTTAAAATTTAGTTACAACACAACACCAAAAGTTTAGCAAGTTTTCAAACAAACAAAGCACAGAAGCAATAGCTATATAGTAGCTGCCCTGAATGCCTAAGCCGTAACCCCAAAAACCTCGCACCCCGCACCCGCACCAAAACCCAACTAGCAACTTGAAACCCTAACTAACAAAGAGGCAAAACCGACCACAACACTTCCGCCACCGCTCAACGTTTTTGAAAACTTGAACGTCAAGTGTCTTGTCCGGTTCAGTTTCGTCCGGTACGGTAAGGTACGGTACAGTCCGGAGCGAAGACCGAAAGTCCCTGGCGACGTCGTTTACGTCTCTGGGCTGGGCTATCAATATTGTTTTCCTATTAAATTGATCATTGGTCAGCAACAATTGTGGCCAAAAGCGCACACAAGTGGACGTCAAGTAGACAGCCCAACCACTTACTCACCCATTACGCCTCCTTTTGTTGCCTGTTTGCCTGCTGCTGCTGCTCGAGTCTCCTTTGTCCTTTGTCTGGTGCGTTGAGTGGCAGCCCAAGGGAGAGCTGCTGCTGTTGCTTCTGCTTTTGCTTCTGCCACACGTCCAGCTGTCCACTTTTGTGCATTAATTGTACGATTCTAATGAAATTAATTGAAATGCTCGCCTGAATGCTCTGGATGCTTTCTCCTTCTGAATGTGTCTCCTCATGTATGTATATATGAATGTCGATGTGAATGCAGTCAATGTCCAAAAAGAATGCATTTGCTGCATTTGTGCTCCGATGCGTCGAAGAGGAATGGGTTGCACACGTTGCATGCTCAGATGGTGTAGCAGCTATTTGTGGCATTTCCCACAACCACTGTCAATCAATTTTGAGTACTTTAGACAGACCTCAGACGTAACCGGAATCCCTAATTGTGTTGGTATGTATTGATACAATTTTAAAGGATAAGTCTTTGGGTAATCTGAAAATAGTAGAAGATATTTTGAATGCAAATGTTTTGTAATTGGTTTCAACCTAAAATATAACTTTGTCTTGAGTCTAAGCAATAAAAGGCGACCAGAATCGACATTAATTTTCTTTTTTATCGCGATTCGTGATTTTATCTCTCATTATCTCATCTCATTATATCTCTCAGCTTTTGCCTATCTTTTAGGGATAGGCATTTTCAATACTACCTCTTACTCTTTTACATTGATATTTATTCTTTCCCTCTCTCTCTATTCGTTTCTCGCTTTCTCTATGTAAGTCTTTAGCTCTCTTTCTCAATAGCTTTCTTACAATCTCTTTCTCTCTACTTCTAACTCTCCCCCAATCTCTGTCTTCCTCTCTCACCCCTAAACCTAATTATCTCTTGAAAAATGTTTCGATCTATTAACAATTAATTATCTATCTAAAATACGCTTAAGTCTTTTGAAGCATTCCCTAAAAACCGTTGTACCTACAGTAGGAACTGGGTACGGAGCACCCTGTCGGCCCTGCCACACGTCTGCCTGCCCCCACCATTTGCTAATAGCCTCCAAGTGGCAGCCAAACTCAACTCAATTATGCACAATTACAGACACAAACAGACCAAGTGGAATTGGCATTGGAGGTGAGAGGCATGTATGGCACCTACCCATCCCGATTTCTCTCTCTTTCTCTCTATCTCTCTCTGCCTGTTCCATCCGACGCATCCTCTCCGACGCCTATTTAATAGCCAAAAGGACCTTAATAGGAGTCGCCTGAGGCAACTTAAATGCGCATTGGAATGACAGCCGCAGCAGCCGTTGGCTCCTCCTGCAGTGCTCACCATTTGGCTTCCATTTTTTGTGGTTTTTTTTTTTTGGGTTGGTTTTTATATTTCGGATGGCGTAGGAGTAGGGAGAGGAGAGGGAAAGGGGTGGCAGGATGACACCAGGCAAACAAATGCAGTTGCATTTGGCCCATGTGCTGCGGCAGGCACTGTGTGCCACTGTGTGGCACTTGGTGGGCGCTTACATTGCATGCATAGCTCATTGCTTGCCACTCGACGTGGCTGAAGTGCTGCAGCTAACAAATGAGTGGGAAAATGGGTGGTAGGGGGCGAAGGGGTGAAGGGGTGCCTGTTGGCGACTGCTGCTGTCAAAATGCCATTGAATTGCTTAAATACTTTGGGAGATGCAGTAGCATACTGGTATGGTGGGTGGTCCCGTCGGTTTAATGGCAGGCAGGCAGGCAGCCAGGCCAGGCCTGGCCAGGCAGGTTTTTCGGTTGGGTATGTGTGTGTGTGCGTGTGTGTGTGCCCCAAAATAAGGCAACATATGCCAATGGCAGGGCATGAATAAACGGCCTGTGCAACTGTGCAACGCAAATGAATGAATGAATGAGCGATATGAAGTGCAATCAATGCAAAAATGTTTTCAAGTACACAACAACAACAACCAGCCAGGCAGATAGCCAACCAACCAGCCAACGAACCAACCGTTCAGGCAACCTAGACAATCTGGAAGCAGATAACTGCAATACCTAAATGATGATGCCACACACATACACACACACACACATGTTTGAGTGCGTGAGTGCGTATGCGTCGGTGTGAAAGGATTATTTACACACTATTGATTTCAAATTGAGTTGACTTCAAATCCGTCTGAATTGACAGGCAGTCAGTCAGCTGAGGCAAACAGGCACTGACAGGCAAGCAGGCAGGCAGGCAACACATGGCAACGGCTTCAAGCATTACTGTCTACGTGTGTATGTGTGCGTGTGTGTGTGTGTGAAACCGGAAGTTGACTAATGAATTTAATTTGCAATGGGTGTTGAAGCAAATAGAGCGACAAACAGATAGACACACACCCACACATATTCTCAGTAAGGAAGCAGTCAGCCAGTCAGTCAGTCAGTCAGTGGATGCTGGTAGATGGGTAAAGTAGAAAGCTACTAACTGATTGACTGACTGCCACACTGGAGTGCTTGTGTGCGCCTATAAGTATTCAACTGTTTGCGATGCTTGTCTATGGCAGCCACTTAGCCAACAACACAGATTAGAATACAGTAGACTTGAAGGGAACTGGGCCCTGCCAACGGCTATTTTCCTTGGAGCAATTAAATTCTATAAAACCTTTGGGTATATTACTCGTCATCGAAATTGAACATATACGAGCTCAATGTGTGGGCGGACCTCAAGAAAACCTCTGAATCAAGTTGGCTTTGATCTTTTCATATTGTCAAAATGTCAATGGGAAAAATATGATATTTAGTTTTAGTTTGGCTTTTGCTAGTTACATAAACATACACAAACACACACTCACATATACACATACATACATAGGAAATACTGAAAAATATTTTTACGTTTAATTTGATTTTTCGCGTCTTATTAATTGACTTTTACCACTTGAAAAATATCACACAAACACATACCTCATAAGGTCCTCACATAGTCACATCATAGTTATTGGCAAAGATGACTGAATATTTAGACAATGCCAGACGCAGCATTCAGCGGGCAATGGACAACAGCTTGAGCTCTATCTCCGAGGCAGTCAGCATGGCAGCGCATACTGGCAATCAGCTTTATAACAGCCTGATGAATCTGAGGGCAGTGCGGGTGTTGACCGACAGCAACAGCAAGGCAACGTCCGAATCCACATCAGAAGAGGACAAACAGCAGCAACGGATGCGTCTTATAAGTGTTGTTTGTGGTTTCCCCAAGGACATGGCCATGTATCCAGATTATTTGCGCGGTCAGTTTGGAGAGGATGCCTGGTTCAAGGCATCCACCACAGAGGCGGACGCACTGGGCGTGGCCGATGGGGTTGGTGGCTGGCGCGTTTATGGCATTGATCCGGGTCACTTTAGCCGCTTCCTGATGCGCTCCTGCGAGCGACTCTCACAAGCCGCCGACTTTCAGGCCTCGCAGCCGGAACAGTTGCTGGCACGCGCCTATTGCAATCTGCAGGAACAGAAGCAACCGATCCTGGGCAGCAGCACTGCCTGTGTGCTGACCCTGCAACGTGATAGTGGCATCCTGCATGCAGCCAACATTGGCGACAGCGGACTTATGGTCATAAGGAACGGAACCGTTGTCTGTCGCTCCATGGAACAGCAGCATCACTTCAATACACCATATCAACTGGCTGTGCCGCCACCTGGGCGAAATCTCAATGTGCTCACAGATAAGCCGGAGTGTGCCGCTCTTCTGGAGTTCGAAATGGAAGTCGGCGATATTATTATATTGGCCACCGATGGCGTCTACGACAATGTTTCCGAAGAACTGTTGCTTCAGGTGCTCAGCCCAGCGGCTGGCATCACTGATCCCGTTCAGCTGCAGATGTACGCCAATACAGTGGCACTGATGGCACGCTCGATCAGCTTCAATCCAGATTATGATTCACCATTTAGCCAAAATGCCCGACTGCATAATATTGATGCACCTGGCGGTAAACCTGACGACATCACAGTGGTCCTCGCCAGCTTTATTCACTAACAAACGAAACGAACAAACGAAAATGTTACGAAACGAAACGAAAAAAAAATTACACAATTATTAACAATCCCATCACCTGAGCGCAATCACTGGCAGGGGTCCACAGCTCTTAGTTGTGAACAATTGCCAGTGAATGTTGTCGGCCATGATCCTAATGATCTACATATATGTAACTATTCAAACTCATTTGGAAACACATTCTTTAAAATTTAAGTCTCTGTACATAGTGTATAGTATGAATGTAATTATATGTAACTTGACGGTAAAAAAATTCGACTATTTCATACAATATCTTATTATTTCTAGGAACCAATGATACACAACTTTTACCTTGTAAGTTTTAAACACAATTACCTTTTCCTTTCAGAATCCTCCTTTTACTGATTCCATTTCCGTTTTCCATGACAAATTCCACATTTTCATACAACTGGCTCTGAATTTGGTTGACCTATGTTGTTTGTTGTTGTTGTTCGTCAGCTTAATTGAAAAATGTTGCCGACTACATGTCAACATTTTGATTTCCAATATGTTGTATGTCCCCAGAGCACACACACACTTCGAACCGAGTGCGAGTATGGGGCAGAGGGAGAGAGGCGCGGGCGCATTATAAATGGGGCGCGTCCATTGCTAAAATGTTGGCTTAAAATTTCACACGTTTGCCCGCGACATATGTCGCCGTGGTCAAAACTGGTGAGCTGCTGAATATGGAGGTGGTGGATGATGGCGATGATGATGATGATGGTCAGTGGCATGGCCATGGCCATGGCCTATAGCCCGGCTTAACCACTTCCGCACAGCCGTCAAATGCAGAGTTCTCTCTTCTGCACCCTTACCTCAATGACATTTACCGTTAGCATATCAATAACACACGCTGCGCCGCAGACCGGACTCATAAAATATGGCAACGGCAGTGGCAACATTCGTCCGTCAACCTGCACGGGGCATGTGAAACGTGACGCCTGATGCTAGCCCAACCCAACCCTACACAACCCTACCCAGTCCAGTCCAGTCCAGCACAGCATAGCTAGGTTAGCCGGCTAGGCCATCCAACCGAACAACGCCTTATGCCCAATGCCAAACACACACACACACACATACACCGCTCTCTTCCCTGGGTCTGTTTGATTTTGCATTTCATGCAAATTTTTGGTGGCCTGACATCGACGATGACAAGGCAAACTCTCTGCCACTGGCAGCGGCAGTGGCAGTGGCAATGCCACTGGCTCTCGATGGGAATGCAGAGTAGCATGATGAGATGTGAAGGGGAGGACACGCAACGCAACGCTGTCGCATCATCGGAAATGAATCATTTGCTTCGTTTGTCGGCATCCGCTTGGCGCTTATTTCCGTTGCGTCGCTCGTCGTTTTTGGCCTAAACCAAACGGCCAAACGGCAAACGGCCAAACTGGCGTACAAACATCCAGCCAAACAACTGGACGAGAAAGAGACGAGAGAGACGAAAGAGACGAGAGAGACCAGAGAGACCAGAGGCCTGACATGTGTGCGCGGCACGCTTCCGTGACAGAACACGGTGCCCAAGATGGGGGCTTCCCCCAGGTAGATTACAATTTTTAACAGCGTTGCCTTTGACACCTGCCGTTGTATTGTAAAAGCGCCTGTGAAAACCCCGTCCTGCATTACACTGTTACATTGTTACCAACACAAGGGTTCGCAACATGATGAATGTGCGAGTATTGTGCTGGAAAAATACGATTCAAAGTTGAAGGAGTTTTACTTACATGACCATAAGTTGTCCCCGAACGCTTTGTTCTTCCATATGATGTTCATCTGAATTTTAAATCGTTAAGAAACAAATATTTATTACCTAATTAAAATGGTGCTTACTCACCCAATAAGATAGTTTGAGCTCGTTGTTGATTAGAAATTTCATTCGAATGCTTCTATATAATTTTGATTGAATATTTCCCCATTTCGCATTCATTATAATAAAGATTATCTTAAATAATCATATTTGATAAGCATCAAATCTAATTCTAAAGACTATTTTTCGATTAGTTTTTTCGAACACTTTACCTTTTATATAGACTTGTGTGGTAAATAAAGTTGATCGAAATTAGAAAGTTTTCTCAATATTCTAAGAAAGTTTTCTCTCTGAATAATAACCATATTTAGAAACATTTTTTTTACAGTTTTCTTTGAAAAAATAGTGAACTTGAAGCTTTGGCCCGCATATTAGTGGCCTATGCTTATCCATTCATTTAAACGTTCATCTGATACCGCTGGCCCAGCCATTCGCTCATCCTTTTATCCATTAGTCCGTCCTCCGTCCTCCTTGTTCGTCCGTTCGTCCTTTCGTCGGTCCGTTCGCTCATCCATGCGTTAGTCCACACTCATTTGAGTCCCGCATAAATCAATTGCACTTGTCATCAACTCAATTAATTTTTGGCAAACAAAGTGCAGTAAATCAATTGCTTTGGCAGCTGGGCCCGTTTACCATACCATCGCATTTCCCCAAGTACATGGACCACCCAGAAAAGGGTCAACGGGGCAGGCAGGCAGGCAGGCAGAGGCAGCCACAACGAACGGTGAATGCCAGAAATGTCCTTTTGCTGTTTGTGCTTCCCATTTTTTGATACATACCTACGTACGTATATATTTTTTGCTCGTTTTTTCCTTTTCGACGTTTGTCATTGGCATTTTTTGTCACTCGTCGCAGTTTTTCCTCTTTTATTTGTTCGTTGCATTCAGTTTCGCTCCCTGTTCGCTCCTCTACGCCCCCTGTTCCCAGGAAAGAACAGACCCTGCTGACTGTCGGCTGTCGAGTGTCCATTTTATGAGCCGCCGCCCCATGCATGTTGACACTGTATCAAATGGGGTTAAAAAGTGATTAAAGTAGGTTTGGCAAATGTCAACAATGTTTATACCGTGGCCATTGCCTGCCATCCCGGTCCGGTCCAGTACGGTCCGGCCCCGGTCTGTTCGCTCGACTGCGGGTCCTCGGGTGCAAGAAAGAATGAAAGTGAACCAAATAGTGGGGGACGTACGGCTCGACGGATATTTGGGTAGCTGGGGGCTCAGGCGTGTTACTGTCGTGCGAGTGCTCTTGACGTTTTGGTATGCAGTCCAGCCGGTTTGCCAGTTGACCCAGCCCCCCCATCCACCCATCTACCCATCCTCACCTTCATTCATTGGCATTGGTAGCAATGTCGTTCGTTCATTCGTTTGGCTGCTCGATTCGATTTGCAATTTTTTACATCATATTGTCGCGCTATTTCTTTCTCTCTTTCTCCTTTTCTTCGTTTTTTTTTTTGTCATTGATACTGGCTGCAAACAACGAACCACAAACACATGCATCACCCATCACCCATTACCCATCAGCCTTTGCCCATATCTATTGCTGTTCGCTGTGTCCATATAGACAGCGTTAAATTATGCAACGGTTTTTTCTACTTACTTTCTTTTGCTATGCGAAAATTGAATTTATGCATTTGCGCTCGCTTCACTCCGGCCTGTTTCTCATATCTGAATATTGTGAAATGTCGTCCCTCCCTCGCCTACCCTCCCGTCCCATCACCGGTCATCCTGCAGCTGACATTTCTAGTCTTTGTCTGTGTGCCGTTCTAGCCGCAAATTATTCCGACACGCGATATTAGCTCAACCATTCATTTACGCAAGGAAATATATCATTTATAGTGTTTATAATAAAATGAGCTTTAGATTGGTATTACCTTTATCTTTCATATCTCGTTCCACCAGTGTTTTAATATATTATAATGTTTAACTTTCTTCTTCACCTTTTCACCACATCATTTCACTTCACTTGTGCTCGTCACTTAAGCTTGCCCCATCGCCGTACCGCCAGGTTCATAGATCAGTTTGGTTAGTTTCACCTTGGTGGTAACACTGGCTACACGAAAAAGAGTTTCTTTCTTTCACATAATTAGAGATTAGAGAAAGAGAGACAGAGAGAGTTTAGTCTTTAAATGCATTCTGTACTACAATTATAATGCTCGTCTGCCTCGAAATATGTAATTCAATTTGTTTGAGTAGCATTCAAATCAAGTTCTCTCTCTCTCCCTCTCCCTCTCCCTCGCCCTCTCTCTCGGTTTTTTCGGTCTCAACTCAAAGTAATTTCCATGCTTTTGTCTTTGGGTCCGATTCCAAATGGGAAAACTAGGACCGACTCTCCTACTCTAGCCTTTGGTCGTATGTCATGCTTGGGCAGGCGATTTATTTTCAACGAAATACTCTTAAAATTTGTTGCGTAAGTTGCAAAATGCAAAGTGCAACAGCAATTTGAGAAGTTTGAGAAGCAGAAGTCAGACCAAAAGCAAACAGACAGCAATGTAAACAAAGCTCAATGCATGTGTGTTTGTGTGTATGTGTGTATGTGTGTGTGTGTGTGTGTGTTGGGTGTATCTATATATAAATTACACACCCACATATATAAATTACCTTTTGATAAATCTCAGTAGTTGACTGGGTTCCTTCTCCCCCACTCTCGCTCGCTCTCTTCTGTCTCTCTCTCTCTCTCTCACACACACTAAAAGCCAAGTAGTCAAAATGCAAAACTACAGTTGAAACTAAAAACATATATAGAAAAATGTGCAGTCATGGCATGGCATGGAATGGAATGGGATGAGTTTGTTTCTGTGTGTTTGTTTTTGTGTTTGTAGAACTCACTCTGTCGCACTTGAGAAATCTTTTCGAACGTAAATCAATCCGTGCAGCTACATCACCGTCCGACTGCGACGTCGACTGCGAAGCTCTTCTTTCCGGCAGAGACCAGCGACCAGAGACCAGAGACCCCTGACAACTGCACCAATTGCTTTTCTTGCTGCTGCTGCTGCTGATGCTGTTAGTATACAGAACCAAGGGCTTATATCGAAATGTAAATTCAAGTTGCAGTTGGAATACTCGAAACCATTTCCTCTGTACTCCATCGCCCCCCCCCCCCACCCCACCATCTCCATTAAGCCTGAAGAGGCAGGCGCCCCCTTGACCCACTCGAAGAGAGCTATGACAAAAACGAAGCAACACAAAAGCGATAACGACACTCATCATCAACCAAAGTCGGATTTTGCACAGCTCCTTTTTAACCCAAACTAACTTCAATTTTGCAACACTCACTCTTGCTCTCTCCCTCTTTCTCACTCTCTCTCTCTCAGTATCTCAGTGAGTGCATCTCTGTCTTTCTCATCGGTCATCATATGCATTTTGAAAAACGCAATTTTTGGTCCTGGTGCAGAGAAGTTCCCATTGCGATGCGTTGAACAATTTCGTTTACGTTGACCCCGGATCCCAGCGTCTAGTTCCCAGCTCCCAGTTACCAGTTACCAGTTTCCAGGGACTGAAAAGATGACCAAAAGTGTTAGCCAACGTTCTGAGCATGAGTCGCCTGCATTCCTCCTCTCCTAACACAGTCTCCTTGTCTTCCTCCTTTTTGCTCTTGCTGTGTGCATTTTCCGTTTTCGTTTACGCATCGTTTGAAATTTCTATGAATTGTAGATGCAATCGGGCCAGTCCGTGGTCCAGGCTAAGACTCATGTGTTACAGTTAGCAGATACACATACGTATACGTATGTATATGTATGTATGGGTGACTGAGGGTTTTGCTCTTTTTGGCCGTGACAACAACATCCAACGGCAAGCATCCAACATCCAACACCCCGTCCCCATACAACACCTGACCCAGAGAATTCGCAACACTCCCCAGGAATCAGTGAAGTGCATTTCACTTGCAGCGCTGCTGCCCCAAAGTGTGGCGTCACTGCATTTGGTAAGCTCTAGACGAAAGCAAACTTGACGATTCTGTTGCGGCCAGCGACACCAACAGCTCCAACAACAAATTGAAAACGTAGCCACCACCAGAACCAGCACCAGCACGAAGGAGCACCAAGCACTACAAATCCCAAAACCCAGAAAGCATAGAACACAAAAAACCCCAAAAACCCCAAAAAAAAAAAAAAGAAAAAATACAGTCGACGCCGTTGCATAAGGATTACAATGAGAGAGAAGTGAATGCAGCTGGCCGAGGCTGAGGCCAATCTTTCATGACGAAACAAATATCCTCATAATTCAACAGGAAAATTGCTCTGGACCGGGCTAGTTCTGACTACTAAAACTACTCCGTAGGCCTATGCCATAGGGTCCTCCATCTTCTCTACCCTTCTTTCATACATTTTTTTTTTCCTTTTCTCTCTCTTCTTGCCTTGGCTACTGCCGGCGACATCGTTTGTTACGCCTCTGACTCTCTCTAGCTCTGTATTTGTGTGTGTGTGTATTTGTGTGTTCCTATGCGGCTTTTGTTTTTGTTGGTTTTCGGTGATTTGCTTTGTCAGTGACAAAAATAATAACAGCCAGCCGCAGGCAATGGAACCCAAGCCAAAGCTCTCCCTCGCCTCGTACTCAGTCAGTCCTCTTTATGTGTGTGTGTGTGTGTCCGAAAGAACCCTGGCTCCATATGTCAAGTGCCTGCATCTAGCCATTGTCTAGGTATTACGAACCGAAACCCTAACCTAACCCTTACCCTAACATTGCAATTGCCGTTTCTCTGAGTGTGTATGCGTGTGTGTGTGTGGCCTGTTGGCCATTTTTAATTACCACAATTTGAATTGCTTAAATAACTATTTGGATAACAATCAGTTGTGTAGTATGTATGTATGCCATGTGCAACATCAAAGCCAAGTCAGTCCCAGTAACCAGGGCGTGTCTCATGTGTTGGTCCCCATGACAAGGCCTAAAAGTCCGACCCTCTCACTCACTTCTTTGTCCTGTTGGATTAACGACTTGGTACTTCTCTGACATACAATTAGTTGTATTTGACTAATGAACTTCGTGCTAGTGCAGACAAATGTTAATTTCCTACAATTTGGTATCTATTCTTTATAAGGTAAGATATTTATCAATTGCCTGACCTCCACATCCAGATCCAGATGCAGTTGTTGCATGCCAAAACTAACTAAAAGATTTCCCCGAATGGTTTGTTTTTTTCCCCAATTGCTCGGGCAAAGTGCGAATAAATAAAAACATTTCGTTGGCATTGATTTAAAATGCGGCCTAAACAAACTTTGGCTAGCCGAATGGAATGGTTAGGTCGGTTTGGAGAGGGTGGGAAAATCGTCTCGCTCGTTTGTCTCATAAATAATCAACCAATTATTTTGCTGTCAATTTCAACACGGCCGTCGAAAACGCAATGCTAACGCCTACCCAAAAATGCAGGCAGGCCGGCAGGCAAGCGACGAGGCAGGGAGAGACTGGAGAAGCTGAAGGCTGAAAGGACGCGCTGGCGACGTGCTGGGCAACATGGACGTGCAACCCGCTGGGCAATGTCTCTGACTTCGTCTTAGTCTTCTTCTACTTCTACTTCTACTACGTCTTCTTCTGCGTTTCCATTCATTCATTCTACGGAGTTTTTGCGTTTGTGCGGACACGCAACACGGCACAGCGGCGCAATAAATTTTTGGCTGCAGCGCCAAGAAATCCACGCCAATGCACATACAAAAGGACGACAACGGAGTCCGAGTTTGAGTTGGAGTTGGAGTCTGTTGAATTTGTTAAAGGAACTTGCCAAGAAAACCGTTGCCAGAGCTATCGAGCTACCGCTGTACTAACCGTAGACGCTGTACTAACAGCCTTCTGATGGGAGAAGGAGTGGAAGATAACTTACAGAAACACCAATACTACTTGTTCCAACCAAAGTAAAACAGCGGCGAGCACTTAAAGCCTTCTTTCTCTCTGTATGTGTGTGTGTGTGTGTGTGTATGAACACGTCTCTCATGCCGCGATTCGATTTCACGGCCATATATCATTACGTTTTCAGTAACAGTCCTCAACAGGCGTACTGTGGAAAAATTATATTGTTTTTAGCCGGTTCTTATGTTTTATGTTCAATTCTTATTGCACTTTTTTTCTTCACAAACTACCTTTTTCGATATGCTTATCGCCATACCGCCACATTCATCGGCAGTGTTGTTGATCAGTGTTGATAACGCTACAAATCAGAGTTGATCAGCGATCAGCTTTGAGAATGATTAATGATTCTTTTAAGCGATAGTTTAACATATTATATTGATAATATTGAGATAAAGATCATATTACTTATATAGAGTTTGAAAAGAGAAAGAGTTATTAACTTAACTTTAATCACATATCAAATAAAATGTTTACCATATAAAAGGACGAAATGACACACTGTATTCTGTTTGAATAGAGTTTTTGGTAATTCAGTTTTTCCATTCATTGTGGAAAATCTTTATTTATATTTTTTTTACACGCAGCGCACGCACCGGGCGGAAGTCCTTTAGCAGATTATCTTCGCAGGCAAGTCAGAGAACTAGGAACAAGTCGACTCGCATAGATTTGTAATTGAAGGGCGTGTTCGCAGTTGCCCCAAACACAGATCCACTTGCCACTGTGTGTCTCTGTGTGTGTGTGTGACTGGGGCCGGTGTCGGTATGTGTGTGTGTCTGTGTCTGGGTGTGTGTGTGCGCCTGTCGGTGAATGGCAACGGAAACGGAAGGGGCCATTAAGTGATGCCAATGATTAACAACGGAAGTATAGATTTCGAGCATTCGAGCTCCGCAAACTGTAGCTAATCGATGGGCTGTTTGGATGTTTGGCTGTTTGGATGTTTGGCTGTTTGGATGTTTGGATATTCGGGCATAATGGCATTTGGCCATAAATCAATGCGTCGTCTTTCAATTCAGTTTCCTTAAAGCTGCTATCTTAAATGGAACCATTGAAGGCGCGCTATGATCAACTAGAGATATGGCCAAGCAGCAGTAAGCTCTCTTGGACATAACTTTTGACTTTGAATTATTTGCGATATGCGATAGAGACGCCACGAGACTGTGGAGATGGGAGATGGGTTTTTGGGTAGTTGTGAAATGTTTTTGGCCAACTGGCAATGAAATGAAACAATAAACGTAAATAACTTTCAATTGAATAGTTTTGTGGTGGCAAATTTACGTTTGCCATGACGCCAAAATGGCCAAGAATCATCCAGCATCCAACATCCAGAACCAAACAAACCGAACCCGGGCTACGGGCTACGACAATGGTGCGCCATTAGTAGCGTCTCCACTTTTCTCATACATGTGACATATTTGCAAATGTTTTAACTCTCTCTCGCTCTCTCTCGCTCTCGCTCTCTCTCTAACTCGAATTGTATGCTGTGTCTCTTTCTTTCCACATGCGTATACATATATGTTTGTTGATTGTAATTTTGTAATTTTCCGAGTTTATTATCTGTCAACATTATCACACACACACATACACACACACAGAGAGAGAGAAACATTTCGGCTTTATACGAGTTACTGTGCAGCAGTTAAACACGCAATGGCCCCCCCACCCCTTTTCGAACCCCAACACACACACACACACATCGGCTGGACCCATGGACCCATTGCCATAGCCAAAGCTGGAGCCGGGCATAAAATGTTTTGCCGCCGCCATTGCTCTTATCTTGTCTCGCATAAAACGCAGCAACAACACCAAATAAACTCATCGAATTTCTGTTGTTAATTGAAATAAAACTATTTTAAGTGTATGTGTATGTGTGTGTGTGTCCGTGTGTGTGTGTGCGTGTATTCTCCAGCTCTTGGCCACCATTTATACCCAAAAAGTTGGCCCAAAAAAGGCGACAAACGACAAATTTCGTAATGGCTGCATATAAATTTTATTAAATAAATGCTGTTCGCGCTTAGTTTTAAAGTTTCACTTGACTTTATCTAAATCTTTGTCCTTTGCCATTCAAGAAGTATATTGTCTTATTTTTAAATGCTTATAAAATATTCAATAAGCTCTTTGTGTTTTGGATTTGTATCAATTTTGAAAAATTTACTTATGTAACTTTATCCAAAACAAACGGAAAGTAGCTTTAAGCAAGTAAGGGAAATATTTCCATCCCGCCGATCTTAAGTTTCAGCTTGATAGCTCCAAAAAGTACTAAAATGCTGGCCGTATGGGGTCGTATATATTTCCCTTCCTATAAAAATCAATCATAGCTTTCATTCATATTTATTACATCAAATTGAAGAGAGATTTCTAAAAAATATGTTGAATTTGTTCAATTTCTTGCCACACAGGAAACAAACCAAAGCTTATCAAAGGTGAACTATACTATATATCAACAATAAGTGCAACAATATCTAAGCTGAGCTGAGGACATTGCCAAGTTTTGGCAGACTAACTAAAAACCAGTTAAAACAAGTAAGGCTCTAGTCGAGTTAGCTCGAATAAAAGATACCCTTAACCCTTGACCATACAGACATACGCATACTTGCACTACCGGGACAATGCTTGAAGATTTCATATACCCGGTTTTAATACAAATTTGACAGATTTTCATTGTTTTGTTAATAGTTTCAATCCCCATTTTCAAATTTTTGAAACTCAAGATGCTTTTGTTATCGATTCCATGTGTATATCGTTAGCCTGAAAAGTTATTGAATATGATAAACATAATCTAAGTATTATTGAGATAAGATTAAATAATAAAGTTAATATTTCAAACGAAATATTTTTATCAAAAATGTAAACATTTAACAACACTGTTCAAAATACCCGCTCTAAGGGTATACAAATGCTTTGTGGTTGGGTTTTTTTTTATTTTTGTTATTGTGCAGCTCAACGAGCTGCTTTTGTGCTAAACTCGTCACCCCTGCCCCTGACCCTGCCATCCCCTACAACAAGTTACACACACACTTTTATTTTTTTTCTTCATTCTTGTTGTTGTTGTATAAACTTTAGAAAGCATTAACACCTCATAGATGGATACAACGGCGACAACGTCGACGACACAGACAAAGATCTACAGATTGAAAGGGATGGTGGAGGGGAAGCGGTGTGAACAAAGCAAAGCACAAATCTAGTTAAAAGCTACAAAAAACTAAAAAAAAAAAAAAAAAAAAAAAAGAACCACCAAAAGAAAAAGAAAAAACCCCAAGCTCAAATATCGTATGATGTCACGTGATAGCTGCAGCTACTGGCCGGCAGGTGGAGCACGTAGTCAACGTAAAAGGAATACTCTCAAATCATCAAAACAACAACAACAACTTACGTATATGTGTATGTGTATGCCATGTAACTTGAGAGTAAGAACTTTTGCCCAAATCTCTCAACACTTAACTTGCGCTCATTTCGATGTGTCACTTTCAAGTGGACACAAAAACCCCACACCCCATCCCCCTTCCAAACAACTCCCTTCCCACACTGCAAGCATTCCAAGTGAAATAGCTGTCAAACTTCATTCGATTCAATTAAACATGCGCGGCGACGAAGAAGAAGAAGACGAGAAAGAAGAGGAATTCGACATCAACTTTTGCCTGACAAATTTCATGGGCATTGCCTAATTGTTGCAAATTATCAATTCAAATCACGTTAAGAGCTTCCAGCTTCACATTTCACATTCATAGGGGATGGGATGTAATAGTAGTAGAATGTGAGTGTGTAAGGGGGGTCTGAGTGGAGAGTAGAGTAATGGAGGGGACTTAGGGGAAGGGGGAATAGCCAGCGGAGAAATAACAAAAAAATTATCATACAGCACGCTTAAATGGCTTTTCAATTAGATTATGCCATTCAAGACAATGGAAAAGCCACACCCACAATACCGCACACCGCCCACCGCCCACCTCCCTACAACAACAACGGCACCAAAGAGCGTATCAATTTCCGTTGAGGAATTTTTTGTTGTTGGGAAATAAGAAATAATACCCTCAGTCTGCCCGTCGTCACACAAAAAATAAAAACAACACAAACAACTTGAGTTCATTAATTTTGTGTGAGGCGCAACAATTAACACGAAACCGAACCAAACCGAACCGAACCAGAGCGAACCGAACCGAACCAAAGCGAGACCCACGTTTTGACTGAAAGATTCGGGGATACCATACCACAAAAATGGAAAACGAAAAACGAAAAAAACAAAAACAATATAAAACAATATGCCCAACTGGCAGTTGCCCAAACCTCCTCCCGCCAATGCCCAAAACGTGACGCTGCTAATTAAGTTGACGCATTTGCTGGCTGGCTGACTGGCTGACTGGCTAGCTATTTTCATTTTGGTCCTGCTCCTGTTTATCGTCTTTTTGCCTCCTTCCACATTCGCACTGCTCAACATGTTGTTGCTGTGTGCCTCGCGGGAAGTCATAGGATTCTGGGATAGAGAGGGAGTAAGAAGGGTGAGAGGTGGCGTCTTGCGGGTAAGCTTAGGAAATTTGCATGGTTGATTTGGTGTTAAATTCGATTGCGGGCTGCGGGGGAAAAACCCAACAACAACAGGTAGGAATTCCAGGAAAACATAAATATTCAATAATTGAAAGCAATAGAAATCGAATACGATAGATATTATGAACTTATTAATATATAGATGTATGTAATTGTTTTTTCTAGTTACTATACTTTCTTAAAACTATTTCTATCTCTCTACAAACAAAATTGACTATCCCTCTGTTTTCAAAAAGTTAACCGTAACCGTAGCCAGGCATTTTCTGTCTAATTTTCAGTCGATTCAGTTATTTCGTTTTGCCAGAACAAAATTATTTGTAAGCACACTCGAACTGGATCAACAATTCGAAAATGGACGAAGAATCAAATAATCTGGATAATCAGAGCTGCAAGCATTATTCCTTCGAAAGCTCAGATTCGGAAATAGATAACGAAAAAGTTGATCTCAACGAGCAATTAGGCTATGTCAATGATGAGAAAACATTAAACGCCGAGCCACAGCAAAAAGATGGTGAGTTCAATAGAATCTATAATCTCTATCTCTATAATCAAATTTGTATTTACAGGCAATAACCTAAACAAAACAATTTAACAAAACATTCGACGAGAGGGAAACATATGCGCGGTTGCCAAAGGGAACAAAATGACCATAAAACACTTTCACAATAAGAAAATATCAATGAAAATATCTAAAACATAATAAAAATCAATCAATATCAAACTCTGTTCAGCTGTTCTTTCTTGTTGATTTTTGATCTGGTTTCCGTGGTATCCATTCGATATCCTCTAACCAGATGACAAACCGTCAAAACAACAATAACGAATACATTCAAGAGCTCAAAAATGAAGACGAAAAAACACAGCAAATAGTATGCAAAAGTGTTATAAAAAGAAATTTATCACTTATCTGTTTGATAACCTTTAACTACATCTTAAAATTATGTTTATCGACACATGATTTTTTTGAAATAAAAAAACCATCAAAAGAACCAACAGAAAACACAATAACGAGTACGTTAAAGAGCAAGAAACACAGCAAATGGTATGCAAAAGTGTAAAAAAAAACAAGAAATGAAATCAAATTGATTGAAAATGCGTGCGAAAAGCACTTCAGAATTTTCCCAGCGAACGCCAAACGCCCGCCGTCAATGTGAAGTGTCCTTTTGGCCGGTGGATTCGCTTTGATTTTGTGCCTTTTGTTTGTGTGCGCTTTTGTTGCTGCGGTTGTTTGTTGTTGGTTTCGATCACCTTTTTGTTTCGGTTGCAGCACATCAAACAACCCAAAAAAAAAAAGAAAAGAAAAGAAAATAAAGAAGTTGGGCGTGGCACACACTTGAGAGCGTGTGTGTGCATGAGTTCTGAAGTGTTGAGGGCTTTGATTTCTTTTTGCGCATATAATTAGTTTAGTCAGAACTTGAGTTGTGGCAAGTACACCGCCACAATCCCAGCCCCTGCCCCTTCACTTACTTTTTCGTCTTGTTCAGTTGTGTGGCATCAGTTGTGTGGCATGTTTTTTGTGTGTTTCTTGGATTTCTTATTACTGGCAGCTGCAACTTGCGTCCAGAAATGTGTGTTGCATGCGAGCAGGCCAAGTAAATACGCAAAAATCTTATGCACAACTTCTCTGTGTATGTGTGCGTGTGTGTGTGTGTGTTTATGAAAAGTTTATCAAATGTTGCGTATGGACCAGCACCTGCCGCCCCTCCCCTTGCATGGCCTGGCACCTGCCGACGCCTCGTTTGTTTTTTCAACTGTCATTTTGACAGCTGCCGCTTTTGCTGCTTCTGCTGCTGCTGCTGCTTCTGATGCTGTTTTTTGTTGCTGTTGCATGGCATGGCAGCAAGCACAGACATGTTACACCTTGCTGCTTGGGCCAAAGTTACTTTTTTTTCTTGGCTGCCAACTTCTCCGGCTGACTGACTGACTGACTGCATGCAAAAGAGGAAGCAGTTAGGAGTGGGCGTGGGCGTGGGCGTGGTAGAAGATGACATCAGCTGTTGACTTGACGTTAGCTAGCTCAGAAACCAATGGAGAGTGGATAGACGATGTCGGGGAGGTGGAGAGGGGGTTGAGATAAAGTGTGTGTGGATCAGGTTGTATATGCAGCTGTCAAAGACCAGCCGCCAAGTTACGTTGCAGTTTAAAAAGTTACAAAATTACAGATAGCTGTATGTAAGAGCAAAAAAAAGACAAAGATGTGAAGAGAGGGATTGAAGGTGGGAAAAGACGGTGGGAGAAGGAGGAGGGGTGTCCAGGATGTGCGAAAAGGAACAGGAAACGTCTTTACGAAAGAATCTCTTTTGCAGAAATGTTCGGCACGATAGACGATAGACTCTGAAGCAGCAACACACACTGTTTAACAACTTTAATACTTTATAGAAACACATTTATAAAAGTAAAACCTATTAACTATTGCTCTATCTAACTTGGCATAAGGTCAGGCCACCCTTAACCTCTACCCGATGTTGATTATCTGTTTGATTACTGCATTAGCTATTTCAAAAGTACCGTTCAATATTTGAAAATAAATCGTTGCATACCGATAGGGGCTCCATACAAACTATTTTGTCAACAATTACTCTGCTTCTGAGAGTGCGACTCGTCTCATAAGGTTCTC
This sequence comes from Scaptomyza parva, assembly GCA_035044645.1. Lineage (NCBI taxonomy): Eukaryota > Metazoa > Arthropoda > Insecta > Diptera > Drosophilidae > Scaptomyza > Scaptomyza parva. Next base: position 14,659,865 of record JAWNNT010000139.1, read on the forward strand.
AAGTGTTTGTAGCTTCATTATTGGGTCAAGCAAGACGTACGTATGCGCGATCAATACTTTTGATTATTGATATCTTCAGTCTTAGAGACTTAACTGTCTTTGTTACGCTCTTGGCTGTAATGGAAAAACCGAAAACCTGTCTGTGTTCGATATAGGCAATTTTTGTATAGAGTACCTGCTAGCCGAAGTGATATTATGAGCTTAAGTCGCTCAGAAATTCTGTGGCTTTAGAGCACACCAACAAATTGGCTCATAAATATTCTATAAACAGCAATAAAAGCGCATTAAAAACTTTTGCGAGAAGCGACCGAAAATGACTTAAGAATTTTAACGTGTCAATAAATAAAGAAGAACCGATGAAATTTTAAGAACCGTTTCGCAACTTCAAAGAGCGCACGATAAACGGCGCGGAACCCCAAAAGCGGAAGTAGCTCAACAATTTCCCAACACGATTGTCGGCTTTTTGTCTGTCGATGTGTGTGTGTGTTGGTTTCTCGCTCTTTTTTTTTCTCACACACTGGAACACACGCATAAGGAGCGAGCCGAACCGAACCAAACCGACCTCCGACACACACACACACACACGTACACGGAAAATCATAAAATTTTAACGAACCTATTGAAAGTCTGCACATTGCCGCTTGATTTCACCGGGGCCAAGGCAAGACATTATACAAAGGCAAAGGGCCAAGGCAAACGTGTGAAAAGCGCCATCGAACGGCAAAGATTTTCACACTTGAAACATTAAGGAAATTTATGAAGACACACACACACACACGCGCACGCACACACACACAGACACACATGTTGTTTCATACACATGCGCCCGAAAAGTGAGGAAAATTAAACTTACCTATGTAAACAAGACAAGGTATGAGCGGAAGTTATGTTCAAACTTAATTTAAGGTTCAATAGCGTAACCAAAGAAAACCGCAAAACTTTGGCTGCCTGCCGCCTGCCTGCCTCTGTGCAAGACAAAACGAGAAGAAGATTTTGTATGGGCGGATGGGGGGATGGGGGATGTGGTGGTGTTGTCTTTTCCAGAGGTTTTTTGTGGCAGGACGAACGAGTTTTGTGTAACATAAAATCTTGTGGTTTATTAGATTTTAATAATTCACACGATGTGTTTGCTTGCCTTGCTATGCCTGTATGTATGTGTGTGTGTGTGTTTGTATGTGGTTAAGTGTGTGTAGATACATGAAGAAGACACATGACAGTCGACTCACAAGTCACAGTTGGAGTTTGCAGTGCGGAGCGATGTGAAAGACGACGCATGCATTTGAAGTCAACAAAAAACTAACTTTTACTATCTGCTGGCGTTTCTTGCCGTTTCCATCTTACCCCATCCCATCTGCATTCCAACTCCAACTCAACTTAGCTGGGCCAAAACTGTTGAGCAACACTTTAGACTTGGTCGCCGCCGCCTCCTTGAGAAAAAAGGACCCGAAGGTGTGTTTGTTTTTACAACAACAACGACAAATTTGTGGCATATCAGCGGCATGTTGCGTGGCTTGTTGCAAGAAGTTGTTGTTTTGTGTTGTTGTGTTGTTGTGCTGTTGTGGTGCGGCGGCCAGGTTGTGCTGCTGCTGCTGCAAGCAAGTAACAAACTAACTACTCTACCTGCTACCTGCTCTTGCTCTTGGCTGGATCCGTTTGGATTAAGAGCACATACGCAAAGAAATGCCACTAAAGGGAATTGATTTACACAGACGAATCGTTCTTGTTCTCGTCTCTCGTCTTTTAGAGATGTTGCACAAAAAAAGTGTGTGTGTTGCAAGTGACACTTAAATCTTGTGGCCTAACTTTTAACACCCAACCACATTTAAGAGCTTCATATATTTGATCAAGCAAATCGTTATATTCGTGAATTGAATTATTTTTTCTAAATATTCTTTATATACTATATATGAAAGGGATTATTGATACATATTGTATTTTAGGTTCAATCGAGTACTTATATTGAATCTGTTTTTCCTATTTTTTTAATAAATATACTTTATAGTAAGGGGAATCTGAACATATATATTCAGTATATTAGCTTATATTTTGCTGTATATATCGATGAAGTTTCATTAAATAAAGAACTTTACATAGTTGAATAAAATTTGTTAATGTTTAATTGTCGTAAAGACTTAAAGTTTTCTATTAGACATGAAATGAAGAAAGCAATTATTCTGTGTGCCGTTTGAGGTCGATTTGTCTCCCACACAAAGCACTTGACCCTGACAAGCTTTCTAGTACATCATTCACTTACTTAATGATATGAACTGTTAGATGGTTGGGTCAAACGTTAAAGCCATAACCCTCAATAGCAATATAGTTGCTGCAGTTGCAAGTTCTTCAACTAGAGTCAGTTTGGCTTTAGCACAATCTATATAAATTTGTGCAGTGCGCCGCTTGAAAGTGTGCGAGGCGGTGCTTAAGAACTTTTTTGTGCAGCAATCGCGGGGCAAGACACAAAAAAAAAGAGAAAAAAAAAATAAATCAGGGAAAAATGTTCAAGTTATGATCAAGTGTTCCCGCAAGAATTGCAAACTTTCTACAAAGCTGCAGTCCTCTATTTTTTGTGTTTTTTTCCTTCCATGCTGCTGCCTTTGTTGTCTCGCTTGTCGTCGTCGTCGTCGTCGTCGTCGTCGTCTTGTCGAAGGCTTCATCGAAGTTATGTGCAGTACCGGTAGGTCGGTCCCCAAAGGTTATGCAGCAAAAACTTTGCATAGCTGCGGGCCCCAACAACAAGTTGACAGCATTGACCTTAGACCCGAACTGGACCGAACCGAACCAGTTTCACATTCACCCCTCTCCTCCCCCCACCACACATCTCACCCTTCTGCAAGCTGCAGGCCAGGCATAAGTACATAAATAGTTCATAAACTATTTTTGAACAAAGTTGTTGTCGTCGTTGTCGTCGTGTCCCAGCTTAATATTTGCTGCTGCTGGCTGTGCTCCCCGATTTGTAGCTTCCTGACTTTTGATCGGGTGCGGGAGCGGGAGCGGGGCTAATTGCATTTTACACCAATTAATTTGCTTAGTTGCAGTAAATAGCAAACAACAACGATGATTGGGGGGTAGAGCGGATGGATAAATAAAAGAAAGAAAGAATATAAATACAAATACAAATAAATTCAATACGCAATAACGAAAAGCAAACAAACATTTACGGCTTAAGGGCAGGCTGGTGGAACCCTCAAGTCGCAAATCAATTTGAATTTCAAATTAACAAAAAGCGCTCGCCGCCGAACGGCACAATGGAAGGTTGTCAAGAAATGCGTAAGATGCTACAGAAGGGCAAAGAATTTTCGGGCTAACTCACAAGATTTGTGACTTTATTTTGGCATGCAGGCTGCTATACCCCACCGGTACACAGGAGTCAACGGAGGTGGAGGTAGACGACGGACGTCTTTTGTATATAATGATACAAATGCAATGGCCACTGGTGGGGCATCAAATGTCGTCGTCGTTGTGACTCAACCCACACTACACCTTCCACTCAGAGCAGCATCTTTGCGAAATGTGAGCAAACAAAAAGCATTGCATACTTTTCAGCGGCAGTAAAAATACAAATTGAATTTTCTACTTTGAGACAATAGATGGCAAATTTTTAAGCCGAAGGGAGAGCATTTACCGTTCATCAAATGGAGAGTGAGTAGAGAGACCAGCACAAATGATAGTGTGTGTATGGGAGAGAGAGATAGAGAGAGAGAGAGAGAGAAACAGGGATTGAGAGTTGCCCTTCTCTTGTATTTTGTTGAAAAATGAAAATATTAATTCCGAACAGGTTATTTGCTGCTTGCAGGCGATGACAACTCTGAAACTTTTCTTCAAAGTCACGATAACTCTAAACCCTGCGATCAATCTGCTGTACAACTCATTGAAGCATTGCATCAACAATGACGCATTTATTTTAAAGTATTCATGGGGTTCAATCAGAGTCGCACTCAGAACAGATAAACAGGGAACGTCTCTATCTTTCAATTTGGCAAAAATTAATTTATTACATCAATATTTATGTTTCACTTAAATTATAATGCGTGAATGCAGCCAGCCCCTGTCTAAACATTTTTTATGCCATCATCCATTCATTGTGTACGACGGCCTCTGCCAAAGCCAAAGCGAAAGCAAACAAGCTTTTAGCTTTCGGAAGGGAAGGAAGCAAGGGGCCCTGAGATGAGTTTGGTGGGGAATGGAATATTGCGACCGCAATCAGTCATAATAAATATTAAAAATAGCGCATAAACTCAAACATTTGGTGGCTAAATGCTCCGCAAAGCCAAACCGAACCCGAACCCAACCAAACCAAGCCACATTGCGTTTATTCAGTTTTTGCATTTTCCGTTGCATTTCCAAAACATTCTATCTTTTTTTTTGTTCAGTCTGTTTGGAAAGTTTTCTAATAAAATAGTGGGGCGTTTTTTGGGGAAAAGCAATTGCAATTGCGCAACTTTTTTTTTGGCATATTCAAAAACCATTTGGCTATCAAAAAGTGTTTCAACAAATATTGACAGACTCTGCCGCCACAGGGCGATACCGAGTTCGGCAGTTCGTTAGAGTTCGGGATTATAGAGGCTACCGGCACAAAAACACCGAAGGGAACAACTGGGTCGGTGGTTGTGTGTTGTGGGTGGTGCAATGGGTGGCTTTTAAGGCTTTTGCTTCCATAATTAGCAGCTAATATTGCATAGCGGCAAAAGTTTTTCGCTCGACGGGTTCCCTACTCTCCCGACACCCGACACCACACACCCCACACCCGACACCCTACAATGTGCAGTGGTAGCGTCTGTTTTATTTCTATTTGCGTTATTTGTCTAGAACTCGCAGCAAATGCAAAAGGCAGCGGCGAATAGGCGAACGAACAAAATATATATATGTGAATATATGGTATAGGGATTGGCATAGGCATAGGCATGGGTAGGCCAGGATAGGGGTATGGCAAATCTGGCGTTTAATAAGCTCACAGTTTTTGTTTGTGTTTTCCAACACTGCAAACAGCAAACGGCAAACGGCAAACGGCAAAAAGCATCATTTGAAGCAACGACGAGCATGAACCTCATATAGTATATGTGTATATGTACATATATATATGAGAGTCGGCCTTCGCTCCGACAACTTGCAAGCAAAACTCAAATACACACCCACACACACACACACACACATGCAGTATTCGACATGCTGACACTTATGCTTTGCTTGGCCTTTTTTTCCCTGCCCACCCCATGTAGAGCACTTCTCCCGCTCGCTGAGTTTTTGCTCATTTTTTGGTGTCAATGAACAGTTTTAACATATTAGCAAAGTTTCTTAAAGTACACATATAAATATGTTTGATGTGTGTTTGTGCTCGAGTTGAGTGTTGTTGCCAAAGCATTCCATGAAGCCAGTAAGCAGAAGGCAGAAGGCAGGCACGACAACAACAACGACAGCAACAGCAAATCGCTAGATGGTCTGGATGGGCTGGATGGGCTGGATGGGCTGTTTAACAAGAGCAAGAGCAAGAGCGCTGGGGCACAGCAAGAAATATTATTATAATTACCATATATATACTATACATATATATATTATATATATAAAATTGATCAAAGTAGACTCGATTGGGTTTACTATTGAAAAATTACTATTATGCATTGGCAACACGTTTAGCAAATAATTTATTAGTCCATGCGCTTAAAATTCTCAACTGGTTCTAGATTTCACAGACAGACCCTAAGACAATGTTCTACTAATTTTTATGTTTTAAGGTTGTTTTTTTTTTTTTCTTTTTTTGAAAGTCATTTTATCTATTCCAATTCCCATATATTTTTTTTACATATATATATATATATATACTAGTATATCTGGTGCAAGTTAGCGATATTATAACATGATCTTTTTGTACTCAACTTTGTAATACCGAAAACTCAATATTGGAGTGAGGGAACAGACCAGACCAGACCAGAGCTCTCTATACACACTGTATAGAACTGTATTCAACTGAGAAACACACAACCCAACAAAAGCATGTCCTGTCGTGCCGTCGCTTAATCATGTCAATGATTTATAACGCTTTCAAGGAGAGCGCGCCAAACTCGAAGTTGTCGACGGCGCAAACAGTCATACTCTGAGGTGTGTGTGGAGTCTGTGCAAGGGTTGGAGTTGGAGTTGGTCTTCTCTCCACTCTCCACTCTTCTTCTGATGATGACTTGCTAGACAAAGCGTTGGTGGTGGTGGTGTGGTGGTGCGGTGGTGGTGGTGTGTCGCAACATAAGTTTTCCAGCTACTTATATGTGGCAGCTACTCGGAAATTTATCTTACGAAAAATTATTTGGCTCATTATCAACAGTGTGGCCAAAGAGTGCAGCGAGAACAGAACAGAACAGAACCGAACAGAACAGAACAGAAAAGGACACCCAAGAAGGGCAGGGAACCAGGGAACAGATACCAACAGAGAGAGAGATGGGCAAAAGTAGCAAACACATCGAACAAACGCATAAATCAACAACAAAAACAGAAAAATGATTTATATCAACACACACACACACTCACACTTACACTTATATACACACACAGCCAAAATAATCTTGGGGGGGAGGCATTTCTTCGAAATATGATTGCTGCTAATAAGAAAAGTGGCAAAAAGTGTGTGTGTGTGTGTGTGTGCAGGATGGATAATACCAAGACGTTTGGGGCAAGGCAACAATAAGAGTGCCACAATCATTGTGAGTGCCCAAGCCCTGCCAGAGGAGCAAGGTGAAGCAAGGCAGGGGAAAGGCATGGCAAGGCAAGGCGCAGGCAGCATGCCAACTACCAATAATAAAGTAATCAAAGTGATATGGTGTTGATGCTGGCAAGAGAGCGAAAGAGAGAGAGAGGGGGGTGACCCATCTGTTTATATGTTGCCAAGATATGCCACACACTCTGTGTGTGTGTGTGTATCTTGTTGCCCTGTGATTATGGCATTAAGACATTCCTCCGCCCACCACCCGCTCACATGTATGGCAGGCAATCGAATTATAGCCTCAGATCTTCTGACTGGCTTTGTTGTCAATGAAACTGTGTTTATTGTGTAAGAAAAACAACATTCACTTAAAGGCTGATAGATTGTTATACCACGCCACCTTCCCCAAACAATATGTTTTCGGTATACAATATAAGGAAAATACACTCGAACTTATCATGATAAGCTACAGAAGAAGAAGCAAGAGAGTTCGACTAAAGTTCTTCTAAAGAGATATGATATGTTTTCCTGCTGAATCTTTAGATATTGCTATCTGATAGATTGTTATACCATACCTCCCAACAACAATATGTTTTCGGTATACAATATAAGAAAAATATACACTGTTTGTATGAAATAGTAATTTATTTAGATTTGAAGCTAATATTGGTCATTCTGTTTAATGTTTTCTGGTACTGGGTTGTACTGTCTTGGGTCGCAACATCATGCGAACCGCTTTAAAGCGCCTTTTAGTGTTAGTGCTATGCCAATAAATGCCACGGAAACCATCGGATGGTTCCTCGAAATAATCTCCATTCAAGTTGCTGTAACAAAATGGGAAAGTTTATCAATAAAATTGAGAGGGTGTAAATTGAATGTGGCTTACCTGTGGCCGCAACGATCGTACCACCAAGCACCATGTTTCAGCATTGCACAATTGGCATCGTCTTTGTCATTGTCGACGTCATAGGTGGAGAACTTTTTCCAATTGGAGTAGTAGAGAGCGTCGGTGGCATTACCCGTATATTGGCCTGGCAATTTTAGGGTGTACCCTTCGCTCTCGCTGCCAACACTAAAGTCCGGATACAGAGCGTAGTAGGTGCTATTATCGAAGCTCTCGAGATGGACGTACAGTTCGCAGGATTGGGCCGTGGTCAGTCTGTAGAGTTTTTCCAAGCCAATGAAGAACTCACCATGGAAAGCGCCAAAACCATTACGATACTCCGTCCAGTTGCGATAAAAATTTTCGCTGCCATCGATGCGACGCTGTATAACGGTCCAGCCTGGTCCGGCCACACTGGAATCGCAGGGGATCTCGATGGGACTGATGCCAGGTGCATCTTTTTGATGTGTCGTATCGGAGGAATTGCTAAGCCAATAACAGTTTGTGGATTGCAACTTATCAACCCGACTTCGATAGTCCGATAACTGAGTGTGCGCCCTTGTCAATTCCGTTACTAGGGTTTTGATATTCGTTTGCGTTAGATTGAGATGCTTTTCACTTACATCCACCTGAAACTTGAAGGCATCTCGTTGTTCCATAATCTTGCTGAGCTCCCTTTTCGATAACTCGGCGTCGTGTTGCTTATTATTTATAATGTTTTGCTGATCCTGTATTTTAAAATGCAGCGTTTTTAATTTTTCATCTTTAGTCTTGATTTGTGAATTTTGATTTTTATTCTCTTCATTTGTTTTATTTACTTCCATCTGTAACTTATCGATTTGAGCATCACTTTCATTAAGTTTGGTTGCTGCCAGCTCCAGCTTAAGCTGATGTTCTAGTCCAACAGTTTCAAGCTGTTTTATTTGTGCGGTTTTGTCTTGAAGTTGAGTATGGTAGGCTCTCAATAGTTTATCCTTGACATTGCTATTCTTCCTGTGTGTGTTGCATATAGCGGTTTGTTGCAAGAGTTGGTGTTCCTTTTCCCTAGCAATAGTTGCGGCAGCGTCCAGTTTTGTTGCGACAAGGGCGTATTGGCTTTGTATCCATGCCAATTGGATTTCTTTGCCTTTGATTACTTCATCGAACTGATCAATTATTTCTTCTTTGCCAGCTATGTCTTGGAGAAAAGGTTGATTTTTGCTAGATCGATTGACAATGAACTCGATATCAATGTTCGTTGCTGGTAAGTCCTTAAGAAAAGAAGGGGAAAGTATAAAGTAATCGTTTGAACAGTTGAAAATCGAGAATTGTGCATACCTTTTGAAAAGTTTGCCTCAGAGACAATAATAATAATATTACAATTGGCTTGAGTAACATTTTACCAGAGAATCCGACCAATACGCTACGCTGAATGAATAGGAATAAAACTAAGTTTTGCAATCCACAGCTACCAAATGGTCTGCGCTCTTTTATACCCTGAATATTAAGAATTGTTTTTTCTTTATTACATGTTTTTTAAATAGAAATAAGCGAATTCTCAGAATTGTTATTGATTTAAGTTTTTTACTTGGAAATAATTGATAGGAGAATAAAATGCACGTCGAACTCTCTAAGTATATGTTATTGTTATATTATATATATTGTTATATTATATATATATAATACACAATAACATATACTTAGACTATATATATATATATATGCCATATCAAGCAAGAGCTTTGCAATGATCAAACACATCCGAAATTATTTCTAAAAATTTCTCAGCAGGTAGTATTTGTATACCCTAACCCATGAAATGGGTCAAAAAGGGTATAATGGTTTCGTACAAAAGTATGTAACAGGCAGAAGGAAGCTTCTCCGACCCCATAAAGTATATATATTCTTGGTCAGCATCAACAGCCGAGTTGATATAGCCATGTCCGTCTGTCTGTCTGTATGTATGAACGCGTCGATCTCAGGAACTACAAAAGCTAGAGACTCCAGATATTGGATATGTGCTCTCCTAATCCCTAGGCATAGCAAGTTTGTTTGAAATGCTCGATAACTTTTCAGGTTTAAGATATACACATGGAATTGATAACAAAAAATCTTGAAAATCGAAAACTTGAAAATTGGGATTGAAAGTATTAACAAAATAACGAACATCTGTGTAATTTTTATTAAAATCGGTTAAAAAACACCGGAGATATGAAGCCATCAAGCATTCCGGTCCGGTAGTACACGTATGTATATGTCTGTTAGCCCGACCGTCTGTCCGATTGAATGGTCAAGGGTTAAGGGTATCTTCTAGTCGAGCTTACTCGACTAGAGTCTTCTTACTTGCTTAAATAGAAATAAGCGAATACTAAGAATTGTTTATATTTTTTAGTTGGAAATAATTGATAAGAGAATAAAAAGCGGGGCAAACTGTCTAAGTATATGTTATTGTCTATTATACATATAATTATGCCATATCAAGAGCTTTGCAATGATCAAAACACATCCGAAATAATTTCTAAAAGCTCATTTATACTCATTTTATATATTTTTGTGTCTCACTCAATCGGACATACAGTCTATAAGGAGAAACATCTGAAAACGAAGACTCTTCCCCATAAATAGTTGTCCTAATTACCTTCTCAATTACACACATACACACAACCTGCGTCCAACTTTTGTTGCCTAAAAGAAAAAACGTCTGGAAACAGTTCACAAAAGAAACTGCAATATGAAGGCCAAGTTTTCGTGTGGGTTCTGTTGTGGGAAGGTGGGAAGGGGGAAACTGCAAAAACATATGCCAAAACACCGATTGCAATTAATCTTTTGCATGTTGAACGCGCGCAACAAGACTCCCCTCCGCTTCCGCTCCCGCACCCGTTCGTGCCACAAGTTGTGCCTCATTGCAGGTGGCAGCTTCTGTTTATTGGTAAACAACAAAAGTTTTGCACCAAACCTAAATGTATTTTTTTGTGACTACCGAAAACCAACTACACTGATAGAAACAATGTGTGGGTCGCCGAGTGTGGCAGAGTGTTGTGTCCTGAACGAAGACATATGTATGTGTGTGCGTGTGTGTGTGCTGATCTATTGTCTCGCCAGTGTTTTGTGTTGTTTGTGCTATAGACATTTGTGTGAGGTATCCCTTAAATACCAATTTATGGCTGAGGCAGATAAAGTCCCAAATCTGCACTTAATCTTTTGCATTGTTTAATTTCGACTCATTGAGTTAGCGACGCCAAAAATTCAAACACACACACACGCAACTAAGCCACAAGCTTGTGTATATATGTGTGTGTGTGTGTGTGGGCGTGGGCGTGGCTGAGTGGTAAAGGCGTGGAAAGGCGCGCAAGCTTTCGGGCGCACTTAAGTTGCTTGGGAAATAAATCGTTGTCGACATTTACGCTATGCTTATTATGGTTGTGTGTGGGTAGGCTTACTTGCCTCTGTGTCTCTGTGTCTCTGTGTGTGTGTGCAATATTCGATGCTTTATTTGCAACCGCAGCAAGAACAACAACACAGCAACAGCTCGTTCAACAGGCAGCAGGCAACACACAACAGCAGCAACAGTCTCTCCCAAACGCTTTGCATCCTCGACGAAAGTTGTTTGCTGCTAGTTAAAACTTACAACTTGCGCGTTATTTCCTGCCACACACACACGCACACAACTGCCTGGCTGCCCCTTATACTAGAGTTGTATGTGTACTTCATACTACACCCCACCAAGAACCGCAATGCCCTGCGTACTTAAGGTGTTAACGCAAAAGCTTGACTCATAAAATATTGAAAAAGCCGCAAAAACTTTGCACCAAAAAACGTGGCACAAACCAAATAGAACGGAACGGAAAAACGCACACACACACACACACATACACACATGAGAAGGTAGAGTGTCGGAAAGGAACTGACTAAGATACCAGGCTCCAGTAGTAGTAGGAAGGTCGGAACCCCAAATTGAACGGTTAAGTGGCAACCGGCAAAAGTTTTTCACCTACCTTTTGACTCTTCCATTTGTTGTGTTACCAATTTCTCCTCTTTGTGTGTGTGTGTGTTGTGTGTTGTGTTTTGGGGTTTTTTTTTTTTGCCCTTGGCTAAATGGATTTATTGACTTATTAGCGCTATTTGCTACGCCTTTGTTGTGCTTTGCTTGCTTTTAACAAGCTAATTGATGATGGCCCAAAACGGTGTCTATGATGTTTAGGCCAAGAGTTCAACTTCTCTCACAATTGTAAATGCTTCTTCCGTTACATGTTTTCAATATAAGTATAAGTATATATTATCTATTATTGAAGAGAAAAACCTTTAGGATCCGCGGAAGAAGAATTTCTATTTTACCAAATACTTTTCCATATCATTTTTGTTCAATTAAAATGTTAAACTTATAACTCTTTCAATCTAATAATAATTTTCAATATTTTTTTTTTATTCATCTTACTTTAATGCCAGCACACTTGAACCGTTCCGTGAATGTTGAAAGGGAAAAATCGGCTTTAATACTTTTTTTTTTTTTCTTGGCATTGCCATCAACGTTTCTTTTTGGCTTTGTCATTTAACGGGCTATAACCACCTTTTGCCGACGCAATAAAATATTATTAAAATTATGTTTGGGCTGATAATACAGTATGTGAATGTACAATGTACAGTGTACAGTGTACAGTGTCTGCTGTAAATCAACGTCTCGATGACATTAAAATAAAATTTTAATGCCACAATGAGGAACGGCAATGGCGGGGAACGGCGGGACACGGCACGGCACGACCAAGCAGCCAAGCCAGTCTCAATTTTTAGCCAACATTTTTGTTCGCTTTTTGATCGAAAACTTTTGCCTTAGCTTAGCTTTGGGTTGGGTTTGGTTTGGGTTGAGAAAGATTCTGAAGGCGGGGCGGCGCTATCATTTTCACCTTGGTTACACTGCACAATTTATTTGAATTTATCAGCATGCACACGCCCCAAATAGCAACCAAACCCGCCCATCCCCCGACCGCCGACCGCCCCTCTCCACACTGGCAGTCTGTCTGTCTGTCTGTATGTCTGGGTGAATGGCTCATTTTCATGGCTCATGGCAAATAATTGTAAATATTTGATACACAATAAGGCAATAAAAATAAAATTGAAAATTTTCGCTTTGTGCACGGCGGCGGCGGCGGCGGCATTTTTATTATTATCGTCTCGTTGGTTGTCGTTTTCCGTCCTGCGTCCTTCGTCCTTCGTCCTTCATCCTGCGTCCTGTGAAGTCGTCGTCGTCGTCGTAAAGGAAATTGATACATAAGTCATTTTTATTGGCATATTCTTTTGTGTAATTACGGTACAGGTAATTTAAATTTCCTGCTTTTTTTTTTTTTTTTTTGGTTTTTCCCTTCTCTCATCTTATACATTACCTTTCATTTTATCTGTGTGCTTCGTTCATGCTCGATTTATGAGTGATGATAATTTGTGAGCAGACAAAACAGACAAAAAAAATTGATATAATGGGGTTTTCGTGGATTACAATACAATTTGATTTTGGCAAATTATTGAATTTAATTTCATCGGGTTGCTTATTTAAAGTTAAGTTTTGCTGTAAGTATTTCATATAATACTATAATGGGTATATTTAATGCAAAAACTACTAAATGAAATGAAATGAAACTTTATAATAATATAGCTGATGCATGAAAGTAAAACATTGGCTATCATTTTGAAAGATATTCTGTTCGATTGGGTCAGAAACTGAAGTTTTCACAACTCAATCCCTTAAAATACTCTCTCTGCAAGCCAAAATTTATTTAAAGGTGCTCTGTATCGATTGCCAAGACTTTTTCCCATTACAATTTGGCATCTGACATCGTCTGACTGTAACGAGTATTATGATGCTTATTGTTATGGTGTCTGACAGACAAAGACAAAGATAGAGAGAGAGAGATGTGCAAGCCACAGTAAAATTAAATTAACAAACTGTAAATGTATGTCGAGTAAAGGCAGGAAGGAAAGGATGCATTACATCGAATGGCTCTTGCTGTGTTGTGCCTTGGTGCTCAAAAAATAGAATTGCAATTTTTGCGTGAAATTAAATCGAAAAGTGTGAAGCGCACATTTAATGAAATGAAACCCTAAAGAACCCTGACAAAAGAAGAAGAGAGCAGAGCAGAGCAGAAGCCCAGTTAAAAAGGCAGTTGATTCCGCTTCCCAATGCGTCGTGCTGCATAGACGACGACGACGACGACGACGACGGTTAGTTGATAACTAGAACTGTACTTGAGAGAGGGTTGAGCGAAGAGGGGAGGGGGGGGCGAAAGGCATGGCACAAGTCACCAAGGCGAAATGCGAAATGGGAAAGGCAACTAACTGTGTTGATTACACTTGAAGCAGTTGATAACTAACGGTAACTGCTTGGGTAACGGTAAATGCGATATTCACCGTTTCATCTTATTTTTCTTCTTCTTCTGGTGGTTCTTGGTGGCTTCTGCTTTTGCTTCAAGTTACTTTCGCTCTTCAAATACATATTTTTTAAGTAATATTTATGAGTGTTTGAGAGAATTTTTTGTTTGGTTGGTCACCAATTAATTTTTATTTATGTGCCTTGCGTTGTTTTTTTTTTCAGTCTTTCGTTATTTTTTTTATATTTTGTGTCGTGTCCCCTTATCAAACAAACAGTTGGCAAAATGATAAATGCCGTTGCTTTTGTATACGTTGACGGAGAGAAACACCCCTTGCCCCAGACCCGAAACCCCAAACTAAGACCGAGACTACTCCTAACGCAAAGCACACCCATTTTGGTAATTTAATATTTCTTTTCGGTTTTTTTTTTGTTTTTTTGCTGCTGCAACCGAAACAAAAAAGAAATGAATATACGAGAAAAATGATATTTCAGAAGCGCGAGAGAAAAAATGACAATTTTTAATTATCAAATGCGTTTAATGATAAAAATTGTTTATTATGAGCATGGGTTTGGGTTTGGGTTTGGGTATGCTTAGGGTTGGCTGTGACTGTGACTGTGACGGGGCGGGAGGGGTTGAATGGCGTCTTGACTTATTTTTTTTTTTTTTTTTAATTTATGATTTATTTGTGTGGGTGGCGCTCGCCTATAATAATTAATATTGCCCACAAGCCAAAAGACACCTACCACCGCCGCCCCTCCCCCCCTTCATACTTGCTCTAAGCTCTTCTACACTTTCAGCAGCAAAGCGACAACAACAACAACAACAACACAACACAATCCCAAAGGGAGCACAGCCAAAGCAAATGTTCTCAGTGCTCCGAGAGAGAGAGAAAGAGAGAGGGGGAGGGGGCGGCAACTGGCAACTGGCAACAGCTCCAACGCGCTGGGCAAACGCAATATTTTCATAAATCTTTTTGCCGCGACGACACAGCAGTAAGTGCAATGTCATTGAGGCAGAAGTGGCAGCAAGTAGCGCGGGGAATAAGCAGCCCACACACACACACACATACATACATATACACATATGCTAAGACAAAACCCAAGTGCGCCCAGCCCAGCCCAGCCCAACAACAACAACATCTTTTGCGTCGCCTCGAACGAAAAAGCGGTGAAAAAAACATATTAAAAGTATTTCTCGAATTATTGTTAATGATGATTAAAAATATGTGTACCTACATAATACACAGTACACCTCAGCACACACACACACACACATGCACCTGCTTCTTAACTCACTTCTCTCTCTCTCTCTCTCTCTCTCTCTCTCTGCAGGAGGGTGGTAAGTAGTGGGAAGTCGTAATCACAAACAGATTTTGCGGCGAGCTCTTCGCTTCGTTTCCCCAAACGTCCTCATCTTTTGGCTTTGACTCGAACTCAGAGTGTTAACTTGGCCTGGGAGCTGCCGACTTAATAAAATACAATGCATACCATATGTATTTATATGTATATATATATATGTAAATCCTCCTACTAAAAGCAAATAACTTAATGTTTGAATTGGTTTTGTTCGGAATTCAATATTTTTATACCCTTAACCCATGAAATGGGTAAAAAAAAAAGGGTATAATGTTTTTATTTTAAAATATACAAAAAATTCAGTAAGTTATTTTAAAGGCTAAAGTGAATTTTGTCCACACTCTGAATGTTTTCTATTTCTATATCAAAGAAATAGTAATTTATTTAGATTTTAAGCTAATATTGGTCATTGTGTTTAACGTTTTTTGGTACTGGGTTGTACTGCAATGGGTCGCAACATCATGCGAACCGCTTTAAAGCGCCTATTAGTGTTATTGCTATACCAATAAATGCCACGGAAACCATAGATTGGATCCTCGAAATAATTTCCATTCAAGTCGCTGTATCAAAATTAAAAATTTTATCAATAAAATTGAAAGGGTGTAAATTGAATGGGGCTTACCTGTGGCCGCAACGATCGTACCACCAACCACCATGTTTCAGCATTGCACAATTGGCATCGTCTCTGTCATTGTCGACGTCATAGGTGGAGAACTTATTACTATGGGAATAGACTAGCCCATTGGTGGCATTGCCGGTATATTGGCCTGGCAATTTTAGGGTGTACCCTTCGCTCTCGCTGCCAACACTAAAGTCCGGATACATAGCGTAGTAGGTGCTATTATCGAAGCTCTCGAGATGGACGTACAGTTCGCAAGATTGGGCCGTGGTCAGTCTGTGGAGTTTTTCCAAGCCAATGAAGAACTCACCATGGAAATTGCCAAAACCATTACGATACTCCGTCCAGTTGCGATAAAAATTTTCGCTGCCATCGAAACGACGCTGTATAACGGTCCAACCTGGTCCGGCCACACTAGAATCGCAGGGGATCTCGATGGAACTGATGCCAGGTGCATCTTTTTGATGTGTCGTATCGGAGGAATTGCTAAGCCAATAACAGTTTGTGGATTGCAGTTTATCAACTCGACTTCGATAGTCCGATAACTGAGTGTGCGCCCTTGTCAATTCCGTTTTCAGGTTTTCGATATTCGTTTGCGTTAGATTAAGTTGCTTTTCGCTTACATCAACCTGCAACTTGAAGTCATCTCGTTGTTCCATAACCTTGCTGAGCTGCGTTTTCGATAACTCGGCGTCGTGTTGGTTATTTTTTAAAATGTTTTCCTGATCCTGTATTTTAATATGGATTTGCTGAAGTTGAGTTTGGTAGGCTCTCAGTAGTTCATCATTGACATTGCTATTGTTCCTGTTTGGGTTGCATAGATCGGTTTTTTGCAAGAGTTTTTCTATATATACAGCCACGGCAACGGCCACTTTCATTTCCAATTGATCGTATTTGCTTTGTATTGATGCCAATTGGATATCTTTGCCCTTAATTACTTCATCGAACTGATTAATTTTCTCTTTTTTGGCGGCTATGTTTTGGAGTAAAGGTTCCATTATGCTAGAACAATAGGCATTGAACTCGACTTCAATGTTCGTTGCTGGTAAATCCTTAAAAAAAGAAGGGGAAAGTATAAAGTTAACGTTTAAACAGTTGAAACTCGAGAATTGTGCATACCTTTTGAAAAGTTTGCCTCAGAGACAATAATAATAATATTACAATTGGCTTGAGTAACATTTTACCAGAGAATCCGACCAATACGCTACGCTGAATGAATAGGAATAAAACTAAGTTTTGCAATCCACAGCTACCAAGCGAATACTAAAAGTTGTTATTGCAATATGTTCTTTACTTGGACATAATTGATAAGAGAATAAAATGCGGGGCGAACTGTCTAAGTATATGTAATTGTATATTATACATATTAATATGCCATATCAAGCAAGTTTGTTTGAAATTTTGAATATATTCGTAAGTTCACAGTTGATAACATCATTCATACCTCGTCTCTGAGTCGCCACAAGACTGGCAGATTCTCTAATCTTCAGAGCTATTGGAATGAGTTGATAATGGGCGAAATTGAGAAAGCAAAGGCATCATCAAGTTCCAGATAAAGAAGGCTTGAAAATTGCCGTTGGACATGTTCCCAGAACGTCACCTTATCAATAAATTTTTGTAGTTTCCCTGCTCAAGAAGAATTGACCTGCACATTGGGTCATCGATGGGACTACGACCCTACCATCCCCACAAGTATATGGCTTAAATTTAATACTACAATTCGCTATATTCACTTTATAAACAATCACGTCAATTCTGTGTACTTGGCCAACTTGTTTTTGTTTGTAGTATTCTTTTTTGGTAAGAACGGGTGTAAATTGAACTAACCACAATAGGAAATACGATGCCAGGCAAACAAATTACAATAAATAAATAAGCATTGGATTGTTGCTACTACAAATTCTTGTACAAAAACTTTTGAATCAAGCTCCCACATGTTTGGCGTGCTTCGTTTCCTTGTACATGCATATATTTATGTTGACTAAGTTTTTGTATGCCACTAGCAGCCCCTCTCCCTTCCCTCCTCCGACCCACACACACAACACACAATGGCAACACACAATCAATGCAAAAGGCGAAAACAAGTCAAGACAGTTACTTAAATAACTTTGCAGCGAAACGAAACGAAACGAAACGAAACGATAGAAGCAAGGCACATAAGTGTAAGTGTAAATGGGTCAGTTCAAATGAAAGACAGGCGCCAATAGAGTGTGGGCATGGGCAAGTCCGGGGAGGAGGTTTTCCCGGCGGAAGTTATTGAGTACGCGGCCAAAGGCGCGACCTAAAACAACAAGAACAACAACAACAACAACAACTAAAATAAGGCAGCTTTTGGCGTTTGCCACCTGCCGTCACCATTTGGGGCTAGCTGGATGGCTGGCGTGCAAGAAGCAAGATTTTGGTTCGATGAATTTATTACTTTTGATGTTCAAACACGAAAACTGCTGCAGGCCATAAAACAAGCCAGAAACACAAAGACAGAGTGGGACAGAGACAGAGACAGAGAGCGAAACTTTTTGAACATGGCATCCAACAAGGAAGTACCCAAGTACCCAAGTACTCTGCCCTACCGCCCTTCCCAGTCCAACAATGCAGTGAAACGGAGTTTGAAACAGCAAATGCTATTAAAAGTTTACATGTCTCAATAGAGAGTGTTAAGAGATTAGTTGGCATAAAACTGTTTCGAGAATTCCAATTCCAGCCCGAAAGGCAGTCGGCCGGCCGGTCTTTTTAAAAAGTTAAGAGCTCAAAGAGGGTACTGGTACGGCAGGGCAAGGCAGGGGCAATAATATTCAATTCAATTGCAAATAAGCTCAAGTTGAAAAATTGCAAATTTAACAAAGTATTCCCTTTTAATTAAAATATGTTTGTTTAACGTTCAATGTTCGATCAAAAATCTCACAGATTACTTCAGCAAAGAACAAAAAGTTAAGATAATATTATAAAAGTGTTTACAATATTTACATAGAAGTTATGCATATGCAACCAATCTATCTATCAACAAGCCACAACAATTATTTTTACAATTAACACGTTCCAACTACAATGATCTTGCATGCCAGATAAGCACTTAGTATTATCCAACTTCATATATAAAGAGTGAAACCGTTGGGCAACAGCCGTCAGTATACACGATGACTGGTTGGATGAAGTTGGGTCTGCTAGTCGTTGGACTGATGCTACTAGTGTATGCCCGTGGCGAGGAACGGAGCTACAGTGTGGAACTGAACTCGTTCGATAGGAACGAATTCCAGAACGCTGACAAATGGGTCGATTGGGATACGTTGAGCATGAAGAAAGTGGGACGAAATCAGTATGCACTGGATGGAAGTTTTGAATTCAAAATGAATATGGGCGATGGACAGAAGGTAAACTTGGAAATATATATAAATACTTACAGACACATTCTTTATACAGTTATTGATTTTTAGTTATCACTGCAAGTGTTCGTTTATGATGATGGTACCAAACAAAAGGGTCCTTTGGTCATGAAAATGAATAAGCCCTTCTGTCAGTTTGTCAACGAGGATGAGGATACATATCCGTATCTGAAGCAGGCATCTAATTTGCCCGATCAGGGCGACTGTCCGTTCCCCAAGGGCAAGTACTCTATTGATAACTATGAGCTGGCGACCACATTCCTGCCCGACGATGCACCCAAGGGTGATTATCTCCTGGAGCTCAATATACTGGATAAGGAGATACCTGTGGCCGGTGTTCTTGCCTCTGTCACATTAACCTAGGAACTTGACCTTCCGCTTTATGTTTTTTTTTTTGTTTATATATAATGTTGATTATCTTTGTTTTGGGTGGATCCATTTCGTACTGCAAGCGTTTTACATATATAGTATATGAATAAATATATAATTATATATACATATACCTAACTATAGCTTAAGCTTGTTTGTTATTTGGTTTAAAGAACAAGAACACTGAACGTGTTTAACATTATTATAATTACTTATAATATATATATAATTACTTTTAGATTAACCAAAGATTCACTTCAAAAACTGGTAATCTGATTTAAAATGGAATAATGATTAAGCGTGTCTCTCGTCAACAAAATCATTTTACTCGAGTTTCAAGCATGCTTCAAATAACAGAAAAACTGGCTAGGGTTAAAAAGAGAATGGGATGGGATGGAGGAGAGGTAAGGCGGGCACTGAATTCAGGTTTCTGCATCAACACCTCATCTAATTGAAATTTGCAAATTGCGTATTGCAAGTTGCTTATTGCAAGTTGCAAGTTGTTGTTGCCACTGTGTGTTGCACGCTGTGCCATTTGTCATTGACAAGCAGAGTGGCAGCAACACGCCCAACATATGGCAAATGCTCTCCAAAATATCGCGCATAATGATGATGATGATGATCCCGCCGTTTCCCTTTTCCTCCCCACCATTCCCATCGTCTCCACCCTCAACAATGTTGTCCCAGCATGCAATGAATGAATGTGAGGCGGAGTGTAGCGGGATGGCAATGGTTTTGTGTTTTTCGCTAAAAAGGATTATCTGTGCATTACAATCCATTGATTCCACTTAAGCACCGTTACAATTGCACACTCACACAAACACACAGAAGCGGAGAAGGAGGAAGAGAGAGAGGGAAAGAGAGAGAGAGGGAGAGAGATACAACCGCCACATACGACACTTAATTAACAAATATGCATTACAAACACCCGCAACGAGCAGCAGCAATTGGTTGGTCATATCATCAGTTGCCACCGCACCCCCCACCACGACCCCCTCCATCGAATCTCTCAAACCTGCAACAATTCCCTCACACACACACACATATGTATGTACATATTTGTGTGTATGGCATTTTATTTGCCTCGGCAGCGACAACAGCAACAACCACCCGTGTGTGTGTGTGTGTGTGTGTGTGGCAGGCAGCAACATGGGGCAGCCGTTAGCCTTTCCTCTGTCGCATCGGCAGCAATTGGGGAGTTGCATGTTGCATGTGTTTAATTGAAAAATCATATGCAGCGCGCATAATTATGTTTATTGCAATAATCTGATGCAAATTTTCAAAACTCAAACTGAATGCTTTAGACGACGGTGACGGCGACGACGACGACAACCCTTACCCATACCCATACACAGTCGGCAGTGAAAACCTGGCAACCCTGACATCTGCCCCTTGCTATCTGTTGCTGTTGTTGCATTTGGCTTTTGGTGGTGCACATTAAATTGCACTTGAAATTGCACATTTCAACGCCTACTGATTATGACAGATAATTATGTTATCGAGTGTTGGTTTGGTTGCTGCCACACGCGAAACGTTGCCCCTTTTGTTTAACCGCATTCGTAATGCATCCATTCCATTCCATTCCATTGCCATGATTCGGTTAACAAGTCGACAAGGTACGTGAAATACTCTGGACTTTCCCAAGTGATATTTGTCTTATGTTCAGGGTACATTCAAGATTTGAACTCTGCCTTGGAAAAACCTTAAGCTGATAAGAACGACTTGTCTTTTAGTGATTTGATTGTTACTTGGTTTCGTCTTACATTGAAAAAGTTTAGTATTCAAAAAAAACATAAATACACACTGACGCCAAACGTTGACATATTCAAACAAGTAAGAAAGAAGATACCCTTAACACTTCACAATACAGACGGACAGACGGTCGGGCTGACAGACATACACATATTATGTACCTGTACAGCTGTACCAACGCTTGATGGTTCCATATCTCAGGTGTTTTTAAACCGATTTAAATAAAAATTTCACTGATGTTAATTATTTTTATTTTGTTAATAGTTTCAATCCCAATTTTCAAGTTTTCGATTTTCAAGATTTTGCTATCGATTACATGTGTATATCGTAAACTGACAAAGTTATCGAAAATTTGAAACAAACTTAGGGATTCGGAGTGCTCATATCCAAAACCTGAAGTCTCTCGCTTTTGTAGTTCCTGAGATCGACGCGTTCATACTTACATACAGACAGACAGACGGACGGACAGACTATATCAACTCGGCTGTTGTTGCTGATCAAGAATATATATACTTTATGGGGTCGGAGAACCTTCCTTCTTCCTGTTACATACTTTTGTGCGAAACCATTATACCCTTTTTGACCCATTTCATGGGTTAGGGTATACAAATACTACCTGCTGAGAAATTTTTAGAAATTATTTCGGATGTGTTTGATCATTGCAAAGCTCTTGCTAACATATACTTAGACAGTTCGACGTGCATTTTATTCTCCTATCAATCTTGGAAATACCAAGTAAAAACATAAATCAATAACAATTCTGATAATTCGCTTATTTCTATTTAAAAAACATGTAATAAAGAAAAAACAATTCTTAATATTCAGGGTATAAAAGAGCGCAGACCATTTGGTAGCTGTGGATTGCAAAACTTAGTTTTATTCCTATTCATTCAGCGTAGCGTATTGGTCGGATTCTCTGGTAAAATGTTACTCAAGCGAATTGTAATATTATTATTATTGTCTCTAAGGCAAACTTTTCAAAAGGTATGCACAATTCTCGATTTTCAACTGTTTAAACGTTAACTTTATACTTTCCCCTTCTTTTTTTAAGGATTTCCCAGCAACGAGCATGGAGCAACAAGAGCTGTGCGTTGGATTTACTTCTATGATGATGGAATCTTTACTCCAAGACATAGCTGGCAAAGAACAAATAATTTATCAGCTCCATGAAGTAATCAAAGGCAAAGAAAACCAATTGGCATGGATACAAAGCCAATACGACATTGTGGCAACACAACTGGACGCTGCAGCGGCTTTTGCTAGGGAAAAGGAAGACCAAATCTTGCAACATTCCGCTCAATGCAACACACACATGAAGAATAGCAATATCAAGGATGAACTATTGAGAGCCTGCCATACTCAACTTGAATTCGAAACCGCACTACTGGAAACTGTTGCACTAGAACATCAGCTTAAACTTCAAAATTCACAAGTGAAGACTAAAGATGAAGAATTGAAAATGCTGCAATTGCAAAATCAGCAAATCAATATTAAAATACAGGATCAGGAAAACATTTTAAAAAATAAGCAACACGACGTCGAGTTATCGAAAACGGAGCTCAGCCAGATTATGGAACAGCGAGATGCCTTCAAGTTTCAGGTGGATGTAAGCGAAAAGCAGCTCAATATAACGCAAACGAATATCGAAAGCCTAGTAACGGAATTGACAAAGGCCAACACTCAGTTATCGGGCTATCGAAATCAGCTCGATAAGCTGCTACCCACAAACTGTGATTGGTTTGGCACTTCCTCCGATACGATAGAGCAAATAGATGCATCTGGCATCAGTCCCATCGAGATTCCCTGCGATTACAGAGTGGCCGGACCAGGCGTGACCGTTATACAGCGTCGCATCGATGGCAGCGAAAATTTTTATCGCAACTGGACGGAGTATCGTAATGGTTTTGGCGATTTCAATGGCGAGTTCTTCATTGGCTTGGAAAAACTCCACAGACTGACCATGGCCCAACCCTGCGAACTGTACGTCCATCTCGAGAGCTTCGATAATAGCACCTACTACGCTATGTATTCGGACTTTAGTGTTGGCAGCGAGAGCGAAGGGTACACCCTAAAATTGCCAGGCCAATATACGGGCAATGCCACCGACGCTCTCTACTATTCCAATTGGAAAAAGTTCTCCACCTATGACGTCGACAATGACAAACACGATGCCAATTGTGCAATGCTGAAACATGGTGGTTGGTGGTTCGATCGTTGCGGCCACAGGTAAGCCACATTCAATTTACACCCTCTCAATTTTATTGATAAGCTTTCCCATTTTAATACAGCAACTTGAATGGAGATTATTTCGAGGAACCATCCGATGAATACAGTGGCATTTATTGGCATGGCACTAACAGTAAAAGGCGCTTTAAAGAGGTTCGCATGATGTTGAGACCCAAGGCAGTACAACTCAGTACCAGAAAACGTTAAACAGAATGACCAATATTAACTTCAAATTTACATATATTACTCTTTCTTTGATATAGAAATAGAAAACATTCAGAGTGTGGATAAAACTCATTCTAGTCGAGTAAGCTCGACTTTTAATAAAAATTTAATTGCAAATCATTTTGCTAATAGTTTCAATCCTCATTTTCAAATTTTCGTAATTAAAATTTTGTTGTTATTGGTTCCATGTGTATATCGTAAACCTGAAAAGTTGTCGAACATTTCAAACAAACTTGCTATGCCTAGGGATTAGGAGAGCACATATCCAAAAAACGTTAAACAGAATAACCAATATTAGCTTCAAATCTAAATAAATTACTATTTCATTGATATAGAAATAGAAAACATTCAGAGTGTGGATAAAATTCACATTAGTTTTAAAAAAAAAACTCACTGAATTTTGTTAGGAGATACAAATGGAAAGAGCTTGTCATCATTTCAATAAGCAAAAGAAGAAAGCCCAACCAGCCCATTGAGCCAGTGCTCCATGTTGTCTTCTTCTTCTTCAGTGACTGCTACTTTTCCTGCTGGGGTTCATAAAAATGGCAGAAAGTGTCAATGTGTGTGTGTGTGTGTGTTTAAAAAGAATTGCAGCGAAATTAAAATAAAATAAAATTTACGTTAAATTAAAAAATACGCAGGCAACAAACACATAGAGTGTGAGTGCGAAAGAGAAACAGATAGATGGAGAGGGTGGAAGGTAGGGCAATAGAGAGAGAGAGAGAGAGAGAGAGAGTGCGACAGAAGCGAAACCAAATAACGGGTATCTGAGAGCTGTCGACTTCGTGACTTCATTTGCCTGACACTTACGTCACACAGGCAAGAAAAGTGACAGCGGCAGGACGTCGACGTCGGCGTCAGCGTCGGCGTCGGCACTGCGGCGTCAAGTGTGTGCTAAAAGAAAAAAATGTAAGGAGGAACGGAGGAAAGAAGGGCAAGGCGGGAGCGATGACGATGGCGAAACGCGCAAAAGAAAAGGCTGCAAACGATTCCTAATTGAAAACTATTAAATTCTGTCGTTTTTCTTTTCGTTTTTTTCGCGCGCTCTGCTACTTAATTTTTTCTTGCGCTCTGACCGCCCAACCGCCCGACCGCCCGCCCACACCGACTTCGTGGCTGTCGCTCGTTGGTTCGTTCGTTTGTTCGTTCGTTAGTCCAAATTGGAACTTGAATTTCATTTCGAATGACATTCGCTCCATCACGCGTCAACTGCAGCAAGCAGCCAGCAGCACGTAGCAGCAGCGGCAAAGGCAAAGGCAGAAGGAAAAAAAAAATGAAAGGCAAAAGGAAAAAAAAAAACATAAGAAAAAAAAAGAGAGAAGCGGACATTTTCATTTGAGCATATTTAATTAGATGCAATTATTTATGGTATTAAATAGATGAGGCAGTAAATGTCCTCTACACTGTTCTTCTCTCTCTCTCTCTCTCGCTTTCTCTCTCTCTCTTTCTCTCTCTCTCAGTTTCTTGCTTAGTGTGTGTCTCTTTCTAACTGGCTGTGTAAAATGCAAAATAAGATAGAGAAGAAAAAATTGAAATAAAATGCTAAAGAATTGCGTCGTCTTCGCCGTCGTTTGTCTGTAGTTAAAAATAAAAAAAAAAAAAAAAACATTTCAATTCCTGGCACAATTTCTGCAGCAATGCCACGCCCCCGCCACCCTTCCTTGGCGGCGCCCCCACATCCAAGTGCTGCGCATCATTTACCAACACAACCATAACAATGGAATGGTAATGGGGCATGGGGTCGGGGTAGGGTTAGTGGGTTCTGGGGTTCCGGGGAATAGGATCCCGTGCTGCTGCTGCTGCTGCTACTGCTGGGCACTTGGACGAAGGAGTGCATTTAAATGGCAGGAAATTTGAAAAAAATTGAAATTTAAGTCTTTGATATATTGACAACGATTTATTTACCGCCTTTTCACCATCACCATCACCACACCCAAGTGTATTTCTTTCTTCTTTGTTTTTTGCGTTTGTAAAAAAGAAATTTACCAATTTTTTTCTTTATTTTTCCTTTGACTTCATTGTCTCCAGACAGAAACCAAAAGGTGTCTTCTGCTGCTGCACTAAATGGTGTCCACTGAATGTCCTCAATCGAGGTACGGCACGGCACGGCACGGCACGGTACGGCACGGCAGGGAACAGCACGTTATGTTAGTTAAATGACCGAAGATTCGAAGTTCTTTGGTCTTTGTAAGCTAAACGAATATGAAATTAATCCGTTAAGTTTGAATGGAAAATAAACTGAGTGACCTGCAAGGGAACACACATAGGTAGATCACATAAAAAGTGGCTCCAGTCACATCTAGTGTGACCTCAACATGGAGAAAATGCAGGAGATGCGACGAGGAATACATTATGATAGGCTGGACTATTACACAAACCAGCCAGAAAAGAACACTCTCAATATGTGCTGAGCTACCGGATCTCAAGCCGGTCTTAAAGTTTTCCAAATGTTAGCAAAAACCTTATCCGTGATGGTAACACACTCCTTAAACTATTTATTCCATTTTTGATACTGTTTCTCAGAGCCATACAAAATAATCCCACTGTAAACATTTTCTGATTAGGCAAAAACTTGTAAGATTGTTAACAAATATTTCATCAATACAAAAAAAATATTAAATATTCTATCAAATGTGTCTACTTCACAAAATTTGTTACCTATCAACACTTGTGTAAATAGCTTTACAGATAATGCCAATGAGAAATGAATAAACAGAACTCAACTAAACGATTAGGTCAATTTTATGGGCCACGCAATCCCCCCATGATATGGTTTGGGGATGGCGGTTAATAGCGCGTGACCATGGCATGGCAGTCAACCCTTTCGCACCTTGTCCTTGCTTTTGCTTTTGCTTTGGCTTTGACAAACGACAAGACAAATCACACACAAATTGACAAACGTTTAATATAATTTACACGGCAAAGCCGAAACGACTTACGCTTGACCACGCCATCGAGAAAGGGTAAGAGGGTGTGTGTTTGGGTTATGTACATTATGTCCCATGTCTCCAATATTGACCCTATGGCCCTGGCCCTGGTCCTGGCTCTGACCGTGGTCGTGGCCCTGGTCAAACCCTTGTCAACGTTGTGTAACCGAAACTATTAAAAATATCAACGAGACACTTCTGGGAGAAAGAAAAAAAACGGAAAAACGGAAAACCGAAAGAGGGAAACTCTGTAACCGAAGAAGTCTGTCGTCATTTTTCACACGTTGAATGGCGTTACATATGTTCATGGTCAAATCGATTAAATAAATCATTAGCATCTTTTGTAACCAATTTTCTTGCCTTTTTTCCTAACCATTTAGTGTTTTTTTTTATGCCTCACTTTCCTCCTTTCCCTTTATTTTTTTTTTATCGTGTGTTGGGACGCGTGTCGCAAGTTTTCTCGAGTGTTCGTCCTTTTATTTAGTCCGTGTGTGTAGAAAATTGTTTTTTAATATGACCAACTGGGTGAGAATGTTTTTTTTTTTTTCGTTCTTTTGTTCAAGTGTGTCTTATACACTTCTCCCGCCCCCGACTCCCCTTTGCAGTTAGAGAATCTGAAATTTGACATTTAATTTGTTGCGTTGCGTTGCGCTTTTGTTGTTGTTGGCTGGCAAAAGTTGTGGTTTCAAGCTAATTTATTGGGTGCCACCAACCAATAAGAAAACGCCCCAACAATATCATAAAAAACCAACAGTAAAACTAACTACCCTGCCCAAATACCCTAACACAAACAGTGAGTGAAGCAAAAGATACGAATATTTTCTACTTACTTTATTATTATTATTGGACGTAGATTTACTAACGGTCAGTACATTCAAGTGGCCCGACGATACCAGGCACCAGACCCTAGTACAAAGCGACCCTGGGGCGTACCGTGCGGTTCTGAAGATCACGAACAAGTAGACAAATGACACAAGACTAGTTTTTTAAGAGATCATATAGAAATGGCACTATGTATTATGTAGGAAAGATCGTTATATGTTGCACATAAGATCCGATAGGGGTTAATTTCTAGTATTTCTAATAGGAACTGCAAAGATAATTTGGCTGATCAGTACAAAAGAATCTAATTGACCATTTATTAGTTTATGGAAAAAGGTTATTGCAAATACTTTTATACTTTTTCTTAATGCTCTTTCGAAGTGTATAGACATATTCGATATAGCCATTTCCCATTTCAGTTTCTTTATGGTATTTTTTGCGTTTTTTGTTCTTTTTTTTTTTTTGGGCCAAATCACTCCAGTGTTTATTTTCTATAAATATAAATTAAATGGGTGGCGTGCAACTGTCCAATAAATTTTGCCATTTTTATATCCATATATATATATATATATATGTATGCGAGACACCTTTTTATGCGGCATTCATTGTGGCCGTGGGGCCATTGTGTCGCATCACTCCCCTCACCGTCCCGTCCCCTTTCCCCTCTTTCTTATGTCGAACCCTTTTCATTCATTGTGACCGATGCGAACGAGTGCCTCACCCGGCCAACCCCGCCCACAATCCCTCTCTCTCTCTCTCTCTCTCGCTCTGTCCCGTCCTAGACAAGTAGCAACTCCAAGAAGTGAATCCAGGCGGGCAAAATCATGTGACAATAGTTGCTTTATTTGACCTTTTTTTTGCTTCTCTTTGTGTATGGCGTTTCCATTTTTTTCCTTTATTGTTTGCTAATAAAACGCAATTTGTTTTATGGTTATACTCAACACCTAATTTCTCTTCCTTCGACCCCGCCTCCCTTCGGCTGCATGGCAACTGTTATGTGTGAGGAGGACGCAACAGGCTTCTGGTTAGGTTAAGTTTCAAAGAAGTAGTTTGTACTTAATACGAAAGAAAAACAAGTAATTTAAAGGAAAGGCAATAGCTTGTATTCAATTTTTAGGCATATTATTTTGTTCTAGTTCTTCTAGTTCTTCGTTCGGGATAATATCCGAAACCTTTAAGAAGGGAACATTCGATTACACTTTTAGGTAATAGGAATATTTTTTTGTCAACTAGTTCTTCTTTTGGGATAATATCTGAAACCTTTACGAAGGGAACATTCGATTTCACTTTTAGGTAATAGGAATATTGTTTTGTGAACTAGTTCTTCTTTTGGGATAATATCTGAAACCTTTACGAATGAAACATTCGATTCGTTGGTTTATAGAGCTTGGTCAGATCCTAACTCTGGGTTGTTAAAATCACTCAAACTGTTTCTCACTGCATATTGAAACAGTTAAACAACAACGAACTAAAATTTATTATTGGACCTGTGAGAAAAAGGAAAAATAACCTTTTGTTAATGGTTACATATCTATTAAAATCTATCTTTTGTTTCAGTTGCCTTTGTGTGTGCGTTTCATCAATGAAAAGAAGAAAAAAAAAAATATGTTTATATATAAATAAAGGCAAACAATTTCTTGTAATTAAAATCCATGGCCTTTTCAGTCAGTCAGTCAGTCAGGCCAAGAATCAGTCAGGTGCTCAGCTACGCCAATCAGTCACAGCCGGAGTCAACCACCGCGACAACATTCCGCCAACAACATTCAGCCAAGGACGAACAGACAGAAGACAGATGGACAGGCATTGAAGCACCCAACCCAACGAAAACCACCCAACCACCCAACCATCCAACCACCAAATTGAGGCAGCTGCACTTGTCACTGCAGCGCAGACCCCAAAGGCGAACCTTTTTCTGTTTTGTACCACTCATCTCTTCTACATTGTATGCCATGCGTTACACTATCCAAAAGGTATATTAGTTCGATGACCTAATACAATTTTCTATGTTCTTCTGTACTTCAAACTTGTTAAGCACGAAAAAATGATTTGTTTTTAAACTTTTTACTAATTACCTTGTAGATTCTTAAACTCTATATAAGGTATTTCATAGTCGTCAAGTCAATTACAATTTATATATATTTTTTTTCTTGACTCTTTGCTTTGATTTTCAGCGTTTCTGTTTTGTTTTGTTTTTTCCTCTCTCTCTGAATTTTCTCTTGCCATTTTTTTGTATGCATCCTTTTTTGTTCAAGAATTACTGATTATTAATTCATTTTGAACCAGTGAAGCATTCATATTTCTGCGAAGCACTGGGTCGTCCTTCGCCCAAGCCCACGCCCCACGCCCAAGCTCAAACCCAAGAGTTGTCTGTCTGTCAATGTTTTGCTTTCATTCTGTTTCACTTTTTGCATTGCACACACACATACATACATTGGATACATCTACATATTTGTATAGCCTGGCCGGACCATAGACGACGGTGTCGCGAACCTAGCCAGAAGCTGACGTTGACGCTGATGCTGATGCTGACGCAGACGCTGACGTTGCTGCATTCATTGTTAAATCATTGAGTTTTTACTGCAGTTTGGCAACGGGATTCGACGAGCGTCGCGCCATACTATTCCAACCTCTATTTGGGCCGTTTGCTTGCCAGCTTGCCAGTTGCCTTGCTGGCTTGGATGTTGGACGTACGAGTACTCTCCCCTCTCCCCACTCTCTCCCCGGCCATATAAACAAAGTGTCAGGCAGGCTGGCTAGCAAGCAGTAAGAAAAACAAAATGTTGAAAAAAAGAAAGAATATAAACTCTTGCCGCCTCTGCTTACCTTATCTTCAGTTGCTCGAAAGGACACCTGCTCTAAAATGTAAGCATTACCTGTACCGTTGCCATCCAGCCAGGTTGCTTGTTAGTCTGATTGGGTGGCTGATTGGTTGTACCGACTGAATAACTGGACTGACTGACTGACTGACGAACTGACAGACTGATGGACTGACGGACTGGATGTGACTGTGACTGTGTTTGAATCTCGGCTGGGTGCAGTGTTAAGGCGTGTCATTGTCGGCGGCCCATTGCAGCAATGTGTCCAGTGTTGTTGTTGTTCTTCTTGCTTGTGGCACAGCGCCATCAGTTTCTCTAACAATGAAGCGAAAAGAATGTTTACAAATACATACATATATTGTGTATACATATGTATATTGTACATGCATTCCTCCACCCGCCTCCCTTGTCATCCTTGTGCAGTTCTCAGTGACAGTCGGCGAAGATTTTTCTATTTTTTCTATTCTTCACTTTCTGCTTTTTGCTCGGTATTTTGTGTTTGCCTTGTTATGCTTTGTGTATTGTATACACATTGTACCTGTGCCTCTGCCTGTGCCTGGGCCTGTGCCTGGGCAATGTTTGACTGTTTGACTATTTAGCCGGCGGTCATAAAGTTAATTTGTACAAAACTTGCAAATAATTCAAACATTTCTTTCTTTCGTTCCAACGACGAGCGACCTTTTGCCCTCGTCTCGTCTCGCATCGTTAAGATGATTCCAACAACAATAACATAATAATGATCTGTAGAGATAATAAAAAACGTTATGTTTAATAGATTTTCAAAAATATAGATCTTACTTAAAATCCGTTATCTGTTATCCGTAATCCGCCTAATGAAGAAATGATGTTCATAATTAGATGGCCAAATGATGCCAAATGGCATTCAACAACAACAACAACAACAACAGCAGCGACATTCAAATAAAATTTCTAATTAACCAAAAAGCCTATTAACGCAGCGTCAACACGACCCAAAAGCCCGCTCAGCTACACTATTACATAGTTATGTTCATACTATTTTATGATTAGAGACAAGAAACGCGCCAACGCCAACTCCAACAACAACTGAAGCTTTTAAGCGCCTCCTAATGAAATACTCGTTACTCGTTCGTTCCTCCGTTCGTTCCTCCGTTCGTGTTGAGTTACTTTAGCCCGCAGGAAAAGCATATAATTTTACTTATTACAATTTTATATACATATTGTACTTATTGTATGTGCGAGATGGTCCATGGGCCGTGGGCTGTGGGCTGTGGGCCAACTGAAAAGAAGAAAGAAAACAGTAAGCAAAAGGGGGATGGAAGTGTGAAAAACATATTCCAAAAATTACCAATTTTGTTGCTTACGATTATTACCTTGACAATGTGCGAGTTGTTGCAGTTGTTGTTCTTGTTCTCCTTCTCGTTGTTGTTGTTGTTGTTGTTATTAGGCTTGGCTTTTTGCTACACTCTGGAGATGACTTAACACGTAGCATGTCATTAAAAATTTTGTGCCATTAATGCATAACACACACACACACACGTAACATGATCAAATTGCCAATATGTCACACACACACACACACACACACACACAGCCGCATCCTTTGGGGTTGTCTCTGCATACATGCATGGTTAGTTAAAGGGGTAAGCGTGAAGCTTGGGGGGGGGGGATGTGAGGGGGGGACCGGAGATGTTTTGGGTGGGTAAACTAATAACGACAACCGTCACACAAACAACACTGGCGAAAACATCATCATCTTATTTACGTCTTTTTAACACCTTACCTGAGCTCCCCCCAGCCTGTACTCAAGGCATATGCCATCATATACGCCCAACAACACCTACACACACACACACACACACACACAGAAATCCAGGCATTGTGTCGTGTGTCGTTGAACAATTAACAAAAGGTAATGTAAAATTATAATTATCACACAAAAGCACATTTGTTAATTTAAGCTAAAACAAACACAAACTCAATGTGTGTGTGTGTGTGTGTGTGTGTGTGGACAGTGGGCGGGTGGTTGGGTGGTGTTAGGTGGATTGTGTGGCGTCTTGAAAGACAACATTTTGTCGCCTAGTTTCTAAGCAAAACGACCGATGCGTAACAATGAAAACTCCCCGATGTAATAAATATAAAAACAGCCGAAAAATATGCTATAAAATTATTTTGAGTCGCATCAGCCATTAATGCTATTAATAGAGATGGCAATATTACCATACATATGTTAATCAACGTTTATAAAAGTTTCATTTTAAACAAGCCAAACATTAAATATAACTATTTGTTCTTACTGATTGGCAACAATTTGATCGATACTTTTCGTTTTTGAGGTCTTGAACTCTTTCAAGATTAACTCACCGATATGTCACGCTTCCATCTCTAAAAGTTACGCTGTCTAACGGCATTTTATAGATGGCAAGAGAAAGAAAGAAAAGGTTTCATTGCATTGATACTCGGATACTCGGATGCTCAGATGTCGGTTGATTTTTGGTTCTTATATCCTTTTTGTGTGACATAAATTTTGTGTGCCAGAACCCACGAGCACAAGACCCACATACACATACACATACAAACACACAGGAAACCCTTTACGAAACTTCACTTTAGAGCACGTTAATTACACTAGTCTACAAAGTTGAACAAATGTTGTGTTTTAGCTGAAAACTTATGCAATATAAATAAAATATCACATTAAGTTAAAGTTTTGTTTAATGCAAAACCATTTTACACATGTTGCGATAGTTTTGTTAATTAGTGTTACGAAATATAACTCGTTAATAGTTTTTGTTGTCGCCGCGTTGTTTAGAGGCGCTTTGCAAATATTCACACACACACACACATACGCTTTTGAAGCGTTCATAACTGTTTTATTTTTGTTGCTTTTTTAGCATTTTTCTTACTTTTTTCGGCTGAGTTCCCGTAATTTATGGACGTAACATTGTGGCGCTTCTTTGTATGGCGCACTTTGGCATTTTAATGGCCATTAATGGCATGGTGCAAAATAGTGGGCGGGGGTGCGCTTCATACACATGTATAGCGGAGGCGGAGGCGGAGAAAGGTTTAGGGATCGAGCCGGGAGCACATTAAAATTATTGAAGCCGACAACGGCCATTAATTCGTTGCGCTTAGCGCGCAATAACGCCGCACATAATTGTTTATTAATGAAGTATAAGTATTTTTATTGGCATCGCATCGCATCGCACACAACAAACTCCCATTTACTTTTCCGTCCTCCTCTGCACTTGTAAAATTCTCAACGAGCATCACGCTTAACATATACACACTACTTGCATACGACATACATATGTATGTATGTATTTATGAATGTTTGTACTAGAGTATGCCGATAAAATGTAACACTGATCACAGCATGAAAGTAGCGATGAAAGTGGTGGCATGGCGATGCAACTATCGATAAGTTTACAATAAGCTGTTGATATAAACAGGTGACGCGCATAGAAGAAGAAGATGCGAAAGTAAAATAAGAAAACATAAAATAAATCATGGAAAAATATTAAAAGATCAGCTACAATATATATGAATACACATACGAATCATGTTAAATGACTGATGATTGATGTTAATGTTACTTAAATAATATTGATATTCATTTACAATGCACATTCTGGGTCATGCTGAAGATCTGCTGACAGCCTTGTGTCCACTAAACTTCTCATCGGAATGGAAAAGTCATATACATATGTATGTACATATAACAATTTCACCTGCAGTTAATACTGACCATATTATGTACTTTTCCCCCCTCTCTTTCAAATACTCAAGGCAAGGCACACACACTGACGCACCGATAAAGAGTAAATTTGCACATGTGAGCGCCAACGGGATGCGTTGCAAAAGGGTTGCTCGTGAGTCAAGTTTTCCACCCCCCATGTGAATGCGCGCGTCGAAATCTATTGAATACGCATCAGATATCAATACTTGGCCATGGACACACACACACACACATGCGAAGAGAGCACGCACACACACGGGGAGGGACTGAGCTGAGCTGAGCTGGGTCCGTTCGACTACCCTATGTGCAGGGATTCGATTTCGGTGCCAGGATGTGAGGCGAGCAGCCAATCGGAAGAGTGCAGGCAGCTGATTGGACAAATTTCATGGTGCTTCGAGCAGCCAAAGTAGCCACAGCACCCAAAATGGACAAAGAAAACACTGTGCATACCAAAAATACCAAAAAAAAAAAAACGGAAGGAAGAAAAACAAGAAGATATATGTTTGTATATATGTATGTAAGTATGTATGGAGTAGAAGTCAGCTCAACTCAGCTCATCAGCTCAAACAGAATGAGTCGATGGGTCTTTGTAAGCTGTTGGAAAATGTGAAAAATTACATAATATGCGCTGAAAAATGTGCGTAGATTTTTTTCCGCTTTTTTTTTCCTGTTTCGAGCTGACCATTTGTTGAGTAGTAGCTTCTCTTTTGCTGGAGTCTTTTATATATTTATTTTTTTCGGTTTTCGGGTTTTTTTTTTTTTTTTGCTGTTTTTCTGTTTGTTT
This sequence comes from Scaptomyza parva, assembly GCA_035044645.1. Taxonomy (NCBI): domain Eukaryota; kingdom Metazoa; phylum Arthropoda; class Insecta; order Diptera; family Drosophilidae; genus Scaptomyza; species Scaptomyza parva. Next base: position 14,694,764 of record JAWNNT010000139.1, read on the forward strand.
TATGCAAAACTTTTGCGTTTTACAATTCATTGCATATTCAATTTGGTTGGGTCGACAACGACGACGCCACAAGGGCACCAAACAAACAGCAAAGGTCCAAGGCATATTAATAAGGATTTCATTAGTTTTATACATTTCGTTTCGTTGCGTTTCGTTTCATTTTCTGTATTATGTACATACCCTGTCCTGTTATTATGTTTAGGAAATAATATAGGAACATATCCTCCTCTTAAGGCAGTTAGATTTCTTGGTTAAATCAAAACTTTTTAATCACTTTTTTTACTTCTAAAAACTAATTTGAGTGAAGAATGTTTGTGCTTATAACAAGAAGTATCTTTTAGTCGCGCTATTTAGTATAATAATTTTATTTATTTTTAACACACACACACACACACTAATGGGTCGATACTTTTATTTTCTCTTCCTAAAAATTTCCTTCTTTTTTTAGGGTTTTTTTTGTTTAGTCTGGTGTCGGTGGTGGCATCTCTTCAATCCAACTCTGGGCTGGGCGCTAATAAATGGCTAAACGTTTAGATAAATGTTTGTTTCTTTTTGTGTGTGTTATTGTAGTTTGTTTGACCAACTGAGCAACGAGAGTAAGTCAGAGGTCACCGAAAAGTAATATGTATATTTATCTAAAGCTCCTTTCCGGGACAAGCCATTCAGCGGGGACCTATTATCAAAACGCTGGCCAACAATCATAACTAGTAACGAGTGCAAACATTAAGCATAAGCAGATTTCAGTTTTCAGTTTGTCTTTAAAGCTTAAAAAGTAATGCATAGAAAGAAGCATAAAGTATATATACTCTCGATCCTTAGTTTCTCAGTTTTTGAGTTATCGATTAAGGTTGGTTTTCGTTTGGTTGTGGTTAGATCATTTATCAAGATCGAGCCACTATATCATCTAGCTGGCATTTATACACTTGAAAAGTAATGCTTAAAAGGAAGCATTAAGTATATATACTCTTGATTCTTAGTTTCTCAGTTTTTGAGTTATCGATCAAGGTTTTCCTTTGGTTGTGGTTAGATCATTTGTCAAGATCGAGCCACTATATCATCAAGCTGCCATACAGAGCATGCGATGCAAGATAGCTTCCTTTGTGGTTGGGGTAACTATAATAATGTCTCATTCCAGTGCCTAATCGGGCAATCTATGGACGGCAATAAATCGTGCATTTAAGCACACCCCGAACTTGGTTCCATCCAACGCTGATTGATTGAAATGTCACTTTAAAAAAATTAAAAAAAAAAAATACGAGAAAAAAATGAAAAGTAAAACATATCAAAAATGCGAAATGAAACATAAATGCCCAAGTCAACCCAGTAACCGCAACACATCCCCCTACCCCTCCACTCCTCCACCCCACCAAAACAGAGTCCGAAATGCCCGGCAGTGTCAACCCTGGTGTGCTTGTGTGATTGTTTTGTATTTGATAAGCATGAAAAACGCACAGAAAATAAAATTGTTTTAGCTTGGTTAGGGGTAGCACCCAAAACAGAATCCTTAATAAATAGTGCTACTTAAAAGAAAAACAAAAAAATTAAAAAAAAAAAAAAAACGAAAAAAAAACCAACAATGAACAAATGTGAAAAATGGGATGAGGCAACACTGGCAAATACATGCTGCAGCAAACGGGGCAGCGAGCAAATGTTTTATCGCTTATATTTGTATACCCTTTAAAGGAGAGTATTATGTGTTTTCAAATGCCGTTTGTAACATCAACATCAACTGCATAAAAGTTAATATAAAAACTCAAACTGTGTTGTGAAAAGCAATAATGTTATAGTTGATTCGATGAGATTATTATATCATTTATTTCCTTAGCTGCGCAATCAATCTAAACACCTAAAATAACACATAATGATTTCTGTTTCGGGCAAGGGTATGTAGCATTCGATGTGCTTCATATGTTTGTCCCTTCCTGTTTTTCACTGCGTTTTGTTAAGTTGGAAAAATGAGAGTCGATTAATTTAATAGAGACAAAAAGCCTTCGCACACACACACACACATACAACGAGTCGGAGTTGGAGATGGAGTTGGAGTCTGAGTCGAAGGGTCCCGCAATGGGTATGGAAATAAGCTTCTGACATCGAATAGGATGCGTTTGCGTTTGCTCTAAGCAGAATAATGTTGATGGTCAGGCCATAAAGTATTATATGTACAAAAAGGTTTAGCAACTGTACCCAACGTAATAAAAATGTTAGAATCAAAAGAAATTATGAAATTATGTGCATTTGAATGAAAAGATCAACTCTGACCTGAAAAAGAATGGAGCATGAGAAAGTAAATCAATCAATTGTTAAGTTTCAATTAGATTAAGTTAAGGCATTGTGTTCAGATTTTAGAAATCTCTGTTATCCCAAATATGAATGAACTTTCCCATATATTAGCTTGTGATACACTTTTATGGACCCTATACATTGTAAATGAATCTTCCCTTTGTCATTTCATGCTTTCCAATACTTCTCAATGTTCTAGAGCCCCTGATGGTTGGATGTTGCTCAATGGGAAACGATTATAAGTATATCATAAAAATATTTCAATAAAAGAATAAAGACAAGCATAAGAAAAATCAAAATACGACTCCTGGCTTTGTACTCGAAGCAATGTTTGCTGCAAATCAGTAAAATCGTAAGAAAAACAGCATAAATAAACACATCAACACAAAGGCAAAAGTTTTTCCTTTCTGCCCCCTGGCAGAGTTTGGAGGTGGTACCCAATCCCAATCCCAAATCTTGTTCATATGTGCGTGGAATACTCTCATGAATGCCGCTTTGCTTGGATGGCTTTGTCTAAGGCACCGAAGACGAAGACAACGACGACATCGTAGCGGAAGTCGAAAACAAAAAACATTTTTTAATTGCTTCAGATAAGACACAGCACACATAACTTGCAACTAACTTCACCCACCCCACCTACACCTCCTCCTCCTCCTCCTCCCTCAAGTGACAACATACATACAGATATATTATAAAAGAAAAGCAAGCGGCAATTTTACAATTCAGCGCACATTTTGATGAGCTTCATAATTTTTTGCTGCTCATTGACGTTCCTACTCATATCACTTTTAAAGAAAGTTATCCCCCAATCCTTATTACCATACCTTATTACATCCCCCCTCCCCTACGCCGCCCACCGTCACACACATTATTACATCACTCTTTCTTAACGGCCAAGAACACCAAGACGACCCAACTGAACTCATTCGCACTTATGAGCTATGCCAAAAGATAAGAACAAAGACATAAAACCGAACAACAGAACAGTGTTGGAAAACGAGTGTAGTCAAGGGAATAGGCAGGGATCAATATATTCAAGGAGAACCGAGTTGGATCAATAAGAATTGTTGCTAAATAAGATTTCAGTAAAAACATAAAACTGGATATAAATCAGAAAATATTCCAATAGGAAGATCTCACAAAAATTGGAAATAAATACGTCCTAGTAATCCCTAAAGAATTCATTACATTCACCATTTAACTGAAGAGCATTCGGTGTTCCCTGTGAAATCGTGTAAAATCCATTAGGTTTGGCCTGACGCTTATTCTTCACTTCACATGTACTCTTGTACTATGAGCATGTCACACAATTATCAAATGCTCTATCTGTGCATCAGTGAATCCTATACACACACACACTCTCTCTATTCTTTTCTCTGTGTGTGTGTGTATTTTTGGGAAAAACTCCTCCACCCGTGTACAACTAGGCGCCGGCGTGTTTACACAATTACATGCATTTTACGCTACATAAACGAGATTAGTGCGTCGCTTACTTTTGCCTAACTTCTTTTGACACAATGCCACGGCGGGTATGGCAATGCCAGTCCCATTAACCTCCCCTCCCCCCATCCACTGACTAGACGAAAGGCTAAGAGATACGAGCCAACAGTAACAACAACAACAACAGTACCAACTTTTTGAGCCTTGAATGACTCCAACGGTACGCGAACGGTGGGCGTACAAACGTCAATTGCTTTTGTTTTTTCTACTTGCCTTGAACTTTTCTTCTCTCTTTTTTTGTTTTGTTATTTCGATGTGTGGGTAGAAGCGTGTGAGTGTGAGTGCGAGTGTGTGTGAGTTGTGCGTTTGCATTGTTAACAAGCGCAAATTTTGCACATCTTTTGTTACACAACAAAATTTATAGAGATGCGACGACTGAAGTACTTACAGTACTATATGGAACATGCATATCTATATTTTTTATGACTTTTTGTTGATTTTTACAGCAGCAGTGGGAAGGCAGAAGAAGTTTGAACTGCTTGTTAATGTTTTACAAGTCTTATCAGCTGTTCCTTAGCATGTGCATCTTATTGCTTCATTTCTTGTTCATTCTTGTCTATTGTTGAGCGAACGCATAAACTGTTCATTAGGCTCAATGAGCTGCCAGAGTGTCAAGTGTTTTGCGATATTTTGTTTATGCGATAGTTCGGGAGATCGATGGCAAATAATTGGTGGCTGGTCGATAACATTAAATCGAAGCCAAAAAAGTGTGCAAAGTTGAATTGTAAACAAAAGTGTTTCACATTTGCAGTATAAAACATAAAATAACTGCCACATTGATAAAATAAACTTCTTTGTGGCAAACTTTGAACGCATAAACCTCATTGCACCCCAGATATTATAAGTATTAGCATAATGCTGTTCATCTTATTGGAAACCAAAAAGCTTTTTTGTTAGCTGCAGAGGCTGAGTTAAGTAACTAAACCAAAGTAAAACCAAAAAAGAAACTGATTTCTTTATTTTATTTTTTTTTTTTGGCAAATGTTGAGACAACAACAGTCAACTGTCAGCAGCTGTTGGACTAAGAAGCAGCCAACAACAAATACTACAATAAACTGCTTGGGGTAAAAGTAAAAATAACAACAACGATAGCTCAAATCAAAATGCCATTAAAGCGTGTGACGTTGTCGTTTAAGTGGAAGTAAATATTGTCTTTACTCAAGCTTAAAATTAAAATTACCCACCTGGATGGAGCAAAATGATAAACTGCATAAGCCAACGCCAACGCCAGCAGCAGCAACAGCAGCAGAAGCATCGCAACAGACCAACAAATTTCGAATGCAAAAGTTTTTTGCATAAGTGTGTGTGTGTGTGTGTATAACCCACCAAACCCCACACTTAAACTGACTCCCCCCACCATAACCCCACATTGCCAGGGCAAAAACAGCAAAGAGCAAAGTCATTTTCATAACGACAACGACGCCAACTTCTTGACTAAAGGTGCTCGGCCCACAGCTGATGAGCTATAACCCAGCTCCAAGCCCACCTATCTCCTCCTTTCCACAGCCACCGCCACCTTCCCATCCCCATTCCCACTGCCAGCACAAGTAGTACCTTAACTTGCATCGCCAGTTGGTTGTTGGATTCGGAAGTGGGGTTGGGGATTGGGGTATGGGTGCTGTTCCGCGTAAAATGTGCTACGTTAAGCACATCTGTTTTTTATTGCTTTTAATTTGCCATTAATAACGCATTCCAAGGCGAACGGACGACGGACGACGTCCGCCCAAAATGCTAATTTAAAAGCATATAGATAGATATAGTAATACTCGTAATAATAATAATAATACTAATAATAAGTATAAGTATATATATACACATATATTTATGTATGCATACTCATTTCGGAAATCCAATTTTAATATGCCAACCCAGCCAAGGACATTAACTGCGCCAATTGCCCCCCTCACAACACAAAAAAATACGTTCGCCAGCTGCTTCGAAGATGAAATAGCAATAGAAGGGCGTTGCAATTAGAAACAAGCCATGGCCCATAAGTCAATGGGTTTTTGGCATTTTTATGACCAAACATTGCTGTTTACGCAGTCGGAAGTTCAAAGGTGGCAACTCTGTTAAAAATAGCTGTCTGTCGACTTAGACGGGAAATCTTGGAAAACATTAGGATTTGAACTGAAAATGGAATAACTATCATCTCACAAACAGATATTTATGGTTCCTAGGGTTCAGAGTCTGTTTCTAGGGTCTTAAGATATAACCGATCTCCGGGTCTTTAAGGATAAGCAAATTACTTCTCTAACATAAAGTCTTGTCTGTAAACTACAAAGCATGAAGCTAGTTTCTTTATTGCTTATACTCAGACACGAAGCGACGAGTTCATTAGAAAATGAAAAAGAACACAATTCATGAATGGAATAATGCGAGTGTTTAAAGCATTTTCAGGTATTAGGTATGAGGTATTATTAACATTATTAGCATTATTGTCAGGACCCTGAGTACAGTACAGTAGTTGGATGGGATGGTGGGAGGCATGCAGGCTGTAGACATTTCTACTAAATTATGCAATACAGAGTCAAAGGGAAATAAACGGGATAAGAGGGGAACAAGGTGGAGAAGGGAGGGAGGGTTTGTGGGTGTGTGGTGCCATTGGCAGTGGTTTTTGTCATCTAACCAACTAACCAACCCGTTCGTTCCTACGTTCCTTCATTCGTTCCTTGTCGTCAAATGCAAAAATCGCGAGGCGAGCTTCCTTTTCCTTTCAACTGTGTTGTGCTGTGCTGCAAAATTTCCAAAAATTCTATTATTATTAATAGAGGCGAAAGACGAAAAGGCTGAGAGAGGGACTTGAAGGCAACTGAAGGAAGGAGAGCGGACAAATGAATGCCAGGGCAGAGAGAGGGAGAGAGAAAGAACACAGCAAATGCGACCATGACAACTGCCGCCCCAAGTTAATGGGCAGATGGTAGAGAGAAATAGAAATGGAATTGAATGCAAGGACGAGGCAGAACGATGCTCTTCTGCTGTCGTCGTGGTATGCGTTTGTCTTTTTCGCCCCAAAAGTCGACTACAATAACCCGAAAAATGCACACAGTTTGCATTATAATGCGAAATTTTCGATTGCTCATTTGTGGCATTTACTTTTTACTATAAAAGTTTTATAGCCAGGCCGACTGAAGATGGCGCGAGAGCAACAACAACGACAACAACAACCCAGCCGACGACGACGACGACAGCTACAAAATTTTACACAATGTCATCAACGACGTGTCTGACAATGTTGAGGACTGGTAGTGGAACTGGTACTGGTACTGGGACTGGGACTGCAAGTGGAACTGGTTCAGAGACTGAGGCTAGGCTGCTACCGGACAGGCGGCGAGTCAGTCAGTCAGTTGGTCCGGTACAGCCCGGCCCGGCCCGGTTCTTAAGGGCGTTATTTTTGCCAGCCTTCTAGTTTCTCTTGTCCCAGTCTCTGTCTGTCTGTCTCTGCTCCATGCCTCTATGCCTGACAATTGTGTGCAATTCTTGTCGCACTAAACTTAAAGGATTACTTTTGGGCTAATTTGGGCATGGTTTGGGGCAAACAGGATGGCAAGACACAACAATTGCCTTGTGCCTTGCGTTCACTCGCTAAGAACTTAAGGAAACCGTTCTAAGCAAGCGTTCGCTTGTTTAGGCATTTCGACTGCAGACTCCCTTTGATGTTGCATACAAAACGAAAAAAAAAAAAACAAAAAAAACTGGTTGCATTCAACGCAAATCAAGCTACCACAAAGGACAGTGGCATTACATAAGCTAAAGACTAAAGTTTTTGCTTAGCTTTAATTTCATAAGATTGTGATTCGAGGATGTCACCTTTAACGCTGAAATATGTTTTACTAGTTTTAGGGATTTCTTTATCCTATTCTTCTTACCCTTGGTTTTTGCTTAAGTAGCAGCCCCAATCACACAATATATTATTCTATTCCTATGTATAAGCCATATTATTATAAAGTTTCGCATTTATATAATGCTAATACGAATACACTTCCATTGCATTACCGAATCCCGCTTAAGTAAAGGTCTATGATAAATCCACATCTATATATCCTTAGCTTCAACATTCAGCGTTCAACGTTCATCTGAACAAATCGACATGGCGAAACCTATTAAAGGCCCCCTCCCCATCCAGTGGATATAATAAAAGCTCTCCAGGTGGATTAAGTACAACAAACACCGCAGTCAGCCACATCGTTGTCCTACCCATCCCACTCATTCCCCTTACTCCCCGTCCATTTGCTTATATTAAAACCATTTTTCGCTTATTACCAAAAAATTTAAATATTTTGAAAATAATAAACTGCGGGTGAGTTACTAAGTAGCTGGCTGGCTGGCTGCCTGAATGGATCTATCTGTGGGTGGAGAGTGTTTAGCCAGGCCTTCTGTTGGGCTTGGATGGATCAGAGCCCTTCCTCCCCAAAACCCCTATCCATAAGCATTGGCATTGGCATTGGCATCGACAAGAGACAAGAGTCGCAGCAGCCGCAGCAACGCCCACAAAAGAGCAAACAATGTTTCTGGTTTCGTACTGAGTTTGCGTTTGGGTTTGGGTTGGAGTCATCATCAGCAACAGCATGAAATGATGCTAGAGGCATGCGCTGGCTGGCCCACCTTTTAACCCAACCATGGATGCCCATTACTAATCCTCCAACCCAAAAACCAAACCAAACCAAGCCTCGTCACCGCTCACTGTGCGCTATCAGCGCGCCTCGTGTTGATTGTCGCGCGTTTGCCATCATCAATGTGCCGCCACCCAGATGCCATCCAAGTGGTACTCCTTCTACTACACTCGCCATATCCATTTAGCCGGTGTTGCGGGTCGCCTTCGAGCTCTGCCTCATAATGAGCATCATGCGTTCGGCCGTTCTTTCCAAACAACTCTCAAATAATAATCATAATGATGAAGATGAAGATGATCATCATTGTCTTGTTGTTGTGGGTTGGTCGACGTCACATAGTGTCATATTTTTATGATTTTTATGTTAATTCATAACCAGCCCCATCGCGGTTATACATAAATACATACATACATATATACTTACTTATGTACATATATTTGGTTCGCAGCTCACAGTTGCCAAATGCTTTTTAATCCTTTTAATGAAAATTAGTTCCTCTCAATATCTTTTAATATATTTTCTTTCGCTTTGGGTTTCATTACGGAACTCGCTCCACCGCCCGCCCGCCGGTTCGCCACCACCTACCTCCCCTGCCCAACTTTACACGGGCGAAGAACAGATAGTCTTCAGTTCTGGTTCTGTTCTGTTCGGTTCTGTTTTATGTTCCGTTCCACGCCACGTTCTGTTCTCAGTTCAGTTTTGTTCCTTTGTTTTCACAGGCATAATCATAATTTCTGTTTGCAACCCTAAATCAACACTTAACCCATGCTGCGCGTCTCGATAAAGGGTTATACGGACGGGGACCGTTTTTAATGGGTAACGGGTAACGGGTACCGCTTAACGGGTACGCTGTCTGGAGGAAGGGGCTTAACTACCATTTGGCATACATCCATATATCACCAAGTGCCTTAGCTGCTCTCCTGTAGCAGTAGTAGTAGAGTAGTACCATCTCCCACCAGCTGGGACTACCACTACTGCCCTTGTCTTTGACCTTTTGCGTTTGATTGTCTATGCGTCGTTAAATAGCGGCGTCACCGTCGTAGCCGTCTTCGCTGTTGCTTCTGTCGTTCACGTGGCTTTTTTGGAAAATTGAAAACCCAAAAGCAGTAAAAATTAATGTCCGTAGCGAAGGTGTTGCCATGAGTCTTGTCAAGTGCCACAAAATGAGAGTGAGGAAGAGACATTGGCAACAACAAAGTGTTACTAAGAAAGCGTTTTTGTGTTGCGCGAGAGCTTTGGACCTTGGTTAAGACTATTATGCGGTACTATAGTACTTAGCCACGAATTATATTTTTTTTGCGTTTAATATTGATATAAAATATATATTTTTTTTGACATTTCGTTGGAGCTTCTGTCAATTGTCAGATCTGTCCCTTTTTTTTCAATAAATTATTTTGTTCTGTCTAAAATATTTATAAAAACTTCTTTGCTTAAGAAAAAATAATGCCCGAAGTTATCTATTTTAGTATGTTTAAATTTATAACTCAAAACAATAGCATTTTTCAAATGGAATATTTTTAAATCATTAATAATTGTTTAGGTAAAGCTCAATCCTCATTCTCAACCGCGCTGTGCTTGACAAGCTTTGCGTTCCTCTTGGCCAGTTCCTTTTCTTGTCTCTGCTTGGTCAGGAACTCCTGACGACGCGCAGTGGCTGTATTCCGAATGTTCTTTTCCCATTCGCGGCTCATCGCATCCCGAGTTCGCTGGTCCGGACTGCGCATAAACTGTTTGCGCAGCATGTCCGGCTCCGTCTGCTTGAAGTCGGGCTTGTAGCATCGGGGATCGCGCGAACGCAGCCATTTGGTTTCGACACGGCTCGGCTCGGTCCACATGTTGTCCTCGCGCAAGATTGGTCGCGATACATTCGCGGTCAGACGGTTGCTGCCTGAAAAGCTGGAGGTGGCGACAGTGTTTCTGCTTTTGCCAGCATTATCACTGCGGCCACCCTTGGGTGGACTCTTCGCGGATGAGTAGTCTGCCATGAGACGCCGCGCAAGAAGTTGCGCCGGGGTTGGCTGCCTCCACATGTAACTAATGAAACTAGTCGATGAACGTTGCATGTTGAGAGTTCTGCAGACGATGAGAAAAAAAAACTGGTTGGTTTTCGTTAGTTGTAATGCATTCGCTATTACGTACCGGTAAGTATTTTAAAAATGTTTGTGGTAAACCAAAAATTTAAAAATAATTTTTATTTATTTTGTGACCGGAAATTTTGTGTGTTTCTGTTTGTTTTTCAGAAAAAAAAAATATTTTGTTTTTATGTGTTGTCTGTACTGGGATTGTGATACGAATGAGCTCAGACCCTACAGGCACAACTACATGTAGGCTTTCCTGGGGCAAACGCCTGCTGCGATATTTTCAAAGACGACAGAAACTTCTAGAAAGTCGATACCAAATTTATCGATTGGCAACAAAAAAATGTGCATTTTAATCCAATATACAAAACACACACACACATGCATACATACATACACATGTGCGTAGTTATAATATGGATTTATTTGTTGCTAGTGTGGTGCAGGGGCTTGATAGGTTGCGCAGGGTGTGGGAATGGCAAGGGGTATGCATCCTGAATCTTGAAGCAATTGCACATCCGTTGCAAACAGAACCATTAACTGCCTGAGCGGCACTTGGAACTGGAACCAGTGCGACTTAAGCTCTGGCACTTGAACTCTTTTTGATTTTACATACGCACACATTTTACATTTATATGTGTGTATGAGTGTGTTTGTGTGTGTGTGCCACACAATTGCACAATTATGTTAAATATCGACAAGTGGCTTTGGGGCCAGAAGACGCTTTTGTTGTAACGTTGCAAATATTAATGACGACAGGTATTAAATACTCGAAGTTGCTGCCACAGACGTTTGCAGTCGTTGCAACACTGCCAGTTGCACCAGTTGCAACAATCGAAACAAAAATCTCCCATTCCACCACCCCCGAAAGCCCCATCGCATTTAATGCAGGTTGAGTGGTTTATAATTTTGTGCTGCTTTGTTACAGCTTCTGGGGCTAACTGGGTGAAGTGTGTTACCCTCCGCGCGACACCCCACGACAAACGCATCTAAGCATCCTTTTCCACATGTGGCATAGAAGTACGTTGCAATGAACATTTATAGCGTGGCCTGAACCTGCATTAACAATACGATATGGCAATTTTGATTTGAAGATCTAAACAAAGCAAACTAGAAATATGCCTATCATTATTAAAGCTGCTGATCGCATAACTGTGTATTTTGCAGTATTTGGTGTATTTTTATACCAAATTGCAAGAACTGCCAATTGGAATCAGCACATGCAAGAGCCACTCTTTAATGCGCTCCGATATATCTCGACTATGCGTTACGATATATCGATACGCTTATGTCTGCTGACAAGCGATCACAATGAATATTTTCCCAATATTATGTTTCACATCTTGTTTTCTTATTAGTGTTAAGCATAAAAGTAGAAAGATAATTTAACAATCTCTTTTGAACTGCGAATGCCTGAATTAAGTACCGCCTTTTCTCTCTTTAATATTAAATTATACAATTTTGTTGCGTAATTTTAACGCAATTGATCAATTCAATAGATACATTGTAGTACAGTTGTGCGACAATTTTCGCGTATTTCTTTAACGGCTAACGCTAACGGTTGACGAGCTAACGTCTTGGCTGGAATTTGGCTTGGATGGATGGGAGGCAGATGGCAGGGAGGTGGCTACGGGTTCCGTGAAATACGCGCGTTACTTAATTATGCAATCTAAATGCATTGAAACACCTCAACCAAATGACAATAATCATAATGACAGCAACCAACGGGCAAGAGGTAATAGTCGCGGGGGATGTGGGAAATGAAAGGGGTTACCTTTTTTTGGGTATTGGGGTTGTGGCCAAAACTGGAACTTTGAGATTCGAGACTTAGACTGTAGCTGTCATCAGTGGGTACAACGATTGCCAAGGCTTTCTCACAATGCGACACCAAAAATGTTAACTCATTTGTTGTCCTTTTGCTGGCTTTTTTGTGGAAAGGGACAGCGGCAGGGGCAGGAGCAGGACTGAAATGGTGGCAGTCAAACCGCACAAAAGTCTCTAGTCTATGGGGCAGGTGTAATATGTACCTCATTCCATGTAGTAGGTAGTGGTAGCTGCCACCAGGTTCGCATCCTCAACAGACGACAAATCTTTGCAATTTATTTACGTGCCATTTCGTAGCAAAATTTTCGTTAGATTTCTTTGGCTTGGCGAAATTCCAAGACAGCCAGCTCCCCAGCTACCACCGAACCTGTCGACGTTGTCGTTGTTGTCGATGTTGTTGCCATTGTTGTTGTTGTTGGTGGCGGCTCACAAAAGTCATGACGCGCTGATGACGTTGCCAGTGGAAGGATTTAATGGCACATTAAGAATTTTATTACCGCACACAACCGCACAACAACATCAAGACGGTATGTTTTAAAGGTGGGTTGGGGCGGGGGTGGCGATGGGTTGGATGCGGCTTAATAGTCAGTTCGCCTGGCATCACGCATCATCATCCCGGCGAAAAAACAGCAATTGCACACCTTGGCAGAACAATTTTTGTACACAGCAACAATTTTTGACAGCACCATGAACGAAAGAACGAACGATAGAGCGAAAGAACGAACGCCATGAAAATCTTTCCGAGTCAACAAAATTTTTTGCGCTTGCACGGATTTCACGATTTTAATGGTGATTCTGTGTGTGTGTGTGGTGGGTGGGTGCGGGAGTGTTGGCCTCAAGTTGTTGTCATTATTACAAGTTTTGCATAAATGAATGAATGACATTTATATATTTCATTTAGCCAACACAGCATTGAGTCTCGAAAGCTAAAACTCAAACTCGAACCAAGACCAAGACCAAGAAGCAAGAACCAGATAGACTGACAGACTGACTGACTCAATGACTTTCAGTCGGTTTGTTTTTTTTTTTTGTTACTTTTTGTTGGCCATTGTTTGATAAACTTCTTTAGAGACTCGGACCATTAATTTGTTAGATCTGGCCAGGAAGACAGACGGAAGCTTAACTCAGCCAGCTTTTGATGTTTGTTATGTGTCAGCAAATTGCAATCTTTTAAGTTTTACATTTAATTGAATTAATTTTCAAAAGCTGCACACTTTCTCTCTCTCTCTCTCTTTCTAGATTCGCATTAACTTTTATCGGTTTTTTTTTTTTTAACTGATTTCGTGGAACCTTCCTAAATCCGTGGTTAGTTTCGTTTGCATTTCATTTATTTACTTCTGTATTTTAATAATCGAGTGGACCTCATTTGTGTGCTTGCTTTGCCAATTATAGAGGCGTAAAAGCACCTGCCTGCCATCTCCTTTTCTTTTCGACCTTAATCCTTTGTGGTAGAAAGGGTGAAGAGGTGGAGAAGAGGGAGAAGACGAAGACAATAAACGCGCCTCTTTAACGCTTTCCAACCAACACACTGAAAAAGAAGAAAGACCAAAATTATTTAAGGCAATAGACTTTTTTATTTATATGCAATTTACTTTTTATTTTACATTCCTTTATTTGCTTTGTCTTCTCGCTTGTTTGTGCAACCCTTTGAGCACGTACCGTTTTACCTTTCCACATTACCGTTAGCATTCCCAACCAAGTCCATAACCCTGTGTTGTTATACCCTTAACCCATGAAATGCGTCAAAAAAGGGTATAATGGTTTTATGCAAAAGTATGTAACAGGCAGAAGGAAGCTCCTCCGACCCCCCCATAAAGTATATATATATTCTTGATCAGCATCAAAAGCCAAGTTGATTTGTCGATGTCCGTTTGTCTGTCCGCCCAACCGTCTGTCTGAAGGTATGATCGCGTCGATCTCAGGAACTACAAAAGCTAGAGATGAGCTCTCCAAAATTCGATAACTTTCCGGTTTACGATATACACATGTTGAATTTCGAAAACTCGAAAATGAGGATTGAAACTATTAACAATATAATGAACATCTGTGAAATTTTGATTAAAATCGGTTTTGAATCACCGAAGATATGAAACCAAGCATTGGTACGGTAGTCAGACAGATGGTCGGGCGTCTGGTCAAGGGTTAAGGGTATCTTCTAGTCGAGCTTACTCGACCTTCTTACTTGTATTTTTTTGTGTTTAGCTTGCTTCTAGCTAACCCATCGCGTGCTACTTAATTTGAAAGCATTTAAAAATGCTAAAACATGAGAATTGTCGTGAAAAAAACCAACAAAAATAAAAGAAGCGAATACCAAAAAAAAAAAAACAACAAACACAAAAGGAAACTGATATCCAAGTCGAATAGTTAATGCCCTAGCATTTCTTGACATCCGATTAGGTTCAAAGTTATACCAAATTTTCCTGCAAACGAAATGAGTTATAATCAAAGCAAAAATCGACCTAAGTGTCATCCAAAAACCAAAAAAAACGAATTAAAGATCTTTTTATGCAGCTAACAACACTTTCCATACGTTGCGAGAGAGCTGTAATTACCCCTTGTTCAGGGTATACAAATCCTTAGCAAAAAGGCACGCACCTGAAACGTTAAGCAAACCCAAGCTGGATGACAATACTTCCAGTGGACAGACATGGCACAGAAAAGATGTGTACGTGTTGTTACTTGATGAGGTCCACGAGTGCCATTTATAGCTTTAACCGAGGTAATCTCAAACCACTTGCAAATGTTAAGAGTAACTGAGAACGTTAGAGGGAGATAGAGATAGAGATAGAGATAGAGAAAGAAATACCAAAAATAAAATTATACCACTATAAAAGAGTTTTGATCTAAAATCTTTTCGGCCTGCATTAGTTGTAGTAGTAGCATACCAATCGCCTTCACCAAGTAGCAAATAGCCGCCGCATCCGCATTAGAACCTTTCCCGTTTACCCTTTGCTTAACCACCCTCTATTCGGATCACCCAACAAGACGCCTCCACACTGCCAGCAACCAATGCGAATGGGTCGCATTACGCCGAAAAAGAGATAATTTTATTTCATTAATCCTCTTTTGGGACAAATTCGCTGGCGTTATTTCGTTTTTTTTTTTTTTTCTTTTGTTCTTCCTGCTTTTTCCTTCTTTTCTGCTTATTATACCCTTAACCCATGAAATGGGTAAAAAAGGGTATAATGTTTTTGTGCAAAAGTATGTAACAGGCAGAAGGAAGCTTCTCCGACCCCATAAAGTATATATATTCTTGATCAGCATCAACAGCCGAGTCGATTTAGCCATGTCCGTCTGTCTGTCCGTCTGTCCGTCCGTCTGTCCGTCTGTCCGTCCGTCTGTCCGTCTGTCCGTCCGTCTGTCCGTCTGTCCGTCTGTATGTATGAACGCGTCGATCTCAGAGACTGTAAGAGCTAGAGACTTCAAATTTGGGACATAAGTTCGCCTAAGCCCTAGGCAGAACAAGTTTGTTTCAAATTATCGATAGCTCTTTTCCTTTTCGATATACACATGTAATCGATAACAAAAAATTCTTGAATTTCAAAAAACTGAAAATGAGGATTGAAACTATTAGAAAAATAATGAACTTCTGTAAAAATTTCATTAAAATCGGTTAAGAAACACCGGAGATATGAAGCCATCAAGCATTGGTTCAGTAGTACATGTACATATGAGTATGTCTCTCAGCCCGACCGTTTGTCCGTCTGTATGATCAAGGGTTAAGGGTATCTTCTAGTCGAGCGTACTCGACTAGAGCCTTCTTACTTGTTTTTTTTTTGGGTTTTTTTCCGGCTTTGGGCGTGGCTCAAACGTAATATTAGCTTAAAATTCTGTAAATAAAAATTACATTCATAAGAAGGTCTGGAAATCCGCGCAGCAGCTGCTAACCCCCAAACCAAAGCGAGCCCGAAACAAAAAAAAATACGTCGTACCATATGAATCAGTTCGCCCCGAACCACTTTAACCCGCTCCACGCGCTTTCTTAAGTGACCGCAAGTGATGATGGTGTTTGTCTGGATTGAGTTTGGCTTAAGGATGGTAGCAGATGTCAGATAGTCTGGACCAGTTCACTTTAATAGCTTATAGAAAGTGGTTTATAAGAGGTTCGAGTTACTGTACCCAGGCGAAAACCTCTTTCCGAACCACTCTGTGCAGAATCCTCAGTTTACAAACATTTTGGTTGCAACAAACTTTAAGACTAAGACTATAATTTATCTTCTTTGAGTTAAGTAATGAGTAAAAAAACGTAAGCCTGAATACTAAGGATGTTTGGTGTTTCATCTGCATTGTCAGCATCGATATTAACACCTTGGTGTCGCATTTGTTGTTGTAATTTACAATGCTTTTTGGCCAATATAATTTTCGCTTAATGGCTGGACTGTTGTGTGTAGCATCGTTGCGTTGGAAACTCGGCGAAACCCTTTGGCACGCATAATTCAAATGCAAAACTTTCGAATGGGTTAGAGCGGAGCGGTGGGGAGGGGAGGGGAGGAAAAGACCCATTCCCATTCGCATTCGCAAATTAATGTTACATTTTATATTTGAAAAAAATATTTCGCTGCTTTACTGTCGCTGGGTTATAAATATAAATACTGCCAGCGACTGCTGTCCTACACATCCACCTCTATACTCTATACTTAAACATAATTTCTATTTTTATGTAGTATACACATATATATACATATATATGTATCTCTTTCTCTGTCTCTTTGGTTTTTTGAAAATTATAAACAGGCGCGCTTCGTCGTTTTGGTTCCTGGTTCCTGGTTTCTGCTCCTGGTCCTGCTCCTGCTCCAGCTCGTGGTCCTGGTCGGTATATAACTCCGCTCATTAGTTGCCCTACACGCAATTAAGCACAAATGGCTTTTGAGGCGGCGACGTCGGAGCACGCACACATACCCATAACACTACTGCAAGAGATAGAGAGAAGCGAGAGGGAGATAGAGATCCAACTGTCGCGCCTTTTGCATCCACATCCACATTCACATCCATATCCAACTTACTTCCAACTGGTGGGTAATGCCGTGCCTATGATACGTTGCCATGACAACTCGGTTTAGCTAGACCCAAGCCAAGCCATGCCAAGCCATACCAAGCCAAGCCATGGCAAGCCAAGTCAGGCAGCCAGCCAGCCAGCCAAGCATCCGAACCCACCTACCTAACCCTATCCATCCAACCCTTAACTCACCCAGTCCATGCAAAACAGTCAACTATAAATCCTTGAGCAAAAGTTACACGCAGAGGAAACATTGTCATTGCCGTTGCCAGCTCTGCAAAACTTTGCGTTGTATAATTCTCTCTTTCTCTCTCTTTTCGCTTTCTTTTTTTCTTTTTTTTTTTGAAAGTACTGCCAAGCCCTCTGTAGAGCTTGTAGGTTCCTCTTGACATACCCAACTTCAATAGGTAGCAGAGACTATGACACCTTTCAATAAAAAACCGCGATTCAAACTTTACCGTATTACAAATCAATAAACTTGATTATAGTAGTGTGCTGTCAACATGTCTAAAGCAAACATTTCCTTGCAGAAATATCGATTGTTTTATAGGATATCAATTTAAACAAATTATTTCAATTAAAGCTTACATAAGCAGTATAAAAGAACGTATGTCTTTAGTTAAACTGCGTTGGGCAACTAATAGTGAATACCCAATTTGATAGTTTCGATAATTGTTACTATCGATACTATACTATCGGTAATTGTAAGCTAGTTCGTTTTAAGCTCAGCTGAACTGACGCCGAACAGCTGGCAGAGGATCTGTTTATTTTGATCGCAATTCATTTGTATGGCAAATATGTAGATGATTCAGTTATTTTACTACTTGGTTAAACCACGTGCATTGGACAACATTTGTGAGACGGTGAAGATATTTTATCCAAATGCTAATGACGTCTTCTTGCAACTTGATGGAAGCACTTGGGAGTAAGTAATTCATTGGGTTCGATTCAATTAGTGTTTGGAGCATTTACAAAAAGTCTTGCAACATCTTTTATAACGAAAAATCGTTGACTATTAATCGAATAAAAGTTAATAGATATTGTTAGGTATCGCCTTTGGCAAAGCACACACACACACAGACAATGTAATTGAAATGTTGATTACTGGTCAACGAAGCATTTGGCCAAGTTAGCTGGCTGACTGCCGGCAGTCTTGCCCCCAAACTGCAGCTGACTTAATGGCCATTTTCAACTGTTGCGCGCTCGTCTTGAAAACAAAAATAAAGAAAGAAATAAACAAAAAATTGCCATCCACATAGAGGACTTGAGAATTGGGTGAGCTGAATACCAAAATTAGCTAGAGTTCCCGTCTCCCTCTCTCTCTCTCTCTGTGTGTGTGTGTGTGTATGTGTGTAGGCAAAATGCAACCATGTGAATGATTCGCTTATGCTTTTGTCAGTTCGTCAGTGCGCGCCCGAAAAACACGATGTGCGCTATGCGATTCACCTGTCGCTCTGTCCTTCCGTTCGTCCAGTTAGTCAGTCAGTTAGACAGTCGGTCGGTCGGTCGGTTGGTTGGTTGGTCTGTTAGCCCGGCCAACAGAGAGGCGTGTCGGTAACCCAACGAGTAGTCAGTTGTTTGATTTTACAGTTGTGGTCCAATTACGATTTTGAGCGTTTACCAACCACACAGATTTCTGCCCGTTAGCTATGAGTACCGAGGACCGTATACCGAGTACCAACTACCTTTCCCTCTACACCTTTATACATCTGCCAGACTGACTGCTGACTGTTGGCTGTCCTTTGTCCTGCTGTTCTGCTGTCCTGCTGTTGCCTGCTGTCAGAGTGCATCAGTGGGAACATCGTGGATGTGCCTTCGCTCCTCTCTTACCCTTCCGTGTGTCCAGCTGGTGCGGTTTTTGGGTGCTCTAGCTTCCTCCGTCGGCTATTGCAGGTGCACTGCGCTCTCTCCCTCTCCATCTCTCTCTCTCTCTCTCGAAATTACATTTTAGCAAGTTAATTGAAATGGAAATTAGTTGAAATTGTAAAACGAATTGAATTGTATGTGATTAGCCTGAACATTCTCGAATTGGCCAGTACCGCTTGCCTTGTGCCTTCGAATTTCTGTGTTTTTCGAGTATGGAGATTTTCAGGTTGGTGGCACAAAAATTTCAAGCTTCAGGTTTCCATTGCCCTCTCCAAGCTGGAGAGAGGTACTGCTGCTAGGCAAAAACGTTTGTTAGCACATTTTCGACTTGAACTTCTAAAAGCAAATTGAAAACTAATACAATTTGTACTAAATGTTGTATATATATTGTATCTTATATTATCTGTTTCGGCTTGAATGTTTTCAAGCTAATTTTAAGCTTTAATGATGAAAACAATTCGTTTTTTTCAATCGGAATCAATTGAAATCAAATTAGTTTATGAATGAACTTAACGTGACTGAGATTCAAATGAACGAAAAGTAGTTCTTTCAGTCGTAAGTTTTAGCTTGATGAATTCTTATAGAATCTTCTCAAAGTTGCTTCGTAGAAAATGTTGACGCTATCAACTTTTCATCACTTCTACATATAATTGTTAACCAACCTGTCTATGTGTATGTGTGTGTGTGAGTGTGAGTGTGTGTTTGGTTGCTGGCTTGTTCAGGGCCGTGATAGTGTTGAGCCAGCTGACAGCGCGCATCCTGTGGAGCTGTTAACCACAACTGCCAACTATTTGCAGTTGCTACAGTTTTTTTTTTTTTTTTGTTAGCTAACAGCTTCTGTGCTTTTCTCCATTCCCCCATCCGCCGATCTCTCTCTCTTTAACCCAATCTCTATTTTTTTTAAGCACTCCATCCCGCATGTCAGACAGAAGTCTCGCTTTTATTTTTAACCGTAAGTAATATTAATACCCAGTTTTGTATGAAAAAAATGCGTATTATGAAAAAAAATTATACTCTATGTATATATATATATGTATATATGCATGTATATCACATATACCTATGTGTGTGTGTGTGTGTACAATTATTATCCTTCACGCTTAATATGCACAAGCGGAAGCCGTCATTTGTACGCCGCTGCGCTGACCAGCGGCCATTTAGCATGGACACAAACCCCATGCCCCAAACACTCTACACACAGAGAGAAAGAGATAGAGGGAGAGGGAAATCCAGCTTCCCTAGAAACCAAACTTACACCAAAAAAAAATGAAAAAAAAATAATCTTACATATTCCCTCATACGTTTTTTTATGTCAACGTGGCAAATAGAACTATGTGCAAAACTTGGACACCAAAAATTTTAGCTCGAAAGTAATGCGAATTGTTCCCAAACTGATTAGCGGAATACCTAAAATGACAGATAAAAGTGTAGTGAAGACTTATTCTAAAATTTCATTAATATATTAAGAAGAAACAGAAAATTTGTTTTTTTCTGGAAAGCTAATTAAAATCAAAGCTATTTAGTTATTTTTCTAAACCATTTACCAAAATTATTTAACCGCTAATCGAAGTATTTTGACCACTGTGCATTGTCTACTTAAGCGCCACATGCTCCTTCGCTTGAACATGTGTGTGTGTGTGTGTGTGTGTGTGTGTGTGTCTGTCCTTCGCGCGCGTGTCCTTACAAAATTAGTGCTCCTTTACATTTCTATGTATGAGTACGAGTATAAAAATATATAACAAATTTTTTTGCAATACATTTAGATATATATACTTTTTTATTTTTACATATATTTTAGGCATTTTTTTCTTTTGGATATGTATGCCCTTTGCAGGGATTTTTCGGTTTTTGCATTCAAGCAAACATTACCGAAGCCGAACAACAAATATTAAGTATACGCGATGTGTTCTATTCAGATATTCAATACCAAAACTGAGAAACTCTCTTGAAAGAAATAACTTTTTTTGAATGTTTTAAACTGAATAACTTTGAAACATTTTTCTTCATTCTTTTTTTTTGTTTAATGCACTTTGTAAGTGTATTTACTGTGCGACTATGTGCAAGAAAAAAAAATATTTTTTTTAAAAAGAAATATTTTTTTTTTTTATTGTTTGTGCCACATTGGCGGAAGTATCGCAGCGACATCAGCGAATCTCTGGACAGTGGTTACCCATGGTGGAGCATGTGAAGGCTGATGCCAGTTTCGCCAGTATAGCTTCACCTCCCTTCACTCCCCACACCTCCTCTCACTGGCAACGCCATCTCCTCTTACCACTCGTTTTGACTAAAAAGATGGACATTCAGTAACAATGTTTTTTATGTTTTTTCATAGCATGCCAAAAAATTAGCGAATAAAAAATTAAAAACGCTTTCTCATATTAAATGTGTGGCTATTGCAACGTGTGTGGGCGTGGCATCAGTTAATAATACGTGTGTGTGTGTGTGTATGTGAGCGAGATAGAGAGAGAGAGAAGGCGAAGAAGTAATATTGTGAAAAGTTTTCTATATTCTTGATCAATTTCTTTATAATCTCTCTCGTTTTCTCTCTTTTTATTATCAATCTCGAATACAAAATTCGAATATTATCGAGCATGAACGACTTTATCGTTGTCATTGAATCATGTTTATCTAATCAAATATTATTTATTTAACTGCAATACATTTCATTTTCATATTTAGATATATGTTTTAAGGTATAAAGCGGCAGAGCTGTTTATTTCTTTGGAAACGATTCCGTTACTTTGACATCCATTCGCTATGGTCTTTCACTTTTTATACCCTTAACCCATGAAATGGGTAGAAAAAGGGTATAATGGTTTCGTACAAAAGTATGTAACAGGCAGAATGAAGCTTCTCCGACCCCATAAAGTATATATATTCCTTATCCGGCTTACGATATACACATGAAATGGATAACAAAAAAGTGTTGAAATTCGAAAACTTGGAAATGTGGATTGAAACTATTAGCAAAACAATGAAAATTTGTGAAATTTTTATTAAAATCGGTTCAGAAATAACGGATATATGAAACCATCAAGCATTGTTCCGGTAGTGCAGGTATGTCTGTCAGCTCAACCGTCTGTCCGTCTGTCCGTCTGTCCATCTGTCCGTCTGTATGATCAAGGGTTAAGGGTATCTTCTAGTCGAACTAGAACTTTCTCACTTGTTTCTGTGGGTGTGTGTGTGTGTGTTAGTGTATTTCCGTTTTCTGTTGTAGACAACGTAACGCTGATCTCGTATTTTTTCTGCTGCTGCTGCTGCTGTACGTGTCGCCTTGTCGAGTGAGACAGCGGCTGGTCGTCGTCGTCGTCGTCGTCGCTGCTGCTGATTATTATTCCGCTGACCGTTTCGTATTTATTTGAAAGGCATTTGCCACACGCACGCTTAGTGGCAGCAACACACACACACACACACACACACATAGATAGTGCTTGGCATATGTACGCTTAACTCGCATCCTTTGTCGTAGTCGCTGTGTGGTAGTGTGGGTGGGTTGGGTTTGGTGGGTAAGTGGGGGGTTTTTTTTTCTACCCAGGGCCAACAAAACGACATATTCATCCTGCATAAATGATGTAATTACAGCGCAAGATTTTAGCTATGAGCAATTTTTATTTTAATTCATTTTTTTCCAGCCACACATACACACATACATACATTTATCCGTTTTCATGTTGTCCACTTTTTTTTTCCTTGCCCCTCCCCGCTCTATATGACTTATATGTATGTGTCCATGTATGTATCTGTGCAATGGCACATAAGTCGTCGCATTATATGCGCTTCTGAGATATTTTGCATGCTTTTCTCATAATTTTAATTAAATACGCAAATGACTATAACATCTATATATGAATATATGTATGTATGTATGTATGTATGTATGTGTGTGCTTCATCTTTTTCTCTATTCTTTTTTCTATATCTGTATTTTTTTTTTTCATGTTTTCTTTGTGTCAGTTTTGCCACTCGCATAGCAATAGATTGATACTGTAAACATAATTTTTAAATCAAATATAAAGCTCGACTAGAAGATACCCTTAACCCTTCACCATACAGACGGACAGACGGTCCTGCACTACCGGAACAATGCTTGATGATTTAATATATATATAATAATAATAGTTAATGATTTTAATCAAAATTTCAATGATGTTCATATACAAAATCCAGAGTCTCTAGCTTTTGTAGTTCCTGAGATCGACGCGTTCATACCTACTGACGGACGGACAGACAGACAAACGGACATGGCTATATCGACTTGGCTATTGGTGCTGATCAAGAATATATATACTTTATGGGGTCGGAGAAGCAGCTTCCTTCTGCCTGTTACATACTTTTACACAAAACCATTATACCCTTCTTTACCCATTTCATGGGTTAGGGTATAAAAATACTATTGTGCTGAGAGATTTTTAGAAATTATTTCGGATGTGCTTGATCATTGCAAAGCTCTTGATATGGCATATTAATATGTATAATAAACAATAACATATACTTAGACAGTTCGCCCCGCATTTTATTCTCTTATCAATTATTTCCAAGTAAAAAATATAAACAATTCTTAGTATTCGGTTATTTCTATTTAAGCAAGTAAGAAGGCTCTAGTCGAGTAAGCTCGACTAGAAGATACCCTTAACCCTTGACCATTCAAACGGACAGACGGTCGGGCTAACAGACATACACATACGTGTACTACCGGACCAATGCTTGATGGCTTAATATCTCTGGTGTTTCTTAACCGATTTTAATAAAAATTTCACAGATGTTCGTTATTTTGTTAATACTTTTAATCCCCATTTTTAAGTTTTCGAAATTTTAGATTTGTTTATTATCGATTACATGTGTATATCGTAAGCCGGAAAAGTTATCGAAAATTGTAAAACAAACTTGCTATGCCTAGGGATGAGGAGAGCTCATAACCAAAATCTGGAGCCTTTAGCTCTTGTAGTTCCTGAGATCGACGCGTTCATACTTACATACAGACAGACAGACGGATAGACGGACAGACAGGCGGACATGGCTATATCGACTCGGCTATTGGTGCTGATCAAGAATATATATAGTTTATGGGGTCGGAGAAGCTTTCTTCTGCCTGTTACATACTTTTACACAAAACCATTATACCCTTCTTTACCCATTTCATGGGTTAAGGGTATACAAATACTATTGTGCTGAGAAATTTTTAGAAATTATTTCGGATGTGCTTGATCATTGCAAATGGCATATTAATATGTATAATAGACAATAACATATACTTAGACAGTTCGCCCCGCATTTTATTCTCTTATCAATTATTTCCAAGTAAAGAACATATTGCAATAACAACTTTTAGTATTCGCTTGGTAGCTGTGGATTCCAAAACTTTTTAGAAATTATTTCGGATGTGTTTGATCATTGCAAAGCTCATGCTAACATATACTTAGACAGTTCGACGTACATTTTATTCTCCTATCAATCTTGGAAATACCAAGTAAAAAACTTAAATCAATAACAATTCTGAGAATTCGCTTATTTCTATTTAAAAAACATGTAATAAAGAAAAAACAATTCTTAATATTCAGGGTATAAAAGAGCGCAGACCATTTGGTAGCTGTGGATTCCAAAACTTAGTTTTATTCCTATTCATTCAGCGTAGCGTATTGGTCGGATTCTCTGTTAAAATGTTACTCAAGCCAAGTGTATTATTATTATTATTGTCTCTGAGGCAAACTTTTCAAAAGGTATGCACAATTCTCGATTTTCAACTGTTCAAACGTTAACTTTTTACTTTCCCCTTCTTTTTTTAAGGATTTACCAGCTACGAACGTTGAAGTCGGGTTCATTGCCTATTGTTCTAGCATAATGGAACCTTTACTCCAAGACATAGCCGTCAAAAAAGAGAAAATTAATCAGTTCGATGCAGTAATTAAGGGCAAAGATATCCAATTGGCCTGGATACAAAGCCAATACGATCTTGTGGAAACAAAACGGGAAGCTGCAGCGGCTGTTGCAATGGAAAAGGAACGCCAACTCTTGCAACAAACCGATCTATGCAACACTCACAGGAACAATAGCAATGTCAAGGATGAACTATTGAGAGCCTACCAAACTCAACTTCAAGACAAAACCGCACATATAAAACAGCTGGAAACTGTTGCACTAGAACATCAGCTTACGCTTGAGCTGGCAGCAACCAAACTTAATGAAAGTTATGCTCAAATCGATAAGTTACAGATGGAAGTAAATAAAACAAATGAAAAGAATGAAAATCAAAATTCACAAATCAAGACTAAAGATGAAGAATTGAAAATGCTGCAATTGCAAAATCAGCAAATCAATATTAAAATACAGGATCAGGAAAACATTTTAAATAATATGCAACACGACGCCGAGTTATCGGATACGGATGCCTTGAAGTTGCAAGTGGATTTAAGCGAAAAGCAGCTCAATCTAACGCAAACGAATATCGAAAGCCTAGTAACGGAATTGACAAAGGCGAACACTCAGTTATCGGACTATCGAAATCAGCTCGATAAGCTGCTACCCACAAACTGCGATTGGTTTGGCACTTCCTCCGATACGATACAGCAAATAGATGCATCTGGCATCAGTCCCATCGAGATTCCCTGCGATTACAGAGTGGCCGGACCAGGCGTGACCGTTATACAGCGTCGCATCGATGGCAGCGAAAATTTTTATCGCAACTGGACGGAGTATCGTAATGGTTTTGGCAATTTCCATGGCGAGTTCTTCATTGGCTTGGAAAAACTCTACAGACTGACCACGGCCCAATCCTGCGAACTGTACGTCCATCTCGAGAGCTTCGATAATAGCACCTACTACGCTATGTATCCGGACTTTCGTGTTGGCAGCGAGAGCGAAGGGTACACCCTAAAATTGCCAGGCCAATATACGGGCAATGCCACCGACGCGCTCTACTATTCCAATTGGAAAAATTTCTCCACCTATGACGTGGACAATGACAAACACGATGACAATTGTGCAATGCTGAAACATGGTGGTTGGTGGTTCGATCGTTGCGGCCACAGGTAAGCCACATTCAATTTACACCCTCTCAATTTTATTGATAAACTTTTTCATTTTGATACAGCAACTTGAATGGAGATTATTTCGAGGAACCATCCGATGAATACAGTGGCATTTATTGGCATGGCACTAACAGTAAAAAGCGCTATAAAGCGGTTCGCATGATGTTGAGACCCAAGGCAGTATAACCAGTTAAAACGTTACAACCTGAAAACGTTAAACAGAATGACGAATATTTACTTGAAACTAAGTAAATTACTTTTTCTTTGATGTAGAAATAGAAAACATTCAGAGTGTGGACAAAATTCACTTTAGTCTTTAAAATAACTCACTGATTTTTCTGTATATTTTAAAATAAACAAGTATGAAGGATCTAGTCGAGTAATATCCAAATGTGGAGTCTCTAGATTTTGTAGTTTCTGAGATCGACGCGTTTATACATATGGACGGACGGACAGACAGATAAACGGACATGGCTATATCTACTCGGCTGTTGATGCTGATCAAGAATATATATACCTTATGGGGTCGGAGAAGCATTCTTCTTCCTGTTGCATACTTTTGCACAAAACCATTATACCCTTTTTGCCATCATGGGTTAAGGGTAAAAGTAATAACAAATATACAGCTATTCAAAGGGCAAAGCTTAAAGCTCAAGTTAAATTGCCCAACTTTTACTGTACGAACCAATGGGTCTCTTAGAACGTTACCTTCTTCAATTGGATCCATTTTGTCATTTAGTTCGCTCACAAGAGCAAAATGAACCAGCCTAATGAACTACAATCAGTAGTTGGTTCTATTTCGTAATTTTGTTCGCCCACAAGAGCAAGATGAACTAGCAAAATGAACTACAATCAGTAACCAGTTCGGTATTTCATGAGTTTTTTAATCTAAAACTGCCAGACTCAGATGTTTAAGTTCGATTAGGAGATACCCTCAACTCAATTGCTTACACGTACAGTTATGCCTAGCATAGCGGAACTAATGATTGATGATTTAACTTCAATCTTCCCTATTGTCGGGCTTACAGATCCACCAAGCTAACAAAATTTAAGATTTTGTTACTATCGGTTACATGTGTATATCGGAAACCGAAAAGTTTATCGATCAGGTAAAATAAAATTAGATTTCCTATTACTAAAAAGAAGTTATATTCAAAATCTGAGTGTATAATAGTCTCTTCAAAAAAACGCATTCATACAAATAGACGAAAGACGGACAGATGCTGATTAAGGATATATATATACTTTATAGGGTCAAAGATGCTACCTTCAGTCTGTTATATACTGTGGAATACCATGAAATATTTTATTGCTATTTTTCTATCACTCTCTCTCTATTTCTCTATTTCTCTGCTTCCAACCTTGGTTGACGGTAATTAAGAAATATAAATTTAAATATAAAATAAAGAATGGGTTGGCATAATAAATATATATACCTTTACCTTGATTGCCACTTGGTGACTGTTGCAACGTCCCCCCGCCGCCATTAAACAATATCTAACAATACTCTCATAATGCTTATTCAATGTTCAACTGTCTTTGGGACAGAGCAGAAAGAGCTCGACAACCCCAAACAGTTGCCACGCCATGGAAATAATTCAGCTCCGCTTGCTTTTCGGTTTTTAATTAATTAATTTATGAATTTATATAGAAGGTATTTGCTTATATGTATGTTTGTATGTATATGCACGGAACTCGGAACTAATGAAAAAAGGCAGCTAAACCCTGAGCGGAGCTGGCTCTTGTTGTTATTGTTGTGGGACAGCTTATTTTTCCGATGGTTTGCGTAGTTTCATAATTTGTATATTCTTCTTGGCATTACCATTTTGCAATTAACCTACCAAAGATTTATTTGAAAGGGTTCTTTTAAGACTTCATTTTGTTGTTCATTAGCAATATATATAATATAACGAAACATAAATCATAATCAATATTAGGTATGTGTCTCGTATGACATTCGTTTTCAATCTATTCCGACTTAGGACAGTGCAAAAAAGTGGACAGAATGACAGTGAAAAACAATCAACATGCTTTCAAACTTTCCCATTTCCCAGAACTCTGTTCAATATTCAATTGTTAAAACAAAGGTAATAATAATTTAATTTAATATACTAAAAGAAATGACATGAATGGAGGCGTGGTTGTTGGGAGTGTAACAAAATAAACCAACATATAAAAATAAAACAAAACAAAAAATCAGAACCTCAACCTGAACATGAACTGAAACCCAGTGCACGATTATTCCTTATGGATAAACAAGACTTAGGACGAGCTCTAATCGAAAATCCGTTCATTTTTGCAAAAGTTATGGGGTCATATAGTTTGAAGGTTTGGGGTTTGCAACCCATACAAAAATCTCGTTTCAAACTGTGAATGCACGATTCTTCATGAAATAACATAAATATGTCTCTTTGTTATCAGAGAAAGCTTGGAATAATATAAATCATATAATTTTTTGACAGTTGCCATAGTTGTTAGTTATTACCTAAACGCTATTTTTATAGTTGACCTAAGCAAATTGGCAAAAATCGCCACAAAATACGCGCAAAATATTTTCCATTGCAGCGAAGCAAGGGAAAGAGGTTTTTGGCACGGCACAATGGGATGAGTTCAATGTTTTTTTGGAAAAAAAAAAACACCATAAAAAACTAAATTTTCTCTTTCTCAAAAATGAGACATTTTCCAATGCATTTTATCCACACTCTGAATGCTTTGTATTTCTATATCAAAGAAATAGTAATTTATTTAGTTTTAAAGTAAATATTCGTCATTCTGTTAAACGTTTTCGCACCATCATGTTAGTGCAGGTACATATATCTGTCAGCCCTACCGTCTTTCCGCCTGCACGTCTGTACGGTAAAGGGTTCAGGGTAAGGGTTACTTGTTTGTTTTGCAAATTTAACCAAATTTATACCTAATTATATGGATCTTTTGACCACTGTGCTGGATTGAAGCTGGCCCAACCTGCTGCATTAGTCGTTGGCTTAGATAACCAAGCGAATGGCAATAACTGTTATTTTTTTTTTGCGGTTGTTCCTTTTGTTGTTGTTGTTGTTGGTGGTGCGTGTGTTTTTGATTTTTCCGCTGCAGCGCAGGTGGCAACACTGGCAAAAGGCAGCCTTTGAGTAAAATAAATGATAATGGCTTCAATGATTATGCATCGGCACGTTTCTCATCGTGGCTGGCACACCAACACACACACACACACATACACACGCAAGTACAGGTGTTGTGTTGGTGTGAAAAAGGATTCAACGGCAGCTGCGGTTTTTAGCTTTGTTACGATGGCCGTTTAGCGGCATTCTCAGCTGTTGTTGTTGTTGTTGTTGGTGTTGCCTTTTATCGCCACTCGCGCGATTTGACCAAACAAATTACAAATTGGGTTTAACTACTATTTTTTATGCTGCCACAGCGTTTTGCCAACCAACCGGCAACTCCCCTTACCTCACACACACACACACACACACATACTAGTACACCCACAAGCTGGCTTTCGACTTGTTCAGACTTGTTCGCTTGTTCGTTGTACTCTTTATTTTTTATTGTTGTTTGATTTTCGCGTCGGTCGCGCGTTTGGCTTTTCATGTTATTAAACGCGGTCCGCCAATGTTTCCGTTGCGGGCAACCAACCGGGCTTGTGTCAACAAATCGCCACCCCCACCCCCCCCCACTACCACCTACCTCATATCACCACCGTATCCAGTTACCGTTTCGCGGCTCGAGGCTTAATACTGGACGCACTTTTTGCCATGTTAGAAACACATTAGACCAACTCGGCTTGGTGTTTGTCTTTCTTACGAAACAGGCAGAGTATATGAGTAAGCTCGACTTGGAGATACCCTCTATGCAAGACCTTACACAGGGTTGAGCCTGCACAATCGATCTTCCCTATCTCCTTTGTTTCTCGTTATCGATTAAACCGATGAAGTTATCGACAATTTGAAACAATCTTGTACTGTCCAGGGATTAGGAGAGCTCGTATCCAAAATCTGAATTATCTAGCTATTGATGCTGATCAAGAATACATATATCTTATGAGGTTTGTGGACATCGAATATA